>CM060941.1:824734560-829534560 GCA_030765085.1 Allium cepa | reverse complement strand
TAATTGAGGTATTAACAGAGGTGATCTTTGTTTTGCTTTTGGACTTGGTAGCAACATTATATAGGCTTAAGAGGTTTGATTCAAGGCTTGACCAGAGGATAAGTGAAATACCCGTCAATTCTTCATGTTATATCTTCAATTCTATCACCTTCCAAAACGTGTGTTATAGCATATACCTTGTGTTTGCATGTTTGTTGGACTTGTATATAAAATTATAGCTAAGAGTTTAAAGTTCGAAAGTGAAAGAGTCGCTATAGATGCACTTTGGAATACTTGTATTTTAAATCACTTCCTTATACATATTAAAATTAATTAAGAGTAATTTTATATGTTTTGAAATTTAAAATTAGCATTTGGAAATCTAAAAGAATTCAAAATTAAATCTATGTTTATTTTAGAATTTGGACTAAAACACTTTTTTAAAGAAAATGTTTAAACTTTATATAACTTGTTAAGATTAACTTTTAAAATTTAACCTTTGTGATCATTGTTTTAAATGAACACCTTCAAAATAAATTCGATTGGTATTATGAAGATGTTTTCGTAGATCTATTTTACAACTTGATCAGAATACATATCTAAGGAAATTGTTCAAACAATGTATAACTTGTTAATAAATAAAATTTTAACTTTATAACCATATTTTTAAATGAATACCTTCAAAATAATTCAACTGATATTAGAAAATTGCGTTTATGTTTCAAACCTTTAAAACAAATTCAATTGGCATTATAATTTTTTTTCATGTTTCCATAATATTATTATTTAATTAAACAATTTGAATATTTAAATTGAATCAAATAATACATACGCATACAAACTCGTTATAACATATTTAGAATCTCGAAAGTGCTATTTAATTTGGGAGTTTGGTTATGGCAGACCAATGATATTCCCCTCAGTTGTTACTGGCGAAGCCAATTTCTTGGGAATCCAAAAAATGACATTACAATAAAAATATTTCCTAAATATGCAGCCTATGGTTTTCACCTTGAATGAAGATTTCTCCCCGGATCTCCAAGATTCACACCGAACTTCACAAGAGAATGATGAATTAGTTATTTTATTATATTTGATGTTTGCATTTGATTTGGAGTTGATAAAATTTTAGAAATATTCATTTAATTTTCTTCCATGAAAGATTAGGAAAGGATAAAAGAAAAATGAATGTCTACATGAAATGAATTAGTGGATCTATTTTTATTGAAAGAATGAAACATTTCTCATTCTTTTGATTAAAACTTTCCAATTCAATTCACTTAATTCCTCCCTTCCTCCCTCCCCATCCCCCACACATCCTATCCCTTCAAATGTTTAATCTAAATTAGTTGTCATCAAATGGCACAAAATATTCATAAATTTCTTCATTCAATTATCTTTCATTTAAACCATTTAAAGTTACGCCAATATTTTAAATCGATGTACGCAAATATAATTTTTATAAATACATTCAAATAGTTGCAAACAATCCACAAACGTCAATAAATTATATAATAATTAATATTTCTCAAAAAAATAATTTATTTATTTAATTCACAATCTTTTATAAATTAACTAAACCACGTGGTTTTTCAGAGAATTCACAATTATGGTTGTGCGATTCAAAGGTGTAAATTTGGTTAGTGATTAATCTGTTAATTCAAATTTTAATGCTCACACGTCACGTTAGTTAGTGTCGTGATGGTTTGGCCAAATTTATTGCTTACACATCTTTTTAGTGAAATCCAATTTTATTATTTTAAGCATTCCCTAGTACTGATTATTTACACCAATTCTCTTCGTCAAAACCGTATTACTTTGGTACTTGTGAAAATTGGTTTGGTAAAAACTTCAATATCATCCACATTTAACTCGGATAGTCTGAACACAAAACCTTTGGTTCTATAATAACATTCACTATTAAACGTACTTCTTTAATTAAAGATTTTGACTTTGAGTTGATTGTTGTTGTTGACCGTGTAATTAATTAAAGAAGTTGGAATCAAAGTCTAGTGTTCTTAACAATATTAAATTGTTAACAATCTTTAATATCGATATTGTTAAGAATGTGCATTTTGAGTTGGAGTTGACCGTGTTGATTACTTCTTTGATTCAATATAGTTAAGAATATATACTTTGATTACAGTTGACCATGTTTTTATATCGATATTTTGACTTTGAGCAAATCATTTTACAATTATCCAATATCTATCAGTGTGTCACCTCTTAGAACCCCCAGCAGCTATCAGCAATACACCACCCAATAGTTGGGAAAAATACGTACTCTAGCCTCAATGGGTGAATCGGTATTCTTTGTCGAAACATCTTGACTAGGAATATATGAAATATTAAGTTATTTTAAGATGACGATTACAGCACATTGTAATTACAACCACATAACATATAATTTAAGAATTTTCTATTCAATTTACTTTAAATTAATTACTTAATTAATTATATCACAATATAAAAGGTATACTATAGACATCAAACCTCTTTATTATGAACGATATTGGTTATCGAGTTAGATATATGTAACAAATTACTTATACCCTTTGGCATACCCCTACCTCTAACGGTAACACCGTCACTATAAGATTTCCTGCTTGACCAAATTGTTATTAAATAACAGGAAACTCTCAGATGAGTCATTCTATAGCTATCCAATAACTACAAATACATGACCCGTTATGCTTTCAACAGCCATGAGTAAAACGCTTTCCAACATTTGGAGAGCGTTGCATAATCTAGTCTCTACAGGTGAATCAATATTCTTTCTTAAAACAACTTTAACAGAAATACTTAAAACAATATGTTGTTCTATATTGTTATAATTTTCTCATGATCACAACTATTTTAAGTATTATGGCATAACATATTGTTTAAGGATTTCTAATTAATATACTTTAAATTAATTAGTTTATTAATTATATCACATGAAAAAATATACATTAGAAATTAATTACCATTATCACGAACAAGATCGGTTATAGAATTAGGTATATGTAATGAATGACATAATTGCCCATAGAAAATACATATATCTCCCTTAATGTAAACCATTTCTTGTTTAATTTATAGTCAATAATTTTTACTTTATATTTTCGTATCGAGGAAAAGGAAAAAAAATGAATTTTGTAGGTTAGAAGAATTAGTGAATTTTCATAAGTAATAAAATAAAATAAAAACATATAGAAGTTCAGATATTTTGAGAAAGTTGAGTTACTATATTATTAGTATACACAAAAAATTATATATGCAAAAAACATGGCTTCAAAACCAAAGGTATTTTTTGCATACCAATTTGTTTGACTTTATCTTCTTTACACACACGCACACACAGATATATATATATATATATATATATATATATATATATATATATATTAACAATTTGTAGAATAAAGAGTTTGAAAGTCATATGCATCCCTAATATACTTTGTATAATAGATATTTTAGTGTTTTTCTCTTTAAAGCAGAGTCAAAATAGAGTTATCCATGTAGTTTGGCTGTCAGATCATTCATTAGTTGTTGTATTGAAGAAACCATGGCTCTAATTGCACTATAGAGTGTTGTTTGTTTAAGTTTCTTAGAATATGTTTTGTATATAAGGAGTTCAGTTGACAAACTAGAGGAAGAAAAATCATGATTGTTTACTGTATCAAAGAAGTAAAAGTAAATCACCTTTTTAAAATCATGTTTTGACCTAATGTCGGTGCAAATTATAACAACTACTCTTCTCATGAAAGCTTTATAAAACTTTATTTACATCAACTTACACAGACCAAATATATGAATTTATAGTTTAATTTTTATTGTTTGTGAATTCTACCCTTTCCAAGACCGATTGGAATGACATCATCGCTTCTTTAGTGTTGACAAAAGATATGAACTTAGCCTCCTGCCTTTAGGAAGTAAAATTTATATATTCTTAACAATACAGTAGTAGAGATTAAATATTCTATCTTTCAATATCTGCAGAAAAAATGTATGTAGTTTGTAAGATATGTTTATATCTTTGTTTTATAGGTCAAGTTTTTGCATGAAGCAACCACAAATGAATTTTGATCAGCAATAAATTGACTGTTGTTAATGTTATTAGGATTGACAAAGTGAGGTTTATGAGCAAATGGATGATGAAACAAACATAAATGTGGTTCTCATAATAGTTTTCTAGTACGAATACTTTTTTTTTGATTCAAATATATAAATATCCATCCTATTTGTTTAACTGACATATGTACATGCATATCATCTCCAAAATTGCAATAAATCTAATATTTACTTTTAGTGATGTTTTTTTAATCTTCTATTTGCTGATATTTATTATGTGACATGACCAGTATTGGTGCATGAATACTATTAAAATTAACCTTAATTTTGACCCGATCTTTTTGATCAATTCTTTACGATAACTCCACGTATAACGTTATTGATATATTTTTTAAAACAAAAATCAAGATAATAGGTATATTTGCCAATCAAAAGAGAGGAAAGAGTATAATGATTACAAATTACTCTATTTCCCGTATAAATTGATCGTATGAGAAGTATAAACATGGGTTGTTTCTACAATAAGACACAAATCTTTGAATTTCGTCTTAGTTGATATTGCATAATGTCTAACCATTGTATTTAGAGCGCTCATATCTTATAACATTATGTTGCAATAATTATCGATGCTTCGAGTATTATGATGAGGAGATTGCTGTACTTTTGACTTCAAGGATCTACTATGTAGATTCTTTTAGACAATAGTTAAACCCAACATGTACAAACGGGCTATGGAACTATTAACTTTAGGATTCAACAAAGTTTTAAAATAGCGTAATTAGGTTCAAATTTGTACAATTTTGATCTGACCAAGAAAACTCTTTTCTTAATCTCTAATGATGCAATGTTAGAAAAGACAACGAAGAAGAAGGAGAAGAAGAAGAAGAAGAAAAGTTTGTATTTGTGATACCTTTCAGGCATTTTTGATTTGCAACTCCTTTTAAGCGTTATGGATTATCAGGATGCAGAAAACGCTCTAATACAGATTTCAGGCATGGCAAGTTTTAAAGAGAAGAAAAAAGTCACAACAATTTCTGGGTGTTGCTATTTATAATTGCTGAGAAGTGTCTTTTCGTTGTGAGAATACGCATCTGTTTGTATGCAACAGTTACATCTTCTGCCCGCGTCTATTCATTTGAATACAAACTTCCCGCCATTCTAACGGTCACGTCTCCCGCCAATTCTATCTATTTAAATTTTACTTGTAAATTTGGCCCAAAAATAATTCTGCCTAAGACTACCCAAATCCAAACTCGACCCAACTTGGCCCAGGTTCGTCAGACGGGCAGCAACGGGGAGCATGTGTGGTGGCTATGCATAGCTTCCTTCCTCACAATACAACAAATATTTGAATGGCTAAAGGGTCCAACCTTTTGTTGAGGAACCTACATTTAAAAAAATATACTTTCTTATATCCCAGGATGTAAGATTACAATTTAATTCCTCTTCTTCTTCTTTAAAAAAAAACCCAATGCCAAAAATCAATTTTAAAAAACTACAACAATTTCCTAACATTTTTAAAATAAATAAAATAAATAAAGTAGACGGCTGCATAATTAGAGTGACCGCCTACGTACTGAAGTGGGATCAAGGCAACGTAGTTCCAAGATCAAAGTATTACATCATCGTGGAAGCTAATACATAAATAATAGGTATCTTATGGATTTGAACCTTCACTTAGTGTAAATCGTTCATAGTTCTATCAAGGTCTATGGTGAACGTATCTTGAACCGATTACCCCTTATGATAGTACCGAACAGTCGGACGTTCTGATTTCCATATATAGAGAGTTATGTATGTTCAACACATTAATGACCATGTGCTCAAATCCTGAGTTCATGAGTCTAATTCAAAAGGCAGTCTTACTCTCTTAGGAAACGACCTGATTTCCATACTCATATAGGTAAGTCCCTTAAGGTGTTTCTGGAATACACCTTGTGATTTTAACTGGACTTATTAAGGATCTTCATCCATCCTCTTTCATGCAGAATCCAACACTAATGATGGGCAATTAGTTTTATTGTTCCATAATCATTCTCTTAGCTTGTTTGTACCCATTGAACTTTGTCTATCCTTTTCAAGACGTAAGTTGGATTTCTGTTAAGGATGATCAACCTTTATTCACAAAGCTTAGCCCCATTTCTTTTGATTTCATAGAAATCATAGCCTTTGGAAGACTCTTCATAAATGGGTCAGCCAAATTTTTTTTGTTTCTATGTAATCGACATTGATTTCTCCTCTTTTGAGTAATTGTCTTATCATCTAATTCTAAGACTTACATGTTTAGACTTTTCGTTAAATGTTTTATTGGAAATATTATATATCGTAGATTCATTGTCATATTTAATTAAGACTGCTGGTGATGGCTTCTTCCATAAAGGAAGTTCTATTAACAAATTCCTAAGTCATTTTGTCTCCTTGCTTGCATCTGCTAATGCAATCAATTCTGACAACATAGTTGAGACAGAAACACATGTCTGCTTCTTGGAACACCAAGACACGGTAGCTCCTCCTAATGTAGATATCCATCAAATCATAGACTTGGCTTTAGATTCTACATTATTCCAAGTAGTGTCACTATATCCTTCTAATACAGCAAGATATCCTTTATAAGAAATACCATAGTCCATGGTACCTTTCAAATAAGCTAGAACTCTTGAAATTGCTTTCCAATTTCCATACCTGGATTACAAGTAACGACATAATATGTTAATAGCGTATGTTATGCCAGGTCTTGTGCAATATATAACATACATAAGACTCCTAATAATATTGGAATATTTTAGTTGAGAAATAGTATGCTCAGTATTCTTCTCCAGTTTAATACTAGTTTCTAAAGGAGTCGGTGTTGGTTTGCCATTATAACGACCACATTTATTGGCAAATTTCTCAATATAGTAAGATTGGGTTAATACCATCTCCTCTTTTTTTATGAATTTACTCCTAAAATTACATCAGCTTCTCCTAAATCTTTCATATAAAATTTAGAGGATAGAAACTCCTTAGTTTCTTTCACACATGATATATTAGCCCCAAAAAACAATATGTCATCAACGTATAAACTTTTTATAATACAGCTGGTTTCATCTGATTTTCTATAAATACACTTATCAACATCATTAATAATGAAGCCTTGTGACAATGCTACTTTATCAAACTTCTCATGCCATTGCTTGGGTGTCTGCTTCAGAATATAAAGAGATTTTATCAGTTTACAAACATTCTTTTCTTGGCCTGGATTTATAAAACCCTCTGGTTATTCCGTGTATATCTCTTCTCCTAAATCACCATTTAAAAAAGCGGTTTTCACATCCATTTGGTGTATTACAATTTTATGAATGGATGCAAGTGCTATCAAACAACATAATGAAGTTATGCGAGAAACAAGAGCGTATGTTTCAAAATAATCCAATCCATATCTTTGTTTATAACCCTTTTAATTTGGCTTTCAATTTATCAATTGATCCATCAGTATTCAACTTTTACTTGAACAACCATTTACATCCTATCGATTTAGTCTAGGAGGTGAATCAATCAAAATCCAAGTTTGGTTTACCAAAATTGAATTCATTTCATCATTGATAACTTCTTTTCAAAAAATAGCTTCTTTGAAACTCATAGCTTTAGAATGAGTTTTCGAATCATCATTAACATTCATTAAGTATCTAGTGATATTAAGAATTTCATTCTTACTTCCTTCTACAAGATATGTAATGAAGTTAGAACCATAGTCCTTTTCTATTCTTGCTCATTTACTTTTTCTTCATTCAGTATCCTCTTTAGGTACTGAAACATTCTCATTGTTTGGAGAAGAAGTATAATCTTCACCATAGTCATCATTAGTTTCTATATGTTCTGAACTGGATGATGCCAATGGATTCTAGCTAGTTTGATGTTAAGCTATATATTTGTTTTCAAAAAATTCTACATCTATGGACTCAATTACTTCAAAAGTGTCAAGGATAATAAAATGATAAGTTATACTATTAAGAGAATAAACTATGAAAGCACGCTTATATATTCTATTTTCTAATTTTGTTCTTTTCGGATCTAGTTTTCTAACATACGCTAAACATCCACAAACTTTAAGCCTTAATAATTAGGTTTTCGTTTAAATCGTAGTTCATAAGGGGATACATCCTTCTTTTTTAAAGGAACTCTATTTAAAATACAACATGCAGATAAAATGGCATCGCCCCATAAGGTGTTAGGTAAATTTGAACTAATTAGCATATCATTAACAATTTCTATTAATGTTCTATTTTTTTCTTCAGCGACTCCATTTTGTTGAGGGGTGTAAGGAGTATGACACTGATGAATTAATCCTTATTGTTTACAGAATAAAGTAAAATCATTTGAAAAATATTCACCACCACGATGAAAATGTAATACTTTTATTTTAAGTCCCGATTACATTTCAACTCCAGCCTTGTAAATTTTAATTTATCAAAGACTTCATCTTTTGATTTCATTAGATAAACAAAAGAATATCTAGAGTAACATCATAAATGTGGCATAGAATTTATTTCCACCATATGTGGTGTGACCTTTTAAATCGCCAACATCGCTATATACAAGATCAAGCCGATTAGTCTTCCTTTCTATAGATCCGAAGGATTTTCTATATATCTTTTCTTGAGAACAAATTTCACAGTTAGAGATGGAATCAAAATAGCAATCAGAAATTAATCCTAACTTATTCATATTTTCAAATGAATCATATTAACATGTCCTAATCTAGCATGTTATAAATCTACATAATCAACGATATAGGCAGAAGTTTTCTTTATCAATTTAATCTTGTCATTACACGAATGTCCCTATCCAATAAACTTTCCATTCTTGGATAACACTAATTTGTCAAACTCTTACACTATCTTGAATCCTCCTTTATTTAGAAGGTATACAGGAACCAAATTCCTGCAAATATCGGGCATATGGAAAACATAACCAAAGTGAGAGAATTTCCGGAAGTGAACGGGAGTTCTATAGTGCCTTTTCCGATCACTTTGCTGTGAAAATTAATTGCTTCATTAACTTGATTTTCATATCTGTCAATTTTTTCGTAGTTCTTGTAGAGACTACGGGCCTTGCATATATGAATGGTTGCTCCAGTATCTAGCCACGAAACATTTTCTATGCCTCCAAAGGAGTTTGCTTCTTACACTACTCGCACCAACATGTCTTTGACCATATTTGCCTTCATTTGTTTCTTTCGGTAACGATAGTCACAAGCATGATGGCTGGGCTTGTTATGGAAATAATAAGCATCTTTCTTTTTATCTTTCTTAAAATGATTTTTCTTCTTAAACTGTGTCTCATTCTTAGGCTTCAATATATTTGTCGATTTAATATTATTTGCCTTAGAATGAGACTCAATTTGTGAATTATCATTTAGTTCTCTTTCACGAGAGTCCTCTTCTATGCGAACATAACACTGTAAATTCTCCAAATCATAATCCATCACTGCATGTTTCAATTTCTTTTTATAATTATTCCAAGAGTAAAAAGTCTAGAAATTACAACTCAAATAGCAAAGGATTCAGGGAGTTCAATCTTGGTATTTTTAAGTTGATTTACCATATATATAATTTCACTAACTTATCTAATAATGGACATATTATCATTCATTTTAAAATCCATAAAATTGCATACTAGGATTTTCTTGTTGTTTGCCTCGGATATTCGATATTTACCTTCCAGTGCAGTCCAAAGTGCTTTAGTTGTTTCTAGTCTTCTATGTGCATTGTACATAGAAGTAGACAGTGTGTTGAGTATGTATCCTCTACATTGGAAATCATCTTCTTTGCGCTTCACACGTTTCGCTTTCAACTTATCTGTATCTGTCAAAGTTTCTTTGGGTATGGCCTCCAAATCATCTTCAAGAATATAGAAGAGTTTAACGGTGATAAAAAAGAACTTCATAGTTTCTTGACAATGTGTGAAGTTTTCACCATCAAACCACTCCAAATGCATCAAGTATCGATTCATGACTTGCAGGGCATTGACATTGCTTGAACTCAAACCATCTATGGTTGAAAATATTGTCTAAAAACTGTTGGAAAAATTATCGATGATTCGAGTATTGTAATGAGGAGATTGATGTACTTTTGACTACAAGGATCTACTATGTTGATTCTTTTAAACAATAGTTCAACCCAACAGGTACAAATGGACTGTAAAACTATTGACTTCAGAATTCAATAAAGCCTTGAAACAGCATGATCGGATTCAAAGCTTGTGTGACTTTGATCAACAAGAACCCGCTTTTGTTGATGATGCAATGTTTGAAAAGTGAATGGAGAAGAAGAAGAGAAGTTTTTATTATCAGAATGCAGAAAACGCTCTGAAACAAATTTTAGGAGTTGCAAATTTCAGAGAGAAGAAAAAAGTATCGTAACAGTTTCGTATGCAATAGTCATGTCTTCCGCCCACGTTTATTCATTTGAACACAAACTTCACACCATTCCAATAGTCACGTCTCTTGCCAATTCTATCCATTTAAATTTAAATCTTGCCAAAAAATAATTCTGCCTGAGACAATTACCCAAACCTAACCCGGCCCGGCTCAGTCGGATGGATAGGCGCCGCGCGTGTTGTGGTTATCCCCACCATACAATAGTGCAAACATTTGGATACCCAAAAGGCCCAGCCTTCTCTTAAGGAACCTACATTTAAATAAATATAGTTCCTTATATCCCAGGATGTGAGACTATACTTTCTTTCATCTTCTTCTTCTTTAAAACAAACCCTAATTTCCAAATCAATTTTGATAATTTACCACACATTATTCATCTTTGTAGATAGATAAGACGTTGATTTAATGGGACGTTCTTCACCTTCAAAAGTATCAAAATTCACTTTTGCCCTCTCTAAAAGCAAGTTTCACAAAATACCCCTGTCAAAGTTTCCAATGAAAACATGCATTTTAAATTCCATATATTTGCAGCTAGAAACGTATTTGCATTCTACGCTGCAAATATTTACAGTTCTGACTAAACATTTTTGTAAATAAAATTCTATTGTCTACACTGTAAGAATATGCATTGTGCACTTTAAATATTTACGTTCCATACTGCAAATAATTAATTTACAACTATGTGCATTTTAAACCGTAAATATTTGCGATTTTAACTGTAAATATGTGTAGTTTAAAATGCATATTTTCGTTGAAAGCCTCATATCAACTTCAACCACTATTCAGCAAAAGTTCTAAATTTTTGAAAAGCCATTTGTAAAGCCAAAATTATGTTAGGAATATGAAACTATACACATGTTCTTATTTGTTCATTATGATTGTTTGATTTATTGTCGTTTGATATGGATATGACATTTCTTTTAGATTTGGTGATATAATATTCCAAACTAAAGAAGATTTGGAAGATACTTTTGATTTCAATGATACGATATTTCTAGTTGCAGAAAATTGGGGAGATAATAACTCAAATATGTTGCCTTTTTTATACCGTTAAAGGAAGCAATAAATTACCTACATGAGAAAAAGAATTATTTGGAAGATTACACTAATCAATTAATTTCCTAATTAGCTGATTAAGGAAGGAACTTTACTAGACACGTGTAAATTGAGAGATTAGCATGTGTAGAATCATCATCTCAAGTTGTATTTCTTATTCATCTTCTTAGCCTTCATTATTAATCTTGTAAAATTCTCTTTTCTTAGAAATAATAAAATCTCCTCTCCGAGGTGGATGTACACCACTATAGCTCCATGTGTAAACTCTTTATTTTCTTTTTTCTACGATTTGTTGTTTTATTTTCTTATTTCTATTTGTTTTATCGCACCACAAAGTGATCTTATTTTTTTCTCATTTATTTGGGTTGATTTATAGTCATTTGTGTGAAATCTACCTCAACAATTTCTTAGTTATATGGTAATGTTAAATTATTAGTAAAAGGAATTTGATTTGTAGATATTAATATTTAACATAAAAATGATTTTTTTGTTTCTCATATAATTTATCCTTTATAGCAGGTATATAATTTTCTTGAGTTTTCTTTCACTGATATAAGATATTAGAAAATTTACTCAATTGATAATGTACACTATGTTTCTATAAAATTTATTTACTTGATAATGTACACTAGTTTCATTCATTTTTAATTCGATATTCTTTTTTGACCAGTGCAGGTACGATTAACGCGTGTGGTATAAATCATGCAAATATTGAAATCTTTGTGTTGGTGCATATCATTCCAATTTTTTCCGACAATGGATTGTGATCCCTGTTCAACCTAGCAGAGATAAACACTAACAATGCATGTGACATGAGTGAAAATAGGATATTCGAGCAAGTATTTAAGCAGGGAAGATTGGTGAACGGGGAATGTGTTCGCGGCTACGAATGAGTATTTGAGTGGGGTATTTGTGCAAGGGATTTGAGTTGTGTTTTTTAGTTTAATTGATTTATAGTTAATTAATTATTATTTTTGTTGTGTAATATACGTTTAATTAAATGAAATAATAGTATAGAAATCGAAATGCATGCAAATTTATTAAAATACGTTAAAAACTATACTGATAAAATGCACAAATAATACAACAGAAATACAATTATAGTAAAATTCCTATTTTTTGCCATCACATTGGTTTATAAGATAATTTTTGTAGTTCGTAGAAAGATGTTGGGATTCAACCATTGATGCCAACTAATCTTTTGCTAAGTCATCGTTAAGAGAAATGAATAAATCATTATTGTTGGGTTGCATAATAGTTATCATTGCTTCACCAAAATTAAATTCTCCTCCTGCTCCAAGAAGATGAACGCAAGTAGTAATATCCGCGTAGTTTAAAGAATTTCCTGTTGAGTCCACACTGTTTGTATTCGGACTCTTTGAAGTCGTATGAGATTTTTTCATCTGCCTCTCGTGTATTATGTCAATGATGTCGTACATCTTCTCATCAACTTCTCCACGACGTCTTCTCGAACTGCTACGTGCATCAAAAGATGAACTGATGTTCCAAGCTTGTTGCACTGGAGTTTGCTGTAATGAAGAATTGGTTGGTGAATTTGTTCACCTTGCATTTCATCCAATTGATTAAAAAATCCTTCAAAAGTTCATGTTATATCAAACTGGGTATGCATAGAAGAAGAAGTACGTGGTTGTGGTTGTTCTTGTGTACAAATAGAATTATATGATGTTGGTCCAATTGCATTTGTCCTTTGATACAATTGTTGCATAAGCTCCAAATGTTCAAGGCGCTTTTCTATATTTCTGAATAATCATTCCAAAATTCCTACAAGTAAAAAAAAAGATTACAAGCAAAAAAATTGCATATACGAAAAATACCTTCACACGATCACTCCACCGCTCTCTTTTTATTGTTACTGCGGGAAAAATATGCCTTTGCAACACATTTCAGCGTAATCCGAATAGCGTCAGACGTCCAATGATGAGGAGTTATTCGTTTTTCCATTCTGTTTGTAAAAAATTCTCATAAAAATATATGAATGGAAGAAAATAACAAAGACAATACAACGATCTGGGGATTTTTGACCCTCGAAAATCGACATTAATACGTTTACTGTATAGATGCCGAGATATCGAGTGCCGGAAATACCAAATCAATAGGGGTTAAGAAGAAAAGAGATAGAAGAAGAAATAGAAATAACAACAACACATAATCTCACAATAGTAGCGGAATAAAATATAATATAAAATAATAGATTTTCTATACAAAAGAATCTTTATCAGTTAATATACATATAAATTATCAGCGTACAACCATCAACATAGAAACCTAGAAAGTTATAATAACTTGTCCTCAAAAATGCTAAATATACAACCTACAATACAAGGTGGAATAAAATCAAGTACGCATAATACGTCTCTGCCATCCAGCTCGACTTCTGAGCTCCAAAGCATCCTAACCTGACTCTATAATACTCGGTATGACTTGAGCATTACAATAAAGTAATACCCGAGTCAGGCTGAAAAATAGCATGAGTAAACATACTTAATTTGAATTACTTAAGTTATCAAAATCCTTCGAAAACACAGGTGTCATGTAAGACCGCGTCATACATAAACATAACAGTTTTTTATCTTACGATGACCAAACACTTTTCTAGAAAATCCGGTGATATTATAATAGTGTCTAAGTACCATACTTATTGGAAAAGGCCGAATTTATTATATTAATTTAAATTCCAACATACTGAGCTTTAAAATCAAAACCGTAAAGGCTCATGATGGTTATTGGATCGAAGTGGTTCTGGATAATGCAGATATCCGACCCCGATCTCATCGAATCCAAACAATAATTTTTAAAAGGGCAAATTGTTTTTAAATAAACAATTCATGCTCAGGGTATCAACATTTCATATGTTTACTTCCAATAAAACGTGTCAACGTTTTATTCTAGCCTTTTAATTCATTTGGCTACTTAATGGCACGGACAAAAAACAACTGAATTAAATGTTCAAGAGCAATAAAGTCAAAGCACAGATCATTAACCTATCTAACGATTAATAATTAATATTAAAACAATTCACAAATCAGAATATAATTCGTTTCAATTAACTGAATCCAATTATATTTTAATCCCAATTACTTGCAAATTAAAGAAATTATAAAAATGATTTATTATTAGTTAATTTAAACTAAACAATTCACTTAATAACTAATTTATTTATTTAGCATAAGATTAAATCAAATAAGACTTTAATTACTATTTCATTTCAATTATTATAAATAATTTAGTTTTATACCACAGAGGATTAACTAAATTAATTCATATTAAAATATTAGTTGACGGGATTAAAATGCTAAAAATTATCGCGTCGACTGAATTTTAAAAGAAAGAGAAACAATGCTTTTAAAATTGAAAGATTATTAAACATAAACACTTGGTCGTTTACTTTATCTTCATTTTTTTTTGAAAACAATGCCAAGTCCACATGCCGGCCCATGAAGACAAAGCCCAAACCCAAAATCTTTTCCCCTACCTTCTTCCACCTGCTTCCCTTTCTTCCCTCTTCTCTTTTTTTTTAACCCATACGTGTGCGCATCACCGTACACGTACACACGTCGTTGGCCAACCTATCTTTGCGCCGAACCATCCCCCTACATGATGTGCACGTACACACATCGCCGACCAACCTACCTTTTCGACCAACCATCCCCCTACATCACCCACACCCCTCTCTCGATCATGCACAAGAAAAGCATGAACAAACACATGGTTCGAAAAATCGAACTTCTGACCGCAAACTGGAACAAGCCATCACCACTCAAACTCCTCGCCTCGCCACCGTACACCACCATCTACCAACTAACTACGCCACCAGGTACGCCAAGTCCTCCTCTTCCTTTTTCCCCATACCGCACTTTCTGTTTGCCCCTCGCTGCCGCCGTTTACTCGAAACCAAACCCACACAAAAACCCATCTAAAACCCTAAATAAATTTCCACTCGACGCCACACCCCACTAGAAAATGCCACACTATTATTCCTTGCTTCCCCATCACCCAAGAAACCTCCACAACCAACGACGAGCTATTCCATCATCTCGATCGCCGAAATTTGACAAAAACCTTTTTTTTGGTCATCTTCCTCTATCTCACTGGATACGCGACTAAAAATCATCAAATTACTTTCAAAAATCATCATTTTCAAAAACAAACACATTCGTATAAATAAGGGATTAAATTATAATATTCGAAACTTGTTCATTTTCAAATTACTTACTGTAACATGTACCTTTCTTCCTCTATACTTCAAGATATTTAATGAAATGAATTTTAGCATGATATACGCTCAAAAACAACCAACTTCCCATTTGGAAT
Source organism: Allium cepa (assembly GCA_030765085.1). Lineage (NCBI taxonomy): Eukaryota > Viridiplantae > Streptophyta > Magnoliopsida > Asparagales > Amaryllidaceae > Allium > Allium cepa. The sequence goes on along the minus strand of CM060941.1, from coordinate 829,518,722 downwards.
CATGGTCTAAAATTTAATGGATGGTGAGATAAAGATTTTTAAAGTTGAAAGATCCGACTTTTCAAAGAACAAAGAGGTGATGATCATGTCTCTTTGAGTTATAGGGTGTATTACCATGACTAAACACACATACATAAGTCATGGAAACTTATTAGCACATGAATACTTGACAAAAAAAAAGAGTTCAATCAGAATTTACAAGTATACAGATGCCTTCAGTAAACAAAGTAGTTTTTTACTCACAATTTTGATGAAAAATGAAACACTGCTATTTTGTTTTTTTCCCTTCTTGGAGCTTTTGAGCACTTACTTCCTTAAGGTTTTAATGGTAATTCTTTTTCTCATATGTGCTTAAATGTTAAATGTGAACAAACTAAGACAGTGTATTTATAGAGAGGGAACAAATTGGACAAAAGCTGAAGGCTTTTTCTCGTATACAGTATCCTCTTCACTTTATCTTTTTTTTCTTTCTTTTTATTTTTATTTTCTTCTTGATTTGATTTTTGTGAGCTGATGTGATTTCATATGGATTTGATTTGATCTTAGGTTGATTTAATGTTTGTGCTTGAATTGAAATTTTTCCATGATGATGTTTCCTTACGTTTAAATATACATTTATACGTATATATATATATATGCATACATTTACCCTATTGTTACCATATATATTCACATACTTACATATTTACATATAATTACATATCACTATTTAATATAACATATATATATATATATACATATACTTATATATATACACACATTTATCATATCTACGTATACATATTTTTAGATATACACATTTTTTCAATATATATAGATATTTATATTTTCCATAGGCATTACTTTTATAACATATACCAACATATTCACACACACAAACATAGTCAAAAGTTTGAAATTTTGCCATTATGAAGTTTATACATTTATGTACATATACTTATTTACATATACAATATTTTTAAAAACATATATACGCATACATAAACTTATATATTTTTTAGACATCATAAAGCTTGTATATATTTATATATACATATATAGATATTCTATCTCAAATTTTACTGATGGAGTTTATATACATATGTCTATAGAATTTTCATATCCAGAAATTTATATTTTAAAATTAAATATAGTTTAATCAACTTATAGGTTCAAATATTTTAAATATCAGAAAATTATCTATTCGACATATAAAATTTATATTCTGGTAACTAAAATTAGTTAATTATCCCAATATCAGATGGCTAAAAATCCGGGTCATTACAATCCTTCCCCCTCAGAACATTTCATCCTTGAAAAGGAACAAAATGAGAATTAGAATTCTGATGAATATTATTAAATTCATCATCTTTTAAACGTTCAAACTCCTTACTCTTTTATTATACAGTTTAAAATATATACACTTTAAATTACATTGTATTACCAAGCTAGTTTGGTATTAAATTATTTTTTCATGACTCAATGTCTTAACAAGTCCATCCTTGTCCTTACAGAATTTTAGTCATACGTTCATCAGACGTGTGATAAAAAATCTTTAAGTACTTAGTAGACCTATTTTAACACCCAGTAAAAAAACTTGAAAAAAACTTTTCAAAAATGATATGGAAAGTATCGCTCCCTTTGCCTTCTTTACCACCATGGATTGTAGTTAGCACGATGATTGTGTCGCTTTCTTGGCGAAATCATAACTGAACCGTAGGAATCAACACCCCTCGATTTATGCCATGGGAACATGATAGACCGTAGCTACACGATTATTGTATCGCTATTCCAACGAAACCGTAAGTAGTCTGTTGGAAATCTCTGCCCCTCGAATTACGCTATCAAAACAAAACCACATAGATCGTTGGTACACAAAGGTTGCACCACTATCCCAGTGAAACCAAATATAGACTATAGCCAATCTCTGCCTTTCGAATTACACTATAGAACCAAACCTCGTAGATCACAATCTACCGATGTTACGTTGCTATCCGAATGAAATCAAATGTAGAATGTGGGCAATCTCTGCCTCTCGAATTACGCTATGGAACCACGATAGATCCCAGTTACACAAAGGTTGCGTTGCTATCACAACAAAACCATAAGTAACTGTTGGCTATTCCTATCTTTTGAATTACGCTACCAACTCTCATAGATCGTAGTTACAAAAAGGTTGCATTGCTGTCACAGCAAAACTATACATAATTGTAGTATAATACCCCTCAATTTTTACTATGCAAACAAATGATCACCAGGAACGCATGTGTTTTTGTCCGAGCGTCCTCTAGGATCCCAATTCTCATTGAACCCACCCTGTGGATTCTAAGGTAGACCACCAAGTGGATCTCCTTCTCCAAATTTCAAATTTTGTGAGGGTGCCTTTCCATACTTTTAGTTTTAAAACATATCATACTATATACATAATACCTTTCAAATCATATGCTTCATATGTATCACATATAAATTTTATCTATATAAAATCGGCATCTTCTAAATTGATAGTTTTTAAATTCGATTTACCTAATTTCCAAAAGCGACTATTTGCCAGAATCAAAAAGCCTTTAAAAATCAATAGGTTCTAAAACTATTTCATTCACTTATACACTTAAGATCATTCTTTCCAACTCGAATAATTTTAGGACCAATAATTTCTGAGTCTGCTTCATACTTATATAGATTCCGTTTAGTATTTTAAAAGATCATTTCCTTCTGGTTATAAATTCAACAAGGGGAGTTTGAATGAATAACTAACATATATAATCTCATTAATGCCAATCAAAAATTTCCAAGTTTGATTACTCTACAAAGTTATTTGTAACATTTCTTACTTCTTATAAAGTAAATTCCAGTTATAGCAACTATTCAACCTTCATTCAAATACATTTTCACATTTGTGTATAGTAATTATAAATTTATTTTCAAATCAATATAAAAAGTGATTTTATATAAGATCATATTTCTTCCAAAAATATTTTACAACATCGATAGACTACAACACAAGTAAGTTAAAAAATTACATCCATTCATCCATATAAAAAGTCTTACAAAAGGTCATAAATCTTGATGCCTTAACAACTACCTGGGGGTTTAGGAAAAACAGATCCCTACTTATATTGCAACGAACTTTACCTGCCATTTCTCACCACTGTGCATCTTTCAATAATACTTCCTTAAGTATTTACTGATATTCCATCAAAATTGTCCGTGCAATCCGTAACAGGATGTCCCCACTTCTTGCATTTTCCATAAAAGAACTCTACACTTCCATCTTTGATGATTTTCACGCCGTTCGTGGGGCGTTCCACAACTTGCCTTTTATTTCGTCTCTCAGGATAATTTCTAACGATATATCCCATCATTTTACAATGGTAGCAAATGGTTGATCCGTCTACGGATACTACGGGTTTATGATTCATCTTCCTCACCATAGGGCAATGGTTTTAGAAAAATGTCCTTTCTCATGACACTTAAAGCATGAAATCTCAAAGCGAAAACGTTTGACTTCCTCATTCTTTTTCTTTCTCGGTTACTGCACTTTACTGCGTAATGCCTTTTATTATGACATCCATAACATATGATATAATCATAAGGACCTGGTCTAGCCCTTTCTCTAATCCGTTTCTCTAGTTCTATTCTTGCTTCTTCCGATGACTTACGTGAAGCTGCTCTCCGCTCCCTACGCCTTGCCTTTCATTCTTCTCCTTTTTCCATCTTTTACAACTCGGGCTAGATTCTAATAGGACTTCCTAACCTATAATTAAAACCCTGATTAGTTGAATTTCAGTTATTATTCTTATTTCTAGGTATCTTCTTTATTTGTTCTCGCTAATTCTTAAATTATAAGTCCATTCAAGCTATTCATCTTGATTTGTCGTCAATATCTTTCATTAATAGGTTCGAAATGTATTTAGTTGCTAGCGTTTAACGCGAATTCTATTTATGACCCAAGTCCCTATCTATTCCTTTTAATTCATTACAAAATAAATTTGATTCCCTTTGACTTCCTTATTTACTTAACACGGTTAAAATTTCAATATTCAAGGTTAATTAAATCCATAAATTTGATAATTTGGTTCGTTACTAATTTCCAGAACTCCAAACCCATTTTATTTCAAAACTCGTTTGAAATCATTCATACATTCATAACTTCTTTTGCACCTTTTGTCAAATCTATACCTTCTTTTTCAATTTTATTTACTTAACTTTCATAAGTTAAATTTTATTTTATCTTGAAATTTTCAATTAAAGGTTATAAGTTCAAAACTTATTTAACTTGGCCCGAGTTAATTTCCAATCTGTTCGATCCATTTAAACTTACTCAATCAAATTTTTTTTTGCATTCCAAAATTCGATTTCCGTACTTCTTTTCTTATTAACATCATTCCCACTTATAAGTTCAAAAAATTATTTCCCTTTGGTACTGCTTCCCATTTTAATGGGAATTCCAGAATTCAAACACCAACTATTTATTTCAAATAACCGTGAAATCATATATGAATATACATATATACCCCATTTATATACCAAATCACACTTTAAAATTTAAACTAACCTTGTTTTTTTTCCAAAACAAATTCCTACGGAATTTCCAAAACAACCTTTGTTTTCAAATCAAAATTTTCCATATCAAAAGTATTCTAAATAATATTACTTGTTATTTCCTCCAACACTATGAAACACATTTCAAAATTTTTGGGGCTTAGATTCAAAACTTCTTAATTTAGATCCATTTTAATTTATAAGTCACATTTATAAATTATGCTTATATAATTCCACTTCCTTAAACATTTCACAATGTTTTATCCTTGTTTATTTTGCAATAAACATCCATTATTAAGAACCAACAACCAATTTATGATAAAAATCAATATTATTATATCTAGAATCCAAACACACCGTATATTCCATAATAATTTCCTGAAAAATTATTTGGGTAAAATTATTTCATTTCAAAATACTTTCAAAATTTTCGAAATTTTAAATTCTGGTTTGGATCTGTTTTTAGCTTAACTCATTTGTATAGTTCATTCTTATCAAATTTCTATTTGGTTATATATAACCAGTTATATTTTATAGTCTTATTTGATTATAATAATAACCAATCACCTCAATATACTATAATAATTCTAGAAAAATTATTTCCTTTTATATCAAAATATATTCTTTTTTTAAAATCATTTATGCTTTTAAAAAATTATTATATAAGAAAATAACAAGCATTCTCTCATGTATAATTCACTCAACTCATTCTAGGGTAATACTGACCCTCCTTTTAATGAGTAATTCCTACCAGAGCTAAGGTTTTTGCTTAACCTTTAGCTTTGATACCACGTGTAACGACCAGGGGATTTTGGACTCTCGAAAATTGACATTAATACGTTCACTGTATAGTATGCCAGTAATCAAGTGCCGAAAATACCAGATCATTAGGAGTTACGAAGAAAAGAGATAGAAGAAGAAACAGAAATAAAACAACACAAAATCTTACAATCGCAGCGGAACAAAATATAATATACAATAATAGATTTTTTACACAAAAGAATCTATATCGGTAAATACACACACAAATTATCAGAGTATAACCATCAACATAGAAACCTGGACAGTTATAATAACTTGTCCTCAAAAATGCTAAATATATAGCCTATAATACACAGCGGAATATAATCAAGTACGCATAATACGTCTCTATCATCCAACTCATCTCCTGAGCTCCAACGCATCCTAACCAGAATCTGTATTACTTAATCTGACCCGAGCATTACAATAAAGTAACACTTGAATAAACCTGGAAACCAGCGTGAGTAAACACACTTAATTTGAATTACTTAAGTAATAAAAATCCTTCGAAAACATAGGTATCTCGTAAGACAGCATCATACATAGACACAATGGGTTTTTATCTTACAGTGACCAAAATATTTTTCCAGAAAATCCGAAGATATTATAATAGTGTCTAAGTACCATACTTATTGGAAAAAGCCAAATTTGTTATATTAATTTAAATTCCAACATACTGAGCTTTAAAATCAAGACTGTAAAGGTTTGTGCTGGTTTTTGGATCGAAGTGGTTCTGGAAAATGCAGATATCAAACCCCGATCTCATCAAATCCAAACAATAATTTTTAAAAGGGAAAGTTGTTTTTAAATAAACAATTCATGTTCAGGGTGTCAACATTCACATATGGGAATTTATTACATATGTTTACTTCCAATAAAACGTGTCAAATATTTTATTCTAACCATTTTAATTCGTTTGGCTACCTAGTGGTATAGACAGAGAATAATTGAAATAAGTACTCAAGAGCAATAAAGCCAAAGCATAGATCATTAACTAATCTAACGATTAATAACTAATATTAAATAATTCACAAATCAGAATATAAGTCGTTTCAATTAACTGAATCCATTTATATTTTTACCCCAATTACTTATTGAAGAAATTATAACAATGATTTTATCATTAGTTAATTAAAACTAAATAATCCACTCAATAACTAATTTATTTATTTAGCATAAGATTAAATCAAATAAGACTTTAATTAATAGTTCACTTCAATTATTATAAATAATTAAGTTTTATATAACAGAAAATTAACAAAATTAATTAAGATTAAAATATTAGGTGATAGGATTACAATGCCAAAAATTATCATGTCGGTTGGATTTTAAAAGAAATAGAAACAATGTTTTTAAAATTGAAAGATTATTAAACATAAATGCTTAGTCATTTACTTTATCTTCATTTTTCTTTTGAAAACAATACCCAGCCCACATGCCGGCCCACGAAGAGAAAGCCCAAACCCAAAATCTTTTCCCCCTTCCTTCTTCCACCTGCTTCCTTTTCTTCCCTCTTCTCTTTTTTTTCTAACCCATGCGCGTGCACATCACCATGCATGTACACACGTCACCGACCAACCTACCTTCACCGTTGATCATCCCCCTACATCATCCACGCCCCCTCGTCTCGATCATGCATTAGAAAAGCAACACGTGGTTCGAAAAATCGAACTTCTAACCACAAACTAGAACAATCCATCACCACTCAAACTCCTCGCCTCGCTACCATACACCACAATCTACCACCAAATTTACGCCACAAAGTATGTCAAGTCCTCCTCTTCCTTTTCCCCTCATACCGCACTCTTTGTTTTCCCCTCACCGCCACCGTGAATCGAAACCAGACCCACACCAAAACCCATCTAAAACCCTAAATCAACTTCCACTCAACGCCACACCTCACCAGAAAATGCCACACTATTTTTCCTTACTTCCCCATCACCCAAGAAACCTCCACAACCAATAACGAGCCATTCCATCATCTCGGTCGCCGGAATTCGACAAAAACCCATATTTTGATCATCTCCCTCAATCTCACTCGGTACGCGACTAAAAATCATCAAACTACTTTCAAAAATCATCATTTTCAAAAACAAACACATTCATATAAACAAATGATTGAATTATAATATTCGAAACTTGTTCATTTTTAAATTGCTTACTCTAACATGTACCTTTCTTTCTCTATACTTCAACATATTTAATGAACTGAATTTTTGCATGATATACACTCAAAAACAACCAACTTCCTTATGGAATCATGGTCTATAATTTAATGAATAGTGAGATAAAGATTTTTAAAGTTGAAGGATCCTAACTTTTCAAAGAACAGAGAGGTGATGATCATGTCACTTTGAGTTACAGGGTGTATTACCATGACTAAACACAAATATAAGTCATAGAAATTTATTAGCACATGAATACTTGACAAAACAGAAGAGTTCATTCAGAATTTACAAGTATATAGATGCCTACATAATTTTCCAGTAAACAAAGTTTAGTTTTTTACTCACAGTTTTGATGAAAAATGAAACACTGCCGTTTTGTTTGTTTTCCTTCCTGGAGCTTTTGAGCACTTAGTTCCTTAAGGTTTTAATTTCAATTTTTTTTCATATGTGCTTAAATGTTAAATGTGAACAAGCCAAGACAGTGTATTTATAGAGAGGGAACAGGTTTGACAGAAGCTTAAGGCTTTTTCTCACATACATTAACTCTTTTCATTTTGTCTTTTTTTTCTTTCTTTTATTTTTATTTTCTTCTTGATTTGATTTTTTTGAGATGATATGATTTCATATGGATTTGATTTGATCTTAAGTTGATTTAATGTTTGTGCTTGAATTGAAATTTTGCAATGATGATGTTTCCTTATGTTTATATATACATTTATATATGTGTGTGTATATAAATATATATATATATATGCATACATTCACACTATTGTTACCTTATATATTCACATACTTACATATTTACATATATTTACATATTCACTATTTAATATAACATATGCACATATACATATACTTTTATCATATCCACATATACATATACATACTTTTAAGTATACAAATGTTTTTTTTATCATATATATATATATATATATATATATTTTCCATATGCATTATTTTTATAACATATACCTATACACACACACACACACACACATAGTCAAAAGTTTGAAATTTTGCCATTATGAAGTTTATACATTCATGTACATGTATATTTGTTTACATATACAATATTATTATAAACATATATACACATATATAAACTTATATATATTTTGAAACAACATAAAGCTTGTATATATATATATACATATATGGATATTCTATCTTAAATTTTAATGGTGGAGTTTATATACATAAATCTATAGAATTTATCATATCCAGAAATTTATATTTTAAAATTAAATATAGTTTAATCAACTTATAGATTCAGGTATTTACAATATCAGAAAATTTATCTATTCGACATATAAAAATTTAAATTCCAGTAATTAAAATTATTTAATTATCCCAATATCAAATGGCTAAAAATTCGGCTCGTTACAGACAAGCTAAAAGTACTTGAATAATCGAGTGGACCGGATGAAATAAATTGATAATTGATGGGTTGGAGTAGGGAAGATGGAGATTGAGAAGCAAAATTATATAGAAGAGAGAGGGTGAAGGAGTAGGAGGAGCTGTCGGAGGCAAAACCGTTCGATGCGTCCGACGTGCATTATATAGAAGAGAGAGTAAAAGAGTAGAAGGAGCTATTGGAAGCAAAATCATTCGATGCGCTCTTTTCCTCAAATGGGTCAAACGGGTTTGAGAAGGGGAAAGCACTGTTAATGAGTCCGACGTCTCGGACCCGTAAAAAAAGGTAACGTGGAATAATTCGACTGCGAATGACAACTAACATAAACTGTATATACAAATTGCAAGTAAATGGCTCATTGGCTGCATCAGGATGAGCAACATGCTGAACATGTTATGTGATTATGGATGCACTTTACACATTGCGAGTGCATTTTTGTTACAAATATTTAAAATATATCAATTATTTACCAGTATTCTAGTTCTACTGTGCTTGAGGTATAAAAAAGATTTACAGCCCATTGTCACGTTTCAAATTTCAACGTTCGAAAATCGACACCCGTACTTCACTTGTACTTGAATTCCGCAGATTCAACCGTTGAAATTTGACTCGTGCCGGAGCTTATAACACATTAAGTATAACAACACAGCGGAAGAAAAGGAAATGAATATCATATACAACTCCAATGAATACAATATCCAGTGATATACAACAATGATATCTATATGATATAAGAATATCAGAGACAATAAACAATAGCGGAAAGAATATCATCAATAGAATACATCTCCAAATAATCCGATTCCATAATCCAACTGCAACTCTAATAGAATACATCTCCAAATAATCCGATTCCATAATGCAACTACAACTCCATCTTCAATCCAAAGCTAGCTCGAACCGCCATCACATTTCAAAAGGATAAGAAAGTGCAGTCCAGAATGCTGAAGGGTAGCAAATGCGATCCAAAAATCCAAAGAGCTTCGAAGGCTATGGAATCAATTCCTACTATTCGACTATCTGAAAAACCCAACTCTAGACTGCCCATGTGGAAAATTGTGGGCACCCAGAGTTTAGGAAGGGAACAATAAACTTCGGGTCAGTCATGGGAATGGTGTGAGCAAACAAAAAACAATTTTATCTTTTAAAACAAACAACAAAAGCTTTTAAAGTTCAAATCCGCAGTGCTTTTTGAAAAATGAAAGTACTATAAAGCCTCCCGCCACACACACCATGCAAACGCAGAATTGGAGGAGATTTCTCCTTATGATAGTCAAAAATGCTTGATATGCGAAAACCATTTTGATATTATTATTAGTGCATAGTGGAAAACATTTCGAAAGTATAATATAAATCTTAGCCAGCATAGACATTTCGAACTATGCCTACTATAGCTACCATCCAAACAGTGGGGCACCACCATAAGTAGATGGTAGGTTATACAACTAAAACCATACAAGACGCGTATTGGATGATTGGATTTCCAACAAATGGTCAGGCTAAGGAACTTCCTATTGCCACATGGGAACGCCTCTAGAGGGACGCCCCGAGAACCTACCCGGCTCTCTGCCAACACAAGGCCGGTCTACCCCCTTCCCGGGGGTAAAACCTAAGATATGCTACCCCCGGTCGTTTGCGACCTTTATCCGAGGACCCTCTACACCAACAACATCACACATAAATAAATATACTACAGTGTCCACATAAGTAAGTATCTGGGCTCCATACCATGATACCACCCTTTTCCAGAAGGAATGGACATACCCTAGGGGAGCTATCCCTGAAACTTTGCCACATCTTTCCTATTTCAACCACTACCGGTTTGTGATCCTCGATGAGGTCTCTTCCATAAAGCTACGCTTTTTCACAAAGCCATGCTTTGATCAACAAATGATCAGTAGCACTTTGTATGCCACATTACCAAATTGGGAATGTATCACTAGTGACCATCAACTACATAACATCTGAGCTCGTATGTCTCAGAGAAGGGTGTTAAGTTAAGAAAATAAATCTCCGCCACCAAGCAGAAATGTATTTGATAGAAACCAGTTTTACATCTCAAAGTGTAATGTCAAACACACATCCATACAATTCTGTTCCGGGTTCAAACAGAACCGAAGGCACTTCCGAAGAAGCCCTTGCAAATCCAGGTATTCACAATCCCGATTGGACGTCCCATCACTTAGGGAATCTCTATACCGGTGTGACTCAGTGCAAAGACAATCGACGGGTTATCCTTTCATTCTCGAAAATACCCGGTCTTCACCATCGGTCTTCACCACTGGTCTTCACCACCGGTCTTCAAATGTTATCCATATTGACATATCATTACTCAGAATAGGTTATATGACACAAGGTCCTCTCCCAGCTAAACCGAATAATGAGCGCAATATTCAAAAACATATGGATAATGGGATTTTGATTAAGTCACAACTTATTATCCAAAAACTTTCTTTAAATGGTTTAAAACAAATTACCATTCCAAATCTTTTAAACAAAAAGGTTCATTCCACAAAGTTCACCAATTTTCCACAAAGGTTCATTTACGGCTGTTCAAAACAATTTCATTTCAAATTGGATTAACTTATCCAATCTTTAAATTAAAGATTTAATTCATAACTTTTCAAACCATTTCCAATTCAAATCTTTTATATGAAAGATATACCATTTAAAACTCTCTTCGATTTCAAAACAAGTTTTAATAATCTTTCACATAAGTTAAAGCTGATTACATCTACATAAGTTAAAGTAATTCAAGTATAAAACTTGGGTTTAAATTTAAATTCCAAAATAATATTTTTTAAATGGTTAAAAACCCATATAAACACCTTTACAACTTGTATAATCTTTTTAAACCATAATTTCCAAATCATTGAATTCAATTCAAATTTTTTAAATTTCAAAACTTTATTAAGTTATTCAAAATAACTTTTATTTTTGAAACTCATTTTCAAAAGCTTTCAATTTTAATTCCAAAACTATTTTGGATTCCAAAAATTCAATCTTTAAAACCATTAAAAATCTGTGACTTAACCGATTTCCTCGTGTAATCCATATTTGTGTATGTATGGTGTAGTCCAGGGGTTTCACACAATAGTGCAACAACATCAATCATTACAGATTCAATCATATCGATAAGTGGTATATTCCTATAACGCTTATCTTCCATTCACAGATTCATAAATAATATGTAAACGCATCACAGATAAATATGTAAATGCATTACAGATAAATAATATACACACATAGCTCAATCAAAACAATCCACATCACAGAATCATTATAGATCAACTCAAGACATTCATATAATTCATACATCCATAAACAAAAACAATTAACTATCTGATTAATTTAAATCAGATTAATTACTTATGAATAAACATCAATCCTGGTTAATTAATATTAATTAATAACAAACCATTTTAATTAATTAACCCTAAATAAATTAACCCGTAATTATTAACTAATTAACCTTAATTGATAAATTAAATAAACATTAATTATTAAATAATTACCCTTTAATCATTAAATAACTATGCTTTAAATTTTTTAATTATCCTTTAGTTAATTAATTACTCCTTAATTAATTATCATTCTTCATTAATTAATAACCTTTAATTAATTATTCTCAAATCAATTACCTTAATCAATTAATCACATTAATTAATTATCCTTTAATTATCAAGTAATTAACCTTTAATTACCTGTAATCAATCATATTAATTAATTACTTAATTAACCTTTAATTAATTTCATTTATTAGTTAATCCCATGATTATCATTTTTAATCACTTAAGATTTTAATCAAATCAAAAGGTGATCCCTTTATCTTAAATTGATTGCTTTAAATATCAAAGGTTATTTCTAAATATATTAAAAACATTATTTTTTTTAAACTTTAAAATAATTTACATTTAAAACCTTTAATTACTATAGAACCAAACATGAATAGTTGTTCTGTGTCACCTACCCTAGCGAGCCTTATACGATTTTGGTTTTGTACCATACCTATGGAGTGCCCTCTGACGACGCACAGTACTGGGGAGATTACGGTACTGTATAGACTATGGGAATATATTACGTGTTAAGGGGAATATTGTGTTACTCCTTAACGCTATTTTAAAGTAAGTTTATTTTACTAATAGTCACTATTATAATAGCGAAATATTACTACATAGTAAATAGTTTAACGGATCCTTAGAGGATGGGCGGTCCCAAGCATCCTTTAAGTTACTTGCCTTTATATTACAGTTCACTTGAATTAGCTTACACTGTGGACTTCATTTCCTGGAGCTAGGACTTCTCAAGATTATCTCCTTTCAAGCTGCTGTCAAGTTTCTGTTCAGTTCTTATTTTAGCTTTTGTAATCGAGACAATTGATATTGGGATTCTTTTTCTGTGGTGATTTCAAGCTATATTTGGTTTAAGACTATGCACTTTATACTTATTTTGAGACTATTGATAGTGGCTTCATGAACCACTAAGTCATTTTAAATTCCGCTGCGAGTATTCTGATTTCTGTGTTTGTAATTCTGTGATTATGTATTTACTGTATATTCTAAGATTTGCCAAATTTTTTTACAACGCGGTATTTTGAACAATTCAAGTCCGACATGTGCGGATGCGAATGGTTGAAAATACCGGGTCGTTACACCCTATCTCTAATGAGCTACTTAATGTGTTATACTCCAGAGCTAAAGTTTCAACCTTCAGCTCTGATACCAAGATGTCACGTTCCAAATTTCAGCGCTCGAAAATCGACACCCGTACTTCACTTGTACTTGAATGCCGCAGATTCAACAGTTGAAATTTGACTCGTGCCGGAGCTTATAACACATTAAGTATAACAACACAGCGGAAGAAAAAGAATTGAATATCATATACAACTCCAATGAATACAATATCCAATGATATACAACAATGATATTTATATGGTACAAAAATATCAGAGACAATAAACAACAGCGGAAAGAATATCTTCAATAGAATACATCTCCAAAGAATCCGACTCCATAATGCAACTGCAACCCCATCTTCAATCCAAAGCTAGCTCGAACCACCATCACGTTCCACAAGGATAAGCAAGTGCAGTCCAGAATGCTGAAAGGTAGCAAATGCGATCCACAAATACAAAGAGCTTCGAAGGCTATCGAATCAATTCCTACTATTCGACTATCTGAAAAACCCAACTCTAGACTGCCCGTGCGGAAAATTGTGGGCACCCAGAGTTTAGGAAGGGAACAATAAACTCCGGGTCAGTCATGGGACTGGTGTGAGCAAACAAAAAACAATTTTATCTTTTAAAACAAACAACAAAAGCTTTTAAAATTCAAATCCGCAATGCTTTTTGGAAAATGAAACAACCATAAGGCCTCCCGCCACACACACCATGCAAACGCAGAATTGGAGGAGATTTCTCCTTACGATAGTCAAAAAGGCTTGATACGCGAAAACCATTTTGATATTATTATTTGGGCATAGTGGAAAACATTTCAAAAGTATAATATTAATCTTAGCCAGCATAGACATTTCGAACTATGCCTACTATAGCTACCATCCAAACAGTAGGGCGCCACCATAAGTAGATGGCAATTTATACAACTAAAACCGTACAACGCGCATATTGGATGATTGGATTTCCAACAAATGGTCAGGCTAAGGAACTTCCTACTGCCACATGGGAACACCTCTGGAGGGACGCCCCGAGAACCTACCCGGCTCTCTGCCAATACAAGGCCGGTCTACCCCCTTCCCGGGGGTAAAACCTAAGATATGCCACCCCCGGTCGTTTGCGGCCTTTATCCGAGGATCCTCTACACCAACAACATCACACAGTAATAAATATACAACAGTGTCCACATGAGTAAGTATCTGGGCTCCATACCATGATTCCACCCTTTTCCAGAAGGAATGGACATACCCTTGGGGAGCTACCTCTGAAACCTTGCCGCATCTTTCCTGTTTCGACCATTACCGGTTTGTGAGGCTCGATGAGGTCTCGTCCACAAAGCTACGCTTTTTCACAAAGCCATGCTTTGATCAACAAATGATCAAAAGCACTTCGTATGCCACATTACCAAATTAGGAATGTATCACTAGTGACCATCAACTACATAACCTCTGAGCTCGTATGTCTCAGAGAAGGATGTTAAGTTAAGAGAATAAATAACAATTAACTATCTGATTAATTTAAATCAGCTTAATTACTTGTGAATAAACACTAATCCTGGTTAATTAATATTAATTAATTACAAACCATTTTAATTAATTACAAACCATTTTAATTAATTAACCTTAAATAAATTAACCCCTAATTACTAACTAATCAACCATAATTGATAAATTAAATAAACATTAATTATTAAATAATTACCCTTTAATCATTAGATAATTATCCTTTAAATTTTTTAATTATCCTTTAATTAATTAATTACTCCTTAATTAATTATCATTCTTCATTAATTAATTAACCTTTAATTAATTATTCTCAAATCAATTACCTTAATCAATTAATCAAATTATTTAATTAATCTTTAATTATCCTTTAATTATCAAGTAATTAACCTTCAATTACCTTTAATTAATCATATTAATTAATTACTTAATTAACCTTCAATTAATTTCATTTATCAGTTAATCCTATGATTATCATTTTTAATCACTTAAGATTTTAATCAAATCAAAAGGTGATCCCTTTATCTTAAATTGATTGCTTTAAATATCAAAGGTTATTTCTAAATATATTTAAAACATTATTTTTTTAAACTTTAAAATAATTTACATTTAAAACCTTTAATTAATATAGAACCAAAAATGAATTGCATAAAATAATTTATTTACAAAATTTGTCAAAAACTTAATTACACTTTGTAAAACTTGTTCACAAACTTAAAAACTGTTTTATATAGGAAACACAAACACGTGCAATTCCTTCGTTTCCCCGAACTAAACTTTGAGTTCCCCAAATCGCCGACTGCTTCAAGTTGTTTATGAGAGAAATGCGAGCACAAACCCGAGACCAAGCCATCTTCCCCAAACAAACTTCAACATCCTGATCCAACATGCACGGTGCACGTACACCGACGTCCTGCGACGATCCGACCATCTCTCCGGTCTTCATCAAACTTCGGACGACATCACCAACCCACATCTCAACCCAGATTTCTAACTTCGAGAGAAATTCGAAAAATCAAAAAATCCAAGGCACGGAGCTTTCAACCCGATCATCTAATCCCCCTGCCACCGACGATCCTGATAGCTGGAACCCACGGCGCATCTTCCGGAGCAGCATCACGCCACCAAGACACGACCTCACCCCTCGCGATCAAGTCCGATCCTCTCTCGTCGCCATATGAACTCGAAAATCAACGTTATTTAAACCGGGTACTTAAACCCTATTCCATCGTCGACAAACTTAATCGATGATCTAAAAAATAAGTCGTTATTTTTCTGATAATCTCCAACCCTCGAACTTCCTTCAGCCGCGAACACGACAACTCTTTCTCCACCGATCATCTAGAATTGGCTAATGAACATTTTCCGTTTATCTCTCAATTTCTCATCACCCATGATTTAAAAAATTTTAATATCCATATTAAAAATCATGATTTCTTAATGCAAATCCAAATATACAATCAAAATTTAAAAATCTAACAATCAAGATTTTGACCTAAGTTGATTTTACTGAAACCTTTCATTTTGCAGTGAAATATCTTACTGATATATTTATAAATATTTGTAGAACTTAGATTTTGATTGTATAACAAATTTTATTAAGATCCTAAAGCCTAAAATAAATTTTTGAGAAGGAGGTTTTGTTTTATGAACAGGGTTTGAAGGCTTGTAATCAAACAGAGGCCAGCATAGTCTGTAAATCAAACATGCACACCAAAATTTATATACACACAAGCACATTCACATTCATACTAGAAATTTTCACAGCAGCATACTTGCAAGATTCAATCAGATTTTAAGCTTTAACAAAGTAGTTTGCTCACCTGAGAAATGACAGAGCAGGGAACAAAGAATAGAGGGGCTTTGAACAAAATCTGGAAATTTATTTTACTTTGATTGATCTGGGATCTTAGTTGTTGAAGTTGAGTTCCCTTTTTGAATTTGATTTGTTAAATTGTTGCAGGTTGACGAAACTTGGATTGCATGCATTTGATTCTTGTTTCCAGGTTTGCAACCATCTTCAGATCTAACTTAAGCCATTAAAACTGAAGAGATGATTTTCTCTAACTTGATTTGCTTTGCATCTTGCTTGATTCTCAGGTTGAATTCAATTTGTTTCAGATTGGCATCAGGTTTGGTTTTGAATCTGCTCCATAGCTTTTCTGTTTTCATTCTGGGTTTCCAAATTTTTTTTATTTTGATTTTGAAACAGGTTTGAGAATAAATGAATGAAGTTTGAGAAATTTTTCAAACAGAATAGCCTGGTTCTATTTTATCTTGTATTTTGAATAAAGAAACTTAATGCCACTTGTCTACTTTCTTATTGCATGGTTTACACTTGTTAATCTTTGTGATTACTCGCCTTACACTTGTTAACATGAAGGAAATTTGTGTTTATAACCTTGGTTCAAATTATTATTATTATTTTTAAATTTTTGCTTTAAACCTTCATGTAAATATATTTTCATTTTGAAAAGAAAAGGTATTAAACCTTTTATAGATTCTAAACAAATTGTACTTAGTTCATATATATAATTTCAAAAGAAAGAACATTATTCATTTATTAATATTTTATTTCAAATCTTATCAGTTCTCAAAAGATATGTATATCTTAACTTTTATTTCTTATTTTACATTTGCATTCACACATTATATTTATACAACTTTTAAAATCCATTTCATAAAATTAAATTCAAATATCTTTATATTATTTTCTATTTATATTTCCTTTTTTAACTATTTATACAACCTTAAGAAAATGATTCTTATTTATCTAACATGTTTTTTTATTTATATATTGATATTTAAATATATTCAATCTAATTTATGTTTAGATCCTTAGTTAGTTTTATATTTACAAATTTTATTTTCTTATATATATTGACTATGTTATTTATGTTTTGTACATGTATGAAATTCAAATCTTGTACTTATTACTTTTATATATTTATATACAACTATATTTATTTTCAAAAGATACATTTCTACTTTTAAACTAATACTTTACCTTTATCTATATATCTATAACTTTAAAGAATGTGATTCAAAATAAATCAAACATTAATAAGTAAATATATATAATATTTTTATATTTGAATTTAACTTTTAAACAACTCTCTTACGTTTATATATTTACATATTAATCTTAAACACCCAAATCATTATATATATACACGCTAAAATTAGAAAACAAATGTTCATTGCTTTTAAAATGTAGAGTTTCCAAATTCAGTTTATTTTCAAAATGTTTATAATTGAATTCTAA
The DNA here is from genome assembly GCA_030765085.1 of Allium cepa. Lineage (NCBI taxonomy): Eukaryota > Viridiplantae > Streptophyta > Magnoliopsida > Asparagales > Amaryllidaceae > Allium > Allium cepa. The sequence goes on along the minus strand of CM060941.1, from coordinate 829,500,379 downwards.
TCCAAAATACTACTTTATAAACACATACTTTTGATATATTCTGGAATCTTCATATTAATTCCAAAATAAATCCAATTTGTTTCCAAGATATTCATTTTACTATTTTCAAATCAAAAATATTCTTTTTAAAATTTTATTTATAAATTCCCGATCCAAATTCTATTCAAATACATTTCTCAGTTAATTCCAAAATTTTATATTAATTACCAATTGTTTTAAAATTTAATCCCAAATATTAAATCAATTATCAAATTATTTTTAGCAAAAATCCAGGAATGTTACAGGTTCCCCCCTTAAGAAAATTTCATTCCCGAAATTTGCCACGGAGACAACAAAAGAATGGATAGACACACAAAGATAGAGAATCGACTCACAAATCAATCCGATTATCTATTCTGTATTTGGCTTACCGAATCAGAATATCAATAATAGATACAAGAACGAATCTATTTAACTCTTTACAAGATACTCGGGGTCATCCAGATCTATGAAATATACATGGGCATTGGTTAGTTCGAAGCGATAACTAACCGTTCGTGGTATATATCTGGACCCCAAAAGAACAGATAATTGGATACAGTCTTTCCAAATTCTCAAATACTAAGTATGGATTCCAAACTTAAGTCGAAACACCCCAAATTATATATCTTGTCCCTCTTTGGACTTTGATCCTCACAAGAAATTACAATAGAATTCCAAATTTTGGTTCAATTGAAATTGTTTTATCGATACAATTTATTTAACTTTATATTTAATTAACCAATTTATTTCAAATCAAATTTCAATTTCGCTAAAGTTAAAAACAGAAAGGCTGATAGAAATTTGATGCAGAGAATACGAAATAGATCCTTATCTACACGATTCGTAGGGCCACCATCACACCGAAGCTTCTTCCTCGAGCTGCCACGAAGCAATCAAAGAAATTGGAATCGAATCAAAGGAGATTGATAGAGAAAGATATTTCCGTTGTTGTAGGGCATTGACCATTTGTACTGGTATTTCCCTGTCCCCTATCTCGTTCTTTTCTTGCACTCATACTTACTATCAGTGAATAGTAAGAGAATTTACTGAGGTATTCGGACGGATATCTTAGGGATATACTCATTCTACACCCTATGTAATGTCCCATAAATTTTTAATAATTAAAATTGTTAAATTGATAAAATGTTGGTAATTCTTTTCCTAGCCGTGTATTTCTCATTTGCAAATCATGTACAAGAAGATTTATTTCTCATTTCAAAACTCCTCATTTTCATCTGCATTTAAGAATAAAACATATATACGTTTCTTTCTCCTTAACTTATGCATTTTCTGTTTCTTAGCATTTACTCTCACTTTGCTTGCCATCCAAACCATCTATGTATCAACCCAAAATTTTTAATAAATGTTTTATTTATTTAATTTAGATAATTTTGTTATTTAAAATATAAATTTAGGTGTGGATTAGAATTTCACATATGAATTAATAGAATATTTTCCGAAAATGTGAATTTGTCAATATGGTCAAACTTGGACTTTTAAATTCAAAAATTTAAAAGTTTAAAAAATTTGAATTTTTTTGAAAGTAAATAAAATTTTAAGAATGCTACTTTTCGTTTCGTTGAAATCTGGTTTATAATGTGAAAGTTATGCCTTTTGACTATTGTGTGTAATTTGTTGTATTTAACAAAATTGTTTGCTTTATATTATATAAATAATATTTTATTTAGTCATGTAATGTTCTAATTTATGTTTTCAAGGGTAAAATAACTTGTTTTGTATATAATTTGGTTTAAAACGTTTTTAAAAGTGTAATTGACATTTTTCAGTGTCAGTTGTATTTTGTTTACAATTTCTAATTTCCAACTTCAATTAATTTAAGAAATTCTTTATTTATTTCATATTTTTCTTAAGAACTTATTTTATTCTTTTATTTTAAACTTAGGGTATTATTTTAAAAAAAAAATTATTTTTAATCACCCAAATTTTATAAATATAAACAAATGTCTATAATTCCTATTTTGGTTAAAGTCTAACATTAATTGAAGTTTTAAATTTTTAATCCTAACTTCCTAATCTTTTATAATAACTGAATATATTTGTAACAACGTTTTATTTCATTTTTTGTTCTTTTAAAAATGGATTATATACCTTTTAAAATTAAGTAATTAATATTTTACTTATATACATCCATTTAAGAATAAAAAATTTTTGTAAATGGTAAATGAATAAAAAAGATGTAAGCAAATCATATTTTAATTAAGTAATAAATTTTAAAAATAAATAGTATATAGATAAGCTTAATAAAAAGAACGTTTAATTTGTGTGTTCATGCCCGTTTTGATTAATTTAGTGGTATAAATAGTATGTATTTAATGAATACTCTTTAAACGTATATTTTGCTAATATAAGTAACAAATAAATAAGAAAACGTATGAATTTAAATATGTTATTTTCGTTATATTTTGGGTGTATGTTTGATTTGATAAATGTGTCTATAGTGCGCATTCTTTAAATTATTACCTTAGCTACGAATATAAAAATATATCCGTTGACGTGCATTTCATAGTGGGAAAGGAATAAAATCCCTAGCCATTCAAATCCTTTTAAAGCTTGATTGAAATTCGCGTGTAAACATTCCACCTTCCTTTGCTCTCCTAATTTAATAGAAACTTTATCCAAAAATTTCATAACCGTTCACATTTATTTCATACCATTTCCTCCACTCAATCAACGCAAATTACTCCCTTTAAATATAAAATGTGCCTCACCATTTGCGTGTGAAATATATTCACTTTCCCTTTGCTCATCTGATTTAATAGGAATGTGATCCACAAATTGCTAACCGTTCCAAAATCTTTAAATTCCTTGCCACTTTATCATTGATTCTTGCGTTTTAACGCAATCACTTCTGTGTAAATTTTTAACCATTCCTCCCCTGTTGAATACTAAGTCACGATCAATAAGAATTATAACCTGCTAAATTTACGTGCCACTCAAAAACAAATTTTAATATTTCTTCCGTTTTTAACCTATGCAATTTACTTCTTTTGAATACAAACCCACACACCTCTCTGATGTATATAAGCCTCGCAATAACTTTCTTTTACATCCCAACGCATTCTTTTCCAAATAATTTTAAATGAGTATAAAATGTTGCGAAATAATTCTTGCCGTTTTCTTTTTATAAATCAACGCAATTACCTCTCTAAACTCAAACATCACGCACTAAAATTGCTCTACCATTTAAAATTTATTAATTCATGCCCCATTTGCTTCATCGTGTATAATTGATAGTGTTAAATTCCATAACCGTTTCAAAAATATAAATTTATTTCCTGCCTATTTCTTTCACCTCAATCTAACGTAAGTTTTCTTTTAAATTAAAACACGTCGCATAGATTTTGAAATTTCCTCTACCGTTTCAAAGAAAAAGGAGATTGCTTGTCCATTTTTTCTTTCTCTGATAAAATTCAATACCATCACAAAATATTTTCTTCCAAATCTTTCTCCCCTTGATTTGAGCTAGCTCATTTTAAAAGCAAACAACATTTCATTTCCGCACTCTCTTATATATATATACATATACATATATATATATACACACACATATATATATACATATATATATACATATACATATATATACATATACATATACATATACATATATATATATATATGCATCGCATACAAAAAAAATTACCTCACTATATTTTTGGACTTCTTCTTCCTCCTTGCGTGTAAGAGCTTGCATCGGGTAAATGGCTGCCAATGTTTTCTCTTCCTCTTATTTTTCTTTTTCTTTAGCTTTCTTTACTTCCTTCTGTTTATTCCACACCATGCTCAACCTCTCCGCCACCCCCTCCTAACCTTGCCTCGCCTCCATGCAGTGATGGCCAAGCCATGAAAGTGGACATGTCACTTAATATATATATATATATATATATATAAGTATTTTTGTTCGTGCACCACTTTTGCCACATATTGCTCTGACATATGTTAGAAAAGAAAAGAAAAAAAATATAATATAATAAATAAATAAAATAAGTGCATGCGCACTTGCACAAAATGATAGCACAACCTTTATGTCCAAAATATTCCACTGCTTGAATACTTGCGTGTCCATAATCTGGTCAGTGCCGAGCATGTGAGGTGTAGTTGGAGTTGTGTGATGAAGTGGTCGAGCAATTTTGTCAAATCATCCTTTTATCTTAAATCTCGTTCCAATTTTGATTTATTTAAAAATTTGCATTGTCCGTAATTGAATTCGCGTACTCGGTTTGTTTATTTATCTTGTTTCAAGATCGAAATCGGTTTGTCTCACCTTCTAATATTTGATCGTGCTTTCTATACGCTGTTTCCAGTGTGGTTATCCTAGTTTTGAGCCTAATCTTTAGCAGCATAGAGGTGAGTATTTCTCACCCGACAAACGTACTTATAGATCTGTAAATTATTAACAAGTGAAATTGTAGAATGATTTTATTTTATATTTTATTTGCCTGTGATAAATTTATGATGTTTAAAAACCCCGTTATTAAATTTACCCATCATCAGTTATTTTTTGTACTGTTATATTATGCTGTTATACCATTTATTTATTTACTGTTTATCACTACAAGTTTCCTGTAGAATAGAAATCGTTACGGGCTGAAATGATAGGCTTGAACGATATTGTTTATTTATTTATTTATTTATTTAACTTGGGATTGCGGGTTTGAAATGATTGAACCCGGGTTTTTCTTTGTAAATTACAGATTGAAATGATATATTATCTGTATCACTTGACGTAGGTTAGAAAATATTATACAGACCCGTGGTTATTATATATATATATATATTTTTCTGGAAATTTTAAGTATTTTAAATATATATATTTTAATATTTTGATTTAAATTGGGTTAATATAAATTGTTGGTAGTCTTATACAAGTTAAATGTATAAATAAATAAATTGTAAGTTGGAATTTGAAGTAATAAATTCATTTTGGAAATTTTGATGGAATTCAAGCTAAGTATATAAATGTAACAAATTTTGATGTAAATTGGAATTTAAATAAATTAATAAGGTGTTATTGAATTTCCTATGAATTTAATAGTTAAATAAATAAATGCTTAAACATAATATTTGAAATATATCTTAATTTAAAAATGGAAGTTTGGTTTAAGAATAAAAGGTAAGTTAATAAATAAAGAGGAAATTTAGCTATATTTTGAAATGGTAATTCAACTAAATGGTTAAGAAAATTTTGAATATAGAAAAATATAGAAATTTGGGCATTTAACTTTAATAAGTAAAGCCTTGAGAGGTTGATATTTATTAGTGGAATATAGTTCATAAAAATCATAAATTTTTGGGTAGATTTAAATGACTATTTCAAATGGATAATATGAATTTTTTTTATAAGTTAGTTTAGTTTAAAATTTAAGTTTAATTATTGATGAATTTATATTGAAGTCTAAAAAAATTAATTAACTTAAAACTGTTGTAAGGGATATTACCGCACTTTGTAAGTGTCGTAGTTGATGCAAATGAACTAAAAGCTAAAAATTAATTAAGGGCTATTGCAGTACTTGGTAAGTGCTGTGGTCACGAAAATTAAACCCGAATAGATAAAAAAGGTTACAGTAGCACTTATTAAGTGGTAGTGGCTGAAATTGAGATTTTTGGATATTCGATTCGTAAATATAATAACTTCACTTTTAAAACTTAAAATGAAGATTTTGATTTAATATTTACTATTTTGGAATTTATAACCACGGGTATTAATAACATTGGTTGTTAATGAGACCAGGATCGGATATGGGCATACTCTCTGTCGATACCGAAAACCAATTTGACAACCGTGTACGCGGTGGAGATTCCAGAATGAAGTATGATGGTGGTGACGTTCTATTAAGGTATGTACGTGGACCCAACTCCCATGAGTTGGCATAAGGTGGCTAAAACAAGAGCGATCGACGGGCTAAGGAGGTAGCACATCTTATCGGACGCACTTCTTCGTATGCCATTCTATTACTCTGTGATTGTTTGGTGCGCACCTTTGATTTGGGAGTGTTGTTCGAGGTGGACGGTAGTAGCTGCTACGCGCTACCACCCGTCAGGAAGCGTAATTGGTATATCTACCATGTCATTGCCTAGTTGTGCCGTGTCACCTACCCTAGCAAGCCTTATACAATTTTCGTTTTGTGCCATACCTATGGAGTGCCCTCTGACGACGCCCAGTACGGGGGAGATTACGGTACTGTATAGACTATGGGAATATATCACGTGTTAAGGGGAATATTGGGTCACTCCTTAACGCTATTTTAAAGTAAATTTATTTTACTAATAGACACTATTATAACAGCGAAATATTACTACATAGTAAATAGTTTAACGGATCCTTAGAGGATGGGCGGTCTCAAGCATCCATTAAGTTACTTGCCTTTATATTACAGTTCACGTAAATTAGCTTACACTGTATAAGTATGTATGTCCTGACTCGAGTGTTTGTGTTTATTTTTTACGCTCGGGTCAGCCTGGGTATCAGTTCGGACTTCATTTCCTGGAGCTAAGACTTCTGAAGATTATCTCCTTTCAAGCTGCTGTCAAGTTTCTGTTCAGTTCTTATTTTAGCTTTTGTAATCGAGACAATTGATATTGGGATTCTTTTTCTGTGGTGATTTCAAGCTATATTTGGTTTAAGACTATGTACTTTATACTTATTTTGAGACTATTGATAGTGGCTTCATGAACCACTAAGTCATTTTAAATTCCGCTGCGAGTATTCTGATTTCTGTGTCTGTGATTCTATGATTATGTATTTACTGTATATTCTAAGATTTGCCAAATTTTATTTACAACGCGGTATTTTGAACAATTCAAGTCTGACATGTGCGGATGCGAATGGTTGAAAATACCGGGTCTTTACATTTGGTATCATAGCTTTGGCACTAGGCAAAACTTAGCATGTATGGTAAATTTGATTTACAGAATCACTTTCATTCGAGCTTGAATCTCTTCCTTTTGATTCAACTTCCTTTGAATTTTGGAACGTTCCCTGCGGTTCCAAAGTTCATTCGTGTCCCTTGCTATCCATCTTCTTTCGATTCTGGAGTATCCCATAACTCCACTTCGGATGATCTATATAGTGAATTGGCGGTCTCGCCAATATTCTAATAAAGGGGTGAAACTCCTTTACAATTAGCATTGATTCGCCAGAGATTTATATTTATCCTCGGTTTAGATGTTATTATCTTTGGTTATTCCAAATTCTATCTCTTCAGATCAAATGTAGATTTACCCCAGAAAATCCACATCGATTTTATTCTTTAAGTCACGGTTGACCCGGTTAAGGTTGCCTGCGATTTATATAAACTTATCCAATTCCTTATTTTCTATTTAATCATCGAACCTTCTGATTCCAACTTATCTTTAAATAAAATTCTCTTTGATTTGAGTCCATTAAATTTGAATCTATATCCTTGTTTTGAAAATTTTGTTCCTATATTTGGAAAAATAAATCTAATATTTTATATATAAGTATAATATTCAGAATTTTATAATTAATTTAACTAGTTGTCAAGAGATAATAGTCTTTGACTTTATTTTTGGTTTTGTAAACCATGGGTTTTGTCTCACATAAATAATTGAACTATAAACAATGGTTATAAATTAATTTGGAAACAGAAATGATTTTAAAACAAGAACTTGAGAATTCAATTTCCGATGGTTTCAAGCCTTGTGTTTAAAGTTTTAGAAGGATATATTATTTAAATTATTTTCGAATAGAAATTTGTTTCCAAATAATTTTAAAGGTTTAAAAATCAGTGCTCTTCTCTTTGTCGTTGGGAAATAATTTCGGTGATGACTGTAGCATCATCGACATTCATTTTCGAGTTTCGAAGTGAAGAGACCATTCTATAGTCTGGCTACAGTGTTACCTTGAGAATTTAATTGGTTTGAATCTCTAAAATATGACTTGATTTATAATATATAGATATATGATTTAAATTTGATTTGACATATTATGTACATATATTTATTTATATCTAAATGGTTTGAAGGGAATCAGAAATTTAGTTCTTAAATTTTATCTTAAAGAATAACTTCAATTATAAAAAGAAAATAAAAATTTTGAATAAATAATTCAAACTTGAGATAATTGAATTTGAAAATTTTATTTGTATAATACTCAATTGCCTTTCAATATAACTTACCTTGATTTTCAGAAGTTAACAATGTAATTGGATAATAAACAATATAAAAAGATTTTATAAATAAAATTTGAGTGGTTATAATAAATGTTATACACTTCAATTCTAGTTATAAAAATATTAATGGAGGTAAATAGAAGAAAAGGGTAATGGAATAATTTACAATATAAAATGATGTTAAAGGAACTAAGAATAAATTTAAGCAGTTGTAATAAGTGTAGACTTATTTAACATAGATGATAATAATATATTGAGAGAAACAAATTTAATTATAATGAGGAATAAAGAAGAAATTAATTTATTGAACACATTTTTGAGTATAACAAATGATTTTCAAACTTATGATTTTAGAAATTATTATTTTAAGATAATTGGAAGATGAAGTAAGGAAATTTAAAATAGTTAAATTTAACTTAGGTGAAATTAAATAGATGAAATTAATTATTAATTTAAAATTAAAATTTTATGGTTTAGAGTAATGATTCTATTTTAAGTTTCAATTTAGTTTTCTTCCAGGTTGTTTCTATTCCCCTATCATCTTCCTTTTCGAGGACGAAAAGTTTTGAGTGGGGGAGAGTGTAACGTCCGATAAATTTTTAATAATTAAAATTGTTAAATTGATAAAATGTTGGTAATTCTTTTCCTAGTCGTGTATTTCTCATTTGCAAATCATGTACAAGAAGATTTATTTCTCATTTCAAAACTCCTCTTTTTCATTTGCATTTAAGAATAAAACATATATACGTTTCTTTCTCCTTAACTCATGCATTTTCTGTTTCTTAGCATTTACTCTCACTTTGCTTGCTATCCAAACCATCTATGTATCAACCCAAAATTTTAATAAATGTTTTATTTATTTAATTTAGATAATTTTGTTATTTAAAATATAAATTTAGGCGTGGATTAGAATTTCACACATGAATTAATAGAATATTTTCTGAAAATGTGAATTTGTCAATATGGTCAAACTTGGACTTTTAAATTCAAAAATTTAAAAGTTTAAAAATTTTGAATTTTATATTTTATTTTGAAAGTAAATAAAATTTTAAGAATACTACTTTTCGTTTCGTTGAAATCTGATTTATCATGTGAAAGTTATGCCTTTTTGACTATTGTGTGTAATTTGCTGTATTTAACATAATTATTTACTTTGAATTATATAAATAATATTTTATTTAGTCATGTAATGTTCTAATTTATGTTTTCAGGGGTAAAATAACATGTTTTGTATATATTTTGGTTTTAAAATGTTTTTAAAAGTGTAATTGACATTTTTCAGTGTCAATTGTATTTTGTTTACAATTTCTAATTTCCAACTTCAATTAATTTAAGAAATTCTTTATTTATTTCATATTTTTCTTAAGAACTTATTTTATTCTTTTATTTTAAACTTTGGATTTTATTTTAAAACAAAAGGTTGAATTTTTAATCACCCAAATTTTATAAATATAAACAAATGTCTATAATTCCTATTTTGGTTAAAGTCTAACATTAATTGAAGTTTTAAATTTTTAATCCTAACTTCCTAATCTTTTATAATAAATGAATATATTCGTAACAACGTTTTATTTCATTTTTTGTTCTTTTAAAAAAAATGGATTATATACCTTTTAAAATTAAGTAATTAATATTTTACTTATATACATCCATTTAAGCAATAATTTTTTTTGTAAATGGTAAATGAATAAAAAGGATGTAAGCAAATCATATTTTAATTAAGTAATAATTTTAAAAATAAATAGTATACAGATAAGCTTTATAAAAAGAACGTTTAATTTGTGCTTTCGTGCCCGTTTTGATTAATTTAGTGGTATAAATAGTATGTATTTAATAAATACTCTTTATACGTATATTTTGCTAATATAAGTAACAAATAAATAAGAAAACGTATGAATTTAAATACGTTATTTTTTTTTATTTTGGGTGTATGTTTGATTTGATAAATGCGTCTATAGTGCGCATTCTTTAAATTATTATCTTAGCTAGGAATATAAAAATATATCCCTTGACGTGCATTTCATAGTGGGAAAGGAATAAAATCCCTAACCATTCAAATCCTTTTAAAGCTTGATTGAAATTCGCGTGTAAACATTCCACCTTCCCTTTGCTCTCCTAATTTAATAGAAACGTTATCCAAAAATTTCATAACCGTTCACATTTATTTCATACCATTTCCTCCACTCAATCAACGCAAATTACTCCCTTTAAATATAAAACGTGCCTCACCATTTGCGTGCGAAATATATTCACTTTCCTTTTGCTCATCTGATTTAATAGGAATGTGATCCACAAATTGCTAAATGTTCCAAAAAATTTAAATTCCTTGCCACTTTATAATTGATTCTTACGTTTTAACGCAATCACTTCTGTGTAAATTTTTAACCATTCATCCCTTGTTGAATAGTAAGTCACGATCAATAAGATTTATAAGCTGCTAAATTTACGTGCCATTCAAAAACAAATTTTAATATTTCTTGCGTTTTTAACCCATGCAATTTACTTCTTTTGAATACAAACCCACACACACCTCTGATGTATATAAGCCTCCCAATAACTTTCTTTTACATCCCAACGCATTCTTTTCCAAATAATTTTAAATGAGTATAAAATATTGCCAAATAATTCTTGCCGTTTTCTTTTTATAAATCAACGCAATTACCTCTTAAACTCAAAAATCACGCACCAAAATTGCTCTACTATTTAAAATTTATTACTTCTTGCCCCTTTTGCCTCATCGTGTATAATTGATAGTGTTAAATTCCATAACCGTTTCAAAAATATAAATTTATTTCCTGCCTATTTCTTTCACCTCAATCTAACGTGAGTTTTCTTTTAAATTAAAACATGTCGCATAGATTTTGCAATTTCCTCTAGTGTTTCAAAGAAAAAGGAGATTGCTTGCCTTTTTTTCTTTCTCTGATAAAATTCAATACCACTACAAAATATTTGCTTCCAATTCTTTCTCCCCTTGATTTGAGCCAGCTCGTTTTAAAAGCAAACAACATTTCATTTCTGCACTCTCTTATATATATATATACATACATATATATATATATATATATATATATATATATATATATATATATATATATGCATCGCATATAAAAAAAATTACCTCACTATATTTTTGGACTTCTTCTTCCTCCTTGCATGTAAGAGCTTGCATCAGGTAAATAGCTGCCAATGTTTTCTCTTCCTCTTATTTTTCTTTTTCTTTAGTTTTCTTTACTTCCATCTGTTTATTCCACACAATGCTCAACCTCTCCGCCACCCCCTCCTGACCTTGCCTCGCCTCCATGTAGTGATGGCCAAGCCATGAAAGTGGACATGTCACTTAATATATATATATATATATATATATATATATATATAAGTATTTTTGTTCGTGCACCACTTTTTCCACATATTGCTCTGACAAATGTTAGAAAAGAAAAGAAAAAACTAAAATATAATAAATAAATAAAATAAGGGCATGCGCACCTGCACAAAATGATAGCACATCCTTTATGTCCAAAATATTCCACTACTTGAATACTTGCGTGTCCAGAATCTGGTCAGTGCCGAGCATGTGAGGTGTAGTTGGAGCTGTGTGGTGAAGTGGTCGAGCAATTTTGTCAAATCATCCTTTTATCTTAAATCTCGTTCCAATTTTGATTTATTTAAAAATTTGCTTTGTCCGTAATTGAATTCGTGTATTCAGTTTATTTATTTATCTTGTTTCAAGATCGAAATCGGTTTGTCTCATCTTCCAATATTTGATCGTGCTTTCTATACGCTGTTTCCAGTGTGGTTATCCTAGTTTTGAGTCTAATCTTTAGCAGCATAGAGGTGAGTATTTCTCACCCGACAAACGTACTTATAGATCTGTAAATTATTAACAAGTGAAATTGTAGAATGATTTTATTTTATATTTTAATAGCCTGTGATAAATTTATGATGTTTAAAAACCCCGTTATTAAATTTACCCATCATCAATTATATTTTATACTGTTATATTATGTTGTTATACCATTTATTTATTTACTGTTTATCACTGCAAGTTCATTGTAGAATAGAAATCGTTACGGGCTGAAATGATAGGCCTGAACGATATTGTTTATTTATTTATTTATTTATTTATTTAACTTGGGATTGCGGGGTTGAAATGATAGAACTCGGGTTTTTCTTTGTAAATTACGGATTGAAATGATATATTATCTGTATCACTTGACCTAGGTTAGAAAATATTATACATACCCGTGGTTATTATATATATATATATTTTTATGGAAATTTTAAGTATTTTAAATACATATATATATATATATATTAATATTTTGATTTAAATTGGGTTAAAAATAAATTGTTGGTAGTCTTATATAAGTTAAATGTATAAATAAATAAATGGTAAGTTGGAATTTGAAGTAATAAATTCATTTTGGAAATTTTGATGGAACTCAAGCTAAGTATGTAAATGTAATAAATTTTGATGTAAATTGGAATTTAAATAAATTAATAAGGTGTTATTGAATTTTCTATGAATTTAATAGTTAAATAAATAAATACTTAAACATAAAATTTGAAATATATCTTAATTTAGAAATGGAAGTTTGGTTTAAGAATAAAAGGTAAGTTAATAAATAAAGAGGAAATTTAGCTATAATTTGAAATGGTAATTCAACTAAATGGTTAAGAAAATTTTGAATATAGAAAAATATAGAAATTTTGGGCATTTAACTTTAATAAGTAAAGCCTTGAGAGGTTGATATTTATTAGTGGAATATACTTCGTAAAAATCATAAATTTTTGGGTAGATTTAAATGACTATTTCAAATGGATAATATGATTTTTTTTATAAGTTAATTTAGTTTAAAATTTAAGTTTAATTATTGATGAATTTATATTGAAGTCTAAGAAAAAAATTAGTTAACTTGAAACTGTTGCAAGGGATATTGCCGCACTTTGTAAGTGCCGTAGTTGATGCAAATGAACTAAAAGCTAAAAATTAATTAAGGGCTATTGCAGTACTTGGTAAGTGTTGTGGTCACGAAATTTAAATTAAACCCGAATAAATAAAAAAGGTTACAGTAGCACTTGTTAAGTGTTGTAGTGGCTGAAATTGAGATTTTTGGATATTCGATTCGTAAATATAATAACTTCACTTTTAAAAGTTAAAATGAAGTATTTTGATTTAATATTTACTATTTTGGAATTTATAACCACGGGTATTAATAACGTTGGTTGTTAAAGAGACCGGGATCGGATATGGGCATACTCTCTGTCGATACCGAAAATCACTTTAACAACCGTGTACGCGGTGGAGATTCCAGAATGAAGTAGGATGGTGCTGACGTTCTATTAAGGTATATACGTGGACCCAACTCCCGTGAGTTGGCATAAGGTGGCTAAAACAGGAGCGATCGACGGGCTAAGGAGGTAGCACCTCTTATCGGACGCACTTCTTCGTATGTCATTCTATTACTCTGTGATTGTTTGGTGCGCACCTTTGATTTGGGAGTGTTGTTCGAGGTGGGCGGTTGTTGCAGCTACGCGCTACCACCGGTACGGAAGCGTAATTGGTATATCTACCCTGGCATTGCCTAGTTGTGTTGTGTCACCTACCCTAGCGAGCCTTATACGATTTTGGTTTTGTACCATACCTATGGAGTGCCCTCTGACGACGCCCAGTACGGGGGAGATTACGGTACTGTATAGACTATGGGAATATATTACGTGTTAAGGGGAATATTAGATTACTCCTTAACGCTATTTTAAAGTAAGTTTATTTTACTAATAGTCACTATTATAATAGCGAAATATTACTACATAGTAAATAGTTTAACGGATCCTTAGAGGATGGACGGTCCCAAGCATCCTTTAAGTTACTTGCCTTTATATTACAGTTCACTTGAATTAGCTTACACTGTATAAATATGTATGTCCTGACTCGAGTGTTTGTGTTTATTTTTTATGCTCGGGTCAGCCTGGGTATCAGTTCGGACTTCATTTCCTGGAGCTAGGACTTCTGAAGATTATCTCCTTTCAAGCTGCTGTCAAGTTTCTGTTCAGTTCTTATTTTAGCTTTTGTAATCGAGACAATTGATATTGGGATTCTTTTTCTGTGGTGATTTCAAGCTATATTTGGTTTAAGACTATGTACTTTATACTTATATTGAGACTATTGATAGTGGCTTCATGAACCACTAAGTCATTTTAAATTCTGCTGCGAGTATTCTGATTTCTGTGTCTGTAATTCTGTGATTATGTATTTACTGTATATTCTAAGATTTGCCAAATTTTTTTACAACGCGGTATTTTGAACAATTCAAGTCCGACATGTGCGGATGCGAATGGTTGAAAATACCGGGTCGTTACACCCTATCTCTAATGAGCTACTTAATGTGTTATACTCCTGAGCTAAAGTTTCAACCTTCAGCTCTGATACCAAGATGTCACGTTCCAAATTTCAGCGTTCGAAAATCGACACCCGTACTTCACTTGTACTTGAATATCGCAGATTCAACAGTTGAAATTTGACTCGTGCCGGAGCTTATAACACATTAAGTATAACAACACAGCGGAAGAAAAAGAATTGAATATCATATACAACTCCAATGAATACAATATCCAATGATATACAACATTGATATTTATATGATACAAAAATATCAGAGACAATAAACAACAGCGGAAAGAATATCTTCAATAGAATACATCTCCAAAGAATCTGACTCCATAATGCAACTGCAACCCCATCTTCAATCCAAAGCTAGCTCGAACCACCATCACGTTCCACAAGGATAAGCAAGTGCAGTCCAGAATGCTAAAGGGTAGCAAATGCGATCCACAAATCCAAAGAGCTTCGAAGGCTATCGAATCAATTCCTACTATTCGACTATCTGAAAACTCAACTCTAGACTGCCCGTGCGGAAAATTGTGGGCACCCAGAGTTTAGGAAGGGAACAATAAACTACGGGTCAGTCATGGGACTGGTGTGAGCAAACAAAAAACAATTTTATCTTTTAAAACAAACAACAAAAGCTTTTAAAGTTCAAATCCGCAATGCTTTTTGGAAAATGAAACAACCATAAGGCCTCCCGCCACATACACCATGCAAACGCAGAATTGGAGGAGATTTCTCCTTACGATAGTCAAAAAGGCTTGATACGCGAAAACCATTTTGATATTATTATTAGTGCATAGTGGAAAACATTTCGAAAGTATAATATTAATCTTAGCCAGCATAGACATTCGAACTATGCCTACTATAGCTACCATCCAAACAGTGGGGCGCCACCATAAGTAGATGGCAGGTTATACAACTAAAACCGTACAAGGCGCGTATTGGATGATTGGATTTCCAACAAATGGTCAGGCTAAGGAACTTCCTACTGCCACATGGGAACACCTCTGGAAGGACGCCCCGAGAACCTACCCGGCTCTCTGCCAATACAAGGCCGGTCTACCCCCTTCCCGGGGGTAAAACCTAAGATATGCCACCCCCGGTCGTTTGCGACCTTTATCCGAGGATCCTCTACACCAACAACATCACACAGTAATAAATATACTACAGTGTCCACATGAGTAAGTATCTGGGCTCCATACCATGATACCACCCTTTTCCAGAAGGAATGGACATACCCTTGGAGAGCTACCCCTGAAACCTTGCCGCATCTTTCCTGTTTCGACCATTACCGGTTTGTGAGGCTCGATGAGGTCTCGTCCACAAAGCTACGCTTTTTCATAAAGCCATGCTTTGATCAACAAATGATCAACAGCACTTCGTATGCCACATTACCAAATTAGGAATGTATCACTAGTGACCATCAACTACATAACCTCTGAGCTTGTATGTCTCAGAGAAGGGTGTTAAGTTAAGAGAATAAATAACAATTAACTATCTGATTAATTTAAATCAGATTAATTACTTGTGAATAAACACTAATCCTGGTTAATTAATATTAATTAATTACAAACCATTTTAATTAATTAACCTTAAATAAATTAACCCCTAATTATTAACTAATCAACCATAGTTGATAAATTAAATAAACATTAATTATTAAATAATTACCCATTAATCATTAGATAATTATCCTTTAAAATTTTTAATTATCCTTTAATTAATTAGTTACTCCTTAATTAATTATCATTCTTCATTAATTAATTAACCTTTAATTAATTATTTTCAAATCAATTACCTTAATCAATTAATCAAATTAATTAATTAATCTTTAATTATCCTTTAATTATCAAGTAATTAACCTTCAATTACCTTTAATCAATCATATTAATTAATTACTTAATTAACCTTTAATTAATTTCATTTATCAGTTAATCCCATGATTATCATTTTTAATCACTTAAGATTTTAATCAAATCAAAAGGTGATCCCTTTATCTTAAATTGATTGCTGTAAATATCAAAGGTTATTTCTAAATATATTAAAAACATTTTTTTTTTTAACTTTAAAATAATTTACATTTAAAACCTTTAATTAATATAGAACCAAACATGAATTGCATAAAATAATTTATTTACAAAATTCGTTAAAAACTTAATTACACTTTGTAAAACTTGTTCACAAACTTAAAAACTATTTTATATAGGAAACACAAACACGGGCAATTCCTTCGTTTCCCCGAACAAAACTTCGAGTTCCCCAAATCGTCGACTGCTTCGAGTTGTTTACGAGAGAAACTCGAGCACAAACCCGAGACCAAGCTATCTTCCCGAAACAAACTTCAACATCCTGATCCAACGTGCACGTACACTGACGTCCTGCGACGATCCGACCATCTCTCCGGTCTTCATCAAACTTCGGACGACCTCAGCAACCCACATCTCAACCCAGATTTCTAACTTCGAGAGAAATTCGAAAAATCAAAAAATCCAAGGAACGGAACTTTCAACCCGATCATCTAATCCCCCTGCCACCAACGATCCTGATAGCTGGAACCCACGGCGCATCTTCCGGAGCAGCATCACGCCACCAAGACACGACCTCACCCCTCGCGATCAAGTCCGATCCTCTCTCGTCGCCATATGAACTAGAAAATCAACGTTATTTAAACCGGGTACTTAAACCCTATTCCATCGTCGACAAACTTAATCGATGATCTAAAAAATCAGTCGTTATTTTTCTGATAATCTCCAACCCTCGAACTTCCTTCAGCCGCGAACACGACAACTCTTTCTCCACCGATCATCTAGAATTGGCTAATGAACATTTTCCGTTTATCTCTCAATTTCTCATCACCCATGATTTAAAAAAATTTAATATCCATATTAAAAATCATGATTTCTTAATGCAAATCCAAATATACAATCAAAATTTAAAAATCTAACAATCAAGATTTTGACCTAAGTTGATTTTACTGAAACCTTTCATTTTGCAGTGAAATATCTTACTGATATATTTATAAATATTTGTAGAACTTAGATTTTGATTGTATAACAAATTTTATTAAGATCCTAAAGCCTAAAATAAATTTTTGAGAAGGAGGTTTTGTTTTATGAACAGGGTTTGAAGGCTTGTAATCAAACAGAGGCCAGCATAGTCTGTAAATCAAACATGCACACCAAAATTTATATACACACAAGCACATTCACATTCATACTAGAAATTTTCACAGCAGCATACTTGCAAGATTCAATCAGATTTTAAGCTTTAACAAAGTAGTTTGCTCACCTGAGAAATGACAGAGCAGGGAACAAAGAATAGAGGGGCTTTGAACAAAATCTGGAAATTTATTTTACTTTGATTGATCTGGGATCTTAGTTGTTGAAGTTGAGTTCCCTTTTTGAATTTGATTTGTTAAATTGTTGCAGGTTGATGAAACTTGGATTTCATGCATTTGATTCTTGTTTCCAGGTTTGCAACCATCTTCAGATCTAACTTAAGCCATTAAAACTGAAGAGATGATTTTCTCTAACTTGATTTGCTTTGCATCTTGCTTGATTCTCAGGTTGAATTCAATTTGTTCAGATTGGCATCAGGTTTGGTTTTGAATCTGCTCCATAGCTTTTCTGTTTTCATTCTGGGTTTCCAAATTATTTTTATTTTGATTTTGAAACAGGTTTGAGAATAAATGAATGAAGTTTGAGAAATTTTTCAAACAGAATAGCCTGGTTCTATTTTATCTTGTATTTTGAATAAAGAAACTTAATGCCACTTGTCTACTTTCTTATTGCATGGTTTACACTTGTTAATCTTTGTGATTACTTGCCTTACACTTGTTAACATGAAGGAAATTTGTATTTATAACCTTGGTTCAAATTATTATTATTATTTTTAAATTTTTGCTTTAACCCTTCATGTAAATATATTTTCATTTTGAAAAGAAAAGGTATTAAACCTTTTATAGATTCTAAACAAATTGTACTTAGTTCATATGTATAATTTCAAAAGAAAGAACATTATTCCTTTATTAATATTTTATTTCAAATCTTATCAGTTCTCAAAAGATATGTATATCTTAACTTTTATTTCTTATTTTACATTTGCATTCACACATTATATTTATACAACTTTTAAAATCCATTTCATAAAATTAAATTCAAATATCTTTATATTATTTTCTATTTATATTTCCTTTTATAACTATTTATACAACCTTAAGAAAATGATTCTTATTTATCTAACATGTTTTTTATTTATATATTGATATTTAAATATATTCAATCTAATTTATGTTTAAATCCTTAGTTAGTTTTATATTTACAAATTTTAATTTCTTATATATATTGACTATGTTTATTTATGTTTTGTACATGTATGAAATTCAAATCTTGTACTTATTACTTTTATATATTTATATACAACTATATTTATTTTCAAAAGATACATTTCTACTTTTAAACTAATACTTTACCTTTATCTATATATCTATAACTTTAAAGAATGTGATTCAAAATAAATCAAACATTAATAAATAAATATATATAATATGTTTATATTTGAATTTAACTTTTAAACAACTCTCTTACGTTTATATATTTACATATTAATCTTAAACACCCAAATCATTATAGATATACACGCTAAAATTAGAAAAAAAATGTTCATTGCTTTTAAAATGTAGAGTTTCTGAATTCAGTTTATTTTCAAAATGTTTATAATTGAATTCTAACCCAAAATACTACTTTATAAATACATACTTTTGATTCATTCTGGAATCTTCATATTAATTCCAAAATAAATCCAATTTGTTTCCAAGATATTCATTTTAGTATTTTCAAATCAACAATATTCTTTTTAAAATTTTATTTATAAATTCCCGATCCAAATTCTATTCAAATACATTTCTCAATTAAATCCAAAATTTTATATTAATTACCAATTGTTTTAAAATTTAATCCCAAACATTAAATCAATTATCAAAATATTTTAGCTAAAATCCAGGAATGTTACACCCATTTACTTCTAATAAGTTCAAGAAATTTTTGGAGAAAGATGACATAGAATTTCCGTTCAAACTCCTAGAATATATAATCCAATATACAATCAGCCACTCCAAGAAATATATCCTTATCAATCTCCTAGAATATATAACCAAATATACAACCAGTCATTCCAGGAAATATATCCTAATATAACTCACCATATCAAATATATCCTAATACAACCTGTCATATCAAATATATCCTAATATAACCCATCATATTAAATATATCCTGTTACTCCCCCTCAAATAGGAGCATGCAAATCACAAATGCCCAAATTGCGTAATAAATAACCAAACTGTTGACGACCAAGGGCCTTAGTCAAAATATCAACTAACTGATGACCAGTAGGTACATACGAAGCAGTAATATTTCCACCCTGCAACTAATCACGAACAAAGTGGCAATCAACTTCAATGTGCTTGGTGCGGTCATGAAACACCGGGTTCTTCGCAATATGCAAAGCAGATTGACTATCACAAAACAGCTGCATAGGCTTGGAATGAATCACACCAAGAGAACGTAACAGTGATTTTATGCACTTAGGTTCATAAGTCGTAATGGCTATAGAACGATATTCTGCCTCCGCAGATGAACGAGAAGCAGTCGGTTACTTCTTAGTTTTTCAAGAAACAGGCGAGCGGCCAAGAAGCACAAAATAACCAAACACCGAACGACTTGTCAACTGACAAGCTGCCCAATCACTATCACAATAAGCTGTCAACTGCATATCACAGGGACGAAGCAAAATACCTTGACCAGGTTGACTTTTAATGTATCGTAAGACACGGATATGTGTGACCTGAGGATTACTCAAGAACTGAGCAAGAGTATGAACGGAATAACTCAACTCAGGTCGAGTAACAGAAAGATACACTAAGCGCCCCACCAAACGCCTATATTGCTTCGGATGCTCATAAGGATCATTCGTCGCATAAGCCAACCGATGATTCTGTTCCATTGGTGTATCAATATGTTTACAACCTAACATACCTATCTCTGTCAATATATCCAAAGCATACTTCCGTTGAGAAATAAACAAACCCTCATCACCACGGGATACTTCAATCCCAAGAAAATATTTCAACACACCAAGATCCTTCATATGAAAACACTTACTCAAGTATTGCTTGAACCTCAAGATCACATCATATGAGGAACCTGCAATAATCAAATCATCCACATAAACTAGTACATGTAGAGAAACCTCATCTTGCTGATAACTAAATAATGAATAATCAGCATAGGATTGTGTAAAACCAAATTTCCACAAAGCACTAGATAACTTAGCAAACCACTGCCGAGGAGCTTGACGTAAACCATATAATGACTTGCATGACCGACACACTTTCCTAGGAGTAGGACTACTATAACCAGGAGGAAGCTGCATATAGACCTCTTCCTCCAAATCACCATGAACAAAAGCATTACATACATCCATCCGATGCAATGCCCAATTACGAGCAGTAGCAATAGCAAGAAAAATACAATCAGTACCCATCTTAGCAACCGGAGCGAAAGTTTCATTATAATCAATACCAGCATCCTGCTGGTTACCACAGAACCAAACGTCCCTTAAGACGCTCAACATCACCATTAGCACGTCGCTTTATTTTATAAACCCAACCACTACCAATAGCCCTCTTACCAGGTGGCAAATTCCCTAATGTCCACGTGTCATTCCGTTCAAGTGCATCATTCTCCTCTTTCATTGCCTGATGCCAACCTGCATCCTGAACGGCCTCTTTAAAGGAAGTAGGCTCGTTTTGAGATGTAATTGCTGCTAAAAAATGCTTATGTCTCATAGAAAATTTATCATAATGCACATAACAAGCTATATTAAAGGTTTACCTGAGGAACGAGATGGAGTAGGAGAAGAGGTACGGGGGTCTATCTTGCACATAACTGTGTTAGTAACATATCCTCGACGACGAGACGAGGGAAGCCTGATGTGGTGCCCACGACCAAGATTATCACCATTTGAATCAATTCTTGAACTCTCTCTGGACTTCACACCATCTAAATTAACTCTCGTACTCCCTCTCGACTCCACATCATCACACTCGTGCGTACAAGGCTACTGGGCAGCATGTTCCACGACTGCCCCAGCGGACTAGGTTGCTGCCTGCTGCTCACTCATGCCACATCTATCTTCAACTATCACATTCTCTATGATCTCGACATCTCGTGCATTACCCAAATCAAACATAACACCCAACTCATCATAACCATCAAACACACCATTCATGGAATTCTGGGATAGAAACTTATTCTAATGCTCATTGGAGGAGGTGGAGAGGAATCACGGATAGAAAAAGGAAATACATGCTCAATAAATTTTACATCACGGCTAATAAAGTACATATGAGCATCTAAATCATACAAACGCCACCCTTTTGACCCAAAGGATAACCAACAAAGATACATCTTCTAGAACGAGGGCCAAATTTATCCTTAACACGAGGTTGATTCGTAGCATAGCAAAGACACCCAAATACCTTTAAAGTATACATACTAGGTGGACTCCCAAAAAACATTTCATAGGGAGTTTTCCATCCAAAACAGGAGTGGAAATCCAATTAATAAGGTGACATGCAGTAAAGACACACTCCCCCCAAAAACCAATAGGTAAGTAAGCTTGAAAGCGCAGGGCACGAGCAACATTTAGAACATATTTATGTTTACGTTCTACTCTACCATTTTGTTGAGGAGTATCGACACACGAGGTTTGATGAAAGGTGCCTTATTGAGCAAAAAAAATCCTTTAAACATTTAAATTCTTGTCCATTATCATTACGCAAAGCCTTCACTGGCCTATTAAACTGCGTTTTAACCATAGCAAAGAAATTTTGAATCAATTCGCCAACCTCATATTACCGACCATCAAATATATCCATGTAGCACGAGAAAAATCGTCAACTATGGTCAAAAAATAATAAGCTTCACAACTAGAAGCAACACGATAAGGATCCCAAATATCACAATGTATTAAATCAAACAAATCAGTTACTTTACTTGTACTTAATGGAAAAGAGTCACGAGGCTGTTTAGCCATAAAACAAACATCACAATTGTCATCACAAAATTTATTCGTACTACTACTATTTCCAACATGTAATAAAGAACGGACCACTTTCATAGAAGGATGACCCAACCGTCTATGCCATAACTAAACGGAGTCTGCAACTGTGGAGTTATTTGCATGAATATTACGAACTGGTCGGAAGAGATAGACCCCATTACACTGCTCCACTATGCTAATCAAGTTCCTCAAACTCCTGTCCTGAATAGTGCATAGCTTGTTAGTGAAAAATACAATAAATTTTTGTTTTTCAAGCAATTGAGACATAGATAGCAAATTGCAATTAAGGGTAGATACATATGAAACATTATCAAGAATTAAGTCATCGCTTAATTTAATACGGTCTTCATTAGTGGCAGTGTCATGTTTTCCATTTGGAAAACCAATGGGTTCTGAAGCAATTTCTTTGATATCAACAAACAAGTCAAGATTACCCGACATATGGTTTGAAGCTCCTGTATCAATAGTCCATTGGTCCGAAAATTTCTTACCATGCAACTTTATAGTAGAAGACACGGCTAAGGAAGTAATGAGAGCTGCGATGAGCTGCTACACTTGCGCATCAGTGAGAGTGGATAATGAAGCACGATCCACCTCACTAGTATAGCTCGAAGGGCATTGACGAGAGCGAGATGATGATGATGGAGGTCGCTTGTCTTCACTCATCGCAAAAATAAATCTTGTCTATACTGTGGAAAAGAAAACAAACCTCCGTTTGAAACACAAGCAACATCACAACTTCACAGCACACAAAACTAATTTTCTGGAATACAGACCATGAACCAAAATAAAACTATTTTTGTGTCTTAACTTAGAAGGCTCTGATACTATGATAAGTTCAGGAAATTTTTGGAGAAAGATAACATAGCATTTCCATTCAAACTCGTAGAATATATAAACCAATATACAATCAGTCATTGCAGGAAATATATCCTTATCAATTTCCTAGAATATATAACCGAATATATAACCAAATATACAACCGGTCATTACAGGAAATATATCCTAATATAACCCACCATATCAAATATATCCTAATACAACATGTCATATCAAATATATCCTAATATAATACATCATATCAAATATATCCTATTAAATTCTGTAAGTGAAGAACGTTTCTCTGGAAAAATATATTTTTTATTTAGTACATAGGTCGAAGTTGTGTTATTAGGATTATCGCTCTTCAATGGAATTTAGAAAATCATCAAATTATTTGATGACACAAATCAGAGTAATGTGTAAGTTTAGCTACAGGTGTGATGTTATTATAGTTTTTGTTAGTGCATTTCATTTTATTTGTTTATCTTTTAAATTTGAGGATATGTTTGGTGGAAATTCGTGTATGGTTTGCCAATAGTTGTCAGAAAATAAAATTAATAGGAGCAGAAGTACAATTGACTATTGAAACCCTGTAGTACAAGGTTTGTCCTAGTTAATATGAATCAAAAGAAAAAACAAGGTCTATTTGCACCCTAAAATTTTCTACATACCTTTCCTTTTATTTGAGAAAAAAAAGCACACCTTTTTTAACCCCCGTTTATTCGAAAAAGAATCCTCTATTTCGATTTTCGAACTGAGAAATAGAAACACCTTCGTCCATTTACTTCAAAATTAACGCTTTACTTCAACTTTCGACATGAGAAGAAATGAAAATACTTTTTTTATTTACTCCGAAACTAACCCTCTACTTCAATTTTCGACATGAGAAGAAATAGAAACATCTTTGAAACAAGCGTGAGCAATAATACGAACCACACTCGGCTTGAGCGAGGTTATGCATGAAACCATGCTTAAACAGAGTGATGTTATGTATGAAACCATGGTTAGACCAAGTGAGCTTTTATAAAAAACAAAGCTCAGGTGGATTGTGGTTTTGTAAAAAACCATGTTCAAAATGGCCGATGTTATCGTTGTATAGTTCATATTAACTACACTTTGAATTAACATAATTTCATTTTCAAACTCACCCCAGACTTGGTTTAATATGTCTACTCCCTTGCTTTGAGTTTGGTTTGTTTTATGTTTAATCCCTCGCCATGAACTTGGTTTTTTTATCGATCCACTTTGCTAGTGTAGCTTTATATATTTCACCTCCTCGTGAGCGATATTTTTACGTTTATTTATTAATGATCTTGTATTTACACTTTCGTAGAGGGCAATTTTGAACTAAATAAAAGTTTTAAATTTTATGCAGTGTGCAAGGAAAATTTTGTAGCCTTTGTAGATACAAGCCTTAACAGATGGAAGGCACTAAATGAGTTGTTAAAAGAATTAATCACCCTGCTAGTTATAGCATGTGTGTAGCCTTTAGACTAATTTTATGTATACATATTGTGGCAGCGTGAGTCCTAAACATGCAGACTTATCTATCCTCACTCCATCCACCGTATACACTTTATATATATGGCATCAATATAGATGATATCATATGATTTTCTTCCTTTCTCAATTTTTCCTAACCACCAAACTCCTATAGCAGCCACCATGAAAGGAGCGAACTTGGACATTAAGTCCGTGCTTCTACTGGCAATAATTCTGGTCATCCTGTCGTCCAAAATTGACCACAGCAATGCAGCTAGGAGATCAGGAAGAGGCTATGATCATCATCATCAGACTAATAGTTCTGATGATGTAACAAACTCGAAGAAGAAAGGAAAAGAAACTACCAATGGCAGTCGCCACCATCATAATCATCAACATCAACGTCAACATCATGCATCACCTTCTTCTTCAAGAGCACATACGTTGAACACGTACAATGTGCTGGACTTTGGAGCAAAAGGAAACGGAATCACAGACGATACCAAGGTGCATGCATTTATCTATATATATACGGTTAGGTTTCCAATGTCATCTCGTCAATGCAGATCGACCCTATTCCTAACGGAATTCATTTGCTTGCAGGCGTTCCAAAATACCTGGGCAGCTGCTTGCAAAGCTTTTGCTTCTACATTCTTGGTTCCTTCTCATTTTCTTTTCCTAGTAGGACCAATTTCTTTCTCGGGACCTCACTGCCAATCCAATATCCAATTTCAGGTATGCACCCTTTTCTCTTTCTTTCCATTTTTTGTTTCATTTGATTATTTAAATGAATCGATGACAACGTTCACAAAAGAGGGATCCATTTGGTCACGGGGTTTTGTTTCGCGTACTCTCTTGTCTGGCCTGTTATATTATTATGTGTAAACATACGTGTCCTCACTCGGCACATAAGGCCGCCCAATCATCATTCTGTAAAAGTAAAAAGTGAGAACAAAATGCATTGTTTCTAACAAACTTACAGCACTAATGTGAGAAATGTAGTAATCTGATTCGCTTTTGCTCTGACCTCCACTAAAATAATAAATTTCTTTTTTTTTAAAAGATAACGGGTTCAGGGGAAAAAATTACGGTGACGATTGGTCATACTAACCAGTCTAACCATACATAAAAATTTAAAAGGAAACATAACCAACCTAACAAAGACTCAAGTATGAGCGCATAAAGATTTTGTTTTTAAAGGTAAAATAAATTTTCATAATTTATACAAAAGGAGAAACCAAGAATGTATATCAAATACGGCCTCATTGAAAATCCCCATCAAATCACTCAATTTGTTGGACAAAACTTTGTATATTATTATCGAAATCAAAATTATCTCGTCCAAAGCAAAATTCAAAAGATAATACAAAAAAATTTGTTCATTCAAAATTAATACTTAATATGAATCATCAAAGATGATCATCTACTTCAAGCATGGTTTTGAATAAGTTGCAAGTTTCAAATATTATGATCTTAGTAGGAATCAAAACCGGCCCAAAGAACGGCCGAATAGATCCATGGGCTAAGCCAATCCGCTGGATAAGCGGAAAACGTCAAAATTAAATAAGATAATACTTTTAATTGAAAAAATGTTTTGAGTTTTAGCTATTCAATTAAAGCAGCTTGCATGGGTGGTTAATTTCAAACTTTTAGGTTCTAATCTAGTTGTTGGCAACCAAAGTTTCATACTTTTTCAAATTTTTTCTGCGCTAAAACAACATACATTCTAGGCTAAGCTGCAAAATAATGATATCATATCTGCAAAAATTCATTTATCAAGTGAGGGATTTCGAGGGAATAATAGAAGGGACATACAAATAAATACGAGGAAGTATCCACATTGTCTTTTCTTTAATTCCACTTTGCATCTCCTTAAAAATTTGTGTATATAAAAATGTTAAAATGCACAAATATTGTTGATAAAAACTAGTTACTATCAACATCATCCGCACAGGATTCTACACCAATCCAAAACATTTAGCTCACTCAAAAATTCTAGTCAATATGAACTAATAAAAATATCTCTTAGCAATCGACTTATATAACCGTAGTATTGAATAAATTGAAAAATGCAAGGATTTGTGGAGACATCTAGATAACATACGAAATCAGATATACAAAGTTTGTTCAATTTTAATCATCCTAATAATAGTGTGGCATCCTAATAATAGTGTGGTGTGTGTACATAGCACGCGCACGCATACGCATCCGTATATGAGGAAAGTTCGGTGATACCTTTTTTGTTGTAGCACCGCACTATTTACCAACTGGTTTTTGTTTAATTAATTGCATTGTGGGACAAGATAGAAATTTTTTAATTAATTGCTTTATGTGCCAAGAGTGAGAAAAAAGAAGTATTT
This sequence comes from Allium cepa, assembly GCA_030765085.1. Taxonomy (NCBI): domain Eukaryota; kingdom Viridiplantae; phylum Streptophyta; class Magnoliopsida; order Asparagales; family Amaryllidaceae; genus Allium; species Allium cepa. The sequence continues at coordinate 829,473,032 of CM060941.1, read as the reverse complement.
AAATGAAGCTAGTGGCTAAAAAGAGAAATGATAAAGCGGTTCTTAATATATATAACCCTTCCTCCTATGTAGCCTCTCTCATCTTTATTTCGTTTCTTAACATTCAGTAGCAAAAGGTTTAGAAGCAAAATAAATTTTATAGAAATAATTATTTGCTATCAAAATCATTTGTACAAAAATTTAGGATTATTTCAAAAAAAATCCCATTTAAAATCAAAAATCAACAAGAATCTAATATACACATTTTAACACTCAGACTGGAAATATTATTTTGAAGGAGGTAGAAGTTCTAAAACAATCAAAATTTGTGTAGATGGTGTTAATAGCAAATAGTTTATATCAGCAGAAATTTATTTCCTTTGTTAACATTCAGTCATAAAAGAGGAAAAAGGACTACATGCGAGAGGATGAATTAAGATCCTCTTTGGAATAAATTTCCTCCAGCTCTCTTGTCTTTATGTGCAAAAAATACGTATCTGTAAATTTTTGTATACATATTACCTTCATTGGCAAAATCATTTATATGAACTTGAAATCATTTATACTAAACAGAAATCATTTCAAATCTTCTAACCTTTATCTACAAAAGTCAAAGGTTTTTTTACTTAAGTTACTATACATTTGCTCTTTGATCATATCATATTCCTCACCGACCTCAAAGATATATTTGACATTGGAGGTTTACATGATTTTGTACTAAGACTGCAAGATTCGTATTTCGAAATGCAATTTTTTCTACTGCTGTTGTATAAGTCCTTAGATGAGAAAGCAAGTTGTAAAAGTCCTTCGAGAAGAAGTGGAAAAATCCTTTGAAGCGTTGGCCCATCATAACACACACTAGCCCTTCTTCATGTGGTCCTTTCTCAAAATATGCATGCATATGTACTAGCATTTTGCCACACGAATTCCACGTGTTCATCTTAAAAATATCATTTTTGTTTTCAAAAAATAAAATAGGAATCAATGTGTAGCTTTAGAATTAATATAAATTAGATTTTAAATTAGAACGAATGAGATGAGAAAAAAAAATGGAGTTAAAATATATATAAAGTATTTTTGAGTAATTACGGATTTTATTTTAAAAACAATTTATGTCAAGGACGATCTAGACAATTCAAAAGACTTTGCCATTTTAAAAGCATGCTGGCACATGTTGCTCATGAATGCAAAGGTGGAAACATATTTTAAAATAGACCGAAATTTACTAATTAGGAATTAAAAATATGTGAACTTAATTATAAATTACAATTAAATGTTGGATAGTCAATGAAATCCACATCCAAGAAGGTAAAATAGGAACTACACATAATTTTGATCAATAAATGACTTTAGTTCTCATAATTAATAATGTCAAGGATATCTTGTCTTGGGTATAAAAAAAAACTTAAGCAACTCGGCTTTTTTCTTATATATAACAGCAGTTCTATGATATGCGGCAGGGGGGGGGGGGGGGGGGTGGTCTAACAAAAATAAAGAAAAAAAATCTAAAAGATTAAATAATAATAAATTAAAAAAAAAACTTAATATTGAGTTTATCAGACATAAATTCAATGTGAAATGGAAATGGATAGATAAAGGATCAGCAAGAAAATTGAGCTATATATGATCTAGTCAATTTCTATTGAATAAAAAATAATTTAATTGTTTCAAATAATCAAAGCTAAGGGTGATTTGGATACCTGCAAAAAGAAAAATTACAATATACACATACATATATGTATATGTATATAGAGTCAGTTAGTTAGTTGGACAATTTTATATTTTTATTGTTGACACAGTTAGAAGGAACAATAATTGCTCCTACAGACTCAAAAGCATGGGGATCAGGGCTACTTCAATGGATTGAGTTTACAAAGCTCAAAGACATCACAATTCAAGGTCATGGCACAATTGAAGGACGCGGTAGTGTTTGGTGGACATACTTCTCAGTGCCCTACAATGACCAGCCAGTAGCAAGCGCAGAACTTAACAGTGAAAAAATGCCGAGCCTAAAACCGACAGTGAAGTGTTATACCGATTACCTTATGCTGATAAACAAATTTGTTTACTGTGTTAAACATATTGACTTCTTTACAACAGGCATTAAGGTTTTATGGAAGCTACAATGTAACAGTGACCGGTATAACAATTCTGAACAGTCCACAATGTCACCTCAAGTTCGATAACTGTGAAGCCATAAAAGTTTATAATATGAATTTATCCTCTCCAGCAACCAGTCCGAATACAGATGGAATCCATCTCCAAAACACTAGGAGCGTCATGATCCATCATATCCACATTGCATGTGGTAAAATACTTCTTTTCCTTAACCGACATTGATTCTACTTGCACAATTTTAATAAAGATCAATAATGCTGCTAAAATTAAAACAGGAGATGACTGCGTTTCCATCCAAACTGGATGCTCCAATGTAAAAATACACAGTATCCACTGTGGCCCTGGCCATGGGATAAGCATCGGAGGGCTAGGAAAGGACAACAGTAAAGCTTGTGTATCAAACATTACAGTTGTAGACATTGACATGCATGACACAATGACTGGAGTCAGAATCAAAACTTGGCAAGGTGGTTCAGGCTCGGTGTATGGAATCTTATTCAGTAACATTAGAATGTACGATGTTCAAACACCTATTGTGATCGATCAATTCTACTGTGATAGAAGTACTTGCATGAACCAGTCATCAGCAGTAGGATTAGCAAGCATAAGCTATAGAAATATTAGAGGAACTTACACTGTGAAGCCTGTGCATTTTGCATGCAGTGATGCTGTTCCTTGCTCTGATCTTAGCCTGACTCATATACAACTGAAACCGATATATGAACATTATCGTATGTATGATTCATATTGCTGGCAGGCATTCGGGGGGTTGTATAGCCCGACTGTTCCTCCCATTGTTTGCCTGCAGAATGGAAAACCTGCAAGCAACCGTATCTTATCTGATCATGAAATCTGTTAAGTAGTATAGGTGTGTGGTTGTGACTTATTCAACCCCTTTGTACTAGATTGCACATTTGAGTCTAGTGAGAACTGATTGCTATATTTTGTATTAACATAGTATAATTAGACATCTTCTTTAAAATTATTGTTCCATAAGAATCTTCCTAGTAAATCGCAAACCAGCTGACAAGATAGTAGCACTTTGTTACATTTCATCTCAATGGAATTGATTATGAACATACGATATTATTCTTGTTATACATAATACATACTATGAATAACAACATTCAATCAACAGATGGACTTGTATCTAGCATTTACCCATAAGTCTGTAGATACTCAAACTCACACACACCAACTACAATTTACCTTCTAAGACTTCATTTACGTCTATGACTTCTTCTTTGATGCCATCTCTTCTTAATGGTATCATCAAAATTATACATCAACTGATCCACATTGCTATGGTCAAAACAAACTGTCTCACGCATTGGCTTCGAAGGGTCGTCATTGTTAAATTCTGCCCTTAATCTGGCAGCTTCTTCTAAGAGATCATTAATCAGCATCTCTGTGGTTTTGCTAGTAATTCCTCTAAGATACCATGATATAGGAGGTGGTGGAATAATTGCTGGTTGAATTAGTTGATCCAAGCTCACGACAGACCCAATTCTTCCTTTTCCTCCTGTGCATGAATTATACTCATCCCATGATTTTGGTTTGTTAGGTAAACAATAATGTTCATCAACAAACAGTGGTTCTACTTTCCAGCAGCCTTCAAATTTTTCCATGAACCCAGATTTCCCTTGCTTGAATTTAACCTGCGGTAGAAATAGATATGTAAGTTTTTTTAGCTAAGTTGTACAGGAAAGCATAGGAAGGTTTTAATCGGTTTATTTACAGTATGATCTTTTCGGTCCTGTTCAACAAAGACGTGAACTGATATCGTCCCTGAAAACCAAAGAAATCTCCAAATTGCTGCTTGCTCGACTTCAACTACCTGCTTCTGCCCATCATCAAACAGGACATTTCTGGATATGACTTCCTGTAAATCGATGGAAACGAGTGTGATTAACAAAAGTTTTAAATCTCGGATTTCGGTTACTTTTGTCTCGGAATTTTCACACAAACTATCTCATATCAGAGGAAATCTGGAACGAGATGAATGTAATTCGCGTGAACATCTCGGGTCTTAAAGCACATCTAAGGAACATCTCGAAGTAACTTATGGGTCTAAAATTGATGTTTTGATGATCTATTTAACAATTTTAATTTTCAAAATAAAAATAAAACAGGTAACATACTTGATCTGCATAGAAAAAATTGAAATTGATGTTTTGAAAAGTATTAGCTTGATTAGCTTAATTTATTTGGTAATGGGTGAATCATATCCTCTTATTTAAACATAAAAAGAAAATAAAGACTTTTGTTGTGACTCATCAATCTATGGTGATTAACTATTTTGATAATTTCCATGTTAAATCACATCATTGGAATTAACCATCAAACACAAGGTCAACCCGGAACTTTAGTGTGTTATAAGCAAGAAAATACAGGACCACTGAATTCAGAGTTGTACTTCGCATCGGGTTTTTGAAGATGGACTGCTTAACATTAACTACGGTGGGGTTGATGAATTTATTTGTGAGTGTGGGGTTGCTGAATATTATGGTGAAGACAGACCAGTAAGTTAAACTTTGTATTGGACTTAATTTGATAACTGATGTTTACAAATACTTTACATATATAAAAAATTTGAAGGCCAGGTTGAATTGAAGGCTTGAAGGCCTCTCTTACTCGGCTAATAGTTTAGTCAGACTTTGATTCAAACAGAAAGATATCAATGTGAATATAATAAAAAGCTATGTTGTCTGAACGGTAACTAAGAATGAAACGGTAAGAAAAATGCATATACATATTATTGGAATCGCAACTAAAGAAATGAAAATTTACTGAAACCTCTGAGACAATGAGTTTCCAAATTTATTAGCTCAAATTGATCACTCCAATATGTAAAAATCAAAAATATTAACAGCTTGTAAAAATTAAATAGCAAGAATATCTGATGGTACCAAGACATCTCTGGCATAATGGATTGAAGTAAACTAGTCAAATAGTGTGTGCAGGTGACTTTTCACTTCACCTCACTATTTTTAGTGAGAAGTCGCATATGTGGCAAATTATAATTGGCTGGTTGGAATAGGTGAATCAATAGGAGACCAATAAGAGAGCACATAAGAGGTGAACCAACACTTTTCTATCACACATGTGCACACACCCATGCACAAGCATGCATGTGGAAACACACACATATGAGAAAGTTTATCGAGACATGGAAAAAACGCAAAATTTGACACAATTAATCTCAACTGTTAAGACCCAACGATCAAGGATATATTGTCTCAAATTTGTGTTTTATTTTTTGTTTCAAAAGCCACTCCCTGTGCAAACATATGTATATATGTATACATATGCATGTGTGTGCGCGCGTGTATGCATGTGCATACACACATGTGTGTGTATATGTAAACATACCAAAACACGGAAAATGTGTCCCTAGGACTGCGATAAGGGCCAAAAATATCCAAAAGCACCTAATAGTGCTTAGATACGTAAAAAAAATTAGGTAACTGAGGGTAAAACGCAAAAGCAGGGCGTTACGTGAAATAATACTCCCATGCTTTGCAATAAACAAATAGACTGCACAATGTATTGGCATGTACCAACAACAAAGCATATTGCTTGTCAAAGATTTTGAGGGACATGCATGCATAGTACCAGTAAGATATAGAATATAAAGGAAAAAATATCTATAGTTCTAGTTTTAATGTCAACGGTGTGACTGATGTCACATCCTTCAACTCCTAAAATTCAAGTTTTATACTTGAACATGGAAATTGGTCTCGAAAAAGCAGCATCACAATGGAAGAAGTTATTAACCATTAAACAACAACAACCATTTAACAGATGAACATGCAGTCTATACCTTAATATTCTTGAAAACTCTTTTGTTTCCAGGATCAATAACAATGTTATATATAGCATCTGGAGGCAGCCCAACATTGAGTTTTACTTTCAGATTGCATAAAGAACCTTTTGGCACCGTAACCTGCAAAATGTTAACATCTTGGTATAAAACTAAAATATACTGTCCATGACAATAAACCAAAGACGTATATCTATATTACTACCTCTATTTCTGGAGCTTGGTCAACCCAGTTAGGGTTTTCTCTCCAAGTTTGCATTTGCTTATCTAAGTCGATATTTAGTTCATTCAATGATTCTCTCACTGTCCATTTTTGGGGTTTAGTACTGTCAAAATTCAAATCAGTCTTTGCCAAATGCTCAAAACGTGACTTAAATGGAGAGAAAAAAAAAAAAAGATTAGTAATAGAATGATGAGCAATGGAACACGTAAGTTGAAAATAGATTACGGTATATACTTTTAAGCAGTCTTGAAGTCGGCTAGGAATCTGTTTCAAAAAATCCAAGGCTGGAACAAGATTAGTGTGGTTTTCTTTTCTTTTCCAGTTGAAATTTCCCTTCAAATCACCCATCTATGCCAAAAAAGACCACAACTTCAGAGGATAATGAGGTTAAATAAAAAATGTTGGAACTTCGTCACAAAGAAAGACCGGTAGATAACCAGAATTAAGAAGAAAGCAGCTGTTACAATTGAGTTGAAAACAGTAATGAACCAAACAAATAAGACATTTAGCAGAAAAGGAATTACCAGCAACGATGAATTTGATTGAGCAGGAAAACGGAAAACCCTCACCAATGGATTTGAAGGAGAGAGCAGAGAAGATAATAATGAATAATATACATGGGAACAGAGTTGAATTTAATTGCTCTGAATGGGTAATTACCAATTAGGCCAGTCCTCCGAAGGCGTCCATCTTATATAATGTTTCAGAGCACTAGAGATACCGAATGTTCGCTCAAGGCTTTAAGGGCCCGTTTATGGATACTTCAGTGATGTATTTTGCTGCCTATGTCCCAGTAAATACTTTCTTTTTCCGAGTGAACGTGGTTCAGGATACTTGTGTGTTTGGACATGTTTAAAGAGTAACATTTGGTTTGAATGGTAGATTTGTAATGTCATTTCATAGTCGAAATTATATTCCGTCGCTTATTTTTAAATTCAATATCCAAATATACCTTTTCAAAATAAGTTTCACGAAACACACCTATCATTATTTTCAGCTAAATTATCCAACGTAGACCGCAAATATTTGCATACTAACTGCAAATTTCTGTAAAATAAATATTTGCCGCCAAATATATACAGCGTATACTGCGAATATTTATGAAATAAAATTTTACGGTGCTGACAGCAAATATTCGTTGAAAATAATGAAATAAGATTTTCGTTGTTTTTAAAAGGAACGCAAGTAAATTTTGACATTTTTGAATGTGGTTTGAAAAAACTTCCTTTTTATATTATTTATTAATTATTATTATTTGAATAAGTAGTTAAATTAATAATTAATAAAGGGAAATTTTGTTTGTACGTAATAGAGTTAGGGGTATGCCGTAGGAGCAATTCTGTAATTTATTATAAACTATTAACTCTGTAATAGTATATTGCTCGAAATAAAAGATTTTTTCCTTTCTATTATATACTTTTTATAATGTACTATATTAATTAATTATTTAACAAGTATATAAAATAGAAAATATAGAAATGGTGTGTTACTTACTACAATGTGTTGTAATCATGAACAATTTATCACACCGTAATAAACACGTCGTTTAAATATTTTTAGTCGAAATATACTGAGATTTGATATCGATAAACCTGCTAAACTAAAGTACGTAACACTCTCCAAATGTTGGGCAATGGAACACCAATGGGTTACGGTTGATAATTATTGGATAACTGTGAAATGACTCATTCGGTAGTTTTTTGTTGGTCAATATAAATAAGATCAAACAAAATATATCAATGTGATAATGTTACACAATTCTCTCAACTTGATAATACTGTCGAACTTCAATGTAGGAACTCCTTTTGACTATATTTAAATCGTGACACGTTGTCCACTGAACGACTCTAGTTGGGTCGAGTTGAAGCAATGAAAGTGGAACACTGTTCAATAGATAATTCATCTCCTCGGTTATATGATGTTAGTATCATGGTCAATTGAAGTCAACTCAAAGCAAAAGTCTTTGCCATGAGCAGATCGGTTAATAATACTTGTTATTACTGAATCAAGGACTTTATATTTGAACTATGCAAATTGAATGTGGATAATATTAGAGCTTTGACCATTACCAAATTTTATAAGTCCTAATGTGATATAGTTTTGACGAAGAGAATTGATGTAAAATATTGTCACTATCGAGATCGGGGACAACTTAAAATAAGTAAAATTGGATTTTACCGAAACCATGTAAGTGATGAAAAATGGTCATAATGTTACACCACTAACTAAGGTGACATGTTGTAACACCCCAGATTTTGGTAACATTATTTAGGATACTTAATTAGCTAAATTAAATTAAATAATGTGTTGATTATGGGATTGGGATTTGATTTTATTTAAGGGGTAGTCGGCCATTTAACAATGAATTAAGAAAAGAACTAAAATGAAATAGAGGAGGGGGAAAATAGAAAAGAGACCATTCTTATATCCCTTAAACTTTGCCGTGTATTCTCCTATACACGTCCACTTTTCATTTTTCAAAATTTTAAGCAAGAGGCCAGCTGCCATTAACAAGAGCAAGGGAAAACGATAGAGAAAAGTTAGGAAGAAGCTTAAGAAAATCAAATCATTCACATCTCAATCTCTTTAATCTCAAAAGCTAAGATGGATAATGTTTACATCTCATATTTGTTTTGTTTTCGGTTTTAAGATGAAATCCAAAATATTTTGCATTGATTTGCCATATTTTTGAATGATGGAATGATTATATATATTTGTTGATGATTTATGGTTATTCATATAGATTTTGTGATATGTTTTGATATGAAAACCAACACATCCAAATGACTGACGAATTTTTATAAAGAATATAAATGTTATTCTAGAAATGGGTTTCAATTTTTAGAATTTTCTAAATTTTTGTGGAATTTATATGAATTTTCTAGTAAAGAAAATGTTATTTTGGGCTATAAATCATTTACGGTTAAATAATAAAAGATTAGAGTCTGAAAATTTTATATGTTGGAAAACATATTAAAAGAGATTTTCTGTATGTTTTGTAGATTTTTCCTAAGTGTTTTAATGGATATACAAAATTATTTAAGGTATAAGACATAAATGTTTTTTATATTTATAAAAGAAGAATGGGCTTTTTACAAATATTCCAAACATTTAGTTCTGACAATATTTTTTAGTGGTAAATAAATGGGGAAACTAATTAAAATTAGATACGTAAGCACGTTAGGTGAAAAGAACTATTTGCTACATGTTTTTCACTATTTCAATGCTTTCAGCACCAAGTTCCACCTCCTTAGCTTCGCGTCCGACACAGTCGAAACAAATGCATATGATATCAAGGAACTTGTACGTAGTGAATTGGATGTAGGCGGAAGGCATTGAGTCAAAATCAGGGGTTCTGAAGGAGTTGAGGCATTACTTTGCTTTTAAATTAAAAACGTGCATGCTTGCTTTCGACTAAATGAATTTCGAATGAGTAGCTTTCGACTCGGTTAGCTTTCGACTCCGTTAGCTTTCATCTGGGTTTAATGAATTTAAAGTAATGGTTTCGATTGGGTTGCGCTTTTGTTTTAAATGATTGTTTTCGACTAAATCGAAGCCTTTTTACTGTCGCTTTTTACCTTTCAACCCAGATGGTTTCGAAAGAGTGGGTTTACTTTGTTTTCTAAAATTTTGATCATTTCTCCAATGCTTCGAATAGATGGTTTCAACGCCATCACTTCTTTACTTAAGAAATGGTTTCAAAAGAGATGCTTTCGACTTAAATGTTTTAAAGACCCTTTTTCTATGATTGAAGTAAAACCCAAATGGTTTCAAAAGAGAAAGTTTTAAATGGTTTTGAAATAGATGCTTTCGAATTTAATGAGTTTCTAATCCTTTTGTTCTACTTGAAGGCATAAACCAAAAGGTTTCGACCAAAATAATTTTCAAAGGTTTTGAAGGGTTAAATTTTTGAATAGTTTCGAAAAGCTTCTACATGTTTTAAATTGAACCTAAGAGTTTTCGAAAGAGTTGAGTTTTGATGCTTTTGAAAGGTTTTAATAAATGGTTTTGAAAGGGGTGGTTCCCCAAGGTTTCGACAAGGTTGAAAATGAAGGTTTTTCCTATGTTTTCGAAAAGCAATGTTTAAAAGATTTTAAAGGAGGATGTCTAATGTATTAAAGCTTTCGAAGGAAAGGATTTTACTGGTTTCAAAAGATTGACTTTCAATGGTTTTGAAAGGGGTTGCTTTCAATGGTTTTGAAAGGGTTACTTTCAAGGGTTTCGAATGGGTTGTTTAAAGGTTTTAAACAAAATTTTCGAATATGTTAAATAGGCAGAATAACCTAAGTGTTTTCAAGTCAAAAAGGACTTTAACTTATTTTGAAAGGATAGGTAATCCTTATTAAATCTCATAAATATTATTTTGAGTAAAGTATATACAACATGGCAAAATAGCTTAGAATAAAGCTAAGATTATATTTTTCTTGTATAATTATGATTTAAAAGGTTAAATCATTTTAAAAAGGTTTTCAAGGAAAAAGATGAAGGGTAGTTAACCTTAAGAAAATGATTCGGACATATAGTCCATTTGATTCGGATAGTTAGTCCAGTCTATGGGCAGTCAGTCCAATTATCGGATAGATAATCCATTTATAACTTATAGACAGATGGTTCATTAGTTACCTGATTATAGCTTAACGAACTTAGCTATTATTATCATTATTATATTAGTTTGATTAACCAGTTGGTTGCAGGAAAGGATTTGCAAAATATATGCTTTAAAGAGGATATTGGTGAGGGAAAACTTGTTCCGTTAAGCGACGTGGTCTCACTTGATATTAGTAAACCGAGATGTAGCAGTATTATTCACACCAGCCTTTATATCCGACTCAAAGATTTTGTTTCCCCTTAATCTCTCGGGTGCTCAAAATTGATTTGAGTAGGTCGAGGGTTGAGGTTTTTAGGTTTTAGAAATTTTGTCGAATGAAGCTTCCAGGGACTAGTAGGTGGTTGACAGATAGCTAATAAGGAGTTGTAGATTATTTTATTTATTTCCGATATGTACTAAATTAGATATGACTATATTGCTTTGATAAACCAAGGGGTATCGTCGTATGTCGCACTTGGCGCATTTTTGTAATGATTATAGTTAATCTTTACCTAGGATACGATATGGGATTACGTAACTTGGATATGAATTTGTTTTGAAATGTAACCAGTAAAATGTTGTTTTTAAAAATCTGTGATTTTTTCATATTCAATTGCTTCTGATATTATGGATACTATTAGCATTACCGTATTTAGTCACTAGAAGTTAATATCATAGATGACTGCTGCATCTGTAGCGCTTAGCTTTTGGCCTCTAGATACGAAATGTTACAACTTGATATCGGAGCATAGGTTTATGAAAAACTAAAACATAATCCTAATAAATTAGAGTAAGATTGGGGTATGGGATAATGCTATAGTAACGTACTTGTATTTGCTATACATAAGTATACACTTTATCTCTAGTCTTCTATCTTTGTTAGGTTATTTTTCTGTATCTCATGAGGTTTGAACACAGATATGGATGATAGAAGAGGAAGAGTTAACTCAGGAGGGAAGGGTGGGAATGTCAGACCTAATACAAGGAGAGGTCAAGATCAGGTACAAGCAGAGAATGTAGGTGTTGGAGTCTCGTAAGATGAACATGGGAGCTATGTATAAGTTTTTTATGAATATGATGCAAGCTGGAACTACAGCTGTAGTGGTAGGAGGAGATGCCTTAGGGGCAGGAGTTTTGGTAGTTAACCAGTATGCTAAGCTGAGCAGAGATTATGTTAAGCTTGGAGGAAAGCCATTTCTGGGAATGGAAGATGCTATAGAGGTGGAAAATTAGTTGTTGCACTGTAAGAGAATCTTTGCAGACTTGAGGCTCAATGATGAGCAAAAGAGGAGGCTTGCTTCGAGACAGCTTCAGGGAGCAGCTTTGTTTTGGTGGAATAGTGTGACGGCTGGTGTGGATGAGGAAATGTTGACTTGGACATATTTCAAAGGGAGGTTTTAGGGGAGGTTCATGTCCGCCATTGCACAGTCTACTCTGATAAGAAAGTTTGTTGAGTTAGAGCAGGAAGAGATGTCTATTTTGGAGTATGTCAGGAGGTTCGAGGAGTTGGCAGATATGGGTATGCTTCAGTGGATACAGTAATGAAGAGGAATGAGAAGTTTATCAGGGGGTTAAAGCCTGAGTTAGCAAGGGCTACATTATCTCATATTAGAGATCCTTCAGATTTTGTAGTGGACATGGCCTTAAGGCATGAGGAGATTCTTGATTCCCTAGAGAAGAGTAAGGCTAAAGAGGTTTGGGTTAAGTAGAATCAGAAGAGGAAGTTCTTTCCTAAAAAAGATGCTCAGAAGGGTGGAGCAGCTAAGAATGGGAAGTCTGAGATTATTTGCTTCAAGTGCGACAGGAAGGGGCATTTGCTAATGAGTGTCGCATTGGAAAGGCAATGGATGTAGCTGGAAAGAAGAATGTCAGGTGCTTCAATTATGACCAGATTGGTCATTATAAGAACCAATGCAAGGAGCCCACTAAGGATGGAAAAGGCAAGGTGTATGCATTGAAGCTTGCTACTTCAAAACCAACAGCTCAGGAAAAAGGAAAGGCGGTTTTGGGAGGTACGCTTCAGATTCATGGTATGTCAGTTAGCGTTATATTTGATACTGGTGCATCACATTCTTTTATATCTAGATGTTTGATTGATAAGCTTAACTTAAAACCCACATATTTAGTTACTTCCTTATAGGTTGCGAATCCAATAGGAGGGTATGCAACTCTAGGGTTGAGATGTGACCAGTTAGAGTTTGACTTATTAGGTCATACCTTTGTTTGTAGTTTGCATGTGTTTGATTTTGTGGGGTTGGGGATTATTCTTAGGATGGATTGGTAAAGCAAGTATAATGCTAGGATATTTTTCTAGGATAGGAAAAAATCGCTTAGACAACCTGATTGTAGTGATCGGATAGTTTATACCGTAGAAGGTTCCAGCGGTGAGGTGAATGCTTTGTTGGGTGTTATGGAGTTGGAAGATGAGTTGAGTCGAGTTTTCAAGGTTTGAGAATTCGTAGATGTTTTTGAACCAGTAATTGGATTGCCACCGAAACAATCCATTAAGTTTCAGATAGATTTTCTTTCGGGAGCAGAACCAATGAGTAGGCCACCAAGCAGGATGACCCCTACTGAGATGAGGGAGTTGAAGGTGCAGTTGGTGGATTTGGAAGGTAAGAATTTTATCAGGCCGAGTAGTTTGCCTTGGGGATCAACTACAGTATTTACTAAGAAGTCGGATGGATCGTTAAGGCTATGTATCCATTATCGTAAGTTGAATGAGAGGACAATAAAGAATCGATATTCATTGCCGAGGATTGACGATTTGTTCAACTAATTGAATGGAGCCAAGATACTCTCGCAGTTGGATTTGGCGACAAGTTTCCATCAGCTCAGAGTAGCAGAGGATAGTATACCTTTGACGATGTTTAGGACCAGATATGGGTCGTACGAATGGTTAGTTATGTCATTTGGATTGACTAATGCGTCGACATTCTTTGTGGATTTGATGAACCGAGTTTTCCAAGAGCACTTGGATAGGTTCGTATTGGTTTTCATAGATGATATCTTGATATACTCTAAAGAGAGCATGAAGTTCATCTTAGAGTGGTGCTTAAGACGCCGAGGCAGCATCACCTGAAGGTGAAGCATTCGAAGTGTCATTTTTGAAAGAAGGAAGTGAAGTTTTTGGGTCAAGTAGTCTTGGAGAAAGGGTTGTCGGTAGATCCGACTAAGATTGAAGCGGTGAATAGTTGAAAGAGACCAAAGACAATGACAGAGATAAAGAGTTTCCTTGGGTTGGCTAGTTATTATTGGAGGTTCATTAAAGATTTTTCGACGGATAGCGGCACCGATGACCATGCTAACGAGAAAGGATGTGAAGTTTGTGTGGACCGATAAGTGTGAGGAAGCATTCCAAAGTTTGAAACATTATTGACCCATGCACCTATATTGATTGTTCTGGAAGGGAATCAGGATTTGGTGGTTTATACAGATGCGTGTGGAACGGGATTAGGAGCTGTGCTGATGCAGAGAGGTAAAGTGATTGCCTATGCTTCTAGACAGCTTAGACCGCATGAGGTCAGATATCTGATGCATGATTTGGAATTGGCTGTAGTGATTTTCGCGTTGAAGGTGTGGAGACATTACCTTTTGGAAGAGAGGTTTGAGTTATATATAGATCATAAGTCGCTGAAGTATTTGTTCTCTCAGAAGGAGATGAACATGAGACAATAGAGTTGGTTAGAGTTTATTGCCACTTATGATTTGGGATTGAGTACACAGCGGGAAAGGCAACAAGGTTGCAGATGCACTTAGTAGGAAACACCAGAATGCAGTGGGGCAATGATTGCTGAGTGAAAAGATTTGGAAGCATTAGCAGATTGCAGAGTACAGTGGAGATATGAGGCTAGGTCTAGTGGATATTTGGAAGTTCGACCAGTGATGATCAAAAGGATTGCTTCTAAACAGAAAGAAGATCCATTATTAGCTGAACAGATTAGGAAGTTAAGAGATGGAATCGAAAGCGATGACTTGAAAGATTTCAGTCTTGACCAGAATGGGAGGTTGAGAAAGAAAGAAAAATTATGTGTTTCGAGTGTAGGAGATATAAGGAAAGAAGTCTTGGAGGAATCCCATCGTTCTAAATTCTCCATTCATCCAGGAGGAACTAAGATGTATCAGGACATGAAGAGGAGTTTCTTTTGGGAAGGTATGAAGCGAGATATTGGCTTACGGGTAAAGCAGTGCTTGATTTGCCAACAGGTAAAGGCCGAACACCAGAAGCCAAGTGGGTTGCTTCAGCCAGTGGATATTCTAGTATGTAAGTGGGATTCTATTTATATGGATTTCATTGATGGGTTGCTAAGGTCGAAAAGGGGAAATGATAATATATGTGTCACAATGGACAGACTGACCAACAGTGCTCATTTCATTCCAGTCAAGTCAACCAGAATGACACTTGTTTTGGCGAAGTTATTCATGAAGAATATAGTTAGACTACATGGAATTCCTAGTAGCATAGTAAGTGATAGAGATCCCTTATTCACTAGCGAGTTCTGGAAGAGTCTGCAGGAAGTTTTGGGAACCAAGCTCAATATGAGTACCGCTTACCATCCGTAGACAGATGGACAAATGGAAAGAGTTAGCAAAATCTTGAAAGATTTCTTAAGAGATTGTATTCTAGATTTCGGAGGATCATGGGAAGACCATCTGCATTTAGTCGAGTTTTCGTACAACAACGGTTATCAGACTAGTATTGGGATGGCACCATTTGAATTTTTGTATGAAAAGCCATGAAAATCTTCCTTATGTTGGTTAGAGACCGGGGATAGGTTGGCTCTTGGTCTAGATTTGGTCAAAGAAGCTGCAGAAAAGATTGAGGTCATTCAAGCAAGAATGAAGGAGGCTCAGTCTACGCAGAAGAGTTCTGCAGACAAGAGATGGAAAGATTTAGAGTTCTCAGTTGGAGATCAGATTTTTGTTAAAGTGTTACCATTGAAGGGTGTGATCAGATTTGGAAGATCAAGACAGTTGGCATCGTGATTCGTTGGACCTTTTCGTATTGTTGAGAGGATCGGGAAACTCACATATAGATTTGAGTTACCGAGTAGTTTAGCAGGAGTCCACAATGTTTTCCATGTTTCTCATCTCAGAAAGTGAGTTAGAGACCCAGAAACTACTATTGCATCGGCTGTGCTAGATGACTTAGTAGTAGAATCGGATTTGACTTTAGTGAGGAAGCCGGTTCGCATATTTGTGAGGAATGAGAGGAGGCTTAGAACCAAGATGGTCAGATTAATCAAAGCCCAGTAGAGCGATGATGGCAGGGACTGTACTTGGGAGGTTGAGAGCATGATTAGAGATACTTATCCTGAACTATTTGATGGTATGTTTTACCTTCTTGTTTGATTTATTATGTACTTTATCATAATTTCGAGGACGAAATTCTTTAAGGAGGGGTGTCTGTAACACCCTAGATTTTTGGTAACGTTATCTAAGATATTCAATTAACTAAATAAAATAAAATAATGAGTTGATTAGGGAATTGAGATTTGATTTTATTTAAGGGGTAGCCGTTCCATTTAATAATGAATTAATAAAAGAATTAAAATGAAATAGAGGAGGGGTAAAATAGAAAAGAGGTTGTTCGTATATCCCTTAAACTTGGCCGTGTATTCTCCTATACACGTTCACTTTTCAATTTTCAAAATTTTAATCAAAAAGCTGGCCACCATTAATAAGAGCAAAGGGAAAAAGATAAAGAAAAGCTAGAAAGAAGCTTAAGCAAATCAATCCATTCACATCTCAATCTCTTTAATCTCTAAAGCTAAGGTGAATAATGTTTACATCTCATATTTGTTTTGTTTTCGGTTTTAGGATGAAATCCGAAATATTTTGCATTGATTGTTCATGTTTTTGAATGATGGAATGATTATATATACTTGTTGATGATTTATGGTTGTTCATATAGATTTTATGACATGTTTGATATGAAAACCATATTAAACAACATCCAAATGCATTGTGAATTTTTATGAAGACCATAAATGTTATTCTAAGGATAGGTTTCAATTTTCAGAATTTTCTAAATTTTTTTTGGAATTTGTATGAATTTTCTAATAAAGAAAATGTTATTTTGGGTTATAAATCATTTACGGTTAAATAATAAAAGATTAGAGTCTAAAAAATTTATTGTTGGAAAATATATTAAAAGAGATTTTCTGAAAGTTTTGTAGACTTTTCCTAAGTGTTTTAATGGATAGATAAAATTATTTAAGGTATGAGAGTTAAATGTTTTGTATATTTATAAAAGAAGAAGAGGCTTTTTACAAATATTCCAAATAGCCAGTTCTGAAAATTGCAATACTTTTTAGTGGTAAAGAAAAGAGGCTACCAATTAAAATTAGACACGTAAAGCATGTTAGGTGAAAAGAACTATTTGCTACACGTTTTCACTATTTCGATGCTTTCGGCACCAGGTTCCGCCTCCTTAGCTTCGCTTCCAACAGAGTCGAAACCAATGCACATGATGTTAGGGAACTGGTATGTAGTAATTGGATGTAGGCGGAAGGTATGGAGTCTAAAATTGGGGTTTCGAAGGAGTTGAGGCATTACTTTGCTTTTAAATTAAAAATGCGCCTGCTTGCTTTCGACTAAATGGCTTTTGACTCAGTTAGCTTTCGACTGGGTTTAATGGATTTAAAGAAATGGCTTCGATTGAATTGCGCTTCTGTTTTAAATGATTGCTCTCGATTAAGTTGAAGCATTTTTACTGCCGCTTTCTACATTTCGACCCAGATGGTTTCGAAAGGGTGGTTTACTTTGTTTTCTAAAATTTTGGCCACTTCTCCAATGCTTCAAAGAAATGGTTTCAACACCACCACTTCTTTACTTAAGAAATGGTTTTGAAACAGATGTTTTCGACTTAAATTTTTTAAAGACCCTTTTTCTATGATTGAAGTAAAACCCAAATGGTTTCAAAAGAGACAGCTTTAAATGGTAATTTTCGAAACAGATACTTTTGACTTTAGTGGGTTTCTAATTCTTTTGCTCTACTTGAAGGCATGATCCAAGGGTTTCGACCGAAATAATTTTCAAAGGTTTCGAAGGGGTAAATTTTTGAATGGTTTCGAAAGGTTTCCACGTGTTTTAAATTGAACCCAAGAGCTTTCGAAAGAGTTGAATTTTGATGCTTTCGAAAGGTTTTAATAAATGGTTTCGAAAGGGGTGGTTCCCTAGGGTTTCGTAGGGTTGAGAATGAAGGTTTTCCCTATGTTTTTGAAAGTCAATGTTTAAAAAAATTTAAAGGAGGATGTCAAATGTATTAAAGCTTTTGAAGGAAAGATTATTATTGATTTCGAAAGATTGATTTTCAATGGTTTCAAAAGGGGATACTTTCAATGGTTTTGAAAGAGTTACATTCGAGGGTTTCAAATGGGTCGTTTGAAGGTTTTAAATACATGTTTCGAATATATTAAATAGGCAGAACAACCTAAGTGTTTTCAAGTTAAAAAGGACTTTAATTTATTTCAAGGGATAGGCAATCCTTGTTAAATCTCATCAACATTATTTTAAATAAAGTATATATAACATAACAAAATAGCTTTGAACAAAGCTAAGATTATATTTTCCTTGTATAAGTATAATTTAAAAGGTTAGATCATTTTGAAAAGGTTTTCATGCAAAAATTTGAAAGGTAGTTAACCCTAAGAAAATAATTCGGACAGATAGTCCATTTTGATTCGAACAGTTAGTCTAGTTTGCAGGCAGTCAGCCCAGTTATCAAACAGATAGTCCATTTATAACTTGTGGATAGATAGTTCATTAGTTACATGATTATAGTTTAACGAGCTTAGCTATTGTTATCATTATTATATCAGTTTGATTAACCAGTTGGTTATAAGAAAGGATTTGAAAAATATATGCTTTAAAGAGGATATTAGTGAGGGAAAACCTTTTCTGTTAAACGTCATGGTCTCACTTGATATCAGTAAATCAAGATGTAGCAGTATTATTCATACCAGGCTTTATGTCTGACTCGAAATTTTGGTTTCCCTTTAATCTCCCGGGTGCTCAAAAATGATTTGAGTAGGCTGAGGGTTAAGGTTTTCAGGCTTCAAAAATTTTGGTGAATAAAGCTTCCAGAGGCAAATAGGTGGCCGACAGATAGCTAATTAGGAGTTGTAGATTATTTTGTTTATTTCCACTGTGTACTAAGTCAGATATAACAATATTGCTTTGATCAACTAAAGGGGCATCGTCGTATGTCGCTCTTGGCGTATTTTTGTAATGATTATAATTAATCTTTACTCGGGAAACGATATGGGATTATGTAACTTGGATATGAAATTGTTTTGAAATGTAATATGTAAAATGTTGTTTTTAGAAATCTGTGATTTTGTTCATATTCAAATGATTCTGATATTATGGATACCATTAGCACTACCGTATTTTGTCACCAGAAGTTAATACTATGGATGATTGCAGCATCTGTAGCTCTTAGCATTTGGCCTCTAGATACGGGATGTTACACATGTGAATGTTAATATTCGAATTGTTTGATGTTAGCTGACCAAATTTACGTTCGAGAGTCACGCAATCAAAGAGTTGAACACCTTGACTACCACCTTATTTAATTAGATAATAATTATAATAAATTAGTTAATATTTATATAAAATTTTATTTGATTTGTGTTGATCGATATTGAAACTAGTGCGTGTATAAAAGTTATACACACACACACACAGATATATATATATATATATATATATATATCGATATACATTTAAATTTAATTTAAATGTGAATTATCTGAATGAGCTTGAAGTGGCATGGAGACTCATGTAGGATCCCTATATGGCTGGGTGCACTTGAGAGTTTGGGGGTTTGGTTTTAATATTTATGGAGTTTGAATAAGTAGAGAAAAGAGTGGATCAAGATCCGCATTTCACTCTCTCCTTTCTCTATTATTTAAATTCCTTTGCCCCTCACATTTTCTTTATACTTTACTCTCCTACTACCTCATGCCTCAAAATCTAGGCGAAAATACATATTGCCTTCTCCTGCATCATCTTCAAAACTAAACACGGTTCAAGTCAAATGGTGCAAATGTGCGTAGATCTTTCATTCGGGCAGCCCTTTTGGAAAGAGATTGGGTTTAGATCCAAAGGAATTCGATAGATTCAGCATTCTAGGTGTTGCTATTGGGCTATAGTCAATGTAGTATTCTAATTTACACACATACATAGAGAATTCATATTTATCTATAGCTAGATTAAATTTATATCATGAATCTTTATATATGTGCTATCATCTTCGAAAATGAAAGTAAAAATATATTGCGATTAATTTTTTTTAACATATATATGAATGTATATGTATTATACATATGCTTTCGGCCAGAGAAGAAAAAAAATTCCGAATTAAAAGGGTTTTCTAAACAAATCTGATTTTTAAATCATATAAACACATGTATGTAATATATGTAAATTTGTTATCAAATTAATTATATGTTAGTGATTTGAATAAAGAATTATGTATATATATTTATTAAAATTTGAATGTATATAAATATATTTATCCAACAGACATAATACATTAAGTTAATTCTAATAATTATAAATACGCA
The DNA here is from genome assembly GCA_030765085.1 of Allium cepa. Classification (NCBI taxonomy): domain Eukaryota; kingdom Viridiplantae; phylum Streptophyta; class Magnoliopsida; order Asparagales; family Amaryllidaceae; genus Allium; species Allium cepa. Next base: position 829,452,729 of record CM060941.1, on the reverse strand, counting down.
CAAATACACACACACACACGTACATATATTAATTCACATAGAAATTATATACATTGTAAAGGTTAATTTTCCAAAAAGACGAAAAAATTAAAAAATTTATATAATTTCAGTATGAAAATTTATTTTAAATAAAAAATTATTGTTTTGCCAAAAAATGATTTGGCCAAAATAATATATACATATATTATTTATTTATGTGCTTAGTTAGATGATATCATTTTATATTACAAATTTTATTAAATATTAATTTAAATATATATATTTGTGTCGGTGTGCATACGTGCATGTACATATTTATGTTTAATTTTTTTATTTTCATATGTATATACTATTAAAATAATAATGATTTGAATCTGAAATTAAAAGATATTTTTAAATCTAGATTAAGTTTTAAATTTCAAAATTTAAAATTTGAATTTGAATCTTAGATATCTATATTTATTTACATGTATTACTTTATGTATATATGAATATGTATAATTATAATAATATTCCTTTACATTAAAATATATATGTATGTATTTATTTAAATACGGACATGATTTTATATATCACTTCAGTATATACACACACATATATATATATTAGACATCACATATTTATATGGAGGGGTTGACGTGTTGGTGTAAATCCCAATACTTGTATGTAAACATATCAAACCATGCATATCGCATATGTTGCACATGCACGTATGTGTATATACGATACGCATGTGCACATTATGTAATAATATCAAACCAAATTTTTATTCATAAATAAAATAATTAACGATTTTATTTAAAATTTATTTAGATCAGATTTAAATCAATTTAAACTTCATACCTAAATGTTTAATATTTCTCAAATTTACCCATTTAAACTGCCTTGTGCTAGCCTAGATCCAATAATGGTATTAAAGCCCACTAATCTATGTGATCTAACTCAGTCATGTTAGTGCCAACTAGTTAAGCTTACCCATTTAGTAGGGTGCCTAGAAAAGTAGTGTCTAAACTGGGTTTGGATAATCAAGTACCCTGCTCCGCCTAGCTACTGGCCTAACCCGAAAAGTGAAGTGAGCCCAAAGGTTATCCCTAATAGAAAAGGTCCAATTTGAATTTGGCCATGGACTAATTTTCTAAATTGTTTGAAATTAAAAATAAAATTTTAAATTTAAAAGTTATATTTAAAATAAGAAGTATATTAAAAATGTTTCAATAGGATTTTCAATATTGTCTTGAAAAGTTATTGATGAATTTCAAATTTTTAAATAATTATAAATTTAATAAATTAATTAAATAGTTAATTAATATATATATATATAACATATATAATTATATATGTTACATTACCTTGAATTGTTTAAGGTGGTGTAGGGGTGTGTGTGTATGAATTTTTGAAATTAAAGTAATTAACTAAAATTGTTTAATTAAATGAATTATTTTTAGCAAGGCAAGCCAGTTTTTATAGTTGCCCATCCACTTTTAATAAATAAAATTATCACAGGTGTGAGACAAAAAAATCCTCAATGACTTCATCACATACGCCTACAAAGCACGAGCACTCACATGTTGCATAAGGCAAACACATTTACAACTTACGATACCCATTTTACATGCAAAACACAACTACAAATAACATTGACTATTTCCTATAACAATCTAACACCACACACTATGACAGTATCACTCTAACCTAACTTAATTTGCCGATGCAAAGACATACATATTACTAAACACTTTACTAACTGCATAGGCAGACGGATAGAGCGACAAATTGCAACCCACAAACCAAATAGAGATTGAACTCATACAGAATCCCTAAAGCATGTGAGAATAAGGCTAAACACACTACAACACTTGAATCCAAACAAATATTAAACATCTACACAGTAAAATATAGAAATTTTGCTACTAAATAGCATTCATACAAAGCAAATTCTCCCAACACCTTCATTACCATTGATATAAGAGGAAACCAAATGTAAGACGCGTGATTGTCGAAACGGACCTTTGAAGCACTGCAAGCTACCACTAAACAAAAACAACCCCATTGTAAGAGCAGTCGCCAAGGCATCGAGAAGAGGTAATGGAAAGAAGGCAAGGCAAGGCCATAACCAAACAAACAACCAACCCATAATAGTGGATGCGAACAAAAAAAAGGAAAAAGACCTTTACCATAGAACAAATCACACACCCATAAAGACCTAAGCAAAAACCAAAAATAAACTAGAGTTTAAGAGAGGTATCGCCTCTTCAAAAACCAAGTCAACTAACTCACCTTGGAATTCTAGGTTATCTGTATAAACACACATGGGAGGTAGAAAGCTGACATCTTCAGATCTGGCAATGAAATAGCCAAGAGTCCTAAGCAGCATAGTGAACCATCTAGAAACATGAGAGAGAAAGGTGATGCAAAATGAAAAAACTTACAATGGCAGAGAATGCTAAGGTTAGAAAAGGAGAGACGACATGTGAATGGAAGAGAATTCAATGAATTAGACGAAAATGAGAGGAAATGAGGGGAAAGATTGGTGGCTTCAAAAAGCAACCCTAGTCCCAATTGATATAAGATTTCAATATTAAATAAATTAATTAAATGTTAATTAATAATATAAACTACATATGTATAAAGATATATGTGTATAATTATAAATGTTATAGTATACATATTTAATATAAAATGTTTAATTGAACAATATAAAATTAATTAAAATCTTAATTAATTAAATTAATTGAATACGATTTAATCAATAATAATAATGCAATATTACACATAAGACTATTATATAAGTTAATTAAATTATAAAAGTTATATAATAACTAAAACTTATGTAGTATGAATGTATCATAAAAGATGGAACAATATTACACCCTAAGCAGACTTAAGGAATAAATATGTACATATAATACACATATCGTGATTTCTAATGTGTATAAAACTTGAATCACGAGGATATTTCATAAGAAATACATTATTTCATAAGTCGATATCACTCAATTAAATATAAAATTGTTGCCTGCCATTTATTTATTAATAGATTACATGCATACTCCTTAGTTGCTAATATTCCTCAAGCTAAGGATGTTATGTGTAGTACTATTAGTACGCTGAATAGACAAGGTAATATATATATATATATACATATAAACATGTGTGTGTGTGTATATTGATATTCCTCAAGATATGTACATTATTCTTAGGCCATCATGAAATGGTAGGTAAAAGTGAATAATCTCTTTCAATTTGTTGATATTTCTCAAGGTCGCAATGAGATTAGGACAAGGAACCATGGGATAGGAGTTTTATATAATACAACCAATAATATGTTATCTATCACTTGCGGGAGTATAATTTGTTGATATTCATCAAGATCAGAATCCGAAGACAAATGAGTCATAACACCCACCAGTGAAGTCAAAAGACTCTATGTTTATCAAAAGGTTTGGAGAAACAAAAAAGACTATTGGGAGTTTATTAGTAAAATGAAATATAATGTTTAACCTTACTAATATTCTGAGAATATATATTATGAATAATGTCCTAATCTACTAAGTTAAAATTTGCAAAAATGTCTACATCCAAGTTGATTTCTAAGAAAACGACAAACTCATCGGGCTAAGTTACATTGACTAGCTAAGGGCAATAATGATAGCATAAACATTTAAACATCTATGATCGTCGATAACTGATCCTTCTAGGGTTAGAGCCGCTGATGATGAAGACCCCAAACTTTTGTTAGCTTATAACAAATGGGTCTCGAACCTAGAGATCACCTAAGTTTACGTATTGTCTGTGTTAGACAAACTGTCGTAGAGACAACATAAGCGTTCATCAGATATTTGATAGTCTCAAAACATTGTTTAGCGAATGGTCTCGTTCCATAAGGTATGAATTTACGAAGAAACTGTTTAATACAAAAATGACGAAAGGCATGAAAGTGGACGATTACGTCCTTATGATGAATGTCTATATTGATAGACTTGCTCCATTAGACATTACGATAGACAATGAGCTGTAAGTAGATCCGATCTTAGGGTCTCCTACTTCTCGATCTAAGTTGTTCATATTAAACTATAATATGAACTAGTTGAACATAAGCCTCATTGAGCTGCTCAATATGTTGAGGTTGGTTGAGTTTTGGTCCAAGGATCGGAATGTGGTGCTCACATTTAAGGGAAACACATATTATTCGATTAGTTCGAAGAAGAGAAAAAGGGTTAACAAGAAGAACAAGAAGACCACTTCAACCGACAAGGGTGAATGCCATCATTGTCACAAGAAGGGTCACTTGAAATACTTAAAGATTGTCAAAGAGAAGAAACATAATAGTTCCGTTGTTCCTACACTTATGTTTATGATTCAAAATTGTTTTGCAATCAATAAATTACCTTGGGTTTTGGATACTGGATCTGGAACTCACTTCTGTAATTTGTTACATGGTCTTAGGAGTAGACATCACATGGTAAAGGGAGAGATAAGGCTTCAAGTTGCCAATGGATCTTTAGTAGATGCAACGACAGTCGGAGATTTTCATTTAAGTTTTCCTAATGGATTATTTTTGATATTTCATAATGGCTATTATGTGAAAAAATTTATTTGTGATATTATTTCTATGTCTAGATTGTTTGAGACTGGTTATTTTTCACTGTGCCAGTAATGTTTTGAGCATTATGTTGCACAGTAATAAAGTTGTTATTCCGCATTTTGGCAAGGCCGAGATATCAAGGAATTGACTAAAAACCAAGAGTCGCTCATCCTGAATATCGAGTATGCATAGGTTCGCTATGGATGTCGATAAATTTTACCCAAGTCCGAATCAAGCTTCAATTGACAAGACATGACGAGCAAAGCTGTGAAAGCCAACGTTCCAAGTTTCAAGTCGATTGGAGTATGTATGCTCGAGATATGATCGTTACAATTCAAGAAGCCAAACTGTTCGAATCCATCGATAGCACCTTATTCGTATCCATAAGACAATTAGGGAACATCTGACTTCGTATCGATCTTATTTGAATCGATCAGAGCGCGTCATTTCGTATCCATCGGCTGAAGAGCCTTATTCGAATCCATCAAGCATTGCCTACTTCGCATCCATCAACTATAACACAGAGGTCTACTTTGTATCCATCCAAAGGCGCCCTCCTTCGTATTGGATTTGTTCGTATCCATCAAATAATCACTGTTCGTATCCATCAAATCAAGCAGAGTCGCTATCTGTTCGTATCCATCACAATATCATCTATTCGTATCCATCAAGTTAAAGCTACTCCCATCGATACGAACAGAACCACTTCCACTGATACGAACTGAGCAACTTCCATCGATACGAATTGAACCACCCCCATCTGTATGAACAAGGCAACGTTAATTGGTACGAATAAGGCGAATATCATAGGAAGACTCGGTCAACTCGGCATCGAAAGTTGAGCGCTTCAAAAATCAAGCGCCACGTCAACTCGCGAGCATGTGTTTTGTATCGATTCAAAGCAATCGACACCAACAGATCGAATTGGGCAGCATTGAGAAAACACAAATTTGCATCGATCATAACTTGCAATCCTCATGTCCAATTGCTATGAAATTTTCACAGGAGTTGGCGTACGATCTGAAGAATGTTCATGCCAAGTTTCGACTCGATTGGGTCAAATCTTGATCGATACGAAATTCGTTCGTATCAATCACGGTTCGAGTCGAAATCGCCTGGGATCGATCGCATGGGCCCACCCACGTGCCAGAAGAGGTCTCCCAAGATCTGGGCGAGATATTTGCATCATACGCCTATAAATAGCGCCCCAGAGCCTACAGAAAAAGGATCTTTTGTCTATTTGACGTTTAGAATCTACCGAAACCATTTTCATACTCCAATTCTGCTGTTGTACTCGAAATTTACCACTGTAAACCATTGTAATCGGTTGTAATCAGTAAGTGGATATCAATAAAGTCATCAATTTCATAGTGGATGTAGGCCATACGCCGAACCACTCTAAATCTTTGTGTTTCTACGTGTTTTCATTATTTGTTTTTGAAGTGTTTGTTAGATAATCCTATTTTTACATTTCTATTCTTCATTTTTATCTCTTCGAATACTTCCGAAGAGTGTTGTGTCCAATTTTGGTACAAACACTTTGGTACTTTCACCAAGAAAACACAGTTTTTCTCCTGCTCTTTGGATCTACTGTCAATTTCGGATTGCACAAATATAAGAAGAAGATCCAGATCTCAAGTTTAGAATCCTTCCAACCTATTCAGATTTGCATCAAATCTAGGAAAGGACTTTGTTATTCGCCATGGCTAGCATAAGGACTGCCTCCACGGCTGCAGATCATGAAGGATGGGACAGACAGAATCCTGCACAACTGCCTCCATCCAACCAAAATGCTACCGAACCGTCAGACCCATATGCCCCGTCACCCGACAAGAATTTCAATTGCTTATGCCAGAGCTGATTAAGAGTTATCAGCAACTTACCGAACAACTGTGTGCCAACGTATAGTTGACTAATCGGCTAAACGCCAACGGCGTAGGAGATCCAGGAGGGATCAGGCCTCCTACTCATCCATCGAAAGTTCAGCCTCATCTGACTACTATCACAGATTTACACTCCCACGACTGGACGTAAGCTACACCCAAGCCACCAGACATCAACCTACTCTGAACGTTTGACAACTAATAGTTAGCCCATCAACCAGCTACCAGCTTTGACCCTCCTCTCAGGGAGGTACCGTTCCTCATTATACCGCAAACATTCGCGCTATGGCCGCCGTTGTTGAACCAGGAGTTGATGCCCGAAGTCAACCAGATCTGAACCATCGTCAACATAGGCATACTCTCGAACCCTACGTCCCCTAAGACTTGGCACCAAGGAGGCGAGACATGGACCGTCGACAGCATTCGGTCTAGCCTCGCATTGTGGAATCCGATCACACCTTGGCTCAACGTGCACAGAACGTCCAGATGTCGGATATACCAACTATGATTCATCAGATGATTCGTGAGAGTCACGGTATCACTAGTAACGACTGGGGAATATCCCAGAGTCATACCCCTTTCACTGATGACATATTATATGCTGAACCCCCTAGCTGATTTAGAATGCCGGCTTTACCAGTCTATGAAGGAAGTGCTGATCCAAACAAACACATTCTGAAGTATGAGTGGTTGATGAATGCTGCATGGGCTGATGATGCAGTTAAATGTCGAATCTTCCCAATTTCACTAGGAGGCATAACTACCATATGGTTCACTCGTTTGCCACCCCGATCTATTTCTTGTTTTGATCAACTAACAACCAAGTTCGTTGAGCAGTTTTGGATGCATGTCACAAGGCCAAGGGATGTCAATACTCTATATAGTGTCACTCAAGCTTCTGGAGAGACACATGGACGCTATTTAGAGAGATTTCGTGCTGCATGTGCAGAGATAAGCAATCCCAATGACAACTCTATCTTGATGGCATTAACTAAGGGGATCGATCCTGATTCTGAGTTTGGAAATTGGTTGGCTGGAAAGCCTCCCGCATTATTGGAACGTTTCTATTCCAAAGCAGCCCAATTCTTGAGAAGGGAGGATACAAAACAGTCTAGGAAGAAGGATGACGCGGGGCCTAGTAGTGAAGAAATTCAAAGTAATGTTGCAGTCAAGCAGTCCGGGAAGAGTTTCGAAAAAGTTCAGTTAAACATTCAAAACAAGCAAACTCAACAGAAAGACAGTGGGAATCAGAATAAAAAGCGAGATCAAACCATGGCCCACGGCGTAGAGCTCCTATGTTCGGTAATTACACTCCTCTAAATACATCGCTGAAAAATGTATATCTACAAACCTGTAATACTATCTTGTACAAGAAGCCTACTTTGAAGCCAACATCAGAGAGGCAGATCCAAATAGGAAAATTTTGTCGGTTTCATGAGAGTTATGGACACAATACGAATGAGTGTCGCCATTTGCAAGATCTTATTGAGAAGTTGACTAGAGAAAGGAAGTTAGAATAGTTTGTATGGGCACCGCAGTCTGGAGGTGCGGGACCATCGAATCAGAATAATATACCCAATCAGGCAAGACAGGAGGAACCCGCTCATACCGGTGGAAGGTTGATGATAAATACAATAAGTGGTGGTCCTCATCCAACGGACCAAAGCTGGAGGGAAATGGAGTCGTATGCCAGCTCTATTAGGCATGCGGACTTCAAATGTTGTAGTAGTTGTGACGATGCGGCTCCGGCCAAGCGATAGAAGACGATGACCGATGACATTGTGTTCCGAAATAGAGACACTGATAAGGTCGAAGCTCCCACTATCGATCCACTGGTCATATCAGCTCGGGTAGGTCCTGCTTGGATGAAGAGATTCTTGGTTGACAGTGGAAGCTCTATAAATGTTTTGTTTAAAAGGGCATATGATCAAATGAAAATGGAAGCTAAAGACTTGAAGCCTTTTCAAGCTCGCATTCATGGCTTCAATGGGAGTGCTGCTATACCCACTGGAGAGGTGGAACTATCAGTGGAATTGAGAATTGGAGAACGACGGAGAGTTTGGATAGTGCAGTTTGTTGTGTTGGATATAGACTCCCCTTACAATGCTTTCTTGGGCCGACCGCCTCTTTCTGAATTCAGGGCAGCCATTGCCCCATGGGGCTTGACTCTAAAGTTCCCCACTGATCGTGGGGTTGGAGTTATTCAAGGAGATCAGGCTGCTGGACGAGCCTGTTATGTTGCTGAGCTATGCGGGGCGTAGAAAAGGAGAAAGGGAAGGGCATAGGGGAATCTCTTTACGTCCGTTTTGCTGACAATTGACAATTGGTGCCTTGGACCAGGCCCAGGCACCCCAACCAATTTCAGAGGGATCTTGATCCGAGAGATATTGAAAGTGAAGATGAAACTAAAGACAGTCATGCTTCCCCATCTGAATTGACAACCGATGTCCCGATCGACGATGATGAAGATTCAAAGATGATAAAGATTGGATCTCATATTAAGCCAACAGACACAAAAGGAATTAGTTGAATTTCTCCGAGCAAACCTCGACGTATTCTCCAGGACGCATTCTAACATATGTGGGATCTCGCAGGATATCGCGAGCCACACTATGAATACTGATTCGCGGTATATCCGGTCAAACAGAAAAGGCGTGGTATGGATCCAGAGAGATCTGCTGCCCATAGGGACGAGGTTGATAAGTTGAAATCGAATGGGTTTATTCGAGATGCCTTATATCCAGAGGGGTATCCAATCCTGTACTTTTCCAAAAGCCAAATGGGAAATGGAGAACGTGTGTTGACTACTATGATTTGAACAAAGCTTTCCGGAAAGGTAGTTTTCCATTTTTTCGAATTGATCACTTCGTATATTTAACAGTTGGGCATGAATTATTATCTTTTATGGATGCCTATTCTGGTTACAACAGATACCCATGCACTTACCCGACCAAGAACAGGCCATCTTCGTAACCGATCTGGGACTCTACTGCTACAAAGTCATGCAATTCGGACTCAAGAACACTAGGGCAACATACCAATGACTAGTCAATCCAATGTTCGCAAACTTGATCGGAAAGACCATGGAAGTATATGTGCACGACATGCTGGTAAAATCACAACTCCCCACCGATCATGTTAAAGACTTAGATTCAATGTTTAGCATCCTTCGAGAATACAGGATGAAGCTCAATCCACCGAAATGTCACTTCGGGGTCGTATCCGGAAAATTCCTTGGGTTTATTGTCAACGCTCGAGGAATTGAAGTAAATCTCAAAAAGATCTGGGCGATCAGAAGTCTTCAGACTCCAAGAACCATAAAGCAAGTCCAGAGCCTCAACGGGAAGGTAGCAGCATTGAGCAGATTCATTTCAAAGTCCACCGATAAATGCATTCCTTTCTTTGATTTGATTCGAAAAGGGAAACAGAATTTTGAATGGACCATGGAATGTGAGGATGCATTTCGAGCACTAATTCATCACTTATCCACACCGCCTATCTTGTCGAAGCCTATCGATCACAAGCAATTGTACCTTTACTTGGCGGTATCAGAAAACGCAATCAGTGCTGCCCTAATTCGGGAGGAAGACCGACTGAAAAAACCGGTCTACTATATCAGTATTGACTAATTAGAGCCGAGAGAAATTATCTGAAGCTACAGAAGTTGGCTTATTGTCTCGTTATTGCCTCAAGGAAGCTCTGTCCGTATTTCCAAGCTCATCCTATCACTGTTTACACCGATCAACCGTTACGACAGGTCCTTACGCAGCCTGAGACGTCTAATAGGTTACTAAAATGGAACATTGAACTGAGCCAGTTTGATATTACTTACACTCCGAGGTGAGCTATTCAAGGACAAATCCTAGCGGATTTCATAGCCGAATTTACCATCCAAGAGGACTTGCCCAAAACCAGGAAATCTCCTGAGTATATCTGGAAGCTGCATACTGATGGTGCATTGAACGATAGGTGCTCGGGAGCTGGAGTTGTGCTGGAAACCCCCGAAGGTCGATCCATATGTTATGCTCTAAAGTTTGATTTTCATGCGACTAAAAATGAAGCTGAATTTGAAGCCTTGCTTGCTGGATTGAAACTCGTCCGAGATTTGAGAATTATTGTTGTGGAAATTTATTGTTATTCACAATTAGTTGTATGTCAAGTTCGGGGTGAATATCAAGCAAAAGATCGAAGACTGGCTGCTTACCTAGCTTGAGTTCAGGACATACTTAATCAATTTGATTATTATGCCATCTTCTATATACCCCGTGATCGCAATCAGAAGGCCGATTCATTGGCGAAGTTAGCAAGTACGTGTGAAGCACAACAAATGGGACTCGTTCCTGTGGAAACGTTATCTTTCCCAAGCATTGATCAGATGGAGGCAGACAAGATATTTGAAATCACCCCTGATAAGGAGTCGTGGATGACTTCGTTCCTAAATTACCTCGAGCATGGAAAGCTGCCTGAGCACAGGAGTGAGAAGAGACAGATTCTTCTTAAAGCTGCATGGTTCACTATTCAGAATGGAATTATGTATAGAGGAGGGTACTTCGTTCCTCTACTCCGGTGTATCGCCCACGATGAAATTAACCGAGTGTTACGTGATGTTCAAGAAGGAGAATGTGGCAATCACACCGGGGGGCAAGATCCCATGAAGAAAGTACTCCGATATGGATATTATTGGTCGACTGTAAACAACGACGTAGTAGATTACGCCAGGAAATGTGATAAATGTCAAAAACATGATCGAATTCCTAGAGCTTCACCTACCGAGATAACTCAAATGGTCAGTCCATGGCCATTTACGGTATGAGGCAACTATATTATTGGCTCTCTATCTCTGGCCAAAGGTGGTGCGCAGTACGCCACCGTCGCAGCTGATTACTTTACCAAGTAGGCCGAAGCTGAACCTCTTGCTACTATCAACGAAGAAAGTGATCAACTTTGTAGTTCGCAACATTATCTGCTGATTTGGTCTCCTGCATACCATCATCACTGATAACGAAACCCAGTTCGATAGTATTGAATTCTAGGATTTTTGCCAACGGTTCCACATTCAAAAGAAATTCTCTGCAGTTGCATACCCTCAAGCGAATGGCTAGGTTGAATCTGTTAATAAGGTTATCAAGTCTATTCTAAAGAAACGATTGGAAAAGGCCGGGGGCAAGCGGGTTGATGAATTTCCTATGGCTTTATGGGCTTACCGGACGACCCACAAGTCCGTGACCGGACACACTCCATCCTCTCTATCTTTTGGTTCAAAAGCTGTTATTCTAGTCAAGATGGAAGTACCTTCTCATCGTGTGACTTATTATGATCCAAAGACAAATGCCATATTACTTGCTGCTTCCTTAGATTTGCTGGATGAGAAGCGTGAAGAGGCTGATTTGAGGCAGCCGCATACCCAAGTCGAGTCGTTCTATTATACAATGCCAAGGTCCGACCTCGAACCTTTGAACTCGACGATCTCGTCCTCCAAGAATCTATCTGGATTCTTCGCACATGAAACCAACGAGGGAAAACCCATATGTGATTGAATGAAAGCTCGAAGATGGCACATTCAAGTTATCGACTGTTGATGGTCTTACTTTGCTAAAAGCCTGAAACAGCGAGAGTCCCCTTCGCTAGTACACATGACAGGCTTTATTTATTTTAGTCTATTATTCATTTACAATTTTTTTCTGCATTTCGAAATTTGAATTTGTAATAAGGCAACTGAATTTTCCGTATTTCTCATTTCGGCAATAAAATGCCATCTCTTCAAGCCATAGCTGTGATTTATTGAATGTGACATGCAACGATCACGATGCACGAAGAGCTAAGTTCCATCATACAGTGGAATTTATTCAAATGAGGAGTGACTGTGATACGACCGGCCACTAACTAAGTGAAACCCGAGCTCGGGAGTAAGCCATCACACTGAAGCCAAAGAAGGATTGACACACGACAATCCTTTTACTAACTCTAGTCTCCCAGAGTGTGAGCTGGAGTACAAACTTATGAATGCGGTTTTGAAGAGGGTGGAACTATCCACCTAACGACTTTGACCGTATCCTAACCAAGCTCGAGGAGGATGGACCCTTCCGTCTAACGACCTCACTTGTTAACTCGGGGTGGATGTTAATCGACCATCCACGATCCCGATAAATCCATCGTTCCCGGAGTGCGAACGAAATCCTAAAAGCCTAAAAAGATGTGACTAACCATATGTCGACCGACTCCAAATTCCCAAAGTGTGAATTGTAGTATAAACATTAACTCTGAATTCCCACAGTGCGAAGTGGAGTATAAACATCAACTCCAAATTCCCATAGTGCGAGTCGGAGTATAAACATCAACTCTGAATTCCCAAAGTGCGAACTGGAGTATAAACATCAACTCCGAATTCCCAAAGTGTGAGTTGGAGTATAGACATCAACTCTGAATTCCCAGAGTGTGAGTTGGAGTATAGACATCAATCAACTTCAAGTTCCCGGAGCGCGGACTGGAGTACAAACGTCGGTTATCTCTGGATTCCCAGAGTGTGAACAAATTATCGACCGCGAATAACTCTGAGTCCCTAGAGTGTGGTCAGAGTATAAACATAACTCGGGTGTGAATGACCACTTGTAAACTAACTCAAGTCCTCGGAGCATGGACACATACTTAAAACTTAAACAGGCGTGATCAACCGCCAACATACAAATGCAGGTCCCCAGAGTGTGGACATGCAAGTGTGATTCGATCACTCGACTCTCTCTTGTTTTAGCATTGATTCAATGATGTTAAGCTCAAAGAAATGAAGACGAAATGCAAACGCTGACCAATCTTTACAACTCCTCCCTGAAGCTGGGGGTTGAGCTTAAGTGTCAACCATTGGCTGAAGCAGTGCCACCCCAATGCCTGATTCTTGCGAAGCTCGGTGACCCCTAAGCATCGAAATCATGAACGAATGGCCCAAGGTTGAGCCGCAATTTCTCTCTCCTTGTCGTGCCGATCTCGATCGCCACCGCTCACAACAAAGATCTCGCTTCCCTCTCCGCTTTTGTAGTTTAAGATTTTAGATGATATCACGTGGATTGATCGAAAATTGAAGATAAACGTCGATATGTTTCGACCATTAAAATAGATAACGGCGGCTAGAAGAAAGAACTAGGGTTTGCTACTGTAGGTATATATAATTTATATATTAATTTAATAATATTTTCACAATTACTTAACTTTTCAAACGAATTCCAATTGAAACGTTCCGACGGGTATTTATAATGTTTTACCCATATTCCAAACATAATGGAACGTGTTTCGGAGCCCAACTCAATCATACGTGGAAGATAGCTTTTTGAATCGATTTAAAATATTAAATTTTCGATTTTAATTTCAACGCGTTTCTCACCCATACGAACAAACAGTAACTCCAAATATTATGAAATTTGAAATCCGATAATAATTAACTATTAGGGATCCAATGGAACTGGTTTCGTCGAATTACGAGAGGTGCCCAGGAAGGCTATTTTAGCTCGTCGATTAAATCAAGCGATTTTCAAAATCGTCGAAATCATTAAAATTTCACTTTTAAAACTTTACTAACTTGACTATAAATCATATAGAATTTATATTCATATTATAAATCATTCTAATTCAATTTAAATCAAAATATGATTATTTAAATTATTACTATATACACTATTAAATTAATATAATAATTCCAGATTTAACTTATCGACTTTTGATTCCATCTAAAGGTCCCATATTAAAATTCAAATCCAACTAGAATTTAAATAAATTGTAGAAACCATTTCCATATCTGTATACACCCAGATTCACAAATTATCCCAATTTCAAATATTAAATTATTATTATCCAAATCCAATTAAATTGCCATATTTGAAATTATAACTAATTTCATTGATTTAACCAAATCTTCTTATTTCAAAATCAATTTATAATCCACACTCAACATTTAAAATGAATCAAATGTTCAAAAATTAACGACCAAAATTCTAGGTCGTTACATTCCTCCCCCCTTATAAAAATTTCATCCTCAAAATTTTCTAAGGTAGGAAAAATGCTCCTAAACCCATTAACTTACCCCAAAACCCACTTAATTAGAATTTACATTCACTTCTCAAAACTTTTTAGCTTAATCCAAAACCATTAGCCTACATTTCTATCTTAGAAACTTTGATTCTAACAACTTCCCAAAAATAACTTCTAGTTATCCAAAAATTTCAAAACTTTCAAAAAAATTCTAACTCCTAAAATTTTTGAAATTTTTTGACAGCGTCTCCTTTGTACAAAGAGCATTTTACAATATCACAAATACGATAAAAATATATACATCGACCCACATGGTCGAAAAATAAAATATATCACAAAATATTATCGTTTCTTAATTTTTTGCGTAGGCGTTCCTTACATTAGCATTTTTAAGCGAGCGACTAATTTATTATGCAGCTACACAACCCAAACTCCATTCGATAGCCTCCTGAACCTGAACCTGTACTTACTCAAACAAGCACATAAGTTTCTAAAAATATGAAATTTTAACAACATTCCATTTATTTAACTAGCCAAACACATCAATTACATAGCCCAAACAAATAAACTTCAAAATCCTACATGTTAACCATATATTATAAGAAATCATAAGGTTTCACCACTATTTTCAATTCCCTTCATAAATCCATATATCATTTTACTCCACTCGAAATGATTTACAACCAAGTTCACTATATTCAATTCATCTTTGCACCAACTAATCTCATATTCATATCAAATTGATTTATATGCCTTACTTTACATAATTTCGCCTTTCCCAATTCCAAATTAATTAATTTACGTCACATATATAATTCACTTTCATTTATATGCAAATCCATTTTATTAACCTTCAATCCATTCTAATTGATTTAGAAACCAATTTTATTTACTTCTTTTAATTCGTTTACTTAGTTTACGACAAACGACAAATTTCTATGCAAGTTTGCTGTTATTCAAGAAAATAACAATTTCTTAAGCTTATAACCATTTTAAATTTATTCCAACTCAATTTATATTAATTTCATTTCGTTCTGAATTATTCACAACCCATACATTCCCATTTCCATTATATTATTAATTTAAATCCCTACCCTTGCATTTCAATTTCATTACCCAAACAAGTTTTATTCAATATCATTTCAATTAAATTAAATTTCCTTTCAATTCAATTCTTTTTCAATTTAATTCAAGTTCAACTATATTTTATTTAACCAACTTAAATCCATAAAATTTCTTTTACTAATTTAAACAAAAATTTAATTCCATTCAATCTTATTTATAGCTCATCTAAATTTGGATTTCAATTCAATCCAAATTCAACTCAAATTCATTTAATTTAAGTTAAATTCAATTCAATCCAATTTAAATTTTTATTTCCCAATTTATAAGTTCAAAAACTTATTTACTTACTTAAGTCCATTCACATTTTATATTTCACTTTATCTTATTACAATTCACCTTTCATTTAGAATTCAATTTAAATTTTCCATTCTTTTTACCATAACACTCAACCAATTTATTTAGGTTTTACAATTCCATTTCCCTATTTGTAAGTTCACCTTGCTTATTTTCTTAAAATCCTATATTACTCACTTGAGTTCATTTACATCTTATATCCATAATCTGGATTATTTATTTCACTTAAGGACATAAGTGCGTTATCCCATTCAATAATTATAACTTATACTTATACTTATACAATTATCCTACCTTTTCACTTAATATCTAATTCAATTCAAACCAAACTTTAATTTCATTTAACTTATCTTAAGTTAAATCCTAATGTATATTATAATTATATAACTATTCTACATTCAACTTTATAGCTATCATAATTCAAATCCAAATTCTATTTTATTTAACTTACCTCAAGTTAAATTTCAACTTACCATATTCATTTTGATTTACTCAAGTTAAATTTTAATTCCAGGGTTAAAATTTTCATTTTCCTTTCTTATTCATATCAACTTCACTTTATAAATTTAACGCCGACTCCCTTTGACTTTTCGTATCTTTTAAAAAGAATTCCCAGAATTCGATTATCCGGTTTTATTTCAAAACCATTTTGAAATCATAAATAACACATACCCACTTGGTATATCGAATTATACCTTCGAATTTTCAAAACAATTTCCTTTTTGAAATTTCTGAAACAAACTTGTTTATCAAACAAGTCCAAACAAATAATTATACTTAACCACCCCGGTAGCAATCTATCACTTAGACATTCGAAAATGAATACCGATGATGTGCCCATCATCACCAGGATTATTTTCCAGTGACTGAAGTGAGTTCAGTGCCTCCTACTTTCCAAAGATACATTTTGAAACAATTTCTATTTTGAAAATATTTCCCAAAATAATACTCCATTATTTACACCAAACACTATGGAAACATTTCAAAAATTTCCAAGATTTAAAATTCCTAAACTTCTTGTTCAAATTCATTTAAAAAAAATTTCCAAAATTTTCAGGATTTAAGTTCTGGTTTAAATCAAATTTTGATTATGTTCCATTGTATTATTTCATACTTACATAATTCTATTTGGTTATAAATATAGCTATTTCAAATTTTAGATTCTTATTTGATTATAATATTAACGACCAAACATCCAAATATATATAATAATTTTATAAAATTATTTCTTTTATATCAAAATATAATTTTGGGTAAAATTATTTCATTCACCCATTTAAAAACAATACTATATCGGTTTATCTTGTTTAAAAGTTTAGAAACCCCTATCGATGACATGACGTCCCACATATCGACCAGTGTCCATAAACATTCAACCGTTAAGTCAACACAATATAAAAACATTTTTTATATTCACTAACAATTATGCTTTCATATCTATTATTACACTCAAACTCATTCTAGAGTACTACCGACTCTATTTCTTATGAGTAATTCCCCCACCAAAGCCTAGGTTGTCGCCAACCTGGCTCTGATACCACATATCGCAACCTATCCTTCTCGACCCTCGAAAATCGACACAAATATGCCACTGTATAATATGCCGACGATCGAGTGCCGAAAAGACAGATTGCCGAGGGAAAAGAAAGAAGATAGAATAAGGAACTAAAACAATAACAGAATCTCACAATCGTAGCAGAACAAAATATAGCAGATAATAACTGATCTTTACACAAAAGGAAACCATATCTGTTTTTATACATTACATCATCAGAGTACATCACGATCAAAATAATTACTGGACAGTTATATTAACTTGTCCTTACAAAATCTGACCATACAACTTATACTGCACGGTGGAATATACTTCAAGCACGTGTGATACGTCTCGCCATCCAGCTCGTCTTCAGAACTCCACAACACCTATCCTGTATTTATAATACTCGGTCTAACCTGAGCATTATAATAAAATAACACCCAAGTCAGTTTGGAAAAACAGCGTGAGAAAAATACACTCAATTTAATTATTAAAGTTTCAAAATCCTTATAAATCAAAGGTATCTCGTAAGACACGCCACAAATAAACATGTCGGGTTTTTACCTTACAATAACCAAAATATTTCTTATAAAATCCTCTGATATTATAATAGTGTCTAAATACAAATACTTAAATCAAATAGCCGAAATTGTTACATTCATTAAATTCCAGCAGGCTCTACAATCAAAACTGTAACAACCCGAAAAATTTGGTCGTTAATTTTAAACATTTAATTTATTTTAAATGTTGAATGTGGATTGTTAATTGATTCTGAAATAAGAAATTTTGGTTAAATCAATTAGGTTGGTTACAATTTCAAATATGGCAATTCAATTGGATTTGGATAATAATAATTTAATATTTGAAATTGGATAATTTGTGAATCTGGATGTATATATATATGGAAATGGTTTCTAAAATTTAATTAAAATCTAATCGGATTTGGATTTTAATATTTGGACCTTTAGATGGAATCCAAAGTCGATAAGTTAAATTGGAATATTTATATCAATTTAAAAATGGAATTTAGTATATAGTGATAATGCAAATAATAAGATTTTGATTTACATTGAATCAGAATGATTTCAAATATGAATATAAATTCTATATGATTTATAATTAATTTAGTAAAGCTTTAAAATTGAATATTTTAAATCTATTTAAAAAGCTATCTTCCACATATAATTCAATTAGCCTCCGAAACACGTTCCACTGTGTTCGGAATGCGGGTAAAATCTTATAAATGCCAGGCGGCATGTATTGTTTGGAGTTTGTTTGTAAAAGTTGTTAAATTGGAAAATATATTAATAAAATAATATTATAAGCGTATAAAAATACGTTTGTAAGCAGAACCCTAGACTCTCTCTTCTCGACCGCCACTTATATTTTTAATGGCCGAAATTCATCAACATTCATCTCCAATTTTTGACCAATCCATCAATCCGTTGCACAAACTTCCAACAACAAAAGTGTAGAGCTCTCCAATCTCGATGCATCCAACGGTGGTGATCCCGTGTCGATCATTGACGAAGGAGATGTTGAAGCCAGTAGTGCCGCCGTTCGTTTACTTTTTCTGAGGCTATTGGTGAACCGAGCTGGGCGAATCCCTGGGCATGGGCTAGGCTTAGCAAGGCGCGTCGTTCTGCACTTCCTGATCAAGGCATGGACGTGTGTTGGTGGTTAGTCGATCGAGTCGGGTTATGGGTTCGAATAGTCTATGTGAACGTGAGGGAAGAACTATTTTGCGGCCTCAATTTTGAACCTCTGATGAACGACTGATCTAAGGTTATAAAATAAAATAAAAGAATTTGTAATTAACTTATATAAATTTTATTCAGACATTTAAAAGTCCATATCTTTTGCATGCATGTTCAGAATTCGATGAAATAGGAAGAGTCGGAATCGTAGTGATGCGATCTACGTGATGCGGTAGATCCGGAGATGATTGGAGCTCGTGAAAATTTTAGATTAAATCGAAGGCGATCGATTTAATTTAAAATTGAAACGCTCGACGATTTTAAGATGAGTTAATCTCACTCATATCTGGAATGCTAGTTAATTTGAAATAGTTTAAATTTTAAATTTATTGATCGATTAACTGAATGTGATATTATATATAGTAGTAGTAGTATATATATATATATATTGGAGTGATTGATTTCCCGCATTATTTAGCGGATGAGACCTTATGCGCCCGCATAATAGTGAATGACTCTTTATACCGCGATATTTCACCTCGAAGTGGAATTGGTATTTTATATTGTGCTAACATTTATGGATGCAGAGAAACAGGTTGGAGGGATCCAACTGGATTCCTCAGAATATTAATATTATTTCCATAATCAGTGATATGTTATTTGACATCCTGTGATAGAATTGAATTGGAAATTAAATTATTCGATGCTATGGTCTGGATGAATAAATAATTTGGTATTTTAAAATACAGAATAGGATAAATTGGGGTTTTAAAGGAAATGAAAAGGAATTTTTTTAGTTAATAGTTATTGGGCATTTGAGTAAATCGAGTAATAAATTTAAAAGGGAATTAAACCAGGATATCGGTTTGAAATTTGTTTAAGTGGTTTGGAAACTGTGATTTTGAAGGAAATGAGGAATGGAAATTTGTAAACTAGGTTTATAATAAAGTGGAATATTTATCAGCGGATAAATTTTGAAGTATAGATTCCGGTGGGAATTTATAAGAAAAGTTGCAATTCATTTTTAAAAAAATAAAAGGGGATTTTATTTTCAAAATAAGTTGTAAAATATATTTTACTGGAAAACTAAGTATATTTTAAAGAAAAGATTTTAAAGTATAAACTAGAAGTTTAAAAATGATTTTTTTGGAAATTTACTATTTTTGTTATTTTAAGTGAAAGGTAAATATTTATTTAAGTTAATTATGGTGGATAATTATTTTTTAACGGTAAATTAGTATATGATTTTAAAAGGGAATTTTAACATAAATATTAGATATAATAACTTTATCTTAAAGGGAAATTTTGGTATAAGTTTTACTTAGAAACTGTTATAGAATTTCTTAAGTATTATTTTATTCAAGTAATTGTAGTAGCCTTAATGTGTTTTAAAAATAAAAGTGGTTTTATTTTTAAAAGTGTTGAAAGGAATTTATGGTTTGGTACGTAAATTAAATTGGGATAAATTGAGCAGGATTTATAAAGGATTATACGGGATATATTGAAATGGAAGTGTATTTCCCTGAAAAGCCAAGTTTATTTTCAAAGGAAAATTTTTATGTATAAGTTTAAGGTTTTAAATTTGTTTAAAAGGAATGTTTAGAGAATTTGTTATTTTTAATTGTTTTAGAATTTTAAAGTAAATATTATTCAAAATTTAATTTAGTAGTAGTTATTTTTAAAGTTAAATTAGTATTTTATTTTTAAAATAAATTTTCTAATATTTATACTTTATATGAAACTTTAATTTTAAAAATGGTTTGTGGCTTAAGTTTTACATGGAAATTATTATAGAATTTCATAGCTATCATTTTGAGTAAAGTAATTTAAGTAGTTTTATTTTTAAATGTTTAAGTATATATTTTTAGATAAAGTGATTTAAATTATAAAAATCAAATTTTTATGAGACTTGGCATTTTAGTGGAAATAAATAATTGGTTGAATTGATTATTTATTTGATAGTTAAATAACCGACTATCAAATCTGGACCCAAATATAACTTTAGAATACCTAGAAGAGGTATGAGAATTATATGGTACAGTTACCGTTCGAGGTGCTATGTTGTACGTATAAACTCGTTCGTTCTTCTACGGCGTTTATAAGGAAATCCGGCCACAAACAATTCAAAGGTGAACTCCGATCTTCTTCTCGTCTAAGTACTCCTAAAGAACTGGGGTTAAGTTTACTGGGAAATAGTGAACGTTGTTTCGAAGAGACCGGGATCGGATTTGAGACCCGAAAACCACTTCGACGCAACGAGTATATTTTCGTGATGAAGACAAGAGCTTTGAGTCGAAGATGGAGTAGTAAAGTGCAAGGGCTAATCATTACTAATACTGAGGGTGATTCCAAAATGAATGTAGTAGGAGTAGTGCCTTCGGTTCCGTTCGAACCCGTAACGGACTTATATGGATGAATGCTTTCAGAACATCGTCCAGAGGATGGTGAGCATTCTAAGTGAAAATGTTCTAAAAGGTAACACTGAGCCTCGAACCTCATCTACCGGGAATGACTGAAAATCAGGGGTTATGCAGCAAGGCTAAGTGGGTAGCGCCCAATTATGGTAAGGTCATCCCTATCTAGAGGTCCCTTTTTATTCGGTTGTGTGAGCGATTGCTGATCCCAACCGTGGGGTATCTTATTCAGACTATCCAGTAAGGGGTTGATTCGGTCTTGTGTTATAAAGGAATAGGAGGGGTCCTCGGTATGCTGATCTAGACCAGGTACCGTGATAGGTGGTACACTAGTGCCTAGTCATTAGTTGGAAATCCATTCTCCCTACGTGCCTTTTACGGTTTTGATTATAGAACATAGTATTGCTGGAATTTAATAATATAACAATTTCAACTATTTGAATAAGTATTTGTATCTAGACACTATTATAATATCAGAGGATTTTATAAGAACTGTTTTGGTTCTCGTAAGGAAAAAAACCCGACATGTTTATTTATGGCATGGTCTTACGAGATACCTTTGTTTTCAAAAGATTTTTGGAACTTTGATAATTAAGTTAAGTGAATTTTTTCGTGCTGGTTTTCTAGTCTGGCTTGGGTGTTATTTATTTATAATACTCGGGTCAGACCGAGTATTATAAATATAGGGTAGGATGATGTGGAGCTCAGGAGCCGAGCTGGATGGCGAGACGTATCACACGTATTTGAAGTATATTCTGCTGTGCTGTATAAGCTATATAGTCAGCTTTGTGAGGACATGTTAAGGTAACTGTCCAGTAATTGTTTTGATTGTGATGTATTCTGATGATGTAATGTATAAAATAGATATAGTTTCTTTTTATGTAAACATCAGTTGTTATCTATTATATTTTATTCCGCTGCGATTGTGAGATTCTTATATTGTTTTGTTTTCTCTTCTTCTACCTCCTTCTTTCTTTCCCTCAGCAATCTGTCTTTTCGACATTCGATCGTCGGCATATTATACAGTAGTGTATTTTTGTCGATTTTCGAGGGTCGAGAAGGACAGGTCGTTACAGTGGTATCAGAGCTTAGGTTGGCGATAACCTTGGCTCTGGTGGGGATTAGTCATTAAAGATAGAGTCAATAGTACTCTAGAATGAGTTGAGTGTATTAACAGCTATGAGCGCGTAATTGTTAGTAAATATAAAACTGTTTTTATACTGTGTTGAATTATCGGTTGAGCGTTTATGAATTCTGGTCGGCACGGGAAGTACAACCGTATCGATAGGGGTTTCTAAACTCTTAAACAAGATAAACCGACATAGTGTTGTTTTTTTAAGTGGGTAAATGAAATAATTTTACCCAAAATAATATTTTGATATAAAAGAATTAATTTTCTGAAATTATTATATTTACGTTTGGTGGTTAATATTATAATAAAATAAGAATCTAAAATTTGAAATGGTTTATACTTATAACCAAATATAATTGTATAAGTATGAAATAATACAATGAGACATAACTAAAATTTGAATCAAACCAGAATGTAAGCCCCGGAATTTTAGAAAATGTTTTTAAATGAATTTGAACAAATAGTTTGGGAATTTTAAATCTTAGGAATTTTGAAATGTTTTCCAAAGTGTTTGAAGGAAATAATGGAGTATTATTTTGGAAAATAAATTGTGGGAAGTAAGGAAGCACTGAACTCACTTCAGTCGCTGGAAAATAATCATGTTGATGATGGCCACATCATCAGTATTCATTTTCGAGTTTCTAAGTGATGGATTGCTACTAGGGTAGTTGGGTATAATTATTTGGTGGGACTTGTTTGGTAGACAAGTTTGTTTGGACACTTCAAAAAGGGATATTGTTTTGGTAAAACCAAGTTGTTTTGAAATTCGGAGGTTTGATTTATATATCAAGAGATATGTGCTATTTATGATTTCAAAATGGTTTTGCGGGTAATTGAATTCTCGAAATTCTATTTAGAAGATTTGGGAATTGAGAGAAATCAGTATTGAATTTATAAAATGAAGTTGATCTAAATAAGAAAGGGAATTGGAAATTTTGACACCGGAAATTTAAATTTAACTTGAGTAAATAAAAGTGAAAAAGATATATTGGAATTTAACTTAAGATAAGTTAAATAAAAATAAAAATTTAGGTTGAATTAAATTGGATATTAAGTGGAAAGGTAGGATAATTGTATAAGTATAAGTTACAAATATTAAATGAGATAACACACTTAAGTCCTTAAGTAAAATAAATAACCCAGAATTATGGATATAAGTTGTAAATAGACTCTAATGAGTAACAAAAGATTTTAAATAAATAAGTTGTGAACTTATGAATAAGAAAATGGAAAGTTTAAAAATGTTAATTCTAAATGAAATATGTATTGGAGTCAAAAAAAGTAAAATAGAAAATGTGAATGGACTTAAGTAAGTAAATAAGTTTTTAGCTTATAAATTGAGAGCTGAAATAATAAACCAAGATGAAGATGGTTTGGTAATTAAGTTAAAGAATTGGGAAAGTAAAAAAAAATTGAATTTGTAAACAGGGGTGAATTGGACTTGAGTAAGTTGAATATAAATATGAATGGTGAATTATTTATGCAATTATATGTTATAAATATTAGTGTGGATAAAACTTAAGTGGAAATTAAAGAAATTTTGAATAAATAAGTTTATATACTTATTAAACTGAAAAGGGTGAAAGAAATAACCAAGTTAAATGGTTAAGTAACTAATATCAAGAAATGTATTTAATGAAAGGATAAATAAAATTGTTGATATTTTGGCAAATGAAAGATAAATAAAAAGTTGATAAATTAAGAATCAAATTAAAATGGAAATTAAATTGATGCAAGAAGAAATTGTTTTGAATGAACCTGTTTGGATAATGAAATGAAGCATAAATGAAAGGATTTAAATTAATAATGTAATGAGAATGAGAATGTTTAGATTGTGAATAATTTAGAATGGAATGAAATTAATATAAATTTGAGTTGGAATTAATTTAAAAAGGTTAAAAGTTTAAGGAATTGTTATCTGCTTGAATAACATCAAATTTGCATAGAAATTAGTCATTTGTCGTAAACGAAGTAAATGAATTAAAAGAAGTGAATAAAATTGGTTTTTGAATCAATTGTAATGGATTGAAATTTAATAAAGTGGATTGTACATAAATGAAAATGGATCATAAATGTGATGCAAATAAATAAATTTGTAATTTGGAAAAAAGGTAAAATTATGTAAGTAACGCATATAAACAAATTTGATATGGATATGAGATTTGTTGGTGCAAAATGAATTGTATATAGTAAACTTGGTTGTAATTCATTTCGGGTTGAATAAATGAAATATGGATGTATGAAAGGAATTAAAAATAGTAGTGAAACCATATGATTTTTTATAATATATGGGTAACATGTAGGATTACGAAGTTTATTTGTTTGGGTTATGTAATTGGTGTGTTTGGCTAGTAGGTAAATGAATGTTGTTAAAAAAAATCATATTGTTGAAACATATGTGCTTATTTGAGTAAGTACAGGTACGGGAGGCAATGGGATTGAGTTTGGAGGGCGTAAATGCATAATAAATGAGCCACTCGCTTAAAACACTAATGTGAGGTACGCCTACATAATAAAAATTAAGAAATGGTAATATATTGTGATATATTTTGTTTTCCGACCGTGTAGGTCGATGTATATATATTTATATCTCTTGTGATATTGTAAGACGCTTTCCGTACAATGGAGACGCTGTCAAAAAATTTGGGAGCTAGATAATTTTTGGAAATTTTGAAAATTTTGGCTAACTAGAAAGGTTGATTTTTGGAACGATATTAGAAATCAAAATATTTGAGTTAGAAATGGTATTTTTTTTGGATTAAACTAAAGGGTTTTAAGAAGTGAATGTAAGCTTTAATTAAGTGTTTTTTGGTTAAGTTAATGGGTTTAGAAGCATTTTTCCTACCTTAGCAAATTTTGGGTCGAAATTTTTATAAGTTAATAGGTTGGTTTTTCCTACTCGAAAAATTTGGTCGTTAATGTTGAACATTTAATTTATTTTAAATGTTGAATATGGATTGTTAATTGATTTTGAAATAAGAAATTTTGGTTAAATCAATAAGGTTAGTTATAATTTCAAATATGGCAATTCAATTGGAATTAGATAGTAATAATTTAGTATTTGAAATTGGATAATTTGTGAATCTAGGTGTATATAGATATGGATATGGTTTCTAAAATTTATTTAAAATCTAGTTGGAATTGGATTTTAATATTGGACCTATGGATGGAATCCAAAGTCGATAAGTTAAACTGGAATATTTATACTAATTTAATGGAATTTAATATATAGTGATAATGCAAATAATCAGATTTTGATTTAAATCGAATCAGAATGATTTGAAATATGAATATAAATTCTATATGATTTATAATTAAGTTAGTAAAGCTTTAAAATTGAATATTCTAAATCAATTTAAAAAGCTATCTTCCACATATGATTGAATTAGCCTCGAAACACGTTCCATTGTGTTCGGAATGCTGGTAAAATTTTATAAACGCCAGGCGACATGTGTTGTTTGGAGTTTGTTTGTAAAAGTTGTTAAATTGGAAAATATATTAATAAAATAATAATATAAACGTATAAAAATACGCTTGCAAGAAGAACCCTAGATTTTCTCTTCTCGGCCGTCGCTTATATTTTTAATGGTCAAAATTCATCAACGTTCATCTCCAATTTCTGACCAATCCATCAATCCATTGCAAAATCTTCCAACAGCAAAAGTGTAGAGCACTCCAAGCTCGGTGCATCCAATTGTGGCGATCACATTTTGAGCGTCAACGAAGGAGATATCGAAGCCAGTACCGCAGCTGTGCGTTTATATTTTCTGAGGCTATTGGTGAGCCGAGCTGGGCGAATCCCTGGGCGTGGGCGAGGCTTAGCAAAGCGCGTCGTTCTGCACTTCCTGATCGAGGCAAAGACGCGTGTTGGTGGTTAGTCGATCGATTGTAGAGGTCGGGTTTCGGGTTCGAACAACGTACGTGAACGTGAAGGAAGAACTGTTTTGCGGCCTCGATTTTGAATCTCGGATGAACGACTGATCTGAGGTTATAAAAAATAAAAGAATTTGCAATTAATTTATATAAATTTTATTCAAACATTTAAAACCCATATGTTTTGCATGCATGTTTAGGATTCGACGAAACAGAAAGGGTCAAAATTGCAGTGATGCGATCTACGTGCTACAGCAGATCCATAGGCAATTGGAGCTCGTGAAAATTTTAGATTAAATTGAAGGCAATCGATTTAATTTAAAATTGAAACGCTTGACGATTTCAAGGTGAGTTAATCTCGCTCGCATTTGGAATGCTAGTTAATTTAAAATAGTTTAAATTTTAAATTAATTGATCGATTGACTGAATGTGATATTATATATAGTAGTATATATATATATATATTGGAGTGATTGATTTCCCACATTATATAGCGGATGAGACCCTATACGCCCGCATAATAGCGGATGACCCTTTATACCGCGATATTCCACCTCGAAGTGGAATTGGTATTTTATATTGTGATGACATCTAGGGATGCAGGGAAAGAGGTTGGAGGGATCCAACTGGATTCCTTAGAATATTAATATTATTTCCATAATCAGTGATATGTTATTTGACATCCTGTGATAGAATTGAATTGGAAATTAAATTATTCGATGCTATATTTGGATGAATAAATAATTTGGTATTTTAAATAATAGAATAGGATAAATTGGGTTTTTAAAGGAAATGAAAAGAATTTTTTTTAGTAAATAGTTATTGGGCATTTGAATAAATCGAGTAATAAATTTAAAAGGGAATTAAACCAGGATATCGGTTTGAAATTTGTTTAAGTGATTTGAAAACTATGATTTAAAAGGAAATGAGGAGTGGAAATTTGTAAACTGAGTTTATAAATAAAGTGGAATATTTATCAATGGATAAATTTGGAAGTATAGATTCCGGTGGAAATTTATAAGAAAAGTTGTAATCATTTTTTTTAAAAAGGGGTTTTATTTTTAAAATAAGTTGGAAAATATATTTTACTGGTAAACTATGTATATTTTAAAGAAAATATTTTAAAGTATAAACTAGATGTTTAAAAATGAATTTTTTAGAATGTTTTTAGAAATTTATTATTTTAATTATTTTTAAGTGAAAATTAAATATTTATTTAAGTTAATTATGGTGGATAATTATTTTTTAAAGGTAAATTAGTATATGATTTTAAAAGGGAATTTTAACATAAATATTAGATATAATAACTTTATTTTAAAGGGAAATTTTGGTTTAAGTTTTCTTAGAAACTCTTATAGAATTTCTTAAGTATTATTTTATTCAAGTAATTTTAGTAGCCTTAATGTGTTTTAAAAATTGGTTTTATTTTTAAGAGTTTTGAAAGGAATTTACGGTTTGGGACGTAAATTAAATTAAGATAAATCGAGCAGGATTTATAAAGGATTATATGGGATATATTGAAATGGAAGTGTATCCCTGGAAAAGACAAGTTTATTTTCAAAGGAAATCTTTTATGTACAATTTTAAGGTTTTAAATCTGTTTAAAAGGAAAGTTTAGAGAATTTTTTATTTTTAATTGTTTTAAAAGTTTATAGTAAATATTATTCAAAATTTATTTTAGTAGTAATTATTTTTAAATTTAAATTGGTATTTTATTTTTAATTTTTTTTCTAATATTTATACTTTATATAAAACTTTTATTTCAAAAATAGTTTGTGGCTTAAGTTTTACTTGGAAATTATTATAGAATTTCATAACTGAAAAAACCGACTATCAAATCTGGACCTAAATATAACTTTGGAATACTTAGAAGAGGTATGAGAATTATATGGTACAGTTACCGTTCGAGGTGCTATACTCTACGTATAAACTCATTCGTTCTTCTAGGACGTTTATAAGGAAATCCGTCCATAAACGGTTAGGAGGTGAACTCCGATCTTATTCTCTTCTAAGTATTCCTAAAGAACCGGGGTTAAGTTTACCGGGAAAATAACAAACGTTGTTTCGAAGAGATCGGGATATGATTTGAGATCTGAAAACCACTTCGATCCAACGAGTACGTTTTCGTGATGAAGATAAAATTTTAGAGTCAAATATGGAGTAATGAAGTGCAAGGGATAATCGCTACTAATCCTGAGGGTAATTCCAAAATGGATGTAGTAGGAGTTGTGCCTTCGGTTCCGTTCGAACCCAGAACAGACTTGTATGGATGAATGCTTTCAAAACATCGTCATGAGGATGGCTAGCATTCTAAGTGAAAATATTCTAAAAGGGAAACGCTGAGCCTCGAACCTCATCAACCGAGAATGATTGAAAATCAGGGGTTATGCAGCAAGGCTATGTGGGTAGCACTTAATTAGGGTAAGGTCATCCCTGTCTAGAGGTCCCTTTTTATTCGGCTGTGTGGGCGGTTGTTGATCCCAACCGCAGAGTGATCTTATTCGGACTATCCAGTAAGGGGTAGCTCCAATCTTGTGTTGTAGAGGAATGGGTCCTCGGTATGCTGATCTAGACCAAGTACCATGATAGGTGGTAACCCATTGCCTAGTCATTAGTTGAAAATCCATTCTTCCTATGTGCCTTTTACGGTTTTGATTGTAGAGCGTAGTATTGCTGGAATTTAATAATATAACTATTTTAGCTATTTAAATAAGTATTTGTATTTAGACACTATTATAATATCAGAAGATTTTATAAGAACTGTTTTGGTTATCGTAAGATAAAAATACGACATTTTTATTTGTTGCGTGGTCTTACTAGATACCTTTGTTTTCAAAAGATTTTTGAAACTTTAATAGTTAAGTTGAATGTATTTTCTCATGCTGGTTTTCCAGACTGACTTGGGTGTTATTTGTTTATAATGTTTGGCTCAGTCCGAGTATTATAAATACAGGGTAGGATGCTGCGGAGTTCAGGAGACGAGCTGGATGGCGAGACGTATCACACGTATTTAAAGTACATTCCGTTCTGTTGTATAAGCTGTATAGTCAGCTTTGTGAGGACTTGTTAAGATAATTGTCCAATAATTGTTTTGATTGTAATGTATTCTGATGATGTAATGTATAAAATAGATATAGTTTCTTTTTCTGTAAACATGAGTTATTATCTATTATATTTTATTCCGCTGCGATTGTGAGATTCTGATGTTGTTTTGTTTTCTCTTCTTTTACCTCCTTCTTTCTTTCCCTCAGCAATCCGTCTTTTCCGACCCTTGATCGTCGGTATATTATATAGTAGTGTATTTGTGTCGATATCCGAGGGTCGAGAAGGATGGGTCGTAACAAAAACCGTAAAGGGCACATAGTGAGAATAGATTTCCAACTAATGACTAGGCACTGGGGTACCACCTATCACGGTACCTGGTCTAGATCAGCATATGGAGGATCCACCCTGATCCTCTACAACACAAGACCGTACTACCCCTTACTGGATAGCCTGAATAAGATCACCACGCGGTTGGGATCAGCAACCGCCCACACAGCCTAAATAAAAGGGACATCTAGGCAGGGATGACCTTACTCTAATTGGTTGCTAGCCACTTAGCCTTGCTGCATAACCCCTGATTTTCAGTCATTCACGATTGATGACGCTCGTGGTTAAGCGTTACCATTTTAGAACACATCTCACTTAGAATGCTCATCGTCCTCCGGACGATGTTCTAAAAGCATTCATCCATACAAGTCCATTCCGGGTCTGAACGGAACCGAAGGCACTACTCCTACTACATCCATTTTGGAATCACCCTCATGATTAGTAGCAATTAGCCCTTGCACTTCACTGCTCCATCTTTGACTCCAAGCTCTTGTCTTCATTACGAAAACGTACTCATTGGATCGAAGTGGTTTTCGTACTCAAATCCGATCCTGGTCTCTTCGAAACAACGTTCGCTATTTCCCGGTAAACTCAACCCCGGTTCTTAAGGAAATACACAGACGGTATAAGAGCGGAGATCCCCCCTAACCGTTAGTGGACGGATTTCCTTATAAACATCCTAGAAGAATGAAAGAGTTTATACGTACAGTATAGCACCTCGAACGGTTAGTGTACCATATAATTCTCATACCTCTTCTAGATATTCCAAAGTTATATTTGGGTCCAGATTTGATAGTCGGTTATTTAACTATCAAATCAACAATCAGTTCAACTAATTATTTTATTTCCACTGAAAAACTCCAAATCTTATTAAATTAGATTTTTAACAATTTAAATCACTTACTCAAAAATATATACCTAAAACATTTAAAAATAAACTGCTTAAATCACTTTACTCAAAATAATAGTTATGAAATTCTATAATAGATTTCCAAGTAAAACTTAAGCCACAAACCATTTTTAAAATAAAATTCTATATAAAGTATATATATTAGAAAATTTCTTTTAAAAACATAATACTAATTTAACTTTTAAAATAATTACTACTAAAATTAATTTGAATAATATTTACTTTGAAATTCTAAAACAATTAAAATAATAAATTTCTCTAAACACTCTTTTAAATCAATTTTAAAACCTTAAACTTATACATAAAAATCTCCTTTGAAAATATACTTGGCTTTTCAGAGAAATACACTTTCCATTTCAATATAACCTATATATTCCTTTATAAATCCTGTTCGATTTATCCCAATTTAATTTACGTCCAATCCCGTAAATTTCTTCAACACTTTAAAAATAAAATCACTTTTTATTTTTAAAACACATTTCCCATCTCGTTATAATCACTTTCAAAAACATATACTTAAATTATTTATTTAAAACAAAGCCACTAAATTATTATTCAAAATAATACTTGCGAAATTCTATAAGAGTTTCCTGAATAAAACTTAAACCAAAATTACCCTTAAAAATAAAGTTGTTATGTCAATATTTATGTTAAAATTTCCCTTTAAAACTCATAATACTAATTTACTTTTAAATATAATTAAATACCATAATTAACTTAAATAAATATTTACTTTTCACTTGAAAATAATTAAAATAATAATTTTTATGAAACATTCTAAAAAAACAATTTTAAATTTCTAGTTTATACTTTGAAATATTTTGTTTGAAAATGTACAAAGCTTTCCAGGAAAAATATTCTTTCCATCTTTTAAAAATAAAATCACCTTTTTATTTATAAAATGAATTGAACCCTTCCTTATAAATTCCCACCGGAAATCTATACTTCCAAATTTATCCACCGATAAATATTCCACTTCATTTATAAACCCAGTTTACGATTTCCATTCCTCATTTCCTTTTAAATCACAGTTTCCAAAACACTTAGTCAAATTCAAATTGATATCTTGGATTAAATTCCTTTTAAATTTATTACTCGATTTATCCAAATTCCCAATAATTATTTGGTTAAATTTTTTATTTTTATTTCCTTTTTAAAACCCAATTCATTATATTCTATAGTTTACAATACAAAATTATATTCATCCAAACCATAGCACCGAATAACTTAATTTCCAATTCAATCTATCACAGGCTATCACATAACATATCACAAATATGAAAATTAATCACAATATTTTGAGGAATCTAGTTAGATCCCTCCAACCTGTTTTCCTGCATCCGCGGATGTTAGCACAACATAAAAATACCAATTCCAATTTGAGTTGGAATATCGCGGTATATAGGGTCATCCGCTATTATGCGGGACGCATAGGGTCTCATCCGCTATATAATGCGGGAATATCAATCACTCCAATATATATATATATATATATATATATATACCACCACTATATATAATATCACATCCATGCTATTGAAACATTTAACCAATAATTTAAATTTAACTATTTAAATTAATTATGAAAATCCAGATGTGGGTGAGATTAACTCACCTTGCGTCTGCGTTTCAATTGTAAATTAAATCGAGCCTGTTTGATTTAATCTAAAATTCCCACTCGCTCAAATTGCCTCCAGATCTGCTGCGATGCGTAGGGCTCGTCGCTGCGGCTCCGGCGCTTCCTGTTTCGTCAAATTTCGACCATGCATGCAACAGTTATGAATTTATAAATTTTTAATAAAATTTATAAAACAATTTTTTTTGTTTGATTATTTACCAAATCAAAAGAAATCAGGTCGATAAAATCAACTTCTCCCTCCCGCTCGTTCGCACAGAACCGAAGAAACCCATCCTCACCTAACAACTCCGACCGGCGCTTCCACCTTGCTCCACCTGAACTCGAACCTGAAGCCCTAGGTGAGCCACCCCAACGCTTGGATTCTTGCGAAGCTCGGTGGCCCACAGGCATCATTATCCATGTACGAACGACCCGAGTTTGAGCTGCGATATCTCTCACCTCGCCGTGCCGACCTCGATTACCACCGCTCACAACGAAAATCTTGCTTCCCTCTCCGCTTTTGTAATTTAAGGTTTTTGACAATATCGCGTGGATTGATAGAAAATTGGAGATAAACGTCGATAAGTTTCGGCCATTAAAATAGGTAACGCCGGCTAGAAGAAGGAACTAGGGTTTGCTACTGTAGGAGTATACATAATTTATATATTATTTTAATAATATTTTCACAAATTGCTTAACTTTTCAAATGAATTCCAATTGAAATGTGCTGACAGGCGTTCATAATGTTTTACCCTTATTCCGAACACAATGGAATGTGTTTCGGAGCCTAACTCAATCATATGTGGAAGATAGCCTTTTGAATCGATTTAAAATATTAAATTTTCGATTTCAATTTCTACGCGTTTCTCACCCATACGAAAAAACGGTAACTCCAAACATTACGAAATTTGAAATCCGATAATAATTAACTATTATGGATCCAATGGAACTAGTGTCGTCGAATTCTGAGACTATGCCCCGAAAGGCTATTTAACTCGTCGATTAAATCAAGCGATTTTCAAAATCATCGAAATCATTTAAATTTTCGCTTTTGAAACTTTAATAACTTAATTATAAATCATATAGAATTTATATTCATATTAGAAATCATTCTGATTCAATTTTAAATCAAAATCCGATTATTTAATTATTACTATATATTAAATTCCACCATTAAATTAATGTAATAATTCCAGATTTAAGTTATCGACTTTTAATTCCATCCAAAGGTCCCATATTAAAATTCAAATCCAACTAGACTTTAGATAAATTTTAGAAACCATTCCCATATCTATATACATCCAGATTCATAAATTATCCTAATTTCAAATATTAAATTATTATTATCCAAATCCAATTAAATTGCCATATTTGAAATTATAACTAATTTCATTGATTTAATCAAAATCTTCTTATTTCAAAATTAATTTATGATCCACATTCAACATTTAAAATGAATAAATGTTCAAAAACTAACGACCAAAATTCCGGTTCGTTACAAAATGAATGTACAAATATATTGTGATTAATTTTTTTACATATACACATACATACTTTTAAGTATATGAGTATGTATGCCTTCGGCCAGTGAAATAAAATAACGAAAAGGTTTTTTTTCGAATTAAAAATGATTTAATAAGGTTTATTTAATCAAAATTTGATTTTTAAATCATATAAACATATGTATATAGTATATGTAAATTTGTTTTTAAATTAAATACATATTAGTGATTCAAAAGGAAAAAAATTATGTACGTGTGTGTGTATATATATTGTATGTATATATATTATAATTTTAATATACACACACACACACAGATATATATATATATGTTTATTCTACTAATTTAATACATTAAGTTAATTCTAATAATTACAAATACATATATACATACATATATATTCTTAATTTACACAAAATTTATATATGTTGGAAAAGTTAATTTTTCAAAAAAAAATCAAAAAAATTATTTATTTTTGTATTGAAATTTATTTTAAATAAAAAAAAATTGTTAAAGTCCATGAGGATTTAATCAAAAAATTGATTTTGTCAAAAAATGATTTGACTGAAATAATCTATAAATACGTGTGTATATATATTATTTATGCACTTAGTTATATGATATCATTTTATATTATAAACTCTTATAAATATTAATTTTTTTAAATATATATAGAATATACACATTTACACTTTTAGAAAAAATTTATTTTCGTACGTATATATTGCTAAAAAATAAATGATTCGAACTTGAAATTAACGGTTATTTATAAATCTAGATCTAGT
Organism: Allium cepa; assembly: GCA_030765085.1. NCBI lineage: Eukaryota > Viridiplantae > Streptophyta > Magnoliopsida > Asparagales > Amaryllidaceae > Allium > Allium cepa. The sequence continues at coordinate 829,418,007 of CM060941.1, read as the reverse complement.
TTTAAATTTTTAAATTTTAATTTTGATTTTTGATTTTTGCTATCTATATTTATTTATATTTATTATTTCATGTATATATAAATATGTATATGTATATATAATTGTGACAACTCACTAATTTTAAAATCCAAAATCAATTTTAAACGACGTCAATAATACGCTTATAGCCAATTTCAGATATCAAACGCAGTGGACCGTATGTAGATAAAATTAAAATCTAAAACAATGAATAAATAAAGAAACCTACCAGCGGAATTTACCAACATATATACTTATACACATAGTTTCATATCAATCATTAAAGATTATACAAACCTAGTTCCTCATATAGTGTACATCTTTGAATACATCAATTATAAAAAAACAATGATAAAATTTTTGATATACCGATCTATCTTATGAATATGATCAATTCCAGACCTTTTGCTCCCTTCTTTGCTTTTAACTGCAAACTTACAAATATACAAATACATAGAATGAAAGAGAAAAATGTTTCTACTATCTTTGTACTTTGCCTAACCCTATGCTCTATGACCGTAGCTCGATTGATATTGCATAGAAAAAGACTGCCTGCATATCATGCTCTTCTCTTACGTCCAAATACTGGTTAGTACATTACAATCATATCATCCATGCAACCACTATAACCATCATGAACAATGCAATCAATGCAACCATCGCAACCATTGCAACCAATACAAAGAGTAAAAGAAGAAAATAGTATTTCTACTCACCCATCTCAACAAATCATCATATAGGGTAACCACAAAAATAATAGTACACAACTATCAAATATCAACATATTCACAGACAACCCCAATCCATCAATTAAGAAAATCACAACATACAAATGTACATACATACATACATCGTTATCAATGTAAATACAAACCATCAAATGTGTACTAGTCCAATCAACATCAGTAATAGAACATCCACTATCAATTAACCATAATTAACCACCGATCAACTAGTAGAAATAATGGTAAAATATCCCACATTCATCAAAATGCGATACCATCATCAAACATCAAATATATCTGATAATTACAATCAAGAATTAATTACACATTCAACAGTCATCAAAATATATTTGCATCCATTGTTCTTTTAAGTGTAAAATCGTTTCATTATTGTTTGTCACAAGGGTTTCATTTATTTGTTACATCTTAAAACAATAATACTTCTTTAAAAACGATGATGCGCTTTTGTTTTCCCTTGCTATACTCTATTTTTAAATACCCAAAACGTCATATTTTAAATCAAAAATGATAATTTTCACCGCATCGCCTTTTAAAATTATATTATTATTTAAAACCTCATTCTAAATAATCAACTTCCTAAATCAATTAAATATAATTTCTATTATTATTTACGAATTTCCCCAGAAATTCATAAATAATAATCTTATTTAATTTCATACTTTAGTTTTAGTAAAATTGGTTAAATCATCATTATTTACAAAAAACATCTAAAATATGTAAATATCCTTATACGTTATTTATTCATTTAATTTATCATTATTATTCATTTAATTTCAGTTGATTACTTACTAATTCAAATCAACAATTAATTATAATTAAACACCCAAAAAGACTACAATCTGCAGTAACTTATCCTATCAAGACACAACACATCCAAAGTGTCATAATAATCAAACGACCATCCGTAGACTACATCATATATCAATGAATATGATTTTTCATTAATAATAATGGAATTTATAATTTATATTTCAACTAACTAAATTAAATAATTCATACCAACACTCTTTTATTAGCAGTCTCCAAACTTAGCAAAACCAATGTCAAATCTTCGAAAATTCCGCCATAAATCCAACGAAAAGAAAACTTGCACAAATCAGAGCTCTTATATAGAAGATATGGTGGCTAAAAGATTTCAGTAATATAATAATATAAATAGAAAAGGGGTAAAAGGTAAATTTGACAACCTTCTTCCTTACTTCGTTCTCCCTACACACAACCCAACTCATCTATCGCTAGATTTAGATCATTGTTGCTGCCACCACAGGCCGTTGTTGCTTAAGCGGAGACACACAAGCAATAAAAGATGCCACTCTATAATACATAGTATATCAAGTTAAAAAAAACCTCACAGTCTGGACAATTATGACTTCTTGACCTGTAACATCCCATATTTGGAGGCCAAAAGCTAAGCGCTACAGATGCTGCAGTCATCTATAGTATTAACTTCTGGTAGCAAAATACGGGAATGATAATGGTATCCATAATATCAAAAGCACTTGAATATGAACAAATCATAGATTTCAAAAACAATATTTTCTGATTACATTTCAAACAATAATTCATATCCGAGTTACATATCTCTTAACGTTTCCCAGGCAATTATCAAATATATGAATTACAAAATATGCTAAGAGCAACATATGACGATGCCCCTTGGTTGATCAAAGCAGTATCGTCATATCTAACTTTATACATAGTGGAAATAAAGAAAATAATCTGTACTCCTAATTAGCTATCCGTCAGCCATGCTCGTCTCCAAAAGCTTTATGCACCAAAATAACAAAAAACTGAAAACCTCAAACCTCATCTTACTCAAATCAGTTTTGAGCATCCGAGAGTTTAAGGGGAAACCAAAAACTTCGAATCAGACATAAAGCCTATGTGAATAATATTGTTCATCTCTATTATTTTATGTTAAGTGAGACCATGCCGCTTAGCGGAATGGGTTTCTACTCACTAACATCCTTTTAAAACATATCTTTTGAAAATCTTTTCCTACAACCAAAACTGGTTAAAATCTATAAAACATTATTATGTAAACATACATATCAGGTAATAAATGTACTATATGTTCCAACACTTTAGTTTTTCTTGGCTGACTATTAACCTTTGGCTGACTCGGGCCGACCAGACAATATATCAAAATTTATCGAACATCTATTAGACACTCCTCTTCTTTTGCACGTTCTGTCCTTAACCATCTGTTAAACTGGACGATCTATCCTTAACTTGTCATCTCACAGAGTCACCTAATCCTAATAGTTTTGTAGGCTCACCAATGACCTAGCTGTATACCAACATATATTCATTTATGTGCGTATTCATAATTTTTGTCTTACCTGTGACAAAGCCCTACACATTGGAATTTTGAAAAAAAAAATTTAGCTATGGCTAATAGCTAATGTATATGGCGCAACCCTATACCAGTCCCATCTGGTATTCTAATATCTGAGTCATTTTACTTAGGGATCCCTTTCCATAATTTTCCTTGAAAACCTTTCAAAATCACTTAAAACCTTTAAATCAAATTTAAACAAGGAAAATTTATATTTATGCTTTACTCAAAATCACCTTTCCATGTTATATATATACTATACTCAAAACATAGTTGATGAAAACATTTAACCTTTGAAAGTCCCCCTTTTGAATCTATTGAAAACACTCCTTTCGAAACCATTGAAAGTACCCCTTTCTATACCACTGAAAGTACCCCTTTCTAAATCAAGTAAAACCCTTTACTTGTCCTAGGCCGAAAGGCTAAAACCTTCCTTTCGAAACAATTCTCAAAATCCTTTTGAAACCTCTAAAAAACACTTCCTTTCGAAAGCTTTAAAACCTTTAAATATTGCCTTTTGAAATCCTCGAAAAACCTTTCCTTTCAATCCTTTCGAACCAACCAGAAAACCCATACCTTTCACCCCTTCAAAACCATTCGGGAACCATCCCTTCAAAACCATTCTTTAAAACCTTTTGAAAGCATTAAACCTAAACCTTTCGAAAGCACTTGGGTTTAATTTAAAATATATGGAACCTTTCGAAATCATTCAAAGCTTGCTCCTTTGAAACCCTTTGAAAAACGTTTCGGTCAAAACCATTTGGATTATGCCTTTAAGTAGAGCAAAAGGATCATAAACCCATTAAAGTCAAAAGCACTTCTTTTCGAAATCATTTAAATCATCTTTTTGAAACCATTTAGGTTATACTTCAATTGATTAAAAGGGTCATTAAAACCATTTATGTCGAAAGCATGCCTTTCGAAAGCATTCCTATGTAAAGAAGTTATGGCGTCAAAACCATCCCTTCGAAAGCATTGGAGAAGTGGTCAAATTTTAGAAAACAAAGTACCCTTACGAAACCATCTAGGTCGAGACGTAAAAAGATGGCAGCAATAGGTATCGACTTAGTAGAAAGCAGTTGTTTAAAAATAAAGGCTCAACCTCGAAACCATTTCCTTTTAAACCATTTGACCTAGTCGAAACCTAACCGAGTCGAAATTTTTTAGTCGAAAGCAAGCAAGCACGTTTTCCTTTATAATCAAAGTAATGCTTCAACCCTTTATAATCAAGCATTAGAACCCCCTGGTTTCGACCCACTACCTTTCACCCACATCCAATTCACTACTACCAGCTCCCCGATACCATATGCATTGGTTTCGACTGTGTTGCAGTTGAAGGTAAAGAGGCGGAACTTGGTGCCGAAAGCATCGAAAAGGTGAAAAACCTATTTATTTTTCCGTCAAACTATTTCTTTTGTACCTAACCTTCCTTGTTTGTCTAAATCTGATCGGTTGCCATTTTACTTTTTCAAAAGTGCTGCCAATTTCCAGAAATAACAAATATGAATTATTTGCAAAGAGCTTCTTCTCCTTTTATATATACATATAAAACATTTAATTCACATACCTTAAATAATTTTATATATCCATTAAATACTTAAAAAAAATCTACAAAAATTCCAAAAAATATCTTTTAATATGTTTTCCAATATATATAAATTTCAAACCCTAACCTTTTATTATTTAACTGTAAATAACCCAAATTAACATTTTCTTTACTACAAAATTCATATAAAATCCACAAAAATTCTGAAAATTGAAACTCATCTCCAAAATATTATTTCTATTCTATATAAATTTTCGTAAGCCATTTAAATGTCATTTAATAGGGCTATTACCTTAAAACATATCATAAAAGCAATATGAACATGCATAAATCATCAAAATAATCATTCCACTATTCAAAAACATAGCGAAACATTGCGAAACATTTCGGATTTCTCCTTAAAATTGAAAAAAAAGATGTAAACATTGTTCAGCTTAGCTTTAGAGATTAAGGATATGAGATTTGAATGAATTTGGTGTTGATTAAGCTTCCCCTTTCTTTTTCTTTCTCTAGCACTTGTTAATGGTGGTCGGACTTAGCTTTTAAAATTTTGAACAGATGAAATGAATGTGTATAGGATACATGACCAAGGGTTAAAGGTATAGGAGTGGCCTTTTTTCTATTTTACCTCTCTTATATTTCATGTTAAACTCTTCTTTTAATTCATTATTTAAATGGCACGGTTATCCCTTAATTAAATCACATCTCAATCTCTTAATCAACACATTATTTTATTTAATTTGGCTAATTAAATATCCTAAATAATGTTATAAAAAATATGGGGTGTTACATGACCTTACAATTGCACATGGGTATACATAATAATACAGCGAAAATAAAATACCACAGAAGGTGGACATCCAACTTTGCTCCATGAGCTCCACATTCCACCAACGGTAACTAGGAAAAATACTCAGTTTGACCCAAGCATTATAATAAAATAATACCCGGATCAGTCTGGAAATACTAGCATGAGAAAACTCAAATAATATGATGAACATACAATAATTTTTCGAGATCACGCCGCTGATGACGAAAGGTTTTACCTTACGAGAACAACCTCCACACATGAATGAATGAAAGCAAATTAAACCAAAACCCAAACTTGAAAGGATGGGTATAAACAAGGTCAAAATCCAAACTTAATAAACGGATACAAATAATTAAATATCGGGAAGATCTCTAGTCATTTCTCAATGCAATTAAGAAAACAATTCAAAGAGTTGAATCAATAACAAGGAAAGAAAGTTTTCCAATAATGACTAGCAGGGTGCACTACCCTTATCAAAAGTATATCTCTATAAAATATACTTGAGAGGGTCATTTTCTCTTGTAACTCCTCTCGAAAATGTACAAGTTGAACCCTGCTAACCTTACCAAGAATCCTAGTATTTCACATCTCTACACGCATACCACCGACACTACTCTAGAGTAGATGTGAAAATACCATAATGGTAGCAACCGCACATAGCTTGACGCACATTCACTTTCTGATTTTTGCTCATTTCCAACAAAGGATATTAGCGCTCAAATGAGCAATATATCGTCTTAAATTGATTATACACAAAGAAGAATGCCGAATAGATAGTCAATAAATCAACTATCGGGGATAATCAAATCTTTAAATTTTTTTCAAAAAATTATACAACCCTTACAAATCCATTTGAAAAGAATTTATAAAATATTGAAGGTAAATAACCTTTATAAATTTAAAAAACTTTAATTATCCCAATAGATAATTAAATCCAATTTATAATCTTTTATAAATTTAAACGACATTAATTATCCCGAAAGATAATTCATCAAATTTATAATCTTTTTATAAATTTTAAACAACGTTAATTATTAATTAATTAAATTTATCACACCTTTTTATAAATTTTAAGCAACACTTATTCTTTATTTTCAAACTTCTTAAAATATTTGAAAATATTATTTAAATAACTTTCAAAGCGCAACACACAACCAAACATTTATTTTGTGAAAATACAAGCTTACGTTCCATACATAAAATGGTTTAAGGAATGATATTTTATAAGAGACGGTACAACGATAATCACTGTAATGACACTTACACAATCAAACAGTATGTCATAAAAAATTTCAACAAACAACAATATAAGCAACGTAAAAATATAAGTAAATTAATATTGGCGATAAACCTCTTAGATTCTCTCTATAAAAGTTCCCTGTAAATCACACATAGGTGTGAATTTTTCAAAGTGTTATGTAGCGACCTATTCGCTACGTACACTCCGTTTTCCTCTTGTTACGTCTCCTGCAATAGAATGGTTATTTATGTCATCCTCTTTCCAAGAAGGAATTAAAATCCAACAAAACAGCCAAACAACAATATAAACTATCATCCAGGCATTCAATAATAATTTATAGCAACACAACTATCATATAATTTAATTAGAGGTGAGTAAACCCATTGAAATTCCAGTTGATGCTTTCGTGTTCTGGTTTGAACTAAAATCGAACGACGTTCGATTTTAACCCAAAATTTTACTTGCTCCAAACTCGATGAAACCAGTTCTAGTGCATAAATATTGCTATTACGAGTGCAACGCAAAAACACATGTCCAAATTCGACCTCGTATGCAATAGTTACTTGATTGATAAGATTTTGGATTTAAATAATTTAATTAATTACCAAATCAATTATCTAATTATTTAATTAATTCCTTAATCCATCTTCCTTCTTTCCTCCCAAATTAAGAAATCATGTTTCATGCACAGATATGTACACATTCAAACCCAAACACGCTGACCACACCTCCATCAATATCTCCTTATCCACTTGACGATTCGACCAGCCGTTTGCTCCCGCAAACTTCCCTTCGCAAGGGCAACACCTTGGTCACCATCAAAGGCAACTCGATCGGCCGTAAAGAAATGAGATCTGAAGGTCGATTTCTTTATGAGAACGACCATACTCCCCTAAGTACGATCGAACATCACCAAAACGCGATCATCATGTCTCCTCGACACGACAAATGCGATGCCACCAACAATTTCTCCTAACTCTGCTCTAAAGCTCACGATTCCTAACCCTAGTCGATTATCTGTAAGTCATTCACCATGAATCTCGACTGCACAAGACAAAACCTATACCAAATCAAGGATCACATCCATACAGACTCAAAGATGGTTGCTTTATAATTTATAGTGAATTGTAGCTTGAGATTTTGAATTTAGAAGCAGATGTCTTTTTTTATTTACTGTAAGTTAGAACGTGAAGGTGTAAGAATGAAAGGTGATGAGGTAAGTGAAAAAAGAATGGAATGAAAAATGGTCGAAGTGAATTTATCAAATTTTTATAAACAAACCAAAATTCTTTACTTCAACAACAAGTTAGACCAAGTTTTCATGCCAACTTCATATCCATCAAATCATTATTAAGGTTAGTTGATAAAATCGAATTGCGATTTGATTTTAAAAAAAATTAAAGAGAAATATCTGCAGTATTCCGCAACACAATATTCCATTCACGTACGAACAACGAATGAAAAAAATAAAAATATGATCATGTACCAAAATGTAATGCAATCGCAAATCAACAATAAAATGCACATGTTATTTGATTCTGTGAAATTTTAAAAATACCGTCATTTGCCGTAAAATACATCCAAAAAAAATTAAAGTTAAAAATTATGGTAAAATCATATAAAAACATTTAGAAATATGTAAATAAAACCAAGTAGTTTTATTAATAAGTAATTTCCTTATTATTTATTCAAACTAATTATTATTTTAAATAAATATACAAAATCGGCTCATAATTATTATTTTTTCATTAAAGGAGTTAAATAAGGCTATTAAATCAATTTAATTAATATTTAGTACACAATTCAAATATTTAAACAATCACTATTTATGAATTCAAGTTATCATACTTTAATAATCAATTATTTATATAATTAATATTGATCAAATAACCCAAAATCGAAACGATAAAATTTCGGGATGTCACGTTTTCTCCCCTTAAAAGATTTTTTTCCTCGAAATCCCATGGTAGAAAATGTCTCAAAATCCTTAAGTTTTGAAAAACTCCTAATTAAAATGAGCTATTAAAATCTTAGAATCCCTTATGTTAAGGAAAATTTTGACCGCACCTCTCTTTGCGCAACTGATTCGAAAAAATTATAACTCGCCACAATTGGCCCAAATCAACCAAAAGAAAACAAAAGCCAAGTGGACATCCATATATGGAGCATAAAATCACCACTAAAAAAAAATGCCAATTTCTAAATCTACTATGTACCTCTTATGCATTTAATTTTTATTTTTGCAAGCAACTCACTATTTCGATATAAAAGCATGTGCGCAAGAAATCAAATAACAATCTCTTGCTTGTACCTATCTAGTATTCATAATTCAAAAGAGAATTATGCTAACAAAGAGTAATACACAAACCACATGCAATAAAAGTATAGAGAATTCCTTATGATAAATTACTAGCATCCAACCTTTTCAAAAATTAGTTTATAACCAAATGCCTAGGATTTGTTATTCAAAATATATTTTCAAATTCCTCCACAGAGAGATATATCAAAATCAATTTTGATAAGGAAGGGCCTCCTCTTACTGAAGCATGTTATGACTCTAAAATCAAAATAACATGGAACATTTCGTGGTATACCGCTTCCTCCTAAAATAACAACCAGTAATAAAATATACCTGGCGAGTCTTCCAAATCGAAAAACCCCTAATAGGCGAACTTTAGTCATAACAAAAAATATTTGAAAACCCACTTCACAAAACTCTTTCAAATATCTTGAAAAATTAATATTTCACCAAAGTTATTCAAAATAAAAATATTATTATTTCTTTCATAAATTTTTTCAAAATCAATTCTTTCAAAAACATCGGGATTTAAGTCTTAATAAACAACAATTTTATAAAACATAGTTTCTAAAATCACACTATCAATTCAAATCAAATTTCATAAGGAATAAATTGACACTTAACATTATTTGAAATGTTAAATGATTTAACAAATAGTATTTATAGTTTTTATTAGGTTCATAACTTTCTTAAGTCACACAACAAGTAAAAAAATATCCTTAATCCCGAATGATGTGCATAAATCATCCGTATGAAATATTTGATCTGACCACTTGCTAGGATATACAGACTTCACTTTCGAACTAGTATCGTTCACTCGACCTCCTTAGTGCGGACTCCGATCAGGTTCTTTGATTAGGGACCTCTGTTCTCCTTACATAACCATATACTACGCTGGAAAAGCTCAGTATCATATCAAAAATCCAAATCTGGTGTTCCCTAACAAGAATCAAGTGAGAAATCCTTTTTCGGGCTAGTGTGAATCATCCCAAAGTTATGTATTCAAATCCTAAATTAAGAACTGTATGATTAAAATGATCTACGTATAACTTGCGTACTTAATTCGATTGGTCTCTTAATTATACAAATCACTTTCTAGATCCTTCAATTTTCATTTATAGTATTTCATTCAATTCTAAAATTATTTATGAATTATGCTATAAATTTTCACTTAGGTTTTTTAAACATTTTATAAAGACTAATCTTTATAAAATATTGAATAAAAAACTCACTCCACTTTTATTAACTTGTATTGTTCTCTTTTAAATCCTAAGCGTACATTAAAAAACTTAATTTCATTTTACTTATTTATTTATTTTTATTTTACTTTAAAATTTAAATGGATGCCCAAACAAAATATGGGTCTTTGAAACTGAGTCAACTACTTCAACCTTTTACCTTAGAGTGTTTTAAGGAAGATGTTTACAGGTTGGCCCAATATCTGTAAATAGTTTACATAACTTAGATGATTAAATAAAATATGGTTTTAATAAAACAATTCTTATTACAACCTTCCTATCCAATTTGACCCTTTAAACTTGAGTTAAATTATCTCTTTTATATCCAAGAGTTCAAAATTTTCATTTACCAAATTATTTATCAAAATACTATTCAAAATAACTTTTATTTTAAATGAATTTCCTTTAAGGAAACTTAAGACTAAATACCCCGTTTTTAGTCTCAAAATCCTTTTGAAAATCATACTACATATATTTCCATATATATATATATATATAATAATAATTTTAAGAATTAATTCCGTAACAATTTGAGTTCGTCCGGATTTGAACTCATTTCGATTGCACAATGATTAAGAGAATAATTTAGTACAACTTTCGCCTAAGCAAACATTCAACCGCCACTTAGAAGATTATTCATATTACCACAAAACTAATCGAGATGTTATTCCCTTGAACTATCCCAAGAAAATGTATATTTATTATACTTATCAATATTCCCAAGTAATACCACTATTACTTTTCTTAGAACATTTGAAATCAATTTAAGCAATACCGAGATTTAAATCCTCAAAAACCCTTTATAAATCACATGTTCTAACCAAAATTTATATAAAATCTCCTTTATATAAAATCTTCTCATAATAATCCTTTTTTATCATAATAAAAAATTTCTCAAATATTTATCCTCTAAATGTCTTTGCTTCCCATTTAGATAGTATTAAACAATTTTTATTAAAAGATTACTTTTAATTCAACATTATTAGTAGATGACTTTTAAATTAAAATTTTCTCCAAATACCTTACAGTCAAGTTGCGAATTTTTTGACTACGAATTTTCTATCGGTTAGAAAATCCTTGAACAATATAATAAAAATAACCGCAAGCGCATGATGCATAACGGTAGTACGCATGCGAGTACGGGTCGATCCGTAGGGAATTGAATTAATTTTAAATTCCACTCAATCAAATTAACCCAAGAGTTTGAAATTGTTTTAAGCTAAAAAAATGTAAAAACTAACTAAAAAAGTTGATGAAAATATGAGAGTAGAAGGCACTTTAGAGGCAAATCCCTTCTCATGGTCATGAAAATCAACACAATGAAATTATGATCTCTCTTTTTAGTCATTTCTGAATTTAGTTAATGTGTTTATCCTAAATATGGTCTATTTATGCTATTAATTTGGCAAATATAAATCTTCATTCTTTAACACACCGTCCAAACCACTTGTCAACTCTTTTGAAAATGATAATGGAATTGAAAATAAAATCTATTCTAAGCATGACCTATTTACTATTGATTAGTAACATAGACCGTCAAATTTTGATTCTAAATCCACTTTATTACCAAAATCATATGTAGATGAAGATGTAATTTGTATTTATGTTTGTTTAAGTATGGCCTATTTGGTTCAACAACATAGGCTATCAAATTCAATATTAAACAACAAAATTTTACGACATCAAAAATTTCCATTAAGCACAAAAAGAGATCAAATGAAATCACTATGTTAACTTTATGTGATTCATGAGAGCTTCATCATCCTTAAATTGAAGGGGTTTGGCTTCTCATATTTGAATTCATTATAACACAAAGTGATTTCAACATAAATATGAACGAATGGAAAAAGAGATCTAACTAAATTGCATGTAAATAAATCTAATCTACTTCCAGGAAATAAAACTACACTAATTGCATAAAGTAAAGAACAATAACTAAAAGAGCATGAAATTAAATTGCATAAATAAAATTATATAAGAGTAAAAGGCTAAGAAGCCAAGAAAGAGAATTTATATTTATAGTTTGTGGCTGCAATTAAACTAACTAAAGAGAAGGTAAGCGCTCCCTACATGAAACATAAGCGGTATTTATACATGCCTAAAACCCTAATCCATATTTTAGGGGACTAACCAAACTGCCTTGAGAAAGTGTAACCTCTAAGTAATCATTAGGATGAACTAGCATGCCTTTAAACCTTTATAAACATGTGTGTGACGACCCGAACTCGATACCCGACAATCGACATCGAAATCCGTATCATAGGAGCTCATAACAACATTAGATGATAAACAACACAACGTAAACAAAGGATGTTTTCATTGATATACAATATAGATACAATGCCTGATACAACATATCCATATATATCAAAGACAAAATACAACTGCGGAAAAGATAACAACGGAAGTTATAACTCCAATATGATCTTCGATAGAGAGTGAATCCATAATCTGCAACTCCAAACCAAAATTCCAAAGCCAAAGCTCTAAAACTTCAAAATCGAACCACCATCAAACTAAACTTGTAACAAGTGCGATCCTGACGCGGTTGCCAAGCCAAAAACTTCAAAGATCCAAAGACTGAGGAAGATTTTCAAATGATACCAAACCAAAGACTTCGAAGGCTATCGAATCTACAACTACTATGTGATTATCTGAAAACCCAACTCTAGACTGCCCGTGTGGAAAATTATGGGCACCTAGAGTTTAGAAAGGGAACAATAAACTCCGTGTCAGTCATGGGATTGGTATGAGAAAACAAAAATAGTTTATCATTAAAAAAATAACAAAAAGAATTTAAAATTAAAATCCGCAATGCTTTTTGGAAAATGAAACTACCATAAGGCCTCCCGACACACACACAATGCAATCGCACACTTGAAGGAGATTTCTCCTTATGATAGTCAAACATGCTTACTACGCAAAATCCTTTTTTGATATTATTATTAGTGCATAGTGGAAAACATTTCGAAAGTATAATATTAATCTTAACCAGCATAGGTACCATTATATTATACCAGCTATAGCTACCACCTGAGGTGACAGGTTATACAATTGTAATCGTAAAGGGCGCGTATTGGTGATTGGATTTCCAATAAATGGTCAGGCTAAGGAACTTCCTATTACCACATGAGTATGCCTCTGGAGGGACGCCCCGAGAACCTACCCGGATCTCTACCAGCACAAGGTCGGTTTACCCCTGCCCGGAATTAACACCCACAGGTATGCCATCCCCGGTTGTTAGCAACCTTTATCCGAGGATCCTCAACCACAAAGCAACCACAAAGTAATAAATTTGCAGTGTCCATATGAGTTAAGCATCTGGGCTCCATTCCATGATACCACCCTTTTCCATAAGAAATGGACATACTCTAGGGGCGTGACCCTTGATAACCTTGCCGCATCTTCCCTGTTTTGACCATTTTCGGGTTTTGAGGTCCTGATGCATTAATGTCTGAGGGCTTAATTCTCCCACCAAGACTGGTAAAGGGGAAATAGCTCTTATGAGTAAGGCCATAGTAAATGGTCCGTCAAGGGGACACTAGAACATTCACAATCACGCGCACTTCACTACACGATTTTTTTCTATCTTTTATTTAATGGTTACTTTCAAGCTCTTGTTTGGTTTGTAGGTGCTAGTCTCATTCTCATGCCTTTGATCACTTGAGGGCTCCTCAACACCGTATGGATCCAGTCGTGGTCCAGACTCTATCAAGCACAACAGTTGGGAAAGAAGTCATCATTCAAGGGAGTTTTCACCCTCTAAGCACATGTCCAAATCTCAATCATCTCTTTAGGTAGTTCGGCCTAATCTTCATACATATATCAGTGATCAGACCTCATCTCATGTTCTCTAAACTGTTGTGCCACCTGAGCATCATTTCGGTTCATCTGATTCTCGATAGCCTCGTAATCGTTGGTCGATCAAACGTCCTATTGTTACTTCTGATTCAGCTTTGACTACTTTATCTCCTGAGGCCTCTATGGTAGAAAGATTGGTCGAACTTAACGTCAATTTCCCAAAAATATGCTTTGATGGGCTGAAGTTTCTTTCTTTTATCCATACAATTCCAGGTAGTGCTAAAGTGAGTCTACTTGCATGTGTTAACGATGTTTTTATGCAGCATGAAGCATTCCAGCATTTAGCCGAGAAAATCTTTGAGGTGTACACCAAAAGGCAACATGAAATCGATCGCCTTAAGTTGGAGGAGATCCATAATAAAGACATAATTAAACACCAAGATGAGAGATCACATATTTAGCGAAGCTAGCCGTGGTAGAGAAGAGTGATGAAGAAACATCTGAAGTAGTTAGACGTTTGGAAATACCTCACAAGAATTAGCTAGATGCTGCCCTTAACCGCAGCGTTGTGCTTGCTTTGGAGAAAGACACACTGCAAAAAGAGAAAGGCACTCTAGCCTGCTGGGTTGAGGAACTCAAAGAACTTCTTAAGAAAGAGAAGGAAGAAAAAATTGAGGCTCAGGAGTAGTCTCAAAGGTATTATGAAGAGGCTGTCAAGGCTCGTGAGCTGAAAATTAAAGTTGACAAGCAACTTGCTCAAATTGAACTATAGGAAGAGGCAAACGAAGCTAGCTATAATGAAGTTGGAGACCAAATTGAGGACCAGTTAGAGGATGCTAAAGAGGGTGGTTGGAATGAGATTAAGGACATGTTCGATCCTTTAATTGTTGTATACAATGCTAAGGTCCCAATCCATCATGGCTTGATTTTTCTTAGAGATGGCTACCTCGAATCGCTTGCTGAGGTTTGGGAATATATCGTTGAAATGGGGAAGAAATCCCTTGGAAAAGTTGATTTGGATGAGGAGAAACTGGTATGGGAGATCCTTCATGAGAATGAATCTTTAGATCTTACCACTGTAAGGCTCCAATACTTTGATATTTTGGCACCCTCTGGTAAAGGAAAAAACATCGTTGAAGCTTCGAAGTCCGATCCCAAAGGTCCTCCTTCACTTCAAACAACTGGAGCATCCGTTTCACTTGACTTAGGATAGTATCTGAGCTATGATCTGGATGGACCCGGTTATAAATCAAAGGTGGTGACTCCTAGTCATGAAGGGAGTACTCCGACAACAACTGAAAGTTAGCCAGTCATAGGTATCCCGCTTTATTCTCCATTATTCGAGAGGTTTCATTCATTATGCTCAATAGTTCTGACCTTATTTGCTTGTTCCCATGATCTGCAAGTCTTCCAACTCCCGGTCAAACTTCGAGAAGTTATACCACTATGGAGCAACAACCGACCACTCACTGAAATTCCGGTGGCTGCCGACATTCCATGGTCCGATGCTCATGTTATTGGAGCTCTTGCTAATGAAAAGGCCGGTGATCAGCCACTTCTAGATGAATTTGATGATGTCATGATCACGAGTGACTCAAACACACTAATGAGCTCAGCTTGAAAGAGCGCATCGAGAGGGAGGAGTCATTGAAGAAAACAGCTAAAGCTGAACTCATCGATATGGAAGCCGATGATCCAAATCTCGTCCCACTACAAGTAATGCCACTCGATAGGTCGATTCTCGGAGAACTCCCTCTAACCTTTGAAAGCTCTCCTACTAAGGGTGGTAAAGGATCAAAGAGAGGGACAGGTGGTGGCTTAGGTGGGTCCACACCCAAGAATCAAAAGAGAGAAGAAGCAAAAGAAGTAGCCATTACTTTGGCTTAATTTTTATATAGCATGTGTAGTTGTTTTTCTTTTTGTTGGCCGTGTATGTGTGGGTATGGCCTCCACTCCTGGATAAACTTGTACTACAATTTCCAAGTTCGATGCGTTAATAAAAGTTCTTTATTTTCTATTGAACTCTTACATGAACTTGTTTAAGTAGTCGAGCTATTACGTTTCCATTCAATGTACTTGTAATTCATTGCTCGTTAATTCGGATAATCATCTGTTAATTTTTACTCAAGGCCTTCATGTGGTCATGGCCTCAAGTTGTACCAAACACTTGGCTTGAGTACTACTGTTAGCTATCGGATTCAGCGGTTTAAGTAATTATACTCCTTCCCCGAGTCTCGGGTTAGCAAAGTTAGATAGTGGATGGTCAAACTCTATCAGCAAATTTATACTCCTCTTGTTGGTTTCAGGTCGGAGCGTATGGAATAATGAGAGGTCGAAGTGCACTCATCTATTTGTTTATACTTATATCCACACTCTAGGATAAGAGTTAGTTGGCAGTTGATCAAATCATATCCAATTTGTGCTTATAATCCAGCCCCCACTCTAGAGACTTAAAGTTATTTTGGAAAATAGCCGGACTATACTTCCCTTACTTGATTGATTTACCCCTAAGTTTGGGGTTTGACTTAGTGAGCGATCGATCGTGTCACGATCACTTTTGATTCATGTATACCCCATCGCCTGGTGGGATTAATTTGATTAATGGATGGTCAAATCACATCTATTTCTCGTTAGGTACTCTGTCCGTCGGGTTGTGAGCGAGAATCATTGAATGAAAGGTCGAATCGCATTCATTTTGTTTAGTTCAATCATGAACTTGTGGAATTGGCTAGCTCCAAACACTGTGAACTTGCTCGGACATGTCAATATTAGTTAGTTGGGTGTCGCAACTAATATGCACTGCTACAGCAATCACGGATATAAAGGAAATTTCCAATATTATTTGCCAAATTGAATGGAATGATATAATTAGTCTTATTGCATATTTGGAAAATAAAACGCTAAAGAAAATTTAGAAATTAAATACAACTAAATGAAAAGGAATAAACTAAGTGAAATAACATCATAAATGTTCGCTATTCCATACCCTTGGGAGTGTGACTCCATCAACAGTCGCTAGCTTGAAAGTTCCTTCTCTAAGCCTCTATTCAATGACATATGGTCCTTCCTAAGTGGGGTTCATTTGTGAAGAGACAAGAAAAACCCGTTTAAAGATGAGGCCGTCGATTTCAAAGGTTCTAGGTTAGACTTTAGTGTAGTATCGGGTGACTCGATGTCGATGTGTAGCTTCCCTCATATCAGCTTCTTTGCACTTCTCATCTACAAAGTCTAGAGGTTCTAAGAGGAGATCACTATTCATTCTGGGGTCGTAGTAGGTCACCCCATGAGAAGGGACTTCGAGTTCAACATCAATGAAGGTTTCGGAGCCGTAAGTAAGGGCAAATGGAGCTTGGCCAGTCACGAATTTATGGGTGGTTCTATAAGCCTATAATGTTGTTGAGAGTTCATCAATCTACTTGCCTTTGGCCTTTTTCAAATGTTTCTTTAGAATGGACTTTATGATTTATTCACAACTTGAACTTGTCCATTTCCTTAAGGGTAAGCAACTGTCGCAAATCTCTTTTCAATAAGATGCCGATGGTAGAAGTTGTTGAATTCTGCGTCGTCGAATTGAGTTCCATTATCTATAACAAGGGTTCATGGAAGGCCAAAATGATAGATGATGTTACAGACAATGAAGATGATTACTTTCTTCGTCGTGATCGAGGTTAGAGGTTTTTTTTTTGGCCCATTTGGTGAAGTAGTTAACTGCTTTGATGGTGTACTTCGCACCGCTTTTAAAGATTGGTAACGAACCAATGACATCTATGGCCCATGTGGCAAATGGTCATGGACTAACTATTTGTGTAATTTTCCATCAGTGGAGCACTCAAAACTTTTACATACATCGGCACTTGTCGCATTGCTTTGCATAATTAGCAGCATCTAGATTAAAAGTTGGCTAGTAATACCCATAACGGAGTATTTTTTTTCTAGGGTTTGCCCCCAATGTGATTGCTACATTCCCATTCACGAACTTCCTTTAGGACTCATTTTATTTAATCATGAGCAATACACCAAAGCAGGGGAATGAAAAATCCCTTTCTATATGCGATTCCTTCCTTAATGATATATCATGAAGTTTTGCGAAGGACATGTCGTCTCTCATTCCTCCCTTTGAGAAGGACTCACTATAGAAAATAATCTTCAATTGGGATCATCCACGACTCCCTTTTAGGCACCGTCTCTAGTACCTAGTCGATCGCCATCTGGTTTATGCTTGGAGCATCTAGTACTTTGACTGGAACCAAGCCCATTTGTTGTTCATCCCCGGCGCTAGAAAACTTCGGCAATGAGTCGACCTCTTTCTTTTGTTCCCAGGGAATGTGTATGATGTCGTAATACTCAAAGTCACTTAATAGCTCTTGGACTTGG
Source organism: Allium cepa (assembly GCA_030765085.1). Lineage (NCBI taxonomy): Eukaryota > Viridiplantae > Streptophyta > Magnoliopsida > Asparagales > Amaryllidaceae > Allium > Allium cepa. The sequence continues at coordinate 829,399,596 of CM060941.1, read as the reverse complement.
ATAAGGTATGGAGCGATTCATTGTCCTTTGGCCCGATAATCTCCCCTGACTTGGTATACCACTAACTAGGAATCACGGAAGATTTCAAGAGATTTTATTCCTAATTCTTTGGCAAGTTTCAGTCCAGAAATCAAAGCTTCATATTCAGCTTCATTGTTCATTGCAGGGAAGTCAAGCTTCAAAGCGTAGCAAATTGATCGATCCTCTAGAGTTACTAGCATGACTCCAGCTTTATAACAATGATAATTGGATGCTCTACTCGTATATATTTTTCACCGAATAGTAGAGGCTCCACCGCTCTTTGAAAGATCATCTTGTGCAGTGTATTCTACTATAAAGTCTGCCAATGTCTTTCACTGGATGGCTTTCCGAAGGAGATAGGTGATGTCGAATTGGATCAGTTTGATGTTCCACTTCAGTAACCTTCCAAACGTTTTAGATCATTGTATGACCTGTTATAACGAAAGATCGGTGTAAATGTTAATGGGACGAGACTGGAAATAGGGACAAGCTTTCATGAAAAAAATCAACAAGCAGTACGCTAATTTCTCTGTCTTTGGATAGTTCTTTTCAGCAACTGTTAATCACTTGTTGACATAATAGACTGGCCTCTGGATTTGATTCTCCGCGTAAAGCAATGCGACACTTATAGCGTGTACCAACACGACCAAGTAGATATACAAGTCTTCGTAATCCACTAGCTTTAACAAGATAGGAGGCATCTTTAAGTGGTTCATCAAAGCTTGGAATGCGTCTTCACAGTCTTATGTCCATTCAAAGTTCCTTTTCCCTCTTCTAATCAAGTTGAAGAAAAGAATACATTTATCGGTGGCTTTGGAAATAAACTGGCTCAGAACAACAACATACCCATTAGGCTCGGTGCTTTTTTTGATAGTCTTTGGCGCTTAGATGTTGCAAGTAGCTCAAATCTTTTTGGGATTTGATTCGATGCTACGAGCATTAGTGATAAAAGCTAAGAACTTTCCCGATGCAATGCCAAAAGAACATTACAGAGAATTGATCTTCATTTTGTAATATTGGAGTATATCAAACATTTCTGCTAAGTCTCTAATGTGGTTGCTTGATCGTCGTGACTTTAACAGCATATCACCCATATATAACTCCATCGTCTTTCCAATCTGATCTTTAAACATTCTATTAACTAGGCATTTATAAGTTACTCCAATATTCTTCAGTCCGAATGGCATTACCACATAGCAATACAATCCACCGCCGGTAATAAAGCTGGTGTTCTCCTGGTCGGGAATGTGCATCAAAATTTGATATATCAGAGTATGCATCCATGTAAGATAACACCTCATGTCTTGTAGTAGAGTCCACTAGCTGGTCAATTCTCGAAAGGGAAAAACTGTCTTTCAGGCATGCTTTGTTTAAATTTGAATAGTCAACACATGTCCGCCACTTTCCATTCGCCTTTCTCACAAGTACATGATTAGAAACCCATTGCTTTCGAGCCTATCCACCTTCTCTTTAAGGGCGGTAGATCTCTTTGGATCCATGCCATGTCTTTTCCAGTTCAACGGGACAAGCCTTGGGTTGATGTTTAATGTGTAGCTCGCAATGACAGGAAAGATCCCACACATATCAGAATGACTCCAAGTGAACACATCAAGATTTACATGGAGAAAACCAACAAGTTTTTTCATCATCGAAGGGCTGAGTTGTGATCCGATATTTAAGACCCATGACTGGTCGTCATGGCTGATCGTAATGTCAACCGATAGCCTAGCCGGTGCAGTCTTCGTCTCTTTAGGCTTCCCTTGTCAAACCTCGGATCTATGTCTTATAGAACCGACTGTGGCACCCATGCCAATGCCCAAGCGCTAGTTGTCAATCTTTGATGGCTTGGATGCGGAGAGACTTGTCCACACCCTTACCTTTCTCCTTCTATTGAGCGTCCCTCAATTTAGTCACATAGCGGGCACGTCTAATCGTCTGATCACCATATGCTGCTCTAACACTATTATCAGTTGGGAACTTCAAAGTCAAACACCATGGGGTAAGAGTTACCTGGAGTTCAGCTAGGGCTGATCGGCCTAAAAAAACATTGTATGGAAAGTCAACATCAAAGACAACAAATATCAACATCCACACTCCCATGCGGTCACCATCTCCCAACTCCAAAGGTAATTCGACATAACCGACAGCTTCGGTCGCAACACCATCAAAGCCATGAATGCAGGCTATAGACGGTTTCAAGTCCTTGGATTCCATTCTCATCTAATCGTAAGCCTTTTTAAAAGTTATATTCACAGAACTACCACAGTCAACCAAGTTCCTCCTTACTAAGGCGGGGCTAATCATGGCCAAAATGGCCATTGGGTCAATTGTTGGTGCCTCCACCTTATCTGCATCTATGTTTTTGAATACAATGTCATCTGCCATTGCACGTTGCTATTTTGCCGGAGCCTTATCTTCTGTACTGAAAACACTCAAAATTCATATGCTTGACTGCGCTAGCATAGCGCTCCATCTCGTGTCATCTTTTGTGAGCTAGATGTGGTCCTTCGACTATTGTATTGATCAAAAATCTTCTATTAGTCCTTACAGGCACCTTGGCTTTGTGCGGCTCTTGTCCTCGGTTGGGGTCGGATGTCCCCTGCCCACTGTCTTCGGGGCTTTAACAAATTACTGTAGTTTTCATTCTTGAATTAGTTTCTCTATAACATCCTGTAGATGCCTACATTCATTCATGTTATGACCATAACATTCATGGAACCGGCAAAATTTTCCAGTCTGCTTTTGCTTCTCCATCGATTCTTTCGGAGGTGACTTTCTGTACTGCATGGTATTGCATGTAGACAAATATACATTCTTTAGAGATGTATTCAGTGGTGTGTAGGTAGTATACATTGGAATCCTAGACTTTTCTCTTTCAGAATCTCTCTTTCGCTCACGGTTCCCATCACCCCTTTCTTTTGCTGATTTGGTTTATTTTGAACATTTACTTGAACTTTTCCGAACGTTCCCCAGATTGTTTCACCGTAATGTTATTCTGCACTTCTTCTCCACTTGGTCCCACAACATTCTTCATCCTAGAGCATCTAAACTTCCTCTTTCTTTAAATATTGAGCTGCTTTTTTCATAGAAACACTCTAATGTTGCGGGTGGTTTGCCAGCTAATCAGTCGTCAAAGTCAAATTCTGGATCAATCCCTCTTATTACCGCCATCAATATTGAATGGTCATTCGGATTACTGACATTTATGGTAGCTATATGAAATATCTCTAAGCAATCTTTCAACAATTCTCCCGAAATCTGGATCTTGCTTAATAGGGGACATTACATCTTTGGAGCGAGTTGCATGCATACAAAACTGCTCCATAAACTTTGTTGCTAAATCGTCAAATAAAGAGATTGACCATGAGGGTAATCTCATAAACCACATCGTTACTATGCCAAAGAGTGTAATAGGAAAACATCCGCATTTTATGGCATCGTCAGCTCGTGCGGAATCATCTGCCATTTATATCTCATGATATGCTGCATTGGGTCGGTTTTCCCTCATAGGCAGGCATCGACGGCATTTTGAACCTCCTTGGATACTCCGCATGTAGGATATTGTTGGTGAACGGGGTATGGCTTCTAGAGATCCTCCAATTGTTATTGGTCAAGCCTTGGATCTGCCTTACTAGCTGTCAAACCATAGCTGATAAGTCCGACATTTGGATAGTTTAAGCTAGCGCTAGCTATGCTCCACCTCATGTGAATGGTCTGGTCGATGTCTACGGGTTCCATGCCCTCTTGGCTCAACATATACTTGGTGCATATCACGTGTTTTCACTTCATCGTCATTCCAAGGAGGTAACTGGTCTGCACCCACCTAACTCCAACATCCAAATAAACCACGATGACTCCAGCTTATGCTTCACTAGAAGGAGGGAAATTTCCTCCTTCGGCGAAGGGATCAGGCTCGATCGTTCCTGGTAACCCAGGTTAGTTTGTTTGTTGATGTCTTGATGCTCCTACATGATATCTATCAGTTTTGCAACGTCTGTGATAACCATCTGATAAAGTAGAACACTTCGATGCAAAATAAGGGGTTAGGTCCTTCTAATTTTCCCATGCTGTTGCTCCCTGAGTTGATTCATTAGATTGATATTGGTTTGAATCTGTTGATTCAAATTTCGGTGTCTATCCATGAGATCTTTCATTAGATTCTAAAAATAAGCTCTTATGATTGAATTAGCTAGATTATGGACATTAACTGGATTGGTAGCATTAACATCTAAAGGTAGATTGCTCTAGTCTACTTGCAAGGTGCTAGCGTTCTTGTTTCTATTTGCATTTTGAGAGGTAGGTCTGGTGTTCCTTACCATTGTTGTTAGTTTCCTTATGCTTTTGCAAATTTGAATAAAACGAGAAACTACTTGAAGATAATTATGGATCTCTTCCTGGAATTTATGCAATCTGGTAGCAGCAAATGGATCCAAATAGAGCTGAGAATCTCCCTCCCAATGAAAGCACCTAAATGTTTGCACCAAAAATTATCACAAACACCCAATAGAGATTTTGTAGAGGAATAAATGAAGAATATTAAACGTAAATGGAGGGAATATAGTAGTAAATTAGTAAGAAATAAACAAATAACAGAGACATAGCAGTTTATAATGGTTCGGCGCTGTTTGCCTATGTCTACTTTGAAGAGATAGCTTTTCTTAATTACTTTGTAAACCGAGTATAAGAGGGATCAGATGAAAATCCTTAGTTATAAAAGAGTACAAAGCAATAAGCAATATAAAATCTTGAAAATGACCATCAAGTCTGTATTTATAGACGGTAAAATCTCCCTGAAAATTCGATAGAAGGATCTCTAGAACGATAGGGGCCTACAGGAAGGATCGCATGGCCCAAATCCCAAGAAATAGGGATCTGGGATGATCCTTATTTTAGAAAGAATTTGGAGGTGCGATCCCTATGAGAGATTCTCCATGTTGTATTAGGCCTAGTCTCCAAGTTTCAAGTCAACCAGATTAGTAGAACTTGAGTTATTGATCAGTCCTTATTGCAACATGTTTTGTATGCTGATTCTAGTTGATCCCTTTAGAAGGAAGAGGGACGATCCCTCTTGCTTGCTCCTTTTGGGGTGTGATCCCTATGGTGGACTCCCTAGGGTTTCCACATCTTGTTCTCAAAGTTTCATATGCATTGAACTTCTAGACCTTGAGATCGATTGTTTTCCATTGAGTTGCACTTGTTTGGCTGAAGTAAACCGATCCCTTTGGTTGAGAGGGATTATAGCCGATCCTTTTCTAGATTAAATTATATTCCATACTTTGGACATTTTGTATAACATATCTCTCAATTCCATTCGATCATAGCTTTATATTATCATCTGTACTTGATTTTTGGACCCCTCAATCATCACTTTGGGCTTACTGGCCTTGACGACAGTCGAGTCTAACTTGTCCAATCAGTTCGAATATAGCCAGACCAAAATGCCGGAATATCACTATGCATGCTAAAGCTACCTCTCTTACATCAGGAATGGAATTATTTCCCTTCCTTGAACAAGCAACACAACATTTAACATGTATTGAAACTCCTTTAATCACACTAGTATAAATTTGCTGCTACTGAATCTTACTGTTGGACTGAAGCAATGAAGAAGCACACAACCGGTACAATCTACAAAGCCCTTAATACCTCATCTAAGCTAACTAAATCTCCTTAGTTTAGGATAATATAGAAGCTAACTTCTTCTGAAATCTTAACTCTATGCTTTGGAAAATAATTAAAAATGCAATATATACTCTTGGCAATTTTGCTTATAAGTGTCTCTCTGTCAACACTGCTTGTGTCTTATGTAAATGTAGAGTTGAAGATAACCTCCATCTTTTCTTCAAATGTTATTTATCTTTCTTCCTATGGAGGAAAATCATGTTGAAAGGTGGTTTTCCTAAGTCAGTTTGGGATAGCAAAAAGGAATGGACCAATATTTATAAGGAAATAAGATGGAAAGATTCTTCTTCATTTAAGCGTCTCATTTTGTTGAAGGTATTTGTACATGATCTTTGGAAAGAGAGGAGTGGGAGGATCTTCAACAATAAGCAAAGGAATATAATGGAAATTTACTATGATATATGTCATAACATACAACAAGCTTTGACTCACTCTAAGTTTCCTTCTGATCGGACTATCTTATAATCTTGGGGTTGTATCTAGCTCTTGTTATTGTTCTTTATTTTTATTTGTTTCCTATTTCTTTTTTTCCCGTTTTCTTCTCATTTAAGCTTGTTAATGTTGTGCTTACTTTGTTATCAATAAAATGGTATGGGACCATTCAACCCTACTGGCCATGCCAAAACAAGATCCAAATACGGGATTTTTTTTTGAATTTTACTTATTTCACCCACTACCAAGATGGGCCAGACCCAATACCAACTATTTCTGTAATTACAATAATAAAACATTTGAAATACAAACCTTTTTTAAACCAATTAATATGAGCTACTTATTTCTTTTACTATAACTTATTTACAATGAGAGTTTTGGACCAAATACCTTGAACTCAAAGAAATAAATCTTAAAAAAAATTCTATAAGAAAAATACATTTGGAATATAAATTATATTTCTCATTTGCCTTAAGCACCTACAAATATTATAAAAAGTCTATTTTTGACCCTCTTTATGAATCAGAGGTAACAATTCACTCACTTCATCCCAACTATGCCATCTTTATAACTATTCTCAAACTTTCATTTTATCTTTTTAAGGATAAACAATTCAAAAGAAAAACTTGTATTACAAGACCAGGCTGAATTCATTAAAAAGGTCCATTTAGTCACCTTAACATTTTAGGGATATCCAATGAGTTGCACCTAAGTTAATAGATCAAAACCGACATTTTTACAATCGATATTCTACGTCTATCTGTAGTATTTATTCTAGCGTTGTTTCTAACACAATAAGATACTTATTGCATTTAATTATATTAAACACATAATCTCACATTATGGTTTACCTTCACATTTCGAATGTAACAATTTTTGTGAAATTTTGTACATTACGAACATGACTTTTCACTACACAACTTTTATATGTGACTGAATATGGATCTTATCAATATTCTTATATTGCTTTAGAATTCATAACTCACAAAAGACAGTACATGGTCCTGATCAAGTTTATTTTAAAGTGACCGAGACATAATTTTTTCAATGGTTATATTACTCACCCCTTGAATTGGTGTTGAAGTGACAACATGCCAAAATAATTATTGGTAAGTAAATTCTAACATTTCTTAGTCAATTTTTAATTTAATTCATTTAGTATATTTTAATCGATGAACAAATTTATCAGTTATATTAGTTGCTCAAATTCACTAAAGCGTATTTTATAATATCACATATGTTTTTACACTTATTATATTGGTTTAATATATTTATCCAATAAGGCTCCAACAAGTGTTTAAATATCTCTTCAAACCCAAAAGAGATATAGAAAATTTTCGAATAGACTAGTATGTTTGTAAAGACCCACCTTTTCGTACCCTTTGAGTCGATAATAAACCACACATGTCCAACCCAAATTGAACGAAAAGACGGATCTTTAGGGGGTGAAAAAAAGAAAAATAGACAGAATAGAATCTCTTACGAATGGAATAACATATAATATTGAACTATAATCTTTACAGCGGAAAATTTTAAAATACATATATCAGAGTCTAACCTAAATTCAGCTTGGATAGTTATAAATATCTGTACTTACAAATGCTGACAAACATCGAACAACTGCAACGGATAATAGAATACGTATATACGCAGATGAATATCTCTAGCTCTCCTTTGGAAACTCCAACCGTCTTCAACTAATCCTGAAATTACTCGGATCCGACCCAAGTATTAAAAGTGCCTGGGTCAGGTTTGATAAACCAGTATGAGATACTCAAAATAATAAATGTCGGTGTCATATATCAGCCTTGGAAATAAAATCATTTTGAAAAGAAAGAGTATCTCAAAAGACCATGCCCACACATAAACAAAGATGGGTTTTTACCTTATGATAACTAAAACACTTCTATATCAAAACATTTGATATTATTTCTAATGATATTCTTTAGAAACTATTTAAAAATAGACTTATTGATCTCAGCCGAAATTGTTACATTATTAAATTCCAACACACTAGGTTTACAATCAAGTCCGAAGGCATTTATCGGAGAACAGATTCCATACAAATGACAAGGTAAGGGACTGCCTTTCGACAGTACACGTCTAGAGGGATGCACCTAGGGTCGAGATACTCGGTTCCTAAACAAACACAGAACCGGCCTACCCCTTTCCAAATAGTATTGATATGTCATCATTCCGGTCGTTACCGACCTTTAACGGGATCCTGAATTATACATTCACCACATATTTTGACATGTGTAGAGTAATCTAGAAGGGCGATGACATCTCCTAATGGGAGCAACCCAATTAGCCCTACGGCTTCTACCTTGTTTCTATCTTTTTTGGGTGATGAGGCCTGAGGTAAACGATTACCTTTCACATAACACATCTTCTTTCTTCTTTGAATGCCACATTTCCATTCCATAATCACATGACTGATTTCTACAAACATATAATCTCTGAGATCGTATGTCTCGGAGAAAGGTATTAAGCTAAGAGAAGTTTCTCTCTCCGCCACCTCGTAGATATACGTTTTGTAGAGATTACTAATGCAATTTAGAATGCAATGTTAGTCATTCGTTCATACAAGTTATCTAGGAACAGGACAAACCAAAGGTATTCTCCTACTCCATTAGTAGCAAGAAGTCCTTGCGTTAGACATTTCTACAATAAAGCACTGCTACCACTATATGATATGGTAATTTTCACCTCGAGGGACTAGTGGAAAACAACCCTACATCATGAAGATCTCCATCTTCAAAATCATTTGTCTTCAAAAACGTTTTGCTTCTAATGTAGATTGGTTTGAAGTGGTTTTCGGATAGGAATCACCCAAATCCAACCCGTTCCTTCAAAGCCAGTCATAGCTTTAGAAGATGTTAAGTTCATATGTGGATATCAATCATCAATCAATTACTTCATCTTTTATTTAAATCAAATATCTTTCGTAGATATACTCTTTTCAATTTATTCCATGTTCTTTTCAAGAGTATATGGAATACTTAAGCCTCATTTATTAAATCATTTGATTTATTAAACGTCTTTAGATCTTGAGATAATTCCAATTATTTTCTCTTTTACTTAGGAAAACCTTTCCAAATCATTCATTAAATCTTAATACAAGATTTATTATATTTAAGTTAGAATTTTTAAGTTAGGGAAAATATTCTCAAATCATTCATAAAATCTTAATCAAAGGTTTCTTTCTTAACTTCAAATCGTATTCTTGCAAATCGAAGATTTTTATAACAGAGTACTATTGCCACCTTAGGTATGGTAAATTTCATCTCCAGGGACTAGTGGAAAGTAATCCTACATCTTGAAGATCTTTGTCTTCAGTATGTTTTATTTCAGAATTGGTTTGAAGGGGTTTTCAGATAAGAACTACCCAAATCCGTTCCCAGTTCTTCGGATAGGAATCACCCAAATCTGATCCCGGTTCCTTCATACTAATCATCGATAAATAGGTGTTAATTAGTTAATTAATATTCTAAAAATTGCTTTTCTATCTTGGAAAACATAAATATGACCTTTTAAGAGCATCCATGCTTTTCTTTCGATCTGTTCTACCCCTCGCCTAAGAAGAGAAAATATAGGCCAGGTAAGTTCAAGGCACTGTTTGCTCCATTCCTAAGCTTAGTTAAACACCTTATTTTATCTTTCCAGATCTCACAGGCGGGACAAATGTACTAGTCGCTTCCGCATACTCAGTTTGTTATTACATTGAATATTCTTTACTTTTTGTATAAGTGGTTTAAACAATTCCTCTTATCCATTTATTCAAACTCTTATTAAAACTTCCAAATCATATTTAAATTACTTAATTATTCTTTTAAAATCATTCACAAAAGATTCAGGAAAGAATTGTTAAGTTTAAAATTACATTTCAAAAGTTATTTAAAACTGCTGAGAAAAGCATTGCAACAAGTGTTGCAAATAGTGTTTTAAAAGCTATATTCTTCAAAATGACTTTCATATCATTTTGAAATCCATCTTTTCTAAAACATTTTAAAAGACTTTAGTAATTTATTTCATATTTTTAAAACTTTTAAAAATATCATTCATAAAGAAATCCTTTTTTGGATTCGGAACTGCAAAACCGTGAAGTTTTTAGAAAATAGTTTTGGACATATTTTAAAATCTACTTAATGAAATCTTGATTTTCTTTCTTCATTGGGAAATTATGGATATAGTAGACCAAAAAATTCTTATCTAGAAGAATTCCGAGCTATATTCCACTTTGTACACTCATTTAACTTTCGTGGCGCGAAATCGCGAACTACCGTTACGCGACTCACCTAATTTTGACTTGTTTTTCAATTTCTTTTCAAACTTCTTGAAAAACTTTTAAATGTTTATAAAACATTTTTAAATCATTTTAAACTCCTTTTAAACAATTATTTTATATTTCAAACTCATATTCCATTACGTTTCGTTTTATTGTAATATCATTTTAAACCTTTTTAGATTATTGAAAATCATTAAGTGGCTAAATACTTCCCATACACATATTTGTATGGATTTAATTCTCATTTAGTTAACTATGATTAATTACTAATCATTTCTCTTATCTTTATCAAACCAAGTTATCAACCATATAACAATCACAGAATAAATCAATTTGCAACCAAGTTATCAAACATTTAATCATCCAACATTTTTAAGCTCTCAAATCGTTATACTTGAAATAATTTATGGATTAATTAGTAAATATGAGTACTCACCTTTAACTTAACCAATTCTTCCTACCAACATTCATATGCAACAACACTTCACTAAATCAACTTAACTTTACCAAACCATCACATAAACTCTTCCACCATGCTTCAAAGTGCTCGGCCACCACCTCCAAACATCCATAAGGCTCGGCCGTAACAGGTTCTCCATCATCCTCCATCATTCTTTAACTTTTTAGATTCTAAACTAAGTTTTGATGATATTCTAAGTTCTTTGAAAAAGTTTGGTGGAGTTTTGACTTTGTTTGATATGGTTTTGAAAAAGTTAGTAAGGAAATGGAAGAGAAGAAGCCTTTAAAGCCCCAAGGAAGAAGAATAAGAGAAGAGAATGGTTTGTGTGAGAATGGAAGAGGTATGTATGGCTATTTATAGGAAAAAAGAAGTGGCGAGTTACCAAAATATACCTTACCCAAAATAACCTTACTTAAACTTAAAGTAAATTACTTTTTAAACACTTACCATCACTTATCACTTCTTACTTTATGTCATAGTCACTTAAGAGCTAAGCGAATGTATTTGGATGGAAAAGTGGCTAAAGAGAAGATCTGGTTTGATTTTGATGTGATTCGATGTGATGTTTACATTTTACTTTTGTTAATTACTTATTTACTTTTCTTAATTATATTCTAGAATTTTATAATCATGTTTGTAAAAGTAATCTTCTTTTATTATGTAAAATATGTAATATATATGTTAAAACACGCTAATAAAGGTGCGACAACGTTGTGACAACTTTTAATCGACAAAACGTTGATTTTCAACAAAATGTTATACGGTCACATTTTGACGTTTTAGTTAAACTATTTATTTATGTAAACCAAATTTGAAAATAAATTTTTATATTGCTATTTAGAAATATAAACATTCATAAATTAATTAAAATAAGTTATTTACCTGTTGAAACTTACTTTTCTGAAATTCGCATTTTGTCACTTTTGTCGATATAGGCAAATGTTACTTTTTTTGTGTATACTTCTCTTTCCAAATCCTATCTAATATTGTTTGAAACATATAAATTTACATATTTTATATTTAAAATCATCTTAAATGTCATTTTTAGGAGTAGTCAAATTACGGGTCGTTACATTCTCCCATACTTAAAAGAATTTCATCCTCTCGAATTACCCCGAACCTAAAACTCAAAAGAGTTTTCCCAAAATATTATTTTTAAAATTTAATTACATATGGTATACATAGATTATTTGTATGAAATATCTTATTCGATTTTCTATTTGAATACACAACTTTATTTCCGAACTAGTATCGATCCCCCGATCCTCTAGTGCGGACTCTAATCAGGCACTTTGTTCAGAAACCTTTGCTTTCCTTGGATTGCTCTCAACTATGATAGAAAATCAAGTACCCAACCATAAACCCTAATCAATGTTCGCTATCAAGAATCAAGTGAAAAATCCTTTTTCGGCCCGGTGCAAACACATCAAAGTTCCGAACTCAAATCTTAGATCTAAATTTGCGCGACGAAATGATCTACATATAACATATATATTTATTAACTTTCAAAAACTTTCAATATAACTATCATCCTAAGTTCAAACATTTTATACAGGTGCTTTTTTTTGTATAATCCCTTTAATTACTTATTTTCAAATATTTTTTATTAAAGGAAAATATTCCAAAGGAACCATTTTTCACTCAGAAGATAATTTATATTTATTATAATAAACTTTTTTTATAATTTCTTTTCTTCTTTTGAAATATAATAGAATTTTTTTTTCTAGTTTGAAAAACAAATTCAAAATTCAAAATATTAAATTCTCTATTCTTAGATCCTTCTGTTAATCACATTTATAAATTATGCTTATCCAATTTCATTTACCCAAAACATTTCTCAATTGTTTATCTTTACCAATTTCTTAGCTCTTAGTTAGTATGATTCAGAAATTTTCGGTTGTCCAAAATCGTTTGATCCAAATTTATCTTTGGTTTAAACACTTTTGTAAAATTACTAATCAGTTTATTAGTTAATGATTCACATTATTTCTTTAATTTAAGAAAATTATATAGATCGAGTAACTCCAAAACAATACCAAGGAACTGGGCAATACCAATAATATTATATATCCTCTTAACAAGAAGAGTTATACTTAAGAGAAGTGTTTACCATCCGCACACATCTCTTGCCCATTTTTATTATTTTCGAGCCAATCGAATTAGTTATCATAAAATACCTCTTTTTATTTGAAATTTCAAAATCCTTCAGAGATTACTTTGTTTATAAAATTTATTTTATAAATTCCTTTTATCTTATATTAATTAAGTTCATTTAAATTACCATAATTCTTTTAAATTACTGGAAGTTATATCTTCACTCCTTATTTTCCTTTTACACAATCATTGTCTATTATTTAAATACATTTTTACCTTTTAAGTCCATTTCTTAAACAAATCTTATTACCAAACACTTTATAGTCAAATCGTGAAACTTAATTCACAAGGTATTTGTATTTAAACTTTTAAATCACATAATCGATCAATTTATGATAGTAACTTAACATTATCATTTCTTAATTTATTACTTTGGAATAAGTATTATAGATCTTAATTTTCTTATCGTATTTCTTACTTATTGATTATCTTTTATGAAACATCTTATAGTAGAACTATGAAATTCTAATCACAATATGTTTATATTTAAATTTTACTAACCTCGACCATTCATTTCTAACTATATAACTTTTCAAAATTTATTCGTTATATTCAAAATATAATCCTTTTAAAATAGTGTGTCAATGTGCCTTGTTAAGATTTTAGAAATACCTAACGATATAGTTGTACTTCACATAATGACCATAATTTATAAACTACTTAACAGATAAATCAACACAAATCATTTTTTATATCCAATAACAAATATGCACTCATATATATATATAACACTCAAACTCATTCTAGAATGCTACTAACCCTATCTCTAATGAGTTACTCATCCTAGGGTATTATTAACCCTATCTCTAACGAGTCTTTACCCCACCAAAGCCAAGGTTATCGCTTAACCTCCAGCTCTAATACCAAATGTAAAGGCCTATATTTTTGTATCCTTTGAGTCGATAATAAACCACACATGTCCAACCCAAATAGAATGAAAAGACGGACCTATAGGGGGTGAAAAAATATATAGACAGAACAGAATCCCACACGAATGGAATAACATATAATATTAAATAGTAATCTTTACAGTGGAAAATTTTAAAATACATATATCAGAGCCTAACCTAAATTTAGCTTGGACATTTATAAGCATGTTTTCTTACAAATTCTGACAAATATCAAACAATTACATCGGATAATTGAATACTTCCATACGTAGATGAATATCTCCAGCTTTCCTTTGAAAACTCCAACCGTCTTCAATTAATCCTGAAACTACTCGGATCTGACCCGAGTGTTAAAAATAACAAGATTAGGCTTAATGAACTAGTGTGAGATACTCGAAATAATAAATGACAATGTCATATATCAGCATTAGAAATAAAATCATTTTGAAAAGAAAGAGTATCTCATAAGATCACGTCCACACATAAACACGGACGGGTTTTTACCTTATGATAACTAAAACACTTTTATATCAAAACATTTGATATTATTTCTAATGATATTCTTTTGAAGACATTTACAAATAGACTTATTAATATTAGCCAAAATTGTGGAATAAAATTTCATTTATAAAGAAATTATTTTTTGGATTTCGAACTGCAAAACCGCAATGTTTTTAGAAAATTGTTTTGGACATATTTCAAAATCTACTTAATGAAATCTTGATTTTCTTTCTTCGTTGGGAAACTATGGATATAATAGACCAAAAAATTCTTATCTTGAAGAATTTCGAGCTATATTCCACTTTGTACACTCATTTAACTTATATGGAGTGAAATCGCGAACTACAATTATGCGACGCGCCTAGTTTTGACTTTGTTTTCAATTTCTTTTCAAACTTCTTGGAAACGCTTTTAAATGTTTATAAAACATTTCAAAATCATTTAAAACTCATTTTAAACAATATTTTTATATTTCAAACTCATATCCATTTAATTTCATTTTATTATAGTATCCTTTTAACCGTTTCAGATTATTTAAAATCATTAAGAGGCTAAATAGTTCTCACACATATTTGTATGGATTTAATTCTAATTGAATTAACTGTGGTTAGTTACTAATCATTTCTCTTATCATTATCAAACCAAGTTATCAACCATATAACAATCACATAATAAATCGATTTGAAACCAAATTATCAAACGTTTAATCATCCAACATTTTTAAGCTTTCAAATCATTATACTTGAAATAATTTATGAATTAATTAGTAAACACAAGTGCTCACCTTTAACTTAACCAATTCTTCCTACCAACATTCATATGCACAATATTTTGTTAAAGTATCTTAACTTCACCAAACCATCACCTAAACTCTTTCACCACGTTTCAAAGTGCTCGGCCTCCACCTCCAAACATCCATAAGGCTCGACCACAACAAGTTCTCCATAATCCTCCATCATTCTTCAACTTTTCAGATTCTAAACCATGTTTTGGTGATATTCTAAGTTCTTTGGCAAAGTTTGGTGGAGTTTTGAATTTTTTTATATGGTTTTAAAAAGGTAAATAAGGAAATGGAAGAGAAGAAGACATTAAAGCACTAAGGAAGAAGAAGAAGGGAAGATAATGGTTTTTGTGAGAATTGAAGAGGTATGCATGACTATTTATAGCAAAAAAGAAGTGGAAAGTTATCAAAATATCCCTTTACCAAATTACCAAAATTACCTTACTTAAATTTAATGTAAACTTACTTTCTAAACACTTACCATCATTACCACTTCTTACTTTATATCATAGTCACTTAAGAGCTAAGTAAATGTATTTGGATGGAAAAGTGGCTAAAGAGAAGATTTGGTTTGATTTTGATGTGATGTTTACTTTTTACTTTTGTTAATTACTTACTTTTCTTAATTATATTCTAGTATTGTGTAATCATGTTTAGTAAAAGTAATCTTATTTTATTATTTAAAACATGTAATGTATATGTTAAAACATCCTAATAAAGGTGCGACAACGTTGCGACAACTTTTAATCGACAAAACGTTGATTTTCGACAAAATGTTTTACGGTCACATTTTGATGTTTTACTTAAATTATTTATTTATGTAAACCAAATTTGAAAATAAATTTGTATATTTCTATTTAAAAATATAAACATTCATAAATTAATTAAAATAATTTATTTAACCACTGAAATCAGCATTTTGTCACTTTTGTCGATATAGGCAAATGTTACTATTTTTGTGTATACTTCTCTTTCCAAATCCCATATAATATTATTTGAATCACATAACTTTACGTATTTTATATTTAAAATCATCTTAAACGTCATTTTTAAGAGCGGTCAAATTCTGGGTCGTTATAATGTGTTATGGTCCATTTATCATGTTGCATACGACCTTAAGTAATACCAAGAAGTTGCAATGCCCATGAACGGTAGGTAGCACGTTCTATTTAGGACTCCAAAGGGTTATCTTTTCCCTTGACCTCCACATGACCTTGGAGTGTACCAACAAACCATGTTGTACATCATTCGCTCCGACCTATTATTTTGCGCTTGCCTCACACAAAGGGCCTTTGCCAATACTAAAATAACTCAATGAGCAAGGGTAGGCCGGATGACTGGACGATCAATGCGCCACTACACCTTAGTTTAAGCACTTTTTTTAGACATTCGTGTCTTTGTATCCTTTCTTAAGTTAGGCCCCGATATTGGTTAGTCTAACATTAACACAATGCAGGCTCTGATACTATTGTTGTATTAATGTGCATTGGGTAGCAGACAATTATGGGAAAAATTCAAAAAAACCCTGAATTTAATTAAAGAATATGATCCTATTATGTGTTGATGGAAATAAAGAAATATATCAAATCATATTTATTATATTGGAAATGTACTATTATATAGGGTAATGTTTTAAATTCTACTTTGTTTAAAATAAGATTTAGGTAATTATGATAATGTACATGAATGGATATCAAATATCCATAATATACATCTGTGCACGTAGTGGCCCAATATAATACGTGTGTGACATAGTGAACGTACAAGCATATGACATACAATTATACATATGTTAACCGAATGAATATAACTTATATGATGTAATATAACTACATGTCCACATAAAATTTATAAACATAGATACATACATATAGTTATTGAGATTTATAGTTATATATAGTGAATATTATGCATGCATCTCTAAAAGAAAAATTAATTCACTAAAACTCCTCCCGCATGAAAACATAAGTTGCAGGTCCCTGTTTTTCATTTCGGCTGTTTTTTCGTAAAAGACCCCTCAGCTTCTTACATGATTGATTTTAATAACGAGTTTATCTTTTTTGATTTCATCTTCTTCTTTATTGGCGAACTTATGTTTCTTGATTTCATCTTCTTCTTCTATGGCGAGCTTAGCTATCTCGATTTCGATGGAAAACTGCAATTAAAGACATTAGTTGCAGAAATGTCTGAAACTATATGCAATAGTTGCAGACATTTCTGCGAGTATATGCAATAGTTGCATTTCTGCAACTATATGCAATAGTTGCATAAATTTCTACAACTATTACATATAGTTGCAGAAATGCAACTATATGGTATAGTTGCAGAAATGTCTGCAACTATATGCAAGAGTTGCAGACATTTCTGCAACTATACCATATAGTTGCATAAATGTCTGCAATTATTTGCAAATGTTGTAAATTTGAAAAAAACTCGAAAGTGTTCAAAATTTGCTGAATTTTCTGAAAATATATGAAATAATTGCACCTTTACTAAAATTATGAATTTTTGGTATCAACAATGGATCTCATTTTAAAGATCATAAAATTTGTGATTTTTTGGTGAAAATGGTATGTTGATCCGATTTTTCTACATAAAGTTCTACGCGTTTGAAATGTTAAAAACATAAAGGGTATTTGGGTCTTTTTGCGTGCGCGGATTTGAAAATAGAGACCAAAAATATAAGTTTAGTTTGGAAAGGTTGTTTTCTCTATTTTTAAACTTATTAGTGATGTGATCCAAACTTACCCTTATATACATATAGACACACACAATATACAATGCTAAAATTTGCACTTTATGGCTATATATATAAACATACATACATAGAAATATATATGTGTGTGTGTGTGTGTGTGTTGATAGAGTTAGGGATATGCCCTAGAGGAAATTATGTATTTTTTTACATATATCTAACTCAATAACCAATCTTGTTTATAATAAAGTTGTTTGATTTCTGTGATATACATTGTTATGTTAAGATACAACTACTTAAGTAACTAATTTAAAGTATATAATTAGGAAACTCGTAAATAATATGTTATATGATAATTTTACAAAGAGTTGTAACCATAAGAAAATTACCACTATATAAAATAACATGTTATTTTGAATATTCCTAATCAAGATGTATCGAGAAAGTATATCGATACATTCATTGAGACTAAAGTACGCAACACTCTCCAAATGTTGGTAATGTATTACTCATGGTTTTTAGAGGCCCCTATATGGGTTATGCACTGATATTTATTGGATATATTGGATAACTATAGAATGACTCGCTCGAGATTTTCCTATTGGTTAATTATAACTAAGGTTGAACAAAAGATCTTGAAGTGGCAATGTTACACAGTTCTTTCGATTTGAGAATATTATGATATTTCAATATGGATGCACCACTTTGATTGTAGTTAAATCATAGCATGAAAATCCATCGAGCAAGTATAATTATGTATGAATTGAAGCACTGGAAGTGAAACATTACTTAATAGAGAATTCATCTCCACAGTTATAAAAGCTAATATTGCAGTCAACTTTAGTTAACTCAAAGTCAAAGTATCTGGACATAGTAGTGCGGTTAATAATAAATGTTATTATTTAACCAAGGATTTTTGTTTGGACTAATCAAGTTGAATGTGGACGAAACTAGAATTTTGACCATAATAAAATCCTATATGTTCTAAAGCGATATAGTTTTAATGAAGTGAATTGGTGTAAATAACCATTAGCACCGAGTATCGCTTAAAATAGTAAAATTAGATTTTACCAAAAAATGCATAAGTGATAAAATTCAACCAAACCGTCACACCACTAGCCTAAGACGATGTGACAATATTAATATTCAAATTGTTTGATATTAATCGCCGACTGGATTCACACATTTGAGTTGCATAACCATAATGATGAATTCTCTGAAAAAACATACGATTTAATTAATTTATGTAATATTGTAAATCAATAAATTAATTGATATTTAAGAAATATTAATCAATGTTTAATTTATTTGATATTTTGGAGTAGTTTGTAATTATTTAATGCATTTAAAAAGTTATATTTGCACGTGTTCATATACGATATCAGTGTAATTTTAAACAGACTTAAGTAAAAAATAATTGGAAGGGATTTATGAAAATTTTATGCCATTTGACGGCAAATAATTTTGGCCGTACCATCTAAAGAGAGAGTAGTAGGGGAGAGAGGGAAAACTAAGGGAATTGATTATGGAAGTTTAATTTAAAGGAGTGAGAAACGTTTCATTCCTTCAATTAAAATAAATCCATAAATTCATTTCTTATAGATGTTCATTGTTCATTCACTTTTTCTCTTCTATCCTACTTACCTTTCATAGCTGAAAAAATTAAAGATTTCCTAAATTTTATGAACTCCAAATCAAATGCAAGCATCAAATAAAATTGAAACATAAGTGGTTTACCTATCTCTTGCAAGTATTGGTGTGGATCTCGAAGATTTGTGGAAATTATTCAATGTTTGAATTTTAGGCCATATCGTTAGGTAACTACCTAATCTCATTCTGATTATATGTTACATCATGATTAGTATATTTTGGATCCCTTGTCTTATACCTCTTATTTAGTAGTTATGAAGTCTTGAACTTTAGATCGATAAAAAGATAAACTAATTTTGCATAAATCATAATAGGCTAGATCTAAATCATAATAGACTTGATTGAAATCATAATAGACTGGATCTTTGAACAAAATTATTTTCACAATCACATAATAGATTATGAGAGCGTACCTTGATTCATAGTAAAAGCGATTTATTTCTAGTGAATAATTGCCTAGGATTGTACTTCTCCCTCTTGACCTCTTTAGTTTGACAAGCTTTCTTGGTAGAGAGGAAAACTAGACGAGTGTGTAGAGAGAGCGAATCCTATTAGGGTTTTATATACTTTATATCTACCAAACATCAAGGTGTTAATAGGAAATTACCATTTTATCCACCAATAGGAATTATTCTCTTTATTTTATTAAACCTCATTTTGGTATTTTTCACTTGGGCTAGTTAATTACCCACTTAACTTACATATGGGCTTGTGGGTAAGTCCAACATTCTCCCACTTAGTCCATGTGACATTATGTCATTTAATGGTTTAATAATAAAACATAATGTGCATAGTGAAAGAAATAAATCCATCCTCATACTAGTCACATCACAAAGTCATTATTACGTAAAGAAAATAATAAGGATCATAGCGATCGTATACCGATTTATCAACATAGTCCCTTCCATGTATCACAACATTAGTCTTCCGCATAACATGAGACATAATAAGGTATTCAATAATGGCCTATTGTAATGTCTTTGTCAAAGACAAAATTCATGTTTAACTTACTTAATGCATTTACATACACACATCAATCATACGAAATAGGATTCATAAATTCATATCAAATACAATAAATAAACGAGATCAAAGTCTCAAATTCATAATAACTTAAAACATAATATAACATCAATATGGTATCCGATAATGCCCTTTCATTTGACATGTTTATTAAATGTCTTTGGGGGTAATTCTTTCATCAATGGATCCGCAACCATAAGGTTTGTGCTAATGTGTTCGATCGACACTCTTTGTTTTTGAAGAACTTCTTAAATGGCAAAGCATATTAATTCCATATGCTTAACACCTTTCAAATGCTTGTCGTTTTTTAGAAAAGAAGACTGCTGCAGACTTGTCATAATAAATTTTTAGCTGCTTGGCAATAATTTCAACAATTCCAAGTCCTAAAATAAAGTTCCACGGCCATAAACCATGAATCGTGTCCTCAAAGCATGCCATAAACTCAGCCTCCATAGTGGATGCCGCAATGACAGACTGTTTCGCACTCTTCCATGAAATTGCTCCTTCGGCTAATAATAACAAATAACTGAATGTGGACCTTTTGGTATCTGCACATCTAGCGAAATCTAAACCTAAATATCCAGTCACTTTGAGATGATCAAATGCCTTATAAGTGAGCATATGATCTTTCATTCCTTGCAGATACCTCAACACTTTCTTTGCAGCTTTCCAATGATCTATTCTTGGATTATTTCGATACCTTCCCAGCACTTCGAAAGCCAAATGATGTCTGGTCTGGTACAAGTTTAAGCATACATCAAGCTTCCAACAATACATGCATAAGAAATGTGTTCCATTTGACTACGTTCTGATTCATTCTTTGGACATTGCTTGTGTAACAACCCGATATTTTCAGCCATTCGCATCCGCACATGTCGGACTTGAATTGCTCAAAATACCGTGTTGTAAATAAATTTGGAGCAAATGAAATACAATCACAGAAATATCAGAATAACTCACAGCGGAAATTAAAATACCATAGTAGTTCATGAAGCTACTATAACAAACTCTCAAAACATAATACATAATATCAGTTTGAAAAACATATACAATAGAAATCTCAATTACATAGCAGTTTATCAATACCAAAGCTGAAATAGAACAACTAAAACTGAAGGGATAGATAACTAGACAAGCGGAATCTCCAGCAATTCCTAGCTCCAGAAAGAAATCCAAAGCTAAGCTGTAAATACTCAGGCTGACCCGAGCGTAAAGTAAAACACAAAACACTCGAGTCAGGACAATATATACTTATATAATGTAAACCAACTCAAGTGAACTGTAGTAGAAATGCACAATAACTTAAAGGATGCTTGGGATCGGCCATCCTTTAAGAATAAGTTAAACTATAAATTAAATACATCCCGTGATTAAAATTTCAAAATGGTATTTTATACTTCAAAATCAAATATCATTTCAAAATTCAATATCATTCAAAATCCATTTCAAAATATCAAAAATATAATATCTTCCAAACCACATTCATTTTTATTTAATTTAAATACCATTACAAAACACATTTCAAAATAGTTTATATTTCAAAACAAATTACTTCATTTTAAATCATAAAAATGAAGTTATTATATTTAATAATCAAATTATTAAATTTACAAAATTTTAGTCTTTCAAAATTCATTTATCCACTTAATTTATTAAAACATATGAAAATTCAACTTTCGCAGCATTTAGAAATTGCTACGGAAAGTTACATTCAAAATAGTTCAATTTAATAAAAGATAGCATTTAAAAAGGTTGTAATAGGGTTACATTAGTTTCAAATAAAACTTAGTTAAATTCAATAATTATAGCATTTACAAAAATGCTATAATAACCTTTAATTAAACTTAGCCATTTGGTTCATTATTATCAACTACAGCATTTACAAATGTTGTATTATCATTTACATTAGAATTAATAGCATTTCAAAAATGCAGTTAATTAACTTCAAGTATTCAATATAATTTCACAAACAATTATATTTTTATTTAAATCATTTTTAGCTTAGAAAATCATATAATTTCACTTTTAAAACAGTCATTCAAATACCCTTATATTCATGATTTTATAAAGTTAAATCTCCATTCAAAAATCAAAATTTAATAATAATTCACTTATTAAATTCCAACATTAAATTTTAAATTCATTAA
The DNA here is from genome assembly GCA_030765085.1 of Allium cepa. Taxonomy (NCBI): domain Eukaryota; kingdom Viridiplantae; phylum Streptophyta; class Magnoliopsida; order Asparagales; family Amaryllidaceae; genus Allium; species Allium cepa. Next base: position 829,376,872 of record CM060941.1, on the reverse strand, counting down.
ATTAAATTTAACTTAACATTTAAGTTTAAAATTTTCAAACATAACTTAATTTCATTTTTATTTACTTAACTTAAAATTCACTTTTAAGCCAAATTCACAAATTTTCAATTTTAGTTATATTTCCAAATTTCAACCTAAATATTCATTCATTTCCCATTTTAGCTTTATTCAAAAATCATTGATATATTATAAAATCATTTTTAAATTCATTTAATTAAAAATATCATAAATTTATCATATTTTCATATTTAATTTAAATTCCATTTATCACCAAATTCTAGTTTCCAAAATAACTTACATTCCAGATTTTCTAACTTTACCATTTATTTATTTCACTTATAAATTTTCAGAACATCAATAGTGCTTTACAAAAATCATTTTTAATCAAATTTAAATCAAAATATTATAATATTTACATTTCTAAAATAATTAAAAATTTTAGAAAAACATATTTTAACAACGGGTCTGTATTTCATTTTCTAGCCTAGATAAAGTGATACGGGTTATATATCATTTCAACCCGTAATTTACAAAGAAAACCGGGTTTGATCATTTCAAACCCGCAATCCCAAGTAAAAGAAAATAATTGAAAATCATTCAGGCCTATCATTTCAGCCCATAACGATTTTCTCCTATTCTAAATTCCGTTCGGGTATGTATCATTTCAACCCATAGTGATTCTAGTCTACAGGGAACTTGCAGTGTGATAAATTGATGAAAATAACAGAATAGCATGAAATAACAGTAACATATGGTATAACAAGTGTAAATATAGGTGTGAACTTCATATGAATGTAATATAGCAGTTATAACAGGATGATATGCATTTACAGATTCAGGTGATGTCAGTTTATCACTACATAAGTACATATTAGTCTGGTGAGATTTACTCACTGTTTTGAGATGATGACACAACGACGAATTGCACAACGGGATCTACACAAGCACAAAAGCACGATACAGATACAAAATGGAGGAGCCAAGGATTAATTCCCTTGAATACAAATCAAACAAACAATATAATAATTATAAGGTTTCAGACCAAAAATACGATAAACGATGCTAGAAATTAAGGAACAACAATTAATCAAACACTTGCACTTGCTTCCACCATCACTATGCTCAGCCTATAGGGTGATAAGGTACTGCCATGGGGTGTATTTGGTCAGGTATGGGTCATATATGGTCGGCCTAGCAAGGGTAGTGAAGGTATGGAAGTTGCTATGTATGAAAATACAAGTACAAGGCAAACAAGTGGATTTTTGTGCAATTTCAAGCATCGGGCAAGGTTACAAATGGCATGGCCAGACTTGCTGGAGGCTAGGAGATGGTGTGGCAGTGGTTTTGGTTCAGGTATGAGCTGGAGAAGGTGGTGCAAAGGGCGGCTAAGAGTGTGGTGAAGTGGTGGAAGTTACAAGGTGTGAATACAAAGAGTTTAAGGCAAATAAGTGGCTTTTGTGCAACCATGGCTCAACCAAAGGACCATTGGGCTCGGCCCCTACAAGGTGAAGGTTAGGTGGGGTCTGGAGTGTTGGCCAAAGGTGATGGATGGACTGGTGGTGGCGGCCAAGGAGGTGGTTTAGGTGAAAAATGAAGGGTATGTGCATAAATGGTTCGGCTAGGCTGAACAAGTGGAGTGTTTGCATAAACTTTGGTGGATCTAGTCATAGATGACCACGGCATGGCTCGGTCAGTGGGCTGGAGGAGATGATGACCTGATGTGGTGATGGTGGAGGCGGCTATGGTGGTGGAGGAGCAAAGCCGAACCTATGATGAAGAAGAACAAGTGCAAAAACCATGAATTCAAGCATAAACAAATGGAAAAAGGAAATAAAGTTTACCAAACTTTCTTCAAAAGCTATGGCCGAAATTTTTTGAGGAAATGAGAGAAAAAATGAAGTAAGTGAATGAGAAATGAGGGTGGCAGCTGAAAGAATGAAGAGATATGGCCATTTGAGTGAAAAGAAACGTTAAAATGTGAAAAGGTGGGAAAATCAAAAGGCATAGGAAACAAAAGGTCACAAACCTTTTCAATTTACCTTTTATTATTTATATAAATTTATGTAGCTGAAATAATAATAATATCAGATAATATTTCGAAATTTTCAACCAATATACAAATATATATAATATTTATCAATTATGTAAAGCAAAACTAAGGAAAATAGTTAAAATAGTGAACTAGATTAGCAAAATTTGAAGTTAAATGAAATAATTTTTTAGAAAATTCATATAAGCTTGTAAAGTATTTTTAAACATAAATAATAACATAAAATACAAATATATTCACAAAATAAATATTTAAAATTTAATTTAAATATAAGATTTTAATGTAGAAAATAGCAGAAAATGGGAAAACAGCCCTTAAAAATAGGAAATCAACACGGTAATTTTTAGAAAATTTTTATTATTATTTTAAAAATATTTAGAGATGAATTTTCACAAATAAAAAAAATTTAAAATAAAATAAAGAAATTTAAAAATGAAGAAAATGGCAGAAAATTAGAAAACAGCCTTTAAAAATAGGAAATAAATACAGTAAATTTTGGAAAAATTATATTATCATTTTTAAAATGTTTAGAAATGATATCATACAAATAAAATAAATTTAAAATAATTTCAAAATGAATAAATTCAAATTTAAATATATAGTCAAAATCTAGGGTTGTTACACTCTCCCCCACTCAAATCTTTTCGTCCTCGAAAAGGATAGAAGCGGAGAAACAACAAGAAAGAGCAATAGATTGGAATACATCCCCGAAAGAAGGTAGGGAAAAAAAAGATAGCTAGGAGGTAAAGTAGGCTGAAAGGCAAGGATGAACCTTATTTAAACTATTATACATTTCAATCTAATTTTTTTTTTAGTATGATGAATAGTCATTTGATTCAAATCTGATGGTTCAAAGTAAACAATATTTAAAACATTTTAAATTTTTAGAAGGGAAAATAACTGATCAAAATATTCTTTATATAGTACTTTATCAAAATACGTTTATCAAAATACTTTTATAACTCGATGTCTTAACAAGTTTACTTTCGTTCCTGCAGACCTTGGCTATGCGTTGATCAGGCGCAAAGCTAGAATTCTCCAGGTACTTGGTAGACTTGTTTCAACACCTAGTGAAAATAATGAAAACACTTTTAAAAAAAGATATGGAAAGTACAATCCAAACAAATCAACCAAACCGAAACAGTTGTCTAACCATGGATCACAGATACACAATGGTTACGCCTGGATCCCCCAGGAAACAATCCGTATCCGTAAGCTTTCTCAGCCCTGCGAGTTACGCCATGATGACGAGTAGAATGCAGGATACGCAATGGTTACACCTGGATCCCCCAGGAAACAATCCATACCCCTAGGCAAGACTCAGCCAGGCACTTGCGCTACTCTTCACGACCTACACAGATTGCAGGATACACAATGGTTACGCCTGGATCCCCCAGGAAACAATCCGTACCCCTAGGCAAGACTCAGCCAGGCAGTTGCGCTATGTAGTCGCGATCATAAGACCACGGGGATCGCCGTGGAATTCGATGGACACTCGAGTATCATATCCGGAAAACCCAAATCCAAGAGAGAGAATAATATCGATAGAATGAATCCACAGTGTGGCCACAAAGCGGATATCAAGCAGAAGGCACTTTCCATATCTTTACTTCGAAAATATGTATCATATAGTACCCTTCAAAATCACTTTCAAATATCATACTTATATAAAGTCCATTTTATATAAGATTTCATTTCAAATCAAATACTTTTCAAAATACTAGTATATCAAATCACACTTATATAGATTTCGATTATATAAGATTTCACTTTTCAAAATTTGGGTACCCTTTCAAATCAACAGTTCCAATTCAACAGTTTACTTATACAATTCATTTTTATATAAGCTCGATAGCTCCCAAATCAAGTATTTAATAAAACAAGGTTCTAAATTTCAAACCATTTCGATATCAAATAAAATTTTAAAATTATATATGATGTCACCAAATCATTTCTTTCAAGTTATACATATTCAGTTTCAAAATTTCTTAAAACAATAGGTTTAGAAAATAATCCAAATTTCCAAATCAACAAAATTTAAGTCAAATAAATCCATTTCCATTTCAAACATGTATTCACTTCAAAAGTCATAATACTTTCAAAGTTATGAATCTTTCGAAACTAAAATACTTGAAATCATTACACTTTGAAACTCATAACATTTAGACATCATGCGTTTGAAATCATAAAACATGCCCTTAATTCTTTTCATTTCAATTTTTTTCAATTAAACCAAAATCTAAAATTTCCAATTTTAATTCAATTCAAACCATCAGTTTCAATTTAGTTTTCCAACAAAACCATTTCAAATATTATCAATTTCAAATACAGATTTGATTTACAAAATAAACTATTAAATCTTAAATATGTTTCAAGGCTTAAATATACCATATTTCAAAACTAAATTTCATAATTTCATATATCTCAAATTTTACTTCATTATTACTTACATATGTCATTATTTCGCAACATTACATTCGATCGCTCGCTTGATCACACAAGTTCGCTTTCGAACTAGTATTGTCCATTCGACTTCCCTAATGCGGACTTCGATATGGTTTCTTGACTAGAAGCCATCAGTCTCCTTGCATAGCTACATACTATGATAGAGAATTATAGAATCAAGCCCAAAATCCATATCAAATATTCGCCATCAAGAATCAAATGAAAAATCCTAACACGAAATGGTGCAATTCACCTCGAACTTGTGTACTCAAACTTGGATCAAATTAATTATGCTAATAAAACAACGTACGTACAACTTATGTATCTATTCCAACTTGTTAAATAAATAGTTTTATAAAGATGTTACTAAGTTAAAACATTTAAAACCAAAATTTTCTCAAACATTTGAAGTCTAATTTTTTATCCAAAACATTTCAAAACTAAATTTCATATTAGTATAATTCAAAATAGTCTTATTTATTTACTTAACAAAACAGTTTCAACTTATAAAAACCATATTATTTCATACTTGAAACATACAAACTAAACTTATATTCTTTATCAAATACCTTATACCTTTCAAAAAAGTTTTAGCTTTGAAAAAATTAACCTTGATTTGGAAGTGCTCGAATCTTAAAATAGTCGAAGAAGTCATATTTTCAATCCAAGAGTTGAAAATCAACACTAAATCAGTAAATCAATTTCAAAAGTTAGGTTTCAAAATATGAAACTCGAGAACTTAACACCGGCTTACTTTAAATCTTTTCAAATATATATATATATATATATATATATATATATATATACACGGATCTATCTTTCGAATATCAAGCCATACTTCGAAATCTGAAATCAAAATTGGTTTCACAAAATCACTCGCAGAGCAAAGCTACTAGAGTGGCCTCTCTCTCACTCAGAAACTCAAAAATCAATGTCGATGTTGCATGCATTCATCACCGAAATTATTTTCCAGCGACATAAGTGAGTTCTGGACTTCAATTAACTTTGAAAAACTTCTTTGAAATTCCTTCGAAATCATTGAAATTCATTCGAATACATTTGAAACATTTCTTATTTGAAAAAAAATATATCTTTAAATCATATTATTATTATATTTTCCAAAATCTTAAAACCGAATTCAAAACACCGAAGTTCGATTCCTCGAAATTCAAATTCAAAACCCTTCAGTTATAAATCATTTTTGTATAAATCAAGTTCTTATAAAATTTTCAAAATTTCAAATTCTTTCAAAACTCCAAATTTTCATTTTTGAAAGGTATATAATCCTTATCGAAAACATTTCACTTTTTATATACAAAATATGGTCATCCTTAATAATTTCAATGTATGCACAATTTCAAAATACAACCAAATACAAATTTCCAAAGGATGATTCAGGGAAGGATTTCAAACAAACAAAGATTCAAAATTAGAGGGACTCTAATCAAATAGAATTCTAGTTCGAAGATAAACTCAAACGAAGATGAGATAATTTAATTACCAAATAGAGGATAGATAAGCCTATATAAATCGCGGGCGAACTTAACCGGTCACCCGAGACTTTAGGAATATATTCAATACGGAAATCTAAGGCAAATCGACCTTCGATCGCCAGAGAATAGAATCCGGGTAGAGCAGGAGATAGATAGCATCGACATCAGAGGATAAAAAAATATTCAGTGAATCAATGCCAATTGTAAAGGAGTTTCACCCCTTTACAAATCATTCAAAGATTTACGGAATCATCGCTCTTTAGAGAGGTCATTCCAAAGTAGAGTTACAAATGCTCCAAAATTAAAAGGAAAAATGGGGAAAACAAGACTGGATTCCAGAACAAGTGGGAGTGTCCCAAAGTTCAAGGAATCCTAGTCGATAAGAATCTTAACCAAAAGATTTCTAACAAGGTGGATAACGAAGAGACGAAGTTTAGAAAATCTTGATTTCGAAATAAGAACATTTTTATACCAAAATAATCTTTGAAAAATCTTTTAAAAATCTTTTTAAAAATCATTTTATACTTCGAAAATACGTTCTCTCACAAAGAATGGATTCTAAGATTGATTTCACTCATTCTAGGGTGTTTCTACCCTATCTCTAATGAGTTTTTGCTCCGCAGGCTAAGGTTTGCCTAAAACCAAAGCTCTGATACCAACTGTAACAACCCGATATTTTCAGCCATTCGCATCCGCACATGTCGGACTTGAATTGCTCAAAATACCGCGTTGTAAATAAATTTGGAGCAAATGAAATACAATCACAGAATCACAGACACAGAAATATCAGAATAACTCGCAGCGGAAATTAAAATACCATAGTAGTTCATGAAGCTACTATAACAAACTCTCAAAACATAATACATAATATCAGTCTAAAAAACATATACAATAGAAATCTCAATTACATAGCAGTTTATCAATACCAAAGCTGAAATAGAACAACTGAAACTGAAGGGATAGATAACTAGACAAGCGGAATCTCCAGCAATTCCTAGCTCCAGAAAGAAATCCAAAGCTAAGCTGTAAATACTCAGGCTGACCCGAGCGTAAAGTAAAACACAAAACACTCGAGTCAGGACAATATATACTTATATAATGTAAACCAACTCAAGTGAACTGTAGTAGAAATGCACAATAACTTAAAGGATGCTTGGGATCGCCCATCCTTTAAGAATCAGTTAAACTATAAATTAAATACATCCCGTGATTAAAATTTCAAAATGGTATTTTATACTTCAAAATCAAATATCATTTCAAAATTCAATATCATTCAAAATCCATTTCAAAATATCAAAAATATAATATCTTCCAAACCACATTCATTTTTATTTAATTTAAATACCATTACAAAACACATTTCAAAATAGTTTATATTTCAAAACAAATTACTTCATTTTAAATCATAAAAATGAAGTTATTATATTTAATAATCAAATTATTAAATTTACAAAATTTTAGTCTTTCAAAATTCATTTATCCACTTAATTTATTAAAACAGATGAAAATTCAACTTTCACAGCATTTAGAAATTGCTACGGAAAGTTACATTCAAAATAGTTCAATTTAATAAAAGATAGCATTTAAAAAGGTTGTAATAGGGTTACATTAGTTTCAAATAAAACTTAGTTAAATTCAATAATTATAGCATTTACAAAAATGCTATAATAACCTTTAATTAAACTTAGCCATTTGGTTCATTATTACCAACTACAGCATTTACAAATGTTGTATTATCATTTACATTAGAATTAATAGCATTTCAAAAATGCAGTTAATTAACTTCAAGTATTCAATATAATTTCACAAACAATTATATTTTTATTTAAATCATTTTTAGCTTAGAAAATCATATAATTTCACTTTTAAAACAGTCATTCAAATACCCTTATATTCATGATTTTATAAAGTTAAATCTCCATTCAAAAATCAAAATTTAATAATAATTCACTTATTAAATTCCAACATTAAATTTTAAATTCATTAAATTAAATTTAACTTAACATTTAAGTTTAAAATTTTCAAACATAACTTAATTTCATTTTTATTTACTTAACTTAAAATTCACTTTTAAGCCAAATTCACAAATTTTCAATTTTAGTTATATTTCCAAATTTCAACCTAAATATTCATTCATTTCCCATTTTAGCTTTATTCAAAAATCATTGATATATTATAAAATCATTTTTAAATTCATTTAATTAAAAATATCATAAATTTATCATATTTTCATATTTAATTTAAATTCCATTTATCACCAAATTCTAGTTTCCAAAATAACTTACATTCCAGATTTTCTAACTTTACCATTTATTTATTTCACTTATAAATTTTCAGAACATCAATAGTGCTTTACAAAAATCATTTTTAATCAAATTTAAATCAAAATATTATAATATTTACATTTCTAAAATAATTAAAAATTTTAGAAAAACATATTTTAACAACGGGTCTGTATTTCATTTTCTAGCCTAGATAAAGTGATACGGGTAATATATCATTTCAACCCGTAATTTACAAAGAAAACCGGGTTTGATCATTTCAAACCCGCAATCCCAAGTAAAAGAAAATAATTGAAAATCATTTAGGCCTATCATTTCAGCCCATAACGATTTTCTCCTATTCTAAATTCCGTTCGGGTATGTATCATTTCAACCCATAGTGATTCTAGTCTACAGGGAACTTGCAGTGTGATAATTGATGAAAATAACAGAATAGCATGAAATAACAGTAACATATGGTATAACAAGTGTAAATATAGGTGTGAACTTCATATGAATGTAATATAGCAGTTATAACAGGATGATATGCATTTACAGATTCAGGTGATGTCAGTTTATCACTACATAAGTACATATTAGTCTGGTGAGATTTACTCACTGTTTTGAGCTGATGACACAACGACGAATTGAACAACGGGATCTACACAAGTACAAAAGCACGATACAGATACGAAATGGAGGAGCCAAGGATTAATTCCCTTGAATACAAATCAAACAAACAATATAATAATTATAAGGTTTCAGACCAAAAATACGATAAACGATGCTAGAAATTAAGGAACAACAATTAATCAAACACTTGCACTTGCTTCCACCATCACTATGCTCAGCCTATAGGGTGATAAGGTACTGCCATGGGGTGTATTTGGTCAGGTATGGGTCATATATGGTTGGCCTAGCAAGGGTAGTGAAGGTATGGAAGTTGCTATGTATGAAAATACAAGTACAAGGCAAACAAGAGGATTTTTGTGCAATTTCAAGCATCGGGCAAGGTTACAAATGGCATGGCCAGACTTGCTGGAGGCTAGGAGATGGTGTGGCAGTGGTTTTGGTTCAGGTATGAGCTGGAGAAGGTGGTGCAAAGGGCGGCTAAGAGTGTGGTGAAGTGGTGGAAGTTACAAGGTGTGAATACAAAGGGTTTAAGGCAAATAAGTGGCTTTGGTGCAACCATGGCTCAACCAAAGGACCATTGGGCTCGGCCCCTACAAGGCGAGGGTCAGGTGGGGTCTGGAGTGTCGGCCAAAGGTGATGGATGGACTGGTGGTGGCGGCCAAGGAGGTGGTTTAGGTGAAAAATGGAGGGTATGTGCATAAATGGTTCGGCTAGGCTGAACAAGTGGAGTGTTTGCATGAACTTTGGTGGATCTAGTCATAGATGACCACGGCATGGCTTGGTCAGTGGGCTGGAGGAGATGGTGACCTGATGTGGTGATGGTGGAGGCGGCTATGGTGGTGGAGGAGCAAAGCCGAACCTATGATGTAGAAGAATAAGTGCAAAAACCATGAATTCAAGCATAAACAAATGGAAAAAGGAAATAAAGTTTACCAAACTTTCTTCAAAAGCTATGGCCAATTTTTTTTGAGGAAATGAGAGAAAAAATGAAGTAAGTGAATGAGAAATGAGGGTGGCAGCTGAAAGAATGAAGAGATATGGCCATTTGAGTGAAAAGAAACGTTAAAATGTGAAAAGGTGGGAAAATCAAAAGGCATAGGAAACAAAAGGTCACAAACCCTTTCAATTTACCTTTTATTATTTATATAAATTTATGTAGCTGAAATAATAATAATATCAGATAATAATTCGAAATTTTCAACCAATATACAAATATATATAATATTTATCAATTATGTAAAGTAAAATTAAGGAAAATAGTTAAAACAGTGAACTAGACTAGCAAAATTTGAAGTTAAATGAAATAATTTTTTAGAAAATTCATATAAGCTTGTAAAGTATTTTTAAGCATAAATAATAACATAAAATACAAATATATTTACAAAATAAATATTTAAAATTTAATTTAAATATAAAATTTTAATGTAGAAAATAGCAGAAAATGGGAAAACAGCCCTTAAAAATAGGAAATCAACACAGTAATTTTTAGAAAATTTTTATTATTATTTTAAAAATATTTAGAGATGAGTTTTCACAAATAAAACAAATTTAAAATAAAATAAAGAAATTTAAAAATGAAGAAAATGGCAGAAAATTAGAAAACAACCTTTAAAAATAGGAAATAAATACAGTAAATTTTGGAAAAATTATATTATCATTTTAAAAATGTTTAGAAATGATATCACACAAATAAAACAAATTTAAAATAATTTCAAAATGAAATAAAGTCAAATTTAAATATATAGTCAAAATCTAGGGTTGTTACAGCTTGAGACTAAATTTATCTCCTTTTTGAACTAGAACGCAAAGCATTTTTCCATCTTGAATCTCTCTAAACCTTTGTTAATGTATGCTTTCTAAGACAATCCAAACAATCCATATGATCTATCATGAAATAATTATATTCCAATCAGATAGGATGGCTAGCCTATATCTTTCACTTCAAAATTCCTAAACAGAAATTCATTTGTTTTATGTAATAGAGCAAGATCAATAGTAGCAAGCAAAATGTCATCAACATATAGAATCAGAATTATAAACTTACTTCCACCAATCTTTAGATATGTACATCGATCAACGATGTTTTCCTTAAACCCAAAAGATGTGAAGTTATCATTGACTTAAGGTGCCATTGTCGAGGGGCAAGTCTATACATTGATTTCTTAAGTTTACACACTATATGTTCTTTTCCTTCAACCACAAAACCTTTAGGTTGATCCATAAAAACTTAAATTCCCATTGAGAAAGGTTGCTTTCATACCCATTTGATGAAGCTCTAAATTGTAATGAGCTACCATTTCCATAATAATTTTTAAGAAGTTCTTTTTAGATAGACGAAACTGACTCTTTATAGTCAACACTATTTTTCTGAATAAAACCTTTAGCATTGAATCTGGTCTGGTGATGTTTGATGTTTCCATTTGAGTCATGCTTGGCCTTGAAGACCCATTTACACCCAATCTTTTACAACCTTCTGGAAATTTAACATGGTCCCAAACTTCATTTTGATCTATTGATTTTAGCCCTTCTTTTATGGCGTTTAACCATTTGATCGAACAATAAATTTTTATAACTTGTGAAAATGAAACTGCATCATCATCAATTCCTAAGTCGAATTCCAACTCTTATAGATAAACCACATAATCACTAGAAATAATAGATCTTCTTTTCTTGTTGGATCTTCTGAATGAGATTTTTTGTGGTTCATCTATCATAGGTTTATTCATGAAAACTTCATTCTATGTTGTCTAATCAACAATTTGATGTTCTTGGAAATCATTAACATGATCAACATGTAGAGGAACAAAAACTTTGGAATAAGCTATAGGCAAAGGAATTTGCACTCTCACTTCTTGAATTTCCACTTTATGTGGTTCCAAACTCACACTAACTTCACCATTCTCAATGAACCTAGCATTTCTAGTTTCGACAATTCTTGTACTATGGTTAGGACAGTAAGATCGATACCTTTTATTCTGATAACTAATGAACAAATCATTGATTGTTCTTCAATCAAGTTTCTTTTTTTGTGGCTTATAAATTATTACTTCCATTGGGCAACCCAAACATGTAGTTTCCTTAAACTGTGTTTTCTTCCTGTCCATAGTTCAAAAGGAGTTTTTTAAACTACCTTACTAGGAACCATGTTCAATAAATAGACGAAGGTCTTTAAAGCATGCATCCATAATGATTTGGATAAAGATGAATTGCTTAACGTACTTCTAAATGTATCTATTAAAGTATGATTATGAATTTCCACAAAACCATTTTGTTGTTGTGTTTCTACCATTGTGTATCGAGCATATATGCCATGACTTTGTAGGAATTTAGCAAATGGACCAGAGCACTATCCACTTTCATAATACCTTCCATAATATTCATCACCTCTATCAGATCTAACAATTTTCACCTTTCTATCTACTTGCCTTCCAACTTCATTAATAAACCCCTCTGAGGTGTTTACTGATTGTGACTTTTAATGCAATAAATAGACATATCCATAAAGTGAAAAATCATCAATAAAGATGATAAAACACTTTTCTCCAATACAAGATGGGACATTAAAAGGCCCATGTATATCAATGCGTATTATTTCAAGAAGTTGTGTGCTTCTTGTGGCTGCTTTCTTAACTGTACGTTTTTCCTTAATACATTCCACACAAATTCCAAGATCATTAAAATTAAAATTAGGTAGGGTTTCATTTTTTACTAATCTTTCGATTCCTTCTTTGGATATGTGACCCAAGCATTTATGCTAGAAGTAAGTTAATGATTCATCAATTATACCATGTTTATTACCAAAATTATGATGAAAGATTAATAGAGTTTCAGCAAAGAGAGTATCAAGCTTTAATTTGTACAAACCATCATAAATAATACCCAAACCAATAAAAAGATTTAGTTTAAACAAACTGAAACATCCATTCCCAAATCGAAAAGAGTACGTGGTAATATCAAATTTAGACAAAGGAATCAAATTGCGAAAATAGAAGGAACATAAAAAGTTTGAAAAAGATCTAAATGATGTCTTGTATCTAAAATTAAACGATAGGTTCCAATGGCTCCAACTGGAACTTTGACTCGGTTTCCCATAGGGATAAATTTTCCATTAGGGCTTGTGGTTTGGGTTGAAGGAATACCGGCATCGTATTTGAAACATGTATGGTCCAATCAAAATTAATCCACCAAGTATTTTCAAGAACTTTAGCTAAATTTGATTCGAAACATATTAAAGCACTAGGTTTACATTTCTTTTCAAATGATGCTTTATGTTTCAAGCAATCTTTCTGATAGTGTCCAGTCATTCCATAGAAATGACACTTATCCTTTCTTGATTCCTTCTTATGGATTTGGGTAGATGACTAATTCAACTTTGATATTCCTTGCTTGCCTTTTCCAACATTCTTTCTTGGTTTCTTTCTAGCTCCTTTTTGACTCATGAGATTTGCTGAATAAATTTTTGATTTCTTAAGCCTTGCTTCCTATTAACTGAGAATACTTTATAATTAATAAACTTTCCATTTACCTTTAGAATATTATAGTTCATATGAAATGGGCTATACGTAGGAGGCAAGGAGTTGAGGATGAATGTTACTAAGAAATTTTCATCCACTTCCATTCCCATGGTCTTTAAGTTTGTTGTTATATTCGTCATTTCAACGATATTCTCATGCATAGTATTAGACCAATCAATTCTAATAATGGTTAAGATACCCATTAGTGTCCCAGCGAGCAACTTAACAGTAGATTCAAACTGGGAGCATTCTTTTACAAACTTCATAAATCCTTAGCATTTCAATTTTCTTAATTGTGGACCTGATATCATTTTCTGCAATGACCCATAAATTTTAATGATTTTATAACGATGTTAACTAAACTTTTCGTGAAAATCAACAATAAAATTTAACCATGAAAATTTGATATTTTGTATGCGTCTATTTTAGCATAGCATGTGGCAGATTTTCGTTGGAAAATATATAAGTTTGTTCTATTATGTAATTTCAAATTTAAATTTAAAATCAGTTAAAATTTGATAGAAATAAAATATTTACATAATCTGAATATTTTTATATAATAAATTTGTAAATCATTTTCTGAGCGAGACGTTATATTTTGTTTTACCAAATTTGGCCTGCTCGAACTCCGTTTATATTATTTTCGACGTTCTAGCACCATTTTGGCAATGGATATCAACTTTTTATAGGATGACCATATTGATGATATTTGTGTACCATTCTGTTTGTCTCGTCATGTTGATCTCCGCAGTACATTCATTTGTGTATTTCGGTGTCCGGTACGACGAAATCTATGAAACGATTAGCCTATCGGTACCCATTTTAGGCTTTTGGGCTTTCTGTGTCCTTTCGTTTATTCCAGACATGAGAAAACGAATGGACATTAACTTTTATTATTCCCAGAATAGTAACTTGACCTTCACTATTCCCTATATTCAATATAATTTCTGGTTCGCTCCATTTTTTATTCATTCCATTATCATTCTCACTCTGCCCTCTGCATTTTTGTGCTTACGTCGTATTGTAAAAAAATGTCAGTATATATATATTTTGAGAAATGAACTGCATGCCTCCTCCTTTTAAATCTGCTCCTCCCTTCAACCTTCCTTTAGCCGTACCTTCGACCGTTTCAATCTAGCAGCCACATCTTAAACCCATTGCCACCTTTCACCGAAGCCACACCCCACACGTCTGCTTCGCCACCTACTCGACCACCGCGCCACACCTTCTTTTCGTCCACCTACCTCAACACCCATGCAATATCTCTACTCGATAGTCCCTAGCTTCACAACTCATTCCTCCTTCCTTTTCGATCAGCACACTCCTCACAGCCCCTTCCACCGCCTATGACACACACAATCCCTCCCTCCGCCTTGCTTCCCTCCACCTCTGAACCACTCCGCTCCATAACCCATAGCCGAGCATCTCCCACAATCAGCCTCTGCAAACCCTAGCACTTCACCGCCGAACTCCCATATCACCTCACTACGCCTGCCTCCACGCCCCACTTCCACCATGCACCAGAGCAGTAACTCGAACCGCCCCTACACCTAACGCCACCTTCAGCCACTACCTTGTGTCGGAAATCTCCACCAGCCGAACACCCGGCCCACCTGAGCCTGAACACGACAGCCTTGCCCACTAATTGCCTCCAGCCCATTCCCTTCCCTATTGCCAAGCAACATTCTTTTTATAAAAATAAGGTATATAGCTTATTATAAAAGGGGTATTATATATATTATAAAGCTCTATTCTTTGTTCTGTTCTATAAAAAAATTATTGATTTTACTTTTGTATATTGATTTTTAAAATATAAAATATAGATATTTTGATTTTATTATACGTGTTTTAAGAAATAATGATTTTGAAATATAATATATAAAGATTTTATTTTAATAAGTGTTTTAAATTAAATATTGATTTTAAAATATATAAAGATTTTATTTTGATATGTGTTTTAAATTGAATATTGATTTTAAAATATAATACATAAAGGTTTATTTTAAATATGTGAATAAATTTTAGATTTTTAAAAATTTATATATTTTGTTTTATCGAACTTGTGTCCACCGTTATTTTCATCAAACTTGAGTCCAGTCACCATAATTTGCTTCGGAATCTTCGCTTGGATCGGTAGCAGTGTTATCTATTTTCTCTAGCCTCGAAAGGTGAGCGATCACTCACGATTAACATTCTTATGTTTTGTAAATTTATATTCACATGAAATGACTATTGAAATATGTTGTTAAATTAGAATTTTTAGTTATTTAATTGTTGAATATGATATGTTATTATTTACAATTGCTCACCTATGATTATTGACTATATTGACGCCAATAACCTGGTAGTATATATATTATATTTGAATTGTTAATTTTGATCATATTTTCCATTGATATGCTATGTCATTTTATATTATTATTTTACTGTTCTCACTCTGCAAGTTTTCTATTAGTTAAGGAATTCCCTATGGGTTGAAATGATACATACCCGAATGATCATATAGATTAGGAAAAATTGTTATAGGTCGAAATGATAAACCCAAGCGATTTTATTAATTTTGAATTTGAGATTGCGGGTTGAAATGATATACACCCGTAAAATTTAAATTATTGCGGATTGAAATGATGGATATCTGTATCACTTGACCATAGGTTAGTAAATTATAGACGGACATTGTTGGTCTATTTTGAAAAATGATTTCCAAAGTTTTGAATGGATATATATGGGTTTTAATAAATATTAATTTTCAAATATAGTATAAAGGTTTTATTTTAATTTTAATATGTGTAAAAAAATAGATTTTTAAATTATATGTTTTGGAAATTTTAAAATTATAAGTCAAAGTTTTAAAATATATATTATAAAATTTTACTTATAACTTTATTATTATTTTATAAAATATATAAAATAAGATTTAAAATAGATTTAATAAAATATTTAATTTAATTTAATAAAAAATATTAATTTAACTAATATATATATATAATATGTTTTAAAATATTTATTTAAGATTTATATTGATATTTAGAAATAGTTTTTATAATAACTTTAATAAATAGAGGTTGGAAAATAAATTAAAGTTGACTTGAAATTTAAATTGGTTAATAATTGTATTTAAATAGGAATTGATTTGAACTTATTGATTTTGTCACTCTAAAGATATGATTTTTATAACTTGATAACTGGATTTTTAGTAAAAGTGATTAAATGAATATTTTCAAATTTTAAATAAAATTGAAACTGAAATTGAATATTAAATATTGATTTAAAATTTGTAATTTGAGATTTTATCTAAATGTTATTAAAAGTGATTAAGTGAATATTAAAAATTTGAAAAGAATTAAAATTGAACTTTGAAATACAAATGAAATTTATCAAATTGAGTTATTGTAAACATTTGAATATTTAAACTTTGAAACCTATTGAATTAGAAGTGGTTTAAATTTGTACACTACAACAAAAAGTGTCTTTTATAGCGGCATATAGCCGCTATTAATCACAACCACAGCGGTTTGATAAGCGCTGTATATCGACATGTTATAAAAAACTGTTGAATATTTATAACACAAAATATGCCGCTATGGTTGAGCTTAGTTTTATAACGCAAATTCACCGCTATGGTACGTTAATTCAATAGCTCATTCTAGCCGCTATAATACAGCTAAATCTCAACGGAACTGGAAATCTTTATAACACCATTTTTCCGCTGTAAAATATTTATTCAATAGCTCATTGTAGCTGCTATAATACTGCTAAATCTCAACGGAATTGGAAATCTTTATAACACCATTTTGCCGCTATAAAATATTTATTCAATAGCATTTCACGCTATTAAATCAACATGTTATAGTATTGATAAATTCTTTCACAGCTCATATATGCCGCTATAAAAATCGTAGATACACTTTTCAAGAGCTATGCCTATATATTACATTTTAATAATAGCAATCAAACTAAATCTTCATAAACGAATAAAGATTATAATCAACAAATATAACACAAGAGCATGCTCAGAAAGAAATGTGATATATTTTTCATTACAGTGTACAAACATTAAAGCAAGTGCATAACCATTGAATAAAACATAAGCCTGCAGCCAAGTTAACTATTACACCAAGAAGAGATGAATATGGTTTTGCTTCATCATGTTGTATCACTACATACATTCAACTGTATCATCTCTACCTCATCCCTGAACTCCAAACAGTCAACTACAAACAATACAACTGGTACTCCACCAACCAGAATTTAAAGCTAATAACTAAATGTAACAATAAACAAAAAAATGAACGGTAAAGACTTACTCAAAATTCATTCCATTACGATGTGCGTAGCAGGCCAAGCTATAATAGAAGAGAGGGCATCTTCCATGTACTGTAATTCGGATGTTTGCCTTCATAGCTCTACCGCTGGCTCTTTTATGGTCATTATCCAAACTTTAACTGCATTGTATCCTAGTGGTTTGAAATGCACCCTTGCATTTGGATCGGTTGACTCCACCCATCCTAAAGCAACTACTTTCCCATTTCCCGATAAATCCATTAACTTGCATTTATTGTTTGTTCTTGAATTTGCAGTCTGTAAGTTGAAAAAAGAAAAAAATAATGAAGTTGCTAATCATTAAAAAATAGAAACACACAATAAAAATCAAGTACCATAAATGTTTTCACCACATCCATAGGCGTAATAGGAGCTGTAGTGTCAACCATCTCAACAACTACTTGCGATTCAGGCCATGCAACCTTCTTACCAACAGCATCCGCAATTCGGATCAAACCAGGGGCTGGCCTCCACAAAAAAGCTTCTGGATTTAGTGGATCATCTATCCAAACAATCATAGCTGATGGCCCAAGAGGAACATCATTAACAATTTCCTCTGAGATGCTCGAATGTATTCGTCCTAAAGCCACTAATTGCTTGCTCCCTCCCCAATCAAAAATCTTGCATTTGCATTCTAAGCTGCTATTTCTACTCTATTAGAGGTAAAAATATTTATTTAGTACTTCTTCATGCATGTCTTCGGTCATTGGTAGTACTTCTTGAAAATTCAGAAGAATTTGTAGATAATTATATAAAACTGTGATGAAAATTACAGGTTATTGGTAGTAACTTTTATTATTATATGGATAAAGATTTACATAACTTTACTAAACATCAAATTTTTCTTAGATGGATGAAGATAATGTCTTGTTGCATTTGCATTACAACAACCCACGTTTTGCTTTTTCTTAATTATACAAGTGCACATACACACCACCAAACTGCACACACCTAAACTTGCACAAGACACACAACATCGCACCTACACCTATTCAATAATTTAAATGAATCAATAGGCAAAATGAAGCTTTAATACTCTTTTCAACAATTATGGTATTACCCATTTGGCCCAAATATACGGATGTAAATAAAAAAATGTAGATCGAAATTGTGTAGACTCATATTTCAATTGTTTTCATGTCTACAGTCAATTACTCTTACATATTTACAATACATATAGGCCTAGCTTATGAAATTAAAACTGATGTCAAGTCAGTGATTTTTTTTAAGGAGCTGCTATTGCCCTGTATTTCTTAAAAATAGGGGAAAAAATCTAAGTTTACCAAAAACTGTATTTCTTAGATGGTATTGTAATAAAAAGAGGGTGACATTATAGCATTCAAGACTGTTATTGTATCAACATATATTCCAAAAAAAAAATCATATTTACTCATTATTATTTTTAACAAGAGTTGGATACTATCGTTACAGAGTTTCATTTTGCAAAAGATAATTCAGTTTCCCTATATTTGATAATTTGTAGGTAAAACATACCTGTTCGATATACACCATATCAAATGTGGCTTCATGCACTTATTATACTCATTGTATGTAGTTATTGTTCCATGAGTTATATTGTAATCACTTGCAATTCTATCAAGGTCAATAACTTTTAAATAACCACTCTTCTAATCGTGCTTGATCAAATTGTTCTTATCGAAGATGCTAACAGCAGAATGGATCTGCAATTGCCATACATACAGTAACATCAAAAAGAAATATTAATATAAATAATAAGAAAGACAGAGTAGGAAAGCCAAAAATATTCTTCATATTAGTTTTCAAGGAAGGGAAAAAAATTTAGGCACAAACCAAATACCAGTGGTAGCATTCACAAAATATGAATTTCTTAGAAAACTGAACCTACCAATATATGTCAACAAAACCTCAAGCTGGAAAGAATAGTCTACAAAATGTCGATGGGTCGGTATATCGATCGGTCGATCACCATGCTGTGGGTATGTAAAAATGTAGATTTAGTCATCCAAACTGCATTATCTCTCCTAGATAAAAGTACAAAAGCTCAAGTGATAAATACTCATTATTGTGAATTCGGCTGTAAAAATTCAAAATAATGCCTCATACCCATGGTTGACAAAATTTCAAGCATTGATTTTACTAAGGAACTTTTAATTTACTTACTCGTGAATTAAAACTGTCGAATTAAACAATTATAGTATGAACTGGAACTTCTAATATTACTAAACACCAATACATCAAATTGTTATTAGTATGATAAGAAAACATAACAAAAAATAAACTGTAGCATGTTAACATTATGCAAGCACTGATAAATGGACAGAGTGTATAAACAAGGATGTAATATGGAAAACCCCATCATGTAAATGGAAAAAGGATGCGATGTTAACGATTTTACCTTAACTTGGCACATAGTGTTAATTTCAGCTGCCTCTTTAAATCTGTCATTCAACTACGCAGTCCTCAAACAATTCTTCACCTGCCAAATTTCCAATTTGTAAGTCTAGATGAGATATGATATGCCATGCTTTTAAATAATTTCTAAATATTCAGTTGCCTCTTAAATCTTTTATTCAAGCTATTATGCAGTAATTTTGGAATGCTTAGAAATTCATATTGGATCATTTAAAACTAAAAGGATCTAATGACCTAGAAGCCGCTGCTACATCAGATGCTCCTAAGCCTACTTCTTAGGAACTAAAGGTTGTTTCAACTTAAACAAAGTGTCTATTTCTTCGCAGTAAATTAATAAGCACATGTAAAGTTGATTGAAGTTGGCTAAGTCACTCTTTATTCTGATCAAGGCCATGTGCTTGCTAAAAAAATTCTTAGAATTAATTAGCTAATATAGAATTTGCTGATGTACTCCGTACCATATACTATTTGAGGTTCATACAGTTTATTACATAGTATTAACAAGAGTAAGATTTGTTGTAAGTGCTAAATTTTTTTAGAATAGTATGTTTTACGTGAGAAATAGTAAATATTGTTAAAACTTAGTATAACAAACTACTATACTTAACAAAAAAAATACACGTTTGTATTAAACATGAATGTAATATTATACATACACTATATCAACTCGCACTTTCCTAACACTTAATTTTGTTGGTAGAATGGGACCATGAATACAGGCAGTCATTTTTTGGCAACTTTAGATTATTATGAAATTATTTGATGGTGGGGATATCATTGCTTTATGCATAATGATATAATTTACAGACATAATAAACCCATTTACAAACATTATATTGCCTTTACATTACCATACACTTGATATATTGAGTAGAGATGCAAAATCACGATTAGTACTAGTCTTTGCTAACTTTATACTTTATGACATCCTTTGATGGTATGAGTATTAACCATTATTTATTTGCCTTTACAACGTAAGCTGTCATAGTTAATTACATGTATTATTTTCTCTAAATAACTTTTTCTATCAAAGAGTTGCCATACTTGTATAAAATTTGATTTCATGATTATTCCTTATATAAGAAGTGCCATGATAAATATTTTTAGACACCCATGTGCCCTAAGTGAAATGAACAATAAATTAGATTCATATAATATTTTTTAAACAATTACATGTCAACCTTTTGTTAACTTCCCTTTCCAAAATTCAAAGTAAATGTATTCATTCTCCATTATTACCATAAACTATTATTATCTGCCATATGCTTCGGATGTTTTCATCTCTGCAACAATGAAATATTATCAGCCTAGAAGAGTTCATTATTTCTTTTAATCATTAGCAATACTGGTAAGTAGTTATTCACTTTTTTACACTTGGTGCTATAATCTTGTACTTAATTAACTGTAGAAAGAGACTTGTAAATTTATGCCCGTAATAAGATAAATTTGGGAAACCCAAAATGTATTGAGTTATATAATGTTCGTAATTTTGAAAAGCTCACCTTTGTCGTTGTCACAAGACTAGCTAATGTTCTATAGTCCTAAATAAGGGTTTGTATAATTAATGAAATATAACTTCCTAATAACCAAGGAAACTTATTCCACAAATGATCTGTTTGGCTTAAACTTCAGTAAACAATTTCTAAAAACAATAATAGCCAAGAAATTTAGCAAACTTAGTCACAAATTCAGATGAAATTGAATAAATCCAAATTAAAAATTGAGTTTGTGTCTCCTCTTTTCTTCTTACCTTATATTACGTTCTAGTGCTTATTTTTCTTATTCCCTTATAATATAGTTCATCTTATTATTACCGAACCTCTTCTTATCATACAAACTTGTTCTTCCTGCTTTCTTAAGTATACATTTCCTGAAACCACTGCCAAATCAAGACCTTTTCACCACCAAATTACCGCAAAATTGATCATGGGCCAATACTAGACAGCAAACAAGGGAAAAAGGGTCTACCACTGATACAACCATGACTAACTCACTGAAATTAGATTAGAGATTAAATAAAATTATGATATAAAAAATTCCACCTTTGATGCTAATTTGAAATTGTAACCAATAATAATGTTTCCTTAGGCAGACCTGTCATCACTTACGTTAGATGTATTTTTGGCATACTAACCAACATAAGCTAATAGGTGAAATACTAAAAATATTCTCATAAACATGAGATTTCATCATATTAACATATTTCATCCAAAAATAATTGATAGACCTTTAACAAACAAACAAAAGTATTAATAATGAAACTAGTATAAGTACCTTGAATAAAAAAGGAAAAGAAAGCCAACCAATAGATTTAAAGAAAGCTTCTCCTCACTGATCATTATCTGATAATCCATTTTCGAAGCAGGTGGGATTCAAAAAGAAGATCCAGGAATGAAAAGGATGTCCAATCGGGAGCGGCTCTTCTTATTATAACAGCCTGCGGTGCTTTTCTGAACATTTGCAATTTACTCCCGTTGAGACCAGGTTCTGAACCAAAATCGTCATTATCGGCTCCTATATCAAATTCAATGAGCTCGACGGCTTTCTGATTTGGTTGGTTCAATTGCAACCAAAGACTACAATATCTCAGAGAAGGATATGATAAAGGCGGGGCTATAGTTTAATGGATAAGGGTTTTAGAGAGGATTCTCGATATTGCTTTTGCTTGCGACTACTAAACACGGTTGCGACATCTAGAGACAGAAGCTTTGACCTAAAGCCATTGCTTTTCCTGTATTGGTAAAGCCCTAAAATGGTTGTTTTCGAGGGAGGGGGAAGTGGGTTTGGGTTATTATAGCTTGACAAAGAATTTGTTTTTGGACTAGATGGGATAATTCGAAGAAGAGGAAACTGGTTAAAAAAATTAGAGAATTGACGGCCACGAAGATAAAAAACCACCAGAATGCGTTACATCCCTCCAAAATGAAACAAATTAAGATAACTAAAACAAAATAGAACAAAAGATAAAGCTATGGGATAAAGCGTTATCTAAAAGCGTTATAAAAATCTACTTTTCTTGTAGTGGTAGTTCAAACCGAGATTTGAAATCGATATAAATATAGATATAAATTAAATTTTTTAATGAGAATTTGAATTGAACCTTTAACCTTTTAAATTGAAATCATTGAACCGAATTGATTTGTTGAATCTTGGAATTAAAGTTGATTTGAACTGATTTGTGAAATTGGAAGAAACAATTCTAATTTGAAACTATTTTCGATATAAACTCATTTTAATATATAAACTATTTTTTTATATAAACTATTTAATGTATGACTATTATAATATATAAACCACTTTCAAATATTCAAACTGTTAAGTTGGAACTGTTATGATTTAGATTTAATGAATTTAAATGATAATACTTTGATATGATGGTTTAACCTATTTTGTGGTTTTTATTTTGGAAATGAATTTGATTTAAAGTGATACGATTTTGAAAGCGAATATGATTTCGAAAGTGATATGATTTTGAAATGAATATGATATTATGATATGAAGTATGAACTGTTTGATATGAAAAATGACCACGGTGTGAAATAAGCATTTGGTTGTTAAAGCGACCCAGATCGGATATTGTCATACTCTCTGCCAATACCAAAAACCACTTTAACAACTGTGTATGTAATGGAGAATCCAGTACGAAGTAGGATGGTTTGGCGATGTCTATATGAGGTATGAACGCAGCCCTAACTCCCGCGAGTCAGCTTGGTGTGACTAAAACAGGAGCTATATTGGACCAAGTGAGGTCGGATCTCCGATCGAGCATGCTTCTTCGATACCATATCTATTACTCTGTGATTTGACTGGGTTCACCTTTGATTTGGGACAATGTCTGAAGGTGGGCGATAGTACCTACTATCGTTACCACCAGTTTGGGAATGCAAATGGTAGAATCCTACCCTGGCATTGCCTCGCGTGACTTGTCACGTGCCTTATCGACCCCATTACGAGTTTCGTTTGTGTCGTACCTATGAAGTGCTCCCTGATAGCCCACTGGTTTGGTGGAGTTTACAGTACTGTATAGACTACGTCATTTATATAAAATGTGTTAAGGTAGATATGGGTAACACCTTAACGTTATTTTAATATTTTACTTCACTGTAGACATTATCTATGTAGTGTATTGTATTATGTATGTAGATAGTTTAACTGATCCTTAAAGGAAGGAATCCCAACATCCTTTAAGTTATATTGCATTTCACTTGGACATTCCACTTGAGTTGATTTACTTGCATAAGGATGTTAATCCTGACTCGAGTGTTTTTTGTTTTGCTTTATGCTCAGGTCAGAGTGAGTGTCACATCATTTGAGACTCACCTTTGGAGCTTGATGCTTTGCCTGGAGATCTATCTTTCATCTATTCAGCTTTTTAGTTATTTCTGGTAATTACTGTTCAGACTTGTTATTTTCTTTTCTATTTGATAATTCTATGTATTTGGAATTTCATTTGTATTTGCTTTAGACTCTGATGTTTATGTAGTAGCTTCATGAACTACTATTTATCTATTCTGCTGCTTATTGTCATATTACTCTGTATCTGTGATTCCGTGATTGATTTATTTACTGTATATGCTAAGTTTTGCCAAATATAAATTAACAATCTGTTATTTTGAGCAATTCAAGTCTGACATGTGTGGATGATTGTCGATTTGAATGGTTTGAAATGGCAGGTCGTTACAGTTGGTATCAGAGCTTTGGTTTAGGCAAAACTTAGCATATGGAGTAAAATATCATTAGAGATAGGGTAGTAATACCCTCGAATGAGTAGAACTAATTAAAGAATCATATTCGTTCGAACTTGAAATTCTTCGTTAGGGTTCTCATTGATTAGGATTTCTTTTGAGTTTTGGAACTTTACCTTTGTTCTGATATCCATTTTTGTCTTTCCTGATCGTGTTCTTCTTGATACGGGAGCATCCCATAGCTTTATTTCTGTTGATCCAAGTAATAAATTTAAGAACTTCTTGCAACCTCAATTGGCAACTTCATCCTTATTGTATAACTGATCCCGCGGCGGTTCCACCAACCTTAGTATGATTCATAAAGGGGTGAAACTCCTTTACAACAGGAGTCGATTCACCGAAGATTTCTATTTCCTCGGTTTGGATGCTGTTATTTCTTGCAAATCCCAAACCGTTTCTCTAGTAGATGAACAGGGAAATTCTCTTATGATCGAATGTCGATTGCCTAAGGACTTTGCAGGCTGTTTTATCTTTCCGCTTGATGCTCGGCCTAGTGATCTCGACTCTACCCCGATAGTCAGGGATTGTCCTGATGTTTTGGTGAAGTCATTTCTCTTCTTCTCAAGCGGGAAATAGAATTCCGCATCGGACTTACTCCTGAAGTTTGATCTTGCTATCGGTTTCCACCAGCTTCGTGTAGCCGAGGAGAGGATTCCAAGGACAACTTTCCAAACAGAGAATGGTTTCTATGAATTATTACTCGTGCCTTTTGGATCAACCAATGCTCCTGCCTTCTTTATCGATATCATGAACCGCATTTTCCATGATGTTCTCAACAAGTTTTCCAAACAGAGAAGGGGCATGAATCTCATTTGGGCTATGTTCTCCAAACTCTTAGGAGACATCAGTTGAAAGCAAAAAATTTTAAATGCCATTTCTGGAGGGATGAAGTCCGATTCCTTGGGAACACTGTCTCTGGAAACGGAGTCTTGGTTGACCCGGTTTTGATCACCACGATTAATATTAGTCTATCCATATTTCCTTTGTTTTTGTAATCTAATTATCTTATCTTCCTTTCGAGCCTATCTCATTAGTTAGAATTCTCTTTAATTAGGGTCTCTCTAAATTTGAATCTATATTCTTGTTTTAAAATCCATTCTTGAATCATCCTATGGGAGAACGTATTTGTAATTGATATAAAAATGTTTTATATCGTGTTGTATGAGTTGTTAAGTGTGAATTTTGGGTTTCGATCAATTCGTCCGGCCAACACTATTGATAGGAATTCATAAGCACTTGAACAGAGCAAACTGACATAATATTGTTTTCAAATTGGTAAATGAAATATTTTACATATGATTATATTATATATATAAAAGTATAATTTTTTGATAGTTAAATCTATTGGTTGTTAGAAATGATTGTACCAGATTATCATTTATTGTTTTATCAACATTCCTGAATAGTTAACTATTGTTGTATGTTATAAGAAGTTGAAACTTTCAAACATGGTTTATAAATCCGATTTGAAAATGAAATGAATTTAAATTAAGGATTTGAGAATTAAATTTTTGGTGTTTTTCTAAATTTGGTTTTCAAGGTTTTGGAAAATATATCATTTGAAAGTATTTTTGAATGAAAACTGTTTCCGAGGAATTTTCAAAGAAGTAAGCTTGTATTCTCCTATGATGTTGTTGGAAAATAATTTCGATGATGACTACAGCATCATCGACATTCATTTTCGAGTCTCAAAGTGGGAAAACCACTTAGTAGCTTTGCTACACTTTTATTTTGGAAAATGGATTTGATTTGAATTTCTTAAGTATGAATTGATGTACAAAATATATAGATGTATATATATTTATTTCAAAATAGTTTGAAGAGAAACCAGAAATTCAACTCTTAACTTTTATGATAAGTGATGATTTTCAATTATTGAAATGAAGCAAAAAATTTGAATAATCAGAGTGTCTAAAATGAGAAATGGAATTGAAACAACTTAAAACAGTTGAACTGGGATAAAAAAATTATTTGTATAATACTCAATTGCATTCTAAAACATATATAACTTACCTGAAATATTCAAAAGTTAAAATGTATTGTGAATATGTAATTGAAGGTTATACTAGAGAAACATAAGTAATAAAAATGTCCAAACTAAATTTTTGCTTAATAGAAATTTCGTAAATAAAAGGGTACATTTGCATAGTACTCAATTACACTCAAGAACATTATTAAAACTTACTTGGGAAAAGCTTGAATGTAATGAGAGCATGTAATTGAATGGTATACAATATAAATGCAAGCAATAAGATGTCCAAAAATGAAATTTAGTTAAGGGAATTTATAAATAAAAATTTAGTGGTTATAATAAATGTTTATACACTTAATCTATGTTGCAAGATATGTTAAGTGAAATAAATCGAATAATAAAAAGAGAATGCAATTTAAATAAATTGAATGTAAATTAATTGAAAGTGAGTTAATTAGAATAATAAATATGAATGGACGTTAATAAGTAATGAAATGTATAATGTTAACACTCGAAAATAAAATTTATATAGTTTTGAATTAATTATTGTATCCGGTACTATATATTTCGAATCTATCTTTTCTTTCCATTACTTCTATTCTCCTACCTCGTTCCTTTTTGGGGACGAAAAGTTTTGAGTGGGAGAGAGGAGATTGTAACGACCCGAAAATTTTAACGATTTTATAACAAAATTAACTAAATTATTCATGATAATCAACAATAAAATTTAACCATGAAAATTTAATATTTGGTATGCGTCTATTTTAGCATATTAAGTGGCAGATTTTCATTGGAAAATATATGAGTTTGTTTTATTGTGTAATTTCAAATTTACATTTAAAATTAGTTGAAATTTGATGGAAATAAAATATTTTCACAATTTGAAGATTTTTATATAATAAATTTGTAAATCATTTTTCGAGTGAGACGCCGTATTTCGTTTCGCCAAATTTGAACTGCTTTAACTTCGTTTATACCATTTTCGACGGTTTAGCAGTATTTTGGAAGCGAATATCGACTTTTGATAGGATGATCGTATCGCTGATATCTGCATATCATTATGTTCGTCTCATCGTGATGATCTCCACAGTATATTCATTCATGCATTCCGAAGTCCGGTACGCGGCGAAATCTGCGCACCGATTAGCCGTATCGATACCCATTTTGGGTCTTTTGGGCTTTCTATGTCCTTTCGTTTGTTCTAGCCACGATAAAATGAATGTACATTAACGTTTATCATTTTTAGAATAGTCTCTTGACCTTCACTATTCCTTATATTCAATATAATTTCTGGTTCGCTCCTTTTTCTATTCGTTCCAATCTCATTCTCTCTGCCCTCTATATTTCTGTGCTTACTTCATATTATATATATATATATATATATTTGTATCTGTGTGTGTGTCCGTGTATATATAATTTGAGAAATGAACTGCTTGCGTCCTCCTTGTAAATCTGCTCCTCCCTTCAACCTTCCTTTAGTCGTACCTCCGACCGTTTCAACCTAGTAGCAGCATCTCAAACCCATTGCCACGTTTCCCCGAAGCCACACCCTACATGTCTGCCTTGGCACCTACTTGACCACCGTGCCACGCCTTCTTTCCCTCCACCCGCCTCAACACCCATGCAGCAGCTCCCTCTGACAGCCCCTACTTCACAACTCCGCTCCTCCTTTGCCGGTAAGCACACTCCTCATAGCCCCTTCCACCGCCTATGACACACACAATCTCTCCCTCCGCCTTTCTTTCCTCCTGCTCTGAACCACTCTGCTCCATAACCCACAGCCGAGCCTCTTCCACCATCAAACTCTACAAACCCGAGCACTTCACTGCCGAACTAACACATCACCCCACTGCTCCGGCCTCTGCGCCCCACTTCCATAATGCATCTGAGCAGCTACTCGACCCGCCCTTACACCTAACGCCACTATCAGCCACTGCCTTATGTCACAAATCTTCACCAACCGAACACGCAACCCACCTGATCCTGAGAACGACAGCCTCACTCACTGACCGCCTCAGCCCATTCCCTCCCCTATTGCCGAGCAGCATTCATTTTACAAAAATAAAATGGTATATATCTTATTATAAAAGGGGTATTGTATATATTATAAAGTTCTATTCTTTGTTCTGATCAATAAATTTTTTATTGATTTTATTTTTTTATATTAATTTTTAAAATATAAAATATAGATATTTTGATTTTATTATATGTGTTTTAAGAAATAATGATTTTGAAATATAATATATAAATATTTTATTTTAATAAGTGTTTTAAATTAAATATTGATTTTAAAATATATATAAAGATTTTATTTTGATATGTGTTTTAAATTGAATATTGATTTTAAAATATAATGTATAAAGGTTTATTTTTAATATTTATTTAAATTTTAGATTTTTAAAAATTTATACAATTTTTTATTGAACTCGTGTCCACCGTTGTTTTCATCAAACTCTAGTCCAATTACCCCGATTTGCTTTGGAATCTTCGCTTGGATCGGTAGCACTTGTAGAAGCTCGAGATTTCGATTCATAGCTTGTTGTGTTGTCTATTTTCTCTAGCCTCAAAAGGTGAGTAATAACCTATGATTAACATTCTTATGTTTAGTAAATTTATATTCATATGAAATGATGATTGAAATATGTTGTTAAATTTGAATTGTTAGTTATTTAATTGTTGAATATGATATTTTGTTATTTGCAATTGTTCACTTATGATTATTGACTATATTGACACCAATAACCTATTAGTATATATATTATATTTTAATTGTTAATTATGATCATATTTGCCATTGATATGCTGTCATTTTATATTATTATTTTACCGTTCTCACTCTACAAGTTTCCTGTTAGTTTAGGAATTCCCTATGGGTTGAAATAATACATACCCAAACGATCTTTTGGATTATGGAATATTGTTATGGGTTGAAATGATAAGCCCAAGCGATTTTATTAATATTTAATTTTGGGATTGTAGGTTAAAATGATATATACCCATAAAGTTTAAATTATTGCGGCTTGAAATGATAGATATTCGTATCACTTGACCATAGGTTAGAAAATTATATACGGACACCGTTGGTCTATTTTGAAAAATGATTTCCAATGTTTTGAAAGGATATATATGGGTTTTAATAAATATTGATTTTTAAATATAATATAAAGGTTTTAATTTTATTTTAATATGTGTAAAAAAAAATTGTTAGATTTTTAAATTATACGTTTTGGAAATTTTAAAATTGTAAGCCAAAGTTTTAAAATGTAAATTATAAAATTTTACATATAACTTTATTTTTTTAAATATATAAAATAAGATTTAAAATAGATTTAATAAGAGGTTTGATTTGATTTAATAATTAAATTAATATATATATATATATAATATGTTTTAAAATATTTATTTAAGATTTATATTAATATTTGGAAATAGTTTTTATAATAACTTTAATAAATATAGGTTGGAAAGATAAATTAAAGTTGAACTTGAAATTTAAATTGGTTAATAATTGTATTTAAATAGGAATTGATTTGAACTTATTGATTTTGAGACTTTAAAGGTATGATTTTTATAACTCGATAACTAGAATTTTAGTAAAGGTGATTAAATGAATATTTTCAAATTTTGAATAAATTGAAATTGAATATTTATTTAAAAATTTGTAATTTGAGATTTTATTTAAATGTTATTAAAAGCGATTAAGTGAATGTTTTAAATTTAAATAGAATTAAAATTGAATTTTGAAATATAAATGAAATTTATCAAATTGATTTATTGTCAATACTTGAATATTTAAACTTTGAAACCTACTGAATTGGAAGCGGTTAAAACTTGTAGTTCGAACCAAGATTTGAAATCGATATAAATTAAAAATGGTTTTAACGACAATTTGAATTGAACCTTTAACCTTTTAAATTAAAATCATTGAACTTAATTGATTTGTTAAATCTTAGAACTAAAGTTGATTTGAATTGATTTGTGAAATTGGAAGAAACAATTTTAATTTAAAACCATTTTCGACATAAACACTTTTTAATATATAAACTATTTTTATTATATAAACTATTTTATCTATAACCTATTTTTTTTACATAAACTATTTTAATGTATAACTATTCTAATATATAGACCACTTTCAAACATTCAAACTGTTAAGTTGGAACTGTTATGACTTAGATTTAATGGATTTAAATGCTTATACTTTGATATGATGGTTTAACTTTTTTTGTGGTTGTTATTTTGGAAATGAATATGATTTAAAGTGATATGATTTCAAAAGTGAATATGATTTGAAAGTGATATGTGTAACGACCCGATTTTTCAACGGCCGAAAATCGACATCAATACGTCCATTGTATGAAATGCCGAGCAATAGGATGTCGGAAAACCGAACCATTAGGGTTAAAGAAGAAGGAGGTAGAATAAGAAATAGAAACAATATAGAATCTTGCCAATGCAGCGGAATAAAATATAATAGATAATAACTAATCTTTACATAAAAGAAACTATATCTATTTTATACATACATCATCAGAATACAACATCAGAGTTCAACAACATTCATAACACACAAATGGACAGTTATATTAACTTATCCTTCCCAAACTGACAATACAACTTACGACACAACGGAATTATACATCAAGTACGTATGCTACATCTCGCCATCCAGCTCGTCTCCTGAGCTTCACAACATCCTTTCTTGAATCTATAATACTCGTTCTGACCCGAGCATTATTGTTAAACAGCACCCGAGTCAGTCTGAAAAATCAGCGTGAGAAAACACTCTCGATTGGAATATTAAAATTTTCAAAATCATTTGAAATCAAAGGTATCTCGTAAGACGACGCCACCAACAAACATGCCATGTTTTTACTTTACGATAACCAAAACATTTCTTATAAAATCC
Source organism: Allium cepa (assembly GCA_030765085.1). Classification (NCBI taxonomy): domain Eukaryota; kingdom Viridiplantae; phylum Streptophyta; class Magnoliopsida; order Asparagales; family Amaryllidaceae; genus Allium; species Allium cepa. The sequence continues at coordinate 829,345,133 of CM060941.1, read as the reverse complement.
TCTGATATTATAATAGTGTCTATATACAAATACTTATTCAAATAGCCGAAATTGTTACATTATTAAATTCCAGCTACTAGCCACAAAGTGGGTTCTACAAACAAAAACAGTAAAGGTACGTAGGGAGAATGGATTTCCATCAATGGCAGGGCAACTGGAGTACCGCCCATCACAGTATATGGTCTAGATCACCGTATCGAGGATCCACCCCGATTCTTTGCATCACAAGACCGGAGCTACCCCTTACTGGATAGTCCGAATAAGTTCACTCCGAGGTTGGGATCAGCAACCGCCCACACAACCGAAATAAAAGGGACATCTAGACAGAGGCGACCTTACCCTAATTGGTTGCTAGCCACTTAGCCTTGTGTGCACCTCCCCTGTTTTAGCCATTCCCGGTTGACGAGGCTCGAGGCTATGCGTTACCTTTTTAGCACACGTTCACTTAGAATGCTCGCCATCCTCTTGACGATGTTCTGAAAGCATTCATCCATACAAGTCTGTTCCGGGTTCGAACGGAACCGAAGAGACTACTCCTGTAACATCCATTTTGGAATCACCCTCAGGATTAGTAGTGATTAGCCCTTGCACTTCACTGCTCCATCTTCAACTCCATGATCTTGTCTTCCACACGAAAACTTTCAAACCGGATCGAAGTGATTTTCAGGAAATTAATCCTGATCCCGGTCTCTTCGAAACGATCAGCACATTTGGCGAATATTGACAGTCGGTTATTAACTATCAATTAAAACCCACAAACGACCATCAGAGTTAAATAATTTTTCAAATTATTTATTATTCAGAATATCTTCGCAAAATATCTTCTTCACTTCAATCTTTTGAAATCTGTTTCAAATCTCGTTTTACTTGCGGAATAAATTCCCAAAATTGTTTATTTCCCACTGAAAATTACCAAGTCCGAATACTTTAGATTTGAAAATAAGTTAAATCATTTTATTTTAAAATATACTTTAATACATTTAAATTAAAACTACTTAAATACTTTATTCAAAAATATGTACTTTAAAACTATGTTATAAAATATTAAAAAAAAAATTAAAATAAAAGTCAAACCAAACTAAATTTTAATATAAGAGTTACAAAATTCTGTACAAGGTTTCAAATAAAACTTTACCGAAATTATCTTTAAAATAAAACTATTTATAAAAATATAAATATTAATAATTATCTTTAAAATCATAATACTAGTCAAACCTTTCAATTAATTACTACTACAATTAATTTAAATAAATGTTTACTTTTAAAATTTAAACAACTTAAATAATAATTTCATAAAAACATTCCTTTAAACAAATTTAAAACTTTTAACTCATACTAATAATCTGCTTTGAAAAAAACATACCTGGCTTTTCAGGGGAATACACTTCCGTTCCACACCTTTTTAAAAATAATCCACTATTTATTTTTTAAAATAAATTACCCATTTCTTTATAAATTCCCATCGTGAATTTGTACTTCCAAATATTCCCTAACATCTTATTTCACTTCATAAAACCAGTTTATAAATTTCATAGTCTCACTCCTTTTGAATCACAGTTTCAAACACTTTATCAATCTCCAAATCGATTTCCATATTACTTCATTTTGAAATAAATTCCTTTACTTACTCAATTTATTTCAAAACCCATTAACTTCATATTTTACTTCTTAATTATGATTTAAAATCTTTTTAATTGAAAATGTCAATTTCATACTTTTTCAAATTCCTTCTTTATCTTTTCCAATAAATTTAAACCTTGAATTTTAAAATAAATCCTTTATTCCTTTAAATAATATCACTTAAGTTTTAAAGTTCATTATTTCCTCGTCTTATTCAAAATCTCCTTCCCATACTCGGAATTTATTTATTAGAATTTAAAAATCAACTTTTATTCTTTTCTAATTCATTCTCTAATTTATTCAAATTCTCTATAATTATTTTACTTAAAAAATCTCTCTTTTATTTTCTCATCAAAATCCAATCTATATATTTTTGATAACTCAGTACACCCAAATATATTCGGTCAAACCATAGCATCCAATATTTCAATTACCAATATAGTCTATCTCAAATTTTCAAATCATATCACAGAATATTAGAACAAATCTAAATATTTTGAGGAATCCAGTTGGATCTCTCCAACCTATTTCCCTGCATCCACAGATGTTAGCACAATATAAAATACCAATTCCATTTCGAGGTGGAATATCACGGTATATGAGGTTATATTATCTCATCCTCTATTATGCGGCACATAGGGTCTCATCCGCTATATAATGCGAGAAATCAATCACTCCAATATATATACATATACTACTATATATAACATACCACATCCAATCAATTCAATCATTCAATCAAAATTTAAATTTAACTATTTAAATTTAAATAACAATCCAGATGAGTGAGATTAACTCACCTTTTATTTTGCTGTTTGCAATCCATTTCCATCTTGACTATTTCTCCATAAATTTTGGACCTTGTATAAACATCATACGATTTATTAATATTTGAACAAATCGAATAATCAATTACCATTTAATAAATTTATTTTAAACTAGAAATTTACTTTTAAATTAACATTTTCTTTTAGAAACCTTCTAGTAAGTAAACTAATTCATAGGTTAATTTAACAATTTAATCACCAAATCCAATGTTGTAAAATAACTAGTAAATTAAAAATGTGTGTAAGTATATTTATTTCCTTTTAAAACAACCCATATATATGCTTATAAAAATAATTTATAGATCTAAAAAAATCTAATTTTATATAAAATCTTCGAACACTTAAAATTTCTGTTATATATATATATATATATATATATATATTTCTTTTTAAAAACACTTACGCTATATAAAATAGTTTGTATAATTTCCAAAATCTAAATTTTATATATCTTTCCAATTCAATTCAATTTAAAATTGCTGCCTTCATAAATCTTAAATAAAATTTCAAGTTTTCTATATATTTTCTCTTCTGCATATATTTTAAATTAACCAACAAGCTGATGTATAATATATATATATATATTCTAACCTATATATACATATATATATAGAACTAGACTAGACAGGTTTGAACATTACTGTAAATATTTCAGCTTCCTCTATATATATATGTATCTAACTAAAATTTTTTAACCGTTCAAACCTTATATATTATTGTTAGCACTAGAATCGGTCACTTACACCCTTAAGAGAGTTTATGTTGAGAGATAAATGAAGAAAGTAAATTAAAACATAGAATTGTATGCTAAATTAAATGCAAAAACAAGAACACCGGATTTATAGTGGTTCAGCGTAACTGCCTACGTCCACTTTGAATCTTGATCTTTAATGCTTCCATAAATAATTGAATAAAAATACAATCCGTACTATAATGGCTTGAATATAAGAGCTAAGTAAAATAGAATAAGTCTTGAATGCAGCAGAGTCTCCTTAGTGTTCTCGAAAAAAGGTCCATTTCACTGTCCCCCTGCCCTTCTATTTATAGACGAAGATGGGTCGGACTTCCCTAATGGGTCTAGGAATAAAGTACCTCAGCCCATGTTAACTTCTGTGCGCCGAGCCATAGTTGCCGAACGACAATTGCTGAACGAGGTTGGTCCAACCAGAGAATGCTGGGCGAGGCCTCAGTGTCGAGCGGCACCTGTATGCCGAGCCATATCCCAGGCCGAACGACATTCGTATGCCAAGCGAGGTATGTACGTTGCATTGCGCTCGTATGCCGAACGAGGTGAAATACCGAACGACCCTTCTATGACGAGCGAGGTGAGATGTCGAATGTCCCTTCAATGCCGAACGAGGTGAGATGCCGAATGACCCTTCAATGCCGAACGAGGTGAGATTCTAAACGTCCCTTCAATGGCGAATAAGGTGAGATGCCGAATGACCTTTCAATTCTGAGCGAGGTGCTGCGTCGAACGACCCCTTCATGCCGACGAGGGAAGATGCCGAGCGACCTCTCTATGCCGAATGAGGCAAGATGTGGAGCGACCTTTCCATGCCGAATGAGGCACTATGCTGAGTGAACTCTCAATGCCGAAGGAGGCTCTATGTCGAACGACCCCTCAATGCCGAACGAGGCTCTATACCGAGCGACCTCTCAATACCGAACGAGGTAAGATGCTGAATGATCCTTTTACGCCGAGCCTCTTGTTACTTGGTCAAGCCATCGGGTAACACTTGCCTCCCAAAGTGTATCATATGGATGAACATGATGCGCTTTGAACCATGAGCACTCTGTGTTTCTCTTTAAGCCCTTGCTCTGTCTCTTCAATAGTGGAACCTTACAAACTCCTGGATCCAGAGGGAGGTTCGAATGCCGAGCGAGTCATGGATGCCGAACGAGGCATTGGATGTCGAACATCATCTTGATGCCGAGCGAGATATCGATGCCGAACGACATATTAACACCTTGACTGGTTCTACCGATCAATGTCCTTTCACCTTCTCTCCTTCTTATATAACCCAACACTTCTCCTCTTTCCCCCTTTTACTTTTACCTCCACTCTACAAGGCTTTTGAACTCTTCTATCATTAGACTTCTGCTAACACCACAACATCCCCTCTCCCTTTCGAATCCTATATGTTGCCTCTCGACTACCCTTGACAACAAGCCCAAGTTGATTCCAATTCCAAATCGAGCGATTCACTAGACTTCGATCCATTCTTCTAGGTATGAACCTCTCGATTTTTTAGCTTCCTCAATTAGGGGTTTGGTACAAGATTCAAATTCACATCTTTCCTTTAACTCATGAATAATGGAAGTCATGTATATAAGGAAGATGGATCTAAGGTTTCAAACGTTCCTTTGGATTGGATGGAGAGAAAGAAGAGGGTGTCGGCCCAGTAGGAATTGGTGAGGTTAGCTACTGTTGGTCGAGGGTGGCATGCGTGTTGAAGTAGTGATCGATTGGCCATTTAGGAAGATGTTTAATTTGTTTGAAGAAAGGAGTTGGAGGAAGACGTATGGATGTGGCTCGGCATGATTTTCTCATGCCGAACGATGGAGAGGGAGGGTAAGAGTGAAGTTGGAGTTGGGTCTAGCATGCCGAGCGATGTGGCTCGGTATGACCACGGCTCGGCATGACTCCCTTACGTCGAATTAGGTAATAGGGAGTGTAGGAGAGAAGTAGAAGTTATGGGCAGAGTGCCGAGCGATGCGGCTCGGCATGACTTGCCGAATGACCCATCTGTGCCAAACGGTAGAGATGGAGGGTAGGAAGGAAGTTGGAGTTGAGGGCAAAGTGCCGAGCGATGCGGCTTGGCATGTTTGCGGTCCGGCACCATCGCGGTTCGGCATGACTTGTCGCAGGCCGAACGGTGGAGAGGGAAGGTAGAGTGCAGTGTACAACAACAATACTAGTCGAACATAATGCATAGTTGACTTGACCTATTTTTTATGCCCAAATATATGACGATGAGCAAGTACAATGACTTAAGCAATTAAGCATATCGAACAAGCCAGACTGATAACTCCTCTGTTTTGACAACTACAAACCTGAATTTAACTTGATTAAAATGGATAATAACCTTCAACTTACAATGTCGATGTCGAGTTCAAAACATAAACCATCTTACGACAAGCTCTCGTAGACGGTCAGCGATGACGGTCATCGAAGATGATAGTTTGAAGCCTAACTTTATTTCATCAAGTCTGTGACTTTTAATTTCTTGGCACTTATATTTGAATGATTGCACCACACGGGGGAAGTATTTTTTTTCTTAAGTCTAATGTCGATTGTTTTTCAAGTACAGTTCAAACAGGTGTTTCGTCAGACCCAACACTCACTAGAGATATCCGGACAGACCCGAGTTAACTTCTCAACAAGAAGTAGTTGGAACTTCAAATCCATCAACCATTCTTGTTTAACATATTCCGAGTCCCGCAATCACATCCATTGACTTGGCTCTCGATGCCTTGGATACAGCGATCTTTTTAGACGATCCGTATGATTCTCAGGCCTCGAGAATTAACGAAAGCACACTTCGCTGCAATAGATTTATGTGTTGGGTTGGTAGCGTGCTTCCATTCAACTCCTTTCTTCGCAACCTACTATAGTATATTGAGATCGCTCCATCGCAATTACACCCAAACGGTCATGCGTTCGTGTACGGCACATGCATCCTCTTCATGAGTATCCTTTCAAGCTCCCGACTCTTGGCAATATCCGATACATTTATCGTTTCAAGAGATGATCGGACAGCCCATCTTTTGTATTCCTCGAACCACACAACAAATGTCAAATTCAGACCGAGGCATGGAACAAATTCGCCCAGTATAAGCAAGAGTGGTTCTACGTGCGCTGCCCTCTTGGCCTTGCAAGGAGATGGGTAGAAAGAATTAATTTTCTTTTGTGGATCAATACTTGCATTTGGTTATCTACTTTTGCAGGTATCGGCCCACGTCCCGAAGGCTCTATTCTGAAGCTTTTGAGGCTATTCGAGCTATCCCCACAGGAGACCGGGACATTAGGTCTCTTATTTCGAACGAGCCACTCTCGAGGTCTAGGCTGCTGGTTGCAGGCCACCGGATAAACCTTTCTCAAGGTGTCACCATAACAGCATCTTCCTTGAGCAAAGGTAAAAAAAGCAAGCTGGGCCCTCAGCACGTGACACCCTTGGCACATCTGAGGGGGGAGATTAAAGAAGTAGAAATCAAAGTTGAGCCCCGAGTTGTGTATCTTGACGATCCTTTGAACAAGCCTTTGAAGGTCATCCTTCTTGGTAGGTCCAGGCCACTAGAAGTTCCTTGCCCCTCCTTGGATGTTACTTCCCAATCAGGAAAAACGTCCAAACGAAAACGCATGGGGAAAGAGTCATTTGAGCAAAGAAAGGAGGAGGAGAAAACCAAGAAATCGAAGAAGTAGCTGTTACGCTCGTTCGACGAGAGCTAGCTTAGATTATGAAATTATTTTTATTTATGTTTGTAGTCAATGTAAATAGACTTTCGACTCCGAATTGTGAGGAGTTGTAGTAGAACCTCATTTTGGATGAATAAATAAAACTTAGTTCTTTTGTCTTTCAAACGACTTTTACCGTTCAACTTTCTGTATTATCATGGTCGAAACCCGAGCTATTATGAGTTACATAAACCCCCAATTCATATTCATATAACTCAGAAATTCTTTGGAATTGTACATCCTTTATTCCACGCACTGGGTACTTAGAATATTTTTCAGTCCGTACACTAGGGACTTGATGACTTCCAGACAGTTGTACTCTAGTCTGCACTCCAAGGACTTAAAGACTTTTAAGCCGTTTATACTCTAGTCCGCACTCAGGTGACTCAGAGTACTCCAGTTCACACTCAAGGGACTTGTATATTTCAAGTCGTTTATACTCTAGTCTGCACTCAGGGGACTCAGAGTGCTCTAGTCGGCACTCAGGGGACTTGGAGGTTTTAAGTCGTTTATACTCTAGTCCACACTCAGGGGACATGGAGGTTTTAAGTCGTTTATACTCTAATATGCACTCAGGGGACTCAGAGTTCTCCAGTCCGCACTCAGGGGACTTGGAGCTTTTATGTCATTTATACTTTAGTCCGTACTCAGGGGACTCAGAGTACTCCAGTCCACACTCAGTGGACTTAGAGATTTTGAGTCGTTTATATTCTAGTCCGCACTTACGGGACTCAGAGTACTCCAGTCCGCCCTTAGGGGACATGGAAATTTTAAGTCGTTTATACTCTAGTCCGCACTCAAGGGACTCAGAGTACTCCAGTCCACGCTCAGGGGACTTGGAGATTTTAAGTCGTTTATACTCTAGTCCTCACTCAGGGGACTCCGAGTAGTCCAGTCTGCACTCAGGGGACTTGGAGCTTTTAAGCCTTTTATAATCTAGTCCACACTCAAGGGACTCAGAGTACTCCAGTTTGCACTCAAGGGACTTGGAGATTTTAAGTCGTTTATATTCTAGTCCGCACTTAGGGGATTTGGAGATTTTAAGTCGTTTATACTCTAGTCCGCACTCAGGGGACTCAGACTACTCCAGTTCGCACTTAGGGGATTGGAGATTTTAGGTCGTTTATACTCTAGTCAGCACTCAAGGGACTCAGAGTTCTCCAGTCCGCATTCAGGGGACTTAGAGATTTTTAGTCATTTATGTGCATTCGTACGTCAGACAGAATAATGTAACCCTAGTTTTCTGCCATAAAATTATCATACATGGAAACATCAATAATTCATGGAAAAAATGGCTTCAAGCCTTTATTAATGAAGCAAGCTAAATTGTCTTGTTACATGCTAAAAACTAAGAATCAATGAAATGAAGACATACTGAAAATGATTGCAACAAAAATAGAAAATGAATAGACTAAGTATAGTAATGTCGTAGATGCTCGCTCTTCCATGCTTGGGGGAGTGTCGTGCCATCAACGGTCGCTAGCTTGAAAGTTCCTTCTCCATGCCTCCGTTCAATGACGTACGGACCTCCCCATGTGGGATTCAGATGTGACGGGACTGGAAAAAATCGTTTCAAAACGAGGTCGCCCAAGTCGAAGAGTCTTGGTCGGACTTTTTCTTTATAATATCGAGCGAGTCAGTGTCTATACACGGCCGCTCTTAAATCAACTTCTTCACGTTTTTCATCAATGAAGTCCAGCGATTCCAGCAAAAGTTCCTGATTCGTCTTGGGGTCGTAATGAGTTACCTGATGTGACTAAACTTCAAGTTCTACGGGTATAACAGCCTACGTTCCATATGCCAATGCGAATGGTGTATGGCCAGTCGCGGACTTGTGGGTGGTTCTATAAGCCCAAAGTGCAGTTGGAAGTTCATCCACCCACTTGCCTCTGGCCTTTTCCAAACGATTTTTCAGCATGGACTTGATTATTTTGTACAGGGCATCCACTTGTCCATTGTCTTTTAGATGAGCAACTACTGTAAATCTTTTTTCAATGCCATACTTTTGACAAAATTCTTTGAACTCTTTGCTTTTGAATTGAGTTCCGTTGTCTGTAATGATAGTCCATGGGATGCCAAAATGACATATAATATTTCGTACAACGAAATTAATGACCTTCTTGGTGGTGATCATGGCTAAGTGCTCTGCTTCCGCCCACTTAGTAAAATAGTCGACCACAACTATCACGTATTTCGCACCACCTTTAGATATGGTGTTTGACACATCTCCTTACATAGTCTGCAGCATTCCGATTTACAGTTGGCCAATAGTATCCATAGCGGAGGATTTTCTTTGCTTATGTCTGCCCCCCAGTATGGTCACCACATTCTCCTTCATGCACTTCCTTCAGGACTTGTATCTCGTCGTGGGAAATGCGCCGGAGTAAGGGGTCGAGAGTCCTTTCCGATACATTATTCTATCCTGCATTACATATCGTGAAGCCTTACGAATGACTTGTCTTTCGCTCCTTCTTTCGGGCAAGATCCCGTGTAGCAAGTGTTGTTTGAATGGGGTCATCCATGACTCCTTCTTAATCTCTGTTTCTAACACGAGATCTATTTCCATTACATCTATACTCAGAGCATGTAAGGTTTTGACAAGAACCAATCCTATTTGCTATGTATCGCCTGTGCTTGCAAAATTTGCCAATGACTCAGCTTCTTTATTTTGTTCACGTGGGATATGCGAAATATCATAATATTCCAGATTTGCTAGCAGCTCTTGAACCCGTGCAAGGTATGGGGAAAGTCTCTGTCCCTTCACTTGATAGTCCCTCCGCACCTGGTATACCACCAATTGCGAGTCACAAAAGATTTCAACCGATTTAACCCCTAGCTCTCTGATGAGTTTCAAGCGAGCAATCAATGCTTCATACTCGGCTTCGTTATTTGTTGCTGGGTATTCGAGCTTCAAAGCATAACAAACTGATCGATTTTCGGGAGTCACAAGAACTATGCCGGCTCCCGAGCAACGGTCGTTAGATGCCCCGTCGGTGTACATCTTCCATCGAATGGGAGGTATGACATTGTGAATGCTTGATTCGTATAACATGGTGAATTCAGCAATGAAGTCTGCTAGCACTTGCCCTTGTATGGCCCTTCGTGGCAGGTAGGTAATATCGAACTGAATCAACTTAATATTCCATTTTAACAACCTTCCAGGGGTTTTTAATCGTTGGAGTACCTGTCGCAAGGTTTGGTCAGTATAAATACTGATTGAGTTTGCTTGAAATTATGGTCGGAGCTTGCGTGATGCAATCACCAAACAATAGGATAGTTTCTCAATCTTAGGATAGTTTCTTTCTACCCCCGTTAAACGTTTACTGACATAGTACACCGGCTTTTGAACTCGGTCCTCCTCACGAACCAAAGCAGTACTGATAGCATGTTGGGATACAGCCAAGTACACGTACAACATCTCATGGTCTACCAGTTTCGATAGTATCGGGGGACTTTCTAAATGCCTTACCAGAGCTCAGAACGCTTCCTCACAGTCGGGTGTCCATTCAAAATTCCTCTTTTCTTTCTTTATTACGTCGAAGAAAGGGATACACTTATCTATGGCTCTGGATATGAATCGACTCAGCGCGGCCACCTTTCCATTCAAGCTTTGTACCTGCTTTATAGTTCTGGGCACTTATATGTCTTGAATAGCTTGAATCTTCTCCGGGTTAGCTTCGATTCCCCGCGCATTCACAATGAAATCCAAAAACTTCCCTGACACAACGCCAAAGAAACACTTCAAAGGATTGATCTTCATTTCATAATGTCTGAGTATATCAAACATCTCCGTTAAGTCCCGAATGTGGTCGTTTGACTGAGATGACTTCACGAGCATGTCATCCACATAGACTTCCATCGTTCTACCAATCTGGTCTTTAAACATTCGATTCACTGGATGTTGATAAGTCGCTCCCGTGTTTTTCAATCCGAAAGGCATCACTACATTGCAATATAACCCAACATCTATGACAAAATTGGTGTGTTCTTGGTATGGAATGTGTATCGAGATCTGATTATATCCAGAGTACGCATCCATAAATGACAGTAACTCGTGTCCGGCCGTCGAGTCGACCAGCTGGTCGATTCTTGGTAAAGGGAAACTATCCTTCGGGCATGCTTTGTTCAAATCAGAGTAATCAATGCAAGTTCTCTACTTCCCATTTGTTGTCCTTACAAGCACAGGGTTAGACACCCATTCAGGGTAGAGGGCATCGCGGACGAACCCGTTGGCTTTGAGTTTGTCCACCTCCTCTCTGAGAGCAGCGGACCTCTCCGGGTCCATGCCTCTCCTTTTCTGTTTTACAGGAACGTATTTCGGGTCTATGTTCAACATATGACTTGCAATAGCGGGAGAAATCCCACACATATCTGAATGTGTCCAAGCAAAAACATCCAGGTTCGCTCGGAGGAAATCAGTGAGATCCTCGGCCATTGACGGGTCGAGTTGTGATCCAATCTTAAGCACTCGTGATGGGTTGTCTAGGCTGAATGGAATGTCAATCGTCAGTTCACCTGGTGCTGCTTTTGCTTCCTTGGGTTCCCCATCATCATCCCTCGAATCTGTGTCTCTATGGATCTGAGAATGTCGTCCGAGCCAGGGCTCAGTCACTACTTGTAAATTGTCAGTATTCCGGATGCGGATGGAGTTGTCCGCAACCTTTCCTTTTTCTCTTCGCCGGGCCCGTGTCTCGGCTGAATGGAATGTCAATCATCAGTTCACCCGGTGCTGCTTTTGCTTCCTTAAGTTCCCCATCATCGTCCCTCGAATCCATGTCTCTATGGATCTGAGAATGTTGTCCGAGCCAGGGCTCGGTACAACTTGTCAATTGTCAGTATTCCGGATGCGAACGGAGCTGTCCGCAATAGGGGTGGGCACGGTCGGTTAACCGAACCGATCAATTAATTTTTTCGGTTAACTATTATATACAAGCGGTTCGGTTAACCATTGGTCGGTTAATATTAGGTGAATTGTACCGACCGAACCGAAAATATTTAACCGCGGTTAACCGGTATTTTCGAACGGTTAACCATTGTGTTTTAGCGGTTAACCAATTAGCAAACTAACCGTTCGAATTGTCTTGGTTAACCTATTGGACAGTTAAAAAACAAAAAATAACCTGCACTAGTAGTCTTGTACAACTAAATAGACATTACAGCAGTAGCAGGTAAGTCAAGAACTAGAGTAATACAAATTACAAAGTGTGTAGCATGTTTCTACTGAACTGGATAATACAAATTACATAATAATCCTTCAAATTACATAATACAAACATATGCTGCAATAGTAATAGTTTAGGCCAAAATTCAAACATAAATCAAAGCCAAGAACTAGCATCAGCATAAATGGCAAAATGAAATTCTTGTAGCAACAGCAAGCCAAGAACATGTAGCAACAGAAATGCAGTTTGCGACAACATAAATCCAATTTCTCCATGCACGCTGGCACTTGCAGCAGCCAGTAGCCGGCCTAAAACATAAAATGAAAATTTTTAACCAGTACATGAAAGAAAGGTGGACAATTAACAAATCAACATAGTACCCAAGTCAAATAAACCCACCACACTTTTACAATAATTTTATAGTAACTCAGGTAGTAGAAAGTAGAAAAAAGCATGAAGTGGACAAATTTAACAATACAGAAATATGTATTTGCATCTTATATATGCATTTGCATCTTACTAAAATGATAAAACCACCTTCTGTTAACCATTAATTGAGCAAGTATGTTAAAAAAGCATGAAGCTTGGGAACATGTCAAATTTTCAATAACATTACTGCATACATATTACATAATTCAATGCTTTAGCACTAACCAGTAACCAACAACCCCACACTCAAGTCTCACTAGTACTACTCATACTCAATGCTCATAATTCATATTAATAAATAATGAATCAAATCAATGAAGATATTTATTAAGTTCATGCCAATACATAAAATAACATTACATAATTCATAATACAACAGCAGCCAGGACCATAACTGCAGCTAGTAAGCCACCAAGTGAGTAGTTCACCTAACTTGTAATATTAAAAGAGTTGGGCAGCTGATATGAAACTGTCAACAGATCTTAAAATTTTATATGTCAGTGACTCGTGAGCTTAAAAGTTTATGAAGATTTTAAAGGACTTCAACAAATCTTAATTGCTATAAATATATTGTTGTTGCCATTGGCAACATCTTCGGTTTCCATATGAATTTCACTTTTAGGAATCTAACACCCATGGAAGAAGGAACAAAATAACTACAAAATAAACTACAACATATGAACTAACCTACACTAAATGAACATATAAACATTAAGATCTAATACCCAATTAGTAGTGATATGAATTATTTAATTACAACATAAATAACTTCCTGCTCACAAATTACTACATAAATAATTATAGCATAAATTGCAGCATAAATAATTACAGCATAAATTAGTGATAAAAGGTGTAATATAACATATGTCGTTTAGACATTTGGGGATTATTGAACTAGCCGAATTCGACAACAAAATAATAACAGCAGTTAACTAGCAAGTAGCAACTAAAATAGCAAATTAGCAATCTTGATCTAGCATAATAAAAATTTATACTTACATGCTCTCTCTTTATCGTCGTCCTCAATGGATTCGATGCCACGTCTGTTTGCAGTAGTCAACTCGACTCAAACTCGAACAGTTGAATCCTGAAGGCGTTCAAGACTAGCAGCCTATCACTCGACGATCAACAGTAATCCAAGCAGCAAATCGCCGAGCGATCAATTGATGGGGATTTAGGAGGGACAAATTAGATTAGATCTAGGTTTTTTTTCCTTCGTGCTCTATTTTGAACTGAAGTATGAATTAGCAGGCGAACGAGAGTACTCATGACTAGGGCACTGGTAGTGGGTATAAAATCGAGTAGTGGGCTCTGGGCTGGGAACGAAACAAAATGGATCAGAAAATAGAAATTGGATAGTGGGCTGTGTTGCATTTTGGACTGGTTCACTTATATTTAAGAAATGGTCGGTTAACAGTTAACCGACCGACCTAATTTTTGTTAACCGTTAACCAAGCCGAAAATATTCGGTTAAGGTCGGTTGGTTAACCAATGATGTAGGTTAACCAATTTTAGCGGTTAAGTTGGTTTGGTTGTGGTCGGTTAAGATGGTTAAGTCGGTTAAATCGGTTAAATGCCCACCCTGAGTTGTCTTGGCTGAATGGAATGTCAATCATCAGTTCACCCAGTGCTGCTTTTGCTTCCTTGGGTTCCCCATCATCGTCCCTCAAATCTGTGTCTCTATGGATCTGAGAATGTTGTCCGAGCCAGGGCTCGGCCACTACTTGTCAATTGTCAGTATTCCGGATGCGGACGGAGCTATCCGCAACCTTTCCTTTCTCTCTTCGCTGGGCCTCTCTCAGCTCAACCACATAACATGCGCGACCGGTCGCCTGATCGCCATGCACAACGCCAACTCCTTTGTCTGTCGGAAATTTCAGAGTCGGACACCATGGGGCCAAAGCTGCCCTAAACTCTACCAGGGCCGGTCGATCCAGAAACATATTGTATGGAGAATCAACATCCAAAACTATGAAAGGTAGGATTCGCACTCTCCTACGTTCACCTTGTCCTAGTTCAACTGGCAACTCAACATATCCCACTACATCAGTCGCTGCACCATTAAAGCTATCGATACGGGCTTTAGATCGGTTTAAATCTTCTGCCTCCATCTTCATTTGGTTGTATGCCTTTTTGAAGATGATGTTAACGGAACTTCCACAATCAATTAAAATTCTCTTCACATATGCTGGCCCGATCGTCGCAGAAATGACCATCGGATCAAAGGCAGGAGCCTTCACCTTATTCGCATCTCGGCTCCTAAATACTATATAGTCTGTCATCATGCGTTGTTGCTTAGCGAGGGTCCCACACTCCACATTCGAACAACACTCGTAATCTGCATGCCTTAAGGAGTTATCATACCGCTCCATTTCCTGCTATTTCTTGTCTGCAGGATGAGTTCCACCGACGATAGTGTTCATGACCAGTCTCCCTACAGATCGGGCAGGCTCTGGATGGCATGGGGCCGGCCCGCATCCAGGGTCCGATGTTCCTTGCCTACCTTCCAATGGGTCCTTGACAAACTCCTTCAATTTTTTCTGTCTAATCAACTTTTCTATGGCATCGTGGAGGTTTCTACACTCTTCTGTATTGTGCCTGTAAGTCTCATGGTAGTGACAGTACTTCCTAGTCCGCTTCTGCTCCTCTGTTGACTATTTTGGGCGAGGCTTTCTGTATTGAAAAGTGTTACAAGTTGACAGATAAATATTCTCAAGAGATGCATCCAGAGGGGTGTATTCATTGTAGGTTGGAATCCTTGGCTTTCATTTCCCTGCTTCTCTTTTCTTTCCGAGATTTCCTCCTTCGGACCCTTTAGATTGCCCAGGTTTATTCTAGACATTGACTTGAACCTTCCCTGAATTGTCATCGGATTGTTTAACGGCGATGTTGTTTTTCACAATCTCCTGAGTAGACCCTGGTGCCTTATCTCGCCTCATCCATCTGGCTTCCTCTCTTCTTATGAATTGATGAGCCTTTGAATAGAAACGCTCCAGCGTAGTTGGAGGCTTTCCTGCCAACCAGTCTCCAAACTCTGAATCGGGATCCACACCTCGCATTACCGCCATCAGAATTATATGGTCATTACGGTTGCTAACTTCAGTAGCCGCAACATGAAATCTCTGCAAGTACTCTTTCAATGACTCTCCCGGAGCCTGGATTACACTAGATAGGGACATCACATCCTTGGGATGCGTGGCGTGTATCCTGAACTGTTCCACAAATTTCATCACCAATTCGTCAAAGCTGGATATAGACCATGGGGAAGTCGAGTGAACCACATGGTGGAGATTTCGGATAAAGTAATTAGAAAGCATCTACACTTTGTTGCATCATTTTCTTTAGTCGAATCCATCATCCATTCGTACCTCATCACATGCTGCCTGGGATCGGTCTTTCCATCGTAGGCCGGGATAGTTGGCGTGCTAAACTTCCTGGGGTACTCGGCCTGTAGAATAGTATTCGTGAATGGAGTATGACTCCTAGATATCCTCCAATGTTCATTGGTCAAGCCTTGATTCTCTCTCATCAACTGTCTGACCGTAGCCGATAAGTCCAGAGTTTGTATGGAGGATGGAAGGTTGGACTCTGTTCTTCAGGACCGCTCGGGTTGGTGTCTCCTCTGTTGGTGGTCTGCCAAACGTGTATCTTGGGGACCGGCTTCGTTAGGGTCTTGGTGAGTCGGGCGTCCAATTTCCATGCGTGTTCCTGCTCCTAAGTTTCCTGCTCTAGCTTGGGTGTGGTCTCGAAGATGCAAGTGATCCCTAGTTGATCGATCAATAACACCCGCTTATGCAGTTTCCGTTTTGTGGCGTCTACGCCTAGGAGGTTCATTGGACGAGGTTGAACTATCAGATGAAGAATAAGGGATGGGGCCACCTCCAGCATTCTGAGCTGTTGCTGAGTAAGATGAGTCATGAGGTTAGCGTTAGCTTGAATTTGTTCAGCAAATTGTCTCCTCCTTTCCATGAGTTCTCTCATCAGGTCGTTGAACTCCATTCTTGTAAAAACTTCCATCTGGCTATGGGTTTCGGTAGTCCCTATGCCAGGATTAACTTCCTGATTGCTAGATGCTATCTGTTGTACGATGGCGATCACGTTGACGTCCGCTTTATGAGAGGCAGATCTGGTACGCGGTCTTCCCATAATAGAGTTGTTGATAGAAACTCTGAGTAGATTCAATAGACATCCTGTGAATGACTTGGATCTCCTTCGGGGGATTTATTCAATCTAGTAGCTACAAAGCAGATCCTAGTGGCCTGAGAATTCGATTCTTAATGAAAGCACCAAAATGTTAGCACCAGAATTGGTCACTAACACCCTTAAGAGAGTTTATGTAGAGAGATAAATGAGGAAAGTAAATTAAAATAGAGATTGTATGCTAAATTAAATGCAAGAACAAGAACACCGGATTTATAGTGGTTTAGCGTAACTGCCTACGTCCACTTTGAATCTTGATCTTTATTACTTTCATAAATGATTGATTACGGATACAATTTGTACTATAATGGCTTGAATACAAGAGCTAAGTAAAATAGAATAAGTCTTGAATGCAGCAGAGTCTCCCTAGTATTCTCGAAAATAGGTCAATTTCACCGTGCCCCTGCCCTTCTATTTATAGACGAAGTTGGGTCGGACTTCCCTAATGGGCCTAGGAACAAAGTACCTTGACCCGTGTTAACTTCTGCGCACCGAGCCATAGTTGCCGAATGGCAATTGCTGAACGAGGTTGGTCCAACCAGAGAATGCCGGGCGAGGCCTTAGTGCCGAGCGGCACTCATATGCCGAGCCACATCCCAAGCCGAAGGACATTCGTATGTCGAGTGAGGGATGTATGTTGAATTGCGCTCATATGCCGAACGAGGTGAAATTCTGAACGACCCTTCTATGACGAGCTAGGTGAGATGCCGAACGACCCTTCAATGCCGAACGAGGTGAGATGCTGAACGAACCTTCAATGCTGAACGAGGTGAGATGCCGAGCGACCCTACAATGCCGAACAAGGTGAGATGCCGAATGACCTTTCAATGCCGAGTCAGGTGCTGTGCCGAATGACCCTTTCATACCGAACGAGGGAAGATGCTAGGCGACCTCTCGGTGCCGAACGAGACAAGATGTCGAGCGACCTTTCCATGCCGAACGAGGCTCTATGCCGAGCGACCTCTCAATGCCAAACTAGGCTCTATGCCGAACGAACCCTCGATGCCGAACGAGGCTCTATGCCAAGCGACCTCTCAATGCCGAACGAGGTGAGATGCCGAACGACCCTTTTACGTCGAGCCTCTTATTACTTGGCCAAGCCATCTGGTAGCAATTACTTTGATCTATAAATAAATGAATAAACTAATAACAACTTAAACTCAAATCTCAAATTACCTATAAGATTAGACCACATCCAGGCAAAAGCTCGACTTCCCTTGCATGTGCCTCCCCTTTCGCAAATTTCAATGCGACACCGCACCCCTCCTATAATGGTTCCTAGCTACGCCTTGCCACACTCGATCTAAGAACCACCTCCCTGCCTCAAATTGATGATTGAGTCGCACAAATAACGTAGCCCTAGCTCGAGAACGCGACCTTCAATCCACGTACCACCAGTAGCGCCGCCTTCCCAATGTCGACTGGCCAAGCATCTCGTGCTCGAGCTCGAGCTCACATCGCCACCATCCGTGACTGCAGCTTCGACCCGACGAATGCGATAGAAACCCTCAAATATCGGCCCCTTCTCGAAACTGGATTTGCTCAAATCGATTTGAACGAAAGAAGGCTGCGCTTGATTAATCCTAGCCCCGATTCGATTCGATTTGAATAGCACACACATTTTTTTATAAGGTTCGATTTCAAAATTGAAGAAGAGGAGAAAAGGACCAGGAAAAGGAAATCTGAATTTTCGAGCATTCTATTTCAAAGCTTCGTTCATCTTATTAATAGAGGAGACGTTTGTGAAGATGCAAGAAACGTGTCCTCAGGTTGGACAAGTGTTGGATGCATCTACCGAAAACTGAAGAGAAAACATATATATATATATATATATATATATATATATATATATATATATATATAATATTCAAATTTAAATTTAAATTTAAATCGTCTTCAATTCGAAGCTCAAAATTTCAGACTCCTACCGAGGCATGCCGCTAGGCGTTTATAATGTTAAACCCTTTTCTCAAACACAACGGAAAAGGTTTCGAGTCCTAATTCGATCGTATGGAGAAGATAGCTTTTTGAACCTAGTTAGTATATCGAATTTTCAATATTAATTTCAGCGCATTTACCTATCGTACGATCACACGACAACTCCAAACATTATGAAATTTGAAATTCGATAATAATGCAATATTACGGATCCAACGGAATTGGTTTCGTCAAATTCCGAGACTGTGCCTCGTAAGGCTATTTTTAAATATCGATTTAAACAATAAAATTTCAAACCGAACAAAACAGTTTTAAATTCAACTTTTTTTTACAAGTTCTATTACCTTCTGTACTGTTAATATAAATTTTCTAGGTCATCAAATTATTTTAACAAGCCTGGAACTCCAAATTCAACAATTTTCCCAATTTCCAGATATTAATTCAATATTTAAATTATTCAGTAAATAGCGATATTTGAAATTCAAATTAGAAATTAACTTTTAAATATTTAAAATCAATTAAATATTGGAATTTAAAATATCCAAAAATTCTGGGTTGTCACATTCTTCCCCCGTAAAAGAATTTCGTCCCCGAAATTGCTAGTTAAGAAGAATGCTTCGTAACTCGATAACTATTTTCCCAAAACCAACAGTCCAACAACTTACCAACCATCTTTTTATTAAAGACACACTAACCCTCTTACTAACTTTCCAAACTCAACCATAACTTCCAAACAATATTATTTACTCAACAATTCAAATTTAAATTTTAAACCAAATTTTAAATTATCAAAATTTTCTCATAATTTTTCTAACTCCCTAAATTTTTGAAATTTTTTGCCAGTGTCTCCTTTGCACGGCTAGATCGGTACAACTACAAAATGCCTCTACGGGCCCTCGGATTTCAAAAGAAAACAAAATCCCAAATGGCTATATCAGAAAATCATCAAATTTCATACAGAAATTTTAAATACATACCTTTATCGAACAAATTTCATTTATCTTCTAAAATCAAAAATCCTAATTCCCTTTTGTTTTTTAAACACCTGCATATCCTTCTTAGCCATAACATCCAACTGCAGATTTCACAATCATTTTATACATTTCTTTACAAAATTTTCAATATTCATTTCATTCATGGCCGTACGATGTCCGTATATCATCCGTACGCATCACCAAATCTGATTTCTCCTCGATCACGCAATTTCATTTCCGAACTAGTATCGTTCATCCGACTTTCTAGTGCAGACTCAGATCTGGTTTCTTGATCAGAAACCTTCATTCTCCTTGCATAGCCGCAAACTATAATAGAGAATTTCCAGGATCAATCAAAAATCCATATCCATGGTTCGTCGTCGAAAATCGAGCGAAAAATCCCAACTCGGATCGATATAACTATCTCGAAATTCTATGCTCGAATCTGGATCAAATCGTTATGCAAATAAAATAATGTACGTACATCCTACATATTTATCATAATTGATTATTAGCTATATCAATTCTCTTTTATTCACATTTATTTTGATTTCTATTCTCTTATGCACAATTATCCCATTTCACACTTCACTTAATCTTCATTCAATTATTCACATAGAATATTTTTCCTAATACCAACTTTACATAAGAATTTCACCATTCCTTCTTAAGTATAATATAAATGTTTTATATACCTCTTATAACTATTTTTTACTTCACCACTTTTATTTATCTGTACTTTAACTCAAATTTTCATTTTCAAATTCATCTGAATTCAATTTCCCTTTCATTTTAAATATTGAATTCTATTCACATTATCTCAATCCATACTTAATTGATCATTTCTCCAATCAGTTCCACTTACTAATTTATTTAAATCCCAATGGATTTATTTCTAAACTTTAAATTATTTTTAGTCTACTGCAAATTAATCTTTCAACTTCACTTTACTTTACTTCACCCAATCTACATTAATTATCATTCCAATATTTAATTCCAGTTCATTTACTTACCCAATTAATCAATTAGTTTACTTACTAATTTTTATTTTCAATACTTTGCTCTATTTAGTCCAACTCAACTATATTTTCCATTTTACTTTATTTAACACCATTCAAATTTAATTTCAATATCCAGTTTCAATTTCATTTGCTTACAAATATAAATTCATTTGTTCATTCACAAATTTATTTCCAACTAATAAATTTTATTTTCAATAACTTATTTTATTTAGCCTACTTAGATTTATTTCCTCAACGTTTACTTTTTGTTTAACTTGGTTTAGTTACATTCTAATTTAACTCAAATTTCAAGCTTCTATAAGTTCTCCAATTTATTTACCTTCTATTGTCTAATTTCTTTTAATTTACTATTTAAAAGTTAATTCCATTCCAGGCAAATTTCCCAAACTTATAAGTTTCCAAACCTATTTATAATCCATAAACATTTTTAGTCAAGCTTTTAGAGTTCAAACTACTACTTAAACCCTCAAAACATTTTATTCCAATTCCAGAGTCTTCAACAATCATTTAAGTATTTCAAAATCATTTTGAAATCAATTATATCCAAAATCCTTTGGTATCAAATTATCCTTTGAATTTTAAAATCAAAATGGTTTTACCAAATCAAAACGTCAACATTTCAAAAATCATTTTTGAAATCCATAATTCAATTGCATATCCAATTATTCCTTGAATTTTAAAGCCAACCCAGTTTTGCAAACAACTACAATTTAAAGCATTCGGGTAGCAATTCCTCTCTTGGAAACTCAAAAATGAACATCGATGATGCTGCAGTCATCATCGAAGTTATTTTCCAGCGATCGAAAAGACTTCAATGCTTTTATCTCTTTAAAACCCTTCAAATATTTTTAAATTCCAAATCTCACCAAACTTTTGAAAACCATTTTCAAACCCGAAGGAATTTGTGACGACCCAAGATTTCTGAATATTTGAAATTGAAATATTTAATTGATTTTAAATTTTGAACGATGGTTTAACTTGAATTTCAAATGTCGCTATTTATTTGATATTGTAAATATTGAATTAATGACTGGAAATTGTAAAAATTGTTGAATCGTGAGTTACAGGCGTATTAAAAATAATTTGAAAACTTGTAAATTTTATATTAATGAAACTGAAGTTAAGGAAAGCCTTAAATTTGAATTTAAAATCGTTTTGCCCAGTTTCAAAAATATATTATTTAAATTGAATTTAAAAAATAACCTTCCGAGGCATAGTCTCGGAATGCGAAGAAACTAGTTCCGTTGAATTCGTAATAGTGTACTATTATCAGATTTCAATTTTCGTAGTGTTTGGAGTGACCGTTTGGCCGTATGATAGGTAAACGAGTTGAGTTTTTATAGGAAATTTAATATAAATAATTGGGTCCAAAAAGCTATATTCTCCATAATATCGAATTAGGGCTCGAAACCTTTTCCATTGTCCGAAATAGGGGTTTAACATTATAAAAGCCTAGTGGCACGCCTCGATTAGAGATCGAGATTTTGAGTTGCGAAATCGAGACGATTTGAATTTAAATTTAAATTATGAATAAACAATATTATTTCATTAAAATCTTATGGCAAGCTTTTGTTAACACGTGTAGGAATTTAATGCACGTGTCTTTCCTGAAGAGAGCACGTGTCTTCTCTTTAGATTTGAAAACCAATACAGTAAAAAGAAAAATATAAGAAAAAAGCTTGAAAGAGAAAACTATCTTGTTCCCTTCTTTCTTTCAGCCGAGCCCTTTCATTTTTATAATTGAATCTTATTTCGTCGAGTGAAAACCAACATTTCGAAGAAAAAAAGGGCAGATTAATCGAGATCGCGTTTTTTATTTTCTCCTTTAATTGCCGAGCCCTTCAAAATCCCTAAAAACCATCATTTTCTAAGCGAATCAACCGTGACATTTGGCTCTGTCAATCGATTTGCGTTGATGATCGGAGATAGGGGGCTTCGCGTCGTTCTATGACTACAAATCGATTTTGATTCAAAAGCTTGAGGGCCGAGGCTTTGGAAGAGATTTCGAACCAATATCTCATCAACCGATAGATTAGTGAGAGAGAGAGCATCGCATGGGGGGCGTGACTGTGGTGGAGCAATCGAGGGAGGCGTCGTCGACAGAGTAAGGGGAGAGTTAGATCGTAGGTTCACAATGGTGGCCTAAGCGAGGTGGGCTACTGCGTTCGGATTCACCGATGTCGGAAGGAGGCCGTAGGCTGGGTCGCGTTTATTGGTGAGGCAAGTCGGCAGTCGATGTCTGTAGCCTATTTTTTGGCGAGTCTGTTGATCTTAATTTCTGTAATTTTGGTTTTGATAATTTTATAAAATGGTAAGGTTTAAAATAGAAGCTTTTTAATAGTCAGGGGTTATTATTTACAAATAAGATTTAGGAGAAATAAGATTTTAAATGTTTAAAGCTTATATAGATTTTTTTAGCATGTGCAGTTTGGAAATGAAAAAAAAGAAAAATAGAAATAAATATACATATTTTAATTTACTAGATTTATTTTATGAAAATAATGGAGTAGATGATTAATTTGTTTAATTTACTTATCTAATTATTCTTGGCACTAAAAATATTTTATTATAATAAGATTAGTTTAAAATTTAACTTTTGGTTTAAAACCAAATTTTTAGTTAAATTAAATCATGGGTCATTTAAATTTAGTAAATGAAAATTGATTTTACAATTTATTTTGAACGTTAATAAACCGTATAAATGTTATACAAGGTCTAAAAATCATGGAGAAAACAAGTCAAGGTTGGATCGGTTTGCAAACAAAAGCAAAGGTGAGTTAGTCTCACTCATCAGGATTGTTATTTAAATTTAAATAGTTAAATTTAAATATTTGGTTGAATGATTGAATTGATTGGATGTGGTATATTATATAGTAGTGTATAGTATATATTGGAGTGATTGATTTCTAGCATTATATTGCGGATGAGACCCTATGCGCCGCATAATAGCGGATGTGATAATATAATCCCATATACGGCGATATTCCACCTCAAAGTGTAATTGGTATTTTTATTTTGTGCTAACATATGTGGATGTAGGGAAATAGGTTGGAGGGATCCAACTGGATTCCTCAAATTTATTTTGATTGTTCTAATATTCTATTATATGCTTTATTTGATAATCTATGGTAAAAATTTATTGGAAATTGAAATATTTGATGCTATGGTTGGATTGAATATATTTGGGTATATTGAGTCAACAAAATATAAAGATTCGATCTTTGAAAAAAAATAAAAAGGAAAATTTTTAAGTAAAATAATTCTAGATAATTTGGATAATTAAAGATTTAATTGGGAAAAAAAGAAAAAAAATAGTAGATGATTTTAAAATTCTAATAAATAAATTCCAAGTGTGGGAAAGGAGATTTTTGAATAAATAGTGATAAATGAATTCTTAAATTTATGTGATGATATTTAAAGGAATAAAAGATTTATTTTTAAATTCAGAATTTAAATGGTTTGGGGAGGAATAAAAGAAGAATTTTGAAGTAAATCTGAAATTGGTATTTTCAATTTAAATAAGATTTTAAATCATAATAAAGAAGTTAAATATGAAATTAACGGGTTTTGAATTAAAATGGAGTAAGTAAAAAAAATTATTTTAAATGGAGTAAATTTGGAAATCGATTTGGAAATTAATAAAGGGTTTGGAACTGTGATTTAAAAAGGAGTGGGACTAAGGAATTTATAAACTGGGTTTATAAAGTGAAATAAGATATTAGGGAATATTTGGAAGTATAAATTCACGATGGGTATTTATAAAGGAATGGGTAATTTGTTTTAAAAATAAATGGTGGTTTATTTTTAAAAGGTGTGAAAGTGAAGTGTATGTGCATTGGAAAGTCAAGTACATTTTCAAAGCAAATTTTTAAGTGTAAGTTAAAAGTTGTTTAAAGAAATATTTTTAAAAAATAATTATTAAGTTTTTAAATTTTTAAAGGTAAAGATTTATTAAATTAGTTATAGTGGTAATTATTTTAAAGGTTAATTGGTATTATGTTTTAAAAAGATAATTATTAATAAAAGTAATTTTATTTTTTAAAGATAGTTTGGTTAAGTTTTATTTAAAAACTTGTGTAGAATTTTGCAATTCTTATTTTGAAATTTAGTTTGGCTTAACTTTTATTTTAAAAATTATTAGTTTTATATTTTGCAAAGTATTTTTATTTTTAAAACTATTTTAAGGTATATATTTTTGAATAAAGTATTTAAGTAGTTTTAATTTAAATGTCTTAAAGTATATTTTAAAATAAAATGATTTAAATTATTTTAAAATCTAACGTATTTGGACTTGATGATTTTCAGTGGGAAATAAACAATTTTGGGAAGTTATTCCATCAGTGAAAAGAGATTTGAAATTGATTTCAATTGATTGAAGTGAAGAAGATATCTTGCGAAGATATTCTGAATAATAAATAATTTGGAAAATTATTTAAATCTGAGGGTTGTTTGTGAATGTTATTTGATAGTTAAATAACCGATTATCAATGTTGACCAATGCGCTGATAGTTTTGAAGAGACGGGGATCGAAATTTATTTTCTGAAAACCACTTCGATCAGGTTGAATGTTTTCGTGAGGGAGATAAGAGCTGAAAGTCGAAGATGGAGCAGTGAAGTGCAAGGGCTAATCGCTACTAATCCTGTGGGTTATTCCAAAATGGATGTAGTAGGATTAGTGCATTCGGTTCCGTTCGAACCCGGAACGGACTTGTATGGATGAATGCTTTTAGAAAATCGTCAGGAGGACGATGAGAATCCTAAGTGAATGTGTGCTAAAAAGGTAACACATAGCCTCGAGCCTCATCAATCGGGAATGGCTAAAACAAGGGAGATGCACACAAGTCTAAGTGGCTAGTGACAAATTAGGGTAAGGTCACCCCTGTCTAGACGTCCCTTTATATATTCGGCTGTGCGGGCGGTTGTTGATCCCAACCGTGGGGTGAACTTATTCGGAGTATCTAGTAAGGGGTAGCTTCGGTCTTGTGATGCAGGGAATCTGGGTGGATCCTCGGTACTGTGATCTAGACCACGTACTATGACGGGCGCTACCCCAGTAGCCCTGCCATTGATGGAAATCCATTCTCCCTACGTGCCTTTACGGTTTTGTTTGTAGAACCCACTTTATGGCTAGTAGATAGAATTTAATAATGTAACAATTTCGGCTATTTGAATAAGTATTTGTATGTAGACACTATTATAATATCAGAGGATTTTATAAAAAAAAATTGGTTACTGTAAGGTAAAAATCCGGCATGTTTATTTGTGGCGTGGTCTTATGAGATACCTTTAATTTCAAAGGATTTTGAAAACTTCAATATTCCAATTTAGTGTGTTTTCTCACGCTGGTTTTCCAGACTGACTCGAGTGTTATTTAACTATAATGCTCGGGTTAGACGGGTATTGTAGAATACATGATATGATGCTGTGGAGCTCAGGAGACGAGCTGGATGGCGAGACGTACTTCCGTACTTGATTATTATTCCGCTGTGTATTCAGTTTTGAGCGCAAGTTTATATAACTGTCCAGTATTTGGATATTGATTGTGTTGTTGAATTGAGTTGTACTCTAATGATGTAATGTATAAATCAGTATAGATTTATTGTGTTTTAAAGCTATTGTTATATATTATATTTATTCCACTGCGTTTGTGAGATTCTGATGTTGTTTTTCTATTTCTTCTTCTACCTCCTTCTTCTTTAATCCTAATGGTTCGGTTTTTTCGGTATTCAATTGTCCGGCATTGATACAGTGGACGTATTGATGTCGATATTCGGATGTCGAAAAAATCGGGTCGTTACACTTGATATTAGAGCTGAAGGTTAAGCGAGAATCTTGGCTCTGGTGGGAATTACTCATTAGGAATAGAGTTCGTAGTACTCTAGAATGAGTTTGAGTGTATTAATAGTATGAGCGCTTATTTGTTAGCGAATATAAATTTTTTTTTACATTGTGTTGACTTATCGATTAAGTGTTTATGAATTCTGGTCGATATGTGGGACGCCGTTTTATCGATAGGGGTTTTCAAACTCTTAATCAAGATAAACCGACACAGTATTGTTTTAAAACGGGGTAAATGAAATAATTTTGCCCAAATTATTTTTGTATATAAAAGAAAGAATTTTTGTAAAATTATTATAGTATATGGTTGCTTGGTTGTTAGGGAATGATAAATTAAATTATTATCATTGTTGTTATGGTAATTGGAATAAGGAAATAATGGTATAACCAAAGATTAGAAGATAAATTCATTTAACAAATAAAAATTTTAAATGTGAATTATAGTGTGATTTATAATTGAAATGAGATAAAATTCCGGAATAATGTTTGGATATAAGTTGAAAGGACTTGGAATTTGAAATTTTAATTTCTTTTGGGTTTGAAAATGGTTTTCAAAGGTTTTGGAGAAATAATAATGATATTGTTTTGGAAATATTTTTGAATTGGATGTGAAATCTGGTAAGGTTTGGAATTTAAAAATACTTGCAAAATGTTTTTGAAAGGATAAAAGAATTGAACTCACTTCGGACGCTGGAATATAATTTCAATGATGACTGCAGCATCATCGAAATTCATTTTCGAGTTTCCAGGAGAGGAATTTCTACCAAATTGTTTTATATTGGAATGGTTTGCGAAACTGGGTTTAGTTTCGAGGTTCAAAGAAAAGTTGACTTAGATATATATGTTTTCTTACTTGATTTTGAATGGTTTAAATTATGGAAGTTTATTTAAAATGTTATGGAAATATAAATGGATTTGATAACTAGTGAAATTTACGATTTTCTAGAATAGAAAATTTAACTTGAAGAAAGTTAAATTAAAATAAATGTGAGAACAAAATAAGCCGGTGAAGTAAACCAAATAAATAAAGTAAAAAGATTTGTAAATGAGGTGTAATTAAATTTGGAAAACTTATGGAAATTTAAAATTTTGAATTAAATCATAGTGAAATTAAATCTAGATAAGTAAAGATGAATGTTAAAAAAAAAGGGTCTAGGTGGACTAAGTAAATGGTTACTTAATTAAAAATTTATGAAGGTAGAAATAAATTTGTGAATGAATAAATGAATTTACAATTTCAGGTAAATATAAAGCAAGTCAATTTAGTGAAGTAAATTCAAGAGATTGTGAATGGAATATGAATAAGTTGAAAAACTTATCGAAAATTAAAATTTGGATGGAAATTGTATATTGGGAATTAATTCGAATTGCGTGTAATGGAAGTTAGTCAAGATTTAACTAAATAAAATACAGGAATGAAAATACAATTAATAAGTAAACTAATCGATTCAAGAGGATAAGCAGATAAATTGGAATTGTATGTTGGGATGATATTTAATTTAAAATGTGTAAAATAAAGTAAAGTTATAAAATTAATTCGAAGTAAACTAAAATTATAAAAGTTTGGAAATAAGAAATTGTTTGAGATTTAAAATAAATTAGTAAGTGGAACTAGTTTAAATAATAATATGAACCAGTTGTGAATGGAAGATAGTTGATAAAATTCAATATTCAGAGTTTGAAGATGAATTAAATTCAAGTAGAATTGAAAATGAAAATATGAATGAAAGGGAAATTGGATTCAAATGAATTTGAAAATGAAAATTTGTGTAAAAGTATCGATAAACAAAAGTGGTGAAGTAAAAATAGTTATAAGAGGTACATAAAACATTTATATTATACTTAAGAAGGAATGGCGAAATTCTTAGGTAAATTTGGTATTGGAAATATGCTAAGTTAATATTTGAATGAAGGAAATAAGGGTGCGTGAAAGGATAATTGTGAATAAGTGAATGAAAATCAAAATAAATGTGAATAAAAAAGAAAATTGATTTACCTAAGAATCAATTGGGATAAATACGTAGGATGTATGTATATTATTTAATTCACATAACGATTTAATCCAGATTCGAGCACAGAATTTCGAGGTAGTTATATCGATCTGAGTTGGGATTTTTCACTCGATTATCGAAGGCGAACCCTGAATATGGATTTTTGATTGATTCTAGAAATTCTCTATCATAGTTTGTGGCTATGCAAGGAGAATGACGGTTTCTGATCAAAAACAAGATATGAGTCCGCACTAGGGAGTCGGGTGGACAATAGTAGTTCGGAAACGAAATTATGTTATCGAGCGCGATCGAATTGGGTATTGCGTACGGATGATATATGTGCATCGTACGGATGTGAATGAAATAGATATGAAAACCTTTGTAAGGAAATGTATGAAATGATTTTGAAAGCTATGATTATGTGTTATTGCTAAGTAGGATATTTAGGTGTTAAAAAGCAAAAGGGAACTGGGATTTTTGATTTTTGAAGATAAATTGAAAGTTGCTCGGCAAAGGTATGTATTTAAATTTCTGTATGAAATATGATGATTTTTCGGTCTTGCCACTTGACGTTTTTGTTTTCCTTTTGAATCTGGGGGCCCGTAGAGGCATTTTGTAGTTGTATCGAGCTAGCCACGCAAAGGAGACGCTGACAAAAAATTTCGAAAATTTAAGGAATTAGAAATTTTTGAGAAGATTTTGCTAATTTTAAATTTTATTTTAAATTTAAATTTGAATGGTTGGGTAAGTAATATTGGTTGGAACCTATGGAGGAAGTCTGGAAGGTTAATAAGGGTGATAATGTCTTTATTAAAAAGATGGCTTAGGTATTGTTAAAAACTATTTGGTTTTGGGAAGTTGTTAAAACTAGTGGATTTAGGAAAGATAAGTGAATGGGTATTGGACCATTCTTCCTAATTAGGAATTTTGAGAACGAAATTCTTTTAAGAAGGGGAGGAATGTGATGAACCAAGATTTCTGGATATTTAAAATTGAAATATTTAATTGATTTTAAATATTTGAACGATAGTTTAACTTGAATTTCAAATATCGGGAGTTCCAGACTTATTAAAAATAATTTGAAAGCTTGTAAAATTTATATTAATGAAATTAAAAATAAGGAAAGCCTTAAATTTGAATTTGAAAGTGTTTTGCTCAATTTTAAAAATATATTGTTTAAATTGAATTTAAAAAATAGCCTTCCGAGGCACATTCTAGGGATGCGACGAAAACAGTTCCATTGAATCCGTAATAGTGTATTATTATCGGCTTTCAATTTTCATAGTGTTTGGAGTGATCGTGTGGTCGTATGATAGGTAAACGCGTTGAGTTTTTATCGAAAATTTAATATAAATAATTGGGTCCAAAAAGCTATCTTCTCCATACGATCGTATTAGGACTCGAAACCTTTTCCATTGCGTTTCGAATAGGGGTTTAACATTATAAACACCTAGCGGCACGCCTCGATTGGAGATTGACATTTTGAGTTGCGAAATCGAGACGATTTGAATTTAAATTTAAAATATGAATAAATAATATTATTTCACTAAAATTTTGTGGCAAGCTTTTGTTAACACGTCTAGGAATTTAATGCACTTGTCTTTCCTGATGAGCATATGCGTCTTCTCTTTAGATTTGAAAACCAACACAGTAAAAAGAAAAATATTAAAAAAGCTTGAAAGAGAAAACTATCTCGTTCCCTTCTTTCTTTCAGCCAAGCCCTTTCATTTTTGAAATTGAATCGTATTTCGTCGAATGAAAATCAACATTTCGAAGAAGAAAAAATGGTAGATTAACCCAGATCGCCTTTTTTTAATTTTCTCCTTTAATTGCCGAGCCCTTCAAAATCCCTAAAAACCCTCATTTTCTAAGCAAATCAACCGTGGCATTTTGCTCTGCCAATCGATTCGCGCTGATGATCGGAGATAGGGGGCTTCGCGTCGTTCTATGGTCGCGAATCAAGTTTGATTCAAAAGATTGAGGGCCGAGGCTTTGGAAGAGATTTCGAACCAATATCTCATCAACCGATAGATTAGTGGGAGAGAGAGCGTCGCATGGGGTGGCGCGACCGTGATGGAGCAATCGAGGGAGGCATCGTCGACAACAGTAAGGGGAGAGTTAGGTCGGATGTTCACAATGGTGGCCTAAGCAAGGTGGGTTGCTGCTTTTGGATGCACTATGTCGGAAGGAGGCCGCAGGCTGGGTCGCGTTTATCAATGAGGCATGTCGGCAGTCGATGTCTGTAGCCTGTTTTTTTGTGAGTCTGTTGATCTTAATTTCTGTAATTTTAGTTTTGGTAATTTTATAAAATGGTAAGGTTTAAAACAAAAGCTTTTTAATAGTCAGGGGTTATTATTTACAAATAAGATTTAGGAGAAATAGGAATATAATGTTTAAAGCTTATGTAGATTTTTTAGCATGTGCAGTTTGGAAATGAAAAAGAAAAAGAAAAATAGAAATAAATATACATGTTTTAATTTACTAGATTTATTTTAAGAAAATAATGGAGTAGATGACTAATGTGTTTAATTTACTTATCTAATTATTCTAGGCACTAAAAATATTTTATTATAAGAAGATTAGTTTAAAATTTAATTTTTGGTTTAAAACCAAATTTTTAGTTAAATTAAATCATAGGTCATTTAAATTTAGTAAATGGAAATTGATTTTTCAATTCATTTCGAATGTTAATAAACCGTGTAAATGTTATAGAAGGTCTAAAAATCATGGAGAAAACAAGTCAAGGTTGGATCGGTTTGCAAACAAAAGCAAAGGTGAGTTGGTCTCACTCATCAGGATTGTTATTTAAATTTAAATAGTTAAATTTAAATATTTGGTTGAATGATTGAATTGATTGGATGTGGTATATTATATAGTAGTGTATAGTATATATTGGAGTGATTAATTTCCTGCATTATATAGTGGATGAGACCCTATGCGTCGCATAATAGCAGATGAGATAATATAGTCTCATATACCGCGATATTCCACCTCGAAGTGGAATTAGTATTTTTATTTTGTGCTAACATCTATGGATGCAAGGAAACCGGTTGGAGGGATCCAACTGGATTCGTCAAATTTATTTTGATTGTTTTAATATTCTGTGATATGGTTTATTTGATAATCTGTGATATTTTTTTATTGGAAATTGAAATATTTGATGCTATGGATGGGTTGAATATATTTGGGTACATTGAGTCATCAAAATATAAAGATTTGATCTTTGGAAAAAAGGAAAATTTTCAAGTAAAATAATTCTAGAGAATTTGGATAATTAAAGAATAAATTGGGAAAAAAAAGAAAAAAAATAGAAGTTGATTTTAAAATTCTAATAAAAAAATTCCAAGTGTGGGAAAGGAGATTTTTGAATAAATAGGAATAAATGAATTCTTAAACTTAAGTGATGATATTTAAAGGAATAAAATATTTATTTTTAAATTCAAAATTTAAATGGTTTGGAAAGGAATAAAAGAAGAATTTTGAAATAAATCTGAAATTGGTATTTTTCAGTTTAAATAAGTTTTAAATTATAATAAAGAAGTTAAATCTGAAATTAATGGGTTTTGAATTGAAATGGAGTAAGTAAAGAAATTTATTTTAAATGGAGTAAATTTGGAAATCGATTTGGAAGTTGATAAAGGGTTTGGAACTGTGATTTAAAAAGGAGCGGGACTATGGAATTTATAAATTTGGTTTATAAAGTGAAATAAGATATCAGTGAATATTTGGAAGTATAAATTCACGATGGGAATTTATAAAGGAATGAGTAATTTGTTTTAAAAATAAATAGTGGTTTATTTTTAAAAGGTGTGAAAGAGAAGTGTATGTGCACTGGAAAGTCAAGTACGTTTTCAAAGCAAAATTTTAAGTATAAGTTAAAAGTTTTAAAGTTGTTTAAAGGAATATTTTTAAGAAATAATTATTAAGTTGTAAAATTTTTAAAGGTAAAGATTTATTAAATTAGTTATAGTGGTAATTATTTTAAAGGTTAATTGTTATTATGTTTTAAAAAGATAATTATTAATATTTGTATGTTATAAAGTAATTTTATTTTTTTAAGATGGTTTGGTTAAGTTTTATTTAAAAATTTGTGTTGAATTTCGTAAATCTTATTCTGAAATTTAGTTTGGCTTAACTTTTATTTTTAAAATTATTAGTTTTATATTTTATAAAGTATTTTTATTTTTAAAAATATTTAAAGTATATATTTTAAATAAAGTATTTAAGTAGTTTTAATTTAAATACCTTAAAGTATATTTTAAAATAAAATGATTTAAATTATTTTAAAATCTGAAGTATTTGGACTTGGTGATTTTCATGGGAATTAAACAATTTTGGGAAGTTATTCCGCGAGTGAAAAGAGATTTGAAACTAATTTCAAATGATTGAAGTGAAGAAGATATCTTGCGAAGATATTCTGAATAATAAATAATTTGGAAAATTATTTAAATCTTACGGTTGTTTGTGAATGTTATTTGATAGTTAAATAACCGACTATTAATATTGATCAATGCGCTGATCGTTTTGAAGAGACCGGGATTGGAATTTATTTTTTGAAAACCACTTCGATCCGGTTGAACATTTTCATGAGGAAGATAAGAGCTGGAAGTCGAGGATGGAGCAGTGAAGTGCAAGGGCTAATCGCTACTAATCCTGAGGGTGATTACGTAAGTGATGTTGTAGGAGTAGTGCCTACGATTCCGTTCGAACCCGGAACGGACTTATATGGATGAATGCTTTCAGAACATCGTTAAGAGGATGATGAGCAGTCTAAGTGAATGTGTGCTAAAAAGGTAACACGTAGCCTCGAGCCTCATCAACTGGGAGTGGCTAAACAGGGGAGGTGCACACAAGGCTAAGTGGTTAGCAACCAATTAGGGTAAGGTCACCCCTGTCTAGTTGTCCCTTTATATATTCGGCTGTATGGGCGGTTGCTGATCCCAACCGCGGGGTGAACTTATTCGGACTATCCAATAAGGGGTAGCTCCCGTCTTGTGATGCAGGGGATCAGGATGGATCTTTGGTACGGTGATCTAGACCACGTACTGTGACAGATGGTACCCCATTAGCCCTGCCATTGATGGAAATCCATTCTCCCTACATGCCTTTACGGTTTTTGTTTGTAGAACCCACTTTGTGGCTAGTAGCTAGAATTTAATAATGTAACATTTTCAGCTATTTGAATAAGTATTTATATATAGACGCTATTATAATATCAGAGGATTTTATAAGAAATGTTTTGGTTATCGTAAGGTAAAAACCCATCATGTTTATTTGTGGCATGATCTTACGAGATACCTTTGGTTTCAAAGGATTATGAATACTTTAATAATCTAATTGGATGTGTTTTCTCATGCTGGTTTTCCAAACTGACTCAGGTGTTATTTAACTATAATGCTATAATGCTCGGGTCAGACCGAGTATTATAAAATACAGGATACGATGTTATGGAGCTCAAGAGACTAGCTGGATGGAGAGACGTACTTCATTATTATTCCGTTGTGTATTCAGTTTTGAGGGTAAGTTTATATAATTATCCAGTATTTGGATATTGATTGTGTTGTTGAATTGAGTTGTACTCTGATGATGTAATGTATAAATCAGTAAAAAATTCTTGTGTTTTAAAGATATTATTATATACTATATTTATTCCGCTGCATTTGTGAGATTCTGATGTTGTTTTTCTATTTCTTTTTCTATCTCCTTCTTCTTTAACCCTAATGGTTCGGTTTTTCCGGCATTCGATGGTTCGGCATTGATACAGTGAACGTATTGATGTCGACATTCGGGCATTGAAAAAATCGTGTCGTTACAGAATTTTAAGCCTTTCCAAAAATTTCAAATTCCATATCCTTTTAATTCATATTGAAATATTACTCTGGAATTTTACTTCATTTTATAAACAACATTTATAATTTTCATTTAAAATCCCATTTGTATATGAATTTATTTTTTAGATTTTAGTTATGATTTCAATTTCGTACTCAATTTTTACACAACAATGATAATAATTTTAATATTATCACTTCCTAACAACCAAGCAACCATATATAACTATAATAATTTATGGAAAATTATTTCTTTTATATACAAAAATAATTTGGATAAAATTATTTCATTTACCCTATTTTTAAAACCATACTGTGTCGGTTTATCTTGTTCAAGAGTTTAGAAACCCCTATCGATGACATGGCGTCCCACATATCGACTAGAATCCATAAACACTCAATCGATAAGTCAACACAATATAAAATCAATTTTATATTCACTAACAAATACGCGCGCATATTTATTAATACACTCAAACTCATTCTTAGAGTATTATAGACTCTATTTAATGAGTAATCTCCACCAGAGCCAAGGTTCTCTCTTAATCTTCCGTTCTGATACCAAGTGTAACGAACTGATTTTTCAACTCCCGAAAATCGACATCAATACGTCTACTGTATCAAATGCCGAGCAATCGGATGCCGGAAAACCGAACCATTAGGGTTAAAGAAGAAGGAGGTAGAAGAAGAAATAGAAACAATATCAGAATCTTACCAACGCAGCGGAATAAAATATAATAGATAATAACTACCTTTACACAAAAGAAACTATATCTATTTTATACATACATTATCAGAATACAACATCAGTGTTCAACAACATCTATAACACATAACTGGACAGTTATATTAACTCGTCCACAACAAACTAACAATATAACTTACGACACAGCGGAATTATACATCAAGTACGTATGCTACGTCTCGCCATCCAACTCGTCTCCTCAGTTTCATAGCATCCTTTCCTGAATCTATAATACTTGGTCTGACCCGAGCATTGTAGTTAAATAATATCCGAGTCAGTCTGGAAAACCAACGTGAGAAAATACACGCAATTGGAATATTAAAGTTTTCAAAATCATTTGAAATCAAAGTTATCACGTAAGACCACGCCACAAATAAACATGCTGGGTTTTTACCTTACGATAACCAAAACATTTCTTATAAAATCCTCTGATATTATAATAATGTCTATATACAAATACTTATTCAAATAGCCGAAATTGTTACATTATTAAATTCCACCTACTAGCTACAAAGTTGGATTCTACAAACAAAAATCGTAAAGGCACATAGGAAGAATGGATTTCCATCAATGGTAGGGCTACTAGGGTACCGCCCGTCACAGTACATGGTCTAGATCACCACACCAGGATCCACCCTGATCCTCTACATCACAAGACCGGAGCTACCCCTTACTGGATAGTACGAATAAGTTCAACCTACGGTTGGTCAGCAACCGCCCACACAACCGAAATAAAAAGGACATCTAGACAGGGGTGACCTTACCCTAATTGGTTGGTAGTCACTTAGCCTTGTGTGCACCTCCCTTGTTTTAGCCATTCTCGGTTGATGAGGTTCGAGGCTATGCGTTACCTTTCTAGCACAAGTTCACTTAGAATGCTCACCATCCTCCTGGCGATGTTTTGAAAGCATTCATCCATACAAGCCCGTTTTGGGTTCGAACGGGACCGAAGGCACTACTCCTACTACATCCATTTTGGAATCACCCTCGGAATTTGTAGCGATTAGCCCTTGCACTTCACTACTCCATCTTTGACTCTAAGTTCTTGTCTTCCTCACAAAAACGTTCAGACCAGATCGAAGTGGTTTTCGAGAAATTAATCTCGATCCCGGTCTCTTTGAAACAATCAGCGCATTTGGCCAATATTGATAGTTGGTTATTTAACTATCAATTAACACCAACAAACAACCATCAGATTTAAATAATATTCCAAATTATTTGTTATTCAAAATATCTTCGCAAGATATCTTCTTCACTTCAATCTTTTGAAATCCATATCCAATCTCTTTTCACTTGCGGAATAAATTCCCAAAATTGTTTATTTCCCACTGAAAATTACCAAGTCCAAATACTTTAGATTTAAAAATAATTTAAATCATTTTATTTTAAAATATACTTTAAAACATTTAAATTAAAACTACTTAAATACTTTATTCAAAAATATATACTTTAAAACTATTTTATAAAATATAAAACAAAATTTTAAAATAAAAGTTAAGCCAAACTAAATTTTAATATAAAAATTACGAAATTCTATACAAGTTTTCAAATAAAACTTTAACCAAACTATCTTTTAAATAAAACTATTTATAAAATATAAATATTAATAATTATCTTTAAAACCATAATACTAGACAAACCTTTCAATTAATTACTGCTATAATTAATTTAAATAAATGTTTAATTTTAAAATTTAAGCAACTTAAACAATAATTTCTTAAAAACATTCCTTTAAACTAACTTTAAAACTTTTAACTTATACTAAAAATCTGCTCAAAAAAAATGTACCTGGCTTTTCAAGGAAATACACTTCTCTTCCACACCTTTTTAAAAATAATCCACTATTTATTTTTTTAAATAAATTACCCATTTCTTTATAAATTCCCATCGTGAATTTATACTTCCAAATATTCCTTAATATCTTATTTCAATTTATAAACCCAGTTTATAAATTCCATAGTCTCACTCCTTTTAAATCATAGTTTCAAACACTTTATCAATCTCCAAATCGATTTCCAAATTACACCATTTTGAAATAAATTCCTGTACTTACTCAATTTATTTCAAAACCCATTAACTTCAGATTTTACATCTTAATTATAATTTAAAATCTTTTTAACTGAAAATACCAATTTCATACTTTTCCAAATTCCTTCTTTATCTTTTCCAATAAATTTAAACCTTGAATTTTAAAATAAATCCTTTATTCCTTTAAATAATATCACTTAAGTTTTCAAGTTCATTATTTCCCCTTCTAATTCAAAATATCCCTCCCATGCTTGGAATTTATTTATTAGAGTTTAAAAATCAAGTTTTATTCTTTTCCAATTCATTCTCTAATTTATTCAAATTCTCTATAATTATTTTACTTAAAAATTCTCTCTTTTATTTTCTCATCAAAATCCAATCTGTATATTTTTGATAACTCAATATACCTAAATATATTCAATCAAACCATAGCATCCAATATTTCAATTACCAATATAGTCTATCTTTGATTATCAAATCATATCATAGAATATTAGAACAAATCTAAATATTTAAAGAATCTGGTTGGATCCCTCCAACCTGTTTTCCTACATCTACAGATGTTAGCACAATACAAAATACCAATCCCACTTCGAGGTGGAATATCGTGGTATAGGGGGTTATATTATCTCATCCGCTATTATGCGGCGCATAGGGTCTCATCCGTTATGTAATGCGGGAAATCAGTCACTCCTATATATATATATACTACTATATATAATATACCACATCCAATCAATTCAATCATTCGACCAAAATTTAAATTTAACTATTTAAATTTAAATAATAATCCAGATGAGTGAGATTAATCACCTTTTATTTTGCTATTTGAAATCCGTTTCCTTCTTGACTATTTCTCCATAAATTTTGGACCTTGTATAAACATCATACGATTTATTAATATTCGAACAAATCGAATAATCAATTACCGTTTAATTAAATTATTTTAAACTAAAAATTTACTTTTAAATTAACATTTTCTGTTAGAAACCTTTTAGTAACTAAAATAATTCAAATAGGTTAATTTAATAATTTAATCACCAAATCCAATGTTTTAAAATAACTAGTAAATTAAAAACGTATATAAGTATATTTATTTCCTTTTAAAACTACCCATATATATATATGCTTATAAAAGTAATTCATAGATCTAAAAAAATATATTTTTATATAAAATCTTTAAACCCTTAAAATTTTTGTTATATTATATATATATATATATATATATATATATATATTCCTCTTAAAAAACACATACTCTATATAAAATAATTTATATAATTTCCGAAATCTAAATTTTATATATCTTCCAATTCAATTCAATTTAAAATTGTTGCCTTCATAAATCTGAAATAAAATTTCCAGTTTTATGTATACTTTCTCTTCTGCATATATTTTAAATTAACCAACAAGCTGATGTATAATATATATATATATATATATATATATATATTCTAACCTATATATACATGTATATGTATATATAGAATTAGACTAGGCTGGTTTAAACTTTACTGTAAATATTTCAGCTTCCTGTATATATATATATATATATATATATATATATATATATATATATATATACACATATACGTATATATGTATATGTATATATATGTATCTGACTAAATTTTTTTTAACCATTTCAAACCTTACATATTACTTTGATCTATAAATAAATAAATAAACTAATAACAACTTAAACTCAAATCTCAAATTACCTATAAGACTAGACCCCATCCAGGCAAATGCTCGACTTCCCTTGCCTGCGCCTCCCCTCACGCGAATTTCAATGCAACACCGCACCCCTCCCATAACGGCTCCTAGCTGCGCCTTGCCACGCTCGATCTAATAACCACCTCCATGCCTCAAATTGATGCTTGAGTCACACGAATAACGTAGCCCTAGCTTGTGAACGCGACCTTCAATCCACGTACCACCAGCAGCACCGCCGTCCCAATGTCGACTGGCCAAGCATCTCGTGCTTGAGCTCGAGCTCACATCGCTACGACCCGTGCCTACAGCTCCGACTCCACGAGTGCAATAGAAACCCTCAAATATCAGCCCCTTCTCGAAACTGGATTTGCCCAAATCGATTTGAACGAAAGAAGGCTGCGCTTGATTAATCCTAACCCCGATTCAATTTAATTTGAACAGCACACACACTTTTTTTTTATAAGGTTCGATTTCAAAATTGAAGAAGAGGAGAAAGGGACAGGGAAAAAGAAATCTGAATTTTTCGAGCATTCCATTTCAAAGCTTCGTTCATTTTATTAATAGAGGAGACGCGTGTGGAGATGCAAGAAACGTGTCCTTAGGTTGGACAAGTGCTGGGTGCGTCTATAGAAAACTGAAGAGAAAACATATATATATATATATACATATATATATATATATACATATATATATATAATATTCAAATTTAAATTTAAATTTAAATTTAAATCGTCTTCAATTCGAAGCTCAAAATTTCGAACTCCTTTCGAGACGTGCCGCTAGGTGTTTATAATGTTAAACCCCTATTTCGAACACAACGGAAAAGGTTTCGAGTCCTAATTCGATCGTATAGAGAAGATAGCTTTTTGAACCTATTCATTATATTGAGTCTTCGATATTAATTTCAACGCGTTTACCTATTGCATGACAACTCCAAACACTACAAATTAAAATCCGATAATAATACAATATTACAGATCCAATGAAACTGGTTTCGTCGAATTTCGAGATTGTGCCTCGGAAGGCTATTTTTAAATATCGATTTAAACAATAAAATTTCAAACTGAACAAAACAGTTTTAAATTCAACTTTTTTTTAAAAGTTCTATTACCTTCT
Source organism: Allium cepa (assembly GCA_030765085.1). Lineage (NCBI taxonomy): Eukaryota > Viridiplantae > Streptophyta > Magnoliopsida > Asparagales > Amaryllidaceae > Allium > Allium cepa. The sequence goes on along the minus strand of CM060941.1, from coordinate 829,305,240 downwards.
GTATTGTTAATACAAATTTTCTAGGTCATCAATTTTTTTAACAAGCCTGGAACTCCAAATTCAACAATTTTCCCAATTTCCAAATATTAATTCAATATTTGAATTATTCAGTAAATAGTGATATTTGAAATTCAAATTAGAAATTAACTTTCAAATATTTAAAATCAATTAAATATTTCAATTTCAAATATCCAAAAATTCTGGGTCATCACAATATGATTTTGAAATGAATATGATATTTTGATATGAAGTATGAACTGTTTGATATGAAAATGACCACGGTGTGAAATAATCGTTTAGTTATTAAAGAGACGAAGATCAAATATTGTCATACTCTTTGCTAATACCGAAAACCACTTTAATAACTATGTACGTAGTGAAGAATCCAGAACGAAGTAGGATGGTTTGGCGATCTCTATAAGAGGTATGAACACAGGCCTGATTCCCACGAGTCAGCATGATGTGAATAAAATAGGAGCTATAACGGGCAAAGTGAGGTCGCACCTCCAATCGAGCATGCTTCTTGGATACCATATCTATTACTATGTGATTTGATTGGGTGCACCTTTGATTTGGGGGTGTGTCTCGAGGTGGGTGGTAGTAGCTGCTATGCGTTACCACCAGTCCGGGAGTACAAATGATAGAATCCTACTCTGGCATTGCCTCGCATGCCTTATCACATGCCTTATCGAGCTCATTACGAGTTTGGTTTGGTCATACCTATGGAATGCTCCTTGATAGCCCACCGATTTGGTGGAGTTTACCGTATTATATAGATTGCGACATTTATATAAATTGTGTTAAGGGGAATATGGGTAACGCCTTAACACTATTTTAATATTTCACTTTACTATAGACATTATCTATGTATCGTATTGTATTATGTATGTAGATAATTTAACGGATCCTTAAAGGATGGAATCCCAAAATCCTTTAAGTTATATTGCATTTCACTTGGACATTCCACTTGAGTTGATTTACTTGCATAAGAATGTAAATCCTAACTCGAGTGTTTTGTGTTTTTCTTTGTGCTCGGGTCAGACTGAGTGTCATAGTATTTGAGACTCGCCTTTGGAGCTTGGAGCTTTGCCTGGAGATCTATCTTTCATCTATTCATTTTTTCAGTTATTTCCAGATATTACTGTTCAGACTTGTTATTTGCTTTTCAATTTGAGACTTCCATGCATTTGGAATTTCAGTTGTATTTGCTTTAGACTCTCATGTTTATGTAGTAGCTTAATGAACTACTATTATCTATTCCATTGCTTATTTTTATATTACTCTGTGTCTGTTATTCTGTGATTGATTTATTTACTGTATATGCTAAGTTTTGCCAAATATAAATTAACAGTATGTTGTTTTGAGTAATTCAAGTCTAATATGTGTGGATTATTGTCGATATGAATGGTTCGAAATGGCGGATCGTTACATTTTCTACAGCCATTTGCATAAACATTAAGCTCAATCTATTATATCTCTCCCAAGCTTCATAGGATGATCTCTGTTCAGCGCTTCTAGCAGTAGTAACTGCGGCTGGTTTCTCACTTAAGAGTGCCAAATCAATAGCAGCACACCGAGGTGAAACAGAACTTGTTCAGACCATTTAGAGAAATTAGATTGTTAAATGTAATCATAGACGTGCCTTGCGAACATAAAGAAATGGGAACATATGCTGCAAAAGTATATAAAATTTGCTCACACATTAATGCATTGAGTAATAAACTTAAGTCTATAACACATATTCGAACTCAACTAACAAACAGAAGGTGTATATTGAAGTTCTCTTTTTGGTGATACAACAATATGCAACAAAACAAACATAACCGATGCTCAATAAAATTTAACATAATTGGAAATTAACATGCTCCAGTTGGATATGTTTTCTATCTTTGGATACACTAAACATATCTAACCGATCACATCAATATACCTCGGTAATGTTTGTAGGTTACAAAATAAGTGATCAACCTTTGGGTAATCCAAAACATTTTATAACTATGAACTCAGTATACTCATGATAAATCATTAAAATTATATGTAATCCATAATTCCATTCATTCATAAGCATCACACAAACATGAGTAAATGAATTTCCTTTAATTTGACATATATAAACCTTTCTAATTTGGCCACTTTGGTGACTGACAAATTACACATAATACAAATAATGCATAAACCCTTAATTTTTGATCACTTTGGTGACCAACAACATACAATATAATCACTTTTATTTAAATAACATACTAATAATAGTTTAATTCAAATGGCAGCATATATATATATATATAGTGAACATAACCATAAGACATATATAATTCATACATACATTAATCATTTACAAATTATAAAATTGTACCCTAATCCAAAACGTTACACACAGGACGAAATTGTTATAACGACAAAATAGTACACTTTTTCAATATGTGAGACAGAAGCACGCATTCACGCAAATATAAATATAGCATAATTCAAAACATTACAATCATGTTATTAATTAGAGCTGTAGAAATTTCCAAAGCTTGATTATATATATATATATATATATATATATCTTAAATCAATATCAAAAAATTGCAAAAGAACAATGATAACGAAAAACAAACCTCAATCGGCAAATACAATAATATAGCATATTTGATAAACTCAAAATATATCGCCATGGAGAAAACGAAACAAATCATTCATGGAAAATCATTGAATTCTCAACCTAAGCTCTAACACCACATGTGAATTATTAATATTTAGATCGGTAAAAAACACAAACTAATTTTGCATAAATCATAATAGGCTATTCTAAATCATAATACGCCAAAATTTTAAACAAATGATTTTCACAATCACATAATAGATTAAGAACACGTTCCTTGATTCATAGTAAAAGAAATTAATTTCTGGTGAATAATTGCCTAGGATTTTATTTCTCCCTCTTGATCGATTTATTTTGACAAGCTTTCTTGATGGAGAAATTAGATGAGTGGGTAGAGAAAGAGCCAATCATATTATGGTTTTCTATTCTTTATAAACACCAATTTTAAGGTGCTAACAGAAAATTATCTTTTTATCCACCAATTGGAATTATTCACCTTGTTTTATTAAAACCAATTTGTTAACTTAGGCCAGTTAATTACCCATTTGGCCTACATATGGGCTTCTGGGTAAGTCCGACAATCATATGTTATATCATGTTGTATAACTTAGATTCCATATCTTATATAATAAATTTATATATATGTCACGACCCGAATTTCAGCCTTCGAAAATCGACATCCATACTTCACTCATATTCAAATGTCGCAGATTCAAATGTCGAAATCCGATTCACACCGGAGCTTATAACACATTAAGTACAACAACATAGCGGAAGAAAAACAATATTTATATTGATATACAACATCGAAACAACACATTGATACAATTGATATCAACATCAGAGATACAAGATAACAGCGGAAGAAATGACAGAACTGGATAGTCAAGACTTTGCAACCATCGACATCGGAAAGATAACTCCAATAGAATTTCCAAGTGAGAAAACGAGGATCCAAAAGAATGCATCTCCATTGCCAAAGCTCCAAGGACTCCAATCTCCATATCGAACCACCATCACGATGAACTAAGCAACCCTGATCCAAATACAATTGCCAAAATCCAAAGACTGGAGGTTTTTTTTGAATCTACACCTATTACTTGATTATCTAAAAAACCCAACTCTAGACTGCCCGTGTGGAAAATTGTGGGCACTCTGAGTTTAGAAAGGGAACAATAAACTCCAAGTCAGTCATGGGACTGGTGTGAGCAAACAAAAACAATTTATCTTGAATAAAACACACAACAAGAAATAAAAAGGAAATCCGCAATGCTTTTTGGAAAATGAAACCACCATAAGGCCTCCTGCCACACACACAGTGCAAAGGCAGAATTGGAGGAGATTTCTCCTTATGATAGTCAAACATGCTTGATACACAAAATCCTTTTGATATTATTGTTAGTGCATAGTGCAGAAAACATTTCAAAGGTATAATATTAATCTTAGCCAACATACAACCATTATTGTATGCCTACTATAGCTACCATCTAAACAGTGGTGACCACCATAAGTAAATGACAGGTTATACAACTAAAACCGTACAAGGCACGTATTGGAGATTGGATTTCCAACAAATGGGTTAGGCAAAGGAACTTCCTGGACCACATGAGTACGTCTCTGGAGGGACGCCCCGAGAACCTAACCAGATCTCTACCAACACGAGGTCGGGTTACCTCTATAACTAGGTAACTACTACACGAGCATGCCATCCCCCGGTCGTTACCAAACTTTATCCGAGAGCTCTCAACCACAAAGAAACAACCACAAAGTAATAAATTTGCAGTAACCACATAGGTTAAATATCTGGGCTCCATACCATGATACCACCCTTTTCCAAAAGGGAATGAACAAACCCTAAAGGGCGCGACCCTCATAACCTTGCTGCATTCTTCCTGTTTCGACCATTTTCGGGTTGTGAGGTCTGATGAAGTCACATCCACAAAGCTAAGCTTTACACAAAAGTCATGCTTTGATCAACAAAAGATCAGCAGCACTTCGTATGCCACATTACCAAATTGGAAATGTATCACTAGTAACCACCAACTATATAACCTCTGAGCTCGTACGTCTCAGAGAAGGGTGTTAAGCTAAGAGAATAAATTCTCCGCCACCAAACAGAAATGTATTTGATAGAAACCGGTTTTACATCTCAAAGTGTAATGTCAGACACACGTCCATACAAGTCTTTTTGGGTTCGAACAAAACCAAAGGCACTTCAAAGAAGCCCTTGCAATCCGGGTATTCACAATCCCGATCGGACTCACCATCACATATGGAGATCACTATACCGTAGCTACTCAGTACAAAGTCATTCGACGGGTAATTCTTTCATTCTTGAAAATACTCGGTCTTCACCACCGGTCTTCAAATGCTATCCATTTCGTCGTACCATTATTCATAATGGGTTATATGGCACAAGGTCCTTTCCCGGCTAAACCGAATAACGAGCGCTTAATTTTAAAACCATATGGATATATGGGATGTTAGTTAAGTCATGACTTTTAATCCCCAAAACCTTTCTTTTGAATGGTTTAAACAAATTTCCACTTTCAGCCTTTTAAACAAAAAGATTCACTTCACAAAGTTCACCAATCTTTCACAAAGATTAATTCATAGCTTTCAAAACTATTTCCATTTCAAATCTTTTATACAAAAGATACACCCTTAAGATCCTCTTATTTTGGAAACAAAGTTCACTAATCTTTAGCAAAGATTCATTTATAGCTTTCAAAACAATTCCATTTCAAACTTGAAATCTTTTCAACACAAACTAGAAGTTCTTTTGTTGTATGAAAGCCATTATCATTTGAAAACAAGTACTTTTCGTTTTGGAAAAATCTGATCAAATATGCACAGTTATAGCCTTTAAAGTATAAACTTGGGTTAAATTCAATTTCCCAAAATAATACTTTTTAAAATACTTTAAAAATGGTTTTAAAATCCATATATATATATATATATTATATAACTTGTATAAACCTTTCAAACCAATTTCCAAAACAATTTCAAAACTTAAACAAGATATATTCTATTCAAAATAAATTTCAATTTCAAACTTCCTTTTGAAAAGCTTTTCATGTTCAATCCAATTCCATTTCCAAAACCATTTGGATTCAAAATTCAACCTTTTAAATAAAATAATATTTAGATTTCAAAATATTTATGACTTAAACCGATTTCCTCGTGAAATCCATATTTGTGTGTGTATAGTGCAGTCTAGGATTTTTACACAATAATGCAACATCATCAATCATCACAATCCAAACACAGCAATATCGATAACCGGTATGGTCCTATAACTCTTATCTTTCATTCACAAAGTCACAGAAAATAATATAAATTTATCGCAGATAAATAAACTACATTCATCACAGCTTAAATCAAAATCATTCATATCACAAAGCATCACACACCAAGGATGTCAAATAATTCAACATTCAATAGAATCCAAACATTCATAAGGATCAATTAACATCTGATTATGATTAATTTAAACTAGATTAATTACTTATAAATAAATTACAAATCCTGGTTAATCAACATTAATTAATTATAAACCGTTTTTAATTAATTAACCTTTAATCATTTATTTAGTCAGCCTTAATTAATAAATCAATTAACCTTTAATTATTAAATAATTAATCTTTAATTATTTAATAATTTTTTAATTAATTATCCTTAATTAATTACATTAACTAATTAACCCTTAATTAATACATCATCCCTTAATCACTTTCATTAATTAATTAACCTTAAATTAATTAATTATTCTCAAATTAATTACCTTAATTAATTAATCCCATAAATTAATTATAATTTAATTAGTTTCTCTTTAATTATCAAGTAATTATAAATCGTTAATTATTTAATTATCATTAAATCTTTAATTAATAAACCTTGTAATTAATCATCATTAACAATATAAATTAACTTAACTTTTAAGTTAACATCTTAAAATATTTGATTAACTTCTTAATTACATTGTTAGGTTTTATTTAAAATAAAATTTTAAAAAAATATACGTGTAAAACATTTTAAAGTTAATTAATTAAAATAATCTATGTTTAAAACCTTGAATTAATCCAAAAATAAACACATATTGTATAAAAAGAATTAGTTTAACAAAATTTGTTAAAACTTGATTAAACTTTAAAAAAATTCTTTAATTTTAAAACTTCAAAACTGTCATATCCCTAACCTGAAATCAACTCCAGTGAAACCCGAGCCAGAACTTCTTTTACCCGAACCCAGCCCCGAGAAAATTTACAAACTCGATTACTTCGAGAAATTCCTACAACAGCTTCGAGTCGAACCCGATACCTTTTATTCTTTCCCGACCTTCGACAGCTACCTGATGTTGACAATATTCGTGCATATGTACACGCGTTCGGTGCAACTTCGATCATCGCAAAGACCGTCGACAAGTCACTGGTGACCTCCTTGACAACCCCGACCAACCAACACCCTTAAGTTTGCCGTTATTCGAAGTCGAGTAACTCGATCAATCTGGAACCCAATTGATCATCTGAAAAACACCTCATGTAGCCTCCACCGACCACCAGAAGGTCTAAGATTTGGACCCTAGCCTCGCTGTGTCGCTACACATGAACCCCCTCGGTCCGATCACCTCCGTTGCTTCATCGTTGACAAAATCGTCACAAGAACCTCCTTAGCCAAACTAAGTATAAAACCTTATATTATAACCCCAGCAAATATTTTTCCCATGGCCATCAATATACCAGCCACCTCCAGACTTGGTCGCCGTTGGTAGAAATTTGATTAACATGCCAATTTTAATAAATTCGAGATAACTCACCAATCACTTACTTAAAAATCTTGAAATAATTATCAAAAATCATTGATTTTAATTCGAATCTAATTATATAATCAAAAATGAAAATTAAGATACTTGATTTTCTGATTATCTTGGATTATTACTGATTTTTATCACTTTTGAGAAAATTATTCAACCTTATCACTTGCAATGATTTTTTTATAGATAATATTACACTATTACTATCCTTTTTCATTCAGAAATCATAATTTGATAATGTTTCTTTAAGGAGATATAGATTAATTTTATGTTGTTCTTAGCTTGTGAATGTTTAAACACGAATATTAATGCCTGTAAACAAACATGCTCAGATATGTATACATATCCGTATATATTCAACATATTTACATAAATCCAAACATTTTTTCCACAACTTTATTTCACAAACAACCAGTTACAGGTCAGTAAAAAGGAGTTTGCTCACCTGATATGTCTGAACAGAGACAGTGTTGAGCTAATCCAAAACTGAAACCTGGTTTATCCTTTGACTTCTGTTGTTTGCTTTTTTTTTTATTTTGGTTAAACTTGCTTTTGTACTTTTAGTTTTCAGGCTGAAAATTTTGATTTGAATCTGATCTTTTGAACTCTGAAATCCTGATTTGATTTGCTCTGATACTTGTTCTTTACAGTTGAATTTGTTTAATGCTTTGAATTGCTTTGTTTTCCAGGCTTGAATTCAAGTTGTTTTCAGAATGATTTTCAGGTTTGAGATTTTAAAATGAAGATGAAGAGAAATGAGTAACCTGCTTTTACTCTTTAATATGTTTATAGAATTTTAATTCAAATTGAAAAAATAATAATGCCACTTGTATGATTGTGTTAACACTTGTTAATTTCCAAGTTATTTTACTTACACTTGTTAACAAAAATTAATATTATGTTTAAGCCCTTGTTTAATAAACTATGTTTTAAACCCTTGTCGTTTTATATTTACATAGGTTTAAGTTCTTATCAATTATGAAACAAGTTTTTGTTAATATGTTTTATATTCCTGAAAAGTATATTCATATCAAAGCTTTTATATTTATCAACTATATTTATTTTTAAGTATATAAAAGAAAAGTATTTTTAAACTTGTATAAAATCTCATTTGAATTTTTTAAAACTTAAGTTAAAATATTTTTATATAAATCATTTTTTTTCAAAAGTTATATATACATATATGTAAGTTTATTCTTGTTTTACCTTTGCATTCTTATTTATATTTATACAACTTAATAAGAGAATGATTTGAAATCAAATTATTCATTACTAATAAATAATCATATATTCGTTTATATATATTTGTTTCTTAAAATATAAAGCTTTTAAATCCAATTTATCAATAGGATATTTATTCTTGAATTTCCAAATCAACTTTACTTTAAAATCTACTTTTATATATATATTTATTTCCAAATTTTACAAACTAATTCACAATTAACCCAAAAATTATATTAATTTCCAGATTTAAATTTGGCTTAAAATCCGAGAATGTTACAGTTTCCCCCTTAATAAAATTTCGTTCATGACATTTGCTAGACAGGGAGACAACAAAGAACATATAAACGATAGAGAATTGGTTTACCAGATCAATTCGAAATGTTTATTCTATATTTGGCTTACCAAATCAGAATATCAATAAATGTGAGAATAAACTCATTCAACACTTTATGAAATATTCGGGTCATCTGATCTACGAAATATGTAGAGGCATTAGTAATCCGAAGGGATAATTAATCAGTCGTAGAATGTATCTAGACCCAAAAGAACAGATAAATGGATACTCAAGTCAGATCAAAATATCTCGAAATATATACTAACTTGTCCCTCCTCGAACTTGGATTCATATAAAAAATCATAACAAAATTCTCAAATTTGGTTTTGACCGAAATCGTTTCATCGATGCAAATCTTAAAAAAATTTTAACCAGTTAATTTAAAATAGAATTTTAAATTTATTAAAGTTAAAACAGAAAGCTGAGGGAAACAGATGATTAGAATAGGAGATAGGAAACTTATCTACACAGTTCGCAAGGCCACCATCGCACCAAAGCTTCTTTCCGTAGCTGCCAGGAAATCATCAAAGAATGGAAATTGGATGATGATCAAATAGAATGATAGAGAAAGATTGTTTCCATTGTTGCAGGGTATTGACCATTTGTAGTGGTACTCCCATGTCCCCTATCTCGTCCTCTTCTTGCACTCATACTCACTATCAATGGATAGTAAGAGAATTTACTAACGCATACAGGCGGATATCTTAGAGATATACTCATTTTAGGATATTTATAACCTTATATCTAATGAGTTACCTAATGTGTTATACTCATGAGCTAAAGTTCTTACACAACCTTTAGCTCTGATACCAAATTCTCACGGTCTTGGCTTTTCAACCATCGACAGCGGCCACTCTCGACTGGTAGGCTTTTCAACCATCCCAGCCCCGCCGTTGCTGACAATGGTACCCTGACCTCGCTTTTACGGCCAGCCTTTCGACTTCTTCACCTAACCAGTTAACCAACCCTTCCCCAGGTACATGTAGGGGTAAGAGCCTCCCGTTCGCCACCAAACGCGAAGCGAGAACCCCCTATCACGTTGTATTAAGCAAGGTCGGTCATGAGACTGGTGTGAGCAAACAAAAATAGTTTATCTTGAATAAAAAAACAAAAAGAAATAAAAAGGAAGTCCGCAATGCTTTTTGGAAAATGAAACTAACATAAGGCCTCCCACCATACACACAATGAAAACGCGGAATTGGAGGAGATTTCTCCTTATGATGGTCAAACATGCTTGATACGCAAAATCCTTTTAGTATTATTATTAGTGCATAATGCAGAAAACATTTCGAAAGTATAATATTAATCTTAGCCAACATAGGACCATTATTGTATGCCTACTATAGCTACCATCTAAACAGTGGTGACCACCATAAGTAAATGATAGGTTATACAACTAAAACCGTACAAGGCGCGTATTGGAGATTGGATTTCCAACAAATGGTCAGGAAAAGGAACTTTCTGGGCCACATGGGTATGCCTCTGGAGAGACCCCCAAGAACCTAACTAGATCTCTGCCAACATAAGGTCGGGTTACCTCTGTAACTAGGTAACTACTACACGAGCATGCCATCGCTCGGTCGTTACCGACCTTTATTTGAGACCTCTCAACCACAAAGTAATAAATTTGCAGTAACCACATAGGTTAAATATCTTGGCACCGTACCATGATACCACCCTTTTCCAGAAGGGAATGAACATACCCTAAAGAGCGTGACCCTCATAACCTTGATGCATTCTTCCTGTTTCGACCATTTCCGGATTGTGAGGTCTGATGAGGTCACGTCCATAAAGCTGTGCTTTATAAAACAGCGATGCTTTGATCAATAAATGATCAGCAACACTTCGTATGCCACATTACCAAATTGAGAATGTTTCACTAGTAACCATCAACTACATAACCTCTGAGCTATACCTCTCAGAGAAGGGTGTTAAGCTAAGAGAATAAATTCTCCGCCATCAAACAGAAATGTATTTGGTAGAAACCGGTTTTACATCTCAAAGTGTAATGTCAGACACACATCCATACAAGTCTGTTCCGGGTTCAAACAGAATCGAAGGCACTTCAAAGAAGCCCTTGCCATCCGAGTATTCACAATCCCAATCGGACTCTCCATCACATATGGATATCTTTATACCATAGCTACTCAGTGCAGAGTCATTGGACGTGTAATCCTTTCGTTCTCGAAAATACGGTCTTCACCACCGGTCTTCAAATGTTATCCATTTCGTCGTATCATTATTCGGAATGGGTTATATGACATAAGGTCCTCTCCTGGCTAAACCGAATAATGAGCGCTTAATTTTAAAGCCACATGGATATATAGGATCTTAGTTAAGTCACAACTTTTAATCCCCAAAACTTTCTTTTGAATGGTTTGGAAAAAGTTTCCACTTTTGGTCTTTTAAACAAAAAGATTCACTTCACAAAGTTCACCAATCTTTCACAAAGATTAATTCACTGCTTTCAAAACTATTTCCATTTCAAATCTTTTATACAAAAGATACACCCTTAAGATCCTCTTATTTTGGAAACAAAGTTCACTAATCTTTAGAAAAGATTCATTTATAGCTTTCAAAACAATTCCATTTCAAACTTGAAATCTTTTCAATACGAACTGGAATTTCTTTTGTTATATGAAAGCCATTATCATTTGAATACAAATACTTTTCATTTTGAAAAAATCCGATCAAATATGCACAAGTTATAGCCTTTAAAGTATAAACTTGGGTTAAATTCAAATTCCCAAAATAATACTTTTTAAAATACTTTAAAGATGGTTTTAAAATCCATATATACATATTATATAACTTGTATAAACCTTTCAAACCAGTTTCCAAAACAATTTCAAAACTTAAACAAGATATATTCTATTCAAACTAAATTTCAATTTCAAACTTCCTTTTCAAAAGCTTTTCATGTTCAACCCAATTCCATTTCCAAAACCATTTGGATTCAAAATTCAACCTTTTAAATAAAATAATATTTAGATCTCAAAATATCTGTGACTTAAACCGATTTCTTCGGGAAATCCATATTTGTGTGTGTATAGTTTAGTCTAGGGTTTTTATACAATTATGCAACATAATCAATCATCACAATCCAAACATAGCAATATCGATAACCAGTATGATCCTATAATGCTTCTTTCATTCACAAAGTCACAGATAATAATATAAATTTATCACGGATAAATAAACAACATTCATCACAGCTTAAATCAAAATAATTCACATCAAAAAGCATCATACACGAGGGATATCGAACAATTCAACATTCAATAGAATCCAAACATTCATAAGTAGGATCAATTAACATCTGATAATAATTAATTTAAACCAGAATAATTACTTATACATAAATTACAAATTCTGTTAACTAACATTAATTAATTACAAATCATTTTTAATTAATTAACCTTTAATCATTTATTTAATCGGCCTTAATTAATAAAACAATTAACCTTTAATTATTTAATAATTCTTTAATTAATTATATTTAATTAATTACATTAATTAATTAACCCTTAATTAATAAATCATCCCTTAATCACTTTCATTAATTAATTAATTATTCTCAAATTAACTACCTTGATTAATTAATCCCATAAATTAATTATACTTTAATTAATTTCTCAATCATCAAGTAATTATAAATCATTAATTATTTAATTATCATTAAATCTTTAATTAATAAACCTTGTAATTAATCATCATTAACAATATAAATTAACTTCACTTTTAAGTTAACATTTTAAAACATTTGATTAACTTCTTAATTACATTGTTAGGTTTTATTTAAAATAAACTTTTAAAAAAATATAGGTGTAAAACATTTTAAACTTAATTAATTAAAATAATCTATGTTTAAAACCTTAAATTAATCCAAAAATAAATACATATTGTATAAAAGGAATTAGTTTAACAAAATTTGTTAAAACTTGATTAAACTTCTAAAAACTTCTTAATTTTAAAACTTTAAAACTGTCATATCCCAAACCTGAAACCAACTCGAGTGAAACCCGAGCTAGAACTTCTTTTACCCGAACCCAGCCCCGAGAAAATTTACAAACTCGATTACTTCGAGAAATTCCTACAACAGCTTCGAGTCGAACCCGATACATTTTCTTCTTTCCCGACCTTCGATAACCACCTGATATTGATGATATTTGTGCACATGTACACGCGATCGGAGTGACTTCGATCATCGCAAAGACCGTCGACAAGTCACTGGTGACCTCCTTGACAACCTCGACCAACCAACACCCTCAAGTTCGCCATGATTCGAAATCGAGTAACTCGATCGATCTGGAACCCAACTAATCATCTGAAAAATGCCTCATATAGCCTCCACCAACCACCAGAAGGTCTGAGATTTAGACCCTAGCCTTGTTGTGTCACTACACATCGAACCCCCTCAGTCCGATCATCTCCATTGCTTCATCGTTGACGAAATCGTCACAGGAACCTCCTCAGCCAAACTAAGAATAAAGCCCTATATTTCGACGTTCAACCACCTCAGCAAAATTTAATCCCAGCGAATATTTTTCCCATGACCACCAATATACCAGCCACCTCCAGGCTTGGACTCAACGAGCAGTTCGCCGCCATTCGTCGAAATTTGACGAACATGCCAATTTTAATAAATTCGAGATAACTCGCCAATCACTTACTTAAAAATCTTGAAATCATTATAAAAAATCATTGATTTGTAATTCGAATCTAATTGTATAATCAAAAATGGAAATTAAGATGTTTGATTTTCTGATTATCATGGACTATTACTGATTTTTATCATTTTTGATAAAATTATTCAACCTTAACACTTGAAATGGTTTTTTAAAAGTAATATCACACTATTACTATCCCTTTTCATTCAGAAATCTTAATCTGATAATGTTTCTTTAAGGAGATATAGATTAATTTTATGTTGTTCTTAGCTTGTGAATGTTTAAACAGGGATATTAATGCCTGTAAACAAACATGCTCAGATATGTATACATATTTGTATATATTCAACATATTTACATAAATCCAAATATTTTTCCACAACTTCATTTCATAAACAATCAGTTACAAGTCAATAAAGGAGTTCGCTCACCTGATATGTTTGAGCAGAGATAGTGTTGAGCTCATCCAAAACTGAAACCTAGTTTATCCTTTGATCTCTATTGTTTGCTTTTGTTTTTTTGATTTTGGTTTAAACTTGCTTTTGTCCTTCTGGTTTTCAGGCTGAAAATTTTGAGTTGAATCTGGTCTTTTGAACTCTGAAATCCTGATTTGGTTTGCTCTGATACTTGTTCTTTATAGTTGAATTTTTTTAAAGCTTTGAATTGCTTTGTTTTCCAGGCTTGAATTCAAGTTGTTTTCAGAATGATTTCTAGGTTTGAGATTTTAAAGTGAAGATGAAGAGAAATGAGTAACCTGGTTTTGCTCTTCAATATGTTTATAAAATTTTAATTCAAATTGAAAAAAAAAATTAATGCCACTTGTATGATTGTGTTAACACTTGTTAATTTCCAAGTTATTTTACTTACACTTGTTAACAAAAATTAATATTATGTTTAAGCCCTTGTTTAATAAACTATGTTTTAAACCCTTGTCATTTTATATTTACATAGGTTTAAGTTTTTATCGTATGAAACAAGTTTTTATTAATATGTTTTATATTCCCAAAAGGTATATTCATATTAAAGCTTTTATATTTATCAACTATATTTATTTTCAAGTATATAAAAGAAAAGTATTTTAAAACTTTTATAAAATCTCATTTGAATTTTTTTAAACATAGGTTAAAATATCTTTATATAAATCATTTTTATTTCAAGAGTTATATATACATATATGTAAGTTTATTCTTTTTTTACCTTAGCATTCTTATATTTATAGACTTGAAATCAAATTATTCATTACTAATAAATAATCATATATTCATATATATATATATATATATATATTTGTTTCTTAAAATATAAAGCTTTTGAATCCAATTTATCAATAAGATATTTATTCTTGAATTTGCAAATCAACTTTATTTTAAAATCCACTTATATATATATATATATATGTATATGTATCCAAAATTTTCAAATTAATTCACAATTAACCCAAAAATTATATTAATTTCCAGATTTAAATTTGGCTTAAAATCCGAGAATGTTACATTATATGTATATTGTCCAATCTATTGTTTACTATTGTTTTAAGTTTATGTTTAATATAAAATATTTGATTTAAACCTAACTTTAATTAGGTGAAATAATTTTATAACATATTTCATATACAAATATAAGTGAACTACATATATTAGTTACTTGAAATCATTTTATGAAATTGAATGTTAGTATCATGTATGTATGTTGTTTTCAAATTATAAAATGCATTTGATTATTATTTACACCCACACACTTATATATATGTATGTATGTATGTATGTATGTATGTATATGTTATTTCAACTCAAGATTCATAAATGGCTTTTGTATAAGTTATAAATCTAATTTTGGATTCTTCCTAATCAAAGCATCTTTTTAATTGTTAACTTTAAATTTCAAAATTTTATAAGTATTATATATACACACACAGATACATTATTTCAATTCAAATTTTTAAGAACTTTAGTTTAAAATTGTAAATATAATGTTGATACATTCCTAAGTTAAAACTAGATTTCATGTGTTAATTTTAAATTTAAAAAACATAAAACCTATTGGAAATAATTTTAATACGTATAAAGGTTAAAATGTTCAAATGTTGATTTGAAATGAAATTGAGTGAACCTGTAGAGGAAGGAGAAAAGTCCTTTGGCTTTCCTCTTCTTAAATGCCTACTTAAACTCATTAATTATCATACTATACATATAAGTAAATTATTGCCAATTTGTTAAAAATATATTTTATAATATATCAAGTATAATTGACCATGTATATATGCATACTAATTGTTTGAACCAATAGTTGGCCAAACACGTAAAAATTATGTAGAGAACAATAGTGAGGAAATATGACAGAAACATAAAAGAAAACGAGGAAAGAAAAGAGATATAGTTGTTTATAATGGTTATGCAAAGCAAGGCCGATGTCCACTTGAAGATTTTATTGCTGCTTTACAACTTAGGAGCCGAAATTCTTGAGACTTAGTACAACTACAACACTTAGAATTAATATAAGAAATAATAGAACTACAACCAAAAAACTCCCCAAAAATGAGCCATACATTCATATTTAAAAAGGTAGGGAGCCTAAAATCTCACACTAAATATCTCCTAGCCATGAACTAGACAAATTCTCTCTAAAAGTTAGGCACCGCATCATTAGTAACCAGGAGTCGTCATTTTGGAAGTCCTTATTTTAGGAGTCGTCATTTTGAAAGTTGTCACTAATCCCAAAGTTGGCCATATTCGTTGTCTTCAACTATTCATCTTGGATCGTCTTGTGGCTTCAAGATTTCATAGTTTTTTGCATCAATATCAGCTTGTTTCGGGGTCCAAATGATGAAGTTATCAAAGAACAAAGTTGCAGATTCAGAAGTTCGTGGAGATCGATAAAGAATTGCATTGAACAAAACAACCTTGGAAATAAGCTTTTGACATCGGGTAAGACACGTAGGCAAAAGATGGGGTCCACCCAAGGAGGGATCAAGAGTCGGTACCAATTCCCAATAGTAGGGTTGGTACCGATCCCCAACTAGGATGGATTATTGCTTGCCTTGGCTTTTTTGAGGTTGTTGAACTTGCTTGGAGTTCGACCCAAAAATTTTGGGCGTTTACATAGGGATTGACCTGAGATTTTCTAAGATTTTCGTGTTCTTGGTTTTCCTTCGCCTGCTTGGATTCAGACCCGAGTTTTAGAGTGTTTGCTCTGTCACCATGAATTGGTACCGTGCTTGGTAGTCGATACTGAGTCGCGCTTGGAGTCAGACCTGAGTTTTTTTAGTGTTTGACTCGAGTCATCAGCAGTCGGTACCGAGTTGCACTTGGGGTCGCACTTGCGGTTATTTATGGATTATTTTAGGTCATGCTTGGAGTTTTTTTCCAAGATCATACTGCTTCGAGTCTTACTTGAGGATTTTTTGGGTTTACTTCTAGTCAATCTTTTCGAAAACTTGAACTTCCATTTCTTTTTTATTGCTTTTTTATGATGTTCCTAAAGTGCTTGGGTCATTTCTCTGTCATTTACTCGTCCGAGTCGATTGTTTAAGTCTGTTTGAATAATGCCTAAAAAAGGCTGGATAGCGCTAATATTATTTTATATGTCTACAAAATAAAACTATGAACAACAAAGGAATATATATATATATAAGAAAAATGTCTCCACTGTGATATAAATCTCAGCGTTATAAACGTACACATTGATCATGTACGTTGTTTATATATTTCCCTTGCACTATACACATATGAATGCATTTGAGGTGCTTATTATAATATAAATTTAATTTAAATTTTATCAAATCTCTTTTCTACACAAATTCAAAAATAAAATTTATTTTAAACTATATTACATAGGATTTAATAAACCTACCCGTTAAACTTTGTAGGTCCATAATGTCCAAAATATGGAAAAACAATTGAAATCTTCATGTTTCACCCGCTTCCGACCAACCGATTCCTTTATATATATATATATATATATATATATATATATATATATATATATATTGTGTGTTTTTTCACACATACATACCTTCATACAATAATGCATACATATATATACATATATACATATATATACATATATACATATATATACATATATACATATATATATATATATATAATTTATTAATTTGGTCTTAATATATTATATTGTAAAAAACATTGTTTTATCAAATAATTCACACTTGTTTATGTTTTATAATATGTAATTTAATCAAGTTAAAACTGAAATATTAGTTTGCATAAATGTTGCTGCTTTATATTCAAATTAAAAAATAAATTATAATTAGACTTGATTGATTGATATCATGTAAAATATGTTAAAATATCTCAGTTGTCTGTTATAACCAATCACTATAATAGAATACATGATTAGCTTTGGCCAAATATAATCACATACAAATATGTTTTAAAAAAAAAACTTTGTTATCTATATTAATTAATTGGTTGTGACTGAAAATATATAGTAGAGATTATAGTTAAGTTGACAAAATATTAGATCAAACCTTTAAGAAGTAATTGAAATTTAAATCTAATCAATGCCCTAACTTTTTTGCAACTTATTAATTTGTTAACATATAAAATACATACCATAAACAAGTTTATATGTATATTTATTGTGTATTATATATTATGCATTTATGTAAAATGGCATATATATTAAAAGTTGAAATTATCTATATATATACACTTTAAGTTTTAGTACCAAAAAATCGCACACACAGACAGGGGGTGTGTGTGTATTCCCAGAAAATTCAAATATGTATATTTTATTTTCCAAAACAAAACTGGGTTTTGTGATGTGCACGTAAATATACATATTTTTACTTCCATATTTAATCTAATTTAATTAAATAAATGAGCATATAGGGTGTTCCAACATGTTTAAACCAAAATTCAAATTATTTTCAAATCGTCATATATTCATGTTCATATAGGGGAAAAATGGTCATTCTTGTACATATATTAATGTGAGAAATTTTACTTGGGCTTTATTATATTATTTTTGTAGGAATTTGGATTCAAATGAAAGATGTTTTCATGGAAAATATGCATGCACAAGAGAATACAAGAAAATGAAGATGGAGATAATTCATTTCATGACAATATGGAAGACTCCACCTACCCACTTATCTTAATCTACATTTAGGGGCTAATGCACATGCTAATGGCCATTAAAGTTACATGCATACTTGTTGATGAATTAATTAGAGACCAATGATAACTTGGTGATCACACTTCCTAAAAGGGTAGTTTGGGTAGTCCCAAAGAATATGAATTAGGATTTCAAACTTGTATAAATACCCCATATGTTCATGTAATTAGTCTCTCCCCTCTTAGCCTCCATTGAGCCTTCTCTTTAGTTAGTTTAGTTTAGGCTCAAAAATAAACAAAAATTCTCTTTTATTTTTCATGGCTACTCAACCATTTTCATTTCATGTATTTTCATTTTATGAAATTTTAATATATGCTCTTTTCTTATTTATTTCTTTTCATGCTAGTAGTGTAGATATTTTACTCATGCAAGTAGATTCGTTTTTATTCTAGTTTAATTAGTTCTCATTTTACTTTGCTCTCTTTTTCCTCTTGTTTTTTATATTGAATGCTACAATTGTTGATTTGATAACAAATTTGATAGATAAAAACCGTTCAATTTAGGGGTAATGAAGCTCTCTTAATCATGTAGCTTCAACATTTTGATAATTTTTGATATCTTTTTGCGCTTAATGAAAATGTTTGAATGGGTTAAACTATGTTGTTTTAGCTTTTAATTTAGTAGTCTATGTTATTGATACCAAATAGGCTGTGCTTAAACAAACGAAAACACAAATTACCTCTTTATCTACATATGATTATGGTAATGAAGTGAATATTATAATCAAATTTTGATTTTCTATATTTATAATCAATAGTTAATAGATCATGCTTAGAATAGATTTTATTTTCAATTTCATTAACATTTTCATGAGAGTTAAAAAGTGGTGTAGTGGTTGTGTTATAGTTTGATGATTTATATTGTGCTAATTAATAGCACAAATATGACATACTTATGATAAACACATCAATTAAACTCACTAATGACCAAAAAAGAAAGATTATAATTTCATTTTGTTGAACTATATGATCTTGAGAAGGACATTGCCTCTAAATTGCCTTCTACTCTTATATTTTTATCACTTTTAATTTTTGTTAGTTTTTAGAATTTTTCTAGTTTTAAAACATCTCACAATTCTTGGTTTAATTCGATGGAATAGAATTTTAAAAAGTTAAACAACTCCCAGCGGATCGACTCATACTCGCCACGTACTAACATTGTACCCCGTGCGCTTGCGGTTATTTTTAATTTAAATTTAATCGGCTATTTTCTAAACCGACAGGAATTTAGCCATTCGAATAAGTCTTTGGCGCCGTTGTCAGGGAATTGATTTGATTTTCTATCATTCGAATTATGTGTGTTTGATTTTGTGTGTTCATTTGCATTTTATTTAGAAAATAATGTATGTGTGTTACTTGTTTGATTTTGTTTTCAATTTGTCGTGTGCTTGTTTTCTAGTCTATTTTCATTTGGCATTTGCATCTCTTCATTTTAAAAAAAAAAAGACAAACACAACTTCAAAAACAATTTTTTTATTGCGTTACACTTTTACATTTACATTTACATTTTTTTTGTTATCTTCTTTTGTTTACATTTACAAACAAAACAAAAAAAAAAATTAGTTTCTGCCTGCACAGTGCTCCTCTACTGCATATCACTGTGCATACATTTGCCCATTAAAATAGCTCTCCACTCTGACCCTCCTCTGTACATTACACATTCTCACTTCTTGCCTCTGCACAATACACTTTGCATATACTTCTCACACAACCATTCCTTTTTTGCATCAAGAATCTCCGTAACCACTGCTCACCTTTCTGCCATCCAACTGTACCTCCTGCTGCCTTCCCCCACAACAATGACCACTTCCAACCATCACCAGTGACCAAACATCCAATCAATCAACCATCTTTCCGTTCAAATAATACAACACTTCAACCATTGCCACAAATACTTCAAGCAAACCCCCTCCATAACATTTCACTGCTTCACTACCATCCAACACAACATTTCAACCACTTTTTTCTACATCTACCAGCCTTCCATTCAACACAGTCCATCAATACAGTCATCAAACTGCCACTGATCAACTCTTCCTCCACAACATTGTTTGCCCTGACCATCTAACAATCAATACCTTCATCAGTTCAACCATATCACCAAACAATCACTCCTCTATCACTTAAAAATCACAATTCAACTAACATCCCTCACTGTCAAACACTACTGCCATCTTCCTCTCTCCTGCATCATCCTACAAATTGTTTTGCTGCACTAACATCAACATATCCTACCATTCATAGGGCAACATCCTAAAAACTGCACTTCGACATACATGCATTCCCAACTTTTGCAACATCTTATCAAATACCCCTACCATTCAAAGTGCAAGTGTACATCTTGCCATAGCATATCAATACTGCCATCCTCCTTCATCATTCAACACCATCAAAGTGCAATTCAAACCATCTACGACCACCACTACAAACTTCTACATCCCTAACTTCCAAAACCATTTCATCCATATCCCCTACCTCATCACAACTGCCTGTGCCTTTCCATGCACAACATCAGCACATCCACCACATCCAACCTCTATGTCAGCCATCACAATATCCTCAGTACCTCTCCAACCTATTAGTCAAAATCCCATAATCATCACCCAACACCATCTCCCAAAACAACAAACACCGCCAGTTCACAAATTCCTCTGCCGAACAACCATCGACTTCCGTCTTCAACTCCAGTACATTCCGTCATTGCTAAAACTACAACCCTCCACCATCACCACTGCCACACACTCGCTTGAACCAAGCAACCGAAGTCGCAAATTTCCATCTCCTCATAAACGGTCAAATCCAATCGCCTCGAATCCACCTCGACCTGAAATCGCCAATCATCGAGTATCTCTGCTCGAACTCGAAATCGCTTCGAACCCCACTACTACGAATACCCCATCGCAAATTCCTTCAGCCCACAACAACCACAGCGCCACAACAACCACAGCGCCACAACAACCATAGTGCCAATAACCACAACAACCATAACAACAACCACACTCCGACCTCCATCCGAAACCAAGCATCACTTCAAACAACTCCTCACCATCACGCGACCATACATCAAACTCGAGAATTGAACGTGGACTTGGATTTCTGTTTTTGGGCAATTTCGATTTTTTGGGAGCAGTCGAAGCAATTTTTTGTTTTAAGAACTAAGATTGTTTCTGCGTGTTTTAGGAATTGGAGACAGAAGTTTATTTTGAGAACTAGTGTTTGGGCCGAGCTCTCTTGTTCTTCAAAAAAAAGAATTTTTTCTATATTTTTTTTAATTTCTTTCCAAATTAAAAAAAAAGTTTCTCTTTCGACTTTTGGTGACAAATAAGAATTTATAAATTTTGTTTCTTTTGATTTCATTTGTTTGATTTTTCCTTCATTTTAGTTATTTCTTTCGTATTCAAAAAAAATTATGCATATCTTGTTCTAAATTTTCCAGTTACCAAAGCAGATAAGGAGAAAAACCACTTGCTAAAATAACCGCTCTTCTTCTCCTGCTAAAGAAATCACTTGCTTAAAAAAAATTGCTGCTTTTAAAATAAATTGCAAATAAATTCAGCATGCTCTGGTACTGTACCCCTTAATCCCTTATTTTATTTACCTTCATTGTTGTTTACTTGCATTAAAAAAATTCATAAAAAAAAAAACAAATTTCATTGTAGTTGCATTGTTAATACACGGTTAATTTCAGTTTTCCATTTCATCTTAGATTTTGATTAATAATAACGGTTAGATATTGATAACGCTTAATTGTATATTGATAAATTGTGCTCTTTCAACAATTTAATTTCTTGGTGTCTAGGCTATGGTAGAGCAATAATCAGTTATAAATGTTACGGTGATTCATAAATATTATACTGAATTGTTTCTCTAAAGGTATTTAAACATTTGGCTGCATTGCTACGGGGTTTCGTGGTGCACCGATAAATTCTGTCCATTACCTAGCCGAGAACTATCTTGTTGAATTAAGACAAAGAGTGATTATATAATTTTGGGTTAGGAGTTGCTTAAAATAAGAAAATTTGTAATTGTACTCTTGCATTCATTTAGTTGCATTAGTTTATGCATATTTAACAATTCAAAATCCAAAATAAAAAAAATCCTATTTTTTGTGTTAGTTTTCGTTTTAGAAAAGCAAAAATTCAAATAAATTAATAAATAAATAAAACCTTTTTAAAAAAATTGAAAATCAAAAAATAAAACAAAAACCAAAATTTCCTTTTGAAAAATAAATTCCTTTTGGTAAATATTTTTCCTTTATGAAAAAAATAAAAAAAAAACTTTCGAAATTGTCTGAATTTCCATACTTACAAGAATTTTACAATAATTGTGAAAATCAATATAATCCATATAATTTCATACCAAATTCTTATGGATATTTTAATGACAACTATTATATAAACAATTCGAATTTTGAACAACAAAATTTTCGAAACGATGACCAACCCTCAACTCTTGAAAAAAGCATCGAAACGATTTCGTCGTTACTTGAACTCACTACACAAAATGATAAAAGGATAAATGAATTGTGTAATTCATATTTGTGCAATAATTCGAGTCAATGATTTCAAATTTTGAATTCAACTCAAAATTCAAATGATTTCGATTATAACCCATGCCATTTCAATTTCAAACACCAAAATGAATTTCAAAATCAAAGCGAAAATGGAAACAATTGTTTAAATGATTTTGGCAGTGAGAGTAGTTTCAATCATGGTGATAATTTTTGTTCTCAACAATTTCAAATCGAAAAATTCTCAAGTTAATAATTACAAATTTGATTTTGTTAAGCAAATGGATGAAATTTACAATTATCACATGGATTTGTTGTTTGAAACATATATGAAACAACGTGAGAAATAAAATCAAACCCCAACGTGTGACGAGTCAAACAATAATCCCCTTTTGCGAAAATCGTTGATTTTCAAATGACAACTTTTGAAATTGAAAATGACAGTCTTAATGAAGTTGTTGAAAAAAATGGTAATTGAGTTCGATTTCAATTCTTTTGAGAGTGTGGAATCAAATTTAAAATTTGATCTTCCTTTTTCGATTTTGAAAATTTGAATATAATATTTTTGTATTTTGAATTGATACAAGCAATGAAGTTGTGAATAATACAACAAGGAAGATGAATTTAGTGAACATAAATTTTTTGGACTTTTCGAAGATGAGTTGTTGAATTCTGAAGGGGAAGATTTAAATCACCATTTTGATTTTGAAATCGATAATTCTGAAGAAGTTTTCAATGAGAAGTTTGAATTTGGTGAAAATAAACTTGAACTTCAATCAATTGTTTTATCAACCCCAAAAATCATCGAAAATAAAACAACTCATATGATTTTTAATAAAAGGGCATTCGTTTTCCCAAATCAACACTCAACTTTGAAATCTTTTATGGTTTGGTTTTCAGTGGTTAAGTTGTGTCTCTCATACTTGACGAGACAAATGAATTGCTCTTTGAAAGACCATTTCATTTACTCTTTAATGGCATATTTTCTGATATCTTATAAATAATAATCTTTTCATTTTCATGTAAATATATGTCATAATTTTATTTTATTTTTCTTCTTTCACTTGGGTTGACTACGGGGACACAGTAAAAATCAAGCGAGGGAAGGGGTAAGTCTCATCTTCATTTTCGATTTTTCATACTTTATTTTTTGCATTTTCTTTCCAAAACCTAAAAAAAGCATAAACCTCAAAAATAAAATTTACAAAAAAACTCAAAAAAAAATTTTATCTTTTTATCATTTTTGATTTATTTTTAAAGAAACACTTTAGGATAAATATATGGTTTTGGTTAATAAATTAAAAAAATTCAAAATTTTTTTGTCCTAACAAAAATAAAAATGAAGTTTGATTACACGTAACTATGGTTTGACTAGTATATAGAATGATTCATGAGTGATAATTTTTAAGCATATCCTAATTGAAAATCTTTCTTTAAAAAAGTGGTGGATTTAAAGTAAAGAATATATCATTTTTGATCTTCTAAGTTAAATGGTGCTAAGATGATATTGTAAAGCTCTCTCTTCAAAAAATAAAAAATATATTTGTATATATGTATATATTTTTATAAACACTTAGAGTCATGTGTACACACTAGTGTGTACACTCGCCATGCTCTATACACTTATCATGTAAGCCCAAAAGGCATTGCACGATCGATATATCTAGCCTTAGTTTTTCTGAGCTAGGTGATGTATGTAAAAATTCTTTTATGAATAATGCTTACAGTTGATAGGTGAACATACTTGTGTGTTCACTTGCCATGTTCTGTATTCCCCTCCTGTAAGCTCGAAAGGCAATGGATGGGTAATATATCTGGCCTCAGTTTTCTGAGTTAAGCATATGTAAATATTGTTAACATCAATAAAATTTTCAAAAGTGGAGAGAGTAAACAATTAAAATCCAAGCACTATTTCTGCTTATTTGATTGGACTTGTTATTCAAAAGAAATGAAAATACCACTTTGATCAACTTTGAAAATCAACTAAGGATCTATTTCATAGTTACACCATGTTATCAACCGAAACAACTAGCCAAACTTGAGTTTAATTATGATGACAACTTAATTTTTGTTGAAAATTTTGATGAGTAAACTACTTAAATTTTCAAGATAATGACCAAAACTTATATTTAACTTATTTGTGTTGATTTAAAAGTAAACGCTTCATTTGTAAATAATTTCAAAAACTTGCATCCATATCTTTGTAAATAAATCTTGCATTTAGGAAATTTCTCATTTTGCATTTGGATTTTGTGTGTAGTATCCGCTGAAAACCTTCACGAGACAACACTCTTCCTACAAGGACATCTAGAGGTTTAATGGCTTGTTGCATACGCTCAATGCAATCGTGCTTCCTACAAAAACAGATTTATCTTAGTTTTTCTTTATTCGATGACGAATAAAAAGAAAATTGTGGGGGTATTTGATGTGCACATAAAATATGCATATTATTACTTCCATATTTATCTTAGTTTTTAGAATTTTTTCTAGCTTGAAAACATCTCACAATTCTTGGTTTAGTTTGATTAAATAGAATTTTAAAAATCTAAACAACTCCCTGTTGATTGATCTATACTCGCCATATACTAACATTGTACGCTGTGCACTTGCGGTTATTTTTAATTTATATTTGATCGACTATTTTCTAAACCGATAGGAATTTAGTCATTCGAATATTTTGTTTATTTTTTAATGCAAAATCAAACTCGATTAATATATATACAGTGTCTATATGTATGTATGTATTTATGTATATACAATATGAATTTAATTTTAAGATTAAAATAAACTACAAAATGTTAATTTTCTAAGGCCAAATACATAATAAACAACATGAATAGTTTGAGATAAAAATGATGTAAATCTTGTCGCTTGTTAGCACCTTATAGATGATTTAGCTTTCCTATTTGAAGACCATCTTCTTCCTTGAAGTGGGGTTGTTGCTTCTATTCTAGGCTAACAAAAACAATAGTCGAGGCTAGGGTATCGAGTTTTAGAAATCTTATTGGAAATTTTTGGCATACACGACTAATTGCTTTACCCACACCGCTAAATTTTTTATTAAGATTAAAGCAAAAATACCCTTTCTTATGATGTAAAAAATTACTAACCCTACACCCTATAGTGTAATTAATGACAAGCAATATATGTGCATGGAATATATGGGGTGCCCTTAATGATATAAATCTTCATCGGGCTAAAATTCTCATACACAATCATAGTATCAAAATCCTTGCGTCTACAGAACCAAGCTCAATCTTGCATGAACTATCAGGGCAGCTAAAATCATCAATCGTTCATGGAAATTCTTCCATAACCATTAGCAATCCCCTTAAAGCAGACTTCTTATCCAAAGTGATCCTATTGCTTATCAGCTTACTCCCATTCTTCTCCATTCTCAATTTATGCATTTTCATATCCTACGCCTATCATCCTCTACCTTTATGTATATTACCTTTTTATATAGCTACGACTCCCCTAATGTTAGACAAATTTTTCTTGATGACCTCCCTCATTCCAGACAGGAAAGTCACCCATGGTATGTATTAGGTGATTTAAATTGCATGTTGAAAACTACAGATAGAATTCGAGGATTCCCTCAATCCTTTAGAGACATCTTCCCTTTAAATGATATGATAGCCTACTCATCATTGATTGAAGCACCTACCTTTGGACCTAACTTCACTTAGATTAATAAAATTAGAAGTAGAGCGAGAACCATGAGTAGAATTGATTACATCTTTCACAACTTCAAAGAACTCTCCATATGGCCTCTCTAATCTTTCACTATCCTCCCTCCCATACTATCTGACCATTCCCCAATCCTCATTTCCATCGAGGAGTAAGCCATTGAATTTAAATCAATTTTATTTTTTTTATATCCAGGCTGAAGAAAACATCTTTTTAAATACTGTCAAAATTGCTTGGTCTAATATTTTTGGAAACCCTATGTTTGTTTTTCAGCGGAAATTAAAGGCAAACAAGGAAGCACTTAAGCTATGGTCTAAGGAAAAATATGGTAGGGCGATAATTTAACAAGATAGTTGTTTGGTAAGCTGGAGCAAGCTCAGAGGCAAATGCTAGACCAACCTAGTAATATATTATCGTCTCTGAAGGAACGTGAATTGACCGAGCAACTCAACAAAGCTTTGGAGGTGGAGTGTATAACAGAAATGGTATTTGGAGGGTGATAGAAATTCAAAATATTTCCATCTAGCAGTCAAAGCCAAGCAAGCAAGAAAAAAAAATAACCAAGATAATTGACTCTAAGGGTAAGCTCTATGAAAATCTAAAAGATGTGGAACAAGCCTTTTTGGAGTACTACACCCACTTA
The DNA here is from genome assembly GCA_030765085.1 of Allium cepa. Taxonomy (NCBI): domain Eukaryota; kingdom Viridiplantae; phylum Streptophyta; class Magnoliopsida; order Asparagales; family Amaryllidaceae; genus Allium; species Allium cepa. The sequence continues at coordinate 829,277,631 of CM060941.1, read as the reverse complement.
TTAAGTTACCCTAATGCACATATGATTGATTCCCAGTGCGTAATTTGTCTTTAACTTTGAAAAGTAACCCTTGAAAGCTTTGATTTTTTGTGTTCTGAGGTTAGCAAAGCTGAAATCAAGGAAAGTATTTTTCGGATAAATAGGGATTCTAGTAGAGGACCTGATGGCTTTAATGCCAGTTATTATATTATTTGTTGGGTTATTATTAAGGAAGACTTGTTTAAGGTAGTTAATAAATTTTTCTTGCATAGTAAACTGATCAGGAGCATCAATGCAACCAATTTAGCGATGATTCCCAAAATTTTAAACCCTACTTCTGTCTCTAACTTTTGACCTATAGCCTGCTGCAACCTTATTCCCAAAAGTATGTCCAAGATCATAACTTCTAGAATGAAAAGTGCCTTCCTCTTATGGTTTCTCCAAATCAAGCTGCTTTTCAACCTGATAGGAGTATTCTAGATAATTATTACTTCTACATTAATTATTAAAGGGAAATAACATAACAGCAATATCCCCTAGAGCCATGATGAAGATAGATATAAAGCAAGCATATTATTCGACCCAGTGGTAATGTGTTGTCATTATTATAGCTGAACTGGGCTTCCCTTAGCACTTTCTATATTGGAATATACTTGCATCTCTGCTTCTATGTACTCTTTGTCTCTTAATGCTAATCAAGAGGGATATTTCAAGGGTTCCCAAGGAATAAGGCAAGGGGATTCCATGCATCCTATTTATTTATTATGGTCATGGAAGTTTTTACTCAAATGATTAATAAATAAATTCTCCTTAGTAATTTCAATCTCCATTCTAAATGTAAGAATCCATAATTTTCATCCTTTCTGTTTGCTTATGATCTCCTTATATTTACAATGCCCATCAGATAGTCCATATGCACTATTTCTAATTTGCTGGATAGATTCCATGCCTTTATTGGATTGCAAATAAATAATGATAAGTCAGATATTCTATTTGCTGGAGTTCCAGCACATGAAGCACAACATATTCAAGTGAAATCTAAAATGCAACTAATGACTACAAAAAGCACACATTTGGGTGTTCCTCTTGCTGCTAAAGGAGTATCTAATACACAATGTATCCCTTTATATGGAAAAATTTCTACTGCCATGGCTTATTAGACTAACAGATTTTTGACTCAAGTTGGCAAGCTCACCTTAATTAAATCTATAATTTCGTCTATCACTGTTTATTGGTCTAGAATTATTTTCTTACCTCAAAAACATATACATAGGATAAGGCAAGCAATAAAACATTTTTTATGGTCTGTGATGCAGTCCAACCTGATGGTACCTTAGGTCGTGAGCGACCTAGCGAACTCATAAGTCGCGTGCGACCTAACAGGTTACAGGATAGTGAGATAGGAGGGAACGATGATGCAGAGCGCACTGAAAAGAATCGCGAAACCCTAAGTCGCGAGGAAGCAGCTACTCCAAAAACCCTTAGGTCGTACAACGACCTAACCTTCCACCATAGGTCGCGAGCTCCAGAATCTTTATGCCCTGATTCTTAGGTCGCGAAGAAGCTTAAGTCGCTGAAGATTTCTTATGCCGCTTTCACCTTAAATCGTTGACAAGATATGCCGCATTTTGGTAGGTCGCTCAAGCCAATATGTTGAAGAGATTCCTAAGCCGTAGTACTTAGTTCGCGTGAAGTGTTTCTTTGTTGAGTCGCAAGGTCGTTTGTTGCTAGATCGCGCATGATGATATTTTCTTAACTCATGTTGTCTGTTGCTGTGTTGTATATATTGGGTCGTATGTATATACGTTGAGTCGCATTGTTGTATTTGCTTTATGTTAGGTCGGATATGTGTTGTATTTCGTTTTGTTGTTAAGTCGCGTGCTTCTGTATTAGGTCGTAGGTCGCGTGGTGTTAGGTCGTGAACGGGTGTTAGGTCGTGAACGACCTAGTGTGAGTTGTAACCCTATAAATAGGGACGTGTTGGGTTATTTGTACGTTGTTGAATTTGGAATAAAAATTTAGTTTGTGCTTTGTGCCTCCATTGAAATTGGTAGTTGAGTGTTAACTCCTATCTCCACCTTCGGCATTCGAGTGCGCTCGAATCAATGATTGTTGAAGCCAATTCACGGAATCAAGTGCGCTTGATCAACGTTCGAAGAATTGTAAATCTTCTTTCACGGTATCGTGCGCGATCAATGTGTCGAAGATTGATAAAATCCGGTATCTTCGTGATCAACGGATTTGGGCATTTGGGTATTCTTAAATCCATCGAATTATCATCGATTCACTGATTATTTCCGCTAATCGTGTGAGATCCTGGACGGATTCGATTTACATCGTCGAATTCGCTTCCTACGCTGCGTCAGTTTGGTATCAGAGCTTGATCGTAAGAAGTTTGCATCATTTGGAGAATTGGGTTTCGAGAATTTGTAGTTTGGAGATCAGATTTGCAATTGTTGAGAAGTTTGGTGTTCATCGTGTTCGTCGTGAAGTTGCAACAAGTTGGGAGTTTTGATCCATATCATTTTTGGGTCAAAGTTCGGAAAGCGTTTGATTTTTTTTTTGAATTTGTTGAAGTTAAATCATGCCACCGAGACGAGCTCAACGTCATCGCAATGTTAATGCTTTGTATGGAAGAGAAGAGGCCGATGAAATGGAGCAACGAATCAACGAGAGTTTCACTGAGAAGTTGAATGAAGGGATTGGTCGATTAGAGAGAATGATGCTTGAAATGAATCAAAGTAGAAGAAGGGTTTCACCTGAATCGAGTCATGGGGGAAACAGAGTTTCACCACAGTAAGATCAGGAGAGAAGAGGAGATTATGATCGTAGGAATGTTGACGATCGTGATAGGAATGTTGATGAACGAAATAGGAGAGATGTGGATTATCGTGATCAGAGGAATGTAGATCAAAGAAATGGTGGTGGTAGAGATGTTGGTGGTCATGATCGACAACGATATGCGTCAGATTTTGTTGAGGAGTTTGATGGTGATAGAGGAAGTGTTCATTACCGAGATCGAGGTCAAGTGTGGAGTCGAGCTAGAGAATATGAAGATGACCGTAGATGGGAATCGAGAATGAAAATGGAAATTCCGGAATTCAAGGGTGGTATGGTTGCGGAAGAATTTTTGGATTGGGTTTCAAATGTTGAGGAAATTTTTGACTTCAAAGAAGTTCTCGAGAATCGCAAAGTTAAGTTGGTTGCTACGAGATTGAGAGGGAGAGCTATGGCATGGTGGCAGCAGACTAAACTTACATGAGAGAGAATGGGGAAGTCAAAGATTGTTTCATGGGAGAAGATGAAGAAGTTAATGAAAGCTACTTTCTTACCTTACAATTATCAATCTCTTATGTATCAACGCTTACAAAATCGAATGATATCATGGAGATGGAAGAACAGTTGACCGCTAGATTTGTTGGAGGGTTGAGGATCCAGATCCAGGACATGGTAAATATGTTTGACCCTAGATCTGTGGCTGAAGTGCACCAAAAAGCGTTGGCTTGGGAGAAGCAGGGAAGACGAGGAGGTGGTGTGTTTACAAATTCCAACAATCAAGTGAAGGGAGCTAGTAGCAATACTATTGTTTCAAAGGCTATTACTAAACCGGTTGTCAATAAGGTAGCAAAGACCAAGGTCAACAATAGTATCAAGTGCTTTAATTATCAAGAGTTTGGCCACAAGAGCAATGAATGTCTAAAGCCGAAGAAGCGGGCAATGATTGCTGAGATTGAAGATGAGGATGTTGATGAAGGTCATTCTAGTCCAGTTGAAGAGGATGAACATGATATCGCATCGGGAGATGAAGGATGTAATTTAATGTTGAGGAGATCATGTTTGACAACGAAACAGGAAGAAGAGGCTAGTTGGTTGAGGAGTAATATCTTTCAATCGACATGCACTATACTAGGAAAGGTGTGTAAACTTGTGATTGACGCGGGAAGTTGTGACAGTATCATTTCTACCGAAGCTGTGAGAAAGTTGAAGTTGAAGACGGAGAAGCATCCAAATCTTTACAAGTTAGCGTGGTTGAGAAAAGGAGGAGAGGTGAAGGTGGATAGGCGAGTTCATGTTCCATTTTCTATTGGGAAGAAGTATAAAGACGAGATCTGGTGTGATGTGGTGGAGATGGATGTTTGTCACTTGCTTTTGGGAAAACCATGGCAGTATGACCGAGCAGTGCAACATGATGGTCGAACCAACAGCTACAGCTTTATGTTTGAAGGTGTTAAGATCATTTTAGTTTCGAAGAAGAGACAGCAAGGAGAGAGCAAGTCAGAAGAGATTGAGGAGTTGAAGACTTTGTTGACTTTGAAGGAGTTTGTTGGAGAAGTAGAGGAGAGTCCAGAGGTGTTTTTGTCGATTGGACGTGAAGTTACCGAGTCTGTTGTAGTTCCAGAGGAAGTCAAACCAGTGTTGGAAGAATTCGAGGATGTGTTTCCTGAAGAGCTACCCAAAGAATTACCACCGTTGAGGGATATACAACATCAGATTGATCTTGTGCCAGGAGCAGTATTACCTCACAGACCACATTACCGGATGAGTCCTAAGGAGCATGAGGAACTAAGAAGGCAGGTGGAGGAGTTGTTAGAACAAGGGCATGTTCAGGAGAGCTTGAGTCCTTGTGCAGTGCCAGCCTTATTGGTGCCGAAGAAGGATGGGACTTGGCGGATGTGTACGGACAGTCGGGCTCTAAACAAGACCACTGTGAGATATAGGTTTCCTATGCCGATGTTCGATGATTTGATTGATCGGTTGAGTGGGGCTGTTGTGTTCTCAAAGATTGACTTGAAGAGTGGATACCATCAGATTCGTATTAGACTAGGTAATGAGTGGAAGACTGCTTTTAAAACTAGGGAGGGTCTATACGAATGGCTGGTTATGCCATTTGGCTTGTCAAATGCTCCTAGTACTTTTATGAGAGTGATGAACTAGATTTTCAGACCATTTATTGGGAAGTTCGTAGTAGTTTACTTTGACGATATTTTGATCTATAGTGGGAGTATGGAAGAGCATATCCATCATTTGCGAGAAAGTGCTGTTTATTCTACGGCAGGAGCAATTCTATGCAGCAGCGAAGAAATGCGTGTTCATGACGCACAGTGTTTTGTTTCTGGGATATGTTCTGTCGAAGGAGGGTATTCAAGTGGATGAAAGCAAAGTGAAAGCTGTCAGGAATTGGCCTCAACCCAAGACAATTACTGAAGTGGGGAGCTTTCATGGGCTGGTATCTTTTTATCGAAGATTCATTCCACATTTTAGCAGTGTGATGGCACCTGTAATTGATTGCATGAAGGGAAAGAGGTTCGCGTGGATAGAGGAAGCAGAGTTAGCTTTTGAGAAGGTTAAGACACTTTTGACGTCAACACCAATTCTATTTTTGTCGGATTTTCAGTTGTTGTTTGAATTACATACTGATGCGTCGAAGGTTGAGATTGGTGGAGTATTGAGTCAGAGTGGAAGACCAGTTGCTTATTTCAGTGAGAAGTTTTCTGGAGCCAAGTTGAAGTATAGCACTTATGATGTGGAGTTTTACGCGATTGTTCAAGCTGTGAAGCACTGGAGACATTATCCATTTCAGAAGGAGTTTGTTCTCTATACGGATCATGAAGCTTTGAAGCATTTGCAAGAGCAGGACAAAATTTCAGCTAGGCACGCTTCATGGGTAGCGTATCTGCAGCAGTTTACTTTTGTTGTAAAGCACAAATCAGGGGTGACGAATCGTGTGGCTGATGCCTTGAGCAGGAGGAATCATTTGTTGACGACGATGAAGGTTGAAGTTACATGATTTGAACTATTGCCAGACTTGTTTGAGGAGGATCCTTACTTTGCGAAGATTGTTGAGAAAGTCAAGGACGAGAGTACTGATGAGTTTGTGTTGGCGGATGGATTTTTATTCAAGGGGAATCAATTGTGCGTACCAGATTGCAGCTTGAGAATGAAAATTGTAAAAGAGTTTCATGAAGGACACGTTGGTTGGGACCGTACTTTGCAGTTGATCTCAAGGTCATATTTTTGGCCGTCAATGAGAAAAGAAGTTGAAAAGTTTGTTCAGAGATGTCATGTTTTTCAAGTTTCGAAGGGGACAGCTACAAATGCGGGTTTGTATATGCCTTTACCTGTTCCGACAAAACCGTGGGTAGATGTAAGCATGGATTTCGTGTTGGGTTTACCGAGGACTCAAAGGGGAAATGACTCTATCTATGTTGTAGTGGACCGTTTCTCGAAGATGGTACATTTTGTTGCTTGTAAGAAGGCGGCGGATGCATTCTATATGGCACAGTTGTTCTTCGGAGAGATCCATCGCTTGCATGGTTTACCAGAATCTATAGTTTCAGACAGGGATACCAGATTTCTTAGTCTTTTTTGGCTGAGTTTGTGGAAGATGGTGGGAACAAAGCTGAATTTCAGTAGTGCTTATCATCCGCAGTCGGATGGACAGACCGAGATTGTGAACAGATCATTGGGAAATTTATTGCGGTGTCTTGTGAAGGACAATCTGAAGAGTTGGGATTCGAAGATATGTCAAGCGGAGTTTGCTCATAATCATGCTATCAACCGTAGTACGGGTTTCAGTCCATTTCAGATTGTATATTCAATCTTGCCAAAGGGGCCGTTGGATTTGACGATAGCGCCACAACCGAAGGGGACAGTTAAGCGGGCTGCTGATTTCTTTGATGGGTTGACAGAATGCCATAGAATCGTTCAGGAACGATTGGAGAAGACGAATGAGAAGTATAAACGATCTGCGGATCTGAAGCGAAGAAGTGTTGAATTTAATGAAGGATATTTAGTATATGCTGTACTAACGAAGGATCATTTTCCAGTGGGAGCATACAATAAACTTAAAGCTCGAAAGATTGGTCCTATAAAGATTGTGAAACGGATCAATGAAAATGCTTATAGATTGAAGCTGCCGGAGGATGTGTACACTTCTGACGTGTTTAATGTTAAGCATCTTATACCTTATTATGGAGATGAACAATCTAATAGGAAAGAACTTTTAAATTTGAGGACGAATTTTTCCCAACCAGGGGAGGATGATGCAGCCCAACCTGATGGTACCTTAGGTCGCGAGCGACTTAGCGAACTCATAAGTCGCGTGCAACCTAACGGGTTACAGGATAGTGAGATAGGAGGAAACGATGATGCAGCGCGCACTGAAAAGAATCGCGAAACCCTAAGTCTTGAGGAAGCAGCTACTCCAAAAACCCTTAGGTCGTACAACGACCTAACCTTCCACCATAGGTCGCGAGCTCCAGAATCTTTATGCCCTGATTCTTAGGTCGCGAAGAAGCTTAAGTCGCTGAAGATTTCTTATGCCGCTTTCACCTTAAATCGTTGACAAGATATGTCGCATTCTGGTAGGTCGCTCAAGCCAATATGTTGAAGAGATTCCTAAGCCGCGGTACTTAGGTCGCGTGAAGTGTTTCTTTGTTGAGTCGCAAGGTCGTTTGTTGTTAGATCGCACATGATGAGATATTCTTAACTCGTATTATATGTTGCTGTGTTGTATATATTGGGTCGTATGTATATACGTTGAGTCGCATTTTTGTATTTGCTTTATGTTAGGTCGGATATGTGTTGTATTGCGTTTTGTTGTTAAGTCGCGTGCTTCTGTATTAGGTCGTAGGTCGCGTGGTGTTAGGTCATGAACGACCTAGTGTGAGTTGTAACCCTATAAATAGGGACGTGTTGGGTTATTTGTACGTTGTTGAATTTGGAATAAAAATTTGGTTTGTGCTTTGTGCCTCCATTGAAATTGGTAGTTGAGTGTTAACTCCTATCTCCACCTTCGGCATTCGAGTGTGCTCGAATCAACGATTGTTGAAGCCAATTCACGGAATCAAGTGCGCTTGATCAACGTTCGAAGAATTGTAGATCTTCTTTCACGGTATCGTGCGCGATCAACGTGTCGAAGATGGCTAGAATTCAGTATCTTCGTGATCAACGGATTTGGGCATTTGGGTATTCTTAAATCCATTGAATTATCATCGATTCACCGATTATTTCCGCTAATCGTGTGAGATCCTGGACGGATTCGATTTACATCGTCGAATTCGCTTCCTACGCTGAGTCAGTCTGGGAGTATGCACTCAAGGAAGATTGTCCCTATTGCCTTTAAAAAGGTGGAAAAGCCACTTTCTCATGACGGTCTAGGAATCAGGAGGATTAAACTGTGTATTGAATTTTGAGATTGTTTTTGAATTTCAGAAATGCAATGTAAGGAGAAGAAATGATTTTTTGTATTATTCTCGAATAAATCATTACAGTGTATTTGTTCTGTGTTTATACAGTACAGAAGCAAGATAAATAAAAATATGGGCCGGGTATAAGATACAGTCCAATGCCACTACCGCAAGCTACAGTTCATAATACATATACTTATCATGTTTTACAGCAAACCATCGAAATCCTTATTCTCATTTGTCTGCTTTATTTCCCCCTTTCAAATGCACTAGGGTTTCACTTCCTTCAACTTTCCTTTGGTCCGGAAAGAATAATGCAGAAATTTCTTCAAAAATTCTTCAGATCTGAGGTTATAATAAGTAGTTACGAGCAGAGTTAAAAGAGAAATCACAAAGATTCCTGCTGAGATTCATGTTGACGATGAAATCAATGATGAATTGGCATGAATCTGCAGTGAAAAGAGTAGATCTGAGAAGTGATCGTGCAGCAGCATGGGAAAGACATTTCCTTTTTTCATGTCAATGATGAAATCGATGAGGAATTGGCATGAATCTGCAGTGAAAAGAGTAGATCTGAGAAGTAATCGTGCAGCAGCATGGGAAAGGCATTTCTCTTTTTTTTTGAAGCGGCTGTAGTTCTTTCGACTTTTAGATTAAGAAAAGCTGACATTGATCTGAGAAGGAAAGGATAGATCTGATCTGATACTATAGTGTTTGTTGCTGAATGGGTTTTGATTTTGCTAAAGCTCCTCAACTTTCAGATCCTTTCTGAATCTTGCGAAGTTTGAAGCAGACAGAGACTTGGTAAGAATGTCAGCACGTTGGTAAATGGCATGTAAATGATTAATACTCAAGTTGTCTTTTAGAACTTGTTCACAAACAAAATACAAACCAATTTCTATGTGCTTAGTCCTTGAATGAAGAATAAGATTATCAGCTAGAGATATAGTACTTAAGTTGTCGCACCACAATACTGGCTTGTTACTTAAGTTGATTTGTAGTTCTCTGAATAGGGATTGTAGCCATATTGTTTCTACTGTGGCACTTGCCACGCTTCTATACTCTGCTTCTGTACTGGGTCTAGAAACAGTAGGTTGTTTTTTAAGCTCTAGGAAATAGGGTTGTCACTTAGATAGATGCAGTATCCAGTGGTTAATCTTCGATCATCTAGGTCTATGGCACAATCAGCATCTACAAATCCATTTAGATTAAGAGTTTTTCCTCCTCTAAGCATTAGACCATAGTTTAGAGTACCCTTTAAATATCTTAGAATCTTTTTAACTGCCTTCCAGTTTCATTGAGAGGTTGATGCATAAATTGACTCAATTTATTTACGTTGTATGAGATCTCAGGTCTTGTAATAATTGCATATTGTAATGCTCCTACAATGCTTCTGTATTGTTTATCATTGTTGATTGGTTCACCTCTGTACTTGGATAGTTTTAAATTGCTTGTCATAGGTGTAGGCTGAGGCTTTGCTAAGTCCATTTTGGCCTTGCATAAGATTTTAGTAATGTATTTTCCCTGACTTAGTTGTAAAACTGAATCTGACAGTCTCTTCACTCATTGCCTAAGAAATAATTGTCCCAAGTCTTTGATTGAGAACTGCTTGTCAAGATACTGAATAATATTTTTGATTGCCTTGTTGTTATTTCCAGTAATTATGAAATCATCCACATATACAAGAATGTATGTCACTTCATCCAGATCATTTTTTATGAATAATGAATTATCTGATTTTGTTGGTTGATACTGCAATTTATAAGTGTTGCTTTCATTTTATTAAACCACACCCTTGGAGCTTGCTTTAATCCGTAGATAGCCTTGTTCAACTTGCACTCATAATTATTTGACTGCTTGTATCCTTGTGGTTGAACCATATAGACTTCATCCTTAAGTTCTCCATTAAGAAATGCATTATTAACATCTAGTTGCCTGGTGCTCCATTTCTTATGTAGTGCAATAGTAAGAATAGCCCTTATAGTTTTTGGTTTCACCACTGGTGAGAAGGTCTCATTGAAATCAAAACCATACTATTGTGCATACCCTTTTGCAACAAGTCTAGCTTTGTACTTTGATATGGTTCCATCAGGATTCCTTTTTAATCTATATGTCCACTTGCATCCAATGGAATTTTTATCATAGGGTAGACTGACAAGTTCCTAAGTTTTGTTTTTGATGAGTGCATTATATTCTTCATCCATTGTAGCCTTCCACTTTTCATTAAGTATGGTTTGTTCATAATTTTCTGGTTCATCACTGGCCAGAACAATTGTGTATGTTTTAGGCTTGTATATTCCACTCTTTGACCTTATTGTCATGTGATGCCCAGTTTGTGTTTGTTTAGCTTGATTGTGAGATGTTGCAATAGTTTCCTGTTCATTGTGCGTGCTTGATGCTTGATTATCACTATGTCCATGATGACATCTTTGCCCTGTGCTTTCAATATTCTGAGGAGTGCTGGTGATGTTCTCTGGCATATTAGTTTCATCATGATCTGATATGTCTTGAGGTTGGCCTGTACTCCTTTGACGGTTGTCTTTTGAATATATTGGTATAGCTGGAATAGATGCAGTTGGATTGTATACTTTCTGAGTTGGATTTTCCTTTCTATCTGCAAAAGGAAAAATTCTTTCATTAAAAATTACGTGTCTTGAAATGAAAATCTTACCTTTACTGTCAAGGCATTTGTAGCCCTTTTGTTTACTGGCATATCCTAAGAATGTGCATGGTGAAGATCTAAAACCGAGTTTACGTGATTATATGGTCTTAAATATGGAAAGCAAAGACATCCAAATACCTTTAAACTTTGATAATCTGGCTTTATTTTGCATATAATTTCAATTGAACTTTTATGACTTAAGACCTTTGTGGGTAATCTATTAATGAGATAAACATAAGTATTAAATGCATTAGGCCAAAATTTTAGAGGTAGTGAAGCCTGGGCAAGAAGTGTGAGACCAGTCTCAACAATATGCCTGTGCTTCCTCTCTACTAAGCCATTTTGCTCAGAAGTATATGCACATGTGGTTCTGTGTAAATTGCCCTTTATCTGAAAATATGCATTGAGAGCCTTGTACTCAGATCCTCCATCTGTTTGAAATGTTTTGACAAGACAATTAGTTTGGTTTTCAGCTTGAGTGATGAACTGTATTACAGCTTTGCATGCTTCTGACTTTGTCATGAGAAAGTATATCCAGGTGAACCTAGAATAAGCATCAACAAAAGAAATGTAGTATTTGAAACCATGGTCAGAACTAATTGGAGATGGACCCCACGAATCTGATGATATCAGCTCAAGAGGTCCGTGATACATAGTAAGGGAGTTAGTAAAAACAAGTTTATGGTTTTTGCCTAATTGACAGTGAGTACATATATAGGATAGAGATACATCATAAAATGAAATATTATTGTCTATTAGAACCTTCTTTACAATTTTCTCACTTGGATGACCAAGTTTATAATGCCATACATCAAAAACATCATTTTTTCCATCTGTTGCATTACATTCAGTATAATTGCATAAGTTTCCTGAGTTTTCTTGTTGCTTGAAGTTAGATAGATTGAATTTGCATAGCCCATTTTGCACATCACCCTGCAAAAGAATATCTTTAGTTAGTATGTCTCTAACTAAACATATTTTGGGATAAAATTCAAAGTAGACATTATTGTCATTGGCAAATTGTGAGACACTAATAAGGTTTTTTCTTATTTGTGGAACTCTGAGCAAATTTTTTAAATACATACATCTTTTTCCTCGAATAATACCACTTCTAGTATGAATAATGCACACAGACTCACCATTTCCCATGTATACTAATTTGTTGCCTTTGTACTCCTTGTTGCCTATGCTCAGGTTGTGTAAATTGCTAGTGATATGGTTTATGGCACCTGAATCAGGGTACCAACTCTCATTCAGGAAGTTTTCGGTTCTTGCCATCTCATCATTCTTCAGGCGATGAACTTTAATACTTCCAGAGGTACCTTTTGCTTCAGTTTGCATTTGAGCCATGTTTGAACTTGGATTCATAATTCTTTGATTTCCTAAATTCTGGTTTTGTTGAGTATCATATCTGAAATAGCATTTTATTGCTAAATGTCCATTTCTTCCACATATTTGACATTTGATTCTACTATTACTATTCCATCTGCCACCTCTTCCTCTTCCTCTTCCACTACCAGATTGGCCTCCTTTTTGAGAAGGTTGATTTGATCTATTATTTGTTTCATTTCTGTTAGATTGTCTCTGATCTTGATTTTTGTTGTTGAAGTTTGCAGCATAATTGATGGTATAGTCTGTTTCTAATGATTTCTTTTGCTCAATTCTTCCCTCATATGCCAGTAGAGTAGAATGAACATATTGAATAGATGGTAAATTTTTCTTTGATGAGATTACTGCTACTACAAATTCATATTCCTCATTTAGTCCATTGAGGATGGATAGAACTTGCTCTATGTCTGAAACTTTATGGCCTACTGTGCATAGTAAATCACAGAGAGTTTTTATCTTTGATAGATATTCTCTCATTGACATATCTTCTTTCTTTAAATTTTGAAGTTTCCTTTTGTCGTGCATAATTCTTGCTGCAGACTGAGTGCTATAGATCTGTTCTAAAGTAGACCATATCTCATAAGCAGTATTGCATCCCACTATTTGTGGTAGTAGGTTTGTACTAATGGATTATAGAAGCCAAGAACTTAAGAGACTATCTTGTCTCTAATAAGCAATATACTCTTTGTTTTCCACTGAGTTGCCTTCACTGACTTTCAGGAATTCTGGTGGAATGGTGGGGTTGGCAGAGATAAATTTGTTGAGACCATATCCTCTAACTGTAGTTTGCACTTGATATTTCCAAAGGATATAATTGCTTTCATCAAAATGTGCTGTTATCAATTGGCTGTGAGGACTGATTATAATTTTAATCAATTCTTCTATGGCCATTTTTTGGAATGTTGAAGAGTTGTTGAGGTTGCAGAATCTTCACCAGCTATGATCAGGCAGTGAATTCAGATGATATAGATGATGGATTGACTGATTCAAAGAATGTTTGAACAGAAAGAAGCAAAATATATTTCAAGAAAAGAAAGAAAAGCTTGAAAGCAATAACACCTGATCTTGAGTCTTCAAATAGGAAGGTAAGTGCAGCCATTAACCCGCGTGATGATGCTTTGATGGGTTTCTCTGGCATGGCATTTTTTTTGAATCTTTTGATGGTGTTTGATGATTTCTTAAATTGATTTCTTGCTTGCTTTTCTGAAAAACCAATCTTGTTGCAGCCAGATCTTATAACTGATCTTCAGCAAGGCACAAGAATGTTGAAATCTCAAATGATGATGATTATCTGATGAGATATTCCTTAATCAAATGATGAAATACTGTCTGATGATTATTGAAATGCAGAATGCCTTTAGGCAGTTAGCTCCGATACTATATTGAATTTTGAGATTGTTTTTGAATTTCAGAGATACAATGTAAGAAGAAGAAATGATCTTTTGTATTATTTTTGAATAAATCATTATAGTGTATTTGTTCTGTATTTATACAGTACAGAAGCAAGATAAATAAAGATATGGGCTGGGTATAAGATACAGCCCAATACCGCTACCGCAAACTACAGTTAATAATACATATATTTATCATGTTTTATAGCAAACCATCGAAACCCTTATTCTCATTTGTCTGCTTTATTTCTATGGAATACTGCCGTTTTCTCTAAGCATTTGATAGTATCCTCAATAGGAGAAGCAATTAATGGGGTGCTTGGGCCTTAAAGCATCATCTGGATTATAGAAAGTTTTGGACTATGGAGGAAAAGCATGACTGTGTGTGGATATGGAGAACCATTTTGAGGATGAGAGAGGGTGTCCTCTCCAAGTGCTGTCAAACGAAGGAGGCATTATGGCATGAGCCTATAGGCAGCTGGAGGTTTAATCCTCTCCAAGGTTTTCAATCATTCTCAAAAGCAACAAACTGGCATCCCATTTGAAGCTAAAGCCTACTTATACGTTCTAAATGGCAAAATATCCATACCTTATTCTAGAAACCCTATCATCAGATCTCTCTGGGGTGATCGACAAAAATGGACATTCTTGTTATTGCTGAGAAGAGGTATGTTTGGAAAGAAGAAGGAAAAAGAAATGGTATTGCTATATTTTATAAGGCAATGGCAGTAAATGGTGATAGGGAGATATTTGCTTGGAGAAATAGGGTGTGGAACATCTTCGGTCTCCATAATTTTCATCTTTGAAAAACTTCAAAAAATGCCTTGAAAACTTATTCTAAGTTGGATGCATATGGTATAAGCATTGATGCTAAATGTAATTTCTGTTATGCTAATGAAGCGGATACTTTGTACTTGTTTTTCAATTGTGTTGAAGTGTTTTAATTATGGGGGAGGTTGCTCAACAGGTGGAATGCATAATCCTTATAGAGATAGTAAGATGGAGTGGAATCTCATCTTTAGATCCATCAGATGGAGAAGTTCAAGGGAAGTCACTCTGTTGATCATGTTAAAAGTTTTTTTATATGTGATATGGAAGGAGAGAAATAATAGGATATTCAAGGGTGAAATTATTGGAGTGGAGCCTCTGTTAAAGATAATGCAAAATGAAATAAATTTAGGTCTTCAATACTGCACTTTTGATGTGGACTTTCAGGACAAGGAAAATTGGGGTAATTGATGGCTTTTTTCTTTGAAGTTCCTGTGTGTTTGTTCTTGTTTTTTTATCTTTACATTTCTATTTTTCTTGGTTGAGTTTCAACTTGTTAAATTCAATCTTTTCTTTTGTGTGTTAATGTAATAACCGGTAAGGGCCTAATCAACCCTGCTTACTTGGCAAAAAATACTAACCCTTGCTTGATCTTAAAATTAATATGATTCATATAGTGGCTTCTTCTCTATATTATAACATGAACTAAATCAAGTTAAATTTTATCTTAAATTTTAAATAGTTCAGCATTTTACGATTCAGAAATTAAATACAAATTTTCATACATAAATAATTAAGTGAATTTAGATTACATTATAAAAATTGGAATTGAAGTGTGGCATATGCAAAAGTAAATTTGGAGAGTTTATGAAATAGGGCATTAGTTTCATCAGTGCATGAAATAAAGTTAATGAAATGGGAGAAATGCTTCATTTTGTTCTATGTTGAGGGTAGTTTTGTAATATATATGACGTATATTAAGTAAAAGGCTGTGTATATGATATGTATAATGAAAATTGTTGTATATATTGTAATTTATGGTGTATAAAAAGAATTTTCCAATCTTATTTCTGGTAGCCAAGGTAGATTATGAGAGGCCTCTTCTATTTCTAAAAGATGGGTTCCTAACTAATGGGTCTTGCCACTCCTCTATATAGCCATGCTATTAAATAACAATAAAATGTAACTAATTACACTTAAACTAAAATGAGACTGACATCAAAATTCATTGATTAATGATACCATAATTAAACAAATTTAATTCCCATTTATTATTTAGTTAATATTATTTTCATGCTATTTTATTAATTAAATATACAAAAAAATACTAATACACATATTTTAATTATTTCATGTCTTTTAGATAATATTAATTTCTTCAGCCAAAATTAGTGTAAAATTTATGTTAATTTCACTATTTTTTATTTATAAAATTTATAAATTCTTTGCATTCAAAAATTCCTCGGCCAATCTACGATTGTGTGACTCACATATGAGAATTTTTGCAACAATTAATATTCAACGGTTCAATAAAAATAGTCCATTGTATTTTCGTACCACTTTATGATATAAAGACCTAAGTCCCATTGCTAACGGATATCCAGGTAAACTGTATTCAAATCTCTAGCTAAACTTCGCCCTTAAATAATGATTTTTATGCATGTTTCCTCGCCATCAACATTATATCTCTAAAATATTTAGAGTGCGGTCTTGGTCAAACACTCTAACAATATCTATAATTATGTCACCAAAATCCTTGATTTTGACGATAACAATTATCGAATAATCGAAAGTACCGTGCTAGAGATATTGACTTTGAATTGATGTAACGACCCGAAAATTCGACCACTTCATTTTCAAAAATCTCAACTTTTTGAAATTTAATAAATATTGAAAATATGATTTTATAACCTTGTTAAACACTTTTTAGTTAATAACTGATGTTAGATAACTTATTTTTGAAATGTGTTTACAAAAATATATTCTTTGAAGAAATACTAAAAATGTGACCGAAAAATGTTTTCTGAAAAATCAATATTTGTTAAATAAAAGTTGTTAAAATATTTATGCACAATAGGCTATCATATGAACACATTAATTAAGGATTAAAATACACTTAAAACTAATGGCAATTAATTAGCATAAATGCTTCTAGAAAGGAAAGGACTTGAAGCCTATAAGGACCCTTAAATAACTCATTGATTTAGGGAAGGTAAGGTGTCGTAAGAGCATGTTTGCCCATCAATTTGTGGTAGCCCAAATGAGGTTAAGGAGGGTAATTTGCCGCCTTCCTAAAGCCTATAAATAACCACCCTTAGCTCCTTACATCCTCACAAATCCATTTGAAAGAAATCACTTCATTCTCACTCTTATCACTTCACAAAATTCTCTAAATTAGAGTAACTCTTGCCAAACTTCTCCAAACTCATTCTAACATCCTAATATATCATATAACATCACTCCATCATCTCAAATCCCAAATAATTTGAGCCATCCACCCTATTCCTCCTTAGGCCGTGAGTCATATAGGTCCAAAGCGCATTAATTTTGCACTTTTCTTGCCTCCATGCTCTCTTATCTTGCTTTATTCTAGTCTTATGTGTTGTAGGGAGCAAGTTTAGTGGGTTATTTGAATGTTGGTAGGAAGTTGATACAAGAAAAGGTGAGATATCTCACTCATTAATCAAATCCATAAAAAGTTGACATATTTGATATTACATGTGTTAATTTTGCTTGATGATATTGCTTGATATATGTTAATAAATTTAGACACTAACTAATTAAAGTTATGACCATGATAATTATTCTTTGAAAAGTATGTGATTTGCTAAAGTGTTTCCTTTTAAACTATTAAAATGGGTAGTTTAAATTAAATGCATTTGAATGCATAAAATGGACATGTTAACTTGTTTGAACGTTGAAACATGTTTAGTAATAATATGGATTGAATATGGAATCATATTTATTTATAAATGTGAGTGACCCTAAATATTGGGTATTGAATTGAAAAAGGAATTGTCCATATAGCGATAATCACTATAAACGCACTTTGAATCCCTTAAACTATAACTTAAGAAAATGATGATTTAATGACATATCTTGATAATAACCTGTTTGGTTATTTTGTACACTACTCTAAGTGTTTTAAGAAGTAAAGAATATGTTTTTGAAAATTTATAGAAAAAAGTAAATCAAAGGTTAGAAAAATTGAAGTAAAATGGTCTTTATAGTTACACTTTTATAAATAGCCTATCTTTCAAAATAATGCGCATTTTGTGGAAACTTTCTTAAAAGTTTCTTTAGCAAATAATCAAATAATATATTATTCTTATTGGGAAAGTTTTGAAGCTTAAATCAATTGATAGCTAGTTGAACGAAGAGGCAAAAATTATTGCGAAATAGTTGCTACATGAGCACTTCGGTAAAATACCTTGTTTTTGGAAATTTCTATAAAATAATTAAAAGATATTTGTTGAGATTTTTCTTCATGGTTTCCATGTATCTAAGCTATGGTAACTACTATAAAAAGAATGGATTAAAAACATTTTGTTACGACGTTAAAATCTCAGCACTAAGTCGTAGCAAATTCACCTTAAACCACAGCCAAGGACTTTTGATAGCACTTTTATAGTGTCGTCTTTGCTTCTGAAAGGCTTTCCAGCTTTTGTGAATTATTTTGTAGCATTTGCAGAAATTCTATCATTGCTGTTTAAAACTATAATTTGTTTTAAAATGATATTTAAATTTTTTATTTTTCTCTAATATTTTTAGGATTGTTCTCTAACTTATAATAGAGTGTTCTAAATTTTATTTCAGGTTTAAATATATTTTCAACAATTAATTATGAATTTCTAAACTTAATAGCTTTTAAAATAAAACTTATTTTTCTATTTCAAAATTTCCTGCTCTTACAAAACATTCTATATAAATAATTAACATGTATTTTAAGTAGTTTTAAAAATGTTTTAATATATTAATAAGTATTTTAAAGATATTTCTATGAGTTATAAATATGAAATTAAGTATTTTATAAATCTGATAAAGGAAGTTTTAAAGAAGAGATTTTAATTATTAAAGTAAATTAAATAAAAAGGGATTAAAAGTAGTTTACGTGACTTGATGATACTTGAATGATAAGTAACAACTATGTAATGACCTATGTTTGAATCTTTGTGGGATGTTATTTCTAATAAGCTTAACTTTAAAAGCCGAACGAGTAAACTTCTCTATTTGTGAGAGTTAAGACCGATGTTTAGGTAGGAACGGAGAAATAGAACTCTAACCTACTGACGTCCTTCTAGGTCGAGGAATAGTTAAGCAGAAAGTTGTAATTGGGTAAAGTGTGTGAACCTTGATTCTCATAAGCAAGCACTTAAGACTCAATAGTCAATTAGTCGACTATTGATCTTACCAAACTTAACTTAGGAAGTATACGGAATGCTTCACGAATTTATACCAACAAGAACCCCTAGAGAGGAGTATTGGTATGCAATGCCTCTAGCTTTCGATTACTTCTAAAAGAACCAGAATTGAGTTAATTGGAAGTTCATCGATTGATTTTGGAGAGATCGGTGTTCTACTTGCCGAATACCACCCTAAAACTATTGTACGAATTCTATGATTTAGAGTGGAATAATGGAATCTATGTGTGGTTCGGAAATTTGTTAAGACAATGGAATCCACGTGGGATTCATTAATTGATCGAGTTTTGTTAGAGACTCGTGTGAAGATATCGAATGTAGCCTCAACATCGGGAAATGATTAAACACGGAGTAGGATGCACAATCCTAGGTTTGGCAAACCCAAATAAGGGGTACAACAACTCTAATTTTCTAGAGTATGCTTATCGAGATGTTGCTAGCAGGAGTTGTTGATAGTTTTGCATGTGTTAGGGTATAGGATGGTTGTGTTTACCATATGGTATATTTTATCTAGAGACATACGACATTTGAAAGGTTGTTTCTGGCCCTTGTCATCGGAGATCGGTTTCATTGAGGAGGTCTCCATGGAAAAAATCCATTTATAAAAATGTCCCTTAGTGTTTTTTGTTTGTATACCAAGTATGTTGTAAAATGTAATCAATGTACCCTTTCAGCTATGATCTATATTTATATTACACGCCTTAGACATTATCTATAATATTACCTAATGTAAATATCAATTAAGCTCGTTTTTTCAAGGGAAACTAATCCGGTAATTCGGATGGTCTTGGAAGTACGGTTATATGTTTACACTCATTTCTGAGTTTCTCATACCAAACTAGTCTGATACGCAGTGATTTCTTTTTCCAAAACTCTTCATGTACTCTTTTGAGTAGGTTGAGTTAAGTTGGTTTCAGGGTTGGGTGTTTTCAAGCTTATGGAGACAAGCTGGATGCTTCCACCTGGATATCTATCGACCTATTTTTATTTCCGTTCACTATTACTCATGTATTCGGTATTGTAAGGACATGTGGTTATAAATGTCTAGGATGATAGTAGTACTTAATTACTTTTGTAATAATGATTTCTTAGATGTCGGAGTAACTCTTTGTACTACACTTTTAATATTATATATTATTGTTCCGCATGTATGATTTTGATATGTTTTCTTTCTTGTTACATTTCTATTTTTTATTTTACCCTAACTTTCAGTCTTCCCAACACTTGGGTGCTCGACACATGAATATTATGGATGTACCAGTGTCGGCATCTGGAAATCAAAAAGGCAGAACTTTACATTTTGGTATCAGAGCCCAAAGTTGAGCGAACACCTTGGCTTTGGTTGGGTATGGCTCATTAAAGATAGGATAAGAAATGCCCTAGAATGAGTCGAGAGTATTATACATATGAGGGCATATTTGTTATTACAAAAAAAAGCTAAATTTTCAAATGTTTTCCTAAAAACATCCTCTTCCTAATAAACATTTCTGTTGAAAATCAACTCCTCCTTTGAATTAATCCTTTCTTATTATCCATTCTTAGTAATTCGTTCTTTATATATATTTTCTTTGATATAACTCTATCTTGAAGTATTCTAAAGATTTTTTGCTAAATTCAAGTAGCAAACTATGAGTATTCGTGCTGCAACTACTAGAGGTGGTAGAGGTCATGGTGATAGAGCTAGTATCATCAAAAATAGCGTGGCTCAAGTTCTAAGGAATGTTGATCCGGTAGTCGAACCTATGGAGAATGTGGTTGAAGAAATAGTGCAAGTTCACCCCCAATGAACTTTACTTTGAGAGGCTTGGAGATCAAAGGTTGAGTGGAACTGAATCGATTATGGGAATTTAGACTTGGTTGAGGTTGTGTGAGAGGATTTTTGGAGACCTGGAGTTGGGTGATGTTGTGAAGCATAGTTTGGCTTCTCGTCTTCTTTTTGATACTGCAATGGATTGTTGGAGTTCTATTACTATAATTGTGCTTGACAATGACTTCTTTTGGGCTCGGTTTAAGGAGGAATTCGAACAGAAGTTTATACCGGAGGCAGGAAAGAACTTGTTGTTTAGAATTTTCTTGGATTTGAAGCAAGGCACTATGACTATGGCGGAATATGAAAACAAGTTTAATGATTTGTCTCATTTGGGGCTAAGGATGATCGACAAGCCTTTAAAGAAGAATGAAATGTTTATAACTGATGTGCGTCCCGAATATAAGCGTGATATGACTAATCATATCAAGGGTTCATTTGTTGATTTGGTGAATATGGGTTTGAGGTTCAAGAGTTTGGAAGCTATACCTGTTGTTTTTGCACCGAAGCATATTATCTCATCAACAACTAAGGATAGGAAGCATAAGTTTCAAGCAAAGAGAGCCAAGGTTGGATGCAACAAGTGCACGAAAGTAGGGCATTATTCCATCGAGTGTTGGTCCAGTGAAAGCGGACAAAAGGTTAAGGCTAAAATGAGGAAGGTACCTCAGTTTGCGCCACAAGGGTGTTACAATTACCATCAGATTGGACATTTTGCTAGGGATTGCCATATGCTCAAGATTGGAGAGCAGTCTAGGGCCTTTGCTATTACTGTAGCACTTTCCACTTCAGTGGCACAAAAGGGGAAATAGATCCTGGAAGGCACTCTATCTATTTCAAGCATTCCTATTCACATCTTGTTTGATACCAGTTCTTCTCATAGCTTTATCTCTCATAATCTTGTTAATAAGCTTGGTTTAGAACCAGTTATGGTGCATGACACTATTTATGTGTCTAATCCAGTAAGTGGTTCGATAAATCTCTGTATGGATGTGAAGGAGTCCGGATTTCCTATTTTGATCGACTCCTTCCATGCAATGTGTTCATCCTTAGTTTTGTTAGTTTTGATGTTATTTTAGGGATGGATTGGTTGTTTCATTATCATGTTATCTTGGATTGTAAGCAATGGACCATATTAATAAAGAAGGGAATGGAAGATCTTGTCTTACCTTGTGAAAATCCTAGTTCTCATATAAGCGGTTTTCTATATTCTCTTGATGTGTCGGATAAGGACTTAGATTCCATTCAAGTTCTTTGGAAATTCTCTAATGTCTTCGAGGAGGTTTTTGGTGTATCTCCTCATCATGAAATCTAGTTTTGTATTGATTTGGTTCCTGATGCTAAGCCCATCGTTTTACCTATTCATAGGTAATGTCCGAAAGAGAAGTTGGAGTTAGCCAATCAGATTAGTTACTTGCTGCGAAAAGGTCTTACCTGACCCAACCGTTCGAATTAGGGAGCGCCCAACGTTTTTGCCACTAAAGCACACAATTCCCTAAGACTCCATGTCGATTACCACGAGCTTAATAAGCATACTATTCGAAAAAAATATCCTTTTCCCAGAGTTGGTGACTTATTTGATGAGCTCCATGGAGCTCAAGTATTCTCTCAGCTTGACCTTGCTATAGGTTTTCATTAGTTGAGGGTAGTAAAAGAAAGTGTGCCCTTAACAGCTTTTCATTGCGATCGATTTTATGAATGCTTGATTATGCCTTTTAATCTAACCCGTACTCAAGCTTATTTTTTTGACTCGATAAATCGTGTCTTTCATGATGTCTTAAACAAATTCGTGCCTATTTTCATCGATGATATTCTAGTTTTTTCCAAGACCAAGGAAGATCATTCCTGACATTTGAGAATTGTATTGGAGACATTCAGGGAACATGTTCTTAAGGCTAAGTTCTCAGAATGTCATTTCTGGTGGTCGAAGGTCATGTTTTTGGGGGCATGTTGTTCCCAGAGGTGGTATTTCAGTTGATCCGACAAAGATTACTACTATTCAAGATTGGAAGAGACCTAAAAACGCAATGGAGATTCGAAACTTCTTGAGTTTGGTTGGCTATTATCGAAAGTTCATTCAAGATTCCTCCAAGATTGTTTCAGCACTGACAAATTAGACAAAAAAAGATGTCAAATTTGTGTAGGTAGAAAAATACGAGGTTGCATTTAGAGAGTAAAGGAGAAGTTGATTGGAACTGTTATGTGTAACGATCCCGATGTTTAAGTCAAATTAATTTAGTAATTAATTTGATTTTTGAATTAAATTAAGAATTAATTAGGTAATTAACATGAAATTTTGAATTAAATTGTGAATTAAATTGTAAAATTAAATTGAAAATGTAGAAATAAAGATATATATATATATATAAAAGTTTTTAAAATAAAGAATTTGATTTGGAAATCTAAATATTTTATAAATAAATTATAATTTGAAATTTGAATTTGAAATTCAAATACATATATGTTGAAAATAAATATTTTGAATAATATATTAATTGTAAATTGTATTGTGAATTAATTTGAAATTTTTTGAATAAATATATTTATGAATATATATAGATTGATTTTGAATTTTATTTTGAATTTGAAACTCTAAGATAAATATTTTTGAAAATAAATTGAGTTTAATTTGGGAATTTAATTGTAAATATTTTACAAATAAATTGAAGTTGAAAATCTAAAAATAAATGTTTTATAATATATATTGGAATTGAAAACTATATTTTAGAGTTAATAAGAGTTTGTTTTCAAGTTCAACTTGCTGTTGGCCATGTTGTGGATGTTCGTGTATGTTATGGCTGGGTTCCGGACATTTGTACCTCCTGTCATTCCTTTGGCCACTTAGATTCTGCCTGCTCCCATTCTGTTGTCACCGCTGCTGCGCCTAAGATTCCTCTGCCTCGGCCTCCGCTCAGGAAGTGGGTTCCCAAGGTCTCTCTAGATTCTCCTCCTCCTGTAGTTCCTCTATCTGACCCTGGTCCTCCCACGTCTCTCGCTCGGCCTGCATCCCCTCCTGCATGCATAATTCCTGCTGATGTTTTTGTGGATACCATTGATGTCCCGGACCTTGTTCTGCCTCAGTTGCCTGTAGTTTGGGCTGCATATGAGAGTTGTTGGGTTGAACGATGTTCTGATATGCGTTTCAACCCTGTGGATGCCACCTATTTTAGATATGTTTCTGCTGATCCTTTGGACCTTCGACGCCTTTTTTTTTCACAGTCTGGTGATTACTTGGTTCTTGATTTGGATGGTACGTATGCGGAGTTAAATTCTATTATGCTTGCTGGTACTACCTGGGATCATTCCTTCATATACTGTTCTGATGCTGAGATCTATGATCCTTCTCTTGCTCTCCTATTTCGCCCCTTTATTGGTCTTCTTGGGAATGTCTCTCCGGATTCTTCCCAAGTGGATTCTGTAGATGGTGTTACTACCTCTTCGGAGGAGTATTAGTCTTGTGATTTTATTATTGTAGCTGTGACATGTCTGTCACACTCCTGTGCTGTAATTTTTACCTTCTTTTAGCAGTTAGGGTGTCTCTACCTTACTCCTGTACTTCATGTTTTTATTACGTTCGTAATAAAAAGTGGACGGTCCACTATAAAACCGGCTGGCTTTACCAAAAAAAGAGAGCTTGTTTTCAAGTTATATATATATATAATATATATATATAAATATTTATTAGATTTGATAAAAATAAAATAAAAACAATTCCTTTTGAAACAAATAAATATAGTTTGTATATTCATGAATTTAAAATGTAAGACAATTACATATGTTAGGATGTAAAATATAATAATAAAAAGGTTTAAAACAAAACTTTAAAATTTATTTAAAGCAAGGATATAAACATAAAAGTTATTGTTTTGACAATTATAAATTTATAATACATGGACATAGCAAGTGTCAACATAATATAACAAGTGGCGAAATACACTTTTATTTTAATTTTGAATTTGTAAACATGCATAAGAGAAAAAATGCCAGGCTATTTTTATTTGTCACAAAATCTGAAACTACCAAACCAAAAGAAAAATCAAAAACCAGGAACTGAAATTCAAAGCAAAACAAAGCCAGTAAAGCAAATCTTCATAACATCTTAAATATGAAAAGCAAATCAAAAGCAAAATCTGTTTTCAAATGTAACCTGGAAGCTTCAACCTAAAGCAAAGCAACAGATTCAACTGAGCAATGCAAGGATCAAGCATTGATTCAACATAACAAAACAGATCAAAATCAAAATATGCAAACCTGGAAAATAAATCCTGTGAATAATAATGCAAAGCAATTCAAGCAATTCAAACTGAAAGCAGATTCAACATCAAACAAAAGTAAGGAAAAGAAAACGAAGATCAGAAACTTGAAATCAAAGAAAAAAAGGGAAGAAAAAGAAAAACTTCAACCTGATTTAGATTGCACAACTTCAGTTGCAAATCTGTAAACTAAAAGCAAAAGGCTTCTAACAAATCTGCTCAAGCTCAAAAGATCAAAGCAAATTCAAGATTTTCAAGCAATCATACTGCAACCTGAAGCAGAGCAGTTCAACTAAGTTAAATTTCACAGTTTCAAGTACAAAACTAATTTCCAGTTCCTGTCCTCTGTCTCCATCTCTCAGGTGAGAAAATCTTCATCTTTAAAACTTAGTCTGTTATATATGGGTTTGCTCATTAACAGGCTTCTCTGTTTCAATATTCCATGAGCAAATCACTTAAGCCTGTTTATATCTTCATGCTTGGAAATTTATTGCAAGTTATAAAATATATATATATATATATATATATATATCTGTGTGTGTGTACTGAAATGATTAGGTAAAATTGCTTGCATTTGTATATATATAAGTAGTTGTGGGTGTGCAGGTTTGTGCGGGTCTCTGTTATAGCTTACAGGCATAGATTTATCTCAGAACTCAAAAATCTTACTCCTTAATTACTTTTAAAATCTGATGCTTGAATAAAATAGACTTTGAATATCAAGATTTAAAATTTAAAAATACTTTTAAGTAAAAAAGATGTTTGGGTTTACTGAGAAAGGAAAAACACGGTAAAAAAAATCAAATCTTAACAAAAATTAAGTTGATTAAAATTTGAGTTTTGAGTATATGATCCTATTCGTCTTCTTGAACCTTAATTTTTCAGAATAAATTCATGATTTTTAAGCAATGAAATGTTGAGAAATCTGAGAACAGTTTTAGATTTCTGTCAATTTTCATCGATCAAAGAACAATCGAGCCTAGAGCTTGATGTCAAAAGGGGATGATGTGACGCAGATCGTAGGAAAAATGATGGGAGATTTTTTACATGATCGTCGTGGTAATGCGACATGGGTTTAGGGTTTAACAACCCAGTTTGTTCGACAATGTTCGCAGGGGAAGTTCACCGTCATTGAGGCAATTTTGGTGATCGGACCGTGGGGAGGAGGTTCGTGGGTTGCCGGAGCAACTCTGGTCGAAGTGTCGAAGGTAGTCGAGATCATCGACGTTGAAGCGATTTGTGATGATCTTTGAATGTTCCAGGAGTTTCTTATTCTTTTCATTTTCGATTTGGGGTCGAAACTCAATTCCTGGGTGGTAATGATGCTTGGGGGAATGATCGATGATGTGTTGATGGTCGGAGTAACTCCAATCACATGTGCAGGTGCACGGTGCACATTTGTGCCTGGTTGATCGAGATGTTGGGAAAGAAGCATTATTCCCGGGAAGTTTGAGATTTTGCTCGAGTGGATGCTAGGGGAAAATGCGTGTGGGCTCGCATGTGAATTTAAACATTTTGAAATTTAAAACAAAATAGAGTTTAAAAAGAAAAATGTTTGTACTCGGGGTTTTTCAAATTTGGCTTCAGGTAAGATCGAGTGAGTTTAGCTTCTTTTACTATTTTGAAATTTTAGAACAAAATTTTAGAAGCTAAAAATGTAAATAAAGTTTTCCAAGCTTAAAAGAATAAAGGTGAAGTTTCAAAATTTAAAAGGTTTAAAGTTAAACGTTTTAAAGGTCAATTATTTTGGTTTAAAAATAATTATATATATTAAGTGATTAATCAATATGATCCCTAATTGTTTTAAATGGAATTTGTTGGTATAATTAATTAAGATAAATGGGTTATCTTAAGATTAAAGGATCATTAATTAGGAATTTAATAATAATTACATTATTAAAGGTTAAATTAAGTATTAATTAAGGATTAATTAATTTGTTAAGAGTTAATTAGTTTATGATGAGTAACTAAAGGATAATTACTTAATGATAGTAATTAGTTAAAGAATAATTAATCAATTTCTTAATTGATGATAAAAGGGTAATTAATTACTTAATGAAAGTAATCAAGAAAATCGATTTAATTATTTAAGGAAAATTTATCAAGTGATTAAAGGATAATTACGTAATTTAAAGTAACTAATTAATGGTTAAAGTTGATTAGGTGATTAGGGATAATCACCTATTGTAATTAATTAAGATAATTAATCAAATGTTAATTAATTAAGGCTTAATTAATTTATTTATTAAGGATAATTAATTAAGGATAATTAAATAATTCTTTAACAATTAAGGGTTGATTTATTAATTAATTAAGGTTAATTAATAAATAATTAAAGGATAATTAATTAACATAATTTGTAATTAATTAATGTTAATTAACTTGAACTAGTGATTATTCTGGTTTCAGTTAATCAGACTATCAATTAATTTTACTTACGGATGATTGTATTCTATTGAATTCTGTGAATTAATTGATTTCTCTACTATGTGATGCTATGTGATATGAATTATTTTAATTTAAGCTGTGATGAATGTAATTTATTTATTTGTGATGCATTTACATATCTATCTGTGAATCTGTGAATGATGATAAGCGTTATAGGATTATACCGCTTATCAAATATTATTGTGCTTGAATTTATGATGATTGATGATGTTGCATTATTGTGTAAAAACCATGGACTATACCATACACACACAAATATGGATTGCACGAGGGAATTGGTTAAGTCACAAATTTTTGAAATGGTTTTAAATTTGAATTTTGAATCCAAATGGTTTTAGAAATGGATTTGGGTTAAATATAAAAGGCTTTTGAAAAGAAGTTTTGAAGATGAAAGTTATTTTGAATAACTTAATAAAGTTTTTGAAATTTAAATAATTTGATTTGAATTTGAATTCAAAATTTGAAATTGAATTCTATTTTTGGAAATTATGATTTAAAAAGGTTATACAAGTAATAAATGTGTTTATATGGGTTTTAAACCATTGTAAAGGTATTATTTTGAGAATTTGGATTTAACTCAAGGGCTTTAACTTGTACAGATGAAATCGGATTTTTCCAAAACGAAAACTATTTGTTTTCAAATAATAATAGCTTTCATATGAAGAAAGGATTTCCAATTTGTATTGAAAGATTTCAAGTTTGAAATAGAATTGAAATTGTATTGAAAGCTATGAATAAATCTTTATGAAAAAAATGGTTGAACTTTGTTTGAAATTGAAGTGAATTTTGAATGGTGTATCTTTTGTATAAAAGATTTGAAATGGGAATTGTTTTGAAAGATATGAATGAATCTTTGGAAATGGTTTTGAAAACTATGATTTGTGTCTTTGATTTAATGATTGGATAAGTTAATCCAATTTGAAAAGGAAATTGTTTTGAAATCCGTAAATGAATCTTTGTGGAAGATTGGTGAACTTTGTGAAGTAAATCTTTTTGTTTAAAGATTTGAAAATGGTAATTTGTTTAAACCATTTGAAAAAAAAGTTTTGGGTTTTAAGTTATGACTTAACCGAAATCACAATATCCATATGTTTTAAATATTGTGCTCATTATTCGGTTTAGCCGGGAGAGGACCTTGTGTAACCCATTCCGAATAATGATACGACGATATGGATAGCATTTGAAGACTGGTGGTGAAGATCGGGTATTTACGAGAACGATAGGATACCCTATCGAATGGCTCTGCACTGAGTAGCTACGATATAGAGATCTCCATATGTGATGGAGAGTCCGATCGGGATTGTGAATACCCGGATTGCAAGGGCTTCTTTGGAAGTGCCTTCGGTTCTGTTCGAACCTGGACCGGACTTGTTTAAGTTTCAACATGATAGGAGGTTCTTGCTTCGCGTTTGGTGGTGAACGAGAGACTCTTGCCCCTACATGTCCCTGGGTAGGGGTTGGGAGCCTCACAACTCGGAAATGGTCGAAACAGGAATTTTGCGGCAAGGTTGTAGGGGTCGCGCCCCTGGGGTATGTCCATCTCTTCTGGATAAAAGGTGGTATCATGGTATGGAGCCCATATATTTACCTATGTGGTTGTTGCATACTTATTGTTGTGTAGTTGTTGGCGTCCAGCGCTCGGATAAAGGTTGGTTACGACCGGGGATGGCATATCTTGAGGGTTTACTTACAGGAAGGGGTAACCCGGCCTCATGTCGGTAGGGAACCATTTTGGTTCTTGGGGGCGTCCCACCAGAGGCGTTCCATTTTTAAGAAAGTTCCTTAGCCTGACAATTTATTGGAAATCCAATCATCCAATATGCGCCTTGTACGGTTTTAGTTGTATAACCTGCCATTTACCTATGGTGGTCACCACTGTTAAGATGGTAGCTATAGTAGGCATACAATACTGGTTGTATGCCGGCTAAGATTAATATTATACTTTCGAAATATTTTATGCACTATGCACTAATAATAATATCAAATGGTTTTCACGTATCAAGCGTTTTTGACTGTCATAAGGAGAAATCTCTTCCAAGTGTGCGCTTGCATTGTGTGTGTGGTGGGAGGCCTTATGGCAGTTTTATTTTCCAAAAAGGCTTTGCGGTTTTCAATATTTTAAATTCTTTTGTTTTTTGTTTTAAAGATAAACTGTTTTGTTTGCTCATACCAGTCCCATGACAGACCTAGAGTTTATTGTTCCCTTCCTGAACTCCGAGTGCCCATAATTTTCCACACGGGCAGTCTAGAGTTGGGCTTTTTCAGATAACCAAATAGTAAGTGTAGATTCGGTAGCATTCAATCTTTGGATATTGGCAATCGCATTTGAATTGAGTTGTTTCACTTCAGTAATGATGGTGGTTCGAGCTTATTGGATTGGTGTCCTCGTAGCGTTTGGGATAAGCTTTTGGTTTGGAGTTGTAGATTTTGGATACACTGTTTATCGAAGATCATATTTGAGTTATCATATTCCACCGTTGTATATTTGTCTCTGATATTGTTGTATCAGATATTGTATTCATTGTTGCATCAATGATATTATTCATTTTCTTCCACTGTGTTGTTGTACTTAATGTGTTATAAGCTCTGACGCAAGTCGGATTTCAACGATTGAATCTGCGGCATTCAAGTACAAGTGAAGTACAGGTGTCGATTTTCGAACGCTGAAATTTAGACCGTGACAACATGGTAATAGAGCTGAAGGTTGAAACTTTAGCTCAGGAGTATAACACATTAGGTAACTCATTAGAGATAGGGTGAAGTATACCGTAGAATGAGTGTCCCTAAGATATCCGTCTATATGCCTCTGTAAATTCTCTTACTATCCACTGATAGTGAGTATGAGTGCGAGAAGAGGACAAGATAGGGGACAGGGAAGTACCACTTCCAATGGTCAATACCTGCAACAACAAGGAACAATCTTTTCTCTATCAATCTCTTTTGATCATCATTCGATTTCAATTCGTTGATTGCTTCGTGACAGCTCGAAGAAGAAGTTTTGGTGCGATGGTGGCCCTGCGTAACTAGAATAAATCTTTTCTTAACCTTAATGAATTAGAAACTTTAATTGGGATAAATTGGTAAACAAGAATATGAAGCTGAATTTGAAGTGTATCAATAAAACGATTTCGATTGAAACCAAATTTGAAATTCTATTGTGATTTCTTGTGAAGATCAAAGTCCAAAAGAGGGACAAGCAGGTGTAAACTTTAGGGTATTCCGACCTAAGTTTGGAATCCATACCTAGTGTTTGAGAATTATGGAAGATTAAATCCATTTATCTACTATCTGGGTCTCGATATATTCTACGAAAGATTAGTTATCCCTTCGAACTAATCAATGCCTTGCATATTCGTAGATGATGACCCGAGTATCTTGTGAAGTGTTGAATGAGTTTGTTCTCGTATCTATTGGTGATATTCTGATTTGGTAAGCCAAATGCAGAATAACTATTAAGTTTGATCTAGTGAACCATTTCTCTGTGTGTTCATCTATCTCTGTTGTCTCCCTGGCAAGTTTCGAGGACGAAATTTTCTTAAAAGGGGAATCTATAACGATCCCGATATTTAAGTCAAATTAATTTAGTAATTAATTTGATTTTTGAATTAAATAAAGAATTAATTTGGTAATTAACATGAAATTTTGAATTAAATTGTGAATTAAATTGTGAAATTAAATTGAAATGTAGAAATAAAGATATATATATAAGTTTTTAAAATAAAGAATTTAATTTGAAAATCTAAATATTTTATAAATAAATTATAATTTGAATTTGAAATTCAAATACATATATGTTGAAAATAAATATTTTGAATAATATTTTAATTATAAATTGGATTGTGAATTTAATTGAAATTTTTTGAATAAATATATTTATGAATATATATAGATTGATTTTGAATTTTATTTTGAATTTGAAACTCTAAGATAAATATTTTTGAAAATAATTTGAGTTTAATTTGGGAATTCAATTGTAAATATTTTACAAATAAATTGAATTTGAAAATCTGAAAATAAATGTTTTATAATATATATTGGAATTGAAAACTATATTTTAGAGTTAATAAGAGTTTGTTTTCAAGTTTTGTACATATATATATATACAATATATAAATATTTATTATGTTTGCGCCAAAATTGGTCACAAACCCCAAATACCGTGAAAGCGCCAGTGTATGAACACAAACCAATGATATTCAAGCACAAATATCAAATCTCAGCAAATATCGAACAACAATTTAGAAATAATGAACAAAGACACGAGATTTATAGTGGTTCGGCTATCTCTGGCCTACGTCCACTCCAAAGTTTTATCCTTTTATTGATTATCCAAGCTGGTTACAGATGATTACAGTAGTAATAATGAAGAATTTCGAGTACCATAGTTGTATTGAAGTGTAGAAATGAATCCGGCAGAGTCTGGACATCCGATCGCTAAAAAGTCCTTTTTCTGTAGGCTTCAGGGTGCTATTTATAGGCGTTGGAGGCTCAGATCTCGCTTAAACTTCGGAAGACTTTTTCTGGCACATGAGTGGGCCCACGCGACCGACTCTACCAAGTTTCGACTCGATCTGTGATTGATACGAAGTGACTTCGTATCCATCAAAAAATGATCCAATCGAGCTGAAATTTGCAGGAACATTCCTTACCTTGTATGCAAGCTGCTGTGAAAATTTCGTTGCATTTGGATCAACGGTTTAGGAGTTATGATCGATACAAATTTGGGTTTTCCATTGGCTATCATCTTCGAATCCATCTGTTCGAATCCATCTTCTTCCACTCCATCAGAAGCGCGTGCGCATCGATGACGTGGCGCTACTTCCCAGGCCAGATCCTGAATTCGTGCCGAATTGAAGGTCTCTTCCTTCGATCCATGCTTATTCTTAGCCGCTCTGAATGTTTCTCCACTTGATTCGCACTCGCATCTGTACTTCATGCTTGTTCGTATTCATAACATCGTTCGTTCGTATCCATCTACTCGTGTCTTTCTTCGTATCGACTCCAAGAGCACATTTCGTACCGCTGCCGTGATGGATACGAAACGAGTATGGGGGGACCGATACGAAGTGGTCATGAAAATGGACACGAACCTCATCCTTGAGATGGATACGAACGAGACCTTACCTGATGGATACGAACAAGCTTTTACCTGATGGATACGAGTTTGGATAGCCTCCCATGGATACGAAAATGCCAAAGTCCATCTACTATCGATACAAGAGTATCGATTTGAAACACACCATCTCTTCCCATCCTGACCGATTCGAGACCATCGAGTCGAACCAAGAACCTGATCGATGTGAACCCATTGAGCCATGTACAAGTTGATCGATACGAAATCCCAAGTACCTGATTGATACGAAATGTATCGATACGAACCACCTTCTGCGTGCCGATGGATACAAACAGCATGTTCTTCCTACCTTGCATCGATCATATCTTCTTCATGCGAACTCCATTTAACCTGAAATTTGAAACATAGCCTCTCCTAGTCCTCATCAACATCTCCAATCAATTTCGTCCCGATCAGAGCTCAACCAAATTTTGACGACATCGATTGCAGCCTTGATTCCAATCGATCTCCAATCCCGATATCCATCATTCCTTGCCAATTTGTTGATATTCCAGCTTTGACCAAAAAGCTGGATAACATTTTGCCCCCCAAAACATGCCTTGTGATAAGAAGGCATGTTTTGAATAGTTCCGAATCTAATATCCAAAGTCTATAGCCATATCGCCTGAGTATGTCATCCTTGACTGTTCCGAGTCAATGCCCAATTCCAAATCCAATAACCAAAGCCATAGCCAATTCCGTATTCATCCAAACTTGATAACCGAGTCCTAATCCATCCTTATCCAATAGCCAATAACCGAATCCAGGACCTCTCTGGGTCGATATCCAAATCCATAACCTCTCCGGGCTCCTGCCAAGCGCAATCCATACTTGACGATCGTGGTCCAGTGTCCCTGGACGTTGAGCTAACCTCTCCGGGTTCTTGCCAAGCACAATCCATACTTGACGACCGTGGTCCAGTGTCCCTGGACGTTGTACAATGCCATGGCTTAAGTCCTAAGCCGAATCCTGGTCTCTTCGGACCCTTGTTGAGTATAGTCCATACCCAACGACTTGAGATAATAATCGATAATATGGGGCCTAAGTCCTAAGCCGAATCCTGGTCACTCCGGGCCCTTGCTGAGCATAGTCCATACTCGACGACCTGAAAATTACAATTGATAATACAGGGCCTAAGTCCTAGGCCGAATCCTGGTCACTCCGGACCCTTGTCGAGCATAGTCCATACTCGACGACCTGAATGAGTCAATTCACCACATTCGGGCAAAGCGACTCACCCCTTGCCAGGCATAGTCCATACCCGACGACCTTTTATCAAAAAACTAG
The DNA here is from genome assembly GCA_030765085.1 of Allium cepa. Classification (NCBI taxonomy): domain Eukaryota; kingdom Viridiplantae; phylum Streptophyta; class Magnoliopsida; order Asparagales; family Amaryllidaceae; genus Allium; species Allium cepa. The sequence goes on along the minus strand of CM060941.1, from coordinate 829,243,924 downwards.
ATAAAAATCCAATCAAATCCCAATCCAAAATCCAAATCAAAACCATAAAATCAGAAATCCAAACCAGCATCCAAAACAGAAACCAACCATCAAAAAGGAAAAATCCAAACCAGAAAGAGAACAAAACCAGGAGTTCAATCCAAACTCCAAAACCAAACCAGAAAAATCAATGTCCAATCCAAAAGCAAAAGATAAACTTCACAAACCATAGCATCGCGGTTTATCACCATTCAGAGCATGCCTAGGGGCTATCTCTGTCCCCATACATGTGTAAATGACTTTGCCATTTGCCAGTAGCTTGTTACTTATTTCATATCATCCTGGTCAATGGATAATTAATCGATCGTCATTCCTGGGCCTCACATCACCATGGTGTGAGGTAGGCGGTGGCTGCTCCTGCTCTACCGCTGCATCCCGTGTTCCAACATATTGCCTCAGCTGTCCATTCCTGACATGTTCCTCGATTATGTCCTTTAAGTGCCTGCAGCTGTTGGTATCATGTCCATCCAAATCATGGAAGAGACAGTGCCTCCCTGATGCCCTCTCCTGTTCTGATGGTTCTCTCCTAGCCGGCCTTCGGTAGGGAAGGCGATTCCGAGTATCCAGGTATATCCGCTCCAGCGTCTCGTTCAATCCTGTGTATGTAGAAAACTTTGGATCCTTCCATCGCTTCCTATTTTTTCCAGAATCATCGTCCAACCTCCTTTTTCCTTTGTCTTTATCTGAACCTTTGCTGGATGGTCCTCCACCCTCAGTTGCATTTACCTCCTTCAACTTTAAATCCATACTCGCATCCTCTTGCCGAAGGAACCTTTCGGCTTCGTGAAAGAATTCCTCGAGATCCTATGGGGGATCTCGTATCAAAGATACCTTAAAGTCTGAATCCTCCCTGACTCCTGATACTGCCGCCATCAAAACCATCGATGGATCCGGCCGATCCACCGAAGCAACTGCCGCATTGAATCGAGTTAGAAAAGCTCTAAGCGATTCATCCATTCTTTGCTTTACCGATGTCAATGTCATCACGTTCTTCGGCCTCTTGATATGAACCCGAAACTGTCCCAAAAACCTATCCACCAATTGCCTCCAAGTCCTGATAGATCCTTCTCCCAGCTGCCTAAACCACATCATAGCTAAGTCCGTCAAGTACAAAGGGAAACATCGGGCCATCACTTCCTCCGATGTCCCCAGCACCTTCATGTGTCTGGTGTACCTCATCAAGTGATCAGTGGGGTCTGCCTTGCCATCATATACCTCCACGCTAGGTAACTTAAACTTAGGTGATTCTGAGCCATCCTTATTTCCCGAGCGAACGAACTCCTGTTGACTCCTTCCAAGTCTCTGTTGGTCAAGCCACCTCGTACAGTTTTCCTGATTATCTCTACCAACCCAGCATTGTCTGTCAAGGGTTTCCCCCCATGCCCCCGAGGGAACTCCGACACATATTCTTCATGTGGCTCACTAGCAGCAACGTTAGCTCTGGCCTGTTGAACCCCTCCCAAAGGTCCTCCTGTGTTGGATCCTGTGGGCCTGCCTCCAAGCCCTTGTTGATTGCCTTCTGGCTCTGCATCCTGTCCTCCATTGGGTTCTACAACCCTAGTCCCTTGTCCTGCATCCACAGCCGCTGTAGCTGTTCCTAAATTCTGCATCCCTGCAGCTCCCATTTTCACAAAGAAAGTCTGCATCATCTCCTGTTGACTCTTCAACAACCTCTCTTGCAGTGAATTTGTTATAGCTTCCATTTCGTCTCTGGTGATGTAGATGGAAGCTTTCCCTTCTCCAGCTCCGGAAGATGCTCCCTGGCTCCCTCTTTGTTGGTTTCTCTCAGCCCTTTGCCTTCTACTATTTTGTCTAGTCATTGTCTTCAAGTCAAAACTCCTCAAACTCTTCAAATCTGAACTTTAAATCCGATGTAGCGGGTGCTAGTCCTTCTCAGTGAAAGCACCAAAGTGTTTGCGCCAAAATTGGTCACAAACCCCAAATACCATGAAAGTACTAGTGTATGAACACAAACCAATGATATTCAAGCACAAATATCAAATCTCAGCAAATATCGAACAACAATTCAGAAATAATGAACAAAGACACGAGATTTATAGTGGTTCGGCTATCTCTGGCCTACGTCCACTCCAAAGTTTTATCCTTTTATTGATTATCCTTGCTGGTTACAGATGATTACAGCAGTAATAATGAAGAATTTCGAGTACCATAGTTGTATTGAAGTGTAGAAATGAATCCGGTAGAGTTTGGACGTACGATCGCCAAAAAGTCCTTTTTCTGTAGGCTTCAAGGTGGTATTTATAGGCGTTGGAGGCTCAGATCTCGCTCAAACTTCGGAAGACTTTTTCTGACACGTGAGTGAGCCCACACGACCGACCCCACCAAGTTTCAACTCGATCTGTGATCGATACGAAGTGACTTCCTATCCATCAAAAAATGTTCCAATCGAGCTGAAACTTGGCAGGAACATTCCTTATCTTGTATGCAAGCTGCTATGAAAATTTCGTTGCATTTGGATCAGCGGTTTGGGAGTTATGATCGATACGAACTTGGGTTTTCCATTGGCTGTCGTCTTCGAATCCATCTGTTCGAATATATCTTCTTCGACTCCATCAGAAGCGCGTGCGCATCGATGATGTGGCGCCACTTCCCAGGCCAGATCCTGAATTCGTGTCGAATTGAAGGTCTCTTCCTTCGATCCATGCTTATTATTAGCCGCTTTGAATGTTTCTCCACTTGATTCGCACTCGCATCTGCACTTCATGCTTGTTCGTATTCATAACATCGTTCGTTCGTATCCATCTACTCGTGTCTTTCTTCGTATCGACTCCAGGAGCACATTTCGTACCGTTGCCGTGATGGATACGAAACGAGTATGGGGGGACCGATACGAAGTGGTCATGAAAATGGACCAAACCTCATCCTTGAGATGGATACGAACGAGACCTTACCTGATGGATACGAACAAGCTTTTACCTGATGGATACGAGTTTGGATAGCCTCCCATGGATACGAAAATGCCAAAGTCCATCTGCTATCGATACGAGAGTATCGATTCGAAACATACCATCTCTTCGCATCCTGACCGATTCGAGACCATCGAGTCGAACCAAGAACCTGATCGATGCGAACCCATTGAGTCGTGTACAAGTTGATCGATACGAAATCCCAAGTACCTGATCGATACGAAATGTATCGATACGAACCACCTTCTGCGTGCCGATGGATACGAACAACATGTTCTTCCTACCTTGCATCGATCATATCTCCTTCATGCGAACTCCGTTTAACCTGAAATTTGAAACATAGCCTCTCCTAGTCCTCATCATCATCTCCAATCAATTTCGTCCCGATCGGAGCTCAACCAAATTTTAACGACATCGATTGCAGCCTTGATTCCAATCGATCTCCAATCCCGATATCCATCATTCCTTGCCAATTTGTTGATATTCCAGCTTTGACCAAAAAGTGGGATAACATATTAGATTTGATAAAAATAAAAATAAAAACACATATTATTTTGAAATAAATAAATATAGTTTGTATATTCATGAATTTAAAATGTAAAACAATTACATATGTTAGGATATGAAATATAAATAATAAAAGGGTTTAAACCAAAATTTAAAATTTTATTTAAAGCGAGGATATAAACAAAATAATTACTGTTTTGACAATTGTAAATTTATAATATCATGAACATATCAAGTGTCAACATAATATAACAAGTGGCAAAATACACCTTTTTTTTTATTTTCGAATTTGTAAACATGCATGAGAGGAAAAATGCCAGGCTATTTTTTTCGTCTCAGAACCTGAAACTACAAAAACAAAAGAAAAATCAAAAACCAGGAAATGAAATTCAAAGCAAAACAAAGCCAGTAAAACAAATCTTCATAACATCTCAAATCTGAAAAGTAAATCAAAAGCAAAATATGTTTTCCAATGTAACCTGGAAGCTTCATCCTGAAGCAAAGCAACAGATTCAACCGAGCAATGCAAGAATCAAGCACTGATTCAACATAACAAAACAAATAAAAATCAAAATATGCAAACCTGGAAATTAAAGCCTGTGAAGAATAATGCAAAGCAATTCAAGCAATTCAAACTAAAAGCAGATTCAACATCAAACAAAAGTATGCAAAAGAAAAAGAAGATCAGAAACCTGAAATCGAAGAAAAAAAGGAAAGAAAAAGAAAAACATCAACCTGATTCAGATTGCACAACTACAGTTGCAAATCTATAAAATAAAAGAAAAAGGCTTCAAACAAATCTGCTCAAGCTCAAAAGATCAAAGCAAATTCAAGATTTTCAAGCAATCATACTGCAACCTGAAGCAGAGCAGTTCAACTAAGTTAATTTCTCAGTTTCAAGTACAAAACTAATTTCCAGTTCCTGTCCTCTGTCTCCATCTCTCAGGTGAGCAAACCTTCATCTTTAAAACCTAATATGTTATATATGGGTTTGCTTGTTAACAGGCTTCTCTGTTTCAATATTCTGTGAGCAAATCACTTAAGCCTGTTTATATCTTCATGCTTGGATTTATACTACAAGTTATAATATGTATGTATGTGTGTATATATATATATATATATATATATATATGCTGAAATGATTAGGTAAAATTTCCTGCATGTTGAGTAGTTGTGGGTGTGCAGGTTTGGGAATTTCTCTGTTATAGCTTACAAGCCTAGATTTATCTCAAAACTCAAAAATCTTACTCCTTAATTTCTTTTAAAATCTGATGCTTGAATAAAACAGACTTTAAATATCAAGATTTAAAACTTAAAAATAATTTTAAGTAAAAAAAATGTTTGGGTTTACTGAGAAAGGAAAAACACAATAAAAAATCAAATCTTATCAAAAATTAAGTTGACTAAAATTTGAGTTTTGAGCATATGATCCTGTTCGTCTTCTTGAACCTTGATTTTTAAGAATAAATTCATGATTTTTAAGCAATGAAATGTTGAGAAATCTGGAGTTGAACAGTTTTCAGATTTCTGTCAATTTTCATCGATCAAAGAACAATCGAGCCTAGAGCTTGATGTCAGAGGGGGATGACGTGACGCAGATCGTAGGAAAAATGATGGGAGATTTTTTAGATGATCGTCGTGGTAATGCGGCGTGGTTTTATGGTTTAACAACCCAGTTTGTTCGACAATGTTCGCGGGGGAAGTTCGCCGTCGTTGAGGCAGTTGTGGTGATCGGACCGTAGGGAGGAGGTTCGTGGGTTGCCGGAGCAACTCTGGTCGAATTGTCTTGGTTGAAGGTTGTCGAGATCATCGGCGTCGAAGCGATTTGTGATGATCTGTGAATGTTCCAAAAGTTTCTTATTCTTCTCATTTTCAATTTAGGGTCGGAATTTAATTCCTGGGTGGTAATGATGCTTGGGGGAATGATCGATGATGTGTTGATGGTCGGGGAGATGGTCGGAGTAACTCCGATCACATGTGCACGTGCACGGTGCACATTTGTGCCTGGTTGATCGAGATGTTGGGGAAGAAGCATTATTCTTGGGAAGTTTGAGATTTTTCTTGAGTGGATGCTGGGGAAAAATGCGTGTGGGCTTGCGTGTGAATTTAAACATTTTTAAATTTAAAACAAAACAGAGTTTAAAAAGAAAAATGTTTGTACTCGAGGGTTTTCAAATTTGGCTTCGGGTAAGATCGAGTGGGTTTAGCTTGTTTTACTATTTTGAAAATTAAAAAATAAATTAGAAGCTAAAAATGTGAATAAAGTTTTCCAAGCTTAAAAGAATAAAGGTGAAGTTTCAAAGTTTAAAAGGTTTAAAGTTAAACATTTTAAAGATCAATTATTTAGGTTTTAAAATAATTATATATATTAAGTGTTTAATCAATATGATCCCTAATTGTTTTAAATGGAATCTGTTAATATAATTAATTAAGATAAATGGGTTATCTTAAGATTAAAGGATCATTAATTAGAAATTTAATGATAATTACATTATTAAAGGTTAAATTAAGTATTAATTAAGGATTAATTAATTTGTTAAGAGTTAATTAATTTATGATGAGTAATTAAAGGATAATTACTTAGTGATAGTAATTAATTAAAGAATAGTTAATCAATTTCCTAATTGATGATAAAAGGGTAATTAATTACTTAATGAAAGTAATCAAGAAAATCGATTTAACAATTTAAGGAAAATTTATCAAGTGATTAGAGGATAATTACTTAATCTAAATTAATAAATTAATGGTTAAAGTTGATTAAATGATTAGGGATAATCACCTATTGTAATTAATTAAGATAATTAAATAAATGGTAATTAATTAAGGGTTAATTAATTAATTAATTAATTTATTAAGGATAATTAATTAAGGATGATTAAATAATTCTTTAATAATTAAGGGTTGATTTATTAATTAATTAAGGTTAATTAATAAATAATTAAAGGATAATTAATTAACATAATTAGTAATTAGTTAATGTTAATTAACCTGAGTTAGTAATTAATCTGGTTTCAATTAATCCGATGATTAATTGTTTTACTTATGGACGACTGTATTCTATTGAATTCTATGAATTGTTTGATATCTCTACTATGTGATGCTGTGTGATATGAATTGTTTTAATTCAAGCTGTGATGAATGTAATTTATTTATCTGTGATTCATTTACATATCTATCTGTGAATCTATAAATGATGATAAGCGTTATAGGATTATACCGCTTATCAAATATTATTATGCTTGAATCTGTGATGATCGATGATGTTGCACTATTGTGTAAAACGCCTGGACTACACCATACACACACAAATATGGATTGCACAAGGGAATTGATTAAGTCACAGATTTTTGAAATGGTTTTAAATTTGAATTTTGAATCCAAATGGTTTTGGAAATGGATTTGGGTTAAATGTAAAAAGCTTTTGAAAAGAAGTTTTGAAGATGAAAGTTATTTTCAATAACTTAATAAAGTTTTTGAAATTTAAATAATTTGATTTGAATTTGAATTCAAAATTTGAAATCGAAATCTATGTTTGGAAATTATGATTTAAAAAGGTTATACAAGTTATAAATGTGTTTATATGGTTTTTAAACCATTGTAAAGGTATTATTTTGAGAATTTGGATTTAATTCAAGGGCTTTAACTTGTACAAATGAAATCGGATTTTTTCGAAACGAAAACTATTTGTTTTCAAATAATAATAGCTTTCATATGAAGAAAGGATTTCAAATTGTATTGAAAGATTTCAAGTTTGAAATAGAATTGAAATTGTCTTGAAAGTTATGAATAAATCTTTGTGAAAAAAAATGGTTGAACTTTGTTTGAAATGAAGTGAATTTTGAGTGGTGTATCTTTTGTATAAAAGATTTGAAATGGGAATTGTTTTGAAAGATATGAATGAATCTTTGGAAATGGTTTTGAAAACTATGATTTGAGTCTTTGATTTAATGATTGGATAAGTTAATCCAATTTGAAAAGGAAATTGTTTTGAAAGCTGTAAATGAATCTTTGTGGAAGATTGGTGAACTTTGTGAAGTAAATCTTTTTGTTTAAAGATTTGAAAATGGTAATTTGTTTAAACCATTTGAAAGAAAAGTTTTTAGTTTTAAGTTGTGACTTAACCAAAATCCCAACATCCATATGTTTAAATATTGCGCTCATTATTTGGTTTAGCCGGGAGAGGACCTTGTGTCATATAACACATTCCGAATAATGATACAACGATATGGATAACATTTGAAGACCGGTGGTGAAGACTGGGTGTTTACGAGAACGATAGGATACCCTATCGAATGACTCTGCACTGAGTAGGTACGATATAGAGATCTCCATATGTGATGGGGAGTCTGACCGGGATTGTGAATATCCGTATTGCAAGGGATTCTTTGGAAGTGCCTTCGGTTCTGTTCGAACCTGGAACAAACTTGTATGGATGTGTGCCTGACATTACACTTTGAGATGTAAAGCTAGTTTCTATCAAATACATTTCTGTTTGGTGACGGAGATTTATTCTCTTAGCTTAACACCCTTCTCTGAGACGTACGGGCTCAGAGGTTATGTAGTTGATGGTTACTAGTGATACATTCCCAATTTGGTAATGTGACATACGAAGTGCTACTGATTGTTTGTTGATCAAAGCATGGCTTTTGTGAAAAGCGTAGCTTTGTGGACGAGACTTCGTTGAGCCTCACAACCCGAAAATGGTCGGAACAGGAATTTCGCGGCAAGGTTGGAGGGGTCATGCCCCTAGGGTATGTCCATCTCTTCTGGATAAAAAGTGGTATCATGGTATGGAGCCCAGATATTTACCTATGTGGTTGTTGCATACTTATTATTGTGTGGTTGTTGGTGTCGAGCGCTCGGATAAAGGTTGATTACGACCGGGGATGGCATATCTTGAGGGTTTACTTCTGGGAAGGGGTAACCCGGCCTTATGTCGGTAGGGAACCATTTTGCTTCTTGGGGGCATCCCTCCAGAGGCGTTTCATTTTTAAGGAAGTTCCTTAGCCTGACCATTTGTTGGAAATCCAATCATCCAATACGCGCCTTGTACAGTTTTAGTTGTATAACCTACCATTTACTTATGGTGATCACCACTGTTTAGATGGTAGCTATAGTAGGCATACAATAATGGTTGTATGCTGGCTAAGATTAATATTATACTTTCGAAATGTTTTCTGCACTATGCACTAATAATAATATCAAATGGTTTTCGCGTATCAAGCATTTTTGACTGTCATAAGGAGAAATCTCCTTCAAGTGTGCGCTTGCATTGTGTGTGTGGCGGGAGGCCTTATGACAGTTTCATTTTCCAAAAGAAGCATTGCGGTTTTCAATGTTTTAAATTCTTTTGTAGTTTGTTTTAAAGATAAACTGTTTTGTTTGCTCATACCAGTCCCATGACTGACTTGGAATTTATTGTTCTCTTCCTAAACTCTGGGTGCCCACAATTTTCCACACGGGCAGTCTAGAGATGGGATTTTTAAAATAAACAAATAGTAGGTGTAGATTCGATAGCATTTAATCTCTGGATATTGGCAATCGCATTTAGATCGAGCTGTTTCACTTCAGTAGTGATGGTGGTTCGAGCTTATTGGATTGGAGTCCTCGTAGCGTTTGGCATAAGCTTTTGGTTTGGAGTTGCAGATTTTGGATACACTCCTTATCGAAGATCATATTTGAGTTATCATATTCCGCTGTTGTATATTTGTCTCTGATATTGTTGTATCTTATTGTATCAAATATTGTATTCATTGTTGCATCAATGATATTATTCATTTTCTTCCGTTGTGTTGTTGTACTTAATGTGTTATAAGCTCCGGCACAAGTCAAATTTCAACGATTGAATATGTGGTATTCGAGTACAAGTGAAGTACGGGTGTCGATTTTCGAATGCTAAAGGTTAGACCGTGACATTATAGGTTCACACACTCACGATCCAAGCTCACGAACCCTTACTCCTTGCCTCCTAGTGTGCTCGGGCGTTCCATTCCAAAATTGGTTCTCGGCCAAGCATGTGGAATGTGGTGTAGGACTTTGGATTTTTATTGAATTTACCAAAAAATAGACCCGCAAATAAGTCTTCTTCTCTCGCATTTTTGGACATTCTACTCTCTGAATTTGGAAAAGTGGTCAACATGAAAATTGTATATAATTCTTTTCTCAGATTTATAAAAAACGCACCCGAAAATGGATCAACTTTTAACTGAATTTTGGGTGTGTTACTCAAAGAATTTTGAAAAATGGTCAAAAAGTGTTCTTATAAATTATTTTATCTACAATTTGAAAAAAGAAACACTCGATTTCGATTTAATATGAGGAAGATATGATCAAAAGAAGAGAGGGTATTCTTGGACCTAAAATTATGGGTCTGAAAATGAAATGCATAGAAGTGAGTTTTTGACGTGGCTAAGATAAAAAATGGAAGAAGTGCTCACCATAAAAGTAGTAGCCGATGGAATTTTACATGGTTTAAAAAAAGGGTTTTCTTAATTTCGTTTTGATATGGGGAAGTTATTGAGGAATGAAGAAGAAACAAAATTGGTAGGTATTTATAGGTAAGTGGAGAGGTAGCCACCTTACATCATCCACCATCACCAATCATCATTACATCCACCCCCTCCCTACATCACCTTAGGATGGCTAGAAGTCCCCTTCATCATGGACAAGGCCATATGCATGTGCATTGACTTTGTGAATGCTTAAGGATGAAGAAATCTAAAATATATCTTAGATATGTATATGTATATGTGTGTTCACATATATATTTGTATTTATATGTTCATGTGTGCACATGACAAGTTTGTGCACAAATGTATATGGTTAAATATGTTTACATTACATGTAAATAAGGTTGCAACAACCTTTGAACGACTTCCATCCGTTAAACGTTGGAAATCGGGAAAACCGATTTCCTGTCACATTTTCATTTACATTTTAAATTACATATAACTATAAACACGATTTGAAAATAAATTTCTTATCATTTTTAACTAGTCAAAATGATCACATTTTATTTATAAAACCAAATAAATTAATACTAACAAATATTTACAAAAATCGCTATTATATCAATATAGCGATACAAATATTTCTTATATTTTCAAATCAAGTATATATCTTCATAAAATTATTATAAATGATTTATTAACACTTTATAGCTATTCGAAATTAATTATCTTCATTTAAATAATTATTTGAATAATAATAATAACTATTAAATCATTAAATCTTAATTTAAATCCATAAATCAATATTCAAATATAAGAGCATCACTGATGATTTCATAAATACATTTAACTTCGAAAAATAAAATAATTAGTTTTATTTCATATTCTTGTTAAATTATAAAAATAAGTGTATGTATTCAACTCCATGTGCGATGTTTTATGATTATAGAGCTGTTTATTAATAAAATGGTTTTAGGCTATTTTATCGATATTTCTTTCCAAAGAAAATATTTTTGTGAATATTTTTCCAAAATAACTTCACTATTATTACTTATCACTTAAAACTTTATTATTTATGAAAATAATATATATTTGAATATTTAAAATTATTTGAATATTTTTAATTAAAGTGATCAAAATTCAGGTCGTTACATTATTCTCCTACCTTAAAAGAACTTGGCCCTTAATATTCCAAAGGATGAACGATATAACTCGCTCTCTCTTATACAAATACATGTCATGTCAATATGCATCCAATATGAGAAATATGTACACGACATACTTAGACTATCACAAACCAACTAAGCATACACAAGTCAAGATAACATATGTAACCCATAGAATATACATATACGAACATGAATGATAAGTTATGCATATGAAATGCTTTCATAGTACAAAATTACAACTATTTTCCTCCTAACTGTACGAAAATATCATGGTATACAGGCATGTATTCAAGCATTCTAGTATAAAACATATAATTCTCTACATCAATGCAAGAAACATACCTTATCCAAGCATTAATGCAAAACACTTTCATGAGCAAGCAAAACATAGCCTAAAATACTGAATAATCCTACCAACAATTCACGCAATCCAAACTATCAGTTGTAGCAACCAATCTAAATTAAGTAGATGGAAAACAAACCAATAAAGATGTAACGACCTGGAATTTCAGACATTTCGTATTTAAATATCTAAATTATTTAAATATTTGAATTTTGGATTAAATGTTTTTAAAATGATTCAACAAGATTTTTGACCCCATTTTAAATCGTAAGTAATAATGGCAAACTTTTTTTTGGAAAAATGTTTACAAAAATAAATGGTTTGAAAAAATATCGATATTGTGACCGAAGATCTTTTTTATCGATAAACAGCTTTTTAACCATCAGAAGTTGTTCAGATTTTTTTACATACACTTATTTGCTTAGGAAATTAATAAAATGAGATAAAAACTTTTTCTGTAATGAAAATAAACTTTTTGGATAGTGTCATGGGTGATGTCATCTAAGATATTTAGGAAATGAGCATAAATGGAGATGCTTAAGTGTTAAGAAAATGATAAAGGAGAAATGATGTTTGTAATTAATGTCGGGTCCTTTGTAAGGGGTTTATGGTCATTCAACGTCTCATTCCTTAACCTATATAAGAAGGGGCATATCCTTAGGAATAAATCACTAATTCACGAAGCTTGAAATGAAGTATGAGAATTTAAAATGGTGGAAGTGCTTAAGCACTAATCCACTAATTATTCTTACACATTTTCATGTCTTAACTAAGTCATATCCAATCTCTTTTAAACTTTGGCTTTGGCCTAAAAGATCATGGGAAGCATGCTTAGCAAGTAAGAAGTAGGTGAACATGAGAGGAAGAGGGGGATCCAAGGAGGGGTCGTGAGCAATGGGATGAGGAGGAAGGTGTTTCCTAAGTTTGCAGGTGCTAAAGGTTGCATCTTTTGGCTTTTGGTGATGGTGTAAGGTGGTTCTTTGTTATTATGGGTTTATGCTTAGGTTTGACATGGACCTAAGTGAGATATCTCACTATCTTAGAAGTATATATTGTGTGTGTATGTTGTGTGCAAAGTATAAATTTAAAGTGACATTAACTACATAAAGTTATAAACATTGGACCCTCTTGCTTTTGAAAGCAAACGATAACTTTATATTGTATAATATCACTTCTATTACCCTCTTAAACATGTGGCGTGGCCTGTACTACATGTTTAAATGATTGTTTAACTTGTATGTTAAATTGAAGTAAGTTTGAAAGTGTCTAAAGCGAGAATAGTCGTTATAAGTGCACTTCCGAATTCTTTATTATCGGGAATTTTTATAAATAAATAAAAAGATATTATCAGGGTTTTTTTTTCATGGTTTAAAAGTACCCTAATTGTAGTACTTCCTATGAAAATTTCAAGCCTTAATGTTATTTGTTAAAGAGGTTAAAACTAGTTACAAAGATTGTGCTTTTCGATGTGTTATTTAACAAGGACTTTTAACAGCATTTATAATTGCTATACTAAGTAACTTATGGTTTTAAGTGTTTAAAAATGATATTTAAATTTGCTATTTTCTATAACCATTTTAGGGATGTTTCCCAACACATTTTGAAGTATCTTAAAATTGGTTTGAAGTTTAAATATATTTTAATAATTATATATGTAATTTCAAATAATAGAGGTTTTATAATATAAAACATATTTTGATCAAATTATAAATTATTTATTTCAAGTAATATTTTTTATAGATATTTAAAACCTATTTACATGTATTTTTAAAGTATACATAAGTTATAAAATGGTAATCAATTAGGCTTAACACTAAAAGACGACATAATAGGCTTCTCTATTTCCGAGATTTAAGATTGATGTCGAGTAGGGATGGAACCATAGAGTTCTATCCTACTAGGCTTCCCGCTTAAACGAGGAATAGTTAAGTTGGAATGTCGAAATGTGTTAACCCTGTCATTTACTTACTTATTTAAAAGGTAATTAACTTTACTTAATGCTAAAAGCCGACAAAGTAGGCTTATCTATTTGTGAGAGTTAAGGTTGACATCGAGTAAGGACAGAGCAATAGAGCTCTAACCTATTAGGCTTCCCTCTTGAACGAGGAATAGTTAAGTCGGGAATGTCAAAAATGGTTAATCATATTGTTTTCTAACTTGTTTGTGGAAGTCATTAACACTATACTTAACACCATTTGTAAGATTCAAGAATGAAGTGTCTAGGCAAGGCTTTGATGCAACCAGTGCTCTAACTTACCTGGCTTCACTCTTGGGCAAGGTATGGTATAAGCTGAAATGTCAAAAATGAGTTAAGAATACGAACATTGATTTGTATAAATTATTTAACTAGATAATTGATATCCGGCATTTTGACCTGGCTATATCTGAATTGATTGGACAAGTTAGACTAGATTATCATCAAGGCCAGTTACCCAGAGTGATGATTATGGAGCCCAAAAATCGAGCACATATGACAATATCAAACAGAAGCATGAAAGCTCACTACTCCCTGAAGATGGATCAGGCACAATCTGTATTCTACACTATGGATCGTATTGTATCGATTCCATAACTCTATTTTGCAGCGATGATCGGTCAATAAATCAAAATATACACATGCTATCAACATGAAAGTTGGAGTGAAAGCTTACTACAACATGTGGAACACCCCTAAGGGATATTATTCCAATTGGAGGAAGTTGGGGGATCGACATAACTCCTTTTGGAGGGATTGAAATAAATCAGAATTCAAGCTACACTGCACAGAAAATGCGATATCTCACAAACCGTACATCGGAATTGCAAGAAATTTGGGAGCAAGTAGCTAACATCATGGGGAGCCCCTCATAGGGATCATAGCCAATTTGGACACACTAATAGGGATCAGTACGATCTTTATTGTGGGCCCCGTGGGTTTGGAAATTTTAGGTAGCCTCATCTTGGTCTTCCGAACCTTCTACCAAAATTTTAATCCGATCCATGCACGTTTTCCCCTATAAATATAGTAGGCATGGCGTCAGGAAAGGGATCCTGCTTTCTCCACTGAGGATTTGGCCTTTTTTTCTTCACTTTCGTACTAATGGATCCCTGTTGATCCAAACATTCTTGTAATCATACTCAATAGAAGATTAATAAAAATAAAAAGTGGATGTATGCAAAGATTGCCAAACCACTATAAAAATCTATGTGTTTATTTATCGTATTAGCTCTATTTTAATTTCATTCTTCATTTAATCGCTACTAGATTCTATTAGGTGTTGATACCCATTTTTGGTGTCGACTTTTTAGTACTTTCATTGAGAGATGAATTCTTAGCTTTATTGGATCTCATCATCTACTTGTGGACTCCCATATTCGCGAGATTAATTCACTTATTAACCGATAAACTTTCTATTCTACTTAGATTTGAAGGAAATCTAAAGGAAGTTGATAGTCATGGTTAGAGGAACTAAGTCTACTTTTCATGTTTTTGGACGATATGATTATGCTAGTGTTCTTGTTCGGAGTTGCTCATGTGTTCAAGTCAATTCGAAAGGGATCAAATTCACTCATGTATGAAAATTCTTGGGATCAGATACTGAAGTTTGCACTCAAATTAGCTAAAATGGCTGATCCCTTAATCTATGCCGATCCCTCAACTGATTTCCACGCTCAATACTGATCCCTAAAGCTATACCGATCCCTTAGCAGATAGTCAAGCTCAATAACAATCCCTAAAGTTATACCATGCTCAATACCGATCCCTCTTCAAATCTGATAATGACCAATCCCTCCATTCCTACTATCGATCTCTATAAATAAGTTCACAACTAATCCCTCTGGCCGATCGCTCATTCACGTCCCCCTAGCTGATCCCTCTTATATAGTAAACTACCGATCCCTCACCAAGGAAATTCAGCCGATCCCTATACAACCAATCCCTATACCATAAAAAATAAGGATCCTTTATCCGCTTTCCTTACAACCCGTGACGCAGCGCAGTGCCCCCACATTCTGGATTCATAGCACAACTTAAAGACGGTGCATTCCATCTACTTTCCTTACATCTTATGACTGACTGGGGCATAGAGGATCAAGCGGTAGCTGTTGAGTTGCAGCCAAAGAATGGAAAAGGATCTGCTACTCAAACAGTACACCCAAAGGCTAGAAACCAAGATGATATGACACGAATTGGGATCAGTTACTGGATTAGGTTTCTAGGGTAGATTAAGACTGCTCTCAACTAAACAATGTCCAAATGCCTGACTTTCCCGCTATGATACGATGGCTTATGTGATGATTGCCCTATGCTGCTTATTATGCCATCTCAAAGTATAACTATCCATCATCAAAGTCGAACCTAAAGTAGTCACCCATTCGACTTGAAGCAAACCCAAGAAGTTCTGGCCCAAGGTCAAACTTGGGCAAAACCAAAATTTTCTCCAAGAAAACACCAATATGACTCCAAGCACCGTTCGTCACCAACCCAGCACTTCAAATTCAGTGAATCCAAGTCCACCAAGGGATGACTCCAAAAAAATAGCAAATTTTCGCAGGTCGGACTCCAAGTAAATTATTACCAATCCATCACATGTTGGAAAATCATGCATAAAACATTCATAAGCATTACAAATAGCCGTAACTTGAAAATGGATCGGAGTAACGACGACTGGAGAATTTCCCTCAGTCGACGACCATTCATCAAAGTCGTTCAGCATGCAGAGTTTCCGAGGAGTTTCAATATGCCAACTATGCCTGCATATTCTGGAAACGTAGACCCTCAAGTGCATTTCATGAAATATGAAGGGCGCATGAATTCCGCCAGAGCGACGAATGCAATTAAATGCTAATTCTTTCCCATATTCCTCGAGGAAGTAGAGATCGATCATATGATTTACACTATTACCGCCTAGGTCCATCTCCTCGTTTATTCAACTGGCTAAGAATTTCACCAGGCGATTCAGAATGAATGCGACTTGCCCCAAGGATACGATGTCATTATCCAACTTATCTCAAGTACCGGGCAAGCCACTTAAAACTTTTAGCAGAGATTCAACATCGTCATCACTAAAGTGAGAATCCAAGTAAGAATATCACGCTGGTGGAGTTGATAAGAGGGATTGACCCTACGATAGATTTTGGCGACTGGTAAATTAGAAAGCCTCTATCGACCTTGGATCGTTTCTATTACAAAGTAAACCAGAACCAAGCAAGGAGGAGGTAGAGCATACTAGAAGAAAAAACAATGCAAGCCCGTTGGCTGAAGAAATTCAGAGAGAAGGGCAATATTGAGGCCTTATATGAGGACTCAAATTCTAGAAGATGACCCAGAATCCCAAAATTCGACTCATATACTCCTTTGAACGATTCAATCAAAAACATCTACTTGGAGACTCATGACTCGAAGTAGTATTGGAAACCAGCCTCGAGAGAGTCCACCGACACCTAGAAGAAATCTGAGAAATGTAATATATATCAAATACACACGATCATAACACCAGCGATTACAGACACCTTCACGGTGTGATCGAAAAGCAGATCCGGAAAGGAAAGCTTTAATAATATATGCAGTCCCCAACAGAATGGTGTGCAGGGAACATCCGACACTTGCCAATAATGACCTTTGATTATCAATTGGACTACCTACGGTTGACTTCCATCTGAGGAGAGAAAGGGAAAAGTGGAATAGAGGGTACTCAACTTTGTTTCACTTATCAATAAGATTTATTCCATTTTCAATTATGTCGCGAACTATGACTTACTTGAACTAAACTACTTCCAAGCAATGCAGGTAACCAAGTAATTAGATTTGGGTGCCAACCAACCTCCATAGACCATGATCGGATCTTTGGAGGATCATCAAGATGAGCATGATTCAATCACTCATTAGCTACAATATGCCCATGACTTGGGGGGGCAGGATTCAAAATGGAAAATGGATGTGACTCGACCATCCACTTCCTACTTTGTGCATCAATTCTGACTGAACATCTATGCCTTACTCAAAGCCCGAAGGGATCAGAATATAATACAAAGTGGACATGACCAACAGTCCACTCATTAACCTCCATACTTGGCATAGAGACCATAGAAAGATTTGGTGTGGATGCTACTCGACCATCCACTCCCTAGCTCATACTTGAAGTTTGCCAAAATACTTATTCCATTCTTAAAGCTCAGCATGGACGAGGTTCAACTAAAGTTGATGCAATTTGACCATCCACACATTAACTCCTACCCTGGACATGGGAGGCAGTTTGCAAGTTCGACTTAACGTAGGCATGACTGACTGCTTACTCATCAACCACCGCCCTAAACATTTGGACATGACTGTAGCTTGTGGTGGATATGACTTCATTGTCCACCCGAAAACTCTCTCCCTCAACTTGCCAGGAGGAGTACGAAGCAAAATGATGGACATAGTTTGACCGTCCATCGATTAACTCAAGTTCCCAAAGCATGGACCAAAGTATAAACATCAAACGGGTGTGACTAACCACTTATCACAAAACTCTGGTCACCAGAGTGCATACTGAAGTATAAACACAAAAAGATGGATGCGGTTTGATCGTCCATCGATCGAATCAAGTTCTCAAAGTGCGGACCGTAGAATAAACATCAAACGTGTGTAAATGACCACCCATCATAAAATTCTGCTCCCAAAAGTGTCGATCAGAGTATAAACACAAAAGGATGAATGCGGTTCGACCGTCCATCGATCAATTCTGGTTCCCAAAGCATAGACATGATAAACATCAAACGGGTGTGAATGACTACCCCTCATAAAACTTTGGTCCCCAGAGTGCAACTGGAGTATAAACACAAAAAGATGGACGCGGTTTGACCTTCCATTGATCTTCTTTAGTTTCTAGAGCGCGGATTGGAGTATGAATTTCAAATGGGTGTGACTGACCACCCATCATAAAACTCTAGTCCCCAAAGCATGGACCGGAATATAAAAAAAAACGTGGATGCGGTTCGACCGTCCACTCCTCATCTCTTGTCCTTTACTTGGGGGCAAACACAAGACACAAAGTGGATGCGATCTGACCATCTCCTCCCCCGCTCAAGATCAAAGTTTCTTCGAAACACTTGCCTTACTCCTAAGGTTTGGCAGAAAATGGATCCAAATGGAAGCGGACGTGGTATGACTGTCCATGCGTCGACTCGTGCGGTGGATGCAGCGGGCAATTTAAGAGCCTAAGCCTAAATTGGACGTGATTCGATCATCCAATGCAAAGAGGATGAGATATGTCCATCCATGACCTAGTTTGCGCCTGAGGTACAACAAACTATCCAAACCTTGCCCGGACATCGGCAAGCCCAAAATCCATACCGAGACGTAGACGCGGTTCGATCGTCCACAAAATAATTCTGGTCCCCCAGTGCGGATTAGAGTATAAATACAAATTGGATGTGATTCGATGACCCACCAACAAACTCTTATCCTAAAGTGCGGATATGTGTATATACAAATAGACTAGTGTAGTTCGACCACTCAATATTCCATAAACTCCGACCTGAACTCGACAGGAGGAGAATAAACTCGCTATGGATGGAATTCAACCGTCCATGAACTAATTCTGCTAACCCAAGAATGGTAATGAGAGTGCAAACCACTACAAGCTGAATATGACATCTTACTATAGCTCATGTTAGGTGATCTTTACAACATAAGGCAATGACCGCAAGAAGGCCTTAATATAAAACCAATCGAAATGATGTCTAAAGTTACGGGCGACCGACTATATCATACCACCGAGTTGGCAGGCAATGTCAATCCGAGCTTTCCGTATTGTCCCCCTAGGTCGATGGTCAGCATTGATCCACATCAAACACAAGTGGATGTGACCCAAATGTCCTTCGAAAAATTTCGATCACCGGAGTGCGGATAGGAGAATAAACCACGAACAAATGTTACTGGGTCATTAATTCCCCAACACCCTCCTTTGATCTGTGAAGAGGAGTATGAAACTGGATGAGCATGACACTACTGCATCTGAGTCAACTCTATCCCAAAATCTGGTGGAAGAAAATGAATCAAAATGGACTTGATTGACCGTCCAGCTCCGAATGAATTCAAAGCGACCGTTCATACCTTGACTCTTTCCATGGTCTAACTATAAGAGAAATACAAAACGAACATGAATCGACCATCTGCACACTTATCCTTGCCATTGGTCCGGCAGGGAGAGCATCAATCACTGATTGGACATGGCTTGCCTTCCTACTTATCAACGTATTCCCCAGACTTGGGGGCATGAGCGAGAAACAAGATGAATGTGAACCAATCATTAACCGATCAAATCTAAGTCCTTAGAGCTTAGGTGGGAGTATAAACACGACAAGGACGAGATTTAACCAACCATGCAGTACATTTATCAATTTGAGGCCATGGGTAGAAGTGTGATCGTACTAAAACTGACCATGTTAACCCATTGTGGCTCATACCTGGTGTTTATGATGACTCAAGGCTACAACCAAAAGGATGCTTAGAGATAGAATTGTCAAATCCATGCCCAAGATCATTGGTAATTAACCATCATTCCAACTCTAATAACGATTAACAGATCGTGAGTACATTGAATGCAAATCACATTACTCGAATACATAAGACTAAACGCTACTTGGTGTTGGATTCAATGCTCCTTTAAGCCTGATCTTTAACCATCGTAGATAATCGCTAAAAGCATCTAAAACCCATTACTATCAGACTCAACAGTTCATGACAAGACTCTGGGATTTGACAAGAAACTGTCATCATTGATCGTCCCAACCAGATTTCATGTTGATTGTTATGCAAAACAATTACATTTGAACTCAAGGATCGGCTATCGGCACATGGGAATCCAACATTCATATTCAAGTTCACTTAGGGCACATGTTACAATTCGTACAAGTACAAATATGCAAATCTATTCAAGTTTGAAACATATGGTTCAAGGCTATATGCCAGTTCAAATATGCAAGTCATATATGGCATGTCCCATTGTTTAATTTGAGTTCACATGGTCCAATATGTTCATGTCAAATCAAAAACCACTAAGTTCCACTAGAACAAGGGATCAAAACCGATCCTATTGCTTGGGAAAATCCATTTAAGCATTTTTCAGCTCCCAACATAACGCTAATATCAAGCAACAACAACACAGTCGGTTCTGTAAAGATACAAACCACAAAGATGAAGAAGAGAAGCCCAAAGAATCCAAGGATGCACCTATTGAGCTAATGATCGACATATGGTCAGCCACGACGATCCACCACGGGTCCTGAAGATCGGATCACAACTCAGTGCAACGATGATAAAGGATTTAGCCGGTTTTCTCTGAGTGAATCTTAATGTATTTGTTTGGACCCATTCTGATACGTGTGGGATCTTGCCAACTATCATGAGTGATGCATTGAATATTGACCCGAAGCATGTCTTGGTGAAACAAAATCAACGCATCATGGATTCAGAGAGATTTGCTGCACTTAAAGTGGGAGTGGATAAACTCAAAAACAATAGGTTTACCATGACACCCTCTACCCGAAATGGGTATCCAATCCTATTCTTGTGAGAAAAGCTGATGGAAAGTGGTAGACATGCATCGACTACTCTGGCATGCCCGAAAGATAGCTTTCCACTTTTGACGATCAACCAGATGGTAGACTCAACCACCGGATAATGACTGCTTTCATTTATGGATATGTACTCCGGATACAACCAGATCCTGAGCACGTCCTCGACCAGGGGCACACCAACTTCATTACCAATCTAGGGCTATCTCGTTATGTTGAGATGTCGTTTGAACTAAATAATGCTGAAGCTACCTACTAGAGACTGGTCAATAAGATGTTCAAAGATCATATCGGGCGATCGATGGAAGTATATATGGATGATATGCTCGTAAAGTCACGACGATCATATAACCATATTGATGAATTAGCGAAGATGTTCAGTGTTCTACAAAAAAACAAAATGAAAATAAATCCATTAAAATGCTCTTATGGCATTGCGTTGGGGAAATTTCGGGGTTTTATCGTCCACTCTCGTGGAACTGAAGCCGATCCCAAAAAAATTCAAGCAACTTGAAACATCCAAGTGCCGAAATCGATTAAGCAAGTATTAAATGATAAGGTTGCCGCACTAAGCCACTTCATCTCCAGGGCAACCAACAAGTGTATTCCTTTGTTCAACTTGATCAGGAGAGGGAAGAGGAACTTTGAATGGATGTAGGATTGCATAAATGCATTTCAAGCTCTAGTAGATCACTTAAAGAGTCCTCCCTTCCTAACTAAGCCACTGGACTGTGAAGACTTATACATCTATTTAGCGGTGTTGGTACATGCCATAAGTGCCACACTGTTACGTGAAGAGAATCAGATCCAGAGGCTAGTATATTATGTTAGCAAGCGATTGAAAGGTGCTGAGAAGAAACTACCCAAAGTTGGAAAAGCTCGAGTACTGCCTGTTGATTGCATCATGAAAGCTTCGCCTTACTTCCAGACTCAACCATCAACATCTATATCGAGTATGACAAGTCTTACAGCAACCTTAGACATCTGGAAGGTTTCTCAAATGGGATATTGAATTAAGCCAAATCGATATCACTTATCTCCCTCGAAGAGCTATACATGGACAAACATTAGCAAATGCATCGGACGGCTATCCAAAGAACAGCAACCGATGGAAAATGTACACAGATGGAGCAGCCAATGATCGGTGTTCTAGCATTGGAGTTGTGTTAATGACTCCTAAGGAACGGTCGATCTATTATGCCCTAAAACTCGACTTCTCTACAACAAATAACAAAGCTAACTTTGAAGCCAAGATCGCCAGGCTTAAACTTGCTAGAGAACTAGGAGTGGAAAGATTCCTGGTTAGTAGTGTGACAAGTCAGGGAAGATTATCTTGCTAAGGGGCTGTGTCTTGCTCCTTATCTCAGCTGGGTCCAAGAGCTACTTTCCGACTTCGAGTATTACACCATTACACACATACTCAGAGAACAAAATAAAAAGGTAAAAAAGTCGAGTCACTTGCAAAGCTAGCCAGTTCTAGGGATGCGTAGCAATTAACTTGTCCCGGTTGAAGTACTTAAAATTCCAAGCATTAAAAGATAGATATCAACTAGATCTTAGAGACAGAGATAGAAAAGGAGTTATGGATAACTCCTACCAAAGACTATCTACAATGAGAATTCTTCTTGAATGGAGGAATGAAAAATGACAAATCCTCCTCATCATCCAAGGAGTCATGTATAAAAAGGGCTTTCTCCATTCCCTGCTTCGGTGTATCACCCATGATGAAATCAAAAGAGTCTAGAGAGAAGTCAATGAAGAATAATGTGACCATCACACCAAGGGGCATGGCTTGACAAAGAAAATACTCCATTGCCTGTATTACTTGCCAAATGTCAATCGAGATGCAGCTGATCACACTAGACAATGCGAAAAGTGCTAGATGTTTGCAAAAATTCTATGAGCACTTCCCAAATAAAATTACTCAAATGGTCAATCCATAGCCATTTTCCACTTGGGGTATTAACATCATCTGATCCTTGCTCATTTCTAAAGGTGGTGAGAAATACGCCATTATAGCAGTGGGTTACTTCACCAAATAGGCTGAAGCCGAACCTTTAGTCGCGGTCGCAACAAATAAAAGGTAATCAACTTCATTATCTGAAACATCATATGTCATTTTGGCCTTCCATGAACCATTGTAACTGATAATGGAACCCAATTCGACAATGTTAAGTCCAAAAACTTCTATCGATGACATCGTATTAAAAAGAGATTTGAGGCAGTTGCTCACCTCGCCCGTGCTGATGACATCGTATTAACCGAAGAAACGTTTGGAAAAGGCTAGAGGCAAGTGGGTGGATGAACTCCCAAAAGCATTATGGACTTAAATAACCACCCATAAGTCCACGACTGGCCATACTCCATTCGCCCTTGCTTATTACTCCGAGGTTGTCATCCCTTTAGAACATGAAGTCCCTTCTCGTCGAGTGACTTACTACAACCCCTATTCCATTATACAACAAAATATAAACAAGAGTTGCAATTAGACTATGAGGAATTGGTGATGACTCATGAGCATACAAACACATCCGGGAGCCAATTACAAGAATGTGTATTTGAACGTGCATGTGTATATTTAAATAATTCGATTTCTTGAAATCAACAGAAATTGAATTTTCACTTGGAGTTATTAAAGAAAAGACTGGATCAGATAGCCAAAGCTTACGAGCTCCATAGAACTGAGCATTGATGGAAAATAACCCATAGTTTATACTATTGGAAACAACCAAGTGTCATGACGATCAAAGAGAGATACCACAATTTGGGAAGATAATTCAACGGAAGGATGGCAACTATTTGGAAAACTGATTGGATTTCTATTTCAACGACTCTTGGTTACTTCGATTCAAAGTACGTCATATACGCAACAAGACGTACTTTGGGGGGTAAATGTTAACCATCATTTTGACCCGGTTATATCTAAACCGACTAGAAAAGTTAGACTCGACTGTCATCAAGGCCAGTAGCCCAGAGTGATGATTGTGGGGTTCGAAAATCAATCATAGATGATAATATGAAGAAAAAGCATGGAAGCTCACTACTCCCCGAAGATGGATCAGGTACGATGTAATGTCCCGCCTTTTCACATAGATTAAATCGATGATAAACCACACACGTCAGACTTAAACCATACAAAAGGGCGGATTGTTATGGGTAAATAAGAAAAAGCAGAGAAAGAAAAAATTAACAAAAATAGAATCCTGACGCGGAACGATAATATATAATAATCAAATATACAGTTCATGAAGCTGTTTACCAAATATTCGATTATTCTTATAAAATATATATCAAAGTTACACATACCAAAGAATAATAACAATGCAGCGGAATACAGTGTAGTGGAACCCTATAATATATAATAATAATAATAATAATAATAATAATAATAATAATAATAATAAAATCTTCGACTTCGTCCTCCAGAAATAAAGTCTTCGATTCCTGAAATGCTCGGATTGACCCGAGCGAATTGAAAAGACAAAACACTCGAGTCAGAACTAAAAGATCTTATGTAAGTTAAATTAACTGAAATAAACATGAGTGTAACGACATCAGAGATGTTTACGGGATTTGACATCTCGTATCCAGTGTCTAACGTGAGTGCAATAACTTAAGATATGTTCGGCATTCACATCTCCTAAGGATCCGTTAAACTATTTACTATGTAGTAATATACGCTATTATAATAGTGTCTAAAGTAAAGTATAATATACTGAAAATAGCGTTAAGGGGTTACCCATATACCCCTTAACACACTTTTATATTCCCATAGTCTATACAGTACCGTAATCTCCCCCATACTGGGCGTCATCAGAGGGCACTCCATAGGTATGGTACAAAACAAAATAGTATAAGGCGCGCTAGGGTAGGTGACACGGCACAACTAGGCAAGGCCGGGGTAGATATACCAATTACGCTTCCGGGTCGGTGATAACGCATAGCCGCAGCTACCGCCCACCTCGAGCCAGACCCCCAAATCAAAGAAATCAAAAGTGGCCACCGAGTAATCCAAAAGTCGGAGTACAATATCGAAGGGATGTGTCCAATAAAAGATGTTACCTTCTTATACCAGTCAATCTCTCCTGTTTTAGCCACCTTATGCCAACTCACGGGGGTCAGGTCCATGTATTTACCTCAAAGGAAATGCCGCCACCATCCTATTTCATTCTGGAATCTCCACCGCGTACACGGTTGTTAAACTAGTTTTCGGAGTTGGCAGAGAGTATGACAACTTCCGATCCCGGTCTCTTTAACAACCAAACGTTATTATAACACCGCGGTAAATTTAAAATAATTATTTCAAAACCAGAATATAATATCCCTTTCAAAACCATATAAATACGATATCATTTCTGTTTTAAAAACCCAAATCAATATGATATTATTTTTATAAAACCCAAATCAATAGAATATCATTTTTCAAATATACCTTTTCTAAAAGCATAACGCTTTCAAATTTATATACTTCGAAACCAACATTTGAAATATAACCTTCCAAAACATAAACTTTGAATTTCATAACTTTGAAATATAACTACACCACTTAAATGGTTTAAATATTAAATTACTTTATAAAATAAAACAACTTCTTTATCTTCACAAATAAGTTCCAAATACCGATTTGAACCTCCAAACAAACCATTTCAAATTCAATATATTTCAAAGCTTAAATATTTAATATTTCAAACCTAAATTTTATAATTCATATACATATACAAATTTCATCTTTCTGTTATTTAGTTTTGAAATATTTGCTTGCTATATCCAATATCCTTTAAATAAAACTTCAATTTTCAATAGCGAAATATTCCTCAGTTTATTCACTCAAATCACCTTAAACCCGAATTAAGTTATAAAACTGTATTTTTTTAAAAATCTCAATTTCAATAAGTTCTAAAAGGATTCTTATTAAATATAATTCTTTAATTCAATAACATCTCCAATCAATTTCAAAACTATCTTCTCAACCTTGACTTATAAAAATCCACATAAACTCTATACAAAAATATACTTCAAGCAAATACTTAACCATATTATATTTTAATAAAATCCAACTTATTATTTAACTTATTTATACTTTAAACAAATCTTATTCATAGCTTAAACCCAAGAATTTAACTATATATAAAATACATTTATACAATATCCAAATCCATACCGTATAAAACCGGATATTTCTTTACAAACCATAGAAAACATTTTAAAATAATTATACATATACATATATAGACCACGGTGTCTGTATAAAAGATTCTACCCTATGGTCAAGTGATACGGATATTTATCATTTTAATCCGTAATTTAAAATAAAAATGCGGTTATATATCATTTCAAACCGCAATCCCGAATGAAATAAAAATGCATAACAACTTGCAGTTTATAATAATATAATACAACATCCATTCATCCGTCACAAATCATACATCCATTACAATCATCATCCAAATCAATCAATCAATATCAATATATAACTGATAATATATAACAGGAAATTAACAGGCAGTTATATTCAATAATAAATTAAATAATGATTAAATTTTTAATAAATGCAGTTAATTGAGATGATGATTAAAATATACAAAATAGTCATAAATAATTCATAATCACAATCTAAATTTAATTTAACGAATATAAGAAATTTTAGAAGTTGTGAGTGGGTTAAAACACTCACCTTTTGAATTTAAATTGAATTTAAATCCAATTTAAACCCAAAAATTGAATAGTCTCAGAATTCGTCCAAAGCAGCGCCAAAATGTCCAGAACTCCAATACGAACCTAACAAAAAAAATCATGAGTGAAAGGGATCTCATATGCAAATTTTATAAAGCATAGAACATTTCGAAATTTAAATAAAAATAAATAAAACAAACTAACAGAATTCCACAAGCATGCACACGTCACCACTGCAAAGTCTCACCATGCACAGATGCGAATCTACCCAGCATGATGCCGAACACGAAGACAACAATAATGGCCACGCACGCATCCACTTGCCATCAATCTAGACTCCACCGTCCACCTGAAACCACCGAGACCTCCCCACATCCAACCTCGCCCACGCACGGCCACCCAGCGATGACGAACGCGCACGAAAAAAAAGCAGCCGCCGCCTTATTTCATGAAACTCTAGCCGAATTTTTCGAAAAATCCGACCGTTGAATCGCTATATAAACTGCATGGATGAGGTCCCCACGGTCCTCTCTTCAAAACCAGAAAGGATTTCCAGATCAGACGAAGTTCATCGTCGAGCGTTGAACGACCGAAATTAATTTGCGATTTCTGGAAAATCAAAGATTCAAAACCAAAAACGAACTGCAGACCTAAGAAGCATACATCAAGAGCTTCGATATATAATTTTTCTGAGGAGTTTGAAATTTCACTTTGATTTTGAATTGCAGTTTGAATTTGGTGTTTGTCTTCCATTGAACTGAGGAGGTGAAAGAAATTGTACGCACAGACAAATGATAATGAGGGAAATTACGGTTTATAGTAGAGTATTTACAGACAAGGTTGAAAAAAGAATAGATGGACCCGATTCATAAACGCGCTGAATGATGAATGGTCCGAAAAGCCCGTTCTGACTCCGGAACGAAATTGGGTCAACCCGTATATCAAAATAGATGTTTTAAAATATTTTAAATGCAATGGAAAAGGTTTCAAGTCCAAATTCCACCGTATGAAGAAGTTATGCTAAAATCAATATTTTTCAAATTGATTTCAATTGATTTCATTTAATCGATTTCAAGGCGTTTCAAGCCATACGATCAAACGACAAGCCCGATCGCTACGAAACTTGACATCCAACAATGATTCACCGTTACGGATCCGATCAAACTGGTTTCGTCGAAATCCGAGTCGGTGACCAAAATGGTTATTTTTTCCAGTTAATTAAATAAATTAAAAATTAATTAATTCATTAAATTAAACTTTCAATTTCAATTTTATAATCGACAATTCTTATCATTTTTAATTCCTTAAACATTTACACTAATTTAAAAAAATTTAACAGTCGATTTAAAATTTATAAATTCTTCAATTTCATTAAATTCAACAATTATAAATTAAATTTCTAATAATCAAATTTACTTTACTTTCCATTTATTATTCTATCACTTCCATCTTATGGTATAATTATCATGATTTACATCTTAGTGCGTTAAAAATTTCCAATTTCATCTAATTTCAACCAACGTGGTAATTAATCTCATTAATTCGAAAATTTTGATTTCCAATTCTATTTAATAGGCTAAATAAATATGTAACATGTAATAATTGATACCATTAACTTTTTATTTTTCAGTTATAGTTTATTGCTTCCAACAAATGCTACCATTAGCTCCATAACATTAATTCATTTCCATTCATTATACATTAGTTTAGCAGTAAGTCAACATTTTATATTATTAATTTACCATTTACATCCCATTATAAATTAATGCACACATAAATTTTCCAATTACAGTATTTAACTTCAATTTCCAATTAAAAGAAATTATAAATTTACTTGATTTAACTTCAATCTTTTTATCAAATCAATTATTATTCAATAAACAAAGATAACATTTGTTTTGCCCTTTATTACATTAGCACGCTCAAATTTTCATCTTTCCTTTGTATTGACTACCCTATTTCCATTTTATTATTTCTACCAATATACACGCTAATTGCGATTAACATTCTAAATTAATGCATTTACTTGGGTTCATACTTTCCATTATATCGATTACTACACTATGAATAAATTTACAATCCTATTTATTTCATTATTACATTTACCTTTTTCGTTACAAATTTCCATTTATTAAGTTTTACATTAATACAACTTTATTTCCATTCCTTAAATTTACACTTAAGTTTATGTTCTATTCGACTAATTATCATAACACTGAATAAAATTTACGTTATTCCAATTATTACCCAAATTTACATTAACGTAACATTAAATTCAGATTTATTACAATTTCATTATTTATTGTAATTACTGACATCATATGAATTCATTCTATTATCCTAATTAGACATTAATCCATATATTCATACAATACTCACATTTATTTACTTAACTTGCATTTATAACTAAGTCCTAACATTTAAACTTACTTTCGTTAAATGGAATTTCCTTCCATTCATTTATTATTAACTTTAATTAGTGTTGGTTTACCTTGCATTAACATTATTGCCTAAATTTACATGCAGTTACTTTCAATCAATATATTATTGCATTGGTAAATAAAATGCTTACCTTTTATTACTTATTTTAAATTTAATACCCAAATGCAACAATTTACACTTTCCATTATTATATCAATTTGAATTCCATCCTAGTTAATATTTTTATTTATAATTCACTAATTCAACATTCCCCTTTGTTTCTTATATTAAACTTATAACCAAGTATGATAATTTACATTATTTCAATTAATTGCAATATAAATTTTAAATTGTTAATTTTAATTACAATTGCTCTATCTAATTTCTAACATTCGCTCCAATATAGAATATAAGATTTTTGTTTCTTTCTAAATTTGATTAAAAATCTTACTAATTTAACTCATTTTAATCATCGAATTTTACGGGTCGTTACACTCTCCCCCACTCAAAACTTTTCGTCCCCGAAAAGGAAAAGAAGAGAAAGAGAAACAAGGAAATCAATATATCTTACTTAAACATTAAATTTATAAACAAATAATTTTTTCAAAATAAATTTATTTAAATAAAATATACCAATTTATAACCATAAAATCTTTTATACTCAAATTAATAAAGTTCGGAAACAAATTTTTCTAAGTCCAAAATTTATGGAAAATTTCGACAGAGTCTCCTTTGTTCGGAGAGGCTCTGGAGAAAATATAATATCAAATATAACAATATGCAACATATATTTTCCAAACTAATATATCTCAACACGGGAAAAATAATATAATAACGCTAAAAACCGTAATCCGAAAACGTACCTATTTGTCAGACAATTTACGCTTATATTATAAAACCAAAAGCAGTAGCAATTGCTTCCATAACCTGCATTTCACTTATATAATCCAAAAAGGTTAACAATTATATAAAATGAAATATTTAAGTTGTTTTAATCACAACAAACCAAATCAATACAACAACAACCAATTGCAACAACAGCATACAACCATCACATAGAATCAATGTAAATCAATCATTCATTCATATCAAACAAAACAAATAGTTGTTCGGGTTCAAAACTTTAAATTGTACATAATGGAATATAATTACTTAGTGCATCATTTACTCAACAGTCTTCTATGGAACCAAATAGATTATTTATACATCCAAACAAATTTAAAGTATCCTTACCCAAACAACTATAATCCAAAACAACAATTCCAACCAACAACAGATTCTAACATTATTCAAGTTTATTCTTTTAAATTCTCTTTCACAACATTTGTTGTTCATTCATTTCTTTTCCATTTTATTACTTACAATATTCATTTTTCATTTCAATGTCATGTAAGTTTCTTCTTTGTCGCATCATATTCATTCATTCATTACTACTTAATTTCATGTATTTACTTAAGTTTCTAGTTGCTTACTTACAATACTCACTCTTTTCATATTTTATTATAGTAGCATTCGAGTTTATAACTCAAATTTATTACAACTATAACATCAAGACCTATTAATAAAAGCAATTTATTGAACACTTTTACTACATAAATTTTCTCGTACAATTTCTATTACATTTTCTTATTGGATATTTCAACTTTTAATATTTGGTAAGTTATATATATATATATATATATATATATATATATATATATATATTTAAAGAATGTAATTGAAATCATACAAGTTTATCTTATTTCTTTTAATTAATTAGATGTTCAATAATTATATCTTTCGTTTTATAAGATCACAATTTCAACTTTCTTTTAATTTCCTCTATAAATTAGCATTAAATCACTTATTTTAATTAAAGGTTCCAATTTATAAATTAGTTACAACCCATTTCCTACAATAATTGAAATTATTGATTAACGGAAATTTAAGAACAAAAATACCGGGTTTAATTTCAAATTATTTTAAAATAATAGATAAATGTATATGCTTACAGTTTAAATATCCAATTATATTTAAAAAAAATTAAAATTAATATTTTTTTATCAAAATAAACCTGCAGTAAAACTACTACAGTGGCCTTTCCACTTTGAAACTCAAAAATGAATGTCGATGATGCGGCCGCCATCAAAGAAATTATTTTCCAGCGACAGAGAGGGAAGTATAGAACTTATTTCCTTTCAAAGTTTCTTTAAAATAATTCTTTCAAATTTATTGAAATATTTATATCACAAAATACATCTAATAATATTATTACTATATTCCAAAACCATTCAAAAGAAATTTTCAAAAATCCCGAAACTCGCGTTCTAAGTTTTTGATCTTCATTTATTTTATATTTCATCTAATGTTTATAATTTCACTACCTAACAACCAATATATTACAACCAAATATAATCTTTATAAAATTTTGTTTTATATATAGAAAATATAATAGGAAAAAGTATTTCATTCACCTATATTAAAACAAATATTATGTCGATCTGTCCTATTAAGTGTTTAGAAATCCCTATTGATGTCATAGCGTCCCATGCACCAACTAGAATTTATAAATACAAAACGGAACAGATTAACACAATATTAAAACCTTTTTATAACACTAACAAGTACGCTCTCTCATATATATACACTCAACGACTCATCATAGGGTATTACCTACCCTATTAAAAAGAGTCAGGCCCCACAAAGCTAAGGTTTATTGCTAAACCAAAGCTCTGATACCAGATGTAACGTCCCACCTTTTCACATGGTTTAAATCGACGATAAACCACACACGTCAGACTTAAACCATACAAAATGGCGGATTATTATGGGGTAAATAAGAAAAAGTAGAGAAAGAAAAAATTAACAAAAATAGAATCTTTCCGCGGAATGATAAAATATAATAATCAAATATACAGTTCATGAAGCTGTTTACCAAATATTCGATTATTCTTATAAAATATATATCAGAGTTACACATACCAAAGAATAATAACAATACAGCGGAATATAGTGTAGTGGAACCCTATAATATATAATAATAATAATAATGAATTCTTCGTCTTCGTCCTCCACAAATAAAGTCTTCGATTCCTGAAATGCTCGGACTGACCCGAGCGAATTGAAAAGACAAAACACTCGAGTCAGAACTAAAAGATCTTATGTAAGTTAAATTAACTGAAATAAATACGAGTGTAACGGCGTCGAAGATGTTTACAGGATTTGACATCTCCTATCCAGTGTCTAACGTGAGTGCAGTAACTTAAGGGATGTTCGGGATTCACATCTCCTAAGGATCCATTAAACTATTTACTATGTAGTAATATACGTTGTTATAATAGTGTCTAAAGCAAAGTATAGTATACTGAAAATAACGTTAAGGGGTTACCCATATAGCCCTTAAAACACTTTTATATTCCCATGGTCTATACAATATCGTAATCTCCCCCGTACTGGGCGTCGTCAAAGGGCACTCCATAGGTATGGTACAAAACAAAATCGTATAAGGCGCGCTAGGGTAGGTGACACGGCACAATTAGGCAATGCCAGGGTAGATATACCAATTATGCTTCCGGGTTGGTGGTAACGCATAGCCGCAGCTACCGTCCACCTCGAGCCACACCCCCAAATCAAAGAAATCAAAAGTGGCCACCGAGTAATCCAAAAGTCATAGTATAATATCGAAGGGATGTATTCGATAAAAGGTGCTACCTTCTTAACACGTCAATATCTCCTGTTTTAGCCACCTTATGCCAACTCACGGGAATCGGGTCCATGTATTTACCTTAAAGGAAATGCCGCCACCATCCTACTTCATTCTGGAATCTCCACCGCGTACATGGCTAGTAAAGTGGTTTTCGGAGTTGGCAAAGAGTATGACAACTTCCGATCCCAGTCTCTTTAAGAACCAAACGTTATTATAGCACCGCAGTAATTTAAAATAATTATACTTCAAAACCAGAATATAATATCCCATTCAAAACCATATAAATACGATATCATTTCTGTTTTAAAAAACCAAATCAATATGATATTATTTTTATAAAACCCAAATAAGTATAATATCATTTTTCAAATATATCCTTTTCTAAAACCATAACGCTTTCAAATTTATATACTTCGAAACCAACATTTGAAATATAACCTTCCAAAACATAAACTTTGAATTTCATAACTTTGAAATATAACTACACCACTTAAATGGTTTAAATATTAAATTACTTTATAAAATAAAATAGCTTCTTTAATTTCACAAATAAATTTCAAATACCGATTGAACCTCCAAATAAACCATTTCAAATTCAATATATTTCAAAGTTTAATATTTAATATTTCAAGCCTAAATTTTATAATTCATATACATATACCAATTTCATCTTTTTATTATTTAGTTTTGAAATATTTGCTTGCTAAATCCAATATCCTTTAAATAACACTTCAATTTTCAATAGCAAAATATTCCTCTGTTTATTCACTCAAATCAGCTTAAACCCGAATTAAGTTATAAAACCATATTTTTTTAAATCTCAATTTCAATAAGTTCCAAAAGGATTCTTATTAAATATAATTCTTTAATTAAATAAAATCTCCAATCAATTTCAAAACTATCTTCTCAACCTTGATTTATAAAAATCCATATAAACTCTATACAAAAATATACTTTAAGTAAATACTTAACCATATTATATTTTAATAAAATCCAACTTATTATTTAACTTATTTATACTTTAACAAATCTTATTCATAGCTTAAACCCAATAATTTAACTATATATAAATTAAATTTATACAATATCTAAATCCATACCTCATAAAACCGAATATTTCTTTACAAACCATAGAAAACATTTTAAAATAATTATATATATATATAGACCATGGTGTCTGTATAAAATTTTCTACCCTATGGTAAAGTGATACGAATATTTATCATTTCAATCAGTAATTTAAAATAAAATTGCGGTTATATATCATTTCAAACCGCAATCCCGAATGGTATAATTCTATTCATTATTCTATCAATTCCATCTTATGGTATAATTATCATGATTTACATCTTAGTGCGTTAAAAATTTCCAATTTAATCCAATTTCAACCAACGTAGTAATTAATCTCAATAATTTGAAAATTTTGATTTCCAATTCTATTTAATAGGCTAAATAAATATGTAACACGTAATAATTGATACCATTAACTTTCTATTTTTCATTTATAAGTTTATTGCTTCCAACAAAATGCTACCATTAGCTCCATAACACTAATTCATTTCCATTCATTATACATAGTTTAGTAGTAAATCAACATTTTATATTATTAATTTACCATTTACATCCCATTATAAATTAATGCATACATAAATTTTCCAATTACAGTATTTAACTTCAATTTCCAATTAAAAGAAATTATAAATTTACTTGTTTTAACTTCAATCTTTTTATCAAATCAATTATTATTCAATAAACAAAGATAACATTTGTTTTGCCCTTTATTACATTAGCACGCTCAAATTTTCATCTTTCTTTGTATTGACTACCCTATTTCCATTTTATTATTTCTACCAATATACACGCTAATTGCGATTACCATTCTAAATTAATTCATTTACTTGGGTTCATACTTTCCATTATATCGATTACTACACTATGAATAAATTTACAATCCTATTTATTTCATTATTACATTCACCCTTTTCGTTACAAATTTCCATTTATTAAGTTTTACATTAATACAACTTTATTTCCATTCCTTAAATTTACACTTAAGTTTATGTTCTATTCGACTAATTATCATAACACTGAATAAAATTTACGTTATTCCAATTATTACCCAAATTTACATTAACGTAACATTAAATTCAGATTTATTGCAATTTCATTATTTATTGTAATTACTTACATCGTATGAATTCATTCTATTACCCTAATTAGACATTAATCCATATATTCATACAATATTTAGATTTATTTACTTAATTTGCATTTATAACTAAGTCCTAACATTTAAATTTATTTTCATTAAATGGAATTTCCTTCCATTCATTTTTTATTAACTTTAATTAGTGTTGTTTACCATGCATTAACATTATTGCCTAAATTTACATGCAGTTACTATCAATCAATATATTATTGCATTGGTAAATAAAATGCTTACCTTTTATTACTTATTTTAAATTTAACACGCATATGCAACAATTTACACTTTCCATTATTATATCAATTTGAATTCCATCCTAGTTAATATTTTTATTTATAATTCACTAATTCAACATTCCCATTTGTTTCTTATATTAAACTTATAACCAAGTATGACAATTTACATTATTTCAATTAATTGCAATATAAATTTTAAATTGTTAATTTTAATTACAATTGCTATATTTAATTTCTAACATTCGCTCCAATATAGATTATAAGATTTTTATTTCTTTCTAAATTTGATTAAAAATCTTATTAATTTAACTCATTTTAATCATCGAATTTTACGGGTCGTTACACTCTCCCCCACTCAAAACTTTTCGTCCCCGAAAAGGGAAAGAAGAGAAAGAGAAAATAGGAAATCAATATATATTACTTAAACATTAAATTTATAAACAAATAAAATTTTCAAAATTAATTAATTTAAATAAAATATACCAACTTATAACAATAAAATCTTTTATACCAAATTAATAAAGTTTGGAAAACATTTTTCAAAATTTTTCTAAGTCCAAAATTTACGGAAAATTTCGACAGAGTCTCCTTTGTTCGGAGTGGTTCTGGAGAAAATACAATATCAAACATAACAATATACAACATATATTTTCCAAAATAATATATCTCAACACGGGAAAAATAATATAATAACGCTAAAAACCGTAATCCGAAAACGTACCTATTTGTCGGGCAATTTACGCTTATATTATGAAACCAAAAGCAGTAGCAATTGCTTCCGTAATATGCATTTCACTTATATAATCCAAAAAGGTTAACAATTATATAAAATGAAATATTTAAATTGTTTTAATCACAACCAACCAAATCAATACAACAACAACCAATTGCAACAACAGCATACAACCATCACATAGAATCAATATAAATCAATCATTGATTCATATCAAATAGAACAACTAGTCGATATCCAATAACCACATCCACGATCCCTCCAGGTCGATGTCTGTAACGATTGTGGATTTTCGACTCACGAAAGTCGACATTAATACGTCCACTGTATCAACTGCCGAGAAATCGAAGGCCGAAAAACCGTACCGTTAGGGTTAAAGAAGAGGTAGAAGATATAAGAAGAAAGAAAAAGCAACAGAAACAATATCAGAATCTCACAATCGCAGCGGAACAACATATAATAGATAAATGAATAATCTTTAAAACAAATAACTATATCAGTTGTTACATTACATTACATTTTCAGAGTTTACAACAACAAACAACGGAAAAGAAATACTATATACTAGTTGATACGCCATGCCATCCAACTTGCTCCTGATCCTCACAGCAACTCCTGAATTCCAGAATGACCTGATAACCTGACTCTAGACTGCCCGTGTAGAAATTGATGGGCACCCAGAGTTTAGGAAGGAAACAATAAACTCCAGGTCAGTCATGAGACTGGTGTGAGAACTTAAAACAGTTTATCTAAGAAAAACAAACAAAGAAATATTTTTAAAATTGATCCGCAATGCTTTTAGAAAATGTAACCACCATAAGGCCTCCTGCCACACACATTATGCAAACGCAGAATTGGAGGATATTTTTCCTTATGATAGTCAAACATGCTTGATACGCAAATTTCTTTGATATTTTTACTCTAAGCGCAAAGTGCAGGAAAATA
Source organism: Allium cepa (assembly GCA_030765085.1). Taxonomy (NCBI): domain Eukaryota; kingdom Viridiplantae; phylum Streptophyta; class Magnoliopsida; order Asparagales; family Amaryllidaceae; genus Allium; species Allium cepa. The sequence goes on along the minus strand of CM060941.1, from coordinate 829,207,051 downwards.
TTTCGAAAGTACAATATTAATCTTAGCCAACATATGTACCATTATAGTATGCCTACTATAGCTACCATATTAGATGGCAGTTTCTACAACTAAAACCGTACAGGGCTCGTATTGTTTCTTTGGATTTCCAACAAATGGTCAGGCCAAGGAACTTCCCATTGCCACATGGGTATGCCTCTGGAAGGACGCCCCGAGAATGTAACCGGATCTCTACCAACACAAGGCCGGGTTACCCCTAGCTGGGTAGCAATTGACACGAATATGCCATCCCCCGGTCGTAACCGACTTAAATCCCGGGATTCACCAACAACCACAAAATAATAAGTTTGCAGCAACAACATAGGCTAAGTATCTGGGCTCCATACCATGATACCACCTCTATCCAGAAGGAATCACATACACTAAGGAGGCGCTATCCCCTAATAACCTTGCTGCATTCTTCCTGTTTTGACCATTTTCGGGGTGTGAGGTCCGACGAAGTCTCGTCCACAAAGCTACGCTTTTCATAAAGGCCACGCTTTGATCAACAAATGATCAGCAACACTCAGCATGCCACATTGCCAAATTGGGAATGTATCACTAGTAACCATTAACTACATAACCTCTGAGCTCATACGTCTCAGACAATGGTGTTAAACTAAGAGAATAAATTCTTCGCCACCAACAGAAATGTATTTGACAGAAACCAGCTTTACATCTCAAACTGTAACGTCAGACACACATCTATACAAGTCCATTCCGGGATCGAACGGAACCGAAGGCACTTCCAAAAGAAGCCCTTGAAATCCAGATATTCACTAATCACGACCGGACTTCCCATTACAAAGGGTGATAAAATCTCTATATCGGAGATCAGCCGATGCAGAGTCATTCGACGGTAATCCTTCCGTTTTCGAAAATATCCGGTCTTCAACACCGGTCTTCAAATGCTATCCATTACGACATATCGTTATTCGGAATGAGATTTATGACACAAAGGTCCTTCCCGGCTAAACCGAATAACGAGCGCTTATTTTAAAATAAGTGTAGCATTCAAATTCAAGCAAATCGCAACAAATACCCATTTAAATGTAAATATTGATAGTCGGTTATTTAACTATCAAAGCAAACAACCAAATATTCAGCACCATAACAATCACTAGGCCCTTTTATTAATCTTCCATAAATTAAATGACTTGCCCAATATTCACTTCAATTTATCTTTAAAAAGATATATTCTCTAAACCATTTCAATTTCTACATTGGAAAACATTTCCAAATACTTATTTAATAATAAGTAATTCATAAATCTATTTATTTTCAATATTTGGAAAATATTCGATATATTTAACACACGATTAAGTATATATTTTAGTCTTCTAAGGAAAACGTTCTCTTAAACACATTCATTTGAGTCAAAATGAATGTTGCGTAAAACATCGTTACGACTACCCAAAATCACTAGTGTAGGGATTCGACATTTAGATAGATATATAAATCCTAATACTATATAAAACATTTCCTTTCGAAATCATTTACTATAATAATAGTGTTATAGTTCACTATTTCCTTTTATTTCTCGAAAACGTCTATTTCAAGAATGAATGTTGAAATTTATGGTTTCGACACTTAATACATTTTAAAACATCTTTAAATCGTTTTAATTCTTTTTAAAAGATCACTTCCTAAAACATTTCTTTAATATATCATTCACCGTCCAAAATCGTGAATATAAATCGTTTACCAAATTCAACACTTCTGCATATTTAATTTAAAGGATTATCCATTGTCCAAAATCGTGGATATATCTCCTTTAATAAGCTTCGTATTTACTTATCAAATTCAATTGGTTTTGAATTTATAAAACAACATTTATAAGTTCACATTTATATATTTTATAAAAATTTCAACTTGTAAAAATCACTTTATTAACAAATTATATTTATATCTCATTTAAATGCCAAAATCCAATTTATAAGCTAATTACTTACGAATCTTTTATTTTACAAAGTCTATTCATTTTATAATTTCACAATTTATAAATCTATAAATTTCATTCACTTATAAAATCCATTTATACTTTATTTTAACACTTATAAAAACTCTTTTTATAATTCCAACATTTTAATTTATAAATATCGATTTTATAAATCTTTTATTGTATATATTTCTAAATACTGAAGTGTAAATGGGTAATATAATAAAAAATATTATATACATAATCATTTATAGTAATTCAAAAATCCCAATTTAAACCATTTTACAAATAAATCAACTACTTATTTCAAAAATCACATTTCGGTTATATTTCACAAAAATCATACTTTTTATAACATAAAAATTTTAACGTTTATTTATTTAAAATGAATCAATTCCAAAATTCAATAAAATGTATACTTTCAAAAATCACTTGAAAATCCTTTTAAATTCAAAATCGTTATTTTAACATTTTTAAAACTCCAAAAATAGGCCCAATGCTACAACAGCACCAATAAATCAACCACGGCATCCAAACATCATATATCAATATGATAACATAATATACCGCAAATATCTGTAAATAAATCAATACTGTTGAGGAATCCAGTTGGATCCCTCCAACCTGTTTCCCTGCATCCACATATGTTAGCACAATACCAATCCCATTTCAATACGGAATATCGCGGTACATGGGTTCATATAAAATATTATCCGCTATTATGCGGTGCAATAAGGTCTCATCCGCTATATAATGCGGGAAAATCAACTCCAAGTACATATATAATACCAATTCCACTGCAAGGTGACATATCGCGGTATATGTTTTTAATAAATAACCTCCGCTTAATATACGGCGTATAGGTTCTATTTCAACAATGAATAATAATTTATCATTCAATCACACAATCAAGCAATTTAAAATTTAACTATTTAAAATTTAAATCGAAACAATCTCGATTGAGTGAGAAGTTCTCACCTTAGCTTTAAATAACAGTTACAGCGTTTTATTTCGATTAAAATTAAACGCGCATTTAATTTTACCCAAAATTTACACTAGCTCCAATCAACTCCAATCCAGCTCCATAGCGTAGTGCTCGTTAATACAAAGCCAACGCAATTCGTTTCGTGCGAAACAGACCTCGTATGAAAAAGTTATGATATTTTAAATATTGAACGAATTTAAATATATAAAATTTACAATTCTTTAAACCTTCTAACCCTAAAATCAATCACGGCCGTTGATTTTCTTTCATCCAATTAGGGCTGCGTTTACTTTCTTCTTCCCTTCCAGGTAACGCACGCGACAACAACCCATAGGCCGCCCCTATGCCCAAATTTTCGTGACCAACTCGAGCCACCTGACGACGATCGGAGACTTCCAAATGAAAGCCCATCTCGTGCTCCACCTTCGGCCAGAGGCCGGCCATGCTCGGCCACCTCCCTGCATGGGGAATCGTCATTTTCAATCACAGCCGTTGGATATGTGGTTCTCGTTGTTGTCTACAATATTGTAGTTGAAGTTTTCTCGTAATTGTTGATGGACTTGAAGATAATTAAGGGATAATGTTTTACCAACATTCCGAACACAATGGAATATATATTGGGAGCCAATTCGATCATTGAAAGATAAGTTTTCAAATCGACTATTTAAATTTAAAAATTCACTCAAACCGATTCCTACGTGTTTTAGCTTGCCCCGGACAAACCGTAAGTCCGATTGACACGAAATTTGAAACCATACAATAGTATAACATTACGGATCCGATGAATCTGGTTTCGTCGAAATCCGAGACTGTTTGAAAAATGGCTATTTTTACTCGTCAATTAAATATTAAAATATTCAATTTCTACAATTTAACTTTTAATTCAATTTTAAAAATTCTATAACATCATTCTAACTCCAATATGATTAAATACAACTTACAAATCAAATTTAATCACATTAAACCCAATTTCCAATTATTTCTGTAATTTCAAATATTAAATTATCGATTTAGTTATCCAATAAATCTAGATATTCAAAATAAAATTTATTCGACTTACAAATTTTACTTGTGCATACTTAAAATCAATTAAATATACGAATTTCAAATGACAGAAATTCTGGGTCGTTACAATATCTAAATCCGAGACCGCTTTGGGTCCATGCCCAAATCCTTAGCTATTCATAGCCAATATCCAAATCTGTAACCTCTCCGGGTTCTTGCAAAGCACAACCTGCACCTAACGACCTATGTCAAGTAATGCCATGGTGTTCCTGGTTCAGTGTCCCTAAACATTGAGTAAGGCCATGGCTTAAGTCCTAAGCCGAATCCTGGTCGATTCGTACCCATGCCGAGTATTGTCCATACTCGACAACCTGTGATAATAACCGATAGGTGATATGGGGCCTAAGTCCTAAGCCGAATCCTGGTCTCTTCGGACCCTTACCGAGAATAGTCCATACTCGACAACCTTTTAGCCAAAAACCAAAAAAAGCCAACTGAGATCCAATCCGATATTCCAATCCAACCAGAAATCCATATCAAAAATCCTAATCAAAATCCAAATCAAAAATCAAGCATCCAAACCAAAATCCAAACCAAAATCCAAACCAAAAAACCAATAAAACCAGAGTTCAAACCAAACTCCAAAACTAAAGTGGAAAAAGCAAGTGTCCAAGCCAAAAAGAAAAAATAGATTTCATAAACCAGAGCATCGCAGTTTACCATCATCTCAGAGCATGCCTAAGGGTTGTCTCCATCCCCATACATGAGTAAGTGACTTAGCCATCTGCCCAGAGTTTGCTACTTATTCCAAACCATCATGGTTAGTTGATGACCAAACGACCACCATTCCTGGGCCTCGTGCCATTGTCATTGAAGGTAGGCAGTGATTGCTTCTGTTCCACCACCGCACTCGGAGTTTCGGCATATTGCCACAACTGACCATTCCTTACACACTCCACGATTATATCCTTTAGATGTCGGCAGCTGTTAGTATCATGCCCGTCCAGGTCATTAAAGAAATGGGGCCTTCTTAATTCCCTTTCGCGTTATGAGGGTTCCCTCCTTGCTGGCCTTCGATAAGGAAGGTGTCCTGAGTATCCAAGAATATCCGCTACAATGTTGCATTCAACCCAGCGTGCGTGGAGAATTTTGGTTCTCCCCCGTGCTTCCTTTCCCCTATATCCTTGTCTTTACCCGAGCTTTCACCGGGCAGTCCTCCATCCTTAACCATGTTTACTTCCTTTGATTTCATATCCAAACACGCATCCTCTTGTCGAAGAAATCTTTCATCTTCGTGAAAGAATTCCCCGAGATCCATTGGTGGGTCCCGTATCAACTATACTTTGAAATCTGAATTATCCCTGACTCCTGACACCACTGCCATCAGAACCATTGATGGATCCAGCCGATCCACCGAGGCAACTGCTGCATTGAACCAAGTTAAAGAAGTCCTGAGTGATTCATCTGTCCTCTGCTTAACCGACATCGGTGTCATCACGTTCTTCGGCCTTTTTATGTGAACTCGAAATTGTCTCAAGAACTTATCCACCAGTTCTATCCATGTTCCAACAGATCCATCCTCTAGCTGTTTGAACCACATAGCAGCTATATCGGTCAAGTACAGAGGGAAACACTAGGCCATAACCTCCTTTAATGCCCCCAACACCTCCATATGTCTTGTGTACCTCATCAAGTGGTCAGTGGGATCCGTCTTACCGTTGTATACATCCAGAGTGGACAACTTGAAATCGGGTGGATTTCTAGCCATCCTGATGTTACGCGTAAACGGACTTCTGTTTACTCCCTCTAAATCCCTATTTGTCATACCTCCGTGAATATTTCTCCTGATGATGTCAGCCAATCCAATGTTACCTTCCAAGGGTTGCTCCCCATCTACATTTCCCAAGCACCCTCCAAGTCCTTGAGGGAATTCCAGTACATACTCCACGTCACGCAATGTTGCATTCCTGTTGGCGCCAGGCTGTACAGCGTCATCTGGTATCCCTTCATGGGTTGGTCCAGCATTACCTGGTGGCATGCCCGAGTCTAGATCCACCTGGATTGATAGTTGTTTGCTGATTGGGGGCTGCCCCATGCTGAACCACTCCATCTACTTGCTGGTTGAGTCCTTCTGATCCAGCTCCATGGATTTGAGCTCCTGCAGTTCGTGCTTGTCCAAATTGTCTGAAAAGTGCCTGCATCATTTCCTCTTGCCTTTTCAACTGTTCGTGCATGGAATTCATCATGACCTACATCTCGTCCCTAGTGATGTAGACGGAGGCTTGATTAGCTCAAGAGGAAGCCTTCTGACTTCCCTCTTATTGACTTCTTTCCGTCCTCTGTCACCTAGTTGATTGCTTTGCCATAGTCTACAGAGTCCAAGTTCATAAGCCATTAAATCCAAAATCCAAGCTTCAGAATCCCTGAGTGCTAGCTTTCTTTGTGAAACCACCAAAATGTTAGCGCCAAAATTGCTCACTAACACCCAAATCCAGATGAAAGCACCAACCAACAGGCACAGATAACACATAATGTATGTAGAGAGTATAAATGTGAAGAACAATAAAAATTAAAAAGAAAGCAGTACGAACAGAGGATTTATAGTGGTTCAGCTGACTCCGGCTTACTTCCACTCTAGAAATTTACTTTTTATTGATGTTAGAATCAATTATAGTTACAATCCAGAGTTTTTAGAACAAAAATGACAGAGCAGCCTTGGTATAGAAGATGAAGGAAAATCGAATGAAGATCCTTTTTTTTGAAGCCCCGCATGTTGTATTATGGGCAAATCCTGAGTTGATGGGCTTCCCGAATGATATGCGCCTACCACAGACATAGCCGAGCCCCTATACTTAGTCGATGCCAACCCCAAGCTGTATATATGCCAACCCAAGCTTTCCTAGGTGATGTCCCGAAGCAACCCTACGCTTGACTCGAAGTAGCTCGTGCCAGAACTCGAAGTACATATACGCCGACCACCTTTGAATATGACCCTGACTCATCTTTGCCGATCAAGAAATGCCGACCCATTTATAACTCTGTGCCAACCCCAAGCCACTTCACGCATGCCGACCCACTTGAACTCACTAATCCATTCCAATCAAGCGACCTTAGACGCCCGATCCACCAAGGCCGAACCTAAGTTCCTACAACCTAACATCGACCCACTTCAGCTGACCGAGTACAGCCGACCCACACATGCCGACCGACCTATGCCTACCCATATTAACCAAACCATATCCATAATCCACCACCCAACCACCCACATTATGATACTTCTCAAGCATGTTGACCCACACCATCATGACCGATCCATACTACCACACCGATCCACATCTTCCAGACCGATCCATAACACTAAGCCGATCCATACCACCCAGACCGACCCACCTATGCCGAACCATATCTGACTGAACCATATCTCCCACGCCGATTGGCTTTAACTGGACCAAACCAGAATTACCGATCCATATTTCCTAGACCAAAGTTATAGCCGATCCAGCTTTATCCAATCTAATATCCATCTTCCAAGCGTGCTGCATCATCCATCCATCCAATCGACTCAAACCTATCGTATTCCAGTCTCGACGAACGAGCGGCCAATTTATTTAAATCTTCTTGTCCATGGCCTTGCTGAAAGGAGGGTTAACAGTTTGATTCAAATTCTAATTTGTATTTAAATTTAGGGTTTGAATTACAAAATTAAATGTAGGTTTACTTGGAGGTTAAATAACTGTTAAGTTAAGTGCTTAACGTTAAAAGTTATTAGGGAATAAAATAAATGAGCAATGGACACAAATTAGTGCTATAGAAATAAGAGGAGCGGTCGACCTATATGACCCAACCGATCAACCCTTAGCTGTTGACCAGTTGAGCATAAGCGTTCGACTGCCGCCTCACAGTGGCGCTAGGGTTTTACAATGTTGGATGATCTAGATTTATCCATTATTGATCTAATTTCATCCTATGGTTCTGGTACATTTCAACTCCTATAAACAGGACCCTATCCTCCTCCCTTTTTATCCACAAATATTTGCGAACTCCATCAAGCTCTACCATTTTCTCTCTTCGGTTAAATTCAGATATTCTGTTAGGGATTCATGTAAGTATTCTAATCCTTTTCTAATTATTCTTTTCATCTATTCTCTTCTCCTCAAACCTCTCTGAATCTAACAAAATTATATATATATATATATATATATATATATATATATTTATCCTTCATTGTGTACATATATGAAAAGAAGGAGATCTGAGAAGGAGTTTCTTTGGTGTTGAAAATCCATATGGGAAGAGCTAAAGATAATCAGTGAGTAGAAACCTTAGTATTCTATTTTCAGTAATTGTTAATATCTATATGGATTTGAATATGATTCAGGGATTTTGGAATTGTGAAAATATGATAGACAAAACCCTCAAAACTTCCTTTTTATTTTGGATGCAAATTCTAAATGGAGATTCTCAATTATTTATGTTAATGTGATGAAATTTATATTGTTCTGCAGCTATTGATGATTTCGTAGTCTATTCCACTTCTTCTCCCAGGAGACGCAGTCAAAAGGCGGCCAGGTTCGCAAGAATGTCCATGTGTGAACATTGCTTCATTCATATTACCTAGAAACTAGAACGTTCCAACAACGTTCGATTCATTTGCGTGCCAGACTCGAAATTATCTTGAATATATCAACCATTTCTTAATTTTCCGATCGCCTGGAAGGGACAAAAGAAACATCTTGTTTTTTCTTCAAAAATTTTTGATATCTAGTGGACCGGATTCGAACCCAGATGAAGTTCAGACCATCTGTCAGATAAAAAAGAACGAATTGATCTTGTAGGATTCCCAAGAAATTCTTCGATTGCTTTCGGAAGCAGATGATTGTGAGTTTTCAATAATGACATAAGGGTGCAGAGTACGAATCTTATTCGTAGTTTACACTACTTATTCCATATATAATTCCTTCATTTATTTCTTAGTAAAAGAGGAGCTTATAGAATATGAAGTTAGAATTGCAACTCCTATTGTTTAGGATATTCCACTTACTTGATGTAATAAATTGGGTTTCTATTTCTATTTACAAATCTATTTATTGCCTATTCGAGGCGTAATGCGATCGCCTGAGATCGAGTGCCTGCTTGAGGCAAAATGATATCGTTCGAGATCGATTGCCATTTGGGGGCGAAATGTGATCATTCAAGATCGAGTATCGTTTAAGGAAAAATGTGATCGTTCGAGATCGAGTGCCATTCGAGGCGAAATGTGATCGTTGTAGATTGAGTGTCGTTTGAGGCAAAATATGATCATTCAAGGTCGAGTATTATTTGGGCCGAAATATGATCGTTCGAGATTGAGTGCCGTTTGAGGAAAATTACTTGTTTTTCACATTCAAGTGAGTTCCAAAATAATTTGTTATAACAGCTTATTGCCATCTTAGGGCATTCCTAGGGACTGATCTCGATTCATACATGTGTAAGTGACTTAGCCATTTTAATATGGAGTTTCTTTTACTTCATGTCATCCCGATCAAGAGATGACAAACTGTGTCCTTAAGCCAGGCCCGCTTCAATTTATGGTGGATGATGGCTACTTCTATTCCATCACAGTTATCCATTTCCTTACAAATCCATCCAAATCCATTCCCTTGGTTCTATAGGGAGTAGTGTCGATCCATGTGAATAGATGCATGCTGATCCATCTTCCTTGATCGGGGATTTTCCCTAATTTGTTCCAATCCATATTAGGCCAGCTAGTTTTCGCTCCAAGTCTTGATTCTAGTTTTCCTTAGCTCCTACTGCTCCAACACCATGATCCATATTTCAAGCATTTTCTGCTACTTCATTTCCTTGGTTTTACGCTCCATCTTGTCCAATCTTTCGGAGTAGATCTTGCATCATCTTCTCCTGTCTCTTTAGCATCCTCTCCTACATAGCATTCATCATTGTTCCTATTTCATCTCCAATGATGTAGATAGATGTTTGATTTGCTCCAACTCTAGAAGAAGCCTCCTGACTCCCTCCATGATGGCTCCTATCCACTAAGGGTCTCCTTGTTGATTGCCTTGCCATTGCTTCCTAGATCCAAGTATCCAAGCTTCCAAATCCAAGATCCTAGCTTTCAAATCCATAGGTGCAAGTCCTTCTCAGTGAAAGCACCAAAATGTTTGTGCCAAAAATGGTCATAAACACCCATTTGTATATGGAAGCACCAATTTCCAAAAATAATATTAGAAAGATAAGCACACAAATCACAAAATAAATAGCAAAAAAACTAAAGGAACACACGATTTTTATAGTGGTTCGGCAAACTCCAGCCAATGTCCGCCCCAATAATCTTTTATTTATACTGTAAAATTACAAGTATAGTTGTTTTTGCCTTAGAAAATTAATGGAGGAAGAGGTAAGATGTGATGAAAGAGAGCCATCCAAAAAAAGTCCCTTGCAACGAGTCAAGTCCGCTGTATTTATAGGTAAAGACGTAAAGGATTGAGCTGAAATTTCGACAGAAGAACCTCCAGACCCATAAGACCCAATCCATAAAATTTGGAATCTATCGAAGACCAAAGAATAATTTATTCCAATTATTTCATACTAACTTCGGGGCTGCGATCATTATAATGGGGTCCCCATGCCTCAAGTCCTTGCTCCTAAAGTTTCGTGCCATTCGAGCTTACCGTTTATGAGATATCGATCGATTTTTGCTGTTTTGACTAGAAATTGGATCATAGGGGATCATTTCATGCTCCATCATTTAGAGCTTCGATCATTCATGTGGGTTCCCCATGATGTTGGCTGCTTTCTCTCGGAATTTCGTGCAGTTCTGACATACTGTATTTGAGATATCGTATTTTCCGTAAAAATATGGATCGTTATGCTGATTTGTACGGTTGTTCCAATAACGATCAACTTCTTTTCTAAGATTTCATCCTATTGAGCTATGATCGATCATGAGGGTGCATCATGATGTAAGTTGCGTGCTTTTCAAATTTCTTGCAAATTCCAACATACCGTTTGTGAGATATCGCATTTTCTATAAACCTATGGATCGTTATGCTGATTTGTACGATCTTTCCAATAATGATCGGCCTCTTTTTCAATATTTCATATTTTTAAGCTGCGATCAATCGAGGGTGCTCCATGATTTAAGCTACTTACTATCCATATTTCATGCAAGTCTGACGTACCTTTTGTGAGATATCGTATTTTCCGTAAAGCTATGGATCGTTATGCTGATTTGTACGATCGTTCCAATAATGATCGGCTTATTTTCCAATATTTCATTATTTTGAGATACGATCGATCATTTAGGTGCTCCATGATGCAAGCTACTTTTATAAAATTTTGTGCAACCCCGACGTACTGTTTGTGAGATATCGCATTTTCTGTAATACTATGGATCGTTATGCTAATTTGTTTATGCTAATTTGTACGATCGTTCTAATAATGATCAATATCTTGTCCAAGATTACATCCTTTTGATCTACGATCAATCATGGGTGCTCCATGATGTAATATACTTTCTCTTCAAATTTTGTGCAATTTTGATGTACCTTTTGTGAGATATAACATTTTCCATAAAACTATGGATCGGTATGTTGATTTATATGATCGTTCCAATAACGACGACCTTTTTCCATGATTTGAGAGTTTTGTCATATGATTTTTTTTATGGGCTCCACTCTTCAATATATCGATGTTCTGAAAGTTTCAAATGCGTTGGCTTTGTATTTTTTGAGATATTGATCAATCTTCGTCGATTTACGTTGTTTTATGAATCGTTCTCAATCGATCCATATAAATTCTTCCTTTGCCCATAACTCGAGCATAAAAACTCCGATTGACTTGGAATTTGAAATGTGGCCTCACGAGGCCTTCCTTTCCACTTTATATTGATTGTGCCTTGATTGAGACCCGGTTCGAATCCGCCCAACTATTGTCCATAGTTCCAAATACCATCGATTTTCGAGCCTGATAACCTTTTCTCCGGGCTTCCTGCCTTGATGATAACAGAAGCCATTTAGCCAACTTTTATGATATACTGCCTGGTTAAAGGCAGTATAACACTCTCATACTATGGCAAGTGTTCGGGGATAGTTATTATCAAGCCATTTCAAGCTGCCCATATTCATCATGCAGTAAGTAGAAATATAAGCACACTGGCATCCATTTGGCTTATTGCATCATCATATTCCGATCGCAGCTCTGTAAGCTCTGACTTGGTGCTTAGATGCTCGATCTCCTCCAATAGTTTGCCAGATGCAGCCACTTCCTTCTCTTTACCGGCCATGCATTCTCCTTACAAAGATGAGTGAGCTCAATGGCTTGCTTGGCAATGGTAGCAGCATGACCAGCGATAGTTTGGTTATGAGATTTAATGGTGTTTTCATCTTTGGTGAGATTCTCTTTAAGTATCCCGAGTTTAGTATGAGAATCTTTGAGTTGATTCTTTATCACGATAATGGCTCTATCATCAGCCCGATTTGCTCCAGTCAACAATTTACTGCTGGTAGCCTATCCTTTTAGGGCGGTGCCCCTCCCAGTCTTTAAGTGAACTATTTCATTGTCACGATCTTTCATTTCCTAAGCACAGTCTTCGATTTCAGCCTCAAATGAGAGGATCTCTTAATAGTTGATGTTATTTACATCCGAAAGGGCCTTCACTAAATGCTGCATATCACGCCTAGCTTCCAATTCCTCATGGATTGTCTCCAGATTGCTGAGAGAAGTGGCCATGTTAAGCGACTTTATTTTCTTGTCAATCTTGACTCCCTTTAAGAATAGATTTGGAAAGGTAGCTTGAAGCATGGGAAGATCCGATGGAAGTACAAACTTCTTGGTTCATCTGGAAGAAGTAGGGGCCATTACAATGGTTGTTGCTTGAGAAGATGGAATTGTTGGTATTTCAGCAGTCCAAGCATTAGTGTGGGGAGGAGTAATCGATAATAAAGGCCCGCGGCGATCGTGAAAGTCCCTCTGGTGCTTGTGTATGTCATCAGGATCACTGCTCTCATCGTCTCTTTTTCTCTCCTCTCCCCTCTCGCGCTCTCGTTATAGGTGGTGTGCCTCATCCTCCTTTCTTTTCCTTCTCTCCTCATCTGTTTCATAAGAAGGGCGGTAAGCCGGATCAAAAAATTTACTTTTTTGGGAGCTGGTGTCGTGACATAATTGATGGTATAACCCACGTCCCACAGTACCTGAAATAAAAACAATAATGAAGTGAAGTGCCATGGTACTAGGACTTCGAAACTTAACGCGATGCAAAGATGTGTATTTGTGATCCTATAGCGAAGTGTTAGTGCTGACGACCCCTATATACTCTACTAACTATATTGGTATGGTTTAAGAGTCGGAGTATTTTTACTACTGCTTACAAAGGCACTTCGAGAAATGTCAATTTCTGAGTTGATCTCAGCTATCAATCACTAATGGAGATATCCACATGTTCATCTACATAGATGGCAACATTTCTCGTAAAATTGGAAGTAGACGTATCTCCAATGGGGGTCCTAGTAGCTTGACCTTCGATAGACTGTGGAGTCTCGATAGGTGGTTGTTCTTAAGGAGGGGAAATCGGGAGTACGAGCTTAATGCCTCGGTAGTTAACAAGCCTCTAGAAGGTAGCTTGGGGAGATCAGGGCTCATCTCCGACAACTCGCTGAAAGACTCACCTCTCCCTTTAGAGATGTGAAAGTCACTATCATCATTATTTGAACCCTCTTCCTCTCCTTCCTCAACCATAAGTCGTTTCCCATCTCTCCTTTCAAACGTTTCTTCTTCTTCCTCAAGAATCGAAGACATTATGTGCTCCTCATCCCTATCCCCCATAATGTCCTCTCCGAAGGGTAAGTATATATTAGCTTTAGGAATCTCTTCGGGTTGTGCTTCCTGTGATGGACCCGCCACTTCTTCTTGAGCCTCCATGTTAGAGTCAAGAGCATGGGATGAGGAACGAGTATGTCTCCTACGGCCACTCAATGTTGGCGGCTTGTCACCTACAACAAATCTATCGAGACAAGTAAGTCAAACTGCTAGAGGTTCTCATTTGTTAAAAGGAACTCCATTGTGCACTCATAAGCTCTCATAGTCCTAAGAGTTTCAAGCATTTCTTTGAGCTCGTCGTTACTTTCCTACTCGGAATGACAATAGTAAGATACGATAGGTTATGAAATTGGGAAATCACTTGAAGTGGCAAGAGATAAGGAGTAAAGACTTACTTCCAGATAACCAGAAGTGATTGAAGTCTCTGGACTCGGACTAAGAAGAACTCATTCTTAAAGGCTGAACATTTTTTGTGAAGACCCTTTATCAACTTACATCCCCTCTAGGCTTCAATAATTATAAAGGATGGGCAATCATGCCTCCTCTTGAAGTGTAGGAGATATGCAAGTTTATTTAACCTTGTGGATCTCCGAATCCTGATCATAAATAAGATGTATAGGGAACCAAAGAGCGCATAACCATTGGGGAATTTTAAACGGTGCTAATCCTAAATCTTGAAGCATCACGGAAAAGAACTGATTGAATGGTGGCATGACACCGCACAAGCACCCGTATCGATTATAAGCAGTAAAACCTTCGAGAGGATTATGTGCAAATTCGACTTGAGTTGGCAAACGAGCGTCACCTTCGGGGATGTCATGCTGTACACATATATTTCTAAGCATTTTATTTGTCAGGATTAAGGGCTCTTACTTTGAAGGGTCAGTTAGAATTATCATCCCAAGAGGTAACTACTCAAGTATAGGTCCTACCATAACTAGCAGGCCGTAGAAATTAGAAGTCCTAGGTTGACTTTCCCTACGAGAATGGATAGAGATACTAGGACAGTTGATGACTCAGCTTTTGAAGGTGTGGACTCTTTATCAATAAATTTGTGGGGTTTCAATTGGCACGTCATTCTAGATAATAAATCTCATTGATCTCGGTCAGGTATGCTTTATTTATAATAAGAATTTCTATGCAGTTAACTTTTGAAATCCAAAGAAAGTCGGCGTATGATAACCAATTGGATTCCAAGTATTAACTGAGGCAGGTGCAGTGTGTTACCTATATGGAATGAGTCCAGTGTCCCGAATACTACAAACGAATCATTCTGTGTAGGTAGCTCCCTTGGGTTGAAAAAATGATCTATATCATCCTTAGAAATCATTTTTCAATACCTACCCATTATCAATCAATGAGCGATAACGGATCTGCTGTATGAAGCAATGCAAAAAGTTTTTTCTTTTCAAAAGCACTGGACGTGCAGAAATACAGAGCAATGGAGTCATCTGATACGTTCAAATATAAAGCAAAACATCATATCGGTATCAATTTGATGATTTAGCTTTAGTCAATTCCATGAAAAATAGATGGTTGAAACTAAGGAGCACATTTTATCCCTCAAAGTCATACGTCTTCAGCGTAAAGTCAAACCCTAAGCCTGTTGCCGACAAATCATGTTTGATTTCAATCAACTTTGTTTCAAATTTGTAATCGACTAGAGAAAATTGTCATCCCCATCATCATTCAAGCACGAGTTCACCGTCACCAACCTATAAATTCAGATTAGGAGAAAAATCAACTTAGGGTTTCAATAACCTGGATCCGAGACAACATGTGGCGGCCTTCGATGCTACTAGCTCGTTCAGATGATGGTAGGAGATATGAGGAGACGACGAAGCTCGATGGTGAAGTCGGAAGTTGAACGACAGTACAGAAGAGGCTAGAATCGACATGTCTAAGAACTTGGGAGGAAATTTGCAGATTCGGGTTGGAAATGATGCAAGTGGTTAAGTGGAGTAGTATAAGTAAAGAAATTCTTTTTTAGAAAATTGCCTAAGTCATTAACTCAGGATGAGTTAAGGCTTGACTCGGCACCGAATTTACTGACTCAACTCGGTCTAGCTCCGACTCACCATAATAGACCTATATGCCGACTTAAAGCCTTCTGCAAATTTCAAAGTGAAAATTGCATCGTCCGTATAGAGAATTGGAATTCAAACCAAAATCAGAGTAAATAGCTTGTCAGAAGTTAACCTGTGATATCCCAGAATTTTTGGAAATATCAATTTAATAATCTTTATTTAAAATTAAAACGATTTGATAATATTGATTAATAAAATATGAATTGGTTTAACAATTTAATTAAATAAATAATTAATTAGTGATTTTATCTTTTAAAAGCTAAATAAATGTTTCTGTTTATAATGTATATATATTTGTATATATATTATAGATAATCTTTGATTTGGAATTTAATAAATAAATAAAGTCTTGTTTTCAAATTCTAATAATATATTTAATAATTTGAAAATTATGATTTAAATTAATATTAAGCTTTTCAAAGTTATTTAATTAATAACTATATAGTTTGTAAATACTTAAGATAAATGTTAATTGCTTAAGATTATATCTTAGCTTAATTTTCAAATTTAAATAAAAAGTTTGTTTCATTTCTTTTAAAAATTACTTGATATATATGATTTGAAATAGAAGTTTAAAATACAATTATTATATGGTCTTAATTCATTTAATAATAGAAGTGATTTATAATCTCTTTTATAAATTATTTAAAATTGTTAAATTTCTTATTTTCAAATGATAATTATAATACTTAGCTTTTATAAACATAAATAGATTTTATAGAAATAGGATTATTATTTTTAAATTTAATAAGTAGTTATATATGTATAGATATAACTTGATTCTTAAATTTGATTTTTATAATTTAACTTGAATTTGAATTTAAAGTTTTGAAATTCAAAGTATAGGTTTTATATTTTTTTAGATTTTAAAATATTTGCATAAACTTTTATTTATAAATATAATTGGTTTTTATTTCTTTTAAAATTATTTATACATATATAAATATTAATTAACTAATTCATTAAGCTTCATTTTGTATTAATCTTTCATTAACATTTAAAATATAACTAATTAAATTAAGAGACATGTGTTAAGTGATTAGCATATTATAATGACAAATGTTGTATTATAGGACAAGTGTCAAAATTTAAGTTAGTTTTTCTTTTATTTTTATTTTTAAATAATTTCAGTTTGTATAAACAAATCTCCTTCTTCATTTCTTTTCTTTTTCTAAAATCAAAAGCCAAATACAAATCTGAGAACTTCAGCTGAAACAAATAAAATAAGCAAACTCTTCAAAACTAAAATCAGTAATCCTCTACATTCTAAAATGCAAATCATTTTCCCTGTAACTCATGTTCAAACCAAGTTGCAAATTATTTTCAAAAGAAAATCAAGTCTGCATTTCTTCAATCTGGAAAGCATCAGCATGCAAGCATTCTTCTTCAATCTGGAATCATAAAAAGACTTTATTTTTTTAAAACTTGGAATTAAAGCAAAAATCATCAAGGCAAGTTTTCAAGATCTTTTACAAATTCCAGCAGCTCCAGTTTTTTTTAAAGCAAAGGCATTCATGTTTTCAAAAGTTCAAAAGCTTTTTCAAAACAAAGAAGTTGCTTGTTCATCATTCTTGACAGGTGAGTAACTTTTTGTTAAAATTACTTAAGTTTAAACATGGTTGCATGATTATTCCTGTGATAAGTATGATTTGTGTGGATATAGATAGGTGAGTTTGTATATTTATATGTGAAATATCTATGAATATTTGGATGTAAATGTGTGCATGCCTCTTTACAATTGAAATAAATCTGTTCTTTGCTTTTTAGGACCCAGATTTGGAAACAAATTCCTATTCTTTTGATATAATAACTGTTAGAACTTAGTATATAAACAAATGTTGTTTGTTTAATTATGAACTAAGTTTTAAAAATTTATTTAAGTAAAAACAACTTGCATGTCTCTGGAAAACCAAATAGAACAGGCAAATGTTAGTTTGGTCAAAAAATTAAACATTCCAATTTATCAATGTAGGAATGTGATTGAATTATTAACCAGAAACATGATTTTTAAAACTAAAATCCAAATTTTTAGTTTCGAATTAAGAGACCAGTTTGAGTTTTCTCAGAAATGGCAAATTGGGAAATCTCTGGTGATCTGGATGATCTGGAGGTTCGGGATTTCTTCTGGTGATAGGATGATCGGGGAATCATGGAAAAATGCCTGTATGGTGATCAAGTTAGTGTGGTGACAGTGGTGGATCAGTGAAGTTTATAACCCTAGTTTAGACAAGCTAATTATGTTGGTTCGAGGTGATGGCTCTGGTTGATCGAGTGTATCTGGCTTTTGGGAAATAAAAGAGTGGTTATTAACGAAGTTGTGGCCGAAGATGTAGGTATTCTGGTGATCAAAAATTGGGAATCGAAGACGTTCCAGGTTTTGGTTCATGTTACAGGTTATGAGTTGAACACTCGAATTCGATTTCGAGTTTATTATCGATGTTCTGATGTTCGTGATGATGTGCGAGGTTGTTATCTTATGTGATAATGCTATAGTAGTTGACTGGTGATGGTCAGAGCCATCGTGCATGTGCACGGTGCTCTTTGTTTTCTAATGATCTGGGCGTAGTGGGTGGGGGTATTGTACTCGAGTAAATACTCGAGTCATTTGATGTTATGCCCGAATTCAAGTGAGGTTAGACTCGAAGAAAAATAGGATAGGCTCGGGTAAATTTTATTACAGGTTTTAGAAACCTGACAGTGTTTCAGTTTTTAAAATTTAAACTAAATAAAAAAAGGTAAAGCAAGTTTTAAAACAAAGGTTTTGAAACAAGTTTAAATCTGAATTCAAATGAGTTTGAATTCTAGTTTTTAAAATAAATAAGTTTTATAAAAATGAAATGTTTTAACAACTTTAAATTGGTAAAGTATTTTATAAAATGGTTTTAAAATCTGAAAATAAAGATTTAAACAAGGTTTTAAATCTAAGTTTAAAATCTGGATTCAAAAATGAATTTGAATCCTAGTTTGAAATAAAATAAAGTTTTTGAATTTAAAATGTTTTAAAACAACTTTGAATATTTAAAGTGTATTTTAAATTGATTTAAATTGAATATGGTTTTAAAACTATTTTAAATCCCCTTTAGAAGATAAGTATTTCTTTAGCATGTAATTAAAAGGTTTTTGAATTGTTAAACTTTGTTAAAGTTAAAATTGTTTTCATTTTAAATCTTAAAAATAAATGGAATTTAAAAGTAAATTTAAAAGCAAATTGTTTTTAAAATACTTTGTTAATGATAATTAAATCATTAATAAGATTAAGATTTATCTCAAAGTTAATTAGGACTTAATGATTAATAATTCATTAAATTATTAAGGTAATTAAGATGGATCATTAAATAATTTAATTAATTAATGATTTAGGTTAATTAATTAAGTAATTAAGGGTTTAATTTAATTAATTAATGATTTGGGTTAATTAATTAAGTAATTATGGGTTTAATTTAATTAATTAATGATTTGGGTTAATTAATTAAGTAATTATGGGTTTAATTTAATTAATTAAAGGATTAAGTAAGTTAATTAAGATTAATTGTTTTGTAATTAAGAAATCATTAATTAGATAAGATTTGATTTTAAATTAATGATTTGAAATTTATTAATCAAGTAATTAAAATTAATTAAGTTATAGATTAACGCTTAATTAATTAAATAATTAAGTGTTAATTGGGTTATTATAGATAAATTAATTTGTAATTAATAATGATTAATCTCAGTTAATTACTTTAGAGAAGTAATTAAAGATTTGTTAATAGTTAATGAAGATCATTAACTTAGTATTATTTAATAATTAATTAATGTGATTAATTTTTATAATTAATTAGATTAATTAATTTAAAGATAATCATTTGTGAATTGTTTAAGTGTAATTACTTAATGGAAGTAATTAAGAAATTAATTACTAATTGTAATTAATTAAGTTTATTTTGATTAGTTTAAGTTAATTAATTAAGTTTAATTAATTTAAAATAATCACTGGATAATTTAAGAAGTAACCACTCAATGTAATTAATGAAGAATAATTACTTAGTGAAGTAATTAAGAAGATAATTACTGGATGTAATTAAATTGAAGGATAATTAGGTAATGGAAGAGATTTGGAAATTAATTACCTTGTGTAATTAATATGAAGAATAATTACTTAGTGTAAGTAATTAATAATTAATTACTTAGTGTAATTAATTAAGAATTGATTAATAAAGTTATTTGAAGATAATTAAGAGATATAATTAATTAAGGATAATTAATTACTTAATGAGATTAATGTAGGGTGATTAATAAATATAATTAATTAAAGACTAATTATTAAAGATAATATATTAAGGAGTAATTAATTTATCTAATGAAGTAATTAAGGGTAGTTAATTACTGAATGTGATTAATCAGGAGTGATTAATCAATGTGGTTTAATTGATGATTAATTACTTAATGTAATTAATTTAAATACGGTAATTACAAATAAAAATAATTAGGGATGATTAATTAATAATATTGATGTAATTAAGGATTGATTAATTAAGAACAATTAATTAATGAAGGAATTAATTAATGTAATTAATTAAGGATTAATGTAATTTATTATAGTTAATTAATTAATGAAGTAATTAAAGGTTAATTACTGAATTTGGTTTAGAATAATTAATTTGTGAAATTAATTAAAGGCTAATTACTTGAATGTAATTAAAGGATAATTAATCAAGGGTGATTAATTAAGGTGATTTATTAGAGGGTAATTAATTAATTGATTTGTAATTAATTAACGGTTATGTAAGCAAGATTTATATTGATGAAGTAATTAATTTAATTTACTTTAAATTAACTAAAGATGAAGCAATTAATTTAATTCATTTTAAATTAATTATAGAATGGTGATTAATAAATCTTTGCTTATGAATGCTGATTGATATTGATTTCCTCGAATGATTTGAGATCTTAGATATGAGGTAAGTGATGTTATGTGATATGGATGCTTTGGTTACATTGTGATGATAATATGAATTATCTGTTTGTGATGATAATATGGATTATCTGTTTATTATTATAATGTTAATTATCTATTGTGATATGTGAATTATTTATCTGTGTGTATATAGATTATAGAATTGAATTGTTTTAAAGTTTAAAACAACTTGGACCTAAAAGACGGCGTTCTGGATTTCGATGAGACTGGGATCGGGTTTTCAGATTTGGATATCTGAAAACCACATCGATCCAAAATAACGTAGGTCATGAATCTCAAGTGAAGATGAAGATTCAGAGTGCAAGGATTATCGTCGTTAACTCTGAGGGTGATTCCAAAATGAGTGTAACGAGATAATGCCTTCGGTTTCGTTCGAACCCAGAACGAACTTATATGGATTGAATGCTTTCAGAACATCGTCATGTGGACGATGAGCATTCTAAGAGATGTGTTCCCTAAAGGTATTCGTAACCTCAAGCCTCATCAACCGGGAATGGCTAAAATAGGGGAGGTGCAGCAAGGCTAAGTGGGTCATGCCCAAGTAGGACGAGATTTACCCCTGTCTAGAAGTCCCTCTATATTCGGCTGTGTGGGGCAGTTGATTGCAACAACTATCGGGGTTGTCTTGTTCGAAACTGTTCAGTAAGGAATGATTCCGGCCTTGTGTTGCAGGGGATTTAGGTGAATCCTCGGTACGTTGATCTAGGCCATGTACTATGACGGACGGTACCTCAGCAGCCCTGCCATTGTATGGAATCCAATCTCCAATAAGCCCCGTACATTTTGATTGTGCCCAACTATGCTGGAACGTGAGATGTAAGCATTCCAGCTATTTCTGTATTTTACTTGAAAACCCTACACACTATTATAATATCACTGGATTTCCTATCAAATGTTTTGGTCAGCGTAAGGTAAAAACTTACCCATGTTTATTTGTGGGGAGTCTTACGTGATACCCTTTGTTTTCAAAGGTTTTTAAAAAGTTAAGCAACCTTAACCTGCTACTCACACCAGACCCATGTCTGACCCGAAGTTTATTTTTGTTTTTCTTAAACTCTTGGGTACTCAAATTTTTTCGAGTAGCCAAGGGATTAGGGTTAGCTTTGACGAATTGTGGACGAGCAATGGAGCAGGAGGCTTCAGCGTTAGATATATAGTTTCCGCTGTGTGTTCTCTGTGTTGGTATCTCTTTATTGGGTTGTATTTGAGTTGTATAACTAGACAGGTGTCTATAACTGTCTAGTTTATGTTGTATAAGCTGTGTAACTCTGATAGATACTGTATATTATGTAAATAGTTATGTGATTAATATAATTCATTCGTTCCGCTGTTGAGATTCTATTGTTGTTTCTTTCTTTCTTCTCTATCTTTCTCTTTTCTATCCCTTTCTTTCTTAAAGATGATACGACTTTTGTGGATAAAAAGTCTGGTCGTCATAGTTGGTATCAGAGCGCTAGGTTGAGTGAATACCTAGGCTTTGGAGTGATTTTTTTTCTTGAGAGAGCGTATTTCTAATTTTGATATATATTTAATTCTGCCTATTTGTTGCGTTACCTATTCGGGTTTTCGAATATAAGTTATAAAGGTAGATAGGGTAGTGGTGTGTGTAACACGACTACTACCGATGGAAGGAGTCCGAATGTTGAGGTTGGAAGTGTATTTGTCAAGACTGTAGACCTAATACCGTCTCGAATAAGCTTTGGTTGGGGTGTAAGGATTTCATTGATTTCTGAAGGAAATCTTTTAAAGGTTTGGAGTTTGTCTTTGAATTTGGTTGAGTAGAGTTTGGATCTGTCGGTTGGGTAGAAGTGAGTGATGGTATCTTGATACCTCAGGAAGTGGTAGCTACGTGATGAGATGCAGTGACTATGGATGTTTTCGAAGATGTTTCTTTGGAACAAGATTAAGGAAGTGTGTCTGCTTCAGTGATGTGGCTGAGTTCAGCTGGGTGTTTCTGTTTGGCTTTGAGGCCAAAAATTTCTTGAAGAGCTTTGGTTAGGAAGTCTTTGGCATCTGTGTCAACACTGCAGCTTGGAGTGTTCTGTGTGCTGTCAAGGAGATCTTCTAGTTTAGTAGTTTTTCTGGAGGTGGAGTTCAGTAGCAACAGAGTGGATCCAATTCTTCGATGGATTGGCTAGACCATCATAAGTTATTCTGATTGGTAAAGAGGGAACAGTTTTCTTTGGATGTTAGGCTGGATTGATCGCCAAAGTGACTTGCGATAGTTGAGCGTTCTCTTTGTTATCGGAGATCTTCTGGGTTATGTTGTCCAGTTTGTGCTTGTGTTCATCATCATCATTTTCAGCTACTCCAGATTAGATTTGTGCAGCGGAAGCAGTTTGGGAGTGCATCTGCTTTTCTTTTCCAGATAGGAGAAGTTTGTTTTCTTCTGATGGTTGTGTGAAGAGTTTGTTCTTGATCTTGGTTGATCTTGGAGGATCATTCTGGTGAATTGGGTTTGGTCCAGTTTGTTTCTTGAGACATCAGCGAGGTTGAGCTGATCAGGAAGGATGTAGGCAGCCCAGGATCGTCTGAAGAGTTTTGTGGATCAGAATTGGAGATCTGGTTTTGGATAAGTTTTCTCCGGTTTTAGGAGCTATAAGATTGGGTAAGGCTTGGAAGCTAGCTCCGAGGTGTATTGGATCTTTTCTGTGTTCTGGTAAGATAAGTGGTTGGTCTTCTGGATTGAATTGCCAGTTTGGACAACTTGAATTCAATGTGTTTCACGTATCTCTGAGGGAGTACGTGTATGATTTATTTCTGATTTTGGAACCATCTGTCCTGGGAGATTTGGTTATTGAGTCAGACTTGTCTATAGTCTGATATCCTATTCAGTTATAGATCAAGATGAGTACGAGCTCTGTAGCATTGATTGTTTGGGTTTCGTAGAGCGAGTATCCTGATGTTTATACTTGGGAAACTCGAGAAAATTCTATTCAGAATTTTTGTCTGGATAGTTAAATTTGTTTGTTTGGGTGAATTGGTTGCTATGATTGCTAGCGTACGGTTGATAATATATGCTCGTGGTTTGAAATTAAATTTTTAATGAGATTATTAAATTACCTTTGTTTTAAATTTCGGGGACGAAATTCTTTTAAGGGGGAAGGAATGTGATATCCCGGAATTTTTGGCAATATCAATTTAATAATCTTTATTTAAAATTAATTTGATTTGATAATATTGATTAATAAAATATGAATTGGTTTAATAATTTAATTAAATAAATAATTAATTAGTGATTTTATCTTTTAAAAGCTAAATAAATGTTTCTATTTATAATATGTGTGTGTGTGTGTATTTGTATATATATATTATAGATAATCTTTGATTTGGAATTTAATAAATAAATAAAGTCTTGTTTTCAAATTCTAATAATATATTTAATAATTTGAAAATTATGATTTAAATTAATATTAAGCTTTTCAAACTTATTTAATTAATAACTATATAGTTTGTAAATACTTAAGATAAATGTTAATTGCTTAAGATTATATCTTAGCTTAATTTTTAAATTTAAATAAAAAGTTTGTTTCATTTCTTTTAAATATTACTTGATATATATGATTTGAAATAGAAGTTTGAAATACAATTAGCGTATGGTCTTAATTTATTTAATAATAGAAGTGATTTATAATCTATTTTATAAATTATTTAAAATTGTTAAATTTGTTATTTTGAAATGATAATTATAATACTTAGCTTTTATAAACATAAACAGATTTTATAGAAATAGGATTATTATTTTTAAATTTAATAAGTATTTATATATGTATAGATATAACTTGATTCTTAAATTTGATTTTTATAATTTAACTTGATTTTGAATTTAAAGTTTTGAAATTCAAAGTATAGGTTTTATATTTGTTTGGATTTTAAAATATTTGCATAAACTTTTATTTATAAATATAATTGGTTTTTATTTCTTTTAAAATTATTTATACATATATAAATACTAATTAACTAATTCATTAAGCTTGATTTTGTATTAATATTTCATTAACCTTTAAAATATAACTAATTAAATTAAGGGACATGTGTTAAGTGATTAGCATATTATAATGACAAATGTTGTATTATAGGACAAGTGTCAAAATTTAAGTTAGTTTTTATTTTATTTTTATTTTTAAATAATTTCAGTTTATATAAACAAATCTCCTTCTTCATTTCTTTTCTTTTTCTAAAATCAAAATCCAAATACAAATCTGAGAACTTCAGCTGAAATAAATAAAATAAGCAAACTCTTCAAAACTAAAATCAGTAATCCTCTACATTCTAAAATGCAAATCATTTTGCCTGTAACTCCTGTTCAAACCAAGTTGCAAATCATTTTCAAAAGAAAATCAAGTCTGCATTTCTTCAATCTGGAAATCATCAGCATGCAAGCATTCTTCTTCAATCTGGAATCATAAAAAGACTGTATTTTTTTCAAACCTGGAATTAAAGCAAAAATCATCAAAGCAAGTTTTCAAGCTCTTTTACAAACTCCAGCAACTCCAGTTTTTTTAAAGCAAAGGCATTCATGTTTTCAAAAGTTCAAAAGCTTTTTCAAAACAGAGAAGTTGCTATGTTCATCATTCTTGATAGGTGAGTAACTTTTTGTTAAAATTATTTAAGTTTAAACATGGTTGCATGATTATTCCTGTAATAAGTATGATTTATGTGGATATAGATAAGTGAGTTTGTATATTTGTATGTGAAATATCTGTGAATATTTGGATGTAAATGTGTGCATGCTTGTCACAATTGAAATGCATCTATTCTTTGCTTTTTAGGACCTAGATTTGGAAACAAATTCCTATTCTTTTGATCTAATAACTGTTAGAACTTAGTATGTAAGCAAATGTTGTTTGTTTGATTATGAACTAAGTTTTTAAAATTTATTTAAGTAAAAACAACTTGCATGTCTCTGGAAAACCAAATAGAACATGCAAATGTTAGTTTGGTCACAAAATTAAACATTCCAATTTATCAATTCAGGAATGTAAATTAAATTATTAACCAGAAATATGATTTTTAAAACTAAAATCCAAATTTTTAGTTTTGAATTAAGAGAGCGGTTTGAGATTTCTCAGAAATGACAAATTGGGAAATCTCTGGTGATCTGGATGATCTAGAGGTTCAGGATTTCTTCTGGTGATAGTAGGATGATCGGGGAATCATGGAAAAATGCCTGTATGGTGATCAAGTTAGTGTGGTGACGGTGGTGGATCGGTGAAGTTTATAACCCTAGTTTAGACAAGCTAATTATGTTGGGTCGGGGTGATGGTTCTGGTTGATCGAGTGTATCTGGCTTTTGGGAAATGGAAGAGTGGTTAGTGACGAAGTTATGGCCGGAGATGTAGGTATTCTGGTGATCGAAAATTGGGAATCGAAGACGTTCCAGGTTTTGATTCATGTTACAGGTTTTGGGTTGAACACTCGAATTCGATTTCGAGTGTGTTATCGATGTTCTGATGTTCGTGATGATGTGCGAGGTTGTTATCTGATGTGATAATGCTATAGTAGTTGACGGGTGATGGTCAGAGCCACCGTGCATGTGCACGGTGCTCTTTGTTTTCTGATGATCTGGGCGTAGTAGGTAGGGGTATTGTACTCGAGTAAATACTCGAGTCATTTGATGTTATGCCCGAAGTCAAGTGAGGTTAGACTCGAAGAAAAATTGGATAGGCTCGGGTAAATTTTGTTACAGGTTTTAGAAACCTGACAGTGTTTTAGTTTTTAAAATTTAAACTAAATAAAAAAAAGTAAAGCAAGTTTTAAAACAAAGGTTTTGAAACAAGTTTAAATCTGAATTCAAATGAGTTTGAATTCTAGTTTTTAAAATAACTAAGTTTTATAAAAATGAAATGTTTTAACAACTTTAAATTGGTAAAGTATTTTATAAAATGGTTTTAAAATCTAAAAATAAAGATTTAAATAGGGTTTTAAGTCTAAGTTTAAAATCTGGATTCAAAAATGAATTTGAATCCTAGTTTGAAATAAAATAAAGTTTTTGAATTTAAAATGTTTTAAAACAACTTTGAATATTTAAAGTGTATTTTAAATTGATTTAAATTGAATATGGTTTTAAAACTATTTTAAATCCCCTTTAGAAGATAAGTATTTCTTTAACATGTAATTAAAAGGTTTTTGAATTGTTAAACTTTGTTAAAGTTAAAATTATTTTCATTTTAAATCTTAAAAATAAATGGAATTTAAAAGTAAATTTAAAAGCAAATTGTTTTTAAAATACTTTGTTAATGATAATTAAATCATTAATAAGATTAAGGTTTATCTCATAGTTAATTAGGACTTAATGATTAATAATTCATTAAATTATTAAGGTAATTAAGATGGATCATTAAATAATTTAATTAATTAAGGATTTGGGTTAATTAATTAAGTAATTAAGGGTTTAATTTAATTAATTAAAGGATTAAGTAAGTTAATTAAGATTAATTATTTTGTAATTAAGAAATCATTGATTAGATAAGATTTGATTTTAAATTAATAATTTGAAATTTATTAATCATGTAATTAAAATTAATTAAGTTATAGATTAACACTTAATTAATTAAATAATTAAAGATTAATTAATGGGTTATTATAGATAAATTAATTTGTAATTAATAATGATTTATCTCAGTTAATTCCTTTAGAGAAGTAATTAAAGAATTGTTAATAGTTAATGAAGATCATTAGCTTAGTATTATTTAATAATTAATTAATATGATTAATTTTAATAATTAATTAGATTAATTAATTTAAAGATAATCATTTGTGAATTGTTTAAGTGTAATTACTTAATGGAAGTAATTAAGAAATTAATTACTAATTGTAATTAATTAAGTTTATTTTGATTAGTTTAAGTTAATTAATTAAGTTTAACTAATTTAAAATAATCACTGGATAATTTAAGAAGTAATCACTCAATGTAATTAATGAAGAATAATTACTTAGTGAAGTAATTAAGAAGATAATGACTGGATGTAATCAAATTGAAGGATAATTAGGTAATGAAAGAGATTTGGAAATTAATTACTTTGTGTAATTAATATGTAGAATAATTACTTAGTGTAAGTAATTAATAATTAATTACTTAGTGTAATTAATTAAGAATTGATTAATAAAGTTATTTGAAGATAATTAAGAGATATAATTAATTAAGGGTAATTAATTACTTAATGAGATTAATCTGGGGTGATTAATAAATATAATTAATTAAAGACTAATTATTAAAGACAATTAATTAAGGAGTAATTAATTTATCTAATGAAGTAATTAATGGTAGTTAATTACTGAATGTAATTAATCAAGAGTGATTAATCAATATGGTTTAATTGATGATTAATTACTTAATGTAATTAATTTAAATAGGGTAATTATAAATAAAAATAATTAGGGATAATTAATTAATATAATGATGTATTAAGGATTGATTAATTAAGAACAATTAATCAATGAAGGAATTAATTAATGTAATTAATTAAGGATTAATGTAATTAATTATAGTTAATTAATTAATGAAGTAATTAAAGGTTAATTATTGAATTTGGTTTAGAATAATTAATTTGTGAAATTAATTAAAGTCTAATTACTTGAATGTAATTAAAGGATAATTAATCAAGGGTGATTAATTAAGGTGATTTATTAGAGGGTAATTAATTAATTGATTTGTAATTAATTAACGGTTATGTAAGCAAGATTTATATTGATGAAGTAATTAATTTAATTTTCTTTAAATTAATTAGAGATGAAGTTATTAATTGAATTCATTTTAAATTAATTATAGAATGGTGATTAATAAATCTTTGCTTATAAATGCTGATTGATATTGATTTCCTTGAATGATTTGAGATATCATATATGAGATATGTGATGTTGTATGATATGGATGCTTTGGTTACATTGTGATGATAATATGAATTATCTGTTTGTGATGATAATATGGATTATCTGTTTATGATGATAATGTTGATTATCTATTGTGATATGTGAATTATTTATCTGTGTGTATATAGATTATAGAATTGAATTGTTTTAAACTTTAAAACAACTTGGACCTAAAAGATGGCGTTTTGGATTTCGATGAGGCCGGGATCGGGTTTTCAGATTTGGATATCCGAAAACCACATCGATCCAAGATAACGATAGGTCATGAATCTCAAGTGAAGATGAAGATTCAGAGTGCAAGGATTATCGTCGTTAACTCTGAGGGTGATTCCAAATGAGTGTAACGAGATAATGCCTTCGGTTTCGTTTGAACCCGGAACAAACTTGTATGGATTGAATGCTTTCAGAACATCGTCAGGTGGACGATGAGCATTCTAAGAGATGTGTTCTCTAAGGGTAATCGTAGCCTCAAGCCTCATCAACCGGGAATGGCTAAAACAGGAGAGGCGCAGCAAGGCTAAGTGGGTCATGCCCAAGTAGGACGAGATTTACCCCCGTCTAAAAGTCCCTTTATATTCGGCTGTGTGGGGCAGTTGATTGCAACAACTGCCAAGGTTGTCTTGTTCAGAACTGTTCAGTAAGGAATGGTTCCGGCCTTGTGGTGCAGGGGATTTAGGGTGGATCCTCGGTACGTTGATCTAGGCCACGTACTGTGACGGGCGATACCCCAGTAGCCCTGCCATTGTATGGAATCCAATCTCCAATAAGCACCGTACGTTTTGATTGTGCCCAACTATCCTGGAACGTGAGATGTAAGCATTCCAGCTATTTATGTATTTTACTTGAAAACCCTAGACACTGTTATAATATCACTGGATTTCCTATCAAATGTTTTGGTTAGCGTAAGGTAAAAACTTACCCATGTTTATTTATGGGGAGTCTTACGTGATACCCTTTATTTTCAAAGGTTTTTAAAAAGTTAAGCAACCTTAACCTGTTACTCACACCAGACCCATGTCTGACCTGGAGTTTATTTCTGTTTTTCTTAAACTCTTGGGTACTCAAATTTTTACGAGTAGCCAAGGGATTCAGGTTAGCTTTGACGAATTGTGGATGAGAAATGGAGCAGGAGGCTTCGGCGTTAGATATATAGTTTCCACTATGTGTTCTCTATGTTGGTATCTCTTTGTTGAGTTGTATAACTAGACAGGCGTCTATAACTGTCTAGTTTATGTTGTATAAGTTGTGTAACTCTGATAGATATTGTATATTATGTAAATAGTTATGTGATTAATATAATTTATTCGTTCCGCTGTTGAGATTCTGCTGTCGTTTCTTCTTTCTTCTCTATCTTTCTCTTTTCTATCCCTTTCTTTCTTAAAGATGATACGACTTTTGTGGATAAAAAGTCTGGTTGTCACATAACCAGTTAAAGACAACGTTCCGAATCTGACAATTGATTGAAACTCATAAAATAGTAGTTCAAGACGTATCTCATTCCAGAGCACCCTTTGTTTCCAATGAGAGTATACTCTAGGGGAAAATGTTAACTGGGTTTTTAACCAAGCAGAAATCAATAAGAGTTAGAATGTTGATACGTAGACAGAATGACCTAAAACTTGACAGAGATACTCATAAGCATAGGAGGAAAGCCTCTAGAAAGTATGAAACCAAAAGAGGCTAAGTAGCTAACTCGGCCCGAGTCCACTCCCTTAACTGGGTATCCAGTCTAAATGCCAAGTCATGGCATTCCCATATTCTAGCAAGTGGTCCCCTAGTCTTACTATACATGTTCGTAAAGTTTCATAGAGTCCCAAGGAGTCTATTATGAGGAATGTAAACTGGACGATCCAAACGGCAGTATAATCCAAGTTAAGGAAGAATGGTTACAAAAACTTGTCAAAAACCTATCAAATTACAAGGAGGACATCTAGACAAAGCAAGGAGCCCAAAATAAAAAAAATCAAATATGAACTAGGGATTAGACTCGGCCTTGAATCAAGGCCTTGACTCGATATAGAGTCAAATTGGAAACTTGGGTTTTCGTGGAATTTTTTTGACAATCTTAGACCAGCCCATAGACTTCTCTGGTAGTGGGCTTATGATCTAGTATGGCTACTACCCCTATAAATAAAAACTGTAGAGAAACTAAGAAAAGATCTGGATTTTACTATCACTGCAAGGGATCTCTGTCTATTCTTAAACTCTTTCCACTACACTATAGTCACCATGGTAGCAGCTACTCTAGGCAATTCTAGGACATAGAAACGGTCTCACACCTATGCTTGTGACTAATTCCTTTTCAATCACCATATAATCTAATTCAAGCTAGATCAAACCAATAACCAAAGTTATAAAGTGGACGTCGGCTTAGTTAACAGACGAACCACTATAAAAATCTTTGTGTCTAATTTACTTTTCTACTATTTTCTATTATATTTGCTCTTTACTAACATGACTTGTGCTTTCACATCTTACTCCAGGGTATTGGTCCATTTTTTGGATTAATAGGAGCCCATTTTGTTTTCACCACCATGGCAGACGGTTCTTTGTGACTTTGCTTCAACTATAGGGAGTTGAACAACTTGACAAGGAAGAATATGTACCTTTACCTAAGATAGATGACTTGTTCTATTAGCTTGGAGGAGATAGAGTCTTTTCTCAACTAGACTTAGTAACTAGATTCCATCAGTTAAGGATTGCTAAAGAAAGCAAGTCGAAGACTGCATTTCACACACTAGATGGACTCTATGAGTGGGAAGTGATGCCTTTTGGATTGATAAATGCCCCAGTATACTTTGTGAATATTAACCCAAAGTTCATCCATAGAATCAAAATTAACTTGTACCAAATTTTACAGTCAATTCCGGCATGACATCTTGCGGATTGCGGATTGATTTTGGTTTTTCTGGGAGTTGATAATAACTTAGGATAGCATCTTTCATGTAGCTTACATTATTATCTTTCCAGGAAACTAAAATAAACTTATGCTGGTAATTTTTCTTCCCGATTTGGACTCATCGGTCCATACTTGATCGCATTGGTTGGTCTTGTCATTGCATAGTCGGTGTACCTGGAATAGGAAGAAGTTTCCATGTCGCTTCAGATAATGGATCTGTTATCGATTGTTGATAGATAATGGGTAAGTGTAGAAGAAAAGACATTAATAACTAATATGGATCGCTTTTTCTAGTATGAGTAAGCTATCTACACGGAATGGTCTGTTCAAAGCGTTCGAGACGCCCAGCCCGTTCTCACATAGATTACACATCACAAATGCTCACAGTTAACATTTAGAATCTGACTGGTGATTGATCCATGTCAATTACCTTCCGAATTCCAGTATCAGCCGGGTTAGGTGTTTTATATTTAAAGATTTCATACACCCGGCCATTTTTAACATATGCTTTCTTATACAGAAGGGCGCGCAAATCCTCCCGGTGCAAGTCAATTTAAGGAAGCTCACCAATTTGTGAAGCAGAGTCTCCATCGATTTCGATGAGGGGCTCCTTTTAATCGAAGATGAAATAAATTAAGATACATATACCGATAAAGGCGATGTCAATTTAGGTGACAAGGCCCCAAAGTTGAGTCCCGAACATACTCCCTCACCTCCTTCGGAAGAATGTTTCATGGAAGCTCCTCCCAAGAATGAGCCCATTCCCAGCCCTTTGCTGGAGGGCGCCGATTTTGAATTGGGGGATGTGAGTGACATTTTTATAGATATGGATGCCCTAATGGGTGACTTCACTTCAAAAGGGTAGCCTTCCCAGCCTACCCAAATCATTCCTACAGAAATGGATGTCCTGACGTTAGTTGGCAATCGATCTGATTTATGTATTCTACTGGGTCATTAAACTGTAGCACACACTTCACTTGGATCACAGATTTACTCTTTTTCTCTTACGATATTTTAATCCATCAAATGACTTTTTATAAAGTTGTTTTCTTGTCTGCTATAGGGATCATGTCTCATGGCTTCTATAATGATCTTAACCGAGCTCTTGAGTCTCAGCGTTCGCAAAAGCATTCATGCAGATACTACGTTCCCCATGAAACCGATGAAGAGAGGAGGAGGAGAAAAGATAAGGAGGCAGAAGAACACCGCCGAGCTAATATGGATTAAGATCGCGATAAAGGAAGAGGCCATGAGAAAAGAAAAAGCCCGATTGAATGGGAAGTTCCATCAAAGAAGCTGAAGAAAGACCAAGAACATGCATCCGCCATATATGTTTCTACTTCTACTAGGATCGATGTTCCCTCTTTTGGCATCATGACCTCCTCCACTCATGCTGCAGTGGCCACTTCTCTCACAATTTCAAGGCGAGCCCTTTACATTCTCCCTATTGGTCCTCCGCACCTACAGGTTGCATTTTGCAACTTGTTTTTAAGAGGGTTGTTTTTGATAAACCTGATATGAAGTCGGTTCCCGCAGAATCTTATTCACCCCATCTCCTTGCGATTCAGAGCAGCTTGGAGAAAGTCGATGGATGGGAGAAATTGTGCAAGCAACTTTCTACCATTAATCAAAACAATTACCAGGAAATTCTCTCATTCGAGTCCAAAAAAGATGAATATGAGAAGCAGCTTGTGGACCGTGACTCGAGGATTGAGATATTGAAGAAGGAGAGGGATGACACCCTAAAGAGAGAAAGTAGGAGTGCTTCTTTATTCAAGGAGCTGAAGGAGTCTACCAACCGAACCGCACTCACACTCAGAGACAAAATAAAGAAGTTCCACGCCCGATGAGGCGGCTCTGAAAGAAGAACTGAAGGCAATTGAGACTATGGTCGAGGCCGCGAAGAAAGTCCCTACCGAACAATCCAAAGAAATTGCCTCTCTACGTGCTTAAATTTTGACTTTGGATGCCAAGAAAAATCAACTGGAAGTAGAGAGGTTAGCATGGAAGCTAGCCTTTCAGAGTTCCATGATACTTTCACTAAGGAAATGGAAGGCTTGATGCTACAATTTTAGGCTTCTATATTAACTCCGTGCTATTTGCACCTAAAATGGTCACAAACACCCAAGAATAGTTTTTGTAGAGAAATAAGTAAAGTAAATAAAATTCAACTGAGTAGATGAATATGTATGAAACAGAGAATAACCAATAATCAAAGGCATCGATGTTTATAGTTGGTCGATGTTGTATGTCGACGTCCACTTTGAAGATTATCCTTTATTAATCGCCTTTGAATCTGATTACAATGGTAGAAAACAGCTAGTACTTGATTACAATGAAGTCTAGAGTAACAAGCAGCTTAAAAAGATCCTAAGAATGACCCATCAAGCTGGTATTTATTGATAAAGATGGCCAAATATCTCTTTGAAATCTTGGCTGAAGGACCTTCAAAACCATATGGGCCCACTAGAGGATCGCTAGGCCCAATTCCCAAAGAGAAGGGATCGGTACCGATCCTTTATTTGGTTGAATTTTGGAAAGTGATCCCTATGGTAGCTTCCTCATGCAGAAATATATCTAGCCTCTAAATTTCTTGTCATTTGGATAATTGGAGCTTGAGTTATCGCTTGATCTCTGATTCAACATGGTTTGTGTGCAGCTTTCTACTGATCCCTTCCATGGGATATGTACCAATCCCTCCAAACTTTTCCTTTTGATGTACGATCCCTATGGTAGGTTCCCAAGGGTCCTTATACCTCACTCTTTAAATTTCATAGGCATTGGACCTGTAGATCTTGAGATATTGATTGTTTTTCACAAGAATGCTCTTGTACTTTAAAACATGTTGATCCCTCTTCTTAGAGCCAATCTTTGCAGGTCCCTCATATGCGTTGAACTATATTTCATACTTCAAACATTCTACGTTGCATATCTATCAGTTCCATTCAAGCTCGATTTCACACTATCATATGTGCTTGACTCCTAACCCTCACAATCAATACTCTAAAGTCATCGGTCTTGATGGCAGTCGAATCTAACTCATGCAATCTGTTCAATATCGCTGGGCTAGAATGTCGGATAACACTTGCCCCCCAAAGTATGTCTTCTAATGAACATGACGCACTTTGAATCAAAGTAAGTTAGAGTTGTCAAAAATTAATCCATCCAGCTTCCTGAATAGTTGCTATCCCTTTGTGAATTATTTTTCCAAGGTGCTGAATGTCTCATTGATCGTCATGACGCTCGGTCAATTTCCAATGGTATAAATCCAGGGCTATATTCCATCATTTAATATATGTAAATCTGGTTCCGCAAGTCTAATTAATTTTGGTTATTTGGCCTAGTTTCGAACTTTAAAGCTTCAGGTTTGATTCCTATTTCTGTCGATCTTAAAATTTGAGTTTTTTGGTCATACACGTGCATGTTCATATACACATCCTTGTTATTGGCTTCCGGACGTGTTCTATGTTCACGGGTCGTCGCCAACTTTCTTTGCATTTTATATGTTCATGCTTTTTATAATTTTCATGCTTATATTCATTTATGTGCATGTTCATGGCTGATCTCCCACTCTCTATTCTCTCTTTTCTTTTTCTGTTTTCAAATGTTTTTTAAGGATCGGCATAGGTTTAGCCGACCCCTTTTCTTCAAATAGAAAACTCGAACCGAATCCCTTTTTCATTTATTCCATGTCGATCCCTCCACATTGCCTACCGATCCTTCCTTTTATCTTTATGTTTTAAGGCTCGATGCCTTTTTTGCCGAACCATCTTCCCTTGTTTTGCGTGCCAAACCCTCTTTCCTTATATAAGCTATCAATCTACCTTTCTAACTTCACTTTTTTTCCAACATCCTTCTTTGTACCGAACCTTCTTATTCCATTCACAAAATCGAACCCTCCTACCTCGGCTTGAAATCCCACTGAATCTAACATGTCCTACGAACTCGCTTCCTTACTCTTTCCACTTCCAACGTTTCCAAATACGCACCCTCATCTCTAACCCATACACTCACATATGTAAGTTTTTAAGTTACTTTTCGATTTTATGATGGGACAACGGATTTTTCGCCATCAGAAATCATGGTGGCGCTTGATGGAACGATGGAATAGTAGCCGAAATGGTCTAGAGGAGGTGAGCCATGCGGTGTGACAGGGCTCAGTAGAATAAGTATGGCAGAAGAAGAAGGGAGTAGAGGATGGGTCAGTTGGGACTTGGTGTATAGCGTGGATATGCCCATCTCTCATTTGATGACATGGGAGAGGGATCGGAAGCTTCTTGGGAGGATGGCTAAATAGTGAAGTTGGAAGGATTGGTAGAGTGGACTTACGTGGGAGGACTGATGTTGAAACTTGATGGAAGATGGAGGAGTAAAGAGAGCGGTAGGGTTAGGGATCAGCAAGCTTTACGAAAGTAAAGGGATCGGTACTTCTTGTTTGACGAGAGAGATTAGTTGAATCGCTTTGGGATAGGGATCCTATGGAGGGATCGGCATAGTTGTAGAAGGAAAAGGATCGACATCCTATGTTTGGAGAAAGGGATAGGTCGTGATGCTCCAAGGTAGGAATTAGCATAGAAAGGTCTCCACATAGGGATCGGCACACATATTCTTTGAATTCGAAACCTAATCTAAACTTGCTTGTTTGAGAAATTACTACAAATCCACTTTAATGAACTTGAACATATGATGACGATGAATGATGGGACTTGCATATTCATTATTAAACTTGAGATTGAATAGTCAAATCCTTATATTCAACATGAACTAAAACTTAATACATGGACCTAAATAATAGATTTTACACTTTGATATGCCGATAGTCGATCACAAAGCTTTTGCAACGAACCAATCTCTTTGCTAGTTGGGATGGTCAGTGATGACGGTCGCTCTGGTCAGAATCCAAAGTCTCGTCATTTAACTTCATTTTCTTATTTAAAGTTGTTTATTTTTTGTTATACACTACACTATAATGCACTAGCTCACACTTAGCATGGGGAACAGGTAATTTTTCTAATCTCGCTCGAAGCATTTAGCTACAATGTCTTCTGAACCAGCCTCACAGCATAGCGATCTTGAAGAAAAGTTGAGCTCTGCGACTATATCTGGCAGGCTTTCTCCTGGTTATCAGACTGAACAAATGGAAGTTTCTGGCCCATCAGTCAGCTTTTTTTGGATGTTCCTATTCTTTCGGTGGAGGATGTAAGTCCTACGCCCTACGCAGTAGAAGGCACCATTTTCTTAGGTAACCTAGTAGATTCCCAAGCCTCTCGAATTGGTGAGCCTTCTCTTCGCGGACTATGTTCCATACATGGAATTCCATTCGAAGATATCCTAGTTTCTTCAATAAACGACATGGCTCACTTGCCTCCTGAGGGGCACACAACATGCAACAAATTCATGTGTTGGACCGGATGCTTTCCGCCCTTCAATTCTTTTATTCGAGAAATATTAAGATATTTTGGAATAGCTCCCACTCAACTTCACCCAAACAGCTACGCTTTCTCCATGGAACTTTTCTAATGTTCATGAGCATTCTGTTTCATCCACCAACTCCTAAGGACATAAGGTTCGTTTATAACTTTAAACGACGGTCAGGAAGTCCTTTCTATGTTTTCCTTGAGCCTCCACCCTACTGCCAAGTCTTAATGGGTGCTTAGAATAAACTTTCTCCTTTTAAACACAATTAGTTCTACGTTCGGTCTTCGCCAAGCTTCGCAAGGCAATGGTTGGAAGGACGTAAGTTTTTTCTTCGCTTCACTCTTAAATCCGTTAATCCAAGTCATATTTTTGAATCAACTAACATCCTAAATATCTATAGGTGTCTGCTCATGTCCTAAGGGTAATAGTTTTTCAAATAATTCATGCCAACCCTGTTTAAGATAGGGACATTAGACTTCTCGTAATTGACGAGTTATTATCTCTATTCGGGCTGTTGAAGGAGGGTCGTAGCATTGGGCTCCCTAGAAGAGCTGCGTTATCGAGAAACATTGTAGAGCAAGAAGGGGATGTCAAAAACCATGTCATGCCTCCAGTCGAGGGGACATAGGATGACGTTGAAGAAGTCAAAATTAGGGGTGCCCAGACCAATGAGCCAGGCGATGCTGATGCTGGCCTAGGAAAAACGCCTATGGTCGAACCGTCACAAGATGCGCAAGCCCAAATGCCAACTAAGAGAAGGAAGAAACTGGCATATAAACTTCATAGAAGAAAACTTCTAAGGATCTAGAATTTATAAACACTTCTGTTAATGAAGAGTCATCTTCCTAATGCTTTCAATGAAAGGATTTTCAAATCTCCAGATCCCTGATGACTTTATGACTTATGACTTTCCAAACATTAATATCAAGGGGCTCAATTCTCCCGCCAGTGGTGGTGGTGGAATTCTTCTTAGCGATCGAAAAGAGAAAATACCTATAAGTAAGGCGACGACTACTGGTCCGTCTGGGGGACACTAGGACACTTACAGTCATGTACACTCCATTATGCACTCTTCACCTATCTTTTATATAATGGTTACTTATACATTTTCGTTTGGACTTTGCAGGCGCAATTACTCGGTCTCGAACTTTTAATCGCCTAATAGGCTCTTCGACGCATTATGGATCTAGCCTTGGCTCAGAATCAGGCATGCAAGGTGAAAGATGCGATGACCGGGAAAAAGTCATCGTTCAAGGGATCTTCTTTTTCCAAGCTTATGTCCCTGTCTCAATCATTTCGCCAAGAAGATCAGCATAATCTTCCTGTTTATAGTGGAGATCAAACTTCTTTCCAGGGACCTCAAATTGTCGTATCGCATGAGCATTACTCCAGTTCTTCCAGCTCCAGGCAATCTTGCAACCGCAGATCGGGAAAGCATCCAATTGCCACTTCCGATCCATCTTTGCTGACCCATCTTTTGATACTTTCACACTAGAGAAATTGGTTGAACTTAAGGTTACTTTTCCAAAAATCTATTTTGACGGGCTTAAGTTCCTTCCCTCGATTCATATGAACCCGAGGAACTACAAAGTAAGCTCTCTTGCATGTGTTAACAACATTTTCATGCAACATGAGTCATTCTAGCACTTAGCGAAAAAGATCTCTGAGGTGTCAATCGAGTGACAACATGAAATAGATCGTCTCAAGCTAGAGACGAACCATTATAAAGATATAATCAAGCACCAAGATAATGAGATATTGGAGTTGACAAAAAAACTAACCGAGGCACAAAAGAGTGCCAAGGAGACGTCTGAGGCAGTGAGTCGTTTGGAAGTTTCCAGTAAAAAGGAACTTAATGATGCCCTCAATCGCGGCGGCGCACTCACTTTGGAAAAGGATTCCTTGCAAAAGGAGAAAGATATCTCGCCTCGCTGCATTGAGGAGCTCAAAGAGCGTCTTTCTGTATAGGGAAAAATATTGATGAATCCTTAGAGTCTGATCCCAAAGGCCCACTTCTTTCCAAGCGCCTGGAAAGTTGGTTTCTTTTGGCCCGAGGCAAGATTTAAGCTACGATACGGATAAACTCGGTTATCAATCTAAAGTACCGACCCATATTCTGAAAGGAGTCACTCCGGTGACAACCTGGAGCCAGCCGGACGCAGGTCTACATTACTCCCCATTTTCGAGAGGTTTCATTCTTCTTGCCCAATGGTTTTAGGATTATTTCCTTGTTTTGAAAAATCCGTAGGTCATCTGGGTTCAGGCCAAACTCCAAAAGTGACGGTGCCATGAAGCAAAAAGCGATATCAACAAAGATTCCGACGACCATCGATGTTCGGGGGCCCGATGCTCAAGTCATCAAAGCACTAAATGATGATAAGGCTGAAGATCCACTACCGATGGATGAATCTAATGATATTGTGATTACCGGTGCCTCCGAAGGCATTGATGAGATCGGCTTGAAGGAGCACATCGAGAAGGAGGAGTTGTAATAGGGAAAAGCGAAAGCCGAGTCCGTCGAGGTGGACATTGATGATCCAAATCTCGTCCCAGTACAAGTCATTCCACCCGATGGGTTGATTCCCAAAGAACTCCCTCCAAGCTTCAAACACTCTCCTACCAAGAGAGGTAAATGATCGAGGAAAAGAACAAACGGAAGTTAAGATAGTGCCACTTACGAGAAATCCAAAAAAGAGAGAAGACAAAAGAAATAGCCGTTACTTCGGCTTGGTGTGCACATAGCTTGTACAACTGTTTTTTTCCTTTGTTAGTCATGGTTGTATGGGTACGACCCATGGTTTTTTGAACAAATTTGTGCCACAATTTTGAAATATATCACTATGTGAATAAAAGTTGTTGTTTTCTGTTGAGCTCTCGTGTGAACTGTTATTTAAGTAGTTGAACTATTGCCTTCCATTCAGTGTGCTTGTAATTTGTTATTCGTCAATTCTAATAACAATCCATTTACTCTATCTCAAGGCCTCCACGTAGTCGTGGCCTTGAGTCGCATCAAACATTAGGCTCGAGCCTTAGTGTCACTACAACAAACAGGGGCTTTCATAGCATTTGAAAAATGCTATTGCACCCTACCATAGTGTTTCAGAGAACGCTAAGGAACAATATGCTTTGGTAGACCTTCAGCTTTAAATAGCAGTAAAAACAACGCTATGAAACATAATTTTTCTATAGCGTTTTTACTGTGCTTTAACCTAAAACGCTATAGGAAATATTATCCCATGGTTACTTTTGATAGTGTTTTTTTTTTCATATTTCTATAGAGTTATTATGAATATTTTGTAGCGTACATCTATAGAGTTGGTTTGCATATTTGCATAGCATGTTTTGTACACATTTTTAAAATGTTTAGTTAGTATAGCATTGGGTAAATAACGTCTTATGATTACTTTCTATAGCGTTTGTTTTACGACAACATTTCTCAGACGCTAGTAAATGTAATAATTATTTGCAGATCTTATTTATTGTCGTTTCATCTTTTTCATATATACAATATCCATTTAGCCAATTCTTCTCTGCATATAAATATAACATATTTTCACAGATAAAAAATATGTAAATTACAGCACGATATTTCATACGTATTCAAACAACCTTTTCCATATCCAAACGGTATTTCATACATATTCAAACTTTTGGCATAACCAAACATGGTATTTCATACATATTCAAACAACTTTCGTCATATCCGAACATAGTAGTTCATACATAACGTTCTAGCAACTTTTTCCATGTCCATACATAATATTTCGTACATATTTACATCAACGTACTTATAGACCAGTCAAACATCACTACAACAAATAAGACCTTTAACAGCGTTTCAAAAGTGCTATAAATGCTATTAACAACGTTTTTACACATGATGCATATCGACATGCAGTTATATGTCAGAGATATACAATGACAAGGAATAAACGCTATTAAATGTCTTTTTTTACAGCGTTTCCCTGGTGCCATGAAATCATTTAACAGGTTTCGTGTAATTTGGTAGAATTTTTTTACGGCGTTTCAAAACGCTGTTAAATGTCCTTTTTATAGCATTTTTTCATTGTTATGATATTTATTTACAGCATTTACTTATTGCAATAAATCTGCGTTATGTTTTTAGATACAATTTAACGGTGTTTTTAAAACGCTGTTAAATCATTCGACAGCGTTTAAAAAATACCGTGAAATGTTTTAACAGTGTTTTTAAAAACGTCGTTAAATTGTATATAAAGTTAAGTCAATTAGGATTTTTCTATTTTTTTGTAAATTCCATTTTAGTAAACATCGGCCACAATGTGTATATATACCACATTTCAAAATTAACATATTATATCAACACCACATTTCAAAATCA
Source organism: Allium cepa (assembly GCA_030765085.1). Taxonomy (NCBI): domain Eukaryota; kingdom Viridiplantae; phylum Streptophyta; class Magnoliopsida; order Asparagales; family Amaryllidaceae; genus Allium; species Allium cepa. The sequence goes on along the minus strand of CM060941.1, from coordinate 829,165,698 downwards.
ATATATTATATCAATACCATATTTTGGACACATATTTGATAACCAACGTATGAAATTTTGTAATCAAAATAAACAATATTCTTACACCAAACATAAATAGTTTGTCATCAATAGTTCATAAAAAAAATATAGAGCAAGTAGCAACAGCAAAACAAAAGCAAGTAGTACATACGTTAAAACCAAAAGGTAGTTCTAGCAGCAAAAATAATTTCGATCCATAACTCATTGCAACTATTTTTTGCATCACGGTCATCTATCTACCTGTAAAGAAAAAAGTAATGGTTGAGAATTAATTCATAAAAAAAGTGTACACAAACTTAAATCGGATTCATAATGCAAACATTAAATATTCATCACACTATTTCATTAGGCGATTGACTAATACAAAGTATATAACATGCCATAAAATCAAATAGCATTTAAAAGTGAAGTAGAGTAGTTTAAGAAGTACATCAATTTGCTCAATTCTTCAGAGTGGTTAAATTTTCTTTACTGATTTGTTTAATAATTAAAATACAATGCAAACGTTGTAAATAAAAGAATAACAGCTCTGTAAATAGAATCAAGCATATATAAGAACCTATGGTACAGATAGACTCAATATGCAATTATACTAGTCAAGGTTTGAAATTTTGTCTTTAGTTTCCATTCCGGTTAGCGGAAAATTTCAACTTTCGGTCCCATTTTGAAAATTCCCTTTTGATTCAAGTTTCTAAATTCTAGTACAATTTTTCTACATACGCTAACAAATATGCAATATTAATACTAGACAAAATTTATACAAATTATGTAAAATAAATTTATTGAAATGAACTTAAACTAAAATTATTAACCTAATTATAATTTAATTGTTATCCAAATCATTAATCAAATTTATATAGCCATGTAAATTTATTTTATTATTCTCAACCTAATTTAAAACCTAGACTAAAACACCCAAGGCCCCAAACGCTGCTGCTTCTCCTTCAATTCCACAAACGACGGATCTGGCCAAAAATATAACGCATCAGGTCCGGCCCACGCTGGAACCCGGACAAAATCTTCGAGATTTTGGAATTCCGGTTGGAAGCTTGAACCATAATACTAGTAGTTAAATTTTCTTTACAGTTTATATTTAACAAACAAAGCAAAAAAACATCCTTCTTTTTTCCTTTTTTTCAAATGAGAAGGCATGTTTGATATGGCTTCTCTTATCATTTTTTCTAAATTGGCCTTCTAAACCGAAAGCAGGTTTTGAAAAATACAAATAGATTTTTGCAAAATCAATACAAACTCCTGTTTTTAACAACTGTCTACAGTTTAGAATGTATACTACAATATTTACATCCTTGCACTAGATATTGTTAGGATCAAAATAAAACATAAATATAACTCAATGTGCATGCATAGGCACGCACGTGCTCGCATGCACGTGTGGGCATACACACATCTTTATCATCATTACCATCATGAATAAATAAAGGAAAACTGTGATTAATGGATTATGTGTTTTAGGAAAATTGGTGAGGAGAATTCTTTACTTGAAACCAAAAGATATTCCCAATAATATTGAGTGGTGATTAAATTTAGAATCTAATCAATAGTCCTTATGGTTAAACCTAGTTTTCATCATATTAATTCCTTGACATGAAGGACAATATCACGTAGTGGTACCTCAAAAGGAACTCGACATTATAAAAGATGATTACTTATAGCTAAGGAGGCATTTGTTTGCAGTAGTAAGAATTGAAGTTCTGTATGTATCAGTAACAAGTAAAAAAACAAGCTTAGCAAACAACATTAAGTTTAGATGAATGGTGCTACCTCTCACGACATTGTTTCCCAATGCGTCCGTGCAAATGTCTAGCAATTTTTGGCCACTTCTCTGATCCAAATTTATTTACCATTGCAACAAGAGCTTCGTCTTCTTGAACAGTAAATGAAACAAAACCCATTATAACGAAGAAACGTAACATATTACCAATGTACATCATGCAGTCTTATTTTAATTAATATGCCTATTCTTTCATGAAAAATCGTATTAAAACATGGGAAAATCTAAATACCTCTTTAGACCAAGCTCATTTAACTAATTCAGGATTTAAAACCTTCTTCCATCTATGCAAGCAATGAGCATCAGTGTGACCTACCAATTGTGCTAATTTATGTTCTAACGACGCTAAGAAAATAAACTTTTGTTGCAGTGGTTGGAATGTGAGCAACATTGGGATTGTATCGAACTGTAATTTATACGGCTAAATTAAACAAAACTGGAATGTGAGTAATATAGGCACAAGATTGAACTGTAGAGCAAAGAGATAAAAGGATATATATATGTATGTATGTATGTATGTATGTATGTATGTATGTAACATCAGGCAAAATAGTCTCACAAATCGGTAGAGAGAAGCTTGACATAAAATGCACCCTCAGCTGCTATATACAAAAATTACAAGGACAATGCATTTAGTTCTGACCGGTTGAGTGAGGCCAGAATTCAGCTACTGTGCCGAGTTCTGACTAGAACTAAGCTGAAGCTCCGAGTTCTAGCTAGAACTCAGCTACTGCTCCGAGTTCCAACCGGAACTGTAAACTTTTACTTTATTAAAAAAATACCAAAACTGCAAATTAAAATGCCTTTCGAGTAGTAATTTTCATCTGCATCTAATAAGATTTCAAATTATTTTGGTAAACTAAATTTGTAATTATATCAAAATCAATAAGCAATCTGTAAGTACTTTATAATCGAGAAACCATTTTCCTGCTAGTGATTGTTATAGTAACTAATGTTAAGTCTTTGAACCTTTATGCATGGAGCAGTCTTGTAGTTGCTATGCTATTTAGTATTTACTTATATTTTCCTAGTTCTAGCTCCGATCGATGGACGTTATCCGTTTAACTACCTGATATCATGCGTTAGAGATAAATTTCATACCGGGGGAACATCACCAAAACTAGGCCTACCAATCCACTTTATACTCGATCGTGTCTCTCCACTTGAGACGAGCTCTTCAAATTTATGATATTCTTCTTCTTGTGCGATCTCCTTGCCTTCATCCTGTAGCTCGGTAACTCTAGCTTCTTATTTTTCCTGTGTATACACACATATAGAGGTTATATATGTGTGTGTGTGTGTGTGTGTGTGTGTGTGTGTAAATATGTATTTATGTATATGTATGTGTATGTATGTATGATAATAGCTATAGGCATAGCCTATTATGTATGGTTTCGCAATGCGTCCTGGAAAATGTTTTGCAATTTTTGACCACTTCTCTGGTCCAAATTAATTTACCATTGCAACAAGAGCTTCACCTTCCTGAACAGTAAATGAAACAAAACCCATTATGACAAAGAAATTTAACATATTACCAATGTACATCATGCAGTCTTATTTTAATTAATATGCCTATTCTTTCATGCAAAATCATATTAAAATATAGGAAAAATCTATATACCTCTTTAGACCAAGCTCCTTTAACTAGTTCAGGATTTAAAACCTTCTTCCATCTATGCAAGCACTGAGCATCAGTGCAACCTACCAATTGTGCAGCTGTGAAGTAGAAAATTGCAATACTCATGGTAAGCAAAAAAGATAAACTTAATAAGCAATGTTACAGCAAAAGGATCCTCAAATCCAAAGTTATTGATAAGTTTTTGAAACTGTGCACGGTAACTTCTTCCTATTGATATGCATATGTTCCCTATGTAACCACATAAAACAAGCTGTTAACAAAGACCAAAATTTTGACTACTATTACTACCATGCGACAGTAGAAACCGATGGACAATTTTTTTTTTACACTATTCAGTCAATGGCATTAAAAACGTAAAAATGTAATTCTCAACCGAGGTTTATTTAAGATTTTTTAAATCTTTTTGAGAAGTTATGAAATTCTCTGGAAAAGAATGTATTTTCAAAAAAATAACTTCCTAACAAAACTTGAAATTATTCTTCGAAAATTATTGGAAATATTTGATATTTTTAATGATATTTGAATTTATCGAAAATATCGATTGATTTTTAATAATATTTGAAATTCTCGGGAAATAATATTTGTCCAAAAAAATATAATGAATTTGTGAAAATTATTAACCTTTTATTTAAAGCAATAAATATATGATTTTTATCATTATTTATTTGAGCCAACAAGGATAACTAAGTTAGTTGATGTTTTGAACTTTGAGACTAAAAGCCACGAGTCCAAGCCCAAAACCGACACATGTTGGCACTAAATAACCATGTTTAAAAAATGCTATATATTTGGAAGGATTGTGATAAAAATCAACAAGATGCTATAAAAGAGAATTTATAGACGTTACAGACGTGCTAAGAACAAAACTAACGAATGAATTGGTTGACGATGAAAAAATTCTGTTGTACTAAGAAAGTCATTTGGCAGAATAAATTGGTTGTTATGGATTCGAGGGTTCTAACAGGCTGGTAAAAAAAGGTATGAGGGAAAAATGGAGAAACAATTTTCTTTGCTATATATATTATCAGACTTCCCTTTTTGCGGTGCTTTATTTATTTTATTAATGATGAAGTGCAAAACAGTTGTATTTTCCTTTTACACTTGTTTGAGTAGCTATATGTTGCATTCATTTGTTTTATGTTTAGCCGTACAGGTGTTTTTGAGTGTGACAATTTCGATACTCCTGCACCTGTTTGGAGCACAAACAAATATTTGTAACCCTAATTTATTGCTATATGTAAAGTACATTTTTTTCAAAAAAAAATACAATATCGTAAATGAATATTATATATAGAAAATTAAACTTACGATTTTTTTGAAATAACATTGTACCTGCTCATAAATAAATTGATACTACACATAGCGGTAGTGCAGTACACAAATTTACTTGGGAGGTACGCAAAGAAAATTAAGTAGGTACCTTGGATGATAATTAAGAAAAATAAGCTTTCTAAATACAAAAAACAAAAGATGCCCTAGATATTTTGGGTTCGAAGAGTTTTAATTTGCATCACTATGATAAGAAAAACCTCATTATTGATCGGTTTCATCGACAATGTCATACATGTAAAGACATAACTACAATATGTTCACACAAGTGATGTTCTATATTCCATAGAACTTAAAATTGTAGAGGCCAGTTACATAAAAACAAAGCAATCAAATTGGATGAATAAGTATATTTGTTTGTTACAACAGAAAATTATTAAAACTCTATATATTTCCATTTATAGCATATGCATAGTAATATTCAATCCAAACCACTTCCAACCAAAAGCAAACATATTTGAGACAACTAAGGTTTGGTCATCTCTGTAGGGAAGGTAAATGTGAAGCATAATAACATTATCCCTAATAATTGTCACTATAAGGAGTGCTGGCAGGGTCATGTGAAGACATGGTTCTATCGACCGCCAAAAAGAGTAGGAGAGGAATTGAAGACTGAAGAAAGCACCCAATGTTTTCTCAAGACCAGTTATGCACTGCTAAACCAGAAGAACAACATGAAAATTAGATAAGGTACGGTATTTGTTCTTGATGAACTCAAGATAGTTAGGGTCAAAAGGAATTGGGCATGAATTATGGAGTATTTGTCATGTTAAAAAACTATACATTTAACTGATATATTTCCCAAGCACCAGATATTACTAGCTACAAAAATAAACCATTTAGAAAAGGCACTAAAAAGTTGCACTGCAATATATTATGTTTCTTCTTAGAATGCTTTCAATTCCAAATTCCACTTCGCCGAATTGAATGAAATATATAAATATGATAAATAGAGATTTAATGTTGTGCGCATTGCAAGTTGAAAGGAGGGAAAATGTTACACACATATTCTATAGATTGTCCTTGATGAGTTTCTTCATGTCAGTCTCCGCAGTATGAAGTTTACAAGGCTTTCACATTGTTACTTTCCAGGTTCAATACCTAGCAACCAAGTAAGTTTTGTCGATGCTTCTTGAATAGAAACCAGAAAATAAAACAAAATTCAGTAAGTATATCAAGCTTCAATCGTATTGATATACAACTTGTTCGTTTCGTTAGATCTGATTATCTAAATCTCATTATCCAATCACCATGACACGTATGCTTCCTAAAAAAGTAGATACAAAAAATAGAAATATAAATGCTAATAATTCTGTATGTATAATGATTGATTTGGACCAAAAATTTGGAATATTAGACATGCATAGTTGTTGCATATTGATAATTCTGTATGCATAAAAATATTATTGCATTCTCCCTTCAAGATAAAGAAATGCAAGGAAAAAGAATGTAATGCATCACTTTGTTACCATTGCATTTTTTAAAGCACGTCATGGCCTACCTGAAACTTGAGTCAAAAGAAAATAATTTTGACTACTAATTCAAACACAAGAAATACCCAAAGAACATGTTAACTTGTATGTTCCCATTTGGATTTACTGACGCGTATATATTTACATCTAATCTTAGATCCATATCCGATATGTGATTCAGTCGGCTTGGAATATGATCTATGCTCATGGACCGAGAACTAAGAATAATTCAATAATAAATCCAGCAATCAACCAACTCAATCAACAACAATAAATAAGAAATTACCTCAAGATAGTTTGATGAGACCAGTTTAGATGCAACAGATTTTAGAAAAAAAAACTAAATAGCACGATTGCATGTAATGACTTGAACTAATCTTACTCTAAAATTTCGATGACGACGATGGCTAATAGCTGCTGGAGATGATGGTTGTCGATCGACTGCAAAGGGGACGAGGATAAAGGGAGCCAATCGAGTGCAACCAAAACGACGATGAAGGCACCGATTCGCTAACGAACTACATGGAAGAAATTTTATTTTGGAGGAAGTTGTCAACTGAAAGTTTTTAGCTTTGTTTGGACCGGGAATTAGAAATTTTCAGGAAGTTTTTGGTTTTCAGCAAAATGAAGGGAGGGAAAGTAAAAAGTAGAGCACCTATAGCGTTAGGGTTCGTAAGTTTAGCACTAATTTATGTTCTAATGGCGACTGTTTAAAAATGATATTTCGTTATGCTAAGAAAATAAACTTTTGTTGTAGTGCATTTGATATCTAGCTTGCTTTGCTTTTGATACCATTGGTGTCACAAATTTTTGTAATACCAGACATCAAACCTGAGACAGAAAATATAATGAATTTAAAACACCAATAGCTTTTGAGCTAACTAATGTTCACAAACTATAATGACGAAAAGCATCACACCACTCATTGAACCAAGAGAATATTATTATACAACAAAGCAGCTTTAATTTCATCAAAACAACAAATACATAGATAAAGCATCACGATCATATACATGCTTCAATAATATAACATCAAACAAGCTATATAGTAAATGATAAAATATGGATATATATACACACACACGCACGCACAAAGTGGCAACTTAGCTATAGAGTTCAGCCAAGTATAACACTTCATACAACTCACAGATAATGTCTGTCTTGCAAATATTACATGACCATCCATACCATATTGAGCACCAGCTTATTGATAAGGAATTCTCCTATTATTCTATATCTATCCCATATTAAAATTTCAATCTGGAAACTTTATTCAATTATTTATTCACTTGTTTTATCTAAAATAAAATAAAATATTATGGTCCCATCAAAATGAAGATCAGACTTGTTTTATATGTCCCTAGACTAGGCCAAAGGTTGGAGGCAAATAACTATAATGAATCAAATGTATTGACAGGTTACAAACTAACTTATTTATTCCAAGGTTCCAAAGTCCGGACGGCACACCGGAGTTCCGGCCATCTCGGCCGGATTCCGACGTGGACCGGACCGGAACTTCGCCCGAAAGTCGTTCAAGGCTTCTTACCCCCCCCCCCCCCCCCAAAAAAAAAGAATTAACAAAAAATAAATGACAAATTTGATATAGAAAATCACATCATTAAGATTCTAGATTTGCTCTATAAATCCATACCAGATACATATGAAAATTTGCCTCGTCGCTCTTCTTTTCTTCTGATTCATCATCATTTGGGTTTTCTTGTTCAAGATCGGACTCTCTTGCAGATCTTGAATCGACCTGGACGGCTTCAAATTGATATGCGTTTAGGTTTTTTTTCTTTCTTTTTTTGTCTTCGTCAATTACCATCTGCGTTCAAGAATAATTAGGACAGCTGTTGGCGATGAGGAAGATACAGTGGAATAATGGATGGAATAATGGCTGGCTGAAATAAATGGTTTATAAAATATGAAGTGAACTAGTTTAAAATAGAATGAATTACAGAGTAAGCCTTAAAAGTAATACAAGAATTATATGAAATTACAGAAACGAGTTGTTGCTTATGCCCCTACCACCATGCTTGTGCATGAACTACAAATGGCCAGTTTTCATTGAAACGTATGACAAACTATATTACTTATTCGTAATTTAATAATTGGACAACTATGAATGGATGATCTATGATGCAAGTAAAATATTGTTCGATTTGCATTGAAATGTATTAACTTTGAGTAATTAAATGTTCATTTTTTTCGTTTCGATGGTTGATTATGGCAAGTCATGACATCGCTTGGAATTATTATACGGCGGTAATTAGTAAAAAGAGAAATAAATATGTAACTATTGTCACAAAGTAATTTGTGGTGGCGGTATAACACCTATTAAAGAGCATTTAGTAGGACAAACAGACAGTTATTGTTGAAAATTATTCGTTTTGTGGGACAAATCAACCGTAGGCTGTTGAACCATCAAGTAGCCAAGACGAACCATTGCCCTTTGATAATACGGTGATGACATTTTTAAGTTCAGATCAGATGCAACAATATGCTTTCCAGCATATTATAATCCGACACAAGATGAAGATAGCGATGGACAAAATTTATCATGTGCTCAGAGAAATAGTTTTTGATATTAAACTTTATGTTGTATATTTTTTATATTCGATGTAACTTGAATAATTAAACGTAATTGACTATTAGTATTGCATATTTGTTTGTTATTTATAAAAAAATTACCGGAATTGACAAATCGGAATTTTCGAGAATTCCGAAACAGGACCGAAAAATTAAAAAAATTTATTGTAAGAGCGAACCCAACGAAGAGTAGGTTGAAATGCAACATACACTCATTTGTTTGAGAGACAAACAAGGTACACAACGTTCGCGATTGGGTCTTGATTTATCTAGCTTTTTAAAACCCAGATAAACTTATATGTGTTGTTTTAATTAACAGTACAACAACTGGTTGAGAATGAGTAACAAGGAATGCAAAAGATAGCCGGCGATAAGAAAACCCAGTAAATTTTTTGATTTTCCACTGACCAAGATTTGTGTGGGTGCATGCATATGTAAAATAGTGCAAAGTATATTAAATAACAGAGGTCTCATACTTTTAGTAATGGGGTCCCTCTAATGCAAACAGTAAAATATTATCAAACCGTTCATTTGGCTCTAACATCTCCCTAATCAAAACAAAGCATGGGTAACTAGTTCCTTTTAATTAGTCTAACTCTAGGAGTCAAAAGTCAAAAACTATAATTAAAATAATAATGATGTATACTAGAAAAAAATATGAAATACAAACTTTTGAAAGTTTTCTTGAGAGTTGATAATGAGAGTGACACTTAATTTAAGCATAGCATTTATTTATTTATTTATTTTACTTTTGTTTAAGTTAGCTTTTGCCTATCCAAATTGACTTTATGAGCTTTTGAATAACAGGTCGATTTAAGATATCCAAATCATCCTTTAATTGAGAATGGAATCAACTTCCTAAAAGGAGGATATATGCTTAGGACAGGATCCAATTTGTCCTAAATCCTAGTCAGGGGATCAAGTTAACAAAGATAAAAAAAACTTACACTTAAACTAAGCTATTTTAAACTACAAATTCTTCATGCGTTTACAAAAACAAAAATAATTTCCTTCAGCCCAGGTATATAGTCTCCACGCTTATAATATGATGGACTCTTGGCTGATCTCCATTCAGCAGTTCCCATGCCATCTACAAAATCAGTCAAACCATTTCATTAGACAACACCAATACAAATCAATATCGAAAAAACTTAAATTAATTTTCATAACAAACTGCACGCCCAAAATCAAATTAACATACAGTGGTTATTCTCGCAAACCAAGATAACCGACAAGTTCCACAATGCGCTCATATTCAAAGCTTCAAACAACTGCCCCTGATTCACAGCTCCATCCCCATACATGTGTAACTTCTTCAATTGTATGCAATCAGTTAAATGTTTAACTTCTTCAATTGTGAATGAAGTTATATACACTTAAAAGTTTCATATTAAACATAGATGTTTCCACTTTAATATAGTTCAGTTTGTTGTAAACTTGTAGTTATTCTCAAATCTGAATTCACTCTAATTGGAGAAGTTGTTACTGTGTGCACTTACTGCATAACACCTACTTTTACGATGTGTTTAAAGGCAATTATTTTTCAGTTTTTGAACATATTCAGTGCAGATCTGTTGTTTATGAAATATGTAGCAATGTATGATTATCATCATCCCCCAAAGTTTCTCTAGCATTAATAGGATATCCCCGTCTAGATATGCCCGGATCACATCATAAGCATAAGCTATAAGCACCCACAAGAAAGTAAACCAAGAATGAAAAACCAAAAAATGATCGTAAATACCAAGCCACTTCTCTTTTCGTATGGCATCCATGAATATAATAAAACCAATTGTAAAATTACCCCCAGACAAATTCTAGCTGCTTGAGCAAAGTCGCCAGTTCATTGAGAATAATAAAAACCATAGCTATCAATTCTCTTTATCATATTAAGGTAAGAAGAACTAGCGATGAGCATTACAGTTTGAGGTCAAAGATAAAAGAGACAGCTTGTACTGAACATGATCGCCTAAGCTTGTGCTTAAAAGACCATAAGAGTGGATAGGGATATGGAAACAGGAGAAACAAATTTACTTAAAAAATGATTAAAGTTGATAGCAAGATGAGGATGCTTTTACGATAACATATATATATATACATAATTAAAGAAAATTATTGGTACTAGTATGATTTTTTACATGCCTTTATATATATTAGGACTTGTAGTATTTAAGGTTTTAACTTGTAAGTGAAATTAAATTATATTTAGAATTCAATCAAACTTACAAGTGAAAAAGATTTTAACAGCCCTGGAGTACTTTCAGCAAAATTTTCTCACGACCACACTGATTTAGTGCTTTGGTCACGCTCTTCTATCGGCCACATTTCATGCTTGCTTTACTCATGCGTGATTCAGTGCCTCATCACGCTTCATTCCATACTTGCCCAGAAATGCTCTCATCATGCTGCTGCACACACAAGGCCGCTAAGCTTTCTTCATGTCTTGCCATGCTTCTCTGTTATCGGTTCTTAAAGCCCACTTCGGCTGTAGTTTCAGTCTCCATCTACATGAAGAGACATTAAGTTAAAATTTCAAATCTAAATCTATAAACCCAACGGCTAGTAGAGACTCTATGAAAAGTAGATTTTGAGGCAGGAAATCTAAATGTAATCTCTCCGTTTAAACCTACTCCTAATCTTCCCATTTGCATCTACTCCCACCACCTCACCTATATTCAAACTCATCTCCATCCCCCACACCTCTCTCAGTCTCACTATCCCCGGCTTTATCCTTACCCTGTCCTTACCCTAAATGCCTTACCTTTTCAACCATCTACTCTTTACATACCCAACTCTATTTATGAAGAACTAATTCATGAAAATAATTAAAAAATGGCTACGCATGAAGAATTAATTCATGAAAATCAAAGAAAATACTCAACTTAATTTATGCATGCACACCTGGTTATGTTTATATGTCAAAAAATCAATAATCAAAACACACAACCCAATTTCATGTCTGTTCTACATGGTGACTCAAAAGCGACTGGTTTAAGGTAAATACCCAACTTAAGAAGCAAATTTTATTTCAAGAAATTAGAGGGAAAAAAAATGAGTAGAAGCAAAAAGCCGAATGTGAAGGCAAAAAGCCAAAGGTTAAGAATTTCACCTTGTTAATTGGATCAACATATGCTACTCACTCACCATATATATTTCCTTACCATGTGTTTTAAGGAATGCAATTGCATACCTACATGAGAATAATCATGAATGAAATAGGTATATTTTTATTTATGTAAAAAAAATATGGACAACATGGTGGAATAAATTTCACAATTGAGTAGCTGGTATGGTTTCTAAAATATGGATAAAGTGTGAGACTATACATCAGATTACAATGAATAAATAAAACTTTAACTTGGATAAAATTGACATGTCTTTGATTTAATAACGAATATTTTAATTTTAAGCACATCGGTTTATCTTTCAAACAATAATTTAGATTACTCTAATTCAGCCATAGCCTACTCGATATGCTAATGATACAAAATAGCATAATATATTCGTAATGGACCCAGTACCATTGAACCAGTGCAGTAAATTAGAGAACCACTATGCACATTATACTAAGGTGTTATAACATAGTTTCAAAAGAGTGTGAGGGAGAGAAGACAATGGATTAGAGAACGCTAATATCTCAAAATGTGCTAAGATACGTTAACTTATAGGATATCAACAAATAATTGCAATTAAAAATTCATTGTAATCAAGGGTCAAAACGGATTCCGATCACTTGAAATCATAAATTAGTGGAAAACTAATAGAGAACCTTCAAGTGGACGTAGGCCCATATTTTCGAACCACTATAAAATCTGCATGTGATTGTTTTTTGTTTTGTTTTTCATTTGCATTCTTCATTTATACTCTACTCTCTTTCTCTTTTGGGTGTTTGTGCCCATTTTAGTTCAAGCATATAATAATGAAAGTGTATAGGACCGTATAATATGGATAAACAGTAATACAGAGTATAGATAGTAAATAACGTGAAATATAAATGCAGTAAGTAAAATGACACCAGAGATTTTATACTGGTTCGGAGCACCGTCCTACGTCCAGTCCCAGACTAACTTCTGGCTTTAACTAACAATACCCTCTCTTAACCCAGAAGAATAGGTAAACAACACCTGAGCAGCAGAACATGATTTTTGCCTCAGCAGCAGAAGAGGACTTTCCCTTGCCTTAGCAGCAGAACAAGACTTTAACAAAGTACAATGTAGTTGACTTAATGTGTTCTTGATAACACTGATTTGTCTATTCAGATTACAAACTTCCTATAATCAGTTCCTCAAAAATATAAAGAGTATGTGAAGATTTGAAAGGAAGAATATTGCTAAGAATCAAAGTATATGTTATATAATTCAAAGATTCAAAGCAATGGAGAGTATGAATGCACTAGAATAATCACAAGAGAGAATATAGAGAATTAGAATCAGAAAATTGGTGATTATGAAGTGAGGGATAACTCCTATATATAGTTTTAAGAGAGATGCAACTCTTAGTGAAGAGTTTCAGCCAAGAGAGACATCTATTCATGCAGTGCATCCCTTCATGGAAGAAGATGTCCATTCAGAAATTTTGCAGCTGAAGCCGGTTCAGTCGACTGGTGTTTGAATATTTAAAAATTTAAAATATTTGCCATTTCAAAATTATAAACAGTGTTCACTGCTGTGCATATGCACAGTCAGTCGACTGGCAAGAACAGTCAGTCGACTGGCTGTGCATAAATTGCACAGTGAATTCTGTTTTGTAAAGAAAAATTTTAAAATCGAAAACTTGAGGATTGATTTTAACATATGTCTAAGGCTCAATATCTATAATAGTTATTTAAACCTAGAGATCCTCTGTTGTCTTCTTTTTGTCATGTATGAATGCAAATTCTTCTTTAGTTTCTGAACTGTCTTATCATGAATCAAAACTAGTAATTCAACATTCTCCCCCTTTTTGATTGATGACAACCTGTATATATAATGGAGAGAAAAATATTTCTCCCCCTGAATGTATGATATCTTTTTCCTGCATCAAATATGTTAGTGCACATACTTTTTCTTCCCCTTTGTCATCGACAAAAAGAAGATATAGCAAAAATAAAATAAAATAAAAGTGCAAAAATACATAAAAGAGAGACTATTTAGTACAAGTCTCAATAAGTTGCAATAGAGTTTCATATGTTTAAATTGTCAATAGAGTGATAAATAATTCATATCCAACTTACGAAAAGAACCTACTCATCTTCCTCTTGTACAGGATCCTTTCCGGGTCTAGAAGTTCCATGAGCACCGCTTCCTATGCCACTAGTATCACTACTAGTATGTTCTTCGAAGTTGACCATGTAAATCTAGGTTCTGGACGTTTACCGTGAGCTATTGAAGAAGCAGTTGTGGAAGACGAACATGAAATTGCATCCCATAGGATAGAAAAGAATCCTTTTACTTTGTCTAATTTTTTGTCAACTTTCTTTAAACGAGATCCTAGTATTTGTTGATTTCTAGAAAGGATCTCGACGGATTCTCGCAAACTAGCTGATTGTGCAAGACGAATATCGTCATCTTCTTCGGGATGAGACGTTTGTTCTTGAATAGTTGGTTCGCCTGATTGACGTTGATGTTGCTGACGCCATTCTTCATAGGAGGTAAATGTCGGAGGAGCTGACGATAGTTTCATGAGGCTTATTGTACGAATGTTGATAATTCCAACGGAAGAAGTTTCGGATTCCGGTTGAGGTGTTCCCACATTTAAAAGCAATCGCATTATATATTCACCAAAATAAATTGTTCTCATGTTACCATTGTTGAAGGAGACAAACTCATCCAATATTCGTCGTAGCCAATTTACTTGTATTACTCCCCATATCGCATATAAAGCTTTAAATTTTCTGGGTAGATAAGTTCATATGACCCTGTTCTTGGAAGTATACTCCGCATTAAAGCTTTGTGAAGAATTCTAGCTTTTGGTCGAAGGAGAATATATTTTTGTTCCGTCATATTATCTCCCATAAACATATGGCTAATTCTATCCCTTTGTCGAATATTACATTCGACATCATCTAGTGGAATGCCATGATTGGGAGTTTGAAGTATGTGTGTCATTCGATCCAAGGAGAAAAATACTTGTTGACCACACACTAAACTCCAAACACAATCATCCCTATTCGATGGGCGTTGGTGAGGAAGATTTAAATTAGCATAGAATAACTTTACCATGAGGTGGTTGATCTTGTGAGAATTGGCATTCAAGTCAAGTAGAGATTCCAAATCGGATCGACGCATAAGTTCTTGTAAACCATAAGCCGCGAAATCGCTATAGACCATGAAAGAACCTTCAAAGATCTTTGAGTTTTTCATTTTATGCCATCTTGTTACAACCACATCATTGTATAGCCATTGAGCAATTTGGGTATTGGTAGGATCGACGGAAGAAGAACCTTGTCTTTGACGTTTTGGAGGAGCCATTTGATTGAGTTTTTAGTGAAAAAATTGAGGATAATTGGGAATTTAGGGTTTTGGGCGAAATAGATTTGGGTAAAAAACTGAGAAGATTAAAGTGAAATGTGGAAAATAGGCAAGTAAATAGGGAAGATAAAGGCAGTTGGCCTACAGCCAGTCGACTGGTAATAACATTCAGTCGACTGGTGCACTGTAATTGGCAAAAAATTTCAACAGCCAGTCGACCGAACGTCGTAGGTCAGTCGACTGACTGGTTTCCCGAGAGTTTTGAAACCCTGCATTCAGTCGACTGACCTTTATTTTTAGTCGACTGACTGGAAGTAAAAATTGCATGAAGCTAAGAAAACAATTTTTTTATAAAGAATCAAATATATAAATAAAATACAAATAAGCAGAAACAATAATATACAAGAAATGATAATTATTTTGGAGTTTTTTGAGAGCATTCTTGTGGTTCAACCTTGGTATGCTCAACAAGAGGTTGCAAAGGAGACCAATAATTTTGGCGTTCCCATGAGTTTGGAGATGCCAGAGGTTGAGTTAGAGATTGTTTCCAGTTATTCCAGCCGGGTGAATTTGCTTGACGGGATGTTGAAGGTTGAATAACATCATGCTTAGATGATTTGCCACAAAACTTAAGTGCAATAGATTCAATAAGACTTAGACGATTTGAATTCATCCGCTGTTCGTAAAACATTTCTCTTTGTAAATTGACTTGCTCCTGTTGATAGTGATGGATTTCATCAATTTTTGTTTTTGTTTTTGGAGAAAGAAACTACGATCTTCGAGACTTTTTTGGTTTTGGTGAAAAACCGGTGTGATATCTTCCTGGTTCATGAATGGGGGTAGGAGTTGGAGTCGAGCTACTGGATGAATCATACTTACTTGAAGAGGTTGGAGTAGCAAAAGATAATTTTGAGTCAGAGGAATCATGAGAGTTTTGAGAGGCCATTGAGAAGATTATTATTTGTAAATATTTTGTAAAAAGTTTGTAATGATGATTAATAACTGAGAAGAGGCAGTTTATATAGTTGAATATGAGCTTAGAATGAATGGCTATAGACCTTCAAAAGTTAATAACCAGAGATAAAAATAAAAAAATAGTGGGGCAGAATAATTTAAGGATATGAAAGGTATATGGTTAAGAATGTATGAACCATATAACTCAATAGAAAATGTAATCATAGCATAACTGGTAAGCTATAGAGTTACCTGCTAGGAGACTCGGGTTCAAGTCCCGGTGGCTTTGTTATTTTCTAATTTTTCTGAACTAAAATATTCAGAATAAATAGAACCAATCTTCTACATGGAACAAGAAATAATCATAGCTCAAATGGTAAGAAGTATTTGAAAACATAGGAGTGGTTATGAGTTCAAGTCCTGCTAGAGTCATAAATTTTTTTATTTTTGTTTTGATAAAATTTGAGTAAAAATTATATATATATATATATATATATATTTTGTGAAGATGTGTTATTAGAAGCTACAAATATATATATATATATATATTATAAATTTTTAAAATAAATAATACCAAGCTCTCGTCTTAAATTAACAAAGGTATTTTCGTTTAAAGGTTTTGTAAATATATCTGCCAATTGTTTATCAGAGGAAACAAATTCTAGATTTATCAAATTCTTTTCAATATTATCACGAAGAAAATGATGACGAATGTCAATGTGTTTTGTTTGTGAATGATTAACTTGATTTTTAGATAAATTAATAGCACTAGAATTATCACAGTAAATAGTTGATTTAGTTAAATTAAAACCAAAATCTTGTAGTCTCGGTTGCATGTATATAACTTGAGCACATGCCAGGGCGGCAGAAATATATTCTGCTTCACATGTTGATAATGAAACACAGTTTTGTTTCTTACTAAACCAAGATATAAGAGATCGTCCAATAAAATGACAAGTCCCACTTGTACTTTTTCTATCTGTCCGGCTTCCTCCAAAATCAGCATCACTATATGATACTAATTCAAAAGGACATTCCTTTGGATAGAATAGTCCAAAGTCCTTGGTTTTATTAAGATACCGTAATATGCGTTTCACTGCTCTTAAATGCGATTCTTTGGGATCTGCTTGAAATCGTGCACACAAACAAATACTCATCATTATGTCAGGTCTACTAGCTGTTAAATATAGTAACGATCCAATCATACTTCGATATAATTTTTGGTCAATACTTTTTCCATTTTCATCTTTATCAAGATGTATGGTTGTACTCATAGGAGTTGGTTTGGTAGAAGTATTTTCCATACCAAAGCGTTTAATTAGATTGTTACAATATTTTTCTTGATTAATAAAAATACCATTTTCTAGTTGTTTTATTTGTAAACCAAGAAAATAATTTAACTCACTCATATGTGACATTTCAAATTCATTTGTCATTATCTTAGAAAATTCTTGACAAAGCTTTTCATTTGTAGATCCAAAAATTATATCGTCAACATATATTTGGATAATTAAAA
Organism: Allium cepa; assembly: GCA_030765085.1. NCBI lineage: Eukaryota > Viridiplantae > Streptophyta > Magnoliopsida > Asparagales > Amaryllidaceae > Allium > Allium cepa. The sequence continues at coordinate 829,147,937 of CM060941.1, read as the reverse complement.
AATCATGCTTGTTTCTTTTAATAAAAAGAGTTTGATCAACCTTTCCAATTTCAAAACCAGAATTTAGTAAATAACTTTTAAGATAATCGTACCAAGCACGAGGTGCTTGTTTTAAACCGTGTAAAGCCTTTTTGAGTTTATAGACATGGTCAGGAAATTGTTCATGTATAAATAATGGAGGTTGTTCAACATAAACATTTTCTTTTATAAAACCATTTAAAAAAGCACTTTTGACATCCATTTGATATAATTTAAAGTTATGAAAACATGCAAAAGCTAGTAAGATTCGTATTGCTTCTAGCCTAGCGACTGGAGCAAACGTTTCTTCATAGTCAATTCCTTCCTCTTGATTATAACCTTGAGCAACTAATCTAGCTTTATTTCTAGTAATATTTCCTTGTTCATCTGCTTTATTTTTGAAAACCCATTTTGTACCCATAACTGATTGATCACTAGGTCGTGGAACTAAATCCCAAACGTCATTTCTTTCGAATTGGTTTAGTTCTTCTTGCATAGCGATTAACCAGTTTTCATCAGTAGATGCTTCTTTAATATTGTTAGGTTCAATATGAGAAAGAAAAGCTACATGACCCATTTGATTTAATTGACTTCTTGTCCTAACAGATGAATTTAGTTCTCCAATAACATTAATAGAAGGATGATCTCTTAATACTCTAGGTGGAGATTTTAATTCATTGTTATTGTGAGCAATGTTTTCATTAATTTCAAAAGTTGTTGTTTCCGTATTTTGTGGTATTATCAGGGAAATCTTCATCATCTATTATACTTGGAGTTGGTTTAAAATTTTCATCAAAAGATACATGAAGAGTTTCTTCGATGATATTTGTTCTTTTATTATAAATTCGATAAGCTTTGCTACGATCCGAATATCCTAAAAAGATTCCTTCATCAGATTTTGGATCAAATTTACCAAACTGATCTTTTGTGTTTAACATAAAACATTTTGAACCGAAAACTTTAAAATAGGAAATATTTGGTTTTCGTCCATTAAAAAGTTCATAAGGAGTATTCTTAGTTAGTGTTCGAATAGAAACACGATTCAAAACACAACAAGCTGTGGCAACTGCTTCAGCCCAAAAATGTTTTGGTAACGTACTTCCATTTAACAAAGTCCTTGCACATTCTTGTAAGATTCTATTTTTACGTTCTACAATCCCATTTTGTTGTGGAGTTCTAGAAAAAGAAAATTTATGGAATATTCCTTTTTTCTTACAGAAATGTTCAAAGGCTTCGTTTTCGAATTCTCCTCCATGATCACTTCTTATGTTTTTGATTTTCAAACCTTTAAAATTTTGAATTCTTTTGACAAACGATTTAAAATTATCAAAAGTATCACTTTTATTTTTCATAAAAATAGTCCAAGTATATCTAGAAAAATCATCAACAATTACAAACACATATCTACTGTGATTAATGGATTGTACTTGTGTTCGTCCAAATAAATCCATATGTAGTAATTCAAGTGGTTGTAAGGTTGACATAACCTTTTTAGATTTAAAAGATGATTTAGTTAATTTTCCTAACTGACATGCATCACAAATATGATCTATTTTAAAATTCATTTTTGATAGACCTTTTACTAAATCATTTTTAGAAAGCTTATTTATAGTTTCGAAATTAATATGACAGAATCATTTGTGCCATAACCAAGGATCATTTTCTTTGGCTATTAAACACATATCTGAATTATGTTTTATTTTCATATTCAGAACATAGATATTTCTGTCTCTATTTCATTCGGAGATAAGATTTTGATTTTGATCAAAAATACTACATTTGTTTTCAAAAAAAGTGATTTTGAATCCTTTGTCACACAATTGGTTGATACTAAGTAAATTATGTTTTAAATTTTTGACAAGTAAAACATTTGAAATAAGAGGTAAATTTGAAATACCATTGTTGCTCACATCGCCTTTGCCGATGATATATCTTTTAGAGTTGTCTCCAAATGTGACGGAGCCTCCATTCATGTAAATAATATTTGATAGCATATCTTTGTCTCCTGTCATATGTTTTGAGCAACCGCTGTCGAGTATCCATTTTCCTCTTTTCTTGAGTGTGACCTACAAAAAATATAATATAGTATTGGTGCCCACCTTTTTAATAGGGTCCTAAGAGTTAAATCTTAGAAAACCAAACCCAAGAGGGCTCAGTATCCCATTTAAAAATATAATCTTTATTTTTATGAACAGTTTGTAAAAAGGTGTTTATATATTTCTTTCTAATCAAACTACTGTTTATTTTAGGAACCCAAATTTTTATGCTTTTTGAGTAAGAATTCCTTTTTGTCTGAACTTTAGTAGGATTAATATATCTCCTAATTTTCTTTTTAGATGGAGCTGATGTTTTCTTAACATATCCTAACCCTTTCTTACTTGACATAGATTGAGAGTTATCAATAATTTTTGATAATGTTTCTTTTCCTTTATTAAAGTTTGAAACATTTTTGGTGATGCTTTCTAACTTAGTTTTGAGACTAGTATTATCTAATTCTATCAATTTTATTTTTGTTTTTAATTCATGATTTTCAAAAACAAAAGCATCATTCTTCTCTTTTTGAGTTTCAATTTCTTGACTCAAAAGAGTGAGTTGACAATTGATATTAGAGAGTGATTCTTGTAATTTTTCAAGTTCTTCCTCTAATATTTTCTTTTCATATCTAAGCATATTTCTTTCGAATTCTGCTTTGTTTTGATATTCATGAGTCTCCTTATATTTTCTTTTGAGATTTTTTAGAGTGTCAACAAGCTCCAAATTTATCTCAATCATATCATCAAAGGTAAAATCACTAACCTCGTTTTCAGTAGCTATGAAACAGACATTTGCTTGCTCGTTTTCACTGTCACTACTATTTTCTGATGAAAAAGTGTCTGAATCATCCCATGTTACTGAGAATGCTTTATTTTTCTTGTCTTTTCTGCCTTTGAAATATTTCTTCTTCAATTCTGATCATTACTTCTGAATATGACCTTTCTTATGACAATTGAAACATTCTAGAACTAAGGATGATGGTTTGTTTGGAAAATTTCTTTTTCCATTATTTTTGTTATTTTTTCGGAATTTCAAGAACTTTTTGAAATTTTTGGCAATAAATGCTAGATCTTCTTCATCCGAATCTTCATCTTTTTCTTCCTCAGCATGAAAAGCTATGTTCTTTTTATCTTGTGCTTGTACTCGTTTTGCCTGCAAATTCATTTCATAGGACATTAGATTTCCTATTAACTCTTCAGGTTTTATGGTAGAGAGGTCATTAGCTTCTTCAATAGTCAAGACTTTTCTCTCCCATTCATCCGTTAAAAAGTTTAGGATTTTTGATACAATATCAAAATTGGTGTACTTTTCTCCTAATCCTAATAGTGAATGATAGATATCTTGAAATCTAGAGTACATATCATTGATGGATTCATCTTGTTTCATTTTAAAGTTTTGAAACTGATTTTTGAGCATGGAGATTTTGCTTTGTTTGACCTTGTTAGTTCTTTCATGAGTGATTTTAAGCGTTCTCCATATTTCATAAGCAGTTTGACACATGCTAACACGATTAAATTCATTTCTATCTAGTGCACAGAATAACATGTTCATAGCTTTAGCATTGGCAGTAGCATCTAGTTTTTGTGTGTTTGACCAAGGGGAATATTCTCCAGTAGGAGGAGTGTATTCATTTTGTGTGATATTCCATGATTCAAAACTATTTGATTGCATATAGATTCTCATACGAGTAGACCAATAATTATAGTTTAAACCATTAAAGAAAAGAGGTCGTACAGTGGATTGACCTTCAATAAAACTAGTGTTAGTGGTAGTGCTGGTGTTATTTTCCATATTAATAAAATATCAGATAACTTTGTAACGGTTATAAGATGCCTTGCTCTGATACCAAATGAAAGTGTATAGGACCGTATAATATGGATAAACAGCAATACAAAGTATAGATAGTAAATAACGTGAAATATAAATGCAGTAAGTAAAATGACACCAGAGATTTTATACTGGTTCGGAGCATCGTCTTACGCCCAGTCCCAGACTAACTTCTGGCTTTAACTAACAATACCCTTTCTTAACCCAGAGGAATAGGTAAACAACACCTGAGCAGCAGAACATGATTTTGACCTCAGCAGCAGAAGAGGACTTTCTCTTGCCTGAGCAGCAAAACAGGACTTTAACAAAGTACAATGTAGTTGACTTAATGTGTTCTTGATAACACTGATTTGTCTATTCAGATTACAAACTTCCTATAATTAATTCCTCAAGAATATAAAGAGTATGTGAAGATTTGAAAGGAAGAATATTGCTAAGAATCAAAGTATATGTTATATAATTCAAAGATTCAAAGCAATGGAGAATATGAATGCACTAGAATAATCACAAGAGAGAATATAGAGAATTAGAATTAGAAAATTGGTGATTATGAAGTGAGGGATAACTCCTATATATAGTTTTCAGAGAGATGCAACTCTTAGTGAAGAGTTTCAGCCAAGAGAGACATCTATTCATGCAGTGCATCGCTTCATGGAAGAAGATGTCCATTCAGAAATTTTGCAGTTGAAGCCGGTTCAGTCGACTGGTATATTGGGTCAGTCGACTGGTGTTTGAATATTTAAAAATTTAAAATATTTGTCGTTTCAAAATTATGAACAGTGTTCACTGCTGTGCATATGCACAGTCAGTCGACTGGCTGTGCATAAATTGCACAGTGAATTCTGTTTTGTAAAGAAAAATTTTAAAATCGAAAACTTGATGATTGATTTTAACATATGTCTAAGACTCAATATCTATAATAGTTAATTTAAACCTAGAGATCCTCTGTTGTCTTCTTTTTGTCAGGTATGAATGCAAATTCTTCTTTAGTTTCTAAACTGTCTTGTCATGAATCAAAACTAGTGATTCAACAAATAAATGTACAGGAGCCAGGAGCCAGGAGCCCTAGTTCTGTGCAGCTGGTGCAGATAAATATTTGATCATGACATATTATATGCTCATTACAAGCATTTTTTCTACTGGAATCAGTATTAGTGGCACAAAGGGTGAGATTATGCTTGATCAGGTAATTACGATTTACATATACATGTCAGTGTTCCTTGCAGCAATATTTGGTTTTTGCATATACGACATAGACTCTGTCAAAAATAAATCTGGCTTGTTCTACAGTGGGAATATCAAGTTGGACCTAGTGTAGCCATTGGAGCAGGAGATCACATGTGGTGTTCTAGATGCATCCTTGAGTTATAGAAAAGAGAAGATCAAAAGCTGATAGCTGCAAACTTTCCATATTTTATTAACAAAAATTTCATTTAAACATAGTAAAAAAAAGCATACATTAATGTAAGTCACCGAGAATCAGTTATACCAAACTAAATAAAACTTAGTTCTAATCAAATCCAAAATTTCTGGTTACAAACAATTCACTCTAATTGGCTGTGTTTATCGATATTTTCATGATTGATATTTTTGTACTGAATATAAGTTTATCTCTGTAGTGCATCATGGAATGGGCTGAAGTTGTGCTTACTCTTGATACTAAACCAATAGAGCTTCGCTTCTTTCTCAAATATTCAAGTAAACTAATAGGGTGACTGCAATGGTGCAAGATATCATACCAACTACAGGTGCTGATGGTATATCTAGTTTAGTTGTGCTTACTCTTTAAACATATAGAGTTGTAATGTATGAAAAGATTTGCAAATGAAACATTGGATTCCAGCTCTGATCTTCTAACTTGTCATACATTACATAGGTCATTCCAGGAATATGTTTAGGTAGATTACATCGAAACTTCTAACTTATTATTCAGGTATAGTCTTTAATTTTATTATTTATTCATCGTTATAGTTCTTGATCTTGCTAAAATTAAAATGGTTACATCGAAACAAGAAATACAGATGTTAAAGATATCATAAAGGTAAAGGAACATTCACATATCTCAAATATTAGATGTAAATTGTATTATTTTTTACGCAATACAGCCTTCTAAAAAAAATGTGTATTTTAATCATACGGGATTTTCAGTTTTGATACATTAGATTTTGAAAATACTTTCCTAGATATTCTAATAGTATCAAATATTAGAACTGTAAAAATGTTGGAACAAATATGTAAAAAAATGGAAAATTAGAGCATCGTCTATTGCCTTCACGCGAATATGTCATTCCAGAAAATGACAATTAAGAGAGGAAATGTTGTTGAAATCGGACATCAACAAAAAACAAGATTTGCAAATCGAAGCTAAATAAACAATATGTCCCTACGGTAGAGGTGCAAATAGAAGTCTGTCCTTCTAACCAAAACAAGATTGGCGAATAGAAGCTAAATAAACTAAAAAATAAGCATCATAAATATAAGTGCTGCTCAGCTTAAGAACTTGAGATTGAAGAGATGAATTACTATTGATCATGTTGACACAACCAGCAATTGAATTTGACAAGTTATTTATTCACCACCATCAAACAAAAAACCATAAACACTGACAAAATTTGAGTTTTAGACAGCACAATATGTGTGTGAGATAAAAATTTGATTAACCTAGCTGATTACAAATTATGAGCAGATGAACATCAATAGATAAGCTTATATATTTTTTGAATTAGAAATAATGCATAATGAATTAGCAACTATTAGGCCCACCGTTTAAGCAATTTGAAGCAAGAAGAAACTAAATGGTATGCATATCCCAGAAAACCCAAGCAAGTATTTGTTTGACTGCATTAGCTGACTTTCATCTACAGTGGCATGCAAAAATTCAACAACTTTTGATTTGAGTGGTTGTAGATAAAAGCATACTAAATTATAAAGTTAAAAGCAGCCTTGGAACCACTTTATACTCTCCATGTCCTTGTTATTCTTGCATTATACTTCTTCAATTTATAACCATTTGACCTATAATCACAGCTACAGTCCATAAACGATTAATTCTTGACATCTATTCGACAAAAAGTTTCTGAAATTGATTCAGAATGAATTTTTTTGTGCCTTGAATTATTAATAAGAGATTTATGGTTGAAGGCATGAAAATATATATATTCAAAATTGATCAGACAGTAGTTTATATCAGTAGCACATTTTACAAAAAAAAGTACTACACAAAAATCAATACTATAAATCTATCATTATCACTATCAAATACTCACCTAATTTAATCCCATTTCTTTACATCATAACAAAATGGGGTTAAATAAATTACCTCAAAATCACGACTGATAGGCTTAAAAAGGGATAAAAGTATCACCACGGCATAATTAAGGGCCGTAATAACCTGTAAACATGTGGAGATAGTGAATAGATTGAGAATCATAAGAAGTGAAAAAATATATAATAAATGTTGCAGTACTTCTCATGGCATTTCAAATTGAAGTGGCATGGTTTTACCGTTCGGGGCAGTTGAAATGGAGGCGACTTTTGTTCTCTCCTCTCGTCATAGGTGAACCACTAACTTCTCAACAACTTCTCCATAACTCCTACCATCTCTCCATCCGTAGCTCCCTACTAGCCATTCAAAGTACCCTTTCTTTGCAAGAAACAATGCTTCGATCCGACCATTCCACCTTCGTCGACATAAAATCCGCCATCGGCTCTCAAAATGCAACCCTACAACGTGTCACAAAAACCATCACCGAAACTTTTTTCCAAAATCTCTTCCTACAAACCACCGCAAACCAGATCTACTACATCAGCAGCAACGGCAGCTGGATTCCCGTCTAAAATTGCTCCGGCGACTACCACAACGGTTGGAATATCACCATCATTGCCTCAATCCAGATCTGCCACGCCAAAGAAAATACAAGCTGCACCACAACAAACATCACCACCAAGCCGCTCCAAACTACCACTTATGTCATCCATATCAAAGCCGACGCCACATAGATCAGCTTGTCTGACTGCTCTGACAACCATTACTGCAGCCGCAACAGTTTCCGCCGCTGCCTCACCATTTTCTACTGTGGCTGCTACAACCCTACTACCTGTTGTTCCTCCGACCTCGCCGTACGCTGCTCCTCCAATTACCTGCCCCATAATCCCTCTCATGCAGTCTCCATCACCATATAATATCAAGACTTGGCCATTGCAAGTTCTGCAAGTTTATGAAAGCCATGAAAAAGAAATAAAATATGCTTTCTGTGATGCAGTAAACCTATTTGATAAAATAAGCAAACCAACTGAATTATCCTTCAAAACCACTAAATATGAAACCTGCCCCTCCACTGTAAGCATATATTATATTAATGATTTACTTGTTTGTATGGTAATTGTTGGTGAAAAAAATATATTCACTTTTGACCCCGGTGGCCATGGTCTGAGATACAATAAAGCAGCTTCGTCACATGCAAATACGGTCATAACTAACTTTTCTCAAGGCATGAATCAAGCAGAAGACACTTTTAAAATCTGCCTTGTTGCTATCAAACCTTTGTCAGAATATTGGAGGATTATAGAGAGTCCAGCTGAAGAGATTAAGGTCTTCTATGATTCTGATTGGGACACTAAAGGATTCAGAAGTAGGATTCCTATGGTTTTATTGGACAAAACATTTACTAATTTAGAGGATCTGTATATGAAGTCCATTGAGAATTTGGAAAACTTGCCAAGGCTTTCGGATTCTATGCTAGCATTTAAAAGTGGTGACATGTCTGGTATTCCAACACCTTGGTGGTACACAGGAGTTCGAAGTACTGCACTTAAGTCCACTGTACCTCTGTTCAACAGGCCACTGCCTTCTTTTCTGGGAAGATCCCCTCCGCCCTTAACTCCGCTCTTTTTCATTGGCTGTACGATTGCTTCTCCTTCAAATCCCTCCACTGCTGCCCAAAATATTCATCTTCCAGATTTCCTCATCAACAAAACAAAAACATTCCCTAATATTGAGCCTTTCTTTCGCAGAACCGACGTCATCACCATCAGCAACAAAGTACCCTTCAACAACAATGACACGTATGGCTTCGTCATCATAGCCCCCGACAACCTCAAACCATTCCTCGAAATCGAACTCATCGCCATCACTTTCGGCAACAGCCTCCACTTCCTCCTTGCCAAATTCTTGACCAATCCAAATGCCACTATTGCTTACTCGCAAAACTCGGATACAAGCAAACCCCTAGTATTTGATCCAGGCGGCAAAATGGAATTCAAATCTGTGTTTATGTCACAATTCAAGCATGGTGATGTGCAACTCAATCATTATCCATGCTCCACTGCTTGGACACTGCTACCATCAACCTACGACCTTGAGGACAAGGTCGATTTCGAGGGCGTGGTAATGATACAGCTACACCGGAGAACATGGATGCAACTAATATGTATAAAAAAAAAGAATATGCATACTACAAGACTAGCCCAGCTTTAGATTCCAGCAACTTGCATAACTAACTTTTTTTTTATTAATATTTTTATTTACAAAACCATGTGGCTATGAACGATTGTCTATTAGTATTGGACCAGCTGTCCATTGTTACAATTCACTGTAAAGCTCTCTATATATAGAGGCATCCAATGCAATGCAAGGGGGCTGAAAAATTGAAGTATATTCTTTTTTCTTGAATGTATCCTCTTCATCTCCTCTAGTTCTTCTCTCTGTTTCTGATTCTCTTCTTTTTTCTCATTCTTCTATTTCAATCCGTATCAATGATACGCACACTGAAACTCCACCAGCACAGGGTAACAACACCACTACTTATGCTAGGCCTAAAAGAGCCATACAGCTACCCAGACGGTTATTAGACTAGAAGGCAGGAGACAAAGACTGACAGTTAGTTACAAATTGTTATTAGTGATACACTATAATTTTCCTTATTTTATTTTATGGCATTTTCTGTTATGGTTGTGCTAAAAAGTTGTTTGCAGTGTATGGCTCATTATGAAGCCACGTAGGAAGTTTGTTGCAGCAGCTACTATATATGTACCTGAAAGTAAATGAAAGGGGAGAAAAAAACTTGCTCAAATTCTTCTTCTCTCTGCATTTCTCTGATATTTCTCTCCCCTGTAACTAATTTCTTCTCTGATAACTCTCAACCGTATCAGATTACGGCACCAATACCTAGGGATTGCGATCGATGTTGATTATGGTGGTTAGGATTTCGGGATTTAGAGATGTTAATCTACATGACTGTTGATCGCGGTGGTTTAAGGACTTTACGATTTAGGGATTAGGTTCGCTGTTGTTCTCTGAAGGTGACGAAGTGAAAAGAGGAAAGGGCTGGGGTTGTAATAGACGTGATTTTTTTCCCACACAAAATAGTTTGCCGCCCTTTCGTTGCCGCCCTTTTGTTGTACAATATTAAATCCTCCGTATTTATTAGTGCATAGCGTTGAATGCTCTTCCTTCAATACCATTGAGAGGAGGAAGAGAGGAAATGCTATGTGTTGGTGATATCAAAAGCCCAGCTTTTTGTAGTGTGTTACGCGGTCGAATTTAGCGGTTTGAGTAATTATACCTCTGCCTAGTCTCAGGTTAGAGGAGTTAGATAGTGGATGGTCAAACTCTATTCTTAGCAAGTTTATACTCTTCCTATCGGTCTCAGGCCGAAATTTATGGAATAGTGGGTGGTCGAACCACACTCGTCTATTTATCTATACTCATATCCACTATCTGGGAGATGAGTTGGTTAGTGGGTGGTCGATTCATACTCGATTATGTTTATACTCTAGTCCGCACCCTGAGAACTTAGAGTTAGTTCGCGGATGGTCGATTCACACCCGATTTATGTTTACACTCTAGTTTGCACTCTGGGGACTTTGAGTTATTTCGAAAAATAGTCGGATCGTACTTTCCTTAATTGATTGATTTTACTTCCAAGGTCTGGAGCTTGATTTTGTGAGCGATTAGTCGTGTCATGATTGCTCTTGTTTTATTATAGTCCTGTCGTTCGGCGGGATTAACTTGATCATCAGATGGTTGAGTCACATTCATTCCTCATTACGTATCCCATCCATTAGGTCATCAATGAGGGTTATCAAATGAACCATCGGACCATGCTCATATTGTTTAGTTCCATTGGGAACTAACGTAATTGATTAGTTCCAAACCTCGGGAACCTATTCGGATATATCGATAACGATCAATTTCGTAATGTAACTTATACATAATGCTACAACAAACATAAATATAAAGGAAGTTCATAACTTTATTTGCTAAATGGAAAGGAATGACATAATCTATCTTATTACATATCTGGAAAGTCAAATGCTAAAGCAAATTCTAACAGCAAATACAACTGAATGAAAAAGAAATAACTATGTGAAATAGCATCGTAAATACTCGCTATTCCATGCCCTTGGGAGTGTGATGCCATCAACAGTCACTAGCTTGAAAGTTCCTCTCCAAGCCTCTTCTCAATGACATGCGGACCTTCCTAGGTTGGATTCATGTGCGTCGGGGCAGGAAAAACCCATTTCAGGTCGCTGAGTTCAAAGGTTCTAGGTGGACTTTAATGTTGCACTATCGAGCGACTCGGTGTCGATGCGCAGCTACCCTCAAATATGCTTCCTCGCGCTTCTCATCTATAAAATATAGAGATTCCAAGAGGAGATCTTTATTTATTTTTGGATCGTAGTAAGTCACTGGATGAGTAGAAACTTCGAGCTCAACAGGAATAATGGCTTCGGAACCGTAAGCAAGGGGGAATGGAGTATGGCCAGTTGCAGACTTGTAGGCCCATAGTGATGTTGAGAGTTCATCCACCTACTTGCCTCCAGCCTTTTCCAAACCCTTCTTCAAAATGTACTTTATAATTTTGTTCACAACTTCAAATTTCCCACTCGCTTGAGCATGAACGACTGCTGCAAACCTCTTTCCAATATGATACCTCCAACAGAAGTCTTTGAATTCAGCACTGTCTAATTGAGTTTCATTATCTTTACAATAGTTCATGGGAGACAAAAACGACAGATGATGTTTCGGACAGTGAGTTGATTACTTTGTTAGTTGTAATCGTGGCTAAAGGTTCAGCTTCGACCCATCTGGTGAAGTAATGGACTGCGACGATAGGGTACTTTGCACCGCCTTAAGCCGTCCGTGGAACTCTTGGAACTACACATATATATGTCACTTGTCACATTGCCTTACATAGTCAGCAGCATCTCGATTGATGGCTGGCCAATAATACCCGTAACAGAGTATTTTCTTTGCTAGAGTTTGCCTTCAGTGTGATAGCTACATTCCCCTTCATGAACTTCCTTTCGGACCCATTTTATCACATCATGAGCGATACAACGGAGTAGGGGAATAGAAAAATCCTTTCTGTACATAACTTTTTCCTGTATGATCTATCGTGAAGCTTGACGAAGGACATGTCGACTTTTCATTCCTTTATTCAAGTAGGACTCCTTGTAGTAAATAGTTTTTAATCGAGTCCTCCATGATTCTCGCTCAGGCTCCGTTTCTAGTACCCGGTTGATTTCTATCAGGTTTATACTTGGGGCATTTAATACTTCGACCGAAACCAAGCTCATCTGTTGTGTGTCCACGGTGCTAGCCAATTTTGCTAATGAATCAGCTTCTCTGGGTCCCGTGGAATATGCACAATGTCAAAGTACTCAAATCCAGTCAACAACTCTTGGACTTGGGTAAGTTATAGAGCAAGCCATTGTCTCTTATCTTGGTAATCTCCCCTGACTTTGTATACTACCAATTGTGAATGCAAAAGATTTCAAGAGACTTTATTCCAACGTTCTTTAGCGAGTTTCAGTCCAGCAATTAGAGCCCCATACTCAGCTTCATTGATTGTTGTTGGGAAATCAAGCTTTAAAGCATAACAGGTTGATCGATCTTCGGGAGTTACAAGCATAATTCTAGCTCCAGAACAATGATCATTGGATGCTCTATAAGTATACAATTTCCACTATACGGTAGGGATTTCGATGCTCTCCAAGGATCATCCTGCACCGTAAATTTTGCTATAAAATCTGCAAGTGCTTGACCCTAGATAGCCTTCCGAGGGAGATGAGTGATATCGAATTGACTAAGCTCAATATTCCACTTGAGTAACCTTCCATACGTCTCAGGTCACTGCAAGATTTGTTGTAACGGTTGGTCGGTGTAAACATTGATCGAGTGTGCCTGGAAGTAGGGGTGAAGCTTTTGCGATGCAATCAGCAAGTAGTATGCCAGTTTCTCAATTTTTAAATAGTTTCTTTCAACTCCCATTAATCGCTTGCTGACGTAATAAACCGGCCTTTGAATTCAATTCTCCTCGCGAAGCAATGCGGCACTTATAGCGTGTACCAACATGGCCAAATAAATGTATAAATCCTTATGATCCACCTGCTTTGACAAGATGGGGAGACTCTCCAAGTGATTCACCAAAGCTCAAAACGCGTCTTTGCAGTCCGACGTCCATTCAAAATTCCTTTTTCCTTTCCTAATCAAGTCAAAGATGGAAATGCATTTATCGGTAGCTCTAGAAATGAATCTATTTAAGGCAACAACCTTGCCATTCAGACTCTACACTTGTTTGGTAGTCTTTGACGCTTGGATATCATGGATAATTTGAATTTTCTCAAGATTCACATCGATCTTGTAGGCGTTAACAATAAAACCCAAGAACTTCCCTGGTGCTATGCCAAAAGAACACTTCAAAGGATTAGTTTTCATCTTGTAATGTCGGAGGATGGCAAACATTTCTGCCAGGTCTCTGATATGGTCGCTTAATCATCGTGACTTTACTAACACATCATCCACATATACTTCCTTCATTTTTCCAATCTGATCTTTAAACATCCTGTTGACTAAGTGCTGGTAAGTCGCTCTTGCATTCTCTAGTCAAAATGGCATCACTACATAGCAGTATAATCTAACATCGGTAATGAAACCGGTGTGCTCTTGATCGGTAATGTGCATTGGTATTTGGTTGTATCCCGAGTATGGATCCATGAAAGATAGCAATTTGTGTCCCGCGGTTGAGTCCACCTACTGGTTGATCCTTGAAAGGGGAAAACTGTCTTTCGAACATGTCTTGTTCAAGTATGAGTAATTAATGGATATTCTCCATTTCACATTCACCTTTTTCCATAAGCATAGGATTGGATGTGCACTTAGGATAAAGGGTGTCGTGAATAAACCCAATGCCCTTAAGTCTATCCACCTCCTCTTTAGGAGTAGCAAATCTCTCTGGATCCATGCCGCATCTTTTCTGTTTCACCGAGACATGCATCAGGTCGATATTCAATGCATGGCTCACGACTGTAGGCGATATTCCACACATGTCAGAGTGAGTCCAAGCGAACACGTCTAGATTCACTTGGAGAAATCTAACAAGTTCTTATCATCAGTGGGCTAAGCTGTGATTCGATCTTTAGGACCTCTGGCGGGTCTTCGTGGCTAACTGTGATGTCAATTGTCAGCTCAGCCGGTGCAGCATAGGTGGGTTTTCATGGCTAACTATGATGTCAATCATCAGCTCAGCCGGTGCAGCCTTGATCTCTTTAGGTTCCACCTCATCATCTCTTGGATTTATATCTCTATAGAACCGCCTATGGCGTCGAGCTACAGGCACTAGTTGTCAATCTTCGGTAGCTTGGATGCGGATAATCTTGTCCATGCCCTTACCTTTCTCTTTGCATTGACATCCCTCAACTCAGCTACATTATAGGCACGTCCAGTCGCTTGATTGCCGTGAACAACTCCAACACCATTATCTGTTGGAAACTTTAAAGTCAAACACTATGGAGAAAGGGCTGGCCGGAATTCAATTAGGGCCGATCGTCCTCGAAAAACATTGTAAGGAGAGTCAACATCCAAAGCAACGAATGGCAAGATTTGTACTCTCCTGCGGCCACCTTCCAAGCATATAATTCAACATAACCAACGGCTTCGGTTGCAGCACTGTTAAAACTGTGTATGCGGGCTTTAGACGATTTCAAGTCCTAAGCTTCCATCCTCATATGATCATAGGATTTTTTGAAAATTATATTTACAGAACTTCCACAATCAATCTATATCCTTCTCACCAAAGCAGGGCCAATCATGGCTGAAATGACCATTCGGTCGATCGCCGGAGCCTCCACTTTGTCTACATCTCTTTTTCTAAACACGATATCATATGCCATCGTATGTTGCTACTTTGCTGGAGCTCTATCTTCTGTATTTGAACAATATTCATGATCCACATGCTCAATCGTGCTAGCATAGTGCTCCATCTCATGCCAACTCTGTTGGAAATTGGGGTGGCTAGAACACAATGTTGGATCTTAAGGCTACGCAACCTTCACTCTGGGTTCTCTTTCAAAAATTTGTTTAGCTAACTATTCAAACACTAGAAGTAGTGAAATGTGTATTAACTACTTACTTATGAATATAAAACTGCATTTACTCAAATTGCAAATAGAAAGAAGTAATCGGAGAATAAGTAAGTAATAAAGTAAAATGCAGTAATTTAAATAACACCTGAATTTTTATACTAGTTCGGATTAACCAATCCTACATCCAGTCCTGCACTCTATCGTGCAGAATTCCACTATAATCACTTACTTTCCACAGGTGGCAAGAACACCTTTACAATCTTGGTTTCACGGGCTACAAGACACACCATCTTGATTTTACAGGCTACAATAACACCTTCTCCTTATCACCAACAACAAACTATGGCAAGTAGTAGTATCTTCAATACAGATTCTTGCATATTCTGTACAATGATCCTAAAGACCTCCAATGGCAAAAATTCTTTAAGGAATAGGATGAAATCAGAAAGAGAATGATGTGAATTAAAGTACAACTATCTGATATTGTGTGGTTTGCAAATCAGTGAAGAATTGGAGTGAAACAATATTGATTTGCAAGGAGATTGAAAGGATATGCAATGGATTTCTTTTGCAAATGTTTGGAGAAGAAGGAGTAGAAGAAAATAAGAATTCTTTATGTTAAAATTCGTTTCCAGATGCCTTTATATAGGGTTTGAAGAGACGTGTCTTTTGGTGAAGAGGT
This sequence comes from Allium cepa, assembly GCA_030765085.1. NCBI lineage: Eukaryota > Viridiplantae > Streptophyta > Magnoliopsida > Asparagales > Amaryllidaceae > Allium > Allium cepa. The sequence goes on along the minus strand of CM060941.1, from coordinate 829,132,009 downwards.
GGAGGGAAATGTCTTCTCGTTTAAAATTTGAAATTCTGAAAAACGGCTAGCATGTCGACAACCCTCTACCCCCATTGTCGACAAGGTTGTGTTGCAAAATGAACAGCAACAGCAATAAGTGTTGCAAATTTTTAGCATTTCAAATTACCTTATATTTATGGATTTTTGTGATTCGGTTGAGGTCAATGGTTAATGATCTTCAAGTATAATTGTCATGAGATCTTTAAAAAGATATTCTAAGGTTCAACCAACTCTTCATCACTTAAAACACCTTTATCCTTCAGCATTCTTCTCTAATTGGGTTTTGTTCTTCAACTGCTCTAATTAACCTTCTTCAATAATTCATCTGCTTCCACTGTATTCTTGTTTATCTCTGTAAATTTCTCTATAATATATCTGATATGACTGCATAACCCGAATATACGTTAGTAGTAATATTTATGTGGTTGTTATCATCAAAATCAATACCTAGGTTATTAACAATCTTCCCCTTTTTGATGATGACAACCATATCAATATTTGGAAGATAAAATATAATATTCATTATTTGACTCCCCCTAACTCTATGCACTCCCCTTATCATTTTGCATAGTATATTTATACCTTTTCTCCCCCTTTGTCATCAACAAAAAGGGCGAAAAAAGAGTCACTTAAATCATTGCTAGACAATATGTAGAGTTTGTATATAGAGATAAATGCTTATAAACAAAACACTTGAGGGGAAACCAAATTAATTCAAAACATGAAATAAACTTATCAAATAATAAGATGAGTTTTAGAGTTACCGACTTTGCCGATGCCAATAACAAATCCTTTTCGTATTTATCCAATGTTCAATAGATTTCTTGTCATATTCTTTGAGCATCTGCTATCTGATATACATTGTTTGGTACCTGAAAAGTTATAAAATATGCACACTGGTATCTTTTATTCTAGGGTCCATGGGGTTAAGTTTTGGGATGCCAAACCCAAGAAGAGTTTGAATGTCCTTTCAAAATATAATCATTAGATGAATGAACCTTATTAATAAAATTATCAATATATTTTTCTTTTTCGATATCATCCAACCTTTTTGGAACCCATAAATTAATGAATCTATATAGAGGTTTTAACTTTAGTTTCCTAGGTTTTGGTTTGAACTTGGTAGCCATAACAAACTTAGTATTTTGAATACTATTTTTCTTTGATTTAGCCTTAGGGGTGTATCCAAGTCCATGTTTATTCCTAGTGTGTTTAGATCCAGATAATAATTTTTCTAGATTATCTTTCCCTTTGTTAAATTTATCAATATCAGTTTTCATTTTGTCAAAATCCTTATTATGGTTAAGAGTAACATTGTCCAGAGATGTTATTTTGTCATTCAAATCAGTGATCTGTGACTTCATTGAAAGATTTTTTGATTTTAAGGATTCATTTTCACTTTTTAGTTTTTCAAAACTTCCAATTGTCAAATCCTTTTCACCATTATACCCATTAAGTCTTTCAATTTCATCTTTTAGACATTGTTTTTCTTTAGTTAACCTTTTAATAAATATTTTTAATCTATCTATCTCTGCCAAACTATTGTTGTACTCTTTCCTAAGTACTTTATATCTCTGATACATATCATTCAAAACAATAGTAATTTCTTTATTAAAATTCCATACCTGGTCATCCTTTGCCATGAAGCATATGTTGGCATTTTCTGTTTTTGAATCACTATCACTTGATGATGAATCTGAATCATCCCATTTTGCATTGAATGTCTGTTTCCTCTCCTTATTGAAAGTGTTTGACTTTGATTTCTTCAATTTGGGACAGTCTCTTTTCAAATGACCGGGTTTATCACATTCGAAACACTTAACAACATTTCCATTTCTAGAATTATTGTTGTTAGTTTTTCGAAGTTTGTTTGTTATCCAATACTTGAACTTCTTGGTCATAAACTCAATAGCATCATCAATAACATCATCATCTGGTTCATCTTTGTCGATCATAGCATTGAGTGCTAGTGATTTCTTCTCATTTGCCCGATTCTCATTTCTAATCTGCAACTTTACTTTATAAGACATTAGGTTACCAATTAAATCTTCTATTTTCATAGTACTAATATCATTGGCTTCTTCGATTGCCAGAGTCTTCTGATCCCATTCACTAGGAAGTGAATTCAAGATCTTTCTGACTTGGTCTTCTTCAGTAATTTTCTTTCCTAATGATATTAAGGCATGCACTATATCTTGAAATCTAGAATACATATCATAAATTGACTCATTTGGTTTCATTTGAAAGAGTTGAAACTGGTTAGTTAGCATAGATATCTTTGTTTGTTTTGCTATATTGGTGCCTTCATGTGTGACTTGAAGAGTTCTCCAAATTTCATACGCAGAATTACAAATAAACACTCGATTAAATTCATTTCTATCTAAGGAGCAAAATAAAATGTTCACGGCCTTAGAGTTATTTAGTGCTTGTGTCTTTTGGTCCAGTGTCCATTTTGAATATTTAGTCTGAGGCTCTATGTATTCTATTTGGGTAATGTTCTAAATATCCAAACCATTAGACTGCAAATAACATTTCATCCTACAAGCCCAATATGCATAACTACTGCCTTCAAATATAGGGGGTTTAGTGGTAGATTGCCCTTCTACAAAAGTGTTAAAAAATGTGTTACTAGTGTCATTAGCCATTTATACTTTTCAAAAACCAAGTTATGAATTTTTAAAAACCAATGCTCTGATACCAAATGTTGGAAACTAGGGTGGCTACAACACAATGTTGGATCTTAAGGCTATTCAGACACTAGAAGTGGTGAAATGTGTATTAACTACTTACTTATGAATATAAAACTATATTTACTCAAATTTCAAACAGAAAGAAGTAATCAGAGAATAAGTAAGTAATAAAGTAAAACGCAGTAATGTAAATAACACCTGGATTTTTATACTGGTTCGGATTAACCAATCCTACATTCAGTCCTGCACTCTATCGTGTAGAATTCCACTATAATCACTTGCTTTCCACGGGTGGCAATAACATCTTTACAATCTTGGTTTCACGGGCTATAAGACATACCCTCTTGATTTTACAGGCTACAATAACACCTTCTCTTTATCACCAACAACAAACTATGGCAAGTAGTAGTATCTTCAATACAGATTCTTGCATATTCGGTACAATGATCCTAAAGACCTCCAATGGCAAGAATTTTTTGAGGAATAGGATGAAATCAGAGAGAGAATGATGTGAATTAAAGTACAACATTCTGATAGTGAAGAATTGGAGTGAAACAGTATTGATTTGCAAGGAGATTGAAAGGATATGCAATAGATTTCTTTTGCAGATGTTTGGAGAAGAAGGAGTAAGAGAAAATAAGAATTCTTTATGTTGAAATTCGTTTTCAGATGCCTTTATATAGTGTTTGAAGAAACATATCTTTTGGTGAAGAGATGGAGGGAAATGTCTCTTCGTTTAAAATTTGAAACTCTGAAAAACGGCTAGCATGTCGACAACCCCTTACCCCCCTTGTCGACAAGGCTGCGTTGCAAAATGAACAGCAACGGTAATAAGTGTTGCGAATTTTCAGCATTTCAAATTACCTTATATTTGTGGATTTTTGTGATTCGGTTGAGGTCAGTGATTGATGATCTTCAAGTATAATTGCCATGAGATCTTTAATAAGATATTCTAAGGTTCAACCAACTTCTCATCACTTCAAACACCTTTATCCTTCAGCATTCTTCTCTAATTGGGTTTTGTTCTTCAATTGCTCTGATTAACCTTCTTCTGTAATTCACCTGATTCCACTGTATTCTTGTTTATCTCTATAAATGTCTCTATAGTATATCTGATATGACTGCATAACTCGAAGATACATTAGTAGTAATATTTATGTGGTTATTGTCATCAAAATCAATACCTAGGGTATTAACAAACTCTTATCTGTTGGGTGCGGTCCTTTGACTATTGTATTTATTACCAATATTCCACCAGTTCATGCAGGCTACTCAGCCCTGCGCGGTGCTTGTTCTCGGTTGTGGGTCTGATATCCCATGTCCACCGTCCTGTAGGGTTTTTACCAATTGCTGCAACTTACTTTCTCTAGTCAACTCTTCAATAATATCCTAGAGATGCCTGGATTCGTTCGTTCTATGTCCATAGCATTCGTGGAACCAACAATATTTTTTAGTTTGTTTCTACTTCTCTATTGATTCTTTTGGAGGCGACTTCCTGTATTGCATGGTATTATAGGTAGACAAGTAGAAATTCTCAAAGGAGGTATTCAAGAACGTGTAAGTATCGTACAATGAAATCCTAGGCTTCCCTTTTCTAGAATCTCTCTTTCATTCTCAGCCCATATATCCACCTATCTTTTGCAGATTCGGCTTGTTTTGGACATTCACTTGAACTTTTCCAAAGCTATCATCAGACTACTTTACTATAATATTACTCTATACTCCCTCTCCACTCAATCCTGCAACATTCTTCTTCCTAGAGGACCTGGCTTCCTCCTTTCTCAAATACCGAGCCGCCTTTGCGTAAAAGTGTTCCAACGTAGCAAGTGGCTTGCCAGCTAACCAATCATTGAATTCAAATTCTGGATCTAACCTCTCATCAGGATCAATATTGCATGGTCATTTGGAATACTGATTTCCAAAACAACTGTATGAAATCTCTCCAAATAACCTTTCAAAGATTCTCCTAGAATTTGGATTATGCTAGACAGGGAAATTATATCCTTGGAACGAGTTGCGTGCATTTAGAACTACTCAACAAACTGCAACAACCCGAGTTCAAATAGGTCCGAATTTTTAGCAAAAATGCTAAAACCCAAATCCACTGAAGCCCGAGTTGGGTGTCCGATATCCTGCAAATAAGAAAAGATAAATATATCCGAGCTCAAATAAATACCTGGTTTCGAAACCGAGTAAAATATAGTAATAAGTAAATACTCACCAAGGTAGTAACATTTTCTAAACAAGTGTCTCAAAGCTGAAAAAGCTTTGACATCTATCTGACCTGTGGAATGATATGAGGTGGGAGTCAGAACTAAAGTTCCGGTGAATTGACAAATTATACACTTCTAAGCATAATTCAACATATACCATTCTATTTTCATTTTCTATTATATTAGGTTAATTGGGTTCATAATACTCTCGCTTTTGTGCGTGAATCGTACCCATCTACTCCCTAGTGGATAAAGACCTAATAACCAATATATGTATAGCTACATGCCCAAAGACCGCATCGGTCCTCGGTTCCACCCATAGTACCTTACTTATCCTCCTCGAAAAGGACTCCATCATCTCGCTACTAGAGCGTATTGTAACTACATCTGTAAAGGACAGCTTCGTGATGTCTACAATACAAATGTTCCGTCGTCTACTATAAAAATGTGAAACTACATCCGCAATAGATTATACTAGTGCTCGAACATCCACGATATACCACCCAGTGCGTACCTTGAGGACTACACACAATAGTTCTGTCTACTCCCTGAATTCCACCAACAAGGTCTACCTTGTATGGAACTTAGTAGGGGATTTTCTATATCTGTAAAGGTCTGACTACAATACAGATATTCTACTTGGTCTATCTCTTTTCTCATCGTGGCTATGGCCCCACACAGCCACCCCTCAACTAATCGAAGACTTTTCAAGAGCTAAGTGGCTGTGCCCTACTGTAAACAATCTAAACATCCAATTGGTTGTACCCCTTATCCAATGTCTCTATAGTGAATGAATCATTGGCTTGTGGGTTTAGCTCTAGTCTTTCCCGAACTCTCTTTGACTGATGATGGCTAATATCCGCATGCGACTATCCTTATGGGTCCTTTCCACTATAACCTACTCGCAAACTAGAGTACGGTGTCATACGAATATCCTACTCCATCATCAACCATTTGACTACCTACAAAGGTCCGCTTCGTTAGGCCTGCAATGCAAAAGCATTCAAGGCATACTCTCTTGATGGAATACCTATAGACCTGCCTCCTAGGGAGCGGCTTCGTTAGGCCTATCCCAGAGGGCCATCCTAGAGTATTCTCACGTCCTGTTGAAGTCTCGTTTCTAGCCTAAAATAACTAAGTTGGACGTGCTCTTTCTGTACTAAAAATCTACGATGAACTGCTTCGTTGGTCTCTTGATCCATATTCTCTTCGTGCTGCTCCAAACGCACCTTACCATTTTAGTAGACCCTACATCTAATCTTTTATTATGCATTTAGTTTACTTTTCTTATTCTGTTGGCTACTTATTTTCCCTAATCAGCACGCCCAGCCCCACCCATGTTTGAGCCATCAGTCCTACACTTGAAAGGTAATGCTGCCGGTACGGACCACTGCTATTATTTTTTACTTATTAACTTAATTCAAGATCTAAGTTTGATAAAATATGCCTCTTCTATTTCTTTCTCCTTAATTATAACCTACTATAATTATACTTGCAATTGTTACTTTTATGTTATTTTCTTTCTTTATAACCTACATGTTATAAATGTAACTGCAAGTGTCTATTTTCTATTCTAGTCCGTCTTCTTTTATTATGATACTACATTTTCTTTAGTTCTCTTATATTATATAACAGTCTTAACTTGGGACTACGTCCAACGGTCATAAGTTATGTATCATAATAACTGCTTTACTTTGTACTCTACTATCTGTGTAATAAATGCAGATCTAGTCACATTTTCTGTTTATTGTTTCTAGTCTTGTCAAGTAATTAACTTGATTATTTCTTCTTCTTTAATTTTTTTAACGCTTCACATTACTCTCTTTTATTCTGGGAAGTAGTTCTATTCTATTTGTTTGGTTACAAAAAATATGCTAAAAATCCATTTCCATATTTTAATATTAAATAATGCTATGCGCAATAAATCGTAACTGCAAGATATTTCTATTATTGTTTCTTTAATTATTGGGTAATACAAAATACAGTAATGTCTCTATTTTGCACTAATTTCACTTTTCTTTCTTTTATTCTCACAATTACATTTACCGTTTTTCTTACAATATTAAACTATGGAAATGTATTCCCTTTCTAAACCAGCCAACTAATCTATCACTAACTTCCAAATCAAGTTATTAGATTTTCCCTTTTTATTTCATTCCCTGAGTTTTGACATAATTTACTGTAAATTTCTCACTTTTAGGTTTAGGCCTTTATCTATAACTTCTAAGCCTAATATTAGTTATATTTAATTGGATTCCTTTATTTTTTTCCCATATAAATAACAATTAAATATAAGTACACTTCTCTTATAAAATTTACTGTTTCAACATAACAAACTAGTAGAATTAATTACTGAAATTAGTTCAAATGCCGAATCAAAATATTTAGCGGGAATCTAAATATATTATATATTATCAACATAAAAGATATATAATTTAATAGTACTCACCTGTCGTCCTTAGCTTTAACCCATGGCCTTCCAGGATCCACTTCTAAGGCGTTTAATATTTTTTATTAAAAAGATATTCTCCCTAGAAATATATTCTATTTAGGGTTCATCCTCACGCAATGAACCCAATTGGGAGAAATCTGATTGTGAGAAAATAGCTAGGCCTAGAGTTCTATTTATAGTGAATCTTAAGGATCTCAGGCTATCGGATTTTAGGATTGAATTTGGTGTAACCACATCACAGGCTTGCTGCAAATCGTTGGATCCAGAAAACAACACTCGAGATTGCGTGAAAATCAAATTATAAAACTTCGGCATATCCCTAGATGATTTCTCGTCCTAGGCAATACACGGGTCGACCCGTGTGCTTTGCGAGTCGACCCGTGGGGTCCTATTCTTTTATTCATTCAATTGTTTATATATTTATATAATTCTAATTTCTTATTCTTTTCGTAACTTCTTCATATTAACTCGGATTTTGACAAGTTATAAATGGAAATTGATCAAAAAATCGCGACGAACACAATAGTATTAGTTTCGAGGCCATCTTCTGACAATTCCAAAAATGCTTACATTCACCATTCATCGTTATTTGATTATTTAATTATCTAAAAACTCCTTTCAAAAATATAATGCGTACATCCTAAATATACTTGCAATTTTCATATAAATGCAATCTTTTGAAAACTCAGAGCTTTTTTCATCCAATATTTCCCACACTCCTACTGAATAGGGATGTAATTCAACAATTTTTTTCATCCAAACCCTACCAAATAACTTTTAATATTCGAATTCCAGAAAAAATCTAATTTTTCGAACTCGATTTCTTATGTCAGAAAGAAGGTAGAAAACGGAAAACCCAGCATTTACCATTTTATTTTTGTGCACCTCTTTCTCCGTACTTGGTACTTATGCCATTGTTCTTTAAAAATCTCTATTTGCTTCCCAAGCAAAGTTCACATAAGAAGATTTTTCTTTTCAAATTTTTTTGTTGATGTTTCTGTCGCTTTCTTTAAATTTGTTGTTTTCCTTTTAGTTACTCTTTTTGGCTTTTACTTTTCTTTTATTACTTGCATTCTATGTTTTTATTCTCTTCTTGTGAACATCACAGAAAAGAGCATCAAACTAATCAGTACCGACTTGCAATAATAAAGACAAAATGCTTGCATAGGAGTACAATCTCATAACTAAAACAGAAAAAAGTCCTACTACAAAGCGATACTAGATAAATAAATATAACAGCTAAACACAGCTATCATCTAAGGCTAGAAGGCCTAGGACCATGTTCATCCTGACACAGAAAGGTCCTACTCTAGGAATCCAAGCAACTCATATGCTTCTCCTATCACTTATTACTCGTTACTAACTTACGCTGTATTACTCACGATGAATAAGGTCTATTCATCTTTTTCATTCCATACTCAAAATGGAATAACCAAGTCTCATTTATTGCAACGAATAAGGATTTCAATCTATGTCGTTTCTATCTAAAAAGGCAGTTAAGCTTAGGGAAATTTTATCTTTACCTTTACCTTTCATTTTCCCCAACTAAGGTCTATCTATCCCAACCACATATGTCTTACTGTCTTTCTAATATCACTTCACTATTCTTCTATAGTCTACACACATGAAGCAACATTCCTAGGTTCTCACTAGTGTCTTATACACTTTATGAGAACTTTTATTATTACAACTAAAAGTGATCACTGCTACCCCCTACATAGCCTTACACTTTTCCAGTCACACCTTGGAAATGATTCTTATCTACTCCATATTTAAAAGTTTGGTTTGGTATTTATCATTTCTTTTCAAAAACTAAAGCTTCTAAATTTCTGAAACATAAAATCCCGAAATTCTTGCCTTTAAAAGTGTTACTTTGAAGTTTCTATTAAACTCAAAGGTACTTGGTTAACATTTTATCTTTCTAGACTTGCGTCTTTACAGTTCTTTGAATTTAAATTATTCCCCAAACCTAGAGGGGAAAACTTACAAATTTTAAGTTCAAAACTTATTCCTTTTTCCTTTTAAAGGATTTTAAAACTTTCCACGAAAAAATTGGATTTTTAAATTTAACTGTTTACTATGTTTTTCTCTTCCAAAAACTTATTTACTTTTTCACCAAAACATTTTTCTTTAAAACATGCCTTGCTTGTCATTAAAACAATTTTTTTTCTAGACTTCCAAAAATGTCCTCATATGTTTTCAAAACGTCTTCTTTACATAGATTTTCAAATTTACAAAACTGGAGTAGATAAGAACAATTATTTTATCTAAAATCCCTTAACTTTCCTATTCTTTCAATTACCTAATCTTGGAGGAGTTTCTAACTTACTGCAAATAGGGACTTTCTACAATGGCAAGCAACTAATGCGCGTAATTAATGGATAAATATGAAATTTCCATTGCTTGGCTTTCCTACTAAGGCTCTTTATAATATCCCTACTAACTAACACCATCTCTAATTATTACACTTCTTATTATACCTAATGGTTTTTTACCTTAATGTATTGGAACTAATTTCTCTTATGAGAAATCATTAACACTAAAATCTTATATGAATCCTTTAAAAGAGGATTTCATGTTTATGTGAAATTACAAGGAACTTATTTTATAATTTATCGAAATAGGCTATAGAAAATGTGGTGCTTTCCATACCTTGTACGTCTCTTTCATGTATTCCTTATAACTTGCACAAAACATCTTTATTTATGGTTTGGTTTCATAGAAAATTATATCATTATTCATTTTATTCCAATAGATTAAATATGTTCGATCTATATTCATTTACAATAAACATTTCCGACGAAATTTATTAATTTCCTGATACTTAACTTACATCTTTTTCTCTCAAAAGAACTCATTTTCAAAACTGTTTTAATATTTTCATAACTAGAAAATATTTCCATATACTTATTTAAATAATAAGTGTACTTACAAACCACTTTATTTCTATATTTAGAAATGATCTTGAAAACATATTTTTATTTGGGTCAAAACAGATGTTGCATAGAACACCATTACGACAACCGAAAAATACTGCTATATGGATTCAATTAAAATAAATATTAATAAATCTCATATGCTATGTAGAAACATTTTCTTTGTGAGTTACCTACCATAACAATAATGTCATCGTCTATGCTTCCTGTACTTTTCACAGAAACATCTATTACAATAATAAATGTTGCAACCTACGTTTTCGATTCTTAACACTCTCTAACTTTTTATATTTAAAATCTTTGTTTACCTACAAAGAAACTAGCAAGATATACATGCTTATAATTCTTCAAAAAGAATTTCACTTTTAACAAAATTTACATCGTATAAAAACCAATTTAAATTTCATACCACTTTTTTTTTCAAAATCCCAATATTTACTTCCTCAAACGTATTAACAATTATATTTTACAACTTTTCAATTCCAAAAGTTTCATCTTATTAGGCTAGACAGAAAGTGGATTTTCTTCTTGCTACCCTAGGAATACCCTTCCTAAACCTTGGAAATCTCATTCCCTCTTTTATGCTTATATTTATTCCAAGGCACTACAGCCAAATCCACTTATTTGAAACAATTATCAATTTACAGTTATTTACACATGGGCTTCTCTTTCTATGCTGAATCTTTTGTACATATCAAATCTTTTCCACTCTAGGGCATAGGCCTCTTTGGATTTCCAAAATCCGAACCTTATGTACAAAACTGTTTCTCAAAATCTTTCCATGTTTTGACTCTTTCTAAAAAGTGGATTTCTCTATGTATCTAGGTACATTATATTCTTAAATATACAAATACTTTCACTCACTATCAACCTAGGAACCCTAAACCTAAGCTCTAATACCAAATGTAACAACCCGAGTTCTAGTGAGTCCGGATTTTTCGGAAAAAGGCTAAAACCGCCCGAGTTGGGTGTCTGGTATCCTGCAAATAGGCAATGATAAATATATCAGAGCTCAAATAAATATCTCACAGTGGAACTGAGTAAAATATAGTAATAAGTAACTACTCACCAAGGTAATAACAATTTCTAAACAAGTGTCACAAAGCTTGAAAATCTCTGCCATCTATTAACTTGTGGGATGATACAAGGAGGGGGTTAGAATTAAAGTTCTAGTGAATGGACAAATTATACACTTCGAAGCATGATTCTACATATACCATTCTACTTCCATTTTCTGTTATATTAGGTTTATTGGGTTTATAATACTCTCCTCTGTGCATTAATCATACCCATCTACTCCCTAGTAGATTAAGACCTAATAACCAATATATATATGTATGTATGTATGTATGTATGTATGTATGTATGTATGTATGTATGTATATGTGTGTGTGTGTATATGTATGTATGTAGATACATGCCCAAAGACTGCATCGGTCCTAGGTACTACCAATAGTACCTTCTGTAACCTACTCGAAAAGGACCCCATCGTCTCACTACTAGAGCGTATCGTAACTACATCTACAAAGGACAGCTTCGTGAGGCCTACAATACAGATATTCCGTCATCTACTATGAAAATGTGAAACTGCATCCGTACTAGCTTATAGTAGTGCTCGGAGATCCACTGCGTACCTTAAGGACTATACGTAATCATTCTATTACTCCCTGAAATCCGCCAACAAGGTCTACCTTGTACGAAACTTGGTCTGGGATTTTCTATCTGTAAAGGTCGCTTCGTTAGGCCTACAATACAAATATTCTACTTGGTCTATCTCTTTTCTCATAGTGGTTATGGCCCCACGCAGCCCCCCGTCAACTAATCGAAAGACTTTTCAAGAGCTAAGTGGCTGTGCCCTATTGCAAACAATCTAAACATCCAATTGGTTGCACCCCTCATCCAATGTCTCGATGGTGAAAGAATCATTGGTCTGTTAGTTTAGCTCTAGTCTTTCCCGAACTCACTCTGACTGAAGATGGCTGATATCTGCATGCGACTATCCTTATGGGTCCCGCCCACTATAACCTACTCGCAAACTAGAGTACGGTGTCATATGAATATCCTACTCCATCATCAACCTTTTGACTGCCCATAAAGGTCCGCTTCGTTAAGGCTGCAATGCAAAAGTAGTCAAGGCATACTCTTTTGATGGAACACCTACAGACCTGCCTTCGGGGGTGCAGATTCGTTAGGCCTACCCCAGAGGGCCATCCTAGAGTATCCTTGCATCCCATTGAAGTCTTGTACTTCCTTTTAGCCTAAAATAACTAAGTTAGACATGCTCTTTCTGTACTAAAAATCTATGATGAACTACTTCATTAGGGTCATGATCCATGTTCCCTTCGGGCTGCTCTAAACGCACCTTACCATTTTATTAGACCCTACGTCTAATATTTTATTATGCATTTAGTTTACTTTTCTTATTTTGTTGGCTACTTATTTACACTAATCAGCATGCCCAGGCCCACCCATGTGTGAGACCATCAGTCCAAGCCCTGAAAGAAAATGCTACCGGTACGGGCCACTGCTATTTTTTTGCTTATTAACTTAATCCAAGATCTAAGTTTGATAAAATAAGCCTCTTCTATTTTTCATTTTAATTAGAACCTACGTTTTATAATTATACTTGCAACTGTTACTTTTATATTCTTTTCTTTCTTTTATAACCTACATATTATAAAAGTAATTGCAAGTGTCTCTTTTATATTCTAGTCTGTCTTCTTTTATTATGATACTAAATTTTATTTAGTTCTCTTATATTATATAACATCTTAACTTGGGACTACGTCCAACTGTCAGAAGTTATGTATCAAAATAACTGCTTTACTTTGTGCCATATTATCTGTGCAATGAATGCAGATCTAGTCACATTTTCTATTTATTGTTTCTAGTCTTGCCAAATAATTAACTTGATTATTTCTTTTCTGGGAAGTAGTTCTATTCTAGTTCGCTGGTAATAAAATCTATGCTAAAAATCCATTTCCATATTTTAATACTAAATAATGCTATAAACAATAACTCGTAACTGCAAGATATTTATTTTATTGTTTCTTTAATTGTTGGGTACTACAAAATACAGTAATGTCTCTATTTTGCACCAACTCAATTTTTCTTGCTTTTATTCTTGCAATTATGTTTACAGTTTTTCTTACTATGTTAAACTATGGGAATGTATTATCACTAACTTTTAAATTAAGTTATTAGATTTTCTGTTTTATTTCATTCTCCGAGTTTTAACATAATTTACTGTAAATTTATCACTTTTAGGCTTATGCCTTTCTCTACAACTTCTACGCCTAATATTACTTATATTGAATTTAATTCCTTTATTTTTTCCATGTAAATAACATTTAAATATAAGTGCACTTCTCTTACAAAATTTACAATTTCAACATAACTAAATAGTAGAACTAATTACTGATATTAGTTCAAATGCTGAATTAAAATATTTAACGGGAATCTAACGATATTATATATTGTCAACATAAAAGATATATAATTTAAATCCACTCACATGTCGTCCTTAGCTTAATCCATGGCCTTCCTGGATCCACTTCTAAGGCATCTAATATTTTTTACTAAAAAGATATTCTCCCTAGAAATATTTTCTATTTAGGGTTCATCCTCAGGCAATGTACCCAGTTGGAAGAATATCTGATTGTGAGTTAATAACTAGGCCTAGGGTTCTATTTATAGTGAATCTTAGGGATCTTAGGCCATCGGATTTTAGGATTGAATATGGTGCAACCACCTCACAGACTTGCTGCTAATCATTGGATACAAAAGGAATGCTCAAGATTGCATGAAAATTAAATTATAAAACTTCGACACATCTCTGGATGATTTCTTGTCCAGGACAAAACACGGGTCGACCCATGCGCTTTGCAGGTCAACCTATGGGTCGACCCATCGGGTCCTATTCTTTTTTCTTGTTTAATTTTTTAATTTTTTATATAATTTTGATTTCTTGTTCTTCTCGTAACTTCTTCATATTAACTAGGGTTTGAAAAGTTATATATAGAAGTTGATCAAAAAAATCGCCACAAATATAATGGTACATATTTCAAAGCCATATTCTGAAAATTCCAAAAATTCTTATTTTCATTGTTCATCGTTATTTGATTATTTAATTATCTAAAAATGCGGGGTATTACACATACCATGTTGCCAAATCATCGAATGTAGAAATTGGTTGTGGGGGTAACCTTGCGAACCACATCATTTCTATTCTAGAGAGAATTACGGGAAAACATCTACACTTCGTTGCATCATCCGCTCATGTAGAATCCATCAGCCATTTATATCTCATGATGTGCTTCCTGGTACCGGTTTTTCCCTCGTAGGCGAGCATCGACGGCATATTTAACCTCCTTTAATACTCCGCATGTAGAACATTACCAGTGAATGGGGTATGGCTTCTCAAGATTTCCCAGTCATCGTTAGTCAAGCCCTGGCTCTCTCTCACTAATTGTCTAACTATAGCCGATAAGTCTAGAATTTGGATAGTGATGCCAAGCAGTGGTCCTGCTTTACTTCAGGTGAATGGTCTGGTTGATGTATATGGGCCATTCCATGCCTTCTTGGTTCAACATCTTCTCGATGTATATCTCACAAATTTGCTTCAACGTCATTCCAGGGAAGCATTTGGTCAACATTTAATTGAAATCTAGGATCCAAATCAACTGAAGTAGCTCCAGCTTGATTCCTATGATGCATGGATTGATTCTTTCTTCTGGGGGAGGGATCGATATTGATCCCTATGGAGGGATCGGTGCCGATCGATCCTGGCAGACCACAATGGTCTGCCAGTTGGTTCCCTAAAGTTTCTACATGATATTCATCTATTCTACGAAGCCTATGTCTATGATACTCATTTGATGAGCTAGAACTCTCCAATGCCGAGTAAAGAGTGGGGTCCCTCCTAGCTTTCCCTCACTACTGCTAATTGGGTTGGTTCATTAAGTTGATATTGGTATGAATCTGTTAATTTAGTTGTCAATGGCTCTCCATCAGCTTTGTCATTAGACTATAAAATTCAGCTCTTGTTATAGAATCGGTAAGATTTTGAACTTCAACTAATTCAACATTCACATCCATTTGTTGATTGCTTGGGCCTCCTTGCTGGATGCTAGCATTCTCATTTCCTTTCACGTTCTAAGAAGTAGATCTAGCATTCCTCACCATTGTCGGTAGCTTCATTTAGATTTCTGCAAATCTAAGTAGTATGACCAACTCCTTGAAGATTACTATGGATCTTATTTAGGGGATTTATCCAATCTAGTAGCAACAAATGGATCCTAATAAGCTGAGAATCAAGGTTCTTAGTGAAAGCAACAAAATGTTTGAAGCTAAAATGGCCGCAAACACCCAAGAACAGTTTTTTAGAGAAGTAAGTGAAGAAAAGTAAAATAAAACTGAGTAGATTAATAAGTAAGCAACAAAGAATAAGCATTAATCAAAGACACAAAATTTTAT
Organism: Allium cepa; assembly: GCA_030765085.1. NCBI lineage: Eukaryota > Viridiplantae > Streptophyta > Magnoliopsida > Asparagales > Amaryllidaceae > Allium > Allium cepa. The sequence goes on along the minus strand of CM060941.1, from coordinate 829,116,222 downwards.
AGTGGTTCAGTGTTATATGTCTTCATCTACTTTGAAGATTATCCTTTATTAATCACTCTTGAATTTGATTACAATGGTAGAAAACATTTTGTACTAGATTACAATGGAGTCTACAGCAACAAGCTGCGTAAAAAGATCCTCAGAATGACCCAACAAGCCAGCATTTATAGATGAAGATGGCCAAATATCTCTCTGAAATCATGCCCGAAGGACCTTTAAAACCATATGAGCCCACTAGAGGGATCACTAGGCCCAATTCCCAAAGAGGAGGGATCGGTACCAATCCCTTCTTTGGTTGAATTTTGAGGAGCGATCCCTATGGTGTTTTCCTCATGTAGATATATTTTTAGCATCTAAATTTCGCTTCATTTTAATCATGGGAGCTTGAGTTATTGTTTGATCTTTGATTTAACATGGTTTGTATGCAACTTTATGTCGATCCTTTCCAAGTGATATGTACCGATCCCTCCAACCTTGTCATTTTGATGTACGATTCCTAGGTTAGGTGCTCTAGGATCCTTATATCTTGCTCTTTAAATTTCATACACATTGGACTTATGGATCTTGAGATATTGATTGTTTTCCACAAGAATGCTCTTGTACTTTGAAACATGCCGGTCCCTCTTGTTAGAACCAATTTATGTCGATCCCTCCTATGTATTGAACACTATTTCATATTTTGAACATTCTACATTGTACATCTATCAATTCCATTAAACCCCAACTTGTGCTTGATTCTGGGCCCCACAATCATCACTTTGAATTCATCGGCCTTGATGGCAGTCGAATCTAACTCGTGCGATCAGTTCAATATTGCTGGGCTACAATGACGGATAACACGTGCTTCATCAGGTAGCCACTGTTACTTGGGTCCATTATTCCCTTGCACACTCGCTGTAGTTTGGAAAGAATTTTTGGCCCAGTTTCGAGGTATGGGCGGTGACTACACCGAAGAGGAGCTGATTCAGGCCTACTTGAATGAAGAATCTCGCCTAGCTCTAGTGGAAGGCCATAAAATCTTAGTGCTAGAGAGGTAGCGTAAAACCATCAATCTCAAGGTGACTACCGAGGCTACTACTGAACATTTTCCTTCGGGCTTGGGCGAGCCGTCTTCTCATCTTCTTTCCGGCGAGGTGATCGTTGCCACTTCTCTTGTAGTCGTGCAGCCGTCAAAGGAAGGCAACAGTGAAGGGTTCAAAGTTGTTTCACATAAACAAACCTCTCCCATGCTTGAAGATTTTCAATTCATGCCTAAAGAGATTGCCGAGAAAACCAACCTTTATTCTGATATTGTAGATCAACCTTCTCTTTTCACTGAATTTCCTTCTCATCACGATGCCGGGTCCGCTGCTATTTTAACTGTGCCAATCGTCATCTCTGCTCCTGGCTCGCAGCCCGATTCACATTCTAAGCAAATTGCGATGTTACTTGGATTGGATGACCCCTCTATCTCTCGAGAAGAGCTTAGCAGTAGGTGATATACAAGAGCATGCAGACCAAGGCAGCTAACTAGATAGAGCAGAGGCTAAGTAGCCAAAGACCAAGCAACAGATGATCGAGGTAAAGAAGGAAAAGGTTGAAGCATAGAAGAGGTCATCGAAGAGCTCTCACTGAACTCGCAAGCATAAAGGGAAAGGAGGGTCCAGCAACATCCAATCTTTGGAGAGCGGGAAGATAAGCTCGAGAAATTGCAAATTAGAGGCGGAAAAGGCGACCTGGGAAGCTATGAGAAGACGTCTTGATTTGTCTTTTCCTCCTCTTTTGTTTTTTAATCGCCTTTTGTACAAGTGCAGAGTCTACAGTAAGAATTTTTCTTATTTTCAAAGTGATATTTTGTATTTTTCTATTTTTTGGAAGATATTTTGTAGGCCCGGAACTCCCTGCTTGTTATTGTACATTGAAAACGTTATAAGTAATACATTGTTGACATTTTGATTGTAACTTTATTTGTCTACTTATCTATGTTTCTTGCACTTATGCCAAGTTTATTTATCACTATTTTATCTAGTCCTATAATCATTGCTAAAATTATTTGTTTGGAGTAACAGTACTCTTAAGTACTAGGTTTTTTGGTTGAGTAGTAGTGTGTGCCCCTAGTTCACGGGGTTGTTTACTTCAAACACTTGACATATGACCGATTGATCCGTGTGATTCCTTGGATGTCTATAACTAAGTCTATATTGCAGTTCCTATCATTAGAAACTTATAATTTGAGCGTCTTGATTCCAGAGATTTTGTTGGATAATAATCGAAATTCTTTGCTGATTCATAGTAGTGCGACATTGTTGGATTCATTCCCTTACTCCTGATGGTGGGAGTGGATTGATTCTTATTAGTCCAGCAATAGACGAGTTTCCTAGCATTGTCGGGATAATACCGGTATTTAAGATTGTGCACGGCTTATGAAATACACGACTTTTACAAGTGTGTGCGACTTATTGGATGTGTGGGATTTTGGGATCGATATGACCTGTCGATCCAGAACAGTTTGGAATTTCTCGATGTTACCAATTTTCGGAAATGCGAGGAGTTCATGTTTCGATATCATAGTTCCATGACTCAAGAAGAAATGCATGGCTTATAAAGGTGTGCGGCTTTGATTGTGGCCTTCCTGGTGTTGCTGGAACAACACTGGTTCTTAAAAGGCAGGGATCAACTCCGTCAATCCAACGGTTTGAGTCTATTTGCTTCCGTCGACCCGATGAGTGGATGGGGCATACTTGAGCATGATTCCACTATCTCAAGTAGCGACTGGATGGTTTGAGTCAATTTGACCACGTCAACTCAGTAGGTTACTTTTGTGAGCACATTTTTATTGGTTCGAAAAGCAAAGCAGTTTTATTAATAAAAGTTGGTCAAGTTTTGCTTATTTATAATGCCCTTGGTACTATGGGATGGCTTGTTTGCAAGAAATAGGAAATACACTAGATAGTCTTAGACGAAGTAAGGACGCAGCGATTCATTATTCCATGCTCGAGGAATTTGGGCTCCATCAACGGTTGTTAGCTTGAATGTGCCTTCCTCTAGCTTCTAACCAGTCTTATAAGGTCCTTCCCAATTTGGTCCGAATGCTCCTGGTATAGGGTAGACCCTCTTAAGGAAAAGGTCTCCCACTTCGAAGGTGCGGTTATGAACTTTGGAGTTGAAGTACCGTGCGACCCTTTTCTAGTGAGTGACAGTCCTTAATTTGGCTTCTTCGCTCTTATCATTGACCATATCAAGCGACTCGTGTGAAAGCTGCTCTTTCTACCTTTTATCAAAGTTTTGCCTTCAATGAGAAGGGACTTCTGGCTCAACCGGGTCATTGCTTCTGAAACATATGCCAGGGCGAACGGAGAATGCCTAGTTGTAGATTTGTGCGTTGTCCTGTAAGCCCATAGTGCGAGTGGAAGTTCATCGATCCAATTTCCTTTCGCTTTAGTCAGCCGTTTTTTTATACTGGACTTGATGGTCTTGTTTACTGCCTCCACTTGCCCGTTTACTTGCGGATGTGCGACAGCAAAACATCTTTTCTCGATTCAAAGGTGTTTGCAAAAGTCTTTGAACTCTACGCTTTTAAATTGAGTACCGTTATCCGTGATGATTTTCTGTGGCACGCTAAACCTGCAAATAATTTTTTAGTAGAAAAATTAATAATTTCTTTGTGGTTATAGTGGCCAGCAGTACCGCTTCGGCCCATTGGTGAAATAGTCAATAGCAACGATAGCGTATTTGGTTCTTTCTGTAGCCATTGGTAATACATCAATCAGAGAGATTCCCCAAATTGCGAATGGCCATAGGCCGACCATTTGTGTTAGCTCCATCGAAGGAGTTCTTTTTATCTTGCTGAATCTTTGGCATTGGTCGCACAGTCTGGCATAATTTGCTGCATCGCAGTTTACCATTAGTCAAAAATACCCATACCGAAGAACTTTCTTCACAAGGGTTACCCTCCGGTGTGAACTCCACAGTCGCCTTCATAAACTTCTCTTAAGGTCCTTCAAGCTTCATCATTAGTCACACATCTGAGCAAGGGGGTAGAGAATCCCCTTCGATGGAGTGTGCCATCTTTTAGTGTGAATCGCGGTGCCTTTCAGAGAAGCTTTTTCCAATGATTTGTGTCTATGGGGAGAGTTTCTGTGAGCAAATAGTCCTTGATTGGCGTCATCTATATCTCTGGTTCTTTGGTTGTTGTAACACCATATATTTTTGATAACATTATTTAAAATATTTAATTAACTAAATAAAATAAAATAATGTAAGAGGATTAACAGATTGAAATTTTATTTAACTAAGGGTAGTCGTGCCATGTTAAACATAAATCAAAACGAGATAGCATGAATAAAAGTTTTAGGAAATAAAGGAGGGCAAAATGGGAAATAGGATGAACTTATACCCTAAACCCTTGGAAAATAAAATACACGTTCATTTCATTTTTATCAAGCAAAATTACTCTAAGGTCGGCCACCATTTTCAACCTCAAGATAAGAAAAAGCTAGGATTTTCAAGAGGAAGAAATAAATCAACATAATCAAGATCAAATCTCACATCTTTAATAACAAAGCTATGGTGAAAGAATACAACATCCAATTTTTCTTATAGTTTTCAGATTTAAAGATAATACAAAATGATTTTGCATGATAATGCCATGTTTTGGATGATTGAAAGGTTATATATGGTTGTTGATGATTTATACATGTTCATATTAGTTTTTATGATATGTTTGATATTAAAACCCTATTAAATGACATCCAAATGCCTTGAAAATTTAAATGTAGATTATAAATGATATTTTAGAGATTGATTTCAATTTTCATAATTTTCTGAATTAATATGGATTTTATATTAATTTTCTAGTAAAGAAAATGATTTATTGAGTTATAAATAATTCACGGATAAATTATAATTAATTTGGGTCTGAAATTTTTATATGTTAGAAAACATACTAAAAAGGATTTTTTGGAAATTTTGTAGAATTTTCCAAAATATTTTGATGAATATATAAAATTATTTAAGGTATGAGACTTAAAATGTTTTATATATTTAATTAAGGAGAAGGGGTATTTTGCAAATGATTTAAATTAATTAATTCTGAAATTATGGTACTAATTGTAGAAAAGAAAAATTAGAACCCTATAAGAGTTTGACAAACAAGGCAGGTTAGTTAAAAACTTTACTTGAAAAGATTTAAAATCAGAAATTCATGTTAAAAGCATGTTTCGCGTCTTTTGGTTTCGCCCAGGTAGCTTTCGACTAAGACTCTCCATCTCCTTCCGCAAACAAATGCATGTAGTTTCAAGTCTTGGTACACAGTGAATTCGAAAAAGGGCGGAAGGTAAGAGTCGAAACTAAAGGATTCCAAAAGGATCGAAGCGCCTTTTTTTTTAAAATGAGAAAAGCGCCTGCTAGCTTTCGACCAAGTACCTTTCGACTTAGTCGGCTTCCGACTAGGTCAATTGATTTAAAAACATCTTTTTAGGTTGCGCCTTTATTCTAAGAAACAGCTTTCGACTAAGTCTTCTTTCGACTAAGTCAATGGTTTTAAAGGTTGGTTTCGTAATAGTTGCACCTTTGTTTTTAAATAATAGATTTCGACTATATCGAAGCCTTTACTACCGCCTTCTACCTTTCGAAATAGAGCTTTCATAAAAGGTTGTTTTATTTTAAAACCTTTTTGCTTCTCCTATACTTTTGGAAGGGGTGGTTTCAACACCATCACTTCTCTACTTAATTATAGCTTTCGAAAGAGTAAGCTTTCGAACCTGTAGCTTGTGATCCTTAGTGAATTTTAAAGACCCAAAGGTTTTGACTAGTTAGTGTTAAATGATTTTGAAAGGTGTTTTCCGCATGTTTTAAATTTAACCCAAATGCTTTCGAAGGGTTTGCGATTTTTAGTACCTTTAGAAGTTTTTAAAGAAGGTTTCGAATGGGGTGTTTCCCCAATGGTTTCCAAAGGTCTAAAGGAAAGGTTTTTCTAATGGTTTTGAATAAGTTTAAAGGAAAAGTTTTTCCTATGATTTTGAATGGAAAGGTTTATTGGTTTTGAAGAGGGATATCCAAGGTTTTTATCTTTTGAAGGAAAAGGAATTTCAATGGTTTTGAAAGGCTTGTATGAATGGTTTCGAAAGAAGGATTTTAGTCTTTCAGCCTAGATAAAAGAAAGGGTTTTACATGGTTTCAAAAGGGGTACTTTCTATAGTATTGAAAGGGGTACTTTCAAATGATTAAAGGTTTTCATCAACAAAGATTTGAGTAAAGTATATATAGCATGGCAAGGTGATTTAAGTAAAGCATTGAGTATAAATGTTTCCTTGTTTAAGTTTGGTTTAAAAGGTTTTAAATCAATTTCAGATGCAAAAGGTTTTTAAGGAAAATTATGGGAAGGTATCCCTAAGTAAAATGACTCAAATATTAGAATACCAGATGAGACTGATATAGGGTCACACCCTATACATTAGCTATTGGCCCCAGTTATTTAGTCCAAAATTCCAGTGTGTAGGGCTTTGTCGCAGGTAAGACTAAAATTATGATTACATACAGAAGGGAATATATATTTGTATATAGATAGGTTATTGATGAGCCCGCAAAACTAGTAGGATCAGGTGACCTTGGGAGATGTTAAGTTAGGGGCAGATCATCCAGAAGAGAAGTATTTAACAGACAATTAAGGACAAACCGTCCAAAAGAGGTGTGTCTAACCGACGTTAAATTATTTTGTTATTTTGTCTGGTGGGCCCGAGTCAGCCAAAGGTTAATATTTAGCCAAACAAAACTAAAGTGTATGAGCAGATAGTTCTTTTATTACCTAATATATATGTTTACATAATGATGCTTTACAGTATTTAACCAGTTTTGGTTGTAGGAAGTGATTTCAAAAGCTATGTTTTAAAAAAAATGTGAGCGGAGACTCATTCCACTAAGCGTCGTGGTCTCACTTAACATTAATAACTGAGATGTATAGTGTTATTCACACCAGGCTTTATGTCTGACTCGAAGTTTATGTTTTCATCTTAAACTCTCAAGTGCTCAAAAATTGATTTGAGTAGGCTAAGGGTTGAGGTTCTTTTAGGTTTAAGTAGGATGACGAATAAAGCTACCGGAGGCAACCAGGAGGAATTTGGATAGCTATTTGGAGTTGCAGTTCTTTGTTTTGTTTTTATTTCAGCCGTGCATGTATTTAGTCAATCATGACTATATGACTCTGATCATCCAATGGGGCATCGTCGTATGTCGCTCTTGGCATAATTTTGTAATAAGTATATTTTATCATTGCTTGGGAAATATTTTGGGATTATGTAATGTGAATATAGAACATGTGTTTTGAAATGTAATGGAAAATTCTATTTCGAAATCTATGATTTGTTTCATATTCAAGTACTTCTGATATTATAGATACCATTAACATAACCATATTTAGTTGCCAGGAGTTAATACTATAGATGACAATAACATCCGTAGTGCTTAGCTTTGGGCCTCTAGATAGGAGATGTTACAGTTGTCTAAAAAAATACAATTGATATCCATTTCGCTTATGCTTGTAGTGGTCAATGTTTCAACCGGGACTAGCCCCAATGACCGAGCTTCTTTGAAACTGGTTAGTTTGGATAGATAATCTGCCTTCGTGTTATGTTCCCTCAGAATATAAGTTATGGTGTAATGCTCGATGTCGGTCTGCAGTTCTTGCACTTTAGATAGGTAGGGGCAAGGTTCTCCCCCCAAGCCTGATATTCACCTTTCACCTGACAGAAGACTGGCTGAGAGTTGCTATAGATATGTATGGATTTTATCTTAAGTTCCTTTAGAATCTTTAGCCCAGCTATAAATGCTTCGTATTCTACTTCGTTATTTGTTGTAGGGAATTCCAAGCATAAGGCTAGCAAACAGATCGTTCGTCGGGAGTTTCAAGCACTACCCTGCTCTCGAGCAGAAGTTTTTAGATCCACCATCGACGAAAAGCTTCTAGCGTGTTTCCACTTTTGGAGTAATCTCTTCTTCATTACCCCTGCACATTAAATTCGGCAATGAAATCTGCTAATGTCTACCCATTGATCACCCTTCGAGGATGGTAAGTTATTTCATATTGACTCAATTCGATGTTTCATTTGATAAGCCGCCTAGAGGTCTTGGGGAGGTATAATACTTGCTTCAAGGGTTGATCTTTTAGTGCTTTGATCAGGTGATCTTGAAAATATGTCATAACTTTCTAGATGCGATCAAGAAGTAGTATGTTAGCTTTTTGAATTTTGGATAGTTTTCTCGGCTCCAGTGAACTACTTATTGATGTAGTATATAGGTCATTGGATCCTAGCTTCTTCACGTATAAGCGCAACACTTAATGCATAGGGTGAGACTGCTAAGTAGATGTACAAATCTTCTCAGTCTACTGGCTTAGATAGGATGGGCGGGCTTTCCATATGTCACAGCAGCTCTTCGAATTGAATTTGACAAGCTTGATTCCATTTGAAGTTCTTCTTTCCCTTCTTTAGCATGTCAAAAAATAGTATACATTTTTCGGTTGCTTTTGAGATGAACTGGCTCGGCACTGCAACCTTTCCATTCAAAATTTGTAACTCTTTCCTGTTCCTCGAGGCCTCGACTTTCGTAAAGCTTTAATTTGTTCGGGTTTTGCTTCGATGCCTCTAGTGCTTACTATGAATCCTAAGAACTTTCCATAGGCTATCCCGAAGTGACATTTAAGTGGATTGAGCTTCATTCCATATTTGCAGAGTATTTCAAACATTTTGGCGAGGTTGTCCAAGTGATTCGAAGTTATGCACGATTTAACTAACATACCGTCCACGTAAACTTCCATAGTCTTTCTGATCTAACATTTAAATATGGTGTTCACTAGTCGTTGGTAGGTTTCCCCAGCATTCTTTAAGCCAAACGACATTACTTTGTAGCAGTATAGTCCCGAATCAATAGTGAAACTAGTATTCTCTTGATCAATTTCATGCATCATGATCTGATTATACCCGAATAAGCATCCACAAATGATAGTAGTTCACATCCAGCTGTCCCGTCCACAAGTTGGTCGATTCCAGGCAAAGTTGGATACCCATTCGGGTTTGTTGCATCATGGATAAAACCATTTGCCATCGGCTTATCCACTTCTTCTCTTCTGCTTCACTGCTGTATACTTAGGATTAATATTAAGTGCAAGGCATGCAATCTTTGGTGAAACCCTACACATGTCAGAATATGTCCATGCGAATACGTCCAGGTTGGCGCGAAGAAATTTGATAAGTTTCGATCTCATCTTGTTTCCAAGATGTGATACAATTTTCAGGATCCATGTTAGGTCATCCATGTCTATTGGGACAGACATCGTCAATTCTGCCGATGTTGTCTGTTCCTCCCCTGAACTCTTCTTTCAAGGGTCCAAAGCCTTATCGAATCGGTTATGTCCCCAAGCCAGGGTTGTCTCTGTAGTTATTATTTGGTAGGTTCAAGAATATGGAGAGCTCTCCCCCACGTTATTCCCTTTTCCCCTTCTTTTAGACTCAAATAGCTCCGTGATAAGCATTCTCCAGCCGCACTTTGGTCTTTTTTAATCACCCTGACTCCATTCTCTATTGGAAATTTCATAATTAGACACCATTAACGTAAAGCAATTCTGAAATCTGCTAATGTGGGCCGCCCTAGAAAGGCATTGTAGGCGAAGATTTCATCTAAGATCATAAAGCTTTGGATGGGTGTAACGATGTAGAATTTTTTAATAATAAAATGGGATATTTAATTCAGTTAATAGATTTAAAACATTAATAACACTTGTTTCAAAGGTTTACAAAACAAAGGAAGGATATTCGAATTTTTTGTCAAAAACGACGAGAAATCAGATTTCAGTAAATTTGAGATTTTCTCGATAATCGCACACGAATTTAGATAGGTACAATTATTTATCTAAATAAGTGAGAATATGAAATAAAATAATTTATTTTATTTTTAGGAATAAAAAGTAATTATGACATCATCATAATAATTAGTAATTAATTTATTAGATTAAATCGAGATTTAATAATTTTATAATACATTTTATATGTTATAAAGTGATAGGAAATAGACTTTTGTGATTCATAAGAAGTTATGATCATGCTTAGAAAAGACAACACTAGTGTAATGTTATTGAGATTTTACAGTGTAAATCTGTAGTAATTTTTGTATATTCAATATAAAGGATTTTATAATTAATCCAAGGAGTTTAAGTGATATAAGATTATTGAAATATGGTTTATGTACTTTGTTCACACTTGTGTAAAGATGAGTATATAACAAAATATGTGATGGATAAAGAGAATAAAAATACGTTGTAAAACATTGCATAAAACGTCGCGTAGAGGTCGCCAAACGTCACCAAAATGTCGTATAACCTGCATATGATTGAACGAAACCACAAATTGGTCCCACCCACATAAAGCAACATATGGAGGAAGGGTGTGGGGTCCATGCATGCATGTGTAAGGGTGTGTATTCATGTAGGGTGTGTATGTGAATGTGCATGCATATGGAGGGTAAGGTTGTGTAAAGTGTGTAGAAGTTTCTTGAGGTGACATAGAGGTGAGTGTGACCTCCTTGATTTGGGGGTATGGTGGATGGGTGTACTTGGAGGGTACATGAAGTGATGGGGGTAGGGTGGGGCAATGGTTTGGATCTGTTAGAAGGTAAGGAGATGATGTGACCTTTAATGAATACTTTAACCGTAGGATTTGGCTATAAATACCTCCCCACTTCATTCCTTTCTCACTTTCGATTTCATTTACAAGCTTTCTTCTTTCCCAAGCTTCTCAAATGGCTTCTTAGGAAGTTTCTAAAAGAAAATAATTCCAAAAATAACCCAAAATCCATAAGTTTATACATCAAACTTACTCTACACGGTGTTCTAAGAACAATGAGCCTAACCACAACATCTCAAACTCGACAAGGCTCCGAGAAACCACCAGGGCCGAACCATGAAAGGAAGGAGGGGGTGTTCGAGATACTCCAATGTGGAAATAAGAAGAGGAGATGATGTCGGTTTCGTTCCAGTAAAGCTCGAGCAAGTAATGGAGGAGTGGAATCCTTATGTAAGTTAAACTTCGCCTTGATTTAACTTGAGTATAAGTTATAAATGTTAGGATGTTAAAATGGTTAGTTAACAAAGTTAGAGAAGTTAGTAAACACTTAAATCAGAAAAGTTAGTAAGCTAATATGGAAAAAAGTTAGCTTAAGATGGATGTCGTGTTTGATTATGTTTGGTTAGTATAAAACATGATTGTTTGGCTAATGATAGTAATTAGGACTAAACAAGATTAAAGAAAGTTAGTAAGTATGGTTAAAGTAAAGTTAGTTAACTTGTTTGGATTGTTTAAGTGATTTTGGATGTTAATTATATAATCAGTGCACTTTTATTGTATAACCATGTTTATGATCAAATATCATGGTTTTAATATGGAATTCCTAGTCACGTTACATTGACATTAATATGTGTGCAAACGGAATGGTTAAGCCTCATATAAGTTAATAAAAGGTTGAATATAATATTACAGTAATATAACATTATAAAGATAAAAACATTATGGAATAATATTTAATAAGTTAATAAAAGGACAAATAATATTATAGTAATATATATAAAGATAAAATGTTAGGGAATAATATTTTATGAAATATGGAAAAAGAATTAAATAAAATATTATAGTAATATAATATTATAAAAGATAAAATATTAGGAAATAATATTTTATAAGTTAGAAAAGTAAAATAAACAGTTATATTATTTTATAATCATTTATAAGTGTTTTGGAAGTGTTTTGGACGAGTTCCACAACAATTCCCCAATAGTTAAAATTAAGCACTTTCCATAACGGCAGTTCGCAGTAATGCGACCTGTAATTTCAAACGGAAGCATGGGATGTGTTTCAAGTCAAAACGACTTGAAATTGGAAAAGTATTGTCCGTAATAAGGATTACTTTTGTACAAATCCAAAAAATTAAGATATAGATTTAGGAATCTCAAGTTAAGGACAAAACAGTTTTCAAAAAGGTTGTTGTGGAAGAAGTAAAATCCAGATTTTGGTAAATAGAGCTTTATAGCTCCGAAAATTATGAAATAAATTTCTAAATTCATTATTAATATAATAATGAGGTTTTGAAAGATAAAAATGAGTTTATACTTAATCAAAAGTATAATTATAGAAAGTGACCTAGTTAATCACTATTCACTAGCAATTGAGGAACTGAATTTTGAAATTAACAAATCGGAAGGAGTTTCTGACCTAAATCTTTTACGAATATTTTTAATAATAATTAATTACGATTTTTAAGATTTATTTGGGAAATTCTAAAGATTTGAAAAAAAGGTCAAATTCTAGAGTCGAATGAATTGTTTAAATAATAAACAATATTTGGAAATAATCTCGGAAGTGACATTAGACTTCGAGATATGGAAATGACTGTTATTTAAAGGATAATTAATGTGATCGAATCAAGGTCCGAGAGGAAATAGTTCCCTAACTTGGAAGTCCTCATTGTTTGCTGATAAATATCTGAATTTGAAATCGAAGACTTAAGTTATGAATGTGGTATTATTTCCGAATGAGAATTAAAGTAAATAATAGAAAAGGGTATGCAATAATACCTAAGAGTACATCTTATCCCGATTGTGAGATCTGAGAAAGCAGATAAGGTAGTCAACAAGATGGGAAATCCACCTGACCTTGTTCATTTCTTAGAGGAGGGGTGGAACGGATCGAAAAGTAGATCCAGATACTTGTCAAAGATCATGTAAAAGTTTTAAAAAGATCTAATGTTGGTTTAGGCCTTCAAGGTTTGCGCTTGGGAAATTATTCCCTTAATGTTTTACAATCGAGAACTGATTCTAATGGGAAAACTGGGATTAAATAATTAATTAAACAAGGCTTAATTATTCTGTGTACACAAATACACATTTTATTTTGATGATTGATGTCAAAGGAACCAGGGTCGGATTTGGGTACTCCAGATTCAAAGACCACTTTGAATCAATTAAACGACATTCTAGAAATGGATATGTTACCGAAATATTGAAGACCGAGGAATTTTCTCGACGGGGAAAAGGCTACTCGTTGAGTAGGTCCTTAAGGTGAAATCTTTTGAATAGCCCGGAATGATAACAACAAAGTAGCGGTAGTTCTTTATTTGTTAAGAAATCTCCTTTACATTGAAGAACGGAGATCTTTCATGGTAAGAAGATTGCTTGTTGATAACTTTGGTGTCGCGCCCAAGGTAAATGAATGGTAGTGATCCATTATTGTGCGATCTGCGATGACATAAGGGATCCAGCTACTGTAATTAGGGATGCGGTAGGGTGGTGCTATCGGTTCATCCTTTACTTGGATGAGTTGCATGGATGGATGTCTGGCAATGTGGCACTCAGAGTGAAAGAGCTAGAATGAAAAGGCAATGTGCTACCTAAAATTTTATAACAATAAAATTGGATATTTAATTCAGTTAAATATTCAATTAGTATATCTCAAACATTAATAACACTTGTTTTAAAGGTTTATAAAACAAAGGAAGGATATTCAGAATTTTCCTCAAAAAGATGAGAAATCAGTTTCCAGTAAATTTGAGATTTTCTCAATAATCGTGCACAACTTTGGATAGGTACACTTATTTATCTAAATAAGTGAGAATATGAAATAAAAAATTTATTTTATTTTTGGGGATAAAAATTAATTACGACATCATCATAAAATTATTAATTAATTTATTGGATTAAATCAAGATTTAATAATTTAATATTCATTTTATATGTTATAAAGTGATAGAAAATAGATTTTTATGATTCATAAGAAGTTATGATCATGCTTAGAAAAGAAAATACTAGTTGCAATGTTATTGAGATTTTATAGCATTAATCCGCACCACTTTTTGTATATTCAATATAAAAGATTTTATAATTAATCCAGGGAGTTTAAGTGATATAAGATTGTTGAAATATGATTTGTATACTTTGTTTACACTTGCATAAAGATGAGTATATGATAAAATATGTGACGGATAAAGAAAATAAAAATACGTTGTAAAACGTTGCATAAAACGCCGCGTAGAAGTCACCAAACGTCACCAAAATGTCTTATAACCTGCATATGAGTTAACAAAACCTCAAATGGGTCCTACCCACATAAAGCAACGTGTGGAGGAAGGATGTGGGGTCCATGCATGCATGTGTGAGGGTGTCTATGCGTGTAGAGTGTGTATGTGTGTGTGTGTGCATGCATATGAATGGTATGGTTAAGTAAAGTGTGTAGAGCTTCTTGAGGTGACATAAAGGTGAGTGTGACCTCCCTGATTTAGGGGTATGGTGGATGGGTGTACTTGGAGGGTATGTGAAGTGATGGAGGTAGGGTGGTGTAAGGGTATGGATATGTAAGAAGGTAAGGAGATGATGTGACCTTTAATGAATACTTTAACCTTAGGGTTTGACTATAAATATCTCTCCACTTCATTTTTTTCTCACTTTCCATTTCATTTGCAAGCTTTCTTCTTCGTCAAGCTTCTCTAATGTCTTCTTAGAAAATTTCTAAAAGAAAATAATTCCAAAAAAACCCGAAATCCATAAGTTTGTACATCAAACTTACTCTACACAATGTTCTAAGAACAGCAAGCCAAGCTACAACGTCTCAAACCCGACAAGGCTCGGGGAAACCACCAGGTCCGAACCATGAAAGGAAGAAGGGGGTGTTTGGGATACACCGATGTGGAAATAAGAAGAGGAGGTGATGTCGGTTTCATTCCGGTAAAGCTCGGGCAAGTAATGGAGGAGTGGAATCCTTATGTAAGCTTCACTTCGCCTTGATTTAACTTGAATATAAGTTATAAATGTTAGGATGTTAAAATGTTTAGTTAACAAAGTTAGAAAAGTTAGTAAACACGTAAATCAGAAAAGTTAGTAAGCTAATATGGAAAAAATTTTAGCTTAAGATGGATGCCATGTTTGATTGGATGTTCTGATGATTGTTTGGTTAGTATAAACCATGATTGTTTGGCTAACGATGGTAATTAGGACTAAACAAGACTAAAGAAAGTAGTAAGTATGGTTAAAGTAAAGTTAGATTGTTTGGATTGTTTAAGTGATTTTGGATGTTAATTATATAATCAATGCACTTATATTGTATAACCATGTTTATAATTAAATATCATGGTTTAAATATGGAATTCCTAATCACGTTACACTGACATTAATATGTGTACAAACCGAAATGGTTAAGCCTCTTATAAGTTAATAAACGGTTAAATATAATATTATATTAATATAATACTATAAAGATAAAATATTTGGGAATAATATTTTATAAGTTAATAAAATGATAAATATAATATTTTAGTAATATAATATTAGAAAGATTAAGTATTAGGAATAATATTTTATAAATTATGGAAAAAGAATTAAATACAATATTATAAAAGATTAAATATTAGGAAATAATATTTTATAAGTTAGAAAAGTAAAATAAATGGTGATATTATTTTATAATCATTTATAAGTGTTTTGGAAGTGTTTCGGACGAGTTCCATAACAATTCCCCAAACAGTTAAAATTGAGCACTTTCCGTAGCGGTAGTTCGCAACACTGCGACCTGTAATTTCAAATGAAAGCATAGGGTGCGTTTCAAGTCAGAACGACTTGAAATCAATAATGTTTTTTTCATAATAAGGATATCTTTCATATGAATCTGAAAAATTAAGATTTCGATTTAGGAATGTCAAGTTAAGAACAAAACAGTTTTCAAAAGGGTCGTTGTGGAAGTAGTAAAATCCAGATTTAGGTAAGTGGAGTTTAATAGCTCCGAAAATTATGAAATAAATTTCTAAATTCATTACTAATATAATAATGAGGTTTTGAAAGATAAAATGATTTTATACTTAATCAAAAGTATAATTGTCGAAAGTGACCTAGTTAACCACTATTCACTAACGATTAAGAAATTGGATTTTGAAATTAAGGATTCGGAAGGATTATTTGACCCAAATATTTTAAGAATGTTTTCATAATAATTAATTATGATTTTTAAGATTTATTTGGGAATTTTACAAAGAATTAGAAAAATGGTCAAATTCTAGAATCGAATGAATTGTTTAAATAATAAACTATATTTGGAAATAAGCTCGAAAGTGACATTAGACTTCGAGGTATGGAAACGACTTTATTTAAAGGATAAATAATGTGATCGAACCAAGATCTGAGAGAAAATAGTTCCCCAACTTGGAAGGCCGTATTGTTTGCTGATAAATAACTAAGTTTGAAATCGAAGACTTAAGTTATGAATGATGTATTATCTCTGAAGAGAATTAAAGTATATAACAAAAAGGGGTATGCGGTAATACCTAAGAGTACATCTTGTCCCACCTGTGAGATCTGAGAGATAAGGTAGTCAATAAGATGGGAAATTCGTATGACCTTGTTTATTTCTTAGATGAGGGGTGGAACAGATCGGAAGGTAGATTGGGATACTTGTCAAAGATCGTGTAAAAGTTTTGACAAGAGAAGTAAAGGGATTGGGTAAAAATGGATTGGAACTTGATTGTTGTGATGTTAAGTCGGGTAATATTCTGGGTGTCGATCTGATGTTGGTTTAGGCCTTCGGGATTTACGCTTGGGAAATTATTCTCTTAATGTTTTACAATCTTGAATTGATTTTAATAGGAAAACTAGGATTGAGCAATTAATTAAATGAGGCTTAATGATTCTATGTACCCATATATACATTTTATTTCGATGGTTGATATCGAAGGAACCGATGTCGAATATGGGTACTCCAGTTCCGAAGACCACTTCAAATCAATTAAACGATGTTCCAAAAATGGATATGTTATTGAAATATGGAAGACCAGTGAATCTTCTCGGTAGGGAAAAGGCTACTCGTTGAGTAGGTCCTTAAGATGAAATCTTTTGGATAGCTCGGAAAGATAACTACAAAGAAGTGGTAATTCTTTATTGAGAAATCTTCGTTGTATTGAAGATCGGAGATCTTTCATGGTAAGAGGATTGCTAGTTGATAATTTTAGTGTCGCGCCCAAGTTAAATGAATAGCAGTGATCCCTTACTGTGGGATCTACAATGATGCAAGGGCTGTCGTTACTGCAATTAGGGATGCAATAGGGTGGTGCCTTCGGTGCATCCTTTACCTGGATGACTTATATGGATGGATGTCTGGAAATGTGGCGTTCAAAATGAAGGATCTGGAATGAAAAGGTAATGCGTTACCTCGAGCCTCATCAAATGGGGAGTGACTGAAATAGGTCGGGTGGCAAGATGATTCATGGTTTAACACCCATGAGAATGCCCACATTTTTCTTTTTAGATATAACTGTTCTCCCACTATATTTCGAGTCTGAAGCTTGTGATGAGAGCGCTCTCGGAAGGTTGGAAACGACTGAGGAAAATGACATATTCGGTCTATCGGTTGGGTAGACAGTCTTGTTTAGGCATTGGGTAGGGAACTCACATATTCGTGCATCCCTCTAGAGGTGTACTGTATGGAAGGTAATCCTTTACCTTGGTTGTTAGTATGGAATCCAATAATCCATTAAGAGCCTTGTATGATTTTGACTATAGACCAAATGGTGGAATTTAATCGATGTGACAATTTCAGCTAAGATTCAAAAGTTTACTTGAAAAGAACTTTCAAAATAATGTCATTAAAAATAATATCCCTTATTTTTGGCATAATCATTTTATGGTTATCATAAGCGAAAAACGCATTCAGTGTTTTTATCCCGCATGGTCTTATGAGATACCCTTTGTTTCAAAATATAGATTTCTGGTTTGGTGTCCAATCGTGACAGTGTCACATTTAGGATTGTGTTCTTATGCTAGTTTTTCCAAGCCTGATTTGGGGTGTTTTCAACACTCATTTCAATACCGAGTGATTTCAGGATTAGCTATGCAAGCCGGGAAGCAAGAAGGCTGGAGTAATGGAGTTTCTTGGGTAGAGATTATATGGGATACATTTGCTTTAGCGTAGTGCAATAATGATAGGAGGTTCGAACTTTCCAGAGGAGTACTGGAGGTCTGTGTCTACGTATGGGCGTAGTTTTATTGCTTATGCATGTTATGTTTGTTGTTTATCTATTTCAGCAATTGTAAGGACAGATTTTATAACTATCCAGGCTGATCATAGGTTAGACTCTGATTGTTATGTTCTTAAATGTTTTCCGATGTAAAGTTTATAATTTAATATTATATATTCTCCATGCGTTGCGAGATTTTGTTCTATACCGCTACATAGTTCTACATTGTTCTGTGTTTGTTCTGTTCTTCTTTCTTTTATTTCTTCCTTAACGAGTCGATCTTTTGTGTCTTGGGAATTCATGGCTAAGGAGAATCAGTGCAGGTTTCTGAGGTATGGAAAATCGGTCGTTACAATGGGGGTGGCTCTTCGGTCGCCTTCCTCGAGTTCTACCGGTAAATTAATTATTCCGACAGGTTTTTTGAATTAGCCGGTGAATCCCGGGATCTTTTTTCGGTAAGAGGATACATCTTTCATACTGATCATCATCTGATTAAAGGTGTGTTTGATAAGGATATTCATAGAACTGTCATTGTCTACCAATACCCGTTGGACCTTGGCCGGCCTGATTCCTACTGCCACGACCATGGGGTCGAGAGTTGGAGTTTCTATCCCTTTCGTTTCTCGATTTTGGGATACTATGTCATCGTTTGGGGTTCTCTACTGCTTGATAGGGGTTCCATCTTCGATCACAAAGCATGAATCTTTTAGAGCATGCCTTAATGAGCTTGCATACCGCTCTATCCCCAACTCTTCTACATGGGATGGGGTCCTCCAGATATTGTTGTAATGATGTTTCTCTGGGCCGTCTGTCTAGGTCCCTCTTTGCTAGTTCCAACTTGCCACCCTCTATCTCTAGGAGCTTGGGGCACTGCGGGTTGGTCAGGATTCTATGGTTTCCTCACATACTGCTGAAGCTTTTTTTTCTGAATCAGCTTCTCGATCAAGTTCTTCCTGTGAAGACACTCATTAGTGTTGCGACCACATGTTTGATGGAAGTGGTATTACTTTCCAGAATGCTTTTGCTATTCAGTTTCTTCCTTTTTATGCAGCTTCTTATACTCTTCCATCCCCTATGCCACGAGATAGATGTTTTATGGAGTATCATTGAGCGGGATGTATTCTTCGAGCCTCAACCCCTTAAGTCACTTGTTACTTCTATTTCTCTTGTTGGAATTCTGGTTCTTCCTTTTCTTATTTCCCTCTTTCCCTGTGTTTCCTTTAACAATCTCGGAGGTATTTATGTCTTGGTTTGTCGCCAAACCGCTCTATCCAATGTTGGTTGGTTGTGAGTTAGCAGATTTCCTCTCTAGTTTCTGTTCTTCTTTCAGTCTCAAACACCGGCTCGCCTTTCAATTGAAGTCCTACCTTGTGGTAGGTTGTTTCATTTTGATCAAATTTTCAAATTTAGTTTTGGGGTGAATAGCACGGACCAAGGCCATGAAAACCATATCCTCATTTGGATTACTTACTTCAGTCAGCACGACGTTCAACCAATTCATGAAAGACTTCAGAGATTCATTCCGTCCCTAAAATAGGCTGGATAAGGACGTGGTTGTGCCATGTGAAGCCTAAATTGATCAAGGAATCTTCTTACTAGTTGATCGAAGGTGGAGATGGATCTTGGCGGCGGCCTAGTGAACCACATGGAAGCAATTCCCTCCAAGAAAATCGGGCAACATCTACATCGAACGACATTTGCAACATTTGTTCCGTCCATGTACCAACTGTACTTGTACAAGTGGGGTTTCGGATCTCCTGTCCTACCATAAACGGAATAGTTCGCATAATGAACTTTTCAGGGCACCGCTTATTCAAAATGGCATCGCTGAAGGGAGTCTGACTTTGAGCGGATCCCCATCATCCCTTCTATCCTTTCATCCAATAGTTGCTTGACCATGCTCGCGATATATGCTTCAAATATCCGGTAATCTACGGGTTGGCTGTTAGTGACGACACTGAGTGTTTGATTTTGCAAATGATCTTGGTGAGTGGGCCGAAGCCTAGGTTCTTCCGTCTTTGGGAGAGCCACTCCCTTAGAGTTCCATTGACTTGCAATTGCTCTGGCAGGGGAAGTTTGGATCTCCCTAGCGCTATTGAATACATTGGTATTTCCTTCCAACTTTTCATCATCAAGTCGCTCGCCATCTTCTGAGTTTTTGAGTTCCATTGTTATATCTTCCCGTGGGGTTTTCGCCCCTAAATTCAAGTTTGTAGCTGGTTGCCTCACAGTTGGTGGAGTGCTTGTGTTTCCTTCCATATTAATTTCTACTGTCCTACCTATCACTCCTTTTTGCTAATGCTTTCCATTTCTCCTATTGAGGCTAAAGACTGAAGAATTTTCCTGTTCCATGGTAGCCGTGGGATCTGTCATGGTTCTTGGAGTAGCATGTGACTGTAAGGTCAATAGAGCATCCAATTCGTCCATAAGAGATCTTTGGTTGTTTTCCATATTCTTATTAGTTTCATCAACCATTTTATTTGATTCATCTCTATTGGATACTTTATGCTGAATAGAGGATCCTGGCACCCGATCTCCTATGTTGGCATCATTGACTTCAATTTGCTGAGAGTTGATCTCTTCTGCAACAATTACAGCTCCTATGAATCTTTCGAAAGAAGTTCTCGATCTTCTCAGTGCCACTAATTCTGAGAAGCATATCTTCTGAGCAAAGATTGATGATCTAACTTCTGTACCTATTTAATCCAAAGTAGATAGCTAAATCTAAGCCTGGATTCAGTTTTCTCAGTGAAAGCACCAAAATATTAACCCAAAAAATAGATCAACACTCTGGTTTGAGTGTGAAAGTGCCAGCCCTGTTTATCAGGACAAATAAAGTAGAGCAAAACACTCTCCAAATTATAGAAAAAGCAGAATAAGGTAGAGAAACATAAGATTTTATAGTGGTTCGACTGTTAACGAGGCCGTTAACAAAGCATATTTCCACTTTATAGATTTTATTGATAGATTGACTGTTGATCACAAGTATAAGATGTTTACAATTCTAATAACTGAACGAAGAAAGATCAGACCACCATTGATGAAGGAAAAAGGAAGGATCTCAATTGTCCCATGGCAACCATTATCAAGAGGAAGAAGGTTGAAGAATCTTACTAGTAGAGTTTCCCCAGTGATCAGAGCAGCCACCCCCATCCCTGTTGAAGATAGGATGGTATTTATAGGATTTAGATAGCACGTGCATTGTAACTAGAGTACCAAATGTCTGTAGTTATCTATAGGAGGAGCCATATAAAGTTTGGGGAGATTTCAAACTAACTTTTTGGATCAGTACCGAACCAATTGGATCGTATCGGCACTGATCCAAAATGTTGTGCAATATTTGCATAACTCCTTCTTCGTTGGCTTCTTCCTTGCACGTGAGGTTCCCCATATGATTTCATAGCTTATTGACATGTTTTGACGATGGTTCACCTATAAATTAGATTAAACTATGATTTGAATCAGATAAGTCTCGACTTCTTCAACTCAGATGCTTGGAATGTTGTCAAACTCGATAGATAAGTTTAGGAGAGATGTAGGAATATAATGCATGTGGATTGGAGAATCCACAGGTCAATAATTTAGATCGATACTGATCCAAGTAGATCGATCAGATCGGTGTCGATCTAAATACTTGGTGTATTTTTGGTCCATACTTGAGAAGACCCTACTTTTCTGGTGGCCAAATCATGGACTAATTTGTTTTTGTTTTTTGCATAAAGAAATATGCTAAATGAAAACACAGGGTCATCTATCTTCAAAACCAAAACCAGGATCCACTATTACCAATATAGAAATATTGATGTATTCTTAAAACATAGAGTAGTATATATGAAGATATACCAATCTCTTTAGCTATTAAATCAGAGTTTAAGAAAATTAGCTAAAGCATTCACACATAGCATTTTAATATAAAGATAAATCCATTTCCCTCTTTATGAAAATTATTTGCAATATGACACAAAAGATACACAAGCAGACTGGAAATATCCGAATTCTGGATTATATCATAAAAGTCATAGATATTCTTTATTTAATTCAACTCTTGCTATAGCACAATTATAGGTGTGGCTGCACGTACACACACATATAAATACAGGTGTGCACGGCCTCGCCAACACACAAGCTCAAGCAATGGTATTACACCAACAAAGTATCAATAAATATACGTATAAACAAAGGATTACCAATCCAACTATACAAAAATGAGGTCATCGAGTTTTCCTCTTTCTCATTCATGCAAGTTATATTCAGACATAAAAGATGAATTTACATCAACTATCTTTCTTTAAAATCGAAAACATATCACTGATGCAAGGACAAAAGCCATTCTGCATCATACAAATATTTTTAACATAAACAATTGGAAGCTTACAAGTTCCTTTTATAAAAGTCTCAAGATAATACATGGACTTGTAATCCATTTCCAGAAATCTTATGAATATAGCATAAGAGAATCAAAACAGTTTGCTAATTAACTTTCTTTTGCAAAACGATTCAAAACTGGCTCATTCATTTCAGAAATATAAAGTAAGGACATGCACGTATATTAATTTATATGGCAAGTCCACAATACGATTCAAGAATCTATTACATGAATATGTATTAGCTATATGTTAAAATTCAGATTCAAATAGCAACAGCCACTTAACATAGAAATTTCATTTCGAAAATCATAATGCATTTGAAAGCATTAAAATCCATTTTTTTTCCTTCAAAGATCTACGGCATCAGATATGCCAAAACATATAAATATAGTTCAGACTTGTAAGTCATGCTGTTAAAACAACTAAACACATTTCAGATATATAAAGCACATGAGGCTGTAAGTTCTCAAACTCATTTCAGAAATTATTTCAAATTCTTATATAAATCCAAATCTCCCATAAACTTCATTTTTTCCAGAATAAACATCTTATATCAAAGAAAACATATCTATCAAAACTTAGATGCTCAGATTAAAGATTATATCTCAAAAGTGTGGATTCAGATCCATATAATCTCCTATTTAAAACCATAAGTAACATGATCTCAGAAAACCATAACATAGAGAAATATATATATCATCTTTGCTTTTCATACTCAAGGCATTCAACTTGCCATAAACAGATAAATATGTATATTCTCAGATATGATAATTACATACTAAAATCAAACTTCAGATCCATATATGCTTGTGCATAAATATAGAAATAATCCATCAAAATAAGTTTATAAATATTTTCCCCAAAACTTTTGAAAGGAAACTCGAACAAAATCCATAAAAATCCTTTAAATCACAAAACTCAGCAGATCTATAGGTCTGCACATATACACAAGTGTAAACACTCGTGTGTACTGCCTTGACACAAGTTATTCTCCAAATACAGATTTCAGAAAATATATAAAAACTGAATGATCCCAATGTTTCAGTTTCAAACTTGCAATTACTTATAAGACAAAACAGTTTTCTAGATTTATATACATGTCAATCTAACACATGATGGTTCACTGTTCATAGTAAAATATACATATTTCAGTTCAGCAATACATATAAAATGACAATGAAATACTTAAATACTTTCTTCATATCATCTACATGCAGTGATAAATCATTTTAACTCCATCTTTTAAGTCATCATCTCATCAAAATGTGCATAGCAACCTGTAAAAACATCATCCCGAACTGCCTCGTTGAATGAGACACCCCAGGAGATTGTCGAGACAATCAACAGGGTCAGACATGATACGTCTGGTATGAGTGCACTTAAACAATTCGTTCGGCAGTAATACATAGTCTTAAATCAGTGTATCGTGACATAATAGTGAATAGATATCATCTCAGATTCAGATATGAACATAATCAGACTTGATCTTCATCAATGTATGGATATGCAAGCAACCAAGGATCAAACAATCATTAACAAGCATCAATACACGCAAAGCATCCATACACATAAATTTATTTGCAGAAATATAACTACGACTGCCTGAGATAGGACTTATTGCCAAATCAAGATTAAGAACACTCACGTAGCTATATGAGATGTCAATCCCCTAGATATTGCCATAGCTTTCTCCCTTTTTCTCACGAATCCAACACCATTCGATACAGCAAGATGATTTTTCCCCCAATATGATTTCTAGGGCTTCGGCCATTTTAGTTTTTGTTTTGAAACGAGAGAGTCCAATGAAACAGTGGCCACATCTTTCTTTTTATAATTCACTCACGGCTAGGGTTTTAACAGTTGGGAAATCCCAAATTTACCCCTAAGTCATACCAAATGTGTGCACAAATATATTTCAATATTTTATACTTGTTTAAATCACAATATCATAGTTGTGTAAATATTGTGGGTCATTACAAATACCCCACCTTTTGGAGTTGTGTCCTGACAATTCTCTCTTACTCGTTCTAGCATCCCAAATATTCATTAAATTTTGTGGAGTGGCTGCAATACACACGTGTATAAATATACACGTGTGCACTGCCTTGCCAACTCGAGTGCACAAGCAAATTTCAATCAACATGTTTCATCATCAAATGAACAAGCACAAGGGTAATTGCAAATGTCATACAAACAGAACATAAATAAGAAAGCGACATATTCAAGCAACTCAGTGCATCTGGAAACAGCAAACTCAGATGGATGTATGGGAACTTACACATGGACTTGGCAAATGCAAGACAACAACACAAAATGACAACAACAGAAGTGATCAAGACAAAGCACAAGTGTGCAGCATCAAGTAGTTTCAAGTACATGGACATATATATATAGAACTGCCACTGCATGCAAACAGCAAAATCAAGTCTAAAGTCTCAAGTGCAATAGCAGATTTCAGATGCAACAGTGTTTAGACCAAGTCCATGCATATAGTGCAACTCAGGGGTGCACACAGGATGAAGTGAATATGCACAAATATGGCAGTGTACAAGTAAGAGCATGAAACAGTGCCATTGCATTCATCATAATATTGATCACATCCAGTTTTAAACTAAACCCTATTGGCAAATTGGATTAGTAAATTCTAGAATCAATACAGATTTTACTTTCTTCTTTTCAAAGCAATTCTAATGTCTCAAACATTTTTATACACACCAAGCTTACTCAACCAGAACCAAATAAATATTAATTCAGTAACAGTTCATATGTTTTGTCATCAGGTTATATGTTGCTTACAAATACATTCCTACTCATGATTCATATTGAAGTCATTTTAAATGTAATGCTCATTCATCCATGGCCATACACACCATCTTCATGCAAAACATATCATCTATATGCAAATCAAAATAGGGATCAATACCCTTATATAATCTGTCTTTATTTAAATGAATTTTTTAATTCAAAACAGACCCCATTCTTGGCAATCAAAGAAAAATATCATAAACTTACGTATGAATTAAGTTTATACAAACAATACTCAATCAATACAAACAGCAAACAACCACTTAATAATGGTATCCATTTTTTTTCTTCCCCAATTGTGCTAATCCCTTCTGCATCTCATATTTAATCAGAGAAAATAAATAACTCAACCGTCATGCATGTATTAAAGAAATAATAGATCATGTTTTCATAAGCATAAATTTAGTCATGCTAGCTAGTCTGAGTTCTCAATATACATGTTATTTGAATCATGGGTTTTTAATGGGTCATGTTTATAAATATATGGTCATAAATAGTTTTCTCTGTTGCATCCATTACCTCTGGTTTAATCAGGTGCTCACAATTTCATTAGATTTGACTAAACCACAAGTCTTTATTCTTATCTGGATTTATTTGTAAACATAGAAGCTCAGCACATGTGTAACATTGCACTTCTATATTTCCACTTATTTAATTATGAGACATAAGCAGCCATCACACAAATTACTCAAGCATCTCATAAACATGAACAAGCAACACCCATACCATTAAGCTAAGGCATCAAAACTAAGTCCGCATACTAGAACTCACCATACCCCTAGCATATTCACCTCTGCTTGTAAGTTCATTTCATATCATTTTTAAGGGTCCAATATCACATTCATGGTTGCACTGGTGCACACTGCCTGGAACTACTGTTTGATTTCCAGTGCACTACAAGCTATTTGGACATAAACATGCCATGTGCAAACTCACACTCCAACCTTGATGCAAGCCAACCACTATGTCATACCCACTTCCCTCATACCCAACCTGATAGAGGTGGCCCAATTCCTTAGTTTAATTACTAAGTTTTCCTTTCATGTGTGCAGGTATCAACTATACCATGTCATGCCCAAAATCTTTATGTACCTAACCAGTAAATGCAAGCAGTTTTCATGCATCCATGCAACATTCATCCATTACAACCATGTACCTAACCAGTAAATGCAAGCAGTTTTCATGCATCCATGAAACATTCATCCATTCATACATTTTAACCATCAATTAATCACATTTGTATATTATTTCAAGTTAGTTTTGTTCAGAGACAGGCCTTTGGCTAAAGCATGGATCAAAAATTTTCTTAGGAAAATGAAATGCCACTGTGGTTCTCAGTAACAAGGCCCTTGCAGTCAATTTATATATGTATATATTTTTTTCTTTAAAAATGTGCTCACTCATTGCTCAACCTTATTTTCAGAGAGTACTTAATGATGGATCAAGATTTAGCATATGGAAATTCCACTGCATCTCAAGCATCCTCTCAAATGCAAGCCATAAGCCAGAGGACCCCTTCCTCTTACTGCCTTGCACTTTAATTTTCTCATTAGTTTATACTTTAACCAAAAATATTTTATCAGGTTTATAATCATATAAATAAATCAGTTATTATCATCCTGTCATTAAATATACACCATGTGTAAACAATTATTAGATTAAATGATAACTAAGAAATATACTTCAGAAACATCAGAAAATGGTTAGACTAGAAATGCAAGAAAACTTCAAGCATAATTAAAATAAATTAGTGGTTAAATGGCTGCCTTTCATAGGTATTAATGCCTTGCCAAGTGAGGGTTTACTCACCAAATCTCCAACCCATTCATGTTTCAGAAAAACATAAATACTTTCTAGTACAATCCTTTGTTATACATTTAATTTCTTACTACAGAGATTTACAATAGGTTTGTGGGCTTTCCAAAATAATTTAAGCATTCATGATTCTACTGTATTATTGTAAAAATATGGACAGAGGTGTTTGTTAAGAAAATTCACCAAAAACCCAGAAAACCTCCTATCTTATTATTTAGAAAATAAACATGAGCCAGATCTCCATCTTGCTGCCTATGTCCTAAATAACTTAAATCCATACTTGACAATAATAAGGATAGAATTAAAAATGCTCAAAACAAACTGACATACAAAACTCCAAACAGAAATGCACAACAAACATCCATTTCATCCATATCAGACCATTTCAAAGATTTAAATGATTCTTATAATACTTTAGGCTGCCTACTAGAGGACTTAATGCCATTGCATAAAATGGATTAATGCTCACTTAAATTTTTAATAAACATCATTAACATTGATGTAATCCAAATAGATCATCCAAAGCAATCAATTCAAACAATGCAACCAAAGCAGTCAATACAAACAAGTTCACACAAATTAAATTTTTGCTATGTTATCTACCTAACTTGGCTCCGATACCAAATGAGAAGACCCTACTTTTCTGGTGGCCAAATCATGGACTAATTTGTTTTTTTTTTGCATAAAGAAATATGCTAAATGAAAACAAAGGGTCATCTATCGTCAAAACCAAAACCAGGATCCACCATTACCAATATAGAAATATTGGTGTATTCTTAAAACATAGAGTAGTATATATGGAGATATACCAATCTCTTTAGCTATTAAATCAGAGTTTAAGAAAATTAGCTAAAGCATTCACACATAGCATTTTTATATAAAGACAAATCCATTTCCCTCTTTATGAAAATTATTTGCAATATGACACAAAAGATACACAAGCAGACTGGAAATATCAGAATTCCGGATTATATCATAAAAGTCATAGATATTCTTTATTTAATTCAACTCTTGCTATAGCACAATTATAGGTGTGGCTGCACGTACACACACATATAAATACAGGTGTGCACGGCCTCGCCAACACATAAGCTCAAGCAATGGTATTACACCAACAAAGTATCAATAAATATACGTATAAACAAAGGATTACCAATCCAACTATACAAAAATGAGGTCATCGAGTTTTCCTCTTTCTCATTCATGCAAGTTATATTCAGACATAAAAGATGAATTTACATCAACTATCTTTCTTTAAAACCGAAAACATATCACTGATGCAAGGACAAAAGCCATTCTGCATCATACAAATATTTTTAACATAAACAATTGGAAGCTTACAAGTTCCTTTTATAAAAGTCTCAAGATAATACATGGACTTGTAATCCATTTCCAGAAATCTTATGAATATAGCATAAGAGAATCAAAACAGTTTGCTAATTAACTTTCTTTTGCAAAACGATTCAAAACTGGCTCATTCATTTCAGAAATATAAAGTAAGGACATGCACGTATATTAATTTATATGGCAAGTCCACAATACGATTAAAGAATCTATTACATGAATATGTATTAGCTATATGTTAAAATTCAGATTCAAATAGCAACAGCCACTTAACATAGAAATTTCATTTCGAAAATCATAATGCATTTGAAAGCATTAAAATCCATTTTTTTTCCTTCAAAGATCTACGGCATCAGATATGCCAAAACATATAAATATAGTTCAGATTTGTAAGTCATGCTGTTAAAACAACTAAACACATTTCAGATATATAAAGCACATGAGGCTGTAAGTTCTCAAACTCATTTCAGAAATTATTTCAAATTCTTATATAAATCCAAATCTCCCATAAACTTCATTTTTTCCAGAATAAACATCTTATATCAAAGAAAACATATCTATCAAAACTCAGATGCTCAGATTAAAGATTATATCTCAAAAGTGTGGATTCAGATCCATATAATCTCCCATTTAAAACCATAAGTAACATGATCTCAGAAAACCATAACATAGAGAAATATATATATCATCTTTGCTTTTCATACTCAAGGCATTCAACTTGCCATAAACAGATAAATATATATATATTCTCATATATGATAATTACATACTAAAATCAAACTTCAGATCCATATATGCTTGTGCATAAATATAGAAATAATCCATCAAAATAAGTTTATAAAGATTTTCCCCAAAACTTCTGAAAGGAAACTCGAACAAAATCCATAAAAATCCTTTAAATCACAAAACTCAGCAGAGCTATAGGTCTGCACATATACACAAGTGTAAACACTCGTGTATACTGCCTTGACACAAGTTATTCTCCAAATACAGATTTCAGAAAATATATAAAAACTAAACGATCCCAGTGTTTCAGTTTCAAACTTGCAATTACTTATAAGACAAAACAGTTTTCCAGATTTATATACATGTCAATCTAACACATGATGGTTCACTGTTCATAGTAAAATATACATATTTCAGTTCAGTAATACATATAAAATGACAATGAAATACTTAAATACTTTCTTCATATCATCTACATGCAGTGATAAATCATTTTAACTCCATCTCTTAAGTCATCATCTCATCAAAATGTGCATAGCAACCTGTAAAAACATCATCCCGAACTGCCTCGTTGAATGAGACACCCCAGGAGATTGTCGAGACAATCAACAGGGTCAGACATGATACGTCTGGTATGAGTGCACTTAAACAATTCGTTCGGCAGTAATACATAGTGTTAAATCAGTGTATCGTGACATAATAGTGAATAGATATCATCTCAGATTCAGATATGAACATAATCAGACTTGATCTTCATCAATATATGGATATGCAAGCAACCAAGGATCAAACAATCATTAACAAGCATCAATACACGCAAAGCATCCATACACACAAATTTATTTGCAGAAATATAACTACCGCTGCCTGAGATAGGACTTATTGCCAAATCAAGATTAAGAACACTCACATAACTATATGAGATGTCAATCCCCTAGATATTGCCATAGCTTTTTCCCTTTTTCTCACGAATCCAACACCATTCGATACAGCAAGATGATTTTTCCCCCAATCTGATTTCTAGGGCTTCGGCCATTTTAGTTTTTGTTTTGAAACGAGAGAGTCCAATGAAACAGTGGCCACATCTTTCTTTTTATAATTCACTCACGGCTTGGGTTTTAACAGTTGGGAAATCCCAAATTTACCCCTAAGTCATACCAAATGTGTGCACAAATATATTTCAATATTTTATACTTGTTTAAATCACAATATCATAGTTGTGTAAATATTTTGGGTCATTACAATACTTCTGGAGTTTCTTTGTCATGTACTTTTAGGTCTTTCGGTCAAGTTTCGAGTCATTCTGGTGCAATTTGAATGTTCTAACTCCTTCTGAATTCTGCTGGGTTAAAAACCCGGTTGATGGTGGATTTGATGAGTAGGGTATTCAAGGGTTAACTCGATAAATATTTTGTTGTGTTTGTTAATAATAGTTAGGTTTTTTCCAAGATCAAAGAGAAGCATGAGGATCACCTAAGAGAGGTATTAGGAACCTTGAGAAGGCACCAGCTTAAGGCTAAATTTGCTAAATTCACCTTTAGAGAAAAGAAGTTAGATTTCTTAGGCATATTGTTTGGAAAGGATTGGCAGTAGACCCCACTAAAGAAGAAGCCATTCAAGGATGGAAGACTCTTAAGAACACATCAGAGGTTAGAAGTTTTCTTGGGTTGGGAGGCTACTATATAAAATTCATCACGAACTTTGCAAGAATAGCAGCCTCTTTAACCCAATGACTAAGAAGAACATAGTCTTTTCTTGAGAGGATAAATGAACTAAGTCATTTGAAAAGCTTAAGGAGTTATTGACTAGTGCACCTGTGCTCACTATTCCTGATGGAACTAAACCATTTACGATTTTCACCAATGCTTGTGACACCGGGTTAGGAGAAATTCTAATGCAATAAGGAAAAGTAGTTGCTTATGCTAGTAGGAAACTGAAGGATCATGTGAAAAGATATCTAGTTCATGACTTAGAGTTGGCAGCTATCATCTTTGCCTTAAAGATGTGGAGGCATTATCTTCTGGGGAAAAAGTTTGAGTTATTCACCGACCAAAAATCACTCAAATACCTGTTTTCTCAAAACTATTTGAATCTTAGGTAGCAGAGATGGATGGAATATATAACATTATTTAACTTCAGTCTTTATACCCTTGGAAAAGGAAACATAGTCGTCGACTCCCTTGGTTGGAGGCACACTATCAAAGGTGCTATATAAGAATAGAGACAGCTGGCGTTCCTATTAAATTTTGACTTTCAACCGCCAACAGAACTCATCCATGGCTTTTTAGTAGTTATGGAGATTAGACCAATGTTGATGGACCGCATAGGGTTTGAGTAAATAAAGGACAAAAATTTAGTAGAGATTATGGAGAAGCAGAGGAGAGGAGTGCACTTTCCCTATGCTAAAAGATATTTAGTTGATGAGAATGGATGCTTAAGAAGGGATGGGCGCCTTTGTGTCTCGATGGTTGATAGTTTGTTGAGGGATGTGCTAATGGGGTGTCACTACTCAAAGATGACCATTCACCCCAGAGAAGATAAGGTGTATAAGGATATGAAGAGAATTCTTTTTGGCATGAAATGAAGAAGAGTACAATTGAGTTTTTTGCTAAGTGTTTGACATAACAGAGAGTAAAGCTGAGCAATGGAAGCCTGATGGATTAATATTACCTTAGGAAATTCCAACTTGGAAGTGGAAACCAATTTCGATGGAGTGGAAGGATCACCTAGAAGTCAGAGGGGTAAGGAAACTATTTTGATTATTTTAGATAGACTCATTAATAGTGCCCATTTTATTTGGTTAGGAACAATAGAACTGCCACTTTACTCACGTAGATCTACATCAAGGAGGTAGATTGAGTGCATGGAAATCCTGTAAGAATAGTTAATGATAGGGATCCTCCGTTCACTAGTAAGTTTTGAAGAAGCCTACAAGCAGCTTTGGGAAATTTTTTGAATCTCAGCACTGCATATCACCAACATATTAATGGTCAAATGGAGAGAGTGAATAGTATTTTCGAAGACTTGTTGAGGGATTATGTTTTGGATATCGAAGGACATTAGTAGCATCACTTATCTTTGGTTGAGTTCGCATATAATAATAGCTATAGAGTGACGATTGGTTTGGCTCTTTTTGAAGCACTTTATGAGGGGCCATGCAAATCAACAAGTAGTTGGTGGGAAACCACCGACAACGTATTACTCAAACCCGATTTGATCCATGATACCACAAAAAAAGTAGAGTTGACGAGACAACGAATAAAGGCAGCGCAAGATCATCAGAAATCTTATGCGGATAGAAGAAGGAAAGAGCTTGAGTTAGAGGTTGGAGATATGGTATTCGTCAAAGTCTCCCTTCTTAGAAAACCGGTTAGGTTTGGCAAGTCTGGAAAATGGGCGCCTAGATTCGTTGGACCATTCGGAGTTTTGAAAAGGATGGGAAAAATTTCTTATCACATGGAGCTTCCAGACAGATTGGCAGGAGTCCACAATGTTTTTCATGTTTCTCACCTTTGAAAATTCCATCATGACAACGCTATTAGAGTTGAGCTTGATAATTGGGGTAATTAAAGATGGGATGATAGTGCATCGTGCCACTACACGCAATGTGGAGCACCGAACTAGGAGACTCCATAAAAAAATAACTAGGCTAGTCCGAGTACAATAGGGAGACAATCCGACGGAAAGCACATGGGTAACCAAGGAGATGATGAAGATCACTCATCATGAGCTTTTCACTAGTAAGCTTGCCCAATTAATCTGGCTGTCATTTCCTACGAATAGTCAGACTAATATGAGCCATCATTATGAGTACGACCATAATACAAAGGGTCCACTTCGTGGTCTTGAGGTATTAATTGGTTGTTTGAGGGTCTGCCTTTTTTCCCGGACTGAAGTGTTGAATGGCCAAAGGGATAGTTATTAGGAACGTTTAGTAGTATCTCAATAGGAGTCCGCTTCAAGATAAGGTATTACGTGGCTGATTGAGGGTTCTCCTTTCTATAAAGATGCATTAAGTAGCTCAAGAGATTCCATGAGATGTCGGCTAGATAGTCACCTTTGAGGGGTCATTCTTGGGAATAGGTATTAAATGATGGGGTCTGGCTCAATTTAGGTCTTAAATGGCCAGAGTCTGCCTATTATCCAATAAAAGTTATTAATTGGCTTGGTTACTATCTCTCGCATTGTTAGACATTTGTGACGTGGGATTTGGGTTATGAGATTTACAAACCTACTGCGAGAATGGAAGGTAATAAGTGATTGTTTGGGGACCCGCCTCCTTTTTTTAAAGAAGTATTAAATGGTTTTATGTACATAGGCATATTCTTATTTTGAGACATACAGCCAAACTACTGAAATGGTAAGACTTGAGGTTTTTATTCACCAGACATTTTTTGTTCTGACTCCCACCTCATTCCAACATAGGTTAAGGATGGAGTGACGATGCTTGAAGGTGGAGTGGCCTAAGCTTATGGCGGCTATCATTATCTTTTATGATATTTTTTTGTTGTATCTGTGTATTTAGACAAATGATGTAACGAATCTTATGTGATAGTTTTATGATGTTTTTATTATGACATTTCAAATGGTTTTGAAATAATTGGGTATAATTTGATATTATATTTTATTCCATCCATTGTGAGTTCTGAAAGAATAGTTATTGCTTAGTACTTTGTTTATTTTTCTGATCAACTGCCAACCTTAGAATAAATCTAAGTTTCGACGGGCCTTTTCTTGGTCGAAATTTAGGCCTGTTATGAGGTGAGTTGTTACAATGCTAGTTGTCACAATTAATATCGAGCTTAGGTTTTAGATTCCTTAGGAGTTATATAAGTACTGAAAGAACATACTAGAATTTAGA
Source organism: Allium cepa (assembly GCA_030765085.1). Classification (NCBI taxonomy): domain Eukaryota; kingdom Viridiplantae; phylum Streptophyta; class Magnoliopsida; order Asparagales; family Amaryllidaceae; genus Allium; species Allium cepa. Next base: position 829,082,292 of record CM060941.1, on the reverse strand, counting down.
AAAAAAGAGTTTTCCAAAAGATTTCAAAGAGTGTTTCAAAATGGGTTTCAAAAATGTTTATATATATATTGATAAAAAATTTTCAAAGGTTTTACAAATGTAATTATAATATTAAAAATCGCTATCACTTATTCTTCCTAGTACTATATTCGAGAAAGTTGTATATAATTCCTAATCACATTTAGTGAGAACGATCAATTTAGATATGAATGGCTCAGGTGAGAGCTAAGATTCCAGGTATGAACATCCTAATATGGTTCCGCTGGTATCTGTAACGAGTTGAAAAACCGATCCTAATCCGACTAAGGAAGCATGTTTGTAATTTTCAAATATTTATATCAATATAAAACACCTTGTACATTTTGACTCATAAGGCTATTGGCTTATCCTTTGTATAAGCAACTAATTGTGAGTTAGTGTAAATGTTAAGGTTGTAACAGCTGAGATAAAAAATAAACCCTTCATGTTTATTGTTATTTATTCCATAAAAAAGCTAGTAGAGGTTTCTTGCACCAACTAATAGTAGCAAATAAATTATGGATTTAAGGCTGAGTGGAAGAAGATTAGTACCAAGGGACCCATATAATTAAAGTGCGATGTGACAAGGCGTAAAAGGGAACATGAAAGAAAAACTTCACAAACTTAGAGAAAATCTCCCCATTTAAAATGAAAATCATATTCCTATATTGGTAGTAGTTAAAGAATCCTTTTTTACTTCAATATATAGCTAGAGTGTTTTCATATTGGAGTTGGACACTGTATTGGAAGATAAACTTGAGTTAACTGTAATGTCCCGGAATTTTATCGCTTTGATTTGTGAATATTTAAATTATTTTAAATATCCAATCAATGGTTTAATTAATCAAATAAACCTCTTTTAATTTGTAACAAAGATGCAAATTTTTTTTTGAATTTTGTTGACTGAATTGATAGTTCGATGAAAAAACAAAAAATGTGATCGAAATCCCTTTTCAAATTTTGACCTTTTATTGAACTAATAGTTGTAAAAAATGTTATAATGTCTTTTTTTATACTTTAAAACAAAATTTTAAAGAGTTCAAAGGAAACATTTTAAATTAAAATGAATAATTTAAATAATAAAGGAATAAAAACATATTTAATTTGAAAATATGAAACGATGGATTTAGTAATGAAATGATTCCTTAAATAAGGAAGTTAACAAAGGTGCTAAATCACTCTATTATCCACCATATTTTAAAAAGGTTTGTACTTGGGGTGGTTTATAATAGGATGGATAAGTTGAAAATTTGATTTAAAGGGTATTTTTGGTCTTTTTCATATTTTATTCTATTTAATTTTATTTCACCTTATAATTATACATTCCATCTTCATGATTCCTAATTTCATTTTTCCACTTTGCAAGTTGCTTTTTCCCTCCTAACCTCTTCATATATTTTGAAATCAAAAGGAAAACTAAGCACCCTCCTTCTTTCAAAAGTCAACGCCTAACAAATTGATTGCTTTCGACCAAAACATCCCTCATCAAAGTTGCTTGTTTTAACCTCTAGTATTTGTAAAAAATGATAGCTCGACGTTTCATCGAGAATGGTAGAAAATATCTCCCAAAAACAGTGGAGGTCAAGATGAGTCGTTTTTTTGACGAGCTCATATTGGCGAATTGAATTATACCGACGTGTTCATATCTGCAAATCAGGATTTCTGGAGTTGTTTTGGTGATTTTTAGTGGAGGGGTTACCGAGGGGAGTGAGATGAACATTTATCGTTCACTATTAAATTTTCGAGAACCGAGAAGGTTTTGGGGTGAGTAGTGGTGACTGGGAGGTAGGGGAGAGTGGATGGTGGTGTTGGAAGTAGTGGTGGAGTCTCCGAAGGTCGGAGTTAATGGGAAGAGGTCGAAGTAGGTTTTGATCATTTGATTTTGGGTATTCATATTTGGGTTTGGCATCGGGATAGGTGGAGTAGCTCGGAGGAGAGGCTGGGGATGGTGAATCGATTGGCAATTGAGGTGGTGGCTATAGGTGGCCGAGGTAGGTAATCGTTTGGGCGAGGCGTTTGTTTCCTGTATGAGATTTTATTTGGGCTTCAGGTGCTTGGAATTTGCTTAGCACAGCCGAAGGCAAGATGTTGAGTGGATTGTGACGAGGTGGTGAAGTAGAGTTCGTGGGTCGGCTCGAATGCGGTGATGGATGGCCGGAGTGGCTAGGCACGTGCACGTGCACGTGGTGCTTTCTGGGTTTTGGGTGAACAAATTAAGGAAGAAGCAGTAGTGGATGCAGGTGTGGGTGATGTGGGCCTTGGGCCGCATGATGCTTGGGTGAGATAAGCTTTAAATTTTAAGTTTTTTAATGTAGCTAAATGTTTTAGAATATAAAATGCCATATCTCATTCATTGTAAACTCAATTTATCCGTAGGTTTTTGTACAAGATTCTTATGATATTGTACAACACAATGTTATTAGCAATTGATAGTTTAAATGAAGTACACATTTATGTTTTAAAATAATAGTGGTTAAATTTAATTACATTATTTTAAATAATAATGTAGTTAAATTACTTATACCTTAATTGTGATATCTATTTGGCCAAATAAAACACCATTCTACTATTATAAATTTAATTGATTATTTTGGACAACTATCAGCAGAATAAACCACCACTCTGCTATAATTAAATTGAATATGGACACCTGCTTAGCGGAATAAATCCCTGTTCTGCTATTATATTAATTTGAACATTTATTCATATGCCAGTTAATTAATATGTGGATTAATTAATTAGATAAGTGATTGTAAATAGGAATTGTAAATGGTTGCTTTTATTTACGTATGTGCCTGCTTATGTAAATACCAATGATATGACTTGGAAAAGTCAAATTGAAATAAATGGTAATTTGATTAAATACCATTATGGTCGCTAAGCCTCTTTTTGAATTTATAAAAGTTATGAATTTAAATTAACTTTGATCTCATAACAAGTTGAGGTTAAGTGTATATAAGCGACGTTTTAAAATTATTTAATTAATCATCTTATTAATAAGTTTTAAGGCAAGTTATTCAATTATTTTGTTAAAGATGTTTTAAAGTTATTTAATTTATATTATTTTGTTTTTTAGAAATATTTAATTATGTTAATTATGTTGTTTAAAGATATTTAATTATATTATAAATGCTATTTAAGTTGATTAATTGATGTAATTAATAATGGGTCAAGTTAATTAATTACTTTATTAAGGATGTTTTAAGTTAATTTATATATTTTACTAATGTTGTTTTAAAGTTAATTTATTATTTATATAGGATGTTTAAAGGTAATTAATTAATTTAGTAAAGTTGTTTATAAACAATAAATTGTTTTAAAGAAGGAGTTTTACTTAATAAAAAGGATTTATGTAAAAAGGAATTTTCAAAGAATGTTTTGTAAATGGGATTTATAGACGGTATTTTTAAAAGAGTTTTATAAGTGATATTTTTTAAAGAGATTTATAAGTGGTAATTGGTGAATAAAAGAATGGATTTATAAGTGATATTTTAAAGATAACATTGATTGTGTTAATTATATATATGATTTACGAAAACTAGGTTTTGGATTTTATAAAGGATTCTTATTAGGGACTATATAAAGGAGTTTATAAAGGGAGATTTAGAAAGGATTTTATAAATAGAAAGGAATTTTACAAATCATTTTAGAGATTTGTAAAAGAAGTTTTGTAAATTAGTTTAGAGATCTATAAAAGTATTTATAAACATGAAATGGGCTTATAGAGAGGGAATTTTATAAAGGAATAAAATTTGTTTTGACAACTAATACTTCCTAATTATGGTGGTATGGAAAACATTCTTTCCATACTTAATATCGAAGGATAATGGTTTTGTTTATAGTAAGTAATGTTTTAAATGATATTTCTTTGGCCCATCTACATATAAATTTGGAAAAGAGAAAAATCTTCCTTAAGTTTTTTGTTAATGTACTTATACCGTTAGATAAGTGTATTGATATAGATTCTAAGTATTAAAAGTATAATGGGTTGTTAATATACTTCTACTAATGAAATAAGTATATGAATGATTTCAAGTATTGAAAGAAATTTAAGGGGTTTTTGAATATAACCTTTTGTGAAGGTATTTCGAATCAAATAATTTAAAGAGATTTTAATTAATGAAAGATTAATTAATAAAAGCTTAATAGATCCCATATGGAATTAAATCTACGATTGATTGCTTGTTATTTGATAGCTAAATAATCGACTATCAAATTTCGTTAAAATATAACATTGGAAAACTCTAGAAGAAACACGTGACTTATAAGGCACAGTCATCTTTGCTGATGTTGTACTGGGCATGTAAATATCATTTCATTCTTCTATGACAAATGATAAGGAAATCCATCCACTTACACTGTTAGGAGGTGATCTCCACTCTCATGTATTGTTTGATTATTTCCGAAAGAATCGGAGTAGTGTTTAACAGAAACTATCAAATGTTGGTTCGAAGAGATCAGGATCGGACAAGCATGAATTATTCAAAAACCACTTTGAACCAACTCAAGCATCGTATTGAAGACATATTGAAGATGATGGAATCAAAGATGGAGCTCTTTTAATTGCAAGGCTACTTGCTACTAATCCTGATGGTGATCCAAAATAGATGTAGTAAAAGTAGTGACTTCGATTTGTCATATCTTGAACAACTTATATAGATGAATGTTGGCATTGCATTATTACCTGAAGTGCAGTGTTAGCATTCCAAGTGGGAATTGCTACGAGAGGAAAAATGTAATCATGGTCTCACAAGCTCACAATCCTGTAATGACTAAACATGGGATACGTTTCAAAGCTATGTGGTTCGTTACCATTAAGAGTATTCATTCCTTGATCTAAAATCTGTATTTATGGATTTGGTATATGTGCAAAAGTGGGGCCATGGCTGGTGCACATTGTTTTGGAGCCTTTGTCTTAGGTAATGATGTAAACCGATATGCCATGTTAAAGAGGCAACAAGCTCTAACTCGTAGGGGGTCCATATGAGGCCCTCGTTACATTTTTTATAGGTATTGTGAGAGATGGTACCCCCACTAGCCTTATCATCAATGGAAATATGATATCCAATACGTGTCTTTACGAACTTAGTTGTGCCCAACTATGTTGAAATGTGAAATGCAAACATTTTAGCTATTTTATATATTTATTTTCCCCTCTAGACATGATTATGACATCATGGATTTTCTAATCAAATGGTTTGGTTATCTTAAGATAAAAACTCATCCGTGTATATGTGCGGTGTGATCTTACAAGATACCTTAATTTTAAATGGGTTTTGATAAATATAAAATTCCATTTGACTGTGTTTCTCACGCTAGTTTTACCAGACTGATCTAGGTGTTATTTTTCTTATATTGCATGGGTCAACCCATCCTAGATTTAGCTGGACACTTTGGAGCTTCAGGAGACGAACTGGATGCCTCCAAGACGTACTCTTGTATTATCTTTTATCTTTCGTTGTTTTGTTCTTGATACATTTATCAATAATTGCAGGGATGGGTTGTTATAACTACCTAGGGCTGATGATTGGTTAGTTTAACTCTGATTGATGTATATATATAAAAAAATTCTTTTTATAAGCTTCACTGAAACATTTTAGATTACTCGTCGCGTTGTGAGATTCTGTTCGGTCTTTTCTTTTCTTTTACCCCAATGATCTGTCTTTCCAACACTTGGATGTTTGACACATGAATACCATGGATGTATAAGTGTAGACTTCCGAGGATCAAAAAAATGGGTTGTTACATTAACCATCTTTGCAATAAAAAAGGACGAAAACCCTATGCGCTTAAAGCATTGTTAGTTATAATTGGGCTTATGTAGAGTAAGTTGCTTTTATCTACTCTGATTTAAGTGATAAACCAGTGGAAATGTTTTTTTAAAAGTTAGAAACAGTATATGTTTGATATTTTAAACATAAAATTACATTAGTTTATGATTTTCTGTGAAATGGTCAGATAAACATTATGAAATTTATTTAAAAAGTAGAAATAAAAGAATTTGGCAAAAAGCAATTTTCAGTAACTGCTTTAAAGCTTTTATTTCTTAAGGCACATTGTTGCGCTTACCCTCGTTGTGTACTTTGTTTTTGATAATGAAACCTTTGAAGGAAAATTAATAACTAGGTAAAACCCAACTTTTAAATCTCTTTTATAAATAAGAAAGAGATAGCACTAGAAAATGTCTTTTATAAATGTTCTGTCATACTTTAAAATAATAATAAGTTAAAATACAGCATTTTCTTTCAAAAATACAGTTATGTGAAAATTTCTTATTTATAAAGGAAAAGTTTAGAAAGATATGTTTATGCGTTCATTTTTCTAAGTCAAGCTGAATTAATTTGAGATAAAATTTGAATTGAAGAAAAATGTCATGATTTTTTTCAAAAGGAAACATTTGTTAAAATTAACAAAGGATATAACGTTTTGAAAAATTACAAGTTTTGTGGAAATGATGTTGAAACCAATTGTTTTGATTTAAAGAGGTAAAAAAAGTATTATGATTATCACTTAAACTTAAAAGAAAAGATTTAAATTAGAGTTAGATAAATTAGACTACACAACCTACAAAGGCTAAATTGACTATAGAGTTTAAGAACATTGAAATGTTTGGGATAGAGATATGAAGTAACATGGAGATTTAGTGACCTTTCCAATCAACATTTCAATTGGAAGGGTAGATTATTAGACCAAACTTTCTGTAATAGTGAAGAGTGAACAACACTTTGTCTTTCTACCCACGTATGGTTTGTTGTAGAATCTTTGCATAAGAAAGTTTGAAAAGTATGATTTGAGTAAAACATATTTTAGGATAAAGAAAAGAATAAGTCAAGATGTTTTTTTGTATCGAAGAATGTTGCGGATGCAAGAAGTTTTTCGATTTGGCTGGTGGCTATAAGATGAATTTAGTTTTCATGAAACTTGGAATGTGAGCATGCTTTTAGTTAGATAAAGGAGATCTTAACTAGAAAACCTATTTTAGTACTGCCTAATGGTTTGAAGGCATTTTCCGTATATACCAATGCTTCGTTACAGGATGGGACGCTATTTGATACAGGAGGGTAGCGTTGTTTGTTATAGTTGTCAACAATAAAATGTACACGAAAAGATTATCCAAACAATGATCTTGAAATGTCAGCTATAATTTTGATCTGAAGTCTTAGAGGTGATTTAAGTTGATTATATATTATTAGTCCCCAAAGTATCAATTGTTTTAACATTGCCGAAAGAGGAAGATGATTTGGATTACTTTTGAAAGTAACGATCCAGAATTTCGGACATTTCATATTTAAATATCTGAACAGTTTAAATATTAGAATCTTGGATTTAATATTATTAAAACAATTCAATAAGCTTGCTAACCCCTTTTAAATAATAATTAACAATAGTAAACTTGTTTTGGAAAAATGTTTATAAAAAAAATACTTCAAAGAAATATCGATAATGCAATAGAAAATTGTTCTATCGATAAACAACTTTTTAACCATCAGAAGTTGCTCGGATTTTTTTACATACACTTATTTGCTTGGGAAATCTATAAAATGAAATAAAAACTTTTTATCATTTATGGAAATAAACTTTTTGAAATATGTCATGGGTGATATCTTTAAAGATACTATGAAAATAAGCTTTTAAGCAAAGACTTAACTCTTAAGTGTTATGTAAAGGAGAAATGATGGGAGGTGAGTCTTACATGACATGAGATGGGGTGAGAAAAAACTTATGCAATACCATTTGAAGCTTACAAAAGGAGGGGCACACCCTTGATAATAAATCGCAAATTCACAAAGCTTGAAATGAAGTAAGGGAATAAAAATGGTGGAAGTGCTTAAGCACTAATCCACTAATTCTTCTTTAACCTTTTCAAGTCTAAACCAAATAAATTCTAATCTCTTCCAAACTTTCACCAACACCTTAAAACATGTTAGGAAACTTAGATATAAAGTCAAAGTGGAAGGAAAGTGAAGGAGAAAGGGGGATCTTGGAAGGGTCAAGAGCAGTGGAAGAGGAGGGGGTGTTGCCTTGGTTTGGAAGCACTAAAGGTTAGATCCTTTAGAGTTTGGTGATAGTTGAATGTGTTCTTCAGTAGGCTTGTGCTTGAGTATGTGTTTGAAAATATTGTGCATGTATATATATTGTGTTTGAATTATAAAGTTAAAGTGACATTAACTAATTAAAGTCATAAACTTTGGACTCCTCTTGCTTTTGAAAGCACATGACAACTTTAAATTGTATAACCTTACTTCTATTACCCTCTTAAACATGTTGTGTGGCCTTGGATTGATTTTTTAATGGTTGTTTGACTTGTGTGTTGAATTGAAGTAAATTGAAAAGTGTTTGAAGTGAGAATGGTAGTTATAAGTGCACTTCAATATCCCTTAAACTTTAACTTATGTAAATTGGATATTTATGATCTTAACATTGGATGATTTGATTTGGTTGCTCTCTACACATATTTTGGTGTATTGGGCAGTAAATAAATGGTTTGGAAATTTACAGAAATTATGAACCAAAGTTGTGATAGTTGAAGCAAAATGTGGTTATATATACACTTTGTAAATATAGCATCTTTTCGAAAAACTTCGTAAATAAATTGGAAGATATTCTTAAGTGTTTCTTTATATGTTTTTAAATATATTTTAATAATTATATACGTGTTTTCAGATAAGAGGTTTTACAATATAAAACATGTTTTCATCAAAGTTAAATAGTTATTTTTCAATAATATTTTATATAGATATTTAAAACCTATTTACAAGTATTTTTAAAGTAATTATAAATTTTGAAAAAGATGACTGATTAGGCTGAACACTAAAATCCGACGATGTAGACTTCTCTATTTCTAACGGTTAAGATTGATATCGAGTAGGGATACATGCAATAGGGCTCTAACCTATCTGCTTCCCTCTTGAACGAGGGATAGTTAAGTTGGAATTTCAAAAATGTGTTAATCTTATTGTTTACTTACTTTTTTAAAAGGTAATTAACTTTGCTTAACGCTAAAAGCTGAAGTAGTAGGCTTATATATATTGTAAGAGTTAATATTGATGTCGAATTGGGATGGAGCAATAGAACGATAGCTTACCAGCTTCTCTCTTGAACGAGGAATAATTAAGTTGGAAATGTTGAAAATGAGATAATCTTGTTTTGTGTTACTTGTTTATGCAAATCATTAATACTATACCTAACACTAAATGCCAACGAGTAGACTTATCTATTTGAGAAATTCAAGATTGAAGTGTCTAGGAAAGGCTTTGATGCAACCAGTGCTCTAACTTCCTTGGCTTCACTCCTGAATGAGGAATAGTTAAGCTGAAATGTCGGAAACGAGTTAAGCATACGAACGTTGATTTGTATAAGAAATTGTTTGAACTAGATAATCGATTATTCAACTATCGAACTTAAAACAAATATTATCTTAGATCTTTGAAAGAATGTTTTTGAAGATAATAAAAATATGCAATGGTTTAGGTATCGTTGTGACAATGCATTAATTACATTCGTCGTTTACCTTTTTTTATTATACTTATGAGTGTAAATAGATCTTTAAAAGAATGTTTAAAGGTAAGCATAAGTGAAATAGTTCTGATTTTGTCGTGACAATGTTTAAGTAACATTACTCTTAAACCTTTTTAATGGATTTGTGAAAATACTTAGATCGTTAAAGTATATATATATTGAAGGAAATTGTAAGTAATAAATCTTGCTAATGATTTGTGAATATACTTATACCATTTGAGATAAGTATATGAATACTTTTTGAAGTTGGGAAGAGTAGAAATGAATAATAGAAATTGATAAATAATGTTATATTAGGTAAAAGAAGTTTTTCTAATAAAAGAGGTTTTAATTGATAAAAGATTAATCAAAGAAAAAGGCGATTTGAAATTGCTTATTCACTTGATTGTGCTTTGGGTGTCTTGATCGTGCTTTGTATGTCTACTTGTTTATGGAAATCATTGAGTCATATGCTTAGCACTAAAAGTTGATGAAATAGGCTTGTCTATTTGTGGGAATTAAGATTGTTGTTCGTGTAGGGATATAAGCAATAGAGCTTTAGCCTAACAGGTTCACTCTTGATCGAGGGATAGTACGAGATGAAAATATCAAAAACATGGTAAGCATATAAGACTTGGTTTCCATATGCATTCGTTCTCATTATTGTTGAATATGACCGAATTTGTAACAACTCACATATTTTACGATTAAATGTTTTTTTAAATATAGTATCGTTGGTTGGATTAAATTCCATAATGTGACTTTTTGTAATAGTCAAATCCGGACTCGAGACCACTTCCATTGAATTCAAAACGAGGTTTACAACTTGTTTAAGTACAAACATCGATATGTTTGGAGTTGATTAGGATTTTGGTATTTTCAATTTGGCTATGGGTTGGGTTCTAGCCCATTAACCTAATAAGAGACCCAAACTCTTCTACTCAATAACTCCCACTCCACTCCTCTTCATTCACTCTTTCTATTTTCTAAATTCCTAACACTTAGGCCCTAGGAAGAATGGTGGGAAGAGGAAACTAAAATTCCCAAGCCCTATTTTCTCTTAGGAATTCAAGTTCTAGTTCTAAAATCAAAGATAAGCTTAGATAAGCATCCTCTTCATCTTCTCCATCTTAAACCCTCTCCAATTTTCATAATTTCTTTTAACCTAACTTAGAAAATATTTGCATAAGATCATAGGTTGGAGCTTCTAGAGTTGTGACTGAAGTGGAGTTGACCTTTCCTTATTTTAATGCTTCTCAATTATTGTTTTTGAGGTTAAAGTTGAGTTCTTGAACTCACATCTATGTCTATAGCATTTACTATTGTTAGGTATGAATTCCTAACATGTATGTCACGTTCAATTGCTTTTGAATTGAATTGGTTTGGTGAATTTTCCAATTTTGGTATTCTGAAGTCAAATCTATAAAAATCCTACTATGGATGTTTGGACATGTTGTTTGAAGTGTAATGAAGAGCCTATAGGGCTGGGTTGTCGTTTGGCATAAATCTCTAGCCACATTACTCATTCGATCGCTTTTGAGTTGATTTGGCCATCAATGGTCTAGACAAATTTTGCCCTGAGCTTCAGCTCGAACGTCTGATAAAACACTCAGAAGTCTGAGGCAAAGGAATAAAAATTCTAGACCTACGGCTTAGATATTTAAGGTTATTCCCAAACATCTGAGCGAACTAGAAGAAATTTCCAGACCTTCATCCTAAACGTTTGGGAAAACTACCAAACGTCTGGCGCTATTAAATTCAGCCAATTTGCCTATTTTTTTATGTGGGTTTCCGTTTTATCGGTTCTCCCTCAAACCAATTACGCAGATGTCGCTCCTCAACAACCTTATTCTTTATACTAATTGACGACATTATCCAGTAGTGTCCTTGGTTAGTGCGAGTATAGAGGAGGGGCGTTACAGCTTGGTATCAGAGCCAAACTTTGAAATATTATAGGATATTATAACAAGGATCATTGTCCTAAGTCTCTCTTAGGAATCATGCCTAAGGATTTAATTCGAGTCTTAGGACCTGTTCTATCCTATTTCCTTTTATGATGCCTTGTTTATCAATTTAGTTTATTTGAATTCATTCTGAGAATAACCTTTTCCTCTTCTTTCTTTCTTTCTAGAGAAATGGTTAGACCTGGCCATCCTAACACTGGTCAATCCAGTGCTACTCCTCAGGATGGCATATTCATGTCTGCCCAACAGTTTTTGGATCTTGTAAAGAATGCCCAAGCTGCCGGACCCAATCCTGAGCCTACTAATCCTAAATCCGGGTTTGCATGCTTTTGCAGTGATTATACCAATTTAGGCAGAAGGCCATTCAAGGGTTCCGAAAGCATTACATAAGTCCAAGCTTGGCTTAGAACATGCGATCGCATCTTTTCTCGCATGAATATAGTGGATTTACATCGAGTCTAAGTGGCTTCTAGCATGCTCCAGGAGAAAGCATTAGATTGGTATGAGCTTTTAATTTCGAAAAATGCTGAAGCGGATCTTACTTGGGAGCAATTTTGAGAAAGATTCGAGCTAAAGTTTGTGCTTGAAACGGAAAAAGTAACTTTAGCTCAATGCTTTATTGACCTTATTCAAGATGAATCTTCTATGACAGATTGGGTTGCATCATTTGAATCCCTCTCTAAATATGAGGTCGAGTATATTAATACCCCATTGAAGAAGAATCAATGGTTTATATATGGCTTGAATAAGAATCTCAAAAAGGCTTTACATTTGAAAATAGAAGTGCCTTTCGATCAGCTTGTAGATATCGCTCTTAGACTTGAAGAGGCGGATAAAGAAAGTGCTGGTGATGTTGCGGGTGTCAAAAAGAACTTCAATAACAACAAAAAGAGGCACCCCGACAATAAGTTCAAACCTAATCCTAACAAGAAAGGGAAGCAAGAAACTTCGGTAGCAAAGACTCCTACCTCTAGTCGTGGAGAATGCTACAATTGTAGTTCTAAGGACCATTATGCAAATAGGTTTCTGAAACCCCTTTATTGCCGCTATTGCAAAAGTTCGGGTCATCATATATCTTCATGTCCCAAACTTCAAAGTAAGAAAGAGGGAAAGCTGAATGTTGTGCAAGACCAAGTAACACTTCTCTTGGTCAAGGTATTTCTCATTCTGTCCTTAATGTCATTATTATGTTTGGTGATCATCCTATTTAAGTTCTTTTTGAAATGCGTGCATCTCACTCTTTTATATCAAAAGAACTTGTTGATACTTTTTCTTTCAATGTTATGGGCTTGATGACTTCATTAAGAATCGCGAATCTGGTTGGTGGATCCGCAACACTCATTTTATTTTGTAAGGATGTTGAAATTATTCTATATGATTATGCTTCTTATGCCGATTTGTATGTCCTGCATTACTTAGGTTTCGGAACGATTTTAGGAATGGATTGGCTTAATCGTTATGAAGCCCACATCCTACGTCCCGAGAGGACTATCCATCTTTGACATCCCCAATCTGTTAAGCAGATTTCTATTGTTCTTAAAGATTCAGATTCCAATTTGGTAGCATCCATATATTCTCTAAATCCGCATGATGATGATAATGATGATGAGAAAGATGTCATTTCCCTCATTCAAGTTGTTTGTAAATTTTCCGACATCTTTGAGCCCGTTTTAGGATTACCACCTAAGCTAGCAATCAAGTTTAGTGTTAATCTAATCTCTGGAGCTCTACCTATCACTCATCCTCCTTATCGTATGTCCAATAAGGAAAACGAGAAGATGCGTAAACAATTATCTGAATTTGAAGCAAAACAGTTTATTCGATCTAGTTCCTCTCCTTGGGGAGTTTCAGGTATCTTTGTGAAGAAATATGATGGTACACTTAGGCTTTGAGTTGACTACCGCAAGCTTAATGATCTCACCGCCAAGAATAAATATCCCTTACCTCGGATTAATGATCTATTCGATCAACTTAGTGGTGCTAGAGTCTTTTCACAGTTAGACTTAGCAACCGATTTTCATCAGCTTCGTATTGCAGAGGATAACATTCCTTTGACATCGTTCCGTACTCGTTATGGATCTTATGAACGGCTTGTTATGCCATTTGGTTTAACGTATGCTCCATCTTATTTCGTTGACCTTATGAACCGAATTTTCAAAGACTTCCTCGATCGATTTTCTCTCATCATTATCGATGATATTCTTGTTTATCTTAAAATCGAGGAAGAGCATGAAAAACCTCTTCGAATTGTGTTGGAAACCCTTAGGAGCAATCAATTGAAAGAAAAAAAATTCTAAGTTCCATTTTTGGCAATCACGTGTGAAATTTTTAGGATATATTATTTTGAATCTGCAATTTCCATGTATCCTTTAAAGATTGAGGCAATTCAAAATTGGAAGAGACCGAAGAGTGTGACGGAAATTTGTAGCTTTCTTGGATTGGCGGGCTATTACCGTCGGTTCATGAAAGACTTTTCTAAATTTCCGTACCTCTTACTAGTTTGACAAAGAAAGGAGCTAAGTACATTTGGTCAGACAAATGTAAAGCTGCTTTTCATAAATTAAAAGAACTCCATTAGTATGCTCCTATTTCTGTGATTCCCGAAGGGAACCAAGACTTGATTGTGTATACCGATGCTAGTCGTATTTGTTTGGGAGCCATTCTTATGCAAAGGGAACGTGTTATCACTAATTCTTCTAGACAATTAAAGCCTGGCGAGGCTAGATATGCCACTCATGATTTAGAGCTCATGGCAATTTTTTTGCCCTTATAATTTGGCATCATTATCTTTTGGGAGAGAAATTTGTTCTCTACACTAATCATAATTCTTTGAAGTATTTGTTTTCTCAAAAGGAACTTAATTTACGTCAACAACATTGGCTTGAATTCCTTGCATCTTATGATCTTGATATTCTTTATACTCCCGGAATCATGCTGCCGATGCCCTTAGTCATAAGCAACAAGTGGTTGTTTCTATGATGATATCCGAATGGAATGATCTCAAGACTTTGTCCACTTTTGAGATTCGAGATCGTGAATCTGATTCATGTTCATCTTTTGTTTTATGTAGCCTTGAGGCTCGTACTTCTCTTTTTGACCATATCCATGAAGATCAAAAGCAAGATCCCGAATTGGCTCATCTTAGCCAAAGTTGTAGGGTTAAAAATAATACTGATGGTCTGAAAGACTTTGAAATCGATACTCGTGGAGGTATTCGAAAATTTGATAGACTTATCGTGCCAGATATTAGCGCTCTTTGTAAAGACATTTACAAGATTCTCATCATTCTAAATTTATCATTCATCCCGGTAGTAGTAAAATGTACACGGACATGAAGCAAATTTATTATTTGGATGGAATAAAATTTGATATTGCTAAATTTATTAAGCGTTGCATGACATGCCAACTCGTAAAGGCTGTGCATCAAAGGCCTAATGGGTTATTTCAACTCTTAGACACTCCAGTTTGAAAGTGGAATCAAGTCTCCATGGACTTTATTGACGGACTTTCCCGTTCTCGTTCGGGTCATAACAGTCTATGGTTGATTATAGATAGACTTAAAAAATTCACCCATTTTATCCCCGTTCGGTCCAATCAGACCGTACCTCTTTTGACCAAACTCTATGTTAAAGAAATTGTTAAATTGCATGGAGTTCCTACATCTATTGTTAGTGATCGAGATCCATTATTTACTAGTAGATTTTGGAAGGGTCTTCAAAAAGCTTTGGGAACGAAGTTTAATTTTAGCACTGCTTATCATCCTCAGTCCGATGGACAAACTGAGCGTGTGAATCAAACTCTTGAAGATCTCCCTTGTGCATGTATTCTTGATTTGGGTGGATGTTGGTAAATCATGTTGAGTTTTCTTATAATAATAGCTTCCAGTCTAGTTTTGGTATGGCACCTTTCGAGGCACTCTACGGAAGGCCATGATGATCTCCTTCTTGTTGGCTTGAAACCGGTGAGAAGTAGGTTTTAGGTCCGGATTTTATTCATGATGCCACAGAAAAGATTGACCTTATTCGTCATAGGATGAAAGAATCTCAAAGTAGACAAAAATCCTATGCCGATAACCAAAGACGGAATTTGGAATTTTCTATGGGAGATTTGGTATTCATTTTTGTTTCACCTATGAAGGGTGTTATGCGTTTCAGTCGATCGAGAAAATTAGCACCTTGATATATTGGTCCATTTTCCATCACCAAACGCATTGGTTCCGTGGCTTATCGCCTTTTATTATCGGCTCAGTTTTTTGCTATTCATGACGTATTCCACGTTTCTCAATTACGGAAATGCCTTAGAGATTCCGATTCTATTCTCGAGCCCAGTGTTATTGAAGAAATTGAAGTTTCATCTAATTTGACTTATGAGCAGCAACCTATTCGTATCATTGCTATGGAGGCTAAACGCCTTCGTAATAAAGATGTTACGCTTGTGAAAAGTTCAATGGTCCGCAAATCCTAAGGATTGTTCTGGGGAATCCAGAGCATTCATCGAGCGAACACATCCGGACTTATTGTCTCGTGCTCCTTAAGGTGAACTTCTCACGTTGAAATTTTCTTTTGTGTTGTTATGCCTTGGAGTGGTTGTTAATCTTTATTTTCTTCTTAAATATTGCGAGGATGCAATTTCTTTAAGGAGGGGAGTCAGTAACAACCCGTATATTTTATGATTAAATATTTAAATGTTTTATTTAAATATAGCACTGTTAGTTGGATTAAATTATGAAATGTGAATTTTTGTAAACAGTTGAATCTGCACTCGAGATCACTTCCATTGAATTCAAAACGATGTTTACAACTTGTTTAAGTATAAACATCGATATGCATGGAGTTGATTAGGATTTTGGTATTTTCAATTGGGCTTTGGGTTGTGTTACGACCCGGAATTTTCAAGCATTTAAAATTGGAATATTTAATTGATTTTAAATCTTCAATAGAGCAATTTTTAACTTGAATTCAAATCTCACCATTTATTTGATAATTAAATTATTGAATTAAATAATTTGAGGTTGGGTAAATTGTTGAATCTAGAGTTTTAAGCCTATTAAAAATAATTTGAAGGCTTGAAAAATTTATATTGATAGTACAAAGGATAATAGAAGTTGTAAAATTGAAATTAACAGTGGTTTGTTCGGTTTTAAAATTTTATAGTTTATATTAAATTTAAAAATAGCCTTCCGAGGCACAGTCTCGGAATTCGACGAAACCAGTTCCATTGAGTCCCTAATATTTTATTATTATCGGATTTCAAATTTTGTAGCGTTTGGAATTGTTGTGTGAGCGTACGATATATATAAACGCGCTGAAAACTTTTCCCATCAGCCACCTTATTCTTTACCATTGTAAGTTTGGCTGACCATCCTGTCTCTTTTTCCATCAACACGCAGAAACAATTTTTCGCGCCAACGTCCTTTTAATATCTTTTCATTGTCGCTTATCTTCTGAAGAAAGCCTGTACTCTATTTTATAAATCGCATCTTCCTCTTGTATATCTGAAGATCAAAAATCGTTTCAAAAAAAAATGGCCACCCTCGTTTTAATCAAGCCGGCAGAATCAATTTTCATATTCGTTCAAACTCATTCCGTACGAATTCACGAATCTTTCCTTTTGCTCCCCAAATTAAATCGAGAGTTTGAATTTAAAGCTTCGCGTTCGTGCCGCAACCCTAGAAGCTGGAATAGCTCAGTTTGGTTGGGGGTTCCGTGGGTCACCGCGCGCACTGCTGGGTGTATTCGCGATTTAGGGATCGAAGCGTGACAGTGTGAAACTCGAGCTCGAGCTGAAAAGGTGATGGGAGCTTCATCGACGACCTTGACTTCAGCTTTTGGGGGGGAAGTCGATTAAATCACTTTGGATTCTCGGTTGAGGCAATCATCGATACCCATCAAGGGCTTCATCTGGAAAACGAGATCGAATCAATTGAGGTTGCTAGGGCAGGACTTTCGTGTGCGGCATGACAGGGAGCTCGCGATTGGGGGTTCAGCGACATCGTCGTCGCGTGGGATCGGGGGCGGGCTCTCGTGTGGAGGTAGGGCATTCGCGATCGAAGTGGTGAAGGCCGAGGTGAGGTTCCTGTGTTTTTGTTTACCTGAGTCTTTTTACCTAATCAAATTTTGGTTAAGAAAAAAAAAGGTAAAATTTTAAACAGCAAGATCTAGTTTTATAAAATTATTCATATTCATGGTTTAAACTTGTGAATTAATTGATAAATCAATTGATGACTATTATTATTATTTTAAAAAAAAAACAAATTTTGACAGCAAATTATAAACGGTTTGTTAAATTTAACATAGTAAAGGATATTACCGTATTGGATTATATATTTATAGATTAGAAAACATGTTACCGTAAGATATTGGTTGTTCTACCTTAATTTAATGTTTTAAAATTTATGTTAAGTAAAAGTTTAATTTGATTGGTTGTTTATTTAGATCATTAAAAATTTTCAGTAAATAAAGATTTACAGTAAGGAGGAATGGAAAATAAAAACAGAATACAGTTTACTAATTTATTTTAGTGATTAATTTGTTTAGTTAACTTATGTAATTATTTTGGTAATTAGAAAATATTTTATATAAAAGGAGTTAGTTTAAAATTAATTATTAGTTAAGTTAAATAAATAAATTGTAGATTAATTCAAAGATTAATAAACCATAGAAATTATTATTCAAGGTCAACATCTGAAAGGAAACATGCCGTTTGGAAGTGGATTACAAATTAAAAGCAAAGGTGAGTTAATCTTACTCAGCTGAATTTAAATTTAAATGTTTAAATCTAAATAATTGTTTGAATGGTTGAATTGATTAATGTGCTATATTATAGTATATACTATATCTTGGAATGTTTGATTTCCCGCATTTTATAGCAAATATTATATATAAACTCATATTCCGCGATATTCCACTTCGAAGTGGATTTGGTATTTATGTTGTGCTAACATCTGTGGATGTAGGGAAAACAGGTTGGAGGGACCCAACTGGATCCCTCAATATTTATTTAAATTATTTTATATTCTCTGTGTGATTATTTGATATTTTGTGATGAATTATGTTGGAATATTAAATGCTTTGGTTTGATTGAATATATTTGGGTATAATGAGCTACCAAAAATATATAAATTGGATTTTGGAAAGAAAATAAAGAAGTAAATTTGTAAGCGAAATAACTATAGAAAATTTGAATAAATTAAGAATGAACTGAAAAGAATTGGAAGTGATATTAAAATACTAAAAAATAACTTAGAGTATGAAAAGAAAAGATTTTGAATACACAGAAATGAATGAATTGTAAAATTAAGTGATATTAATTTAAAGGAATAAAGAATTATTTTAAAATTTAAAGTTTTAAATTTATTTAAAAGGATTAAGAAGTAAGTTGAGAAATCTAAAAATTGGTATTTCAGTTAAAAGTAGTTTAAATCATAATTAAGGATTGAAATCTAAAACTAATGGATTTTGGAATAAAAAGGAAGTAAATTGGAAATCAAGTTGGAAATTGATTCAAGTGTTTGAATTGGAAAGTTAAATAAGAATGTGAAGAGAAGTATATTTCTATGGATAGCCAAGTAAGTTTTCAAAGTAAGTTTTAAATATAAGATAAAAGTTTAATGTTGTTTTAAAAAGCATGTTTTAGGAAATTTATTATTTCTAAATATCTAAATTCTAAAGTAAATATTTTTCAAATCTATTATCGTAGTAATTATTTGTAAAAAGTGACTTAGTATTTTGTTTCAAAAGTGAAAACCTAGTTTATATTTATAAAGTGACCTTATTTTTAAATATTTATATAGTATGTATTTTTAGTAAATTATTGAAGTAGTTTTAACTTAAATGTTTTAAAGTAAATTCCAAAGTAAGTATTTTCTTAAAAACTATTATCGAAATAATTATTTAAAGAATGATTTGGTACTTGTTTAAAGAAGAAAATCTAATGTATAGTTATAAGGTAACCTTATTTTAATTATTTCTAAAGTATTATTTTAAATTAAGTATTAAAGTAATTTTTCTAAATTAAATGTTAAACATATTTACAATAAAGTGTTTTTTAAAATTATTTTAAAAATCTAAAGTTTTGTGCTTGGTGATTCCAGTGGAAATAGAAAATACTTGGAATTTATTTTGAGAAAGGAAGATAGTTTGAAAACAGTTTTTCAAAAGGGGTTTGAAAAGTGAAAATATATCTTGTGAAGATATTTTGAGATAAATAAATAATTTGGGAAATTATTTATTGTTTGATGGATGTTGTAAATATTAATTGATAGTTAAATCACCGACTATCAATATTGGACAAATGCGCTGATCGTTTCGAAGAGACCGGGATCGAGATTTATTTCTCGAAAACCACTTCGATCCGGTTTGTATGTTTTCGTGGAAATGAGTTTGGATTCAAAGATGGAGCAGTGAAGTGCAAGGGCTAGTGGCTACTAATCCTGAGGATATTTCCAAATGGATGTATTAGGAATAGTGCCTTCGGTTTCGTTCGAACCCGGGACGGACTTGTATAGATGAATGCTTCCGGGACATCGTCAGGTGGACGATGGACATTCTAAGGGATATGTTCTAAAAAGGTAACGCTTAGCCTCAAGCCTCATCAACCGAGAATGACTGAAATCAGGGGTTATGCAGCAAGGCTAGGTGGGTAGCACCCAAGCAGGGTGAGGTCATCCCTGTTTAGATGTCCTTTTTATTTCGGCTTAGTGGTGCGGTTGCTAATCCCAACCGCGGGGTGATCTCACTCGGGATTATCCAGTAAGGGGTAGTCCCGGTCTTGTGTTGTAGGGGAGCGGGCATACTCCTCGGTACTGTGATCTAGGCCACGTATTGTGACAGGTGGTACCCCAGTGCCTAGTCATTAGTTGGAAATCCATTCTCCCTACGAGCCTTGTACGAGTTTTGTTTGTATTACCCACTCTATGGCTAGTAGCTGGAATTTAATGAATGTAACAATTTTGGCTATTTTATAAGTATTTGTATATAGACCCTATTATAATATCATAGGATTTCTATAAAAGTGTTTTAGCTATCGTAAGGTAAAAACCCGACATGTTTATTTGTGGTGTGGTCTTACGAGATGCTTTTGTTTTCAAAAGATTTTTGAAACTTTAATAATCAATTGAGTGTGATTTTCTCACGCTGGTATTCCAGACTGACTCGGGTGTTATTTAGCTGTAATGCTCGGGTCAGATCGAGTATTATAGGATACAGGATGTGATGCTATGGAGCTCAGGAGACGAGCTGGATGACGATACGTACTCCCGTACTTGTCTATATATATATTCCGCTGTGTTGTTTAGTTGTGTATCCAGTTGTATGTTATTGATGTTGAATTGTGATTGATGTACTCTGATGATGTAATATATGAACAGATATATTTGTTTTGGTGTAAAGATATGTTAATATCTATTATATTTTATTCCGCTGCGATGGTTAGAATCTGTTGTTGTTGTCTATTTTCTTCTTCTACCTCTTCTTCTTTAACCCAAATGGTTCGTATTTCTATACAACTTGAGTTGATTTCGGTAGAATAGTGTTAACTCAAGGGGTACGGATTTGCGGGTCGTTACACGGGTTGGGTTCTAGCCCATTAACCCAATAAGAGACCTAAACCCTTCTACCTAATAACTCCAACTCCACTCCTCTTCATTCATTCATTCCATTTTCTAAATTCCTAACACTCAGCCCAAGGAAGAATGGTGGGAAGAGGAAACTAAAATTCCTAAGCTGTAGTTTCTCTTAGGAATTCAAATTATAGTTCTAAAATCTAAGAGAAGCTTACGTAAGCATCTTCTTCATCTTCCCCATCTCAAACCCTCTCTAATTTTCATAATTTCCTTTAACCTAAATTAGGAAATATTTGCATATGATCATAGATTGAAGCTTCTAGAGTTGTGATTGAAGTAGAGTTCATCTTTCCTTGTTTTAGAGCTTCTTAATTGTTGTTTATGAGTTTAAAGGTGAGTTCTTGAACTCAAATCTATGTCTATAGCTTTCATTGTTGTTGGGTATGAATTCCTAGCATCTATTTTATGTTCAATTTCTTTTGAATTGAATTGGCTTGGTGAATTTTCCAATTTTGATATTTTGATGTCAAAATCTATGAAAATCCTACTATGGATGTTTGGACATGTTATCTGAAGTGTATCGAAGAGCCGATGTGTAACGACCCAGAATTGTAATTAATTAAAATTTGAATATTTAATTAATTTTAAATATTAATAAGTGAAATTTATAAGTCGAATAAATTTTATTTCGAATAATTGGATTTAATTGAATAATTAAATCAATAATTTGATAGTGAAAATACATAAATAATTGAAAATCGAGTTTAATATGATTGAAATTGATTTGTAAAATTTTATTTTATCATATTGAAGTTAGAATGATGTTATAGAACTTTTAAAATTGAATTAAGAGTTAATTTGTGAAAATTGAATATTTTAATAATTAATCGACTAGTGAAATCAGTCCATTTTCGAACAGTCTCAGAAATGGACGAAACTAGTTCCATTGGATCCGTAATAGTTTGTTATTATCGGATTTCAATTTTTGTAGTAATCGGAGTTTTCGTTTGATCGTGGCAGCTCGAAACGCATCGAAATTGTTTTAATATTAATTTGGCGAGTTAAAATAGTCATTTTTCAAACAGTGTCCGATTTCGACGAAACAAGTTTCATCGGATCCGTAATGTGATATTATTGTATGGTTTCAAATTTTATGTTAATCGGATTTACCGTTTGTCCGGTGCAAGCTAAAACGCCTAGAAAATCGTTTAATCGGTTTAATTTTAAATTGAACGTTTATTGCCATAACTCGCACAGATGACCGAATTAGCTCCCGAAACATGTTCCATTGTGTTCGGAACGTGGGGTAAACCTTAGAAACGGCAACCGGCACGCTTCGTTTGGAGTTCGGAAAATCCGGGATGAATAGTGTACGTCGATTTTTCTATAAAAGCCCTCAATATCTCCATTTTTGCAAATTCTAAAAAACCCTAACCCTAAAAAAAAGCCAGCCGCCTCCCCCTATTATCAATGGCCGAAACACCATTATCTTCCCCTCCAATTTTCTTCTAATCCAAGCAACGATTCACAAAACTTTCAACGTGAAAGTCGTAGAGGGTGGTGAGATCTTGCTATCTAACGGTTGTGATTGGATTTGGTGCGATAGATCGACAGCAAATAGGCCGCGTTTGCCTCACGTTTGGGCACGAAAATCGAGAGCTACAGGGGGCCGAGTTTGATGATGGTCATGTCGTGGGTGAAGCTCGGGTAGGCGAGCGTTTTGGTGTTTGTTGATCGGGGTAAAGATAATCGGAGGGGTCGCGTTTTTGAAGGTTGGAGGGCGGCAAAATGGGTTCGCGTGCGTGTATTGCCTGTAGAAGTCGCGTGGGGGAAGAAATAGAAATGGGCGGCCACGATGTTGCAGGGGTAGGATCAACGGCTTGGATTCATTTTAGGTTTAAAAATAAAATTTATGTTGTAAATTTATGAATAAAAATTCGTGAATCTTTGAAAATTCATATCCTTTTCATACGAGGTCGAAAACGCGCGAAATCAGTTGCGTTGGAATCATATGGACGACCACTACGCTATGGAATTGGATTGCAGTCGTTTGGAATTAGTGAGAATTTCGGGTAAAATTAAACGCACGTTTAATTTTATTCGAAATAAATCGCTAAAACGAAATTGAAAGCAAGGTGAGAACTTCTCACTCAATCGAATCGGTTTCGATTTTAATTTTAAATAGTTAGATTTAAAATTCTTGAATGTATGTTTGAATGATGATTGTTATCTATTGATTGTTAAAATAGACATTATGCGTCGTTAGTAAGCGGAGGTTATTTATTACAAAAATATACCGCGAATATTTCATAAACAGTGAAATTGGTATTATTTATGTACTTGGAATTGATTTCCCGCAGTATATAGCGGATGAGACCCTATTGCGCCGTCTATTAAGCGGATAATATTTTAAATCCCATATACCGCGATAACTCCGTACTGGAACGGAATTGGTATTGTGCTAACATCTTTGGATGCAGGAAAACAGGTTGGAGGGATCCAACTGGATTCCTCAACAGTATTTATTTGATTATGGATATTTTGATATTCGTTGATTATCATATACAGATGTATGATATAATTGTTGTCGTGATTGACTATTTGATGTGTAGCATCATTGGGCCAAATTTTGGAATTTTAAAATGATTTTTGAAAGTATATGTTTATAAAATATTTTTGGAATTGATCCATTTTAAATAAATAAACGTATAAATTTTAATGTTATAAAATTATGATTTTTGAGAAATATAGTAAAAAAATTGATTTTTGATAACATAGGGTTAATGACTTTATAAAATAATTTAAATTGGGATTTTTGAATTTATTATAAAAAGTTTAAATATGGGATTTATGAAATTTGATTATTTTATAAATCAAAATGGTGAAATTATAAAGGAGATTAAAGATGTTTTAAAATAATAGTATAAATTGATTTATATAAGAAATTTATAAATTGATATTTATGAATTAAAATATTTGAATTATGAAACGAGTTTTTATAAGTGTTAGAATGAATTGTAAATGAATTTCATAAATGAATGAAATTTATAGAATTATAAACGGTGAAGTTATAAATGGAATTCTATAAGCAATATGTTTATAAAATTTGTAAAAGTTATTAAAAGAATAAGTTTTGGGTAAATAAATGAATCTTATAAGTTATAAGATTTATAATTTGAGAAGTTTAAAGGAACGATTTTTCAAACAAATAAATTTTAAGTGTTTAACTTATAATATGAACCTTTGGTTTATAATTGAGTTATAAATTGAATAGGTTAATAAAGGAGATTTATAGAAGGAAGTTGTTATAAAATAAATAGAAATGGAATTTATAAACATTGTTTTATAAATCCGCAAAACAACTTATTTTGATAAGTAAATTGCTATAGCGTACTAAAGGAGTTATATTCACGTTTTGGACAGTGAATAATCCTTTAAGATAAAATGTATAGAAGTGATGAAATTGGTTAACGTAGTATATTCACGTTTTTGAATAGTGAATAATATGTTAAAGAAAATGTTTTGGATGTGATGTTTTAAATAAAATTAAAACGGTCTAACGATGTTTTCAAAATGTGTTAAGATTTGAAACCATAGATTTCAACATTCATTGTTGAAATAGACGTTTTCGAGAAATAGAAGGAAATGGTAGACTATAACACCGTTGTTATAGTAAATGATTTCCGAAAGGAAATGTTTTATTTAGTATTGGGATTTATATATATCTATCTTAAATTCGAATACCTATACTAGCGATTTTTAGGTTGTCGTAACGATGTTTTACGCAACATTCGTTTTGGCCCAAATAAATATGTTAAGAGAATGATTTCCTTAAAGAATGAAATATATACTTAATTTCGATTTAAGTATATTGAATATCTTCCAAATGTTGAAAATAAATAGATTTGTGAATTACTTATTAATAAATAAGTATGGAAATGTTTTCCAATGTGAAAGAAACGTTTTGAGAATTTATCTTTTTAAAGATAAATTGAAAATGAATAATTGAAATCGTATATTCATAGATATTTTGGAATGTAAATTCACTATGGAATTTATAAAAGAAAAGAGGAATTTGTCTAAAAATAAACGTTGATTTATTTTTGAAGTATTGAAATTTTATATCTTGTAAAGATATTTTTGGAAAATAAATAATTTGGGAAAATTATTTGAAATCTGGTGATGTGTGCATATCCATTGATAGTTCAATAACCGACTATCAATATTTACCTTTGAATGGGTATTTGTTGTGATTTGCTGAATTTGAATGCCACACTCATTTTTAAATTATTGCGCTCATTATTCGGATTACCCATTCTGAATAGTGATACGACGTAATGGATAGCATTGATGACTGGTGTTGAAGACCGGATATTTTTGAAAACAAAGGATTACCGTCGAATGTTTCTGCACCGAATGGCCCCAGTATAGAAATTCCATATGTGATGGGAAGTCCGGAAGTGATTAGTGAATATCCGGATTGCAAGGACTTCTTTGTAAGTGCCTTCGGTTCTGTTCGATCCCGGAACAGACTTGTATGGATTGTATGTCTGACATTACAAGTTGAGATATAAAGCTGATTTCTTTCAAATATATTTCTGTTGGTGGCGGAGAATTTATTCTCTTAGCTTAACACCCTTCTCTGAGACGTACGATCTCAGAGGTTATGTAGTTGAAGGTTATCAGCGATATATTCCCAATTTGGTAATGTGACATGCTGAGTGTTGCTGTGAAATGATCATTGTTTGATCATTTGTGATATGATCATTTGTTTGATTGTTTATCTTTGTGATCATTTCTATGATCATTTGTTGACCCAAAGCACAGCTTTTGTGTAAAGCGTGGCTTTGTGGACGAGACTTCGTCAAGCCTCACACCCCGGAATGGTCAAAACAGGAAAGATGCGGCAATGTTATTGGGGGTAGCGCCCCTTAGGGTATGTGCATTTCCTTCTGGAAAAGGGTGGTATCATGGTATGGAGACCAGATACTTACTCATGTTGAAACACTTTATTTATTATGGTGTGATGTTGATTACGAGCGCTCGGATAAAGGTCCCAAAGGACCGGGGGATGGCATACTCGTGTCAGTAGTTACCCAGTTAGGGGTAACCCGGCCTTGTGTTGGCAGAGATCCGGTTTGGTTCTCGGGGACGTCCTTCCAGAGGCGTTCTGATGTGGCAATGGGAAGTTCCTTGGCCTGACCATTTGTTGGAAATCCAAAGAAACAATACGATCTTGTACGGATTTAGTTGTAGAACCTATCATTCACTTATGGTGGCGCCCCACTGTTTGGATGATAGCTATAGTAGGCATACGATAATGGTCGTATGTTGGCTAAGATTTATATCTTTACTTTCGAAATATTTTTCCTACACTATGCACTAGTAATAATATCAAATGTTTCTTTTTAATGCGTATCAAGCATATTTGACTATCATAAGGAGAAATCTCCTCCGATTCTGCGTTTGCATTGTGTGTGTGTGCGGGAGGCCTTATGGTAGTCTCATTTTTAAAAGCATTGTGAATTGACTTTAAAAATATTCCTCTATTTTGATTTTAAAGATAAATAAACTGTTTTGAGTTCTCACACCAGTCACATGACTGACTCGGAGTTTATTGTTTTCCTTCCTAAAATCTGGGTGCCCACCAATTTCCACACGGGCAGTCAAGAGTTAAGATTTATCAGGATATTCTGGAATTCAGGAGTTGCTGGAGGCAAGCTGGATGGCATGGCGTATTACTAGTATATAGTATTTCTTTTCCGCTGTTTGATGTTGGTTGTTGTTGTATACTCTGATGTAATGTAATGTAATGTAATAACTGATATAGTTCTTTGTTTAAAGATTATTCATTTATTTATTATATGTTGTTCCGCTGCGATTGTGAGATTCTGATGTTGTTATGTTGTTGTATTTCTTTCTGTTCTATTCTATATTTTCTTCTACCTTTTTCTTTACCTTTTCTTCTTCTTTTTAAACCCTAATGGTTCGTATTTCTATTCATCTTGAATTAATCTATGGAGATTAGTGTATATTCAAGGGGTACGGAAAAGCGGATTAGTACACGATGGGGCTGGGTTATTGCTTGGCATAATTCTCCAGCCACCATTGGTCATTCGATCGCTTCCGAGTTGATTTGGCCATTAATGGTCTAGACAAATTTTGCCCTGAGCTTCAACTTAGACGTCTGGTAAAACACTCAAACGTCTGAGGCAAAGGAATAAAAATTCTAGACCAACGATTAGACATTTGAGGTTATTCACAGACATCTGAGCGATCTGGAAGAAATTTCCAAACCTTCAGCTCGAACGTCTGGGAAAACTACCAGATGTCTGTCACTGTTAAATTCAGCCAATTTGCTTATTTTTTTATGTGGGTTTCCGTTTTATCAGTTCTCGCTCAAACCTATTACATAGATGGTCATTCCTCAACAGCCTTATTCTTCGTACTAATTGACGGCGTTAACCAGTAGTGTCCTTGGTTAGTGTGAGTATAGAGGTAGGGCATCACAAAATTCATCAATTCATTCTTGAAGAGACTATGATGGATAAGTGTTTTACTTATTGAAAACACTTCAAGGCTGGGATACGTGTTCTATCTCTGGGAAGTGGATCTGTTCGAAATGATGGAATCTATATGTGGTTTCGAGATTTGTTCGAGATATGGGAATCCAATTGGGGATTCTTTTTCAACTCGAGTGATAAAGATTCATGTGGAAGAGGCCAAACGTGACCTCGACATTGGAAATTGTAAAAAATTGAGTAAGAGCATAGCTTTGGGTTTTGCTAACTCATGATAGGATATTATCACTCGAGATCTAGAGTATGCTTATCGCTGTTTAATAAATTATTGAAATTTTTAAGCTATTTTATGTACACATAGAGCCCATGCATTAGGATTGTATGGTATGTGCAACATATTATGATATATTGTTTAATAGATTTCATTTGTTAAAATGAAACTATATTTTCAACAATTTTGGACAGTCGAAAACTTCCAAATCTTTATATAACTTATAACAAAAGTGTTTTGTGAAGATATAAAAATTGAGTTTATATAACACTTGAACTAGGAAAGTGTAAGTTAAAACAAGTTATAAATTATTAAACATCCTTGTTAAGTAATTTGAATTTGATATTTTGTATTTACTCTTACGACATAGTGGATTATTATACGAATATGAACTTAAATTATAAAATGTTGATAACTTAAAGTTATGTTTTATGAAACCATTCACAAATGTTTTTAGTATTAAATGTGACATACTATTTGTATAAAAGAATGTGATACAAGATATTGGTGTAGTTTAGAAACCAATAGGATAAATATGCAAGTTGTACATAGATCGTTTATTTGCATGACTATTCTTGATTCAGTATTCGAGTACATGATTTCGAGGTGGTTTACACCAATTCGAACAAAGATTTTTCACTAGATTCTTGACGATGAACACTTGATACCTTGAAAAGAACCCAAAGGTTTCTATCAAAGTATACGAGTAGGTAAGGAGAACAAAGGTTTCTAATCAAAGAACTTGATCGGAGTCCGCACTAGAGAGGTCAAGTGATCTATACTACTTGGAAAGTGAAATTTATGTGATCGAGCAAGTAATCAGATCAATTGCTATGTACAGATGGTCCATATGCATCGTACGGGCTTTAGTATATGCATAATATGTTTTGATTGGCTTATGGTGAGTTTAGGTAATGACTCTTTAATTTTCTATGAGGGAGCATGAATAGTCTACTATAATACCTGAGGTTATTGAGCATATGGTACGTTAATAGGTTGTTTATCATCTTTGTGCAACGAGAGGATTTTGAACTTAAGAAAACCATGAGTTTTGTTTGCTAGCGATTAAATGCTATTAAGTTTTGCCATGTGACTGTTTTTTTTTGTCGCTCATGTCAAAATTTAGAGGATGAAATATTCTAAGTGGGGGAGAATGTAATGACCCGGAATTTCGAACACATCATATTTAAATATCTAAACTATTTAAATATTTGAATCTTGGATTTAATGTTATTTAAATGATTTAATTATTTGTTAACCCCTTATTAAATCATAACTAAGGATGGAAAACATTTTTTGGAAAAATGTTTACAAAAACATATACTTTGAAGAAATATCGATAATGCAACCGAAAACCGTCTTATCGATAAACAACTATTTAACCATCGGAAGTTGTTCGGATTTTTTTACATATACTTATTTTCTTAGGAAATCTATAAAATGAAATTAGAACTTTTTACAATTTATGGAACTGAACTTTCTAGATGATGTCATGCATGATGTTATCAAATATATTATGAAAATAAGCTTTTAAGGAAAGACTTAACTCTTAAAGTGTTATGTAAAGGAGAAGTAATGAGAGATTAGCCTTACATAACATAAGAGCGGGGTGAGAAAAGGCTTATGCAACACCATTTTATGCTTATAAAAGTAAGGGCACACAATTGATAATAAATCATAAATTCACAAATCTTGAAATGAAGTAAAGTAATAAAAATGGTGGAAGTGTTTAAGCACCAATCCACCGATTCTTCTCTAACCTTTTCAAGTCTAAACCAAATAAACTCTAATCACTTCGAAACTTTCAACAACACCTTAGGAAGCTTAGATCTAAGTTCAAAGTGGAAGGAAAGTGAAGGAGGAGTGGGATCTTGGATGGGCCATGAGAAATGGAAGTGGAAGGGAGGTGTTGCCTTGGTTTGGAAGTACTAAAGGTTGGACTTTAAGAGTTTAGTGATAGTTGGAAGTGTTCTTGTGTTAAGTTGTGCTTGAGAATATGCTTGGATTAGATCTAAATGAGTTATCTCACTATCTTGTTTGAATTTATGGTGTATATATGTTATGTTTGAATTATAAAGTTAAATGTGACATTAACTAATCAAAGTTATAAACTTTGGACCCCTCTTGCTTTTGAAAGAAATGACAACTTTATATTATACAACCTCGCTTCTATTACCCTCTTAAATGTATGGTATGACCTTGAATTGATTTTAAATGGTTGTTTGACTTATGTTTTGAATTGAAGTATGTTTGAAAGTGTTTGAAACGAGAATAGTCGTTATAAGTACACTTTGATATCTCATGAACTTTAACTTATGTAAATTGGATATTAATGATCTTAACAAAGGATTATTTGATTTAGTTGATCTCTACACATATTTTGGTGTATTGGACAATAAATAAATGACTTGGAAGTTTATATAAATTGTGAATCAAAGTTGTGAAAGTTGAAGCAAAAATGTGGATATATATATATATATATAAACTTTGTAAAAATAGCCTGTTTTCAGGAATTTTTAAAAATAATTTGGAAGATATCCTTAGGGCTTCCTTTCTATGGTAAGTACCCGAGTACTTAGTATAAAAATATTAAGTCTTAAATCATTGTTAAAATGGTTAAAACTAGTCATAACAATCATGCTTTTCAATGTTGTTTTCAGCAAGGATTTTTAATAGCATTTATAAATGTTATAGTAAGTTGCTTATAGGTTTAAGTGTTCAAAAATGATATTTAAGTCTAGTAACTTTCTCTAATATTTTTAGAGATGTTTTCTAACCTATTTTGAACTATTTTAAACTCGTTTTAATTTTAAATATATTTTTAATGATTATATATGTATTTTCAAAGTAAGAGGTTTTATAATATAAAACATGTTTTCATCAAATTTTAAACTAGTTATTTTCAAGTAATATTTTATATAGATAGTTAGCACCTATTTACAAGTATTTTTAAAGTAATTATAAGTTTGAAAAAGGTAATTGACTAGGCTTAACACTAAAAGGGGAATAGGTAGACTTCTCTCTATTTTTGAGAGTTAAGATTGATGTCGAGTAGGGATATGAGCAATAGAGCTCTAACTTATCGGTTTCCCTCTTGAATAAGGAATAGTTAAGTTGGAACGACGAAAACGTGTTAATCTTGTTGTTTACTTTCTTATTTAAAAGATAACTAACTTTTTTATGCTAAAAGCCGATGAAGTAGGATTATCAATTTATAAGAGTTAAGATTGATGTCGAGTAGGGATGAAGCAATAGAGCTCTAACCTACTGGCTTCCCTCTTGAACGAGGAATAGTTAAGTCGGAAATGTCGAAAATGAGTTGACCATGTTATTTGTTACTTGTTTATGAAAACCACTAATACTATACCTAGCACTAGAATCCAACGAGTAGACTTATTTATTTGTGAGATTCAAGAATAAAGTTTCTAGGCGTTTGATGTAACCAGTGCTCTAACTTACCTGAATTCACATTTGAATGAGGAATATTAAAGTTGAAATTGTGGAAGAATATGATGCCTACAACACAATGTGGAATGGATCTTAAGGCTATTTAAATATTAGAAATGGTGAAGTGTGTATTTCAAATATTTAAAACTTACTATGAATTAAAAACTCTATCTACACAAATTGCAAATAAAAACCAATAATCACAGAACAAGTAAGTAATATTCAGTAAAGTAAATTACACTAGGAATTTTTATACTGGTTCGGATCGACCAGTCCTATATCTTGTCATATGCTGCACCATATAGAATTTCACTATCGCCGCTTACTTTCCACGGATGATAAGAGCACTTTTACAATCTTGATTTCATAGGCTACAAGATGCACCATCTTGATAGAGGGGATACAAAACACCTTCTTCTCTATACAAACAATAATAGAGTATGACATGCAGTCTTATCTTCAATAAGAATTATTGCAGATTTGATATTATGATCCTATAGACCTCTAGTGGCAATTTATCTTTGAATTCTTTGAGGAATAGGATGAAACCAGAGAGAGAATGATATGAATTCAAGTACAAACTCTCTGATATTATGCGGTTTGCAAATCCTTAAACAATTGGAGTAAAAGTGTATGGATTTTCAAAGAGAATGGAAGAATATTCAATGTATTTCTCTCACAAATGTATGGAGATGAAAGATAAGTGAAAATGAAAATTACCGATATGAATATTCATTTTCAAAGCCTTTAAATAGTGGTCGAAGAGACATGTCTTTTGTGGAAGATATGGAGCGAAAATCCCTTTTTTTGATTTTCAAAGAGTTGAAAACCATTAAGTATGTCGACATACATGTAGTGCATATGTCAACACATGTGTGTGTTCAAAAAACTCATATTTTTGGATATTTTATGATTTGATTAAGGTCAATGGTTGATGATCTTCAAGTATAATTATCGTGGGGTCTTCAACAAAAGACTAAGATTCACCACTTCAAATACCCCCATCATTTCAACAATTGCATTTCTTCTTCAATCTGTTTTGTTATTCCATTTGCTCTGATTAATCTTCATATATATGATTCATTTTCTTCCACTAAGTTCTTGTTTGTCTCTATAAATGTCTCCATAATATATCTAGACTGCACAACTTGAAGATGCCTTGGTTGTAATATTTATATGGTTATTATCATCAAAATCAATATCTAAGTTCTTAACAATCTCCCCCTTTTTTATGATGACAACCATATAAATATTTGAGAGATAAATATTAATTTTTATATTTGACCCTCCTAACTCTATGAACTCCCCCTTTTTTATGATGACAACCATATAAATATTTGAGAGATAAATATTAATTTTTATATTTGACCCTCCTAACTCTATGAACTCCCCTTATCATTTTGCCTAGTATATTTATGCATTTTCACCCCCTTTGTCATTAATAAAAAGTGTGAGAAAGAACTGCTTAAGCACAACTAGACAGTATGTATACGATTTGTATATTGAGATATACATAAATATATATAAATAACACTCATGAGAGCAACCCAAATCAATACAAAGCATGAAGTAAAATATTTAAAATAAGAGGAGTTTAAGAGTTATCGACGTTGTTGATGCCAATAATATATCTTTTTTGAATTATATCCAATGTTCACTCTTTCACCGTATTTGTACATATTGTCTCTCGGTATCTATGGTTATATGCTTTGAATATCCTTTGTCTGATATCCATTTTTTGGTACTTGAAAAATATAAAATATGCGCATTGGTATCCTATTTTATTTTGGAGTCCATGGGTTAAATTTTGAAAAGCCAAACCCATGAAGAATTCGAATGCCCTTTAAACGTATAATCATTAGATAAATTAAATTTATTAATATAATTATTAATATATTTTTCTTTCACAATGTTATCTAACCTTCTAGGAACCCATTAATTAATAAAATTATTTGGAGGTTTTAACTTTAATTTTCTAGGTTTTGGTTTGAACTTTATAGCCTTAATAAATTTAGTAATTTGAGCACTATTTTTCTTTGGGTTGGGCTTAGGGGTGAATCCAAGTCCATGTTTACTATAAGTGGGTTTGGATCCAGATAACAAATTTTCCTGATTATCCTTTCCTTTATTATATGTATCGACGTTGGTTTTCAATTTATCAAAATCTGTATTACATTTAAGAATAACATTGTCCATTGGTGTTATTTTATCATTTCATTAGTGAACGCTGACTTCATTAAAGATTTTTTAATCTTAAGGATTCATTTACATTTTTTAGTTTTTTAAAAATTCATGTTTCAAATCATAATTAAGTCCATTAAGACTTTCAATTTCATCATCTAGATATTGTTTTTCTTCAGTTAAAAATTTGTTAAACATTTTTAATCTATCTAAGTTTGCTAGGTTAATCTTGTACTCTTCTCTAATAATATAATATCCCTTGTACATATCATTTAAAACACTAACAATTTCTTCACTAAAATTTCATACCTGATCATTCTTTGTCGTGAAGCACATGTTGGAATTTTCAGTTTCTAAATCATTATCACTTGAGTATCCGAATCATCCCATGTTGCATTGAAAGCTTGTTTCCTCTTCCTATTGAAAGTGTTTAAAGATAAATTTGATTTCTTCAGGGACATTCTCTTTTTAAATGACTGGGTTGATCATATTCGAAACACTTAACAATATTTCCATTGCTGTAATTGAAGTTGCTAATTTTTCGAAGTTTGTTCATCTTCCTATATTTCAAAAATTTCATAAAGGTCATGAAATTGATTTCCTCATCATTATCATCTTGTTCATGATTGTCGTTTGTAGCATTAAGCGCTAGCAATTTCTTCTCATTTGATTGATTCTCTTTTCTAACCTGCAATTTTACTTCATAGGACATTAGATTACCAATTAGATCTTTTATTTTCATAGTACTAATATCATTGGCTTCATCTATTGCTAGAGTCTTCTGATTCCATTCACTAGAAAGTGAATACAAGATCTTTTTGACTTGGTCCTCTTCGGTGACATTCTTTCCTAATGATATTAATGCATGTAATATATCTTGAATCTAGAATACATACAAGAGATAGACTCATTCGGTTTCATTTTAAAAGGTTGAAATTGGTTAGCATGCATATGTATCTTAGTTTGTTTTACTTTAATAGTGCCCTCATGTGTGACTTGCAATCTTCGTCAAATTTCATATGCAAACTTACAAATGGAAACTCGATTAAATTCATTTTTATCTAACACAAAATAAAATATTAATGGCCTTTGAGTTACTAAGTGCTTATATCTTTTAGTCTGGTGTCTAAGATGAGTACTAAGTGTGGGGTTTAGTGTACTCACTCCGTGTAGTATTCCAAATATCTAAACCATTAGACTGCAAATAAATATTCATCCCACTGGCCCAATATGCATAATTACTACTATAAAATAGAAGGGGTTTAGTAATATATTGTCCTTCTAAAAAAATATTATAGTAAGCATTATTAATGTTATTAGCCGTTTATACTTTTTTAAAATCAAGTTATGAATTTTGAAAATCAGTGCTTTGATACCAAATGTGGATTAATGGGGTGTCTACAACACAATGCGATATGGAGCTTAAGGCTATTTAAGTACTAGAAATGGTGAAGTGTGTATTTTTGATATTTAAAACTCTATCTACTCAAATTGCAACTAGAAACCAATAATTAGATAACAAGTAAGTAATAAAGTAAAACATATTTGTGATCCACATAATTTTCAAAAGATACAAGCAAAGGAGTCAATGTCAAAAATAGAGATTTTAGGTAGAAGTTAAAGGCTCTAGATGTTAAAGCAGGAGAATAGTCAATATCGAAGGCCTACAACTAATAATGGCACTGAACTACTTCCATGTCGCATTTATTCAATTCCGCATTCTATCAACATCCATATCATCCATGTCGTGCTCTGCCAATATTAAAACAAGAGATGGTTGCCACACTTCATCACTATGAGAGCCCGCAATGATGCAACATTTCATGAACATCAAACACCATCCATGCCGCATTTCATCAAATCCACATGACGCGAGCATTAATACCGCATATAATTCATAGCACATTTTATCAATACTGCTTCTAGCCAATATCGCATTTATTTAACGTCACATCTCTTTGATGTTTCCTCCTCTTCGATGTCCCCATTCAAATAACATCACGCTCATTCCATGTCGTGCCGTGCTTTATTAATGACATGTGCCATCAAATCAAAAAGAATATTGACTAAACGCATCTCTTTGATGTTTCCTCCTCTTCGATGTCCCCATTCAAATAACATCACGCTCATTCCATGCCACACCGTGCTTTATTAATGACATGTGCCATCAAATCATAAAGAATATTGACTAAAAGCATGCCATATGCTATTAAGAAAATTCTGAAGATTGTCAATAAGAGGTTACTGAATGATATTAACACGAAAGAATAACAAAGGGTTACGATAAAAATGTCGAAGGTCATGCAAAGAAAGAAGATTAGAGTCATTCACAATAGCAAATTC
This sequence comes from Allium cepa, assembly GCA_030765085.1. Taxonomy (NCBI): domain Eukaryota; kingdom Viridiplantae; phylum Streptophyta; class Magnoliopsida; order Asparagales; family Amaryllidaceae; genus Allium; species Allium cepa. Next base: position 829,046,487 of record CM060941.1, on the reverse strand, counting down.
AAGAGGATGTGGTGTATTTTCCTTCATAAAGCCTCAAGAGCCTTCACATTTCACCACACGCTCCATGTTGAAGTCACCACTAAGATAGTAACAAATGGTGTCATAAAGTCCTAAATTGCCAATGGAAGCAAGCCAACTTCCCTTTGACACTATAAATAGGAACACATCCCCTTATGGAAAAAAAACCCTTAACTTCTTTCTCACTCTATCACGTTGTCCAATTAGGATCTCCTCCAAATTCTCTTCAGTGAGATCTCAAGGACAAACTAATGGCATAAATGCTAATCAGAGAGAAGATGACATATGATGTTTACATATAATGGCATGAATAGTTATGAAATTGCATACATGCATATTTTGTTACATATACATGGATGTGTAAAGAATATGACTTGAGCATATGTCCTATTGTTGGACTCACCTATTTTATCTTTTGAACTTATGAATTGCATTTCGAACAATCTTGTGATTAATCATTAAATCGGGAGGTATTATTGGAATTTTCAAACATGCCTCATTGTACACACATCTTAATTCGATTTAATATTTTTTTGCGAAAAGGAGGGCCCGAACCTCTAAGTGCTTGAAAAATAACCAAATTACCCATGGATTTGAGTTTTATAAAATTTTCAAGGTTATTCCTTCATTAAATTTTATAACTTACTGAAACTATTAAAATATATATGGATTATGAAACATATAAAAGTTTTGAAATGCTAATCTAGCTTTATTTATATCAAGTCTCTTGTATATATGGATCTCATAAATGAATGCTTTGGGCACATGAGTTTTGATTATGTGTAATTTCATATGAAGACGTGATTTTGAGGTTTCATGTAGCGACCCTGACTCGACCTTTGAAAATCGGCATCGACTACGACACTCGTATTCAAATGCCGCAGATCCAAACGTCGAATCTGGTTCGCCGGAGCTTATAACACATTAAGTACAACACAGCGGAAGAAATGAATATATAAATATACAACATTTGATACAATATTCAGATACAATGATGATACAATGAATATCAATATACATCAAAGATATGATACAAGACAATAGCAGCGGAAAGGAAAGATAACACCAGCAGCGGAACAATATCTCCAATATGGCCTTCAAGAGAGACTCCGGTACCGATAATCTCCATCTTTAAGGCACCAATCCAGTAGTAGCTCGAACTCCCAATCAAGATGAAGTGAAGCAACTCGATCCAAATGTGATTGCCAAATCTCGACTGGTCGGCTTTTCAACCATCCCAGCCCCGCCGTGGCATACACTGGTACCCTGCCCTTGCTTTTATGGCCAGCCTTTCAACTGTCACGCCTTACGGCTAACCAACCCCTTAAAGAGGACGTATAGAGGTAAGAGTCTCATGCTCGCCACCAAACAAAAAGAAAGAACCCCCCGTCACGTTTCACAAAGATAAGCAAGGTCAGTCGTGGGATTGTATGAGCAAACAAAACAGTTTTTCTTTTAAAACAAACAACAAAAGAATTTAAACAAATCCGCACTGCTTTTTAAAAAATGAAACTACCATAAGGCCTCATGGAACACACACAATGCAATTGCACACTGGGGGAGATTTCCCTTTATGATAGTCAAGTATGCTTAATACGAGAAAAATTCTTTGATATTATTACTAGTGCATAGTGTGAAAACATTTCGAAAATATAATATTAACCTTAGCCAGCATAGGTACCATGATACTATGCCTACTATAGCTGCCATGTTAAATGGCAGGTTCTACAACTAAAACCGTACAAGGAACGTATTGGATGATTGGATTTCCAACAAATGGTCAGGCTAAGGAACTTCCTATGCCACATGGGTATGCCTCTGGAGGGACGTTCCGAGAGCTTAACCAGCTCTCTGCCAACACATGGCCGGGTTACTTCTGTAACTAGGTAACTACTATATGAGCATGCCATCCCCCGGTCATTTGGGAGCTTTATTCGAGGCGCCTCTCAACCACAAAGCAATCGCAAAGGAATAGATTTGCAGTGACCACATGGGTTAAGTATCTAGGCTCCATACCATGATACCGCCCTTTTCCAGAAGGGAATGACACACCCTAAAGGGAGCGACCCTCATAAACTTTCCACATCTTTCCTGTTTCGACCATTTCCGGGGTGTGAGGTCCTGATGCAGTCTGGTCCACAAAGCTACGCTTTATACAAAAGCCATGCTTTGATCAAAAAATGATACACAGCAGCACTCAGCATGTCACACTACCAAATTGGGAGTATATCACTGATAACTATCAACTACATAACCTCTGAGCTCGTACGTCTCAGAGAAGGTTGTTAAGTTAAGAGAATAAATTCTCCGCTACCAAGTAGAAATGTATTTGATAGAGATCAGTTTTATATTTCAAAGTGTAATGTCAGACATAAACCATACAAGTCTGTTTTGGGTTCGAACAGAACCGAAGGCACTTTCGAAGAAGCCCTTGTAATCCAGGAATCCACAATCCCGATCGGACTTCCCGTTACTTAGGGAATCTCTGTACCATAGCTACTAGGTGCAGAGACAATCGATAGGTTATCCTATCGTTCATGCAAATACCCGGTCTTCAACAGCGGTCTTCAAATGCAATCCATAATGTCGTATCATTATTCGGAATGGGTTATATGACACAAGGTCCTCTTCCGGCTAAACCGAATAATGAGCGCAATATTTAAAAACATATGGATATGGAGTTTCAGTTAAGTCACAACTTTAAACCCAAAACCTTTCTTCAAATGGTATGAAATAACTTACCATTTCAAATCTTTAAACAAAAAGATTTATTTCACAAAGTTCACCTAGTTTCACAAAGATTTATTCACAGATTTCCATTCCAATTGGATTAAATCATTAAATCTTTAAATCAAAGATTCAACTTATAGCTTTCAAACCCGTTTCCATAACTTGGAAGACCATTTTCGTTTTAGATTTGAAATCCTTTTAACACAAATTAGAAGTTCATTTCTTATGTGAAAGATTTATTATTTGAAACAAATAGTTTTCGTTTTAGAAAAATCCAATTATACTTGCACGAGTTAAAGCCCTTGGATTAAATTCAAATTCCCAAATTAATATCTTTAAAATGGTTTAACCCATATATAACTTGTATAACATCTTTAATCCCTAGTTTCCAAACATAGAATTCAATTTCAAATTTTGAATTTAAATTTAAATCAAATTATTTAAACTTCAAGGCTTAATCAAGTTATCAAAAATAAATTTTATCTTTGAAATTCCTTTTCAAAAGCTTTTCCACTTTAAACCCAATCCATTTCCAAAATCATTTGGATTCAAAAATTCAATTTTAAAACTATTTCAAAAATCCATGACTTAACCAATTTCCATGTGCAATCCATATTTGTCTGTGTATAAGTGTGGTCCAGGGGTTTTACACAATAGAAGTGCAGCATCATCAATCAGTACATATTCAAATACAACAATATATTTGATAACTGGTATAAACTATAACGCTTATCTTTCATTCACAGATCACATATATATATCACAGATAATAAATTACATTAAACACAGCTTAAATCAAAACAGAGCATCACAATCAGGGATATCAAACAATTCAATCATCCAATAGAATCCAAGCATTTATAAGTAAGATCAGTTAATTGTCTGATTAATTCAGATCAGATTAATTACTTATGAATTACTAATCCTGGTTCATCAACATTAATTAATTACAAATCATTTTGATTAATTATTCTTTAATCATTTATTAATTAACCATAAGTAATAAATAAATTAACCATTAATTATAATTCATCAATTTTTAATTATGAAATAATTAACCTTTAATTATTGACTCACCTTTAATTAATTATGATAAGTGACTATCCCTAATCTTAAATCAATGTTAATTTCTTGGTTAATCCACTTTTAATCATTAATTAGTTACTTTTAATTAAGTAATTATCTTTAAGCAATTAATTACCCTTAATTTACTTATCAGTAGTTAACCTTTTTTTTAATAACAAATTAATTAATCAACTTTCAACTACATTAAAGTAACTAACCTTTTATTAATAATTAATTATTCTTTAATTAATCATTCTTAATTAGTAATTAACCCTTTAATTAATTACCATTTAATTAATTATTCTAAATTAATTACCCTAAGTGATCATCCCTAATCTTTTATTAATGATTAACTTTTAAATTAATCAATTGATCCCAAATTAATTACCTTAATTAATCAATCACATTAATTACTTAGCATTTAATTAAATTATTCTTTAGTCCATTGATTAATCAACTTTAATTAAGTAATTAACTTCAAGTGATTAATTTTCCTCTAACAAATAATTTAACTTAAACTTTAAAAAGTTAATTAACCATTATAACATTCTTTATATTAATTAACTAACCTTTAATATTATTAAGTTTATTTAAAATAAACTTTTAAATAAAAGTTTACGTATAATTTAAATTATTTTAAAAATTGGTTAATTTTAAACAATTTTATTTAGGAAACCTTTTTAAACAATTTAAAACTGGAATAGCATCAAATATTTAAAGAACAATGGTATTAACAAAAATTTGTTTATAATAACTTGATTTTCTTTAAGATCTGAAAACTGTTTTTTTATTACATCAGATAACCCAAGCCAAGTCATGTTTTACCCGAGCATATTTCCTAATTACTTCGAGTTTCTTCTCAATCCAACTTGAGAACTTGCAAACGTATAAAATTTACTCAAGTGTTAGAAATAACCTGGTACGTACATGAAAACGCACGAACTTGAACTCGAGTCCTCACGCAAATCACCGGAGGTTGTCTTCGAGTGAAAAGTTCCTCATTTCAGACTTAACTGCAGACACATACCAGAGGTATGTGCATGTGCACCGGAGCTCTGATGAACTCCGGTCGACATCGCCATCCTCCATAAGTCCATGACCATCTGCCCAAGCCTCCAGTGCAACCAGATCGTTGAGTTCATAAGCCAAACACGATTGAGCATTCTGACCCAAACTGAAACAAACCGCGATTACCAGAAATTGCCTCGTACCCCAATCTCTGACCACTGAAGGTCATGAACTTTCGCCTGAACACTCGCTTGAGCTCCACGCTCCTATTCCCCTAGCAGCGATCGCTTCCATTTCGCTTATGATCGAGCAAGTGCCATGGTTTTTACGTCGATCAAGAACAAGCAATCAAACCCTATATCGACCTCGAATGGCCAACACAGTAATTTAAAATTCTTCCGATTATTTTTCTGGTGATCGTTGGTGATCGATCCTCCCTCTAACCAAAGCATTATGAACACAATTTTGCCGATCGACGGAATTTAACAAAAATCCCATTTCTGTTCATCTCAATAGTTCTCTTTGAATACATAATTAAAAATCATGATTCCTGTAGGATCTAGATTAACCCTAGAGGGGGGGTGAATAGGGTTATAGCAAATTTTTCCGAATTAAACACAGAAGCAAACTGCAGAAATAAATATGCTGAAAAATAAATCACACACAAAATTTACCCAGCTTCAGCAACCCCTGCCTACTGCTGCATTCCCAGATTTCTATTAGAATTAAACAGTTTCCCGCTTACAAATACTCTAACAGACTTGCAAACCCTGCTACCGCTTGTAGAGTTTTGCAAACTCGCAAACCCTGCTAACTGGACTAACTCTAACTAGACAATCTGACAACACCTAAACCCTAGGTGATGATTTACCATGATTTGTTTTGAAAAGAATAGACAAATAAAACAAATTATAAGAGCAAGCACTAACTTTAAAAACAACTTAAATTATCTTGCCCTTTAAAAAAATATACCCTAACCCAAAACAAACGAAATATGCGGTCACTTCGCTCTTATCTTATTTCACCCGGTCCTTTGTCTTTTGTTTGTAAAAAAATGGCGGCCCTCTGTTTATTCGATCTGAATTAGGGCTTCTGTTTCTTTCTCGAATTGGGGCTTCAGCTTCTTTCTGATGATTGATTAAGCTCTTGCTTGTTCTCTGATGATTGATGCTTGTCGCTAGCTCGTTCTCTGTTGATCGAGTTGTTGATGGTTCGGTATGTAATTTCTTTTGTTGCTTATTTGATTGCTTGCTTTTTAACTCGATTGTTCTGTGTTCTATGATGATTTCTTGGGGTTTATTTATAGGGTTGAAACCCTAATAACCACTGTCAGATTTGATTTCTACACGTCGTTGATTATTTTCCTGAATTTGTTCTGGATTTGGAGTATTCCTTTCTTGATTTAATTTCGAATTATTGTTGTCCATATTTGTTTTCGAATTAATTAATTCGAAACTTTCTTCCTATATTTGTTGTCTCGGCCCCTATTTGAATTAACACTGACCATATATGTAGTCGAGAAATTTGATGCAGAGATTTCTTTCCAAATTAGATTTCTCTGACTTAATTAAAACCCGATGTTTATTTTTAAATTCAACCCCATTTTTTTTCTTTGACTTTGGACATGTTTGCATAACTGTTGAGCTCACTGTGTCTACTGACCATCTTCTCTGTTGTTCATGTAGTTGCATTTGGTCTCGAGTTTCACTGTTGCATTTGCTCATTGGAGTTTGTACTTGCACACTGCACGTAGCTTATTGTCTGTACTTGGTGCATTGAGCATTTTCACTGTGTTGCATTTATTGTAGCTCCATCTTGACTTGGGCTTTTTCACTGTATCAGATGCTACACTTGTTCATGTATTCAACTTCACTGTTGCACTTGAGTTTGTTTCCACTGCTTCATCATGTTGTATTCATCCCTGTACATGTGCACAGAGTTTGTTGTTGCAGTGATTTGTCTGACCTCGTATGCTTCAAGTTGCCTTGAGTTGAACCTATCTTGGGTTTGACCTTGTTTGTGATTTCTGTGCATTGTGCTTTGTTGTTGTATTTGCATTGAGTCACTGATTTTGGTCGAGACTTTGTTTGTTGCAGTATGTCACTGCATTTGGTCTGAGTCACTTGTATCCATTCTCGAGTTGCACACTTTGATTTACTACTGCTTCACCTTGTTGAGTACCTGTAATTGCTGTTATATCACTTCAAATTGCATTTATTTGCTTGTACTTGTGTTCTGGTCATTGCTTTGTTGTGTAGCTGCTATGCAGTTGCTATGCATCACTATATATATACTCTCTGTTTTGATTTGCATTGGTGCAGTTTCCATCTTTGTGTATCTTGATGTTGTATACACTTTTTTTTATGCTGCCGTGATGCAGTTTCCTTCACTGTTGTATCTTCGGGAGTTTGCACTGCTTCATGTTGAATTCATTAAAGTATTGATTGCTTTTGTTGATAACGCACATGAGTTGGCGAGGCAGTGCACACGTGTATAAATGTACACGTGTGTATTGCAGCCACTCACGATTACCTGTAAGAACACTGATATGCACAGATATTACACAATCAAAGATGATGACAATAACCCATGTATCTGAGACACAAACAAATTTCTATTTTTGCAAATTCAAATTTGTTTGTTTTCAGATTACTGTTGTAGTTGCTAATTATACAGGTACACAGGAGACAGGACAAGAAGTGGAGGTGGATAATGCAGATAGATGCAGATGTGCAGACAGAGTGAAAAACTGAGTGTTGAGTGTTGTAGTGAGAAATGTAAAATGTATGAACTGGTGTATGTATATATAGAGAGAGCTGAAAACTTTGTATTGTTTAAGTGTTGTAATAAAATATTATATTGAATAAAAAATACTGGTTGAATTATATAAATTCTGTGCAATAGTATAATTATTCAATATGAATATTTCTTCCTTTCTGTATATAGTCCAAACTGCAAACACATATATATATATTGATATATATTTTGTTATCATCAAACAAAAAATCACATCAAACAATCTCCCCCTTTTGATGATGACAAACATATATATTAAAGATTTTGAAATGCTAATACATGTGTTTGAGCATGAAATGTTTAGCTCCCCCTATTTGAATGCTCCCCCTACAACCAAGACCACTCCCTATTTAGAAGATAACAAAAATTACTGATGAATAAAAGAACTAAGGAAAATTATCTAACAACATTAAATAAATATTGTTGAAGTATTCCAAAAAATACTTCCTTATCAAAATCTAGTTCTTTTCTCCCCCTTTTGGCATTATCAAAAGACTGACAAAAAACAATGGAACAGTAGGAACAAAAAATAATATATCATAACGAGATAACAACTTCCACATTGTAGAGAATGGATCGATGATCGGTTTAAGAAGAGATATATTTTAACATTAATTTGACATTTAAGCACAAAAAACAAAAAAAATAAGCACTTACTAACCACGCATAACCATAAGGACTTTTAAATGGGATTAGCAGTTACTTATTAGTCTAAGCATCCGGACTTTTAAGTGAGACCTGAATACTTAGTTACCATACTCCATCCATGCATAACCATAAGGACTTTTAAATGAGAATGGAGTAATGATAAAAATAATTCACTCACATGCTCCATCCATGCATAACCATAAGGACGTTTAAATGAGAATGGATGCATGAGAATTATTATTATTTATTATTATATATATATCTATTTATTTAAAAATAATTCACTCTTCTTATTTTACAAAACCATTATGAACGATAGAAAGATGGTAGAAATAGAAATGATCATGGAATAAGTTACCAAGTTAATTATATTATGTAATATCCAGTACTGAATACCATATTCGAATCAATCTTTGGATAATATCCAAAACTGGTTTGAATCCTAGAAATTGAAGTTGAAAGTATATATCCAAGAATATTTCAATAAAAAAAAATGAAAAATGGTTAGTCAATTTCTATAATCCCCAAATCCAAACGTAATCTGGAAAATCTTTCTTCTGGGAGGGGTTTTGTGAAAATATCAGCAAGTTGAGTCTCAGTTGAAATATATTCAATGCAAATGTCTTCCTTAGCAATGTGATCTCTAAGAAAGTGGTGTCTCACATCAATGTGTTTTGTGCGTGAATGATGAACAGGATTATTTGATAAGTCTATTGCACTTTTACTGTCACATTTTAATGGAACTTGTTTATAAACTAAGCCAAAATCAGAAAGAGTTTGCATCATCCATAAAATTTGAGCACAACAACTCCCTAAAGCAATATATTTTGCTTCAGTGGTGGATAATGCAACACAGTTCTGTTTTCGACTTGACCATGAAACTAACGAGTGTCCTAGCATAAAGCATGTTCCACTAGTGCTTTTCCTGTCAATCAATGAACCAGCATAATCAGCATCAGAATAGCCAACTAAATCAAAATTTTCACAAGAAGGATACCATAACCCAAGTTTGTTTGTGTGTGAAAGATATCTCAAAATTCGTTTAGTGGCTTTCAAATGAGATTATTTAGGATTAGATTGAAAACGTGCACACAGACACACAGAAAACATAATATCAGGTCTAGAAGCAGTAAGATAGAGAAGTGAACCAATTATCCCTCGGTATTTCTTCTGATCAACAGCACTTCCTTTCTCGTCTTTGTCCAACTTTGTTGATGGGCTCATAGGAGTTCTCAATGGTTTGGAGTTCTCAACTCCAAATTTCTTCAATAGTTCCAACACATACTTGGATTGTGAAATGAAAATGCCATCACTGCTTTGCTTGATTTGAAATCCAAGAAAATATTTCAATTCTCCAACCAAGCTCATCTCGAGTTTAGCCTGCATGACTTGTTCAAATTTCTCGCACAAGAGTTCATTAGTAGCACCATAAATGATATCATCTACATAAATCTGAACAATCAAAAAATCACTTCCTTTATGTAATAGAAACAGTGTCGTGTCAGCACTCCCCTTTTTAAAGCCATTTTCCAAAACATATGTACAAAGGCAGTCATACCAAGCTCTAGGAGCTTGCTTAAGACCATATAATGCTTTTTCAAGTTTATACACATGATTCGGAAAATCGTGATTTTCAAAACCGGGGGGTTGTTCAACAAAAACCTCTTCTTTCAAATCACCATTTAGGAAAGCACTTTTTACATCCATTTGTTTAAGTTTGAAACCTTTATAACAAGCAAAGCTTAGCAAAATCCTAATGGCTTCTAACCTAGCAACTGGAGCAAAATGTTTCATCAAAATCTATGCCTTCTATTTGGTTATATCCTTTTGCGACCAACCTAGCTTTGTTTCTAATTACATTTCCTGATTCATCAAGTTTGTTTTTGAACACCCATTTAATTCCTACAATTGGATAGTCATTTGGCCTAGGAACTAATTTCCAAACTTTATTTCTCTCAAATTGATTAAGTTCATCTTGCATTGCTAGAATCCAACTTTCATCATTAAGAGCCATTTCAACAGAATCAGGTTCAATTTCAGAAATAAAACCACTATGACAACAAAACGCACACAAATTTTTATCAAATGAAGAGCGAGTGCGTATACCTTCCGTAGGATCTCCTATAACCAATTCAGGAGGATGATTGGATTTGAACTTCAATCTATCAGCATCAACAGTCCTACTTTCATCTTTCCCACTAGATGTCCCTTCTTTAATGCCTTCATGATCTACCCCATTATCAACCGTTTTTTCAGTCGTCCTTTCCAGATCAGATTCATCAAATTTCACATTTATTGATTCAACAATTGTCTTTGTTCGTTTGTTGTATATCCTGTAAGCCTTGCTCCTGGTTGAATAGCCCATGAAAATTCTCTCATCGGCCTTTGATTCAAATTTTCCAAGTTGATCACCTGTGTTAAGAATGAAACAAGGGCATCCAAAAACACGAAAGTAAGAGATGTTAGGTTTCCTTTCATGCCACACTTCATAAGCCGTTTTGCCAAGTATTGGTCTAATCATTACTCTATTCATTACGTAGCACGAAGTATTCACCGCCTCTGCCCAAAAAGTTAGAGGTAGTTTATACTCACTCAACGTGGATCTAGCCAATTCTTGCAATGTACGATTTTTCCTTTCAACCACCCCATTTTGTTGAGGTGTTCGTGGAGCAGAAAATTCATGTTTTAAACCATTTTCTTCACAAAAGTTTTCAAATTCCGAATTTTCAAATTCGCCTCCATGATCACTTCTTAAAGTTTTAATTGAAACTCCTTTTTCATTTTGAACAAGTTTAGCAAATTTTGAAAAATAATCAAAAGATTCAGACTTTTTGGCTAAGAAATAAACCCATGTAAATCTAGAATAATCGTCAACCAATACATAACAATAACGTTTTCCATTCAAGCTTGCAATTTCATTTGGTCCAAATAAGTCCATATGAATTAATTCGAGGACCCTTGATGTGCTAACAATGTTTTTAGGGCGAAATGATGATCGACTAAGCTTACCCAAGGAACATGCTTTACACACTTTGTTATCTTTAAATTTCTGATGTGGTAACCCTCTGACTAATTCTTTCGTTTCAAGATTTTTTAAGAGACTCATGCTAGCTTGTCCAAGTCTCCTATGCCATAAAGATGCCTCTTCGTCAATGGCTACCAAACATCTGGAAAGATTTAGATTGTCAAACGAAAGCGAGTAAACATTTCCTTTTCTTTTGCCCATAAAAACTATGTTATTAGAAGTTTTATCAATGATCTTGCAAGTATCACTATCAAAAACCACATTCATACCTTTGTCACATAGTTGGCTAATAGAAATGAGATTGTGATGCAAATTATCAACGTATAAAACATTAGTCAAGGAAAAAGTACCGTTACTTTCTTCACCTTTCCCAATAATCTTACACTTGCTATTGTCTCCCATGATCACATTTCCACCTCTAAAATTCTCTAGGCTAAGGAACTTAGATTTATCACCTGTCATATGTCTAGAACAACCTGAATCTAGAAACCATTCTTGTTGCTCCTTAGCCCGCCAACAGACCTACATAAAGAGAGAGGAGGATGACCTAGAGAAACTCTTAGGTCCAATGATATTAGTAACTGAAGCATTGTGAACAAACAATCCCTTTGGAACCCAAACTTGTTTTGTCCTTTCATTTTTGTTCCTATAGACATGAAATTTGTTTGTAGAATTCTTAGGAACCCAAACTTGTATAAATTTTGTGTTCTTGTTCCTATGACTACAATTTTCAACACGATGTCCAATTTCACTTCTAACAAAGACACTCTTACCTTTTGCATAATCATCAACCTGTGTTTTCCCAAAACCTAGTCCTTTTCTGTTATTAGCAAAGAGTTGATTTCCCAATAACATGTTAAATGATTTTTCTCCTCTTGAAAAGTTATTCAGAGATTTCTCAAGATTTTGGACTTTGGTTTTTAGTGTTGTGTTTTCAGTTACAAGTGTGGTGCATCTATTTATAAAATCCTTTTTCCTAGTGTCAATGGTTTCCTTAAGACTCGAGTTTTCTTTTTCAAGATTATCGAAGCTATTCTTAAGTCTTGATATTTCTGAATCTAAAATTTTACATTTTTTACAGTCTAGGTTTTGAATATTTTCAAGTTCAGTTTCTAACCTAATATTCTCATGAACGAGTTCTCTCCTGTCAGACTTCAATTTTTCAATTTTAGTTTCAAGAGTATCAATTGTATTAGTAAGATCATAACACATCAAAACAAGTTCTTTATAAGAATAGTCACGTACCTCACTGAATTCCTCTAAACTTGTTTCTGAATCTGATTTTGCCATAAGGCACAAGTTAGCCTCTTCTGAGCTATTATCCGAAACGTCTTCTCCTTCTTCATCATCCCAAGTTGCTACAAAGGCCTTCTTCTTCTTTTTCTTTCCTTTGTTGTTTTTGAGAAGTGGGCATTTTTGTTTGAAGTGGCCAGGCTTTTTGCAGTTAAAGCATGTCAATTCATTATCGGAATCGTCAGAATCTTTTGACCTATTACCACTTGTTTTCTTCTTGCGTGGCCTGAATTTTGACCATTTTCTAAGATTATTGACAGCCATCGCAAGCTCTTCAATTGGATCTTCTTCTTCTTCATCGCTTTCTTCTTTGCTCTTTAAGGCAATTGTCTTTTTTTTGATTCGGAGTTGTTACGTTCCTCCTTTGCCTTTAGCTCAAGCTCATATGTCATCAAGTTTCCGATCAACTCCTCCATGCTTAGTTTACTCAGATCTTTCGATTCTTGTATTGCCGTGACTTTTGCCTCAAAGTTCATTGGTAAGACTCGCAGTGTCTTCCGCACAAGCTCTACTTCAGTGAAGACCTTCCCAAGCGCTCTAGCATTGTACACCAAAGTTGAAAAACGTCCAAACATATCCTTTATGCTCTCGCCCTTTTCCATCACAAAGTTTTCGTATTCATTGCTAAATAGAACTAGACGTGACTCCTTGACTTGAGAAGTTCCTTCGTGTGTCACCTCCAAAGTGTGCCAAATTTCCTGTGCTGTTGTACAATGAGAAATTCTATTAAACTCATTTTTATCAAGAGCACAGATCAAAGCGTTCATTGCTTTGGCATTTGTAGTTTTTAATTTCTTATCGTTAGCATCCCACCTATCCTTAGGTTTAGGAATCTCAGTATCACCAATAACTATAGTGGGAGATTTATAGCCAGTTTCAATAATATCCCAAACATCATAATCGACAGAACTAAGATAAATACTCATCCTAACTTTCCAATAAGCATAATCATTCCCATTAAACATGGGTGGCCTAGCAATAGATTGCCCCTCAGAAAAAGCATTATTTGGTGGATTCATGACTTTAGAGTTAAAGTAAAATACCTTGCTCTGATACCACTTGTAGGATCTAGATTAACCCTAGAGGGGGGGTGAATAGGGTTATAGCAAATTTTTCCGAATTAAACACAGAAGCAAACTGCAGAAATAAATATGCTGAAAAATAAATCACACACAAAATTTACCCAGCTTCGGCAACCCCAGCCTACTGCTGCATTCCCAGATTTCTATTAGAATTAAACAGTTTCCCGCTTACAAATACTCTAACAGACTTGCAAACCCTGCTACCGCCTATAGAGTTTTGCAAACTCGCAAACCCTTCTAACTGGACTAACTCTAACTAGACAATCTGACAACACCTAAACCCTAGGTGATGATTTACCATGATTTGTTTTGAAAAGAACAGACAAATAAAACAAATTATAAGAGCAAGCACTAACTTTAAAAACAACTTAAATTATCTTGCCCTTTAAAAAAAATATACCCTAACCCAAAACAAACGAAATATGCGGTCACTTCCCTCTTATCTTATTTCACCCGGTCCTTTGTCTTTTGTTTGTTAAAAAATGGCGGCCCTCTGTTTATTCAATCTGAATTAGGGCTTCTGTTTCTTTCTCGAATTGGGGCTTCAGCTTCTTTCTGATGATTGATTAAGCTCTTGCTTGTTCTCTGATGATTGATGCTTGTCGCTAGTTCGTTCTCTGTTGATCGAGTTGTTGATGGTTCGGTATGTAATTTCTTTTGTTGCTTGTTTGATTGCTTGCTTTTTAACTCGATTGTTCTGTGTTCTATGATGATTTCTTGGGGTTTATTTATAGGGTTGAAACCCTAATAACCACTGTCAGATTTGATTTCTACACGTCGTTGATTATTTTCCTGAATTTGTTCTGGATTTGGAGTATTCCTTTCTTGATTTAATTTTGAATTATTGCTGTCCATATTTGTTTTCGAATTAATTAATTCGAAACTTTCTTCCTATATTTGTTGTCTCGGCCCCTATTTGAATTAACACTGACCATATATGTAGTCGAGAAATTTGATGCAGAGATTTCTTTCCAAATTAGATTTCTCTGACTTAATTAAAACCCGATGTTTATTTTTAAATTCAACCCCATTTTTTTTTCTTTGACTTTGGACATGTTTTCATAACTGTTGAGCTCACTGTGTCTACTGACCATCTTCTCTGTTGTTCATGTAGTTGCATTTGGTCTCGAGTTTCACTGTTGCATTTGCTCATTGGAGTTTGTACTTGCACACTGCACGTAGCTTATTGTCTGTACTTGGTGCATTGAGCATTTTCACCGTGTTGCATTTATTGTAGCTCCATCTTGACTTGGGCTTTTTCACTGTATCAGATGCTACACTTGTTCATGTATTCAACTTCACTGTTGCACTTGAGTTTGTTTCCACTGCTTCATCATGTTGTATTCATCCCCGTACATGTGCACAGAGTTTGTTGTTGCAGTGATTTGTCTGACCTCGTATGCTTCAAGTTGCCTTGAGTTGAACCTATCATGGGTTTGACCTTGTTTGTGATTTTTGTGCATTGTGCTTTGTTGTTGTATTTGCATTGAGTCACTGATTTTGGTTGAGACTTTGTTTGTTGCAGTATGTCACTGCATTTGGTCTGAGTCACTTGTATCCATTCTCGAGTTGCACACTTTGATTTACTACTGCTTCACCTTGTTGAGTACCTGTAATTGCTGTTATATCACTTCAAATTGCATTTATTTGCTTGTACTTGTGTTCTGGTCATTGCTTTGTTGTGTAGCTGCTATGCAGTTGCTATGCATCATTATATATATACTCTCTGTTTTGATTTGCATTGGTGCAGCTTCCATCTTTGTGTATCTTGATGTTGTATACACTTTTTTTTTATGCTGCCGTGATGCAGTTTCCTTCACTGTTGTATCTTCGGGAGTTTGCATTGCTTCATGTTGAATTCATTGAAGTATTGATTTCTTTTGTTGATAACGCACATGAGTTGGCGAGGCAGTGCACACGTGTATAAATGTACACGTGTGTATTGCAGCCACTCACGATTACCTGTAAGAACACTGATATGCACAGATATTACACAATCAAAGATGATGACAATAACCCATGTATCTGAGACACAAACAAATTTCTATTTTTGCAAATTCAAATTTGTTTGTTTTCAGATTACTGTTGTAGTTGCTAATTATACAGGTACACAGGAGACAGGACAAGAAGTGGAGGTGGATAATGCAGATAGATGCAGATGTGCAGACAGAGTGAAAAACTGAGTGTTGAGTGTTGTAGTGAGAAATGTAAAATGTATGAACTGGTGTATGTATATATAGAGAGAGCTGAAAACTTTGTATTGTTTAAGTGTTGTAATAAAATATTATATTGAATAAAAAATACTGGTTGAATTATATAAATTCTGTGCAATAGTATAATTATTCAATATGAATATTTCTTCCTTTCTGTATATAGTCCAAACTGCAAACACATATATATATTGATATATATATTTTGTTATCATCAAACAAAAAATCACATCAAACAATTCCAACGTTAAAATTCATCATTTTCAGAATTGTTTTACATGATATAATTGAAATAATAAAACATGACATTTGAATTTCAACTCATTTTTCAAATTTTCTCTGTTTATTTAAATTTCCAGATAAATTTGAATCAATTCTTCTTCACAGTATTTTTAAGACCTAAATCATGGTTGTACAAACAAGTTTTGTTTAGATTTCAAAGCTTAATATAGATTGGAGATGAAGATTTTTGATTTTGTTTAGAATGGAGATGAAGTTTTTTTTTATCATGTGTCCAAAACAGAAGTGAGGATCCCTGCTTCCAGACATGCACACATTGATTTACCCATATAAATACATATACACTTGTTAATATGTACATAATCACACAATATCTTCAATCACTATCATCAAGGAACTGGTTTAAGAATTAGGATTTACTCACCTGAAACTTTAAATAGAGGACCAGAAAATTTGGTTTGATCAGGAACTGCTTTGATCTTTGCTTGATCCAGATTTTTAAATTTCTAGTTATGAGTTGATCTTTGTTTTAGCTGAGTTGAGTTTGAATTTTCTTCCAGGTTTTGGTTTTAACCCTTTCTTTGATTACTTTGCTTTCAGATCTATTATTGTTTTTAAATCTAAACCGGTATTTGACTAAAGCTCTGAATTAATCTCAGGCTTAAGATTGCTTGAGTTTGATCCTTGATGTTGAACTGAATTCATATTTTAAACTGATGATTTTTCTTATTCCCATGGTTGAAAACGAGAATGAAGAGAAGAATTAATTCCTTAGCCTGTTTTTTTTTTCTTTTCTTCTTTTGAACCGAAGCATTGATTTTGTTTTCTTTCCAGATTTTTAATTTCTTCTTCACTTTGGTTTTGAACTTTGAAGACATTGATCTGGAAATGAATAGCCAGATCTTCCTTTCTTTAAAATTTTAAAATATTTTGTTTTGCCACTTGTTCAATTAGGCCAACACTTGTATTTTTTTTTATTGCATGCTCTACACTTGTCCTTTGCTTACATTTTTATGTTGAAACCCTTTTTAAAATTTCACTTAAGTCTTATATGTACATAAGTTTGTACTTTACATTTTCATGTATATACTATTATTGGTTAGGCCTTTTTATACTTATACTTTCAAAATATACATTCATATCAAAATATTGTGTTAATTATATATATATATATATATATATATAATTTAGTTTAAACAAATTATAAAAGGAGGTATATAAATTCTTTATTCAATTCTTATTTAAACTTGAACTTAACTTAAAATATTTTTATGCATAAGTACACATTTTATTTAAATTTTAAACTCAGTTACTATTATACTTTTTAAATAAACAATTATCTATATATGTATTATTTTAAACTTTTATTTCTTGTTTCATATACATTTTGTTTATTATTTCTACTTATACCAATTTAAAGAAATGATTTTAAACTAATTATGTTTTTAATAAATGAACACATATATAATAGTATTTAGTTTTTAAACAATTGTTTTGAAAATCATTTATATCTAATTCAAAATATAACTTTCAAAATAAATATTACATATGTCTCTTAAAATTAGAAAACAAATTCCTACTAGCATAAAATTATA
Organism: Allium cepa; assembly: GCA_030765085.1. Taxonomy (NCBI): domain Eukaryota; kingdom Viridiplantae; phylum Streptophyta; class Magnoliopsida; order Asparagales; family Amaryllidaceae; genus Allium; species Allium cepa. The sequence goes on along the minus strand of CM060941.1, from coordinate 829,028,777 downwards.
TAGTTTTCAAAATCCAAATTTTATTTATTTGTAAGATATTAAATATAGAATTCCAAATCCACAATTAAATTTTAAAATCAATGTCCAAATAAACAAATATCATATTTAATCTTGGAAAAATTAATTTAATTTACAATTTAAATTCATAAATTTATACCAATTGCCAAATTTAGTTTTACTCAAAAATCGAGATCGTTACATTTCATATATATATATCTGTGTGTGTGTGTGTGTGTGTGTGTGGTTTTCAAAGAAATTTTAAGCCTATATTCGAATTCCAAATAAATAATATTTCAAATTTATATCAAGGCATATACAATTTTATATAAAGTCGTATGAGAAAGATATGCATTGGATTTTAAAGGAACAGATTTTACACATATACATGAGTTTTGGACTTGAAGTTCTTAAGTGGCTTTATATAATCAGCCTTCGAAAATATATATTTTGAAGTTCATAAGTCAAGGTTTGAAACGTGAAGCTTCAAATGTATGTTGATTTTAACTACAAAACTTATATATTTTTATTTGGTATGACAGAAGGTTTTGAATTTAAAGAAGTTCTGCGCAGGTTAGAGCATAACTGACAATGGCTTGTTCAGTTGTTAAACAAGCCACGGAGCAACCAGGTGTAGCTTGTTCACTTCCCCATGGATAGTTTGAACTGATCTCGTGGCTTGTGAATTGAACAAGGGCCGGTGCGTATAACCGTAAAGACTTGTCTGTTGTAAGTTTATGATGGCAAATTCTTCGTCGTTATACGTTAATACCGGCGAAGACTTCGCCATTATAAACTTATAACGGCAACGTCTATGCCGTTATAAAACATAGTCGTTGTCAAGACAACGGCTATGCTCCAACGTTCCACTTAACCCCCTCTATATATTCCATCACCGTTGTCCTCCTTTCACACCACGTCATCTTTACTTCTTCCTCCTCTAATTCTGAAAATGTCTTCTTCATCCAAACGTTTCGCCAAAAAAGTTGTTAGAAAGAAACCCAAGTCCACATACCCTTCCACCATACTTTCCAACCAATGCTCACCACACCAACAACAAATACTTCGTCCATCACATGAGTATGGCTATTCGCCATATTCAAACTTCTCTTATAGCCAGCCATACCAACCGCTTGCTCCTTCTAACTTTCCTCTCATTCAATCTACTGCATCTTAACCATATTCCAACAACGTCCTCCTTTACGCACATACGACGATCATTCGTCGTACATGTCATTGATGATGCAAAACGATCAACTACAACATCATCATCTTAATGCATGACCGTTAGAGATTCGTGACCATGCAACAATGTAGAATCTCCAAAGGCAATATTCTTATGCACCAAGGCTCCTACTAATGAAGAAACTATTAGTAGTTCAGAGGAGGAGGACGAAAACCAAGAAGACGATGCATTAAATATGTAAGAATGCAATGAAGAAGCCATTGCAGAGATGCTTGTGCCCCCAAGCCCGGAATATAACAAGAAGAAGAAGTGAAAATCCTTAAGTGGTATTTCCGACAAATGGCGTATAGATTCAATTGCAGCGGAGACAAACGTCAGCATAGAGGACATTTGCGTGGAAAATGTTGAAGAGGAAGGAGTAGCAGCTAACGGCAGAAAAAAGAAAGTTATGTTTACTTTTGAAAATTATATTTCACTTGCTAAATCATGGATATTCATTTCCCAAGATAATATTTCTGGCAATAATATGAAAGGCCAGAAATTTAGGGAAAGAGTTGCGAATTTTTATTACACCTTGGAACCGTTGAAGAGTGGGGATCACTCATAGGATGATAACGAATTATGAACTCCACATGCCAAAACTATTTGGCAATACTTACCAGATGTCTGACTAGATAGTAAAGCGGTGCCGCTCCTTATGACATTGTAAGTAAAATATTGTTTTACATTTCTTTGAAATGGTAATGTGTTTGATTAGTTTTGTATATTCATACACTTTTGGATTTGTTCTCAGATTAAAGAATCGTGTAAGGCATATCAGCTACAATACGGTTAAATATTCAAATCCCAAGAGTACTTTGAGCTTCTCTCCAGTTTATCGAAATGGAAGAATCCTAACAACTTCATGTTCAAGCAACAAAATAAAGCCGTAAGAATGAACTACTCTGATTCAAGTCCAGGAAGCGATCCAAGTTCTTAGGAAAGATCTCCACTAATTGGTAACAGTGACAGACATCCTCTTGGTAGAAATAAGTCAATTCATTTAATGACGCTGACTCGACCTTCAAAAATCGATACCAAATACATCACCCGTATTCGAATTCCACAGATTCAAACGTCGAATCTGGTCCGTCGGAGCTTATAACACAAGCGAAAAACAAAAATGAATGACTTTATTGATACACAATATTTGATACAACATATTAATACAATTGATTATCAATATCAAAGATACAAGACAACTGCGGAAAGGTAATAGCAACCCTAGAAGAGATAACACCAGCAGTGGCACAATATCACCAATATTGCCTTCAAGAGAGAGTGAATCCAACACAATGCATCATCGCTCCAAAGTTCTCCAAACCATAAGCTCGAACCACCATCACGTTGTATTAAACAAGGTCAGTCCGAATGTTGAAGTGAAACAAATGTGATCCCGAATCCGCAGACTTCAAAGATTTCCAAACAGAAGGCTGAAGGCTACCGAATCTACATCTACTAGCTGACTATTTAAAAATCCGACTCTAGGCTGCCCGTGTGGAAAATTGTGGGCACGCAGAGTTTAGAAAGGGAACAATAAACTCCAGGTCAGTCATGGGACTGGTGTGAGCAAACAAAAATATTTTTATCTTTAACAAAAGAAAACAAAAGGAAATAGAAAGAAATCTGCAATGTCTTTTGGAAAATGAAACTAACATAAGGCCTCCCGCCACACACACAATGCAAGCGCACAATTGGAGGAGATTTCTCCTTATGATAGTCAAACATGTTTGATACGTGAAAATCATTTTTGATATTATTATTAGTACAAAGCGCAGAAAACATTTGCAAGTATAATATTAATCGTAACCAACATACTTACCATTATAGTATGCCTACTATAGCTACCATGTTAATTGGCAGGTTCTACAACTAAAACCGTACAAGGTGCGTATTGGTGATTGGATTTCCAACAAATGGTCAGGATAAAGAACTTCCTATGCCACATGGGTATGCCTCTGGAGGTACGGCCCGAGAACCTAACCAGATCTCTGCCAACACAAGACCGGGTTACCTCTGTAACTAGGTAACTACTACACGAGTATGCCATCCCCGATCGTTACCGACCTTTATCCGAGGATCCTCAACACCAACAACCATAAAGTAATAAATTTGTGGCAACCACATAGGTTAAGTATCTGGGCTCCATACCATGATACCACCTTTCTTCAGAAGGAAATGGACATATCCTAAAGGGCGCGACCCTCATAACCTTGCTGCATTCTGCCTGTTTTGACCATTTCCAGGTGTGAGATCCGACGAAGTCTCGTCCACAAAGCTACGCTTTTCACAAAAGCCATGCTTTGATCAACAAGTGATCAGCAGGACTCAGCAAGCCACATTACCAAATTGGGAATGTATCACTAGTAACCATCAACTACATAACCCTAAGCTCGTACGTCTCAGAGAAGGGTGTTAAGCTAAGAGAATAAATTCTCCGCCACCAAACAGAAATGTATTTGATAGAAACCAACTTGACATCTCAAAGTGTAATGTCAGATATACATCCATACAAGTCTGTTTCAGGTTCGAACAGAACCGAAGGCACTTCAAAGAACCCTTGCAATCCGGGTATTCACAATCCCGATCGGACTCCCCATCACATATGGAGATCTCTATACTGGCGCGACTCATTGCAGAGACATTCGACAGGTAATCCTTTCATTCTCGAAAATACCCGGTCTTCACCAACGGTCTTCAAATGTTATCCATTTCGTCGTATCACTATTCAGAATGGGTTTTATGACATAAGGTCCTCTTGTGGCTAAACCGAATAATGAGCGCTTAATTTTAAAACCATATGGATATATGGGATCTTAGTTAAGTCACAATTTTTAACACTTGTTTCAAAACCCTTCCTTTTGAATGGTTAAAACAATTTTCACTTTTAATCTTTTAAATAAAACATACACCTTTAAGATCCTCTCAATTTAAAAACAAGGTTCACCAAATCTTTCTCAAAGATTTATTCATGGCTTTTCCAAACTATTTCAATTTAAAATTTGAAATCTTTTCAACAAAATTGGAAATTCTTTCCTTTATATAAAAGCTTTTATCATTTGAAAACAAATGCTTTTTTCGTTTCGGGGAAATCTGATTAATTGTGCACAAGTTATAGCCTTGAAAGCATAAACTTGGGTAAAAGTTAAATTCCCAAAATAATACTTTTAAAATCCATCAAAAATGGTTTAAAATCCATATATATTGTATAACTTGTATACCCTTTCAAACCAGAAGTTCCAAAAATAATTTCAATTAATATTTAACAAGATATAGTATATTCAAACTAAATTTCAATTTCAAAACTTCCTTTCCAAAAGCTTTCCATATTCAACCCAATTCCATTTCCAAACCATTTTGGATTCAAAATTCAACTTTTAAAACCATTAAATTCAAAATATCTGTGACTATCTATGACTTAATCAATTTTCTCATGCAATCCATATTTGTGTGTGCGCGGTGTAGTCCAATGGTTTTACACACAATAGTACAATATCAATCATCACAATTCAAGCATAATAATATCGATAAGCGGTATGATCCTATAACGCTTATCTTCATTCATAGATTCACAGATAAATAATATAAATTCATCATAGATAAATAAATTACATTCATCACAACTCAAATTAAAACAGGGCATCACACATCAGAGATATCAAACAATTCAAAGCATTCAATACAATCCAAACATCCATAAGTAAGATTAATTAATCAGATGATTAATTCAAACTAGATTAATCACTAATCCTGGTTAATTAACATTAATTAATTACAAATCATTTTAATTAATTATTCTTTAATCATTTATCAGTTAACCTTTAATAATAAATCAATTAACCTTTAATTATTAAATAATTAACCTTAACTATTTAATTATTCTTTAATTAATTATCCATTAATTACAAATTATCTTTTAATTACTTTCATTAAGTAATTAACCTTTAAGTAATTAGTTATCCTTAATTAATTATCCCTAATTACTTATATTAATTATCCTTTAATTATTAATTAATTAATCTTTAATTAATTTTTATTAAGTAATTACATCAATCAATTAACATTAATCAATTTAACCCTTAATTAATTACCTTTAATTAATGAATTAATTATCCTTTAATTAATCTTATTGAGTAATTACTCTTTAATTACTTTCATTAAGGATTTATCACATTCATAAATTATTCATTAAGTAATTAACTACCTTTTAATTACCTGTACTAATTAATCAATCAATCTTTAAAATTACTTACATTTACAAATTACTTTTAAATTAATTAACGATCCTTAAGTTAAATCAATGTCAAGTACTAGTGGTCCAGTGGTTTACGACATGAGGTGAGTTGCTGCATCTTGTTGTGGTGGCACAGGTTCGATTCCCAGCGGCCACAAGTATGAGACATAAGTGCACGGCCACTTTAAAACCGGCTTAACCAAAGGTCAGGGCGACATAGTCTCCCTGTCCCCAAAGTTTTTTTGCAAAATGGTGACCGTGCCCCCATCCCCTATTCCCGCTTATCTGTCTTTTCCCAGCAAATCAAATCAACCTAGTCCCTCCTCTCCCTTGCTTGTACCGCCAGCTGCTTCCAGCTCCTTGTCAGAACCATCCAATCCACCTTCTCCTAGTCTTCTTACTTCGGTGCCATCTCCACCCTCGTTGGTCATCCCCCTACCACCTTCTTCACTGCCATTTCTTCCTAGTTCTAAACCTATCCCTGTTCCTTCTCCTCCTCTTTCGTGGAACTCGCTTTTCAAAGCCAAACCGAATAATGCTGGGAAGTTTGTCCCACGTGAAATTCAACTGCAATTCAATGGTGAAGCGATCGTCCCACCTGCTGACGTTGTTCAAGCTGGTAATGATATGTGGAGAGATTATCTCGTAGGTTTCTTTTTAGACACCCCATTGCCTTATGCTACTGTGTTATACTACCTTAAGAAAGTCTGGAAATTAAGTGGTTCGATCTCAGTCAAATCTGATGGGTTTCTCTTTCTATTCAAATTCACAAATGAAGATGATAGAATCAGAATATCAGAGGCTGACCCTGTTGTGATGAGGAATAAATTATTTATTGTGAAACCATGGGATGTAAATATTGGAAATAACTGTAGTAGCATTAAAACAGTTCCAGTATGGATAAAATTAACAAACATTCCTTTGTTTGCTTGGTCAACGTTGGGAATTAATTGGTTAGCATCTAGAGTGGGTAAGCTACTGTGTTTGGATGCTTCAACTGAAAAATTTGAGCGTATTTCTTTTGCCAAATGTTTAGTTGAAGTGCATCCAAACAAAGAACTGCCAGATAAATTTACAGTTCAACTGCAAAATGGATCGATGCAAGTAGTTAATGTAACTTACCTATGGAAACCACTGATATGTACTCTATGCAAGGAGTTTGGACACCAGCTGAGTAATTGCAAAATTGTAGAAAATGGAAAGAAAGTAGATAAAGAAACAATGACTGAACAACAGAAGAAAGGAAATGATGGAAGGAACAATGTGGAAAAGGGTCAAGGCAGTGATAAACAGACTAGTTTTAAACAAAAATGGCAGAAAGTAACCAAAACCAATAGTAATAGGAGCAACAACTGTGTAATTAATGATGAAGTTGATTTGTTGGAACAAGGTGAAAATCAAAAAACTATTGATAAAGCTGCTGGAGTTAATAATGGTGTGATAGGTTCAGTAAATGCAAAACAAAGAGATACAGTTAGTGCAAGTAACATGTACACCATGCAACAAACTGAAGTTGAAGTACAAGAAATAAATATGGTGAAAGAGAAGGAGAATGATGAAATTTTAGAACAGAGAATAAGAACAGTACAAATTCCAAAAACTACTGGAAAAACAAATGTGCAAGTGTGTGCAGTAAGTACTAACAACATGTACACATTGCTACAAACTGATGAAGAAGATCAAGAAGCAAATAATATGCAACTTATGGAAGAAGGTGAAATAACTGACCAGCTAACATGCACAGAGCAACAAACAACCATGACTGAGAAAACAAACCATTCTGCAAAACAAATACCCACTGACACACTAAATCAGGCAATAACAAAAGAACAACAAGCAACAAAAATGAATGAAAAGAGGAAAAATGGAAGTAACAAGCAAAATAGAAAAGAAACTGGCAAAGTATGTACAACAACTGTTACATCTTCTTCTGATTTTGACAACAATTGGTGCAAATCATTTGAAACCCAGATAACTCAAATAGTAACATCCAAGCAAGGTGATCAATCCTCAAAATCTTCTCAAACTCACTACAATTTTTCCATTCCCATCCCTGGTTGGCCTGATCCCAGCACCCCCTCACCTGTCTCACTCAACCAACCTCACTCATCATCTCCTGCCTCACACAACCAACCTCCCACACCCCCTACAAAATTTAAAAGGAAGATACAAACAAGATCCAGATCTCTGTCAGCTCAGAGAAGAAACAACTCCCTCACTTATCAATAGTTTTTAATGCATACAAAAATAGCAACTTGGAATCTTAGAGGGGCTCATAACAATTTGAAACTTGATCAAGTTAAGAATTATATCTCTGATTATAACCTTTGCCTCATTGGTCTTCTTGAAACTAAGCTAAATCTTCCCCTATCTCAAAAGGCTGTTAACTACATTAATCCTACCTGGTCCTTCCATCATAACCTTGATTCAGCATCATATGGTAGAATTCTTGTTTTGTATAACCCCTCTGAAATAACTCTATCTCCCATTCTTTCGAGTAGACAATCTATACATTTTCACTTGTTTCTTACCCAAACCCAAACCTCTTTCTACTTAACAATTGTGTATGCTGACAATTCTACCATATCAAGGAATGCCTTCCTTAAAACAATTCCTCCTTTAAGACAAGCTTCTCATCCATGGCTGGTTATGGGTGACTTCAACTCTTGTTTAAGTTTTAATGACAAGTTCGGTGGCAACCCACTTACTCCTAGGGATCTTGATCCTATCAATCAATCTGTTATTGATTCTGAGTTGCTGTTGGTGAATAAATCTGGTGCCAAGTACTCATGGAATAATAGAAGCAGAAGTGGAGTACGTACCTTTACAACTATTGATCATACCTTTTGCAATTTCCAAGCCCTATCTCTTTGGCCTTCCATTTCAGTTTTCCTCCCACAACCAATCCTATCAGACCACTCAGCTCAAATCCTGTCCCTTGGTAACCATTTGCGAAGAGAAAAAAGAAGTTTCAAATTTTTTAATGCTTGGGCTAAGCATGAACACTTTCTTGTTCTTGTATCAAAAGCTAATACAGAATTTGTTGGTTTTGGTAACCCTATGTTTAAATTTTGCAGGAAACTCAAGTACATTAAGCAAGCTATCAAACAGTGGGTCTCTTCAACTTTTGGTAGAGGTGGTCTGCTGTCTGCTACACTTACTCAGCAACTCAAAATAAGGCAAGATTTTATGATGGAACATCCTCTTGACGTTCAAGCAGCTGATGAAGAAAGAAAACTACTTTTAGAAGTTAACTCTGCTTTGGAACTTGAAGCCAACATGAAGAGACAGCAACTAAACAAAAAATGGCATGATGAAGGTGACAAAAACACGAAGTTTTATCATGATTCTATCAAACTTAAACAAGCAAGAGAAAACATTCATAGTATAACTGATGACCAGGGCATTTTGCACACCACTCCTGAAACTGTTGACAATGCATTTATACAATACTTCACCAAGCAGTATGGTAATATAGAAGGCTTTACTCCAGATCTTGACTTAATTACTGAAACTGACCTCCCAAACATCAATTATTTGGAAGCATCATTTCTTGTCAGTCCTGTTACTGATGAAGAAATCAAGGCAACCCTTTTCTCCATGAACAAACACTCATCCGGTGGCCCTGATGGTCTAAATGTAGTGTTTTTTATTAGTACTTGGAGTATTCTTGGAAGTGAATTTTGCAAGGCTATACATAACTTCTTTAATACTTGCAAGATTCTTGGAGAAATCAACTGTTCCAATATTGCATTAATTCCCAAATACTCTCCAGCTTCCACTGTTAGTTCTTATAGGCCCATATCTTGTTGTAATGTAGTGTACAAGTGCATATCTAAAATTCTAGCAGCCAGATTAGTCTCAGTTCTTCCATCAGTTGTCTCTAAAAATCAATCAGCTTTTCTTCCAAACAGAGACATCATTGATAATGTTCTATTGGCTCAAGAACTTCTCAAATGTTATGGTAATAGCAATAGCACCCCTGCTGCAGCTCTGAAAATTGACATAACTAAAGCTTACGACTCTATCCATTGGGAATCCATAGTTAGAATTATGGCTGTTATGGGATTCCCTAAAACATTTGTGTCTTGGATCTATGTATGTATTTCCACTCCATCCTACTCTATTGTGATTAATGGCAGACCTGTAGGAAATTTTAGAGGAAGAAAAGGTATCAGGCAAGGAGACCCGTTATCTTCTTATTTGTTTCTGATAGTTATGGAAGTGCTAACTGTTACTCTAAGAACTAGTTACAACAGGAAAATAATAAAGTATCATCCCAAATGTTCTCAACAACTTATTACATCCATCATGTTTGCTGATGATGTCATGATGTTTACAAAGCCTGAGTTGCCTTCTCTGAATGGAATTAAAGAAGCACTGCATATATTTAAAAAAATGACTGGCTTATCCATAAATCAAAATAAATCTTCTATGCTAGTCTCTGGTATCAGTAATGAACAAGCTGCTTTCCTACATCAGCAGTCTGGTTTCACAAGTATGGAGAATGACATGAAGTACCTTGGTCTGCCTCTTATAACTAAAAGAATTACTAAGAATGACTGTTATCCATTATATCATAAAATAACTTCAATCATGACAGCATGGGATAATAGGAAATTAACTCAATCTGGAAGGCTTGTTCTCATCAAATCTGTTGTCTTCTCTTCTATTGTTTACTGGGCACGCACTATAATTCTTCCTATCAAGTTATTACATTTACTCAGATCTGCTATGAGTAGATTCTTTTGGACTGGAAGTATTCACAACAGGAAAATTGTCCCATGTGCTTTTACAAAATTTGAAGTTCCCTTTAAATCTGGTGGGCTTGGTATCTTAGACATAAGGAAGTGGAACATAGCGGCTATAAGCAAACAGTTTGATGCAATCATTAAAAAAAGGGAAAGTTTATGGGTGGAATGGACATGGCATCACAATATCAAGAACAAGGATTTCTGGGTCATGGAGATCCCTCAACAAAGTAGTTGGACATGGAGAAGCATCCTTAAGTATAGAGAAGTCTTTCTGCCGTTTATACAATACCCAGTTAATGCCAGTTCAAAGGTGAATTTTTGGAAGGAACCATGGGTTAGACAAGGCCTAATTTTATTTAAATTGCTTTCCTACTCACAAATTGTCCAAACAGGTATTTCCTTAACTGCTGATGCTAATTCCTACTTGATCAATGGTAATATTCAGTTGCCTACCACCAGTAATCAAGAAATTCAGCAAACTTGGAATATATTACAACAAACTAATTTCACTGCTATGCAAATCAACTCTGTTCAGTGGAATGGCAAACCACATTCTGTTAAGGGTGTTTACAGTTCCCTAACAGAAAGTGATCCATTGCCTGCTGCTATCTGGCATGATGTTATATGGTCTACTGATACAGTCCCTCAATACAATCTTTTGATGTGGAAAGTGATCAACAAAGCTTTGCTTACTAGATCTATGTTACAAAAGGTTGGAATGATCTGTCCCATGCAATGCCTATTCTGTGAAATTGAAGAGGAAACAACCGACCATATTTTTTTTGAGTGCTCTGCCTTGAACAACTTGCTATTCCACTTAGGTGTTAAATCTGGTACATATCTATCTGGACGAACAAGCAACATACAGTGGAATATAATACACAAAGCAACCAAATGGAGAACAGTTGATAGTAGAGTGTTCACTGTGTGTTTGAAGGTCTTCGTCGCTGTGATTTGGAGGGAAAGAAATTTAAGAGTTTTTGAAAATGTTAAAAGGAATGACATGGTCTTATGGAAAGAAATGAAATGCAGTATACACAAGCAACTGAAGCACTGTGCTAGTAGCATCCCGCTGTCTAGGTTACAAGCTTGGACTTGATTTTGATGTTTCTCTTCCTTTTTTATTTTTCAGTTATCTTCCTCTTTGTTTTTTCTATGTATCTCTTTTTTTATTGTTTGTTGCAATAAAACTGGTAGGGGCCCAGATAACCCCGCTGGCTTTGCCAAAAAAAAAAAAAACTCTAATTAATTAAAGATAAACTTTTTATCTAGATTAATTTCTTAATCATACTATTAATTAATTTTTAAAAGAATTATCACTATAAGCCATTAATTATCCTTGAAATAATTTTAAAACAATTTAACTTTAAAGTTTAATCTTTGAAAACTGGTATTAAACACACTAAAACCTAAGCCCAAACAATCAAAAACTTGAGCCCGCGCTTGTTTTCCCTGAGCCTAACTTCGATTCTTCCCCGAATTTCCCCCGAGTCACTTCCCTTTCTTCTGCTCTTCTTTCTGTTTTCTGTTTTTATTTTAAATCTTTGAACATGCTAACATATTCACATACCATCCCAGTAGCAGACCCAAGCAACACCCCTACCTTCCCGAGTTCATCTTCGAGACCATCACGTCATCTTCCTCAACCCTACCACAACAACCTTCCCACTGACATTCAATGCACCATGCACGTGCACAAGGCGACGGAGCCTCTCCGACCATCACCGCTAGTTCTATCAGGTCGACGATGACCTTGCTGTTCAACTCGACAACCCAGATCGACACAATCAATGGAAAAACGAAAAAAAACTCCTTGTTCCAAAAACTAGAACCAACTTGATTGGAAAAAACATCAACCATCGACGATCTCGACCCCGAGAACCCTCGCTAACCTCACCAAAACTTCGTCATGTCGCCATGCTTCTAACCCCCTAGTGCGACCCTCTCCGGTGCTCCCTTGCCGTTGCACGACCCATGTTTTCAACATCAACCAAATCAAGTCGATAAACCCTAAATTTGCCTCGCCGTGCCACCACGATGGCCTACAAATTATGCCAACATTTTTCCTAGACTCCTCGACCCTCGAACTATCTCCGGCAGGAACACCGACCTCACTGAGCCTCGTGTTCGCTTGAAATCGAATGAAGTTCCAATTTCGATCAACTCGAAGATTCACATCATCTAGAAACTTAAAAATCTAGATTTATATATCAAAAATCATCATTTACCAATTCAAAACAGTTTATATAATCAAAACTTGAAAATAAATTATTCGAATTTCTGACTAATATTGTTCATCACTGTGATATTTGATTTCCAAAATAATTGATTAATATTTCTTCTTAGAACCATTTTTAAAATTTAAATTATAGTGTAACAAACAATTTTCGTTCAGTCATCATAATCTAAATATTATTATTCGAAGAGATATGAATTTATTTTCTTTCTTTGATGGATTTTGGGTCTGTTGATATATAGATTATATACATATTTACACAGGCACGCATACCTCAATTCACACGTAAATATATATACACACACACACATATACACACACACATTCGGATATATTTACACTCATGCAACTACATTACTTCAATAATCAATCATAAGCATTAAGTTATAGATTCAAGGCTTTAAAATAAAAAGAATTTTGCTCACCTGGAATTTGACAAAGCAGAGAACAGAGAAAAAAAACTTGAGTTTGGAAAAATATTTTAGCCTAGAACTGTTTTTGATTTTTGAACTGAGAATGATTTACTTGAAGCTTGGTCTTGATTTTATGATCTGGAATGAACTGAAGCTTTGATCTAAACTTGATGTACTTTGCTTTGATCCCAAATTTGGTTTGAATCCTGAAGCTTGATCTTTAGGTTGAAACAAGTTGAAGTGAATCTGATCTTTTCTGGTTTTCTTTGAAACTGATCTTGGAATTTGTTTTACTGGTTCGGATTTTATCCTGCTTTTGCTCTTTATTTTTCTAGTTTTAATCTTCTTTTTCTTGCTTTTGTTTATTGCTTCAGGTTTGTGATTTTCATTTGAAGGATGATGGAGATTTTGGAAAAGAGGATGTAATATGACAAGTGTTAAACTGAAATTGAAGTAGTTAGGTTTTCTCTAATAACAAGTTATTATATTTTTAAATTTTAAGAGAAAATTAAATTGCCACTTGTTAATTTCAAATCAAACTATGCTCACACTTGTTTTAACGCATGTTAATTTACTTACAAATATTTAATTGTATTTAAAATAGATTACACTTGTTAAATCCTATGTTGTAATTCTTACACATGTCTTTTTATATAACCTTTATATTATATTTACTTTTTATATATTATCATATGTTTTACTTATATATATATATATATATATATATATATGTTTTATATTTTCATTAGTTCATTTATTATTATTTATGCTTATATAACTTTTAGAGAAAAAAATGAATTTTAAAATTTAGTTACACATAAATAAATAAACACAAGAATATATATATATAAGTTTTAAAATATAGAATTTAATTTCAAACAACTTTTAAAAATTAGTTATATTAACTTCAAACTATGACTTTTAAATCACAAGGCATATATATTTTGAAATATAAAATTCAACTTTTAAATAACTTTTGGAATTCAAAATATAACTTCCAAATATATATATATATATATATTATAATTCCAAAACAAATTTTTATTAATTTGAAATATAATGTTTTTCAAATCTAATATATTTATTTATGAAATTCAAACCCTCAATTCAGTTTAAAATCAATTTATATACATATATATAAATATAAATTTGAAAAAATTCAAATTAATTCACAATTTAATCCAAATTTTTATTCTAGTTATCAATTTAAATTTGACTCAAAACCAGGATCATTACGGATTCCCCCCTTAAGAAAATTTCGTCCCCAAAATCTGCTAGACAGGGAGAAAACCAAAGAACAGATAAACATACAAAGATATAGTTTTCCACGTCAAGCTAAATATTTATTCTGCATTTGGCTTGCCAAACTAGAATATTATTAATAAATATGAGAACGAACTCATTCAACACTTCACAAGATACCCGGGTCACTCGATCCATGAAATATGCAGGGGCATTGGTTAGTTTGAAGGATAACTAACCACTCGTAGAATATATCTCGACCCCAAAGAATAAATAAATTGATTCAATCTAATTTGTCTTTATATTTTATTAACCAATTGTTTCAAATAAATTTCAAAATTATTTAAGTTTAAAAACAAAAAGCTAATAGGAAACTGGTGCAATAAGAACTTATCTCTACGATTCGCAGGGCCACCACCAAGGCTTCTTCTTATAGCTGCCGAGAAACTATCAAAGAATTGAAAAGAGGTTAATAGAGAAAGATTATTCCTAGTTGTTACAGGGTATCGAGCAATTGTAGTGGTACTTCCTCGTCCCATACCTCGTCCTTTTCTTGCACTTATACTCGCTATTAGTGGATAGTAAAAGAATTTACTGATGCATACAGACGGATATCTTAGGGATATACTCATTCTAGGGAATTTTAATCCCTATCTCTAATGAGTAACCTAATGTGTTATACTCCTGACCTAAAGTTCAACCTTCAGCTCTAATACCAAATTTAACGACCCAGACCCGACCTTCAAAAATCGGCACCAAATACATCACCCGTATTCGAATGTTGCAGATTCAAACGTCGAATCTGGTTCACCGGAGCTTATAACACATTAAGTAATACAACACAACGGAAAATAGAAATGAATAACTTTATTGATACACAATATTTGATACAACGCATTGACATAATTGATTATCAATATCAGAGATACAAGACAACAACAGAAAGGCAATAGCAACCGCAGAAGAGATAACACCAATAGCGGCACAATATCACCAATATTGCCTTCAAGAGAGAGTGAATCCAACACAATGCATCATTGCTCCAAAGTTCTCCAAACCATAAGCTCGAACCACCATCACGTTGTATTAAACAAGGCCAGTCCAAATGTTGAAGTGAAACAAATGCGATCCCGAATCCACATACTTCAAAGATTTCCAAAAAGAAGGCTGAAGGCTATCGAATCTACATCTACTAGCTGAATATCTAAAAATCTGACTCTAGGCTGCCCGTGTGGAAAATTGTGGGCACCCAGAGTTTAGAAAGGGAACAATAAACTCTAGGTCAGTCATGGGACTAGTGTGAGCAAACAAAAACAGTTTTATCTTTAACAAAAGAAAACAAAAGGAAATATAAAGAAATCCGCAATGTTTTTTGGAAAATGAAACTAACATAAGGCCTCCCACCACAAACACAATGCAAGTGCACAATTGAAGCAGATTTCTCCTTATGATAGTCAAATATTCTTGATACGCGAAAATCATTTTTGATATTATGATTAGTGCATAGTGCATAAAACATTTGCAAGTATAACATTAATCTTAGCCATTACACGTACCATTATAGTATGCCTACTATAGCTACCATGTTAAATGGAAGGTTCTACAACTAAAATCGTACAGGGCACGTATTGGTGATTGGATTTTCAACAAATGGTCAGGCTAAGGAACTTTCTATGCCACATGGGTACGCCTCTGGAGGGACTCCTCGAGAACCTAACCGAATCTCTGCCAACACAAGGCCGGGTTACCTCTATAACTAGGTAACTACTACACGAGTATGCCATCCCCTGGTCGTTACCGACCTTTATCCGAGGATCCTCAACACCAACTGCAACAACCTTCTCACTGACATCCAATGCACCATGCACATGCTCAAGGAGATGGAGCCTCTTCGATTGTCAACGCTAGTTCCAGAAGGCTGACGATGACCTCGCCATTCAACTCGACAACCCAGATCGATGCAATCAATGGAAAAACGAAAATGAATTCCTCATTCCAAAAACTGGAACCAACTTGATCGAAAAAACATCAACCACCAACGATCTCGACCTCGAGAACCCTTGCCGACCTCACCAAAACTTTGTCACGTCGCCACGCTTCTAACCCCCTGGTGCGACCCTCTTTGGTGCTCCCCTACCGTCGCACGGCCCACGTTTTCAACATCGACCAAATCATGTCGATATACCCTTAATTTTCCTCGTCATGCCACCATGGTGGCCTACAAATCATTCCACCATTTTTCCTAGACTCCTCGACCCTTTGAACTACCTTCAGCAGGAACACCGACCTCACCGAGCCTCACGTTCGCTTGAAATCGAATGAAGTTCCAATTTCGATCAACTCGAAGATTCACATCATACACAAACTTAAAAATCTAGATTTATATATCAAAAATCATCATTTACCAATTTAAAATATTTTATCTAATCAAAACTTGAAAATAAATTATTCGAACTTCTGACTAGTATTGTTCATCACTGTGATATTTGATTTCCACAATATTTTCTAAATATTTCTTCTTAGAACCATTTTTAAATTTTAAATTATAATGTCACAAACAATTTTCATTCAGATAACATAGTCTAAATATTATTATTCAAAGAGATATGAATTTTTTTCTTTCTTTAATGGATTTTGGGTCTGTTGATATACAGAGTATATACATATTTACACAGGCATGCATACCTCAATTCACACGTAAATACACACACACACACATTCGGATATATTTACACTCATGCAACTACTTTACTTCAAGAATCAATCATAAGCATTAAGTTATAGATTCAAGACTTCAAAATAAAAAGAATTTTGCTCACCTGGAATTTGACAAAGCAGAGAACAGAGAAAAAAACTTGAGTTTGGAAAAATATTTTAGCCTGGAACTTTTATTGATTTTTGAACTGAGAATGATTTGCTTGAAGCTTGGTCTTGATTTTATGATCTGGAATGAACCGAAGCTTTGATCTAAACTTGATGTACTTTGCTCTGGTCCCAAATTTTGTTTGAATCTTGAAGCTTGATCTTTAGGTTGAAACAAGTTGAAGTGAATCTGATCTTTTCTGGTTTGCTTTGAAACTGATCTTGGAATTTGTTTTACTGGTTCTGATTTTATCATGTTTTGCTCTTTATTTTTCTAGTTTTAACCTTCTTTTTCTTGCTTTTGTTTGTTGCTTCAGGTTTGTGATTTTCATTTGAAGGATGATGGAGATTCTAGAAATGAGGATGTAATATGACAAGTTTTAAACTAAAATTGAAGTAATCAGGTTTCACTAATAACAATTTATTATATTTTTAAATTTTAAGAGAAAATTATATTGCCACTTGTTAATTTCAAATCAAACTATGCTCACACTTGTTTTAATGCATGTTAATTACTTACAAATGTTTAATTGTATTTAAAATAGATTACACTTGTTAAATCCTATGTTGTAATTCTACACATGTCTTTTTATATAATCTTTATATTATATTTACTTTCTATATATTATCATATGTTTTTCTTTTAGACACACACACACACAGATATAATATATATATATGTTTTATATTTTATTAATTCATTTTTCTATTATTTATACTTATATAACTTTAAGAGAAAAAATGATTTTTAAAATTTAGTTACACATAAATAAATAAACACACACATATGTATGTATATAAGTTTTAAAATATAGATTTAATTTTAAAAAACTTTTGAAAATTATTTATATTAAATTCAAACTATAACTTTCAAATCACAAGGCATATATATTTTGAAATATAAAATTCAACTTTTAAATAGCTTTTGAAATTCAAAATATGACTTCCAAGTATATAGATATACATATATATTATATATATATTATAATTCCAAAATAAATTTTTATTAATTTAAAATATAATGTTTTCAAATCCAATATATTTATTTATGAAATTCAAACACACAATTCAATTTAAAATCTATTTGTATACATATATATAAATAAACAAACAAATATCTTATTAAATTTGGAAAAAATTCAAATTAATTCACAATTTAATCCAAATTTTTATTCTAATTATCAATTTAAATTTGACTCAAAACCGGGATCGTTACAATCCAATTGGAGCAGCGAAGTGCAGATTTTTCAAGATTTATAGGAACTTAGAATAAATCTGCTAGAGAAACAAGAGAGCATAGAGCCAACTTTTCAGCACAAAGAACTCATAACGAAATGGAGTTTTAAAAGGCTATCATGATAGATCGAGAGTTCAAGAGAGGAGCCGATGAGGAGAAGAAAGATACGACGCGAGGGAAGAAGTATATCAAACTGATGACTTTTGATTTCAGAAGGCTTTCTCTTTTGCAGCAATAACTAAAAACTGAGCAGTTGGAAACTTATAAGAAAGATAGAGACAGCGGAAGCGGAAGCGGCATGTATAGGGATGGGTTTTAGATGTGCGGTTGCATTGTAATTGGTTGGTATTACTTTTTGTCATCTGTTTTAGCTGTGTATTTGTGTTGTATCTTTATAATACCTCTATGCATCGTTCGGTTTGTGTGTGTATTTGTGTTATACTTGTTACAATATTGTTGTACCATTCTATATTTTGAACTAAGGTCGTACAACATTTTATTAAACAAGTTCCATAATAATATTACGAAATGATCAACATACAAAACTTAAAACATAATACATTTGACACATTAGCAAACATACAACTTCATCAACAATTCCATAAACAGGTGTTATAAGCATGACTATGGATTCCTACGATTCCTTCCTCTGTGTGCCCATAAATGGTCCACCAATTGGTCATGTAATTGAAAGTGTGCAGCTTGATCTTCACTATGTTGTACCATGGCAACATATTCCTCCATTGAATTAATGTTTCTCTCAAGTCTTTTGTTAGAACCCTTAAACATGTCAGGGTAATTAGTCCTTTGGTTTTTATACCCACCTCTTTCAGACTCTACCATCATATTATGAATTATTATACAAGCATACGTAACTTCAGATAGAACTCTTGCGTCATGAAATCGAGTAGGATTTTGTAAAATCTAAAACCTTGCTTGTAAGACATCAAATGTACATTCAATGTCCTTTCTGCAGCTTGCCACTTTTTTTAGTGAAATAGCTCTCTTTATCATTTGTTAGGACCCTAAAGCCTTATATTAAAGTTCTCCACTTTGGATAAATTCCATCGACTAGGTAATATCCAGTTTGATGCTCGACGTTACCAACTTTATATGTAACATCCGTTGAAATTTTGTTAGATAGTTTAGAGAATAGGTATGACTGTTTTAAAAACATTTATCATTTAACAAACCTGGTACTCCAAAGAAAGCTTGCCAAACCCATAAATCATCGGTCGCAACCACTTCTCGGATCATTGTTGGCTCCTTTTTGTGTCCTCGAACATTCCTTTCAAACTTGTTGGACGGTTTTTCCATATCCAATGCATGCAATCCAAACTTTAAAGGATACCTGGAAAACCTCTAGCTTCTCCTCTAGCTAGTATTCTGTTTACATCATTCGGTCCTGGCATTCATAAATATTCTTCGTCGAACTTTTCGATCACTGTTTTACAGAATTCCTTCATGCACTCTATTGTTGTTGATGGTGCAATTCTAAAATATTCATCCATATGATCACCAACTGTTCCTGAGCTTAACATACGTAGAGCAGCCGAGATTTTGATGTAGGGAGTACGCCTAGGTTCTAATGCTCCATTTAGCCTATAAGTGAAATATGGGTTGGTTTCATGAAGTTTGAGTTAAATTTTAGAGAAAACATCCAGGTCCATCCGAAATCGAAGTCGGAATAAATTTATATCGTAGGTTGGATTGTCAACGATCTTCGTCAGCCTTTCATGTCCATCCTTATAGTCCCTCTTATATCATCGGTCAATCCATGTAGGTATACTACTATGACGGTTGCTTGTAGATCCTTCACCGAAAAAGTAAGAATATCCTATTGCTGCTTGTTGAATTTGAAACTCTGTCGTTGCATCATCCATTTCTTATTCATTGTTGTAGCTTTGATTCATGTCTTGTTTGTACTGGTAGTATAAGTTTGGATCCATTGTTGTTGAGCAGTAAGTAATTTGATTTATTGATTTATTGGTTTGTTTTAGTTTTTTTTTGAAATTGTTGTTGAGCAGTAAGTAGATCGGAATGCAAGTATATATAAGTGTAGGAAGCCAAAGGATATGGAATACAATAGGAAATGAATCACATAACATTGAATGGTTATGGTTTGCTCCACGTCGGTAGTACTTGATAAAGCTATAGTGTACTTTTGTAGAGGCCATAATGGCTATAGTGTAGCTATAGTGTTGGAAAGGACATGACAATAATGGGTAGAGTGTACATTTGCAGAGGCCATTGGTTGAGTTACAAATACACAATGTAGCTACAGTGTTGGAAAGGACAAGGCAATAATGGCTACACTGTACGTTTGCAGAGGTCATTGATTGAGTTACGGATGCACATTGTAGCTATAGTGTTGGAAAGGAGATGACATGGCTACAGTGAATGTTTGTAGAGGCCATTGATTGAGTTACGGATGAATAGTGTAGCTACAGCGTTGGAAAGGATATGACAATAATGGCTATAGTGTACGTCTGCGGAGACCATTGATTGAGTTATGGATGCACAGTGTAGCTACAGTGTTGGAAAGGACATGATAGTAATGGCTATAGTGTAAGTTTGCAGAGGCCACTGATTGAGTTACGGATGCACAATGTAGCTACGGTGTTGGAAAGGATGTGATAGTAATGGCTACGGTGTATGTTTGCAGAGGCCATTGATTGGTTTCGGTTAGCTCCACGTTGATACAATTGCAATCCCCATGATTACTATTTAGCATTAAGTATTGGCATGAGAGGTTCATAGGATTCCAAATGGCAAATCAGATATGGAATCCCAATGATTATTTAGTGTTGATTAAAGCCTATATACAGGCTGATACAAGACACTTGGAAGAGGAGGTCGATGAAGATTTTTGGGTCACCGTCAACGAAGCTTACAACAACCATCCAGAACGTAGGCTGAGAAGATGAAATTTGGATACTAGAAATACATTTGTTACATTTACTAGAGCTTGCAAGAGGTATCAAAGAATTATAACCGAGGTAGAATGAGATAATGTTTTTCAAATGACCCAATCAACTTTTGACTCCCTGTATTTTATGGATCATGAAATGCACTGTGTTGGTCATGATGTGTACGATTTGTGGGTGAATTATATTAGATAGTTTGAGTGAGTACTATGTGAACATGCGATGTATGTCCATGTGTTTTTCCAAGTGTCTTAGGTCGGTTTATGTCCATGAGTACTAGTTTGGGTAACTTGTATTATATGAGTTGTATTAGTTTAATGCATGTCCACTTATAGTAATATAAGATTTGTATGTTCGATGTAATTTGGAGACTAAACTATGTACTTAAATGTACCACAACATACGTCATACTTCAACATACTACAACATAACACAATATACTTAAAATACAACAAAAGACATACTTAAACATACGACAGAGTCCAACATACCACAAAATACGACATACTTCAACATACTACAGCATACCCCAACATAATTAAACATATAATAAAAAACATACTTAAACATACAATAGATTCGAACATACCACAACATACTACATACTTTAATATGTTAGTTATGCTTCGACCACGCTGAAATTTCAGCGTACCTGCCTGTTACGAAGGACGCTAGTTCTTATTAAAGTTCGTTTGCATATTCCACTACTCGACGACGGAATGGATCATCAATCCATTTCCATAAACCACAACTAATTAGAAAGTTATGGCATCTATAATGGTGCCATCCAATGTTGTTTCCGCTTCACATAACGGAATACGTAACTGACACTCGGCAAGCACAATATAGTAATGGAGGAGAGTTAACTTCTTATTCCATCTAAATCTGTTCATTTCGGACTTCCCAGCGTCCCTGTGTGTTTGTAGGAAGTCTTATCACTTGTTCATATAGATGATGTACAACCTGTTATTCATATGGTGGTTGAATGTCCCTCTAGAGTCTTAGTTGGCTAAGATCATGGAACTCGGTTCGAATATCCTTGTAGTGCTGCTCTTGATACTTGATAAGCCAATCCTAATCAGTGCATGGACTTTTCAAAGGCACGTAGCCTCCTATATCAGAATCAATAGAAGAAAGCCATGATGGCATCGGTGTGATCATATGTAAATGAATATGAGGAAGATGTAGATAGAAGTGAAGGAGGAGTAGATGATTGTAAAGAAGTAGATGTAAACTAGTATATGTAATATATATATATATATATATATATATATATATATATATAGAAGTGAAGCGGAAAATGCCAAACTGGTAATTATAAGAAGAAGAGAGCAAGGTTATGGTAATTATAGGAAGTGGTATGTTTGCTACCGATGAATGTAATTGTATGTACTATTAGGTTATGGTAATCTATGATTTTGGAAAAATATCCGTACAGTTCCCAACAACACCGAAACACGAAAAATAATGACATCGATGTATAAACTGAATACAATAGATATATCATACATCACAACACATGAATAATAACACCAACAACATAGAAACATAAATGATAATGACATCGATACATAAACATAATACAATAGATATATCATAAGTCCGAACAAAAGAATAAGTACACAAACAATATAGAAACACAAATGTAATACAATTAATAAGATCATCCATCCGTATATAGACATGTGTAACGACGACGACCTGTCTCATCATCATTATCTCTACCACTGCTCAGACCAGCTAAATGCTCTAGTACATCTGCATGTTAGCAAATCTATTACGCTCTTCCTCCAGCTATGCCTACAATCGTGCTGCTGCCTCTGCTTGTCGACGTAGTTCATTATCATAGTAGTTTAGGCTACACCTATGCTCTACATGTCCTATATGTCTAATCCTCATCTGCATATTGTATAGATCAGCGTAAGATATCTGGGTCGGATCCAGGTACTGATCCTGTGCTGGAGGATGAAACACGTCAATATAACGGTCTGGTCCAATAGTAGGAACTACCATGGCCCATTCGAAGTGAGAAGCGGCCGTCACGTGATCGGATGCTTGGTACCTTTCTGACTGGGCTGGGTAAAATAGTTGGCAACCAGGGGATATATGTCGTGGCATATAGCAGATGGACCTACTAAATCTGTCAACGCTGCATGGGTAATGGTATCAGCAGACCCACTGCAAAATCTATGACATAAGTCAATGTATGATGGAATGGTAATAACAAAGGTCTCAGCTGGCCACCAACCTCCTACTCTCGCAAGTCTAGCTACTCTGAAGGATAAATCATACAGCGATAAGTATGAGGGTGAGGATCATCGGAAATAGCATCAAAGCCATGCAACTATCTTCAACACCTCTCACCAAGATACCAATATGCACCAAATGCCGAGGGATAAGATAGGAGTGGAAATCTCCACCCGACAAGCATCCTAGCAACCTCTATAAAATCAAGGCCAATCGATACACTATGATGGAATGAATGTCATATAATCTGATGTTTATACATCCTCAAATCGATTTGGTTGTAGGAAACCAAATAAACATGATAGGATCCATTAACCCTGGACCCTCTATTGTCCGTGCACCAAAATGATAAACGAGGGAAAAAGTAGACGCCTCTGAAGTCAAAGTGACGAAACGAAAATTCCTGAAATACTCAAAATATAAGTACTGTAGCAACTCCCAAAAGCCAAATAATGAAACATGTGCATCCATAATGGTGCACTGTACATGTAGGCATTTGTACAAGTACGTAAGAATAAGCGTCACCCAATGATATAGAATAGCGCTCCCGAAATCCAAATGAGATGCTATCACAATAAAATCAACCGCTAAACTACTACTCGAGGTGCTAAAAAACAAGTTATCCATGGGGTATAGAACAAATAATCTCACAAGCTCAGGATCGTCATCAGGAGAGTAATGACTGAGTATGCTGTACATGGCAGCATGAATAGTGCTGACTCTAATAGCACCTCCGGCCTGATATGATGCAGTGGAAACGTAAAAGTGCGGTAGAAGATCATGAACAAGCACCGGATCACGCCATCGAGCATCATCATATGGAAGCTATGGAAAAGAGGCCACTCCAATGCTTGCCGGTAAGCATAGAGAAATCATGCGGTATAATTCATAGCTCAGCGCAAGGAAAGTGGAACGTGTGAGTGGTTTTATACTAAAGCAATAGCTGCGCATAATTGCACATCACCTTTTATAACATTGTCGATTCCTAGAATTGTAGAGTACATAACAAGTTAAATTACAGAGTGATAAATTAATTGGTTTTTCTAGTAAATGGTTCTTTAGATTACCTAAGAAATGATGGAATACAATGCCCGTGTAAAAGTAATACGACTCTATCCTTGTTTGCCAAATCCGTATGAAAATATCCAAGTGTGTTCGTTAAAGAACCCCACGAACGAATATTCCACGACTGTTTAAGTTAAATAAAATTATACTTATAAATTTGAACTAACAACGTATTGCAATTATTTTAATCATATAAAGAAATACTTACAGCCAAACTCGTCTGTGTGTTGACATGTACTTTGCCTTTTGGAAGCACGCGAAAGTTAGAAAGCATAGGCAATTTTGTCGTGCTAAGGTTCGGATCCTGAAATCCAACAAGCTCGGCGACTCTAGCGGAAATCTGACCCACAACCTTGTGAGCCATGCCCGTTCGACCACTCTTGCGGCCTCCACGACCTCCGCGACTTCCACGACCACCTTCGTCTTTGCCTTCGCCGTGATTATCGAGATTTTCGATGGCTTTAGTAGATCTTCTATTCCTTACTCATGCTTGTACGGTGTAATAATCTGTTCTTCACCGCCTTTGTCAGCGCCACTACTAATGCCTTCTTCATGCATGAACTTTTTGACGAATTCTTTTAGCAATTTATACATTTCTTCGAGCATGGATCTCAAAAATGAGCTTTAATTTGGGTACATAGTGATCGATTTAGACTGTTGGAAGCGAAAATCGGTGATTTTGGAGGAATACGGTGACGGAGCCGGCCGAAAAAATGTTGAAGGAGATAATGAATGAATTCAGCGGCTTGTATTTAAGATTATAAACTTATAACGACGAGGACTTAGCTGTTGTAATTTTAAAAACCCAGTCATATGGCTAGTTCCATCCTTAACTAGAAGCACAGCTCATTCGCTCCATTAAAAAAAAGAGAAAAAGAGCGAAAGAACAAGTCAGATTGTTGGTTATGGTCTTATATACAAGTTAGTTTCGAAAATATTAAGATTCCCTATCTCATCAACCTTTAAATATATGTTAATTTTTAAATATATACATGGTCTATTACATATGTTTATAGTCTCATGAATACGAAGTCTGGTAGATATAAAATTCCATAAATGTGAGGTTTCAATTATTTCCAGTTTTGCAAATACGAAGTTTCTTACGATTTCAAATTTATATGATGGATTCGAATCTATAGTTTCAAGCTTATAAGGTTTCAAATATGCACGGCTTTGAATATATCAACTTTTCAGGTTTATGTAGACTAACATACATATGATTTTTTGTACATAAGTTAGTTTCATATGAGTTTCTTAGATGTGCATTGTTTTATATATAAGAATAATCTTTAAGAATATTTGGATTTTAGATATATATACACGATTTTGAAGACGCATAGTTTAAAGTATATACAAGCTTTCAACATACCTCAATTTTCAAGATTTGTATATATAAAGGTTTCGATTATCATAAAGTTTTAAACAGGAGCTTCAAGCCTTTGAATATGGAGATTCTTGTGTATATAACTTCACATATTAAGTGTTAGATATATATAAGTGATTTTGTATATATCTAGTTTCTTACATATACTAGTTTTGAAAGATAATATATTTCAGATATTTGCATGAGTTTTAAATAAATAAATTTCGAAAGTATGAAGGTTTCAAAATATGTATTAGTTTTGCAAAGAAATCTGGGCTTTGTAACTGTTGATGTCAAATATATAAAGATATGAGTTGTTGGAAGTATACAATTTTGCTATATGTAAGAGTTTTCGAGTATATATCGATTTCAAATGCATATCATATTTCATAAAAAAAAAAGTTTAGCACATATAATTTCAAAAGGTATGATAGTTTTGAAAAGTATGGTAGTTTCAAAAAAGAATATCAATTTCAAGTGTATATGCCAGGTCTCAAAAGTGT
Organism: Allium cepa; assembly: GCA_030765085.1. Taxonomy (NCBI): domain Eukaryota; kingdom Viridiplantae; phylum Streptophyta; class Magnoliopsida; order Asparagales; family Amaryllidaceae; genus Allium; species Allium cepa. The sequence goes on along the minus strand of CM060941.1, from coordinate 829,002,472 downwards.
GAAGTTTCAAATGAATGTGATTTCATGTATGGACTTCATAAAATATCAGTTTCGAACATAATGGTTTTATGCATACATGTATGATTTCGAGTGTATACATTTCAAAAATATACAGTTTCAAATAAATGTAAATCCCAAATACATATCAATTTTGAACATAAAGTTTCATGTTTATGAGTACAGTGTTGAATATATGTTTTGGTTCTGAAAACATAAAGTTTAGAATGCATAGCAGGTTTTGTAAATACAAAAATTTAGGATATATATGTAAAGTTTTGGAAAAAATAAGAGCCCGTTTGGTTTCATTTTGTATTTTGAGTTTTGTGTTTTCAACTTGCACTAAGAAATAGCAAAAAATAAGAGAGGAATATTTATAATTCTTAGCCATTGCGATGACCATCGAACAACGAAAGAGTTGGATTGTTTTCCGTGCTTTCTTATCTCTTGAAACACAAAAAACATAATAATCTTGGCTTCTATTTTGCATGTTAATTTCACTATTCAAAATACTTCGTTTTTCGACAATACATACTACGGACGCGCTTTTGTATAGACGAAAACACAAAATTAAAAATGATAAGCCAAACGGGGCCAAAGTTTCGAATAAATTAAATCTTGAGTAAATGTGAGTTTTAAATTTCTACCATCTTTTGAATATAAAACTTCTTAAATGCTCGAGTTTCGCAAATAAAGAGGTTTTGGGTATATTTGAGTGTAAGATTCCATAATGTAAAGCTTGGCAAATATATATAAAGCTTTACGCATATCCGAGCTTTGGAATATGATGGTTACAAATATTTATATACGACGGTTCAAATACGCATATCAATTTCAAGTTTTGAAAAAGGGTGATCTGGGGCATGTGTACAGTTTCAAATTTGCATAATTTCTAGACTTGGGGAAAAGGCGTTAAGGGTAAGGTGATTCCAAAAATTATCAAGTGAAATTGCATGGATTAAGTAATTATGTATGGACCAAGTGAAGTCATAAGCTTCGAAAATTTTAGGGACATACCAAGTAACATTGGATGGTACCCATAATATTATAATTATTATAAGTATTATCCATCAATTGATGTCAGAAGTGACAAGTGACCTCGACCATATCAAATACAAGTATGGAACGGTCTTGGGTTTTTTGTGGTAATGTATTTTTATTATGCTTATGAATGTAAATGTATCTTTAAAAGAATGTTTTAATGAGTAGTATAAATGAAATGGTTCTAGATTTGTAGTGACAATGTTTAAGTAACATTAATCTTAAACCTTTTTTTATGGATTTGTGAAAGTACTTAGATCTTTAAAATGGATAATTTAAAGGAAATTGTAAGTAAGAAATCTTGTTAATGATTTATGAATATACATATACCATTTGAGATAAGTATATGAATACTTTTAAAGTGTTAGAAAAGTACAAATAAATAGTATAAATTGATAAACAACGTTTTATCAGATAAAAAAAGTTTTGCTAATAAAAGATGTTTTAATTAATAAAAGATTAATTAAAGAAAAAGGCTATTAGAAGTCGCTCATTGACTTGATCGTGCTTTGTGTGTCTTGATCATGCTTTGCATGTTTACTTGTTTATGGGAAACATTTAGTCATCACTTAGCACTGAAAGCCGACGAAGTCGGCTTGTCTATCTGCGGGAATTAAGACTGATGTTCATAGAGGGATATAAGCAATAAAGCTCTAACCTACCAGCATCACTCTTGATCATAGGATAGTGTGAGATGAAAATATTGGAAACATGATAGTATATAAGACTTGGTTTCCGTGTGCGATCGTTCTCACTATTGTTGAGTATGACCAAATTCGTCGATTCAGTCTTGAAGAGACTGTGATGGGTAAGTTCTTTACTTATCGTAAACCACTTCAAGGCTGGGATACATGAGATACTTGTTTTATCTCTTGAAGGTAGATCTGTTCGAGATGCTAGAATCCATATGTTGTTTCGAGATCTATTCGAGATGTAGGAATTCAATTGGGGATTCGTATACTGTTCGAGTGATGAAGACATGTGTGAAAGATGTCGAACATGACCTCGACATCGAAAATGGCTAAAACCGAGTAGGAGCATAGCTTGGGGTTTTACTAACCCACGATAAGATATTTTCACTCCAGATCTAGAGCATGCTTATCCATATTGCGTGTGAGAATGATGGTATTTAGGATCACGTATTTAGACGTGGATCAGTTATGTTTACCTTATGGTATATTCTATTTAGGGACATATGACGCTCGGTGGTAATTTCTGACCCTTGCATAGGAGAATCGGCTTGACCGAAGGGATCAACACGTAAAATCCATTATGCGACTGTTCCTTATCAAGTTTGATTGTACCCTCTTATATGTTGTTGAATGTAACCAATGTAACCATTCCAGCTATGCTATATATTTATATTTTTCACCATAGACATCATCTATTATATCCCCATATGTACTTATTAGATGGTGGTTCTTTTGAGGGGATAACTGTTATGGCATTCCATGCAGTCTTTAAAGTACTATTATATTTCGATCACATATTTTTTGAGTTTCTCATATCAGACTTAGGTCTAACACGTGGCTTTCATTTTCCTTTCCTCATGTTGTCTTTCGAGTAATCTAAGAAAGGCAGGTTTTCGTTAATGTTCATCGAAGCTTGAGAAGACGAGATGGATGTTTAATGTACCATAGTATTCTTATTTCCGCTGCATTACTGTATTGAACATATCAACATTTGTGAGAACAAGTTGTTATAACTGTCCAGGCCGATGATAGTACCTAGATTTTGTAATTCCGAAATCTCTATATCGGAGTAAACCTTTGTACTGTTTTTTTGGTTTTGTATATTACCTTTCCGATAGTGAGATTCTGATATTGTGTTTCATCTTCCTTGTTTTGTGTATTTTTATTTTACTCTAACGTTTTTCCTTCTCAGAACTTGAGTGCTCGGCACGTGAATACCACGGATGTATTAGTATTAACATTCGGAGGTCGAAAGGTCGAGATGTTACAGCTGGGTGGCGTTCATCCGACTTTTCGGCTTATGTTATGCCACACATGTTGCTTTTGACTTGATGAATTATAGGTAACTAAGTATTTAGGTTTTAGTCTTATAGTATACTTTATACGGCGATATTTATAAAGCAACGGGTACTTGAGTTGTCATCGTAACTACAAGTATATTGTTAGGGATGAAGTGACATGAGTTCCATAATATGTTTACTAGACTAGGACATCATCCATTTTAGATGTTCTTATATGAGTTTTTGGATATGATGTTATTTGAGTGTTGAACATTATGTCCATTGGATTAAATGACAAGGCACCATTCCATATTGAGTTGTCTTGACCAAAAAGTAGTTGGAATGAAATGGTGAGAAGTTAAGTTTAGGGAAAAGGTCTCATTGATAGGATGACATTACGGAATGGTTAAATTTTGGAATTTCAAACTACAAAACATATTCTAGGTAAACTTGGAGTCAAGATTATGCAAGGGATGCTTAATTGAAGGATCTAATTTCTGATAAGAAAAAGATATTGCTATCTAAATGCATAGAGAATGCAAAGGCGATTTTCATAGAAAATAACACTTGGAAATTTTTGGTAAGATTTGGAGGATAGTATGATTCTTTTCCATCATTCTTCAGATTGGAAGAAGGATAATTATTTAAGGATGTTCCTTAAAGGCCGACTTAAGATACATAGTTTGTGTTGCATGACAATTGCACATGAATAATATATCTCCAGTCAATTATCGCCAATGCTAAAATAATTTTAGGTTATAATTTCATTTAAATGTTGGACTATACTTAAGATTTTAAATTGTTAGATTTAAATAGGAATGTATACTAAGTTACCTTACTAGAATACTTGAGTATTTACTTACTTATATACGGATGAACTTAGGATAAATCCCTGCAGACTATAAATATGATACCTAGGTATCACGACTATTGAAGGTCTGGAGAAACAAATCAGAAATACAGCTTAAGTTGAATCGAATTGGAAAATAAGTTATGCTATTTTTAGTAGTTTAAGAAATTATTGGGCTTGGACATCCTTGGGTGAAATGGAGGAACAACAAAACTTCTAAGTTAGTAGATAATAAGGGGGACCATTTTATCGAATGGTCTTACCTTAGTATCTTGAAATTAAGTAATTGTTATACAACTGGATAACTTAAGGCATTGGGTATGTGCCTTGTGGATTGGATAAGGCTACATTTTCATTAGAGCGTACTCATGCTCAAGTTATCTATCTTTGTAACAACCCACCTTTTCGACCATTGAAAGTCGATGCCGAATGCATCCATAGTATTCAAATGTCAAACATCCAATCACTGGAAAGGTGGATTGTTAGGGTAAAATAAAAGAAAAGAACAAAGAATAGAGGAAACAGAATCTCACAATAGAATTGACAACATATAATATAACAAAGACAGTATAAACTATCTCTCTAAAATACAACATCAAAGTTAAAAACAAACCTTATCGGCTGAACAATTATGAAATTCTGACCTTACAATTGCTAATAGGTAAACCATATAATACAGTGGAAAATAAAACACTAGGATAGGTGAACATCCAGCTCTTCTCTAATAACTCCATATCACCAATGCCAACCTAAGGAAAACTTGGTCTGACCCGAGCATTATAATAAAATAAAATTCGGATCAGTTTGGAAAACCAACGTGAGAAAACTCAAGTAATCCGATGAATGTATAAAAATTCTATGAGACCACGCCACTAACACGGAACGAGTTTTCACCTCATAAGAACAACATCCATAGACGAAGAAATGGAAAACAAATCAGAACATCCAATCAAGAAAGAATAAAAATAAACAACAAAAAAATCCAAATAAAAAGGGTGGGTACTAGTAAGAACAAATCTCATACTTAATGAATGGGTATAAAAAATATCAAATTCCAGACTTGAAAAAATGGATACAAATAATTAAACATAGAGAAGAGCACAGGGGCTTCTCAATGCAATTAAGGAAGCAATTCAAAGATTTGAATTAACAACAAGGGAAAGAGAAATTTTTTTCAACAATGACTAGGAGGGTGCGCCCCCTTACCGAAAGTATACCTTTAGAAATATACTTAAAAACTCCGATGGCTCTCAAAAACCTCCAAGTCGGGCCCTGCCAACTGTTACCGAGTATTTGAGTATTTCACATCTCAGTGTGCACAACCGAATCCAATCTAGAGTGGATGTGAAAATACCTTAATGGGAGAACCCTATATATCTTGGCCCCCACTCACTCTGTGGGGTCTAGTCATTTTCGATAAAGGATAACAAAGCTCAAAAGAGCAACAAATCGTCTTGAATAGATGAAACACAAAGAAGATAGCAGAATCAAAGTTGATAGTTGATAAATCAACTATCAGGAATGATAAAATGGTTGTTAACACTTCTGCTTAATTTTCACATCACAATACTTTTAAGGACACTTTAAAAACACTCTTTAAAATATTCTTTTAGAAGACAAATTATATTTTCTAAGTGTATTAAAATAAAGATCAAAACAAATGTCAAAACATTGTTTATTACAAATCCTAAAACTATTTAAACTTAGCTTTATTTCAAAACAATTACTTTTACAAAGATCTTTTCATTTTTAAACCATTATATATAAATTTCTTCAACATTTAATATCTCAAAATATAATAAATCAATTAAATTTCTTTTACAAATTAAAACAAATGTTAATTTATCCCAAAGGATAATTTATAGTGCTTTTTTTATTACTTCCAAATCACATTAATTTTCCCTGAAGAAAATAAATCAAATTTAAAATCCTTTTTATAAATTTAAACCAACATTAATTATTTCGAAAGATAACTAATCATAATTATAATCTTTATAAATTTAAAAACAATATTAATTATCCCAAAAGATAATTTACGAAATTCATGATCTCTTTTAATAAACCAATCTATTTTGTTTATTGAAACAGTTAATGATCTCTTAAACACTTTTATTTAGTTAGAAAATCAATTTTACAACCATTATTAAATCACCTAATTAACTTTAAAACACTAAATCAGTTAGTTCACTTTAAAATACTTTCATTAAATTAGTTTATTTACTTTAATCACTTTTATTAAATCAATTAGTTAACTTAAATACCTTTTTTAATTAATTAATTAATTAATTTTAAATATAATTAGTTAAAATGATTAATTACATTCAAATATCATTAACTAGAATGACTACTTAAATTTCAAATATCATTAATTTAAAATGATTAATTAAATTCAATTATCCTTAATTAAAATTTTTAATTAAATTCAAACATCATTATTTAAAGCAATTAATTAAATTCAAATATCATTAATTAAAATGATTAACTAAATTACAATATCATGAATCAAAATGATTAATTAAATTCAAATCTCATTAATTAAAATGATTAATTATAATCAAATACCATTAATTAATTTTTTTTGTTAAATTCAAATAATCATTAATTAAAATGATTGATTAAATTAAAACATTATTTATTAGAAAGATTAATAAATTTTAAACATCTATTTTGTAAAAATACAAGCACAAGTTCAACACACACAAAGGGTTTAGAAGATGATATTCAATAAATAACAATATAGCAAAAATTGCTATAATGACACTTAAACAATTTAAATAGAATATCATGATTAATTTCAACTAAACATCAATATAAGCAGCATAAGAAAATAAGTAATAATTATTGGCGGGAAATCCTTAGGGTTTTTCAACAAATATTCCCCACAAAACAATGTTTATGGACAATATATATAATCATATGGGTCACAACAATTAAGCTAGTATGTCATCTGTTTTTCAAAACGCGATTTCAACCAAACAATCAATCAAACAAAACAATATCATAAACTATCAACCAAGCACTCAACAATAAATTTATAGCATCACATATATTATATAGTTTATTTAAAGGTGAATAAACTCACTGAAATTTCAGTGAATGCTTTTGCGTTCCAGTTTGGTCTAAAATTGAACGACGTTTAATTTTAGTCCAAAATTTCACTAGCTCCAAACTTGACCAAACTAATTTCAATGTGTTGTTGATGATCCCACTGGTGCAATGCAACTGAACGCGCTTGATTTGGATCTCATATGGAAAATATATTCAATTTACAAGATTTGGAATAAAACTGAATTAATTAATAAATTAACAACTTAATTAAAAAAATTAATACCCTTATTAATTAAAATCTTCATGTTCCCTAATCCTTAATGACTATGCCGGCACAATCCCTAATCCTTGAAGAGAAGCTGGAATGAAAAAAATTGAGAGGAAGAAGATAAAATGAATTTATGTTAAAGGTTGAAATTTTTGTTTTTATTACAAAATAAAAAAAATAAAACGATGATGTTTATAAAACATGCTTCTACAAAAAAGATCAAGAAAGAAGGCTCACAGAACAAAGCAAGAGACAAGAAAAGATGGTTCTATAAGCGTGTCTTTATTTATGTTTTGAAAAAGCTAGTCTTGGGGGTACTTCGCTACACAATATCCCGTTCGCATACGAGTTGTGAATGATAGAAATAGAAATAAAATCATGCACATCAATGTGACACAATCTGAAAACAACAATAAAATAGATATGCTATCTTATTCTAAGAAGTTTCAAAAATACCGACATGTGCCGCAAAATGAGTCAAACGGAAATTTATTTATTTTTCAAATAAAAAATTAAAGAAAAATTCTATATATTAAATTAAAAATACATCATTCAAAATCAATTCATTTTATTACAATTTTATTTTCTTATTATTTATTATATTCAAACCATTTATTATTGTAAATAAATTTACAAAATGAATTCACGATTATTGCTTAGTAATTAAAAGGAGTTAAATAATTACTATTAAATCCATTAAACTAATATTCAATTCAGAATTCAAATATATAAATAATCCCTATATTTGAACTTAAATTAATAAACTTAAAAAACCAATCATTAAATAATTAAAATTGATTAAATATTCAAAATTACAATGATAAAATTCTAGGATGTTACAATTATGGTGCATGTCGACATCATTTATTCGAGTTCGTAACAAGGATCGCAGAAGTTTGCCTCTGCACGTACATTTGGGTGTAAATTATATGCCACTGGTAAAGTAAATATGTTAAGGTCAAAAGAATGATCTAGCTAGAAGACTTAGAAAATGGATTTAATCCGTAGAAGGATAATGACTACACAAGCTAGGTAGAAAACATATGCTGACAGGAGACACATATATTTGAAGTCTGAGGTGGATGACAAGGTCTATGTGAGCATCTCACCGCTTAGATACGTTATTGGGTTGGTAGTTCGAAAAAAGATAGCACAAAGAGTTGTAGGGCATTTTCCAATTTTAGATATATATAGTAAGGAGTCAGCCTATGGTGCATAGCTTACTGGAGGGTTAGCAGGGGTTCACGGTGTTTATCATATGTCACACTTGCAAAAGTTTTTGTATGATGTAGCTACAGTGGTCTAACCATGTCAATTAGGAGAAGTTGAAGTAGATAAGTTAGTCACTTGTTCGTCATGCACCTACTTGCATTATTGGACATGGGACAAAGCGACTCCGCAACAAAATAATTAAACCGATTAGAGTCCAAAGGGGAACAACCCAATTGAGAGTACATGAGAGCTTGAGGAGAAAATCCTAGCCATCCATTTAGGGCTCTATTATGGTGAGTTTCTATTTAGAATAGCTAATTATCTATGCACTTAGGTTTAGCTTAGTGTACCCCATAGTTAGGGATATTTTGATACTAGGAATGGCTGTACATGTGTCATTATGACATGTTTAGGGTCATGGTGGATAATGGATGTATTTATTAAATAGATCTTTGGACACTTAGGCAAATATATTCTTGAGTTAGCATACACTCACATAATCACTTATTTCATTTTACCAAGTTATATGCATATGGTTATTGCATATGGATTGAATGATTGCGCATATATATAGAACTGCTAGTATATTTACATAGGATGTTGCATACATTTTGGATACAGGGCATAAGTAAGTGCATTAAGGAGGTCAATTAGATTAGAAGCCCGCCTAATTTTTGCATTAGTATAGGTTCATATTCATTCCATACCCATATGTACATATTACATTAGAATTTAAATTAAGGACAATGATTGCGAGGAATGAGCAAATGGTTGTAAGTATTAACTTTCATACATATGAGTTGCATATTTCCATCCTCGGAGATTTTGGGAACGAGATCCTTTTAAGAGGGGGAATGTAACGTCCTGTAAAATTAATCGGTAATTTAATAAAAGAAATTTAGATTTAAATATAACAAGAATAAAAATGGAATTTTCATAAATGTTTGAATTTGGCTATGAGTCTTGCACCATAGCGATCGTAGCGATTTTCCAGACAATTTCTATATATAATATTTTGTAATTGGAGCTAATATAAAAAAGTTATTAATATTTGAAAATTTGGAATCAAAAATAATTGAATAAGGAAAGAAATAATTGAAATAAGGAAGGCTTCACTGGACGACACCGTTGATTTGGCCAGTAGACCCCTAGCGGTCTACCGCTTCGAATCAAGCAGTCGACCGATCGATGCCTTCTGTTTAGCTTTCGGGTTGGCTGAACGGCCTGGACTTTGTAATATTTAATCGAAGGCTATCGCTATTTCTTACCTTTATAAATTAAATTCTAAGCAAATAATCAAAACCGTAATTAAATTAGCATGTAACAAAACCCCATCTCTCTCAAACCTCTTTCTCTTCAAATCGAAAATTCTTTTAAATAAAACCAAAACTAAATTCAAAAGATTGAAGGAAGAGGAACTAAATCAAGGGAAGATAAACAGACCAAGCAGAGGCAATTCCAAGCAAATTAAAAAAGGGATAGCTTTCTGGAGGTGAGTGGGTTCATAATTAATATGAGGATTTGTATGTAATTAAGTTGTTTATACCCTATTTGATCTAGAATTATTTTAATTTAATTAGAAACATTGCTTATTTAATAACTGTAGTAGACTGGGTATTTGACGGCGATTATAGCCCATATGAATATGATCCCTATGTAATCTAATTTTGGCTAAATAAATCCATTGGATAAAATTGATTAAGGTTGAATACATCCTTTATGTTAAATTGAATATAAATAGATATAACCCTGTTGATTCTAAACCTAAGTTAATTTGATTTACTGGAAGTGAATATGAAATTATATATGGAATTGAATATGAAATTGTGAAACAATCATTGATTAAAACTGAGAACACTAGAAATTGTAGATTTATAGATTAGGGTTTACTATAATGAATAATGTGTAAGTAAAAAAGAATGAACGATAATTAAAATAGAAAAAAAATAAAACAACTCTGACCGATCAGTGGGCTCATTGGAGCCGGTCGACAGCAAGTAGTCGACCACTCCAATGACCAGCGGTCGACCGGTTAACTATTTACAGGCAAGATTGAACCTTGGTCTGAGGCCTAGGTTAATACTTATATTAATTTTTATATATGGATGTTAGAATGTTACTGGGGAAGTCAGTTCCCTAAGTTTTCGGCTCCAGGGATTTACGGGACTGAATAGATGTGTATGTTGGCAATAAGGCCTAAACATTATTTATTCTACGTATTCGATATCCAATTAAGGGTGATTTTTTAATAAATTGCACTCACATATATTTCTACTGTGTACGCACAACACTGACGATGATGCCTAGAGAAGTGTATGGTCCGACACTAACGAGAATTTCCTTGGTATACACGGTAAGAAGAATGTGATACTGTGTTGTTGATGGATGCTTAGTGATGTGCAACATATGATGTTACGATACCATTGAGAGTGAATGTGAATGTAGCGGATCCTAAGATGTCTTTGGCGTGAGTCAGCATTGCAGGATCCACCTTAATGCATAAATACGATACGTGTACTCATAATTTGGGAATGTTATCCCAAGATCGATATTGTAGATGACCCCATATTGGAATAGTTCCAAAGGTTATTAATATGATCCATCGTTGATTTGGGGGTTCGATTAGTTTTTCGACCCTGATTGTAAGCCTTCACAAGATGTTGGGTGTAGGCATATTAGAGCTATAATTCCTTAAGTCAATGAAATCTACCTTATTAGGTAGCTTACAAAACCAAGTAGAACACCCTGGGTCAAACAAATTATAAATGAAGTCAATTGCATGTAATCACCATACATTAATGATGTAACTCATTCACTAGACTTTTGTCTGACCCACTCCTTTCATTTTCTCCACCACGAGATGACAAGATAGCGGTTGATTTGGCATAATATGTAGAGAAAGGAGCTAAGCATTGGACTTCCACAATTTTTAGTTGTTCCTCATGTAGCTATTTATTGTATTAAATGTCTACCAGATTTATATTGTACTTTAGAAGCACTGTATATGAGTTAAGTATTTTGGAGACTGTTTTTCTAAAATGTCTATTTTTTAGTACTATATTTTAACTCCTTCCGCTATGAGATCTAAAAATGTAGAATGTCTTAGATTTTATCCTGAAAATCTTAGTCTTTGTAATGCTTAAAAACCCGATAGCTCATATTTCTTGGTACGACGTGAGTCCGAAAGTCATCGTAGGCTTTGTATCGGTTTGCTTGTAGGTGCGGGTTGTCATACAGGCTAACATGTATAAATATATAAATGAAAGACTACGTCATCAATCTATGTCAATTTGCAAATAGCAAAATGGAGGCAAATGTTAAAATCTCAACCCTTCAAGCAAGCCAAGCAGCAATCCTAGAGGAAAATACCACCACTAATCATAAAGCAGCAAGATGCCTATAAATAAGCATTGATCCTAATGCATTAAGAGTCTTTTGGGAATTACGTAATTCGGATACTAATAAAATGTTGATTTCGTATATTGGAGCTTTTTGTAAAACCTCAATGATGGCAGACTTTTCCCTCAAATATTGTAATAACCTCTCGACTTTATATAGAACTCTAAAGAAGGAAAGGACAGTTGACATAGGGATTCAATCTGAACCACTGTAACTCTCGCTGTCTTTACTTGCAATATATTTAATTTTGACCTTATTTACTGTACTCGATTTCAGCTTGGTCTTTACTACATTAAAACTCAACTTAACCTCCGACATTTACCTAAACCCTTCGGTAACCAACTATCAAAGTAAATAAAGGATAATTCAATCGAGGCTTGTCCGTTGATCTCCGAGGTGTTGGTATGTGATGGAAAATCCAATCAACACGTATCTATTGAGTTAGTACATTATAGTATAGTATTACCCGTGTCAATCACTCTAAATTTAATATTGCATAACATATGTAATCAACATAAGTTTCTTACTATCATATCAATATAACTCACCTTAAACCTGCCTCAAGCCAACATTTCCCAAACTGGGTAAATACATTGAATACCAAGATAATGTAGAAATAGAATCTCGATAGTAGCATTTGTTTACAACCAAATATCGAGTCCTACCACTATCAATTGATTCACTAATAGGAACATATATGAATATCGGTGAACCTTCCAATCTTCCTTTACCACCATCCAGCTGACTGAATATAATTCAGATTAGCAGTCACTCTTGGATGTCTCCATATACTTCTGACCCCTCAAAATAACAGAGCAGATTGTGAAGCCTATAGTAACTAACTAGAGTCATGCCGAAGCATCTAACATCTACCTTACTCGTCATAGTACCAAGTGTTATGAAACTCATTAATGTTGACATCACATCATACTATACTATAATATCGTGCACCATGTCTTAACATCATCACTCAATATATTCGAAACATCTCAACCCATTCACATAGGCCCATAGAGTCTAAGTTCAATCTTACCTCAAAGTTGGTATTCAGATGCTTGACTGTCCATTTAGATGTGTGGTCAAACGTTCAGACGTCTAATGCATGTGTTAGAAGTATTATTGCTTGATGGATTATTCCTCCTGCTCTTCAGCCAACTGCATAATTTTAGTCGTTGGATACCTAAATCCAAACGACTCACTAAAAAATCGAAACTTAAAACCCTTTTATTTACACTATAAACTTGTGATTTTTATCTAGTTTATTCAATTGACCGATTTATTTCATCCAAACATCTGTTTGGCTGTTCACTTCCATTATTCTTACTGTTTTTCGAGTTTCACGTTAAGTATTTGTAACAAGTTTCATATAAATCATATACATATTTCATTATACATCATCTATGTGTAATTTAATTCTTTTTAAAGTGGTTTGACTATTTTTATCATATTATATATTATATATATGTGTGTGTGTGTGTATAGTCGTCTTAATATATAAATTGTGATTCTATCTTCTCTTATCTATATTTCTGTAGCGACCCGGATTTTTCAACATTCTATTTGGAATATTTAAATGATTTGAATGTTGAAATTGAATTATAAATTGGTTTGAATAGGGAAAACTTGGGTTTATTTAATAAAATAGATTCAGAATTTAGATATAGTTTTTAATTGGACAATTCAAATTTTGAATTTAATAATTGGAATTTGGGGAAATTATTGAATCTTGAGTTTTAAGCGTGATAAAAAAATTTAAAGACTTATAAAATTCATATTAGTAATACTGAAGGCAATGAAACTTTTAAAATTGAATTTGAAAGTTATATGTTCAATTTTAAAAATATATCATTTAAATCGACAATTTAAAATAGCCTTTCAAGGCACAGTCTCGGAATTCGACGAAAGCAGTTCCATTCGATCCGTAATATTGTATTATTATCGGATTTCAAATTTCATAGGTTTTGAAGTTATCGTTTGCCATACGAGAAGTAAAAGCGCTGAAATTTATATCGAAGATTTAATATAATAATTGGGTTCAAAAAGCTATCTTCTCCATACGATCGAATTAGGACTCGAAACCTTTTCCATTGCGTTCGAAATAAGGGTATAACATTATAAATGCCTAACGGCATGCCTCGATAGGGGTTTGTGATTTTAAGCTACATAAATTGAGACAATTTGTTAACTACAGTTATCCCTTACTCAATAAATTTCTGTAAGGACGCGACTTTTCGACGCTCGAAAACCGACATCAATACGTCCACTGTATCAACTGCCGAGAAATCGAAGGCCGGAAAACCGAACCCTTGGGGTTTAAGAAAAAGAAAAAGGTAGAAGAAGAGAGAAAAGGGTAGAGCAGAACGGAAAGAAACAACAGTACAAGATCAGAATCTCACAATCACAGCGGAACAACATATAATAGATAAATGAATAATCTTTAAACAAAGAACTATATCAGTTATTACATTACATCATATTACATCACATCACATCATCAGAGTGTATAACAATAACAACAACAAACAGCGGAAAAGAAATACTATATACTAGTGAATACGCCATGCCATCCATCTTGCCACCAGCAACTCCTGAATTCCAGAATATCCTGATAAATCTGACTCTTGACTGCCCGTGTGGAAATTGGTGGGCAACCAGAGTTTAGGAAGGAAAACAATAAACTCCGAGTCAGTCATGTGACTGGTGTGAGAACTAAAACAGTTTATTTTATTTATTTTTTTGAAACAAAGTACAGGATAATTTTAAAATAGATTCGCAATGCTTTTTAGAAAATGAGACTACCATAAGGCCTCCCGCACACACACACAATGCAAACGCAGAATCGGAGGAGATTTCTCCTTATGATAGTCAAAGATGCTTGATACGCGTTAAAAAGAAACATTTGATATTATTACTAGTGCATAGTGTAGGAAAACATTTCAAAAGTAAAGATATAAATCTTAGCCAACATACGACCATTATCGTATGCCTACTATAGCTACCATCTAAACAGTGGTGACCACCATAAGTAAATGGCAGGTTCTACAACTAAAACCGTACAAGGTTGTATTGTTTCTTTGGATTTTCCAACAAATGGTCAGGCTAAGGAACTTCCCATTGCCACATGGGTACGCCTTTGGAAAGACGACCTGAGAACCTAACCGGATCTCTGCCAACACAAGGCCGGCTTACCTTTCAAACTAGGTAACTACTGATACGAATATGTCATTCCCCGATCATGACCGATCTATCCGAGGATCCTCGATTTCCAACAACCACAAAGTAATAAATTTGCAGCAACAACATAGGTTAAATATCTGGGCTTCATACCATGATACCACCTCTATCCAGAAGGAATGACATACAGTAAAGGGGCGCTACCCCCTATGCCCCCTAATAACCTTGCTGCATCCTTCCTGTTTTGACCATTTCCGGGGTGTGAGGTCCGACGAAGTCTCGTCCACAAAGCCACGCTTTATACAAAAGCTGTGTTTTGATCATCAAATGCTCAACAGCACTTCGTATGCCACATTACCAATTTGGGAATGTATCACTAGTAACCATCAACTACATAACCTCTGAGCTCGTACGTCTCAGAGAAGGGCGTTAAGCTAAGAGAATAAATTCTCCGCCACCAACAGAAATATATTTGATAGAAGCCAGCTTTACATCTCAAATTGTAATGTCAGACACACAATCCATACAAGTCTGTTCCGGGCTCGAACATAACCGAAGGCACTTCCAAAGAAGTCCTTGCAATCCGGATATTCACTAATCACGACCGGACTTCCCGTCACTAAGGGTGATAAAACCTCTATATCGAAGATCAGCCGATGCAGAGTCATTCGACGGTAATCCTTCCGTTTTCACAAATATCCGGTCTTCAACACCGGTCTTCAAATGCAATCCATAACGACGTATCACATATTCGGAATGGGTTATACGACCCCAAGGTCCTTTCCCGGCTAACCCGAATAGTGAGCGCTTATTCAAAAATAAGTGTAGCATTCAAATTCAAGCAATCAAAACAAATACCTATTTAAGGGTAAATATTGATAGTCGGATTGTTTAACTATCAATAGGTATGCTCAACATCACCAGATTCCAAATAATTTCCCAAATTATTTATTTTCCAAAATATCTTTACTAGATATATAATTTCCACACTTTAACATTTGAAAACAAATTTCAAATCACTCTTCACCTTTACCACTTTTGAAAACAAATTTCAATCATTTTCCTTACACGGAAATACTTTCATTTCAAAATGGTTCATTTAAACAAATTAAATAAATCCTTACCGATTTACCTTATATTTACGTTCCAAATCCGTAAAATTCATTTCCACACTTCAAAAATAAATCAACTTTTATTTTTAAACAAATTTCCCTTTCTTTTATAAATTCCATAGTGAATTTACAATCCCCAAAATGTAACAACCCTATATTTTGTAATTATTTTATTGTATATTTTAATTATTTTAATATAAAATTTTGATTTAAAAACTTATTTTACTTATTTGAAATGATTAAATTTATTATTTACATATAATCTTGATTTTTATATGAGTTATAATTCCAAACTTGTGTAAGTTGAATATTTGCCTGAAATGCTGATTTTGGTCAAAATAGTCAAACTGTAACTTTCAACTTAAAATTTTAAAAGTTTAAAAAATTTAATTTTTTTCTTTTATTATGAAAGTACATAAAATTCTAAGAACACCACTTTTCGTTTCGTTGAATTTGGATGTAAATTGTGAAAGTTATACCCTTTACAATATAGTGCGCATATAGGGTTATTTAACAATGACTATTTTAAATTGTATAAATTACTTCTTCTTTGTTATATTTTATTTTAATATGTCATAATATGTTATATTATGTATATTTTGACTTTTAAGTATTTTTAAAATGATAATATAATTTTTCTAAAGTTTATTTGAATTTATTTCAATTTATAAAGCCTAGTTGGTATTTACTGCATTTTTCTTTATTTAACTTTCTATTTAATAAAAATTAAATTATTATTTTACCTTGAAAATGTTTTAAAACCATTTTTAATTCAAATTTTGTGTTAAAATATTTTTTTGTGAAGTAATAAATTTTCCAAAGTCATTGGAGATTTTCTTGTAATTTTTATGTCAGGGTTGCTATTTTTAAGCAATTTCTTATTTCCATTTTCTATTTTACTTAAAATAAATTATTTATTTTATTTTATTCTTACTTAGTTTCGGTTTTAAATAACATTTCTGAGTTTATTTTGTTTTTATAAAATTAAAAAGAAAAGGAAATGCAAAAGGTTTAGAAGGTTAAGAGATCTTAAAAGCCTGAAACGTAAAGGCGTTTTATCCGTTTCTTATTGCAATTAATACATCAATTTATTGATTTATTTTATACATTCACTTTTATTGCTTTGTTTTACTTTATTTTATTCATTTTACATGTATTTAAATTTAAGAAAATTTTTCCAAAGTGTATTGAAGTTATTTCTAATTTCCTAAGTCTAGTTTTCATTTTTCTGTGCCATTTTTCTTATTTTAATCATATCTAATTAATAATTAATTATTAATATTTTGTTTATCTGTTATATTTTCGAATTCTAACTGAAATTTATAAGTGTTTTCAGTTATTTAAGATGTATATGAATATATATATAGGAAGTTTAAAAGGTTTGAAAGCAAACAAACGTAAAACCGTTTTAACGTTTCTTCTTCCGTTTCTTTTCCAATTAATAGATTTAATTTCCTTTGACCGTTACTTTCTTTATTGTAGCTGTGCATTTCTTACCTCATTTTCACGTGAAAACATTCCTCTCCACTTCATTTTTCACGGCTAGAAAGGTTTGGTAATGGCTCCTCTTTTCCTCTTCTTTTTGCTCTTCTTTTTCCATTGTTTTCTCATGTGTATTGCTTGGCCTCTACCACCCACCATCACCATCATACTCTCCACCATCCCCTACCACTCTTCCTTAGCATCATCATAGCCAAGCATAAGTGTCCCTTAGGCCAAGCATTGAAGTGGTTGAAGCAAGGTCCAATCTATCTTGTTCATTTTGCTTTGTATTTCAAAATTGTTTCAATGTTATTTTATGTTGAATGTTTATATATTGTCTTGTTTGTTTTGTTTTGGGTTGTTGATACAAAATCATATCTTGGCTATCTTTCAACTCAAATCAAAAGTCGTGCAATTGTGCTTGTCGTGCCTTTGGAGTCGTGCTTGTAAGTTGTTTTGGTCTCTAGCTTCGAAAAAATGAGTCTTTCTCACTCTGACATTTATACTTATGAAAAGTGAATTGATGACAAGTGTTTAGTAATAAAAAAATGTTTATGCAAGTTAATGATGATCGTATGATATGCTATTCCATGTTATTACCATATTATTACCATGTTAAAACTGTTAATTTTCACCTGACATCTGATATATGACTGTATATTGTGATATTGACCTTGTTTATATTATTTCTGCATATGATCACACTGCAAGTTCCCTGTTAGAAAAAAAATGTTATGGGCTGAAATGATAGGCCTGAATGGTTTTAAATTTTTCATTTTGACTTGGGATGCGGGTTTGAAATGATAAAACCCGGATTTTCTTTGTAAATTACGGGTTGAAATGATATATTACCCGTATCACTTTACCTAGCGTAGAAAATTTTATACAGGCCCGTAGTTAAAATATGCTTTTCTAAAAATTTTAAAATATTTTAGAAATTTAATTATTATAATATTTTGATTTGAAATTTAATAAAAATAAGATTTTTGTAAAATATTATTGATTTTCTGAATAATTGTAAGTGAAATGAATTAATGAAAAAGTTAGAAATTTTGAACGTAAGTTATTTTGGAAATTTTGATTTAATTATAATTGGGAATTTAATTGAATATGAAATTATGATAAATTTATGATAATTTGAATTTAAATGAATTTAGAATGATTTTTATCATATTTATGATTTTTAATAAAGTTGAAATGTGATATGAATAAATATTTTAAGTTGAAACTTTGAAATATAACTAGAATTGGAAATTTATGAAATTGACGTAAAGTGAACTTTTAGTTAAGCAAATAAAAATAAAACTAAGTTATATTTGAAAATTTGAACTTAAGTGTTAAGTTGAAATTTAATGTAATGGATTTTAAAATTGAACATTGCATTTTAATAAGTGGATTATTATTAAATCTTGACTTTTGAATGGAAATTTAACACTGTAAAATCATAAACTTGAGGAAAATTAAATGATGTTATAAATGTGAAAATGTATGACTTTATAAGTTAAAAATGTTTTAATAAAAATATAACTGGTTGACAAATTTTATTTAATATTTGAAGTTAATTGACTGCATTTTTGAAATGATATTAATTACAATGTAAATGATATTACAACAATTATAAACACTGTAGTTGATGATAATGAACTAAAAAAAAGCTATTGAAAAAAACTATTATAGAAATTGTTGTAAGTACTATGATTTTTGAATTTAAATAAGTTTATTTGAAATTTAAGAAAACTCTATTACAACATTTTTAAACGTTGTCTTTTGTTAAATTGAACTGTTTTGAATGTAACTTTCCGCAGAGTTTTCTAAATGATGCGAAAAGTGAATTTTCACTGTTTTGATAAACTTAAGTGAATAAATGAACTTTGGAAGTTGAAATTTGTGGAAATTTAATAATTTAATTATTAAGCATAATAACTTCATTGAAATGAAAAAAAAAGAATTTTTGGAATATAAACTATTTTAAAATATGAATTGAAATGGTATTTTAGATTGAATAAAATGAATAATGATTTGAAATGAATGAAGTTTTGAAAAGATACGATATTTTGATATATTAAAATGATTTGAAAATGAAGTTTTGAAAGAATATGATATTTTGATATATTAAAATGATTTGAAACGAAGTTTTGAAAGATATGATATTTTTGATAGTAAATGTGACGCCCCACCTCTATGCTCACAATAATAAAGAGTATTAAAAGAAATACCGTCTATTATTATGTAGAATAAGGCTGGATAGGAGCGGCCATCCGTAGTTAGGCCTTACACTAGTATTGGTTATCTCGATAGGAGTGGTATATATTTTTTTATTTTTCATCTCCTATTTATTTACTCCCATCGACATACCCAATTCCAGTATAAAACGAACTACGATGGTTCATAATAGTTTAGGACAATATATATAATAATAACACAGATAAATCAAATGCGGAACACAAATATAACAGAAAGTCTCATATATATATATATAACTGAAGTCAGTTGATATACATGTGATACAATACATATGATACAACTACAACTATCGACTCTGGAAGTTACATATACAAGTACATTATCGTGAATAATATACATGAATATACAACATCATATACAATGACACGACAAATCCAAAAGATATGAAAAGTCTTCAAGCTCGAACAGCAACCCAAAGTAAAATATCAACAACCTGTAAATACTCGGTCTGACCTGAGTATTAAATTCAAAAGAAAATAATACACGGGTCAGTCTAATTCAAACTCAGTTATTAGTGCACAGAAGCAATAATAATTAAATATGAATAGATGACAGTCAAAGTAAATTCACCTATCCGATCCTTTAACAAGAAATCGGATAACGGTGAATATAACACATAATAGTGTTAAACAACAAATCAGCAGATTCAAATCATCAACAGAGATAAGTGAAAAGAATATCAATGAAGGTAATTTAGAAAACATCAGAATTGCCTAATCGGCAATTAACATCAAAATCTAATTATTAATAAATAACTAGAAACTCATAATCTAATTATCAATTAGATAATTAGATAATAACAAAATGATCAAATGAAACTAAATCAATTTAAACAATTGAAATATCACTTAAAAACATCAATTCTAATTGGCTGCAGTACACGCTAACACGTGTACTGCCTCGCCAATACGGCATATGTAATACGCAAAAGATCAATGGATCAAAAGTAATTGAAATATCAATAAAAGCAATACCGTGTGGCTGCAGTTCACGCTTGCGTGCACTGCCTTGCCACTACAGTGATGATGTACCCAACGAAAACCGTGTGGCTGCAGTTCACGCTTGCGTGCACTGCCTTGCCACTACAGCATATGATGTCATCGCAACTCCAAAAATTAACAGCCAATCAAGACTGAAAAGCCCAATCAATACAAAATGCAGAGGTCAAGTCAGTGACTCAACGCAACTGCAGCACCAAAGAACAAAGCAGTGGTACGCTACAACACAAAGGAATCAGACCACAAAGGTAATTAAAGTGGTCAGGCAATCCAAATATAAATCAATGCTCAAGGCACGGCATAAATATGAATCAAACTTATATATACTGCAATAATACAAGTAGCAGCATGCAAACATAAGGCACTACGGTGCAACTGGTCAAGGGTGCATACCAAAATGAAATATACAAGTAGCATTTCAAAATGGCAAACGACAGAGACAAGTGCATCTCTCATAAATGTATATGAATACTTGCAACTATGGTACAAATACAACCTGCAGCTATACACAATGGCATAGATGACTACAGAATATAAATAAGACTCAAGTGAATGCCAAGTGAATGCACAACTCAATGCAATCCCAACAGCAATGCGCATGTATTATGAAACCAAAGTGAGTATGCAAGTGCAGACAAAACGAAAGATACCAGTGACAGAAGCACACTGATATGCAATTTATATCAAACAGTGACACTGCCAATGCAAGGAGATCAAATGAGGTGTTCAATGCAACTTGGATCAACAGCACATGTATGCTGTGATAAATGGACAACTAAATAAAACTGGACATTGTAACTTATGAATGCAAAGTGCTATATAGTGCAAACACAATGGATGCAAAATGCAACTACGACAATCAGTACTGAAGCAAAACGAAAAGGTATATTGCTTCTTCAAAACAAAATGCTGGACAATGCAAACCCATGAACCACTATATTGCAAATGAACAGAGGCAACAAGAATGGTCATAAACAGTGCAACAAGGCCGACTCCAAAATGCATCAGCGAAGCAACTGAACAATGCATTCAAACGGTAACACTCGATCATGCAGTATAATTAAGCAGACCAGGCGACAACAACAAAGTAAAATACAACAGAGTAGAGACCAAACTTATAAGCATCTCAAAGCAAATGCACTGAAGTCAATATGATTGTGTGCAACAGGCAAACACGTTCCAGCATCAGGTTATACCACAAGGATAAATGCACAGGAATGGATTACACAGGTCAGGGAAACAACACATGTACAGAGACATTAACCACTTCGTCAAATAAAGCAAGGCCGAAGCCAACAAAACAGATGAAAACCTAGGTACAAGATTTGACAAAGTGGTGTGGCCGAAGAATGGCAAAGTCGATAACCCAAAAAAATCATCAATGTCAACAAAATCGAATTAAGTCAGACAAGTCACCAAACACCAAACAAAACCATATTGCTGAACATGGAAGCAAGTTCGAAATAGATGTGAGTAAATTAAATTACTCACCTGGTTTACGAAGCAAAGACGAACCGCTCAGAGATAAGTCAAATTCGATCAAAGCAACCAGCTGACTTCATCAACATTCACAAACCCTGAGCAACGAACGAACACATAGAAGCAGCCGAGCCAACCTACGAAGAAACGACGATCGATAGAGCAAACAACATGGAGTAATTTTTGATCAAGAAATTAAAGCCGGCAGCCTCAAATCAGAAGCCCTAATTTGGATCGAAGAGGAACGAACGAAGAATGAAGAATGGGCTGCCACCATTTTTTTTTCTTTCTTTTAGGTTACGATGAAAAAAAAATGAATGGATCGGGGAAAATGAACGGCATTAATAACTATCAAAACATCTAAAATAAAACAAGGGCTAGGATCAATTTTGAACGCCCACAACACTTAACAAATTATTAAAAAGATCCTCAACAGATTAAATTTCCCAGAAACAATTAGCCAGCAAAATTAATCGTTTAACAATGTTAATTAATTGTTATTTATAACTCCGGGTTGTTACAGACTCCCCTCCTTATAAAAATTGCGTCCCCGCAATTTTTATAATTAAAGGCGTCAATAACAATTATTTTTCGAACATAAACTGGTTAAGCTAGAAAAATAAAATCGGAATTACAAACGCCCAAGAAATCTTTTTAATTTTCATAAAAGGAATTCACCAATTCTCAACAAAAATCTAACTATCAAGTAGACAATCAGAAAACAACTAAACTGGAAAAATGCAATTATCATCAATATTCAATTATCAATAAGATAATTAGAATACAGAAATCAAAAAACAGCAATCTCTAATTATCGATACGATAATTAGAAGGCAGCATAATCTAATTATCAACAAAGATAATTATAAACACAAATCATAATTCGCGAAACTGCAATTAACTAGTTACCAAAACGGTAATCAGAACAATCAAATCAACAAATATTTCATTATCTCATGCGATAATCAAATTTCAAGTTAACAAATATTTAATTATCTAAAGCGATAATTAAATCTCAAATCAGCAAATATTTAATTATCAAAAGCGATAATTAAATCTCCAATCAGCAATTATTTAATTATCAAAAGCGATAATTAAATCTCAAATCAGCAAATATTTGATTATCTCAGTCAATAATCAAATTTCAAATCAACAAATATTTAATTATCTAAAGCGATAATTAAATCTCAAATCAGCAAATATTTAATTATCAAAAGCGATAATTAAATCTCAAATCAGCAATTATTTAATTATCAAAAGCGATAATTAAATCTCAAATCAGCAAATATTTGATTATCTCAGTCGATAATCAAATTTCAAATCAACAAATATTTAATTATCTAAAGCGATAATTAAATCTCAAATCAGCAAATATTTAATTATCAAAAGCGATAATTAAATCTCAAATCAGCAATTATTTAATTATCAAAAGCGATAATTAAATCTTAAATCAGCAAATATTTGATTATCTCAGTCGATAATCAAATTTCAAATCAACAAATATTTAATTATCTAAAGCGATAATTAAATCTCAAATATCTAATTATCACAAAGGATAATCAGAAATCTCAAACCATCAAATCAACAAATCAACTAATATCGGATTATCAAAAACGATAATTAGAACTCATATCAACAAATATTCGATTATCAAAAATGATAATCAAATCAACAAATATCCGATTATCAAAAACGATAATCAAATCTCATATCAACAAATATTCGATTATCAAAAACGATAATCAAATCAACAAATATCCGATTATCAAAAACGATAATCAAATCTCATATCAACAAATATTCGATTATCAAAAACGATAATCAAATCAACAAATATCTGATTATCAAAACGATAATCAAATCAACAAACATTCGATTATCAAAAACGATAATCAAATCAACAAATATTCGATTATCAAAAACGATAATCAAATCAACAAATATTCGATTATCAAAAACGATAATCAAATCAACAAATATTCGATTATCAAAAACGATAATCAAATCTCATATATCTAATTACCTGCAGATAATTAGATTCAACAAATATCTAGAAATCAATAAAGATACTCTAGAAAATCAACATAAAAGGTTGGATCGATACCAGCAGATGGCGAGTTTTAGCTACGCCGCACGTGCATCTTAGAGTGGCCGAAGCCTACCAAGTACTATAAATTTTGGCGCCCATCAGATGACCCGAAGGTCCAGCAGAGTGACCCGAAGGTCTAGTACTGGTAATTGACCTGAAGGTCCAGCAGGGTAGCCCGAAAGCCCAACAAATGACCCGGAGGTCCAGCAGAGTGGCTCGAAAGCCCAACAAATGACCCGGAGGTCCAGCAGAGTGGCTCGAAAGCCCACGAAAATCATCAGATATTCAATTAACGAGTCCGGAATTAACCTAAATAGAAAACGCACATGTCCTATACCACGTGTTTTACTAAATCGTTTGATTCTCTTCATCGTTTCCTTGAACATGTGAAATCATCAAAATCATCAAACAGCAAATGTTTCAATTGACGAGTCTGGAATTAACCGAAATAGCAAACGCTCATGTCCCATACCACGAGTTTTACTAAATCGTTTGATTCACTTCATCGTTTCCTTGAAAGTGCAAAATTGTGTATTCAAAAATAACATTTCACATTCTCAAACGGACAAGTCCGGAATTAAGCGAATCAGTAAAAGAAAGGGGTCATAGTCCTCGATTTTGCTGAAACGTTTAAGTCGCTTCCTCATTCTTTTGAAAACGCAACTGCAAAACTTCTGTAAATAATTTTCATTTTTATTTAATAACAATTCCTCAAACGAACAAGTCCAGAATTAACCGAATCGGTAAAAGAAAGGGGTCATAGTCCTCGATTTTCCTGAATCGTTTAAGTCGCTTTCTCATTCTTTTGAAAACATAAACTGAAAAACTTTTGAAAACAATTTTTATTTATAAAACAATTTGAAAACCCGTGCTCAGAACAGCAATATCAATAACAATTTCAATAAGGAAATTGTACTTCTCAAAACACCGTAAAAACGGATCTCAAAATCAGCATTGCGGAATAATCGCTTGAAAATCCACTTTAAAATTGACGGTTACTGAAGTCAATGCGACAGTAATTTTTAAACGTCAAAATCTCATCATAATAATTCGCATCAAAATATAATACCAGTGAATTTTCATTCATTGAAATGTCAGCAAAACACCGTGCTTCAAAAATTTAGCATTGGTGTAAAAATCCCGTTATAATAATAACGGCAACAAAATACGTCTCATAACCAAGCATCGGTTCAACGTAAAGTTAATGCAGTAACGTGCAACTTAAATTTGCACGTATACTACAAAATGTACAAAGAAATCATTCGAATATATCTTCAATGAAGATAATTCAAAACAATCAAAATCTAATCGACAAGTGATTAGCATCAAAGAAAACCAGCCAAAATTTCAACAAATCCGCACAGCTCCAATTGCTTCGAATCCTCAAATCGGATTCGAAGTTTTTAAAGAAAACAAATTAAACACAGCTATGTAAACAACAAATGAAATTTATTTCAATTTCATATTTTGATTTTTAAATCAAAAAGGTTACCAGCTGTACTCAGCGAAGACAGTCTCACTGCTTTCGATGTGCACTCTGATAATCAAAACACAAATTCACTTTTTATTTTTAAATAAAGCTATTTAAAAATTTATCAAAATTTCAAAACTTTAGTTTTGACTCAAAGCACATATAAAACATCGACTAATAGTTGTAACGCATGTTCCATCTAAGTTATGTTTTATATTATGTCCATAAACCCCAAGCTCTGATACCAACTGTGACGCCCCACCTCTATGCTCACAATAATAAAGAGTATTAAAAGAAATACTGTCTATTATTATGAAGAATAAGGCTGGATAGGAGCGGCCATCCGTAGTTAGGCCTTACACTAGTATTGGTTATCTCGATAGGAGTGGTATTTTTTTTTTCATCTCCTATTTATTTACTCCCATCGACATACCCAATTCCAGTATAAAACGAACTACGATGGTTCATAATAGTTTAGGACAATATATATAATAATAACACAGATAAATCAAATGCGGAACACAGATATAACAGAAAGTCTCATATATATATATATATATAACTGAAGTCAGTTGATATACATGTGATACAATACATATGATACAACTACAACTATCGACTCTGGAAGTTACATATACAAGTACATTATCGTGAATAATATACATGAATATACAACATCATATACAATGACACGACAAATCCAAAAGATATGAAAAGTCTTCAAGCTCGAACAGCAACCCAAAGTAAAATATCAACAACCTGTAAATACTCGGTCTGACCCGAGTATTAAATTCAAAAGAAAATAATACACGGGTCAGTCTAATTCAAACTCAGTTATTAGTGCACAGAAGCAATAATAATTAAATATGAATAGATGACAGTCAAAGTAAATTCACTTATCCGATCCTTTAACAAGAAATCGGATAACGGTGAATATAACACATAATAGTGTTAAACAACAAATCAGCAGATTCAAATCATCAACAGAGATAAGTGAAAAGAATATCAATGAAGGTAATTTAGAAAACATCAGAATTGCCTAATCGGCAATTAACATCAAAATCTAATTATTAATAAATAACTAGAAACTCATAATCTAATTATCAATTAGATAATTAGATAACAACAAAATGATCAAATGAAACTAAATCAATTTAAACAATTGAAATATCACTTAAAAACATCAATTCTAATTGGCTGCAGTACACGCTAACACGTGTACTGCCTCGCCAATACGGCATATGTAATACGCAAAAGATCAATGGATCAAAAGTAATTGAAATATCAATAAAAGCAATACCGTGTGGCTGCAGTTCACGCTTGCGTGCACTGCCTTGCCACTACAGTGATGATGTACCCAACGAAAACCGTGTGGCTGCAGTTCACGCTTGCGTGCACTGCCTTGCCACTACAGCATATGATGTCATCGCAACTCCAAAAATTAACAGCCAATCAAGACTGAAAAGCCCAATCAATACAAAATGCAGAGGTCAAGTCAGTGACTCAACGCAACTGCAGCACCAAAGAACAAAGCAGTGGTACGCTACAACACAAAGGAATCAGACCACAAAGGCAATTAAAGTGGTCAGGCAATCCAAATATAAATCAATGCTCAAGGCACGGCATAAATATGAATCAAACTTATATATACTGCAATAATACAAGTAGCAGCATGCAAACATAAGGCACTACGGTGCAACTGGTCAAGGGTGCATACCAAAATGAAATATACAAGTAGCATTTCAAAATGGCAAACGACAGAGACAAGTGCATCTCTCATAAATGTATATGAATACTTACAACTATGGTACAAATACAACCTGCAGCTATACACAATGGCATAGATGACTACAGAATATAAATAAGACTCAAGTGAATGCACAACTCAATGCAATCCCAACAGCAATGCGCATGTATTATGAAACCAAAGTGAGTATGCAAGTGCAGACAAAACGAAAGATACCAGTGACAGAAGCACACTGATATGCAATTTATATCAAACAGTGACACTGCCAATGCAAGGAGATCAAATGAGGTGTTCAATGCAACTTGGATCAACAGCACATGTATGCTGTGATAAATGGACAACTAAATAAAACTGGACATTGTAACTTATGAATGCAAAGTGCTATATAGTGCAAACACAATGGATGCAAAATGCAACTACGACAATCAGTACTGAAGCAAAACGAAAAGGTATATTGTTTCTTCAAAACAAAATGCTGGACAATGCAAACCCATGAACCACTATATTGCAAATGAACAGAGGCAACAAGAATGGTCATAAACAGTGCAACAAGGCCGACTCCAAAATGCATCAGCGAAGCAACTGAACAATGCATTCAAACGGTAACACTCGATCATGCAGTATAATTAAGCAGACCAGGCGACAACAACAAAGTAAAATACAACAGAGTAGAGACCAAACTTATAAGCATCTCAAAGCAAATGCACTGAAGTCAATATGATTGTGTGCAACAGGCAAACACGTTCCAGCATCAGGTTATACCACAAGGATAAATGCACATGAATGGATTACACAGGTCAGGGAAACAACACATGTACAGAGACATTAACCACTTCGTCAAATAAAGCAAGGCCGAAGCCAACAAAACAGATGAAAACCTAGGTACAAGATTTGACAAAGTGGTGTGGCCGAAGAATGGCAAAGTCGATAACCCAAAAAAAATCATCAATGTCAACAAAATCGAATTAAGTCAGACAAGTCACCAAACACCAAACAAAACCATATTGCTGAACATGGAAGCAAGTTCGAAATAGATGTGAGTAAATTAAATTACTCACCTGGTTTACGAAGCAAAGACGAACCGCTCAGAGATAAGTCAAATTCGATCAAAGCAACCAGCTGACTTCATCAACATTCACAAACCCTGAGCAACGAACGAACACATAGAAGCAGCCGAGCCAACCTACGAAGAAACGGCGATCGATAGAGCAAACAACATGGAGTAATTTTTGATCAAGAAATTAAAGCCGGCAGCCTCAAATCAGAAGCCCTAATTTGGATCGAAGAGGAACGAACGAAGAATGAAGAATGGGCTGCCACCATTTTTTTTCTTTCTTTTAGGTTACGATGAAAAAAAAATGAATGGATCGGGGAAAATGAACGGCATTAATAACTATCAAAACATCTAAAATAAAACAAGGGCTAGGATCAATTTTGAACGCCCACAACACTTAACAAATTATTAAAAAGATCCTCAACAGATTAAATTTCCCAGAAACAATTAGCCAGCAAAATTAATCGTTTAACAATGTTAATTAATTGTTATTTATAACTCCGGGTTGTTACAGTAAATGATTTGAAAAACGGAGTTTGAAAGATAGGACATTTTGATATTAACATGATTTAAAAAGAAGTTCTGAAAGATATGATATTTTGAAACTGAAAGGTAGTGTTGAAAGGGTATGAAAATTTAATATATTGAAATGGTTAGAAATGACTTGATATTTATTTTGATAAATATTTGAATTGAAAGATATTTTACGACGATATATTGAAATGGTTTTGGAAATGATTTAATCTTTATTTTAATAAAGATTTGGATTGAAAAGGATATTTTATTTTGAAGTATAAAATATTGTTTTAAAGTTATAACTACGGGTTATAATAACGATTGGTTGTTAAAGAGACCGGGATCGGATATTGTCTTATAGCCGGCCAATACCGAAAACCACTTCAACAACTGTGTACGCGGTGGAGATTCCAGAATGAAGTAGGATGGTGGCGACGTTCTCGAGGTATATTACGTGGACCCAACTCCCGTGAGTTGGCATATATGACTAAAACATGAGCTATACCGGGCTACACAAAGGGTCGCACCCTTTCATCGAGCATGCTCCATCGAAAACTATTCTATTACTGTTGTGATTCGATTCGGTGGCGCCACTTTGATTCGGGGGTATTGTTCGAGGTGGGCGGAAGCTGCTGGCTTGCCGTCACCACCGGTCCGGGAGTGCAAACGGTGTATCCACCCTGGCATTGCCTCGCGTGCCGTGTCATATCCTTATATCGAGCCTACTACGATTTTGGTTTTAAAGATCCGACCGCGTTAAGATTCACCATCCCCTTAACGCTATTTTCTATATGATTATACTTTACTGATTAGACACTACCGTATATAGCGTATATTACTACATAGTAAATAGTTTAACGGATCCTTAGAGGATGGGCGGTCCCAAGCATCCTTTAAGTTACTGATGCATTTTGTTATTGTTCACTTGAGTTGATTTACAGTTTATAAGTATTTATGTCCTGACTCGAGTGTTTTGTGTTTTGCTTTACGCTCGAGTCAGATTGATTGAGTTAGCATTCAAGATTCACCTTCGGCGTTAGAGCTTTCCTTGAAGATCCAGCCATCTATTTTGTTTCAGTATCCAGTGGTTCAGTGATGTATCTGATTTGTACCTGATGTATCCTGTTACTCTTCTGTTGTATCTTATTTAACCCTGATGTATCTCATATTTTATATAGTAGCTTCATGAACTACTATCTCCTCTTTTACTTCCGCTGCATTATCATTACTCTGTGTCTGTGATCTGTGATTTTATTTACTGTATATTCTGAGATTTGCCAAATTTTTAATTACAACGCGGTATTTTGAGCAATTCAATTCCGGCATGAGTGTCTACCTATACACTTATAATGGATGTGAATGGTTGAAAATACCGAGTCGTTACAGTTGGTATCAGAGCTTTGGTAGCTTTAGGCAAAAACTCAGCATATGGAGTGAATGTATTTACAGAATCACTTTCATTCGAGTTTGAATCTCTTCCTTTTTGACTCAATTCCTTTGAATTTTGGAACATTCCCTACGGTTCCAAAATCCATTCGTATCCCTCACTATTCATCTTCTTTTGATTCTGGAGTAACCCGTAACTCCGCTTCGATGATCTTTCTAGTGAGTCGGCGGTCACGCCAATTTCAAATTTAATTGAAAAAGGGGGAAAACTCCTTTGCAGTTAGCATCGATTCACCAGAGATTCTTATCTATCCTTGGTTTAGATGCTAATATCTTTTGTTATTTCAAACTCTAACTCTTGAGATCGAATGTAGATTTACCCTAGAAAAATCAACATTGATCTTATTCTTTAAGTCACGGTTGACCCGGTAAATGTTGCCCGTGATTTATTTAAGCTTATCCACCTCCCTATTTTGTTATTTAATCATCTTGTCTTTTGTTTCCAACCTATCTTCAAACATTGTGAATTATACTTGTAAATATATGTTTTTTTTATATATTGTGTTGTTTGAGTTGTTGATGTTGATTTGGGTTTCCAATCGATTCGTCTGATCAACGATATCGACAGGATTTCTAAAGCACTTTGACAGAACAAACTGACACAATATTATTTTAAAATTTGGTTAATGAAATAAATTTTGATATATAAGTAAATTTATGAAACTTAATGAAATGCTTTAAATTGATAATTTGAAATGATAATACTTAATTTATCATTTATTGTTCTACAAATAGATCTATAAATATTTGTTTATAAATTTATTTGGGAACTGAAATGTATTTAAAACAAGAATTTGAGGGTTTAAATTCCGATTATTTCGAACTTTGGTTTAAAGTTTTAAAAGGTTATATTATTTAAAGTATTTTGAATAGAATTTGTTTTCAAAGAATTTTAAAGGTTTAAAATTAGTGCTCTTCTCTTTGTCGCTGGAAAATAACTTCGGTGATGATCGCGACATCATCGACGTTCATTTTCGAGTTTCGAAGTTAAGAGACTGTTCTGTAGTCTTGCTACAGCTTTGTTTTGGGAAATTAAATTGATTTGAATTTCTAAAATATGACTTGATTTATAATATATATATATATATATATATGATTGAAATTTGATTTGACATATTATATATGTATATATATTATTTCTTATCTCTAAATGGTCTGAAGAAATCGGAAATTTAATTCTTAAATTCTATTTTTAAAGAATAATTTCAATTATAAAAAGAAAATAAAAAAAATTGAATAAATGATTTAAGGTTGAGATAATTGAATTGGAGAGTTTAATTTGTATAATACAATTGCATTCAAATATAACTTACCTTAATTTCAGAAGTTAAAAACGTAGTTGGATAATATACGATATAAAAAGATTTTATGAATAAAATTTGAGTGGTTATAATAAATGTTATACACTTAAATTTTAATTATAAAATGATTAACAGAGGTAAATATAATAAAGGGTAATTGAAAAACTTACAATAAATTAATGTTAAAAGAACTAAGAATAAAATAAAGCAGTTATAATAAGTGTAAGTATGTTTAACATGAGTGATAAATATATTGAGAGGAATAAATTTAATTTTGATTAGGAATAAAGAAGAATAAAATTTATTAAGTACACTGTGAGTGTAATAAATGATTATTTTTCAAACCCATGGTTTTGAAATTTGTTAATTTATGATGATTGGATAATAAGATAATGAAATTTGAGATAGTTAAGATTTATTTAACTTGTGTAAAGATTTATTCTCTGTTTAAGTTGAAATCTCCATGCTTTCAAATTCATTTCCTTATTTTGTTTTTCAAACTATCTTTTGGTTGTCCTTGTCATCCTTATCTTGCTATAGACTGGTATAGGCATCTTTCTATAATATTTCTGTTTAGAAATCTTTCTATAATCTTTGATAGACCTTTGGTAATCATTTTGAATCCACCTTTTTCGTGCTTGTGTTCTTGATTCTGGAGGATCTTGGAAAGATCACCTCCACCTTGTAAAACTTACCTATAACAACAGTTATCAGGTATAACTTCAATCTTTTTACCGTCATATCTTAATCCTATTTCACTCTATCTTTTCTGTGCGCTTCCATACCTCATTCCTTTTCGGGGACGAAAAGTTTTGAGTGGGGGAGAGTGTAACAACCCTGTATTTTGTAATTATTTTATTGTATATTTTAATTATTTTAATATAAAATTTTGATTTAAAAACTTATTTTACTTATTTGAAATGATTAAATTTATTATTTAAATATAATCTTGATTTTTATATGAGTTATAATTCCAAACTTGTGTAAGTTGAATATTTGCCTGAAATGCTGATTTTGGTCAAAATAGTCAAACTGTAACTTTCAACTTAAAATTTTAAAAGTTTAAAAAATTTAATTTTTTTTCTTTTATTATGAAAGTACATAAAATTCTAAGAACACCACTTTTCGTTTCGTTGAATTTGGATGTAAATTGTGAAAGTTATACCCTTTACAATATAGTGCGCATATAGGGTAATTTAACAATGACTATTTTAAATTGTATAAATTACTTCTTCTTTGTTATATTTTATTTTAATATGTCATAATATGTTATATTATGTATATTTTGACTTTTAAGTATTTTTAAAATGATAATATAATTTTTCTAAAGTTTATTTGAATTTATTTCAATTTATAAAGCCTAGTTGGTATTTACTGCATTTTTCTTTATTTAACTTTCTATTTAATAAAAATTAAATTATTATTTTACCTTGAAAATGTTTTAAAACCATTTTTAATTCAAATTTTGTGTTAAAATATTTTTTTTGTGAAGTAATAAATTTTCCAAAGTCACTGGAGATTTTCTTGTAATTTTTATGTCAGGGTTGCTATTTTTAAGCAATTTCTTATTTCCTTTTTCTATTTTACTTAAAATAAATTATTTATTTTATTTTATTCTTACTTAGTTTCGGTTTTAAATAACATTTCTGAGTTTATTTTGTTTTTATAAAATTAAAAAGAAAAGGAAATGCAAAAGGTTTAGAAGGTTAAGAGATCTTAAAAGCCTGAAACGTAAAGGCGTTTTATCCGTTTCTTTTTGCAATTAATACATCAATTTATTGATTTATTTTAGACATTCACTTTTATTGCTTTTTTTTACTTTATTTTATTCATTTTACATGTATTTAAATTTAAGAAATTTTTTCCAAAGTGTATTGAAGTTATTTCTAATTCCTAAGTCTAGTTTTCATTTTTCTGTGCCATTTTTCTTATTTTAATCATATCTAATTAATAATTAATTATTAATATTTTGTTTATCTGTTATATTTTCGAATTCTAACTGAAATTTATAAGTGTTTTCAGTTATTTAAGATGTATATGAATATATATAGGAAGTTTAAAAGGTTTGAAAGCAAAGAAACGTAAAACCGTTTTAACGTTTCTTCTTCCGTTTCTTTTCCAATTAATAGATTTAATTTCCTTTGACCGTTCCTTTCTTTATTGTAGCTGTGCATTTTTTATCTCATTTTCACGTGAAAACATTCCTCTCCACTTCATTTTTCACGGCTAGAAAGGTTTGGTAATGGCTCCTCTTTTCCTCTTCTTTTTGCTCTTCTTTTTCCATTGTTTTCTTATAATTTGCCTTGTTTTCTCATGTGTATTGCTTGGCCTCTACCACCCACCATCACCACCATACTCTCCACCATCCCCTACCACTCTTCCTTAGCATCATCATAGCCAAGCATAAGTGTCCCTTAGGCCAAGCATTGAAGTGGTTGAAGCAAGGTCCAATCTATCTTGTTCATTTTGCTTTGTATTTCAAAATTGTTTCAATGTTATTTTATGTTGAATGTTTATATATTGTCTTGTTTGTTTTGTTTTGGGTTGTTGATACAAAATAATATCTTGGCTATCTTTCAAATCAAAAGTCGTGCAATTGTGCTTGTCGTGCCTTTGGAGTCGTGCTTGTATGTTGTTTTGGTCTCTAGCTTCGAAAAAGTGAGTCTTTCTCACTCTGACATTTATACCTATGAAAAGTGAATTGATGACAAGTGTTTAGTAATAAAAAAAATGTTTATGCAAGTTAATGATGATCGTATGATATGCTATGCCATGTTATTACCATATTATTACCATGTTATTACCATATTATTACCATGTTAAAACTGTTAATTTTCACCTGACATCTGATATATGACTGTATATTGTGATATTGACCTTGTTTATATTATTTCTGCATATGATCACACTGCAAGTTCCCTGTTAGAAAAAAAATATTATGGGCTGAAATGATAGGCCTGAATGGTTTTAAATTTTTCATTTTGACTTGGGATTGCGTGTTTGAAATGATAAAACCCGGATTTTCTTTGTAAATTACGGGTTGAAATGATATATTACCCGTATCACTTTACCTAGCGTAGAAAATTTTATACAGGCCGTAGTTAAAATATGCTTTTCTAAAAATTTTAAAATATTTTAGAAATTTAATTATTATAATATTTTGATTTGAAATTTAATAAAAATAATATTTTTGTAAAATATTATTGATTTTCTGAATAATTGTAAGTGAAATGAATTAATGAAAAAGTTAGAAATTTTGAACGTAAGTTATTTTGGAAATTTTGATTTAATTATAATTGGGAATTTAATTGAATATGAAATTATGATAAATTTATGATAATTTGAATTTAAATGAATTTAGAATGATTTTTATCATATTTATGATTTTTAATAAAGTTGAAATGTGATATGAATAAATATTTTAAGTTGAAACTTTGAAATATAACTAGAATTGGAAATTTATGAAATTGACGTAAAGTGAACTTTTAGTTAAGCAAATAAAAATAAAACTAAGTTATATTTGAAAATTTGAACTTAAGTGTTAAGTTGAAATTTAATGTAATGGATTTTAAAATTGAACATTGCATTTTAATAAGTGGATTATTATTAAATCTTGACTTTTGAATGGAAATTTAACACTGTAAAATCATAAACTTGAGGAAAATTAAATGATATTATAAATGTGAAAATGTATGACTTTATAAGTTAAAAATGTTTTAATAAAAATATAACTGGTTGAGAAATTTTATTTAATATTTGAAGTTAATTGACTGCATTTTTGAAATGATATTAATTACAATGTAAATGATATTACAGCAATTATAAACACTGTAGTTGATGATAATGAACTAAAAAAAAAAGCTATTGAAAAAAAATATTATAGAAATTGTTGTAAGTACTATGATTTTTGAATTTAAATAAGTATATTTGAAATTTAAGAAAACTCTATTACAACATTTTTAAACGTTGTCTTTTGTTAAATTGAACTGTTTTGAATGTAACTTTCCGCAGAGTTTTCTAAATGATGCGAAAAGTGAATTTTCACTGTTTTGATAAACTTAAGTGAATAAATGAACTTTGGAAGTTGAAATTTGTGGAAATTTAATAATTTAATTATTAAGCATAATAACTTCATTGAAATGAAAAAAAAGAATTTTTGGAATATAAACTGTTTTAAAATATGAATTGAAATGGTATTTTAGATTGAATAAAATGAATAATGATTTGAAATGAATGAAGTTTTGAAAAGATACGATATTTTGATATATTAAAATGATTTGAAAATGAAGTTTTGAAAGAATATGATATTTTGATATATTAAAATGATTTGAAACGAAGTTTTGAAAGATATGATATTTTTGATAGTAAATGATTTGAAAAACGGAGTTTGAAAGATAGGACATTTTGATATTAACATGATTTAAAAAGAAGTTCTGAAAGATATGATATTTTGAAACTGAAAGGTAGTGTTGAAAGGGTATGAAAATTTAATATATTGAAATGGTTAGAAATGACTTGATATTTATTTTGATAAATATTTGAATTGAAAGATATTTTACGACGATATATTGAAATGGTTTTGGAAATGATTTAATCTTTATTTTGATAAAAATTTGGATTGAAAAGGATATTTTATTTTAAAGTATAAAATATTGTTTTAAAGTTATAACTACGGGTTATAATAACGATTGGTTGTTAAAGAGACCGGGATCGGATATTGTCTTATAGCCGGCCAATACCGAAAACCACTTCAACAACTGTGTACGCGGTGGAGATTCCAGAATGAAGTAGGATGGTGGCGACGTCCTCGAGGTATATTACGTGGACCCAACTCCCGTGAGTTGGCATATATGACTAAAACAGGAGCTATACCGGGCTACACAAAGGGTCGCACCCTTTCATCGAGCATGCTCCATCGAAAACTATTCTATTACTGTTGTGATTCGATTCGGTGGCGCCACTTTGATTCGGGGGTATTGTTCGAGGTGGGCGGAAGCTGCTAGCTTGCCGTCACCACCGGTCTAGGAGTGCAAACGGTGTATCCACCCTGGCATTGCCTCGCGTGCCGTGTCATATCCTTATATCGAGCCCACTACGATTTTGGTTTTAAAGATCTGACCGCGTTAAGGTTCACCATACCCTTAACGCTATTTTCTATATGATTATACTTTACTGATTAGACACTACCGTATATAGCGTATATTACTACATAGTAAATAGTTTAACGGATCCTTAGAGGATGGGCGGTCCCAAGCATCCTTTAAGTTACTGATGCATTTTGTTACTGTTCACTTGAGTTGATTTACAGTTTATAAGTATTTATGTCCTGACTCGAGTGTTTTGTGTTTTGCTTTACGCTCGAGTCAGATTGATTGAGTTAGCATTCAAGATTCACCTTCGGCGTTAGAGCTTTCCTTGAAGATCCAGCCATCTATTTTGTTTCAGTATCCAGTGGTTCAGTGATGTATCTGATTTGTACCTGATGTATCCTGTTACTCTTCTGTTGTATCTTATTTAACTCTGATGTATCTCATATTTTATATAGTAGCTTCATGAACTACTATCTCCTCTTTTACTTCCGTTGCATTATCATTACTTTGAGTCTGTGATCTGTGATTTTATTTACTGTATATTCTGAGATTTGCCAAATTTTTAATTACAACGCGGTATTTTGAGCAATTCAATTCCGGCATGAGTGTCTACCTATACACTTATAATGGATGCGAATGGTTGAAAATACCGAGTCGTTACACAAAATATCTATGAATATACGATTTCCAAATTGATTTCTAATATTCATTTTCAATTTATCTTTAAAAGATAAAATCTCAAAACATTCACTTCATATTGGAAAACATTTCCATACTTATTTAATAATAAGTAATTCACAAATCTATTTATTTTCAACACTTGGAAAACATTCAATATACTTAAATCGAAATTAAGTATATTCTTCATTCTTTAAAGAAATCGTGCACTTAAACACATTTATTTGAGTCAAAACGAATGTTGCGTAAAACATCGTTACGACGACCCAAAATCACTAGTATAGGGATTCGAAATTTAGATAGATATATAAATCCCAATACTATATAAAACATTTCCTTTCGGAAATCATTTACTATAACAACGGTGTTATAGTCCACCATTTCCTTCTATTTCTCGAAACGTCTATTTCAACAATGAATGTTGAAATCTATGGTTTCGATAGTCAATACATTTTTAAATATCTTTAAAACAATTAACTTCATTTTATAATAACACTTTCCCAAAAACATATCTATTTTCTTTAATAATATATTCACTGTCCAAAATCGTGAATATACTTCACTAACCAAATTCAATATTTTCTACACATTTTATTTCAAGGATAATTCGCTATCCGAAATCTCGAATATATCTCCTTTAATAACCTTCTATATTAAATTTATCAAATTCAATTGATTTCGGACTTATAAATTCCATTTCTATTTATAAAACTTCGGTTTATAAATCTCCTTTATTAACCACTTCAATTCATAACTAAATTTTATACCAAAAATCTAATTTACAAGTTAATTACTTATAAGTCCTTTATTTTACAAAAATTTATTCGTTTTATAACTTCACGATTTATAAATCGATAAATTTCATTCACTTAAGAAATCCAATCATTCTTCATTTTAAAACTTACAAAAACTCGTTTTATAATTCCTATATTTTTAATTTATAAATACCAATTTTATAAATCTTTTATATAAACCATTTATAATAATTCAAAAATCTCAATTTAAATAAACCAATACTTTTAATAATTTACAAAATGTTATTTAAAACTTATATAACTCCAAAATTATACTTAAGTATTATTTTCCAAAAAATATAACTTTTATAACAATAAAATTATAATGTTTATTTATTTTAACAATTCAAAATTTAATAAAACGTATACTTTCAAAAATCACTTTAAAATTCTTTTTTTAAAATCAAAATCATTATTTTAAAACTTCAAAAATGGATCCGATGATGCAGCAGCACCAAATAGTCAATCACGACATCCAAATATCATATATCGATATGATAATCAACAAACATCACAATATCTGTAAATAAATCAATACAGTTGAGGAATCCAGTTGGATCCCTCCAACCTGTTTCCTTGCATCCAAAGATGTTAGCATAATACCAATTTCATTCCAATACGGAATATCGCGGTATATAAGATTTATAAAATATTATCCGCTATTATGCGGCGCAATAGGGTCTCATCCGCTATATAATGCAGGAAATCAACTCCAAGTACATAAATAATACCAATGTCACTTTGCAGTGAAATATTCGCGGTATATGTTTTTAATAAATAACCCCCGCTTACTAACAGCGTATAATGTCTATTTTAACAATCAATAGATAACAATCATCATTCAAACATACAATCAAGGAATTTTAGATATAACTATTTAAAATTTAAATCGAAACTATTCGATTGAGTGAGAAGTTCTCACCTTGATTTCAATTTCTTTTTCAGCTTTTATTTCGAATAAAATTAAACACGCGTTTAATTTTATCCGAAATTCTCACTAGCTCCAAATGACTCCAATCCAGTTCCATAGCGTAGTGCTCGTCAATACGAACGCAACGCAAGTCATTTCACCAGATTCCGACCTCGTACGAACAAGTTATGACATTTATAAGTTAATACATATTTTTATATAAATAATTATACTATTCCTTTTTAATTTTAGACCTCAGCTCAAATCATCACCGTAGATCTCAAGCCCCAAACATTTGGCCACTCACGCACTCTTCCTCCTTCACGTTTGCCCCTAGGTGAAACACGCAAGAACACACCCATAGCCGCCCAAAACCAATGAATTTTCGCACCCCCATTCGACGTTTTGAAGACGATCAGAAGCTTTCATTTGAACGACCATGCCGAGCTCCATCCACGGCCAGAGCGTCATCAAGCTCGGCCCTCCCATTGCTCCTAGAATTTCGTGCGAACGGAAGGCCATCGCGCCCCCATAGCGACCACCACACTGCTCCATTTCCAATCTCCACCGTTGGATAGCAAGATCTTGGAGTGCTCTACGACTTTCCAGTTGGAAGTTTTTCCTAATTGTTGATGGATTGAGAGAAATTGGAGGAGATCGATGGAGCTTCTCAGCCATTAAAATGAAATAGGCGGCTGAAGCTATTTGAAACCCTAGATTGTTTTTATTTTGCAAAAGTGAATATTAAAGGTGCTTTTATAGAAAAAACGACGAACACTATTCATCTCAAAATTTCCAAACTCCAAATGAAGCCTGCCGGCTGACGTTTCTAGGGTTTACCCTGCATTCCGGACACAATGGAATAGGTTTCGAAGGCTAATTCGATCATCTGTGCGAGTTACGGCAATAAACGTTCGATTTTAAATTAAACCGATTAAACGAGTTTTCTATGCGTTTTGGCTTGCCCCGGACAAACGGTAAATCCGATTGACACGAAATTTGAAATTTTACAATAATATCACATTACGGATCCGATGAAACTGGTTTCGTCAAAGATCCTAGACTGTTTGAAAAATGGCTATTTTAACCCGTCAATGAAATATTAAAATATTCAATTTTCACAAATTTACTTTTAGTTTGATTTTAAAAGTTCTATAACATTATTATAACTCCAATATGATTAAATAAAATTTTACAAATCATTTTCAATCATATTAAACCCAATTTTCAATTATTTCTGTAATTTCAACTATTAAACAGTCAACTAAATTATCCAATTATTCGAAATAAAATTTATTCGACTGTTTAATTTCACTTATTAATATTTAAAATTAATTAAATATACAAATTTTAATTAACAGAAATTATGGGTCGTTACAAACTTTCCCCCTTAAAAGAATTTCGTCCTCGAAATTACCAAGTAAGAAAAAATTACAGAATCCATTAACTTTTCAAAACAATCCATTCAAATTGGATTTTTTTCAAATCTCTTAAGTGTTTAACTTTCCCAAAATTCATAGTTAAACTTCTTACAACATCTTTACTAAGTTTCCAAATCCAAACTTAGTTTTCAAAAATATTCTAACGCCTTAAATTTTCGAAAAAATTCGCCAGAGTCTCCTTTTCGCGGCTCGGTCCGAAAAAAAATATGACAGTATATGTATCACAAATATACATCTCATCAAGTGATGAGGCATCCCGCAGGGAAAAAAGTGTAAAAGTACGGTATTTAATCCGAGATATGAACCTTATATATTATTAGCGAGCATATACGGCTAATATAGCGCGAAAGCGAGCTCCAAATGCGAAGCAAGCGCAATCCGCACCTACTAAACACTCAACAAACAACGAGAAACATGTATATATGAAAATAATATCAATATACATCATATAGCAACATAACAACTACATGTGTCAACATAGCAATGCATTCAAAAGCAACAAATGCAACCATCAAACAACTATCATCCAATAAACATCCAACAAATCAATGTCTATCCAAATCAATTCATAACCAAATCAATATTCTTTCATTTCTCATTAATATTCAATGAATTGGTTTTCCAATTTAAATCACATTTGATTTGTTAACATTGGATATACTAACATTCATTTATTCATATTCAAGTTGGTTCATTTCCAAATCAAATTCGATTCTATTTAAGATTCACTTAACTTCCAATTTGAATTCAATTACATTAGCTTCCAATTTTGCTAATTCAATTTCATTAACACTTAATGAATTCATATACAATCAACTAACATCCATATAACAACTAATGTATATTCAACATAACCAAATTATTTAATTTACATTCATTTAATTTGGTTTAACACTTTTAATTCCAATTGGTTGGTATTAAATTGACTTCCATTCAATTATTCAACTTCCAATAACATTAGCTTTTAATGAATTAACACTTACATTCATTATCCCATATCAATTCTTTTACATTTGATTGATTAATATTTCATCCATTTATCAATTCAATTGCTAATTCCTTTAACAATATAAAGTTGAATTTCATTATATAACTCAAGTTCAAATTGTTAATGACTTCATTTCATTAATTCACTTATTAATTTACTTCGACACCAAAATCAACTTCATTCAACTTCACTTAAGTTATATTCTCTTTCACACATCATTTGTTTAACTTAACTTAAGTTTCCACTTATAAATTCAATTCAGATTCCAATTTTAAAGTAAATTTCATTTACTTTTACCAAAGTCAAATTTATTATCTCATATTATAAGTTCAAAACTCTTTTCACTTATATTCAATTCAGATTTCATTTCTATTTAACTTTCTACCAAAGCCAATTTTTTCATCACTTATTCAAATTCAGATTTATTTTGCTTAACAAATCGTTTAACCATTTTAATAATTGGTTTCACTTACATTTTCTCATTTTATAAGCTAGACAACTTATATTCAACAATTACCACTTGGATTTTATTGATTTACTTATACTTACTTTAATTTAACTCCATCCTTTAAGTTAAATTTATTCTATCAAAATTCAAATTGTATAAGTTATCAACTCATCTATCATTCCCATAATATTTTAAATAGGATTGCAGAGTTTTTTCACCCTTCAAAACCATTTTTTGAAACCAATTCAATTATCCTTTGAATTTCAAAACCAAATCCAAATTTTCCAAACAACTTTTACTTAAAACAATTTGGCAGCAATTCCTCTTTTGGAAACCCGAAAATGAACACCAATGATGTCGTAATCATCATCGGAATTATTTTCCAGCGACCGAAAAGAGTTTAGAGCTATAATTTCTCCAAAACAATTTTCCCAAAATATCAAATCCTTTCAAAACATTTCTCTGGAATTTTGTTTTTAGATTATAAATCACATTATATATAATTTGGATAATTTCACTTCTTATATATCTTTTACTTATATATAAATCTTTTACTTATATAATTTCACTTCTTATATATAAGATTATTTCACAAGTGTAAATCATTTTAATTATAACTTCATACTTATAAAAAAAATTGTTTATATAATTTATTCTTTTACAGCTGTTGTTTTTATTCAACAACCAAACAATCAATTCATATACACTTTAATATTTCTGAAAAATTATTTCCTTTATATATAAAATATAACCAAGGTAAATTTATTTCATTTACCCTATTTGAAAACAATATCGTGTCAAATTGTTCTGTACAAGTGTTTAGAGATCCCTATCAACAACGTTAATTACTCGTGCTGACCAAAATCCACATACCACTCAACAACCCAATCATCACAATATAAAACAATTTCATATTCACTAACAAATACGCGCTCGTATCTATTATTACACTCAAACTCATTCTAGAGTACTACTGACTCCATCTCTAATGAGTAATTCCCAACAGAGCCATGGTTGTCGCTTAACCATATGCTCTGATACCAAATGTAAGGACGCGACTTTTCGACGCTCGAAAACCGACATCAATACGTCCACTGTTTCAACTGCCGAGCAATCGAAGGCCGGAAAACCGAACCCTTAGGGTTTAAGAAAAAGAAAGAGCTAGAAGAAGAGAGAAAAGGGTAGAGCAGAGCAGAAAGAAACAACAATACAAGATCAGAATCTCACAATCGCAGCGGAACAACATATAATAGATAAATGAATAATCTTTAAACAAAGAACTATATCAGTTATTACATTACAACATATTACATTACATCACATCATCAAAGTGTATAACAATAACAACAACAAATAGCGGAAAAGAAATACTATATACTAGTGAATACGCCATGCCATCCATCTTGCCTCCAGCAACTCCTGAATTCTAGAATATCCTGATAAATCTGACTCTTGACTGCCCATGTGGAAATTGGTGGGCAACCAGAGTTTAGGAAGGAAAACAATAAACTTCGAGTCAATCATGTGACTGGTGTGAGAACTAAAACAGTTTATTTTATTTATTTTTTTGAAACAAAGTACAGGATAATTTTAAAATAGATTCGCAATACTTTTTAGAAAATAAGACTACCATAAGGCCTCCCGCACACACACACAATGTAAACGCAGAATCGGAGGAGATTTCTCCTTATGATAGTCAAAGATGCTTGATACGCATTAAAATGAAACATTTGATATTATTACTAGTGCATAGTGTAGGAAAACATTTCGAAAGTAAAGATATAAATCTTAGCCAACATACGACCATTATCGTATGCCTACTATAGCTACCATCTAAACAGTGGTGACCACCATAAGTAAATGGCAGGTTCTACAACTAAAACCGTACAAGGTTGTATTGTTTCTTTGGATTTTCCAACAAAAGGTCAGGCCAAGAAACTTCCCATTGCCACATGGGTATGCCTCTGGAAAGACGACCCAAGAACCTAACCGGATCTCTGCCAACACAAGGTCGGGTTACCTTTCAAACTAGGTAACTACTGACACGAATATGTCATTCCCCGATCGTAACCGATCTATCCGAGGATCCTCGATTTCCAGCAACCACAAAGTAATAAATTTGCAGCAACAACATAGGTTAAATATCTGGGCTCCATACCATGATACCATATCTATCTAGAAGGAATGACATACACTAAAGGGGCGCTACCCCCTAATAACCTTGTTGCATCCTTCCTGTTTTGACCATTTCCGAGGTGTGAGGTCC
The DNA here is from genome assembly GCA_030765085.1 of Allium cepa. Taxonomy (NCBI): domain Eukaryota; kingdom Viridiplantae; phylum Streptophyta; class Magnoliopsida; order Asparagales; family Amaryllidaceae; genus Allium; species Allium cepa. The sequence continues at coordinate 828,957,956 of CM060941.1, read as the reverse complement.
GACGAAGTCTCGTCCACAAAGCCACGCTTTATACAAAAGCTGTGCTTTGATCATCAAATGCTCAATAGCACTTCGTATGCCACATTACCAATTTGGGAATATCACTAGTAACCATCAACTACATAACCTCTGAGCTCGTACGTCTCAGAGAAAGGCGTTAAGCTAAGAGAATAAATTCTCCGCCACCAACAGAAATATATTTGATAGAATCTAGCTTTACATCTCAAATTGTAATGTAAGACACACAATCCATACAAGTCTGTTCTGGGCTCGAACATAACCGAAGGCACTTCCAAAGAAGTCCTTGCAATCCGGATATTCACTAATCACGACCGGACTTCTCGTCACTAAGGGTGATAAAACCTTTATATCGAAGATCAGCCGATGCAGAGTCATTCGACGGTAATCCTTCCGTTTTCACAAATATCCGGTCTTCAACACCGGTCTTCAACACCGGTCTTCAAATGCAATCCATAACGACGTATCACATATTCGGAATGGGTTATACGACCCCAAGGTCCTTTTCCGGCTAACCCGTATAGTGAGCGCTTATTCAAACATAAGTGTAGCATTCAAATTCAAGCAATCACAACAAATACCTATTTAAAGGTAAATATTGATATTCGGATTATTTAACTATCAATAAGTATGCTCAACATCACCAGATTCCAAATTATTTCCCAAATTATTTATTTTCCTAAATATCTTTACTAGATATATAATTTCTACACTTCAACATTTGAAAACAAATTTCAAATCACTCTTCACCTTTACCACTTTTGAAAACAAATTTCAATCATTTTCCTTACGCGGAAATACTTTCATTTCAAAATGGTTCATTTAAACAAATTAAATAAATCCTTACCGATTTATTTATATTTACGTTCCAAATTCGTAAAATTCATTTCCACACTTCAAAAATAAATCAACATTTATTTTTAAACAAATTTCCCTTTCTTTTATAAATTCCATAGTGAATTTACAATTCCCAAAATATCTATGAATATACGATTTCCAAATGATTTCTAATATTCATTTTCAATTTATCTTTAAAAGATAAAATCTCAAAACATTCACTTCATATTGAAAAACATTTCCATGCTTATTTAATAATAAGTAATTCACAAATCTATTTATTTTCAACACCTGGAAAACATTCAATATACTTAAATCGAAATTAAGTATATTCTTCATTCTTTAAAGAAATCGTGCACTTAAACACATTTATTTGAGTCAAAACGAATGTTGCGTAAAACATCGTTACGACGACCCAAAATCACTAGTATAGGGATTCGAAATTAAGATAGATATATAAATCCCAATACTATATAAAACATTTCCTTTCGGAAATCATTTACTATAACAACGGTGTTATAGTCCACCATTTCCTTCTATTTCTCGAAACGTCTATTTCAACAATGAATGTTGCAATCTATGGTTTCGATAGTCAATACATTTTTAAATATCTTTAAAACAATTAACTTCATTTTATAATAACACTTTCCCAAAAACATATCTATTTTCTTTAATAATATATTCACTGTCCAAAATCGTGAATATACTTCACTAACCAAATTCAATATTTTCTACACATTTTATTTCAAGGATAATTCACTATCCGAAATCGCGAATATATCTCCTTTAATAACCTTCTATATTAAATTTATCGAATTCAATTGATTTCGGATTTATAAATTCCATTTCTATTTATAAAACTTCGGTTTATAAATCTCCTTTATTAACCTCTTCAATTCATAACTCAATTTTATACCAAAAATCTAATTTACAAGTTAATTGCTTATAAATCCTTTATTTTACAAAAGCTATTCGTTTTATAACTTCACGATTTATAAATCGATAAATTTCATTCACTTAAGAAATCCAATCATTCTTCATTTTAACACTTACAAAAACTCGTTTTATAATTCCTATATCTTTAATTTATAAATATCAATTTTATAAATCTTTTATATAAACCATTTATAATAATTCAAAAATCTCAATTTAAATAAACCAATCATTTTAATAATTTACAAAACGTTATTTAAACTTATATAACTCCAAAATTATACTTAAGTATTATTTTCCAAAAAATATAACTTTTATAACAATAAAATTATAATGTTTATTTATATTAGCAATTCAAAATTTAATAAAACGTATACTTTCAAAAATCACTTTAAAATTCTTTTATTAAAATCAAAATCATTATTTAAAACTTCAAAAATGGATCCAATGATGCAGCAGCACCAAATAGTCAATCACGACATCCAAATATCATATATCGATATGATAATCAACAAACATTACAATATCTGTAAATAAATCAATACAGTTGAGGAATCCAGTTGGATCCCTCCAACCTGTTTCCCTGCATCCAAAGATGTTAGCACAATACCAATTCCGTTCCAATACGGAATATTGCGGTATATAGGATTTATAAAATATTATCCGCTATTATGCGGCGCAATAGGGTCCCATCCGCTATATAATGCGGGAAATCAGCTCCAAGTACATAAATAATACCAATTTCACTTTGCAGTGAAATATTCGCGGTATATGTTTTTAATAAATAACCCCCGCTTACTAACGGCGTATAATGTCTATTTTAACAATCAATAGATAACAATCATCATTCAAACATACAATCAGGGAATTTTAAATATGACTATTTAAAATTTAAATCGAAACTATTCGATTGAGTGAGAAGTTCTCACCTTGATTTCAATTTCGTTTTCAGCTTTTATTTCGAATAAAATTAAACACGCGTTTAATTTTATCCAAAATTCTCACTTGCTCCAAATGACTCCAATCCAGTTCCATAGCGTAGTGCTCGTCAATACGAACGCAACGCAAGTCGTTTCGTCAGATTCTGACCTCGTACGAACAAGTTATGACATTTATAAGTTAATACAAATTTTTATATAAATAATTATACAATTCCTTTTTAATTTTAAACCTCAGCTCACATCATCACTGTAGATCTCAAGCCCCAAACATCTGGCCACTCACGCACTCTTCCTCCTTCATGTTTGCCTATAGGTGAAACACGCAAGAACACACCCATAGCCGCCCAAAACCAATGAATTTTCGCACCCCCATTCGACGTTTTGAAGACAATCAGAAGCTTTCATTTGAATGACCATGCCGAGCTCCATCCACGGCCAGAGCATCATCAAGCTCGGCCCTCCCATTGATCCTAGAATTTCATGCGAACGGCAGGCCATCGCGCCCCATAGCGACCACCACACTGCTCCATTTCCAATCTCCACCGTTGGATAGCAAGATCTTGAAGTGCTCTACGACTTTCCAGTTGGAAGTTTTTCCTAATTGTTGATGGATTGAGAGAAAATTGGAGGAGATCGAGGGAGCTTCTCAGCCATTAAAATGAAATAGGCGGCTGAAGCTATTTGAAACCCTAGATTGTTTTTATTTTGCAAAAGTGAATATTAAAGTTGCTTTTATAGAAAAAACGACAAACACTATTCTTCTCAAAATTTCCGAACTCCAAACGAAGCGTGCCGACTGACGTTTCTAGGTTTTACCCCACGTTCCGGACACAATGGAATAGGTTTCGAAGGCTAATTCGATCATCTGTGCGAGTTACGGCAATAAACGTTCGATTTTAAATTAAACCGATTAAACGAATTTTCTATGCGTTTTGGCTTGCTCCGGACAAACGGTAAATCCGATTGACACGAAATTTGAAATCTTACAATAATATCACATTACGGATCCGATGAAACTCGTTTCGTCGAAATCCGAGACTGTTTGAAAAATGGCTATTTTAACTCGTCAATTAAATATTAAAATATTCAATTTTCACAAATTTACTTTTAATTCGATTTTAAAAGTTCTATAACGTAATTATAACTCCAATATGATTAAATAAAATTTTACAAATCATTTTCAATCATATTAAACCCATTTTTCAATTATTTCTGTAATTTCAACTATTAAATAATCGATTTAATTATACAATTATTCGAAATAAAATTTATTCGACTGTTTAATTTCACTTATTAATATTTAAAATTAATTAAATATACAAATTTTAATTAACAGAAATTCTGGTTCGTTACAATTTCCTTCCTCTTTATATATATATATATATATATATATACATACATACATATATATACATACATACATACATACATATATATATATATATATATATATATATATATATATCTGACTACAAAAAGGTTTTTCTGTCTTAAACCTTATATAAATTTAATTTCTTATATACATATATTTATTAAATCAAAATTGGAACCGAAGAAAAGAAAAGAAGAAAAAAACTGCAAAATTGCTTAATACCTTATTGTTAATTTATTTATTTTTCAATAAAAATTTAGTTACCTTGACTCGAACTGGGAACCAACCCAATGAGCTTCTGCCCTAAATCCTTGTACGAGAATGCTGTCCTCGTTGAGCCAATCTCCACTTCGACCCACTGTCCCAGACCACCATCCTCTGCCATCGACGTCGCTACTTCTGCTACGCTTGAGATTTCGACCCAAGGCCCGCGACACTTCCACCTCTCCGCGACTCTGACGCCACCGTGCCCGAGCCATCGCGATCGCCTTCGTAGCTCTCCATCTCTCGCAACTTGACTCATCACCGTCCAAGCCCCAGTCGCCGATCGTTGTGTTTGAGCGCCACGATTATTTTCTGTTGAATAGAACCATCTTCGATTTTTAGACTGAGGAACAAGGAAACAAAAAATGGAGAAGCAAGCTATTAAATTATGGAAATGAGAAGAGGAAGATAATTCACAGTATTTGGTTTTGAAATCTCGTTTTTTCCTCTGAAGTATAGGCCATTAATTTTTTTTAAAACTTGCTTTGCCTGCTGCGATAAAATGTTCGGCCATTGATTTATAAAGGAAGAAGAGGCGTGTTTTTCTTCTGCTCGATTTAACAGAACGAAGGCAAGAGGCTTGTCTGCTGCGTGAATTTGTAAAAGAAAATAGGGGGAGACAAGAAGCGATGTGGAGAGAAGGCTGTAATGATTTGAAAAAAACAAAAGTCGATGAAGGAAAAAGGTTTGATGGTGAAAGAATTACAGCTGAATGTTTGGTTGTGTATGTGAATATATATACATATATTAAATTAAATTCAGACTGTCTCGATTTACGTAGCTTAAAATCGCGAACCCCTGTCGAGGCATGCCGCTAGGCGTTTGTAATGTTATACCCCTATTCCGAACGCAATGGAAAAGGTTTCGAGTTCTAATTCGATCGTATGGAAAAGATAGCTTTTTAGACCCAATTATTATATTGAATTTATTGATATAAATTTCAGCGCGTTCAACTACCGTACGATCTCACGACAACTCCAAACACTACAAAATTTGAAATCCGATAATAATATAATATTACAGATCCAATGAAACTTTTCCATTGAATTCCAAGACCGTGCCTCGGAAGGCTATTTTTAAATGTCAATTTAAACGGTATATTTTTAAAACTAAACGAACCACCTTTAAATTCAATTTTGAAGGTTCTATTACCTTCAGTAATATTAATATAAATTTTATAATCTTTTGAAATATTTTTAACAAGCTTGAAACCCCGGATTTCATATTTTACCCAATTCCCAATTATTAAATTCAATAATTTAATTACCAAATAAATGGTGATATTTGAAATTCAAGTTGAAAATTAACTTTTAAATATTTAAAATTAATTAAATATTCAAATTTCAAATGTCTAAAATCCCAGGTCGTTACATACCTCCCCCTTAAAAGTGTCCCCGAAATTGTAAGTTAAGAAGAATGGTCCAATACACGTTAACTATTTTCCCCAAAACTAAACAGTTTTTAACAACTCCCCAAAACAAACTTTTTAATAAAGACATACTATCACCCTTACTAACTTCTCAAAATCACCCATAGCTTCTAAATAATATTATCCCCTCAATAATTCAAATTATAGTTTAAAACCAAATTCTAAATCATCAAAATTTTCTCAAAATTTTTCTAACTCCTTAAATTCTCGAAAAATTTCACCAACGTCTCCTTTGAGCGGCTAGCTCGGAACAACTACAAAATGCCTCTGCGGACCCCAAATTTGAAAAGAAAAACAAAAGCCAAGTGGCTAGATCAGAAAATTATCAAATTTCATACGACAATCTAAATACATACCATTTTGTCGGGCAATTCAAATTTATCTTCTGAAATCAAAAACATCAATTTTCTTTTGCTTTTAAAACACCTGTACATCCAACTTAGCAAAAATATCCAATCACAGAATCCAAAATCATTTTATTCACTTCCATTTCTGAAATTTCAATATTTTCTTTACTTGAGCCCATACAATGCACATATATCATTCGTACGCAATACAAATTCGATATCTCCCACGATCGCATAATTTCTTTTTCGAACTAGTATCGTCCACCCGATTTTCTAGTGCAGACTCAGATCTGGTTCCTTGATCAGAAACCCTAATTCTCCTTGCATAGCCATATACTATGATAGAGAATTTCCAGAATCAATCAAAAATCCATATCCAGGGTTCATCGTCGAAAATCAAGTGAAAAATCCCAACTCGGATCGATATAATTATCTCGAAACTCTATGCTCGAATCTGGATCAAATTACTATGCGAATAAAATAATATACCTACATCCTACGTATTTATCTCAATTGATTATATGCTATATCGATTTCTTTTTATTCACATTTACCTTGATTCCCGTTCACTTATTCACAATTATCCCATTTCACAACTTTTATTAAATCTTCATTCATTAACTAACTTAGTATATTCCTCAATTCCAAATTTATTTAAGAATTTCACCATCCATTTATTATGTCCAATATAAACATTTTATACAAGCTCTTATATTTATTCCCTCTTTATCACTTTGGTTTCATGTCCATCTTTATTCACTTTGCATTTTCAGTTCTCTTCGAATTCAATTTGCTTCGATTTACTAATTAATTTCAAATCTCAACAATTTTATCTCCAAACTTTGTTTATTCAACATTATTCAAGTCAGATCCCATTCCACTATTCAATCCTTATTCATTTACTTTAAATCAATTTGTTCATCCACTACCTTTTATTTCCAATTCCAATAAATTTTAATTCCCAGAACTTTGTTCTTTTAGTCCAACTCGAACTAATTTTTTTTTTTCAATTTCACTCTGCTTAACATAATTCAAGTTAAACATTCCGTTCCGATATTCAATTTAAAGTCCATTTACCCACAATCTGAATTTAATTTTTTCATTTCCAAATTTATTTCAACTTAATAAATTTTATTTCAATGACCATTCCATTTAGCTTACTTAGATTCTCAAAATTCACTTTTATTTAACTTCATTCATTTAAATTCCATTTCAATTCAAATTTTAAACTTCTAGAAGTTTCCAACCTATTTACATTCCATTCACTACTCTATTAATTTATTTCATCTAATTGGCTCACTTTTCCACTTTATTTCATTGCCACCTTTACTTTTATTTAACTCTTCTTAAGTTAAATTTTATTCTAAACAAATTTCAAATTTTTATAAGTTTTCAAACCCATTTATTATTCCATAAAATTTTTAAATTAGATTCTAGAATTTAAACAATTACTTAAGCATTTCAAAAATTATTTTTGAAATCAATCATATCCCAAAATCCTTTGGTACATCAAATTATTGCTTTGAATTTCAAAACCAAACCCACTTTTGCAAACAAATTCCAATTTACAACCTTCAGGTAGCAATTCCTCTCTTGAAACTCGAAAATTAACACCGATGATGTCGCGATCATCATCGGAATTATTTTTCAACGACCGAAATAAGTTCAGTGCTTTCACTCTTTTAAAAACATTTCAAATATTTTTAATTCCAGATTTCATATCCCATTCAAAAATATTTTCGAATAATATCACTATTATTCTTCCAAAGCCCTTGAAAATATTTTCAAACTCAAAGGAAATTAAATTTTCCAAATTTTCAAATTCAAAATCCTTTCAATCTATATTCAAATATTACTATGGAATTTTATTCTATTTCAATTATATATCACATTTATAAATTCACATTACAAATTCTATTCTGTTATATGAATTAATTTCCTTAACTTTGGTTCTAACATTACTTTCTTATTTCAATTTCCACACAATAATGATAATAATTTTAACATTATCATTCCCTAACAACCAAGCAACCATATATACTTATAATAATTTACGAAAAATTATTTCTTTCATATAGAAAAATAATTGAGGTAAAATTATTTCATCCATCCTATTTAAAACAATATCGTGTCGAATTGTTCTGTACAAGTGTTTAGAGATCCCTATCAATAATGTTAATTAATCATATTGACCAGAATCCATAATCCACTTAACAAACCAATCAACACAATATAAATTTTGTTTATATTCACTAACAAATATGTGCTCATATCTATTAACACACTCAAACTTATTCTAGGGCACTACTGACCCTATCTCTAATGAGTAATCCCCACTAGAGCCGAGGTTCTCGCTTAACCTTCAGCTCCGATACCAACTGTGAAGATCCGTAGGCTTTTCAACCATCTGGACAACGGCTACTCTCCACCGTAGCTCACACTGGTACCTCGAATTTTCTTTTACGGCCAGCTTATCGACTGCAACCAACCACTCTGGGACATGTAGGAGGAAGAGTCATCCGTTCGCCGATGACCCAGAATTTTGAACGTTTGAAATCAAAAAATTTAATTGATTTTAACTATTAGAAAAATTGTTTAACTTGAAATTCAAGAATGTATGTTCATTTGGCAATTAAATTATTAGATTTAATTATTAAAGTTGGGTAAAATGTTGAATCCTGACTTTTAAGCTGATTAAAAATATTTTCAAGGCTTAGAAAATTTATATTTGTCATACTGAAGATAATGGAAGCTTCAGAAATGAATTTGAAAACGATTTGTTCAGTTTTGATATTTTATCATTTAAATCGATATTTAAAAATAGCCTTCCGAGGCATAGTCTCAGATTTCAACGAGACTAGTTCCAATGGATCCGTAATATTGTTTTATTATCGGATTTCAATTTCCATAGCATTGGAGTTGTCGTGTGGTCGTACGATAAGCAAACGCGTTGAAAATTCAAATTGAAAATTCAGTTTTAACTGGTTCAAAAAGCTATCTTCTCCATATGATCGAATTTGGACTCGAAACCTTTTTCATTGCGTTCGAAATAGACGTATAACATTGTAAACGCCTGGCGGCATACTTTGATAGGATGTCCAGAATTTGAGTTGCAGGAATCGAGATGATTTAAATTTAATTTTAAAATATAATATAATGTATTTATGTTTTCTTTTTAATTTTCTGTAAACTACATCCACTTATCTATCCTGAGAGAAATGTGTCTTCTTGCCTTTCTTATCACGTTCCAGATATCATCTATGATGCTGAAACAAAATAACAAGTAAAAATCAACCGGCCAAACGATTAAATATTTACTTTAAACAACCGTTCTTTCCCATTCTTTAAATTTTCCATTTACTTCACAAATTAAAATAATGGCCGCCCGCTCTCTACACTTTCAAGTCAAAATTCGAGCAATTAGAAGCCATTTAAAATTCAAATCGGCAAATTCAAAAGCAGAGGGAGGCTCTGGGCACGAGGAATCGAGTGTACTTCATCGATCGAGTTGTGATCAGGGTTTCGATCTCGAAAGCATGGCCGCCACTATGGTTTGTCGTGCACTATTGGGGTGAAGTCGTGAAGATGAGCGAGGCGTTGGTGCTTTGGGGAAATTTGGTGACGAAGTCGAAATGGAAGCTAGGGCACGATACGAGATACATGTAGCGGTGTTTGAGATCGAGTTCTGGCGACGGGATGACTGAGAACGCAAGATTGTCGATAGTCGAGATTTGGCATTTGGGATCACGTATGATCGTGGCGATCTGGAGGAGAAGTTTTTGTGGAGGTCGACATCGAGCTACAGTCGAGATCGACTTAGGGCCTTCGTCGATTCATACATCATGAGGAGAGACTCGATCTGGGCTTATCCGTATTCGATGGTTGAAGTTTCCGACGATGTCGAAAAGGAGTGACGATGTCGAGATGCTGGATTTTGAATCTCCATTCGAGTAGGTCAGAAAATGTGAAGAAATCAAGCTGAAATGAAAATGAATTGCATGCATAATAAGAGGTGAGATCTTCACACTCAACTGGATTTTCCGATTTAATTTTAAATGGTTAAATTTAAAATTGTTGATTGCGTGCTTGGATGATAAATTATTATCAGTTGTATTGGATTAGACCCTATACGCCGCATAATAGCAGAGGATATTATATAAACCCATATACCGCGATATTCCACCTCGAAGTGGAATTAGTATTATATATGTATTTGGAGTGATTGATTTCCCGCATTATATAGCGGATGAGACCCTAAGCGCCGCATGACAGCAGATGATATTATATTAATCCCATATACCGCGATATTCCACCTCGAAGTGGAATTGGTATTTGATTGTTGTGCTAACATTTGTGGATGCAGGGAAACAGGTTGGCAACTGGATTCCTCAAACATTTGAATTGGCTTCATATGTTGTGTGTTGATTTATTTATAATTTTTATGTGATTATATTTGTGATTGAAATCGTTGATGACTATAGCTTAGCCAAATATATTTTTGGTATCGTAGGATACCAGAAATATAAAATTGGATTTTTGGAAATTAAAATAGAAAACTTTAAGTAATTTATCTTAGAGGATTGGATAAATTTAAAAGAAGGAATTTCATAGATTAAAAGTTGATTTTTGTAATCTTATCGAATAAATTCCAAAATATGGGTAAAAGGTTTAATAAATGGATTTCGAGTAATATTATTCAAAAGGTTGAAGAATTTATTTAAAATATGGATTTTAAATAGTTTGGAAGAGATAAAGGAATTTATTTTAAAAGAAAATAAATTTAGAAATCAATTTGGAATTTGATTTGGTGTTTAAAATAAAATTAGAAATCAATTTGAAAATTGATTTGGTGTTTGGAAGTGATTTTTGAAATCAATTTGAAAATCGTATATCAGTGGATATTTGGAAAATTTAAATTCATGATGGGAATTTAAAAAGGAAAGGGAAATTTGTTTTAAAAAATAAATTTGGGTTTATTTTTAATGTGTGGAAAGAAAATTGCAGATTTGGAATATAAACTGAGATAAATCAAGAAGAATTTATTTATTGATTTAAATGGTCCATTTTGAAATGGAAGGTGTATTTTCGCTGTAAAGCTGAGTATGTTTTTAAAGTAGCTTTCAAATATAAATTGTAAGTTTTGAAGTTGGTTTTAAAAAGGGTATTTGTGGAGAAATTGTTTTCTTAAGTTGTTTTAAAAATCTTTATAAGTAAAGATTTATTTAATTAATTATAGAAGTGATTATTTAAAGATTAATTTGATATTTTTTTTAGAAAATGGTTATTTAAATAGTTATACCCTATCTACTAATTTTATTTTAAAATTAGTTTGGACTTGAAGTTTTATATGAGATATGGGTATAAAATTTTATAATTAATGTTTTAGAATAAAGTGTTTTAAATTAGTTTTACTTTAAATGTTTCCAAGTATATATTTTTTTGACAAGTGATTTAAATTATTTTAAAGTATTCGAACTCGGCAAATTTTCGGTGGAAATAAATAATATTTGGAAATTTATTTCACGTAAGGAAAGTGATCTGAAATTTGTTTTCAAAGGATTGAAACGTGAAAAGTAATTTGGAATTTATTTTCAAAGGTTTGAAATGTAAAAATGATTTGAAATTTGTTTTCAAAGTGTTGAAATGTAAAAAAAAATATCATGCGAAGATATTTTGAAAATAAATAATTTGGAAAAATTATTTTGATTTGGTGATTGTTGATAATACTGATTGATAGTTAAATAACCGACTATCAATATTGGCATTTGAATTTTGATGCGACCAAGGGTCGGATTCCAAATGGATATTCGAAAACCACATCGAATCTTTGTGATGGATCTTTATTTAAAAGATCAAAGTGGAAAATTTGTTATGATTTACTTGAAATCTGAATGTAACACTTATTTTTAAAATAAGCCTTGTTATTCAGATTAGTCGGGAGAGGACTTTGTGTCATAAAACCCATTCCGAATAATGATATGACCAAATGGGATTGCATTTGAAGATAGTGTTGAAGTCCAGGTATTTTCGAAAATAAAAGGATTACCTGTTGAATGTCTCTGCACTGAATGACCCCGCTATAGAGATTTCATCACCCTTTGTGATGGGGATTCCAGATGTGATTAGTGAATATCTAGATTGCAAGGGATTCTTTGAAGTGCCTTCGATTCTGTTCGATCCCGAAACGGACTTGTATGGATGTATGTCTAATGTTACACTTTGAGATGTAAAGCTGGTTTCTATCAAATACATTTCTATTGGTGGTAGATAATTTATTCTCTTAGTTTAACACCATTCTCTGAGACGTACGAGCTCAGAGGTTATGTAGTTGATGGTTATTAGTGATACATTCCCAATTTGGTAATGTGGCATACGAAGTGCTGCTGATCATTTGTTGATTGAAGCATGGCTTTTGTGAAAAGCGTAGCTTTGTGGACGAGACTTCGTCGTACCTCACAACCCGGAAATATTCGAAACAGGAAGGATGCACAAAGACAATTTGGTGGTAGCTCCCTTAGGGTATGTCCGTTTCCTTCTGAAAAAGGGTGGTATCATGGTATGAAGCCCAGATATTTAACCTATGTGGTTACTGCAAATTTATTATTTTGTAGTTGTTGCTTTGTGGTTGAGGATCCTCGGATAAAGGTCGATAACGACCGAGGATGGCATACTCGTGGAGGTTACCTAGTTACAGAGGTAACCTCGCCTTGTGTTGGCAGAGATTCGGTTGGATTCTCGGGGAGTCCCTCCATAGGCGTACCCATGTGGCAATAGGAAGTTCCTTAGCCTGATCATTTGTTGGAAATCCAATCTCCAATGCGTGCCTTGTACAATTTTAGTTGGATAACCTGCCATTTACTTATGGTGGCATCTCACTGTTTAGATGGTAGCTATAGTAGGCATAGTTCGAAATGTCTATGCTGGCTAAGATTAATATTATACTTTCGAAATATTTTCTACGCTGTGCACTAATAATAATACAAAAAGGATTTCGCATATCAAGCATGTTTGACTATCATAAGGAGAAATCTCCTCCAATTCTACGTTTACATTATGTGTGTGGCGGGATGCCTTATGGTAGTTTCATTTTCCAAAAGCATAGCGGATTTCTTTTTATTTTCTTTGTGAAAATAACTATTTTTAAGATCTTACACCAATCTCATGACTGACCTTGAGTTTATTTTTCCCTTTCTAAACTTTGGGTGCCCATAATTCTCCATACGGGCAGCCAAGAGTCAGGTTATCATTACTTTGGAGCGAGGTCAAAAAAGTATGCTATGGAGATCAGGAGAAAGCTGGATGGCGAGGTGTATCTATAGTATATGGTATTTCTTTTCCACTGTTTGTTGTTATAACACTCTGACGATGTATGTATAAACTGATATAGTGTTTTTGTTTTAAAGATTATCCATTTATCTATTATATTTGTTTCGCTGCGAAATGCGAGATTCTATTATTGTATCTGTTTCTTCTTCTATCTTCTTCTTCTTTAACCCTAACAGTTTGGTTTTTTAGCATTTGACTGTGCGGCATTTGATATAGTGGACAAGTTGATTTCGACTTTCGGAAGTCGAAAAATTAGGTCGTTACACATGCTGTAATGAAGCAAATCCGATCCGCTTATATTTCACACCTATATATATACTGTTCGAATTGTCCTACTCAAGTGTTTAGAAACCTTTTCGATACAGTTGTACAGACTGTTCCAACTAAGGTTTATAAGCCACTCGATAAATCAATTAACGCAGTATAAAACCATTTATATTCATTATCAAATACGCGCTCATATCTATTATTACACTCAAACTCATTCTAGAGTAATACTGACTTTATCTCTAATGACTAATCCCTACCAAAGCCAAGGTTCTTGCTTAACCTTCAGCTCTGATACCACAATGTCGCGACCCGGTTTTTCGACCTTCGAAAGTTGACATCAATACGTCCACTATATATGACATGCCGAACAATCGAATGCCGGAAAACCCGACCATAAGGGTCGATGTATATATATTTATGTCTCTTGTCAAATTGCAAAAGTACCTCCGGACAAAGGAGACTCTGCCAAAAAATTTCAGAAATTTTGGAAGTTAGAAAATTTGGAAAATTTTTGTTAACGATGAATTGATTTCAAATGGTAATTGAAAAAAAAGATTTTGGAATTGGAATTGAAACTAATTGCTTAGTTAAAACTAAAGGATTAGAAAGGTATATATGGGATTTTCACTAAGTGAATTTTAGTAAGTTAATGGGTTTGGGGCATTCTTTCTGCCTTAACTATTTTAAGGGCGAAATTCTTTTAATGGGGGAGGAATGTGACGATCCGGATTTTTCAACATTCAATTTGGAATATTTAAATGATATAAATATTGAAATTGAATTATAAATTGGTTTAAATGAGGAAAAATTGGGTTCATTTAAGAAAATAGATTCAGAATTTAGATGTAGTGATTTGTTGGATAATTTGATTATTGAGTTTAATACTTAAATATTAGTTAAATTATTGTACCTTGAGTTTTAAACCTGGCTCTGATACCAACTGTGACGGTCCGCAAATACGTACCCCTTTTGAGCCGACAATATCCCACAACAGTTCAACTCAAAATGGACGGAAATACGAGTCTTTAGGGTAAAAGAAGAAAGAGGTAGAAGAAGAAAATAACAACATCAGAATCTCACAATCGCAGCGAAAAAATATAATATAGAACAACAGCTTTCAAATACAAAGAAATCTGTACTTTTGTATATACATACTATTACAGAGTACAACAATCATCCATCGCTTTGGACAGCTTATTATCTATCCTTACACAGCGGAAATAGTAATTCAAATACGGAGATACGTCTCTATCATGCAGCTCGCCTCCTGAGCTCTATAGCATATTATCTTGGATCTATTCAACGCGGTCTGACCCGAGCATCATAATAAAGCAACACCCTAATCAGTCTGAAAACCAGCGTAAAATATCACACTCGATTGGATCATTACATTTATGAAAATTCTTTAAAACAAAGGTATCTCGTAAGACCACATCATAAATAAATATGCTGGGTTTTTACCTTACGATAACCAAAACGTTTTTATCAAATTCGTCTAATATTATAATGGTGTCTATAGAGAGTAAAATAGAATCTAGCTGAAATGCTTGCATCTCACGTTCCAGTAATAGTTGGGCACAATCAAAACCCTACGGGCGCTTATTGGAGAATGGATTCCATACAATGGCAGAGCTACTGGGGTACCGCCCGTCGCAGTATCTGGCCTAGATCAGAGTACCGAGGACCATTCCCGATCCCCTGCAACGCAAGACCGGCGCTACCCCTTACTGGATAGTCCGAATAAGATCACCCCGCGTTTGGAGCTAACAACCGCCCATACAGCCGAATAAAAAGGGACATCTAGACAGGAGAAATCTTACCCTACTTGGGTGCTACCCACTTAGCCTTACTGCACCTCCTATGTTTTAGCCATTCCCGTTTGATGAGGCTTGAGGCTATGCATTACCTTTTTAAAACACATTCACTTAGAATGCTCATCGTCACCCTAACGTTGTTCTGATAGCATTCGTACATACAAGTTGCATTGGGTCTGGACAGACCAAATAACCATCTTCATCATCTTCACGGCCTTCATTCGTAACCATTCAAACTAGATCAAAGTGGTTTTCGGATAATTTAACCAGATCTCGGTTTCTTCGAAACGTTCAGCACATTGGCCAATATAGTAGTCGGTTATTTAACTATCAAATAACATTCACAAGCAATCATTAGGTCTTAAATAATTTTCCAACTTATTTATCTCATAATATTTACATCAGATATCATTCCCATATTTCAATACTTTGAAATTAGTTTCAAATCCCTTTTGTTCCAACATAATCAAATTTCAACCCTTTTTCAATACTTAGAATATTTTTCCCACTTCATTAGTTACTCAACACTTGAAAAGTATTCATTTTAATCCCTTTATCTTATCCCAAAAATCATTTACAACTTTATTTATAAATTCCAACTCGTTTTATACAAATTCTAAATTTCTAGATTTCCTTAGTTAATTTCTCTTAATATTTCCAAAGCTGTTTATGCTTATTTAAAATTCCAGTTTCACTTCTACTTCTTTTGTGAATTTTATTTTACCTTTCGAAGTTCACTTATCTTACACTTTAGAATTTATTTAAGTTCCCATAATACCCCTATAAGAGCTTTCTTCTAAATCTTATCCGTTATTATTAAACTTCGCTTCCCATCTAGAGAGGATTTATAATTGAATTTAAAACATTTTAAATTTTCATATACGAAATAAGAATAATGGTTTACTTTTAAAAATATGGTTTTGGGTAAACCAGAATATTAATCTCCTACAAGCATTTAAGAGTTCAGATTCACATATTAATGAATTTACAAAGTTGATTTATAAAATTAGAATTTATTAAAATAAGTAGTAAAATAGCTAACTTGGGGATATCCTATAACAGTATGGTAATTTAAAATCCCGTTTAAAACAATTTCAATTTTCTCAACAAAAGTCTATTCTTAGAAAATCCAATATTCGCCAATTCAATTCATAGGTTCCTCTTGATTCGTACCACGTTGACCTTATCACCATTTCTCACATTTGAAATATATTCCCCTATTTCCTTTCAACAATTTCATAACTCGATATAACTTCATGCCATAACTTATATTTTTACTATATCCACTGATATCAATCTATCTCATTTATAAACCCCATTTATAAATTTATGAACTCCCCTGAGCTTTCCACTTATTTATAAAAACAGATTCTGTTTAAAAGTCTGATTTTAATTTCCTTCCTTAATAAATTCTAATTTATTTCAAATCTATTTTTAATCATTACTTAAGTTCTTTTCCATAATTTCTATTAGCGCCAAAATTGGTCACTAACACCAAAGTGTAAATGAAAGCACCAACTAACAGTCACTGATAACAGATAAAGTGTGTGTAGGGAGTAATAATATGAAGAACAGTTAAGATTCAAATGAAAGCAGTAAAGAACAACAAGTTTTATAGTGGTTTGGCTAGCTTTGGCCTACGTCCACTCTAGAAGTTTCCTTTTTATTGATGTTCGAATCAATTACAGTTATAAAGTGGTAGACCGGCCTTAGTCTTAGGAAATAAAAAGTCAGAGAGCAGAAAAGAAGAAGTAGACCCCCATTTCTGAACCCCTACAAGCTGTATTTATAGGCGAATTTTGAGTTGTTGGGCTTTTTGAACGGTAAAGGCCCATTAAGAATTTCCACCGAGCCACATTCGTCTTATGCTGAACGACTTTCCACCGAGCCATCTTCGCCGAGCGACCCATGCCGAGCCGCCAATACCGAGTGAGGTGCGAGGTATCGAGTTGCGGGGTATCGAGGTATCGAGGTGCGGGGTATCGAGGTGCAAGGTATGAGGTATCGAGGTGCGGGGTATCGAGGTATCGAGGTGCGGGGTATCGAGTTATCGAGGTGCGGGGTATCGAGGTATCGAAGCATCGAGGTGCGAGGTATCGAAGCATCGAGGTGCGAGGTATCGAGGTGCAAGGTATCGAGGTATCAAGGTGCGGGGTATTGAGGTGCGAGGTATCGAGATATCAAGGTGCGAGGTATCGAGGTATCGAGGTGCGAGGTATTGAGGTATCAAGGAGTGTAGACCGAACGAAGTACTTGTGTTGTGCATTCCCTCCATTTCTTGACCAAATGACATATCCAAGTAAACTTCATCCTTCGAAACCAAATCCATCATACTCCAACCTCGATAGTCGTGAAGTTAGTTAGGTTGAATCTGCCTACTTATGGCTTCGACAAAAGGCGGGTGAACAATTTCCAAAATATTCTTCAAGTTCTTCTATATAATTTATTTCGAAAATCTCTACTTAAATCAATTTTACGAATGGTTAAGTATAGCCTAAATTAGTTAATATATATTTTATTCTACTTAATTTCCTTTAAAATAAATTCAATTTACAATATAAATATTTACCATTCAAATTTCCTTTTTAAATTCCTTCAATTTAATTATTCCTAGTATTTGAAATGCCCATTTTAATTTCCATGCTATTTAACCTTTAATAATCTAATCCACACACAACCCATATCAATTTATCCATCGCATCATATACCAATATATATATATATATATATGAACAATAAATAATTTTGAGAAATCCTGTTGGATCCCTCCAACCTGTTTTTCCTGCATCCATAGATGTTAGTCAACAAATAAAATACCAATCCCACTTCGAGGGGGATATCATGGTATAAAGGGTCATCCGCTATTATGCGGGGTGCATAGGGTATCATCTGCTATATAATGTGGGAATATCAATCACTCCAATATATATATATATATATATATATATATATATATATATATTACTATATAATATCATCCAATAGGTAAATTATAAATTTATCAATCAAGTCAGGCATCCAATAATTTAAATTTAACATTTAAAATTTAATAGGTTATCTTAATGAGTGAGAAAATCTCACCTTTATTTTTGTTTGCAATCCACTTCAATCTCGACTTGATTTCACGATGACTTTAGACCTTATATAACATTATAAGGTTCATTAACACTTGGAATAATCGGACGATTAATTATCATTTAATAAATTTACTTAACTAAATTTTTAATTTTACTAATAAGTTTCCTTTTAAAAATCCTTTTTTTTATATAAGCTCTACGACATTCTTAAAATTCCTATATTTTTCCAAAATCTTATATATATATATATACTTTTTTATCTATACATATTTAAATTAAATTCTGATTACTTAAAAAAACTGTTTAGTAGTTAAAATTTTCTTTACTGTAAAATTTCTTCTTTAACATATATATATATTAAATCCTAACGAAAATAAAATCACTTTCTAATATATATATATATATACATATATATATATATTATAAATAGAAATGGTTTTATACCTTACTGTAATATATTGTTTCTCAAATCAGACAAATTAATTAAAATCGAATAATACCTTGTTGCCTTAACTCTCACGACCATGAAAACTCTCAGACCACCATCGCTAGAACAACCTCGAGAACGACCCACCTTAAGATCTCGTGCGCTTCCACATCGTTTGCCATGCCGCAGCCCTCCACATTGCCACCATCTCCCAAACGAGCATGAACTCAGCCTCATAAGAGACACCTCCCACCATGACGGCCAGTCAAGCTTGCGCTTTCGCCTCCACGATTGAGATCCACTCGAGCCACTCTAAGTCGCAGTCGTGGCCACTCGCGTGCCTCCATCAAGTCGCTGTACCGCCCATAGCTTGTGTCGCCGTGCCTATGAGAAATCGCTATGCATTTCGATCGCGATACTATTTTTTACGGTAATCGATTTGAGGAAAAAACGGCA
Organism: Allium cepa; assembly: GCA_030765085.1. Classification (NCBI taxonomy): domain Eukaryota; kingdom Viridiplantae; phylum Streptophyta; class Magnoliopsida; order Asparagales; family Amaryllidaceae; genus Allium; species Allium cepa. Next base: position 828,938,445 of record CM060941.1, on the reverse strand, counting down.
CAAGATTGACATTATTTTCTCTCGGCCATTTTTTGTGAATATCTCCGAGCAATTGATTTGAAAGAATCTGAATTGAAAAGAGGGGAAAAGGAAATTCTCGATTTGTTTGAACTGAAAAGATGAAGGAGGGGGGAAACAATCTCGCTTATAAAGGAAGAACAGGATTCTCATTCGGCCACTTTTTTTAATCAATTTGAGAATGGGGGAAAGAAAAGAAGGAAACGAATGCGATTCAACAAAGAAAAGGACGGTCTTGTGCAAGGAAAAAGACGAACAAGATGTGAAAGCTCACGTGTTGGATGCCTGCTACAGAGAAGGCAAAAGTTCTTATGGTGAAACGAAGCAGGCTGATGGAATGGAATTTCGGCTGTTGACTAGGGTATATTAATTTATATATTAATTAAATACAAATTGTCTCGACTACGTAATTTAAAATCACGAGCCCCTATCGAGGCGTGTCGCTAGGCATTTATAATGTTATACCCTTATTTCAAACGCAATGAAAAAGGTTTTGAGTCCTAATTTGATCGTATGAAGGAGATAGCTTTTTGGAACCAATTATTATATTAAACCTTCGATATAAGTTTCAACACGTTTACATCTCGTACGGCTAAACGATAACTTCAAAAGCTACGAAATTTGAAATTCGATAATAATACAATATTACAGATCCAATGGAACCGGTTTCGTCGAATTCCGAGACTGTGCCTCGGAAGGCTGTTTTAAATTGTCGATTTAAATGATATATTTTTAAAATTGAACAGATCACTTTCAAATTCAATTTTAAAAGTGGCATTGCCTTCAGTATTACTAATATGAATTTTATAAGCCTTTAAATTATTTTTCAAGCTTACAACTCAAGACTCGATAATTTTCCCAAATTCCAATTATTAAATTCAAAAGTTGAATTGCCCAATAAATCACTATATCTAAATTCTGAATCTATTTTATTAAATAAACCCAAGTTATCCTATTCAAACCAATTTATAATTCAATTTCAATATTTAAAATCATTTAAATATTCCAAATTAAATGTTGAAAAATCCGGGTCGTTACAATTTTCATATCATTTATCTTCATGGCATTATTATAATGGTTATTAACACATGTTAATTATTTCATTATCACTTTAATTGGGTTGACCATGCAATGTCCAAGTTTACACATCATTATTTACATACTACATACGATTAATACATCCTATAATTCATTAACTTAACTATGTTTATTCATCTTCCCCATTTGTATAGTTCAAAGTTACAGTTTACCTCTAATGGCTAATTTTTTAGATCTACATTTACATAATTACAAATACCAAAACTTTGTGTAGTTCAAAATATATTCTAATTATAGAGGCTAGTAACATAACACGTGCTATAATCAATGACTTAGGCGCATAGATAATGTCACGACCTGAAATCCAGCGATTGAAAATCGACATCAAATACTTCAGTTGTATTCGACTGCCGCAGATTCAAACGTCGAATTTCAGTTCGGATGGAGCTTATAACAACATTAGATGATTATAAACAGTCGAAAACAAAATGAATATCATATATCAACATCATAGAAACAACAACATCATCACAACATCCATCACAACATCAGAGCTTATATACAAGATACAACAATAAAGCGATAACAAATCTATCTCAACTTCAAGAGAATTCCAACATACTTCGACTTTGAGAAGATCCTTCTAAAACTCCAAACACTTCAAAAGATTTCCAAGGCCAAAAGCTTCCAAAAGACTCCGATAGCTCCTAAAAGACTTCAAAACGATTCCAAGCTACTCCAAAACACGGATAACCTGCTTCTAGGCTGCCCATGTGGAAATTATGGGCACTCAGAGTTTAGAAAGGAAGCAATAAACTCTAGGTCAGTCATGGGATTGGTATGAGTAAACAAAAATAGTTGTTTAAACGAAAACAGTTTATAAAATAAATTTGTTCATGCTCTTGGAAAATGAAACTACCATAGGACCTCCCATCACACACATAATGCAATAGCAGAATTGGAGGAGATTTCTTCTTATGATAGTCAAACATGCTTGATGTGAGAAAATTCTTTGATATTATTACTAGTGCATAGTGTGGAAAATCATGTCGGAAGTATAATATTAATCTTAGCCAGCATACCATATTTCGTCGTATGCCTACTATAGCTACCATGTTTTGTAGCAGGTTACCGCCACGCTGCATGGCAAGTTATACAACTAAAACCATACATGGCTCATATTGTTTCTTTGGATTTCCAACAAATGGTCAGGCTAAGAAACTTTCTTAAAAATAAGACGCCTTTGGAGGGACGCCCCCAAGAACCAAACAGGTTCCCTACCAACACAAGGCCGGGCTTACCTCTGTAACTAGGTAACACCTACAAGTAAGCCATCCCCGGTCGTTACCGACCTTTATCCCGGGATTCACCAACTGAATGCAACAACCACACAGATAAATACCTGGGCTCCATACCATGATATCACCTCTTATCCACAAGAAAATGGACATACCCTAGGGGTGCGACCCTTAAAACCTTGCCATAACATTCCTGTTTCGACCATTTTCGGGTTGTGAGGTTCGACGAAGTCTCGTCCACAAAGCTATGCTTTTCATCAACACCAGTTCACCAGAAAATGTCTTGTCTCCTAACTCTGGCCATCAGAGGCCATGAAAACTAAACCGAAGCTTCTTCTTGATCATACGTCGCTATCCCCACCGGAGCGATCAACTCCGGTGGTCTGACGAAACCGCGACGACTCATTTACGGCTGCAACCAAAATTTTGGGTTAAAAAACCCTAGACGAACGTCGCACGACAACCACAATCAAATAAGAATTCTTTTAGCATTTTTCCTAGAACCCCCAACGCATCAGCCATCTTCTCCCATAACTTCGACCATCTTCACCGTGCCAATGACCAGAATTCGGCAAAAACCCCAAATTTGATCAACTCCTAATTAATTAGTAAATACGGGATTAAAAAATATGATTTTTCTTTTAGAATTCTTTATTTTCAAAGACGATTCAATTGATATGCCTGAAAACGGAAATTGTGATATTTGAAATTTCAAACATTTTAAGCTTGCTTGTATTTTTTCAATTTCCAGGGAAAACTTAATTTATTTTTGCTTGAATTTATTTTGAAAACTTGAATTGTGTTAAAACTAACACCTTTAGTTAAGATTCCATAATTTAATTTGGATCAGAAAGAGGGTAATTAAATTTGGAACGGCTTTTTGAAATTCTGGAAGCTAAAAACAGAGCCACATGACTGCTCTCTGACATGCACACACACAAGATCTGTGTATAAAATACATGTAAGTTTTCTTTCAACCATATTCTTATCATTCAACACAAGCATCAACCTAGATTCAACTTTTAAATGGTGTTTACTCACCTGTGATGTTTTGAACAGAGAGGGCTGCTTTTTCTTGAATTTGGAAAAACCGAGACAAGTTTCCAGGCTTTGCTCTATTGTTGAATTTGTGATGATCCTTGCTCTTGTTTGTGCTTGACTTCTGTGTTGAGATGATTTAGTTGCAATTGTTCTTCTGGTTTGAATTCCTGAGAAGCTTGTTTTTCAGATTTTTGGCCTACTGGATTTTTTTCTGTCTTTATTTTGGATGATTCACATAATTTTTTTCTTTTCCAAGTTTGTTTTACATATTGTTTTTGTTTTTTTTTCTTTGAAAATTTTCTTCCTGGCTCTAGAAAATTTTATAGACTTTCGTATTTTAAGAATAATGGTAAAAGAAAAGAGAGAGAGAGTAGGAAGTTTACGTGTATTTTTTTCTTATTTCTTTTCATTTTCTTAAAACAAAATGACACTTATTGAAACTAATTATGAGATTATTACACTTGTTCATTTTCACAACATCTTTCTCATGCATGCTTAAACTTGTATTTCTTTTGTTTTATATTAATTCTTAATCACATTTTTTACTTATTTGTATATACAATTTTAAAAGAAATGTTTTAACAGATTCTTTTACATTAAATAAATTACACATTTATGATTCCAAATGCAAATTATTTTTTCTAAGACATTAATTTAAATTTTAAATTCAAATTATTTAAATTCAAATTTAAACCATAATCCATTTATATTTGTACATATGCTCATAGATATATATATACACTTGTATAATTTAAATACAAATAGTTTTAAATATTTATATTTTTGAATTCCTAAATTCAAATGCAATTCCACAGTCTTATTTATATATATAAATATAATCCACACTTATTTTATTTATTTTCAAAAATTCAAATTAATTCCATGATTGTTCCAAAATTCAAATTAATTATTAATTTTAAATTGATATAATTCAAGGGATGTTACAGATTCCCCCCTTAAGAAAATTTCATCCTCAAAATTTGAAAGAGAGAGAAAGACAAACAAAGAATATATGAATATAGAAAAAATAGAAAATTGCTTACCAGATTAAGCCAAGATATCCACTCTGTAGTTGGGATAGAACTTCTGCATACTATCCTCTGTTTCCCAAGTACAGTCCTTCGGATCACCGCTCCATTGTACTTTGACTAGTTTCACAACTTTATTCCTCAATTGCTTTTCCTCACGATCTATAATCTTTATCGGTTCCCTCTTTACAGCTAAGTTGGGAGTGATTTCAAGATCCTACTGAGCTGCCTCTTCAATAATACTATCTGGATCGTGCATATGTTTTCGAAGGTTAGAAATATGAAACACATTGTGCATGCCAGATAACCAGCTGGGAAGCTGTACTCGATATGCTAAAAGACCGATCCTTTCCAGTATAGAAAAAGGACCAATATAACGTGGTGCCAGCTTTCCAGTTTTCCCAAATCTCAGCACACCCTGCACTGGAGAAACTTTAAGGAATATAGAATCTCCAACTTGGAATTCCAGATCTCTTCTTCTACGGTCATAATAACTCTTTTGACGACCTTTTGCAGCTATCAATTTCTTCCAAATAATTCAACTTTTTCAGTGGCTTCCTTAATCATATCTAGTCCAAGGACGAGTCTATCACCTGACTTGATCCAGCATGCAGGTGATCGACATGGATGACCATATAAAGCCTCGAAAGGAGCCATCTCGATACTGGCTTGATAGCTGTTGTTATATGAGAATTAAACCAGATGTAAATAGTCCTTCCAAGAACCACCAAAGTCGAGAATGCAAGCGCGCGGAAGGTCTTTTAATATTCGATTAATCCTTTCAGTCTACCGATTAGACTGTGGGTGATAAGCGGTGTTGAAGTTCAGCTTGGTTCCCAATGCGGCTTGAAACACTGCCCAAAATCTACTAGTGAAGATCGGATCACGATCACTCATTATGCTGCTAGGAATACCGTGGAGATGGACAATTTCTTTGATATATATTTCAGCTAAACTTGCTGTTGTCCGGGTAGATTTCATTGGCATAAAGTGGGCTGTCTTAGTCAAGCGGTCCATAATAACCCAAATTGCTTTATTCCCCTTTCGAGTACGGGGAAACCCGTCGATGGAATCCATCGATACTTGATCCCATTTCCACTTGGGTACTTCCAAAGGCTGGAGCAAACCCGCTACTTCCTTTTGATCACTTTTAATTTGCTGGCAGGTAGCACAACGACTCATATATATAGATATATCCCTTTTCATTGTTTTCCACCAGAAAGTTCTTTTAATATCTCTATACATTTTATTAACTCCTCGATGGATGCTGAGTTTAGATTTATGACACTCATCTAAAACTTCACATTTCAAATCCGGAATGATTGGAACACAGATCCTGTTTTTCAACTTTATAACTCCATTATCATTGATTCCAAAACTAGAATCCTCACCTTGACGTATTCTTTTACAAATTCCATGAAGAAATTGATCTTCTTTCTGTTTGCTAGCTATCTTTCCAAGGAGAGTAGGAGTGACAACAAGAAATGCAAGAACATCATGTCTCTACTTAGAGCATCGGCAGCAACATTGGCTTTTCTGGGTGTATATTGAATATCTAGGTCATAGGATGTCAGAAATTCCAACCAATGCTGTTGTCGCAGATTTAAATCTTTCTGGATGAAGAGATATCTCAAAGATTTGTGGTTGGTGAAAAATTCAAATTTTTCACCTAAAACAAGGAGAGTTCATTAAGTATATCTATTAAGTTAAGTTAAGCTTTTAAATTTTTCTTTTAGAAAAGCTGAAAGAAATTTTACCCAGAAGATAGTGTCGTCAGATTTTCAAAGCGAAAATAACTGCTAAGAGTTCCAGATCATGGGTTGGGTAGTTTCTCTCATGCGGACGTAATTGTCTACTTGCGTAGGCAATTACCTTCCTATTCTGCATTAGTATCGCACCCAAACCATCACCACAAGTGTCAGTATAGACAGATAAACCCTGATTACCATTAATGATAGCGACAGGAGCAGTAGTCAATCTCCTTTTTAACTCCTGGAAAGCTTCATAGCACTTTGGAGTCCAAACAAATTTTGAATTCTTCATCGTGAGATTAGTCAATGGGCTAACTATCTTAGAGAAGTCCCAAACAAATTTCCAATAATATCCTGCTAGACCCAGAAAACTTCGAACTTCTTTCAAGGTTGTGGGTCGCTTCCAGTCTAGAATAGAAGAAATATTGCTCGGATCAACAGATATTTTCTCTTCATTAACAATATACCCGAGAAATCTGACTTCATTAACCCAAAAATGGCATTTGAAAATTTTAGCAAACAGAATGTTCTTTCTTAATATTTTCAAAAAAAATTTGAGATGCTCAGCGTGCTCCTCTTCGATTTTGGAGCAGATCAAGATATCATCAATAAACACAAGGACAAATTTATTTAACACCTCCCGAAACACACGAGTCATTAAATCTACGAAGTACATGGGAGAGTTAGTTAGTCAAAAGGCATGACTAACCATTCGTAGAACATATTAGGACCCCTGAAGGAAGTCGAATAAACACAATCCTCGGCAATTCGTAACTGATGGAATCCCTAGGCTAGATCCATCATCGAAAAGACACGAGCATCGTGCAGTTGATCAAACAGAACATCAATTCTAGGTAAAGGAAACTTGTTCTTGAGAGTCAGCTTATTGAGATCGCGGTAGTCCACACACAATCTCAGAGATTCGTCAGATTTAGCTACGAATACCACAGCTGAACCTCATTCTGCATTCAATTTCTCTATGTGGGGGTAAAGATTTGACTTCTTCGAACACATCTGGAAATTCCCGAACAATAGGTATGGACTCCAGACTAGGTTCGGGATATCACAAGGTATACATCAGTTTATCTCTTTTAGAACTCAGATCCTCACAAGAGATTTTGATGAAATTCCCAAATTTGGTTCTGATCAAAATTGTTCGATTATTACAATCCAATTTGGCTTCGTACTCCGTTAGCCAGTCCATTTGGAGTAGGATTTCAAATTCATCAAAGCCGAGGATGAAAAGGTTGATAGGAAATTGATGAGAAGAATATGAGATAGGAACGTCTTTACATCGTAGACAAAGATTTGCCGGACCTCCAACTGGATTCTTTACGCAAATAGGCTCATCAACAAATTCAGGTTTAAGGTTTATTTCATTAGCGGTCTATTGGGAGATGACGCTATATGTAGCACCGGTGTCGAATAATACTCTAACAGATCTATCATGAATGACAAGGTTACCTTCTAAAACTCATTTTTCTTTATCCGCTTTTATAGTTAAGGGGTCATCTTTTATTGCATACATTTTCGCTTCTTGTGCTCGCTTCTTTTTCGGGCAATGTTTAGCTTCGTGACCTGGCTTGTGACAATAAAAGCATCCCTTGGTTCTTCGACTTGTCTTCACAGGCTGATATTCCTTTACTTGTCTCTTTGGCTTCTTACTATCGTTTGAATAATGACCTTCCTCCTGATTACTCCTCTTCTCCTTTCCTTGATCTGATTCCTTCCCTTCAAACTTCCTCTTCTTCAAAGAGGGATTACTTGAACTTCCCTCCACTTTCGGAAAATTTTGCATATCCAGAGTAGCATATCGATAACCTATATCAATCAAATCTGAAAAGGATTCTTTTATGTGAGCAGTTATCCTTTCATGGTACTTCTTATTCATTCCTCGAATGAATTTTTCATTCTTATTCAAAGGTGTATTCACTAGCTCTGGACCTAAACGAGATAATTCATTAAATTTATTCAAATACTCCTCAAACGACAAACTTCCCTGCTTCAAATCAATGAACTCTTGGCACATGACATATATCACTTTCCAAACACCTCTTTAAAATGACTCCAAGTGAATTCATCTTCTGGCTCATCCACAGTAACAGTTTCCCACCAAGCTAAAGCTTCCTCTTGGAGTTTCCAAGAAGCTATTAGTCGCATTTGATCGCCCTCCAACTTCAGCCCTTTAAAAATTCTTTCACATGATCGGATCCATGCTTGGGCTTCGACAATAGATTCCTTGCCAGTGAACGGCTTTCCACCAAGTCTGGTAAAATTTCTATATAGATCAGCCAGATTCGGCTGTGGTTGAGTAGGTGTAGCTGTTGTTACAGGGACTTGACCAGATGTAGTGGTGTTTCCCCATCCCCTACCTCGTCCTCTTCGCCCGCTCATTCTCACTATCTGTAATTAGTAAGAAAACTTGATTTAGCTATACGGAATATCTTAGGGAATATCAACAGTTAAAAGAAATAGACCAAGAAATTTAGGGTTTCGGTCTTTCGGTTTATACTCATTCTAGGGTATGCTTCACCCTATCTCTAATGAGCCACCAAATGTGCTATACTCCGTAGCTAAAGTTCTTACTCAACCTTTAGCTTTGATACCACTTGTCACGACCCGAAATCCAGCGATTGAAAATAGACATCAAATACTTCACTTGTATTCGACTGCCGCAGATTCAAACGTCGAATTTCAGTTCGGATGAAGCTTATAACAACATTATATGAATATAAACAGCGGAAAACAAAATGAATATCATATATCAACATCAAAGATACAATAGCATCACAATATCCATCACAACGTCAGAGTTTATATACAAGATTCAACAACAAAGCGATAACAAATCTATCTCAACTTCAAGTGAATTCCAACATACTTCGACTTTGATAAGATCCTTCAAAAACTCCAAACACTTCAAAATATTTCCAAGGCCAAAAGCTTCCAAAAGACTCTGATAGCTCCCAAAAGACTTCAAAAAGATTCCAAGCTACTCCAAAACACGGATGACCTACTTCTAGGCTGCCCGTGTGGAAATTATGGGCATCCAGAGTTTAGGAAGGAAACAATAAACTCCGGATCAGTCATGGTACTGGTATGTGTAAACAAAAATAGTTGTTTGAAACAAAAACAGTTTATAAAAGAAATTCGTTCATGTTTTTGGAAAATGAAACTGCTATAAGACCTCCCGCCACACACACAATGCAATCGCAGAATTGGAGGAGATTTCTTCTTATGAAAGTCAAACATGCTTGATACGAGAAAATTCTTTGATGTTATTACTAGTGCATAGTGTGGAAAATCATTTCGAAAGTATAATATTAATCTTAGCTAGCATACCACATTTCGTCGTATGCCTGCATAGCTACCATGTTTTGTAGTAGGTTACCGCCACGCTGCATGGCAGGTTATACAACTAAAACCGTACATGGCTCGTATTGTTTCTTTGGATTTCGAACAAATGGTCAGGCTAAGGAACTTTCTTAAAAATGAGACGCCTATGGAGGGACTCCCCCAAGAACCAAACTGGTTCCCTACATACACAAGGCCGGATTACCTCTGTAACTAGGTAACACCTACACGTAAGCCATCCCCGGTCGTTACCGACCTTTATCCCGGGATTCACCAACTGAAAGCAACAACCACACAGATAAATATCTGGGCTCCATACCATGATATCACCTCTTATCCAAAAGAAAATGGACATACCCTAGGGGTGTGACCCTTAAAAACCTTGCTGCAACATTCCTGCTTCGACCATTTTCGAGTTGTGAGGTTCGACGAAGTCTCGTCCACAAAGCTACGCTTTTCACAAAATCCATGCTTTGATCAACAAATGATCAGCAGCACTCAGCATGACACACTACCAGATTGGGAGTATATCACTAATAATCTTCAACTACATAACCTCTGAGCTCGTACGTCTCAGAGAAGGGTGTTAAGCAAAGAGAATAAATTCTCTGCTACCAACAGAAATGTATTTGAAAGAAATCAGCTTTATATCTCAAAATGTAATGTCAGACATACAACCATACATGTCTGTCCCGGGATCGAACAGAACCGAAGGCACTTTCGAAGAAGTCCTTGCAATCCGGACATCCACAATCCCGATCGGACTCCCCATCACATATGGAGATCTCTATACCGGAGCAACTCAGTGCAGAGTCATTCGATAGGTTATCCTATCATTCTCGAAGACTCTCGGTCTTCACCACCATCTTCACATGCTTTCCATTTCGTCGTATCACGTAATCGAAATGGGTTATATAACAAAAAGGCCCTCTCCCGGCTAAACTGAATAGTGAGCGCTCAATTTAAAAACACGTGGATATATCAATCACAAAGATTCACATTCAGGGTTCGATGTGGGTTTCAGATAACCAACTGGAATCCGACTCTCTGTTGCATCGAAATTCAATCGCTGTTTTATGGGCCAATGGGTTTTCACAATCACACAGAACAAATCACAAATCAAAGTTCAGCACAAAGTAATTCACATCACATAGTATCACCATCAAAAACAGAGGTATTAATTAGCTCAAGGCATTCGAACAATAATTAATCATCTAACAATGAGATGAATTAACAGTGTGATTATAATCAATTTATCACATAATTATTTTTCATTAATTATCTTTAATTTTAAATTATTTAATCCTTAATTATTATATAATTAAATATTAATTATTAGTTAATTAACCCTTAATTATTAATTAATTAAAAATTAATTACCCTTGTTAATTAACTATTCATTAATTAATTACTTTAATTAATTAATACTTAATTATAAATTAATTATTCTTTAATTAATTATGAATTAATTTTTAAGTAATTAAAAATCATTAATTGTTAATCATCATTAACAATATATATTAATTAACTTTTAAATTAAGTTAGTAAGGTAAAATATTTAATTATCTCCTTAATTACTTTGTTAGATTTTATTTAAAATAAACCTTTTGAAAATATAATTTAGAACATTCTTAACTTAAATGATTTAAAAATATTTTGTTTTAAAACCTTGAAATACAATTTACAACTTAACAATGATTATCCATTTGAAAAAGAATAAGATTGGAATACAATTTGACTTAAAAAATTTCAAGTTAAAACCAAAAAAACGTTATCACCCTAGAGTTGCTTCGAGTGTCATCCGAGGATTCCCCATACCTACTTCGAGTTAAACCAGGAATCAACCCGATAGCTTCAAATTTTAGAATTTTGGTTAAGTTTCAAAAAGCAACCCGATGTATAGCCAAAATTTCTCGACCCAAGCTTTAAGTCATCAACCCTGAACCCCGAGTCGAACATCTTCTTCCATACAACAAGTAACCGACATACACCTTGGTGCCGTGCACATGCACGATGACACTGACGAACTTCGATCGGTGCTATGACCATCGAGACGTCTACGATAGCCCCCTTGATCCATCAAACCACCCAAAAACGCAAACCCACGTCGCATTCAAAATCGAGCTTCGCGACCCAGACTTCATCAAAACCAGTTCACCAGAAAATGTCTCATCCCCCTACCTCTGGCCATCAGAGGACATGAAAACTAAATCGAAGCTTCTTCTTGATCATATGCCGCTATCCCCACCAAAGCGATCAACTCCAGTGGTCTGACGAAATCGCGGAGACTCATTAACTGCTGCAACCACAATTTTGGGTTAAAACCCTAGACGAACGTCGCACGACAACCACAATCAAATAAAAATTCTTAAGCATTTTTCCTAGAACCCCCAACGCATCAGCCATCTTCACCCATAACTTCGACCATCTTCACCGCGCCGATGACCAGAATTCGGCAAAAACCTCAAATTTGATCAACCCTAAATTAATCCGTAAATACGGGATTAAAAAATATGATTTTGCTTTTAAAATTCATTATTTTCAAAGACGATTCGATTAATATGCCTGAAAACAGAAATTGTGATATTTGAAATTTCAAACATTTTAAGCTTGCTTGTATTTTTTTTTTCAATTTCCAGGGAAACCTTAATTTATTTTTGCCTGAATTTATTTTGAAAACTTGAATCGTGTTAAAACTAACAACTTTAGTTAAGATTCCATAATTTAATTTGGATCAAAGAGAGGGTAATTAAATTTTGAACGGAATTTTGAAATTCTGGAAGCTAAAAACAAAGCCATATGACTGCTCTTTGACATGCGCACACACAAGATCTGTGTATAAAATACATGCAAGTTTTCTTTCAACCATATTCTTATCATTCAACACAAGCATCAACCCAGATTCAACTTTTAAATGGTGTTTACTCACCTGTGATGTTTTAAACAGAGAGGGCTGCTTTTTCTTGAATTTGGAAAAATTAAAACAAGTTTTCTAGGCTTTTCTCTATTATTGAATTTGTGATGATCCTTGCTCTTGTTTTTGCTTGACTTCTGGGTTGAAATGATTTAGTTGCAATTGTTCTTCTGGTTTGAATTCCTGAGAAGCTTGTTTTTCGGATTTTTGGTCTATTAGATTTTTTTCTGTCATTGTTTTTCACAGAATTTTTTTCTTTTCCAAGTTTGTTTTATAGATTGTTTTTGTTTTGTTTTTTTTCTTTGAAAATTTTCTTCCTAGCTCTAGAATTTTTTACAGACTTTTGTGTTTTGAGAATAATGGTAAAAGAAAAGAGAGAGAGAGAGAGAGAGAGAGAGAGAGAGAGTAGGAAGTTTATGTATATTTTTTCTTATTTCTTTTCATTTTCTTGAAACAAAATGACACTTGTTGAAACTAATTATGAGATTATTACACTTGTTCATTTTCACACTATCTTTCTCATGCATGCTTAACACTTGTATTTCTTTTGTTCTATATTAATTCTTAATCACATTTTCTACTTATTTGTGCATAAAATTTTAAAAGAAATGTTTTAACAAATTCTTTTACATTAAATAAATTACACATTTATGATTTCAAATGCAAATTATTTTTTCTAAGACATTAATTTAAATTTTAAATTAAATTCAAATTCAAATCATAATCAATTTATATTTATACATATGCTCATATATATATATATACACACACACTTGTATAATTTAAATAAAAATTGTTTTAAAATATTTATATTTTTGAATTCCTAAATTCAAATGCAATTCCACAGTCTTATTTATATATATAAATATAATCCACACTTATTTTATTTACAAAAATTCAAATTAATTCCATAATTGTTCCAAAATTCACATTAATTATTAAATTTTAAATTGATATAATTCTGGGGATGTTACAGATAACATTATATATCATAATTAATACTTTTCACTTACAATTATTAAGTGAAGCCTATTTTGACTTGAATCTCCTCCTCCAATGTCCAAAATTTTCCATAGGCTTTAACTTCCAAGAATTGAGCTATAATTGGTACGTCCTTATAGCTCTTTCTATGCTAGTGTCTCTAGCCTAAATAATTCCTAAATTTGGTGGAAAACTCTTAGAAATTTTGATCATGGTTTTAAAAAGATGGATTTTTTTATTTTTAAGAAGAAGAATAGCAGTGAGGATTTATGGAATGGTACGTAGTTTTCAAAATTGAACAACCACTTTTATATTTGTTTTGGTAGTGACAAGCCTTAGGACGCACTTTAGCCCAAATCGATCCAAATAATAATTCAGTCCAACTCCTAATTCCTTTATTTGATTAATATGTTCTTATAGTGAAACTTGACTAGAAAAATCCAATATTTGCAATGGCCAAGTTTCATTTGTTTGATTATATGTTCTTACAGTGGAACTTGATCATAAAATTCCAATCTTTGCAATTGCATAAGTTTCACTAGATTTTCCCTTTATTAAACCATTAGTTAATTTACTACAGTTTATGGGGTGCTACATTGCTCAGATGGAAAAGTTGAGATCTATAAAGCTAGATTTGTGGGTAGAGGATTCTTTCAAATTCAAGGCGTTGACCATGACAAAAAAAATTCATCATTATGATGTTTAAGTCCATTTGTATCCTATTAGAAATAACCGCTGACCATGACTATAAAATATGGAAAATGTATGTGAAAACAACATTCAAAAATGGTGATTTAGAAGAGGCAGTTTCACAACTAGAGGGTTTCGAGGACAGTGAAAGCACAAATAAAGCTTATAAGTTGTTAGGATCAATTTATGGTCTCAAGCAAGCATCTAGGGTTGGAACAAGTCTTTTGATAAAGTAATCGAACAGTTCGGCTTTGTTTAAATATAGTGAAAATGTGTGTCTACCAAAGTGAAGAGAAAGGTATAATAACATTTATAGTACAATATGTAGATGATAGGTTATTTATTGTAAATTGTGTTCTACAATCAGTAAATTCACAGCTATTTACACAATTCATAATGAAATATTTAGGCCAAGAATCTTATATACCAGATATTAAATTCTATCGAGAAAAATCCTAAAGGATGTTGGGATTGTCTCAACCATTGTATATAAATACTGTACTAAAAAGTTGTAGTTTGAAATACTACAAGCGAGGAAATGTTTTTGTATGACCCATAATTGTCTTTACTACAAAGGACTACCAATCTAGAGATATGGGGCTAGAGCATATGAAATAGATCGCCTAAGCTATGACATTAGGTCCATCATGTACTTTATGTTATATACACAATCTGATATTGCCTATGCACTTGGCACGGTGGTGAAATCCATTGGAAAATCGTCAAGAGTATTCTAAAGTATTTAAGAAATATGATAAACTTATTATTTTATATGGAAACAATGAGCTCCTTATGAAAGGATACTCTGACTTTAGCTTCCAATGTGACATTGTTAATAGTAAGTCAATTTTAGGTTTATCTCTACCCTCAATGGAGGAGACGTCAGTTGGAAGAGATCCAAGCAATGGGTCATGGTAGATTCCAACATAAAGGTTAAATACATTACCTTGAATGATGCCGCCAAGAGTCGGTATGGTGCACAAATTTATAAAAGAGCTAGGAGTTGCTCCAATTGTTAAGAGTTTAATGGTAAGTTACTATGAAAGCGATGCGGAAATATTGATTTCTAGGAAATCAAGATCTCATAAGAATTCAAGACATATTCTTCGCAAGTATCACATGATAAGGAAATTTATCAATAATAAAGAAATTATCGTTGAAAGAGTAGACACTAAATACGACAGTGTAGATTCATTCACTAAGGCACTTTCTTGGTATGTTCGTGGAAGACTAATCGATATTATGGGCATGTGCAACGACCTCTCTGGAGCGGGCCTATTTTTTGGTCCAATAAAAGCCCATTGAACGTTAGATTCATTACAAAACTAGTTGTCGGTTGGTAAAATTGATTAAATAAATAATATACACAACTATTTATCCATGCTTTCAAAATCTCACAACAAAAGGGATAAAATATAATAATAAAGTAAGTACCCATTTCACACATTTCAAATCTCAAAAATACAATATTCTAAATATCCATAATATAATATCCTAAAATAGTACATCGATGGATCTAAAAATCTTGGTACATCAGAATAAACCATAAACATAAATAAATAACTATACTACCACCGGTCTTCACTACCTCCTTCACACTTCATCATTAGCATCGTTCCCTATGAGTTGTAAAGAGAAGGGAATCATAACAAAAATGTGCAGTGGATGAAAGTATCAAGTCTTACCATAATAGTATTTAGGTAGTATTATTTAGATGAGTATTATGTCTTATGTATTTATAATTATATCTTTTAGAGTATATCTCCAACTATAAGCCAATGGCTCTTGCAGTCCAACTCCATAACATATCTCCAACTATAGGCAATGGCCCTTTTCAGTCTAACTTCGTAACTATAACACAGGTGCAACACAGCTGTTGAATATATTGGGTTCAATGACCTATCTTCCATCAATCATAGCCTAATGATGCAAGAGAAAGTATCTAAGTCACTTAAGACCTTTTTAAATAGGAAATATGAAGACTCTGACCATTTAATACTTAAGCCCTAAGCAGATCCCTGCCATTTAATACCTAGACCCAAGGCGAACCCTCCTTGGTACTTGATGAACGTATTTCTCTGCAATTTAAACCGTTTATTTCATATATTTTTATTTTAATAAAGCGGTATTATACGGGTATTTTATTGTGGTTTTGCAGATTATTGATTCCAAAGTGCAACGTTGAAATTAATCGGTTATGCCGTCCATTGGTTCAAACATCCCGCAGCAAAGAGTGCAACATTTTGAGCATTGAAATAAATCAAAGCAATATGGACCAATTCAAGCAATGATGTGGACGTATATATGTTCTCTTTCACCAATTCAAGCAAAGGACCAGCTCCTCCTAAAAAGTAGCATAATACATAGCCATGATATGAAGCAAAATGGGGCACATTCAAAAGTAGCTTACGTATGAATTTGGACCAATTCACATATAAAAGTATTTCAAGCAACGATGTGGCAATTTGACTCTTCACCAATTCAAGGAATGGACCCAGTCAGTACAATTATCTTGGCAAATACTAAGAATAGAACCGGTCCTATTGCTAAAAAGATGGACTGATTTTAGGGGTTGAAAGCCTATATATACAGCATTATACAACACCTTGAAATCATCTCTTACCTCATCACTTTTCTTCAAGTTTAGATTTAAATTCAGCACTGTTTTTATTTTCGAACAGAATACGTAGGATTGTTGATTAGATTTAGCAATTTATTTATTCTTGTTCTTAGTTATTTTCTGCACTCTTTTCAGTTAGTTAATAATTGTTTCAGTTGTTTGCTCCGTTATCTTCTTTTCCGCAATTTCAATTTCTGTTCTGATTTTTTTACAATTCTATATTTCGGTTGCAATTTCGATTAGTTTCGAAATCGATTCGGAGTATATTATTGTTTTTTATTTTCTGTTCAAAATTCACCGTCGAATTCGTTTAACACGTCTAAGATTTAACTATGGATTTTAATTGTTTTAAAATACAATTCCCTATGTTCGACCTGCATACTACACGCCTGTGCGCTTGTAGAATTTATTAAAATTTGTGCTTTTCTAATCAATAGAAAAGTTGCAACAAGTTTTTGGCGCCGTTGCCGGGGAATTGCTATTTTGAGATTTTCGATTTTTCGTTTTTAAGTCTATTCGTGTTATTTTTTTTTTTGCATTAGTTTTCAAAAAAAAAACCGTTTTTTTCGTTTTTCAAAAAAAAAATCTTTTTTTTTTTGCATTAGTTTTCAAAAAAAAATCATTTTTTTTTTGCATTAGTTTTCAAAAAAAATCGTTTTTTTTTTTTGCATTAGTTCAAAATTGTTTTCACGTACGTTAGTTTGGTTACTTGCAGTTCCACTTTCATATTCTTGCATGCATTAGTTAGTTTGGTTACCATATTCACGTAGTTGTATTTTGTTTTGTTTCTGTTTGTACATGCATTATTTCTGTTTCGTTTACACGTAACCACTTAGTTGTTGTTTCATTTTACTTAGTCTTTGTTCCAAAACATTCACATTGAATTGTTTAGTTCAGTTTCTGTTTTGCCCTCTGTTTTCACGTTTTTGCATGTGCATACATTCATGTTCGTTCTGCATTCATACCACTTGTTGCATTCACGTGACCTCTAGTTCCAGTATTACGTATTACGTGTTCTGCATATTACGTACCATTCATACCATTCATACCAGTATCATTTCATCTCATTACAGTACCATTTCAGTATTATGTGTTCTGCATATTACGTGCCCCTTAGCACATTACACTCTGATTTATTTTGCTACTCACAACAAGTAACATATTCACGTTTTGTTTTAAAGGCGCAGGGAGTAGACCAAGTCAGTGAATTTAAAAGCTAAGAAAAGTTAGTCAAATAGCTCCAACTTGGTAAATCTCAACCATTCACTAGCACTGCTCGGTTGCACTGGACGGACAGCCATACCTCTCTGTAAGTAATTTTCTACTCTACAGGTGCCCAACTGAAAAATGTTTAAATTTACTTTTTGTTATTACATCTTGAGTTGTTTATGCGCGTTTGGGCAAGAAATAATTTTAACCGTTTAGAAAGCCAAATTATTTCATTAAACAAATCAACGGAAATTTCAAATCAAACAAATATGAGCAATCACGGTTCACAACACGGTTCACAACACAGTTCACAACACAGTTCACACCACAATTCACCGAAATTAGCACCTAAAACATATGTTGGAAATAATGAATTTCATGAGAACCGACCATTATCCCTTAGAGACCGATGTTATCCAACACGGACCGTTCAACCTTCAGTTATTCATTTCCACCTGCCGAAGGAAATAATTTTGAGCTAAAACATTCTTTTATCCAAGGGGTACCAAAATTCACTGGGTCGGAAAATGCATATGAATTTCTTAGTGAATTTGAGTTATATGCTTCTACAACTAAAATGCAACAACTTTCTAATGAATCCATCAAGCTAAGGCTTATTCCATTCGCGCTTCTAGAAAGCGCGAAAAGATGGCTTAATTCTCTTCCTAAAAATTCAATTAAGAGTTGGGACAATTTCGTTACTATATTTTTGAAAAAGTTTTTTCCTTTCCACAAAACTCTTAAAATTCGAACTGAAATCAACCAATTCTCTCAGAATGAAGGAGAAACTTTTTCAAAATATTTTGAAAGGTTCAATCAATTGTTATATAGTTTATGAAGGGCTTAACTATCAAACAAGATCCCAGCTCGAATCAATGTGCGGAGGAGAATACATGGCAAAAACAGATGAGGAAGCTTGGGAATTTTTAGAAGAGTATTCGGAAAAGGATATGCAATGGGAAACAATTCGTGTTCCAATTCGTGCTCCAAATAGAGGAGTACATGCCATTGACCTATCACATCTTCCTATAGATACCCAAACTCCTCAAGAAGAAGAAGGACTACCCTATTACTACACACAAGACCAAATCAATGCTATAGCTCAAAATAGCCCTTATTCATCCACATACAATCCTAACTGGAAGCATCATTCCAATTTTCAAGGTCAAATCCTAACAATGTGGCTAATCCATCACATATGTATCCAATGATACCAAATCCGAATTATCGAGCCCCAACCTCTAATTCTCAAAATTCTCAACCCGCTCCTCAAACAAAACCTTCGAATCAACCATACAGGCATCCTAATTTCAATCCATCAACCCAACCTTCTCAGCCTTCACAAGAAATTGCTCGACTGGAAAGACAACTCTCTAAACAAAATGAACAAATCACCAACCAAAATGCGAGAATTGAGCAAATCACTAAACAAAATGAACAAATGTTGATAATGATGAAGGATCTCATGAAAATCAATGAGAAAGGTAAATTGCCTAGTCAAACCGAAGTGAATCCAAAGTATAACTCTCGAGGAGTAAATATTTGTGAGGACGAAAATGTAAATCCGGTTAATGCTGTCACCACATTAAGGTCTGGAAAGAAGGTGGACAACCATGTCCGCAACCCCGACGTCCTTCTTAAGTCTTCCCTTGTTCAAAATTCTGAAACTCGGTCGACAACCACGGTTGTCAATCAAAACGATTCTAATTCTTCATCTAAGGTTGGCAATCCCGACCACTCTTCGCTTTCTAATGTTGGCAACCCCAACATTTCTACGCCCTTATCTTCACCCTCTAATATAACACCTTCTTCTTCGAATGAAAAAACTTCCGAACGAGTCTATAAACCCATAGCTCCACTTCCTCATAGACTCAACAAAAAGAAGAAGCCCGCTGATTTTGACCAAATTCTTGAAATCTTCAAACAAGTTCGAGTCAATATTCCACTTCTTGATACCATCGAGCAAATTCCTCAATATGCCAAATGTCTGAAAGAGCTATGTACTCAAAAACGTGCCACTAACGTTCCTAAGACTGCATTTCTAACTGCAAACACTAGCTCTGCTCTTTCAAATCCCTCCCCAATCAAGTATAAGGACCCCGGTTGTCCTACGATCGGTTGTAAAATCGGTAACACTCACATTAGTCATGCCTTACTCGATCTTGGAGCGAGTGTGAATCTTTTTCCTTATACTGTGTGCTGTCAACTTGGACTAGGGGAATTAAAACCTACAAACATCACAATTCAACTAGCTGATCGATCTGTCAAAAAACCATTGGGCACAGTTGAAGATGTTTTGATACAAATCAGCAATTCTATTTCCCAGTCGATTTCATAGTCCTAGAGACTGCACCTGTCTCAAATCCCAATAGTCAGATTCCTTTGATATTAGGTCGTCCATTTCTAGCAACATCAAATGCTATCATAAATTGTAGGAATGGTCAACTCCGACTTTCCTTTGGGCACCTAACCATTGAACTAAATATCTTCAATCTTAACAGACAACCAAGGGATTTTGATACAGAAGAAGTTGACATGATCCAAACAATTGTTGAAAATGATTTTAGTGATACTACGGAGTCTCTTAGCATGTTCCTAGATCATTTTAATTCCAACTTCCACGAAGATGAATACATTTATGAATTAAATGATATGCTATGCTCTTTTCATAATTCACTAGAATTCAATCAGTTGATGTCTATTGAAGCCTCAAAAGAAGTACGCCCTAAATTAGACCTCAAACCTCTTCCAAACGATCTTAAGTACGCATACTTAGATTCTTCGGAAAAATTCCCTATAATCTTGGCATCCGATCTCATTAAGGACCAAGAAGAACAACTTTTGAAAATTTTAAGGGAAAATAATGAGGCAATAGGATGGGTAATCGCTGACATTAAGGGAATTAGTCCATCAATTATTGAACATCGAATACATTTAGTCGACGAGGCTAAACCCACTCGCGAAGCTCAAAGGCGATTAAACCCTAATATGAGAGAAGTGGTAAAGGAAGAAATTATCAAATGTTTAGACAATAACATTATCTACCCTATCTCTGACAGTACTTGGGTAAGTCCAGTACAAGTTGTACCAAAGAAGTCTGGAATCACTGTGACAACAAATGAGAATAACGAACTTGTTCCGACAAAGGTCAAAACAAAATGGCGCGTTTGCATCGACTATCGAAAACTCAATGCAGCAACAAGAAAAGATCATTTTCCCCTCCCTTTCATTGATCAAATGCTCGAACGCTTAGCCGGTCATGAATATTATTGTTTCCTTGATGGTTACTCTGGCTATAATCAAATTCCCATTGCGTTAGAGGACCAACATAAAACAACATTCACATGTCCCTTCGGAACTTTCGCTTATCGCCGCATGCCCTTCGGTCTTTGTAATGCTCCTGCTACCTTTCAAAGATGTATGATGAGTATATTTTCTGATATGGTGGAGGATTTCTTAGAAATATTCATGGACGATTTTTCAATCTATGGGTCATCTTTTGATCAATGCCTCCTTCGTTTAGAACGTGTCTTAAAGCGATGTAAGGAGAAATCACTTGTTCTTAATTGGGAAAAATGTCATTTTATGGTTAAGCGAGGAATAGTCTTAGGTCATGTTGTCTCTAAAAATGGCCTAGAAGTTGACAAATCTAAAGTTGATCTTATTGTTGACCTTCCTCCTCCAAGGTCTGTAAAGGACATTCGCTCGTTTCTCGGCCACGCAGGATTTTATAGGAGGTTGATTAAAGATTTTTCAAAAATTTCAAAACCTCTTTCAAATCTTCTGGCTAAAGACGTCAAATTTGAATTTTCCAATGAATGTAAAACGTCTTTTGAAACCTTCAAATCGATCTTGACCACTGCACCTATCATCCAGCCTCCAAATTGGACCTTGCCTTTCGAATTAATGTGTGACGCTTCTGATTATGCCATCGGAGCCATCTTAGGTCAACGAATCGATAAACTTCCTCGAGTCATCTATTATGCTAGAAAAACTCTTAATGAAGCTCAATTGAATTACTCAACCACAGAAAAAGAGTTTTTAGTAGTTATCTTTGCCCTCGATAAGTTTAGATCATATCTCGTAGGTTCTAAGGTCATAGTTTACACCGATCATGCCGCCTTGCGGTATTTACTCACGAAAAAGGATACCAAACCCCGCTTAATCCGTTGGATTCTCCATCTTCAAGAGTTTGACCTAGAAATACGAGATAAAAAGGGTTCTGAAAATGTCGTAGCCGACCATCTTTCTTGTATAGTGCACGAAAACTATGATAACTCTCAAATCAATGATCATTTTCCCGATGAACAAATTCTTTCACTCTCTAGTGCACCATGGTACACGGACATCGTAAATTATCTTGTCACAAATGAAACACCTTCCCATTGGTCAAAACAAGATAAACAAAAATTTCTCTCCAACGTTCGAAACTTTTACTGGGACAATCCTTATCTTTTCAAATATTGCACCGATCAAATCATTCGCAGATGTGTCCCAGAACATGAATTCCATAGCATCCTCTCTTTTTCACATAATCAAGCATGTGGAGGACATTTTGGAGCAAAGAAAACTGCTGCCAAGGTGTTACAGTGCAGTTTTTATTGGCCTTCTCTTTTTCATGATGCCCACGAATTTTGCTCCAAATGCGCTAGATGTCAACAAACAGGTCGTATTTTCAAACATGACATGATTCCCTTAAATCCGATCCTTGTCATCGAAATTTTTGATATTTGTGGCATCGATTTCATGGGTCCTTTTCCTAATTCTTTTGGAAATCTCTACATCCTACTTGCAGTAGATTACGTGTCTAAATGGGTTGAGGCCATTCCTACCAAAACGAATGACAATAAAGTTGTTGTCAAATTTTTGAAAGAAAACATATTTTCCCGTTTTGGCACACCTCGAGCCATTATAAGTGATAACGGTTCTCATTTTTGTAATCGTGCTTTTGAATCTCTTCTTAAGAAATATTCTATCACTCATAAACTATCTACTCCATATCATCCACAGACCAATGGTCAAGTCGAGATTTCCAATAGACAAATTAAACAAATTCTTGAAAAGACGGTTAACTCCAACAGAAAAGATTGGTCATCTAAATTGATAGACGCCCTTTGGGCATTTCGCACAGCTTATAAAACCAATCTAGGAATGTCACCATACCGATTAGTCTTTGGAAAAGCATGCCATTTACCCGTTGAGCTCGAGCACCGCGCACTTTGGGCAATCAAATACCTTAATTTTGACATAGAAAAAGCCGGATCGCATCGTAAATTACAATTGTCAGAATTAGAAGAACTAAGAAATGAAGCGTACGAAAATGCAAAGATTTATAAAGAGAAAACCAAATTCTATCATGATAAATCCATACTTCGTAAGACATTCGAAGTAGGTCAGAAAGTTCTCTTATATAATTCCAGACCTCATTTATTTCCGGGATAATTGAGATCCCGTTGGACAGGTCCATATATAGTGAAAACAGTATACCCTTATGACGTAGTTGAAATTGAAAATCCTAGGGACGGTTCCATTTCAAAGGTCAATGGACAACGCTTGAAGCCATTTCTAGAGTTTGAACAGCACGAGGACGATGAGTTCGTGGATCTTCCCGAACCTAGCTATTCGGCATGAGCCGCTCACTATCTTGCACATATCAGGTTGTATTTTTTTAGTTTTTTTCTTCTATTTTGCATTTGCATTCTATTTGACAGTTGGGACACTGTCTCATTCCAGTGTGGGGGGGACGCATATCTCATTCTGTTTGTTCATATTTCATAGTGTAGCATCATTTTTTTAAAAAAAATCATCTCATTATTTGTTTTCAAATTTCTTTTCAATTTTTTTTCATTTCCCAATATTTTTAGGACTTCGATTTATTTTTAATTAGTCAAGACAAAGTAAGTAAGCAGTTGCAGTCAATTGATGAAGATTTTTGTGAATCATTAATTTCAAATGTAAAATATAATGAAAAGTTGAATTACAAGCGATAATAGTGAGGTTAGTATATAGGGGGATTCATAGGTGATGGTTATGAAATCTTTTCTAAACTGTAGTCTTTGTTTAAAAAAAATGGGAGATTTAAAGTACATGCGTTGACATCTCAAATCATTAAAGTTAAGTGGTGCTAAGTTGATTTGCATAACACTCTTTAGCTCTTCTCAAAAAAAAAACTAATAAGAAACACCTACAGTCGATAGGTGTGCACACTTGTGAAAGTGTGTGCACTCGCCACGCTCTATACTCTTCTCACGTAAGCCCGCAAGGCAGTGCATGGATGGTATATCTGGCCTCAGCATTCTGAGTTAGGTGTATAAATAATTAAATAAATAATCACCTAAGGATTACCGACCTTTTCTGACATAGTCAGCGTCGGTTTGCACAATCTGCCAAGCTCTATCCCAACTCTCACGTAAGCCCGCGAGGCAGTGCATGGGTGGTATACCTTGGTCCAAAGGATAGGTTAAAAAAAAAAGAGAAGAAAAAAAAAACTAGTAAAGAGAGACTAAGCTTTGAAACCCAAACACTTCTTGACTTTGTTGATTTGGCTTGTTATACAAATGGAAATGAAAAATACCATTTTGAAAAAAAACTGTGATCAACAGTGAAGAATTTATTTCATGGCTGCACTATGTTATCGACCGAAACAACTGGCCAAACTAGAATCTAATGTATGAAAACTTGAGTTACATTGAAATTTATGATTAGTGAGGAACCAAAAATTTGAAGAAGTTGACTAAAACTGATATACATTATTTTGTTGCAACTATTTTGAAGTAAATCGAGTCTCCATTTGTGTAGAATTTTGCATCCATGTAGTACATTAGAATCATCACATACTGCATTTGGATTTTGTGGGTAGTATCCGCTGAAAACCCTCACGAGACACCACTCGTCCTACTAGGGACACCTAGAGGTTTAACGGCTTGTTGCATATGCTCAATGCAATCGTGTTTTCTACGAAAAAGGATTTAGTTAGTTTTATTTTCTTGCTTATTCGAGGACGAATAAAGTTCTAGTGTGGGGGTATTTGATGAACGTATTTCTCTGCAATTTAAACCGTTTATTTCATATATTTTTATTTTAATAAAGCGGTATTATACGGGTATTTTGTTGTGGTTTTGCAGATTATTGATTCCAAAGTGCAACGTTGAAATTAATCGGTTATGCCGTCCATTGGTTCAAAAATCCCGCAGCAAAGAGTGCAACATTTTGAGCATTGAAATAAATCAAAGCAATATGGACCAATTCAAGCAATGATGTGGACGTATATATGTTCTCTTTCACTAATTCAAGCAAAGGACCAGTTCCTCCTAAAAAGTAGCATAATACATAGCCATGATATGAAGCAAAATGGGACACATTCAAAAGTAGCTTACGTATGAATTTGGACCAATTCACATATAAAAGTATTTCAAGCAATGATGTGGAAATTTGACTCTTCACCAATTCAAGGAATGGACCCAGTCAGTACAATTATCTTTGCAAATACTAAGAATAGAACCGGTCCTATTGCTAAAAAGATGGACTGATTTTAGGGGTTGAAAGCCTATATATACAGCATTATACAACACCTTGAAATCATCTCTTACCTCATCACTTTTCTTCAAGTTTAGATTTAAATTCAGCACTGTTTTTATTTCCGAACAGAATACGTAGGATTGTTGATTAGATTTAGCAATTTATTTATTCTTGTTCTTAGTTATTTTCTGCACTCTTTTCAGTTAGTTAATAATTGTTTCAGTTGTTTGCTCCGTTATCTTCTTTTCCGCAATTTCAATTTCTGTTCTGATTTTTTTACAATTCTATATTTCGGTTGCAATTTCGATTAGTTTCGAAATCGATTCGGAGTATATTATTGTTTTTTATTTTCTGTTCAAAATTCACCGTCGAATTCGTTTAACACGCCTAAGATTTAACTATGGATTTTAATTGTTTTAAAATACAATTCCCTATGTTCGACCTGCATACTACACGCCTGTGTGCTTGCAGAATTTATTAAAATTTGTGCTTTTCTAATCAATAGAAAAGTTGCAACAGTACTTCCTAGCTGATTCGTCATTTAATACCTCTTAAATGTAGGAGAGGCTAGCTGACCCTCCCTTAGTCATTTAATACCTCAACTCCAAAGCAGACCCCCTTCAGACATTTCCACCGCTGCACCTAAAAGATAATCCCGACCATTTAATACTTATTGAATGGGAGAGAGGCAGACCCTACAACAACCATTTAATACCTTAACCCCAAAGTAGACCCATCTTGGGATTGTCGTTCTATGACCCATAACCCAAACTATGATGTCTCATATTTGTCCATTTATTCATAGGTGATGGTAGCCAGATTAGTTGGGCAGGCTTACTCTATAGAATTTGGACTAACCTCACATCCACAATGTGTACTTATTATAGGCGATGTCTGACATTAGTACTAAAGCTACACCACCGATGGCCAGATTAGTTGGACAGACTTTTGTGCGCTTTTAATCGATCTCGCATCTCCATAACTTAGTCATATTTTTGCTCTCCTACATTACAAAACTATACTAGCATATATATAGTATATGTGTATGTGTATACACACACCACATAATATACCTCACCCATATTTACGTATTAAGGCCATATAAGCGAAATTACGTATTTCGCCTTTAACTATGGATTAATTTCTATAACTGCCCTTAACTCCCTTTTTATATGGTTTATTTTTATTTGTTAAAGGTCATTTAATTAGTGGTTTTGTTTATTTATTATCCTATTTATTTTGTATGTTATGACTTATACGTTATTGTTATGTTTATAATTAACGTTAATTTTTAGCTAACTAGTTTTTATTAAATATTCCTATATGTGTGCGAAATCATTTCTATAAAAAAAAAATTCTTATTCAAGTTGTTTAGATAATTTAAATGTCACTATTTT
Source organism: Allium cepa (assembly GCA_030765085.1). Classification (NCBI taxonomy): domain Eukaryota; kingdom Viridiplantae; phylum Streptophyta; class Magnoliopsida; order Asparagales; family Amaryllidaceae; genus Allium; species Allium cepa. The sequence goes on along the minus strand of CM060941.1, from coordinate 828,911,588 downwards.
ATATCTGTATAATTCACGTCCAATACAGCATTTTACACAATAGCTAATATCATAATTGAAATTAGCTAAACAAAATAGATTTGCATATATATTCAAAAAATGGAATCAAAACATCCAACTTATTTTACCGTAATACGGTTTAATACCTCTATTTCAAAGGAACAAAGCTTTACAATTTAAATCATTTATACTATATTCGGCTTTTAAATGTATAAGGTTGAAGTGAAAAAAGGTTCATATTCATTTTAACTAATGAAGAAGGTGGTGCAAACCACGAATAGGATAAAAATCCATAATTTGCACATACTTTTCTAATTCTTTTTGAATCCTTTGTCATAACAAACACAAACTGAAAAGTTGAAATTGAATAGAATATAAATTATTAATATTGCAAAAAATAATGAGTTAATTCTACCATATTAACATAAAACAAATAATACTCCAACGTATTCCATAATTTACATTTTTTGAAATTTTAGGGTTTTAAATTTAAAGTTTTCGCGTACAAAATTCTCCAAGGCATAAAACAAATCCAAACATCAATTGCACAAATTATTATAAAGAGAAAACTAAGATTTCCACTCACAGATAATTTCCTCTGAATCTCCTTCGATTTGCTCTCACGTTAAAGCCTATTTCTTTCTCTAATTATTTCCCTTTTTATTGTATAACTCATATATATATATATATATATATATATATATATATATACATATATTAGATTTAGAATTTATATGCTATGGAAGAATATATGTATGTATGTGCGTATGCATGTATATGTATATGTATATGTATATGTATATATAATTCATTACCTCTTCCTTTAGCTTTATTAACCCCTACCCTAATCCTTGAATCTTGAATATATATCTTTTTCTTTTCTGAATTAAGAAGATTTTTCCAGAGGAAGAAAATTGATAAAGTTTCATTAGCAGTTTTTTTTGAACAAAAATGAGGGGCAAGCCTCTTATTTATAGTTGCTCAGATACAAAAGGACCATAATTTTGAAAATATTAAATCCGAGTGGTTTAGGTTAGGGTAAACCCTAACCGACATTCTACGATTGGTCGACTAGCAACCCTTTGGCGGTCGACCACTAGTGGTCGATTGGTTGCCCTTGGGTAGTCGGTCCGTTGTGGTCCTACAATGCTACCTTAACCGTTAATCGCTAACGTTATCCTATTTATTATTTTAGTATGTTCCAATTAATTTTGTTCCTAATTTTTCAAATATCGATAACTTCTTTGTTTGAAGTCCGATCGCGAAGCATTATGTACGAAAGTTGCTTAGAAAATCCCTACGATCAGAATGGTGCATGTTTCGATGCAAATTCCTACATTTGCAAAAGTTCTATTGTTAGCACCGTTATTAATTAAATAATTTTTCTTAATTAGTTTGCTGTTAACTTTACAGTGTCTTATAGCATTGTTACCATAATTAGCCTCAATTGCAAGCGGGAGATTGAAAAATTCAAGGGAGTTCTTGGAAGTCGCTACGTGAAGTGACTTATATGCGGAATGTGGAATGGTCTATAATATTGCAAAATATAACTTAAGCTAAGCAAGTAAAAGAAAGTGGTAAATAGAAGATTGCACTAGCGATTTATGTACTGATTTTGGCTTCCCGTCCTACGTCCAATCCCAGACTCCTTCTAGAATTTCACTAACCAACCCTTACTTGACCTTAAGGAATAGGTATCTACAATACTGATTGAGCAATCAAACAAGACTTCAACCTTTGCCTAAAGATCTCCAACACGACTTTAACTATTAAAAGAATAATTCCAACTTTGACTTTGACGTGTACTTTTAAAACATGGATAAGTCACTCTTCATTACACCCTTCATATACTATCCATTAATATTGTGAATTGAACGTGCAAAAATATATAAAGAAGAAATTAATTTTTGATTGCTTTTGATTTAAAAACGTAATAGATAGAATAAGAATTAATGTGCAAAATTGTTGAAAACCGTAAATGAATTCGGTCTATATTTATAGTAGTGAAAAGATCTGCTAAAAAGTGATGACTGTTAAAGAGATCAGAACGTTTTATAAATAGATGTTTCTTTTCAAAAATTGGCGTCCATTCAAAAATACATACGTCTAAAACATCTAAGACGTCTGCGCTAAAAGGTCAAACCTCTGACTCTTTATTTTTAAAAACATATTAAAACAAGGTTAGATGTCTGAATATTAGGGTCAGATATTTGAACATATTCTAGAAAAAAAGACATTCATTTTTCATCTAGTTTAGATGTCTGGTCTTTAGGTTCAGTTTTCTGGCCATTATATATAAAAAATGCTTAGTTCATGATTAAATGTCTGACTTGATAGCTCAAACGTCTAAATGGCTTCTGGAAATAAAAATTAAAAGTACCTTGGATATTTGAAATGTGTTTGATGTCTGACTTTTTACTAGGTTTGTTCCCGAGAGTTTATAGGCTACTTTTGCTTATTTTAGACGTCTGAATTCATATAAGGATTTATATTTCGCTTACGCAGATGTCTGACATATAGTTTTTCTAGAAAGTAATTTAAACTTTCATAATTTAATTTTGATCGTCATTTAAAAAAGTTTTTGAGTGCGTGTGATCATCAAAGGATATTGTACACGTATTTTCTAGACTCATATGCAATAACTCATCTAAGATATGGTCTTCATTAATCGAGCTCGGTCAGCTGTAGTTGTTTAGCTTAGCCTTCATAGTTTGAATTTTCCTGAAATAATAAACTTGCACAATATATATCAAAATATATAATTGTCACTTCAAAATCAGAAATGGAGGTCATAACATTCTCCCGATTTTAGCCGATGACAATTATACATATACATATACATATACATATACATATACATATACATATACATATACATATACATATACATATACATATACATATACATACATACATACATACATACATACATACATACATATATATATATATATATATATCTTACTCCACCTATCGATATTTCCCCTTTTTCTATGCCTTTGTCATCGACAAAAAGTAATATAGTAAAAAAGGAAAAAATATGAAAAAGTAATATAACATGAATCACACAAAAACTTCTAAGAAATATTTTTTTTGAAACAGTGCTATTAGTTATATTCCAAAAGTAAAAATCTCTTTGTAAATACATAGTATTTAATCCATAGTTTTTATAATTAAACAATTAAAAAAACTTTTTATTGACTTGTATATATTGGTAAAATAAATGCAAATTCTTAATCATAAAAAATTTCCCATAAGTAATTTTAAATTTTTAACATATTGCCAATTAAATGTGAATATTTATTTCATCAAAAAACATTCATTAGATATATTTTTAGATATGCTCCTTTTATAGCACTTATACCCATGAATAAAATTCTCTGTTAAAATATATCCTTTATTTTTGACAAGTGCTATATAATAATCTAAAATGTCTTATTTTCTGTCAAAAATCTAAATTATTTATATTTTTCCAAATTATTTGTCAAAAATAAGTAATAGCTTAAAACTAATATTTCTTATAAATATATTATACATTCAAAGATAAGATATGAAATTTTTTGATTTTCCTCCGTTTGTAGATCTATTTCCATATGCACAAAAAAAAAAAGAAATATGTTCTAGTACCCACTTGCTACGTTAAGGTTTTAGGGTTAGATTTTCGGTAACCATACCAAAGTGGGTTAGGTTGAACCTTTGAAAATGTAATTTGTACTTAAATATACGTCAAAAATAAATCGTTTATATATTTATTTCCGATAAGTGCATTATTGGTTTTGGGAACCCAAATGTCAATAGTCTTACAATTTTCCAATTTTAGTTAAATTTTTATAACTTTGGGTTTTCCAAAATTAGTGTTCAAAGATGCATATTTCTTTTTAGAACCAGAATTACTAATTTTAGGAGTTTTAAGTCCCAAACCATTTATATTAAAGGTGGATTATGGGATATTTATCAAATCTGCTAAAATTTCTTTGCCTTTGTTGAATTTTGAAATATTTTTGACATGGATTGTAATGAATTTGCTTGATTTTTAGATATATCAAGAGATGATAGTAAATCACAATTATCTTTTAAATGTTTAACATTCTCGTATCGATAAATTATTAGTTCTTTTTGAAAAGCTTGAATTTGAGATGTCAAATTTTCATTAGATTCTTGAGCTTTACGTAATTCTTCTTCAAGAATCATTTTCTCATATTTTAGCATTTCAATTTCTAATTCCGCTCTATCTAGTTTCGCATAAGCTTCTTTTCTCAGTTTCTTTTCATTTTTCTTTTCTTCAAGATTCCTATATTAATTTAAGTAAATCATTATAAGAGTAAGTTTGTCGTATCTCATTATCAAATGCAATAAACAGACATTTGTTTGTTTTGTGTCAATTTCTCGATCGAATGAAGAAGAATTGAAGTCGTCCCAAGTGACTTGAAATGCCTTTTTCTATTCCTCTTTTTGATTTTTGGATTTTTCATTTTCAGCTTTGGGCAATCCCCTTTTATATGACCCGTCCAACAACATTCAAAACATTTTTGAATTGATGAGTTGCTATTTTGAAGTTTCTTGATACCATCTTTGACTTTATGTACTTTTTGAATCCTTTAGCAAAGTATGCCAAATCATTGTTACAATATATGAATCATCTTCGGCTTTAAATGTAGTTGATCTTTTATCTTTCTCTTGTTGCTTCCTGACCTGCAAATTTACTTCGTAGGACATTATATTACCGATTAACTCTTAAACCTTGGGTTTGGAAAGGTTATTTGCATATTCAATAGCTAGCATTTTTCCTACTCATTTGTTAAAGAGTTTAATTTTTTTAAACTATATCAATTTCGGATATATTAATGCTCTCCAAATGTAGGGTAATGCATTACTCAAGGGTGATGGGGGCACCAATGGGTTAACGTACTGATAGTTATTGAATAATTATGGAATGACTCACTCGATAGATTTATGTTGATTATAACTAAGGTCAAACGGAAGATATCGATGTAACAAAATTACACAGTTCTCATGACTCGAGAATATTCTTGATCTTCGATGTGGAAGCTCCGCTTTGATCATAGTTAAATAGTGGCACTGCATCCATCGAATGACTATAGTTGGCTCAAATCGAAGCATCGGAAGTAAAACATTATTCAAGAGAGGATTAGTCCCCTTAGTTATATGAGGTTAGTATCAAGGTCAACTGAAGTCAACTCAAAGTAAAAGTCCCTGGCCAAAGCATTTCGGTTAATAATAATTTATTATTAAACCATAGACATTGTGTTTGGAGTATAGAGCCGAATATGGAAGATGTTGGAATTTTTACCATTACAAATTCCATAAGTCCAAAGTGATATAGTTTTGAACAAGAGAATCGGTATAAATAATAGGCACAAAGGGGTAACGCTCAATAAAGTAAAATTAGATTTTATCGAAACCAAGTAAGTGATAAACTTGGCCAAAATGTCACACCATCTTCTAAGTGACGTATAAGTGTTAATATTCAAGTAGCTCGATATTAATCGTTGAACAAATTTACATCTAACGGGTCACATAACCAAAACGTTGAATATTCCTTTGACCAAGCGATTTAATTAATTTGTAATTGTTATAAATTAACTAAATTAATTAATATGTATGAAATATTAGTTATAAAATTTTATTTTGATTTGATGAACAAATATAGCAGTTATAACATATTAATCGATGTGTTATATTAATACGCATTTAAATTGGATTTAAATACAAAATATTTTGTTTTGGCTTAAAATGGGTTTGAAGCCCATATGGAGGCTGTTTAGTTTGGCCATAATGAGGGCATAAAGGGGTGATGTCAATTGATGGCAAGTTGGACTTGGTTTGGATGGATAAGGGATAGTGAGTTGGTAAGAGATAAAAAGGGATCTAAATCTTAACTTGTCTCTAATCTCTCCTCTATATAAGTATCTCAACCCACACTTACTAGAAAACTTTTTTGAAGCCTCCATCCATCCCCACTTCTAGCCGAAATCTAGATCTCCCAACTTTCCATTTCCAAAGTCAAACAAAAATAAAAACAATTCTATTCGATAACCGGTGGTCATTGGTTCAGGGACTAGCACTTTGGATTGGAAACAAATTTAAGGAGTAGATCTAATCATTTCAAGGTGCTTGTAGGAGTTGTTGATAAGGTAAAATTTCTGATCTATTAATGTGTAGATAATATTTGTATCATGTATAATGTTTTGTTAGTTAGATGACATTTCTATTAAATCAATGTACTGTCACAACCCGATTAGTTTTTTATGTTCATATATTTGAAAATAAAAAAAATTCTTTTCATTATCAAGCATATTATGGCTTACAGCAAAAAAATTTAACACTGCAACAAAAAGACCTTTCGTAGTGTTTTAAAACACTACAAAACACTTTCGTAGCGTTTCAAAGAACACTTCCTAACAATATGCTGTAATAGATTTAGGATATCTCACAGCATTTTTGAAACGTTGCAAAAAAAGTACCATATTGCAGGTTTTCAGTTTTTTACAGCGTTTCAGAGAATGTTGCGATATGTCCAGACTATATTACAACTTTTCCTTAGACAACGTTCTTCAAAATGCTGCGAAAGTGTTTCAAAATGTTTTTAAACACTACGAAAGTTCTTTTTCACAGTATAGATGAAACGATATAGAAAGCTGTATATTATTTTATTGATTTTCTAAAACACGTTAATTTTGCTATAATATCATAGAAGTATCTTTATTGATATGCTTCAATTAGCCAATATGTCAAACACATTCAAATAAAACTCAAACAATAATCATATAAACACGTTTAAATAGTTCAATACATTTTATATAATAAACACAACGTGTTTGCACAATATCTATAAACCAACTTTGCACAATATCCATAAGTCAAATTACGTAAATACTACTCCATGACAAAATGCATAAAGCCAAAAAAAATATGCTTACTAAGCTAAAAGGACTTTGAACACTTAGATTGTGCAACACCATACTGATTTTTTGCTCCAAAAGTCTTTAGTTACCTATAATAAAGAAATTCATCCATCAATGACTAAAATATACAATTAAAATGAAATGTTGTTATATGCAATATCAATTTGAGTATGTAACTTTCCAAACTTGATTGATGATGACTTGGGTATCCTAATGTTATTATAGTTAGAGGCAGCATGTAAGCAGGAAACATTATGTACAAATTAATGAACATCATTCTAATCCAATCATTGTAAGAATTGGATGGTACATGCATGACACTATAATTCCAAATGAAAATAGAGTCATACACATTTGACAAATGGAGTGCAAGTAAATTTTGTTGCACCTTTTATCGGCAAAGACCACGTCTGAGCAACAAAAGCAAATTTTACTACCTAAAACTATTGGACACCAATATGAAATACAAGAAAATAGACACATGGAAGAAGTTGCAAAAAAAATTAGTCTTAGGGACAACAAGTTTGCCTTTTAGTCTGAAGGACACTTTTTAATGTAAACAGAAAATGATAGTTACTACTATCATTCTGTGATTTATACTAAAAAGTGTCCTTCAACCTAAAAAGCAAACTTCTTGTCCCTAAAACTAAATTTTTCTTCAACTTTTTCCTTGAGTCCAAAACCTCCTATGAAATATTTTTCATAATTTAGTATTATTATCACTATAGGCTTAGTTAATTTTATAAAACTTTGTTAATTTATTGTTATCATTATTTATAAAACATAGTTAAATTATTGTTATTATTATTTTAAATTTAGTTAAATTTTATAAAACTCAGTTAACTTGGTTTACATTTTATAATTTATTATTATTATTATAATTTAGTTAATTATTATTATTATTATTATTATTACAAACTTGTTAATTTTTATAAAACTTTAGTTAATTTTTATAAATTTATTTAATTTTTTATAAATCTTAATTAATTTTTATAAAATTTAGTTAACACGGTTATATTGTTATTGTTATCGTTATAGATTTAGTTATATTTTATATTTTATATTTTATGACACTTGGTTAATTTTTAAAAACTTAGTTAATTTTTTATTATTATTATAAAATTTAGTTAACTTAGTTATATTATTATTATTTTAAAAACTTGGTTAATTTATCATTATTATATACTTGTTTAATTTTTTTAACTATAATCATCATTATTATTATAAACTTGTTAATTTTAATAAAACTTAGTTAACTTAGTTAAATTTTTATAATACTTAGTTAATTTTTATAAACTTCTTTAATTTTTATATATCTCAGTTAATTTTTATAAAATTTAGTTAACTTAGCTAAATTATTATTATTATAAATTTAGTTATATTTTATATTTTGATAGTACTTAGTTAATTTTTATAAACTTAGTTAATTTTATAAATCTTAGTTAATTTTTTATAAAATTTTGCTAACATAGTTAAATTATTATTAGTATTATAGATTTAGTTTTATTTATATTTTTATATTACTTGGTTAATTTTTATAAACTTAGATAATGTATTATTATATACTCGTTTAATTTTTTTAACTATAATCGTCGTTATCATCATCGTTAACGAATTTCATCGTTAACCCCAAATGTATAAGGGAAGTGGATTTGGCTAAGCTAAAGTAATCCTATGTTAATTGCTAGGACGGAGAGTGCACTTTATTGAATCCATGAAAGTTTTATGCACGTTTAATATCAAAGCTAAAGCCATGTCCCATGTCATATAAGAGTCAATACTTCAAATCATGTAGAGCAATTAGCTCAAGATCATGAGTGCTTTTGAAATTTGAAGCATGTTATTGCAATAACACGATTTTAAGTGACAATTATTTAGAATTAATAATGGTAGTTTATTAAATTAAATAGGAATTTAGAGATTTTTTTGATAAATTTGTCTTGAAGTTATTATTTAATAGAAGGATTTAAGTCGTGAATAGATTATATTAAAATTTTAAATAAACTGAAAATGAGGAAAATAAATTTCATAATAGTGATATAGTTGAAATAAAAGCATTACTTTTGAAAAGCAGTGATTTTTATAGAAATGGTTATTTATTTAAATTAAATAGAATTTAGAATATGAATAAAAGATATATATATATATATATACTTGGTTATATTTCTAAGGCCCGAGCCCATGTTTTAATCCTAGCCCAAATTATATTCTAGAATTCCCTCATTACCATAATATACTCGCATCTTTTCCACATCACACACGTCATCTTCTTTAGGAAGAAAAAAAATAATACACCTTCTTTACTTTGAAAATTCATAATTAATTAAATAAATTTCCTAAAATTAGAAAATTTCAATTTGCACATCTTGTCACTTGTATGTGTCTATGGCGTGAATATTTTCTGATGTGATAGTGAGATGTTGTTGAGATTTTGATAATATGATAATTGAATTTGATCTTATATTGAGCAAATACAGAGAAAGATTAAAGTGATAATATAAGAAAAGTAATCGCTTTGATTTGTTGAATGATACAGAATTGATAATCTTCATGATATATAATTTTTTCTATAAGGGTAAATTGAGCTGATGGGCTGAGCTTCAAGGCCTAATAACCTATAACCCACAAAACAAAAGGTAATGATATACATGGCATTAACAAAACATTTCTCATTTCAATACCCCCTCGAACTGATGTTAAGGTTAGGGCAAAAAATGGCGATTCTTCAGTTCCATGCGCCGCCAGCAAAATACTCTTCAATTCTCTTTAGATCTGAGTTATTTCTTCTATTTCTGAGCCTTTCTCAACTTCTTCCTTTGCATTCTTATAGAATTTGTCGCCGTCTTTGTTGTGCTTTGGTAAACTTGATGACTTTTCTCTTCGAAGTCCATAAGCTTCATCGGATTTGCTCGTATGAGTTGAACTCTCATCAATTTTAAGATTGCACTCAGATCTGATAGAGTTTGACTTTGATAAAGCTTTGAGTTTGTTGTTGTCTTTGTTGTCCTGTAGTAAAGTTGATTACTTTCCTTTTTGAAGCTCATCAACTTCATCAGATCTGGCCATATCAGCTAGAATCTCTTCGATTTTCAGATCGCTCCTAAATCTGATGAAGTTTGGCTTCGATAGAGCTTTGGTAAGCGTATATGCACGCTGGTAAGTACCTAGTAACAAATTTACTTGAAGTTTTCCTTTCTGAATCTGCTCTCTGACAAAGTAGAGCTCAATTTCAATATGTTTCATCCTTGAATGTTGTATTGGGTTTGCAAACATGCATATGGCACTTTGATTATCGCACCATAATGTAAATTTGGACTCTGTTTTGATGTGTAGTTCATAAAGTAGAGATTGAATCCACATAATCTCTGCGGTTGCACTTGTAATACCTTTGTATTCAACCTCCGTGCTGGACCTTGATATGGTTGATTGTTTCTTTGAGCGCTAAGACACAGGATTATCTCCAATGTATATACAGTATCCAGTTGTCGATTTTCTGTTATCTGGATTTGTCCCCCAATCAGCATCAGTATATCCAATTACGTTGAGATTGTCGCGTTTCTTCATAAATAGGCCATAATTTGTAGTTCTTTTTAGGTATCTTAGTATTCTTTTAACTGCCTTCCAGTGATAATCCCTTGGCTCCTGCATAAATTGACACACTTTATTAACGCTAAAAGAGATGTATGGCCTTATATTAGTTAAATATTGTCAAGCACCAACAACACTTTTGTATTATTATGTATTGTTTAGTGTTTGTTATGTATTCTCCCCTGTTTTTAGTTAGATGATGGTGGATTATCATAGGAGTCGGATGTGGCTTTGGGTTATCCATCTTAGCTTTAATCAGCAACTAAGAGGCATATTTTCTTTGATTAAGAATTAATTATGATTTTGATTTTCTCATGACTTGTATGCTTAGAAAGTAATTCAATTCTCCCAAATTCTTGATTGAAATTCCTTGTCTAGATATTGAGCAAGTTGTTTTTTTTCTTCTTCATTATTTTCTGTAATAACAAGATCATCAACATATATAAGAATATATGTGCTGGACCTTTTATTAGTTTTAATAAATAAGGAGTTATCAGATTTGGTGGATTGATAGCCTAGACGACCTAGAGTTGCTCTCAATTTATCAAACCAAACCCTTGGTGCCTGTTTACACTACACCAGAAAAGGCCTTTCGTAGCTTGAAAAAATGCTGCCAAAACTTGTAGTAGTATTTCAGTAAACGCTGCGACATGACATGCACTAAAAGTCTGAAACTTTTTGATGCGTTATAGAAAACGCTACCAAAACATGACATATTGTTGGATTTTGGACATGCTATAAAAAGTTGCAGACTTTTAGTAGCATGTCGTGTCGCAGTGTTTACCAGAACGCTACTAAAAGTTTTGTTAGCATTTTTGAAGCGCTACTAAAAGTCGTATCTTTGCTGTTTACATTTATTTCCATAGCGTTTTTTAAAACGTTACTAAAAGTTATTAACTGTTTTGTACCATACACGCCACCATTTCTTGTAATGGCTTATTAAAACAAATAATCAACCACATAATCATCATATTCAAATCAACAATCAATCAATTACATAATCACCATATTCAAATAATTGGAAAAAAACACATTAATCACATAATCAAATATAATATTCATAACCATTTCGATAATAGTTTTTCGACAAAATGAGCAAATTCACATAAAATCCATATCCATTCATAAACAAGTTTACACAAGTATTAACAAAATGTTGTAGTATATACAACAATAAGAGTCATGTTCATTACTTGATTACCCGCGATTCTTTCCTGCAGCCGATCTTTAGTCCGAAAAGGCAAATTACTTATGGACAAGTTTTAATCAACAAATGATTATAGAAGTGCTTTACATATTTAAAATATGTCAACCATCCTTAGTTAAACTTTTTCTAAAATTTAAATAATTTTTATAAAACTTAGCTAATTTTTATGATAAACTTGTTTTATTTTATAAAACATAGTTAAATTATATTAAAACTTAATTAATTTGTATAAATTTATTTAGTTTTTTATAAAACTTAGTTAACTTATTATTGTAAACTTAGTTAATTTTTATCAAACTATAACTTATTATTATTATTACATTCTTTTGAAAAAATTATTATTATTATTATAAATTTTTTTATTTTTTTATCAAACTTAGCTTATTATTATTATAAACTTTTTAATTTTATAATACTTAGTTAATTTTTAAACATATTTAATTTTTATAAAACTTAGTTGATGTACTCAAACTATTGTTTAATAATAATATTACTATTATTATTAAACTTATAAATTACCTTAATTGCTAAAACATAAAATATCATAACTTATATTTTAATTAACTTAAGCTTATAAAATATCTCAAACTTAAACTCTATTAACTTAGTTAATTTTTATAAATTATCTCAAACTTATAAATTTTCATAAACTTAATTAATTTATTATTATTGTAAACTAAGTTAATTTATTATTATTAATATTATTAATACTATTAATATTATTATTATAAACTTAGTTAATTTTTATAAACTTAGTTTTTTTTAATATTATTTATTAGTAGTATTATTAATTATAAAACTTTGTTGGCTTGGTTAATTTATTATTATTATAAAATAAGCTAATTTTTTATCAAACTATAGTTTATTATTATTGTTACTGTTGTCATTATTATAATTATCATTATAAACTTAGTTAATGTTTTTATCAAACTTAGTTTAATATTAATATTATTATTATTATAAACTTAGTTAATTTTTATAAATTTAGTTTTTTTAATATTATTTTTATTAGTAGTATTATTATTAATTATAAAACTTTGTTGGCTTGGTTAATTTATTATTATTATAAAATAAGATAATTTTTTATCAAACTATAGTTTATTATTATTGTTACTGTTGTCATTATTATAATTATCATTATAAACTTAGTTAATGTTTTTATCAAACTTAGTTTATTATTATTATTATTATTATAACCTTAATTTTTATAATACTTGGTTAATTTTTATAAACGTAATTAACTTTTATAAAACTTAGTTAATTCATTCAAAGTATTGTTTATTATTATTATTATTATTATTATTAAGATATAACAAAATTAAAGAGATCAAAGTTAAAGAACTCGTATAGATACAAGTGTAATTTGTGTTTATTCAGCAAATGACTTATAAAGAAGAAAAAACTCAACTTTTAAACTCCAAAATCCAATGATACTTTAATTTGCAACTCCAAAATTTGGTGATACAAGGCAATTCAAATAATTAGATTCTTGAAAATTTGTAACCTGAACTGAATTTATACTAAGAAGAAGAAACTCAACAGCATTAGCACTAGTTTCTACACCCTCAATCTCAGAATGTGGTGTACCTCTATAAACAAAATCTTCTTTGATCATTCTTGCATTGTTCTTCCAGGGCCTAATATATTTATAAAACCATAGTTTTTAGACAATTCTTAAAAGAAAGAAAACAAGTAATGTATAAAACTCATAACAACTGTTAAAAAAATAAACCTTACAACTTGTCATCTTTTCTAAACACATAATGCACTTATATATTTATAATAACACATGTGTTAATATGGTTTCATTTCCAAACAAAAGCACTAATAGCAAACCTGCTCTTGTAAACAATGTCACCAGTAAAATACCTCGACCAAGCACTGTGCAGGTTAGCCATTAGCTCGCAGTTTAGTCCCTTTCAGCTAACTCAAGGCAATATGTGAAAAATCTTCAAGACAGCAGGGTAATAAATGAGTGCATAACCATATTTTCAATACAACAGGCACATAAAGGATGAAATAAAACTCAAAGCACTGGATGGGGACATGTAAATATGCTACAGACAAAATAATGAAATAGAAAAAAGAAGAAAAAAAGTGCAAGCTTGTGGACGTAACAAAATGAGTATGGGTAATAGCCAACAAGGGACGTGACCACTTCAAATAAAATGGTAACGACAAATTCAAGGCAACATGGCACGTTTAAACAATTTTAAGGAAAATTGACGATGAAGCGCTTGACTTTTCAAAGAAAAATAACAAAAGAGGGACGAGGAAATTTTAAGCAACAAAAGAAATTACTATTCATCAAAAGGAGATTTGCAATTTGATCCAAACTAATGTGTTCAATTGTGCAAGGCATTGGGTATCAGTACTCATCAATACAAGGCAGCAGAGCAAGGATGCGCTACAGGCATTGTGTGATAAGAATTTCAAAGCATCGAGGCAGTGAAGGATGAATGAGTCAAGGTAACAAATTATGCAAATATCCCAATCAGATTTAAGATTAATGCAATCAACAATTTAACCAATAACAAATTCAGTAAATAAATTTATAATAAATATAGTTGTGAGTTTGCAACTCACCTTTCTTCTTATGCAATTAAACAGCAGTACTTTAATTCAACCAAAATTCTAGGCAAATATGCTTATCTCGTGATCTACTGTGAAAGAAGAAAATGAATATCAGCAATTCCAACGAGGGTAAAAGTTTCAAATTCACCAATAGTAAACCATGGGAGCTACTGGTTGTGTCTCGGTATTATGCAAGCACTGAACATAAGAACACTGTAATATTGTGTTTGCTCAAACTCAAGTTGTAACAAAAAGTTGCAGGAAACTAATCTAATCTATAAAACTATTTGATAAAGAAACGCAAAAAAGAAACTAAAATACACTACATAAAACTCGAATGATACAACGAAAAACACAGAGAACGAGCTTGAGGAACAATCTGTATTGACAACTAGACATTGATATTCTAGAAAATGTAACATATGAGTTATAGAATCTGTTGCCTTGAGTTAACACAAGCTTCTCTTATTTGTATAATCATATCATCAAAGCATATAAATTCTGCAGTAGTGGTGACATACTCTATGCTTCAGCGAATACATCTTAATAAACTTTCTATTTTTTGTTTTTAACTTTGAGTATTGCAACTTTCTCCTCCATCCTCTTCAAGGCTTCTTCGTAGATTGTTATCAACTGATACAAAAAAAAAAAAAAAAAAAAAAAATCAAATCACATGTTTAAAGATTGATAGTAAATATGTGCAAACATACATGAATGTACATGCACCAAATACTAAGAAAATGGAAACAGCAGTTTACCTGTATTATTATTTTCCCAAACTAGTTGTACTAGCCCAGCCATAGATGCGTGTTTACAATGTTAATTAAGGCTATTGCGTAGGTAACCGGATGTTCTTTTGTAAATGGTTCTAGACGTATAAAGTTCACTTAAATAACAGTAACAAAAGCATCATATTTTACACTACATAGTACAATTAAATTTGAATAGAAGTATAATAATTCATAAAATTCTTAGGCAATTTATCTTTTGAATAATACAGCCCATATTCTACATTCTATCATGGCTTCGTGGTACTTTAGGGATAGGTTTCAAACAAGTTTAGAACAACACTAAATAAGTTCAATATGTGATAGTGCCTTTAGCACTAATTGTATCTAAAGGTTTACATTTTTTTATAAACTAAGTGTTTAGATATATGGTGTTAGATTTGGGGAAATGCAACAATATTCACTTGATAGTGTAAATTTGATCTTACTTCTTCAACTTCCTTAGGTGAAATAATGAATGGAGGAGACATCATCGAAGTGTCCCCTGCAATTCGTGCTACCATTCCTCGCTTTTCACATTCAGCTCCAAATTGCCCCAACTCATGTATTTATCGACAATATATTTATTAAATTGCTGGGAAAAAAGTGCATAAATGGTATTGTACGCGATCTTTAAAATCTGAATATCCTGAACAAATATACTGTTATGTTTATGCATGAGAATCCAAGAAGAAAAGAGATAATAATGTCCTTGTCGTTTATACGTACATGATCCTACATGTATCCAGCTTCGGTTGTGCAGGTGTATTTTTAATACGAGTGGGCAAATTTTAGAATAGAAGTATATTAAGATTAGGTTGGTATTGCACATATTATAAAGGATGTGATGGCATCTAATTGTTAAAACTGACAAATCCTTTCTTTTTCTGGCGTTATGCAAACTGAACGTCATGTTGCATTGGTAAATTTGTTATTAGTTGTAATGTCAACTAACGAACTTTTATTAAGCAATTTACTATGTATAGCTGCATAGTGAACAGATACAAGTGCGATGAAATAACAATAAAAGAAGAAAAGGACATAAACTAATGGATTAACATACATATTTTATATCTGGTTGGAATATAAAAAATGTATGCAAAGCATAAAGTTTTCAAATAACTATGTTATGATAAAGAAATGTTTAATACAGACTAGCTAAATATATACAAGCTAATTGAACTCAAAACTTGTAGTGTGATAACTAGAAAAAGGAAGGGTACCATTTGAGTTTTCAAATAAGCCCGTAGGTTTCGGCATACGTCTGATGAGGGATCTGCTGGCTTTATATATGAAAATATGAGGGGGGAAAATTCATTTGTATATTACCTTCCATGCAGTTAATTGGATGATCGAATAATCTTTTCTAACCTTCCTTGTGACTAGATTCCATGGTCTTCCTGCAATGTATTTTGCAGTATTTTTAGTACCATCGGGAAATAATATTTTTGTGCATCTAGATTACTAAAACCATTATTAAGTTGAAAGTCTTTTTGTGCCTCACATTATTATTATTTGTGTATGTGAGATAGATTAAAGCTCTCCTCTATTGAGGACCACTCCTCCATTGAAAAAAACATAATTGCTAACGACGGTGCCTACTTGCAACACCTTTGTGAGTTAGCGGGATTCCAAATTCTACTGCTATTGCAGATGCAGATGTTTTCCCTGCAATAAGAACCAAAATTTGAGTTCGTATTCACAATTTAAAATTTCTATTTAAAGACTTGAACTGGTACAAATTTAATATATTACATAAAATATGATGCCAGTTACTCTATTTTTTGGCACATCCAGTGGGACATGTTGGATGTCCATATGATGTCCATGTGGAAAACACAATCCCGCATCAAATATATAACATGTGAAGTAGGAATATAAACCTCCATTTGAATGATGTAGGTCTATTAAGAAACAAACATTCGTAGCTTAAATAGACCCATCTGACAAAGATAACTAAGTTGAGTATAGTATGGGCCTTGTTTGCAGGTGTGGTTTATTAAGGCTGATTGCTACAACAACAGCAACAACAATAATTAACAGATAATAAATAAATAGACGTCTACGAAAAGAAAGAAGACTGAAAATTTCTCTTCAGCCAGCTAAAGTAATTGATATAGGTAATATATGCAACAACTGCTTGGGAATAAAAACTTAAATGGTTAATGAGACAGAATATACCTGTAACGGAGTCCCAATTAGAAGAAGACGCATTTGGCATTTATATCTATTAAGATCACGCGCCAAAATTGATTCCCTGTCCTTCATCCTTTGGGCTTCGTCAATGATAATATACATCCAGTTAACTCTGGATAACTTTGGGCCATCATGCATAACAAACTCATATGTAGTAACAAGAATGTTGAACTTACATTGGAAGAACCTCCTATGCTCAAAGAAAAATAGAGTTAGGATTCTGTTTGCATCAAACTACAAGATGTATTGGAACACCACACACTTTTGTTAAGTATAATTATTCGGCGTGAAGTATTAATTTCAGTTTGGCATTTCTATTTTCAATTTAGTGTTCTCTAGTTCTTTGTTATGTGCATTTGTCACTGTGCATTTTCTTGTTTTCATTTCACTTAAAACCTCATTCTGTTTTACAAATTCTGTCAATTGCTCTCTTCACTTTGTATTCACTTGTATTTGTTCTTTGTGTTCTTTGTTTTTGTTCACTGTGTTATTAAAAAAAATTGTCATTGCATTTGTTTTTATTTCTGGGTTACATTGCATATGTGACTATTTCTAATTAAAAAAAGCTTCCAAGTTGCCTTTTTTGTTTTTTATCTGTTGTGTTCTGTGCGTATTGTGTGCATCTGTTTTATGTTTATCTTCTTTTGTTCACTGCTTTTGTTGTTCATTGTGTGTGCATCTCAATTCAGTTCTGTTTTCATTGTTTTAAGGTTTCATTTCTATATAGACACTACACTTCTCTGTTTACATAACTCTCTTCTAAATATAACTTGTATCTCCAACTTCATGAAACATAGCCAACCTTACCTCCTTCTCCATCTCTTATACCCCAGCTTGTATCTCACCCACTCGTCTCAAAACCACGCTTCCTAGTCACAAACAACCAATCCCCTTGGACTATATTTCCTATACTGCCATACATGGTCTTTGTTCAGGTAATTAATAACTAAATTAGCAAGGGTTTGAATGATTTCTCTACCTTCAATAGTCATTTATTCAAAAGCATTATCAAAAATGTTTCATACTTCATAGTCAAAAGCAACACCTGTATTTATCGAATTTTATAAAGTGTATTAACCTTTTCAGTGTTGTTTATCAAATTTTATATTTTACCAGTGCTTAATGTACCTCTAGTCAAGTCGCCAAAATCCAAATTCATTAATAGCACATCCATGTTTGCCCGGTGACAATCCATTGATATTTGCATCAATTCTTGCCAACTCCACGTTCACTTGAACTATGCACACAACTTAAAGAATAACAGGACTTTTGAACTCCGCGATAGCAGTAGATACCAGAAAATCTACAAAATAACTAAACCCAGTTAATTCAAAGCCTCGAACCGCTAAGTAATAAAGAAGAATGTCAGATTCTACATTGCAAGAATAATTGACTAATCGATAACATCAACGGATAAAACATGATTATATAATCGATTTAATATTAAAAAATTTGTGTTGTGAATTGAATAACAAAATCATCTATCATATTAACCACGAAATACAATCAGATAAAATATTTCTCCATCTCAACACAGTGGGTAATTAGATAAACAAACAAAACTGCCGGACGATTCAAATCAGAAACAAAAACAATACCCATTAGATCTTAATCAACATTAAGAAGTCAGAATCTGATGATAATGACGTTACTGCAATGCGTAACATTGTGCCTTACTTTAAAATGTATGCTATTGCTAAGTAAAGAATCGTTGTACCTTGATGATAATGATGCAATAAAATTACTAAATTATTTCGTGTCCACGAGTCAATTCTCTATAGTAGTATCCCTAAATTAATTCTGTAATAGTCACTTGTAATGAAAATATTGCTTTATAAAAACTAAAAAGGAAGATGATATATGGTTTTCAAATTTTCTTACTCTTCTACCTTGCAGTTACTTTTTATTGCCTCAAGTGATGTGATAAATATACCATTTGATTGAACTGTCAGCTACCAATTCAGTACAATAGCAATTCACGGACTATTTGGTCTAAAATTATGAACAAGTTGCAAAATTTTATTAAAAAAATATGCATTGAATATGTATATCTTGTAAAAAAACAAAGTTAAAAATTTTGAATGAAAATTTGCACAAAAATAGTTGACTTTTAGAAAAAAGCATTAAATTAATTTTATAGTGAATATCCACTTGTACTGCAATTTTACCATTCTTATCAACGTTAAGCACCTTAAACATTGGTTTACGAAAACTGAAACAATTGGACTAGAAAACTTGTTTAATGCGATTTCTAAATGAAGGAAATGTAGTTATAAAAGGAGTCGAAGGTAAAACCTTCTTCAAAGGTGAAAACAACAATGACAATAACATGTGCAGATCATGGTTTCGTGTTTCTATAACTATCTATAGATAGGGAAGTAAAGGGATATATATATATAACCACCACAAGTTTAGAAACAAAAACGGTAGAAAATGTTTCCACCAGAATACAAAATCTATAGACATTGTTTTTGACTCGTGGACACGAAATAAACTAGTAGACATGGCATGCATCAAAACTTTGTTATCAATTGCAGTAACTTGATGATAATGATGCAATATCGAATATTTCAGCATTGATTCATAGAATAAAGATAAATAAAACAAATCTCATAAAATATATTCTAGTTATTACTAGTAAGATTTACCTTTTACTGTATCCACTGACTTCACCTCTTCCTACAGCCCTTCCATCTAATCTGTCTCCAAAACTCCTTCGACTTCATCTTTCCTGATGCTACAACGATCTTTCGAAACTAATAGGTGGTAGTGATGCACCGATGGAAGCATTAAAACTATTTAACGAAGAAAATAACATAAATCTACACTTTGTTATACTGCTGTGCCTATCTGATCTGCACCTTTAATCTCATCCAACGGCTCCTCTTTATTTCTATTTTCTGTTATACATTGTAATGGGCTGTATTATATAAAGCCCATATATATCTGCTATATATTGTATCAAATATCGTCTGTAACATTAATTTGATCAGATCAATACAATTACATCATTCATTTCTCCTTTCAAACTGCTTCAATCGTTTTTTAACTTTTTCATAAAATCTTACATGGTATCGGAGCCATACTGCCTTACAACAAAAGATTTTTTGAAAATAGTTAAACCCATCAGAGGAATTTCATCATTTGGGTTTAAATCCTTATCCAAGAACAAGAGTTCTTCTCATTTAAGGATAATACCTGAATCAAATCGAGAGTGTCTATCCAAGAACATCAGTTCGGTTGTAGCTTCTCAGATTCACATTCAAGCAGCAAAGAAAAGCATCGAATCATCGAAATCTTATCAAGAAATTCAAATTCTTGGTAAGATCTCTCATTTCTTGAAGCCGTTTCTCATGATTTCCCTCTCTGTTCATTCTCCATTCTTGCCACTATGACTGAAGAAGACACTTCAACCACTGCCACCAGTGTCATCAACTCTCAACAAGCCATTACTGCTGCTGAAAATCTCATCAAATCTGGAATTAGCCCACAAAGTCAATTGGTCAATATTCACCTTGCGGAAGATAACTATCTACTATGGAAATTACAAGTTGAAACTGCATTAGAAGGGTATGGCCTCGAAGTATATATTCTTGGCACCATACAAATTCCCCATATTTGCATCACAAATCAAGAAGGAAAAGCCATAAGTAATGATGAATATACAAGATATCACAGACAAGATAGACTAATTTGCTCATGGTTAATATCCTCTATTACTGCCAAGCTATTATCTCATGTAACAGGGTGTAAAAGTGCGTTTGAAATTTGATCAACTGTTGAAAGAGTCTTCAATTCTCAATCTGCTGCAAAGATTCTATAGTATAAAAGGCAGTTACATGTGATAAAAAAGGACAACATGAACATGAGAGAATACCTATTCAAGATCAAGTCAATATGTGACTGCTTGGAAGCAGGTAACCACAAGGTGTCTATCTTTGAGCATGTTATGACAATTCTTAATGGTTTAAATGAAGAATATGAAGCTGTGGTTGCTGTCCTCACATCACAAAAAGATTTTACCATCCATTGAAGACATTCATTCTATTCTATTATCTCATGAAACAAGATTAGACATAAAGAAATCACCAGAATCAGATATCACTGCAAACTATGCTGCTAATTACAGAGGCAGAGGACAAAGCAGTAACAGAGGTGGTCAAAACATACAAAGGGGTGGAACCTCTAACAGAGGAAGAGGCAGAGGAAAATTCAACAACAATTACAAGCAAAGTGTCGAATTTGTGAAAAAATTGGTCACACTGCTGCTAAGTGTTACTTCAGGTTGAACTTAAACTATGTGCCAGGTCAAGGTTCTAACAATCGGAGGAATTCAAATTCAAGTGCAAATATGGCTCAAGTTCAACAAGATTCAGACAATCAAACAATAACAGAAAAGAATCAGAAAATACTGAATCAGCAAGTGAAGACAGTTGGTACCCAGACTCAGGAGCAACCAATCACATCACAAATAATCTGAATAATCTAAATCTTGGTGGGAAGAAGTACAAAGGTATGAACTTATTCACATGGGTAATGGTAACCCTATTGTTATTACACACACTGGTAGGCCTATTATACCAGGAAAAAGAAAATTATACCTGAACAACCTACTTAGAGCCCCTTTAATTAAAATAAATTTGCTAAGTGTGTCACAATTTGCTAAGGACAATAAAGTGTACTTTGAATTTTATCCTGAACACTGTGTTGTCAAAGATATTCTAACCAAAGAAAATCTTCTGCAGGGTAAAAATCATAAAGGCCTATACAAATTCTGTTTGGCTAAGTCAAGATACTGTGAAAATGAAAGAATGTGGTGTAATAGTGCTGAAAATAGAAAGACTGAAAACTGTAATATGTTTGACTTATGGCATAACAAGCTTGGCCATCCCAATGTAAAAATTGTGAAACATGTGATGAATGACAATGCCATCTCTTCTGTTAACTGTACTTTACCATACATCTGTACATATTGTCAAATGGGTAAAAGTCACAAACTACATTTTTCAGACTCTAAAACTATATATAATAATCCACTGGAAATGGTTGCCACTGACTTGTGGGGACCAGCACCAATATCTACAGACTATGGTTACAAGTACTATATATCTTTTATTGATGCTTATTCTAAATATGTGTGGATATACTTTTTAAAGCCAAGTCTGAAACATATAATGTTGTTATACAATTTATAAATACTGCTGAAAAGCAAACAAACCATACTGATAAAGTGTTTCAGTCTGATGGTGGAATAGAATTTCTACCACTAAAAAATTATTTTAAAAATAAAGGGATAGTACACAGAATCACATGTCCACACACCTCTAAATAAAATGGAATAATTGAAAGAAGGCACATACAAATTGTAGAAACTGGCTTGACTTTACTAACTCAATCATCAATGCCTCAAATTTTTTGGCCAGATTCTTTTTCAGCTTAAGCATTTCTAATAAATAGACTACCCACTAAAGTACTGAAAATGAAAAGTCCTCTGGAAACACTGTTCAATGTCAAGCCAGACTATCTACATCTAAAAGTCTTTGGTTGTTTATGCTTTCCTTATCTCAGACCTTACAATAAGCACAAATTGAACTATAGATCATCCCCATGTACATTTATGGGATACACTATAAATCAAAAGGGGTACAAGTGCTTAGACAAAAATGGAAGAATTTTCATATCAAGGCATGTTGTTTTCAATGAAAAAATATTTCCATTCAGAGAAGCAGAGGTCAAAACAATTAAAAAGATATACAATCCAAAAGATTCTATACCTGTTGTGCCAGTCATACCAGAACAACAACACTGATCAAGTCAACAATGACATCACCGGTCCTCAGCTCACTATATCTGGCACCAGTCAATCCAGCACCAGACCAGGTCAAGAACAGGATGGCACAGTTTGTACACCTGATCATTCATCTCAGCAAAGAGTTAGCATGCAATCTGATGAATCATCTCAAAGATCAGAAAGTCAAAGCAAACAACAACATGATGAAAATATGAACCAACAGCAGGACAATACTGCTACAAGACACCACATGGTAACAAGATCAAAAAGTGGAATTTTCAAGCCAAAAGTCTACAGTGCTAACTTAAATACTGAAGAACCATGCAACTATCTTCAGGCCTTAGAAAATGAAAACTGGAAATCTGCCATGGCAGAGGAATATGATGCTTTAATCAAGAATAATACATGGAAATTAGTTCCAGCACCCAAAGACAAAAATGTTGTTGGGTGCAAATGGACTTTTAGATTGAAAAAGAATGCAGATGGTACAATATCTAAGTATAAGGCAAGATTAGTTGCAAAATGCTATTCATAACAGGGAGGATTTGATTTTAAAGAGACATTTTCACCTGTTGTAAAACCTACCACTATTAGAGTAGTCGTTACTACTGCCTTATGAAAGAATTGGACCTTCAGACAACTTGATGTTACTAATGCTTTTCTAAATGGCATTTTACAGGAAGAAGTCTACATGGAACAGCCACATGGTTTTGTTAAAGAGGAAAACAAAGGACTTGTGTGTAGATTAAATAAATCACTGTATGGCCTGAAACAAGCACCAAGAGTGTGGTTTGAAAAGCTAAAAGCTACATTTGTCAAACTGGGATACAACTCAACAAAATATGACATATCACTATTTACTAAATTCAATAACAATATCACAATATATGTACTGATTTATGTTGATTATTTCATTGTTACAGGCAATAGTGAGACTGAAGTTAACAAGTTAATCAAGCAATTAGGTCAAGAGTTCTCTATCAAAGACCTTGGCTATCTAAACTACTTTTTGGGCATAGAGGTTACAAAGCTTCCAGATAATTTCATTCAATTAAGTCAAAAGAAATATATCACTGAAATTCTATGCAGAGCTAAAATGGATAAAAACTAAATATCCACTCCTATGATCAGCAATGTTCAAATATCAAAACATCAAGGAGAAGCAATACTCGATGAAAAACAATACAGAAGTATAGTTGGCTTACTGCAATATGCAACAATCACAAGACCAGAAATAACATTCAGTGTTAATAAGGCAAGTCAATTCATGCAAAAACCTACTACTGATCATTGGAAACTTGTCAAAAGAATACTGAGATATCTAAAGGGTACAATAGACTTTGGATTAAATATGCAAGCAAGTAAAACGCTGAACATAATTGGTTATGCTGACTCAGACTGGGCTAACGACCCAGATGACAGGAGATCTACAACGGGTTACTGTATATTCCTTGGAAAAAACCCTGTTTCCTGGTGTTCAAAGAAACAAACTACTGTTGCTAGATCTAGTAGCGAGGCTGAGTACAGGAGTGTAGCCAATGCTGTGTCAGAGATTATATGGATTGAATCACTGTTATCTGAACTACAATTTAAACCGGAAAACAAACCAACTGTATGGTGTGACAACTTGAGTACAGTGCATCTATCTGCAAATCCTATTCTACACTCTCGTACCAAACATATGGAATTGGATTTATACTTTGTTCGTGATCAAGTCAACTATGGAAAACGGAATGTCAATCATTTACCATCTACACATCAAATAGCCGACATTCTCACTAAACCACTCTCCAAATCGAATTTTATTCGATTCAGAGAGTAGCTGAAAGTAAATGAAAGTAGGAGCAATAAAAGTCATACCTTTATACCTGACTTACCTACTACTGCGATCGATTCAAGTCTGAAGAAGGCAGATGAAGTCATCACATCGTGAAAGATTGAGCCTTTTTAAGAAAAATGTTGATTCCCCATCAGATCTGTCAATCTCTCCTCCTGACTCAATTTTCGCTGCGTGAAGATGATGCCAGTGCTATACTAGTTGTTTTCCCTCAAGTTCCTCTCTCAATTTTAGAAGCAATCTTTCAGATCGCCTGATTCTTTTGTCGCTTCAAACCCTAGCCCCTTTAGGGTTTGCGGGGGAGTAATGAAGAAAATAACATAAATCGACACTTTGTTATACTGCTGTGCCTCTCTGATCTGCACCTTTAATCTCATCCAACGGCTCCTCTTTATTTCTGTTTTCTATTATACATTGTAATGGGCTGTATTATATAAAGCCCATATATATCTGCTATATATTGTATCAAATATCGTTTGTAACATTAATTTGATCAGATCAATACAATTACATCATTCATTTCTCCTTTCAAACTGCTTCAATCATTTTTTTAACTTTTTCATAAAATCTTACACTATTTCTGACATATTTAAGGGATGGTTGTTGTCTTTGTAGTTGATCTGGTTACTGATATCATCTGGTGGTGACTTGAAACATAATTGGAGCCTGTTGGCGGCTACTGGTGATTAACATCCAGTTAAGCACTTGGAAGGCACTGATGGGCCAGGAGTGATCGCCATGGTGATTTGATGGGTTATTCGGTGAAAGAGAAGGTGTTCGACTGTTCAAAGAAGGTGTTTGAAGAGGTTGATGATAAAAAAACATGCACTGATATGTTTGTGTGTCAAAGTTAGAGATATTTGAGGTTTCTTGCAATTCAAGCAACTAAAGCGATTCAATTTTTTTAGGGAAATGATCGACACTTGGTGGGATTTGAAGCAGTAGTTACAAATCAGTTCAAAACTATCTTCTTTATCAAGATTCAAGAACAAGTATACCACAAACAATTGACAACAGCAACTAAAGAACAATTAGCACTGAAAATTGCTAACATCAAACTTGAACAACAAGTACGAACAATTGATATAAAGAACAATGTTAAAATTGTAAGATTTTTAAAGAACTGGAACAATTATCTGATCAACAAGAAAGGTAAAATACTGAACTATGAACAAGGTTTTAGAACGAAGGCTAAAATTGCAACTGGTATTAAAAAAGAAATAAAAACGAACTAAAATGGATATAACAAGAAAGATAAAAGGTAACAAGAAGAACGGTAAACTAAATTGTAACTGGAAAGATAGAACTAAGTAACAAGTTCAAGGAAGAAGAACTAAAGATAATTCAACAATGGAAAAGAAAAATAATATGTCAACTTCAGATTTCTCCACACTTACAACAACAGATACAACTTTGCATTTTATACAGTTTCCAACACTAATGGACCAGATTTTCACATCAGCCCAAACAACATACAACTCGAATATGTAATAGCCTCAGACCTGGTAACAGTAAGTGTGCACCTGCACACATGCACACATGCATAGCCAAAAATTCCTTCTGCCAAATCAACAATTCTTTCTGCCAAATCATATCTTCATCTCCTCACCTCACTGTCAGTTTAGTGACTTTAGCTCTGATGGACTCCGGCCTGGAATTTCTCCTTTTATTCTTGCAGCTGATCCTATGGCTTCTTCCATTAGTAGCTTAAATAGAGCTTGGTTGTTACATCTCCCTTCCCCTTTAAGAATGGACCTTGTCCCCAGGTCCAAGGTGGGGAATTTTCAAATAGTTGGCCAGTAATCTTCCCACGTAGCATCTTCCACTGGTTTATCTTTCCATTTCACCAAAATTTGTACCACTGCATTATTGTCTCGAGGAACCATTCTTCTATCAATAATGGCTTCTGGCTGCTCTACAATCTCTTCAGTAAAGCTAGGAACATTATCTTATATTACCACATCATTTCCCAGTCTTTTCTTTAGTTGAGAAACATGAAACACTGGATGTATCTTGGTTTCAGATGGCATCTGCAACTTGTACGCAACCTTTTCAATTTTCTCGAGTATCAAGTATGGACCATAATACTTTGGGGATAGCTTGTGTGTCTTCTGAGTTCTTGCAGTGATTTGTTTATATGGTTGAAGTTTCAAGTATACCCAGTCTCCTTGATCAAATTCTCTTTCTGTTCTTCTGTTATCTGCATGTTGTTTCATTCTACTTTGTGCAAGCTTTAAACTATCCTTCAAGAATTCTATGATGATGTCTCTAGAGTAAAGTGCTTCCTCTACTTGCTCCACTTTAGCGGTGTTAGGCACATAGGATAATAAATTGGGGGGATCTACACCATACACTGCTTTGTATGGAGTTGTATTGGTAGGATTCTTCCAAGTAGTATTGTACCAATACTCTGCTACTGACAGCCACTTAACTCACTCCTGTGGCTTGTGACATATGAAGCATCTCAAATAACATTTCAGAATTTTGTTCACTACTTCGGTTTGGCCATCACTTTGTGGGTGATAGGCAGTGTTTAACTTCAATGTGCAACCCTGCAATTTAAATAACTCTTGCCAAAACTTACTTATAAAACATCATCCCTATCACTTACTATAGATCTAGGTAGGCCATGCAGTTTGAAGACACCATCAAAGAAAGTAGTAGCTACCTCCTTTGATGTGAATGGATGACTCAAGGGAAAGAAGTGTGCATACTTACTCAATCTATCCACCACTACAAATATAACCGAGTACTTGTGACTTTTTGACAAGCAAATAATGAAGTCCATTGAGATATCAACCCAAAATCTTTTTTGGAATAGGTAGAGGCTGCAGAAGTCCAGGAAGTAGTATATTTTCTTCTTTATTTCTCTGACACTCATCACAAGCCTTTACAAAGGTCTCTACATCTTTTTTCATTTTTCTGCAATAGAAAACTTGTTTAATTTTTTTAAGTGTAGCCTTAATGCCAGAATGTCCTCACAGAGGAGTAGAATGGTGCTCTCTTATCAGTGGCAGTAGCAACTCCTTTATGTTATGATCTATCAACAATTTCCCTTTATGATATATCACTCCATCCACTACTTGATATTTATTGTTAAGTGGGGTCTGGTTTTGTAGCTGTAACAACTGTCGCTTGTACCATGTTGAAGTATGCAATGTCTTTTTAATCTCCTGAAACCAAGGGGCCTGTACTATGGTTATAGCCTGTAAGTGTAAATCACTGTTATAACCATGCTCCTCTTCTACTTCATCTCTCCTAGACAAAGCATCTGCTACTATATTCTCCTTTCCACTACGGTACTCAACTATGTAATCAAAGCCATGCAACTTGGCTAGCCACTTGTGTTGCAACCCAGTATGCAGTTTTTGTGTTAAAAGGTATTTAAGACTGTGATGATCTGTCTTGATTACAAACTGCGTTCCTAACAAATATTGGCTCCATTTTTTTGTGGCGATAATAATAGCTAGCAACTCCTTTTCATAAGTGGACAAAGCTAAGTTTCTTCCATTCAAGGCTTTACTCAAATATGCAAGGGGTCTATTTTTCTGAGACAATACAACATCTACCCCATACCCACTAGCATCACACTCCAGAACAAATGGTAGGTTAAAGTTAGGCATAGCTAGAATAGGTGGATTAATCAAACACTGTTTCAACTGTTCAAAGGACTGTCTTGATAATTCATCCCACTTAAAGGAATTTTTTTTCAACATTTCTGTCATAGGCTTGGCTATTATCCCATAGTTTTTTATGAACTTTCTGTAATACCCACTGAGTCCTAAAAATCCTCTCAGTGCTTTAATTGTTTGTGGTAGAGGCCAATCTAATATAGCTTGAATTTTTGTAGGGTCGACAACTAGGCCTTTTGAGGAAATCACATCCCCAAGTATTCCAAAATCTCTTTAGCAAAACTGCATTTTGATAACTTGACTACTAATTTATTCTCCTGCAAGACTTAGAAAATTTGTTCAAGATGTTGCAGATGATCAAATCATGTCTTGTTATATACTAATATATCATCAAAGAACACCAGTATAAATTTCCTCAAACATGACTTAAAGATATCATTCATCAAAGATTGAAATGTAGAAGTAGCATTAACTAAACCAAAAGTCATGACCAGAAATTCATAATGACCATGATGAGTTCTGAAGGCAGTCTTGTGTATGTCTGGATCATACTTGCGAATCTGATGATAGCCTGATCTCAAATCAAGCTTAGAAAACCAATTAGAGCCTTGAAGTTCATCAAAGAGGTCATCAATCAAGGGAATAGGAAATTTATCCTTTAGAGTATGAGAATTCAAGCTTTTGTAATCAACACATAGTCTCCAAGTGCCGTCTTTCTTTTTAACCATCACAACAGGAGAGGAGTAAGAGCTACTACTAGGTCTGATAAGTCCAATTTTTAGCATATCATCAATAATCTTCTCTAGTTCATTTTTCAAGTGGTAAGAGTGTCTGTATGGCTTCATACAAATGGGTTTGGTGTTAGGTTGAAGAGGGATTTTATGATCATGGGTTCTTTGAGGAGGCAAGGGAGGTTTATCAGTGGTAATCATAGGGAATTGATTCAGAAGTTCAGCAATTTTAGTGGGAAGATTGGAGTCTGGATCATGGTTTGGTAGCATGTGAAGGCATAACAACATGGTAGTTTGGGCATGGGTACTCCTTCCATAGCCTTCCTATCAATCATTTTCACATCTTCTGGTTTAATGCCTTGCCACACATATAGCTTGTTCTTATATTGAAATTTCACTTGCAACTGCTCCAGATTCAAAGTGACTTCACCCAGACTTCTCATCCATTGAGCACCAAGCACCACTTGACATCCCTCTAAAGGCAAAAGTAGTAGTTAAACTGGCATTCTACACCCCTGACATTTCAAAAAAACATCCTTACAAATTCCTAATCCAGTCAATTTCTTCCCATTAGCCACTGTCACTTCATACATGCACTCTAGACTCTTCAATTTTTAAGTTTAGTTTTCTTGCCAATTCCTCATTAATAAAGCTATGAGTTGACCCTGAGTCAATTAAAATTTGTACTGGTTTCTTATTGATAACTCCTTGAACTTTAATGGTGGATAATGCTGGTATACCACACATGGCTTGCAGAGTTATAAACAAAGTTTCTTCCACTGCAGATTCATTTTCTGCTTCACCACTTTTCTATGATACATTATCATCATTTGCTTCCTCATTTTTGAGTGTCATCACTCCCTCTAACACATATATTCTTGGAGTAGGACATTTATGGTCCTTATGCCATTTCTGTTTGCAGCCATAACATAAACCTTGTCTCCTCATTTCAATAATTTCAGCAGGAGTAAGACCCTTGGTGCGAGCTATGTTCTCCCCAGTAGTGTTGCCTTCTTTGGAATTTGAAGTGGTTTGGAGGTTTGGAGTAGATTTAATGAGTGGAGTGGTAATGGTCTGGTTATTTTTAGACAAAGGTAGGTTACTGCTTTTATGGCCTTTCTTTACTTGCATATATTTACACTCATACATCTTGGCTAATGTTACAGCTTCTCTAAAATCATGGGGTCTAGAAGTCAACACATCATATCGTATCTCTTCTTTCAATCCACCAATGAAACGGTCTAACAAGAATTTAGGGGGTAATGTTTCAATCACAGCCTGCAACTGCTCGAATCTGCTCAGGTAAGCTCTGACGGTGGTGTATTGTTTTAGCTTGGATAATGTCTCATATAGTCGCTCCATTTCCTCTGTGTTAAACCTCACCAAGATTTCTTCTTTAAACACAGGCCATAATTCCACTGCACCATTATAAGCTATTAACAACGGGTAAAAACCGTTGTTAAGTCTAAAAGCAACGGGTAAAAACCGTCTTCAACACAGGAGTGGTTGAATTTAGCGACGGGAGAAAACCGTTACTTTATGTCCAAAAGGCAACGGGTATAAACCGTTGCAAATTGGGACAAAGGCAACAGGTATAAACCGTTGCAAACTGGGCCAAAGGCAACGGGTATTAACCGTTGCAAATTGGGCCAAAGGCAACGGGTATAAACCGTTGCAAATTGGGCCAAAGGCAACGGGTATAAACCGTTGCTTTATGGACAATAGGCAACGTGTATAAACCGTTGCTTACTGTACAAAAGGCAACGATTACAAACCGTTGCTTAATGGGCAAAAAATCAACGGATATAAACCGTTGCTTTCTGTCCAAAAAGCAACGGGTGCAAGCATTGCTTTATGGCCAAAAAACGTTGCTTTATGTCCATAAAAAACGGTTAAAAACCGTTGTTTTATGCCCAAAGTCACACATAAAGCAACGGTTAACACCCGTTGCACATAGTGTTTGCTCCTGCTCCTACAAAATCACATTTGTAACTCACTACTGCGTTACACGCATATCTCAGTATATATACCAGAATATTAATATATATCAAAATATGCCAGAATATCAAAATATGCCAGAATATCAAAATATTGGTACACAAGCACTATAAACATATCACACATATACCATACATATAAAATTATCAAACTTATAATTACACTCATTGTTTTGCAAACAGAATGCTACCGTGCCGGAATATCATACTTATTACACTGCATTGTTTATTACACTACACTACAAAGATTTCATTAATTACACTACATTGTTTTGCAAGCAGTGAAGTCTACATATAATAAACACATTAAAAGGATGTTGAGCAGGTTAGCCGAAGCTGATATTTCTTTGGCTCATGCTGTGGTGCATACAGTATTCTATCCAATTCCTGCGCAAAAGTAAAAACAGGTTTTAAACTCAAATCATACAGTGAATTTTAGCTTGGTCAAGTTCAGTTAATAGAGCAACGGAATTCCTGTGTAAGCAATAATAATGCACAAGTAAAAGTGGCAGCAAACATTTAAACAACTATAACAACACTAACAAAAAAACTGCCTTTCAACTTCATCCCATCCCCTCTGCTGTACACTTCCACTCACAACCACACTCCTACACACTACAGCACTTCCTCATTTTCTCTGTTTTCATCTCATCCACACTTAAGTACTACATCACACCCCCTACTGCCTATTGCCTGTCAACAACATACACCATTAGCTTGGTCAAGTACTACACTTAAGTACTACACTATTTTTGGGTTTTTGTCCAATGTTGCACCGTTTGTACCGAGCCAGAAATCAAGTAATATGAACAAGTTGCTCGGACATATCTAACCTTAAATGTCCACTTCCTCCGAATGCATTTGATTCTACTATTTTTCTTAATTATCTCATTTGGGTATTGTTAAATCCATAATCTTTAAAGTTTGTACGTGCACACACCTATCAAGTTAAATCCAAACATTTTATAATGGTTTTTTCAATAAATATTGCTTGATGTTAATAGTATGTACCAATTTTGCACCATTAATATCCAACAAAAGCTATATTGCAGTATACCTTTAAGCTATTACCTCATCGGTAGGTGTACATTATGTATGCTTAATCTATGATTGATTTCACCTAGAATATATGAAAACAAAAGGATATTGCACATAGCCTCGTTATCCTAAATAAGCCAAGTACATGTTTGGTTCTACTCAGTACTCAGGCAGAAGAGATGTCTGCGAATGCGGCGAGTGTTTCTGCTGGTAATCCAACATTGATTAAACGAGTTAATTATATGCATTCTAACTGTTATAACTTTTAAATCAATTATATGTATTCTAACAACTGTAATTCCTTTTATTGTCTGCTTCAAAACCAATCCCCTGTCAACTGCACATTCACATCACATCACAAAAACTGTAACAGTCTTCTTCTGACTGCTCCGCAACCTTCAACTTCCCTTTCATCCACCATTTACACTTCCAACCTGGTTCCCTTGGTACCAGTAAGCCATCAAACACAAACTACAAACCTGCCTGCACTCCTACAACATTTCCATATTTCCTATTCAAACCAATCACTACACATTTCATTTCCTCTTCAAACCAAATCACAACCATAACACTGTCAGCATAATTCAACTATCCCGACCAACCTCTCTAACTCCACATTCTGCAATGAAATCCAGCATTACAAACTGCCTCCCACTTCCTATTCACCAACTCTACCACAAACCACCAGTATCAACCGCTCCAACCACCAGTAAACACTCCAGTAACCACTCCAGTTCCCTACCAAACATTCCAGTCCCCTACCATTTCAGTCCCCTCCCCTACATCATAACCAAATTATTTTACCACCCATTAAATCCAATTAGTACGATACACACATAAATTTTTTTAGCTAATCAATTTTTAGTTTATTGGACCTCCATCCATCGTTCAGGCACATTGATCATGTTTTTTGTTTTCTGATTTTGTCCTTGAATTTTGACTTTACTTCCTAGTATTTGATAAATTGTCGATTATCTTGTAAACAAGGCAGACCAGGACAAAATACACATGCATTTGCATATGCAAATTTCATATACAGCAAACAAAAGAAAATCAGCAATATATGCAAAGAACAAGTCAGAAATATCAATACCTCCGACTAAAGATATCGTATCAAACCCTTTTGATGGCTCACATAACCTCCGGCTCCAACATCCCCAAAGGTCTCGGCAAATTGTCGACATATTTTGACGGTTAGCTCATTCGGCAATAAAATTTTGTCCAACAACACTTTTTCATATGTGGGTGGTACTGGTTTTCCATGAATTACTAATGCTGTGGAATCTCGGCATATAGTACATGTTATATAAGCATTTCTGGAGTGAATATATGGAATCACATTTACAGAACTAACAAGCTCCCAAACATTTAAGACCATTGTGCATAGCTACACAAGTCCTAGACCCATTGTGTATGCGATATTCGATCTTTAAAATCATGCAAGATTGGAATGGAAGGTGTAAACTTTTATGATCTTTCTACATCCTTTTTTGTTTTGGAGTTTACTGATTTATTTTTGGACATAATGGCTATTGTGAGTGTCAATGAAAATTGAAACCAAAACAGATATAAGATAAAGACTACGATGAGTATAAGTATACAAACTAGATCGCTATTGACAATGAATTCCTTCTCATCTCTGTCATTCATTCGCTGTCTCAAATTCCAGCTCTGCAATAGCATTTTGAACTTTTACGTGATTCTTCATCATTTCTTGCTATCTCTCACTGTTTCTCAAATCTAATCATGAACACAACCTTTTTTTAAATAACACTGTACTTTCAGCCAAGCAAGAATTTAGTGAAGGTTGTGCCCACCAGAACTTATCCATGTGATCATTGTTATTGATTTGCTAAAACTACTTAAAACTGCTTAATTTGCTCTATCCTATGGTTATAGCATTATAAATATTGCTAAATATTCTCTTATATCTTATGATTATGTTAATTTGGATTTGAAAATGTCATATATACCTCCTGTGAACCTAATTATGACGTACATGTCAAACGTGAACCTTTGTTGCCTAACCTCTTTTTCTATAACAAAAGATAATTTGGAATCTATAAATACACATGCACTAATACTCATTAATTTGTTTATATGCACAATAACAGAGAGCAGTAAACTCGGTTGAAGCACAAAAAGACTGATTGGTCGATTAAAATAGTACCTATTGCAATTACTTCATCCTCGAAATTCAGGATTTCACATGTTTGGTCGATTAACTGATTGTTCGAAGTGGCAAACTGAGAAGATGCGATTTCACTGCCTACTTGACGATTATCTTGGGCTATGCTGAGAAGACGCTCCAGTTTATCATTCATATTGTCCAGCTTCATCAATTTTTGCTCCACATTTTGCAGTCGCTGCTCATATACTCCTTGGGCCTGTTTGAGCCGTTTGCATGGAATGGCAGCACTCTTAACTTGGCTAGGAGCTATATTGGTCCCAATACTTCGGCTCCTGCCCTTTACATCTTTACCAAATACTGATATAAAGACGGCTTCATCACCACCACTCGTCGTTTCCTTTTCTTTTTCAATTTTGTCCTAAAAAGTAAATACATATATATAAATAATGAAAATTTAATTTAGAGGCGTTATTATTTGTTTAACTTACAAAGTAGGAAGATGTCGCATCTGACGTGCTGCCATCTTTTTTCTTATGCGTTTTCTCCCATACTTGAAGACGTGATACTTCCGTTCCCGGACTACTTGAATCGACCTGCATACAATGACCTAAAATTATATTTTGAACTAATGGTATATGCAATGTGATGCACCAATTCAATGACACATACCATTTCTTAAGTAATCATAGCGTGACTCTTACGTCCCGAATGATGACCATATTCGAGCATTGATCTATTTTGTTTGCCTCGCTTCCTTTTTTCTTTCGCCTCGGGTTTTGATTCGTTTCTTATGAACTCATCCCAATCATCTTGAGCAATTTTCGGTGGACAATTTCTCATTCTTTCTTTGTCAGTGATGAAATGGTCATAATGATTCTTGCGCAAATCATTCTTGTGTCTCCTAAAAGCCTCGGACATTTTTTTCATAATAAGGTCCTTTGATAGAGGATCGAGCTCATAATATTTCTGCATAACAAAAAATGCATGTAAACCATTTTTTATTTATGTATTGAAAGCATTATAAATGAATTTAAACCATCTAAGTTCATGTACACAGTTTACATTTCAAAGTATATGGATTTTTACATTTCAACGTATATAGTTTCATCAGTCTCTATAAATAAAGTGATCAATCTAAATATCCTATAAATATCATAAAAGAATATATCTTGAAACAGAAACAATACATAAATATGGTCTCATATGAACCCTCGTTCATTCAGGCCTATTTTACAATCAGAAATAGAAACAGTACAGAAACAGAAACAGTACATAAAAAGGGTGCATATTACAATCAGACGACTATATTTTACAAACAGAAATAGTACATAAAAATGGTTATGAGATTGAAGAACTTACCTCCAATTGATTCCACACGTCTTCCTTGTAATTTGGCGGAACTTTTTTCCAACTTGGATATAAGATTGGCACATGATTTCTTACTAGTTTACCAATCTTCGTAGCGACCTTTGAACCATTTTTTCCGACTAGAGAACCGTAGTTGTCTATATCAATTTTCTCCCGTTTTAAAGTGGATGATTGTGAAGTTGTATCATTTGACGGTGGTGTGGCATCTTGTGACATTATGTCCCGCAAAGTCTAAAATCCTAAAATAATCCCAACAACATTATGACGTACATTATGTGATGGGAAACTGGTGGGATCAGACAAATCAGAAGGGGACATTGTTTACTATATCAGATGTACAACAGCTTACCAGTAATCGCTTGGAGCAATTTTATTAAGTCATATAATGCGTTTGATCTTGTTATGGAGGGGAATCCGTGCAATAATTTGGCTAACAGCAATCAGGCATCACAGGGATGGGCGGGAAGGGGAACATTCACTTTTATGCAGCAGTGATAAAGTCTTCCTGCAGCACCAGAACTTTAAACTTAAGCGGATTCAAAACAATATCTAAAATACTGACTGAAATAAAGGATGCAAATACAAAAATATATTACCTTAGCACTACTGAACTAAAGGGTGCAAATACAATATCTTGAACTGCCTGTCTACCTACAAACACAAAGAAAGAAAGAATAGTCAAGCTGATCATATGTATGTATGTGTACATGTGTGTATGTATGTGATCATATGTAAGTACCTACAACTACAAACACAAAATGAACTCTTGCAATATATCCATCCTTATGGATCCATCAGGATATTTTAATGGCACTAATAAAAAATATAATGCATCTATTACTATCATATAACACACCATTTTACATTTTACACCATTTTAAATAAATATTTTGTTAAGGTACAATAACTTCTCTGAAATACAAAGTTAACATATGCATTTGATAAGATCTTCTAATTTTTCATTGTCTTCAAAAACTGATTGATAAACGGTGGGAAACTCAGTGTCATCCACATTTATGGTCAACCGTTTTGGTGTATGCAAAACCACAAACCATCCGTTATTTTTTAAATCTTTTGAGTAGAACACTTGACTCGATTTCGATGCAAGAATAAATGGCTCATCATTCACGCTATCTTTATTCTTCAATTTTCCCAAGTTAACTGTGATCAAGCTTGAAACAGAATCTATTTTACAACCATTGATCTTATCTTCGACCTTTACCCAATCACAATAAAAAACTGTTTGTTTGAAGTCAATGTAATCCAACTCAATTATCTGTTGAATGACTCCGTAATAAGTTGTTTCTGCTTCCTTAAAAATTTTATCCTTCCCACTCGCTCTAAATTGTGTAATTGCTCTCATGCATACACCACTATCCTATGTTAGCTTTTGCTCTTCATAACTCTTCGGAGAAAATAAAAACCCATTCACTTGATACTTCATATAACTACGGGCATCAAATTTCGGCCCGTTAACTAACCGCCAAAGAGTTGAGTCAACATCGACGGTCTTCAACCACTACAACAAACACAATAAGTAAAAAAAACATTGTCAAGGAGGTGTATGGTCAACTTGAAAATACGTTAAATATTTAATACATATACCTCCTTACATAACCAAAAAGTAAAAATTTTAATAGCTTCCCCAGATGTACCCCCGCCTCGAGTTTGAGATTTGGTGCTTTGAACATAGGAGTTATACCTCCTACGAAAAACACACAATAAATACTATATATATGAATTGATTTACAATAATAAGAATTCAGAACAAATTCATGAATTTACTTCTTCCATTCATCCAATCCGTCGTACTTATCAAGGACCCATTTACGCACTTGTTGAAATTGCACTTGAGTTAACGTTATATCTTTACCATTATCTAGTGCCATTTCATCAGCAAACTCATCATCCTCGTCTAAAAACGCTTCACGGGTATGTTTATGAGTGCCAGCACCTCCTTTTGGCATATACTCCATGCAGTAAAGACTAGCTTCTTGTACAATATATCCTTCTGCAATACACCCTTAAAATATCTTTTGTTGCGCACATATCCTTCATATGTTTTCATCAACCTATGAAGATGAATAATTGTAAAATGTAGACATCAATAGCTATTTAAATCGAATAATTATGTACACAACTAAAATTAGTAATTTACCGTTCAAAAGGGTACATCCACCTATATCTAACATGACCAGAAATCATTGCTTCATCGGCTAAATGAACCATAAGGTGAATACTGATATCAAAAAATGCAGGCGGAAAATGTTTTTCAATAACACACATTACTTCTACCAAACTAGCCTTTGCTTTTAGAAGATGTTCCCTGTTGATCACCTTTGAGCACAAAATGTTATAAAAGAGACTAATGCGGTGAATAGCATTCCGTAGATCCTTATGTTGCGGAAAACAATGCTGAAGCAATACCGGAAGTAAATGTTGCATTATGACGTGGTAATCATGTGACTTCATATTTTTTAGTTCAGAAGGGTTGATGCTCACATTGTTATGGAAGTTCGAAGAGAATTTGCTCGGCACTTTCAAATTTTTCAAAACGGTGCAAAACCGTATCTTTTCTTCTTTTCTCAAAGTGAAAGTCGCATTTGGTATGGTTACTTTACTTGTTTCAGGATCTTCTATCACCCACAACTTTTGTTTTATACCCATGATTTTCAAATCCTTCCGTGCATTGATCCCATCTTTTTACATGTCTTTATGGTTCATAATTGTGTTGATCAAATGTTTCGTGACATTCATCTCCGTATGCATAACATCAATATTATGTCGGGTCAAATTTGTTTTCCAATATGGCAAATCAAAGAACTTCGACCTCCTATACCATGCAGGAACTTCTTCATCGATTGTCTTTTCCGTTTTCGACCAATTTCCGGTATGTTTTTACCAACTTTCATTTTTATATTCGCTACCTTTTTTTCAACTTGATTACCAGT
Organism: Allium cepa; assembly: GCA_030765085.1. Classification (NCBI taxonomy): domain Eukaryota; kingdom Viridiplantae; phylum Streptophyta; class Magnoliopsida; order Asparagales; family Amaryllidaceae; genus Allium; species Allium cepa. Next base: position 828,872,854 of record CM060941.1, on the reverse strand, counting down.
CAGTGGTTTTGGAGGACGCTTAAGTTCTTGCTCGTTGTTGAAATTTGTCTTATCGTATCGAAACTTGTGTCCGGACGGAAGAAATCTACGATGTCCCATGTAACAAATCTTCTTACTTTTAGGGAGATAAACAGATGTAGTTTCTTCTCCACAAATAGGACATGCAAAGTAGCCGTGAGTTGTACATCCCGATAAAGTCCCAAGAGCGGGATGATCATGGATTGCCCACAACACTCTAGCTCTCATTATGGACTCAGATTTCTTAAATGAATCAAATGTAACGACTCCTTCCCATAACTGCTTTAACTCGTCTATCAAAGGTTCTAAATAAACATCAATATCCTTCCCCGGTTGCTTTGGCCCAGAAATCAACAGTGTTAACATTGAGAAGTCTCTTTTCATGCACAAAGATGGAGGAAGGTTATATGGTACTACAATTACTGGCCAACAGCTGTAAGGGTTAGTTAAAGAAGCATTCAGACAGAAACCATCTGTTGCTATTCCAAGCATGATATTTCGTGGTTCAGCAGCAAACGAAGAATCAAAAGAATCTGTAGTTTTCCATTGAGAAGTATCATGCGGATGACGCATTACGGTTGTACCGGACTTGGCACGACCATGCCAGGTCATCGCTTCTTCTATCCATGGTACAGTATACAGTCTTCTCAATCTAGAAATTAAAGGAAAATGTCTTAAGGTCTTTTGAGGTACCGTGGTAGCTTTTCTCTCTTCGTCGAATGATGTCTTATATCTTGGTGCGTTGCAATTTGTACATGAAACTTTGTTCGCATTATCTTTCCAGTACAAGATGCAGTCATTAATGCATGCATCATAAGTTATGTAATTCATCCCAACTTGCTTAATGATCTTCTTCACGTCGGGGTACTTTGACGGTAGCGTGTTACCTTCGGGGAGTAACTCCTTTATGAATTCGAGTAGTGCAGTCACACCATTGTCTGAAAAGCCGTATTGGGTCTTCAAGCTATTCAGTTTCACAATGGCATACAACTTTGTAATCTCTTTTGGACAAGAAGGATACAATGGCTCTGTTGCAGTTGCACTATCAAAAAATGATTTATCCGTAAACAGCTCGCCAATATTAGCATTATCATGCAACTGACTTGTAGGTTGAAAATGATGGAATCTATCTGCATCATTGATCAATCCTCCATCCTAATATGTTTGGACTCATCAGTATTTGTGGCATGACTAACCGGTTGTTGTTTTGGCTTCTCCGGTATTCTTTCCCCGTGAAAACACCACACGGTATATGATTGAACAATACCATATCTAAGCAAATGAAAATGAATGTCATTTAATTTGAATGTATCTTCATTTTTGCACCGCGTGCAAGGGCACGAATACTTATCCTTATTGCCACCGTTTTCAGCAACAAATTTAACGAAATTTCTCACACCTTCCACATATTCTGTATTTCTTCGATTAGATTGATTCATCCATTGTTTGTCTATACTAAAAGACATACTGAAAGAAAATAACAAGAGCTAATAAGAAATCATGGGCAACAATATCTTATGGCTTTCCACCAAGTTCAACTCTGATATTAACTAAACAGATGTATATTCTTCTGATTTCACTTGAAATTTAACATTAGCATCAAACTGTTTCCAAAAAATTTATCATTACAACGGCGCCATTTTGTAGCACCAGAGTAATGTCTATGCATTACCCCTCTCCTGATACTTGGCTTGCGCCATTAACAACAATTTTATCCACTTACTAAATATGGTCTCATATTTAGTAAAACAGAATTCATTGCGTCAACTTATACCCTAGCAGTCACTATAAGCAGCTATGTCTAACTAGCATGCAGTACAGTACAACATTTAGGCTTGAGTAAATATGAGAATGCACACTACAACACTACTTCTCTTCCATGTTTCAATGTTTGGCCGATGATACACCACACGTACGGGGATGTGTTAGATTATCTCACATCGTACAATTTGTTAAACAAATCATATATAAATGTAAAAAGATCATCCTTTGCATAACCAATTGTTTCTTGGTTCTCTAACACTGTACACTTAAAACATCAAATATGTATTCTGATGGTTCAAATTAGAAGGTGCATCTCTACTTTGGCAAACTGTTAAAGAGTAGTAGATATTGACTATAATCAATCCCCAAAAACTTAATGAAACATCAATCCTAAAAGATGAAGATAATGATGGAACTCAAATGACAGCTTATATGGTAACACTAAACAAACCCATAAGCAAGCATTATAGGGAATAAACTGTTCCTTAACTTGTGTTGCATCCCTTTCTTTATTATTCTAAACTACAAATATAAGCATGTAATCTTTTCCTATTATTCAACCATAGAAACGAATGGATTCACCGTGTACAGACAGTCAGTCGTCGATAATACATATAAAGCACTGAGTAGAAACACACATGCTTGTTTTCCAAATAATTTACTGATTTCTATTAATCATGTGTGGATTACAGATTAATTTTTTATCATTGCATTTGACAATCTTTTAACTAAGTTGTGATAAGTCAATTTTCATGGTGACTGTAACATTCATCCTAAATCTCTTTTCAGCGACATGGAACAAGCAAAAGGTGGCAAATTTTTGGCCGAGAAGAATCAGAAAATCCTTGGTACATAATTAAAAGTTTATCTTATCACCATGAAGATATTCACGTTAAATTTGAACCAGGTTCTTCAAGACTTAGCCGAGCAACGTATGAAGTTAAAGGTTCTTTTAATTATACACATAAGTGCTGTGATATAACAATGCACCGCAAATACATGTACACAGAGTTTCCATTTCAATTGACAACAAGTATTATTACAAAACAAAGCTTACCTGGCAGTTATGCGCTCTCTTCGATTATGCCAATGAAACGCGAGGAACCAAATATCAAAGATACACAGATCTGAGATAATTAAGATTTCAAATTAGATTTTATAATACAAGTATGAAACAAAATCAAATTTAAAATAGAAATCAAACAATTAAAAATGAGTACCCAACCTGGAGTAGGTATTCGATAAATTCACGTTGTAATACTTCTCCGAACACAGATCTGAGAGGGCCACTGATTGGCGTTGAATGAAGGAAGAACTGGTGCGGCTGGAAGGAAGATGAGTTCGCAGCTGGACACGATTAGGTGGAAAGATGGGTTCGCGGTTGGATGGAAGATGATTTCACGATTAGATGGAAAGATGAGCGGGTTGAAGCAAATCGAATTGGTGGAATTGGGTTTTATTTATTTATTTAGGTTTTCTTTTCATTGAAAGAGGACGAAACGAATATCAAAGGAAAGGAGGAAAGGAAAAGTGACGGGCCAATTCTTTTTGGCTCCCAGCGAATATTTGGCACAAAATTAGCGCCATTATTTGCCACAACATTTACGATGGTTACAAACCATTGCTAATTATCCACGATTGAAAACCGTTGCTAGTTGGAACGAAGCGCGCCAAAAATTATGGCGCGAAAGGATGAAATTCACCGCCATCATTTGTCTCCAAAGAAACTACGGTTAATAACCGTTCCCAATTAGCAACGATAAAAAACCGTTGCTAACTGAACCAAGACGGTGATTAACCGTTTCTAAATGGCAACGGTTAATAACCGTTGCCAAATGCGCGGATGGTTAGTTACAAATCTCAGTATTTGGTGTAGTGTTCATAATTTTCTATTGTATTAGTATACCAGTGGTACCATTGTAAAGCTTCTTTTCTCAATGAAAATGAAGTAATCTCGACCCATTGACTCACATCAGTATGATGGAATCGAAAGTATTGCTCCACTTGTCTCAACCAATCAGTGACCACCTCGTCTCCCGTGAATATAGGGAATTCCAACTTCATGGTGGGAATATGTTGATGATAAGCCGGTGGGTAATTATGATTGGGATATTCAGAAATATGATAATTGGGGTAGTAGTTTCTTGGTTGAGGAAATGGTTCTTGTGGTCGTATAGGACGGTTCATTTGAGCCCGAGCATTGCTTGGTGGATGATAGGGGGTTTCTTGATGGTGGCATACCGGGTCTAGTAGGAGGAACCATGTTTCTAGGGTTTGGATGGTGTATTGGTAGAGCAGGAGGAGGAACATTTTGATAATAATGGTGTGGTTCATTTGGTTGCTGTAGCGGTGATAAATAATTGGGATTAATGGGGGTTGAGGTATTTTTTCATCGGAGATGGGGCAGTAACTGGAGGAGGGGGTGGTGGTATTGATGATGATGTTTGCTTTCGATGTTGTTTCCGCGCAAAAGCATTCAAAACATTACCAAACCCCTCAATCTTTTGCATGATATTCATCAAGAGCGCGTCAGTTTTGCTGTTGTACTCGTATTGTAGCTGCCATTGTTGATCTGATTCTTGATTTTGGAGTATTTCTTGGCCCTGGATTTCTGGAATGTTAGGATCGATTGGAGGGTTAGAATTAGGGTTCATCTCAGAACATGGCTCTGATACCAAATTGGAAGGCACTGATGGGTCAGGAGGGATCGCCATGGTGATTTGATGGGTTTTTCAGTGAAAGAGAAGGTGTTCAACGGTTTAAAGAAGGTGTTTGAGGAGATGTTTGAAGAGGTTGATGAAAAAAAAACATGCACTGATATGTTTGTGTGTCAAAGTTAGGGATCTTTGAGGTTTCTTGCAATTCAAGCAACTAAAGCGATTCAAAATTTTTGGGGAAATGATCGGCACTTGGTGGGATTTGAAGCAGCAATTACAAATGAGTTCAAAACTGTCTTCTTTATCAAGATTCAAGAACAAGTATACCACAAACAATTGACAACAGCAACTAAAGAACAATTAGCACTGAAAATTGCTAACAGCAAACTTGAACAACAAGTACGAACAATTGATATAAAGAACAATGTTAAAATTGTAAGATTTTCAAAGAACTGGAACAATTATCTGATCAACAAGAAAGGTAAATACTGAACTATGAACAAGGTTTTAGAACTAAGGCTAGAATTGCAACTGGTATTAAAAAATAAATGAAAACGAACTAAAATGGATATAACAAGAAAGATAAAAGGTAACAAGAAGAACAGTAAACTAAATTGTAACTGAAAAGATAGAACTAAGTAACAAGTTCAAGGAAGAAGAACTAAAGACAATTCAACAATGGAAAAGAAAAATAATATGTCAACTTTAGATTTCTCCACACTTACAACAGATACAACTTTGCATTTTATACAGTTTCCAACACTAATGGACCAGATTTTCACATCAGCCCAAACAACATACAACTCGAATATGTAATAGCCTCAGATATGGTAACAATAAGTATGCACCTGCACACATGCATACATGCACACATGCATAGCCAACAATTCCTTCTGCCAAATCAACAATCCTTTCTGCCAAATCATATCTGCATCTCCTCACCTCACTGTCAGTTTAGTGACTTTAGCTCTGATGAACTCCGGCCTGGAATTTCTCCTTTTATTCTTGCAGCTGATCCTCTGGCTTCTTCCATTAGTAGCTTAAGTAGAGCTTGGTTGTTACAACACTTGAAACTCTAACCCTAATTAGAGCAGAAACTTAGAATCGCTCTGGAAGAAACGAGGTGGAGCTTATGAAAAGAAGTGGAAAAAAATCGTGTTTTTAAGTTTTACAAGGATTTTGAAAGAGGGGCAAAGTTGGGAAGGAAGGAGAAAAACTAAAGAGGACGAAAAGTAAATGGAAGTGTTGACCGCCTAAGATTTCATGTCCTGCCTAAATTTTTGGGCTGAAGTAGCCTTTTAGGTTTCGTTTCTATTTCTGATCATAAACAATAGCAGCATACAGTCATGAAACACTGGGATATTATGCTACCAATATATGCTTTTCCTGTAGTGTTAAGGCCATATATAGTCTTCTTTAGTCCGCATACAAGGTTTGGATTTCCCTGTACCACTGTGGTTGGTCAGTGTATATTTCTTCTTGTAGAACACCATTGAAGAATGCATTATTAACATCAAATTGCCTGATATTCCATTGATTATATAGGGCAATACTTAAAACAATCCTTATTATAGTGGGTTTGACTACTGGAGAAAATGTTTCATTGAAGTCAAACACATATTGTTGAGTATAACCCTTGGCAACCAGTCTTGCCTTGTATCTGGTCACAGTCCCATCAGGATTTTTCTTTACATTGTATGTCAACTTGCATCCAACCACATTCTTATTGTCTGATGGACATACCAAGTCCTATGTTTTATTTTTTATTAGAGTATTGTACTCCTCATCCATTGTTGTCTTCTAATGTCTATCTTTTGAAGCTTGTTCAAAAGTTTACAGTTCATTTTTTGATACTGATATAGCTGTGTATAATTTTGGTTTGAAGATCCCACCTTTTGACCTTGTGATCATTGGATGACCAGTTCTTATCTAAGGTGATGCTTATGCTCTTGTATGACCGTCATTATTTTCAGATTGCACTTGTCCACTGACTGAGCTTTCTTCATTAATCGTTTGTGTTTGTTCTCTTGATTGTGTAGAGGGATTGACTGTGATAGCTGAATGGTTCATGTGATTCATGACCTGGTTGTCTTGACATTATGAGTTGTGAGTCATGAACTCCAACAGTCCCTTCATACTCCTTCAAATGCTGATCATCAGTATATATAGGTATACTAGGTATTGATGTCTTTGTGTTATAGATCTTCTGAGTTGTTTTTATACATGTATTAATGAAAGGAAAAACATGTTTGTTGAATACAACACGCCTGCTTATAAATATTTTCCCACTGTCATCTAGACATTTATAGCTTTTCTGATTTATCACATACGCTATAAATGTATAGGGTCTTGACCTGAAGCTTAATTCATTGGTATTATATGGTCTTATATAGGGAAAACCTAGGCATCCAAAACTTCTTAAACTCTGATAATCTGGTTTGACCGCATATAACTTCTCTAATGGACTGACTCCTTTAAGCACTTTTGTTGGCAGTCTATTGATTAAATAAACTGCAGTATTAAAGGAATCAGGTCAGAATTTAAAGGTAGTGATGATTGTGCTAGTAGGGTTAACCCTGTTTCTACTACATGCATATGTTTTCTCTCAATTAGACTATTTTTTGATGTATAGGGACATGTGGTTCTATGAACTATTCTCTTTTGTTAAAAAATTTACTGAATGTTTTATACTCGATGCCTCCATCAGACTGTAAAATTTTGACTTAATGACCAGTCTGTTTTTCAGCTAAGGATATGAAATGTATAACTGCATTATAAGTTTCAGACTCATTATTTTTTAAATATATCCATGTATATCTAGAGTAAGCATCAATAAAAGATATATAGTATCTATATCCATAATCTGCATAGATTGAAACAGGTCCCCATAGATGAGTTGCCACTAATTCAAGAAGTTTTGAATACTTGGTTAGGAAATCATTGAATGCTAGCTTGTGACTTTTATCCATTTGGCAGTTAGTACAAATATATGGTAAAGAAATATCATCACACACAATCTTATTTTCTCTAAGTACTTGTTTCACAACATTTATATTTGGATGATGAATTTTATAATGCCATAAGTCAATCACACTTTTATTTACCACAGGTCGAGTAGTTTCAACAGTATTACACCATTTCTGCTTACTTCCAAAATTGCTATAGTTTTTAAGATTGAATCTGTATAGCCCTTTGACTACTTCACCCTGCAAAAGATTTTCCATAGTTAGTATGTCTTTAACCAAACAATGATTGAGATAAAATTCAAAGTATACATTATTATCTTTTGCAAACTATGAAACACTTATAAGATTCTTTCTTATTTTGGTACTCCCAATAAATTATTTAGAAATAACTGTCTTGAACTATTGATGTATGCATTACCAATATGTGTGACATTAATTAACTCACAATTTTCCATGAAAATTGACTGTTTACCTCTGTACTCCTTGTTGTCAAGATATAATTTGTCAAGATTACTTGTTATGTGATTGGTTGCTCCAGAATTTAGATACCAGCCCTCATCTTGAATGTGTTCTGGTCTTGTGATGGTGTTTTGATTGATAATACTGTTACCATCTGTATGAATGCTTGATTCTGGTTGGGTTTGTGCCACATTGACACTCATATTGACATTTCTATGATTGTTTGAGTTTTGATTTGGCGCAAAATTGGCATTAAATCTGAAATAACACTTCATTGCAGTGTGACCAGTTTTCTCACATATTTGACACTTTGGTATGTTACTGTTGTTGTTCCACCTTTCTGTGCCCCTTGATCTGTTTGTATAACCTCCTCTTTGATATTGTTGACTTTGTTTGCTTGAGTTTTGGCATTTATTCTTGAAGTTGAAAGTGTGGTTAATTGATACGTCTTTATCATGTGGTGCCTCATGCAAGAAGAGTTGCATGAACATATTGCATTGGTGGCAGAGTTGGTTGAGATGAGATAACTGCAACAACTGATTCATATTCTTTACTAAGTCTATTCAATACACTTAACACTTGTTCTGTTTCTGACACGTTGTGCCATGCAGCTTCAAGCATATAGCATAAATTGTTCACTTGTGACAAGTAGTCTCTCATGGCTTGATTACATTTGTTAACATTATGTAACTATCTTTTATAATGCATAACCTTTGCAGCTGATTGGATATTAAAAATTCTTTCAACAGTAAGCCAAATGTCATTTGTTGACGTGCAGCCTATAACTTAAGGCGGTAAGCTTGTGTTGATAGATGACAGTAACCAAGAATTTATTAGTCTCTCTTGTCTGTAATACTTTGTATACTCTTCATTGCTGACAATCTTGTTTTGTGAATCAGTGATAAACTTTGGTGGAATTGGGATTGTGGCAAGAATGAATCCTTCTAGACCATGTCCTTGCATTGCGGTTTGAACATGCAGTTTCCATAGAAGATAATTATCTTCTTCGATGTGTATGGTGATCAACTGACTTTGTGGGCTAATATCAGTCTTGATTAGTTTCTCTGTGGCATCAGCGACTTGCTGTTGAGAACTGGCAATATTTTCTGAAGTTGCTAAAGTGTCATCTCCTTCAACCATGATGATACAGCAAGATGAACAATAGACTTGAGAATTCAGAAAAAAGATGATGGTTCAAGAAAGCTTCAACAGTGGAATATACAGGTCAGTTGCAGCTGATCCTGGATGATGATATTGCTCTGACAGGTTCTTGGCACGGCAATAACTTTCTTTCTGCTTTTGAATGCTTTCTTGATTTCTGATTTGAATTGTTTCTGAATTTTCTTGTTTTGAGAAGTTGTTTATTTATTTCTTTTGGTGAGAACTTGTTGCAGCTAGGAATTAACTTGAATTCTTTGGCATGGCACCTGCTTTATAGGCAAATTCGAATATGTAAACCCAAGTGATGGAAAATACCAGATGGGTTTCAAGAAATCAGATAATGAAATTGCTCTGATGATTTCTTGAATGTGAGAAAAAACTCTGTTTTTCAAATGAATTTCAGAAATTCTTCAAAACTTGATGAATGCAGTTCTAATGATTTCTTGAATATGAGAAGAACAAACTTCGATTTGATGAATGTTGTCAGGCTTGTTGCATTGGCTCTAATACCATGTTGAGATTTTGATAATATGCATGATAATTGAGTTTGGTCTTGCATTGAGCAAATACAGAGAAAGATTGAATTGATAATCTGAGAAAAGTAATCACTTTGATTTATTGAATGATATAGAATTGATAATCTTTGTGATATACAGTTTGTTTTTATAAGGGTAAATTGAGTTGATGGGATGAGCTTCAAGGCCCAATAACCCGTAACCCACAAAACAAAAGATAATGATATACACGGCAATAACAAAACATTTCTCATTTCTATAGGTATGTGCGTCGTAACCAACAGGCAGAGGAAGAAGCAAAAACTATTTTTAGGTGAGTGAGCTATCACTAGCATACCTATACTTTAATTTTGATATATACTCATTGTTTGAGTTGCACTTGAGTGAATTAGTTGTGTGTTAAGGCTGTGTGTTTTGCGCAGTCGTGTGTTTGTTAGTGCTGGGTTGCTGGGTTGTGTTGCATGTGTATGCATAATCCTACGTGTGTGATAGTGTAAGCGTGAGTTTATATATGTATGTGCCCAAGTGTTGGTTGTGTGAGTGTGTACACTCTTGTGTGTGTGTTGTGTACACTCTTGTGAGATGTGTCAGTGTTGAGTAGAATGTGCGCTCTTTCAGCTGCATGAGTGTGAGTATATTGTGTGCGCGATTGTATATGTGTTTGGGTATGCATGTGTGCAGCCGTATATGTGTATTTGTGAAATGCAGTGCGTATGTATATATGTGTGTTTGGGTAGCGTGTGTGTGACAGTATATATGTGTGTGTGTTGTGTACAGGTGGTGTGTGTGAATTAATGCGAATTTGCATGTGTGTGTGTATTCCTCTTGTTGTGTGCTGTGCCTCTTTGAATGTGTGAGTAGGTGGCCGTTAAAACATTTGTCCATGAATGTTGGAGTGTGTGCTTATCTTTGCATATATATATGAGTTGCCTGTTCTGTTGTGGCTATGCTTTGCTGGGTTCTGGATTTGAGAGACGTGTACGTGTGCAAGATGCGTGTGTGTTAGCCAGCATATGTGAATTGGGTACGTTTATATATGTGCTGTCATACTTTTTATCTTGAGTTTCCTTCTTTTGTTGATGAGAATGAGGTCTTCTTCCTTATGTGAATTTCATTTGTTTGCTATTCGAAGTCTTTGCTAACTGTCTTGTTTTAAGGTTATCGAACTTGTCTTTGCACTTATATTTTTATGTTTACATAAATCGAATTCTTTTTTTGTGTTTCAGGTATTTAGGCCATTAAAGTCAAAATTATTGTGCTACGTTATTCTTCTTGTCCTGAAAAAATCATTCGAACATTTGCTGTACAACACCTTATTCACTAACGGAAGGTGGTTTATTTTTAGTGGAAATTAGAAAGGCATTCCTACGCACTTTCATATTGTAAAGCGGGTCTCTATCAAAGTTTCATTGGAAAGCGGGTCCCTGTTTTCTGGAAACGAAGAAAAATTATTGTTGAAATGTTAGCAACTTTTATAAATAAGTGCTGATATTTCAACAACTTTCCCTGTCAAAGTTTCATTGTAAAGCGGGTCCCTGTTTTCTATAAACGAAGAAAAATTATTGTCGAAATGTCAGCAACTTTTATAAATAAGTGTCGATATTTCAGCAACTTTTATAAACTGTGTTTACAGTGTACACAAATGTTGCTGAAATGTCAGCAACTTTTATAAATAAGTGCTGATATTTCAGCAACTTTCATACACTATGTTCACAGTGTACAGAAAAGTTGCGGAAATGTCATCAACTTTTATGAAAAGTTGCATCATACTCTGCAATAATCGTGAATAAAAAACAGAGACCTAATTTGCACTGAAATTTAGTGAAGGACTTTTCGTGAATTTTGAAACTTAATAAGGACCTGTGTCAAAAGTACCCTTATTTTTATCCACATGTCACCAGTATATTTGATGCCCACTTGTTGTTTCGAGGTGATATTGAAATATGTTGTTGTCACCTAGCAATTAAGTGACTAATTTACAAATTAGGAATAAATACATACTTGGGTTTTAGAGTATGACGATTTGTTCATTTAGTTTATTTTAATATATATGGTTAATTATTTACAAAAATAATAATAAGCCTTACAATTCAAAGACGTTTTGTCTAATGTATATATATTTAATAAAAGGAATTGTTTTACTTCAACAGCTATTAGCCATTTAATTTAGAATCTTGTAATTAATAATCGTAGGATTATATATTGTGGTTTAATAAACTATTTAAATCTAGAACAAATATATAGTAATTATCGTTTATAACCCAATTTTAATTATTAATTTGGTTACATAAATTATACATTGTGAGTGTTTTATTATTATGTATAAATTTGTGTATTTACAGCTATTTGAATAATATTTTTATATTTATATTAGTTTCTGATTTTTTATCTTCTTCATATTGATTTCAATGATTTGAGTGATTCACCGTTGATATAGTTTTGATTGATGATTTGAGTTGATACGATGATGACATTTTCTATTGATTTTTTATGAGATTTCAATTCTGTGTGACGATAAATTTGAATAAACGGTTTAGTGATACCGTCTGGTATGAGACTTTCGTTAACGCTTTTCCGGTTACTCATCGGACTTGTCATATAGAGATATCTAATATGGATTGAGTGTAGTTTATGAATATCGAATAACTATTTCAGTGACATGCGGTGGTATGGGATGCCGTTATGTTATTTGTTTGATTATTCATTGTAAATAAACATCACTTAAATGGGGACATAATCATATGTATGTGGTGATACTCGCTACGATGAGTATATGGTAGACATGTGTTTACTTATGCGGGCCATGTGTTGGCCAACGGTTGGAGATGTATACAACTATAGATAGAGTGCTATATGACCAACCACCTTAGGTCCGGCTTCCTGTATGTTACGGGAGTGAATCAGATTGGCCAGTATCCACCCTGGCAGCCTGATTGAGGGGTCGCACCCCCAATCCATGACACCTTCTTTATGGTTATGTTTAGACTTGTGCTAATGGTATGTGTGGAACCTCGGTGTCACATAGGCCAACAGTCAGTTACCCTTAGGCACAAGTGTCTGGAGTCATGGTCAAAGTGGTTACGAGTTGTCGAGGCTATAGTGGATCATTGTCACGATGCTGAGAGGAGAGATGTTAAGGTAACCGACGACTGTAGGAGTCGTGTCATATAGACAATATGTGGCTCTTGGAGCAAGCAGACGTGCCGCCATCCTTTCATCTGGTTCCGATATATATGTAAGTGTAGTGGATTGGCATATATGCGTTATTTCTATAATGAGTTTACTAGACTAGAGACTGGCTGAGTCTAAAGTGTTGTCGGTCCCCATATATCTATACTCTTTGATGATTTGGTATTTTCGAGATAGCCTTACTTTATTGTTGGTGCTTTGGTCTATAGATGATTTGATAGGCTATCTCACATTATATATATAATATATATGCATGCATGCATGCATGCATACATACACACACACACACACACATACATACATACATACATATATATATATATATATATATATATATATATATATATAGATGATGATTTTCGATTATGAATGATTCACCCATTAAATTTAGGATTCTTGATTTCTACTGATTTCTTTAGATGGATGATGACACTTTTTTGTATAGCTTTCTTATAAACGTTGTTTGAATATCTTTTGAGATTGTTATGTTATCATCATTATATTTATCATATTATATGTGATAACCTGGATTTTTGGACATCTGTTAGTTGGTAATTAACAGGATTAAATTTTATTGAAATATTTATATGTAAATTAAACAAATAAAATTCCGACAAATATCCGAATACATATATACATACATACATACATATATATATATATATATATATAACATAGAATTAAAACTAGAGTACAAATGTTGAATTTTAAATCTCCCGAGATGATAAATCTAATGGTATATAATTAATAATATATTTCACTATTTAATTCAGGATAAGATATATATATATATATATAAGTAGATATATTCAAGCTTTATAATGTATATAGACATATATATATATATATGAATGCCTATGAAAAAAATTATAATAATAAGAATACAAATATATATATATACATTATTTGGAATATAGTTTGAATATGTATATATTAATATAACACATAAGTTAAAATAAAAGAAATGTATACATATCTAAATTGAAATTTTTTATACCATAATAAATATTTATTAATGCAAATATGCATGTGTAAATATTTTAAACCATGGAATTAATTCAAGTGTAAGCATTTTAAAAAGACATTAAACATTTGTAATAAATCTAACTTGCATGAGTAACAAATGTGAGTTAATAATAAAGAAAATTAACAAGTGGAAAATGCATTAATTTCAAATAACATAAATTAAAGAAAGAAACCAGGATTGATTTTCTTTTCACTTCTCAATTTCCTCCTTTATCTTCATCTTATAAATAAAAAAATCTTAAAATCAACGCTCCTAAAACCAGAAAATTAATCCAATTCAACAGTCTGCATTTCCTTTTCAATATCCAAACCAAAGCCTGAACATATTTATTCAAACCTGAGATGAAAATCCAAAAGCCTGCTAGCATTTCCATCTTTGTTTCAAAGCAAACAAACCCGAAGTAATCAAAGCAAATAAACAAAGTACAATTCAATTCCAGATCAGATTTAGAGTTTCAGTTCAATCATTAATTTCTAGATCAAAGATTCAAATCAAGTCCATTTTTTTTTTAAATTTTCAAAAGACTCTGTTTCAACCCAAACAGGTGAGTAAAATATTTTATAGAACTTAAGTCTGTTTTCAAGCTGAAACTTTTAGATGAAATGATGTGAAATGTTTAACATGATTGTTAAATATGATTTCAGATATATATGTTTATATATGCATGCCTGTGTAGATATATATGCATATTTCTGTTGTTTTAGAGTCTCTGATCCACCAAAAAAATTTTATCTTCCCAATAGATCAATACTTGGCTATGATTTCTAAAGAGAAAATGTTTGGAATAAAGTAACATCAGTTTTAAAAATTGTTTCCAGTAGGATTATTTAGAAAATACTTCGAAATTTGGATTTTACAGTGGAATCTTTATTAAACGGAAAAATTAATGTGCTCGATTTTAAGTATTGATTTTACAAATTGTTTCGCATAAGAACATAATGAATTTTGATACCAAAATCATGATTTTTAATACTGTGATCGTTGTGATTTGGCGAGTTGAACGAAATGTAGATATTTGTCAAAATTTCGGCGAACATGTAGAGGCGAGGAGTAGAGGCGAGGAGTTCAAGGAGAATGTGGGGACGAACTCTGGTAGATGTTGGAGGCATGTGGTGGCGACACTAGTTGGAATAAGGCAACGGTTCCATTGAAGGATTTGGAGCCATGCTCGATTTTTTTTGAATCAGGTAGGATGGAGAGGATCTGGGGGGTCCGATGGGTTGCTAAGGTCAGCAGGATGTGTGGAAGTGCTCGATGATGAGCGGTGACCCTTCGCTGCCTTGTACATGTGCACGAGGGATGTCAGTGCACGGTTGTTGCTAGTAACAGTTTGAGATAGATAGGAGAAGGAAGGGAGTAAAAGAGTAAAGGAAAGGAAGAAGTACTGGGCCGGGAAAAAGGAAGTTTTAGGCCAAGAAAAGAAAATAAGGGAAGAAAGAAATAAGAAAAAAAAGAGGAAGAAAGGAAGAATAAAGAGGGAAATGTTAACAGGCTTTCGAAAAAATTATGTGGCTAGAGTTTTGTTTGGGTTTGTTTTGAAGCAGGGTTTAAACTAAAAAAAAATTGTAAAATAAATCAGTTTTAGGAATATAATAAAACAAGTTTTTAAGATTTTTTTTTCTTAAATAAAATTCTTTTATATATGAATATATGTTTTTATTTAACATTTGATTTAAGAAGCTATGTGATTTGTTTAGTCTAAATTTGTGAATTAACTTAAACTTAATTTTAGAAATGTAATCAAGTGATTAATTAAAGGATAATTAATTAATATGGTTAATTAATAAAGAGATTAATTTGAGGACAATTAATTAATTAAGGGTTGATTAATTAATGAAGTTGATTAAGGATAATCACGTATTGTAATTAATTAAAGGATTGATTAATCAGGATAATTAATCAAAGAAAGTTATTATAGAATATGTAATTAATTGAGGGTTAAGTTAATTAATTATAAATAATTAATTATGATGGTAATTAAAGGTCAATTAATTGGTTTTATAGGGTAATTAAGGGATGAATTACCGAGTTGTATTTAATGAGATGAATATGATTAATTAATTTGATGATTAATTAAAGATAGTCACTTGGTAATTGATTAAGTATAATTACTTAATGAGATTTATAAGTATAGTTACTTAGTGAAGTAATTGATGGATAAATTACTGGATGTAATTAATATAAGGAAAATTACTTAATGGAAAGTAATTATGGGTTAATTACTTAGGAGAAGTAATTAAGGATTAATTACTTGGTGTAATTAATTAAAGGATTAATATAATTAATTAAGGAGTTAATTAATTAAGGTAGGTAATTACAGAGTGGTTAATTATTGTTTATGATTGATTAAGGCTGATTAATGAAAGTAATTAATTAAGGATCATTAATGTAATTAATTAATGTAATTAATGAAAGTAATTAAAGATTAATTACTGTAAATGGTTAAGGATAATTAATTTATGTAATTAATTAAAGGGTAATTACTTTATGTAATTGAAGATAATTAATCAAGAATGATTGTTTAAAATGGATAATTAAAGGATGATTAATTAATTTGTTTGTAATTAATTAATGTTAAGTAAGAAGGATTAAGGGTGATTGAAGTAATTAGTTTAATTTGTTTACATTAATTAGAAATGGTACGATTAATTTATCTTGTTTATGAATGATTGAATAATATTGAATGTCTTAGATTGATTGTTATATCGGATATGTGATTTGTGATGTTATATGATATGATATGTTGGGTTTAAACTGAGATAATGTGGTTATCTATCGATGATGAATTAATGTGTATAGGTGACACCCTGTATTTGAAGTTTGAATTGTGTTTCACCTGTATAATTTGGGATAAGATGGTATTGAATTCGAAGAGATCGGAGTCGGGTATTAGTAAATACCCAAAACCACTTCGATTTGTAATCTCCATAAAATTCTATATAGATTTGATTTGTGAAATCAATAGGCTGGAATGGAATGATTTAAGTAAATTGGACTAATTAATCTAAGTTTTGGTACTTAGAGATTGATGTGTGAAATAAATGTTGTCAATAACAAATTGTGAATTTGTAAATTGATACGAGTTACCCTAAGTTTTAGATAAGTATATTGCATCAGTATTTTCTTGTTAGATGGGTTTTACTCATGCTGGTTTTCAGCCTGACCCGGGTGTTACTTTGATGTAATGCTCGGGTCAGACCGAGTATTACAGATTTTCAGGTAAGGACGTTCTGGAGCTTAGGAGGCGAGCTGGATGGCATGAACGTATAGAGAGTTTCCGTTGTGATATTGTTGTATCTGAGACATGATTGTATATGTCCTGTGTTTGTGTTTATGTGTAATTATGATGTATTAAAGTGTAATTTAATAAGTACAGTTTTCCTTTGTATAAATGTTATTATTTGATATTATATTTTGATCCGCTGCGAATGTAAGATTCTGTATCTTGTTTTTTTGTTTTCTTCTTCAATCTCTTTCTTCTTTCCTAACTATCTGGAATTTTCGAAATCGAAAAGTCCGTGTCGTTACATTACCTATTATAAACAAAGTCTGACCTGTGTGTTATTTATAATACTCGGGTCAGCCCAGGACATTTTAGGAACAAAGACGACTTGACCGACATTTGAACTGGATTTAAGGAGTTGTATTAGGGATTGTTTTATGACATTACATGTCATGAATTTATTGTATATAATTGATACTAAGTTATATATTGATTATTTGTCTTATTTTATTGAGATGGTTGACATTGGAGGTAATTTTATTTAAACAATATCATACATTATATATTATAGTATATATTATCGCTACGATTGACCCTATGTTCTCTGCAATTACTATATATATTGTGTATTGTTCTATCCAGGAGGCTCACGTGTATATTTCTTTTGTACTGATACTGTATACGTATATGAGTTATTCGTCTGATGTTTTAATATATGCTAGTGTTGCCCCAATGGAATATCCATATGTGTACCTCATATCATCTCATTCTCCATATTATCCGACAGTATTACTCTGTAATACTCTTGGTTAATATGGGTACAGAGGTGGGGGTATTACAGTTATGATGTAAGAATCAAAAACGCTTTGGAACTCGAAAGAAATCCATAATTCATGTAACTTATTCCAAATAACGATGAATGTACAATGTCTTATGCGCAATAGTTCAAGTGCTAAAATCGGCTCTTAATCCCCAAATCAATTTAAGGATACAAGATTTAAAATTTAAGAAAAGAGACAAGAATGATTCCTTCTTTCTCCATTACCCCTAGGTCTGTATTTATAGGAGTTGAGGAATGCATCATTATTACGACATGTCCCTGTGGCATGCTTGACTTTCAGCATTGATATTGCTGGCACATGGCACTATATCTTGGTTAATGATGAACTTCAAAATGGTGTGCTAGCACTTCGCCTCTATATCTCCATAATAGCCTTCATTCATGATATCCGTTATCAACATAGCTTGAAGGTTGATGGAGCGAGGTAGCACCAAAACATGGCATTTATAATTGACATCATTAATAAGTGGCAACATTAGCAATGAGCGGTATTGATTTGAGTCAGCATTGACAAGAACCGACATGGATGTAGAAGTGATGTTAATAGGAACCATCATCAATGTAGATGCGACGTGGATAAGAACCGACATCGATTTCAAGCAGAATTGATAACATGGGACATGGATCACAAGCGACATTGATAGCAGACGGTGATAACTAACGACATTGATAACAAACGACGTTGATAATAGGCGGTGTTGATGATATACGACATTAATAAGTGACGACATTGGTGACAAGCGGTATTGATTCTCCTGGTTTCATTGGTGACATTTAAGAGATGTAGTATTAATATGGAGCGCCATTGATTCTCATGGTTTACATGAAGTAAATGATTCATTGATAAAATGAGACATCAATATGAGGCATCATCAATGTTGCTATAACATTGATGGCTTATGACATAAGATCCTTCAGCATCATTCATTAATTTTTATGGGTGATGTGCGGCATTGACGGCCTTTAGCACTCTTAGCTTTCCTGATGTGAGATCATGACTATATCGTCATGCCACATTCCTTCAGGATTGATAATGGTAGTAACATTTGCCCATAGTCTGAAGGAAGCTTGGACTTTTTTCCACTTATGGTATTCTGTTTGAATCTGACCGTTTATTTAAATCATATCCAACGGCCTCTGCTTGCTTTCTTCCTCCTATAAATACTGAAGTTCCTCTTCCACTCCTCTTCCACCTGTAACTAAAAGCACAAGCAATAAAATTAAATCCCTCAAATTTCAAAAATATCAACCATCAAGTATTAACACTGAAATTAAGGTACGAACCTTATAAATTAAATCGACGAGCTTAATTCAAGCTTTTATTTAATAAACTAATAGGGTTTAATTTTAGAGATTTTGAATTCAAATTGATGCTTAGGTTTTGATATTAGATCGGGGTGGTTAATCTTCACGTTTTTGGTTAAATCAATAATTAGTTATGCTTATCAATTGAATTAGCAATGAATTTCATTGTTACGCGAATGATTAATTAACATTGGGCGACAACGATTTGGAAACCAAGGTATTTTTTAGTGAGTAAATTACTAGACCAGTTACCCGACATCTTAATTATCAAAATTGGTACTTCATAGCATTACTTAGTAGTTGGAAATTGTTAAAGAGTGATATAATCATGTCACTGTAGATAGCATATATTATTCAAGATGCATATAGTGCTTTATTAATAGAGTTTTGTCTTCATAAAGCATTGATCCTATATTATTTTCCATACTGACTCTCTACCGCATCTAACCAATGCTACATTGACTTCATACCGCTTTACTTATATGGCGCGTTTAATTAATACCACATAAATTTTATGCCGCATAGGTTCTATGCCGTAGTTTATTAATGTTATTCATAGTGCACTTTATCAATGTCGCATTCATTTTGCAATGCAATTAATGTAACAAACTCATGGGTAATTTATACTCTATAATATATTTATACAAAATATTATGACACTGATTTATCAACTGTTTGGCATTACTTATTGATGTTGGCTAATTCTTATTTCGATATTGAGCACTATTGCGGCATTGCGTTAAAGATTTCAATAGCACTGCTAATAGGACGTTCGACATTGATTTAATTAAAACACTTAAGGTATATTTAGGATGATTAAGTTTTATATCATTATAAAATTACTTTCTTATTATAACTTTAACATTTCATTCATATACTTTTTGTTTGACCAAAAGCTTAAGTAATTTATGAAGTTAACATGGACTACCCAATAGTCATAGACTTATTGTGAGTATGATGTTGGTTTCTAATCCTCTATCGTTTTGTAATTATGATTCTAGATATCACATGAATCAATTTTTTGCCCTTTATTTTAGCATGTAAAAACTTATTATGATTGTTTTACCTGTCATCCTTCTAATTTGACATAATATCACTTAGCAGGTAATTAGAAGGTAAGAAACCAATCACAAAAGCAGTCAAGAAGGCTGCTAAGAGTTTGAAAGGTTTTCCTTCTACTAAGAAAGCAGATAATCTTCTTAAATAGTCATTCATCACCACCCAACAAGAGGTAGATTCCATCTTGAAGCAATTTGAAATTGTAGGCACAGAAGTTATTCCTACCGGTCCTTCTGATAGAATTGATAACCCTCCGAAAGGGTTTTTCGCCTTCATTCCAATATATATACGGCATTTGGCGCATCTTCCTTTTTCAGACTTTGTCTTAATATTCTTGGAATGCCTGAATATTGCTCTAATCCAGCTATCTCCAAACTCATTAACATACTTAACTTGTTTGGAGCTTCTTACCAAGGAAGCTAGGCTTCCCTCCTTAAATGCTGAAGTACTTCATTACATAGCTTGCCCTACAAAACTCACTGAGCAACTAGGTTACTCATTGTATTGCATTTGTCACCTCCGAAGAGTTATAATTACCAATGCTATCAGCAAAACTAAGCACTGGGAGACTCGATTCTTCTACATCAAATGTTGCCCTAGGATTAGGGAAACTTTTCTATTGCGAGTAAGTTTCTATTTCCTATTACCTATGTCATATTCATCACTTTCTTATAATAGGAATTTCCTTTTAGATCCGGCTCCTAAACAGTTAAGCCTCACTGATAGTGAAATTGTTCAATCCTTGACTGTGGCATCTAAGAGTAGGGGTGGTAGACTTACACTTTTGACGGAAGCGAATTTCCATCAATACTCGCTGATTCAGGATAATCATATCATACATGAAGAACCCTCAATGATGAAAGGATACACTCAAGTGAAACTATCGTTGGTTACCAAAAACAACAATGTTTTCTCCACCTCTTCTCCAATCCAACTGAAGCCTACCGGTAAATTTCAATATAGCTAATACTGAATTCCTAATGTTGTTGTTTTATTAACTTCTATTTTTTTAAGCACTTTTGCCCTTGTCATTGCCTCTAAAGAGGTAAGGGTTAAAAATGATGTTCTTAAAAAGCGGAAGAACAAAGATAAAGCTTCCGCTTCGCCTCAGTTGAGCAAACCCATTTCTATTAAGGACTACATTGCTAAGGCTATTAAAACGTTAGTAGAAGAAGAAACAGATAATGATGTTCCTATTTATATTCCTTCTCCTTCTTAAAATAAAGACTCAAACTCGTGGTTGACTTCATCCCCATTAATATGGACATGGGGGGATATATAAACATTTGATTCGAGTCCTGAAGCGGTGAATTTGAGTAAAGCCCGGAGCAACCAAGGGAGGCTTAGACTCCCAAGCCCCTTTTAAATATTAATTTTCCTTCCTCTCCAATAGCCATAAATTGCATGTGCGCTGATCTTGGTTTGTTTCTATCTCCGATGATCCTTTTCCTTCAAAGGCTTAGACTCAGCCCCCTATGATGAATTTTGATGAACTTATGCAATTGGCCATTCAATCTCCTTCCGTAACTTCACTCAGATCACCGTAGCCTCCAACTTGTTCTAATGACCACCTCTTCATCATTCTTGAACAACTCATTATGGTATGTATTTCTAGTTTCTTGGTTAATTTCATCTTTATAGGCCCCGTTCTTACTTAGACTTGCTGTATAATCTAGGTGGGAAAGCACATGTTTCTTGTTATGACCCAGAATTTCAATCATTCAAATTGGAATAATTAATTAATTTTAAATATTAAAAATTAAACAACTTATATTTCAAATTCAACGATTTATTTGATAATTGGATTGTTTAAGTGAATATTAGAATTGGTAAAAATAATTACATCTTGAATTTTATGTGGATGAAAATAATTTCAAAGGTTTATTTAAATAATTGAACAAGAATGAAGATAGTAAACTTTTGGAATTTGAATCTAAAAGTGATTAAACATGTTTAATAATAATCGTTTTAATTAACGCGTAAAAATAGCCTTCCAAGGCACTATCTCAGATTTCAAAGAAACTAGTTTTATTGGATCCGTAATAGTAAATTTTAGTATGTCGTCGAATTTCATAACGATTGGATGTATCGTTAAGTCGTGCGAGCTCGAAACGTGTAAAAATTAATTAAAGGAATTTAAATCAATATAATTTGAATTTGAAAATCAAACTTTTGTATATGATGGAATTAGGTCCTGATACTAGTTCCATTGTATTCGGAATAGGGGTATTTCATATAAAAGGCCAGACGGCACGCCTCGTTTGGAGTTCGAAAATTTAGCGAGTGAATAGTGTTTTGGAAATTTTCTACATAAGGCCATCATATTCCTTAATTTGCAAATCATAATCTAACAAACCCTCATCCGCCATTGAAATCAAACCCATCCAACGATCATGAATTCTTTGGCCAATACACATATTTTCAGGCCAAACATTCTACGTGAAAATCGTCGCTCTCATTACCACGAAGCCATCCCTATAATCTGATACCATGGTTCATTGCAAGACGACATGGATCGACGATCAAGGGAAGCAGTTCGAGCTTGATTTTTTTTAGTGATTGACGAAGTTGTTGGGCATAGGAACTGTGGCAATGGGAGGAGGGGAGCTTGGCGAATCAGCAACGAACGGCGGCGCAAGGCGGCGCGGTGGCTGATGGAATCGCGGTCGAGTTTTGGAAAAAAAATGAGTACGAGGCCTGAAAAGAATGAGAGGGGGAAGATGGTTTAACGTTTTAAACTTAATTAAATTATGTTAATTATAATTTAAACAATCTCTAACGCTCATTAGTCCAAAACTATTCCATACGAGGTCGAATTTGAACGCGGCAAGTTGCATAGCGATCGTATTAGCGAGTACTACGTTATGCAGTTGGATTGGGTGGATCTAGAACCAGTGGGAATTAGGGTTAAAATCGAACACCTGTTCGATTTTAATTCAAACCGGAGCATTTCGGAAAAAAACTGCAATCAATGTGAGTTAACTCACCTCTCTGGCCCACTTATATTTTTATATAAGCATGGATAATTTTATAGTTTATTGCTTATTGACTATTTAGATGATTTACTATTCTATTAGTTGGTTTGGATACATTCCCACCTCTGGAGCGGATGAGACCCTATTATGTTTCCCTGTATGAGAAGATGACCATTTGTATACGATCCCACCTTGAAGCGGTTGATTTATATTTTTTATATTATACTGTATCATCGGGAATATGTTGAAGGGATCCAGTCGTTCCTTATACTGTTGATTTTATTTTTTGTATGAATTGATATATGATATGTTGGATGTCATATTTGATGACATGGATGATTTTTTCCTATTTAGTGCTTTAGTAGCACTGGGCTATATTTTTAGTATTTTGAAATACTATAAAGTGAAGAATTGGTTTGAAAAAGGATTTTAAGCGATTTCAACATTTATATGTTTTAATAATTATTCTTGAAATTTATTTAAAGAATGAATTTATTTTAAAATAAAAGGTATGATTTTTTTAGATACTATAAATTAATAGTTTAATGAAATATTTTAAATAGAGATTTTCAAACCATAAAGTAAAGGTTTTTAAAATCTTAAAATCAAGTCCGACTTTTAAAATAAAGGAATACGGTTTTAAAAAGAAGATAGAATATTTTCGTATAAATATTATTAGCTGTTTTATATAAAGTGATATATATATACGAATATATTTTGATTTATTTATAAATGTGGAAATTCATAGTTGTGATAATGTAAAAAGTGACATTTTACAAATAAAGTGAAGATTTGTAAAATTGTATTTTATGAATAAAAATGTAGATTTATAAATAATGTTTTACAAGTTAAGGGAACTATTATCATTGGATGGATTGGAGAGATAAATCACAACTGTGGATTTATAATAAGATGCAGAATGTTGTTTTAGAAAAATAGTCGATTCTATTTTTGGAAATTATGTGATATTTCAAATAAAATGTGTTTTAAAATTTTATATTTATTTTTAACTTCTTATTTATTCTTTTAAATTTACATACATATGAAAAATGTTTTAAATAATTATTTCAGGAGTATTGGTTTTTAGAAAAATTATAACAAAAATGAATATTTATTTTAAAAGACAAATTTGAAAGGTTATCTTTTATTTTTAAAGGGAGTTTTGTGGTTTAAAAGGACATCATAATATTGAAGTAATAGATTTGAATCGTTTTGTAAAACAAGTCGTAAAAGGAAATATATTTTTGATATTATTTCATAAGTGGAAATAGAGTAATGAAAAGTGTTTTGTGGAATAAAAGGAGTGGTTTTATAAGTAATGTCTTATGAAAAGGAAAATCGATGTCATTTTAGCAAAAGGAAGATATGAATTCTATTTAGGAATATATTGCAATATTGAAGTGGTCATGTTATGCAAAACTATATGTGTTTCATAGATGTATTTTGGAAATTGTCTATATGTAGAGTTCAGTGTTATATTCAGAGAATGTGTTTAAAATGGAGTTCTGTTTTATAGTTGGAGTTTGGCTTTGTAAAGTAGTTGTGTAAACTGATTTGAAATTTATTAAATGAGCTTGCAAATGATATCTTATAAAAGTAGTTTTATAAATAATATAAAAGGATGTTTATAAATGAGTTACTAAATGGATTTGGAAATTTATAAAGGAGTTATAATTAATATATTTTTTACAAGAAGTTTTAGAAAGTGAGTTATAAACAACTTTTTATAAAATAAGAGTTTATAAATATTAGGGAAGATGTACAATGGAGTTATCATATAAATTTGAAAATTTTATGAAGAAATCAATAGTTATGGTTTAAAAATTTATAAAGAAATTTATGAATAAAGTTTTGAAAGAAAATTTTGGAATGGAGTTGAAATTATGAAAGAGACTTGTAAACTAGAAAATGTTTGGATTCATTGGTATTAATGTTTTTAAATGACTTTGTTTAAATCAAATAAGTGTGATTTTAAAAGGGAATATTTCTTAAGGTTTGTGAATATACTTATATTGCTAAAAGAATTATATGGAAAGTTTCCTCAATTTGTAAGATGAAATGGATTGTGAATATACTTATACAGTTGAGTTAAGTATATGAACATTTTCAAAGCATTGAAAAGTGTAGAGATGGGTTTGTGAAATATATAAACTTCGTGAATGTGTTTTTAATATAAATGATTCACAAACTGGTTCTAAATTAAAAGATTGACTAATTTAAGAGGCCCAAAGTTGCTTTGTACTTAACCAGTGATGTTTTCCCTTAGAAAATTAAACATCTGGTTGCATTGTTTGTTTAATTGATAGTTAAATAACTAGCTATCAAATGTTGGCAGGCTTAAATTATCGTTGTCCGTTCGGAGAGACCGAGACTGGATATGTTATCCAAAAACCACTTTGAATCGGCATAATCATTTAGAATTGGAATATCTTTAAGATAATCGAAATGGAGCTTTTGAAGTGCAAGTGCTACTTGCTACTATTCCTGAGGATGATTCCAAAATAGAAGTAGTAGAAGTGGTGCCTTCGGTTTCGTTCAGTTCCTATACGAACTTGTATGGATGAATGCTGACATTACATTATTGCTTGGAAGAAAGTGTTAGCATTAAGCATGGGAAGTGCTATATAAAGGTAAAACTAGCCACGAGCCATATCAACCGGGAAATGACAAAAATCGAGAATGCAGCAGGGCCAAGTGGGTCGCTCCTATCATGGTATGGTCATTCCAAATCTAGGTCGATTACTATCTACTCATGTATGCTTCGGAGCACATTAACAAAAAGGGTGATCATATTCGGTACTACTAGTCAAGCGGTGGGCTAGTCCTGTGTGGCAGAGGTGCAAGATGTTGTTGTTAAACCTCGGTGCATTTTATCTAGGTATGTAGTTCCTTACCTTGTCATAGTATAGAATCTAATCTCCAATACATGCCTTTATGGTTTTGATTGTAGAACTTAGTATGCTAGAATTAATTAATGTAACAATTTCGGCTATGATTAATAAGTATTTGTACTATAGAAATTATTATAATATCACTAAATGATCTGTAAAAAAATGTATCGGTTTTCGTAAGGTAAAAACCCATCCGTGTTTATGTGCGACGTGCTCTTACGAGATACTTTTGATTTCAAAGGGTTTTTATAATTTTAAAATCTAGTTTGGTGTGTTTTTCTCAAGCTGGTTTATCAGTCTGACTCATGTGTTATTTATTATAATGCTCGGGTCAGACCGAGCATATTTTCATATTTTTTGGACGCATTGGAGCCTAGGAGACGAGCCGGAGATCTTCAAGTTTACGTATATGTTTATTTTCCACTGCATTATTGTTGAAACAATCAACATTTGTGGTGATAGATTGTTATAACTGTCCAAGCTGAAGATTGTGATTTGTTGTTATACTCTAACTGGATGTATGCATATAACAGTTTGTCTTTTGTAAAGATCATTGATATTGTATTATATATTGTTCCACTGCGATTGTGAGAGTCTGTGTTGTTTTCAAATTTGGAATAATTAATTGATTTTAAATATTAAAAAGTTAATTTTATAAGTTGAACAACTTATATTTCAAATTCAGCGATTTATTTGGTAACTGGATTGTTTAAGTGAATATTTGGAATTGTTTAAAATAATTAAATCTTGAAGTTAATGTGAATGAAAATGATTTCAAAAGTTGATTAAAATTTCTAATTGAATAAGAATGAAGATAATAAACTTTTGGGTTTTCAATTTAAAAGTGATTAAACTTGTTTTATAATAATTGTTTTAACTAATGGGTGGTGAAAATAGCCATTCGAGGCACAGTCTTGGATTTCTACGAAACCAGTTTCAGTGGATCTATAATAGTAAATTATAGTATGCCATCGAATTTCATGACGATTGGATGTATCTTTAGTCGTGAAAGCTCGAAATGTGTAGAAATAGATGAAAGGAATTTAAATTAGTATAATTTGATTTTGAAAAGCTAATTTCTCTATATGATGGAATTGGGTCCCGATACTAGTTTCATTGGGTTCAGAATAGGGGTATTTCATATAGAATTCCATGCGGCACGTCTCATTTGGAGTTCGAAAATTAAGCGAGTGAATAGTGCTTTAGAAATTTTCTACATAAGGTCATCATATTCCTTCATTTGAAAACCCTAATCTAATAAACCCTCAACCGCCATTGAAATCAAACTCATCCAACAGCCACGAATTCTCTTGCCAATCCACATATTTTTAGGCAAAATGTTCTACAAGAAAATTGTCGCTCACGTTACCACAACCCATCCCTATAATTCAATCACCGTGGGTCGACGACCAAAGGCAGCAGTTGAGCTTGATTTTTTTGGTGATTGGCAAAGTTATAGGGCATGGGAATTACGGCTATAGGAGGAGGGGTGCTTGGTGAATTGGCGGCGAGGTCGCGATGGCAAATGGCGGCGCTAGGAGGCGCGATAACTGAAGGAATCACAATCGAGGTTTAGAGAAAAAAATGAATATGCGGCATGGAACGAAGGATAGGGAGGAAAGGTGGTTTAAGGTTTTAAACTTAAGTGAACTATGTTAATTATAATTTAAACAATCTCTAGCATTCATTAATCCATAAATTTTCTATACGAGGTTGAAATCGAACGTGGAAAGTTGCATTACGACCGCATCAGCGAGTACTATGTTATGGAGTTGAATTTGGTGGACTGGAGCTAGTGGGAATTTGGGTTAAAATTGAAAGCTTGTTCGATTTTAATTCAAACCGAAGCATTTTGGTGAAAACTAGAATCAAAGTGAGTTAACTCACCTCGCTGGCCCACTTATATTTTTATGTAAGTGTGGATAATTTTATTGTTGATTGTTTATTGACTGTTTAAATGATTTACTAGTTTATTAGTTGGTTTGGATATATTTTCGCCTCTGGAGCGGATGAGACCCTATTACGTTTCTGTGTATGAATGGATGACCCTTTGTATATGATCCCATCTCGAAGCAGTTGATTTACATTTTTTGACTATACTGTATGTGATTGTGGGGAACAGGTTGGAGGGATCCAATTGGATTCCTCAAATTTTTTATTTTATTTTTCATGTAATTTGATATACGATGTGTTGGATGTCATATTTGATGACATAGATGATTTTTTCCAATTTAGTGATATAGTAGTACTGGACCATATTTTTAGTATTTTGAAATACTATAAAGTAAAGAATTAGTTTTACAAAAATGATTTTAAGCGATTTCAACATTTATATGTTTTAATAATTATTCTTGAAATTTAATTAAAGAAGGAATATATTTTGAAATTAAAAGCATAATTTTTTTAGATATTATAAATTAATGGTTTTATAAATTATCTTAAATAAAGATTTTTGAACTATAAAGTAAAGGTTTTTAATTTATTAAAATCAAGTCTGTTTTTTAAAAAAAGGAATATGGTTTTAAAAAGAAGATAGAATATTTTGGTATAAATATTATTAACCGTTTTATATAAAGTGATATATATATTTATACACACATATATTAAGTTTTTTTTTATAAATGTGGAAACTTATAAATGTGATAATGTATAAAAGTGACATCTTACAAATAATTTAAAGATTTGTAAGATCGCATTTTATGAATAAAAAGATAGATTTATAAACGATGTTTTATAAATTAAGGGAACTATTATCATTAGATGGATTGGAGAGATACATCACAACTGTGGATTTATAATAAGAAGCGGAATATTGTTTTAGAAAAATAGTTGATTCTATTTTTGGAAATTATGTGATATTTTAAATGAAATGTGTTTTTAAAACTTTATATTTATTTTCAACTTCTTATTTATTCTTTCAAATTTACATACCTAGGAAAAATGTTTTAAATAACTATTTTAGGAGCATTGGTTTTCAGAAAAACTATAACAAAAATAAATATTTATTTTAAAAGACAAATTTGAAAGGTTATCTTTTGTTTTTAAAGGGAATTTTGTGTTCAAAAGGATATCAAAATATTGAAGTAATAGTTGTGAATCATTTTGTATAACAAATCGTAAAAGGAAATATATTTTTAATATTATTTCATAAGTGGAAATAGAGTTATGAAAAGTGTTTTATGGAACAAAAGGAGTGGTTTTATAAGTAATATCTTATAAAAAGAAAAATAAATGTCATTTTGGGAAAATGAAGAAATAAATCGCATTTGGGAATATATTGCAATACTTGAAGTGGTCATGTTATGCAAAACTATATGAGTTTCATGGGTGTATTTTGGAAATCGTATATATGTAGAGTTCGATGTTCTATTCGGAGAATGTGTTTAAAAAGGAGTTCTATTTTATAGTTGGAGTTTGGTTTTGTAAAGTAGTTGCATAAATTGATTTGGAATTTATTAAATGAATTTGTAAATGATATCTTATAAAAGAAGTTTTATAAAACTGGTTTTATAAATAATATAAAAGGATGTTTATAAAGAAGTTATTAAATGGATTTGAAAATTTATAAAGGAGTTATAACTAATATATATTTTTACAAGAAGTTTTATAAAATGAGTTACAAATGACTATTTATAAAATAAGTTTTATAAAGAATTTACAAATATTATAAGGACGGTTTATGATGGATTTATCAAATAAATTTGGAAATTTTATAAATAAATATGTAGTTATGGTTTAAAAATTTATAAATAAAGTTTTAAAGGAAAATTTTGGAATGGAATTGAAATTATGAAAGAAACTTATAAATAAGAAAATGTTTGGTTTTACTGGTATTAATGTTTTAAATGACTTTGTTTAAACTAAATAAGTGTGATTTTAAAAGGGGACCTTGCTTAAGGTTTGTGAATATACTTATGCTGTTAAAAAAACTATATGGAAAGTTTCCTAAGTTTGTAAGATCAAATGGGTCGTGAATATATTTATACAATCGAGTTAAGTATATGAATATTCTCAAAGTATTGGAAAGTGTAGAGACAGGTTTGTGAAATATGTAATCTTCGTGAACGTATTTTTAATATAAATATTTACTAAGTGGTTCTAAATTAAAGGAATGATTATTTCTTTTTACTTAACGAGTGATATTTTCTCACAGAAAATTAAACATCCGGTTGCATTATTTGTTTATTTGATAGTTAAATAACCGACTATCAAATGTTAGCCAGTTTTATATTATCGTTGTCCGTTCGAAGAGACCGGGATCAGATATGTTATCCGAAAAACCACTTCGAATCGGCATAAGCGTTTCGAATTGGAATATCTTAAAGATAATCAAAATGGAGCTTTTGAAGTGCAAGGGCTACTTGCTACTAATATTGAGGAGGATTCCAAAATGGATGTAGTAGAATAGTGCCTTTGATTTCGTTCAGTCCCAGGACGAACTTGTATGGATGAATGATGACTTTACATTATTGCTTGGAGGACATTGTTAGCATTCCAAGTGTGAATTGCTATATAAAGGTAAAACGTAGCCTCGAGCCTCGTCAATTGGGAATGAAAAAACGAGCATGCAGCTGGGCCAAGTGGATCGCTCCCATCACGGTATGGTTATTCCAAATCTAGATGAATTACTATCTACTTATGTATGCTTCGGGGCACATTAGCAAAAGGGGTGATCATATTTAATACTACTAGTCAAGTGGTAGGCTAGTCCTGTATGGCAGAGGTACAAGATGTTCTTGTCAAACCCTGGTGCATATTATATAGGTATGTACCTTCTGAAGGTAGTTCCTTACCTTGTCATAGTATAAAATCCAATCTACAATACATGCCTTTACGGTTTTGATTGTAGAAACTAGTAAGCTGGAATTTATTAATGTAACAATTTCGGCTATGATTAATAAGTATTTGTACTCTAGACATTATTATAATATCATTGGATCTTCTGTGGAAAATATTTTGGTTATCGTAAGGTAAAAACTCGTCCGCGTTTATGTGCGGTGTGGTCTTATGAGATACTTTTGATTTCAAAGGGTTTTATAACTTTAAAATCCAGTTAGGTATGTTTTTCTCACAGTGGTTTACCAGATCGACTTGGGTGTTATTTATTATAATGCTCGAGTCAGACCGAGCATATTTTCAGATTGCTTTGGATGCATTGGAGCCGAGGAGACGAGCTGGAGGTCTTTAAGTCATATTTATGTATATGTTTATTTTCTGCTGCATTGTTGTTGAAATTATCAACATTTGTGGACAAAGGTTGTTATAACTATCTAGGTTGATGATTGTGATTTGTTGTTATACTCTGACTGGATGTATGTATATAATAATTTCTCTTTTGTGAAGATCATTGATATTATATTATATATTGGTCCACTCCAATTGTGGGATTCTGTGTTGTTTTCAGTTTCTTTTCTCTTCTTCTTATCTTCTCTTCTTTTTTCTTCTTTCTTTCCCACAATTATCCGTCATTCCGTTCAATTTGGATTGGACATGTGTGGTTTATTATCAGCTTGAATTGTGTGGATTTGTAGGTTGTTACATTTCTCCTCCGAGAAGCTTCCTAGCGCCTTCCAACGAAGTGGCTGAGCTTCATAAAAAATCTCTTTACTTAAAAATGGTATGATTGATGTCGTTGCAGTATGAGATGAAGTTGTTCTTGAAAAGATTAAACTCGTTTCCTCTCTTGATGAGGAAAAGAAATCCAGTTAATTGTTAGAGGAAGAAGTGAAAAACTTAAAGGCTAACCTTGAGAAGGCTAATAAATTCAAAGTAGATTTCGAGAGGTGACCAAAGAAAATGTCAGGAACGGGATTTTCGACTCACGAAAGTCAACATTAATACGTCCACTGTATCAACTGCCGAGCAATCGAATGCCGAAAAACCGAACCCTTAGGGTTTAAGAAGAAGAAAAAGATAGAAGAAGAAAGAAAGAAAGAAAGAAAAGCAACAGAACAATAACAGAATCTCACAATCGCAGCGGAACACATATAATTGATAAATGAATAATCATTAAATCAAAAGAACTGTACATTTTATACATTACATCACATTACATTACATTATCAGAGTTTACAACAACAAACAGCGGAAAAGAAATACTATATACTAGTTAATATGTCACGCCATCCAGCTTGTCTCCATATCTCTACAGCAACTCCTGAATTCCAGAATGACCTAATAACCTGACTCTAGACTGACCGTGTGGAAAATGATGGGCACACAGAGTTTAGGAAGAAAACAATAAACTCCATCTCAGTCATGGGACTGGTGTGAGAACTTAAAATAATTTATCCTTAAAAATAAACAAAGAAATAATTTTAAATAGGTCCGTAATGCTTTTAGAAAATGAAACTACCATAAGGCCTCCCGCACACACACACAATGCAAACGCAGAATCAGAGGAGATTTCTCCTTATGATAGTCAAACATGCTTGATACGAGAAATTTTCTTTGATATTATTACTATAAGTGCAAAGTGTAGGAAAACATTTCGAAAGTACAATATTAATCTTAGCCAGCATAGGTACCATTATAGTATGCCTACTATAGCTACCATCTTAAATGGCAGGTACTACAACTAAAACCGTACAGGGCTCCTATTGTTTCTTTGGATTTTTCAACAAATGGTCAGGCCAAGGAACTTCCCATTGTCACATGGGTACGCCTCTGGAAAGACGCCTCGAGAACCTAATCGGATCTCTACCAACACAAGGCTGGGTTACCTCTGCAAAAATAGGTAACTACTGACACGAGTGTGCCATCCCCCGGTTGTAAACAACCTTCATCCGAGGATTCTCAATACCAACAACCACAAAGAAATAAATTTGTAGCCACAACATAGGTTAAGTATCTAGGATCCATACCATGATGCCACCTCTATCCAGAAGGAAATGACATACCCTAAGGGGCGCTACTCCCTAAAACCTTGCTGCATCTTTAATGTTTTGACCATTACCGGGGTGTGAGGTCCAACGAAGTCTCGTCCACAAAGCTACGCTTTTCACAAAAGCTATGCTTTGATCAACAAATGATCAACAGCACTTCGTATACCACATTATCAAATTAGAATGTATCACTAGTAACCATCAACGACATAACCTCTGAGCTCGTACGTCTCAGAGAAGGGTGTTAAGCTAAGAGAATAATTCTCCGCCACCAACAGAAATGTATTTGATAGAAACCAGCTTTACATCTCAAATTGTAATGTCAGACACACATCCATACAAGTCCGTTCCAGGATCGAACGGAACCAAAGGCACTTCCAAAGAAGCCCTTGCAATCCGGATATTCACTAATCACGACGGGACTTCCTATCACAAAGGGTGATAAAATCTATATCGGAGATCAGCCAATGCAGAGACATTCGACAGTAATCCTTCCGTTTTCGAAAATATCCGATCTTCAACACTGGTCTTCAAATGCTATCCATTACGATGTATCACTATTCGGAATGGGATTCATGACCCAAAGTCCTCTTCCGGCTAAACCGACTAATGAGCGCTTATTTTAAAATAAGTGTAGCATTCAAATTCAAGCAAATCACAACAAAAACCAATTTAAAGGTAAATATTGATAGTCGGTTATTTAACTATCAATAGATATGCACAACATCACCAGATTCCCAATAATTTCCCAAATTGTTTATTTTCCAAAAATATCTTTACAAGATATATGTTCCCAAACTTCAAAAATAAATCAATGTTTATTTTTAAACAAATTTCCCTTTCCTTTATAAATTTCATGGTGAATTTAAATTTCCAAATATCCACTGATATACGACTTTTAAATCGATTTCAAATATTCACTTTCAATTTATCTTTAAAAGATATAATCTCAAAACATTTCACTTCATATTGGAAAACATTTTCATACTTATTTAATAATAAGTAACACAAATCTATTTATTTTCAACATTTGAAAAATATTCAATACACTTAAATCATAATTAAGTACATATTTTATTCTTTAAGGAAAACGTTCTCTTTAACACATTTATTTGAGTCAAAACGAATGTTGCGTACAACCCAAAATCACTAGTATAGGGATTCGAAATTAAGATAGATATATAAATCTCAATACCATATAAAACATTTTCTTTCGAAAATCATTTACTATAACAACAGTGTTATAGTCCACCATTTCCTTTTATTTCTCGAAAACGTCTATTTCAACAATGAATGTTGAAATCTATGGTTTCGATCCTTAACACATTTTAAAACAACTTCAAATTGTTTTAATTCTATTTAAAAGATCACTTCCTAAATATTTCTTTAATATATTATTCACTGTCCAAAATCGTGAATATACTTCGTCAACCAAATTCAATATTTCTACACATTTTATTTTAAAGGATTATCCATTGTCCAAAATCGTGGATATATCTCCTTTAATAAGCTTTCATATTTACTTATCAAATTCAATTGGTTTCAAATTTATAAAACAACGTTTATAAATTCACATTTATATATTTTATAAAAACTTCAACTTATAAAATCCCTTGATTAACAAATTCTATTTATATCTCATTTAAATTCCAAACTCCAATTTATAAGTTAATTTCTTATAAATCTTTTATTTTACAAAATCTATTCATTTTATAACTTCAAAATTTTATAAATCTATAAATTTCTTTCACTTATGAAATCTATTTATATTTCATTTTAACACTTATAAAAACTCGTTTTATAATTCCAATATTTTAATTTATAAATATCAATCTTATAAATCTTTTATATAAACCGTTTATAATAATTTCAAAAATCCCAATGTAAACCATTTTACAAATTAATCAACTACTTATTTCAAAAATCACATTTCGGTTATATTGCACAAAAATCATAATTTCTATAACATAAAAATCATAACGTTTATTTATTTAAAATGAATCAATTCCAAAATTCAATAAAACGTATACTTTCAAATATTTATTTATTTCCGGTATCTAACGATACCAAAATTTTATTCGGCTAAATTTTAGCCTTCAACGATTTCAATCACAAAGGATAATCACATAGAGATTATAAATAATCAACACAACATTGAAACAAATTCAATTATTTGAGGAATCCAGTTGGATCCCTCCAACCTGTTTCCCTGCATCCACAGATGTTAGCACAATACCAATCCTGTTTCAAGACGGAATATCGCGGTACATGGGTTTATATAAAATATTATACACTATTATGCGGCGCAATAGGGTCTCATCTGCTATATAATGCGGGAAAATCAACTCTAAGCACATATATAATACCAATTCCACTTCAAGGTGGAATATCGCGGTATATGTGTTTAATAAATAACATCCGCTTAATATACGGCGCATAGGGTCTTTCGATTGAGTGAGAAGTTCTCACCTTGCTTCAAATAAAGTTGCAGTGTTTTATTTCGAATAAAATTAAACACGCGTTTAATTTTATTCGAAATTTCACTAGCTCCAACAACGCCAATCCAGCTCCATTGCGTAGTGTTCGTCAATACGAACCCAACGCAATTCATTTCGTGCGAAACAGACCTCGTATGAAAAAGTTATGATAGTTTAAAGTTTAAACGAATTAATATAAATTAATTAACTATTTTTCTTTTTCTTTTTAAACCTTGCTGAATCTGGGCCGTGGATTTCATAAGGCAAGATCGTGACCGCTCGTGATATCTTCTTCTCCACCCAGTTAAACACGCACCCAATTAACCCAATAGCCGCCGTAAAAACCCTAGCTATCGCGACCCCATCGACCATCGTGAAGACGATCGAGCTCCACCCATCAATGCGCCGAAGCAAGCTCCTCTCTCGGCCCAAATATCATCAAGATCGGTCGAGCTTTGGCCTTAGAAAACGAACATGAACGACGCGCGTTCAAATGTAAATTGCCGACGATCCATTGCTCGAATCACGATCATGACCGTTGAGATCGATGATCTCACATAGCTCTACAACTTTCATTTAGGAAGTTTGTCGAATTGATTGGTGGATTTGAAGAAAAACGAGGAGGAAGGAGGATAATTTTCGGCCATTAATTGGAAAAGTGGTGGCTGAAGCTTTTAGGGTTAGGGTTTGTGAAAATGGTGAAAATCTAGGGGCTTTTATAGAAAATTCTCGCGACACTATTCACCCAAAAAAATTTCGAACTCCAAACGAAGCGTGCCACCTGGCGTTTATAATGTTTTACCCCTATTTTAAACGTAATGGAATATATATCGGGAGCCAATTTGAAAGTATATGGAAGATAGGTTTTCAAATCGACTATTTAAATTTAAAAATTCACTTAAACCGATTTCAGTGCGTTTTAGCTTGCCCCGGACAAACCGTAAATCCGATTGATATGAAATTTGAAACCTTACAATAATTTAACATTACGGATCCAATGAAACTTGTTTCGTCAAAATCCGAGACTGTTTGAAAACTGACTATTTTTACTCGTCAATTAAATATTTAAATATTAAATTTCTACAAATTAACTTTTAATTCAATTTTAAAAGTTCTATAACATCATTCTAACTCCAATATGATTTAATACAACTTTACAAATCAATTTTAATCACATTAAACCCAATTTCCAATTATTTCTGTAATTTCAAATATTAAATTGTCGATTTAATTATCCAATTAAACCTAGATGTTCGAAATAAAAATTTATTCGACTTACAAATTTTACTTGTTAATATTCAAAATCAATTTACATATACAAATTTCAAATGACAGAAATTCTGAGTCGTTACAAACTTTCCCCCTTAAAAGAATTTCGTCCTCGAAATTACCAAGTAAGAAAAAGTCTTGAAATCCATTAACTTTTCAAAATCATTTGTTCAAATTAAATTTAAAATTCATTTAAACATTTTAACTTTTCCAAAGTCCATAGTTAAACTTCTTACAATAACTTCACTAAGTTTACAAATCATACTTAGTTATCTTTTCAAAACCAACTATATCGTTTAACTTTTCACTCCAAAATCAAAGTTATAGTTTTCAAAATTTTCAATTTTCTCAAAAATATTCTTACGCCTTAAATTTTCGAAAAATTTCGCCAGCGTCTCTTTTGCGCGGCTAGCTCGGTACGACTACAAAATGGCACCACTGCCCTCAGATTTCAAAAAGAAAAGAAAAAGCCAAGTGGCTGGACCAGAAAATCATCAAATTTCATACTGAAATTCAAATACATACCTTTTGTCGAGCAATTCACTTTATTTATCTTCGAAATCAAAATCCCAATTTCCTTTAATCCACCTGTATATCCTGCTAACCATAATTTCAATTTTCATTCAATCTCACATTATCAATTTCATTTGAATTCAATTTACAATTTCAATTCTATTTGGATTCAATTTACCTTCCGAATATTGAATTTTATCAATTATTTTTCATTCACAACTGATTCATCTTGCTATTTTAAATTAGTTTCTTTTACTAATTCGTTACAATTTCTACTCATTTCATATCGCACAATTCAAATTGGTTTTCGATATTCAGTTTTCAATTTCAGTTTTTTTCTTTTGTTCGTTCCCAAACACAATTCAATTCACTATTTCGCTTTATAACCACTTATATTTAAACTGGATTTCAAATTCCATATGAATTGCCCTTTATTTATAAATGTTAAATTCAATTCATTTCAACCCATATTAAATTTGTCGTTTCTTCAATTAGTTTTACTTACTAATTTTATTCTAATACTTAGCATCATTTGACCCAACTTGACAAATTTTCAATTTACTTGCAATTTCAAGATGAATTTCAGCATTTAGTTTCCAATTTCATTTACTCGCAATTGTAAATTCGTTCATTCATAAATTTATTTCCATAATCAAACTCAATTTCAATTCATTTGTTTCAACCCCAAATAAATTTTCAAATTTATTTTCCAACTCAATAAATTTTATTCCATAACTATTTTTATCGGATTCCAGAGTCTTTCCAACACTTCTAAACCATTTTTGAAAACAATTCGAATTATCCTTTGAATTTCAAAACCCAAACCCAATTTTTTTCAAACAACTTCCATTTAAAACAACTTGGCAGCAATCCCTCTTTTGGAAACCCAAAAATGAACACCGATGATGCTGCAGTCATCACCGAAGTTATTTTCCAGCGACCGAAAATAGTTTAGAGCTTTTATCCCTCCAAAAACATTTTTCCAAATCCTGGAAAATCATTTTCAAACTCAAAAAGGAATTTAATCTTTTCCAAATTGCAAACCCTTTCAAAACATTTCCAAATATTCCTATGGAATTTTATTCAAATTACAAATCACATTTACAATTTATATTCTCCAATTCTATTTGTATGTGAATTTATTTCTTAACTTTGGAGTTACGATTTCAATTTCTTTTTCAACATTAATGATAATAATTTAATATAATCACTTTATAACAACCAAGCAATCATATATTATAATAATTCATAGGAATTTTTTTTCTTTTATATACGAAAATAATTTAGGTAAAATTATTTCATTTACCCTATTTTAAAACAATATCGTGTCGAATTTGTTCTGTACAAGTGTTTAGAGATTCCTATCAATAACGTTAATTACTCGTATTGACCAAAATCCATATACCACTCAACAAACAATCAACAAAATATAAAACAAAATTTTATATTCACTAACAAATACGCACTCATATCTATTATTACACTCACACTCATTCTAGAGTACTGCTGACTCTATCTCTAATGGGTAATTCCCAACAGAGCCAAGGTTGTCTCTTAACCAAATGCTGATACCAAATGTCAGGAACGGGATTTTCGACTCATGAAAATGGACATTAATACGTCCACTGTATCAACTGCCGAGTAATCGAATGCCAGAAAACTGAACCCTTAGGGTTTAAGAAGAAGAAAAAGATAGAAGAAGAAAGAAAGAAAGAAAAACAACAGAACAATAACAGAATCTCACAATCGCAGCGGAACACATATAATAGATAAATGAATAATCTTTAAATCAAACGAACTGTACATTTTATACATTACATCACATTACATTACATTACCAGAGTTTACAACAACAAACAGCGAAAAAGAAATACTATATACTAGTTGATATGCCACGCCATCCAGCTTGCCTCCAGATCTCTACAGCAACTCTTGAATTCCAGAATGACCGGATAACCTGACTCTAGACTGCACGTGTGGAAAATGATGGGCATCCAGAGTTTAGGAAGGAAACAATAAACTCCAGGTCAGTCATGGGACTGGTGTGAGAACTTAAAACAGTTTATCCTTAAAAATAAACAAAGAAATATTTTTAAATAGGTCCGCAATGCTTTTAGAAAATGAAACTACCATAAGGTCTCCCGCACACACACATAATGCAAACGCAAAATCGGGGGAGATTTCTCCTTATGATAGTCAAACATGCTTGATACGAGAAATTTTCTATGAGATTATTACTATAAGTGCAAAATATAGGAAAACATTTCGAAAGTACAATATTAATCTTAGCCAGCATAGGTACCATTATAGTATGCCTACTATAGCTACCATCTTAAATGACAGGTTCTACAACTAAAACCGTACAGGGCTCGTATTGTTTCTTTGGATTTTTCAACAAATGGTCAGGCCAAGGAACTTCCCATTGCCACATGGGTTCGCCTCTGGAAAGATGCCCCGAGAACCTAACCGGATTTCTACCAACACAAGGCTGGGTTACCTCTGCAAAAGTAGATAACTACTGACACGAGTATGCCATCCCACGGTTGTAAACAACCTTTATCCGAGGATCCTCAATACCAACAACCATAAAGAAATAAATTTGCAGCCATAACATAGGTTAAGTATCTGGGCTCCATACCATGATAGCACCTCTATCCAGAAGGAAATGACATACCCTAAGGGGCGCTACTCCCTAAAACCTTGCTGCATCTTTCCTGTTTTGACCATTACCGGGGTGTGAGGTCCGACGAAGCCTCGTCCATAAAGCTATGCTTTTCACAAAATCTATGCTTTGATCAACAAATGATCAGCAACACTTCGTATGCCACATTACCAAATTGGAGATGTATCACTAGTAACCATCAACTACATAACTTCTGAGCTCGTACGTCTTAGAGAAGGGTGTTAAGCTAAGAGAATAAATTCTCCGCCACCAACAGGAATGTATTTGGTAGAAACCAGCTTTACATCTCAAATTGTAACGTCACACACATCCATGCAAGTCTGTTCCGGGATCGAACGGAGCCGAAGGCACTTCCAAAGAAGCCCTTGCAATCCGGATATTCACTAATCACGACGGGACTTACCATTACAAATGGTGATAAAATCTCTATATCGAAGATCAGCCGATGCAGAGACATTCGACGGTAATCCTTCCGTTTTTGAAAATATCCGGACTTCAACACCGGTCTTCAAATGCTATCAATTACAACATATCACTATTCGGAATGGGATTCATGACCCAAAGGTCCTCTCCTGGCTAAAACGAATAATGAACGCTTATTTTGAAATAAGTGTAGCATTCAAATTCAAGCAAATCACAACAAATATCCATTTAAAGGTAAATATTGATAGTCGGTTATTTAACTATTAATAGATATGCACAACATCACCAGATTCCAAATAATTTCCCAAATTATTTATTTTCCAAAAATATCTTTACAAGATATATGTTCCCACACTTCAAAAATAAATCAACGTTTATTTTTAAACAAATTTCCCTTTCCTTTATAAATTCCATGGTGAATTTAAATTTCTAAATATCCGCTGATATACGATTTTTAAATCGATTTCAAATATTCACTTTCAATTTATCTTTAAAATATATAATCTCAAAAGATTTCACTTCATATTGGAAAACATTTCCATACTTATTTAATAATAAGTAATTCACAAATCTATTTATTTTCAACATTTGAAAAATATTCAATACACTTAAATCACAATTAAGTATATATTTCATTCTTTAAGGAAAATGTTCTCTTTAACACATTTATTTGAGTCAAAACGAATGTTGCGTAAAACATCATTACGACAACCCAAAATCACTGGTATAGGGATTCGAAATTAAGATAGATATATAAATCCCAATACTATATAAAACATTTTCTTTCGAAAATCATTTACTATAATAACAGTGTTATAGTCCACCATTTCTTTTTATTTCTCGAAAACGTCTATTTCAACAACGAATATTGAAATCTATGGTTTCGATCCTTAACACATTTTAAAACAACTTCAAATTGTTTTAATTCTATTTAAAAGAT
The DNA here is from genome assembly GCA_030765085.1 of Allium cepa. Taxonomy (NCBI): domain Eukaryota; kingdom Viridiplantae; phylum Streptophyta; class Magnoliopsida; order Asparagales; family Amaryllidaceae; genus Allium; species Allium cepa. The sequence continues at coordinate 828,831,615 of CM060941.1, read as the reverse complement.
CACTTCATAAACATTTCTTTAATATATTATTCACCGTCCAAAATCGTGAATATACTTCGTTAACCAAATTCAACATTTCTATACATTTTATTTTAACGATTATCCACTGTCCAAAATCGTGGATATATCTCTTTTAATAAGCTTTCATATTTACTTATCAAATTCAATTGGTTTCGGATTTATAAAACAACGTTTATAAATTCACATTTATATATTTTATAAAAACTTCAACTTATAAAATCCCTTTATTAACAAATTCTATTTATATCACATTTAAATGCCAAAATCCAATTTATATGTTAATTTCTTATAAATCTTTTATTTTACAAAATCTATTCATTTTATAACTTCACAATTTTATAAATCTATAAATTTCTTTCACTTATGAAATCCATTTATATTTCATTTTAACACTTATAAAAACTCATTTTATAATTCCAATATTTTAATTCATAAATATCAATCTTATAAATCTTTTATATAAACCGTTTATAATAATTTCAAAAATCCCAATTTAAACCATTTTACAAATTAATCAACTACGTATTTTAAAAATCACATTTCGGTTATATTACACAAAAATCATAATTTCTATAACATAAAAATTATAACGTTTATTTATTTAAAATGAATTAATTCCAAAATTCAATAAAACGTATACTTTCAAATATTTATTTATTTCCGGTATCTAACGATACCAAAATTTTATTCGGCTAAATTTTAGCCTTCAACGATTTCAATCACAAAGGATAATCACACAGAGATTATAAATAATCAACACACAACATTGAAACAAATTCAATTATTTGAGGAATCCAGTTGGATCCCTCCAATCTGTTTCCCTGCATCCACACATGTTAGCACAATACCAATCCTGTTTCAAGAAGGAATATCGCGGTACATGGGTTTATATAAAATATTATCCGCTATTATGCGACACAATAGGGTCTCCTCAGCTATAAAATACGGGAAAATCAACTCCAAGTATATATATAATACCAATTCCACTTCAATGTGGAATATCGCGGTATATATGTTTAATAAATAACATCCGCTTAATATACGGCGCATATGGTCTATTTCAAAACAATAGATAATAATTTATCATCCAAACATACAATTAACACAATCAAGCAATTTTAATCTAACTATTTAAAATTTAAATCGAAACAGATTCGATTGAGTGAGAAGTTCTCACCTTGCCTCAAATACAGTTGCAGTGTTTTATTTCGAATAAAATTAAACACGCGTTTAATTTTACCCAAAATTGTCACTAGCTCCAATCAACTTCAATCCTGTTCCATTGCGTAGTGTTCGTCAATACGAACCGGACGCAATTCGTTTCGTGCGAAACGGACCTCGTATGAAAAAGTTATGATAGTTTAAAGTTTAAACGAATCAATATAAATTAGTTAACTATTTTTCTTTTTCTTTTTAAACCTTGCTGAATCTGGGCCGTAGATTTCATAAGGCAAGATCATGACCGCTCCTGCTATCTTCTTCTCCACCCAGTTAAACACGCACGCAATTAACCCAATAGCCGCCGTAAAACCCTAGCTATTGCGACCCCATCGACCATCGTGAAGACGATCGAGCTCCTCCCATCAACGCGCCGAAGCAAGCTCCTCTCTCGGCCCAAATATCATCAAGCTCGGTCGAGCTTTGGCCTTAGAAAACGAACATGAACGACGCGCGTTCAAATGTAAATTGCCGACGATCCATTGCTCGAATCACGATCATGACCGTTGAGATCGAAGATCTCACGTAGCTCTACAACTTTCATTTAGGAAGTTTGTCGAATTGATTGGTGAATTTGAAGAAAAACGAGGAGGAAGGAAAACAATTTTCGGCCATTAATTGGAAAAGTGGCGGCTGAAGCTTTTAGGGTTAGGGTTTGTGAAAATGGTGAAAATCTAGGGGCTTTTTATACAAAATTCTCGCGACACTATTAACCCAAAAAAAAATTCGAACTCCAAACGAAGCATGCCACCTGGCGTTTATAATGTTTTCCCCCCACTCCGAACGCAATGGAATATATATCGGGAGCCAATTCGAAAGTATTTGGAAGATAGGTTTTCAAATCGACTATTTAAATTTAAAAATTCACTCAAACCGATTTCAGTGCGTTTTAGCTTGCCCCGGACAAACCGTAAATCCGATTGAAACGAAATTTGAAATCTTACAATAATTTAACATTATGGATCCAATGAAACTTGTTTCGTAGAAATCCGAGACTGTTTGAAAAATGACTATTTTTACTCGTCAATTAAATATTAAAATATTCAATTTCTACAAATTAACTTTTAATTCGATTTTAAAAGTTCTATAACATCATTCTAACTCCAATATGATTTAATACAACTTTACAAATCAATTTTAATCACATTAAACCCAATTTCCAATTATTTCTGTAATTTCAAATATTAAATTGTCGATTTAATTATCCAATTAAACCTAGATATTCGAAATAAAAATTTATTCGACTTACAAATTTTACTTGTTAATATTTAAAATCAATTTAAATATTCAAATTTCAAATGATACAAATTTTACATCTCAAATTGTAACGTCACACACATCCATGCAAGTCTGTTCCGGGATCGAACGGAGCCGAAGGCACTTCCAAAGAAGCCCTTGCAATCCGGATATTCACTAATCACGACGGGACTTACCATTACAAATGGTGATAAAATCTCTATATCGAAGATCAGCCGATGCAGAGACATTCGACGGTAATCCTTCCGTTTTTGAAAATATCCGGACTTCAACACCGGTCTTCAAATGCTATCAATTACAACATATCACTATTCGGAATGGGATTCATGACCCAAAGGTCCTCTCCCGGCTAAAACGAATAATGAGCGCTTATTTTGAAATAAGTGTAGCATTCAAATTCAAGCAAATCACAACAAATATCCATTTAAAGGTAAATATTGATAGTCGGTTATTTAACTATTAATAGATATGCACAACATCACCAGATTCCAAATAATTTCCCAAATTATTTATTTTCCAAAAATATCTTTACAAGATATATGTTCCCACACTTCAAAAATAAATCAACGTTTATTTTTAAACAAATTTCCCTTTCCTTTATAAATTCCATGGTGAATTTAAATTTCTAAATATCCGCTGATATACGATTTTTAAATCGATTTCAAATATTCACTTTCAATTTATCTTTAAAATATATAATCTCAAAAGATTTCACTTCATATTGGAAAACATTTCCATACTTATTTAATAATAAGTAATTCACAAATCTATTTATTTTCAACATTTGAAAAATATTCAATACACTTAAATCACAATTAAGTATATATTTCATTCTTTAAGGAAAATGTTCTCTTTAACACATTTATTTGAGTCAAAACGAATGTTGCGTAAAACATCGTTACGACAACCCAAAATCACTGGTATAGGGATTCGAAATTAAGATAGATATATAAATCCCAATACTATATAAAACATTTTCTTTCGAAAATCATTTACTATAATAACAGTGTTATAGTCCACCATTTCTTTTTATTTCTCGAAAACGTCTATTTCAACAACGAATATTGAAATCTATGGTTTCGATCCTTAACACATTTTAAAACAACTTCAAATTGTTTTAATTCTATTTAAAAGATCACTTCATAAACATTTCTTTAATATATTATTCACCGTCCAAAATCGTGAATATACTTCGTTAACCAAATTCAACATTTCTATACATTTTATTTTAACGATTATCCACTGTCCAAAATCGTGGATATATCTCTTTTAATAAGCTTTCATATTTACTTATCAAATTCAATTGGTTTCGGATTTATAAAACAACGTTTATAAATTCACATTTATATATTTTATAAAAACTTCAACTTATAAAATCCCTTTATTAACAAATTCTATTTATATCACATTTAAATGCCAAAATCCAATTTATATGTTAATTTCTTATAAATCTTTTATTTTACAAAATCTATTCATTTTATAACTTCACAATTTTATAAATCTATAAATTTCTTTCACTTATGAAATCCATTTATATTTCATTTTAACACTTATAAAAACTCATTTTATAATTCCAATATTTTAATTCATAAATATCAATCTTATAAATCTTTTATATAAACCGTTTATAATAATTTCAAAAATCCCAATTTAAACCATTTTACAAATTAATCAACTACGTATTTTAAAAATCACATTTCGGTTATATTACACAAAAATCATAATTTCTATAACATAAAAATTATAACGTTTATTTATTTAAAATGAATTAATTCCAAAATTCAATAAAACGTATACTTTCAAATATTTATTTATTTCCGGTATCTAACGATACCAAAATTTTATTCGGCTAAATTTTAGCCTTCAACGATTTCAATCACAAAGGATAATCACACAGAGATTATAAATAATCAACACACAACATTGAAACAAATTCAATTATTTGAGGAATCCAGTTGGATCCCTCCAATCTGTTTCCCTGCATCCACACATGTTAGCACAATACCAATCCTGTTTCAAGAAGGAATATCGCGGTACATGGGTTTATATAAAATATTATCCGCTATTATGCGACACAATAGGGTCTCCTCAGCTATAAAATACGGGAAAATCAACTCCAAGTATATATATAATACCAATTCCACTTCAATGTGGAATATCGCGGTATATATGTTTAATAAATAACATCCGCTTAATATACGGCGCATATGGTCTATTTCAAAACAATAGATAATAATTAATCATCCAAACATACAATTAACACAATCAAGCAATTTTAATCTAACTATTTAAAATTTAAATCGAAACAGATTCGATTGAGTGAGAAGTTCTCACCTTGCCTCAAATACAGTTGCAGTGTTTTATTTCGAATAAAATTAAACACGCGTTTAATTTTACCCAAAATTGTCACTAGCTCCAATCAACTTCAATCCTGTTCCATTGCGTAGTGTTCGTCAATACGAACCGGACGCAATTCGTTTCGTGCGAAACGGACCTCGTATGAAAAAGTTATGATAGTTTAAAGTTTAAACGAATCAATATAAATTAGTTAACTATTTTTCTTTTTCTTTTTAAACCTTGCTGAATCTGGGCCGTAGATTTCATAAGGCAAGATCATGACCGCTCCTGCTATCTTCTTCTCCACCCAGTTAAACACGCACGCAATTAACCCAATAGCCGCCGTAAAACCCTAGCTATTGCGACCCCATCGACCATCGTGAAGACGATCGAGCTCCTCCCATCAACGCGCCGAAGCAAGCTCCTCTCTCGGCCCAAATATCATCAAGCTCGGTCGAGCTTTGGCCTTAGAAAACGAACATGAACGACGCGCGTTCAAATGTAAATTGCCGACGATCCATTGCTCGAATCACGATCATGACCGTTGAGATCGAAGATCTCACGTAGCTCTACAACTTTCATTTAGGAAGTTTGTCGAATTGATTGGTGAATTTGAAGAAAAACGAGGAGGAAGGAAAACAATTTTCGGCCATTAATTGGAAAAGTGGCGGCTGAAGCTTTTAGGGTTAGGGTTTGTGAAAATGGTGAAAATCTAGGGGCTTTTTATACAAAATTCTCGCGACACTATTAACCCAAAAAAAAATTCGAACTCCAAACGAAGCATGCCACCTGGCGTTTATAATGTTTTCCCCCCACTCCGAACGCAATGGAATATATATCGGGAGCCAATTCGAAATTATTTGGAAGATAGGTTTTCAAATCGACTATTTAAATTTAAAAATTCACTCAAACCGATTTCAGTGCGTTTTAGCTTGCCCCGGACAAACCGTAAATCCGATTGAAACGAAATTTGAAATCTTACAATAATTTAACATTATGGATCCAATGAAACTTGTTTCGTAGAAATCCGAGACTGTTTGAAAAATGACTATTTTTACTCGTCAATTAAATATTAAAATATTCAATTTCTACAAATTAACTTTTAATTCGATTTTAAAAGTTCTATAACATCATTCTAACTCCAATATGATTTAATACAACTTTACAAATCAATTTTAATCACATTAAACCCAATTTCCAATTATTTCTGTAATTTCAAATATTAAATTGTCGATTTAATTATCCAATTAAACCTAGATATTCGAAATAAAAATTTATTCGACTTACAAATTTTACTTGTTAATATTTAAAATCAATTTAAATATTCAAATTTCAAATGATAGAAATTCTTAGTCGTTACAGTGACCAAAGAAAATTTCGAGCTAGCCAAGAAGAATGAATCGCTATAAAAATGGAGCATACAAGTTAAATTTGAGTGCATGCAATATTTTAGTAACAAATGAAATGAAAAAGTATCTCAACATTTCAATGACTATAAAAGCCAAGTTGAAAAGTTTGGGCATGAGAAGTACATTCCTAAACAGTAAATTGAAGACTTGAAGAGCATGGTTCAAATTCTTAAAGGCGCCAATAAGACTCTGCAACATGCTTTAAAAATTCAAATTTATTCAGTTGATGATGTAGATACTATTCAAAAAAAGGAGAAAATCAATGAACTTTTGGGCATGTCATTCGCCACATTACTGATCCTTTAATTGCTAAAGATTTGGTCAGGACAACACAAAGCTTTAAACTTTAACAACGAATTGCTTTAAACATACTCACCTTTTGTCTAATTTTTGTACCTACAACTTTGTACATAATGTATTAGATTGCAAATAAATTTATACATGAACGTATATTACCTTGAATGTATTATATGCCATTTTCTCTTTCTGAGTTTGTTGAAGTATCTAAGATGCATTGTCTACTTCCAGTATTTCAAATTTTTTCCATTTTTCTTGTTGAAAGGACCATAAGTTTGACTGACTAAGCACTTATCATTTCAGTCGATCATGAGTTTCTATCCTGATGAAAGAGTTCGGTTCTTCATTTACAGATACTCCATAACTTGTTTAATTATGGAGATTCCCGTTTAATAAGAAAGTTGAATTCCATCCTGAATTTTAACGAATGAGAGCTAATTTGAGGAAATTCCGCTGTCAAAAAACCCATCTGATAACAATTTGAATAGTCCAGAAAACCATTCTGGCTATAGTGTGAATAGAGGACAAAAAGGTCATCTGGTGGTAAGAACAGAAGGCCAAAAACATCATCTAGCAGATCAAAAAAACCATCTGCTAACAATGAAGACTAGAAAACCCATTTGCTAATTAATAAGGAAGACTAGAAAACCCATCTGGAATCTGAAAATTGCTTTCGCTTTGGAGCATAAACGGCTCATATTTAACAGATCTTCCTCTACAAGGTTTATTGATTTTTTTCGAAGCATTAACGACTTATTTTTGACAGATATTCATCTAGAAGATTGTTTTTGATGCATTCTCCAAGATAGAATTAGGCTCACTCTTGAATTTGATCGACACTATCAATGGTGATGATTATTGTGTGGTGCATTTGGTTTGTTATCTTAAGCAGAACAAAAGACTTCCCAATCTCCCCCTATGAGGCGCTTTAGAAGGCCTTGGAGACAGTACTAAGGGCTTGTTCGGTGCATTTGGTCAGCTTTTCTTAAGCAAAACCAAAGACTTACCCGACCTCCCTCAAGGAGGCGTGTCAGTGAGGCCTTTGATGATGGTATTGAAGGCTGGTTCGGTGATTCGACTAGGTACCGAAAGCTTACTCCATCCTCCCTCTAGAAGGCACCTTGGTTATGCCACGTAGGCGGGACCACGGGCTTGTAGAAACTTTGGGCTTGTTTTCAAGCGGGACCAAAGGATTACTCTGACCTCCCTCTAGGTGGCATCTTAATTAGGCCATGGAGATGGGATTATGGGCTTATGCTCCGGCTAGGACATGCAGGCAAGGACCAATGGCTTAGCCGGTGCTTTGGCCAGACCATCTCGGGTGGGACTAAAGGCTTATTTCATCCTCCCTCTAGGAGGCGCTTGGGCCAGACCATCTTGGTAGCACCAAAGGCTTTTTCCTTTATTTTAGTAAATCTTTTTCCTCCTTAACCATGCAGATGCACTTATTTTAGAAAATCTTATTTTATTGATGGCTTGTCTAACATCTTCTTACAAATTCATCAAGCTTCTCTTTCCTTAGAAAATTCATAATTAAGCGTTCCAAGCTTCGACATTGGTTTGTGATGTGTCCATTGGAGCGATGATAATAGCAGTATAATCCTCCGAGGTTCCGTTCATTTTTTGGTTGCCTCTTTTTGGAAGGCCAGTAATTAAGTTTGTCCTTGGTCAAAAGGTGGATATTCTCATAAGAAGTAGTAAGGGAGCAATTCTCGAAAAGCCTTAATCTTTTGGAAAACGATTCTTTCTTGGATTTTTTGTTATATTTGATGGGCTCCTTACCTTCTATAGCAAACTTCCTTTTCAAAGAGCTTCGAGCTTCGTTCAATTTATAGGAATGACTATGCACATCCTCCCATCTCTTATTGAATTGATCGAAGTCTTTTGTTATCTCTCTTTCAAACATTATTCCTCTTACTTAGAGCTGGATTTCTTTTCTCATCTTCATGAAAATGTTATCCTTTCTATACTACCTCCCTAGAGCGAAGATTGGTGTTGGCCCCACATGAAGTGGATTCAAGCTTCATTTTTCTAGATTATAAGGAGATGTTTGTCTCTTCTTGTCTTCCATAACTTCAACTGCCATAAGCCTTAATATTTTCTCTCTATGAAGCTAGAGATCATTAGTAATTTTGTAAGTTGAATTAGTCATTTGACACTCGAAGGATCATTGTACGGAGATTTCAATAAGATAATTAGCATGACTAAGAAAAACTTAGTTAATGCAATCAATTAGTGTTAAGAATCAAAGGTAGGTTAGCTTGGAATGGGATATGCTCAGTAGGGGCAAGTCCTTCGAGCCTAACATATGCAAGCAAGGTTAGCTTCACTTATGGTTTTAATGAAGTCGGAAGTTCGAACTCTCCTTCTAGCGCTAAAGTGCTAATGAATTTCTTTGTTAGCCCCAAAAGTATAAGGAAAGTGGATTTGGCCAAGCTAAAGTAATCTTAGGCTAAGTTGCTAGGATGGAGTATGCACCATATTGAATCCATGAAAGTTTTATGCATATTCAATATCAAAGTTAAAGCCATGTTACATTAGAGTCAATAGTTCAAATCATATAGAGCAATCAAATCAAGACTATAAGTGCTTTTGGAAGTCAGAGCACATTATGTTGTAAGAATCACAAATACTTTGAACTCGAAAGTAATTCATAATTCAAGTAATCTTGTTCTTATTCCAAATAACGTCGAATGTACAATATCTTATGTGCAATATCACTTGTTTCGATTTTCTATGCTCGGTCCTTGATTTTCGATTTAACGCTTGTAATAACTCTGACTTGTTCCATTCTGATATATTTGAATTTGTTTTGCGTTCTTTCTCATATGACTTCGGTATTTCGAACTCTAGCTTATGATCTTACTAAAACATTCTTTGCTGCCATTCAATTTTCGAATTTTTTAAAAGATGTTTGAACATTTCTTTTTGACTACTCCTTGACTTCTTAGATTCGCGTTACCATGCTCTGTACCTTGATGACCCATGGCTTCTGCCATTATTGATTCATACTTGCTGTGTTGACGATGCATGTTTATCATGTTGTAGCTTGTTCATGTCTGAATGGTCTCCATACATCTGGTTCCATCCTTGCTGCAGCCCTTATTTCTAGTTTGGTGAATGTTAAAAACTGAATGCAATTGAAACTTCAAACTGTAGTCATCTTGTATGCATATGTATAGGACTGGTATTCATGTTGTATGCATGTGAAATTGCTATTTCACATTTCCAGTCCGCTTTCCTTTTGTTTATGTTGTAGCCGTTATGTGGTTGATCCAGTGTTCCATTTGGTGGTCTGACTTGTTTTTAGGTGCTTATTGCATTTTGGGTATTGTCTAGTTGAGTTTGTATGCATATTTTGGTCCAAGGTTTTCTTTTAGTTTGGAGCTTGTGACATGTCAGGTTGAGTTGCTTCTGATATGTATACATGTGTGAGCATACATGTATATATGTATGTACTGACTGTTCCTCTTTGATCATTTCATTGAACTTCTACATATACTAAGCTTGATCATATCATGCTCATATACTGCCATTTACTTGTTGCTTCATTGCTTTGCACCAGATCATTTGTATCTGGTTTATTGGGTCTGGGTGTGTTGACACACTTGTGTGCATGTTTATGATTCAAGTTTTCATGTGAGATCTGGTTGTGTACATTTGAGTCTTTATGTGTATGGACCATTTCATTGAACTTGGAGCCTCTGGTCTGATTAGTTCCGTGAGTCGCTGTAGTTTGGTCTGTGTTCACCTTAGTTTTGTATTGTTCGAGCCATACTTGTTTGCCTTCATGTGTATATTTGAGATGTTGTATGTTGTATTGCGTGCACCTGAGTTGAATCCAGCCTCGGCTCGGGTTTGACCTTGTGCTCACATGTCCCTGCTGTTTTATCAAGTGTATATCGGTGTGCACGGCCTTATGACATGTACAGTGATACACTGTGCATGTTACAAGCTGTTCATGTAAGATGAATTCAAAATAAATGATGACGAACAACCCAAATAACTAAGGCAAATAACATTTTCAAAATCACACATTTCATTGTACACTGCATAAATATTTCTTTTTCAATTTTACCGCATCAGTGTTTATTTTTCGGATAATTCAGATGCTGGATTCAATTTGGAAAGGGTTGAAGATAAAAAGAGTGAATGAGTGATATGTAGTGAAGTCAACATTGTAAACTGGAATTTGTGATGTAATCGAAATTGTAATGTAATTGAAATTGTGTATATATAGCGACAGCTCAAATTTGTACTATTCAAATTGTAATAAAATATTTGTTTGAATAAAATATTTGTTTGAATTTAAATCCTGTGTTATTTATTTTATTCAATAAATATTTATTTAATTATGTGAACAATAAAATAGTACAATAAAAAACACACTTAAATGAATATATATATACACACATGTATATTTATTATCATCAAACAAAAATCATTTACTAGCATATTCAATAATCTCCCCTTTTTGATGATAACAAACATATATTAAGATTTTGGATGTATGAAATGTGTTTGGTCATTGATGAACTCTATTTGCTCCCTCTATTTGAATGCTCCCTCTCTACAAAAAAGCTCCCCCTCCATATATGCATGAAAATAAATTAAAATATGTAAATGAACCTATACGGGAATATGCAAATAAAAAATATGACTTGACTTATTTGCCAAAATCTTAACTTCTTTCTCCCCATTTTGTTATCAGCAAAAGAGTAATAATGTTATAAAAATTGAGATAAAGTGATAGACATTAATACATAATTTAGTATAAACATAAAATTTCAATAAAAATCAAACAAAAATCATAAGTACTCTACTAGGCGCATATTCCATTTTTGTGTGATAGTGGTGATGTTGGTATATAAAACCATATAGTTGTATCTATTTGTGGTATATTTATGACAGGAATTTGAATACTTACTAACCATGCATAACCGTTAGGACTTTTAAACGAGATTGGCAGTATTCCAAATATTTTATTAAAAATGAATTTCAAGTATCTTATAACCACGCATAACCATGAGGACTTTTAAATGGAATTAGAATCTACTAGTCTATTTAATAACTAATTTTGATATGTGTTCCATACATGCATAACCGTGAGGACTTTTAAATGAGCATGAAAGCATATAAACAAATATTCCAAGTAATTCACCCATGCATAACCGTAACGAAATTTAAATGAGAGTGGATATTTTGGATGTTTTTATTGCAAAAATAAAATAAAATAAAAACAAATGCTTTCCCGTTTAAAATACCACATTTTGACATACTATATTGGAGTTTGATGAGTGATGGTCGTTAGAAATATGATGGAAGTAGAGATGGTCATGGAATTTTTATCAACCAAAGTTTTTATAAATTTTGTTTAAATTTTTGAAGAAACTTACTACATATATTGTCTTAAGCCATAATATATGATTAATATCGACAGTCATCACTATTTTTCAATTACTATTTATCTTTTCGATAATCAGTAGGGAGTCGGATTAGTTAATGTAATCATTTAAGATCAAATGCAGAAATAAGTATAAATCAAATCTCTAAAATATCTAATCTGAAACGAAGTCAACAAAAACTATTTTCTGAAAGGGGTTTTATAAAAAAATGCCTGCCAATTGAAAATCAATTAAAATGAAAATTATGCAGATATTTTATTTGGAAATATGATGCAACTAATGGATGTCTCAACATAAAACACTTTCCGCTAGTAATTTTTCTATCAACTTGGCCACTAGTGTAATCTGCATCTGAATTCCTCTTTACCTCAATGTTATCAGATGGATACCAAAGACCAAACGGTGGAATGTGCAACGAATACCCTATAATCCTATATACAGCTTTTAAATTGTGATTCCTTAAGGATTTGATTGAAAACGAGTACATAAACAACTAGTGAGCATAATGTCAGATCTAGAAGCAGTAAGATACACAAACATATCCATGTGTATCTAGAGTAATCGTTGAGACGACCCGACTTTCTCACCACAGAAAATCACATCATCTAGAAGAAAGAAAGAGATAGAAAAGAGAAAAGAAAGAGAAGAAAGAAGAAACAACATCAGAATCTCAATAGTGGAACGAATAAATTATATTAATAACATAAATATTACATAGTTTACAACCATTATCAGAGTTACACAGATTATACATCACATACTAGACAGTTATAAACACTTGTCTAGTTATACAACTCAATACAATACAAGGAACTATTCAGAGAAACCAACACACGGAACACTATATATATCTACAACGCCAAAGCCTCCTACTCCATCGCTCCTCCACAATTCGTCAAAGCTAACCTGAATTCCTTGGCTATTCATAAAAATTTGAGTACCCAAGAGTTTAAGAAAACAGAAGATAAACTCCGGGTCAGACATGGGTCTGGTATGAGTAATAGGTTAAGGTTGCTTAACTTTCAAAAACCTTTTGAAAATAAAGGTGTCACGTAAGACTTCCCACACATAAACATGGAAAAGTTTTTACCTTACGCTAACCATAACATTTGATAGGAAATCCGATGATATTATAATAGGTCTAGGGTTTTCAAGTAAAATACAGAAATAGCTGGAATGCTTACATCTCATGTTCCAACATAGTTGGGCACAACTAATACGTACGGCACTTATTGGAGATTGGATTCCATACAATGGCAGGGCTACCGGGGTACCGCCCGTCACAGTACGTGGCCTAGATCAACGTACCGAGGATCACTCCCAATCCCTGCAACACAAGGCCGGAACCGTCCCTTACTGGACAGTCCCGAACAAGACAACCCCAGCAGTTGGATCTCAACAACTGCCTACACAGCCGAATAAAAAGGGACCTCTAGACAGGTGAAAATCTCGTCCTACTTGGGCATGACCCACTTAGCCTTGCTGCACCCCTCCTGTTCTAGCCATTCCCGGTTGATGAGGCTTGAGGCTACGATTACCTTTATAGAACACAACACTTAGAATGCTCATCGTCCACCTGACGATGTTCTGAAAGCATTCAATCCATACAAGTTCGTTCCGGATTCGAACGAAACCGAAGGCATTATCTTGTTACACTCATTTTGGAATCACCCTCAGAGTTAACGACGATAACCCTTGCACTCTTAATCTTCATCTTCACTTGAGATTCATGACCTATCGTTAATTTGGATCGATGTGGTTTTCGGATATCCAAATATAAAAACCCGATCCCGGTCTCATCGAAATCCAAAACGTGCCTTTTAAGGCCAAGTTGTTTTAAGGTTTAAAAAAATTCAATTCAGTATCTATATACACACAGATAGATAACTCACCAATCACAATAGATAATCAACATTATCATAATAAAGGTATAATCCACATTATCATCAAAATAGATAATCTATATTATCATCACAATGCAACCAAAGCATTCATATCACACAACATCACTAATCTCATATCTGAGATCACAAACCATTCAAGGCAATCAATATCATCCATTCATACATAAGCAAAGATCTACTTAATCATAGCATCTATAATTAATTTAAAGTGAATTAAATTAATTACCTCCATCCCTATTAATTTAAAGTGAATTAAATTAATTACTTCATCTTCAATTAATTTAAAATAAATTAAATTAATTACTTCATCAATATAAATCTTGCTTACATAACCATTTAATTATTTACAAATCAATTAATTAATCATTCAAATTAATCATCTTATTTAATCACCCTTGATTAATTATCCTTAATTATATTCAAGTAATTGTACTTTAATAAATTTCAAAAATTTATTATCCTTAACCAAAAACAGTAATTAACCTTTAATTACTTCAATTAATTAATTAACTATAATTAATTGCATTAATCCTTAATTAGTTACATTAATTAATTACTATAAATCACTTATCATTGATTAATTATTCTTAATTAATCAACCTTAATTACATCATTAATTATATAAATAAATGATCCCTAATTACAATTTAATTAATTACTTTATTTAAATTAATTATCTTAAGTAATTAACCACAATTATTAATCACCCAGATTTATCACATTCAGTAATTATCTGCCCTTAATTACTTCATTATCTAAATTAATTATTCCTTAATTAATTTCTTAATTAACCCCTTGATTAATTACAAAGTGATTTAATCCAAATTACTTCCATTCTTTAATCATCTTCAATTAATTACATCCAGTAATTACCAATTAATTATTTCACTAAGTAATTATACTCCATTAATTACATTACGTAACTATCAACAAATCATTCAGTGTTTAAAATTAATTAAACTTGATTAATCAATTTAAACAATCACATTAAACTAAATTAATTACATTAAGTAATTAATTCCTTAATTACTTCTATTAAGTAATTACACTTCAACAATTCACAAATGATTATCATTGGATTAATTAATCTAATTAATTATTAAAATTAACCACATTAATTAATTATTAAATAATCTCAAGTTAATGACCTTCACTAACCATTCTTTAATTACTTCCATTAAGTAATTAACTTAGATTAGCCATTATTAATTACAATTTAATTTATCTCTAATAATCCATTAATTAATCTCTAATTATTTAATTAATTAAGTGTTAACTGTAACTTAATTAATCCTTAATTATTTAATTAATTAACCATGATTATAACTTAATTGTTTAATTAATAAATCTTTAATCATTAATTAATAATTATTAATTATCTAATTAATGATCTTAATTACAAATGGATTAAACCTTAATCAATTATTAATTTATTCCTAATCATTAATTAATTAAATTAACTAATTATTCCATAATTACCTCATTATTCAATTAATTTCAAATCATTAAATCTTAATTAAATTTTAAGATAAAAACATTTCTTAATAAGGACTAAATTGTCATTAACAAAACATTTGAAATCAATTTACTTTAAACTTTTCTTTTAAATTTCATTTTAAATTTAAGATTTAAAAATGAATACAAATTGACTTTAAACAAAGCTTAAAGATAATTCAAAAATCTTTAATTCACATGTTAAAGAAATATTCATTTTATAAAGCAGTTTAAAAGAAATTTAAAACCAAATTTATGTTTAAATTCAAACCATAGTTAAAAATACACTTTAATATTCAATTTGTTTAAAACATTTTAAATTTGAAAACTTCTTTTTATTACAAAATTGGAATGCATATTAAATTTTTGATTCCAGATAAATCTTTAGATTTAAAAAACCTATTTACAATATAAAACTTCATCTTTAAAATACAAACTACTTAACCATTTAAAGTAGTTTAACAATTCAAGTTTAAAACTTTATTATTATTATTTTTATTTAAAACTGAGATTTAACTTAAACTTGAATTCTAAAATTTCAAAATTGGATTTAAAACTAGGTTTAACTCTAGCTTTACATTTATAAACTTCAGCTTTTAAAAAAAAATTAAACAACAGTACAGGTTTTGTTAAAACCTGTAACAACCTTTAAACCCGAGTCACCCCAAAATTTACTTCGAGTTCAAAGCTAACCTCCCCGAGCAATCTACCCAATAACTTCGAGCAATCTCGAGAACCAAGTCCCTGGCCAACCCAACATCAACAGAAATGAAGAATGTACACCGTGCACGTGTACTGTGCTGCCAATCAACTCCAGCCGTCGTCGATGATCTTCACACATCGTAAATCATCTCTGCACCCTATTGCGAACATTAAAGCATCATCCCAATCTTCAAAAATCGAATTTGAGCTGTACTCCAAACTTGGAAACGACAAGGCCACCACAACCTAAACCTGTCAACGCTAAGTTCTCGCAGCTCCGACCACCTGAAGGTCTAAATCTCCGGCATCATCTTCCTCTACATCTCTACTACCATTACCCAAAACCTAGTTGAACTCGATCAACTCTATGAACCGTGGTGATCGATTCGCCAAGCACAGCTAAAACTAGGGTTCCAAAAGAAATCTCACAGCTGCATCTTCCACCATGAAAATTAACACAAACCAATATTTTTCCTAGCTTCTCTGATCACCCCTCAATCATCATGCAGAAACCCATCCTCTCCAGATACATAAATCACCAGAAAAAACAAATATTCCCCTTTTAGTTTAAACCCAAACCGCACCTTCAACTTAATTCTAAAAATCCTGATTTTAATGTTAAAAATCATGATTTAGTTGATGTTTTTGATTTATAATACTAAATTAATAAATTACACGGTTAAAATTTTTGATTTATATCTACATATACTGATGTTTCAATATTTCCAGAGGCAACATGTCTTTATTTTGTCTAATTTAAATTTTTAAACATTAAACTAGGATAAATCAAGCAACATTTGTTTGATAATTAGATTCTATCAAGCACTAGATCATGGGGTATGGATTGTAAAATAAAAACTGAGTCTGGAAAACAATACAGAGCACAATACACAAACACAACATGCACACAATTAAATATCCATAGCAGATTTTCACTTATAAGCAATACTTATTCATTTCAGCCATACTAATATGAAACAAGCTATTTCTTTAAATTTTTAAAAGTTACTCACCGATTTATAAGAAGGCAGAGCCTCAGATTGAAAAGCTTTTGAATTTGCCGAAGACTAAATGTTTTTGCCTCTTTGATTTTAAAAGCTGCTTGCTTGCTTCCAGACTTTAGAATAGATTTCAATTTTGCTTTTGTTTTCAGGTGGCATGCAGAGCCAATTACCAGATTGCAGAAAAAATAATGCAGGCTTGGTTTAAAACTGCAATTGCTCTGGGTTTTGAAGATGTGCAGATTTGCTTTTTGTTTGAATATGGCAGGCTATAGATTTGATATAAGGAGTTTGTTTTTCTTGAGAACAGGTTTTGCATTTGAAACGAATTATAGGAAAATGAATTGCATTTTTAAACCGAGGACTTGTTTACAGGAATTTGGTCTTTGATATGAAGAGTTTTGTAAACTGATTTTGTTTTGAACATGAATTGTTTACAGACTTTGGAAAATGATCCAGGTCTTGATCTTGAAATTGAGTTACAGGGAGGTGATTTTTGGTTTGCATGCAGAGCAAATTTCCAGATTTTAGGAAAAAATGCAGATTTGTTTCCTTTGATTAGAAAATGAGAAAAGAAATAAGAATGAAGGATGTGTACTTATATAGGCTAATTTTCTGATTTTATAAAATAAAAGAAAAACAAATTTAAAGAGGCCACTTGTAAATTATTTCAACATTTGTCACATTGGAATGGTTATCTTTTAACATTTGTTAAATGATGCTTCAGAAAACAACACTTGTCTTAATAAAGTAATTTGTATTTAATTTAAATGTTTAATGAAAGATTAATGCAAGATTAAGCTTAAATGAATTAGTTGATTTGTATTTATATATATATATATATGTATAGATAATTTCAAAAGAAATAAACCAATTATACTTATGAATAAAAGCTTATGCATATATTTAGAAATCCAAAACAATTAAAAATCTATACTTTGGATTTCAAAACTTTATATTCAAATTCAAATCAAATTCTAAAATTAATATTTAAAAATCAAGTTATATATACAAATTAAATTTGAACATTATCAAATTAAAAATCATATACTTATTATCAAATTAAAATAACTATAAAAGAAATCATTTCTCCTTTATTAATAAATTACTTATTTTATTAAGCTATATTTTAAAAAGAAAAACAAAACAACCCTTTTTTTTAATTCATATAAATTTAAAACTTAAGCCAAAATCATTTTAAACATTGTCTTAACAATTTAAAAATCATATACTTATTTATTTAATAACTTTGAAAACTTAATATTAATTTAAATCAAAATTTCTAAATTATTAATATATATATATTAGAATTTTAAATCATGATTCATTTATTAAATTTAAAACAAAGCTAATCTATTTACAATATAAACCACATATTTATACTATAAATAGAAACTAATTTATTAGCTTTAAAAGATAAAATCTACCAATTAAATAATTATTAAAGGAAAATCATTAAATCAATTTGAATTATTATTAACAAAATTATCAGTATCAATTTAATTTTTAATACAGATTATTAAATTGATATTGTCAAAAATTCCGGGATATTACAATCCTTCCCCCTTAAAAGAATTTCGTCCCCGAAATTTAAAACAAAGGTAATTTAATAATCTCATTAAAGATTAATTTTAAAACACAAGCATATATGAAACATATGCTAACAACCACAGCAACCAATTCATCCCATCAAACAAATTTAATTATCCAGACAAAAATTCTGGACAGGATTTCCTCGAGTTTTCCCCAAGTATAAATACTGGAATACTCGCTCTACAGAATCCAAACAATCAAAACTACTAAGCTACAGAGCCCCTACTCATCTATGTCTACAACACTAGACAGGATACCAGACTACAGACAAGACTGACTCAACAACCAAAACTCCCGAACTGCTGGTTCCAAAACCCGAGATAGATCATACACGTAGTTCCTCAGAGATACGTGAAACTCATCGAATCCCAGTTATCCAAACTAGCAATTCAATCCTGTAGATCAATCACTTATTCGTACAAGAACACAGAAAAGATCCAAAATACTTCAGAGCTAGCTTCCCAGCCTTACCCAATCTTATAGCTCCCTTTTTGATCGGAGAAAACCTATCCAAAATCTAATCTCCGACTTCAGAATCAAAATTCCTTCGTCCCTTATCCACAAAAGTCTACGGACGATCCTGGGCTGCCTACATCCTTCCTGATCAGCTTGACCCTTGCCGATGCCTCTAGAAACAAACTAAACCAATCAACTCAACAAAATGATCTTCTCACGATCAACCAAGATCCAGGAACACAAATTCTACTCCTCAAACAAAAGAAGACAGAATCATACTTCTCCTATCCGAAAAAGAAAAGCAGATGCACTTCCCAAACTGCTTCCGCTGCACAACTCTGATCCGAAGTAGATGAAAATGCCGAAGAAGAATACGAGCATAAACTAAACAATCACATCCCAGAAATATGGTTCATCAGATCCATAAGAAAACTCGGAAGCTCCACCAAAATCTGAGCTGCTTCATCAAACTCTATTACTAAGAACCATCCTTCTACTAAGCTGAACCACCGGTAGCACTCCTGGAATCCAAGTCGATAAGGAAACTCAATCTCCAGATGCGGACAAACCTCTGACTTGTCTGAAGACATCCGAAAAAACTTTGATAACCCAAGAGAACACTCAACTATCGCAAGTCACTTTTACGATCAATCCAACCTAATATCCAAAGAAAAACTGTTCTCTCTTTACTAAACAGAACAACTTACACTTATCTAGCTAATCTATCGAAGAAGAGGATCCACTCAGCTGTTTTTGAACTCTTCCTTCAGAAACTGCTAAGCCAGAAGACTCCCTGACGACATACGGAACACTCCAAGCTGCACTGCTGCCACAGATGCCAAAGATCTCCGAATCCAAAGCTCTTCTAGAAACTCGGACCTCAAACTAAATAGGAACACCATGCTAAACACAGCCACAACATCGATGCAGACCTACTTCCTTAAACTTGTTCCAAAAAAATATTTCAGAAACATCCATAGTCACTGCATCTCATCACGCAGCTACTACTTCCTGAGGTATCAAAATGCCATCACTCGCTTCTGCCTAACCGACAGATCCAAAATCTACCCATCCAACTTCAAAAATAGACTCTGAACCTTAACAGGTTTCCTTCAGAGATCGATGAAATCCGTACACCACTGCAAAATTCACTCGAGACGGTATTAGGTCTACAGTTTCGACAGATACACTTCCAACCTCAAAACATTCAAACTCCAACCAATGGTAGTCGTGTTACACACACCACTACCCCATCTACCTTTATAACTTATATTGGAAACCTGAACAGGTAACCCAACAAATAGGTAGAAATATATATATATATATATATATGTATGTATGTATGTATGTATGTATGTATGTATGTATGTATGTATGTATGTGTGTATGTATGTATGTATTTAAAATTACAAATACGCTCACTCAAGATAGACACCACTCCAGACCCTAGGTATTCGCTCAACCTAGCGCTCTGATACCAACTGAGACGACCCGACTTTCTCACCACAGAAAATCGCATCGTCTTGAAGAAAGAAAGGAATAGAAAAGAGAAAAGAAAGAGAAGAAAGAAGAAACAACATCAGAATCTCAACAGCGGAACGAATAAATTATATTAATAACATAAATATTACATAGTTTACAACCATTATCAGAGTTACACAGATTATACATCACATACTAGACAGTTATAAACACCTATCTAGTTATACAACTCAATACAATACAAGGAACTATTTGGAGAAACCAACACAGCGGAACACTACATATATCTACAACGTCAAAGCCTCCTTCTCCATTGCTCCTCCACAATTCGTCAAAGCTAACCTGAATTCCTTGGCTACTCGTAAAAATTTGAGTATCCAAGAGTTTAAGAAAACAGAAGATAAACTCCGGGTCAGACATGGGTCTGGTGTGAGTAACAGGTTAAGGTTACCTAACTTTCAAAAACCTTTTGAAAAGAAAGGTGTCACGTAAAACTTCCCACACATAAACATGGAAAAGTTTTTACCTTACGCTAACCAAAACATTTGATAGGAAATCCAGTGATATTATAATAGGTCTAGGGTTTTCAAGTAAAATACAGAAATAGCTGGAATGCTTACATCTCACGTTCCAACATAGTTGGGCACAACTAATACGTACGGCACTTATTGGAGATTGGATTCCATACAATGGCAGGGCTACCGGGGTACCGTCCGTCACAGTACGTGGCCTAGATCAACATACCGAGGATCACTCCCAATCCCCTGCAACACATGGCCGGAACCATCCCTTACTGGATAGTCCCAAACAAGACAACCCCAGCAGTTGGAGCTCAACAACTGCCCACACAGCCGAATAAAAAGGGACCTCTAGACAGGGGAAAATCTCGTCCCACTTGGGTATGGCCTACTTAGCCTTGCTGCACCTCCCCTGTTCTAGCCATTCCCAGTTGATGAGGCTTGAGGCTACGATTACCTTTATAGAACACAACACTTAGAATGCTCATCGTCCACCTGACGATGTTCTGAAAGCATTCAGTCCATACAAGTTCGTTCCGGGTTCGAACGAAACCGAAGGCATTATCTCGTTACACTCATTTTGGGATCACCCTCAGAGTTAACGACGATAACCCTTGCACTCTGAATCTTCATCTTCACTTGAGATTCACGACCTATCGTTAATTTGGATCGATGTGGCTTTCGGATATCCAAATATGGAAACCCGATCCCGGTCTCATCGAAATCCAAAACGTGTCTTTTAAGGCCAAGTTGTTTTAAGGTTTAAAACAATTCAATTCAGTATCTATATACACACAGATAGATAACTCACCAATCATAATAGATAATCAACATTATCATAATAAACAGATAATCAACATTATCATCAAAATAGATAATCTATATTATCATCACAATGCAACCAAAGCATTCATATCACACAACATCACTAATCTCATATCTGAGATCACAAACCATTCAAGGCAATCAATATCATCCATTCATACATAAGCAAAGATCTACTTAATCACAACAACTATAATTAATTTAAAATGAATTAAATTAATTACCTCCATCCCTATTAATTTAAAATGAATTAAATTAATTACTTCATCTTTAATTAATTTAAAATAAATTAAATTAATTACTTCATCAATATAAATCTTGCTTACATAAACATTTAATTATTTACAAATCAATTAATTAATCATTCAAATTAATCATCTTAATTAATCACCCTTGATTAATTATCCTTAATTACATTCCAGTAATTGTTCTTTAATAAATTTCACAAATTTATTATCCTTAACCAAAAACAGTACTTAACCTTTAATTACTTCAATTAATTAATTAACTATAATTAATTACATTAATCCTTAATTAGTTACATTAATTAATTACTCTAAATCACTTATCATTGATTAATTATTCTTAATTAATCAACCTTAATTACATCATTAATTATATAAATAAATGATCCCTAATTACATTTTAATTAATTACTTTATTTAAATTAATTATCTTAAGTAATTAACCACAATTATTAATCACCCAGATTAATCACATTCAGTAATTAACTGCCCTTAATTACTTCATTATCTAAATTAATTATTCCTTAATTAATTTCTTAATTAACCCCTTGATTAATTACAAAGTAATTTAATCCAAATTACTTCCATTCTTTAATCATCTTCAATTAATTACATCCAATAATTACCAATTAATTATTTCACTAAGTAATTATACTCCATTAATTACATTAAGTAATTATCAACAAATCATTCAGTGTTTAAAATTAATTAAACTTAATTAATCAATTTAAACAATCACATTAAACTAAATTAATTACATTAAGTAATTAATTCCTTAATTACTTCTATTAAGTAGTTACACTTAAACAATTCACAAATGATTATCATTAGATTAATTAATCTAATTAATTATTAAAAATTAACCACATTAATTAATTATTAAATAATCTCAAGTTAATGACCTTCATTAACCATTCTTTAATTACTTTCATTAAGTAATTAACTTAGATTAACCATTATTAATTACAATTTAATTTATCTCTAATAATCCATTAATTAATCTCTAATTATTAAATTAATTAAGTGTTAACTGTAACTTAATTAATCCTTAATTATTTAATTAATTAACCATGATTATAACTTAATTATTTAATTAATAAATCTTTAATCATTAATTAATAAACATTAATTATCTAATTAGTTATCTTAATTACAAATTGATTAATCCTTAATCAATTATTAATTTATTCCTAATCATTAATTAATTAAATTAACTAATTATTCCATAATCATTTCATTATTCAATTAATTTCAAATCATTTAATCTTAATTAAATTTTAAGATAAAAACATTTATTAATTAGGACTAAATTGTCGTTAACAAAACATTTGAAATCAATTTGCTTTAAACTTTTCTTTCAAATTTCATTTTAAATTTAAGATTTAAAAATGAATACAAATTGACTTTAAACAAAGCTTAAAGACAATTCAAAAATCTTTAATTCACATGTTAAAGAAATATTCATTTTATAAAGAAGTTTAAAAGAAATTTAAAACCAAATTTATGTTTAAATTCAAACCATAATTAAAAATACACTTTAATATTCAATTTGTTTAAAACATTTTAAATTTAAAAACTTCTTTTTATTACAAAATTGGAATGCATATTAAATTTTTGATTCCAGATAAATCTTTAGATTTAAAAAACCTATTTACAATATAAAACTTCATTTTTAAAAGACAAGCTACTTAACCATTTAAAGTAGTTTAACAATTCAAGTTTAAAACTTTATTATTTTTATTTTTATTTAAAACTGAGATTTAACTTAAACTTGAATTCTAAAATTTCAAACTTGGATTTAAAACTAGGTTTAACTCTAGCTTTACATTTATAAACTTTAGCTTTTAAAAAAATTTAAACAACAGTACAGGTTTTGTTAAAACCTGTAACAACCTTTAAACCCGAGTCACCCCAAAATTTACTTCGAGTTCAAAGCCAACCTCCCCGAGCAATCTACCCAATAACTTCGAGCAATCTCGAGAACAAAGTCCCTGGCCAACCCAACATCAACAGAAATGAAGAATGTACACCGTGCACGTGTACTGTGCTGCCAATCAACTCCAGCCGTCGTCGATGATCTTCACACATCGTAAATCATCTCTGCACCCTATTGCGAACATTAAAGCATCATCCCAATCTTCAAAAATCGAATTTGAGCTGTACTCCAAACTTGGAAACGACAAGGCCACCACAACCTAAACCTGTCAACGCTAAGTTCTCGCAGCTCCGACCACCTGAAGGTCTAAATCTCCGGCATCATCTTCCTCTACATCTCTACTACCATTACCCAAAACCTAGTTGAACTCGATCAACTCTATGAACCGTGGTGATCGATTCGCCAAGCACAGCTAAAACTAGGGTTCTAAAAGAAATCTCACAGCTGCATCTTCCACCATGAAATTTAACACCAACCAATAATTTTCCTAGCTTCTCTGATCACCCCTCCATCATCATGCAGAAACCCCTCCTCTCCAGATACATAAATCACCAGGAAAACCAAATATTCCCCTTTTAGTTTAAACCCAAACTGCACCTTCAACTTAGTTCTAAAAATCCTGATTTTAATGTTAAAAATCATGATTTAGTTGATGTTTTTGATTTATAATGCTAAATTAATAAATTACACAGTTTAAATTTTTGATTTATATCTACATATACTGATGTTTTAATATTTCCAGAGGCAACATGTCTTTATTTTGTCTAATTTAAATTTTTAAACATTAAACTAGGATAAATCAAGCAACATTTGTTTGATAATTAGATTCTATCAAGCACTAGATCATGGGGTATGGATTTTAAAATAAAAACTGAGTCTGGAAAACAATACAGAGCACAATACACAAACACAACATGCACACAATTAAATATCCATAATAGATTTTCATTTATAAGCAGTACTTATTCATTTCAGCCATACTAATATGCAACAAACTATTTCTTTAAATTTTTAAAAGTTACTCACCAATTTATATGAAGGGAGAGCCTCAGATTGAAAATCTTTTGAATTTGCCGAAGACTAAATGTTTTTGCCACTTTGATTTTAAAAGCTGCTTGCATGCTTCCAGACTTTAGAATAGATTTCAATTTTGCTTTTGTTTTCAGGTGGCATGCAGAGCTAATTACCAGATTGCAGAAAAAATGATGCAGGCTTGGTTTAAAACTGCAATTGCTCTGGGTTTTGAAGATGTGCAGATTTGCTTTTTGTTTGAACATGGAAGGCTACAGATTTGATATAAGGAGTTTGTTTTTCTTAAGAACGGTTTTTGCATTTGAAACGAATTATAGGAAAATGAATTGCATTTTTAAACTGAGGACTTGTTTATAGGAATTTGGTCTTTGATTTGAGGAGTTCTTTAAACTGATTTTGTTTTGAATATGATTTGTTTACAGACTTTGGAAAATGATCCAGGTCTTGATCTTGAAATTGAGTTACAGGGGGTGATTTTTGGTTTGCATGTAGAGCAAATTTCTAGATTTTAGGAAAAAATGCAGATTTGTTTCCTTTGATTAGAAAATGAGAAAAGAAATAAGAATGAAGGATGTGTACTTATATAGGCTAATTTTCTGATTTTATAAAATAAAAGAAAAACAAATTTTGAAGAGGCCACTTGTAAATTATTTCAACATTTGTCACATTAGAATGGTTATCTTTTAACATTTGTTAAATGATGCTTCGAAAAACAATACTTGTCTTAATAAAGTAAATTGTATTTAATTTAAATGTTTAATGAAAGATTAATACAAGATTAAGCTTAAATGAATTAGTTGATTTGTATTTATATATATGTATAGATAATTTCAAAAGAAATAAACCAATTATACTTATGAATAAAAGCTTATGCATATATTTAGAAATCCAAAACAATTAAAAATCTATACTTTGGGTTTCAAAACTTTATATTCAAATTCAAATCAAATTCTAAAATCTAATATTTAATAATCAAGTTATATATACAAATTAAATTTGAAATAACAAATGCTATTTTTATTCAAAAACTATTTGCAAAAACAATTCATTATTAATATTGTTTTTTTAGAAATAACTCATTATCAAATTAAAATAATTATAAAAGAAATTATTTCTCCTTTATTAATAAATTACTTATTTTATTAAGCTATATTTTAAAAAGAAAAACAAAACAACCCTTTTTGTTAATTCATTTAAATTTAAAACTTAAACCAAAATCATTTTAAACATTTGTCTTAACAATTTAATAATCATATACTTATTTATTTAATAACTTTGAAAACTTAATATTAATTTAAATCAAAATTTCCAAGTTATTAATATATATATTAGAATTTTAAATCATGATTCATTTATTAAATTTAAAACAAAGCTAATCTATTTACAATATAAACCACATATTTATATTATAAATAGAAACTAATTTATTAGCTTTAAAAGATAAAATCTACCGATTAAATATTTATTAAAGGAAAATTATTAAATCAATTTGAATTATTATTAACAAAATTATCAATATCAATTTAATTTTTAATACGGATTATTAAATTGATATTGTCAAAAATTCCGGGGTATTACAAATCGTCAACCAATACAAAACAACATCTCTTATCACCTAAACTTGCAATATCGTTAGTCCAAACAAATCTATATGAAATAGTTCAAGAATGAAAAGATGATTAATCAACATTTTTGCACAAATCAGAATCAAAATCAACCAATATGGTAAAGATTTAATCAACAAATCAAAATCAGTATTCATTTCTTTATCACATAATTGGCTGATTTAATTTAGACTATGGTGCAGATTTTTCAACATCTAATATATCGTTCAAAATAAATGTAACGTTACCTATTTTACCTTTACAATAATTTTTCGTTGTTACCCATTGTGACTCTGCCACCTTTGTACTAGGCTAAGGAACTTTAATTTGTCGTTCATCGTGAGCCTGGAACAGCCAGAATCCAGGTAATATTTTTGTTATTCCTTAGCCTGCCACCAAACCTACACGAGGAAAGATTTTTGCGACCTATTTGTTTTTATAGGTCCATGGTTGTTAGTCACAAAAGATTTTGAAAAATATGTTTGAGTAGAACCAAAACAATCTATATTTGCTCCTTTCGACACCCAAATTTGTTTGACTTTAAGGGATTTTACATTTGTGCCTTTAAGAACCCAAATTAATATGGTTTTCACTTCTAATTGACTTGATTAATTTCACTTCTAACACGTTTAGATTGATTATACCTAAGTCCTTGTCTAACAGTATTGACTGTTTGTTTCCTTAATAACACAATTAGCGATCTTTCCTTTTTGGAAAATTTTCCTAAAGTTGTAGACAATTGTTGGACTTGTGTTTTGAGAGATTCATTTTCATTCAATAACAGAGTGCACTCTTTAATAGAATTTTCTCTCCTTGTGTTTTCACTTTCTTTCAAAATCAAAATTTCATTCTTAAGTGATTTAATTTTAACTTCTGGTTTTTTAATTTCTTCTTCAAGTGATGGACATTATTACACTTAGGGTTCTTGTTTTGATAGTTTTTAACCAATTGGTCAAGCTGTTTATTTAGTTATATTAAACTATCTCTTTGTGATTCAATTTTAGCGTACTTCTCCTAAGTCATTCAAAACAGCCATTTACCCCATGAAAATATATAAGTAATTCCAAATGAGTAAGTTTTGATACCTCGCTTAGCTCATCATCATCACTGTCAGTTGTTTCTCCTTGAAGACACGGATTTCCTTTTCACTCTCACTGCCAGTTCTTTTATCATCCTCATCAGTTTCATCCCAAGTAGCTACAAAACTTCTCCTTTTCGGTTTCTTTCCTTGGCTGAGTCGATTCTGAGGAAAATTTGGCTTGATATAATCGGGTTTGCACTTGTGACATATGATCTTTTTCTCCTTTGAGTTGTCTAGTACTTTGACTATTCTGCTTTTCAATTTTGATTTAGAGCTGGATTTCCATATTTGCGGTTCTGCCTTTTGAATCACTTTTTAGTAGTGCTAATTCAGCTGTTCCATCATCATCTTCACTTTCAGTTGTTCCTTTTAGAGCTATTGGTTTCTTTCAAGTATCACCTCCTTCACATTCTTCCTTGAGTTTCATTTCTAGCTCATAAGTGGTGAGATTTCCAATGAGTTCTTCAACTTTGATTTGTTTCAGGTCTTTTGATTCTTGAATGGCAGTAACTTTCGCTTCAAAATTTTATGGAAAGACCTTGAGAATTTTTCGGACTATTTCTAATTATGTGTATGGTTTTCCAAAAGCTTTTGATTTGTATATGAGATTAGAAAGTCGTCCATGCATCTCTTTGACATTCTCATCCTTAGCCATTGTGAAGTTTTCGTATTCACTACTAAGCTTGGCAATGCGAGATTCTTTTACTTGGGAGGTTCCTTCGTGAGCCACTTCAAGTATGTGTCAAATTTCTTGCACAGTTAGATAATGTGAGACACGATTAAATTCAATTTGATCTAATTAACAAATAATAGAATTCATAGCTTTAGCGTTAGCATTCTGCAAATTATTTTCAAGATCTGTCCATTGATCCATAGGCTTTTCAATTTCTTGATTATCTACCATTATAATTGGTGTCATACATCCTGTCTCAACAATATTCCAAGCATTAATGGTTTTTAGAAAAAAATTCGTTTTATTTTTCCAGTAAGCATATTGACCATTGAACATGGGTGGTCTAACTATGGACTATCCCTCAGCAAAAGCATTATTAAAAGAAACCATTTAAAAAAATCAAATTTTTAAAACAAAAATTGTTTTTTTTTTCTAGCTCTGAAACCACTTGCAGGATCGATTTCACCCTAGAGTAGAGTGAATAGGGTGATACTAATAATAATAAAAATTAATGCGGAAATATATTAAATAATTGCAATATAGATAATGGCAGAATAATAAAAGCAGAAATAGAACATCACAGATTTACCCTACTTCGGCAAAACCTTGCCTACGTGCTGCCCCCAAGGTTTCAGCAAGAAATTAAGTAGTTAGATGCTTACGCATGTAAACTTGCGACACCGGTTGTCGACTAACCTAACTCTACATTAAAAACATTGCCACAACTCAGCCACTGGGTTGCGAATTCTCGAACTGCACTACCGTAGTTCATAACCTAGTCACATGACTAGAAACTACACGGTTTAAAAAAGAAATTTACAACTAAAAAATAGAACTAGAACCGAACCCTATTTTACAAAATTTAAGCCTAAAATAATAACAATATAAAACAGGCCCACTAATTAAAAAAAATGTTTTCCCCCTTTTCTTTTTCTTTGAGTAAAAATGTTGGCCGATGCTTTCTTCGTTCCTTCCCCAATAATTAGGGCTTTGTGAAATTTGAAGCACCGATTGGAAAATTGATCGATCAAAATCACTTTTACTTGATTTGACTTTGATTCACTGGCCTTTATAATTTGCATTTGCTTTGGATTACTTTGTCAATCAATTGTTGCTTCGTTCGTCTTCCGCTGCTCCAATTGTCGAGATCGAATGATTATAAAATTGGTACGCGGTTTGCCTTTTTTGAATTTGATTATTCTCAACTTGATTCGATTTTTATGATTTATTGCTTTCGGTAATTTTTTGAACTTGAATTACCATGCTGATGATGATTTGGGTAATTTATATAGGATGAAAACCCTATAACATGTTCGTATATTTCTGGGTTTGAATAATTCATGATTTTGTCACTTGTTTCGACTTGCTATGCTCGTCCTTGATTTTCGATTGAATGCTTATAATAACTCTGACTTGTTCCATCTCTGATATATTCAAATTTATTTTACGTTCTTTCTCCAATGACTTCAGTATTTTGAACTCTGGCTTATGACCTTACCGAAACATTCTTTGCTGGCATTCAATTTTCGAATTTTTTAAAAGATGTTTGAACATTTCTTTTTGACTGCTCCTTGACTTCTTAGATTCATGTCACCTTGCTCTGTACCTTGATGACCCACGGCTTCTGACCATTTTTGATTCATTCTTACTGTGTTGATGATGCTCCAAACTTAATAGCCTTGAATGAATTTGACATGTCAGTCTGGGTTGCTGTCTTGATAGTTCTGCACTTTGAGCTTCTTCTGTGTAGTTTAGTTGCCTTCGGTTTGCATTTAATTGTGTTCATGTCTTTGGTTTATGAGTCTGGTCATCGCATTTGAAGTTCATTGTAGTTGAATATAATCAAGTCATGTTTGCTTCCTTTCTTTTGTAGACTGATTCACATGTTGTTTAGTCCGATTTCTTTGATTTTTGGTTCAATTGCTTTATGTCGAATACACCTGGTCTATGTTGTATCCTTTTTGTAGCTTGTTAGTTCATTTTGCATTTATGTTTATCACGCTGTAGCTTGTTCATGTCTGAATAGTCTCCATACATCTGGTTCCATCCTTGTTACAACCCTTGTTTCTAGTCTGGCGAATATTAAAAACTGAATGCAATTGAACTTTAAACTGTAGTCATCTCGTATGCATATGTATAGGACTGGTATTCATATTGTAGGCATGTGAACTTTCTGTTTCACATTTCCAGTCTGCTTTCCTTTTGTTTATGTTGTAACCGTTATGCGATTGATGCAGTGTTTCATTTGGTGGTCTGACTTGTTTTCAGGTGCTTTTGCATTTTGAGTATTGTCTAGTTGAGTCTGTATGCATATTTTGTTCCATGGTTTGCTTTGAGTTTGGAGCTTGTGACATGTCAGATTGAGTTGCTTCTGATATGTATACATGTGTAAACATACATTTATATATGTATGTACTGACCGTTCCTCTTTGATCGTTTCATTGAACTTCTACAGATACTATGCTTGATCATATCATGCTCATGTACTTCCATTTACTTGTTGCTCCATTGCTTTGCACCTGACCATTTGTATCTGATCTATTGGGTCTGGTTGTGTTGACACACTACTGTACATGTTTATGATTCAAGTGTTCACGTGAGATCTGGTTGTGTACATTTGAGTCTTTATGTGTATGGACCATTTCATTGAACTTGGAGTTTCTAGTCTGATTGGTTCAGTGTGTTGTTGGAGTTTGGTCTGTGTTCACCTTAGTTTTGTATTGTTCGAGCCATACTTGTTTGCTCTCATGTGTATATTTGAGATGTTGTATTGCATGCACCTGAGTTAAATCCAGCCTCGGCTCAGGTTTGATCTTGTGCTCACATGTCCCTGTAGTTTTATCAAATGTATATCGGTGTGCTTGACCTTGTGGTATGTACAGTGATACACTGCATGTTACAAGATGTTCGTATAAGATGAATTCAAAATAAATGATGACGAACAACCCAAATAACTAAGGAAAATAACATTTTCAAAATCACACATTTCATTGTACACTGCACAAATATTTCTTTCAATTTTACTGCATCGGTGTTTATTTTGCAGATAATTCAGATACTGGATTCAATCTAGAATAGAGTTGAAGATAAATACAAGTAAATGAGTGATATATAGTGGGGTCAACATTGTAAATTGAAATTTGTGATGTAATCGAAATTGTAATGTAATTGAAATTGTGTATATATAGTGAGAGCTCAAATTTGTACTATTCAAAATTGTAATAAAATATTTGTTTGAATAAAATATTTGTTTAAATTTAAATTTTGTTATTTATTTTATTCAATAAATATTTATTTAATTATGTGAACAATAAAATAGTACAATAATAAATACATTTAAATGAATATATAAATATGTTTATTATCATCAAACAAAAATCATATACTAGCATATTCAAAACTTTCTCCATTACACCAAGATCCGTATTTATAGAGGTTGAGGGATGTGGCATTGTTGTCACGTGTCCATGCTACATGCTTGGCATCCGACATTGATATTGATGGCGTGTGGCACTATATCTTGGTTAATGATGAACTTCAGAATGGTGTGCTAGCACTTTGCGTCTATATCGCCATAATAGCCTTCATTCATGATATATGTTATCAGATTTTCTTGAAGGTTGATGGAGCATGGTGTCATTAAATCATGGCACTGGTAATTGGCATCATTAATAAGCGGAAACATTAGCAATGAGCGGTATTGATTTGAATCAGCATTGACGAAAACCAGCATGGATGTAGAAGTGACGTTGATAGGAACCAACATCAATATAGGTGCGACGTTGATAAGAGCTGACATCGATTTGCAAAATTGATAACAAGCGACATGGATACAAGCAGCATTGATAGCAGTCGACATTGATAACAAGTGGTATTAATAACAAACGACTTTGATAATAGGCGGTATTGATGATATACAACATTGATGATAAGCGACATTAATAAAAGGTGGCACTGATAATAAACGGCATTAATTAAAGACGACATTGGTGACAAGAGGAATTGATTCTCTTGGTTTCATTGGTGATATTGAAGAGATGCATTATTAATCCTAAGTGCCATTGATTCTCTTGGTTTCATGATGAAGTAAATGCTTCATTGATAGAATGCGGCATCAATATGAGACGGCATCAATGTTGCTATAACATTGATGGCTTACGACATAAGATCCTTGGGCAACATTCAATTATTTCTATGGGTGATATGCGGCATTGACGGCCTTCAGCACTCTTAGCTTTATTGATGTAAGATCATGACGATATCGCCATGCTGCATTTCTTGGGGATTGATAATGGTAGTAACAATCATCTCATTATTATAAAATTGTTCGATTTTACCCAAGCCTCAGTAAATAATTGATAGTATACGAACTAAGTTTGTAACGCAATTAAGTATTGATAACAGAAATAGGAATTCCTGCACAAAATGATTACATTTGTTACTTTAAAATAAAAACAGTTTTATATTATGATAATAAATAATAACATGGAAGAAAGATGTAGCAGCCATAATTGAAATAATATGCTTTGTTTTTGAAGTACCAATCTTAGAAACAAGTCCTAGAAGACAAGAAAATCACTGAAACATATATAGACCATAAAATTATTAGGCATAATCTGTTAGCATCCCGCGTTTTTCTTTACACACCCCGTCTATTTCTATAAAATTAGTAAACCCCACAAATTGCTCTTATGACCCCTTTTATACCAATTATAACCTTCCTTTTAATATTAATTTTACCTTCAATAACCTACTCTCTACTTTTCTTTTCTTCCCTCTGCATTCTTCACTAACTTTTTTCCAGTTTTCAATTTATTCCATTTAATTTGTATGTTTTATTTAATTTGAGTTTCAATCAATTAAATGATTTTTGAAGTTTTTAAATCTTAGTTCAAATAAGTTATTCTCAGCCTTGTCAACTTCTTTGTGTCAACAATAAAAATTACGGTGTTTTGTGTAAATTACAAATGGTGATAGCACAATCAATTTGTGCACTAGTTGGACTGACTTTTAGTTTGAAATTTTTTTAGAGTATAGTTTGAGATGGCATGTTTTGAGAATGAGTTGCCAACATTAGTCTCAGTAGTAATAAATAAGGTACAATGGCTCTCCCCCAAACTTAATTTGCTATGTCGTGAGTTTTTGTCATTTCGATATGTTTTTTCTGCTCATTTTGATATGTTTTTTCTGCTCAGGTTGTTTAAGATATTTGATGCTTACTAATTTGTGAGCTTTTATCATTTTGGTTTTTTTATGCTTAGGTTGTTTATTCTTTATGTCATTTTGTAATTTTTTTTCCCTACTCAAATTTTGTGTTATTATTTTCAGATTCATGAAAGCATATTTTGTCGTTATTTGTGAAAATGGTTTCAAGACACGTAAGTTGCTTATTTTGTGATTATTAAGTGCGTCGTTATTGTTTTGAACATGAACTACAAAGGTTACTTTGGTCTATACATAATTTACTTGGTTTAGTGGGGGTGAAAAGCTTTTGCTGGGATGGTAATAGAAGTAGCCAAATTATTATTATTCATGCACTCATTATTCACATATACATAGGATTCACAATGCACATATAATTGCCTAGAGTGTCAACTCACAAGCAGATATAGCAAGTCATTTTATCATGGAAATCTTAGTTTAAGGGCATTGAATGAACTAATAAAATATTATCAACAATCAAGGAAATCGGAAAAACTTATCAAGCATCTAAGACAAGCAAAAGCATTCCCCTTTTCTTTAGTTTCCAATAAATTAACACAATTTACTGCATATATATATATTGTGGCTTTGTAATTTCCAGTTGCAACTTTCATCATTAGGAGTGTTGGCACTAGACAAACCTTAACATTATAGCCATATTTTTTTTTCAATTCATTGTTTAACAATAAGAATGAGATTGATACCAAAGTATACAATAAGACTATTACTCTAAAATTCAGAGATTTCAAACGTTAGTAGTAAAGAAAACCGCTTCAATTGAAACTGTTGGATTATTTATTCAAACTCAAGAGAGATAAATTACAAAACAGAGGTCAGACTCAACATATACACAGGGGAGGCCCAAAGAATCGGTTGCCCAAGCCCAATGTGAATTTTTTTGCCCCTTGCTATATAACATGTCAATTTTTTTAAATTTTCTTTTTTACATATAAGCATAAAATCACATATAAAACTATAACATAACAAAGTACCAACTTTTTATACAAAAGTTGCCACATTAAGTGGGCTGCAATACTTATAGTCTCAAATAGTTTACAAAACAGTGTATTTAATTTTTAACTAAATGTATCAAGTTTACAAACTAGTGTATCTAGTTAAGTGTACAGGCAAATCATATTGGGTTCTGCCTAAATGTTTGTGGGTAGACATACACACACTGCAGGAAAAATAGTACATCGATGTAAGTATCAGTTCCTAAATAATTATTTGTTTTTTAGCTTCGGCTTTCAAATTTCAATTCCTAAACGATTATTTACAGAAAACTAGTTGTTTATAACTAAATACCAATAAGTTATTAGCTTCAAGCGTTTTCAATGTTAATGAAATCTAAAGTAGTAAAAGGGCGACTCAATCTTAGAAAATTAGACAACTCAAAAAAGGAAATTCGCATACTTAATTAGCGGTGGCAGTATAACGAGACTGTAGTAGGACTTCAAATGAGCAGTAGAAAATATCGCGTAGGAGGCAAGGATGAGCTGACGATGGCTGATGGAATAACCGAGTATGCAGCGATGATTATTTAGAAGGCGTTGATTTTTGAAACCCTAGTTTTTTTGGGTTCAAGCATCACCAACATGGAGATTGCTATTGAGCTGTAACTTTAAAGTAAAACAGGTTTTTCCTGGTGCCCGACTCAGTAGGCTGCCCCATCCCAGCGGCTTGGTGGGCTTGCCCCTGGGCCGGCCCTGCATATACACATAATCACAACTTAGTAATTCTAGGACAAAACATAATCATCGTTGTGTGTGTATCAGAATATCTAGATTACAAATAAGGTTACCTCATCAATTAAGGAGCACAGAGTCCTCGAAACTAAGGGTTATCGTCGCAATGTCAGGGATCTAAGATTGATAGCACGAACGACGATGTAATGGGAGCGATAGTAGGAGCAAGGATCTCAACAACACGAGATGGTGGGGGGAATGAAAATAATTAGGACTGATGATATATGAATGGCGAACGTGGTTGACATGAAGGATTGCAAACAAAACATTGAGGGTTTATGTGAGAAGCAAAAGAAATGAAAGAGGTTTTCACTAATAAAATTACAAGGAATGCGGCCGCCAAAATAATTCGAAGCCCGTTCAAAAATTTTGTTATTAGGAAGCGGTTTTGTTTCTAATATTTTACTATATAAATGTAAAATTCCAACAAAAACAACGGATTTCATTAAAATGTTGTAACATATGGTTGTTAAAAATAATTTTACTTGTAGTGATTCTAAGGAATAAAGAATTACTAAAAAGACGTAAGCAATGTTGATACCTCTGTCAGTCAAATTGCAGATCCTTCGATTTGCAGTTTATCTATTATAAGGTTGTGAGTTGTTGAGATTTGATTTCCAAGTTTCTCTTACGAATGAAAACTCCATTCATCATAAGGTCCATATCAATCATTCCTACATCAAATAATTAGGTAGGTAAACTTGTAAAGTATTTATGTTTGAAACTCAAATTGGTAGTTCGATATTGTAGTCTTAAATGCTTAGTTGCTTACCAGTGCTATGATCAATTGTGAATTATTGCATTGCAACATCAAGTAGCCTGAATGTTTCTTGCACATCAGATGCTTCTACATGTAATATTATCAAATTTAAAAGTAGAAAAAAATAGGTACATAACATTCAGCACCCATGCAGCAAATAAGTTTAAGAAATCACAATCTGGTCCGTGTTACTAATTTTACCTAGCATGAGTTATTCCAATTTCAGGAAATTTAAAACCTAAAAGTCAAATGCTTTGTTCATACAACTAACTTATATAATTGGAAAGGATAAGGTACCAATATTACAGTAGTGTGTGCAAACTTAAGTAACTAAATAAGAATAAAATCAGCATGTAACAATATGAGTTTAACAATTTTGTACCTTTAATAGTGTCCATACAGCAACCAGCTCCATCTCCTATCACTCGCCACCATAAGCTCATTGAACCTTATTCACTCCTTCAATGGCCCAGGAAAATGCTCCATTCTCATCATCACCTTCTTAGGCCACTGTCATGGCACTTAAGCTCCTCCTTCTTCTCAATCGGCCTGTACTTATTAATACAATCCATCATGCTTCCCTGTGAACAAACTCAGACCATGAAACATTATCCTAAGTATATCCAACTATATAGCCTCTTCAGCAGCGAATGGTAAAAACATGTCGGATATAATGCAGTATGGCTTTTCAGAGTGTAGTGTCTAGTACAAAGGTGCTTTGAGAAGTGATAAAGTAAAGTAGATTGAGTGAAAATGAACAAAAGTCTTTGAATGAAATTGAGTCCCAGTTTGGAGGGTGTAGCTCTTCACATTTAACCTTCCTAATAGTCCCCTACGCCTACAGTGCCCTATACAACCACTCTATCGAAGGGCTTATCCTAGACACGGCAGGGGGTGCCTCTCCTTCCTTCAGCTAACATGACCCCTCTGACTGATGTCTTCTTCTTCTCATTCGCCACCATTAAAATAGTGGACAGCCACTATGGACTGTGGCTTCCAGGAAATGTACCGTTGTGAAAAAAAATGGCAGTGCTTTGCGGAAGCTTATATCAATGGATCTTTATCACCCAAATCACAAAGAGATAACTTGGATTAAAAATAAGACGGAATTGAAATTAAAAGCAATAAGACAAGATATTCCACCCAACCACCCACTTTATTGATTCACCAAAATTTTTGTTTACAATTAATAGAACAAAGCTAAAATAAACAAAATACCATTGAATCAATAACCAAATTGAAAAAAGGAGCAAATATCTATATGGCTAAAAATTCTTGGAGAAGAAGAACAAAGATGGAGAACAGAGAATTAGCAAATAGATTTTCCACCATACATTTACCCCCTCTTCTAATCTCTATTTATATAATCAATTACTTAATGCCCAAGTTAATATTAGATGGCAAAAAATAATTTGATTAGCCAATTAGAGAAAGAAATAAACATACTAAATATGCCTATTAATTAGGGGAAACAAAATCTTCTATTTCTTTCTTTTGCATATTTCTTTCCCTCTATTTGTGATTTTGTATCACCAAAATTTAACACTCCACCTTGATGCAAAATCACATATCTCCAACATTTCAAACATGCCATATGTAGATCTATCACAACTCCGTATATCTCAATCATACCAAATTACAAACCTCTACCACCGACTGCAAATGATGCATCTCCCACATGAGGTGCACCACACAAATCCGGTCTCAAAAACGTTTGTAATACCACAAAGATCTCTGTCTTGTCTTTGTGGATTTTGCAACTCGACACCCGTCTATCACTCGATCTGAGCTCATTACCTGACCACTATCGATCCCTCGAGCATCATCAACATGAAGACTCCTGTCTAAAATATGATCCTCAATGCTAGAATCATAAGCAGTGACCACATTAACCTCTCCACCTTGCTGTAGACTAGGTTCTTCAACCGTCACTCGCTTTCCATAGTCGACTACAGAACCAACCAAGCTATAAAGGTTTCCTTCTTCCAATACTCCTCTCATCCTTACACGACCACCTTTCTTCACTCTCAAAACTCCACCTTGAATCTCACAAGTGCAACCACGGCGATCCAACTGACCGAGAGAAATAAGATTATGCGAACAAGTGGGTACATGTCTCACTCCAGAGACTTCTCTAACCACACCGTCATGCATACGAAACCGGATAGATCCAATACCACAAATCGGTAGCTCTTCTCCATTGGCTGTCCTAATCATGTCGACACTCTTCTCATAAGAAAAAAAACAATTCACATCTCTACAAATGTGAAAACTGGCTCCCGAATCCATCTTCCAAGGCTTATTTTCACTAAAGATGACATCATAAGAAGCATCACTATCGGTACCTTCAGCAAAACCTGCATGTGCATCACTACTAGTATCACCGTGCGCAGCCTTTTTCTGATCTCTTTTATAAGCATAACACTTGCTGCGTATGTGACCTTTCTTATTACAATAATGACAAGTGATAACACCTTTACCATTAGCATCCTTCTTCTTCCAAATTTTATCTTTCTTCGAGTTCCTTGCCACCATAGCCTCGCTTTGAATTGATTTCATACCTGACCCTTTTCTTCTAAGCTCCTCATTCAAAAGACTGCTTCGAACAGTTTCCAAAGAGATAGTTCCATTAGCATTGGAATTACTCAATGAAACAACCAAAGTTTCCCAACTTTCTGAAAGCGAACTCATCAATAAAAGAGCCTGTAACTCATCATCAAAATTGACCTTCATATTTGCCAATTGATTTATTACATCCTGAAATTCATTCAAATGCTCTGCAACAGACTTCTCTTCATCTAATCTCAGTTGTACCAACTTTCGAACTAGAAAAGCCTTACTAGTAGCACTCTTTGACTCATATAAAGATACCAACTTATCCCACAAAGCCTTTGCGGATTCACAACTAGCCACATGATGGAAAACTGAATCATCAAGATATTGGCGAATCAAAGCAATCGTCTTCTTATCCAACTTCTTCCATTTTCCCTCATCTACATTAGAGGGCTTCTTTCCATCTCCATCAATCGGATCATGAAGATCATGGAGGTACAGAACATCCTCCATCTTAGGCTTCCAAATACCCCAATTCTTCCCATCCAAAATAGTCATCTTTGAAAACGAAATCATATCCGACATCAATAATTTTTCAATCCAAAATTACTCTAAGCTTTGCGATGATCTGTGCTTTGATACCAATCTGTTGTGAAAAAAAAAATGGCAGCGCTTTGCGGAAGCTTATATCAACGGATCTTTATCACCCAAATCACAAAGAGATAACTTGGATTAAAAATAAGACGGAATTGAAATTAAAAGCAATAAGACAAGATATTCCACCCAACCACCCACTTTATTGATTCACCAAAATTTTTGTTTACAATTAATAGAACAAAGCTAAAATAAACAAAATACCATTGAATCAATAACCAAATTGAAAAAGGGAGCAAATATCTATATGGCTAAAATTGTTGGAGAAGAAGAACAAAGATGGAGAACAGAGAATTAGCAAATAGATTTTCCACCATACATTTACCCCCTCTTCTAATCTCTATTTATATAATCAATTACTTAATGCCCAAGTTAATATTAGATGGCAAAAAATAATTTGATTAGCCAATTAGAGAAAGAAATAAACATACTAAATATGCCTATTAATTAGGGGAAACAAAATCTTCTCTTTCTTTCTTTTGCATATTTCTTTCCCTCTATTAGTGATTTTGTATCACCAAAATTTAACATGTATCGCATGTGTTCTTCAAGAAAAACTCTACCTACCATGATATTCATCATCAGCTGTATGGAAACAAGTACCTGCAGCCTTGAGTAGAGAGACGGAGGTGGGCTCGAGGCAAGACCTGTTAAGAAGGTTGATTGGGTTGAAAGTGTTTGTATGTATGTATGTGTGTGTGTGTGTGTGTGTGTGTGTGTGTATAGGCATTGATGAGTTTGCTGTTATAACTGAGGATGGTTATGTGTATTGATGTGTCAGTCAAGATATTGATTGAAATTTACTAATGATAAGTTTATGGATACAAACTATTTGATTTGAACATGGCGTGATTTTAGTTTAATCTATTCAGCGTCAAAGCATGTGGTTTGATCTGTTATTGTGGGTGCTTCTGAGTGTTGGTAAATAAATGATAGTGGCTATGATTTCAACAATAACAATGGAGGCCGGCAGTTTACAAATTTATTTTACATAGAATTCTAGAGTCAAGCTTTTTCTATAAAACTAGTTTTACAGCACATACTGAATGCCATTTTGACTTTTTCTTTTCTTTTCTTTCTTTCTATAAATTGAGCTTTTTTAAGAAGTTATTTTTGGTGTAACTTATAACTAATATTAAATCCACAATAACATTTTTAGCATTCAACTGAGGGTCATGGATGTCAAAGGATTCAGCTAGAGCATAGTTTGGGAAAGAAAACAAAATGAGTATTATGCATGTGAGTACATTCTGGATACAAAGGATACTAATAATAGTTGATCAAAGCATGAAATTATAGCAACCATTCTCTTTTTTGGCTTCACATAATGGTGACAATGCAGAAATCCTTATTCCTAACCTTACATACTAGCTTTAATAACTAAATTTGTTGTGCAAGACACCATTGATTAGCCCGGTAGTATTGCAAGAGACTGATGTGTTATTCATTAACTTAAAATTGCAATCAACTCAATAGGTTACTTCTGTCATATTCTCTCGGAATCTATACAACCAACTTACACCAATATA
Organism: Allium cepa; assembly: GCA_030765085.1. NCBI lineage: Eukaryota > Viridiplantae > Streptophyta > Magnoliopsida > Asparagales > Amaryllidaceae > Allium > Allium cepa. The sequence continues at coordinate 828,790,682 of CM060941.1, read as the reverse complement.
TTATATGACTACTTTGTTTCCACCATACCGAAGCTCCTGAAGAAAGAAAACGTCCCTACTAAATTTTCAGTTCATTATCGAACTTCTCATTTTGTCCATCATTCGAACTTCTCATTTTGTCCATCGTATTTCTATCTACACTTCCTCAACTAGTATCATCTCTATGCAACGAGAAGGATAAAACAACCCTTTTTAAGATAAAAATTGCTTTGGTTACTCAATTCTTTATAATCATGGGATAATAGTACTGACTACCGCTGCTTTTGGGAAGGCATATATTGTGATCCTTTTATTAGTATAATCTTATACTTATATATCACAAACTCCAATGTATCTGCTCATATTCCATCATTCATTGTAGACCTTCCTGATTTAGCTCGTCTTTATATTCTAAGACATCCTAATCTTACAAGCCATATCCTTGAATCTTTTACGAGGCCATGCTTTCTTGAAAATTGGCTATAAGTGATACTTCACTATCTGCTTGTATACCAAATTTACTATGCAATATAAGTAAATGCTACTCATTTGATCTATCATCCAACAAACTTTCTAGAAAAATCTCTAATTATTTTTCATCCAATGTCCCTATCATCAATTTAGGAAAAAATAAACTTTCTGGTCATCTTTTGAAAACTCTACTGAGGGGTTATGGTGGAATGATGTAGTTTTAAACTTACACGATAATCAACCTCTGGTAGAATATGAATCATTTCATTAAATCAACAACGTGAATCAATAGGCAAGAAGGATATAAATCAGCTAGTAAGTGAATAAGAATCAGCACTAGGCACTGAATTGAAAACTTATTAAAAAGGAGATAAAAAGACATAACTTACAAGCGACGATCCCCTTCAAGTGACATGATTGGAACTAAATCAATGGTCTTTCTTGCCAAAGGCCAACGAGTTCAAGCGGGGACAAAGGTAAATTGATGCAGCGGAAATATCCGATTGACGACGAAATGAAGATTTCGTGTCAAACTAATCAACGAAACGATTAGATGAAGCAATATGAATCGATGGAATGAAGAATACCAAAAGCCCAAATTCGTCGATCTACGAAAGATACCGAATTCTAGCTATCTTCGACACGTTGATCGCGCACGATACCGTGAAAGAAGATCTACAATCCTTCGAACGTTGATCTAGCGCACTTGATACCGTGAATTGGCTTCAACGATCGTTGATTCGAGCGCACTCGAATACCGAAGGTGAAGATAAGAGATCACACTCAACTACCAATTTAATGGAAGTACAAAGCTTACAAAACAAAAGTTTTATTCCAAAATCAACCTCGAGTTACAAATGACCCGACCTTGCCTATTTATAGGCTACAACAACGCACGGCTCGACATTTCCAACACAAGTTACACGACCTACATAGCAGCGACTTACGACCTAACAGAGGTCGGCAGCGACCTACCACACTGGTTACACCACACATTGGTAAACGACCTGAGTTACAACGACTTACAACACATACAAACAACACACGACCTACAAAGAAAATACATCAAAACGACTCAACATGTATACATAGCAAATAGTACATCGCGACCTAGTACATAACGACTCAACAAAGTAACGACCCAGGGCAGCAGCGACTTAAGAAACAGCGATCTTCTTTATGCGACCTATTACTTGAGCGGCCTAAGAACAAAGCTTCATGGCAATCTTCACGCGATCTATCACTGGAGCGACCTAAAGAAAGCGACCGATGAGAGTTAAGTCTTTTGCGACCTAAACTTAACTTGTTTCCATTTCTAGGTCGTAGCTCGCTTGAGTGACTTAACATAGGTCGCTGGTCCTTCTCACCATAAACCCCCTCCAATGCACGACCCAACTCCTTAGGTCATGGACGATGTAAGGCCCTGTTAGGTCGTTCCAACGACCTAGGGTGCTCTTAATTGCTTTCCACTGTGCTATCCACGTCTTCTTCCTCGTGACTCTTCACATTGTTAGGTCGCACACGACCTTGGAATTCGTTAGGTCGCTTGCGACCTAAGTTCTCTTCAAACTGGGCTGCATCATCCTCCTCCGGTTGAAAGGAATTCGTCCTCGAATTTGCACTTTCCTTTTCCACAACACGCTCATCCCCATGATATGGAATTAAGTATTTGACGTTGAAAACATCAGAAGTATGAATATTATCTGGCAATTTCAATTGATACGCATTCTCATTGATTTTCTTCAAAATTTCTACTGGACCAATCTTTCGCGCCTTCAATTTATTGTATGTTCCCACTGGAAAACGATCTTTTGTCAACACGGCGTAAACCAAATCACCTTCTCTGAAGTTCACACTCCTTCGTTTCTTATCCGCCAGTTGTTTATACTTCTCATTTGATGCAAGTAATCGCTCATGAACAGTTCTGTGGCACTTTTGCAAATCGGTCATAAAATCACAAGCTCGCTTAACAACTCCCTTCTGATATGGCACTGTCGTCAAATCCAATGGCCCCTTTTGCAAGCTTGAATATTTCGATTGACGGCATGATTATGTGCAAACTCCGCATGACATAACTTCATATCCCAGCTCTTCAGATTATCTTTCACAAGACATCTCAACAAGTTTCCCAACGATCTGTTAACCACCTCCGTTTGCCCATCAGATTGCGGATGATAAGCGCTACTAAAGTTTAGCTTTGTTCCGACCATCTTCCATAAACTCAACCAAAAAGGGCTTAGAAATCTAGTATCCCGATCGAAAACAATAGACTCAGGTAGCCCATGTAATTGATACACCTCTTTAAAGAATAACTGAGCAACACGGACGGCATCCGCTGTCTTCTTACAAGCTATGAAATGTGCCATTTTCGAAAACCTGTCCACCACAACAAATATAGAATCATTTCCCCTTTGAGTTCTAGGCAATCCCAAAACAAAATCCATGCTTATGTCAACCCATGGTTTTGTAGGAACAGGTAAAGGCATATACAAACCCGCATTTGTCGCTGTCCCTTTCGAAATTTGACAAACATGACATCTCTCCACAAATCTTCCAACTTCCCGCTTCATCGAGGGCCAATAGTAAGACTGAGAAATCAACTGCAATGTGCGATCCCGTCCAACATGTCCTTCTTCATGCAACTCTTTAACAATTTTCATTCTCAAGCTGCAATCTGGTACGCATAATCGATTCCCCTTGAATAAGAATCCATCCACCAACATAAATTCATTAGTACTCCCATCCTTGACTTTCTCAACAAACTTCGTAAAGTAAGGATCTTCTTCAATCAACTCTGGCAATAGTTCAAACCCTGTTACTTCAACCTTCATTGTCGTCAACAAATGATTCCTCCTGCTCAAAGCATCAGCTACACGATTCGTCACCCCTGATTTATGCTTTACAGCAAACGTAAACTGCTGTAGATATGCAACCCATGAAGCGTGCCTAGCTGAAATCTTGTCCTGCCCTTGCAAATGCTTCAAAGCTTCATGATCCGTGTATAGAACAAACTCCTTCTGAAACAGATAATGTCTCCAGTGCTTTACAGCTTGAACAATCGCGTAAAACTCCACATCATAAGTACTATATCTCAACTTAGCTCCAGAAAACTTCTCACTGAAATAAGCAACTGGTCTTCCTTTCTGACTCAATACTCCACCAATCCCAACCTTCGAAGCATCAGTATGTAATTCAAACAACAACTGAAAATCCGGCAATACTAGAATTGGTGTTGTCGTCAACAGTGTCTTGATCTTCTCAAAAGCAACCCCTGCTTCCTCTGACCATGAAAACTTCTTTCCTTTCATGCAATCGGTTACAGGTGCCATCACACAGCTAAAATGTGGAATGAATCTTCGATAGAAAGATACCAATCCATGAAAGCTTCTTACTTCAGTAATTGTCTTGGGTTGTGGCCAACTCCTGACAGCTTCCACTTTGCTCTCATCCACTTGAATACCTTCCTTCGACAGAACATACCCCAGAAACAAAACACTATGCGTCATGAACACACACTTCTTCGTTGCAGCATAAAATTTCTCCTGTCATAGAATTAACAGTACTTCACGCAAATGCCGGACATGCTCTTCCATACTCCCACTATAGATCAAAATATCATCAAAGTAAACTACTACAAACTTCCCAATGAATGGTCTGAAAATCCGGTTCATCCATCTCATAAAAGTACTCGGAGCATTTGATAAGCCAAACGGCATAACCAGCCATTCGTATAAACCTTCCCTCATTTTAAAAGCAGTCTTCCACTCATCACCAGGTCTAATACGAATCTGATGGTATCCACTCTTCAAATCAATCTTCGAAAACACAACAGCCCCACTTAACTGATCAATCAAATCATCGAACCTTGGCATAGGAAATCTGTATCTCACAGTGATCTTGTTTAGAGCTCGACTGTTCGTACACATCCTCCACGAACCATCCTTCTTCGGCACCAATAAAGCTGACACTGCACATGGACTCAAGCTCTCCTGAACATGCCCATGTTCTAACAACTTCTCTACCTGCCTTCTCAGTTCCTCATGCTCTTTAGGACTCATCCTGTAATGTGGTCTGTGTGGTAATACTGCCCCTGGCACAAGATCAATCTGATGTTGAATATCCCTCAACGGTGGTAACTCTGTTGACAACTCTTCAGGAAACACGTCTTTGAATTCTTCTAATATCAGTTTTACTTCCTCTGGAACTTCTTCAGTTCCAGTGGCTTCATGTCCAATCAACAAAAACACCTGTGGACTCTCCTCTACTTCTTCAACAAATTCCTTCAAAGTTAACAAAGTCTTCAGCTCCTCAATCTCCTCTGATTTGCTCTCTCCTTGTTGTCTCTTCTTCGGAACTAAAATGATCTTAACACCTTCGAACATAAAACTGTAGCTATTGGTCAGACCGTCATGCTGCACTGCTCGATCATACTGCCATGGTCTTCCCAAAAGCAAGTGACAAACATCCATCTCCACCACATCACACCAGATCTCATCTTTATACTTCTTCCCAATAGACAATGGAACATGAACTCGCCTATCCACCTTCACTTCTCCTCCTTTTCTCAACCATGCTAACTTGTAAGGATTTGGATGCTTCTCCGTTTTCAATTTCAACTTTCTCACAGCTTCGGTAGAAATGATATTGTCACAACTCCCTGCGTCAATTACAAATTTACAAACTTTTCCCAGAATAGTGCATGTCGACTGAAAAATGTTATTCCTCAACCAACTAGCTTCTTCTTCCTGCTTCGGTATTAAACAAGACCTTCTCATCATTAGATTGCATCCTTCATCTCCTGACGCAATATCCTGTTCATCCTCCTCAGCTGGACTAGAATAGCCTTCACCAACATCCTCACCTTCCACTTCAGCAATCATAGTTCGTTTCTTTGGCTTCGGACATTCATTACTCTTGTGACCCACTTCCTGGCAATAACATTTGAAACTGTTGTTGACCTTCGCCTTCGCAACTTCATTCACAACTGGTTTACTAACAGATTTAGAAACATTGGAACTCCAACTAACAGCCTTGCTCTGAGTATTGGAACTTGGAAACACACCACCTCCTCGTCTTCCCTGCTTCTCCCAAGCCAACGCTTTCTGATGTGCTTCTGCTACAGATCTAGGATCAAACATATTCACCATATCTTGAATCTGCATTCTCAACCCTCCAACAAACCTAGCAGTCAATTGTTTCTCTGTCTCCATAATGTCATTTCGAGCAATCAGTTGATAAAATTCATCAGCATAATCATTAACAGTCATCGTCCCTTGCCTCAGATTCTGCAACCTCTGATATATGAGTGATTGATAATTGTAAGGTAAAAATGTATCTTTCATCAGTTTCTTCATCTTCTCCCATGTAGCAATCTTTGACTTCCCCATCCGTTCTCGTGTAAGTTTGGTTTGCTGCCACCACGCCATAGCTCTCCCCCTTAACCTAGTAGCAACCAACTTCACTCGACGATTTTTCGGAACCCCTTTGAAATCAAAGATCTCTTCAACATTAGACAACCAATCCAAGAATTCTTCTGCAACCATACTACCCTTGAATTCTGGAATTTCGGTTTTCATCCCCGACTCCCAACGTCGATCATCATCTATATCCTGATACTGACGTCGTACTTGATCTCGATCTCGGTAATGAACACTTCCTCTATCACCATCAAATTCTTCATCAAAATCTAATGTATATCGTTGTCGATCATGACCACCAACATCTCTACTACCACCACTTCTACCGCCAACATCCCTTCGACCTACATTCCTCCGACCACGATCATCTACATTTCTCCAGTTTCGATCATCAACATTCCTATCACGATTGTCAATACTTCTACGATCATGATCTTCTCTTCTCTCTCGATCTGAATGTGGTGAAACTCTACTTCCCCCATGGCTCGATTCAGGTGAATCCCTTCTTCTACTTTGATTCATTTCAAGCATCATTCTCTCTAATCGACCAATTCCTTCATCAAACTTTTCATTGAACTTTTCACTAATTCGTTGCTCCAATTGTTCAGCATCTTCTCTTCTATACGTATCGGCAACGTTTTGATGACGGTTAGCTCTTCTCGGCGGCATGGCTCAAAACTTCACAAATACTTCAACAAATTCAAACACAAAGTTCAAAACTTCACTCTCGGCCTGGATCAAATAAAGTGATGCACGGCTCAAACTGCAACAAATGATACCAAAATGATGCTTCAATTCTCGGCTCAAACACTTCAAACTTTTCTCCAAACTTTGATCCAAAATGATATGGATCGAAAACTCCCAACTTGTTGCAATTTCTCGATGAACACCAAACTTCAAACTCCTTGGCTCCAAGACTCGGCTTAGCTATGATTGGCTAAGTCTAGCTCTGATACCAAACTGATCAGCGGAAATATACGATTGATGATGAAATGAAGATTCCGTGTCAAACTAATCGATGAAACGATTAGATGAAGCAATATGAATTGATGGAATGAAGAATACCGAATGCCCAAATTCGTTGATCTACGAAAGATACCGAATTCTAGCTATCTTCGACACGTTGATCGCGTACGATACCGTGAAAGAAGATCTACAATTCTTCGAACGTTGATCAAGCGCACTTGATACCGTGAATTGGCTTCAACGATCGTTGCTTCGAGCGCACTTGAATACCGAAGGTGGAGATAGGAGATCACACTCAACTGCCAATTTAATGGAAGCACAAAGCTTACAAAACAAAAGTTTTATTCCAAAATCAACCTCGGGTTACAAATGACCCGACCTTGCCTATTTATAGGCTACAACAACACACGGCTCGACATTTCCAACACAAGTTACACGACCTACATAGCAGCGACATACGACCTAACAGAGGTGGCAGCGACCTACCACACTGGTTACACCACACATTGGTAAACGACCTGAGTTACAACGACTTACAACACATACAAACAACACACGACCTACAAAGAAAATACATCAAAACGACTCAACGCATATACATAGCAAATAGTACATCCCGACCTAGTACATAACGACTCAACAAAGTAACGACCCAGAGCAGCAGCGACTTAAGAAACAACGATCTTCTTTACGTGACCTATTACTTGAGCGGCCTAAGAACAAAGCTTCATGGCAATCTTCACGTGACCTATCACTGGAGCGACTTAAAGAAAGCGGCCGGTGAGAGTTAAGTCTTTTGCGACCTAAACTTAACTTGTTTCCATTTCTAGGTCGTAGCTCACTTGAGCGACTTAACATAGGTCGCTGGTCCTTCTCACCACAAACCTCCTCCAATGCACGACCCAGCTCCTTTGGTCGTGGATGATGTAAGGCCCTGTTAGGTCGTTCCAACGACCTAGGGTGCTCTTCATTGCTTTCCACTGTGCTATCCACGTCTTCTTCCTCGTGACTCTTCACACTGTTAGGTCGCACACGACCTTGGAATTCGTTAGTTTGCTTGCGACCTAAGTTCTCTTCAAACTGGGCTGCATCATAAATGATGACGAAGTCAGAGGGTGAAAGAAAATTTCATAAACGGAAAATAGTCACACAGAAGAAGAAGTTGCAAAAAATTTAATCTCAGGGACAACTGGTTTTTTTAATTAAAGGACACTTTTTAGCTTGAACAGAAAATGATAGTTGTAACTATCATTCTGTGATTTTCACTAAAAAGTGTCTTTCAGCCTAAAAAACAAACTTCTTTTTCCTAAAACTAAATTTTTCTCCAACTTTTTCCTTGAGCCTAAAAACCCCTTTTGTAAATAGGTTTTAGTGGGATGAAATTTGGTGAAAAGATTTTTAGGATGGAAACTTTTAGTTCAGCAGGAAGAAATTTTTTGGATGTTTAAAATGGAGGGAACCGGAAATCTTAGTGCCTTGGTTTCACACAGCGTTTTATAAATTATTATTTTCAATAAAATAATTTGTAACAACACTTCGAGTCTAAATGTGGTGCTAACGTGCTACTAGATGTGAATTTTCTTGTAATGTAATTTAAAATTAATTTAGTATTCATTTTCTTATTTATATAAGCTTTGTAATTAAATATTAAATCATATATTGCATAAAATATAGTTCTAAAATTTTATATAAGTAATATTATACATAAAACATTTTCGACATAATTAAAATAATACACATACACATATACATATACATATGTGTGTGTGTATATATATGTATATGTATATGTATATGTATTATTTAAGTCATATAATTTAATAAATAAATAATATTGATACATATTTATGTTATAATATATGTTTTAAATTTCATAAAATTAATTTTACATCTAATATTATTTTCGGTAATAAAAAATTAAATTTCAATTTAATTTAAATAATTTAATAAATACCCAAAATTAATAAATTAATTTAAATTAATTTAAAAAATGAAAAATATATGTTTATTTAAATTTCATAATATCTCCGAGATTTTGCTGGAATATTTAAATTTTGAAATATTTTGTGATATTAATTTTATTAATTTATATTAATTTTTCCATATGAAAATATCTATTTATTTATTTAAAAATAAAAAACATCATTGTTGCGAGATATATAGTAGGTATGTGTATATATATGTGTGTGTATGCATATATTTTTTGGGTAAGGCAAGCCTGTTTTATAATGGGCCGTTCACTTTTATTACTAATAAATTAACAGTTATCACAAGGGCAAGGCAGAATGCCTGGACTACTAATAAAAGGAAAACGCAATACAGAAGTTAGGAAGAAGGTGCTAAAACTACTATAGATGACCTAAAGCTAGTCCTCTTCAAAAAAAGAGCAACTCCCCGCGGAGGCGTAAGATGGGTGACAAATGTCTCCAAGACCCACAGCTACGGAAAGTAACTACAAAACTTGTTTGCCACGAACTTAAGCACATCGCAGGCCTTCCGTGATTGGAAGTTTTACTATTTCTTATATTTCTATTTCGTTTAAAAACTTTCCTCCTATCCTCTATAACGATCCCTAAAGTACATGACACAAAATAGGAGACGCTCGCTAATGGGAATAGGAACTCACAACTGGATGACAGGTCACTCAGCTGCATCCCTACAAGGCGTTCAAAGCAACCACCTACGACCAAAACATAAAGGGCGGTACATTCTTCTTTTGCATATGAATACGTAGCTATAATTTATTCGCACATCACACTAACATTGCAAGATATGAAATTATATTTTAAGCCAGAACTTGACATCAAACATAATTGAATCACAGGAATATGCACGGCTATATTTCTTATGCAACACACCAAAATAACGATAGCATTCAAATATAACAGAATCAGCTTAGGTTAAAAATTACATGCCAAGAATAGAGTCATTCATTACGAATAACATAATTACAGCCTAAAAATTACATTAATGTTTTGGGACTACTATAGACAGCAATGTCAAGCAAACCAAAAGATATCTAGATCAAGTCAAGGAGTCGACTACATCAGAGCTTCACCTCTATCCTGCTAGTGCTCGGAGATCTACTTAACCGCAGGATCAGAACTCTCAGCATGTTGACCAGAGGTAGTTGGTGCTTCAGAGGTCCCGCCTGTCCAATTTAGGAGAAGAATCCATTAAATAAACAATAAGCAATCAAGTTACGAAAAGCTAAAAGGGAAGACTTACCAGCATCTGCTCCTTGATCATCATCCTCTAATTGCACACCTACCTCCTCAGCGGTAAGCAGCCGCATACCCTCCTTCGCCGCCACTTTCTCCTCCTTGGTGAATTGAGCCGTAACCACATCCATTCTAAATGCCACGCCACTCTCCTTATCTGCATCGGCCTTAGCCTCCTCCAGGGCCCTGAGATAAATCCTGGCCATAACTCGGGGATAATCATCCATCCAAGATAAGTTACCCTGCTTCCAAGTGCGAAAGTATATATCCTGAAGCATCTCATCCATTATCCCCTCATTCTCCTAGAACTCCCTTATTCGGTCCTCAGAAGCCAACAGCTTTGCGATGGTGGCATCCCTCTCCGATTGGTATCGCGAGCAGTCAGCCTGAAAGGATTTCCTCATCGCCTCCATCTCCTCCTTCAGCTTGATTTGAGCAAGCTCTGCGGCTTCAAGATTCTCGGATAACTCCTGTACCCGCTCGAGATCCGCTTTCCGAACCTCATCCATCGTTGCAATAGCCATGTCAATCCATTCTTTGCAAACAACCTCTATTTTCCGTAATTCTGCCATGCTGGCCTCTTCCATGGTTTTCTTTAATTGCCTAGAAGCGACCTCATGTTGAGAGATCTGAATGGCCTGATCAGCAAGTTGTTTGGCCTGGTCGGAAACCATTAACCGCAGTCGAATATTAGCACTCCCGATTTCTTCTCCAGCCTTGACCAGTCGTGCATGATGCCCCATCAGCTACCTGGTTTCCTCAGCGACCCGGTCAATGTTTGCCTTAGCTTCGTCCCCCAAAGTTACGACCCGAGTGGTAAGCAAATCAAGGTGTAGGGACTTAGCTTCATCCAATACTCTCACCATAGGATTACGGGGAAGAAGGTGCTCACCGGCAGCCTCATCAAAAGTAATATCACAAGAACCCGGATCCAGATCCGGATGACCTGCAAACAGATTACGAGCCAAGCCGGGATGGCCTATCCGGGTAAAGGTAGGATTTTCAGACGGATGCGAAGGAGGTATGAATTTAGTATTCTTCTTCGTGGTATCCCGAAGAGGCTGAGTTGGGGACTGAGGACCATGTGAGGGTTCAAACAAGGAACGACTCCTCTTCTTCCTTTGGATATCCTCTTCGATAACTCCAAGAAGAGGACGGTAGCCGACTAAGTCTCCAGGGTGGTTAGTCGGAGGCTTTGGTTTAATAGAAGCCTTGAGAAGTTTATATTGTTCAAGACGGTGCCGAACATCTGATGTCTTGACCACCTTACCCGCTTCTGTGATAAAAACCAAGTGTTACAAGCATACATTGAGCTATAATTCAAGAAGTATATCAAGTTAACAAGGGTAAAGAGATGCTTCTATACAAACCCTGAGGAGGAGTAGGATATTGCAATAAGTCCTGGATCTCATTCCAAGATGGAAGCTGGCCATAAAATATTCCTAAATCCTTATCATAAATGGAGTCGGCAGGAGTCAAAAGTTCACCTTGAATCGTAGGAATTTCCTTAGCTGAAGCGCTCTTAAAAGATGAATCAGCACCGGTCCCGGCCTTGTCAGCTTTTTTAGGCTTCTCCACTAAAGCCGATCCTTCCTCCAACCCTTCAAAAGTTAGGCGGAAAGCGTCATCTGTCCACTCCTGGATCACACCTTCTTGCTCAGAAGACAAAACCCCAGTGCCATCACCACTCCGTCCATCACCACCGTCATCGCTGTGACCATCACCTTCGCCACCACTTCCACTCTCCGCCTCACCTCCTTTATCTTCGCCTCTTTCCTCCTCCACAACTTCCTCCTCCGGGACATCTGGGCATGTGCTGGGGGAGGATCCACCGGACTTCTTAAGTTTCTTCCCCCCGGCAATTGGATGTTTCGAGAAGGGTCTCCTTTTTCCGCTCTTCGCTGTAGCCCCTCCTTTAGCTTTGACGGCCCTCTCCTCAGCTGTGTCTCTTTGCTTGACCACAGACTGGCGTGGTAGAATCAAGTTGTGCTCCAAAAGAGTGGCATTCCTGATCAAGTAAGAAGCTGCCCTCTCCTTTTCCGGGATGGCTTCTATTTCCCCAGCCATCCGAACCAAACGATCATTCTCTACAACCGCCAAGCCACCTGTCGCTAGCAAGAAACAAAGCACATAAGGAGGAGCATTGCAGTCAGAACGGAAATTATAAATAAGAGTCAACTTACAGCCAGAAGTGAAGCGGTGGAAAGAAATAGAGTCATCTCTAACAAAGAACCATTCCTTCTTGAACATGATAAATTTTGAATATAAGTCCAGGACCGTCTTTAAAGACACGGCCGATTCTAGGCTAATATATGGGGACCCCTTCTTATAGCCTCTCAAGTTGTACAGGTACCAAATTTCCCGGTTGGAAGGGGGACGCCCGTACTTTCTCTGGAAAATAATAAACAGGCTTACCAAGATGGCATAGGAGTTGGGCTGAAGCTGGAAAGGGGCCACCTTCAAGTATGTGATAAAGCTGACGATCCAAGCGTTGAACGGAGGAATGGCCCCGCACATGCAGTGATACCTACTATAAGCAAAATATCCTTCAGGGGGGTTATACAGCATCACTCCTTTCCCTGGCAATAGCATATGCGCTCTATCAATCCCAAAGGATCTAGATATAACGTCAAGCTGCTCGTCTTTGCGGGAGCTGGGAAAGCAATCAGGCGGTGAGTTCAAAAGCTCCTGAGGACCGTACCCATCTACTAATGATCTCGGGGATGGTCCATGTCGTTCTGGCTCTGACTGAACTAGGGGCACTATGGGGGACTCTCTTTTATCCTTGGATTTCTTTTTGTCAGAACGAGTTTCTACTTTATGAGACATTATCTGCAACACGAGAAAAAGCATCGTTAGAACAAGAGATATAAACAAGCGGGTACGTGTAGCTTGGAATCTCATTCATAATTCAAAACACAAAATTTCATTCGGTAGTACGAGTCTGAGAATCCATTCGGAACTCACACTCCCAAAATTTCATTCGGTAGTGTGAGTCTAAGGATCCATTCGGCCCTCGTACTCCCAAAGTCCCATTCGGTAGTTCAAGTCTAGGAGTCCATTCGGTACTCATCCTCCATAAGTTTCATTCGGTAATTCAAGCATAAAGTTTATTCGGCAAGAGAATGACTCACCTGGTCCGACAGTCAAATCTGATTCGGCACTATGATTGATTCGGTAGTTAAGAATTTGGATCGGCTCTTTCAAACGGTAAGGAATAACAGAGGCATGGAGCCCATACTTACAGGCAAGAGAAGGATAGCCGGACCAACCGGTTCGGCACTCGGGCCGAATGAGGGTGTCCAAATAAACAAAGCGCTGCATATGCATGCATATGCCCCACTTTGGGGGGCAAATGTTGGACGAAGTCCCACCGGACCGAGACCACCGAACCAACCCCTTCGGCACCAATCCTCTGCCACCGGACTAACTCCACTCACCACAGAATCAATCCCAACTCGACTCACCACCGAATCAATCCCAACTCCACTCACCACCAAATCAATCCCAACTCCACTCACCACCGAATCAATCCACACCCCTCTAATCACTGAACCACATTACCGAATCAAGTCTAAGAAGGCACTACCGAACCAGCCACCTCCAACCATCACCGAACCAATCAACGCCTTCATCCACTGCCGAACCAAAGCACCACCGGACCAGAACTCAACGCTCCGCCCACCATCGGACCGATCCCTGCTCCACTCACTACCGAGCCAAGGCGTTACCGAATCAACAATGCCAGGCCAGATCACATCAGCCCAGGCCCACCAGCAGCTATATACATCCAAGACCCCTACTCCTAACCTCACTCTATAAATAGAGGGGCAGGGGTACAACAATGGCAGACAAGTTTGAGAGCTCAAGCACGGACAGAACTTTCAAACAACTTTAATACACTTGTAATCAAAGCTTTGTACTTGTAATCTGAACAATAAAGGAGAATAACATATAAAGTGGACGTAGGCACATTCTGACCGAACCACTATAAATCTGTGTGTCTTTTACAGTTTAGTCCCTGCTTTTTACGTATTTGCATAAATCACCCAAATCACTAAGAACAACATAAAATCAACTAAAAACATATGACTTGGAGGTGTTTGCCCATTTTTTGTGCAAACAAGAGTAATGAAAGAAACCTAGATTCACCTACAACTTCACTAACAAACATAAAGAAACCCTTTCGAACAGGGTCATATCTCATCACATAAAGAAACCTGGATTCACCAACATAAGCTTGGGTGACACTAGATGACACAGGATCAACAGCGGCATCAGAAGGAGAAATCACAGAGAAAATAATACCTTTAGCCGAAGGGGGTAGGTTAAGACATGGTCACAAGTAGATCTGATGCAGCTTTAGAAATAAGAGTAGAAGCACGGTGGAAAACAGTCTTCGGGACCCACTTCATGATTGGAGGACGAAGAAGAAGGATCCTGTCAAAAAGCAGAATAGGTGCAGACTCAAGCTGAATACTTAAGCATCCAAAAGGTGACCGAAGTAGTAACAAGATGTACAAATATATGGTTTCTAACTGTAGCGGACATCAATAAAAGAGACATGCCCCTCAGCAATACGCACAGGAATCCTCGAAGGTAAATGCTAGTCCAGGGTAACTTCAATAAGTGATTTAGTGTACACTTGCCAACTACAAGTAATAGTATTAACATCAAAACATTTGAGCTTGCTAACAATACTAGCTAACCAATTTAGCCCAATCATGGGATGCAATACGGAGAGAATGTGAGTGAAGTAAGCCCAAATTGGGATATCAAAACATTTGAGCTTGCTAACAATACTAGCTAACCAATTTAGCCCAATCATGGGATGTAATACGGAGAGAATGTGAGTGAAGTAAGCCCAAATTGGGATAGAGATAATTTTTTCCTTTTTCATGTCCACCATAGGACTCCACATGGCAATAATGAAGGGTTGCCCAAATATAATGGAGGGATCCACCTCAAGAACACGGATCCTTTCTTCTTTTATTGAAAACTTGAAAAAGAACATGGGATTATCAAAGTGGACTTGCATTTTACCCCTTATATTCCATCGATTACAGCAATAATCTTGGACCTCATGTAATGGAGGATTACCTTCTAGAAATAAGCCAAGTAAAAACTCTGACCAAAAGTTATTTTCTGCTTCCAAATCTTCTGATGGAGGTACCATAGCTCCATTCTCCTCAATAATGACAAAAGAGTGGGGAACATACTCACCCGCATTTCTCAGCAAAGCTTTAAAATAGAAGCCTACTTGCTAACGGGTTAAGGGGACCAACACCATGCAAAGGAGAATCTGAAAATTCACCAACAAGGGAAGAGAATTGCAATCCAACAATGAGAGAAACTGCTGAACTTTGCACTTGACCATGATTATCAGACTTGAGCAAATTTGCACAACCAGGCTTATAAGGAACAGCGGGAACCAAACCAATAACAGGTGGAATATTAGAACCAACCCGACCACAAACTTGAGAACTAGGAAAATTTAGGTGCACGTGCACTTGGCATGCATATCACAGAAGCGTTCCCTTAAACTACACACGCACCAACCAACTCAGAATTACCTCCGACAATCTCAGATTCAATGGAAATCCTTACCCCAACCTTAGAACCACTCCCCACCACAAATACAGAAGTACCATCATTTTTCCACTGTTCATCCCCAAGACAAGCAGCTAGCAATGAAGTTATAGGCGTTTTAGGATTAATGCAAGCACCATCAAATGGCAAACTTAAAACAGGTGCACTCGAACCATCATAGCATTTCAAGGAAGAGTCAGAAGTAGAGAAAGGGTTTGACAATTGCAATGGATGATAGGTATAGCCTCAGCTAGAGGGCGAGCAGGGGATGCTAACAATGGGGGAAATCAATTATAGACACAGCAATGGACGGAGGAGATGACTGGAGATTGGATGAATCAAAGAAGGAATTGTAAGTATGTCTAGATCTTGTCGTAGCCAAAAGAACCTTACCACGTGTAAAGGAGAGGGATTAGGTAAGCGGGACTTCGAGCTAGGAATGGAGGGTCAAAGGGTGTAAGAAAGTGGGTCGGAGGAATTAGGCATTGGAGGGGAAGCGAGTTGGGAAGAAGCATCGAAGTAGGCAAAAAATCGCAGACGCCATTGGAAATGATATACATAAATGATTTTTAGAAAGGGGGATTACATATACATTATATATCAAAGTAGGCATATATTTTATTTAAGTATATAAATTATTAATTTTATAAGATATTAATATATACATATATATATATTAAATAAGTAAATAAAATATTATTTAAAATTTTGATTTCGAATTTCAAATAAATAAATAAATAAATTTTAATATAATTTATATGATTTTTAATATATACATACATACATATGTGTGCGTATATATATTTATCAGCTAATTTTAAGATAAAATATAAATATATATATTGTAATATTTTACATACATGAAATAAAATGTATAAACATACGTTTGGACAATATATATATATATATATATATATATATATTAGATGAGCTAATATGTATGTTGTGGTGTAAATCCCAACAGTTATACATGGACATGTTATACGTACCGATTGCTATGTTACACATGCATGTGTGCATGTGTAGACAACAAGTTTTTTCTTTCTCCCAAACATAGCAACCTTGTAAATAAGTATATAGTCAGTACGACTGGTGCTGAGTGGTTGGAATAATATTAACAGCAAAAAGATGTCTCACTATGCATATAGAGTTCTATTAGATTGATTAAACATAAAGGATAAACTACAGTAATCGGGATGGATTATGATGTTAACTATGTGTTATGTGAAGATCATCCAAAATCTATCTACCATCTATTCTTTAATTGCAGTTATAGTTGAAGGAACTGGGTCAACTCGCAACAGAAGAAATGAAGAATTTCAAAAAATTACCCTATTGGATCTTAGTTGAGCCTATGGAGCCTAGTTTAATTAGAACATTTCTAATTTTGTTTAAATAAAATCATTTATTTTATTTAAATTTATTAAAGGAAATTTTAAATAAATTTAAATGTATAGTGTATCAAATATACCTAACATTTAGTAATAAGAGTTAATATATATAAGGAAGGAAACCTTTCATTTCTTTCCCTAAAACAAGTAATTGATTAAAAGCATTAATAAGATTCAATGTATATATAGAAAAATGAAAATTTTCATTTCTTTCCCTAAAACAAATAATTAATCGAAAGCATTAATTGCATTAGATGGAGAGATAAACCGTTTATTTCTCTCTGTGTGTGTGCACGCATGTGTGACATGATAATTCATGAAGGCTATAATGTGCCCTATATAGACATTAGGATTTACATTGTAACGGACGCATTAGCTCATTTTATGTGTACTGTAATTTGTTCAAATATGTGGTTATACAATATGGCAAAACAAGATATTAATATATGTAAATTAATATATATATATATATATATGCATTATATATATATATATAATATATATATTATTGAATAAAACAGTTTCTGCCATAATAAATTTATGTAAAATAACTATATGAAAAATTACAAGTTTTATGATTTTAGAAAATCTGGAAACACATTTTGAGCTTAAAATAATTTATGTAATTTTCTTAATTAAGATAATATTTATCATTAAATAATTCATAATAGTTCGAAATCAAATTAATTTTTAAAATATGAAATCAAATTGAAAAATTCTAAAAAATTTCTAAAGGTGACACGTATTTTAGGATTAAGAAAGATTTCTGGAATGTTCTCAATTAAAAGTATATTTTAGTTAAATAATTATTACAGGTCGAAAACAAATTAATTGTAAAATTAATAAATTAAGTTATGAAAATATGAAAAAAATTATAATGGTGCTTGAGACAAAATTAAGGCTTGAGGAAAATTTCTAGAATTTTCTCAGTTGTTATATTTTTAATTAAATTGTTGATTGTAGGCTGAAAGTAAATTAATTTTAAACAATATTAAATTAAGTTTTAAAAATTTTAAAATTTACAGTAAGCTTCATGTATGGTGTAGCAAATTTAAAAATACAAAACTAAAATTTTTAACCATTAATTATTTTATACAAAATAAAAACAAACAAAAAATTAAATGATAATAAAATATGTATATACATGTTTAATAAAATATTTTTATATTTAATGATTCATAATAAGTACAAATCATCATAATAAATTTTTAAGATCAAATATATATGATATATAGTCATATATACAATTATACATATTGACAATTTGTAAATCTTTGTACATTTAGTATGTATATATATATATATATATCAAAATTAAAAATAAGTCTTCTTTTAAAAAAATTATTCAACAATAAATTGATTAACGAGATATTACAACAAGCACATAACAAATCCACTTGTAACAAACATATGTATGCACAAAAACCTTACATAATCTAAATAATAAGTAGATTTGAATACAATAGATGATTTAGATGTAAATCAACTTTTATATGATAAACTTGATATCAAAAAAAAAATAACAAATGAAAGTTCACCTCTTAATGAAGCCTTTGAGTCCAAGTTGAACAATGATTTCTCTTCTTAGAACAATTCCCAATCCGTCAAGTTGCTAATCTTTGATTGAAGACCTTCTACTACAAATTAGTATTTTTATTTTGAATTGGATTTGAGAATTTTTGGGATTGTTTTAGATAAAATTTATTCTATTAAAATGAGGAGGAGGAAGAAGAAGAAAGTGGCAGCTCAAAAAATGAAAATTAGCCTGAGATTAGGTTTTGAGATTGGTGTTTATATGCATAAGATAAGGGAGCAAATTATGTAAGTTTCTGACTAGATCTTAGCCACACTTCTCCAAACCTTAATCCTATGTTGTAGCCGCCTCTAACCTCTCTCAAACCAACTCATATCCTGTCCAAATCTCATGGGTTATAAGCCCATTCAACCCAAATTAAATATGTCAATCATATTTAACCTATTTTGTTATCGATACCTCATATCGATCAATATATTCGTAACTTTTAGAAATATATGCAACAATTTTATTTCTCAAATCAAATTCAAATTTCATAATTAATATTTCATAAATGTTAATTTATTTAATTAATTTATAATAATTATAAACTAATTAAATCGTTTGGTCTAAAGAGAATTCATCGTTTCAGTTGTGTGACTCCTGGGTGTAAATTCGGTCAGCAATTAACGTCAAACTATTCAAACATTAACGTTCACACTTCACTTAGCAGGTGGTGTGATAATATGGCCAAATTTATCGCTTAATTTTGAAAAATCTCATTTTAATTCAATAAGCGTTACCCAGCTATAACAATTATTTACACCAATTCTTTTTATCGGAACTATATCACTTTGGACTTATTGAATTTAGTAACGGTCAAAATTCCAACATCTTCCACATTAAATCTATTTTCCAAACACAAAGTTCTTGGTTCAACGATTACAAATATTATTAACTGAATTACACTGGCCAGAGATTTTGACTTTGGGTTGACTTGGGTTGATTGTGATACTAACCCCATATAACTAAGGAAACGAATCCTCTCTTGAATAGTGCTTCACTTCAAATACTTCCACTTGATCCAACGATAGTTACTCGATCATGTTGTGCCATGATTTGATTATAATCAAAGAGGAGCTTTCATATTAAAATTCATAGTATTCTCAAGTTGGAAGAACTGTGTAAATTATTCACATCGATATTTCCTGCCTAACCTTAGTTATATTAATCAACATAAAACTATCTAATGAGTCATTCTATAGTTATTCAATAACTATTGGTATGTAACCCTTGGTTGCCCTCCAGTAGTCATGAGTAATACGTTGTCCAACATTTGGCGAGTGTTACGTACCTTTGTCTCAACGGATACATCGATATCCAATCCCGATGCATCTTGACTAGGAACATTTAAAATGGTATATTTAATTTTACTGTGATAAATTACTCACGGTTGCAACACTTTGTAACTACTATCACAAAACATACCATTTATGGATTTTCTATTAAATAATTTTAATTAAGTGGAAATTAACCACAAGGGCCTCTTTAGCAAGTGTAATTAGTTTCTAGGACACACAACTGAGATAATTACTTTTAAGGACAAAATGCAAAATAATTAGTTTCTAAGACCTAAAAACCTAATAAATTATGTCCTTGAAAGTAACTGGAATGCAGACTTTATCCTTAAAAGTAATTATTCTGCTGATTTTGGCCTTGAAACTAATTTCTGTGGATGTGTGTCCTAGAAACTAATTGGACTGCAAAGTTTGTCCTTCTAGTGAAACATCCCTTTAATTAAATTAACTAGTTAATATAACCGCAATATATCAAGTATATAATTGAAAGAAAACATCTTAATTTCTAACAAGATTAGTCGACGAGTTGATATATGTAACAAATTACATAATTATCCCTATGGCATATCCCTGACTCTATCAATAACAGATTTCTATGGGCTCTTATTAAAATGAAGCTCAATCTAATTACAAACAGCAACACTTCCCTCAATATTGAAGATGAGATAGCCACCATTAAATGCAGCTTTCCTAGCAAAGATCAGGTAGCCCAACTAGCATCTTGCTGCAATGTGATGACAACCTATTGTTAGGAACTGAGTTGATGATGTTTTGATGACAACAACCTTATATAGTTATTATGCTTTACTTTATAAAATATATACTAACATTTTCATATAGATAGATATATATATGTATATAGGAAGTATATGCAGGTATTATCGAAGACTGATCAGTATAAAGACTCAAGCATCAAGATGAAGATTAGAGATTCAAGATTCAAGACTCTGGAGAATCAAGATTTCAAGATCTCAAGATAAGTGTCTAGTATTTTGTTAAAACTTCATAATAGCACTCTCATCTTTCTTCCAATTTTCTTTTGGGATGGAACCCAATTTCTATCAAAACCAGTGACTTACAAACCCACGATAAGTAGCTTACAAACCTACGACAAGTGGCTTACAAACCCACGAAAATCAAAATCATTTAAATTACTTTGTACAAGTTCTCGAGTCCTATGGAGGAGCTCTGTAGGAAGTTTCTTGCAATTTCAGTTTGAATAGATTTTTCAAAATGTTTTTAAATCTGTTTTCAAAATGTTTTAGCTTTCAAAATCATGTTTTCAAAAATGTTTACAAACTTTGTTTTAGCCTTGAAATATTCCTCCATTCCGATTTTAAAAACTTCTATTTTAAAACATCAAAACTTATTCTGATTTTAAATATTACTTATATAATTGACGGTCTATATCAATTATATATATATATATATATATTCAAAATAATGTTTTATGTTCATTCTCTATCTCAAAATATTGTTTACACACTTTATTTTGCTTCAGAGAAGTTTCAACTTGTTTTAAATTCAAATGCTTTTACAAAACAACAACTCTACAATTTTGAACTGAGCGATGTCGACATAAGGGGATACCCCATGTCGACATGGTGACAGTTGGATTCAAAATTCAAATTTCAAAAGAAGTGTCCATTCGTTCAAAAACCTTTCGCCAATGGTTATGACTGTTGTGCATCTATATAAAGGCTTCCAAAACGATTTTTTTTATAACTACTTTATTATTTTCTTCACTCTTTCTTCTCCACCATTCCATATCCATAAAACTTCATATTTTAAAGATCGTGCCATCATTCTGCCAAATTCTCAATAGGAATCATTTAGATACTCTCTCTATTTGATTTTCCATCATTCTACTAAAGATCAAAGTGCTATTCAGAGTTATAGGATTAATTTGTATTCAAAAAGTCCATAGAGTCTATCCATTCAAAAGGAATGTTATTAAGAAGTATTAGGGTGATCTTGTGTCCCGTAAATCAAGAGAGTTTACCCCAGACTCGGAGATAGGAGGGTTCCTCAAGGCCTTAGAAATTGAGGGTTGTAATTTGGATATTGGCTTATAAAAATCTATACAAGGATATTGCCTTGGTGCAGGACTGGATGTAGGAGGATTCCGAACCAGTATAAAATCCGGTGTGTTCTTTCCTTTTACTTGCTTTGTTTTACTATTTGCATTTGTTATATGTTATGTGATCATTCTGTGTTAGAATTCTGTTTAGATTTGTGTTAAAAGTTTTAATTTAGACATATAGTTCATATATTCTTTAAAACACTATTCACCCCCCCCTCTAGTGTTATTTCTGCCTTAAGATCCTTAATCCGCATCCCCAACACCTATCATTTTTGGGATAAAAGAAATAAGCGTGTATTTGAGCATCTGAAATTAAACAAAATCGAATGAGCTAAAATCATTCAAGTCGATCAAACTTATCTTTTGAGGAGATCAACGGCAAAGACAACTCGAAGTGCCAAAAATGTGGAAATTTTTACTGAAACGGGGTGTTGATTTGAATGAAAATTGATGAATTACCTTTGAGTTCAAACCCAGCTGAAGTTGAATGGCGGGGTCTTTTTCTCTTCAAAGACCGGGTTTATTTGGAGATGCAAGGATGGTTTTGTGGGATGGATTTCAATGTTTTATTATTTTTACTAATGTATAAATATTTGTAACTTATAAGTTGATATACTCTATTACTAGGTGGTGCTGTGCTCTTCTTCCTACTACTTTGGTTGGGTTTTTTAAGGAGACAAGCCACCTACGGTTCTTATACACCAATAAAAGGAACCAATTTAAAAAAAATGTGTACATATAGTGTGTGTATGTATAATATTAACTACATAATATAAAACTATATTATTAATTTACACAAAGTAATGATTTTATTTTAAAAAATATTTTGAAATGTTCTAAATGAATCAGATATCATAGGGCCAATAAAGATCCAATATGGTAAAAAAATGAAATTCACTCATTTCTTCTATTGCGAGCCAGTCTGGTTCCAACAATAGTATTAAACCCCTATAGTTTATTGGTTTAAATTAGTCATGTCATGGCTAACTAGGTAAGCTTACAACGAAGATAGTAGGGTGCCTAGCAAGGTAGTGACAAATGAATGGATTTGGGTAATTAAATACACTACCCTACCTAGCTACCGGCCTGGCCTGAATAGATATATGAGCGTGGCCCTAATAGAAAATGTCCAATTTGGATTAGGATTTGGGCTAAGTTTCAAAATTGTTTGAAAATTTAAAATATAAGATTTTAAATTTAATAGTTAAATAAAAAATAAAACGTGTACTTATTATAAATGTTATAATGTAAAATAAATTTTCAAAATGTTTGGAAACTAATTTAAATTAATTTTAAAATTTATAAAATTCATTACTAAGGTCAATAAAATATATTAATTAAATAATTTAATATATATATATATATTGTATATTATGATATGTGGTAAGTTATTTCAAAATGTGAAATTAACATAAGTATACATGTAGGTATATAAATGAAATTCGAAATTAATATAAATTTAATTAAAATTGTTTAAATAAATAAATTAATGAAAAGGTTAATTAATTAAATAATATACACATATATATTATACACGTGTTATATTAAAAGATTATATTATATAATAAATATTTAATATAAATGTTATATAAAGATAATATAAAATTGATTAAACTGTTAATTGATTAAAATTAGTTAAATAGCATTTGATTAATACAATACATAAGACTATTATTTAAATAATATGAAATACAAAAGTATATAATAATAAGACTTATATAACATGAATGTATAAATTAAAGGTGGAACATTAAGAAGCCCTAAACAGACTTAAGGAATAAAAATATATGTAAATTTACATATACCGTGATTTCTGTTGTGTCCGACATTTGAATTACAAGTGTATTTCATAAGAAATACATTATTCCATAAGTCGATATCACTCAATATAATTTATTGAAGATTATGAACTTCAATATAATGTTGTCCTCTACCGTATATTTTAATAAATTAATTGCATACTCCTTAGTTTTTAAGAAAACTCAAGCTAGGGATGTTATATGTAATATTATTAATATATTAAATATATGAGGTGAGATAACTATATGTATTTATTAAGCAAACTCAAGGTATATATACTACACTAAGGCCATCGCGATATGATAGGCATGAGTGAATAATGTCATTTTGATTTCTTGAGAAAACTCAAGGTCGAAGGGAAATTAAGACAAGGTACCAAGGGTTATAAGTTGTATACAATACAACCGATAAGAAGTTATCAACCATTCGTGGAGCTATGACTTTTTAAGCAAACTCAAGGTCAGAATTCCAAGATGGACAAGTCCTAACACCCACTGGTAAAGTCGAAAGACTTCTATGTTTTGACTTAGGGTTTGGTGAAACATAAAACACTAGTGGAAACCTTATTAGAAAAATGAAATGATAGCATTTAACCTTTCGAATATTGTATGAACATATGATGTATAATGTTATAATAGTCTACGTTGATAAATTTGTGCATATAATATGATTGATAAAACGTTTATCAATTAAGATATAAAATTGAACCGAATTGAAAGTTGACAAATAGAAATATAGCATATACTCACTAATAAATGCTTATTGCATGTTAACGTTTCAACACCTATGCAAGCGCCTGATTTATCTAATAAATACGTTCGTAATTTGGTCGCTTACATTTTTATTTGGTTGAGACCATGTATTGCATTCTATGAATTCGAACTTAATAGCAATACACGACTATGGATATTTGATCTATACTAAACTACATATAAATGTTATATCATGAACGGTCATAGTTCATAGTGTATGATATTTTGAAGAAATTGCTTCATCTGAAATAAGAAAATAAACCAGGGTGCGAGATTGGGTATTCGATTTGATTGATTACAATAAATCATATTGTGTTAAATGTAAAATAAGACCAAAACTACAATCAAAATCCGAGATTTCGATCATTGAAATGTCTGATTAGTTTACATAAGGTGCATCATATTTGATATCCTTAAATGTTAAGGATGATCAAATAAATTTTTGTAAAGGGTTCATTATGAGTAAGGGATTTCTTTTGAATGGTTCGACCATTATGAAACAAAAATGAATATACAAGTGTAGATGTGATTTAAGGTACAGTTGGGATGAAGAGAGTGAATGGTAACTTCTTCTTTTAAAGAAACATCGAAAATGAGAATTGTAACAATAATATTTTATACTTAACATTAGAACAAGAAATATGATTTCTATTTAGAAACATATTTTCGTAGAGAATTTTTTTTCCTATGAGATTTATTTCTTTGAGTTCAAGGTATTTGATCAAACAACTTTCCACTATAAAATAGTTGCAGTATATGAAACAAATAGTCTATATTAAGTGGATGACGGACCTCTGTATTCAATACCCTATTGTAGTAATAGCGGAAATAATAAAACCATGCCATATAACACTTATTGACTCCATCAAGTTACGAAGATTATTTTCGTCAAATATATCGTGCATTATTTATGAAATAATATTTGTCCTTCTGTGATGACTTAAGAATAGACATAGTTTTATTTTAATGAGAATACTATGAATACTTGTTGTGAAATAAAACTACCATAGAGGTACTTAATGCATTGGAAAATACAAAAGCATCTAAAATTATTTACAATTATTTTGGAATTATAGACTAAGCCATAGTTTTGAGAAATAATTTTTATTATATAATTATTATGAATCATTTGATACTGGTTAATTGTATCTTAAACAGTTAAGGGCTATGCCCCCATTTAATGGGAGTGTCATAAGAGTTAATGAACTCTTTGGATTGATACATATAGATGTATGAAAATGCAAGCCTATTAATACCAAAACTGTTACATGTACTTTGTAATATTCACCAATGAGTTGTCACTGACATGGACATGTGTATTTTATATGCATGTATAAGTCTATGATAAGCTCATAAAATATAAAATGGAAGTAAGTAAAATAATATTCAACAGAAATGATTCGATTTGATCAATTAGGTAAGCATATTGGAAAGAATTCCATATGTACCTAATATGAATAAAGATTCAATCCCAAATGTCGCTCCTCCTTATAATACATAATGATGTATTAATTGAACTTTGTTAGGCAAAGCAGATTAATGATGAGTGAAGTTGAGTTAAATTCTTTCTATAAGGTGTGTACTTAAGAGTAGTACACAAGGTTAAAATTAATATCATACAAAGAATAGTTTACAAAACCAAACGAGATAAGCATTTATACGAAACCTCTACATATCCTAGGCCGAGGAGTTGGCAGGTTGTGCAAGTTGAAAAACTACATGTAATAATTGTATGTAAGGGGTCTTGTATGAATCATCCCAACAGAATTCCAGGAACGATGGCCGTTGGTTGACTAATTTATGTTGTGAACATAAATACACTGTGAACTAATGAAAAACCAATTTTATTGATTGTAATCCATAAAATGCTTATGAATGCTCATTTCGTTGCACTAAGAAACAATTGTTGTTTCAAGAAATACCAACTTCGTAGAGAAGGAATTTCTTTACGAAATGTATAAAATGATTTTGGATGCGATCCAACGATATAACCAATTACAAGACATGAAATTAAATTGACCGAACCAAAATGAACACAAATACGTTAGAACTTATAATGAGTATTCTTTTATATTAAAGAGAAACTGTGAGTTTCTTGTTAATGTCTAGAATAAATAATCCTCGGTTATTTAATTAAATCATTAAGAGTACAGACTCTATGATATGCCACGATGCATAGATCCAAAATAAATTCCAAGTACTTTATTAAAACACAAATTTGATAGTTGTATCTGAAAGGATATGATCCATTAGCCACAAATGCTTCTTTAAGAGAAAGAAAAATATGGTTGGAATATAGTGAGTCACATTGATAAGAATAATACCATGAATTTAATTATTGAAATTAATATAATAGATTCTCCATTTGATGTGTTTAAGTTGGTTCGAATTTACTCACAAAATTATTTCTTAGCAAAACTTTGTGTTTGGTTCACATGTGCTGAAATTGAAATTCTAAATAATGATTTAGAATAGACTATTAGCACATAACAACCAAAGTGTCTCGAAGTTAGTAGGAGCGATATTGAGTTTATGGGCTTTTGGATATGATCCAAGAAATGATAGAAAGTATCATTTTATAAGCATCGTAATTGAATAAATATTTTGACAGAAATATCAAATAAATAGATTATTAGTCAAAATGTAGAGGAAGCATGTCTTCCTAAGAAACAATGTTAAAATGTACATAGATACTTCTAAACCATAAGTAAACAAAACATTGTTGATTGTTAGCAGTATACTTGTGTTAAAAATCAATTTTGGTTGTTTTAATACTGGACGTTAGGTTTTTAAATGACATCTTTTATAGCAAGTATAAAAGATATTTGGAATGTCCCAAACAATATGCAAGGACACTTTATTAAAATGTTTAATATGGAACATATAAGATGGATTCCTTATGCATTATCAATAGGAATTATCATACATGTTATGTTGTCTATAATATCATGATTTGTTTATGTATTTGATATACAAAGAAAATATCAAATCCAAACAGATATCAGTAAATGGTTGTTTGAGGCCTTCTCGTGTATTTATGAAATACTAGAGAAGTATTTATAGAAACAACGAACTCCTTACGAAAGTGTATTCGAACTCAAATTTCATAAGTGATATTGAGTATAATATATTAATAATAAATTCAAGTAAAGAATCCTTAAGTTAGAAATGTTCCTAATAGAAGAGATTGTGGCTGATTCAACGAAAAGGCCAAGTATATTGACTTGAATTGCTCCATAATAAAAGCAATGTATATATAATAAATGCACAAATTTATAACAGATCCGTGGGTGGTTTTAAACGTTGAGAATCTCATAAGATTATTATATGATAAAAATGTCGCAATATGGTTTGTAACAGAACTTAGAACCCACTAGAAGTCGAGAGACATACTTTTCAAATGTTCCACATGATAAAACAATTTATCAGCATCGGAAGAGTTGTTTAACAAAGTAGATAATTGAAGTATAACAGCATACCCATTCATCGTGGGCCAGGCCTAATTGGTTTTGAGGAAACATATTAAAGAAGTTGGAATAAAATTCTATAATTGACCACAAGTGCAAGTGGAAGATTGATAGTGTTAGGAGTATGCCAAGTGGGCAATTATACAATTTATCTAACTCGATAACTAATCAAGTTTGATATAAAAGGCGTTTTCTTTCTATTATATACTTAATATCATGTGTTATATTGATTAATTAAATTAAAAATATATTTAATATAAAATCCATAAATAGTATGTTTTGTGATAGTAGTTACAAAGTGTTGTAGTTGTGAGTAATTTATTACGATGAAAA
Source organism: Allium cepa (assembly GCA_030765085.1). Classification (NCBI taxonomy): domain Eukaryota; kingdom Viridiplantae; phylum Streptophyta; class Magnoliopsida; order Asparagales; family Amaryllidaceae; genus Allium; species Allium cepa. Next base: position 828,762,342 of record CM060941.1, on the reverse strand, counting down.
TACATATACCATTTTAAATATTCCCAGTCAAGATGTATCATGACTAGATCTCGATACATCTATTGAGACTAGAGTACACAGTGCTCTCCAATGTTGGGCAGTGTATTACTCATGGTTGCTGGGTCACCAAGGGGTTACGTACCAATAGTCATTGGATAACCATGGAATGAATCACTCGATTATTTTTGGTTGGTTAATATTACTAAGGTCAGATAGAAAATATCAATGATCAAATGACATAGTTCTCTTCACTTGAGAAAACCGTTGATCATTAATGTGGAAGCTTCGTTTTGATTATGGTTAAATCAACGTATGACATCCATTGAAGGACTATAGTTGGATCAAGTGAAAGCATTGAATGTGAGACAAAAGAGGATTCATCTCCTAGGTTATATAAGGTTAGTATTATGGTTAGCTGAAGTCAAATCAAAGTCAAAGTCTTTGGCCGGAGCATTTCAATTAATAATAATTGTTATAAACCAGAGACTTTGTGTTTGGACTATAGAGTTGAAATTATATACAAATATATCTTATAAGTTTCATACACACACACACACATATGTATATATATTAATAAATAATTTTAAAACCAAATATAAATGTATATATATTGTAATATTTTGTATACATGAAACAAAATATATAAACGTACATATGGACAATATGTTTATATATTAGATGAGCTAAAATGTCCGTTGTGGTGTAAATCTCAATACTTATACATGAACATGTTATACCTTGCACGGATTGCTATGTTACACATGCACACACATATGTGTATATGATACACGTATATATGTATGTATAATATTAACTACATAATATAAAACTATATTATAAATTTAAATAAAATAATGATTTTATTTAAAATTAAAATATATTTAGAAATGTTCTAAATAAATTAGACTTTATAGGTCCAACAAAGATCCAATATGGTAAAAAAAATTGAAATTCCCTCATTTTTTCTACTACAGGTTGGCCCAATCCCAATATTACTATTTTCAAAAATGATTTACTATTTTTTTTAATGTCAGGCAATGATACCAAATGAAAGTCGCTACGTGAAGTGACTTACTTGTGTAATGTGGAATAATCTATAACATGGAAAAATATAACTTAAGCGAATAATATAAGCACGCTAAAAGAAAGTGGTAAATAGAAGATTGCATCAACAAGTTTTATAGTGGTTCAGACTTTCCATTCTACATCTAATATCAAACTCTTTCTAGAATTCCACAAATCAACCCTCACTTGACCCGGAGGTACATATATCTACAATACTGCCTAAACAACTAAATATGACTTCAACCTTTGCCAAAAGGTCTCCAACAGGACTTCAACTACAAAAGGAATAACTCCAATTTTGACTTTGATGTGTTCTTTTACAACACGAAGAAGTCACTCTTCAGTACATCCTTCATATAATATCCTTTAATGATTATGAATTGAACACGAAGAAATATAGAAAGAAAAAAGTAATTTTTAATTGCTTTTGATTTCAAGGAGTACTAGATAGAATAACAATTAGAGTGGAAAACTATTGAAAACCATAAACGAATTCAGTCTATATTTATAGTACTGAGAAGATCTGTTGAAAAGTGATGATTGTTTATGAGATCACAACTTTTTATAAATGGATGTTTCTTTTCTGAAATTGGTTTCCATTCAAAAATATAGCCGTTGAAAACATCTCAAACATCCGAGTTGAAAGTTCAAACGACCGACTCTTTGTTTTTAGAAACAATTTAAAATAAGATCGGATGTTTGAATGATGCGGTCAGATGTCTGAACATATTCTAAAAAAATATTTTCATTTTTTATCTAGTTCAGACATCTGGCTTTTAGATTCTGACGTCTGGCCTTTAGATTCAGGTATGTGGCCATTATATATAAATAATGCATACTACATGGTCAGACATCTGACTTGATAGCTCAGGCATGTGAATGGCTTCAAGAAATAAAAATTATAAGAAACCAAGACATTTGATTAAATAGGTCAGACATCTGAATTTTTACAGGGTTTGTTCCCGAGATTTTATAGGCCTTTTTTGAATATTTCAGACGTCTTAAAAATTCATTTAGATGTCTGAACTTGTATAAGGATTTTATATTTTCAATTTCTCGGATGTTTGATATAATAAATCAGATGTTTTTTCTTCTGCTTTTTTAAAGTAATTTAGAGATTGAGAATTTTATTTTCGAATGTTTGAAACAAAATTTGAGTGTGTGATCAAAAGATACTGTAAAAGTACTTTCTAGACTCGCATACAATGACTCATCTAAGATATAGTCTTTATTTATCGAGCTCATCAGCTATAGTTGTTTTCCTTAGTCTTCGTAGATTGAATTTTCCTGAAATAATCAACTTGCAATATATATCAAAATGTATAATTGTCACTTCAAAAAAAGAAATAGAGGCTCTAACATTTCTCTAGGGGAAATTATATAATTCCGCTTATATAAAATGCTTGAACATTATGTATAAATCTTGTTCGACATGAAATTACATTTTTTTCTAGCATATATTTCTATTATGTGTGTATATATAAATGTAAATTGTTAAAGTTTATACATTTGGTAAGGAATCCTTAGGAATAAGTGTTTTATTGATTATAGTTGTGAATGTGTTTGTAATCATGAGTAATGAATTTTTTTATGTAAATAAATATTTGTCTTTAAATGTTCCTCGGCAAGGTGTTTTAAGAAAGGGATGTCGATTTACCATCAAGACTAGTGCATGCAATGCTCTTCATGTTATAGATGGTTATTTATTCATGGCCCTTGGGAATACCAAGAACATAATTGCAGTCATTTTGGATCAACTAAAGAAAGACTCGCAAGAGTCTTCTATAGATTAGTTACATCCAAGTCAAAATAGAGGATCTCTCATGATGATGTATAGTGGTCTTATGACTTAAGAGTATCATGGATCTTGTTTATCGAGGTCCTACTATGATGACGGTTAATCACATGATATGACTTCGTGTTAAGACCACAGTTGGGTATGAGATTGGACATACAAAGTGAAACATTACTCAAGAGGGAATCGGTTGCATCATTATATAAGTTATTGTCACTATAATTGGTTTTGGCTTGAAATTAGGAATCTCCACCTAGAGTAAAACCGGTTGATCGGTAATTGTTATCAATTGAATTAAGTAGTTTCATAGCTCAACTTTGCAATTATATAAGGACAAAATTAGGTTTTGAGCGATGAGAAAAAACCCTAAATGCTAAATGACATGGTTTTAATGAAGAAACAAATATACACAAACATCGTTGCATTAGGATGTAGCTTTAAAATGATTAGGAAGCAGGACTTCACTTAGACAACCGATAACTGTATGAACTCATCACTTTTACTGTGCTTCCACAAAGTCTGCATGGGATTTAGTATTCAAATAGTTTAAGTAATATGAGAGGACCGAAGTCGCACCTATGAGTCACACAATAGAGAATTGTAGCATTGGATTAAATGTTTTAATAAAATAATTTATAATTGTTATAAATTATTATGGAGGCGATTTATATATTATTATGTAAAAAACTTTTTCACTTATACTAAAATTAATTATTTTAAATTTTATATTTTTTATATACATTTAGTTAATTTAAATAGGTATGTAATTAATAATTTAGGTTGAAACATATATGGTATCATATATATAGTATATATCAATAATAACCGAACTAGATGCAAATAAATTTTACATATAATAGTCAGAAATATACGCGTAAGAGGAAGGGTCAAATGTCAAGAAATGAAAGATGGTCTAAGACATTAATTTCCCACTATAAATGTCCCATAGGGTCTCATTCTCCTAGGATCGATCCTAACTGAATCTAAAGAGAGAGGTTCCCTTCTTTTTCACCTCTATTAGAGCACTTATAGTTAGGTCTTCCAAACTATATCTAGAATTGAAAAGTAGTTTTTGAAGGTCGATCGCAAATTTCCAACATGTATGAATAAGGCAACTTCATCAAGGTAATTCACAATTCTAGTTTTAAATGTCCCCCGGTCTATATCATATGTTTATTATTTTCAATGAGAAATCGAAACTTAATGCATATATATATATATATATATTAGTTATATAAATATACATTTGTTAAGATTATATATAGATGTAAACTAATACCCATAGATATAATACAATATATATGTATATATGTATGTATGTATGTATGTGTATAATTTCGCCTATTTATTTTTATACATATATGACTAATATTTTTAAACCATAAAATAATTTTATATTTGTGTGTGTGTATGAATATGCATGTTAATATCAATAAAACCAATTTTTAAAACTAAATATACATACATATGTATATATTGAAAACAAATATATGTAAACGTTAATTGTTTATATTAACACACATGGAAATTGAAATATACATTCACTATATATATAATATTAAATTAAAGTTAAATAAATACCTCTAACATATATATTAAAATATATTTTGTTTGGCCTTTATTAAAAAGAATTTTTTTATTACAATTGTCGAATACAATATTTGGATAAATAAAATTTTAAGAACAAGAGTGACACTTTATTTTAAGTGGGGAACTCATTTGGATGGCTAGGGGAATCGAACCCAATACCATTTGAACCACATTGTAGAGGTCTTACCACTTAAGCTGGTGGTTTTAAAAAAACATCTTGATAAATATATTTTGATCATTATATTTTAATTTATTATTTTAGTGTTCTTTTGTAACACCCCCACCTCTGTACCCATACTATCCAAGAGTATTGCTAAGTAACACTGTCAGATAATACAAAGAACGAGGTGACTTGGGGTAAAAGGTGAATATTCTCTTGGGCTAACATTAGTACATATTTAAACATCGTATGTAACTCCCCAACAAACGTATATAATATCGACACACAGCAATATACACGTGTGCCTCCAAGATAGAACAATACACCATATACAGTAAATAGCAGAGATCACAGAGTCAATCACATCGATAATATATAATATTCAATATACAAATATAATATACATTACCAGGTCTTATACATACATGAGTCTGTATAACATAAATTAATATAAAACAATACTAAAAAACTAATCTCCATTATACACAAATAATACAACTTGGTCTCAACGTCCCTGTACCTAAAATGTCTCTGACTGATCCGTGTATTATATAAATAATAAAATGGTCATACTATATCTACAATGATGGATGTAATATAACATACATTAATAATGTAAAAAGAATAATAAATTACATCTCATAGTATCTCAAACGACATTTATAATAAACCCAAATAGGAAAGTGTCATCACCCATATAACACATCAAATCAAAATTCACATTAAACAACATCGAATGGGAGAATCATACACATCTCAAATTCGTCATCAAATCCAGAAATAATCAATAATGAGATATTCTCTAGTGAAGTCAAGCAGTAATGAAGCAATGCTTACAATCTCTCTCAATCTCATTTATAAAATACCATCAAATCAATCAACTCAATAAGAAAGAATTGAGCCAGCCCATAACAATAACGCAATGAGCAGGATCATATATCTTGACCCATAACCCTTGGAGATATGTTGAAATGTAGAGATTGTTGTTGAAGGAATTAAAGTGTTGTTCGCCAGAGAATATCACTATGTATGTATGCAGGGGATGATGTGGGATGTGGGTTTCTGATCAGGTTATGGGGTTGGGTGGATATTTGTAGTATGATGAGTATAAATTGTGGTGTAGGCTAGATTGTTGACAACGGAGGGGGTATGATGCAAGGCAATGCAATGTTGTGTGACGAGGTAGGGTGATATGCAGGTCATAGATTATGTTGATGGAAGACAGTTTATGAAGAAAATATGAAGAGGTATATATGCATTTGTATGAAGGAATGTAGTGATGAGATATTGAGCACTGGTGGGTGGTCTGATTGGGAGTGCTGGAAGGTCGCTGTAATGGTGGTGGTTAATGCAGTTGTTGTATTTTGTGCACTGTAATGTGGGAAAAATGTATATGGCGGTATCAAGGGGTAAATGTATGTGCACAAAGTGTATATGTACTGGCAGTTTGGTTTGAAACGATGATTGTTGGCAATGGAGTTGATATGAATGGCTAGGCAAGGCAAGGTGAATGATTTATGGTAGTGTGCCAGAGAAGTGGTGAGGAGTGGGGGGAGGGAAGGTTTCTAGAAATGGTTCATTGTGCATCAAGATGAGGGGATGTGCACGTCTGCACAGTAAAGAAGCAAGCAATGAATTGATAGTTTGCTGTAAAAAATTTTTAAATGAACTTGTAATTGTTAATGAAAATGTAAATGCAATAAAATAAAATATTTTTATTTTTGAAATGAACTTGTGTATATTTTTTTTATAACTAGAAATGCAAAAGCAACTAGAAAAGCTACGAGCACATAAACAAAATGAAAACAAGAATCACACTAATATACAATAATAATTTTTATTTTAGTTTTAAATGCAACTCAACACACAAAATTAAAGTACACAAAAATAAAACAACAACTAGTTCGAAGAATAGAAATTAAAATCAAATTAATTCTCCGGCAACGGCACCAAAAACTTGTTTAACGACTAATTATCCATCGAATAAGAAAATTGCTGATAAGTTTCAATTAAAAATTAGCTGCAAGCGCATGACGTACAATTTCAGTACGTGGCAAGTACAGATCGATCTGTAGAAATTTTTTTAGATTTAAGATTCTACTCGGTCAAATTAAACCAAACTTCTAAAGTTGTTTAAGCAAAAAATATGTAAAAAAGCTAGAACAAAAGTGATTGAAAATATGAGATCAGAAAACAATTTAGAGGAAAATCCACTCTCATATTTTTGTAAACCAACACATTAATAATCTATGATCTCTCTATTTTGATCTTAAATGGAATTAGTGATGTATTTATCATAAGTATGATTTATTTATGTTATTAATTAACATAACTTAAACCATCAAACTATAATACAACACATTAAACCACTTATCAATTTCAATGAAAATGAAGTCAAAGCAAAAACTATTTTAAGTATGATCTACTTACTATTGTATTCAGTAACATAAATCTTCAAATTTTGTTTCTAATTTAATTCCATGGTCAAAAATCAATTAGTAAAATGATGATGTAAATTGTGTTTATGTGGAGTAAACATAGCTCATTTGTGATTACAACATAGGCTATCAAATTCTCTTTTATAAACTTACATCAGCATTCACTTTCATGAAACATTAAAAAGAGATCATAAATGACAAGATATGTTGAATTTACGTACTTTTAGAGTGCTTCATTATCCCTAAATTGAAGAAGTTTAGATACTCATTTGTGTTATCATATCAACCCATGTAAATTTCAACATAGAAAAGCAAGCAAAATGAAAGCTAATTAGAATAAAAAGAACTAAACTACTTGCATAAAAGTAAAACTAAGCTACTAACATGAAATGAAAGAGCATGTAAAAAAAATGAGTAAGAAAATAAAACAATAAGGAAGAAGAAGTAAAAGAAAAGGAGGCTTAGGAAGCCATTTTTATTTTATATAATTTTGAGGCTACAACTTGCATTCTGATATAAGTGATTAAAAGATCCATTACATGAACATAAGAGGGCTATTTATACATACATAAAACCCTAATCCATATTTTAGGGGACTTCCCAAAATAACCCTTAGGAAGTATGGCCACCAAGTTATCATTAGTTTTTAAATAATCCATCATCAAGTATGCATGTAACTTTAGCCTCCACTAACTTGTTATTAACTATAAAATTTACTTAAAAGCAGAAGTATGAAAGAGGGAAGATAAGATCGAAGTTTTGATGAATAAATAGGCCAAACTATCTTGAAAACCTAAAAAAAAGATGTTTAGAAGATCCAACTACTTGTAAAGTGCCAAGTCCTTCGAACCGATTGAAAACAAATTAGACCTTCCACCATAACCAACCTTTCGACACATATGAGAAAGGAATGATAACTCCCAAGCCCCTTTCAAAAACAATCAATTGTGTTCCTCTCAACCACACACTAAACCTTTTGAAGGAGTCGAAGGGTTGCAGTCATCAGAGTTTAACAGCCTCAAACCTTTCGAAGGGATCGAAAAGTTCCATTTCTCGATATCCACGGAGTTCTTACCTTTTGACGAGGACGAAGAAGTCAAAGAAAGTGCGAGCAGCTCCGTGGTTACCTTTTCGAGAGCATAGAGCCTTTTGAACCGGTTAAAGCACATCCGGGATACCTTCGACTACGTCGAAAGATTCTATGAAGAAAGCAACACTCACAAGTCAGCAAAAGCAAAGGAATGAAGGAAAAGCTTTCAATAGCATTGAAGGAAAATATAGCTCTTGACAACAACAAGTAAATAAAAACCTCTCGTCAAGATCGAAGGGTTCATGAAGTTATGTTCAAAGCAAACCTTTCGACAAAGTCGAAGGGTCCATAAAGGCAAAAGAAGGGAAAACCTTTCGACAATGTCGAAAGGATCCATGCTGAAGATAATCCTTTCGATAATGTCGAAAGGTTCAGAAAAGCATATGGAAGGTAAATCTTTCGACAATGTCGAAAGGTTCACAATAGCATATAGAGAGAAGACCTTTCGACAAGGTCGAAGACAAGGAGGAACAAAGGGACGAACAAAGGAGCATTAGAGACTCATAACCTTTCAACACAGTTGAAAGGTTCATAACCTTCCGATGAATTCGAAAGGTTTACGGCGACATATAAAGGGGAACCTTTCGACTCAGTTGAAAACATAAAATCAAAAGGAGGATCGTCTACATCTATAAATAAGACCCAAGGGGTCCAATTTTGGGGGCCGGATTCTGGATACTGAATTCATCTTTTTTCTCCACTTTAATAGAGATAATTGTACTTGTAAAAACCCTAAATTGAATTGGGGAAAGAGCTCAATTTCTTGTAATTCATTTTAGATATGAATAAAATGAAGATGGCTCGTTCATGATGGATATTGGCAATGCGAAGAATCATTTAGATCATTAGCTAGACTAATGATCAATTGCACATGATTTCAACCTTTTTCTCATAATCTCTTTTGATCAATGCTACGTATAAGATCGACTTAGTCATTCCCTATTGATATACGTCATCATTGAAATCCATACTTAACGTGGATAATTAAAGCAATGATGACGTATCGCAAATGTTGAATGCATGTATATAGGAATAAATAAATTGGTCGTACATAAGAAGAGAAAGGGGTTAAAGATATAAACTGGGACTGCCTCTAAAGGAGGAAAACCTTTCGTATTAGTCGAAAGGTTTACTTCCTCATGGAATCCTAGGTAATATATCTTATAACCGCTCATGATGGACTTCATTCGAAGGGAATCTACTTCCTTAAGCATTAGTGAACCCTTCGAATTGATTCCGTAGAATGAAAATAGACATCAAAGGGGCTAAAAGCAGTTAGGGTTGGTAAATGAGCTATGCATCCCCTTACAACAATGTCGAGAGTTTTCATACATTACCTTTCGGCATGATTAAAAAGGAAGTAGTAGACATCAACCACAACTGCTTCCGACTCCAAGGGGAGATGGAACTCAATAAATTACTGATTTCTGGAAGCTAAATGACTGATAATTATATCAACCTAATCGAAAGGTTGGAATAGCCTTGTCACGCCTTTTAACAAAGTCGAAAGATTTGGCAACTTACTTCCATACCAACCTAGTCGAAAGGTTGAAGTGATCTTGTTAACAACCTTTCGACAATGTCGAAAAGTTGAGCTATTTCCTTCTACACCAACTTAGATGGAAGGTTGGAGTGGTCATGCTAATAACCTTTCGACAAGGTTGAAAGGTTTGACAATCTAGTATTTAAACAACCTGGTCAAAGGGTTAAAGTTGTCTCATTAACCTTTCGATAAGGTCGAAAAGTATGACCATACGCTGTTCCTTTTCATCCATATCAACTTGATTAGGACATATTATCCAAAAACACACTTTCAGAAATGAAAATCATCTCAACCACATGGTTATGTTCAAACAAAATTATCTTATCAAAGCATTGCGGATGTTCGTATTAACATTTTTGGCGCTAGAAGGAGTGTAACAACAAGGAATTTTGGAGATTACCGTTAATATTATATTACAATGCAAATTATAATTTAATATTGTGTTTAAAAATGAATTGGATAATAAAATGAGGGATTATATTGTTTATTTTACATAAATAATACCTTGATGAATGTAATTTGGGATTTGAAATTTAAGTAAGTCGTATTATTTTGTTTGAAGGCTATTTCAACTTTGGATGGTTGAAATAAGTGAAAATGAATGAAAATAAAGTTTGGAAAACTTTATTTATGGATTTGGGTTGAAGATAAATAATTGTGATGGTTTAATTTGAGTTAATTAGTAGTATTGGAAATTTATTCCAATGTTAGCCTTTTATTGTAAAATAAAAGGAACAATATGAAGAATATAAAATTTAGAAGCGTAATTAGGTTGGAATGATGTTTTAATGCTATAAAAATGTTAAAACATTTTAGTACACTTCATTTGACTTAAAAATAAAAATTATTTGGCTGAAATGGATGAAAATAGTGATTTTTCACTAAAAATGAGAATACAGGGAATTAGGCTGAAGGAAAAACCTGAGAACACTTTTATTCTGAAGGACAGAAGTTTTAAAATTTAGTCTGAAGGACAAAAAATGATATATTCATATAGCATTGCACATCCATAATGCTATATTCATATAGCATTACACAGCTGCTTGTTTGTGTATGCAGAAACTTATAAAATTGTGTTGTATATAGCGTTATAGATGTGTAATGCTATATGAATATAGCATTATGGATGTGTAATGCTATATGAATATATCATTTTTTGTCCTTCAGGCTAAATTTTAAAACTTCTGTCCTTCAGACTAAAAGTGTTCTTAGGTTTTTCCTCCAGCCTAATTCCCTCATGAGAATATAGGTAAATATTGTTAAAAAACTATGTTATATGGTAAAATATTATTTTTAATTGGAAAGTTAAATTTTTTATGTCACTAACATGTTCCCTTTATTAAAACATGAACAATGCAACTTGTTTCATGTGATTTGAAAATTTTATGCAAAAGTTATGTGTAAATTACTAAAACCCATATGCATATTTAGTCTAAATATTTTTCTAAGTGTGAGAATTGAGCTTATAGGGTTATTTTGTGCCCACAAACCCTACTTCTGGAATATTCAAAGGGATATACGTTCATTTCTCTTTGACTATTGTTTACAGTTAAACACTTTTCTTCTAAAAGCTTCAATATTCTAAATAATGGCCTCCATATGAAGAAAAATCAAAATTCACTCATTCTCTTGCAAATTCAAGGTCTAATTCAAGTCACAAACATAAGAGAAGGTAATCTCCTACGTATTTAATCTCAACATCCATATCAATTCTCTGATTTGATTCACTATAATTGAGTTTTGATATTTTCCTTGTTTGCATGTTGTTTCTATAGCTTCTACAGGTTTCTAATTACTAATCCAAGGCCAAAGCTCTTTTCTTTGCAAGAAAAATCATTTAATTCGCTGCAAACAAACCCTAAGGTGAGTAATCTCACTCATTCTAGCTGTAAATAATATTGGTTATTCACATTTAGTGTAAAATTGGATGTTTGGAGCTATAAAAATCAAGTTTTGATCATATTTTGTGCTCAATCCAAAAACTGAGTTATGTCCATCTTTGAAGCTGAAACAGATTGGGCCATAATTCTTTCACTTCTTAACCAAATTCAATGACCTTAGATGTTATGGAAATCTTAGACTAGGAGCTACAAGTTTCATGTTTTGAGTTCTCCAAAATTTTGATGTTTGCTTGCTCAAAATTATGCTTGTTTGTTGTTGTCCTGAGAGCAAATTGACAGCAACAACAATCACAGCCCTGAGAAGTGTTTTAGCCATAAATTACTCGTTTCTTATCCGATTTAGGTCAAATTTCTTTTTCTAGGAACTAGATTAATTAAGGAATAATTTCTTTTCAAGTTACATTTCGGTATTTTACCATTTGATTGAACTGAAACAAAAACAGAAGTATAGTTCAGTCTTTGAAAGAATTTCCTGAGTTTGAATCTGATATTGTCTGAGCTATATCTTTCTCGTTTTTGATCGGAATTCGATAATTTTTAATGTTCCAGAAAGCCCAAATCATAATGTATTGATTTTTCTATAATTTTGAGGTTAACTATGTCAAAATCGAATTTTTCTGCTGCTATCCCGAGAGCTAATATTTGCTCTGTGTTTGAAACTGAAACGAAATTGGCCATAGCTTCTTCGTTTCTTAATCGGATTTGATAATTTTGCATGTTTCAGAAAGCTAAGATCATGTGCTACAAGTTTCATTCATTGTGTTTTCTGGAATTTGAAGTTTTCTTGGTTGAAATTATGGTTGTATGTTGCTGTCCAGAGAGCAAAATGACAACAACAACAATCATTGACCTTAGAATTGTATTAGCTCGTTTTTGCACTCATTCTCTTTTGGTTTTGATGATGTTTTTTAGATATTTTGAGAGCTATGATGCCTATCAACAGGCTAGATATATTCGGAGAATTTGAAATCCAAATTTAAATGGAATTTGAATTGATTTTGGGTTAAATTTGAATTGAACTCGTATTGAATTCAAGTTGCCGGTTATGAGATATCCCTATTAGTTTTCGTGCTTTCGAGAACGATTTTCACTAAACCATTTTTGAAATACATGGAAATTTCAAATTATTATTATATTGTGTTTTCTAAAATTATTTTTCTAAATAAAGATATATTTATTTCCTATAATAAAAGAATTTCAAATATTGGTTTTAATAATCGTTTTCGGAAAATCAATTTAAATTCCTGTTTTCTCTAATAAATTATTTTATAAATAAAATTACTTATTTTTATGAATTTCGGAGATATGAGAAAGACAATTAAATGGTAAAGTAAAACATATGATATGTGACACATGGATTTGCTTTATCGCTTAATATCGGACTTATACAATCGAAATCCTTTCGGTGAACTGTTTGAGATGATTTAAGATGTTATTAAATTTTGGGTAGATTATATGGTCCGAAAACTCCAATTTAGGAGTATGTTTGATGAAGGACCATTTTTAGATGTATTTCTTAATCGCCGTTGAAATGAGGTGAATTAAGAGCTATAAATTCCTATTTGGAATTATTGTAATAAATAACCATATAGATGTTATTTTTACTTGCTGATGAGATGAGGTAAGCTTCTTTATGACGATTTTACGATGTTGAGATGTATTATGATAGTTTTTACTTGTCAATGAGATGAGACAAGTCACGGTGCCACTAGTACTCGTCAATAAGATGAGACGAGTAGGGTATTTGTATTTACTCGCCAATGAGATGAGGCAGAGTATATTTTCATGATGTTTAGGTAGTTTTACTAGTGTGGTACCAACTAACGGATAGTAAACTATTAGGTGCGAACGTATGGTATGGGATGTATGTTAACACCTATTGGGTTCCTATCCGAGAAGTTGAGACACATTCACGATGTTTACTAGTACTACAGACCACGAGTACTTGATTGGAGTCATCACGATGTAGTTGCTACTCCGATCATCACGATGTTATTAACTCGAGTCTTTATGACTGGGAGTCATTTTTATGTTATAGACTACAGTCATTCATGATGTTCACGACGTTAAGATGTTATTTGACCCCAGTCATCATGATGTTTACGGTACCAAATAGTAGTACTAGTCACGACGTAGCACGCATAGCATTGCTTCGGCGTGCAATCTAGGATCTGGCCAATCAGGAATTTCTTTACGTTTTGATGTTTTAGACTTCACTGTCTTTAGATGATTATTACATTGATAGCCTAGTGCCAGATGAGATGTATGCATATATGGTGAATTCATTTATGATGTTACTCTTTGATTGAGTTATTTGCATTATGAATTGATGATTTTATAGAGTACTTGATGTTAAGATGGAGTTGAGATGTATTTATATATTTATACCGATGAGATTATGAAGAATCTTTTATGATGAGTTTTAGTGATGGATTTGAGATGTATCTATATTCATATCGATGATATGAGGTATGAATAAGTATGATGCTTCTTTTATGATTGGGTTTTATGTTTCTATGAATGATCCTTGGGATGTGCCGATGAGATGAGGCATATCCATATTCGTTTTATTCTATGTATGAAGAATATGTACCTTTGATGTATTGTTATATTAATGACCACTTTTAAGAAGATAGTTGAATCATTTAAAGTCATTATCCATATTCATTTATACCGCCAATGATATGAAGCGAAAGCGATGTTTATTGAGTCTTATCTTTAAAACTTTGTTTGTCGATGTTCCATTTTCTTAAGTGTCAGTTATGCCACTTAAGTATGACTTTATCATCATGATCAGTTCTACTTGCCAAGAAGAGATGTTGTCCTTTTTTAAGATGTTGAAACCCTGTTTAGGGAATGACATCCTTTAAGAAAAAGGATACCATAGCTTTCACCCACTTATCCTTATCGATTATTCTGTTCAATTGATGATTTTAGCTTGATGATTTTAGCTAGCCCGACCCGTGTGTTTTCACTCGGGTCAGACCGAGTTGGTTACAGGTTTAGTCCTATTTATTGGACTTTCTATTGCTTGATGCTTCCCCATGGATCCTGAAACTCCATCTTTAGATGTTTTGTTCCTTTGTGTAGCATTTGAGTTGCTATCCATTGACTTGTACTTATTGAGTGGTCGTCATACCACATTGATGTAATATTTGTATTGTATTTGATGTACCACTGTATATGAATGTATATGTATATTTGTTACTGTTCTGTGATGAGTTATTCATTTAGTTACGGTGTTTTATTCTGATAGATCCATAGCCATCTATAGCTTTGGATTGATTATTTATTGAATATGTCAATCCATTTGAGTTGAAAAAAATAGATAGCATTTGTCGACATGTTCAGTAGATAATTAAGACAAGTTTATAGTTGGTCGCCCTTAGCCAGCCTTATTCTCCGCATTAGCAGACAGAATTACTATGTAATTGGTAAATCAAATGCTATCACAGATTGGTAAATCGAATGTTCAAGGAACATACAAGGTTATAGTTGGTCGCCCTTAGCCAGCTCTATAGTTGGTCTAAAAATGCGGGGGCCACTTATCAAAGACTGGTAAATCGAATGTTCAAGGAACAGGTTGGAAGAAATATGGAAGTTTATGTTGATGACGTGCTGGTAAAATCTAGCGAACCTGAAAACCATCTCAAGGATCAGAGGAAACGTTCAAAATATTGCGGAGGTATCAAATGAAGTTAAATTCGCAAAAGTTCTTTCGGGGTCCATTCTAGAAAATTCTTGGGCTACCTGGTAAGGGCATAAGGGATAGAGGCAAGTCTCGACCAAATTCAAGCTATAAGGGATATGGCTGAACCAAAAACTAGTAAGGAAGTGATGAGCTTAAATGGAAGAGTAGCTGCCTTAAGCAGGTTTATCTCCAAAGCTACTGATAAATGCATACCTTTCTTCGATGTAATTAAGAAAAGGAAGAACTTCGAATGGGGAGAAGATTGCAAAAAGGCTTTCTTGGAATTAAAAAGCCACTTAGAGAAACCACTGATACTTTCAAGACCCGAGAGTGGTGAAACTTTGTATCTATATGTGGCAGTATCAGAACATGTGGTCAGTTCAGTACTCATTCGAAAGGACAAAGGAGCACAACTCCCGGTATATCATGTAAGAAAGCGGTCGAAGGATACAGAAGTACGATACCTAGTTATAGAGAAATTAGCTTATTACTTGATTCTTATAGCTCGAAAGCTTAGAGAATATTTCCAAGAACATTCGATCAGGGTATTGACAATTTTTCCTCTTAAAGTAATTTTTAGTAAGCCTGAGACTTCAACGAGATTGGTAAAATGGGGAATTGAACTTAGCCAATATGAAATAGATTTTCAACCAAGGGCTGCAATCAAAGGCCAGGCCCTAGCAGATTTTGTTAATGAATGCACCAGCTTTATAAAAGAACAATCGAAAAAAGAGAAAGACCAAAAGCCCATGTGGCAACTGTTTGTGGATGGGTCATCAAATGAGCAAGGTGCCGGAGCAAGATACGTAATTATAACCCTAGACAGACATCGATTACACTATGCCATGAAGTTAGGATTTCCCGCAACCAATAATGTGGCAGAATATGAGTCAATGGTAGCGGGACTAACTTTGGCATTAGAATTGAAAATCCTACGGATACAGATTTTCAGTGACTCATAGCTAATGGCCAATCAAGTGAAGCAAGTATACCTAAAAAAGGACCCCAAGCCGTCTTTATATGTGAAGAAGATATTGCAAATGCTCGCCGTATTTGTGGATTTTTCAGTAAATAAAGTTCCAAGGGCAGAGAATGCACAGGCAGACTCTTTAGCAAAATTGGCTTGATCATGAGGAGCCCTTTAAATACGAATTGTTCCCGTTGGATATCAAGAAAAGACGAGCATTGAAAAAGAGACATCCGAACAAGGAAAAGAATTTTTGGTTATGACAAGATCTCAAACCAAATTTCAGAGGAGAGAAGAAATAGAAAGTGGTAATGAGCTGACAAATGAAAGGATGGACCTACCCAGTTTAGATAGCATGTATGATAGGACTTGGATGTCCCCCATTGTTGAGTATTTAGTTACAGGGACATTACCAATCGATAAAGGTGAAGCAAGAAAAATCAAGAGGTAGGCTCTAACTTTTGTTAAAAAAAGCGAAATCCTCTATAAAAAGGGATATGCTCTGCCTTATCTTCGTTGTGTGAGCATGAATGATGGAATGAGATTAATGGCTGAAGCACACGAGGGGTTGTGTGGTGATCATTCAAATGGAACAAAGCTTGCAAAGAGAGTAATGAGGCAGGGATTTTATTGGCCACACATGGTGAGTTGAGCAACAGACTATGCGAAGAATGTGAGAAATCCAAAAGTTTTCAAAAATACCCAGGTTGCCTCCAAGTTAATTAACTCCAATCACAAGTCCATTGCCCATTGAAGTTTGCTGATTAGATTTGATCGGCCCATTTCCAATTTCAATAGGAGGAGCTAAATATGTCGTAGTGGCTATCGACTATTTTACCAAATGGCTTAAAGCTGAACCACTACCAAAAATCACCTCAGGAAAAGTATTAAGATTTTTCATTAAGAATACATAACCAGGTTTGGAATTCCTAAAAAGATAATCTCTGACAATGGGACGCAATTTGAAAGCGAAGAATTCTCTCAATTCTGCCACAAAAATAGGATTATTAAAAAAATTCCATCTGTTGCACATCCAAAATCTAATGGCGTAGTTGAAGCTGCAAATAAGGCCATAAAACCATTATGAAAAAGCGGTTGAATAGAGCAAAATGAATTTGGGCAGAAGAACTACCATTAGTGTTATGGGCCTACCGAACATCTACTAAGACGGCAATGGGACATACCCCGTATTCTTTGGCATACAGATATGAGATATTGCTACCAATCTAAATTGAAAACCCTCACACCAAAGGATTGCCTATGCATTTGATAAAAACCAAGAGTTGAAAAAAGAATCACTAGATTTGATACATGAGTTAAGAGATGAAGCAGCGGTAAGAACCGCCGAATATCAAAGAAGAATCTCTATGTATTACAACTCAAGAGTAAGGACTCGGTCATTTCAAGAGGGTCATTTGGTACTCCGTTAAGTAATGGCCAAGACTTATAATCCGGTAGATGGACCCTAGGACCAAACTGGGAGTGGCCATTAATCATATGCAATGTAATCCCACAGGGAGCCTACAAATTATGTCGCCCAGACAGTAACATGGTGCCTAGAACATGTAATGCTCAATATTTAAGGCCATATTTTCCAAAGATCGATTAATAAAGAGCTTCTTTCAGAAAAGAGAAAATCTACATGGTTGGGAGTGAAAAGCTCCTCATGTTTGGACACTACCTAAGATGGTAGTCTACCTAAGATGGTAGAAAAGCCTCTGTCCGCACCGAGATGGCCATGGCAGAGCACCTCCTGGAGGGAGCACAGAGTAAGCCTTTATCCGTACTATAAGATGGCCAGGTTAAAGCATCGAACAAGCTCTTATTCGCGCCACGCTATAGCCAGGTTAAGGCACCTCCTGGAGGGAGGACGGAGTAAGCCTTTATCCACGCAATAAGATGGCTAGGTTAAAGCATCGAACAAGCCCTTACGCCACACTATGGCCGGGTTAAGGCGCTTCCTAGAAGGAGGACGGAGTAAGCCTTTATCTGTGCCATAAGATGGCCAGGCTAACGCACCGAATAAGCGCTTATTCACGCCACGCTATGGCTAGGTTAAGGCACTTCCTAGAAGGAGGATGGAGTAAGCCTCTATCTGCGCCATGAGATATCTAGGGTAGAGCACCGAACAAGCCCTTGTCCGTACCGCAAAAGGGCCAGGGAAGGGCGCCTCCTGGAGGAAGGTCGGGTAAGTCCTTGGTTCCAGCCTCTAAGATGAGCTAACCAAGAGCACCGGACAATAATAGACTAAGATGTCCAAGCCCAAGAAGAGGCTCAATCAATAATGGACTAAGACGTCTAAGCCTAAAAGGAGGCTCAATCAACGTTAGACTAAGGTGTCCAAGCCCGAGGGGAGGCATAATCAACTAAGGACTAAGATGTCCTAGCTCAGATAAAGGCAGCTTATCTTATGATGGGCTATGACGTCCAAGCTCAAAAGGTAGATAATCAATTTATTTCTATGCAAATCCTGAAGGGTTCTTATATATCGAAAAGGACAAAAGAAAAGGAGTAAAACGACTCTCCATTGATTAATACCCGAATCTGAGTTTCGGGACTTTCTTAACATCATCTATTAATACCCGAATCTGGGTTTCGGGACTTTCAAAACATCATCTATTAATACCCGAATCTGGGTTTGGGGATTTTCTTAACATCATTTATTAATACCCGAATCTGGATTTCATGAATTTCTTAACATCATCTATTAATGCCCGGATCTGGGCTTCAGGATTCTCATATATGAATTTCAAAATCTAATACCCAAATCTAGGTTTTGGGATTTTATCAATTGTCATCTCTACTAAGCCCAAATCAGGGCATGAGAACATTATTGGTTATTACAATTCTTAATACTCGTATTTGAGTTTTGGAATTATTATCTGATTTTGCCTAAATACCCTAATCTTGGTACATGACATCTATTATGAAGACTATTTTCATAAGCTTCTAGTTATTCGAAATATGCATTAATACGTGCAAGGGATTTCCATTTTAAAAACCATCTGCTTACACGAGTATGTTCCCTATGGGTCGATGATTCTTACTGCAAAGAGAACTGACTCGAATATATCCTGATATGGACTCAAAGTTTAATACGGGAATCATACTACTAATTCTTCTTTAATTGGCTATAAAAACCTGAATCTAGGTTTAGAAATATCATATATAAAACCAATAATGGGATATCGCTGACTAGATTTTAAATATCACATGAAAAATTTCTAAACTTCACAAGTTAGTACCATAATCTGGGATATATTTTAGGATGATACGATGTAATTGAATCTGTTGCATGCAACCAAAAATCTTGAACGGATCTTATTAATGCCAAAACTGAAAGTTGGCGTTCATAAATTCAAAATGAAGCTTATAAGGCGAATAAGGGCATTAATACACTGATCAATGAGTGACCATACATGTAAGTATAATAATAACAATGGTGCTTTTAATTTTGAATTTTGCAGGGAAGACAAAATTATGAAAAGTAAGAGGATATGGAAACTTTTTCCTAAAGAACGAAAGCCTTTTTCATACAAAGAAGGGGGAAAATGTTAACCATAAAATCTACTTAAAAGAGAAAGTATGAAAGAGGGATAATAAGATCGAAGTTTTGATAAAGAGATAGGCGAAGTTATCTTGAAAGACTAAAAAAGATGTTTAGAAGATCCAACCACTTGTACAGTGCCAAGTCCTTCAACCCAGATGAAAACAAATAAGACCTTCCAGCATAACCAACCTTTCGACACAGATGAGAAGGCAATGATAACTCTAGATCCCCTTTCGAAAACAATCAATAGTGTCCCTATTAACCACACACTAAACCTTTTGAAGGAGCCGAAGGGATGCAATCATCAGAGTTTAACAGCCTCAAACCTTTCGAAGGGATCAGAAGGTTCCATTTCTCAGTATCCAGGAAGTTCTTACCTTTTGATGAGGACGACGAAGTCAAAGCAAGTGCAAGTAGCTCCATGGTGACCGTTTCAAGAGCATAGTAAGCCTTTCAAACCGGTTAAACCACATTTGGGATACCTTTCGACTGTGTCGAAAGATTCTATGAAGAAAGCAACACTCAGAAGTTAGCAAAAGCAAAGGGATGTAGAAAAACCATTCAATGGCATTGAAGGAAAATACAGCTCTCGATAACATCAAGTAAATACAAATCTCTCGTCAAGATCGAAGGGTTCGTGAAGTTATGTTCAAAGCAAACCTTTCGATAAAGTCGAGAGGTCCATAAAGGCAAAAGAAGGGATAACCTTTCGATAATATCGAAAGGATCAAAACAGCATGTTGAAGATAAACCTTTCAAGAATGTCGAAAGGTTCAGAAAATCATACGGAAGGTAAACCTTTCGACAATGTTGAAAGGTTCATAACAACATACAGAGAAGAGACTATTCGACAAGGTCGAAGACAAGGAGGAAAAATGGGATGAATCAAGGAGCATAAGAGACTCGTAACCTTTCGATACAGTCGAAAGGTTCATAACCTTCCATGAAGTCGAAAGGTTTAAGGCAGCATATAAAGGGGGACCTTTTGGCTCAGTCGAAAGCATGAAGTCGAAAAGGGAGCCACTTGCATTTATAAATAAGACCCAAGGGATCCAGTTTTGGGGGCCGGATTCTGGATACTGAATTCATATTCTTTTCTCCACTTTCATAGAGATAATTGTACATGTAAAAACCCTAAATTGAATTGGGGAGAGAGCTTAATTTATTGTAATTCATTTTAGATATGAATAAAAGGAAGATGGCTCATTCATGATGGATATTGGCAATGAGGAGAATCATTTAGATCATTAGCTAGACTAATGATCAATTTCACATGATTTCAACCTTTTTCTCGTAATCTCTTTTGATCTATGCTACGTATAAGATCAACTTAGTCATTCCCCATTGAAATACGTCATCACTGAAATCCATACTTAACGTGGGTAATTAAAGTGATGATTATGTATCACATACGTTGAATGCATGGATATGGGAATAACTAAATTGATCTTATATAAGAAGAGTAAAGGGATTAATGATATAACTTGGGACTACCTCGAAAGGAGGAAAACCTTTCCACTTAGTTGAAAGATTTACTTTCGAGTGGAATCCTGGGTTATATATCTTATAACTGCTCATGATGGACTTCATTCGAAGGGAATCTACTTCCTTAAGCGTTAGTGAACCCTTAAAATTGATTCCATATAATGAAAATAGACATCAAAGTGGCTAGAAACAGTTGGGGTTGGCAAATGAGCTATGCATCTTCTTACAACGATGTCAAGAGGTTTCATACGTTACCTTTCGGCATGATTAAAAAGGAAGTAGTAGACATCAACCATAACTGCTTTCGACTATTATGGGAGATGGAACTTAATAAATTACTGATTTTTGGAAGCTAAATGACTGAAAATTATATCAACCTAATCGAAAGGTCCAAATAGCCTTGTCACACCTTTCGATAAAGTCGAAAGAATTGGCAACTTACTTCCATACCAACCTAGTCGAAAGACTGAAGTGATCTTGTTAACAACCTTTCGACAATGTCGAAAGGTTGAGCTATTTCCTTCTACACCAACTTAGACGGATGTTGGAGTGGTCATGCTAATAACCTTTCAACAAGGTTAAAAGTTTTGACAACCTAATATTTAAACAACCTGGTCGAAGGGCTAAAGTAGCCTCGTTATCCTTTCGACAAGTTCAAAAGGTATGACCATTCGCTGTTCCTTTTCATCCAAATCAACTTGATTAGGGCATTTTATCCAAAAACACACTTTCAGGAACGAAAATTATCTCAACCACATGGTTATGTTCAAACAAAATTATCTTATCAAAGCATAGGGGATGTTGATGAGATTTTTTGTTAACACTTGAGCATTAGCTCTAAACTGTAGATTAAGGTAAGTGGGTAGGTGGAGTCCACTATAATGCATGTGTTGAATTATTTCCATCTTCATTCCTTTATTTCCATCCTTGTGCATGTATATTTCCATGAGAACATCTTTGTATTTCCATCTAAAATTCATATAATTAAAAAGAAAATGTGCAAATAAATATTCTCAAGATTAATTCAAGCACAAAATTACTATTTTACCTCCGTTTCTAGTCCATTTACTCAATGCTCATATATCACACTCGCTCCTTCAATATTCTATATAACGAGTCCAAAGAATAACCGAAGAAACATTACCGAATGCCACGTCTCAAACGATATTATAACTCTGTTTATTCATATTCTTCATCAAATAGAATAGAAATCATCACGAAGTAACTTAAAAGGATGTCATCACTGTAAATCATAAATCAAATCCATCTCAACGGTAAATTGCTTATGATACCAAATCAATATTGAGAAGACGTAAAAACAGAAAAACTTAGAAACCATACTTAAACACCTTTATAACTCATATTAAAAAGTTCATTAATAATTACATTATTAGTGAAATAATCTTCAAAATATTTAAAGTAACTATCTGTGAAGTTCTCATAATTTTATATAATTTATAAGCTTTAAATAAATAATTTAAACTAAATATAAAATTTACTTTCCAATAATTTATAGATTTCTCAACCTTTTATATTTCTCAAATATTAATTCAATAAACACTTATATTCTCCACGTCAATGTATAAGGAAAGATTGATCCGGAATACTACAAAATAGATTATCTGAATAGATATAATTATAAAAAAATTAAGTTAATATAATAAATCATTCAACAGAATAAATTCCTTTTTGATAACATTACTAAAATTATTCAATTTTACAAAGTCATCAAATAAACTAATTTCAAACCAATAAATTTATAATAAGGAAAGTAACTTTCAAAACTTTAAAAATAGAATTTTATAATCCAAATCGCCTTTTTAAAAATATTCCTAGACCTATTGTATTAAATATATATGTTACAAAAGAATTTCCTTTTCGGAAAGTATTTTTATAAACCTCTCGTTTATAATTATAAAATTCCATACATTCCAATATATTGAAAATTCTCTATTTAATTTATAAATCAATTTTTATTTCTAAAGCAATTCATATAATCCCGAAGCTTTCAACAAAATCATAAATGTGGAAAATTAATAAATCATCAAAAATAAAATTCATGGAGTAAAATTCTCTAATAATGAACAACAAAACAACAATATAAATTTTATCGCGTGACCGAGTTGGATTCCATCGACTTTTGGCCATCTATACTACATACACAATATAAATAATATTACACAAATTAAAATTCCAATGGACAACATCTTCTTTGCATTTCGAACATTTAAGAAACACAAACTCCATTGTCGAAACCAATAACATCCAATATCACTATAATCATTTCATCCAAACAACTCAATCAATTTAAATTACTAAATCAAAATTCAATGTTAACCATGAACAAAGAAACGAACACAAGGGGAATAATTATCCTAGATACAGTAATGTGAGTTAAATAGAATAACTCACTCAAATTGGTAAATGCAACATCCAAAATCAAAGCTTCACAGCCTTGCACGTTGTCGCTCAATAGCCCAAGCCACCAAGTAGTCTTTGTTAATGCACCAATTGACACAGCTCATCCATTCATTGACCAACAGCCGCCTTCATCATTAACCAAAAATTATCGATACCATCACCAAATAGCAACCGTTGCCATTACCAAAACCCATACGCACGCACGAAGTAGCTCCCCAAACATTTGACCCAGGCACATCACCTAACTATCAACGCTTCGCCTTCGTGGCTCCCTCCATGCTCGCATCGTTCGCCTGCTCAAGTTGTGTGATTATGGAAAGCTCACGATTTTATTTTCTTTTCTTTTTTTGAATTTCCTAATGTTCGAATCAATTTAAGAAAGGCCAGGGTAAAATAAAAATGAGGTCTGGTTTGTATTAAAATGAAAGGCAAGATTTCCCCAAGCACGCAATAAAGAAAATTGGGTTTGGGCTTAGGCTTTGATTTTTAATTCAATTTATTTTGGGATTAATTTCCTTTGCATTTATATTTAAATATTATTTATTATCATTTATTTTATAATACACTTCGATACCATTTAAATAGATTTACACTTCATTTTACAATTATATTTGGATAACCACACGATTCAATATTTGTTTGTTTTTCTTTGATTATTCATAAAGTAAATTTATTTCAACTATTTCAATCATATAAAAATTATTTATTCTTTAAAATATTTATGATTAATTAAAACATTTTATTCGGTTTTAATTTATTATTTGAAAATAATTTATTAATTAAATTCAATTTATTAAAACAAAATCTCTTGTTAAATAAAATTCAAATAAATAAGAATTTATTTTTTGAATAATAATTATTAAAATCAAATTAGAACTATTTTATTTTAATTAAATTTACGTACAATTACGGCATAGAAAGCAAGGTTGTTACATCTTCGCTCATTGAGGATCACTCTTTACTCAAAAAATATATAATAACATTCAAATACTGGTTTTATCTAAATTTTATATTCTTAAATATTAGGATATAATTTGAACATAAATATAATTTCTATTACAATTAGTCAAATATATACATAATGCATACTTCTTAGCTTAAGTTTGCATTTGTAGAAAAAAATGGGCAAACGCCTCTAATCGATTAGTTGTAATGCTGTGAATAAGGGATGCATAACATATATAATATATTTGTACTGTGATTGGTTTTTCACATGGCATATCACACATAGGTTATGTAGAAAGTAAGTTGCAGTAAAGTAAAGAACACAAAGATTTATAGTGATTCGGCCAGAATGTGCCTACATCCACTATCCATTTTCATTATTCTTCTTATAGATCTTTGATATAATATTTGAGATACAAGATAGAATAGTCTGAAGCTCAATAGAGAGTAACATATAACTCAAGGAAGTATGTTTGGCTATTCCTATTTGGTTATTCTTGGTTGCCTATTCCTGGTTGGTTGTCTCTGTTAGGCAGTTCCAGTTAGGCGGTTCCTACTAGGCTGTTTCGACTAGCTGCTCTCGCTAAGCTGTTCCTGCTAGGTTGTTCCTGCTAGGCTATTCCTGCTAGATGATCCTGCTAAGTTACTCCTACTAGCTGATTCTTCTAGACTGTTCTTGCTAGCTGATCCAACTAGTTGTTCTTGCTAGCTGATCCAACTAGTTGTTCTTGCTAGCTGCTCCAACTAGCTTTTACTATTAGGATATTCCTACTAGTTGATCCAACTAGCTTGGCTCTTTAGAATCCCCCTATTTTTGTTGGATGCTTTGGTATTTATAGGGCTAAAGAGGAGATGTGACTAATTAGGATATTTCCTTGTATATCTTGCCCAAAGGGAATATTCCTTGCAATCTGGACTATGCTTAATGTTTTCCAAATATATGTAGATTTCTTTCCATATATACACTATTTGGTTCAGCTAAGAGCTTGGCTCGGATAGGTTGGTTTGGTGCATGTGTAGGTGGATGCTTTGATGGCTAGGTTCACGCCTTCTCTCTCTTCATTCGGTTAGCACCCCTACCCTTAGCTCGGTGGGTATCTCTATCCTTAGTTCGGTGGGTATCTCTACCCTTGGTTCGGAGGGCCCTGTCCACTCGGTTTGATGGGTTCCTCTATGCAAGGTCAGCGGGCCCCTGTCTGGTACCCTGGGGTACCAGATAGGAATTCTTGTTCAGTACTTGAGCTATCGAATATGGGGCCTCCTCCCATCTTCTCTTCCCTTGCTGGGCTCCTCCCATTTTCTCTTTTCTTGCCTTATCTCTTTTCCTTCCTTACATTGGATATGGTTAGGCATCCAACAGTTAGATTCCCTATCGGAAAATTCTCCATGTTCCATTAAAAAACGTGCTTGTCAGGACTCGAACCCGAGTAGGAATGAAATAGAAGATTATGGTAGCTTATTGACGCATGTAGCTCAAGAAACGTGTTTTTCCATAAAGGATAGGACTCTAGTAAAGTAGCAAATGATAATGACTTATGATATCGTGTTTAGAAATAAAATTTTTGATGGGTTGAAGCGCTGATGCTTGACTCGATGGAGATAGCATCCATGACAGGACCAGTTATAGTGCGCCAAGCCCTTATTGACTATAGGAGCTCAAAGCATAGCCTATTCAAACAAACCTTTGGTAAGATGTGCCTCGATGAGAAGGATCTAAAGCCTTGTAAATCTTATATCCAAGGATTTACCGGAGATGCTAAGGAGCTTTTGGGGTGCATAGATTTGTCAGTTGAGTTGGGACAAGGTGATCGCAAGGTTGTGTGGGTACAGATGTTCGTTTTGGTGGATGGGTTTTTAGCTTACAATGTTTTTCTGGGCCAGCCGTCCCTTGTAAGCTTTTAGATCGCAATTACTCCATGGTGGTCGATGACGAAATTTCTGACCTCGAATGGAGTAAGGGTGATCGAAGGAGACCTGAGCATAGGATGAGAGTGCTATGTTGTTGAGCTCAGAGAGGTGAAATGACGTGCGAAGGGGAAGGATGTAGAGTAGCCTCCATGCATTAAGTCTTCCAATGCATAGCAACTACCACCTAAACCCTGGCTCAGGTCCTATAGCAAGTTTTACAAATTAGTAGACTAAGAAAAAGAGTCAAAGGATGCATGGGCGACTCCAGCCTAGCTGACGATCATCATTCCGACTGAAGATGAATTTAGCAAAGGTTCTTAAGATTGGGTCTTAGCTCAGCCTAAAATAAGAAAGGAATTGGTAGGGTTTCTCTAGAAAAATATGGACGTATTTGCTTGGACTCATCTTGATATGTATGAAATTTTACCAGAGATAGCGTACCAAGCATTAAATGTGGACCCAAGATACCTTCCTATGAAACAAAAGAAGTGCGGTATGGATCCGGAGCGATCTGTTGCATTAAAAGAAGAAGTAGATAAGCTAAAGAAAAATGGCTTCATCCGTGATGCGCTCTATCCAAAATGGGTATTAAATCTTATGTTGTTCAAGAAGGAAAGCGAGAAATGGTGGACGTGCATCGCTTATTCTAACTTGAATAGTCCATGCCTGAAGGAGTGATTTCCCTTGCCACAGATTGACCAATTGGTAGATGGGATTGCCCAACATAAACTATTATCCTTTATGGATGCATACTCTGGCTAAAATTAGATGGTGATGCATGTCCCGATCAAGAGCATATGAGCTTCATCATCAATTTGGGGTTGTATTGTTACAAAGTCATGATGTTCGATTTGAAGAATGCTGGAGCTACTAGTGAACATAATACTTAAAGATTATATCATACGTACTATGGAAGTATATGTGAGCGATATGCTAGTGAAATCACCATGATTGATGAATCACATGGGCGATCTCTTTGAAATGTTCGAAGTATGGAATGAAACTCAATCCGCTGAAGTATTCTTTCGGAGTTGCATTGGGTAAGTTTTTGGGTTTTATTATAAACTCAGAGGGCATTAAAGCTAACTTAGAATATATTAAAGTAATAATATAGGTTACTGCCTTGAAGACGAGGAAGGAGATACAGAGAATAAATGGGAAGGTCGCAGCATTAAGTAGATTAATCTCAAAGGGCGACCAATAAGCGCATATCCTTCTTCAATGCACTTAATAAAGAGAAGGCAAAGTTTGTTTAGATGAAGTAATGTCAGAATGCTTTCTTTGAGTTATTAGAGAATATGGAGAGACCACCAGTATTATTGAAGGCCTTGAAAGGAGAAGATTTTTTCCATTTATTTAGCACTCTTTACTCATGCATTAAGTGCAGCCTTGGTGCATAAGGACAGAAAAATCCAAAGAACAGCATACTACATCAGCAAAAGGTTTACTAGAGTGGAAAAGAATTATCCGAAGCTGAAAACATTGGCATACTGTTTGTTGATACCGACAAGTAAGTAGAGGCCATTCCAGGCTCATCCAATTAAAATACTGACAGATCAGCTATTGAGACAAGTATTACATCGACCCTAGACTTTGGGAAGATTAATAAAATGGAATATCAAGTTAAGCTAGTATGATATATCTTACCATTCTATGACGACAATTTGAGGATAAGCATTGGTAGATTTCATTGGCAAATTCACCATCAAGGATGATAAAAAGGAAGAGGAATGGGTTGTTCTTTCTTAGTGGAAGTTATAAGTAAATAAAGCCAAGGTCAGAAATCATACCTTTGAGATACAGGACCTCATTTTGAAATGGGTCTTTCCTTATATGGGGGCATTCGCTCTGAATTGGGAACATCCCTATGTGATTGAGTAGAAGCTTGGAGATGGAACATTTAAGTTATTGACTGTTGGTGAGATTAGACATAGAATAGCAAAAACTTACATGCTATTCCACTTAGATTTATTTTCTTGCAAATAATATGTCCTACCAATTAAGACTTGATGTAATAAGGCAGAGTCCACCATTCTTTCATTCATTAATAAAGTTGGCTTTTCGAATCAATAGAACCGTATTCTTAAAACCCCGACTTTATGATGTGCGATTAACGACATAATTATACATTTTGTGTTTCTAAAAACAGGATGTCTATGTACTCAAAGAAAGATACCAATGAAATTCTTTAATGAATTTTTGGGCACTGGAGTATAATCGTATTGAGGTTGATCGAATGATTGCCCTTACACATCTAATTTTTGACCAACACTTGGAGATAGGCAAGATCAAGGATTTATGCCCAGAGATAAGCATATAAGATAGCGGATCCCATAGGTAGGTGTAGAATTGAATCTATTTGCATGTGCAACCTCATTTACAGCCTAACACGATATGCTCGCCGATGATAAACTAGGTTGATTGACGAACTATCTTTGATTATGGCCTAGAGATAGGCAAAATAAAGGATGGATGCCCTGAGATAGGCATCTGAGATACCGATTATCGAAGACACGAGTTGGTGCGGAATTGAGTCTTCTGTGACCACACTTTGTTTACGACTGAACGAGATATGTCAAATTGAAGATAGATGGGATTAGCCAAAGAAATACATTTTTGTTTAGTCAAGCAAAAAATGTTTAAGTTCAAGATAAACAAAGCTATGTAATGGAACCATACTGAGCAATTACAGAAATTTATTTATATACGTGGAGTCACGAATAACAGTGGCATTGCATAGATCATAGACACATGCATGAGTAACATATATAAGTTATTGAATTATAAATGACTATATTCTAAGTGTAGGTGTTAACCCACCTTTTGCCAAGGCAATAAATAGGTGGATTTAACCCAACAGACCTCACGGTTATCAAGGCCAGTAGCCTAGAGCAATGATCTTGAGGTCCAGAAATCAAGTGCAGGCAATGATATGAAGCGATGATAACCCGAGACCAAGAGATAGAATCTCCAGAATATTCTAAGTAAGGATTAGTACCTCCCTTAGGCAGGGGATCGGTACATATCCCTTCCCTTAGGGGATCGATACATATTCTCAATTTTAGTCCAATTGGGTGAGACCAGTATAAAGTGACGAGGAAGACCCCATAAGGCTACATTTAAAATCTCAAGTTGTTTGGAGTTTGTATGCTAAAGTTATGGAAAAATTACTTCACCTAGGAAAGGGATCGGTATATAATGGATCGGTATAAAAGGGACCGTATAAAAAGGGATCGGTATAAAAGGGATCGACATATTTCAGCCGAGCAAGTACAACTCAATGGAAAACAATCAATAACTCAAAGTCCATAAGTCCAATGCATATAAAATTTTATGAGCAAGATGTGGGGAGCCTCGAAGTGTACCCTAGGGATCACACATTAAATAGAGCAAGTTAGAGGGATTGGCCCTCTTTCCTCCATAGGGATCGGCTATAATCAGCCTTCACAACATATTGCAACAAAGATTGATCAATAACTTGAGTTTTACTAATCCAATTGGCATGAAACTTGGAGGCTATACATAATACAATATGGAAAAGTTTCGCTAGGGATCACATTGTATTTGGAGGAGTTTGGAGGGATCGACCTCTATCCCTCAATAGGGATCAGCCATCTTCCCTCTTAGGGATCGGCTAAACCTAACATTATAGCAAAGACCGATCAATATCTCCAAATCTACACATGCTATCAACATAAAACTTAGAGTACAAGCTTATTACAACATATGGAACACGCTCTAGGGATCTCATTCTAATTTGAGGAAGTTGGAGGGATCGGCATAACTACTTTTGGAGGGATCGGCAGAAATCAGAATTCAAGCAACACTACTTCGCGGAAAATACGATATCTCACAAACCATAGGTCGGAATTGCACGAAATTTGGGGAGCATGTAGCTAATATCATAGGGCACCCTTTAGAGGGATCACAACCCATTTGGACACAATAATAGGGATTAGTACCAATCCCTATTATGGGCTTTGATGGCCTCGGAAAGTTTTGGGTGGCCTCGTTTTTGTCTCCCGAACCTTCTTTCAAAATTTTCAGTCTGATTCGTGCACGTCTTCACCTATAAGTACAGCAGGCATGGCATCAAAAAGGGATCTTCAACATCTTCTTTCTCCTTCTCTTTATGTTGAACCTAGGCTACACTTTGCCAATTTGATTTTTGGATTTAGGATTATAACTATAAACAAACTATAGCATATTAAAAAGGATTATTCTGGAGTAGACGTAGGCCCGAGTTAGCCAAACCACTATAAATCTTGTCTCTTTTTACTTGCTTTCACTTTTAGTTTGTTTTTCCTTCATATTATATTCTCCACATAAGATACTATTTGGGATCTGTGATTGAAATCGGTGCTTTCGTATAATTGGGTGTTGGTGGCCAATTTTGACGCCAACATTTTGGTGCTCACTGAGAAGACTTGCACCCTCAGATTTGTAAGCTAGGAACTTAGATTTGGAAGCTTGGATCTAGGAAGCAATGGCTAGGCAATCAACAAGGAGAGAACTACTGGAAAGGAGCTACCATGGAGGCAGTCAGGAGGCTTCCTCAGGAGGTGGAGCAAATCAAGCATCTATCTACATCACCAAGGATGAAATGGAAATGATGATGGATGCTATGCAGGAGAAGATGCTGAAAAGACAGAAGGAGATTATGTAGAATTTACTCTGACAAATCGGACAGGCTATAGCCATAGGAGCTGTTAGAATGCAAAACCAAGGAGTTGGAATGATAGGAACTACTGGAGCAATGGATCAAGGAGTTGAGGTGGAAGGAATCACTGGAAATTAGAACCGAGAACATGGAAATGAAGCCAATGGACAAAGGAATGGAATAGAGCAGCCAGGGGCAGTCCCCAGCCATCTTAGAGGGATCGACATCGATCCCTAAAGGCTAGAGAGCATGCCTTTGGGTCTGGTTGATCACGATGCTGGAGGACCTGTGGTTGATCCCATGGAGCTTGGTGCAAATCGAAATTTGAGTGCTCGTCCAGATGAGTATGTTATGGAATTCCGTCATATACTCGGGGGGGGGGGGGGGGGGTAACTTGGACATGATGATAGGAGACTACCACTAGAAGATAATGACAGGTTTACGGAGGTGATTAGGCAAGCTATGCATGGAGAATTGGTGAACAGGGATCTGGAGCATGTAATTAGAAGTCCATTCGCTCCTAATATCAACAATGCTAGGAATCCACCGAAATTCAAACTACAAATACTGAAAGTTTATGATGGAAAGTCAGATCCGACTATGCATATGATGAAGTATATAGGGTACATGGAAGTGATAGGGTCATCAAAAGAAGTCTTGGCATGATGCTCTCTCTATATCTAACGGATGTAGCTACGCTATGGTTCAGACAGTTAGAAAGCGGTTCTATTAGCACATGGACGGAATTGGTCAAAAGATTTAAGAAGCAATTCGGGTTCACATTACGAGACCCAAGAATGTGATGAGATTGACATTAGTAAACAATGGGTAGGAGAATCACTCAAGAATTTCTTAACCAGGTTCAATGTGGCGATTGTTTCGGTGGATTGACCAAATCCACCAATTATTTTGATGGCGGAAGTGTCAAGAGTTGCAGATAATTCAAATTTTAAGATATCTCTAATATGGGATCCACCAAGGGATCTCGAGGGATTCTACCTTGAATCAGAAAGATTTCTAGAACAAGAAGATGTGAAAGCTAGTAGAGAGGCAATGGAAGTTAATACAGTACGGGGTGGAGAACCGATGGGTGAAAGCTTAAGAAAGGACAAGGGTAAAAGGAACATGGACAATAGCTTCATGGATCGAAGTGGCAGAGGGGAGAACCCAAATTCTCTTCTTAATCGGCATTGAATGCAACCCTAAAACGGATATACCTAGATTCCCAAGGACGCCTTCCATATCGAAGGCCAGTAAGGAGGGATTCCTCCAAATGCGAACGGACATTAGGAAAGCGATGCCCATCCCATGAGCAGGATGGGCACAATACAAATGACTGCAGGCATTTGAAGAATATCATTGAAGAACAAATGAGGAATGATCAGTTAGAAAAATACATAAGGATTCGGGCTGTGGCTATAGAACAGGAGCAGCCATAGTCCACCTCGAATGAAAATGACACTGGATCAAGGCATCATCGTCAACTTATCATCAATAGATCGAGATGGCATGGAATAAGTAGCAAACTCCATAATAAGACGGCTAAGTCAAATACACATGTACGTGATTGAGGGCCGTCCCTAAGCATGCTATGAGGTGATGTAAAAGGTAGTGCTCGGTTTTGCGAAATTTGTTTTTTTCCTTCTTGTTTGCTTCGAAATCTTATTTTTCTAGTTTTTACTTGAACTCTAGTCTATTGGTTGTACGAACTCTTGTTTTTATTTTGGAAAATGGACTTAGAAACACATAAATTTGGATCAATGTAACAGATAATACAGGTCGCGATTATGGTCCTGCCCGGAGAGATGGGATAATAATCGCGAGCTACGGGTCTTTCCGTCAAGTGAACACGATGAAACAGACTCATGCATCATGGATTAAGTCCTCAACTGGTATCGAAGCCAAAGAATAAAACCCAACAGGTCGTCAGATATGGACTATGCCTGGCAAGGGGTAGGTCACTTTGATTGAACGTGATGGATCGACCTACTAAGGTCGTCGAGTATGGATTATGCTCGACAAGGATTTAGTGAGATCAAGAATTTGGATTAGGATAACAACCCGAAGAGGTCACGGATTTGGATATCAGTTTCGAATAGCAACGAATTTGGATTTGGATGGATGCAGATTCGGATAGAACGATCTAGGAAGACTGTAGATTTGGATTGGATTCTGATTTTGAAAATATAGCTATCGTGATTATGGATTTTGGATTTTAGATTTATGGAAATACAAAACACACCTACCTATCGCAATGCACGTTGTGGGGGGCAAAGTGTTAACCCACCTTTTGACAAGGCAGTAGACAAGCAGATTTAACTCAACATATTTCACGATTGTAAAGGCCACTATCCCAGAGC
The DNA here is from genome assembly GCA_030765085.1 of Allium cepa. Classification (NCBI taxonomy): domain Eukaryota; kingdom Viridiplantae; phylum Streptophyta; class Magnoliopsida; order Asparagales; family Amaryllidaceae; genus Allium; species Allium cepa. The sequence goes on along the minus strand of CM060941.1, from coordinate 828,728,773 downwards.
GATGACTATGAGGTCCAGAAATCAAGTGCTGGCAATGATAAGAAGCAACAATCAATCGAGCCAAGAGATAGAATCTCCAAAATATTCTTAAGTGTGGATTAGTACCCCCGTCCCAGGAAGGGGATCGGTGCCTATACCTTCCCTTAGGGGACCGATACATATCCTCAATTTTATCCCCAAACTGGGTGAGAGCGGTATAAAGTGACAAGAAAGGCCCCACGAAACTATATTTCAAATCTCAAGTCGTTTGGAGTTTGTATGCTCAAGTTATGGGCAAATTACTTCACTTAAGAAAGGGTTCGGTATAAAATAGATCGGTATAAAAGGGATCGACATATTTTAGCCAAGTAAGTACAACTCAATGGAAAATAGTCATTATCTCAAAGTCCATAAGTCCAACGCATATAAATTTTTGTGAGCAAGATGTGGGGACCCTAGGGAGTCTACCCTAGGGATCGCACGTTAAATAGAGCAAGTTGGGGAGATCACCCTCTTTCCTCCATAGGGATCGGCTATAATCAGCCTTCACAACATATTGCAATAAAGATTCATCAATAACTCGAGTTCTACTAATCCAATTGGCATGAAACTAGGAGTAAGCATGGTACAACATAAATAAGCTCCCCTAGGGATCACATGGCAATTGGAGGAGTTTGGAGGGATCGGCCTTTATCTCTTAATATGGATCGGCCCTCTTCCCTCTTAGGGATCAGCTGAACGTAACTTTATAGCAAAGATCAATCAATATCTTAAAATCTACACATGTTATCAATGTGAAACTTGAAGTACAAGGTTATTACAATATATGTAACACCCCTTCGGGATCTCATTCCAATTGAAAGAAATTGGAGGGATCGTCATAACTCCCTTTGGAGGGATCGACAGAAATAAGAATTCAAGCAACGCTACTTCATGGAAAATACGATATCTCAAAAACCGTAAGTCAGAATTGTACGAAATTTAGGGAAATCATAGCTAACATTATATGGTAACCCTCACAGGGATCACAAACATTTGGACATAGTAATAAGGATCGGTGCCAATCCCTATTGTGGGCCCGATGGGGCCTAGAAATTTTTTGATGGCCTCATCTTGGTCTCCCAAACCTTCTGTCGAAATTTTAGTCCGATCCGTGCACATCTTTCCCTATAAATACAGCAACCATGGCATTAGAAAAGGGATCTTTAGCATCTTCTTTCCGCTTCTCTTTATCTTCATCCTAGGCTACAATCTACCAATTTGATTTTTGGATCTCAGATTGTAAATATAAAAAAACTATATTATAATAAAAAGGATTATTCTAGAGTTGATGTAGGCAGGAGTTAGCCGAACTATAAATATTGTCTTTTTTTACTTGCTTTCATTTTTAGTTTGTTTGTTCTTCACATTATATTCTCTAAATAAGATATTATTTAGGATTTGTGACTTGATATTGGTGCTTTCATACAACTGGGTGTTGGTGGCCAATTTTGACTCCAATGGTAGGCAAGTATATAGACGATAGAAATAAAAGATAAAGTAGTGTAAATAAGGAAAAGGTTAGACATAAAATAATCTTTTTATTTACATTTTTTTTTACAAGGTTTGTAGAGGACGTGCTAACACAATGTCGGTCGATATACAAAGTGATGCCAAAAGAACAAAATGCAAAAAAAGTCAATGTCCATAAAGTTGGAAGCCCTACTTCCCCTTTGGTTTCTTCACCAGATCGCCTTTCTTATTCAAATGCTTGTGTTTTCCTCCCTTAATGGTCTTTGAAGCGGTTCTTGTCATAATCATCAAAGCCAGACTTTGGTTAATCATAGGCAGCTCCAAGCGTTGGTGCGAAGGGGATCCGAGTGGGCCAGCAGAAGGTTGACATGAATGGTTGAGCCATAGAAAGATGTCTATAGTGGAGGTGAAGTATTCTTCGTAGGTCGAACTTCACCTTGATTTCTGAAAAGTTGATTTTAAGCCTATCTTCCATTGAGGTTTTCTCAGGCCTTTTCTCATTTAGGATAGTCTGCTCATCATTGATTGTACCTTTAACCAGCTTCTAGTTCTCCAGGGCTACTATTTTCTTAGAGTCGCAGCTGAGATCAAAACTAGAAGATGGCCTAGGAGGAATGGATGCTATGGTGATGGCAGTTGATTTAGTTGTTGAGGCTCTTGGGCCTGAGGCGCATATGACATGTGGCGAAGGTGGCCGTGTTAGCGATTAACTAGTAAATTTATAGAGAAAACGATAGAGGTTAGAAATGTCCTCAGGTGAGGGGTGAAGCTTCCCAAAGACTGGGGATGTGATAGATATACCTTTGGCTGGTGAAGATTCCTTCAAGGGGGACTTAGCAATTTCCCCTTCCTTTAGGGTTTTTGAAGATGTGGGCATAATAGCAAGATCTACTGGAGGACAGAAGGCTGGAATGTCGGGATTGCATCCCCCAGAAGCACTAGTATTAGGTAATGTCGATATGGGTGTTTAAGTCAGGAAAATATCTAAAATGATTGTTGAAGAAGTGACAATATTTATTGTAGACTCTTTTTGAGCTAGAGTGGAGTCATCTGCATGATGTAGAAAGCTGGATTAATGGAAGTTCAATAGGTGCCCATTCTTCGACTGCAGCCTTGTTGCTAATATTTTCCTGCCCTCTTCCAGGGTTACCAAAATCCTCTTCATCTAGAAATTTGTTTTTTAATGCCCATTCATTGAAATCAATGCCAGATTCTCTGGTCCTTCTCAAAATTTCATCCTAGGCCTCAACTAAAGACTCGGGATAGTCACCACCAAACCACTTGAGATTCCTCGTTGCTATAACATTTATAAAAAATTAAGGAGGGTGGCTTCCATTTCTTCTTTAGTTTGCTTGGCCTGCTTTATTTTTAATTTGGAAAACTCACCTTAAGCCTCCTCTACTGATTCTTATGCAGCCTTCAAGTCAGCTTTTGAGTTTTGTTGGTTTGGAGTGCAACATTTTAGGCTTTTTTCGCTCTAATTTTCTTAACAAGGTCAACGCCGACGACATGGGCATTCTTCAGTTGCTCATTCAAAACAAGGCTTTTGACCGCGTGAGCAATTAGCCAACTCAGATAAACTTTGTTGGGAGTCCTTAGAAGATTTGGCTATTTTATCCCTTTTGTAGTCCTCGTATACGCAGTTATGATCAGCTCTCTCTGTCGAAAGCTCAAATGCTCAACTGGTTGGTGCAACTTAGATCAGAGATGCTCTTAGCCTATTTCTTCCATTGATATAACTTCTCTATGACCTCCTGGTACCCAGCGATGCCTTGTTCGCATAGATTTGCTGGAAATCCATAACATCACAATCAAATTTGATCCGCTTAAGGCAGAATTAAAGAAGAGCCACCTACATCTTAGTAACCATGGCATTAGATTAGCCTTTGGGGAGTGGAGGAGGAGAAACATGATGTGAACTTTCCAGCCCTGTAAGATTGCTAGGAATGAGATAAGTCGATTGATTTGGATTGTTGAGGAGTAATGATAGCAGTGGTAAGAGGTCAAAATAATGGAGGAAGTTAATGGTGGAAGGATTATTGATGCAGAAAGATTGAGAGTACAAGTGCTATTGATGGCGGGAATCAAAGTCACTCCCAAAGCAATCACTTGATTCCCTCTACTTGTCGTGGTGACACTGTCTTTCCTCGGCATCACGCCATTCCCGACCCCTCCTCCTTAATCATTCCATCGTTAACTCATATTAAGAAGCCCCTAGAGTCTGGAAATGGTGTTGTCTAGTGCTTCCTTGAAACCTTTTCACACGGCTGCATCTCCCTATCCTACCCAAAAGGAAGATAGACCATATCAAAATTGAATCAATGGTTTAGGAACAAGTTTAGAGTGCTTTTTCTTATGCTTCTAGAAGTGTATAAAGTGCTAGCATACCCTAGGTAGCCTGCAGATCATGTTCGTAGGGGTCTAGAAATAGAGTCTCATCAACCTCAGCAGTCTGGAGTATATCACCGAAAGAGAAGCTGAATTCATGGAGGCTTGAATTTAAGTTATCTTCAAAGATCAACCCAACGGAAGAGAAGTCAGAAAGGTTCCAAAGGTAGCTTAAAGAACCAAAGATGTTGGACACACCTACGAGAGGAGTTGACTCTTTAACAGAATGTAGCGTGGTTCAAGTGCAAGCTGGGAAGACTTGATTAAAAACTATTTTGGTCTTGGATGTGAAGTGACCATGGTGTCCTCAGGGAATTTCTCCCTAAATGATTCATCATCACTAGCATCACAGTCCTCGTCTTCATCGTCCTCTCCCTCATCTTCTCTTTGCCTACTTCTTCATCTCTGCCATCTTCTATGTTCTCCCTTCCTCCTATCCCTTCCTCATCTAAATTATCAATGCCTCTATCTTCTTCATCCTCTTCAAGGATGCTTCAATTCCTTCTTCGTTCCTTTGTTCATCGTCGTCGGAGTCGTTAATAAGGGCAGAAAGATCAACATCGGTTTGAGTCACTCTGGTCAGAACCAGCTGAAAACGGCACTCCTTCTGTCTTAAAAGAGGTGGAACTGTCACAGTCGATCAAATACAAATTGATCCCTATTAGGAATGCTAGTGTATTCACGAGATCTTTAGTTGAGATTTGTTTTGGAAGACCTGATAGAAATATAAAGAGGGTATTAACCGCTTGGGTCAAGAAAGCCCAAATGTGATAAGATTATTGAAGGAAGAAGCTTATGACCAGACAACCAAAGGTGATTGAAGCTATCAGAGTATCGAACGAAGAAATATTCACCTTTGAAATAACTTCTCTTATTCTGGAGCCTCTAAACAACCTTACAACAGTTGAAAGCTTCGACTATTAACAATGAAACGGTCTCTTGTCTTATTTTAAAGCTGAGAAAGTAAGCTCTTCGAAAGTGGGTGGATCCCAAGTGCATCATGAATATGATATAGAGGAGCTTGATAGGGAGTAACCATTTGGGTGTACTTGTATTGGATCTAGCCTAAGCTCTTCAAGAAACAATCCATGGAATTCATTGAAGGGGCACGACTTTGGAGAGACGCGTATATGTGGCACATATAGTAAGCTTGTTGAGATGAGCTCTTTTGTGGGGTTCAGGCAGAAGGACCTCATCTTCGAGGATCCCATGCTTAAGGAAGATCGGTCTCAATTTTTAGCAGTCAACCTAGATGGTTGTTTGATCTTAAGGGTTATCCAAGACCATAAAGATGAGCTAATCATCCTTTAGAGGGGCATAACCATGAGGTTGGACCGTCGGAGCTGCTTGGAGCTGAAGTACTTGAGTGATAGAGTGCCTTCTTACTCTTAATGAAGTAAATGTAGGTCTAGGCAATGAAAGAACATGTCTCTGGAAGTTTATACGGGCTGGTACTATTCTGAAGATGGGATGATCATTTGGGGTCTGTCATTATATATTGAAAAAGTTGATGATAAAGGTAATCAGGTATGTTTGATCTTGACACCTCGCTTTGATTAAGATCGTGCACCCGATGTACAAATTTCAATGAATGTCGACATGTATTGACTGATCAGATTCCATATATTGACTGAGGTAGTGTAGTGTGTCGATCTATGCAGTGTGTGTCATGTGTCCATAGCATGGTGGATGCAAAGACTTCGTGTAATAGATCGCTTGTGCTAGCAAATGAGCTTCACCAAGATATGAAATTGTATGTCGGATTTTATTTGCTATCGTAGAATAAGCGATAACAGAATCGTCATCCAAAAAAACTGACATAGGATTATCCTGGCAGGATCAGAAGAATGTGACTTTCAACTCAAAGTGTTGGCACATTATTTTGTTGGATGTCGAAGCACATTCGATGTGACTGTTTCTTAAACTATCCCCCCGAAATCGAATTCCTAATCCAAATTTAACAAAATTTTAATGAAAATCGATCATCCCCCTTTCATACATGGAAAATTGTCAAAAATTAATAAAACATGGTCATATATGAAAAACTCGGAGCCAAGCCCTTGAAGTCTCGAAGTGAATGCCAAGCAATCACAGGAAGGAGAAACTTAGGATGAGACCTGAAAAAGCTTGGACACAACTTCACGTAACATGAGATTCTCGAGAATAACATTTCAAGTCAGTAGTGGTGAAATGGGAAAGAAAGGAGAGGCATAAAATCAAAGTCAAATATGGATCGACAACTATGGCTTGAAGTTGGTAATAATGGCAAGGAGGCAACAACAAGACAAGGGCGGCGACAATGCCGAGGACAACTCCAAAGCCCACATTGAATTGGAATAAGATTTGGTGGGTTAAATTAGAACTGGCCAGTGATGACTTGTTTAAACCAGCTCACATTATGACGGCATTAAGGCTGTGACGACGCTGAAGTACTCGGTGTCAAAAATGATGGAGGTTGAAAACTTGGAATCGTAATTGGCTAGAAAATACAAAAAAACATAGTGTGCTGAGAATATTAGATGAATTTTGGAAAATTCTCTAAGTACTACTTTTATATGGGATTTGGTAATCATGTCGTACCAACATGATCAAGTCGGTACCGACATGTTTTACCACATATCAAAAATATTCTATTCGATCGAGATATGATGTAGCTTCCAAAAAATTGAAGGCTCCAACTTTACTTAAGAAAAGAGACGATTTAACGACTATTTAAAGCAATGAACAAATGCTTTTGGAATAGACATGATGCTTCAAGATAACTGTAAGTCGATTAATGACCCTTCTACAGTGAACATTTGATCATCTATCTCTATCCAAAGCCTATTTTGTTCTCACAAAAGCATACTTTAGGGATAAGTATTATCAAGTATTTGAACCAAATGACTTCTTGATGGATCTGAGCTTCGAGATGATAAAGAAATGTATCAATACGCTCAAGAGATGCCAAAAATGGTGAAAAGAAGTACAAGAAGTTTGGTAAGAATTTGCATAAGTCAAATCACATCGGTACCGACATGTTCAATCATGTCGGTACTGAGTTGTTTTATGAACTGGGACACACTCTAAAGCTATAGGTGAAGATGCATTGTCCTTTGTAGAAAAATACAAGATTTGTATAGGACAAATCATGTCAGTGCCGACTTGATTTATAGGAGAAATTTTTACAATGAAGCCTAAGAAATTGAAGGCCTGAATAATTATGAAGAAAAATTGAAGATACAAGTTGCAAAATCATGTCGGCACTGACATGATTTTACTTACGAATTTTACTCATTCTCCATGCCTAAAAACATGGATATTGCCTCTTACTTGGCCTTTAGTGAGCTAGTGACTTTGGTTGATGAATTCGCTCATAAAAACCCATCCTTTGATAACGAAAAAGGGATCTTCTTTTGGATCTTGGATCTTCTTTCTTCTCTATCTCGGTTTTGATGACAAAGTGCTGCTAAACTCGAATTCATTTGATTTCTTGATCTGAAACATTGTAATTCAGTTGTACTTGTTTAAAACCATCTGAAATATAATTATAGTGGACATAGGTAGTGATTAAGGTCAAACCCACTTTAAAATTTCGTATGCTTTTACTTCTAATTTCATTTTATCATCTGTCGATCTCGTTTATGATTGATCGGGGTGTTGTGTCACTTTTTGACTTAACGATATGTGTGTGTGTATCCTAGTAATTATGTGTGTGTGTATTCTAACATATACTAAGTATATATATGTGTGTGTATGTATCCAATATTATATTCTTATATTTACATAACATTAAGCTCATTATACTCACACCAATATTGACTATGTTGATACTGACATTTAAAAATTAATTTTATTAATAAAATCATCTTCAAATCAAATCTAAACTGAATTTATATTAAATATATTTAATATTATTTGCATATTTAATTATGATAACATAAAATTGATCTTTGGGTAAATTTAATAAAAGGAATTTTTTTTTAACACAACCATTTTACTCTACTGCATGACCATCCAAATCCAACATAAAGATTGTGGCATAACTTTCATGGTTACCCTAATTTTCTACGATAACATTAGATATGTCAGCCAATTCAAAATTTCATGTACATCGTTCTAAGAATAAACACATAGATGTAAGACAACACATTTTGAGACAAATGTAAATAAGATACTTTTGGTTCTTTTTTAAATTTAATTCAAATCATTAGGCATCGTTGTTTTCGCAAAGAAAAATGACTATTCACCGCTACATAAAGGGCATAAGATCTCAAATTACATACACATGAACATAAAGTACTACTTCTTGATTCCCGATTAAAAAATTTCCACACTCTGGATTGAAAATAAAGTCCATTATGCAAATTATAATTCTTGAAGTCTTATTCTCCACAAATTTGCAACTACAAACTCAAAGATCGTACAATCTAATGTGTATTCTTTGAACTATGTCGGTCTTATTCCCCGAGAACTCTTATTCATGTATATTATTGGAGGTTATAAGAAGTTGCACTTGAAAGTTATTGAAAGTTGCATTAGTGCTTCTCAAAGTAAAAAAATGTTCGTTTAGTGTTTGTATTTGAACTCTTAAAGAGCAAAGCATACAAGTTAGGAAGTGTAGAGTCTTAAGGTGGGACTGCCACTATTGTAAACCATTTCTTGTGGGTGGTATCTTATCATGGCAATAAAAATTCGTAGGAGGTTACTACATGACTAGATATAAGATTGGAGATATAAACCAGCATATTGTTGTATTTGTTCTCTTTACGCTGCTTACATTATTCACTTTGCTTACTCTTTGCATTTTCATATTATATTTTATGGATTATATCGTTTGCCACTTAATTCATAGTCATATATAAGGGTACAAGTTCAAAATTGTTAAGTTAGATTGGAATGTGGTTATACACTATTCATCCCCTCCCTCGCCCCCTCTTTGGTGTACTACTGGCATTAAGATCCTTTTCCATATAACCATGTTGCACAATTTAAGCAAAATGTGACTCTCGATTAGTGGTGATCTCGTGACACAGCAACATTTACGGTGATTAGAACCAGAAATTCTAGTTAAAAATGGATGAATTTTGTTCATCTACAAATGGTGATCATGCTAATGCTAGAAGGTATGGATCATAACAATGAATTGATGGATGATGGTTGGAGATGTTGTAGCTGATTGTGTAAATTTAAATTTGATGATCAAAAATTGACCAAAGTTAAGGCTATGAATGATTTTAGTTACATTTACGTAGAAAATATATAAATGATGTGAAAGATGTTCTAAGTGGTAATTTTCTAAAACATTGATGTATGCCAAACTTTCACTAAATTAATCTCATCTCTACATACTTTGCTACAAATTCACATGTCATTTAGTTCAAAATATTTATAATAAAAATATAACTTTTCATGGAAATATTATGACAAGGATTTTTTTCCTTGGTAATCACACAATTTAGACTTTCTAATGATAAGCGATATATGTATGTAAAAAATTAAATTCGAGAAGTATTTTTATTTTGCAATTGGATGTTTTACTTAATATTTCTAATTTGTGTATGTTTGAAATAATGCCCATTTACATTGTTTGGGGAGGCGTCAACTCCTCATCATGGTCAAACTGATGGGGTTTAAAGGTATCACTTATATGATAGCAGATACATGTGCAGTTAAAGCTCTGTTAAATCCCTGCAAAGTCTCCGCTATCGTGTATAGCGCTCTTCGACCGCTACGGTATAAATGTAACGAACTGCATCGGTCCAATGCCACTAAAGCCGCATCGTTTGGATGCAATTTTGACTGCATCACTCTGATGCATGGTAACAACATCTCTTCGACCCAATTTAACCACGTCAATTCAATGCCCAGTTAAAATTTCCTCTAAAAATATGGTTGTTAGAAGGTAATTTATACTTACTAATAACATCTATCGTAATGATGAAAAGGAATCTTGAATAAGACTTATCTGTAGAAGCTATCGAACCGAAGGAAATGAAAACATTAGGATTCATTTCATTTGAAAGAAGAAACATTGAGTGTCAGCTCATGTCCAGAGTAATATAAGTATTGTATTTTGATTGATAGATTTGTCGTTAACTCAAACTCAAATAAACGTGATCAATAACTCTAAAGCAATAAAATAACAATTTCTATTATCTGCTTATGAGTTATTTCTAAACCATACTCAAGTCGAGATTTCTCAGGCTTAAAAGGAGCAGGGGCTTAATGCCATAGTCTCGTCATTAGTTGTTGCAGTTAACGTTTAAGTAAAAAATAACCTAAACAGGTTAATTTCGTGTGGTTGCTAATAAATTTCGTACCATAGTGCAGACGCTTTTAGATCATCTTAAACGGATATTATTATTTATTTATGCAAAAAAGTATTAATGCAAATGTTCCCCAACTGTACTTATTAAAATTTATACTATTTTTTATCAAACCATTGCCACAATGGAATAATAATACGCGCAAGATTTAAAAGAACATCTGTAATATAAAAGTACAAATGTGATTTTAAATTGAGACTATATTTACATTTTTTTTCTCTCTTAAAACTAATTATTATACCGAGATAAATTTGGTTTTGAGACGAAAGTTGGAAAAAAGAAAAGGTGAATTCTACGTTAGATGTGAAAAATAAAAGAAGTGAAGATGTCTATGGCATTCGGTATAATAGTTATTTTATATGATTAAATATTATAATTTCCTGCGGTTAAAGTACAATATTATTTCAGTACAATAGTATTTTTTGGTTAGAATTGCTACTTTACCTGAATTAACTTTTGTCGTCTCTTGTGATTATAAGATAAAAAACACGGATTCCCCTAAAATTTACTTTTTCCTGATTACATATGTTCTATCACCTTTTGTTTGATCATTTTAGAATGGTTTTTTTTTCTATTTGGGCCGCTTTGTAAACCGATTATGCAAAAGGGCCATTTGAAAAACTAATTACAAATATATGGCACTTTTTGTCAGCTTAGAGCCAAAGGCCAAAAGCATACGGCGTTTCAAATGCCGCATGTATTTTTTTTAACTAAACATAGTTGGTGACATTTCAGATTGCGGCAGTGGGCAAAATTTGAAATGCCACCGACCATATCTAATATGTTCTGTTATTCAATTTCAACTAGACGCCTTATGAAATGCTGCCTACTGGTGCTTTTTGCAATAGCGTCCATATCACCGATCCCCTAAAAACAGCCGACATCCCTCCTCTCTCTTTACTCTAGCTTTACCAAACTAACATTACAAAAACCCAAATCTCTCCCTATTTTATTTTGCAGAAATCGCTTATCATTCGTATAAAAAATAATCAAAACTTATGTCTGAATAGATTTAGTCCAAGAATAACAACATTTCCTTGCTTCGAATCAATCAAGGTTTGAATTTGTAAACCCTAATGTTTTTAAGTTATATTTTTTTTGGGTAATTGTAAGTAAAAATTGTGTAATGTTTATTCATGATTGGTGTAGAATGGCTTCTAATTTTGTTCCAACTATTTGTTATTTTGACGTTGAGTTGGTTAATGAAGAACAAATGTATGGAAACTATGTTTGTGGTTCTTATAAATCGACAAAAGTATGTAAAGGCTCCAACTTAGAACAATTGAAAAAATCGATTTACAAAGCAACGATAATAAAATCAAAGAAGTTTGATATTTATCTAGTTTTCAATTGGTCTGCCGATTCTAGATCTAAAGCAATAAAAACTATTGACGATGACAACATTGAATTAACTTTTTCCATCGTATCCAAATTCATAGAATTATTTGTGGGAAAAACTAGAAGCTTGCCAATAGAACAGCTTGTACCACATTTGTAGTTAAATATGGTGGTGAAGAGTATTCTAGAATGGTGGAGACCACAAACACTGCTTAAAGAATTTTGTCTCCTAGTTGCAGTAATCCGCCCATCAATGTAGCGAACTATGGGAATCGACAAATGTTCTTCAGGTATTATTCTTTCATGAATTATCAACAAGTATACAATTTAGCTATCTATACCCAATCCAGGGTAGTTTTGCACACATGAGTCAAAGGTAATGCATATTTCCTAATCTTTTTGCATTATATTATATTCATTGCACAAGAGTTAATACAAGATTTTAGTTTACATTTGTAGCTTTATTCTATAGCAACATACAATGCAAAATAGTGTTCGACCATCAAATAGTCGTATGCCTTGTCCAATGCATCCTGCATAGAACATCCCTCTACTTGAAGGACCAAAACTAATGGCTATAAATGTTGTAGTCATCCATAATTATTAATCACCGGCGACTAAATACGGCAGTGTTAGATTCATTGATACACAAAAACACTTGAATATGGAAAAAATTTGAAACTTCAAACAAGATCACATTCCATGTCAAATCATTTCCAATTCATTGCATAATACCACAATCATAAATCGCGTTCAGAGAAAATATATTTATTACAACATATGCTAAGAGAGACATATTAAGATGTCCCTTTGGATGATCAGAGTATATACAATAAATATAATAACTTTTCCGTTACAAACAACACATGGGAATCAAAAGAAAAGAGAACTTTAAATAGCTATCATGTCTTCTGCACGTCTATGGAAGCTTATTCGTCTAAAGAGGTACCTGAAAACCTCAACTCTCAAACTACTCAAAATCAATTGAGTACTCGAGAGTTAAGAAGAAAACATAAACTTCGAGTCAAACATAAAGCTTGGTATAAACAATAATCCACCATCTCAAATCATTTAAATATCAAGTGAGACCACGCCGCTTAATGGAACGGGTTTTCCCCTCACTAGTATCTTAAAACCTTTAAAAATCATATACCGTGCTCCTGCATCCACAATAGTTAAAACATAGTCATTTCAAAATATTATGATGATATGCAAACAAGTTAAAACATTTTGGAGTTACCATCCTCTATTTAATTGACTCCCTATCATATTTATAGTTTTTAGGGTCACTATCAACCTATTACTTTTCATGGACTTACTAAAACATTTATGTAATATATGGACTCTTTGTCCTATTTCATAATTTTCATGGGTGCACTATGAACATATTGGCCCCTGCAAATTAACTTAATTAATTCATGAGTTCCCCTGAACCTATTGGTGACTCCAATAACTTCTCTCTTATCCCAGTTTTTATGGGTTGACTAGAAACATATTGGCCCCTGCCAATATCTTTTCTTTTTATCATAGTTTTCATGGGCTAACTAGGAACCTATTGACATCTATCAATAACTTAATCCGGATATAGTTTTCATGGATGTACTACGAACCAATTGGCTCTTGCCAACTACTCTTCATAACATAGTATTCATGGGATCACTATGAACCTATTGGTAACACCAATAACTTCCTAATCATAGTTTTTATGGGTGCATTATGAACATGTCTCCCTGAAAACTTCCATATTTAGACATCCTATTTTCCGGTCTCCCTTACCTCTTGGATTAAATTCTACTCATCCAGGAGTTTAATCAATTTATATTCACTACTGGGTCAACCTAGCTGGTTCTTCTGCCTTTTTCCCCCAAAACGCAGTTATGGTTCTGTTATAGTGTGAATATATATATATGTATGTATTTATGTATGTATGTATTTGAAGAAGCAAACATAATAACATAACAATACCACTCCTGTGGGTTTTATATCCTTGAAATCATTTTCATAAAAACATGGTTAATCCCTTTAACCTAATATTTTCAAGCAAAGCCGCTTCTTAAAACCATTACAAAACTCATTTAATTTAGCCATGGGTTTTTCCTTTAAAAATGAGTTTGGGTTATAAAACCTTTCAAAACCTTGCTTTCGACCTCACTAGATACCATCCTTCAAAAGCATAAAAGTCTATTTTCAAAATATTAGGCCCCAGCCTTTCGAACACTTTAAAACTTTCTTTGAAACCTTTCAAATTTATTAAAACATTATTATTTAATCATTTAGAAGCACAGCTTCAAAACCAATTGAAATCCACTTTTCGAAACCACTGGATGTAACCCTTCTGAAATCATTGAAAGTCCCTCTTTTGAAACCATTGGAAGTAACCCTTCCGCAACCATTGAAAGTCCTCCTTTCGAAACCATTGGATTTAACTTAAAATATTATTTAGGTCCAAGTGAATATAGACGAAAGTATCTCTTTCGAAACCATCCTTTATCGTATATAAATATTGGCGAAAATATGATGGCATCGACACCATCTCTTTTGAAAGCTTCAAACCTTTTTAAACAAAACATTGAAGGATAGCGTCGAAACCCCTTTCAAAGCCATTGCCTTAGAAACCCTTGGACTCTTTCGAATGCATTTAGGAAGAGGCTTAAAACATCTTTAAAAACAAACACTACCTTTCGATAGCATTGATGACTTCAATACTTTCGAAAGGCTAAAGAACTGTAGCAGGACTTCAACTAGGTCGGAACCCCTTCTTTCAAAAGCATTGTTTCATAAGTAAAAGAACCCATTTGAAAGAAGACATAAGTTGATGACAACCCCTTCGAAAGCTTTAAAAACCTCTTTCGAAAACATATGCTTGGACTCCTTCAAAGGCTTAAATAAAACAAAGGCAAGCGCTTCTCTTTTTAAAACAAACCAAGGTATCGACCCCTTCGAAAGCCATGCTTTCGACACCTAACCTTCCGCCTTTCTCCAATCCACTACGTACCATCTTTGTGATACCATATGCGTTGGTTTCAGCTTCAGGTTTTGACTTGGTTGAAGACGAAAGTTCTGAGTCGTATGATACTTCTAAAGAAGGTGGAACCAACTTTTATGGGTAAACCAACCTCTTTATAACTTACCTACCACGTGTAAACACCATATTGTTGCCTTAACTTTTCAAATTCTTTTCTAAAATAACTGCCGCTAATGTCGGATCTAAGCCATAGTTAAATCAATCAAATAAGCTCTTCCATTAAGCAAAACCAATATTGCAAAGAAGTCTCTCTTCTAAAACAATTTAATGTGCATAACAAATCACTTTTGAAAAATTCCCAAAATTCTAGAAATTCACTTTAATCATGTTATCCAACATATCAAAATTCCGAACCCAAATTCTCAATATATTTTTCCGAAATAAATTTATAAACACAAATTACTACATTTTCCTTAGAAAAATCATAACAATCTTTCCATAGCTTAGAAAATTATAAAATTTAAAACCCCACTCCAAAATCATATTTTACATAACATGTAATTTTTCCATGGCATTTAAACATCAAGATAAACCGATTTTACCCTAAAACCATGAGAAATCATATTTAAACATCCTTGTTTAAATCAAATAAATTATGATCCAAGCATATCATCATCCAAATCATTATTAAAAAAAAATTACCCTTAAATCCGAAAATATATGATTATAAAACAAAATAGAGATGGAATTATTATTCACCTTGACTTAGATAAGGAGATCTGATTGAGATTGATTTTCCCTAAGCTTGAATCTCTAGCTTTTAATTGAATTCCTCTTGTTAATCGCCGACTCCGCTTCTTATTTTTTATTTTCAAAATGACGTGAATGGGAAAAAAATGGTAGGAACAAAAAATATATAGGGGTTAAGGGTTATGTGTGGCAAATACCCAATATACACTATTGTAGTTTAATTAGCTTATAACTCATTCTTAGTCCCGTTTAATTATTTTACTAAGCACCGCCTTAATTAGATTTATTCAAATATCAACCCTCTTATCACTTAACATTTACATTATTTTATTTTATTTATCTAATTAAATCTCTTGAATAATTTTATCAAAAATTAAGGATGTTATAGGCTCCCCTCCTTAAAGAATTTCATCCTCGAAATTCAGTAAGGACTAAATACTAAATATAGCAATCATCTGTAACGACTCCTAACAACCATACTATTCTACCTAACTAGGAATTATCTATATAAATCTAATATAGACATACCCTCAAAGCAGATCAGGATGAATATCTCGAATCATGTCTTTTGTCTCCCAAGTACAATCGTTCTCGTTGTCGCTTCACTGAACTTTCACCGACTTAACTGTCTTGTTCCTCAATCTTTTCTCATCTCTCGCTACAACCCAAACTGATAGTCTAAAAAAAGTCAAATCAGGCTCTACTACCAAGTCTTTCAACCCTTTCTGAGAAATAGTAGTCCCTGGATCATGCACATACTTAGGACGATGAGACACATGAAATACATTATGGACACCTGCCATACTACTCGGAAACTCTACTCTGTATGCGAGATTTTCAATCCTCTATATAATTTGGAATGGACCAACATATCTCAGTGCCAGTTTGCCTGACTTCCCAAACCATACCTCACCCTTCATCGATGATACCTTAATGAAAACCCTGTCTCCAACTGAGAACTCTAGGTCCTTACGCCTCTTATCTGCATAACTCTTCTGTTTGGATTGAGCTTCTTTTGTTCATTCTTGGATCAACCCAATCTTTTCAGACGCCTCCCTAACCAAATCTGGACCTAAGATCGATCTGTCTCCAGTCTCCAACCAACATATTGGTGATTTGTATGGTCTCCATACAAAGCTTCAAAAGGCACCATCCCTATGTTATTTTAATAACTATTATTACAGGAAAACTAAACCAAATGTAGGCGATCTTCCTAAAATCCACCAAAATCCAACACACAAGCTCTCAACAAATTCTCGATTACCTTATTGACTCTTTCTGTCTGCCATCCGTCCGAGGGTGATATGTAGTACTCATCTTGAGCTTAGTGCCTAACACATCCTATAGACTCTTCCAGAATTCGCTAGAGAATAATGCATCTTTGTCACTAACTATGCTACTAGGAACTCCATGTAGTCTAATTATGTTCTTCATGAACAGCTTTTCCAAAACAGTTACTGGAATGAAATGGGCATTCTTGGTCAACCTATCCGCAATGACCCATATACTCTCATTTTCTCGAGTTGATCTTGGCAACCTATCTATAAAATCCAGGGATATCAAATTTCATTTCCGAACTGGAGTCCCTAAAGGGTAAAGCAACCCACTTGGCTTCTAATGTTAGGCTTTCACATGTATACAGTTTGCACACTGCCTAGTCCACAAGCCAACATCCATCTTCATGCCTTCCTAGTAGAAGCTTCTCTTCATATCTTGATACATCTTGGTCCCTCCAGGATGAATCGTAAACTTAGATCGATGACATTCCCTAAGAACTTCTTTACTCAAGTTCTCAACATCTAGAACACATAATCGCCAATTCTTTCTCAATCACTCTCTCTGGTCAGGAAAAAAAAATCTTTCAAATCATCAATCTCAGTTCCACCCTCAAGCCTTCTGATCTTCTCGGCTAATAATGGATCCTCCTTCTGCTTAGAAATGATTCTCTTGATCAACATAGGTCGAACTTCTAAACAAGACAACATGGCAGTAAGTTGACTAAAACTAGCAGTCGATCTTAACTGCACACTGCAACTGGCCAACGCTTCAAGGTCTTTCCATTCTGCCAACATAACCAACACCACATTTTGATGTCTTCTACAAAGAGCATCCGCTACTTTATTCCTTTCCCTGTGGTATATTCTATATCAAAATCATAAGCAGACAAAACTCCAGCCACATCTGCTGTCTCATATTCAACTCCTTTTAAGATAACAAATATCTTAAAGACTTATGATCGGTATACAACTCAAATCTCCCCCAAGAGATAATGCCTCCAAATCTTCAAGGCAAAAATTTCCGTAGCCAACTCTAAATCATGAATATGATATCTTACTTCGTGCAGTCTAAGCTGCCTAGATTCATAGGCAATAACTTTACCCTTCTGCATCAACATAGCTCCCAATCCAATCCCGCATGCATCAGTATACACCACCAACCCTTGGTTTCTATCTAAAACTACTAACACTCATGCATTGGTCAACAAATGTTTTAACTTAAGGAATGCTTCCTCACATTTGTCGGACCAAAGTGTCACCAAACAAACTTCACCTCCTTCCTGTCAAGCTTAATCAAAGGCACTACTATCCGTGAGAAATCCTTGATGAATCTCCGATAGTAGCCAGCAAGTCCAAGAAAAATTCTGATCTCAGTCATCGTCTTTAGTCTCTTGCAATTGTTCACAGCTTCGATCTTATATGGATCGACTGACAACCCTTTCTATGAAACCATGTGACCAAGAAACTTAACCTCTTTCTTCCAAAAATTACATTTGAAAAACTTCGCCTGTGGCTGATTCTGCCTTAGCGTCTCAAGCACACCTCTAAGATGATCTTCATGCTCCCTTTCATCCTTAGAGTATACCAAAATGTCATCTATAAATACTAACACGAATCTATCCAAATACTTTTGGAAGACTCGGTTCATCAAATCCACAAAGAAAGCAAGTGCATTCGTTAACCCTCGTGGCATTACTAACCACTCATATGAACCATACCTAGTTCGAAATGCTGTCAAAGGAATGTTGTCCTTTGCCACTCTTAACTGATAGAACCCCGTCAGCAAATCCAACTGGGAAAACACTCTGGCTCCACTCTACTGATCAAATAGATCATCAATTCTCAGCAAAGGATACTTATTCTTTATCGTACTTTCGTTCAACTTATGATAGTCGATACACATCCTCAATGACCCATCTGGTTTCTTCACGAATACCGCAGCCACTCTCCAAGCGATTTGCTTTGTCTAATAAAATTCCTTCCATCTAAATCCACTAGTTGCACCTTCAATTCCTTTATCTCAGTCGGTGTCATCCTGTTAGGTGGTCTACATATAGATTCAGCTCCTGACACAAGATCTATTCAAAACTCAACGGCTCATTTCGATGGTAGTCCTGTGACTGGCTCAAAGACATCTGCAAACTCTCTTGCTATTCGAACCTGACATAAATCTTCTCCCATTTTCATTACACTTAACAAAGCACAACTACTCCGGTCATAATTCTCTATTGAGAATATAATTCAGTTATGACTATCAAAGTGTCTCAATGATATCTCCCCATCTTGGCAAAATATCCTGGCCTCATACCTTCTCAACCAATCCATACCCAAATTGATTTCAAAATCTATGAAATCGAAAACATACAAACTTCATGCAAACTTATGACCTAACAAGTCAAGTTCTAACTGGTCATATCTTATCCCCAAAGTTGCATACCCTCCTATGGATTCGCAACCCTTAAGAAAGTAACAAGGTATGTGGGTTCTAAGCATAACCTGTCAAGCAAATACTATAATATAAATGAATGTGATACACCGGTATCAAATAGCATCCTAACAGGTATACTCTAAATCAAAAACGTACCTTCCATCACAGTCTTTCCTTTATCAGCTGCAATAGGCTTAGCTGGTTATCCAACAACAAAGACCTTTCCTTCGTCCCCCCTGACTGACTCTGGACACTGTTTCTTGTAATGCCCAATTTGATCACAGTTGAAGAACTTCACATTCTTCTTGCCTGCAGCCTTCTTCCCCTTGCCTGACCGATACTCATGAGCGTAATGAATCTTCTTGTCACACTTGAGGCATACCAAATCAGCCTTTGCCTTCTTGGCAGCATCCTCTTTCTAGGCCCCCTTCTTCTTAAAAAATTTCCTCTTCTTTCCCTGAGAACCCTGGGATTCTAAACATCAAATCAATTTTCAAATTTGATTTGGTGCTTGAAAATGAATTTGGAAATCAATTGGGAATTTGATTTGGTGTTTGAAAGTGAGTATTTGGAAATCGATTTGAAAATCGCATATAAGTGGATATTTGGAAATTTAAATTCACAATGGGAATTTATAAAGGAAAGGGAAATTTGTTTTAAAAATAAATATGGGTTCATTTTTAAAAAAGGTGTGGAAAGAAATTTACGGATTTGGAATGTAAATTTAAAATAAATCCAGAAGGATTTATTAATTGATTTAAATGGACTATTTTGAAAAGGAAAGTATATTTTACCTGGAAAGCTGAGTATGTTTTCAAAATAGCTTTCAAATATAAATTAAAAGTTCTAGTGTTGGTTTTAAAAGAATGTTTTAGAGAAATTATTTTCTTAAGTTATTTTGAAAATCTTTAAAGTAAAGATTTATTTAATTAATTATAAAAGTGATTATTTAAAGATTTAATTGATATTTGATTTAAAAAAAAATGATTGTTTAAATAGTTATACTCTATCTAATAATTTTATTTTAAAATTATTTTGGGCTTAAAATTTATACGAGATATAGGTATAAAATTTTATAACTAATATTTTGAAATAAAGTGTTTTAAAATAGTTTTATTTTAAATGTTTCCAAATATATATGTATGGATAAGTAATTTAAATCAGTTTAAAGTATTTGAACTCGGCAGATTTTCAGTGGAAAATGAGAAAATATTTGGAAATATATTCCGCATGAGGAAAGTGATTTGAAATTCGTTTATAAAAGATTGAAGTTGAAATTATATCTTGCGAAGATATTTGGAAAATAAATAATTGGGGAAAAATTACTTAAAAATCTTGTGATTGTTGTAAATATTGATTGATTGTTAAATAACCGACTATCAATATTGGCCTTTAAATGGTGTTTGAATTTCGATGCGACCGAGGGTCGGATTCCAAATGGATATTCGAATACCACATCGAATCTTTGTGATAGTGATGGATCTTTTGTTTTAAAGATCAAAGTGGAAATTTATTGTGATTTGTTTGAAATCTGAATGTAACGCTTATTTTTAAAAATAAGCGCTCATTATTCGGATTAGTCGGGAGAGGACTTTGTGCCATGAAACCCATTCCGTATAATCGTATGACGAAATGGGATTGCGTTTGAAGACGGCGTAGAAGACCAGGTATTTTCGAAAACGAAAGGATTACCTGTCGAATGTCTCTGCACTGAATGGCGCCGGTATAGAGATTTGATCACCCTTTGTGATGGGGATTCCGGACGTGATTAGTGATATCTGGATTGCAAGGGCTTCTTTGAAGTGCCTTCAATTCCGTTCGAACCCGGAATGAACTTGTATGGATGTATGTCTGACGTTACACTTTGAGATGTAAAGCTGGTTTCTATCAAATACATTTCTGTTGGTGGCGGAGAATTTATTCTCTTAGCTTAACACCCTTCTCTGAGACGTACGAGCTCAGAGGTTATGTTGTTGATGGTTACTAGTGATATATTCTCAATTTGGTAATGTGGCATACGAAGTGTTGCTGATCATTTTTGATCGAAGCATGGCTTTATGAAAAGCGTAGCTTTGTGGACGAGACTTTGTCGGACCTCACAATCCGAAAATGGCTGAAACAGGAAGAATGCAGCAAGGTTTTTGTTTTGAGGGTACCGCCCTCATAGTATGTCCATTTCCTTCTAGAAAAAGGTGGTATCATGGTATGAAGCCCAGATATTTAACCTATGTGGTTGCTGCAAATTTATTACTTTGTGGTTGAGGATCCTCGGATAAAGGTCGGTAATGACCGGGGGATGGCATACTCGTGTGTGGAGTTATCTATGTTACAGCTTCATTGCATCCGAAGCGTGAGGTAACTCGGTCTTGTGCTGTCAGAGATCCGGTTAGGTTCTCGGGACGTCCCTCCAGAGGCGTACCCATGTGGCATAGGAAGTTCCTTAGCCTGACTATTTGTTGGAAATCCAAAGAAATAATACGCGCCCTTTACGGTTTTAGTTGTATAATCTGCCATGGAATGTGGCGGTAACTGCTATTGAACATGGTAGCTATAGTAGGTATACTATAATGGTTGTATGCTAGCTAAGATTAATATTATACTTTCGAAATATTTTCCGCACTATGCACTAATGATAATATTAAAAGATTTTGTGTATCAAGCATGTTTGACTATCATAAGGAGAAATCTCCTCCAATTCTGTGTTTGCATTGTGTGTATGGCGGGAGGCCCTATGGTAGTTTCATTTCCCAAAAGCATAGCGGGTTTCATTTTAGTTTCTTTGTGAAAATAATTGTTTTTAAGATCTCACATCAGTCACATGACTGACCTGGAGTTTATTGTTCCCTTTCTAAACTCTGGGTGCCCATAATTTTCAACACGGGTAGCCTAGAGTCAGGTTATCAGTTATTCGAGAGCGAAGTCAAGAAGTATGCTGTGGAGATCTGGAGTTCAAGCTGGATGGCGAGGCGTATCTCTAGTATATAATATTTCTTTTTCGATGTTGTGTTGTTGTAAACTCCGATAATGTGATGTATAAACTGATATAATGTTTTTGTTTTAAAGATTATCCATTTATCTATTATATTTTGTTCTGCTGCGTACCATGAGATTCTGTTATTGTTTTCTGTTTCTTCTTCTTCTTTAATCCTAACGGTTCAATTTTTCGGCATTCGACTGCGCGACATGTGATACAGTGGACGTATTGATGTCGACTTTCGGGCGTCGAAAAATTGGGTCGTTACAAGGGCTTCTCTCTAGCACAACCAGCCACCATCTCTTCATGAAGAATGGCCATCTCCACCACCATATTAAAAGGATCATGGATATGGGTCATGGTCATTCTACCAAGCTCAGGTCTCAGTCCTTAAATGAACCTCTCATTCCTTCTGATATCAGTGTCTATTGTGGCATATCCATAACGAGATAGCTCATCAAACTTACCAGCGTACTCAATTACTGACATCTCTCCCTGAACTAGATCCATGAACTTCCTCATCAACGCCGACTTAGCAACCTCGAATGGAAACCTCTGTTCAAACCTCCTTTTGAAATCAGCCCATGTTAATTCTTCCTTCGAAACTCTACCGGTCACACTATTCCACCTGTGAAGCACTGCTCCTTGCAACTGCCTAGAGGTTAGCCTTCTTTTTTGTCCATCGTCTAATCCAAGATCCGTAAAGATCTTCTCACGGTAGAATAGCCAATTCTCAACTTCAATGGCATCCTTCATTCTAGCAAACGGCTTTCCACCCAGACTGTTGTAGGCTCTGCTCAACTTAGCATAGTTATTCCTAACTGGAGCCACATGATTAGCTCCTCCAACATTACCAGCAACCCTAGCTTGCAAAAGATTGCCTAACAACTGATACATTGTCCCCGCATCCACTAGCGGATTTCCAACACCCACATTGGCTTCAGCATTTAGGTTAGCATTAGCATGTCAACTTTTGTTCCTCCTCGTATTAGGTCGAGCATTTACATTAGTTGTGGTGCTTCCTCCACCAAGGTTTACTCTTCCATTTCTTGCTTCCATATCTTCTTTCTTGTAAGTTTGCATAAGAATCTTAGTCAGATACAGAAGAACGGTCTAAGAGAGAGGGAAGTACGTACTTATATATATATATATAAATATATATATATCAAATACAAGTATGTTACTATAACGTTAACCCAAACCCCGATCTTATTTTCAAATTCATC
Source organism: Allium cepa (assembly GCA_030765085.1). Lineage (NCBI taxonomy): Eukaryota > Viridiplantae > Streptophyta > Magnoliopsida > Asparagales > Amaryllidaceae > Allium > Allium cepa. The sequence continues at coordinate 828,705,628 of CM060941.1, read as the reverse complement.
GGATTATGTTTGAAAATCTTTTAGGTTTAAATTTCTCTTAAAGTTTCATAAACCAATGCACTGATACCAACTTGTAACATCCCTCTACTTGGAGGCCCAAAACTAACGACTATGGATGTTGTAGTCATCCATAGTTATTAATCATCGGTGATCAAATACGACAGCGTTAGATTCACTCATACATAGAAACACATGCATATGGAAAAAAAATTAATACTTCAAACAAGATCACATTCCATGTCAAATCATTTCCAATTCACATAATCCCACAATCATAAATCACGCTCAGAGAAAATATATTTATTACAACATACGCCAAGACCGACATATGAAGTTGCCTCCCTGGATGATCAAAGTATACACGGGTAATATAACAACTTTTTCATTACAAACAACATAGCGGAATCAAAAGAAATGAGAACTCTAAATAGCTATGATGCCTCCTGCACGTCTCTGAAAGATTTTTTGTCTAAAGAGGTACTTGAAAACCTCAACTCTCAAACTACTCAAAATTAATTGAATACCCGAGAGTTTAAGAGGAAAACATATGCTTCGAATCAGACATACAGCCTGGTATGAATAATAATCTACCATCTCGAATCATTTAGATATCTAGTGAGACCACGCCGCTTAGCGGAATGAGTTTTCCCCTCACTGGTATCTCAAAACCTTTATAAAACCATATATTGTGCTCCTGTATCCACAATGATTAAAACATGTCATTTAAAAATATTATGATGATATGCAAACAAATTAAAACATCCTGGATTTCCCATCCTCTGTTTAATTGACACCCTGTCATATTTATAGTTTTTAAGGTCACCATTAACCTACTAGTTTCCATGGGCTAACTAATAATCTTTATATAATATATGGACTCCCTGTCCTATTTCATGGTATTCACAGATGCACTATGAACCTATTGGCCCATGCCAATTAACTTAATTAATTCATGGATTCCCCTGAACCTATTGGTGACTCCAATAACTCTCTCTTAACTTATTTTTCATGGGTTGGCTAGGAACCTATTGGCCCCTGTCAATATCTTTTCTTCTTATCCTAGTTTTCATGGGCTAACTAGGAACATATTGACACCTATCAATGACTTAATCCGGATATAGTTTTCATGGATGCACTACAAACCAATTGGCCCCTGCCAACCACTCTTTATAACATAGTTTTCATGGGATCACTATGAACCTATTGGTCACCTCTGATAACTTCCTAATCATAGTTTTCATGGGTGCACTATGAACCTGCCTCCCTGACAACTTCCATATTTAGGCATCCTATATTCTGGTCTCTCTGAAATTTTGGATGCAATTCTAGTCATCCAAGAGTTTAATCAATTTATATTCACTACTAGGTCAACCTAGCTAGTTCTTCTGCCCTTTTTCCCCAAAATGCAGTTATGTGTCTGCTATAATGTGAATATATATATTTATATTTGAAGAAACAAACATAATAACATAAAAATACCACTCCTATGTATTTTATATCCTTGAAAAAAATTTCATAAAAACATGATTAGTCCATTTAACCTAATATTTTCAAGTAAAGCCTCTTCTTAAAACCATTACAAAACTCCTTTAATTTAGCCATGGGTTTTTCCTTTAAAATTTAGTTTGGGTTACAAAACCCTTTCGAAACCTTGCTTTCAACCTCACTGGATACCCTCCTTTGAAAGCATAAAAGTTTATTTTCAAAACATTAGGCCCATGCATTTGAACACTTTAAAACTTTCTTTCGAAACCTTTCGAATGCATTGAAGCATTATCATTTAATTATTTAGAAGCACAGCTTCGAAACTAATTGAAAGTCCCCCTTTCAAAACTATTGGAAGTAACCCTCCTGAAACCATTGAAAGTCCCCCTTTCAAAACCATTAGAAGCAACCCTTTCGAAACCATTGAAAGTCCCTCATTCTAAACCATTGGGTTTATACTTAAAATATTATTTTCGTCAAACTGAATATAGATGAAAGTATCTCTTTTTAAACCATCCCTTATCATATAAAAATATTAGGGAAAACATGATGGCATCGGCACCATCTCTTTTGATAGCTTCAAACCTTTTTAAACAAAACATTGAAGGATAGCGTCGAAACCATTTCGAATTCATTGCATTCGAAACCCTTGGACCCTTTCGATAGCATTTTGGAAGAGGCGTAAAACATCTTTAAAATCAAACACTACCTTTCGAAAGTATTGATGACTTCAATACCTTCGAAAGGCTAAAGAACGGCAGCAGGACTTCGACTAGGTCGGAACCCCTTCTTTCAAAAGCATTGTTTCATAAGTAAAAGAACTCATTCGAAAGAAAACATAAGTTGATGGAAATCCCTTCGAAAGCTTTAAAACCCTCTTTCGAAAACATATGCTTCGACTCCTTCGAAGGCTTAAATAAAACACAAGGCTGGCGCTTCTCTTTTTAAAACAAACTAAGGTATCGACCCTTTCGGAAGCCATGCTTTCGATACCTAAACTTACGCCTTTCGCTAATCCATTGTTTACCATCTTTATGATAACATGTGTATTGGTTTCAGCTTTAGGTTTCGACTAGGTTGAAGGCGGAAGCTCTGAGTCGAAAGGAACTTCTAAAGAAAGCGGAACCAAATTTTTGGGTAAACCTGTTTTAATCAAATTAGTTGCCTTAACTTTTCAAATTCTTTTCCAAAATAACTGCCGCTAATTTTAAAGCTAAACCATGGTTAAGTTAATCAAATAAGCTCTTCCATTAAGCAAAACCAATACTGCAAAGAAGTCCCTCTTCTAAAACAATTTATTTTGCATAGCAAATCACTTTAGAAAAATCCCCAAAAAATTCACTTTAATCATGTTATCAAATATATCAAAATTTAGACCCAAATTCTCAATATATTTTCCAAAATAAATTTATAAACCCAAATAATAATATTTTCCTTTCGAAAATTCATAATAATTTTTCCATAGCTTGGAAAATTATCAAGATTAAAACTCAACTCCAAAATCATGTTTTACATAACATATAATTTTTTCATGGCATTTACACATCCACATAAACTGGTTTTACCCTAAAACTGTGAGAAATAACATTTAAACATCCTTGTTTACATCAAAAAAATTATGATTTAAGCATTTCATCATCCAAATTATCATAAAAACAAATTTACCCTTAAATTCGAAAATATATGATTATAAAACAAAATAGAGATGGAATAATTATTTACCTTGACTTTGGTAAGGAGGTTGGATTGAGATTGATTTCCTCTAAGCTTGAATCTCTAGCTTTTAATTGAATTCCTCTTGATAATGGCCGGCTCCCCTTCTTACATTTTTTTTTCAAAATGACGTGAATGGGAAATAAAATGGTAGGAACGAAAATATATGGGGTTAAGGGTTATGTACGACAAATACCCAATATGCCCTTATGTAGATTAATTAGCTTATAACCCATTCATAAACCCATTTAATTACTTTATTAAGCACGGCCATAATCAAATTTTTTTCAAATCTCAACCCTCTTATCACTTAACATTTACATTATTCTATGTAAATCTCCGAAATAATGTTATCAAAAATTAGGGGTGTTCCACCGTACTCTCCGAATTATACAATATGATCCAAAAGTAAGTTTTATTTGTAATGCCAATAAATTGTGTTGCATTATGTAACTATATTAAAATGTCATACATTAATATTGCAATTTTCCAACATAGGATATTGCTACACGGTCGAACATCAACCAACAATTGACTAAGTGGTTCCAAATGTATCCGATGATGATATGGATACATGTGTTGACGTAGATGTACACTACGATTCTGCTCTTGATAACATGACTGTTGAAACTAGATTGAAGAATGATAGAACGCGGATTAAAAATATGCAAGTGAGCAATGAACTACTAAACTATAATTCTGGAGTTGAAGGCGATGCTCATGCAGATAACGATGAACCAGACATGGAGATACCTTTGGATGATGACCCATGTAATGCACAAATGATGGCTAAACCCATCATTGCAAATTTGCAATTCAATGATAAATTATTCTCATCCTCTAGTATTCAAAACGGGTTCAAAGTTGGCATGGTATTCGAGTGCAAAGCAAAATTTCTACAACAATTAAGTGAGTGGTCTATACAACATGTAATTTCTTTTAAGCCTATTAAGTCTAACAAAACAAAGTACACTGCCATTTGCAATGTCGATTCAAATTTTCCATGGAGAATACATATTATAGTTTCTAAAAAAATCTCAGTTAGGATGCTGGGTTATTAACAAATATCTAAGCAATCATAGTTGCGTCAACCTAACAGTTAACTCTAAATACAAGCAAACAAATCTACTTTTGGTTTCGAAGATCATGCCTTTTGTAAAAGAGGATCTAAATATAATAGTTGTAATTGTGTAGGTGTTAATGAAAGAACAACTGTTTATTAAAATTGGTTATATGAAAGCCTGGAGAGCTTAAAGTAAGACAATAGAATATATTTTTGGTGATTTGGCAGAATCATATACCAACCTAAGAAATTATATTTGCGAAAATTGCTAGAATGAACCTAAGTAGCATTAGACATGAAACAACCGATGAATATGAAGTGTTTGATCGAGTTTTTTAGGCTTTTGGGCCTTCTATTGACAAATTTGTACATTGTCGGCATTTGCTTTGCATTGATGGAACATGTTTGTATGGAAAAAACAAAGGTGTCTTATTTGTTGCAACTATGATAGATGGGAATGACCAAATTTACCCTTTGGCTTATGCAACTGCTGAGTTAGAATCATGTGATAGTTGAGGTTGGTTTTTTCCTTGCATGTGACGGCCCACTCATAGTATTAACGATCGAAATATTACTTTCATTTTCGATAAAATGAAAGGAATACCGACAATATTGAAAATCAACAAGGGATTACCTAGTAAGCATAGATTTTTGTGCTAGACATTTGAAAACAAAATTTCAAGCCACGGGCTTTAGAAACAAACAATTTCTAGATTTATTTTATGCTATAGCATGTGCTTTGGAGGAAGTCAAGTATATATGTTAGCGCCAAAATTGGTCACTAACATCCAAATCCAAGCGAAAGCACCAAATATAAGTCACAGCTCACAGATAGCCGAGGATATTAATATGAAGAACAACAAAAATTAAAATGGAAGCAGTAAAGAATAATAGATTATATAGTGGTTCGGCTAACTCCGGCCTACGTCCACTTTATGAATTTCCTTTTTATTGTTGTAATAATCGATTACAGGTACAAAATCGTAGAGTAGCCTTAGCCTTAGAAAATGGAAAGCAAGAGAGCAGAAAGAAGACCTTTTTTAGACCTCCACGTGCTGTATTTATAGGCAAATCCGGAGTTATTCGGCTTCCTGAGCAGTCTGGGTCCATCAGGACCATAGCTGAGCCAACATCCTTCATCATGATCGACCCACACTGCCATGCCGACCGACCCATGCCGATCAATTCCATACTCTAGTATGCCGATCCACTCCACTGACGATCGAGCCACACCATCTAGTCCGAACCACCATTGTCGATCCATGAAAACCACCGAGGTGACACAAAGCATAGTCACCTTTGACTCGTAGCAGAGCACCCTGGACTCTAAACGATCTAGGTAAGGAGCTGACCCAAAATCCCTAAGGCCAACCCGAAGTTTTGAGCCATAGGACTTAAATTAACCGAACCATATACTCATGTCGACCCACCTTGCATCATATCGAGCCACGATTTATAGTGTCATCCCAAGTCATAAGCACCTCGACTCGAAGCCACCGATCCACATTTTTGCCGATCCATATTTTAACTACACCGAGCCATCTTTCACAAAGCCGACCCACCTTGACGAACCATAACGCCGAGCGACAACCAAGGTCGATCCATAGTCTAACTAGGCCGAAAAACCTTCCATGTCGAGCCACCTATGTCGAGCCACCAATGTCAAGCCACCTATGCTGAGCTGCCTAGAAGACTCAAAGAAATCATCCATACGACTCGAAGCTTGACTCCACATGACTCGAAGCAAATCCAAGGTGACTTGTGACTCATTGAAACCCAAGTTTCAAGTATCCAATAACCTTCGTTCATCGACTAGGCCGAATCCCGGCTGTAAATCCATGATTATTGTCCATGCTTGATCGTCCATCCATCCAGTCGACTAAATCCATCGTAAACCATCCTCAACGAACGAACAGCCGTTTTAGGTAAATCTTCATGCTTATGGCCTCGCCAAAAGGCGGGTTAACATTTGCCCCCCAAAACATGCCTTGTTATTAGAAGGTGTGTTTTGAATAGCCTCAAATCCAATATCCTAAATTCATGTTTCATTCATAGCCTACCATTCGATCCATAATCCAATCCAATACCAAGCCATCCTATATGAGTACCATAGCCATATCCTTATCCAAATCTGAGACTGCTCCGAGTCAATATCTGATTCTGAATCTATTAACCAAATCCTTATCCAATTCCACATCCATCCGAACCCGATAACTAAGTTCTAATCCATCCATATCCAATAACCGATAACCATATCCACGACCTCTCCGAGTCGATATCCAAATCCGGGACTGCTGCGGGTCCATGCCCAAATCCATAGTTGTTTATAGCCAATATCCAAATCCGTAACCTATCCGAGTTCTTGCCAAGCACAACCTTCACCTGAAGAACTATGTCGAGTAATGCCATGGTGTTCCTTGTTCAATGTCCCTGAACATTGAGTAATGTCGTGGCTTAAGTCCTAAGCCGAATCTTGGTCACCGTGGACCCCTGCCCAATATAGTCCATACTCGATGACCTGTTATAGTAATCGATAGACAATATGGGCCCTAAGTCCTAGGCCGTATCCTGGTCTCTTCAGACCCTTGCCGAGTATAGTCCATAATCGATGACCTTTTAGCCAAGAGCCATATAAAAGTCAACCAAAATTGAATCTGAAACCCAGATTCAAACCAGAAAACCAAAAATCCATATCAAAAGTGCAAATCCAAATCCAAATCAAAAATCAAGCATCCAAACCAAAATCCAAACCAAGAAACCAACAAAACCTGAAGTTCAAACCAAACTCCAAAACAAAAGAAAAAACAAATGTTCAAGCCAAAAGGAAAAAATAGATTTCACAAACCAGAGCGTCTTGGTAAACCATCATCTCAGAGCATGCCTAAGGGTTATCTCTGACCCCGTACATGAGTAAGTGATTTAGCCGTTTGCCCAGAGTTTTTTACTTATTCCAAACCATCACGATTAGTTGATGACCAACTGACCACCATTCCTGGGTCTTGCGCCTTCGTCGTTTAAGGTACGCGGTGGCTGCTCCTGTGTTCTCGTTGGCGTCGGGTTGCGCGGTGTCATCTGGTATCCCTCCATGGATCGGTCCAGCATTTCTTAATGTTGTGCCCCCGAGTCTTGGTCCATCTAGATTGATAGCCGTTTGTCGATTAGGGGCTGCCCCCTGTTGAGCCACTCCATCTGCTTGCCTATTGAGCCCTTCTGATCTTGCTCTATGAATCTGAGCTCCTATAGCTCTTGTTGTCCCTGCTTGTCCAAATTGTCTTAAAAGTGCATGCATCATTTCCTCTTGCCTTCTCAACTATTCCTGCATGGAATTCATCATGACCTGCATCTCGTCCCTAGTGTTGTAGATGGAGGCTTGACGTGCTTCAGCTCCAGAAGAGGCCTCTTGACTTCACTCTTGATTGACTCTTTCTGTCACTTGCTTCCTTGTTGTTGGCCTAGCCATTGCTTCCTAGAATCCAAGTTCCTAGCTCCAAAATCCCTGAGTGCTTGCCTTTCTAGTGAAGCACCAAAATGCTAGCCCCAAAATTGGTCACTAACACCCAAATCCAAACGAAAGTACCAAATACCAGTCACAGCTCATAGATAGAATATATGTGGAGGATATTAATATGAAGATCAACAAAAATTAAAATGAAAGCAGTAAAGAATAACAGATTTTATAGTGGTTCGGCTAACTCCGGCCTATGTCCACTTTAGAAATTCCTTTATATTGCTGTAATAATCGATTACAATTGCAAAATCATATAGTAGCCTTAGCCTTAGAAAATAGAAAGCAAGAGAGCAGAAAGAAGATCCTTTTTCTGAACTTCCACACGCTGTATTTATAGGAAAATCTCGCGTTGCTGGGCTTCCTGAGTAGTCCGGGTCCATCAGGACCATAGTTGAGCCAACATCATTCATGATGACCGACCCACACTACCACGTCGACCGACCGACCCATGCTGATCCATTCCATACTCTAGTATGCTGATCCACTCCATCGATGATCGAGCCACACCATCCAGTCCGAACCACCAATGCCGATTCTTGAAAACCACCGAGGTGACTCAAAGCATGGTCATCTTTGACTTGAAGCAGAGCATCCCTGGACTCGAAGTAGGATGTAACCGATCTAGGTAAGGAGCTACCCAAAATCCCTGAGGCCGACCCGAAGTTTTGAGCCATAGGATTCGAAGTACCCGAACCATATACTCATGCCGACCGACCATGCATCATACCGAGCCATGTTTTGTAGTGTTGTCCTGAAGTTACGAGCACTTTGATTCGAAGCCATCGATCCACATTTTTGCCGATCCATACTTTAACTACACCGAGCCATCTTTCACAACCTTAACGAACCACAACGCCGAGCGACAATCAAGGCCGATCCATGATCTAACTAGGACGAACCACCTTCCATGCCGAGCCACCAATGCCGAGCCACCTATTTTGAGCCACCTAAAAGACTCGAAGAAATCATCCATACGACTCAAAGCTCGACTCCACATGACTCGAAGCAAAAGTAGGGCGACTTGCGACTCATCGAACCCCAAGTTTCAAGTATCCAATAACCTTCTTTCATTGATTATGCCGAATCCCGGCTGTAAATCCATGATTATTATCCATGCTTGATCGTCATCCATCCAGTCAACAAATCCATCATAAACCAGCCTCGACGAACGAACGGTCATTTTAGTTAAATCCGCCTGCTTACGGCCTCGCCAAAAGGCGGGTTAACAATATAAAAATGTGAAAAGAAATTAAAACCACCAATATTAGAGCGCTTAACTGGATGGAGACAAGTTTGGGTAGGAAAATAAAAACTGGGCAATGTGTAAGGATAATGGTGGTCGGTTTCATGTTATGACTACTAATACTTCAGAAAGTTTTAATGGTGTTCTTAGAGACGCATGATCTTTACTTGTGAAAGCTTTGATTGCCCGTACCATCTTTCTATCAGTGGATTACTTTTGTCGAAGGAGAGAAGCTGTTAAAACTTTGACAACTATTTTACCTCCAAAATGGAAAGAAAATGTAGCGAGAGAACAACTGAAGCAAGATGTTCAAGGCTTGTTCGATTTAGTCAAATAGAATAGCAAGTAATTCACTACTTTGGTGGTGAATTTGATGGTAACATTTGTTCTTGTACATGCAACATTCCATTACTAAAACAATTGCCTTATGCACATGTTATAGCTCCTTATTCGGCAGTTGTAAATGGTGTGAATAGTGCCCATCATGACTTTGCATCACCTTGGTACTCAGTTTAGAACTACTTGACGGTTACACCAAAATTTCATCCCATTCATGATAAATGTTATTGGAGTGCACACGAAGGTCGATTGGTTCTACCACTAATAGCTTGCAAACCACTAGGAAGGTCTCGGTCTACAAGAATTAAAGGCACTACGAATGAGATGTACGCTCTAAAGAGAAATAGGTACAGTAGATATGGAGTGTACCGTCATAAGAAGAATCGTTGCAGTTCTGTAACTTAGCGTTTATATTTGTTCTAGTAATTTGAGTTGGTAGTAAATGACTTTGTCTAAGTTGGTGGTAAATGTATTTGTTTGAAAACTTCTTATGTAAATGCTTATTCAAATAATCAAATGTTTTTCTTATGTAAACCTTCTACTTTGTTTGTTCCAGTTTTCTGTTCCAAACTTTTTTTTACTAAGGTGGTATTTGAAATAGTGCCGTTGGTGTCATTTCAAATAACTCCCCAGTAAAAACAGGTTTCAAATAAAAACCTGGAGTAAACAAAGCACAACTCACTTATATAGACCAACATCAATAAATTCCATTTTCATCGATCTAATCCAACATAGAACTACATGATATACGAGAAAATTCCACAATCTATAAATTCAACATCCATTGAATTCTTTAATCCGCAATACTAACAAAAACAACATTACATACACCCTAACAATTCCATATAACATTCAACATTATACCGCTTAATCTAGAGTTTTTCTTTTTGGCCTCCTTCGCTATAATGTAGCCTTATCGGGCATCCTCCTCATGGTTATCTCCTTCCTATTCTTCCTTCGGTGGCATTGTTTGTAGAGATCGCGAAGGACCGAGCCTATATTCCTCCTACGAAGATGAAATTTCTTTCCATCCTTGATGTATGTGATATGCGACTGTGATTGGAGGAGGCACGTAGTCTGATGGCAGTGGTTCTATGAGCACATGATGAGGTGGAACAACATGAGGGGGAAATGTGGGTCGTGATAGCTTGTTCTTTCCCAAAATTGATTGTAGAATCCAATGCACATGAAAGAATTTACCCTTCAAACACTCTAGTACTTCTTTCGAAAGCTCATCAACCAACTCCAGTGCATGGTAAATATCATCCGCCTACACAAAAATAGTAATTAGTGCATATGTCAATTTATACTACTTAGTTAATCAATGTGTGTACATACCATATTCCTCTCAAGAGGAGCTCTAAGCGTGTACAGGTCTATCACAGTAGGAACATCTTTGCCACGTAGAATGTAGCGGCGCATGATGTTCTAGTACTAAGTATTATATTCCTCAACAAATAAAGTTAGGTCCCTCCCTTCTTGCACGTGCATATGGCCATGATTCTAGGTCTCAATCGTCGTATCACACTCCCTAGCTTTTACATCAATCTTGTGGAAATGAGCATTTTCTGGCAAATGTCGTCGCGTAACAAATTATCGCATCACTATATCAAGAAGATAATACGCTACATCACTCATACTATGACGAATCAAATCTCTCAACATATATAAAACCGGTCACATCAAAAAAGTCGATCATCGGTTTTAAGTAAAACAGTATCATAAAGATTAAGATATCAATATGAGAGACAAATTATCTAATCTGTACATCATCACAATGGAAACATAATACCATATGTTTGTAAATAGATAATTTCAGATAAACGGTAATAACAGTCTCAAAGCATAATAATATCATAGTCTCGTAAAATATTAGTACATAATCGCAAATCAAAGTATACCATAAAAGCAATCCTTCAAAAGAGAAATACCGAAATAAATGTACTGTTAAGCAACACATGATAAAGGGATAAGATGAAAAGCTAGACTCTAAGCACGATAGTTTGAAAGTAATAATAGGTAGTCACCTCAACGCTATCCACCTAGAGTGGGAAAAACAGGAAAATGGGAATGCATCAGACATACGTCTGGTGAATGAGAATGGGATTGATAAAATGATCAAAAGCGTTTAATTCTAAATCAACTTTAAGTGCCATAGAATGTAAACACTGTGCCAATACATTCCCAAGGTCGTATACCTAAGGATAATTATCTAACTCACTGGGTCAGATCTATAGGTCAATGTAACAACCCGATATTTTCAACCATTCGCATCCGCACATGTCGGACTTGAATTGCTCAAAATACTGTGTTGTAAATAAAATTTGGCAAATCTCATAATATACAGTAAATAAATAGTCACAGATCATAGATACGAAGTAAATAATAATGCAGCGAAAGTAAAAGAGATAGTAGTTCATGAAGCTACTATATAAATATAAGATACATCAGAGTTAAAAAGATACAACAGAAGAGTAACGAGATATATATCAGGTACCAATCAAAATACATCACGGAAATCACTGGATATTGAAAGCAAAATAGATGGCTGGATCTTCAAGCAAAGCTCCACTCCGAAGGTAAGTCTGGAATGCGGAATCACTCAGTCTGACCCGAGCGTAAAGCAAAACACAAAACACTCGAGTCAGGACATAAATACTTATGAACTGTAAATCAACTCAAATGAACAGTAACAAAATGCATCAGTAACTTAAAGGATGCTTGGGATCGTCCACCCTTTAAGGATCCGTAAACTATATACTATGTAGTAATATTGCGCTATTATAATAATGTCTACAGTAAAATAAACTTACTTTCAAATAGCGTTAAGGAGTGACCCAATATTCCCCTTAACACGTAATTGTCCTAGTAGTCCATCCAGTATCATCATATCTCCAGATCGGGAGACTACCCTAAATACTCCATGGGCTACGGGAGAAAAACAAACTCGTAGTAAGGCTCGCTATGATAGGTGACACGGCACACAAGGCAATGCCAGGGTAGATATACCAATTACGCACACAGCCTGGTGGTAACGTAGCAGCCACATACGCGCACCTCGGAACACGCTCCCAAATCAAAATCGAAGGATGGCCATCAAATCAACCATAAGTAAGAGTATAGTATCGAAGAAATGTGTCCGATCGGAGGAATGACCTCACTTGGCCCAAGATCGCTCCTGTTTTAGCCACCTTATGCCAACTCACAGGAGTTGGGTCCACGTAATATACCTCAAAAACGTCACCACCATCCTACTTCATTCTGGAATCTCCACCACGTACACAGTTGTTAAAGTGGTTTTCGGAGTTGGCACAGAGTATGACAAATTTTAATCCCGGTCACTTTAGCAACCAAACGTTATTATAACGCCGTGGTCATTTCAAAAATCATAATACTTCAAAAATCATTTCATTTCAAAACTATATCCCTTTCAAAATAGTTTACACTTCGAAACCAAAAACATTTCAAACATATATTCATTTTAAAATCATAATACTTTCAAAGTATAACTCTTTCGAAACCAAATATACTTGAAACAATTACACTTTGAAAATCATAACATTTCGAGATCATCCATTTGATATCATAAAACATTCCTTTAATTCTTTACATTTTACAAATTTATTCAATTAAACTCAAATTTTCAAATTTCCAATTTAATCCAATTCAAACCATCAATTTCAATTAAATTTAGTTTCCCCACAAACCATTTCAAATCTTATAAATTTCAAAAACAGATTTGATTCACAAAATAAACTATTCAATTTTTAATATATCCCAAAGCTTTAATATACCATATTTCTAAAAGTAAATTATATAATTTCATATATCTCAAACTTAACTTCATTATTACTTAGTTTTGAAATATTCATTTCATAAATCCAATATCTTTTATATAAACTCAAATTACAAGTAAACCAAATATCCTTTCATACAAACATAAACTTCAAATATTCATTTGTCAAAATCAAATATCATTCCAAATTCACATTCTTTATCAAATGAAGATTATATCATTTCCAAACCATTTCAAAATCATTAAAATAACATATCCTTTCAAAACCTCATTATCAAATCATTATTTGAATTCAAAATATATATTCAAATTTAAATATCATTTTAAAATCAAATATGTCACACATTTATTATTTCAAATATCATTACCAAACACATTTCAAAATTCCATTCAAAAATTCATTTATCACATTTCATTACATCTAACACATAAAAAAAGTAATCATTATTTAAATCCAAATTCAATTTAAATTCCTTAAAATTCAAATTTAAATTGTAACGACCCGCCTTTCTCTCCACAGAAAGACGCATCATTTTTAAGAAAGAAAGGGATAGAAAAAAGAAAAGACAGAGAAGAAAGAAAGAAAGAACAACAAAATCTCAATAGCAGAACGAATAAATTATATTAATCACATAATATATTACATAGTATCATATACATTGGAGTTACACAACATAAACAACACATACTAGACATTTATAAACACCTATCTAGTTATACAACTCCATATACAATACAGATAAACGACTCAGAGATCACACAGCGGAATACTATATCTATACACTGAAGCCTCCTGCTCCATTGCTCCTCCAGAATTCGTCAAACCTAACCTGAATCCCCTGGCTACTCGTAAAAATTTGAGTACCCAAGAGTTTAAGAAAAACAGAATAAACTCCGGGTCAGACATGGGTCTGGTGTGAGTAAACGGTTAAAGTTGCTTAACTTTAAAAACCTTTTGAAAGAAAAGGTATCACGTAAGACTCCCCACACATAAACATGGGTAAGTTTTTTACCTTACGCTAACCAAAACATTTGATAGGAAATCCAGTGATATTATAATAGGGTCTAGGGTTTTCAAATAAATATGAAATAGCCGAAATTGTTACATTTATTAAATTCCGGCTACTAGCCACAAAAGTGGGTAATACAATCAAATCCGAGGGCACTTATTGGAGTTTGGATTCCATACAATGGCGGGACTACTGGGGTACCACCCGTCACAGTACTGGACCTAGATCACCGTACCGAGGATCACTCCCAATCCCCTGCAACACAAAGCCAGAACCATTCCTTACTGAATAGTTCCGAATAAGACAACCCCGACGGTTGTAGCTATTCAGCCGCCCACGCAGCCGAAATAAAAGGGACTCTAGACAGGGGTTCATCTCATCCTACTTGGGCATGACCCACTTAGCCTTGCTACACCTCCCCTGTTTTAGCCATTCCCGGTTGATGAGGCTTGAGGCTACGATTACCTTAAGTGAACACATCACTTAGAATGCTCATCGTCCACCTGACGATGTTTTGGAAGCATTCAATCCATACAAGTTTGTTCCGGGTTCGAACGAAACCGAAGGCATTATCTCGTTACACTCATTTTGGAATCACCCTCAGAGTTAACGACAATAACCCTTGCACTCTGAATCTTCATCTTCACTTGAGATTCACGACCTAGCGTTAATTTGGATCGATGTGGTTTTCGGATATCCAAATATGGAAACGCGATCCTGGTCTCATCGAAATCCAAAACGTATCTTTTAGGTCCAAGTTGTTTAAGGTTAAACAATTCAATTCTATTATCTATATACACGCAGATAAATAATTCAAAATATCATAATAGATAATCTACTTATCATCACAACAGATAATTCATTTTATCATCATAATACAACCAAAGCATCCATATCATATATCACACATATCTCATCAGAGATATCAAACAACAAAGCCATTCAATATAAATCAGCCATCCATAAGCAATGATCTATTAATCACACCATCTATAATTAATTTAAAATGAATTAAATTAATTACTTCATCTATAATTAATTTAAAATTAATTAAATTAATTACCTTCATCACGCAAATCATGCTTACATAATCATTAATTAAACCAATTAATTAATCATCATCTTAATTAATCAACCTTGATTAATTATTCCTTAATTTCATTAAGTAATTAATCCTTAATTAATTTCACAAATTAATTATCTATAAACCATTAAGTAATTAACCTTAATTACTTTATTAATTATAATTAATGACATTAATCCTTAATTAATTAAAATTAATTACCTTATAATAACTTATTATAGATTAATTAATCTTAATTAATCAATCCTTAATTATTCTCATTAATCACATTAATTAATGAACCTCAATTAATTACTTCCATTAATTAATTAACTATAATTAATAAATTATTCCTTAATTAATTATGCTTAAATTAATTGCTTTTATTAAATCAACTTTAATAATTATAAACAGTAATAAATTACTTCTTAATTACTCTCAATTACATTTATAAATCCTTTGATTTATTACACCAAGTAATAAATTCTTAATTACTTTACCAAGTAATTATCCATTTAAAATTATTTCCTATTAAGTAATTTCCTTTATCTCAATTACCTCCAGTAATTTATTCATCAATTACTTACCTTAAGTAATTACACTTTATCAAATTTCATTAAGTAAGCATACTTAATCAATTACCTTGTGACTATATTTAATTAATTAATTAACAAATTAATTAACTTAACTTAATCACATTCACCTTATAAATCATAATCGAGTAACTCATCCCTTAATTACTTTTTAACCAAATTAATCCTTAATTATAGATTAATTATCCTTCAACTATTAATTAATAAACCTTAATTATTAATCAATCCTTTAATACAAAGTAATCAATCCCTAATTACTTTTAGAATTAATTAATTAACCTTAATTAACTAATTAATTATCTCTTAATCATTAATTAATAAAACTTAATTATTAATTAACAATCTTAATTACAAATTAATTAATCCATAATTATAATTAATCAATCCTTAATTACAATTAATTACCCTTTAATAATAGTTAATTAATTCTTAATTAACTTGAATTATAGAATAATAACCTCATAATTATTAATCAAGAAAACCCAATTATTACTTAATAAAACTTTATTAAGTATTTATTAATTACTTGTTTAATTAACCCTTAATTACTTAATTAATTAATAAATAATTACAATTTAATTAATCTCTAATCATTAATTAAGCCATCATAATTATTAGTTAATTAAATTAATAATTACCCTTAATTAATTACTTAATTAAATTTTATTTAATTAATTAAGTTAATTAATTACACTTAAATTTCTTAATTAACTTAATTAGTCTCAAATTATTTAACCATAATTATCTTAAGATAAAACCTTATCTTAATTATGCCTATTAAAACAATTAACTTTAAAAATTAACCTTGCTTAATTAAATTATTAATTAAGTTTTAAATACTTATTCAACTCTATAAATTAAAAGTTACAAATCACTACTTATTTTTAAATGCTTTAAACTATTATCAAGTAATTGTTTAAAATCCATTATCAATTTAAACTAACAATCTTGCTTTTTAAATTCTTAAAATTCATTCCTACACAAATTTAATTAATCTTAACTTAATTTAGCAAAGTTTAAAATTAAATGAAGTTTCAAAACTTCATAAACAATGTTAAATAATCAACTTATTATATAAGTAATTTATAAAGGAAGTTTAAATTAATTTTCATTTTTAAATTTCAAAACACAAGTTTTTAAAAACCCTTTTTTTTCTAGCTTCAGGTAAAACCCAAAGTCCACTCAGGCATGACCCAAGTTCCTTTTCCTTCCTAATTTTTTTTTAATTAGTTTAACTTAAAAAAATTAAAAACCTGTAACAAATAAAAACTGTTAACCAGTTTTAAATAAAACTCAGGCCCTACTCGAGTTTGAACTCGAGCGAACTACCCCAAATCTCGAGTTGCAACCCGAGATAATTACATCTTCCCAAACTACCACAACCCACTGACACACACACCTCCCTGTGCAAGTGCACCATCACCAAAAACCACTCCGACCAACGACGAACCCTCCGGCGCGTCATCTTACATCACAGCAGCCCTGTCAGATCATCAAACCACCATCACTAGCTCTCGAATAAAATCGAGCAATCCCAATCGAATCTGAAACAAAACCCAAGTCAGAGAAATCCTTCGTCCGGCCTACCGCTCCGACCACCAGAGGTCAGATGACTCTGGCCATACCCTGCCGACACTCCATGGCTCCAATTCCCTGAGTATCAAGCAACTCGATCCACCATTGATGATACAGCCATCCCAAATCCAAAAACATCCTAATTTAGGGTTTAAAACTTTTCTTGACCACCATTGTCGCCACAGAGATCGGGGACCCCACCTGACATTTTTCACGTACCCCCAGATCCTTCTTCTATCTCCACCCAAGATCCCTAACACCATAGATGTTCTGATCATCAAAAATCGACCAGGAACTACATTCCAGTTAATCACCAAATTCTTACTCATTTCAATTTTAAAAATTGTGATTTTTGTTTTAAAAATCTTATTTTCCATAAGTGATTCAAGAAATGAACTTGAATCAGTAATTTACAACACTTGAGTTTTACAAGTTCTAAAGATTCCTACCGTTTTTCCCAAATACAAGCATACCTTTAGTTCTTACATACTTGTTTATATTTTCAGTACCTAGATTATGCTAAAACTTAGTCATTTTATTTTTAATCCAAGTGTTAATAATGAATAAATAAAAAGATATGAATTTTTATACATTTATAAACATTAAAACCTGTAAAACAGGGAGATATTGACATGCATAGTTCAGAAACTATCATACATAAAGTGTTCATGCTCAGATTATTCACATGCAAAGAAAATTCATCTCAGAAATCATCTGAAAGAAAACTTAAAACTACTTAGCATTTGAATTAGAATGTTTACTCACCTTTTAATGAAATGCAAAGAGCTTGTATTTTCCTGGAAACTGAAATACAGGCTGCTTGCTGGAAGCTGTTTTGAAAATATTCCAAGCATTTGATCATGAGAATTTACTGGTTTGAGCTTTGATCTGAAAAGAATGTTTCAGGCTTTTGTATTTTGGTTTGGAAAATGAGTTACAGGGCTTTTAATTCATTTCTGGATTGCATTTGTTTTTTAGGGGATGAATTTCAGGTTTGCAATTTGGTTTGAGAAGATTACAGATCTGAAAGTTGTTTCAGAGGAGATGATATCAAATTTTTGGTTTAGTTTGCATTTGTTGTTGAGGAATGAATTCAGGTTTGAACTGAGAATGGTTCTTGCATTTCAGGTTTTGAACAAGTGAAGATTGCATGGAAGAATTCTGGTTTTCTTTTAGAAATGAACTTAGATTTTGAAAGAAAAAGGAAATGAAGAGGAGATAGGGGTTTATACAGGTTAATTTCAGTTTTTATTAAAATTAAAATAATGTGACACTTGTCTTTAACTTATATTAATAAGCTAACACATGTACTTAAGAGATTATAACTTTAACACTTGTCCTAATTTATTTTTATAGTATTTATAAATGATTTTACAGGCTTTTAAATTAATTTTTCCTAATTAATTAATACATATATTAATTGTAAATGCTTTCCTTATTAAATTTTTAATTAACAAATACATTTAATAATTTATAAAAAAATTTCTAAATTTTATATAAATACAATCTTTAATAGAAAATAAAATAAAAACCATTTATAATTTAAATAATAATCATATATGATAATTTTAAACTCATTTTTAAATGCTATTTCAAAAAACCTTTGTATTTATTCCTGTTAAATAAATACTTTTCCATATTCCTATCAATAAATTACTTTAAAGAGAATAATATAAAACAAATCTTATTTTTAAATAAAAACATTATATATATATTTTAAATCCAAACTATATTATTATTTTAATTTTAAGATGTATGTATATTCCCATAAATTCAAATTCTATATTCAAGTTCAAAGTCAATTTAAAATCCAATTTAAAGTCAATTCAAATAAATACAGATATCAATTTTAAACAAACTCATTATTATTTATAAATAACTTATTCTATTTAAAATCAATTTAAATACAAAGACATATATATATATATATATATAAACACGCTTATTAAATTTGAAAACAATAAGTCAATTTAAAATTTATTTATATAATAACACAAACTTAAATAATTATTCTTATTTTAAATAAATCTATAATCATAATCACATTATTAATTTTTTGGCTATTTATTTTTGAAAATAACAATTTTATCGATTTTAAACAATTTAATTCAGAGATTATCACATTTTAAATTCCTTGAAATTCCGGGATATCACATAAATAGTAAATTATATTCAAACTTCCGTAAATATCACAAATAATAAATTCCAAAAGTTAAATCATTTAACAGATTAAAATACAACTCAAACCATGTTAAAATCTATAACATTTCAAAACATTGTCAAATTTTAGCAACGACAACATTTATAAAGTGTTATCGAGCTTATAGTTTCCAAAATAGTTTAGTTCAAGAATAACATAATTTATAAAATGTCGTAATAGATATTTATTTATTGCAAACCTAGTTAAATTCAAAAACAACAGCATTTAAAAATGCTGTCATAAGACTACGGCATTTTGGAAATGCTATTGATAAAATTCCAGATTTTATTATAACTTCAAAAACATTAACACTCCAAATTCTTGTCATTTAAATTTATAAATCATATTTCTAGACTTTAAAATTTCATATTTAAATAACTTTAACATATGATTTATCACAACAAAAAATTTAAAATCAAATATTAAATTTTAAAATTTTAATTCATGTATTAAGTCAAAATTTCACTATTTATTAACTTATAAATTTAAATAAAACTTAATATTTTACTTCAAATATCATTTCAAAACTTAAATTAAATTTCTATTATTTACTTACATTTTAAAAATAAAATTTAAAGTCAAAATCACGATCACTTCAAATTTACATACTTAAATTCATAATTTCAAGACTTAATATTAAATTTTCTTAAAACCATAAAATATGTATTTTTTAATATCAAAATTTCAAAATACATGTCTTAATAAAATCATTTAAAATATACCACGGGGTCTGTATATAATTTTCTACCCTAGGACAAGTGAAACGGATATATATCATTTCAATCCGCAATTTACAAAAAGAAAACCCGGGTTCTATCATTTCAAACCCGCAATCCCAAGTAAATTAAAATACAATAAAACTCACTCAGGTCTTTCATTTCAGCCCATGATGATTTTTCCCTATTCTATAGTCCGTTCGAGTATGTATCATTTCAACCCATAGCGATTCTATTCTAACAGGGAACTCGCAGTGTGAATATATGGATAAACAATATAAACAATGTCAATGTCACAATATAATGTCATATATCAGATGTCAGGTGATAATTAACAGTTTTAACATGGTAATAACATGGCATAGCATGTCATACGATCATCATTAACTTGCATAAACATTTTATATTACTATACACTTGCCATCAATTTACTATTTCATAAGTAAATATGTCGGAGTGAGAAAGACTCACCTTTTCAAGCTGAAGACCACTACGACACACAAAACGATTCCAAAGGCACAACAAGCACGATACAGCACGACTAGTGATTCAAATGAGTGGAGAGAGCCAATATATCATCTTGTAAACAACCAAAACAACAGACAATATATACATGAATATTTAACCAAACCAATACTGAAATAAATTGAAATAAAGAGCAACAAAGACAAGACCTTGCCTTTACAATTCAAACACTTGACCAGAGGGGATCAAGTGCTCGGCCATGATGGTGTTAAGCTCAGGTTATGGCATCACAAATGCATGGCAACATGGAGTAAGTGAAGGGTAGGAGATGATATGAGGAGGTAGGTGATACAACTTGAAGAATACAAGGAATAAAGGAATATAGGAAAGTTTGCTTCAACATTTGGCTCGGCCATGGTCAATATTAAGCTCGGCCATGCTTGTACATGTCAGGTCAGAGTGGCTGATGGTTAGAGGTGATGTAGGAAGGTGGTGGTGGAGCTAGGGGGTGGCCAAGGCAAGATATGGAGGAGATAGTGAAGATAGGCTTGGCTGTGTAGTGTTTTGTGGAAATTTGTTGCAAAGTTTATGGTACTTTGGTCATATGGAGGTCATGGTCTGTTATGGATAGAGGAAAGGGAAGGTTGTTGCTATTGGTGATGGGAAAGAGGATGGTGGTCAGCAAGGAGAGAGGTGAGGCCAAGCAAACTTGAAGAGGCAAAGCACAAAATCAATGAAGAGAAGAGAAAAGTGAGAAGAAAAACCATTGTCATTCAATTTTTTTTCCTCTTCATGGCCATGAGTTTTGGGGGATGAGGAGTCCTCCCTTTCAGGTGAAAAAGAAAGAAGAATACACGACTGAAGAAAGAAGTATGGTTGGCAATATTCAATGCAAGTGGCACTTGAAATGAAAAGGTAAAAGCATATCAAAGGTCATGGCATATGAAAAGGTTAAAGCCTCTTCATTTTTCTTTTTCTTTTCTTCATCTTAACAAATAAAAATTTCAGTAAATAATAAAATAAAAAGCTGAACAAATAAAGTGAAAAAGAAAATAAAAATACAATTTAAGGAAAAATAGAAAATAATTAAGAAGTAGTTATATAATTGAAACTAGAATTAAAATTTGAAAACAAAAATACAATCAACATTTAAAAATTATAACAACGCTTATAAAATGTTTTAAAAATAATATATATATATATATATATATATATATATATATATATAACATGCCATATTACACATACTAGAACATGGTTTGACAACAAAAATATTATTTATAAAAATTAAAATAAATAATTTTGTTAAATAAAACAATTTTACACACAATATTGTAGAAAGCATAACTTTCACAATATGAATCGGATTTCAACGAAACGAAAAGTATTCTTGAAATTCAATCTACTTTCATAATGAAAGATAAAATTCAAAAATTCAAAATTTTAAATTTTAAATTTAAAGTCAAAGTTTGACCAATTGACCAAAATTCACATTTTTGAAAAATATTCCATTTATTCATGTTTGAAATTCTAATTTACATCAAAATCAAAATTTATATTTAAAATAACAAAAATTATTCATTTTAAATAATAAAATAAATTTTTTAAATCGGGAATTTAAATTTAAATAATTAAAATATATAATTAAAATAATCACAAAATACAGGGTTGTTACACTCTCCCCCACTCAAAACTTTTCGTCCCCGAAAAGGAATGAGGTGCGGGAAAGCACAGAAAAAATAGAATGAAATAGGATTATGACAAGATGACAAGAAAATTGCAATTGTACCCGATAAGTGTTGTTATATGTAAGTTTAACAAGGTGAAGATGATTTTCCCAAGATCCTCCAGAATCAAGAACACAAGCACGGAAAAAAAATCTCTAGAATCTGGTACAAGCAAAAGATTATATAAAGTTTACTAAACAGACTGGTATAAGCAATAGCCTCTCCATTCTGTAGCAAGATAAGGGAAATAAGGACAACCAAAAGATAGTTTGAAAAACAAAATAAGATAATAAATTTGAAACCATGAAAATTTCATCTTCAATTGAAAATTAATTTTACATAAGTTAAATAAATCTTAACTATCTCTCTTATCATCCAATTATTTTAAATAAACATTCTCTAAAATCATAGGTTTGAAAAAATATATCATTTATTATACTCATAATGTATTCAATAAAATTAATTCTTCTTTATTCCTAATTAAAGTTAAATTTATTCCTCTCAATATATTTTATCACCTATGTTAAATATATTTATATTTATTATGACTGCTTTAATTTATTCTTAGTTCCTTTAACATCATTTTATATTGTAAATTGTTCCATTACCCTTTTTCTCTATTTACCTCTGTTAATCTTTTTATAACTAAAATTTAAGTGTATAACATTTATTATAACCACTCAAATTTTATTTATAAAATCTTTTTTATATTGCATATTATCCAATTACATATTCAACTTCTGTAAATTAAGATAAGTTATATTGGAATGAAATTGTGTATTATACAAATAAAATTTTCCAATTCAATAATTTCAAGCATGAATATTTATCTAAATCTTGAAATTTTACTTGAAATTATCCTTTAAGATAAAATTTAGGGATTAAATTCCCGATAAATTCCAAACTATTTAGAGATAAATAAATGCATATATACAATATATATATATATATATATATATCCATTCAAATTTAATCATATATCAGCATATGTTTTAAATCCAGTCTTATTTAAGAAATTCAAATCAATTAAATTCCTAAAACAAACCTGCAGTAAGACTACAGAACCGTCTCTTTACTTCGAAACTCGAAATGAATGTCGATGATGCTGCAGTCATCACCGAAGTTATTTTCCAGCGACAAAGAGAAGAGCACTAATTTTAAGCTTTAAAATTCTTTGGAAACAAATTTCTATTCGAAAATACTTTAAATAATATATCCTGTTAAGACTTTAAAAACAAGGTTTGAAATCCATCGAAAATTAAATTCTCAAAATCTTGTTTTAAATTCATTTTAAATTTTCAAATAAATTTATAACCATGTTTATAATTCAACTATTTATATATGAAACAAGAGATAATGATAGATAAAATCAAATATTATTTCTTAACAACCCACTCAATAAAATCCAGAAATATTTATAATATAGTTACAAATTTATTTCATTACTAAATTTAAAAAACAACATATTGTGTCAGTTTGTTCTGTTCAAGTGTTTTGGAAATCTTATCGATACCGTTGATCAGACGAATTGATCAGAAACCTAAATCAACATCAACAACTCAAACAACACAATATACAAAGCATTTTAAATATTAGTTTACAAATACACTTCAAGAATGATTTGAAGATAAGTTGGAAACAAAGATGAGATGATTAAATAACAGAATAAGGAGATGAATAAGTTTATATAAATCACGGGCAACCTTAACCGGGTCAACCGTGACTTAAAGAATAAGATCGATGTGGATTTCTGGGTTAAATCAACATTCGGTCTCAAGAGATAGAGTTTGGAATTATAAGAGATACTAGCAACTAAACCAAGGATATAAAATCTCTGGTGAATCGATGCTATTGTAAAGGAGTTTCACCCCTTTACAAATAATTTTGGGATTGGCGAGACCGCCGACTCATTATAAAGATCATTCCAAGTGGAGTTATGTGATACTCCAGAATCAAAAGAAGATGAATAAATAATAATGCAACGGAAGTAAAAGAGATAGTAGTTCATGAAGCTATTATATAAATATAAGATACATCAGAGTTAAAAAGATACAACAGAAGAGTAAAAAGATATATATCAGGTACAAATCAAAATACATCACTGAAATCACTGGATACTGAAAGCAAAACAGATGGCTGGATATTCAAGCAAAGCTCCACTTCGAAGGTAAGTCTTGAATGCTGAATCACTCAGTCTGACCCAAGCGTAAAGCAAAACACAAAACACTCGAGTCGGGACATAAATATTTATGAACTGTAAATCAACTCAAGTGAACAGTAACAAAATGCATCAGTAACTTAAAGGATGCTTGGGATCGTCCATCCTTTAAGGATCCGTTAAACTATTTACTATGTAGTAATATTGCGCTATTATAATAATGTCAACAGTAAAATAAACTTACTTTAAAATAGCGTTAAGGAGTGACCCAATATTCCACTTAACACATAATAGTCCCAGTAGTCCATCCAGTATCAGCATATCTCCAGATCGGGAGACTACCCTAAATACTCCATGGGCTACGGGAGAAAAACAAACTCGTAGTAAGGCTTGATATGGTAGGTGACACGACACACAAGGCAATGCCAGGGTAGATATACCAATTACGCACACAGGCTGGTCGTAACGTAGCAGCCACATACCCCCACCTCGGAACACACTTCCAAATCAAAATCGAAGGATGGTTATCAAATCAACCACAAGTAAGAGTATAGTATCGAAGAAATGTGTCCGATCGAAGGAATGACCTCACTTAGCCCGAGATCGCTCCCGTTTTAGCCACCTTATGCCAACTCACCGGAGTTGGGTCCATGTAATATACCTCAAGAACGTCGCCACCATCGTACTTCATTCTGGAATCTCCACCGCGTACACAGTTGTTAAAGTGGTTTTCGGAGTTGGCAGAGAGTATGAAACTTCGGATCCTGGTCTCTTTAACAACCAAACGTTATTATAACGCCGTAGTCATTTCAAAAATTATAATACTTCAAAAATCAAATCATTTCATTTCAAAACTATATCCCTTTCAAAATAGTTTATACTCGAAACCAAAAACATTTCAAACATATATTCATTTCAAAATCATAATACTTTCAAAGTATAACTCTTCCGAAACCAAAAATACTTGAAACAATTACACTTTGAAAATCATAACATTTTGAGATCATCCATTTGATATCATAAAACATTCCTTTAATTCTTTACATTTTACAAATTTATTCAATTAAACCCTAATTTTCAAATTTCCAATTTAATTCAATTCAAACCATCAATTTCAATTAAATTTAGTTTCCCCACAAACCATTTCAAATCTTATAAATTTCAAATACAGATTTGATTCACAAAATAAACTATTCAATTTTTAATATATCCCAAATCTTTAATATACCATATTTCCAAAACTAAATTATATAATTTCATATATCTCAAATTTAACTTCATTATTACTTAGTTTTGAAATATTCATTTCATAAATCCGATATCTTTTATATAAACTCAAATTACAAGTAAACCAAATATCCTTTCATACAAATATAAACTTCAAATATTCATTTGTCAAAATCAAATATCATTCCAAATTCACATTCTTTATCAAATGAAGATTATATCATTTCCAAACCATTTCAAAATCATTAAAATAACATATCCTTTCAAAACCTCATTATCAAATTATTATTTGAATTCAAATTCATATATTCCAATTTAAATAACATTTTAAAATCAAATATGTCATTCATTTATTATTTGAAATATCATTACCAAACACATTTCAAAATTCCATTCAAAAATTCATTTATCACATTTCATTCCACTTAACACATAACAAAGTAATCATTATTTAAATTCAAATTCAATTTAAATTCCTTAAAATTAAAATATTAAATTATATTCGAACTCCTTAAATATCACAAATAATAAATTCCAAAAGTTAAATCATTTAACACTTTAAAGTATAACTCAAACAGTGTTAAAATCTATAACATTTCGAAACATTGTCAAATTTTAGCAACGACAGCATTTATAAAGCGCTATCGAGCTTATAGTTTTCAAAATAGTTTAGTTATAGAATAACGGCATTTATAAAATGCTGTAATAGATATTTAGTTATTTCAAACCTAGTTAAATTCAAAAATAACAGCATTTAAAAATGATGTCATAAGACTATGACATTTTGGAAATGCTATTAGTAAAATTCCAGATTTTATTATAACTTCAAAAACATTAACACTCCAAATTCTTGTCATTTAAATTTATAAATTATATTTCTAGACTTTAAAATTTCACATTGAAATAACTTTAACATATGATTTATCACAACAAAAATTTTAAAATCAAATATTAAATTTTAAAAACTCAATTCATTTATTAAGTCAAAATTTCACTATTTATTAACTTATAAATTTAAATAAAACTTAATATTTTGCTTCAAATATCATTTCAAAACTATAAATTAAATTTCCATTATTTACTTACATTTTAAACATAAAATTTAAAGTCAAAATCATAATCACTTCAAATTTACATACTTAAATTCATAATTTCAAGACTTAATATTAAAAATTCTTAAAACCATAATATATATTTTTTAATATCAAAATTTCATACTTTTAAAAAAAAATACATATCTTAATAAAATCATTTAAAATATACCACGGGGTCTGTACATAATTTTCTAACCTAGGACAAATGATACGGATATATATCATTTCAATCCGCAATTTACAAAAAGAAAACTCAGGTTCTATCATTTCAAACCCGCAATCCCAAGTAAATTAAAACACAATAAAAATCGCTCAGGCCTATCATTTCAGCCCATAATGATTTTTCTCTATTCTAAAGTCCGTTCGGGTATGTATCATTTCAACCCATAGTGATTCTATTCTAACAGGGAACTTGCAGTGTGAATATATGTATAAACAATATAAACAATGTCAATGTCACAATATAATGTCATATATCATATGTGAGGTGATAATTAACAGTTTTAACATGGTAATAACATGGCATAGCATATCATATGATCATCATTAACTTGCATAAACGTTTTATATTACTATACACTTGCCATCAATTTACTATTTCATAAGTAAATATGTCAAAGTGAGAAAGACTCACATTTTCAAGCTGAAGACCACTACGACACACAAAACGATTCCAAAGGCACGACAAGCACGATACAGCACGACTAATGATTCAAATGAGTGGAGAGAGCCAATATATCATCTTGTAAACAACCAAAACAACAGACAATATATACATGAATATTTAACCAAACCAATATTGAAATAAATTGAAATAAAGAGCAAAAAAGACAAGACCTTGCCTTTACCATTCAAACACTTGACCATAGGGGATCAAGTGCTCGGCCAAGATGGTGTTAAGCTCAGGTTATGGCATCACAAATGCATGGCAACATGGAGTAAGTGAAAGGTAGGAGATGATATGAGGAGGTAGGTGACACAACTTGAAGAATATAAGGAATAAAGCAATATAGGCAAGTTTGCTTCAATATTTGGCTCGGCCATGGTCAATATTGAGCTCGGCCATGCTTGTACATGTCAGGTCAGTGGAGTGGCTGATGGTCAGAGGTGAGTAGGCAGGTGGTGGTGGAGATAAGGGGTGGCCAAGGCAAGATATGGAGGAGATAGCGAAGATAGGCTTGGCTATGTAGTGTTTTGTGGAAATTTTTTGCAAAGTTTGTGGTGCTTTGGTCATATGGAGGTCACGGCCTGTTATGGACAGAGGAGAGGGATCGTTGTTACTGTTAGTGATGGGAAATAGGATGGTGGTCAGAAAGGAGAGAGGTGAGGCCAAGCAAACTTGAAGAGGCAAAGCACAAAATCAATGAAGGGAAGAGAAAAGTGAGAAGAAAAGCCATTGTCATTCTTTTTTTTTTCTTTTTTTTCTCTCTCCATGGTCATGAGTTTTAGGGGATGAGAAGTCTTCCCTTTCACATGAAAAAGAAAGAAGAATACATGGCTGAAGAAAGAAGTATGGTTGGCAATATTCAATGCAAGTGGCACTTGAAATGAAAAGGTAAAAGCATATCAAAGGTCATGGCATATGAAAAGGTTAAAGCCTCTTCATACTTCTTTTTCTATTCTTCATTTTAACAAATAAAAATTTCAGTAAATAATAAAATAAAAAGCTGAACAAATAAAGTGAAAAAGAAAATAAAAATATAATTTAAGGAAAAATAGAAAATAATTAAGAAGTAGCTATATAATTGAAACTAGAATTAAAATTTGAAAACAAAAATACAACCAACATTTAAAAATTATAACAACACTTATAAAATGTTTTAAAAATAAAACATATATATATAACATGCCATATTACACATATTAGAACATGGTTTGAGAACAAAACTATTATTTATAAAAATTAAAATAAACAATTTTGTTAAATAAAACAATTTTACACACAATATTGTAAAAAGCATAATTTCACAATATAAATCAGATTTCAACGAAACGAAAAGCAGTATTCTTGAAATTAAATCTACTTTCATAATAAAAGACAAATTTTAAAAGTCAAAGTTTGACCAAATTGACCAAAATTCACATTTTTGGAAGATATTCCATTTATTCATGTTTGAAATTCTAATTTACATCAAAATCAAAATTTATATTTAAAATAACAAAAATTATTCATTTTAAATAATAAAATAAAGTTTTTAAATCAGGAATTTAAATTTAAATAATTAAAATATACAATTAAAATAATCACAAAATACAGGGTTGTTACAGTCAAAACCTCCCACTATCGATCAGCCAAACCAGAATCTATTGTCCCACATCTACTCCACTATGCCTGGAGAGGGAGAACAGAAAATGCACTCTTGCAAAGTGACTCATCGAATGCATCCATGCTCATCTCTCGATCGTAGTGGCAACCTGCCTCTTATTGCCTTCTGTGGTGTTCACCATGCGCGAACCACCGCTGGGACTGGGCTCCCACCTAGTATCATCGTGTTTCGTATGACCACCTATAGTCCAGCATCCATCGGTACCACGTTTCACAAGAAAATGTGTCATACCTAAATATCCTATTAGGATCGGGCTCTCTATAGGAAATGTTCTTGCTAGTGCTACGCCTAGCCATACATGACACTCCTTAGAACTAACGCAAATAAATCGCCCTCATCTTACTAAATCCAATTTCTACTTTTACCTAACGAACCATCCAATTGCCTATATTTACGGATCTTTTGGATCTTATCCACTTAACGAAATAAATTTGTCCTACAACTCAGCATTCATCAATTTCATTCATTAGTTGGGCCTAGCCCAAAATCCCAAAATAGTCCAATTACAAGCTGGATGGTCACCTAGAAGCACCATAACTCGACCGCCCATGGTTGACCTATGGTACTCATGGTTGACCATTCTAGTTGTTTTTCTTAAGGTTTGGGTTTTTCATTTTTTGCAATTAATTTATTCACTAAGCTAATTTAATTTAATTAATAGTGGTGTCATTAGCAATAATAATTAGCCCAATTTTTGATTCTAGCCTAGTCCATAAATTATTATTTTAATTTTGGAGTCTAGATTAGGGTTTTAAAGTTTCAATGGAAATTTTCAAATTATATTAATTAGATCTATAGGTTGACTAATATTAATTTTAAATTAATAGTTTAATATAGGTTTTTAACAATCCAATCAACTAAAAATTAAATTTAAATCTAATTGATTTAACCCTTAATCGGATTTATGCCCACTCATCTTTGTCCTTAGCGCTAGATCTGGTTCCAACTCCGTTTGTTTCCCCTAGATCTGTGTAGCATCCCTTCTAATTGCTTGATCTCTCCTTCCATTCTAGCTTAGATTGAGATTTGTATTTGATTTGGGGATTAGGAACTGATTTGGGAATTAGGGTTCTAGATTTTATTTTGGCAAAGCTTCACTGCAATAGTGGAAAACAACTGTTTTAAATTTACTTTAGCTGTTTATTTATAGGGGAAGCTCACCACTAAAAGCCATCAGATCAAAACCCTATTCAATCTAACCTATTTCTCAAAACTTGGTCACCACGTAACTAATCTTAACCGTAAAATAAATCGACATGGGATCGCACCCCTCACGATCAACATAAGGTCGGGTAGACCGCCCTAGGTCATGGTCGACCGCCCATGGTCAACCTAGACCTAGTGAGGGTCGACCTAGCCCTTTGTTTTTTTGTTTACTATTTTTAAATTTTTGTTTAATATTCTGATACTCGTAATTCTCTCATACTAACTCAGATTATGATGAGCTATATATGAAGATCATCCAAAAAAATCGCTACGGACACTATAGCGTAAGTCCCATAGCCAAATTCAGATGTTTGTGAAAAATTAACTTTTAAGTTCATTCTTAAATTTTATTCATGTTTTCTTATTTATTTCGAAAAGTTTATAGGGTGTTTCATTCTCCCCCCTTAAAGGATTTCATCCCCAAAATTTCAAAGGACAGAAAAATGCATCTTACAACCAGCAACCAAAGTCTACATCCATCTACTCATCCATCATCCACAGCAACAATAGTCCTTGATAATTCTAGCGCAATTATGCATTTATGCAACATGTAATGCATATGAACCTAAACTAATGCAAAAGAGTGACTGGTCTACTGTTTCAGTCGACCTTCTATTTATGCAAGTATGTTATGTTACACATCCAAATGTATACAAGATCCTAATGATAGACTGATAGTTCTACATGCATGATCAACCGTACAACCATATATGACATCCATATGCATAACATCCCTATGTAGCAAAAAATCAAGAACAATATGCATATGATATGAGTGTGTGTACCTATATGCCAATCATTCTAACGTGTGCCTAAAGGACTCAATATCTTAGTGCATAGAAATGCAACCATTCGCATCCGTATACATCCATTAACATCCACCACGCGTAACATGTCCTATTGAGATGTTTACAAACATGTCAATCATCCAAAGGTCTCTACCTATGGTAATTTACCATCCCTCTCAAGTTCTACCTAAGGGTTCCAACTAGAAAAGATTGCATTTAAGATGTACCAGAAAAGTGTTGTAGGTGGGAAGCTCGAATCTTCTCTTTGGGCTCCGATGTGCTCTCTATTGGGTTGTCTCCCCACTGAACCTTAACTAATCTAATCTTCTTATTGCGGAGTTGCTATGTGTCGTGCTCTAAAATAAAGGTAGGTGCATGACGAGTGAGTGACTCATGCTCCACTTCAACCTCCTCCAACTGATTAGGCTCAAACATTACAGTAGAATCATGCAAGCACTTTTGCAATTGCAAAACATGGAAAACATCATGCACTGATGCTAACTTCTCTGGAAGCTCCACCCTATAGACAAAATTCCTAATCCTAGATAAAATCAGGAAGGGTCCAACAAACCTCGGTGCTAACTTCCCTATCCTACCGAATCTCATCGCATGCCTCGAGGGTGAAACTTCTACAAACACCATGTCCCCCACTAAACTCCAAATATGAACACCTTCAATCTGCATATGACTTCTGCCTATTATAGGCAGTCTTCATCCTCCTACGAATCAAATCCACCTTCTCTTACGTCTCCTTAACCATATCAGATCCAAGAATGATCTTATCCCTTGTCTCCCACCAACACAATGGTGATCTACAAGGTCTACTGTACAAAGCCCCAAATGGTGCCATTCTTATGCTAGCCTAGTAACTATTATTGTAGGCAAACTCTACCAGCGGCAAGTTATCCTCCCAAGAACCTCTA
Source organism: Allium cepa (assembly GCA_030765085.1). Classification (NCBI taxonomy): domain Eukaryota; kingdom Viridiplantae; phylum Streptophyta; class Magnoliopsida; order Asparagales; family Amaryllidaceae; genus Allium; species Allium cepa. The sequence continues at coordinate 828,673,409 of CM060941.1, read as the reverse complement.
AATTCGATGATATACATCCTAAGCAAATACTCTAAAATCCGATTTACTCTCTTTGTCTGTCCATCTGTCTATGGGTGGTATGTAATACTCAAATTCAGTTCAGTCCCTAAAGCCTCTTGTAGACTCCTCTAAAACTCACAAGTAAAGAGCAGATCTCAATTGTTAATTATACTAGTAGAAACTCCATGAAGTCTAACAACCTCTCTCACATACAAAGCTGCCAATGATGTTGTTATCCTTGTGCTCCTCACTAGTATGGAATGTGTGCACTTGGTCATTCTGTGCATGATAACCCAAATGCTCTCATTCTCTCTCCTATATCTGGGTAATCCATCAATAAAATCCTTAAAGATGCTCTCCCATTTCCACCGAGGAATATCAAAGGCTACAACAACCCTCCAGGCTTCTTATGCTCCACATATTCACCCTTTGGCAAGTCATACACTTATATACATACTCCGCCACTTGCTTCTTCATTCCAGCCTAAAAGAACACTCTCCTCATATAGTGATACATCTTATCTCCATAAGGATGAATAGTCATCCTAGAATGGTGAGATTCTACTAGTACCACATTTACTAAGTCTGCAATACGAGGAACACAAATCCTACCATCTCTCTACAACCTTCCCCTTGAGTCAATGGCATAACGTCTCAAATGACTTGATGACTCTCCTCTGCCCAACCTATCTAAGATATCAGCTAGCTCAACATCCTCTCTCTTCCTAGACCAAGTTTTCACCATTAAAGTCGGTGGAACATCCAAGGCTGCTAGTAATCTTGGGGTAATATCCGATGATGGTCTGAAGTCGAAACTAGAAATATACTTTGAATGTCTCCACTCCAAGAATAGAGGACTCAATACCATCTATATCGACTCAAAGCATCCAGATACAACATTACCCCTACCGGGGGGGATAAGTAATCTCAAAGTCATAAGATGCAAAAAAAACTCCTTCCACCTCTGTTATGTTGAGTTCAAGTCATTTTGGGAGAACAAAATACTTCAAAGGCTTGTGATCAGTAAAAAGCTCAAACCTTTCCCCTAGAAGATAATGCCTCCAAGACATAAGCATAAAACATATAGCTTCCAACTCAAGATCATGTGTTGGGTAAGTCCTCTCATGTGTCTTAAACTGTTTACTCGCATAATACATTACCCTACCCTCCTACATCAAGACTGTTCCTAAACCCGTACCAAAAGCATCAGTATAAACTGTAAAGGGCTTACTCCCATCTTTCAACACTAACATGGGTGCACTAGTCAAAGCTTTCTTCAACCTAATAAAAGCATCCTCACACCTCGCATCCCATGAAAAGGCAAGAATCTTCTTGGTAAGGTAAGTCAATGGAGCATAAATCTTAGTGAAGTCCTTGATGAGCTTCCTATAATAACCCGTAAGACCAAGAAAGCTCTGCACGTTCGTGGAATTCTTCGAAACATGCCAATCCTGAACTGCTGATGCCTTACTCGGATCCACTGCTAAGCCACACTCTGAGATGATGTGTCCCAAAAAGCGAACCTCGTCTCTTCAAAAGTGGCACTTGAAAAAATTAGCCTTAAGATTATGTACAGGGAGTGTCCCAAGCACCTTCACCAAATGTATAGTATGCTTATCTCTACTCCTTGAGTATACCAAGATATCATCCACAAATACCACCACAAACTTATTCGGTAACTCCATAAACACTCGGTTTCATCAAATCAACAAAATAGGCGGGTGCGTTAGTTAGTTCGAAGGGCATGACTAACTACTCATACAACCCGTCAGAAGTCCTAAATGCTATCTTCTGAATACTATCCGTAGCTACTCTCAACTAATGTAAACCTATGGCTAAATCAAGCTGGGAAAACACTCTAGCTCCAACCAACTGATCGAAGAGATCATCTATGCGGGGCAATGGATAGCAATTCTTCTTCGTCGGTTTATTCAGCTCCCTATAGTTGCCGCAAAGTCTAAGAGAAACATCCACCTTGGTGGAAAAGACGACCGGTGCTCCCTATTTGGAAATACTCCTCCTAATGAAGCTCTTCTCCAACAACTCATTCACCTTCTTATTTAACCCGCGTCTTTCGCTCGGAGCCATATGCGTTAAAGGTAAGACAATTAGTCAAGCATTCTCAACAAGGTTGATCCTAAACTCAATCTCTCTCTGGGGTGGAAGACTGGTAACCTCATCAAATACGTCCAAAAAATCTCTAACTACTGGTATAGAATTAAGATCATCTGATGATGGGTTTAAGGAATAAAGATAGCTCAACATAACTGACCCTCATAGATTACAGGAAATGTAACAACCCGCATATTTAACGATTTTATATTTAAATGTTTAATTTAAATATAGCGTCGTTAGTCGGATTTAGGTCCGAAAAGCTACTTTTTGCAAACGGCCGAATTGGAACTCAAAACCACTTCCATTGAGTCCAAAATGGCGTTTGCGATCTTTTTGAGTATAATCTTTGATATGTTTGGAGTTTGTGAAATTTTGCCCCTTTTTCTACTTGGGCTTGAGTTTGGGTTCAGCCCCAATCTCCTCTTAACCCTCTAGCTCACTAACTCTTCATCCATTCATCCTCATTTCATTCCTTTAGCTTAAGAAAACTGAAAATGGTGGAGGGGAAGAGGAAATAGAAATTGCTAACCCTAGTTTCCTCTTGCAATTTGATTTCTTGCTCCAAAATCATTGAGAAGCCATTGGTAAGCTCCTCTTCATCTTCTCTATCTCTTTCTCTCTTCAATCTTAGAAATTCCTAAACCTAAACTTAGGAAAAATACTTTTTTTATTCTTAGATTGAAGCTAGTTGAGTAGAAGTGGAGATTTGTTGGTCTTCTCCTTGCAAATTAAACTCCTTCTTCTTTGTTTTGGATTAAAAGGTGAGTTTTGAACTCACATCTACTTCTCTTGATTTCATTGATGTTGGGTATGAATTCCTAACACCTTGTTCATATGCGCTTGCTTTTGGTTTGGATTGAATTGGTGAATATCCACATTTTTAGTGTTTGGGTTCAATTCTTTAAAGATCCTAACTTTGATATTTGATCATGTTTTTGGAGGTGTACAAAAGAGCCAATAGTGCTGGGTTGTTGTATGGCATAAACCCATAGCATCCATCGCTCATTCGTTTGCAATTCATTTGTATTTTTGCCTTTATGGGCTTGGCTGTTTTTTGCCTACAGGGGGATTTCAGACGTCTGAACTCTAATTTCAGACGTCTGGTTTCAAATTCAGACGTCTGGTTTGGAAATTCAGACGTCTGGAATTGGTCCCTGAAAGACGCAAAAAGGCAGAGACAAAATCCAGACGTCTGGAAATCCATTCAGACGTCTGGTAGTGGTTCAGACGTCTGGAAGGTAATTTCAGACGTCTGAAATGCGCAGTTTTACCTATTTTGGCTAATTTTGAGTTAATTTCCAATTTTTATCGATTCGTGTCGATTCCAATTTGTTGTTATTGCATATTTGACTTTGATGACTTGTTTTTGACTTCATTCACGGGTTTTATAAATAATCTCTCTCTAAATCGTATTAAAAGCTCCCTTCTCCAAATTATAAGTTCTATTTATAATGCACACACAATTTCGCACTTCGAGCGAAATGGAAGGAAGATTAAATGGTTAGATAAAACACGGACCATGAATCTGTGCGTTTGTCTTCCCGATTAGTCCTCGACCTACCCGATTAGTCCTCTTGACCTTCGGGTTTGGTTTATCGATGATATGAGGTAAACTTTGTACTGCTTTGAGTGTGAAAATGACTGACGGATAGTAAACCGTTTAGTGCGAACGAGTGGTTATGGGACATACGTTAACACTTTCCAGATTCCTTTTCGAGAGTTGTAACACATTCTGCCAGTTAGTGGTGTCCAGTACTGGGCCTCCGGACCTTCACCACTACGGTTTGTTGCCTTCGGGAATGTTGCCTTTGGGTATGTTGCCTTCGGGTTTGTGCCTTCGGGTTTGTTTCCCTTTAGTATTGCTTCCGATGTTGGTCGTTATGAGCCGCATGGGTGATATTGGGTTGCCCTTTAGTATCGCTTCCGATGTTGGTCGTTATGAGTCGCATGGGTGATATTGGGTTTGGAGTCTTCGGGCTCATGGATCCTTGTTTATACAGTACTGAGCTCGAGCAATTTTATGATGTTTCATTGATATGTATATTCCCTTGGTATCGCCCTTCGATGTTGGTCATTTTGAGCCGCATGAAGTATAGCGATTACCTTGTGGAACTTGTATACCTTATGGGTATTTGTTATTTGCCTTTAGGCTTGATTTGGGGTAATTGTATCCTTTGTTTATCTATGTCGCCGATGATATGAGGCTTGTTCTATATGATTCATCTTGTGTTGATGATTATGTTATCTCTTTTAGAGATATTTGTTACACTTTGTAACCTTGCAGGTTATTGTTGCTCAGTTTATCTAACTGATTTGTTTAGCTAGACTGACCCGTGTATTTTATACTCGGGTCAGACCGAGATGTTTCAGGTTAGGTACTTTGGACTTAGCCTATTTTGCTTCCGCATGGACTACTTCGCTAGCTTCTTTTTGTCATAGCTTTTGTGTAGTCTTATTATGTTGAAACTCTGATATTTATTCTTCTGGATTTGTCTATATATTGTGGTTGGCTATACCACTTGACATGTATTATTTTGCATACTCTGCTATGTATCGGTATATATGTATATGATGGTTTACTGTTTAGTGATGTTTCCTACATTTGAGTTGTTATATTCTGTTCTGATAGATACTCCAGCCACATATGGTTTTGTTTTAAGTATTCATTGGATATGTCGATCGGTTTGGTGTGATTATTGTCGACGTATTTAATAGATAGTTAAAGCAAGACTATAGATGGTCGCTCCTATCCAGCCTTATTCTCCGTGTTAGCAGACGGTATTATCTATTAATACTATTTGCTAGCGTGGGTATAGAGGTGGGGCGTCACAGGAAACCTTTAGGCTACGCCCACTACAAGTGCCCAACTTAACAACCCTCCTATCACAATCCAATATAGCCTTATACTAGATAACCTGTCCATGCCTAATATCAAATCAAATCTAGAAAATCCCAATATATAGGCATAAAAATCAAACTTAATCCTCAATATCATCAATTTCAAACCCCGACACATCATGGACAAATAGGCATAACCTTCTATGGGGTTTGACATAACTAAAGGGTTTATCATAATATTAGTGTCTAGGTGTAAATCCTCAATAAGTTTGCTAGAGATAAAAGAATGAGAAGCCCCTGAATCAAATAAATTATGAATAGAAAGACTGGAAAGAGGTAACACATCTTCCATTGTTCCGTTTATCCAGTGTTAGCTGCACACTGGAAAGGACTACCTCAAGAGCATAAGTCTAAACCACCTAAGTCGAAGCCTGAGCAGAAGGTCTGTGTGGTGTTGGACAAGCTCACTTCATATGTCCAAACCGATCACAATTGAAGCATTTAATTCTTGGACGTTCTGCCTAGCAATCCATGGAAAAATGACTAGGTTTGCTATACCTATTGCACTGCAGATCCTTCTTTTGAATCTTTCCTTTCAGCCCAAATCCACCACTCTTCTTGCCCTTCTGAAAATTCTTTACCTTAGCCTTTGGAGCCTCCTTCCTCACCCCTTTCTTAGTAATGGAAGTAAGCAAAGCGATCTCAACCAGTCCCTCAAAAGTAGCTCCCATGGAATATGACTCACTGCCAAATCCTGTAGTGGTTGATTCAAACCTTTAGCAAACTTAAGTGCCGTTTTGTGTGGAGTACTAATCAATTCCATTCCAAATCTTGCAAGCTCATTAAATTAATTGACATATTCTTCAACATACAAATCACCCTGCCTAAGATTAATAAACTTCTCCAATATAGCCACCTCTTCGGCCTGCGATAAGAACTTCCTCTCAAATCTCCTTCGAAACTCTTCCCAAGTCATAGCACTTCCATCAGTTTCTGCCTCAAGAACTTCCCACCAGCACAAAGCCTCACCTTAGAGCTTCCAGGTAGTAACCTACCTCCTAACTCTATCTTCCAAACCCATAAAACCAAATACCCTCTCGCAAGAAGGGATCTATGCTTTCGACTCTACATACGATCCCGTCCCTAAATAACGCTTGCCTCCTAAATTAAAAAAGTCTTTACATAGATTTGCAAAATCAAGAGCGACATGTGGGCAGGCAGGAACCCCACTAGCAGCTGCAACCATAGCTACTTTAGCAGGTGGCTGCTCAACCTATCCCCTAGCCTGTAAGTAACGACGAAACCTAGTAGGCATGTTCATGCCTAGACTTTCAGGGATATAGACAAAGCCTGACCCTATGGGATCAGCCATTTCAATCTATGGATAGTAAAGATTTGATTAGCTTCTCCCCAGATAGCTTAAACAAGATTAAGAAATAAGAGACAATTCAGGAAAAAGTTAAAATAAGTATAGGCATGAATTTTGAGGGATTTCTTTCTTTGATGAATTTTTTGAAAATACTTATATATACGTATGTATATATATACACACACTTTGAAAATCGATTTTGACAAAATTTACGAAAATCATTTTCCTTTTTATCAAAAACATACACACACACTTAGGAATATTAAAACCTTGGCTCTGCATGCCTAAAACCGGCCACGTCAAGAAATGTAGATCATCTGTTTTAAGTAAAATAGTATCACAGAGACTAAGATATCAATGTGAAAGATAAATAATCTGATCCAAACGTCATCATAAAGGAAACATAATACCAGATGTATGTAAATAGATAATCTCATAAAAGTAGTAATAACAGTCTTAAAGCATAATAATATCATAGTCTCGTATAATATCGGTACATAATCCCAAAATCAGATTATATCATAAAAGCAATCCCTTAGAAGCAAAATACTGAAATAAATGTACTGATAGGAAATACATGATAAAGGGATAAGATAAAAAGCTAGACTTCAAGCATGATAGTCTGAAAGTAACGATGGGTCAGTCACCTACTTCCCTTTCAACATGTGATGGGGAAAATCGAAAAAAAGGAATAGGTCAGACATACATTTAGTGAATGGAAACAAAACAGATAAAATGATTAAATGTAGTTAATTCTAAATCTACTCTAAGTGTCATAGAGTGTAAACACTATGCTAGTGTGTTCCTAAGGTTATATACTTAAGGCTAGTTACCTAACTTAATGGGTCAGATCTATAGGTCAAAGCATCCTACTATCGATCGGCTAAACCTAGATCTATAGTCCTTTATCTACTCCACTATGCCTAGAGAGGGAGAACACGAAATGCACTCTCACAAAGTGACTCATCGATGCACTCGTGCTCATCTCTCAATTGTAACGGCAAACTGCATTTTATTATTTACTCTGGTATTCACCGCGTGCAAATTTTTGCTAGGATCGAGCTCCCACCTAGTATTGTCGTGTTTTCTATGACCACTTAATGTCCAGCTCTAGCGTCCACCGGTACCACGTTGCATAAGAAAACATGTCATACTTGAATCTCCTTTTAGGACTGAGTCCCCCTTAGGAAGTGTTCCTGTGATTGCTGTGTCTACCCGTACGTAACATTCCCTGGAGCTAACCTGAACAAATCACCGTCATCTCACTAAACTCAGTTTCTACTTCTAACTAACGGACCATCCAATTGCCTACATTTATGGATCTTCTGGATCTTATCCACTTAGCAAATAAATTCACCCTACAACTCAGCATTCATCAATTTCATTCATTAATTGGGCCTAAAGCCCAAAATCCCAAAATAGTCCAATTATAAGTTGGACGGTCAACTTGGAAGCACCATAGGTTAACCGCCTACGGTCGACCTATGGTACTAACGGTCGACCAATTGTTTTTCCAAGGGTTTAGGCCTTTCCATTTTTTCATTTACTGTGTACATGCGATTAATTTATTCATTAAGCTAATTTAATTTAATTAATCTTGGTGTCATTAGCAACAGTAATTAGCCCAATTTCTAATTCTAACCTAGTCCATATTTTATAATTTCAATTGGGTTCTAGATTAGGGTTTTGAAATTTCAACAATAATTTTATAATTAGATTAATTATATCTATATGTTGACTTATATCAATTTTAAATTAACAGTTCAATATAAATATTTAACAATCTAATCAACTTGAAAATAATTTTAAATCTAATTAATTTAACCACTTAATTATGTATGTGCCCACTTATCTCTATCCTTAGCTCTAGATCTGGTTCTAACTCTATTTGTTTCCCCGAGATTTGCGTAGCCTCCCTTCCAATTGCTTGATCTCTCCTTCTATTCTAGTTTAGATTGAGATTTGTATTTGATTTAGAGGTTATGAATTGATTTGAGAATTAGGGTTTAGATTTTATTTTGGCAGAGCTTCACTACAATAGTGGAAAACTAGTATTTCAGACTAACCCTAGCTATTTATTTATAGGGGAAGCTCACCACTCGGATCAAATCCTTATTAATCTAGCACTCATACTTCTAATGATGCCAGATCAAATACTTATATTTTTAAATTTTTGTTTAATATTCTAACACTCACACTTCTCTCATACTAACTTAGATTATGGTAAGTTATATATGAAAATCATCCAAAAAAATCGCTACTGACACAATGATGCCAGTTCCATAGCTAAATTCATATGTTTGTGAAAATTTTACGTTTAAGTTCATTCTTAACTTTTATTCATATTTTCTTATTTATTCCAAAAAAAATTCTAAAGTGTTACACATACATATGAGTGAACCCATGTAGTCCATAAATGATTGGAAACAGTGCATAAGTTAGTAAGCTCTCCAAGAACCTATGGCTTATAAAGTGTCTATGCCACCGAAGCAGAAGCTAGTACATCCAGCTCGTTTCGGTATAATATAGAATTCCATCGTGGTGACTTTAAGGTACTTGTTACACCCATATTTCATGAACCATATTGAAGGTGAGATGATGCAAACAACAAATCAATATGACTGCTCTAATAATAAAAGTTAGGCTATAAGAAAAGGAAGCAAAGAATAAGGCGGACTCCAAAGAGTATTGCACTCAAAAAAGGTTTTAAAATAACGATAAAGACTCAAAAAACCACATTGATCCCCCAGTTTTGATGTTACATTATGATACTGAGTCTAAAAACCTAAAGCGATAATGAGGTGTAGAAAACGATTTGCAGCCCCAATACTCAGAACTACAACACAGCTCTCTAGCCTACGCCACAATCTTTTATCAACATATGAAGCTACTAAACGATGATATACGCTGCAACCTTAAACGTTTTCCACCCATAATAATAAATTGTGCTAGACATGTCTCATCCTTTCGACAGCTAAAAAACTAGACAGTGCAAATTGCGCTGGATAATCACTAATGCTTGATCAAGATAGGATCATAGCGGACTTCACAAGCAATACGCTCAACCCTTTATTAATACATGTTCCTGAGCCGTTTCGAGCATGCCTTAAGTGAACACTCCACATACCAAATGACGCGATAAGCCCAACCATTATTCCTAAGAGCTAATGCATTGCTAACGCTTTCAAGTGAAGATCTTCGCTACGCTTACTAAGGACTATCTATGCAGTACCATGAGGAATCTAAAGCATTTCAAGGGCTGCACACGGGGTTACCCAAACATAGCTCCATCATAGTTCTTCACTTATTAGAAAACAACATAGGCATAAGCGGCCCTTGTTAAGCAACTTGCGCATATCAACATCAAGAGCAGCTCAGAGCACATTCATACAGATATTGAGCTAACACCATGGGTTGGGGGCAAAACGGCTCAACTCCATTCATCCTCAACACAATGTCAAATAAATATTGCAGACTGGGCAAGATGACTCAATTATAACCTTGTCCAGGGCAGTACTATACGAACGGTGCAATTCCACTCCATATGTATCAATGACGCCCTAAAAACAAAGCAAAGGAATGACTATCAACATTCTCGTCTAGATGTACACAGGCCATTCGCCCCTTTAGATCGAAAGTGCATGATCCATTTGAATTTGAGTTTCCTGCCTCAATTTCAGATGTTCCAGCTTCAATTTCAAACTTTCCGCCAATGTCCAGAATTCAACCGCTCAAATTATGGTCTTCCATCAAAGACACGTCAACCATCCATGCACACCAAACAAACGAGATGGATGGATGACACATAGCAGAATCTAAAGATGGGAATTAAAACAACAGAAGAAGAGTGATGACGATCCATGTGCATATATATACTATAAATAGAAAAGGCACTATAGCAAAAAAGGCATCTTTTTCTAAATTTGATGTTTTTGAGGTTAAAAATGAAAATTCTTATACTCTCTGTCATTAATGTTTATACAAGGAATATAAAAGAAAAAATGATATTTCTCCATGGATGTAGGATTCTTTAACATCCGTACCACGTAAAATTCTCCGTGTAATTACCTTTTCCTGCATTTTACCTACCTAGTTTTCAGTATTAGATTTTTTTTTCTATTTTGTTTACTTTCTTTTACTCGAATTGGAAATAAATCAGACTTGACATTTTAACAAGCAGTTGAAAAGAAACTACATAATTGTGTAAGTTCTTAGCAACATAACTACTACCTAAAGGAAAATTTAATATTACTTAAGTTTGTTGATTCTAATCCACGGAAGTATGCTATAGTTACTTTCATGATCATTTAGGTATTATGAGGCAAAAAATTTCACTAATAGTACTCTTGGATCCAATCCACCTAAAAGAGGAAGGAAGTTACTATGGATTATAGGATCAAACTATATGTATGTAATTAAATAACGCAATGAATATATCTAAAACCATAAGATAAAAATCCATCCACATGCATCCTCTTTATTGTTATTCTACCAACGGAAAGGTATGTCCAACACTATAACTGCAAACGTGTGTACACATAAGATTGCAATGTATATTAAAGTAAGAAAGAAATGCATACGGACGGTGATAATGAAGATACCTGTACTTAAACAACCGCCAATAGATTGGTTTTCTAAAAAAGCAAGCCTCGATAGATCCATATATGTGTAAGCTAGAATTGCACTACCCCACGAATACTGTCGACAAACATCGAAATCCTCAAGAAAAGAAAGCCATTTTAGCCATACATGAGGCTAAACAAGAAGTATGACGTGCAGAATAATGACTTAAGCACGTTGCACAATCTGAATCTTGGAGGAATCTACTGGAGCATCGTCAGCAAGCTGGTGTCTATACCAAGTAGTAACAATTATCACATTACCACAAATCTGTTCATAGGAGGGGACAGTCCTAAGAGAAACTCGCACAATTCCATGTAAGGCTCAGGGTTGGTTAATGGAGCACCACCCATGGTAAGCCAAGCAAAACAACCACATCAGCCAACGTAATAGTCATCTTCCCAACCCGAAGGTGGAATGAAGATGTTTCTAGTCTCCGTCTATATATCAGAGCGGTAATAAGATGATGATCCAGTTGGGTGTACCCCAACTTTATGACCAGTGAAAAGCTAACTCGGTCCATAAGCTCTAACAGGGCGGGATGAGATGAAGTGGCTTTCTTCAGCGATGATAAGTGATCAATGGTCGAATCTGTATACTGCGCTGTCCAAAAAAACAACAAAATATAAGCACTACATATAACCAATATAACTCTATATTTCTATTCGATATGAAAGTATATTGCCTCCATCCATTCAGGGTTGTTCGTTTGGTGGTGTTCTTGCAAGTACAATGCGCTACCGTATATTGTCCCGGTGGTATCTCGGAGTAATCTACATAAAATTCAACTATTTGCTAAATACAAAATCTATTTCAAATATAAGTTCCATTGTCCACATCTACTTAAACAAGGTAAAAGCAACAAATTTGTCAATTCCATTGTCATCCAACTTGTTAAACAAGTTAAAAACAATAACTTTGTCAAACTATGGAAAATCCTAGATTGGAAAAAACAGAGATTGAGAACAGGAAAGAAACCAATAGAAGTTTCATGTGATGCGAGCAAGCCATGCTCCAAATTGATGAAAAAATTTACGAAATTTGAATGAAAAAATTGGATTTGGTAAAAATTGGGGATAAATTTTCGTTTTTAAGTGAATGAAGAGAGGGGTTGTTGTCATGTTTTACAGCAGCAAATCGACGTGGCATTTTTTGAAATAGCAGCAATAAACGACTTTTGAAAAAACGCCTATAGGCGCCTTTCCAAATAGCGCTTATGTATTAACAGACAGCAATATTTTAACGGCATTCAAAGCCACCATATACCATAGGCGATCAAAAACAAATCATAACATAAGTCACTCAAATAAATTTGAATAAGATATCATGTCATACACAATCACATTGTAATGAAACACTATATCGTACCATACGCATATAACATTCGAAACTAAATAGTGGTTTCATATTCACATAACTTCGACGATCCACAACACAAATTCAGCACTACACAAAGAATAAAGTCAACAATCAATAATCGAATACAACCCAAACTTATTCTCACTACAAACGAACAACATACGACAACATCGCTAAATAAAAAATAGATTTCAATGACAAAAGCAATATAACATACTCATCCGAATACCTAGCAGTATAATCAAACTGGTTTTTTCGAGGTAGACTGTAAGTAAGAATTGTCTTTCGGTAATCGAAGATTATATTTTTCCAACCATAAAACTTCAGCATGCATCTCGAGATCATATTCAATCCCACTATGACACATTGAATGATCTATCAACTGGAAGAAATTACAGTAGTCGTACACTTTATGCATCGCTCTGTGTCACATATAACATGAACATCTGTAGAATCTACGACCTGCATTCTTTTATTTCTACACACAATCACATCACAAGTAACTCCACAATGACACCGTTTCACAGAGGGGCCCTCTCCAATAGCTGCTACTTTTTTGCGCTTTGTCGACCTACTGATACAAGGTTCTTCTTCATTAATACATCGTGTTTTACTACCACCTTCTTCGTCAAGTAAACAAACAACTAATTCTGAATCAACACAAACTTCTTTACCCGGCCTACGCTCAATTGCCTCAACGTTCATTTTGAGGTTTGGGTACAACACTATTATTTATTGAATGTTACGATAATTAGGTTTTAGGTACAAATTCAACATATTAACATTGATGCTACAATCAAACTCCAAATTCCCACAAAATTTAAGCAAAGTTTCATCATCACTTTCCCAATTAATTGTTGCAACTACCAAAAAATAACAACTTTTAGCAACAAATATACAACAACTAAAAATTATCTTTAATTATTCAAAAATTACCTTAGATGATAAAGTAAATCTTAGATTAGAAAAGAAATGAAATTGTGAAAGAGAAGAATGGTGAGGGCTTTGGTTTTATTTTATTTTATTTTCTTGTGGAGTTTGACTAAGTAGAAATGGGAAGAGAGATGAAGGATAGGTGCTGCCAACAGCAGGAATAAAGTAAGAGATGATTTTTCAAATGCACCCAATTGTTTTTTAGGTAAACGCACTTAGCGTCATTTCAAATTTCGCCAACTACGTTTACTTAAAAAAATACATAGGGCATTTGAAATGCCGGTACACTATTGGCCAACAAGACGCTGCCGAGCTGGCCAAAAGTAGCATATATTTGTAATTAGTTTTCAAATTGATCTACTTATGTGATAAATTTCAAGTAGAATAAGTTTCAAAAGTGATATGTTTACTTTAAAAAAATCCGTACTGTTTGTAAATAATCAATTATTGTTATTTTGGATTTTTTCAAGTAGAATGAGTGGTGTATGAAATTATTTTGGACCATAATGTAATGGCATAATGCTGAGCAATCTTTTTTAGTTTTTCTTTTCGAACTTTAGCATTGCGGCAATTATTAACTTTGTATCTATTTTATCTTATGGTATGCGCTGAATGGTTTTAAAATTATAGTAAACTGATGACCAACAACATACAACATTACTTGCTTTGTCAACAACCTCTAGCTAAACAAAAAAAATTAAAGGTCATAGGTTCAATCCTTGAGACATCGTAATGAATGCTCGACACTTGAATTAAGTATTCTTCTAAAATGAGGTACCGCTTTTTCTTCTTGTTTTTTTTTTAGCAATTTTGACGTGCAACATCACTCTTTGATCATAGAGAAACAACCCCTTCAAAAATTGTCTCATTTGAACAAATATGACATGTAACAAAATATTTAAGCAGCCAATCTATGCAATCTAACCACTAAAGGTTTACAGTGAAATGATTAAAGTATACGACTTTTGGTCAGATTTTAAACAAAATGGGAGATTTAGCTTTGTGTTCATTTATTATGACGGTAAGCTAGAGCTAGCTCTGCGAGGAGGAGGACGAGGAGATGGTAAAAAAAAACCTGCATCTAGAATACAGTTTTGATTCCACTGCGAAGTTACATGCGCTGCAGTATCTGATAATTTAGGCATATGTACAGCCGAAAGAAAAAAAATTCCAACTAATATAACTTGCCATTTAAAGTAAGAGAATTTAAGGCGATGAATAGATGCATTTTTCTGCTTCAAACTTTTTTTCTCTTCTTCCTCAATGAAGGCATAGCTCTTAGGCCAAGATCCACCTCACCCTTTTCGTTCATCATTTTTGACTTTCTTTCAGCAGATTCCTCCATACCATCATCCTCTTGATTTTCCTCCCTGCAACACCCACCTTCAGTTAAAGAGTTGATTATAGGATTGTTTGCAACAGGTCCAGGTGCATAATCGCCGCCTTCTTCATTTCCATTCGTGCAAAATCCACCTCCACTCATAAGATGGTCGTCTGTTTTTGGCAGCAAGTCGATACCTGAGTTATAACTATTATCTCCTTTGTTGTTAGGTTCAGTTAAAGAGTTGATTATAGGATTGTTAGCAACAGGTCGAGGTGCATAATAGCCTTCTTCATCCTCAATCGTGCAAAATCCACCTCCACTCATAAGATGGTCTGTTTTTGGCAGCAAGTCGATACCTGGGTTATTACTATCATCCCCTTTGTTGTCAGATTCATTTTTTTCAGTAACGTTATTGCACTGCTTCATTGGATCCTGTCTCTTAGCTATGTTTTCTGTCTCAGGCTCCATATCAGTTTTCACATTCTGTTCTTCTTCTTCTGCATATTTCACTTTACTTCTGCGGCGTGCTGACTGCAGATTAATGCGGTTACAACGTTGAGAAAAGTTTAGAAAAGATGATACAATTTATGAAGTAATGTCAGATAGCATTTAAACAATTTGTGCAAATAAGCAGGAAAAGGAAAAGGCCTTCCATCAATTCAACCAATGGAACAGTATAACTTTTAGGATAAGTAATTAAAAATCACAAACATCTGCGTCTTCTTTTATAGTTTTCTTATACAGCTTTTGTTTGTTAAAATATTACACAAAAGTAAACTGAAAATTATTGACGTGTGAAGTAGTGATGTACCTATTAATTATTTTTAGTTAGCAGAAATCAAAACAAAATTAATATAATGATGGATTGGTTTAAGACACCCCACCTTCTAATAGCACGAATGATATGTTACTACTTAGAAGCATTAGACAAGTAAAAAAATACATATCCTAGCCATATATCTCACCATCAACCCAAGTCAAGCAACCTTGATAGATAGTTAGTTGTAAGGGGTGGGTTATATATTTTGTAATAAACAAAGTATTCTATGTTGAGTCAAAGACCGCCTGTTAAAGCTAAAACATATTATAACTAATTTTAAAAAATAAAAGAAAATGCTGTAACGTCTAAGAAGTGGTAAAAAAAAAGGCTATAAGAAAATTACCCTCCGTGTAATTGATGTGGCAGGAATATCATCAGTGGGTAAACCATTATTACCACTATCGCCACTGGAATCTTTTTTGATAGAATTGCCAGTCAGATCTCTCTTCCCCTTTCCTCTCCCTCTTTTCTTTTGTCTCCCTGATGTAGATGTAGAGACACATTTGCTTATCATATTACTATCTGACTCTGTCCTTTCACTTCCTATTCTCTGCCGTTTTGGTTTCTTTGATGCCTTCTTCGTGCTCTTACCTTTATTTCCAGATTCATGCATAGCAGCATCTCCAATTTCATCATCTGATACAACATTTGCCGACCCTTTTCCAGTAATTCCTTTGAGGGCCTTTTTAATCCTTTGGCTCCTGACTTTTGCGAACCTTTCATTGAACGAATAAAATGCTTCTAGCCTGAGTTGAGTCTGCGCAGAAGAAAAGGAGGAAAAAAAATGATATTGATACTTCTTACATTTTTATCAGAGAAGAGACAAAAACCAATGCAGACCTGATGTTTGTTATACTCTTTCAAAACTGGTACAAGTAATTCATCGGCTTTTTTGTTATCCCACCCAAATCTTTCCCAGCATAACCTGTAGAATAACACTCTTATTATCCCCAAAAAAAAGGATATTTTACCATAAAGAAGGCAGAGATCTCATTTTCATCCAAATTAACACACAAAAGAACATGCACACTCATGCGCGCGTGCACACACACACATACCAGGTTTGCAAAATGGGATTCCAATCATAAAGCTCAAACTTTTATTCAAAACAAGGTTTAAATCATAAATTTTAAATTCAAAATGTTCATATTTTAAGTTTTGTACGCTTTGATCGCCTCTACTAAAATCCTAATTTTGGCGTCATTGATATTAAACAACCAGGGTTTGAAGTTTCAACCGGACCCTGAAATTCCGGCAGTTTCAGATCGTTTCCTAACATCACTAAGTCGAAACCCTAGAGAAAATCAGGTTTCGGTGACATAATGGATTCGTCTCCGCCACAACTATATTTTGATTGTAGTTTCGAAGGACGAAACGAAAAAAAAAACAGAAAACTGATTATCAATTCGAGTTTTTTTATGAATAGAAGTCATGAAACATACCCATATCAAATTTGAGAACAACCCTAATTCCATCATTAATATTGAAACCCGATTTATCTCCCTCAATTACTTTATTTATTTTATCGCTTGAAGCCTTTTCCTTCAAAGCATGAACCCGAATTCTCAAAACTTGATTAAAACCCTAATTCCATTCACCAGCAGTGAGATTTCAACTAAACTCCAACACCAATCAACTCCTATCATCAAGCCGCATCCATGGACATCAAAATTGACATTTTCACTCGTCATTTGTTGGTTTTCGATTTTTCATATTTTCAAAGATTTAGTGCATCATGAAATGGGGCAGGGGTAGAAAATAGTTTCTGTAATAATAGAATGTACGACCAATTTTCACAATTTTTTTGGTAGATATGACCTCGATACTACCTACCAAGAACATCAATATAAAATTAAGTCATTTCAAAACTTTATCTCACTTAAAAATACAGGTTAATATAAGCCACTAAAAATAATTATTTTTTCCATCGATATTAAATGTAATTTTTATCGAGTTAAGAAGTTTCGAACTTCAAAGTGGTATTAAAATTTTGGAGATGATCTTGATGATAGAAAATGGATTTATATTAACAAAATTTTATTCTACTATCATGATTTCAAACACGAAAAACATGAATGGAGAGATTAAGACAGGATAAATAAAAGGAAGACGATCATTTTTCTATACATGTATGTATACATATAAAATCTACTAATAATCAAATAGTATACAAGATCTTACATTATAGAGCAATATGCACCTTTAGCATTCTTATTCATGATGTAAAAAATATAATCAAAATCTGGAAAAACAAACCTACTAAATAACAGTGAAGCAAAAAAAAAAAAAAAAAAAAAAAAAAAAAAAAAAAAATAATCAATCTTCACATTAATTTTAGGAATTTTCATCCTCTCCAAATATGTAATTTTCAAATGCATATAATTTATCATTTTCACAATTAGACGCATTATTATATCAATTCTCTCCCACCAATTTACATTCAAACACTTGCATTTTCTCGCATCTACAATTATTTAATTCTCTTTCACTATTTTACATTTAAGTTAGCTAATTAGTTTTAAATTTAAGTTGTTTAAATCGTAGTTATCAATGGTGCTATTTTATTGTTTTTTGTTTATTTTTCATTTTTTGCATTTTAAACTGCATAAAATTAGTATCGAAGATGCATTCGATTCGATGCTAAAGATGAACTTGTATTTGATGATGACGACTTGACAGGGGGTGTTGCTGCTAAAGCAGCAGGAGTGGAGGAAGCTAGATATCCATGTAGAAAACTTCCATGTCGAGAGGTTTTTCAGTACATGCGTCAACTTTTTTACGTCTTCATGAAGACGAAACAAATCTAAATGAGAAGGATGAGGAAGATGTTAAAGCTTATGATTCTGATGATGCAGATATTGATTTGAAAAATATAATTATTGAATCGAATTTGAATTTCTAGTTTATTAGTAATATGTATAATTATTTTAGATTTTGAAAACTATTATGCTTGAAATTCTATACTAATGATGTTATATTTGATGATGTTTCTTTTTGCAAAATGCCTAAAAATCTTTGGTTACATATGTTTTGGCAAAAAATATAGAACTTTTTATATTTGTTGTTATACGTTAAATTTATAATAAAAAAAATTAAACATGCGTAGTAAATTAAAAAGACGCACGACGTGCGCCAAGGCTCCAGAGAGGTTATGCACCGTGCGCCATTAATAACTATGGTTTAAATAAATTCTGTCTACTATTTATTAGTGCCAATAATAAATCCTAAAAGTAACAATTTCACTATGTAGGTCACGTACACATTAATAAAAATAGTGAAATTAAGCATTCATTTAAATATAAAATATATATACACATAACAAAAAAAATATGTTCATAAACACTAGTGACAAGTTTCATTTACAATTCACCTATTCAAATAAATTTATCATACAATGCACAACAAAATTTGATTTTAATACTATTTAAAGTATAAATACTAGGTTTTTGCCAAAGTTTTAAAAGGCGAAAGCATCCATGATGTATTATTATGCTCATGAGGCGATGCGTAAGTTTTTCAAGTAAATATTAAACACGTGTCAAGGAATTAATTAGTTATACAATACTTTATTTAACAATATACATGAACTGTTTGCTGCTACCAACAAAATTGCATTCTTAATTAAACAGTAAACACACTTTTTTAAAAATACAAGCTAGCAAGCTAGCAACATTATATAAATTAGCTAGTTAGCAACATATAACTTGGTGGCAAGAGCATACTAAATAATAAATAGCAATATCAAGTTATGTAATTTATTCTTTTATTTTCTCTCCCTCTCCTGTTCTTTTTCTAAAAGAAAAAAGAGTTCAATAGAAATCAGAAATCAAATTCAACTTAAAAATAAATTTTGAAAGCGAGTCAAGCGACTACTTCATGTCGAGTTCAATGTTAAATTTGTAGATTAAAAAAATTTAGTGATTTTGTTTTCTTGACCTTGTTCTTTTATGCTTTGATATGAAATGAATAGGATTTTGTTAAATTTATCGGATCTAGTTTTTATTGCAATTGGAGATAATTTTTTATCTTATAGCATATGCCTTCGTAGTCTTAGACGTGCAAGACGTGAGTCTTAGAGGCAAAAAGCTTTTCTGAGCAAGCCTCAAGTTGTTTTATATTTTCTTATGTTGAGACGGTCTTTAAGGAAAGCCTTTGAGGCAAGAAAAATTAAAACATTGGTTTTTACAACATTAGCGTGCAGTACAATGCATGGGATACACACTAGTGTGTAGATAGAGATAGATTAATAGATAAAAATGTGAATAAGGTATTCTACATCCGAAGGATATCTTGTTGGTTTCCGTTAAGATAATTTATTTTATGTGTACTTTAGTATCAACATAATAAATGATTGGTATTTACAGTTTTCTGATGTTTAAATGCATATTCCCTATTAAATATAACTTCTATTATCATAATTTTCTGTTTCTATTATTTTTGTAAGCATTGATACTGAAATAATTTTATAAGTTGAAAATTACTATTTATCAATTATCCAATATATATATGTGTATATATATATATATATATATATATATATATATATATATCACCTCTCTATGGATGCAAATATCCAATATCCAAGAGAATACTTCAGATACTGATGAGGAACTATTCGGATGCTTGTTAATAGGCACAAATGCATTGGTGTGAGCTCCTTTTAGCTTTAACAACCCACTCCCCTCCCCCCCCCCCCCCCCCCAAAAAAAACCCCAAAAAAAACCAATTATTATTTTCTAATCTTGACATTAGGTATGGATTTATGGATCTTTAATTCAAGTAGCATTTAATTGTATGGATTGAATGGTAGATAATATGAATATGCAATGCACATACATACATAAATATATATGTATGGTATTTTGATTTTAAAGTGACCAAAATCATCATGAAAATTGACCTAATAATATAAAGCATTAAGCAACTGGAAAAAGAAATTGCATTGACTTACTTCCTAAGTATAACTAAATCTGGCTTTCCCCATAAGAATGGCTCTGCTGAATTATCAACCCCTGGGGATAAGTATGCATTAATAACGGATTTGCTAGGAAACGATGCGGGAATATGCCAATTCTTGCTCACATTTCTCTGAGAAAGATATGATATTAGAGCACAAAACAAACTCTTCAATAAATAAATAACTACGAGCTATAAGGAACAGCTATAGCTCACATGATTTTCCATAAAAATCTCTTTGGCATGTAAATTATTATCATCAGATGTTTCATCATTTCTTAAAATTTCATCAGATGAAGGTAATCTTGTGTCATTTTCTTTATTGCCCGATTTCAGTGATTTTTTTTGGGGATTGCTACCAGTCTGAGGGTTAAATTTTTCTAGAATAGAAAGATCTGGGGATAGAACCCATTCTCGAAATTTTTGTAGTCCATCTTCTTCAGGAAATGCCCGAACAACTTCAATAGCATTTACAATTCCAATTCCACTGCACCAAGTCAGATTCAGAGGTCGTGATTAAAAAAAAACAGCTAGCTTAATCATAGTCTTATTACAAGATTCCTAGTTTCCTACAAATCGAGCTTGCAGCATATTATAAACAACAGAGCGAGAAAAAAGATGACAATTGCATGTGCCATGTGTGGAGGTGGTCAGAGGATATTACTCATTATTTAAAGAGATGAGGATTGCCTCTCAAGAGTATGACTACACATGCATAGCTTTTACATAAAATGAGAGTAGTTATATTCTATCAGTTCTTGATGAAATTACATAACCACTGCTTGTTATTTGTGATTGGTGAATGCATCTCTACTAGAGTAACAAATAACCAAAAGCCTGAATTTCTACTGACGTCATAACATAGCTTCTGCTAATAATAGCTAACAACAAACAGTGATGAACACATTAGCTTGAGTTTGATGCTTTGCAAATAGTCAACAAGGAGAATGTTTATAATATTTTTATAAAAATATCAAATAAAAATTATTATTAATTTAATCAGTGATCAAGAGTAATGGACCAAAATTCTTTCCAAATTGAAGGGAATGGACATCAAATAATCAAATCACCCTATAAGTTATTGTACTTTGGGCCTTGCATTGCCTTTATCTGGCTTCGATATCGGGTAATTCAGCAGGCCAATCTCATCTGAATTTAGTTCAAAAAGAATGAGCCTAATTAAAAACGTGAAATGAGGCATGTGCTTTAGGAATGCCGATCCTCTCAAGCCGGTCATTCTTTTCACTTGAAATGTTGACGCCAACTAACAACAAACAACTATTTTGGCATCTAAGTGTAACGTGCATATGTTTTGTGCATGGTTATACTAGTTAAACTAAAAAGGAACATATCACAATTATTTACTATTGCATCCGCTAATCGCAAGGGAAGGTTATATTAGCTTTTTTCAAAAGAGGGTGAAGAGAAATGCTCTCACATACAATAATATGGTCAACATAGAGCAGCACAATTGTACCTCACTCCCTCAGTGTAATCACTCCCAAGAAGCAATGCCATCCGTATCAATGTCTCTCTGTTTAAACCAAGCTCAGTTTCAATATCCTGCAAAAGTATGCAAATATAGACAAAATCACAATTTTGATGATATAGCTTACTTCAAGATGCAGCGTTATTTTGAGATGAAGCATATCGGTACTTTATCAATCCTACTAATGAGATATTCTGAATGGTTTAGGAGCTCTATGTAAATGCATCTTAATTTAAAGACATGCCAAAAATAAGGTAATAACAAAGGAAAATTAATTGGATAAAAGATAAACCTCAATTAAATAAAAGCTTAAACATACGTCCCAAATGCTTACCTTCATTAGATATGTTTCAACATATTTTCGTTCATCAAATATATTTTTGTAAACATTGCGAGCTCCAAAGAGGAATACATCAGAGTCATCAGTCACAACACCATCAACTAAGTTAGACATTTCCATATATGCACATTGGGCTTCTGCTTCCATTGGAGCAATTATGTAGGGCAAGCCAAACATTTGTAGCAGTTCCTAGACATTGGAAAATACAAATCCAAAAATAAGTATTCATCCGACTGTTGGATTATAATGGATGTAGACAGAATCAAATATGAAATATTATTATGCATGCAGACGGATCTGCTCCTGAACTAAAATA
Organism: Allium cepa; assembly: GCA_030765085.1. Classification (NCBI taxonomy): domain Eukaryota; kingdom Viridiplantae; phylum Streptophyta; class Magnoliopsida; order Asparagales; family Amaryllidaceae; genus Allium; species Allium cepa. The sequence goes on along the minus strand of CM060941.1, from coordinate 828,650,931 downwards.
TATTTTAAGTCGCTGGAATAAGTAAGGTAATCATGTATCTAATGAGCGACGAGGCAGTGAACACTTGCATTGTTGTTAGGCTTCAGCCTTATGCAATGAGTTAGGTTAATAGATAAAAAGGCAATTTTATCAGTTAACAAAGGTTAGAAGTTTGAATGACTGAACTTATGCAGCTATTTGTGAGCATATTTGTTTTAGGTCATACGTGATAACATGCGCAAAATAGAAGCCGCCTATTTGTTTTAGGTCAAATTTTCAATAAGTGACCAAATTTAAACTCATGTCTCATGTGAATCTACCTATCTGAATGGATTCAAATCATTCATGGGGAACATAAGCTCAAAAGTCAAACCTGGGGCTAATATAAAATCAAAAGGTTCACAAATTCACCTGTGTGTGTGTGTGTGAAAATAAATATACACTCACTTATGTGTATGTAAACATATGCATACATTTCACTGATAACGTAAATGTCACAGAAAAGGGGTTGGAATCCAGAACCACACCTGACATTCTGTAAACATTTCGCTGTTAACAGATTCTGCATTGCGTTCCAGCTTTCTTTGTTCACCTTCAAGAATAATACGCTCTTGTCTAAGGAGAGAAATTTCTTCATCTATATTGGTTTCTGAGACATCATCGCCATAACCAATACCATATTGATTTGTGGTTTCAGCAGTGTGGTTACTTCGACTATTATTTTCCAATGCATCTTTTGACATTGTCCCAACATGTTCCTCTAATAATGTGTGTGATTGTTCCTCTAATAACGATGCTTGTTCCTCTAGTAATGATTGTGATTGTTCTTCCAATAATGATTGTGAATTTGGAAACAAGGATCCATCTTTTCTTGCCAATGAGTTGCCTGATTCGGATGTTTTACTTTGTTGATGATAATCATTTGACAGGGTAGAATCATTAGTGTTATCTACTGCTGTTCTAATACGAAAACTGGGGTGATCGTCAGGAATATCATCCCCAGGGACCACTGGGCATGATGGTTCTAATCCAACTTGTCCAGAAATATTGCTGCATTGTTCTTTCTCATTGTTATGCTCCGTTCCTTTATTTCCAACGTTATCATATAGTAACCTTTCCCTACCATCATCGTGGGCATTCTGTGTAAAATTTTCTTCTGATGCTATAGTTTTTCCATAAGAACCACTAGCAACATTCTCAAACAAGTTCTTTTCATTCATTGTAGTAAGTGGTGATGAAATTCCTTCAGTATTTGTCACAGATGGAAGCTGAGGAGTCATGTTATTTTTTCCACACGTGAAATCATGAGGGGGGGAAACTGGGCTCCTATCTACCATACCTTCCATATTTGGAGACAACATAGTTGAAGCTTTCTGCAATTCAATATCTTGAAGACTTCTTCGTATCGCTTCCTCGACATCTGCATCTTCCTCATACGCTCGATGTGAAACAGATGTTTCCTCGGTTTCTTCACAGTGAGATAGAATGTCTCCGCTTTCTAAATCAAAAAAATCACACTCTCCTTCCTCCCACTCAACTTCTTTAAAGTTACTATCTTCTGCCAAAGACGAATTTAGTTCCTTACTTTGACTATTATACTCATTTTCTTCCATCAAATCAATTTTACCTTCCTCCCATTGACATTCAGATTCTAAGTCATTGCTACTACTTCCAGGAGTAAGGCTTGTTGAAAAAAATGCTTTTGAGGGCCCGGAAACTAACTCCAAGAACATATCATCGTGTTCTTCTTTCATCCCCTCATCATCGTGTACAAAAGATATTTCTATTGGGGCTCCGATTTTAGGCACAAATGTCTCGTCGGATTTTTCATTATATTCTTGTGTAATTGTCTCGGCATTTCTGCTATTTTCTGCATCAGTAGAATTATGTTTCCCAGAAGTAGTACCTTCTACCATAGAAACTTCCTCACCCCTAATAAAATTCTCCTCATACTCTTTCATTAAGTCCAGATTTCTCTGTAAATCTCGAGTCATGCGGATGCCTAACTCTCTGAGATTGCTAACTTGCGCTCGGCCACTTTTAACATGTCTAAAATCATCTGCAGCTTTACAAACGGTAGACTGTGCAAGAGACTGAGACTGAGAGGTTAACAAACTACTCTTCACTGACTCAAAATTGATAGTCCTCCCCACTGGTTGGTTGATGGAGTTGTCAGTTTTTTCAACTGCCTTGGCTGAGAGCGTCCTAATTTGAGAATAGAAAAAAGAAGTTTGAATCATCAATCCGTATATAACTAATCCATATAAGCATATGAGCAGGCATGTAAAAAAGAAATGATGCTAACATGGATGGCTAGTATTCAACGACCATTTTACATGCATGTAGATATTCAATTTCAACTTACTCTTTATCGCCAGTGAACGAGGAGGAAAATATGAATTCCCTGTTTGCTTCAGAAGCTATTCTCGAGCTTTGAACCCCGTCCACTCCACTTCCAGTAGCAGATTTCTGTACTTGATCTATCTCCCGGCGGAAGGCAACAGTTTTCAGATATGATTGTATTTGTAGCTCGGAAAATTTTTCCGGGGTCTGAAACCGTTAAAAGCATACAATAGTTAATGAAAGACAATCAAGTTTAACTCAAAAATAATAAAATGTCAGCATCTAATAATTGAGGCATAACCATCTTGAAACATTCTGATTACCCTCGTGGCTATTTTTTCACAAAGAAATGTCAAAGAATCGTTTTATATCACAAAGTTGAGTTAGAACATCAAATTATGGTCAACTCAAAAGAATAAACAATCCCAGGTGCCAATAGAGAGGTTGGGATAAAAGAATACAAGCACTTCATTTGAATGGATGTTTCCCAAAGATGCAATCTATGCACCCAAAAAAATTTCCCGAGTTGTGTTCTCTATGCTTAGAACCATTGGCAAAAACTAAACATTTGAAACCCCACGATGGCTAAATTTTCAAATGTTGCTATCCAGCTATCTGAAGTTTAAATCTTGCCTCTTGTCTGCTGGAATCATATACAGTTATACCGAAATCAGTTGAATTACAAATTTTAGCATCAACGCAGTTGGTTTGATTGAATATGGCACAACTTGAGTTGCAAACATTAGCATCAGTGTGGTTGGTTTGATTAAATAATGGACCAATTTTATGTTCATATTTTCCAACCATCTTCCATAGTAGTTATAATACATTTAGTCGCACTTTCTTTGTAAATGTAAAGCTTCATATACCATCCCTTTATGTTTACTAGAAGAAATTGATATAATAACAAAATGAAAAAAAATACTCAATCCATTTTAACACAAGTTCAAGTTAGAGTGATGACACCTTTTCATATTTTTTGTACTCATTTTATTTTCCATTTTTTAAAATGTCTTCTTCAATTCTCATTATCAACGCATCAGTATGTACTCTTCGTTTATTTTGAATTTATGTTGGACGTGCTATTTATTTTGATATTTGTATGATTTCAGATTACTTTGTGAAACAGATATGTTTTGTAATATGAATTATAAAAAATAAAATTGAAAACCATTTTGATCTACACTGTAAATAAAATTATTGTGTTTGAAACAATAATTTGTTTTACTTCCCATTTTTCCGTACTTTAAAGTTATTTAAATACTAACTTTGTAAAACTTTATGTTAAGTTTTTTTTTTTTATATGTGATATGTATATATGCAATGTGGTTTTTATTTGTTTATTTTAGAATACAATAAGCCTGAAAACCATTTTTTATCACATATTTTACCAACAAGTAAATAGGCATAAGGAAGAAGTTGCAAAATAATTTAGTCTCAAGGACAACAAGTTTGTTTTTTAGTCTGAAGGACACTTTTTAGTGTAAACTGGAAATGATAGTTACAACTATCATTCTGTGCTTTACACTAAAAAGTATCTTTCAGCCTAAAAAACAAACTTCTTGTCCCTGAAGCTAAATTTTTCTCTAACTTTTTTTTTGAGCCTAAAAACCCCTTTTACCAAATTATACATTGATACCACATGCAAAATTTTAATAATTTCAATTAAATGTTTGCTTTTATTCAATAGCTTGTATACACATGCATCGCATGTTGTCGAGATTAGCACCTTCATAATTATGAATGTCGCGCCATGGCACAACACGCGGTATTTGCGTCTTTTGACCTCATGGCACAAGGCACCCATAAAAGGCGCTCTAGATGACGTATATGGTGCAAAGATGCACATAGCGAAAAGACGAACATGGCGCATGGCGCAAAAATGATGTGTCTTTCTAATACTTCGCTTCTTATTTTTTAATTCGTTTTTCATCGTTGCATAAAAATGCATATAAATTAGCATCTATCATATGATTATATGATTGTGTCTACAAATTAATTTATTTTTAAGGTTCTAAAGGAAGGATTATTTTACTAAATTTTCTTTACTTGAAGACAAACACATATCCCTATTATTATAAAAATATTACTTTTTTCATGTAATATTCTTAAATCAAGCAGCAATATAACATTGATCATGCATGCAGAAACTAATATTGATGTCGATGTGATTAAAGGTGAAATTTGATTGCTCAACAATAATTAAAAAAAAAATTAGCTCAGAATCTGACTTCTAAACAAATGATTAAACATTGAACGATGTAATTTATAATGATATTCTATGCTTATGAAATGTTTCATGATATATTGTGAAATAATTAATTTTTCGATATTTACTAGTAAAATGATATAAATTATATTAGTCTTGTTTAATTATTTATGATGTATAATAAATATATAACTATTTTTAGTACATGCGCCGTAAATCAGAAAGACATGTGACATTGGTCACGTCATGCGTCAAGGCTCTAAAAAGGTTGTGTCATCTTGTGTCATGCAATATTAATAACTCAAGGATAATTCAATGACAAGTTTGAACTGCAATAAAAAAAAATCTAGCGGTAACTGTGTACATGGTCTACACCAAGGTTTAAAATTTTGTTTTTCATTCCGTCCATTGGTAATTTTAAAATTTCAGGTTCCATTCCGAAAGTTTCAGAAGTTCAACTTTAATTCCGGTTTTCTAATTCCAATACTTTTTTGCTTTAATTTGTTATGTATAAGCTAATAAATATCCGTTACTGTCATAAATTTACCGTACATTTTCTACATTACATATAAAATACACACTTTAATTAAAAATCCATTGTGTACGATTATGTATTGTTCATTTGAAATTTTAAAACTTTGATCAATTTTGAAAATTTGAATTTTTTATTATGATTCGATGTAAATTAACAAAAGCATAACTTTTTTTATGAAACTCATGATTTCTTCTGCATTTATTTAATGTCCCGATTAAATTGTTTACTTTTTTTAACTATTATATATTTGTTGTATTTTTTAATGTTTTATAAGTTTTTTTTCAATATTTGAAAAGCAAATCCGGAATTTAGACCGGAACCAGAATTTTGACCGGATTCCGTTCCGGTTATGAGTGGAATCAAAAGGGAATCACCGGAATTCCGCCGGAATTCTGAACCATGGTCTACACAAAGTTGTATCATTAGATTGATGCATAGTCTATTAATCATGTAATTACTCATCATATAACTTCATATAATAGTTGATGGTTGCAATACATATGTGCAGACACATTCAAATTCTTACACTGCATATTTTACAATCATCGGAGACTCCGTAAGATTGTATTGTAACCACCTACACGCTCAAGAGATTTTACCGAGTGAATATGATGGGATTTGACCACGACGATCCAGATGGTGCATACATGTTTAACAGGTAATTATCATGTCTCCACCACTGATAACCAAACCATCTATATTTCAACTATCAATGGAAACGTTAGTCACCAGCAAAATGAAGGGATTATCCTCCCATATATCATTAATGCATCAATGAAAATTTCAATCGATAGTGTGAATATATTTTAACTTGAACTTGTAAGTTTGTTGGTTCTTTCATCATACATATATACATCAAAATGTTTTGCTCTCAATTTCTCACTCGATACTCCAACTTAAATATAAATAGCCAAAAAAAATTACATACAATTCTAGCACTTATTGGACCCAAAAAATAGTGTCGACTTAATTTATTTAATACAATTATATTGTAAAACGTTATTACCTTTGTATGTATATAAATGTGTATGTGTGTAGGTGTATAAGGATGAATGTGTGTACCCCACATACGGTGGTAACATTGCTAAACAATAAATTGTGAAATGAGAGCTGTGAAGTTTAAATCACTATTATGACACATATATATCTGGATGTATGTTAGAGACAACAAGTATGTTTTTCTCAAGGTTGACAAGCGAACCTCAATTTCATATGTTCCTTTCTTGAGGGAAAAAAACTATATGTGTGTGTATGTGGATATCCATCCGTGTATATGTATGTAAATTGTATGTGTATGTAAATTGTATGCAAACGTCGTTTGTGAATAAATTTTCTATACAACAAGCAATGTTTGCATGTCATACGTTGTGTGTGCTAGTGTTTAGTAAACAAACACGGCATATTAGAATCATGAATCATACCATAATCACCCATTATCAATTTTAACAAAAACATGGTTTGAATTAGGACACGCTGATTATTGTTAAGATTTTGATATAGTTGCAGTTACAATTCTATCAATCTTAACTGAAATGGGTAATTAACAAATATAGCCTGACAGACAAACCTTTGAGGTTATAGGGTGAAAGAACCAGTCCATACAAGAGTTTTGATTACAAAAAATAACAATAAGCAAACCATGTATTAAAGTATTTAATAATATTAATATATTTACCATGCATGATCCTAGTACAAGGTGAGAGGAATCAAGCGAAGTGCAAAATATACAGCATGTAAGAATAAAGTAAAACAACATCCAAATCCACAGCAGAAGTGCAAAATGCACATCTTAATACCGTTAGCTATTCCACTAATTAAAAAAAAAAAAGGGAATTAATTCCAGTACCTTCTTAAGTTTCTGATATTTTTGACGATTTTCAGCCATGGATCTCTCCCTCATCTGAGAAAATACATGCATCAAATAATTTTATGAACTGAAGTCATACCAAGATTATTATTTTTTAACAAAAAAAAAATTCAAATCGATGTAAAAAGTATTTCGAATAATACAGTTCATTTACTTGAACAAGAAGATCCAACTGCATGGATGGAGGCAAGGAAGCCAGCACGGATGGGTCAATGTTGTTGCTTGTAACCGGCTACAATCAATGGATTGAAACGCAATACAAAAGTTAAGAAACAAAATTGGAAACAAAAATAGGTCATTCGTGTATTGCATTGTCAATTTCATTTCACCACATTACAGAGCACGGAAAAAGAATTAGCATGAAAATGACAGAACAGTATGAACTCACAATGACCATCTCTTCATCGTCCTCATCATCATCACCAACAGAAGTTGTAGCCCTTTTACTGCCACTGAAGTCCTCTTCTTCTTCAGCAGCAAGCGAGGCCGCCAGCCTGAATAAAACTAACATAATTTCAGGAATCCACATATATCAAACAAAAAATATAACGGTTCGAAAGCGATCAATGCAGTTAAAGAGGACTCACATCTCATCCATAGTTTCCTGACTTAGAGCAGACTGCATCCTTTCCGTGCAATCATTCACTGCTTCGTTTCCACCATCAAAGTCATCAACTTTTCGTTTTCCCTTTTTGTCCTCGTCGGTAATGATGTGTTGGTGTTGGTGTTGCTGCTGAAGAAGGGTTTTGGATTTGAGATGGTTGAGAAGTAACTTCTCAGCGGTCTTTCTGATCTTGGCCTGAGCATCCTGACGATGACGGCGACGAGCAGCGATGGTACGGCGTTTGAGAGTAGGAGTTGCTCCATCGAAAACAAAAACAGGTTTAGTGCGGAGAAAGAGCAATTTAAGAATTCGACGAAAGAAACCGAGGATGTGAGCGTTCTTAATCATATCGCCGGATTTATCATCTCTCATCGCTTTCATGAATTGAACCATCCATATACTCGCATCGATTGCCAACTTCTTTCCCGCTAGGGTTTCCACCGATACCCTTCTTCCCACCGGCGCTAACAATTCCCACAATCCTTTCACTCCCATTCTACTTCCTTTTCTTCTGTTAACTTACCATTCTCCTTTGGTTAGTCAAGATAATGTCTGATCCATTTTTATCCTTTGTTCGCTTCGTTCTTTCCCACGGTGTGCGCAATTATACCGTTTGAATATTTGGTGCTCTCTTATGTGGAGGAGGATGTTACAAGTTCCAAGGACAATGTTACAAACAAGAGTTACCATTCCTTGGTAGCGCCCGACTCGTCAATGGCGAGGCGAGGCTCGCACAAATGGACCGCTTAGACAAACCGTTGATGCATCCGACGCCAGTTCCAATGCTTACCCAAAACGGTTTATTTCCCGTTTAGTTTTTAACTTCTGAGTTTTTTTTTTTATTCATCTCAATCTCATTTTCATTTATTTTTCATTGTTCTTTTGTTTTCAGTTTGGAAATGGTCTGAAAACTTCCGCCGAAGTCCTAAGAATTGATCCGAACTGCAATAGAATTATTGTGTTGTGTCATTGATGCTCACCAAACAATTGGAACAAACAAAAAAACATCCATAAGAAAATCATAACAGCACTAAATGAGCTTTTGGCGATTATTCCGAATGAAATATCGGTAACGAATGTCTGTTGCAAATACAAGGGAATAAAGAAACAATGATAGCAGAATTTGTAGCAAAACGGTCTTTGGATGAGATCCAGTAATGTGAACGGTGAGCGAACGTAAGCAATGACGGGCCAATCGTGTGAATATACTTTTTGTATCACATTTTTGTTTTTATTTTAAGAGTTAGTACTAAGTTTTGTTCTTCTTTCCTTTTCTTTTCAAGAGTTCGGCACCACAATTCTGAAGTATAAGAAAGAACCAATAGCTCGTATGGAGTCGCTTCAACAGACTTACCAAAATACTATTTTAATAAGAGATGGTGCTTTCACACCTAATGTCATAATGGAACAAGTTGAGACTCAACATTTTCCCTTTCCAAAACAAACCACCAACATGTCGTTGGATACAACATGAGATTTGATGGATGTTATACTTCGCTTAAAGACCTCAACATGCAACCGTCACAAGAAACTACACTAGAGCATGGTAGGGGTTCATCATCCAAAGTTCACAATAGAAGAAGGTGAAGGAAGAATGACGAGAAGATAAATGAAATTATTGATATGATATATCAAGAAATTTGAAGAACTCTCACACTGAAACAAATAACCCATTCCCCAATCCCAGTGTACAATCTACTTGCATGTCTACAACCATCAAAGATGTAGCTATTCTTGTGAATCAATTTAAAGAAATTCAACTTTCTAAAGCAATATAACTACTCGAGAAAGACAATAGAGAAATATTCAGTTTTTTGGAATAAAATGGCACCCAAAATTGGCTACGGTTGGTGATAAAACGTTCACAACACACAATCAAATACCAACAGTATATGATGGCACATCCGCCTGCCTACCCACCACCTTATCCATCACCGTACCCACCCCCTGATTTCTAGTTTTATTTCAATGTATTCCGATGTTTTAATTTTTGTTTTATTATCGTTGTATTCCACTGAATTTCTAATTTTACTTGTAATTTTATTCAATTTCCAGTGATTAATGAAAATTGTCCTTTTTAATTATAGTTTTTAACTAAATGATTAAAAAATAATTAAAATAAAAAAAACCATAAGAAAAAAGTTATTCATACTAAAACAATCAAAATACTCATTTCATATGCTCCTTTCATAACACAGGAATGCATTCGTTAGATATTCTCTTTTGGTTTATGTGAGATACTTTAATACTTGTGTAAAATGGATCTTAAAGCTATTATAACACTAGAGTTGGTGAATAGTGTATTTAAAATTGTTAATACTTTAACTTGTATCTTTCAAATTTATCGATTCAGAATCATAATCGCATGTAGATAATAATATAAACGCAGAATAAGAAGTAATAAAGTAAAATTTATGACGTTATAAATTTTGATACTGGTTCAGATTTTCAATCTTACATCCAATCATCATATATCCCATATAAAATCTACTACAACAAAACTTTACAATTCTATGAGTGGTAATGATATATATATAACTTGGCTTTGAATCGGGTAGCAAACACACCTATCATAATTTTCTATTGGTGGCAGGACACACTTAGCCTCTTGACTTTCCATAGGTGGCAGTCCACGCCTATATAATCCTGAATTTATGCGGGTGGTAGGATACACATTTACAGTTCAACTATTAAAGGTCATTCTACAAGAAATCGTATCTTTCGAACATAAAATCTTGTAGTTTAAAGAACAATGATCCTATAGTCCTCCGGTAGCATTTTGTAATTGAAATATTTAAGGAATATGATGAAATCAAAGATGTAATGTGACGATCCCACCGCTATGTCCAGTTTAGTAAAGAACATTACAAGTAACGTCGTCTATTAATTCGGAGAATACGGCTGGTTAAGGATGATCGATTGTGAACATATCTTTATACTAACACTGATATATTTTATTTACCTTTTTGAGGATCTGAACTAAAATTTAGACGTGTGCAGTATTAATACAAAGTAATAAACTCACCGATTAAAAATATTCAGAACATTATATGATATATATAAATCAGAATCAAAGTCACATATCACAGCAGAATAATATACATCATCATATACATAATAGAATGTGAGTCTACAAAATATCAATGCTAGACCCACATAAATACGTACATCATATCCAAAATCTTGTATCAAATACAAAGTCACTGATATATAATATACACGACAAAACTCCTAACTGTCAATATATATAAGTATGAAGTAAACTAAAACTATCAAAATAGTCTACTTCAATGCTAGTCCAAAATCCAATGGTCACTGGGTCCCTGTACCTGAAAAATCTCGGTCTGACCGGAATATTAATATAATAAATGGGTCAGACTATATCTAAATAAAAGGTGAGATATCATAACTTTATGACTTAAAATAACAAGCCATATTAAATATGCCATACAAACAATCAAATAAGGAATATTAATTAAATGTGTTACTTTATAATCCATAAATGACTTGACAAAAATAGTCATCTCAAAATATGCCTAAAATCCATAAATTCAAAAAGGCATATCAAACTAATAATTAGAGATCTCAAAATTTTAACTTAACAATAATCAAATAAGTCACAAATAAAATATGCCCAAAACAAATACTCAAAAAAAAACATATCTAACAAATCAGCATTTCATAAATACACATCAAGTCTCAATAGACTATTATCTCAAAATATGATGATAACCAATTCAAAATTTCTCGGAGATATAAAGGATACAGAATATCCATATCAAAAATCTCTGAAGAAATAATCATCAATAATGAAATAATAATGATATTCATCTATCAGTTTAAGACAGTGACATGAAATCCAACGAAAGAGACCCGCTACATAGGAAGGAAACGTCACTTAGTCATATCTGCCTCGCTGCTGGTCAGCACCTCCGAAAGAAACGGAGGACTTCTTCCGAAAGAGACTGCAGATTAGGGACACCGCTCAAAGAAAAGAGTGGTCGTGTCCTAATCTGTAATATGCAAATTTACCTTCCAAAATAGGTAAATATTATCAAACTGTATAAAACAAAATAAACTGATAGGTTGTACTGTCTATAGACTATGATGCACGTAAAAATCTGCCTTCCGAAAGAGACAGCCGTATTTACACCATAACAGATCTTCCGAAAAAGATCTGCCTACCCAAATCTAAAAAATGTATCGATTTTCAGATCGATGAAAAATGAGTTATCTTTTCTCAGGAATTTATCTGTCTGAAATCCGAACACCCTAAGATTATACAATTCTAATTGTTAATTATTGTCACTTCACTAAATACAAGAATTTAGCTAACTATCCCATATCAGAAAATAAACTCAAGTATTTACTAAAAGATAGTAATTTCCACTCAAAACTCTATTTAACAAATTATAATAATAACCGAAAGAATTGTGCAAAGTGTCTCATACCACCCGACAATTCAATCGTTTATTTAAAACTCTTTGTTTCGTAGAAGAGCACGAAATTCATCGGAATCCAATTCAAACTTGCGTATAATGGTCAAAAGCTGGACACAATAAAAGTCAACAATAGTTTATAGGTTGAAAGTAATTAATACGATTTTATCATATAGAAAATGATATTTAAATTGCTTTATCTATAATTTACTTTCAAATTTATCACTTCTAAAATCCTATAACTTATACATACATATATGTATGTATGTATGTACGTACGTACGTATGTATATAAAAACAAAAGAGTTATAACATTATAAGTCTTAAAATAAAATTCTTTTATTATAACTTTTAATCAAAGCAATATTTTCATAATTAATAATTTACTTTATTTCAAATCCATATAAATATGTTTATAATATTACTTCATAAACACTTTAAAACCATATATGTTTGTAAAATTGAAAACATACTTAAATTCATTTTTAAAACAAGGCTTTATATCTATAAATAGATATATTTCTTAAAAATAACATTTAAAAGAATTTCAACTTAAAATAGTCGATTGCTACTGAAAATCAAAAATAGTATAATTTAACCGTGTTTTATAAATTAAATTCCAACGAAGATGAAGATAGATAAAATCTCATATCGAGAATCTTTTAAAAACATTTACACCATTCAAAAAAGAAATCCAATAGAATGCAACTTTCAGAGCCAACGACGCTCTATAAAATATCATTTCATAATATGAATTTATTTATCAATCCGAGTCGCTGTCCGACAAACTCCGATCTTACAACAATTTATGCAATTTCAACCATCGACTCAACTTACAGTAACATTATGGTTTTAGCATGCAACTTTATTTCAGTCACTTAATTCATTTTTCAATTATCGCTTCAATCCGATATTTTAAACTCATATTTCAACCAATTCATCCATCGAACAAACTGAACTGTAGCATGCAATTTATTTTAATAATTTCATCCGATCACTATTAAAATTTAATGCAATTCACAAGCAATTCAATCATTCACTGTCAATTTATTAACGAAGTTCCAAACGAAGCATATATTTATAGAAAATAAACTTGTATAAATATGGATGTGTGAGTTATAAAATAACTCACCACATAACCAATCAATCATAAGCCTACAAACGTCTCTTATCTGATACAACCATTAACAACCAAAGATTATAACACAATCAACCAATAACATGCAAAAGGAATTCTAACATTTAGAAATAGAATTCGTGAATTAAAAATAACTCACCTTAACAAATTGCTGGCTGAAACTTCTATTTGTATCTGCTAGCTAACAACATTCGCTGCCTCACTGCCTTGACGTTCGCTTTTAATTATCGCAGTCATCTCCTCTTCCCTCTATTCCTGACGAGACTGCCGCCACATCCTCAAAAGCTCGAGATGAGCAAAAAGGACATCAGCACTTCGCCTGAAAAGCTAGCCACGCATCGCCTTCATCCACCTTCAACATGCATCGTCGTTATCCACTTCCATGAGCGTTCGCATCTCCAGCCGCAGCATCATCGCGACCTCCCCAGATCCCTTCAATCGCCAGCATCTGCGAGCTATAAACGAAGTCGCCTCTGATCGCGACAGCAAGTCGCGTGCAAATTTTATTATTATTTTTCCTTCCTGTCGATCTCCGTTCTTTATTTGAGAATAAGGGATTTGAGTTAAACAGGTAATTCAAAGGATATGGCCTTGGACGTATTGTTTAAAAAATGGGTTGGGCTTAAATGTTTAGGAATGTGTTTTCTTTTCCTCTTTTCTTTTTAAGCAACATGCTTCAGCTTATTTAAACAACATTTTAATTTAATTTCTAAACTGATGTATACTTCATCTTACAGAATATATGTATTACGACAACACACTTCCATTCAATCCACTATCGTTTTACTCTATTTAATATTCACTGTATTAATGTAAAATAGATTTATTGATCTTCGTCGATTTAATGATTCAATTAAATATTTCTTTCTATTTATTTCAAATATATATATATATATATATATATATATATATTTACATCTTAAATTATTTTCTATTTATTAACACCTTTTATTTAAATTTAAAATGTATTATCTAAAAGTGAAATTTATTGACTAATTCAATTTTTCTATAACAAAATCCTTTATTAGATAGATTTATCAAATAATAAATTTGATTTCAAAAATAGAAATTATCAAATTGAATTCAAATATTTATGTTCCAATTAAATTCATATGATATTACGAATTCGAAAACAGGGTTGTTACAAATCTCTCCCTTTATGAAAATTGCGTCCTCGCAATTTCTTATAAGAAGACGTCAAAAACACATGCAAACATTAACTCTCTTCGAATTTTACTATTAAGTTAAAACTCGATAAAATCTTAAGTAGTCAACATTAGAATCAAACTTATCATATGTTATAAATTTAAATAGATTCATTTATTAATTTTAATTTCTTCGCATATGAAAATTTATTAAAAAATTTCCAAGTGTTAAAAATTTTGAAAAATTTCGATAGAGTCCCATTTGTACGGAGAGCCGTTTGCAATTTCACAATTATATTATAAACAATATACATCGACCACACGGTCGGAAACACAATATATATCAATATTTCTATCATTTTTGTATTTAATCCGAAAACGTACCTTTATTCTAGCATTTTAAAGCAATTTACTTAGCTACTAGCATGCATAAGCGAGTTTGCACGATGATCCTATCCAAATAGCCTTTGCATACCTATGCTTAACTCAAATCAAAAGATAAGTTTCGCATGTATACAAAGTTTAATAGCATGACATACATTCAACTTCCTTAAGCAACTTTCCTATTACAAAAATGTGAAATACAAAGTAAGTTATAGGGTATTTGCTCATTCTTGCAAAATTTGGAAATCTTATGCGATACGCAAGCTACTTTCTAAATAAGCATGTTGTATGTGCAATTTGTATCGATAATATATTTATAAATATACTATTTATTATCCCAATTCATATCATACAATCCATTTAAAACAAGGATTCATGCTGTTATTTGCTTTAATACATGGAAACACACTACATAATTTGAGGCGGGAAAATTATGCTAACATGTTGCTTTGACAACATACACAAGCATTTATTTTAAGGTTGCAAACATGTTGCCATTGTGTTCATGCTTTCCATTTCTAAAATAAACATTTGATATCATCTTTCGGCTTCAGGTGTATATATAATTAAGTGAGCAATCTTATGCCACAGGCAATGAAACATCATAATATATGAGCAATCGAATCTAGTAATAATAACATAATAAAAAAAGTTATGTAAATAATCACCGTACAAGCTACTGAATTATAAAGCAAACTCAGTAACTAAATGAGTAGTAAATTACTCTACTTATAATTACAGTAAGAAAACATGTACAGGTTTTTGGGTTATACTTAATTTGTTGTCTTGAATGTATATAAATCATGGGTTATCTATCTTAATAATTTTGATATTGAAAAGTCAAGAATTAGTTGTATGTTTAAGAATCCTTCTAGTTGCTACGTCTAAAAAGTTTTGGATCAATAAGTTGTGAAGAATAATTGAAAGAAGAGCATGAAAGATAACATTACTATTGTTTAAAGGGTTATAAGTTAACTAGGATATCCACATATTTGTTATCTGAAAGTATGAAACTAAGCGCAATGATTTCAGTAACGATTGATAGAGATTTCTTTCTTAATCTATGCATGTTAATAAATAATTTAAGATAACAACTATATCTTAACAAATAATTGATTTGGTTTTTAACGTTAATAAATGTAGTTAACTTTACTTATATCAGCAAATATTGACTTAAAAAGATTAATGATGCTAGCAATGAGAAATTGAGCAAACTTTTCAAACAATTTATCTTCATATAGTAATGTAGCCATTAACAAAATTGTTGAGATATGTAAAGTTATATACTTTGCCATACTGATTGTATTTTATTTTAAAATTTATTTTTTAAACACCAAAAGCATCTGCATTAAGACTCCAGGTAAGCGTAATTGTTTATCTTTATACAGTCGTTATTTTTATCATATTAATTTAACAACCAATTTAAAGTCTTTTGATTTATTTCTTTTAAGAATCGCACGATGATTTTTTTTTATAGACATTTGAAAACTTCTTTCTTTTTACTCAGTTGTGAACAACGGCAATTGTTACTACATTAAAAATATTCCATGAATATATCTTAGTGACCTAATTTAACTTATATCCAAACTAGCTTAGTAGTTATTACTCATCAATGGGACTAATCTCCATCGTTCAGTTTACAAACATTCTTTTGACTTTTAAGTTATCCTATGTTTCAAATTATAGAGCCAATCAATGCGAATGCAACAAGGGAGTTCCTTCAAAGAGATTACATATACTACTATACTAATTCCTTGCATCTCACGTTAATCAATAAAATAAAGTAGCTTTTTTTTTTCCAAATTCCTGATCTAATTAGATTTATATATTTATCATTTTACATTTATAATTATTAATTGCTCAGACGTTTCTTTATTGTTCCACAGCGATTCAAAAAAAATAAAATTTCAATTTAAAACCGTCAATCATATCTTAGCAACTTAACTTTGCAACAAATTGTCAACCACATCAACTAAATCCAACTAAATCAAGTGTACAAGCTGCCTAATTACAAAAATGAAGACAATAACTAAATTTATGTGTTTCACGTAATTATTATTTTTTTCCATGTCTATCTCAAACATGAGATAACATTTCCATTCTATCTGATAATTATTGGCACAAAATAACAAACTTACCTCAAGTTGGAGGTGTCGTTGCCCCCGCTACAGGGTTCGACCTGCCCGGTCAAGTTGCAGGGGACCAGGGGGCAGCGTCCCCGGCGGGGTGCGGGGCAGCTTCCCGTCCAAAACCGTATGTTTTATTAACTGTTGAATTCAAATTAAACAGCCAACGGTAACAACCCGTTAGAAAACGGTCACGACCGTTCGAATAGACACATGTAAACGAATGGACATCTCACTCCCTATATATACAACAGTGCATTATATCGGCATATAATACACTTCTCTTTTCTTCTACATCTAACTTGTCTGACATTATTCTTCTGAGTGTTTCTTCTGATCTGTGCAAATAATCACAACTTGCACAGATAATCTTCATTGTATCTTGAAAGAAGGTTTCATACTACCCGCTGTGATAAAGAAGGAGAAAACATTCTTAAAAGACAACGATACTTTCGTACCTTGGAGTGATTAGTCTTATACTATCCTACGTTGCTCAACAAGTTCAGATATTTTAATATTAGTTAATAAAAAATATCTTATGATATCTTCTTTCCAAAATATAACTTACTATAAAATATTATTCACCTTCTTGAGCAATTCTTAATCTCATATCAATTTACTTTTTATTATATTATCAAAATTTCAGATTATATTTCACTTCAAAAGAAAATATATAATCTGTAACACTTCTCAAAATATTATCTATCTTTAAGTAATTTTTCTTTCAAAATTTATTACATATATACACTTTTCCAAGATATTTATCAAAATTTTAAAATAATAGTTAACTTGCTTCAAACTATATTTATTATAACTCAGATTACTGTGTCTGACTGTCTCGTTCTAGTGTTTAGAAATCACAATCGATAATATTGATCATGCGCATCGACCAGAATTCTTAAAGCACTAAACATGCAAATTAACACATTTTTTTTTATAAGATATACATATGTCTCTTAATACTTTAGGCTTTTCTAAATATTTACTTGTTTATAATAAATATAATAACCATATTCCATATATATGTATATCCAATATCAAAAGGATTTTAATTTAAATAGATGCTTGCTTTTACTAAAATTCTTTCAATCACTGTTAAGGTTATCTTAGCACACATTTATCCATAATTACGTCATGCAATCATCTAATTTTTAATTATATTAACTTTTTATCAGTTTCACATATGAATTGACATTTTATTTTATATAAATTTAAATATTTCAATATTTCTTAAGGTGACTATATTACTCAAGACGCCGCAAATTCTTCTTATTATTATTGAGTAGGTTTCAACCTTCAATAGTAATTCCTACTCAATATTAATTTTTCACAATCATTTACAATTTTAAAATTGCCAAGCATCCATCATCCAATGAATTTTGATTATATCTTATTTTATTTATTAAGTGTATTTTTCAACTCCAAATTTAACTAGCTACATACTATTTATTATTCTATAATTTATAACTATTAGTTGAGACTTTTTTCTTCATGCAATTCTATTTCGTCGAAACTGCTAGTTTTTATTAATAATTGGGTTTATCCAGATTCAAATGGAATTATAAATACTTTGAGTAATAATATATTATTTTATTAAACATTTGAACTAAGCATAAACAAAATAAACATCAATGCAAACAACGTACAATTCAATTAAGTAAACAAACAATCGCCTTCAGCAGAAAGTTATTTTCCACTTTTCGCCGCGCAGTCTAATCATTAACAAATCAGTACACAACAATTTAATTCTAAGTCGTCTACTTATTTATAATATCCATTGAATCTCACTCTTTACAATAGTGAGTTCCAATATTTTCTTAACAATAAGTTACGTAGTATTATCAAAAGATTTTCCAAATACGTCTCAATGTTTATTCCTAATAATCATTTATATTCCCATTCCCAAATAATTAATTTAAATTACTAGCAACTACACACCCAAGGGATGAGATTCTAGGTCATCTATATCTAGATCTCGACTCTATGCAATTTATATTCTATAATGTTCTGAATCCAGCTTTGATACCAAGTTGGGATTGAAAGGAAGTGTGGATTAAGAATCTTAAGGCTAATTTAACATTAAAGGGGGATGAATAGTGTTTAATGAAATCTAAGACTTATATGGAATAAATTAAAATTATGACATAAACAAATGCAGAACTTAATCACAGAACAATCACAGAATCAAACAGAGATGCATAAAGTAAATAAAAAACAGTAAAAGGAAAGAACATACCGGATTTTATACTGGTTCGAAGTTACCCTACGTCCAGTTCTGCACCAAGGCAAACACCTCGTACATATTTTTGTTATACCAATGTCGAGATTACAATCCTCAATTTCTAAAGGCCTTGAGGTACCCTCCTGTCTTCAAGTCCGGGGAAAACTCTCTTGATTTACGGGACACAAGATCACCCAATTGATTTCCACGCACAACCACGCCTTATAGAGAGACTCGATAAACTTTTGAATATAAGTTGATCCTATAACTTTGAATGACACTTTGATCTTCCAGAGAGCGTAGAGAATCAAATAAGAATGAGATTCTAATTTGATTCACTTGAGAATTCGGCAGAATTTCGGCACGATCTTAAAAATATGAAAATTTTAGAATATGAATTTGTGGAGAATAAGGAGTGAAGAAAATAAGAAAATAGTTAGTTAAAAAATTCGTTTGTGAAGGCTTTTTATAGACCAGTAACGGTCATAACCATTCGTGAAGAGATTTAAACGAATAGACACTTCCTTTGAAAATTGAAACTTTTGAATTTAACGGCCACCATGTCGGCATGGGGTATCCGATGATGTCGACATCCCTTTGTTAAAAACAATATAAAATTTGTTTTGAAAATGGTATTGAAAGGAAAACAAGATGAAATGATTCTGAAGTTAAATAAACTAACTTTCCTATATTTTAAAATAAAGAAGAGTAGAAAAATATATTTTTTTTTAAAAAAAATATATATATATATTTGATTTTAAATCTCAAGTATATATATTATAAAGAATATTTCAAAATCATAAGATAGTTTTAAAAACAAATGAAGTTTAAAACAACTGTTTATTTAAAAATAAAAAACAAAGAATATTTTAAGGCTAAAACATCCTTTTGAAAATCATTTGAAAAGATAATTTTTAAAGCTAAAACATTTTGAAAAGCAGTTTTGAAAATCATTTTGAAAATCATTTTGAAAAACTATTTTGAAGTAGTTTTGCAAGCTTCTTCCTGCAGAATATTTCATCACATCAGGGGACTCGAGAACTTGTACAAAACCAAGATGTTCGTGGGTTTGTAAGCCACTTGTCGTAGGTTTGTAAGCTACTTGTCGTGAGTTTGTAAGCCACTAAGAAGGTAGAAATGGGTTCCATCCCAAATGAAATTTGGAATGAAGATTTCCATACTATTATGAAGTTTTAACAAAACTAGACACTTACCTTGAAATCCTTATCTTGAAACTCATGAGTCTTCAAACTTGATTTCTTCATTCTTGATCTTTATACTGTACAGTCTTCAATAATCAGTACCTGCCTTATATATATCATGCATAATAATATTCATATATACCTAGACAATAGTGTTAGTATATAAGTTATAATAAAATAAGTTACGAAAGTTGTTGTCATCAAAACCACTATCTCCAGTTCCTAACGATCTCCCCCTTTTTGATGATGACAACCTTATAAAATATACTTACCACTTCGATTATACCATAACTCCCCTTTACACCAACAACTCCCATTTACTCCAAGCCTACTATTTTATATAACTTCTCCCCTTTGTCATCAACAAAAATAACATGTAAACCTTGAACTTAATAGAAAATGAGATAAACAAACATATGACATAAGAATAATAACCATGTATGAGTGAAATATAGCATCCTAGTTTAAATGGAATTCAAGATTTTATACACCAAAGATTGTTTTAAGAAGAACATTAATTAAGATAACACTTATATACAAAATAACAAACCATATACAATCTAGAAAGAGAAAAACGAAAAACGCTTAACAAAGTGATTTATGGACCGAACAATTTGGATAGTGGAGACAAAAATTTCCACGTTGTTCAACCAAGTTCCCATTAGCGTCAAAAAGGACCTCTTTAACGCAAATCATGCAATCGTCTTCGTCCATATGAACATCCGGATTCGGCAGAGGATGTTCTTCTTCTTGATCCTCTTGTGGTTCATCTTGAGGCTCTTCTTCTTCAGAATCCATGGCTTGTGATGATTCTTCAATGACAATGGGATTGGCATGGTTATCCATAAGGAAGTTTTGTAAATTTCTAAGGATTCTGCCTTCCCTATCTTGTTATCTAGCCATTCACAGTTGACTCACTTGAATTTCCATCATCATTTGAAGCAAATCTTTCATCTTCTCTTGTAATTTGATGACTTGTACGTGTGTGGAATGTTTAAAAGGACCAGAATGAGGAGAAATAGGTGAAGAAGGTTCATTATTAGAGGAGGAAGCCATTAATTTACTGTTTTAGAAGTTTATTACAAAGAATAGAACAGAGAAAATGAGTAAAATTCGAAATATATAAATATATAACCAAATAACTTCTTTTAGAGGGAAATTTAAATTTGAAAATCTCGGCATGTATGTCTACATAGGGGGATGGGTCATGTCGACATGCCCAGTTCAATTTTTGAGAAATTTTTGTTTATATTAATTATTAACTATACTTGTATTATTTATGATTTATATTTCAGTTAATGAACATATACTAATTCTCTTCTAAATTTAGTAAAGTTTTGTTCATTTAATGGTTTAGTTGATATATCAGCAATTTGTTTTTCAGTATTAATATACTAAGAGTTATGACTTCTTTACTTATATTATCTCTAAGAAAATGATGTCTAATATCAATATGTTTTGTTCTAGCATGATGAGTTGGATTTTTAGATAGGTTTATTGCACTAGTATTATAACAATAAAATGGTGATTTCGTTATAGTTAATCCAAAATCTTTTAAAGTTTGTTGCATATATATAACTTGAGAACAAGCCAAAGCAGCAGATATATATTCTGCTTCAGTTGTTGGCAAGGATATAGTGTTTTTCTTCTTACTAAATCAGGAAACCAGAGAATGTCTTGAAAGTGACAAGTTCCACTTGTACTTTTTCGGTCTGATTTACAACCAGCGTAATCAGCATCACAATATGAAATTAAATCAAATACATCGTTTTTAGGGTAAAATAAACAATAATCTAAAGTATGTTTTACATATCTTAAAATTCTTTTAACGGCTTTAAATTGAGTTTCTTTAGGTTGAGATTGGTATCTTTCACAGAGACGGACACTATGCATGATGTCAGGACAACTTGCTGTTATATAAAGCAACGAACCAGTCATTCTCCTATATAATTTTTGATCAACATCTTTTGATTTATCTCCTTTACTTAAAGCTACATTAATTGTCATTGGAGTTGGTTTCCCACTAGAAGTGGTCAATCCAAATTTATTAATTAAATCCTTAGCATATTTTTTTTGACTAATGAAAATTCCTTTATCTAATTGTTTGATTTGAAGTCCTAAGAAGATACTTAATTCTCCCATATGACTCATTTCAAATTCTTTAGTCATTATATCTGAAAATTCTTTATTCATTATGTTATTAGCTGACCCAAATATTAAATCATGTACATATATTTGTACTAATTGAATATCATTTTTGTTTTATTTTAATAAAAAGAGTTGTATCAATTTTACCAATTTTAAAACCAGATTGTAGTAAATAAGATCTTAGTCTTTCATACCAGGCTCTAGGAGCTTGTTTCAAACCATATAAAGCTTTCTTTAATTTATATACACGATTTGGAAATTTATTATCTTCAAAAAGTGGAGGTTGTTCAGCATAAATCTTCTTTTACAAAATCATTTAGGAAAGCACTTTTAACGTCCATTTGATATAACTTGAAATTATTGTAGTTTGCGAAAGCAAATGGAATCCTAATAGCTTCTAGTCTTACTATGGATGCAAAGGTTTCGTCATAATCAATTCCTTCTTCTTGACAATAACCTTGCGCGACTAAACAAGCTTTATTTCTCAAGACCTCACCAATTTCATTCATTTTATCTTTATAAACCCATTTATTTCCAATTATAATTTTATCCTCATGTCTAGGAACAAGTTTCCAAACATCATTTCTGGTGAACTGATTCAATTCTTCTTGCATAGCAAGAATCCATGAATCATTAGATGATGCTTTCTTTGGATTTTTAGGTTCAATAGTTGATATAAAAGCTACATTACTCATACTATTTAGTTGATTTCTTGTTTTAACTATTGATCTAATATTTCCTAGTATATGTTCTATGGGATGATCTTTTAATAGCCTAATTCTTTTATTAGGTTGAATGATTTCACAATTAGTTTCATTAGGTTCATTATTTAAAGTTACAAAATCTTCTTCATCTTCTATTTGTACAGTATCTTTAAAATTTTCATCAAAAGATACATGCATTGTTTCTTCAATAGTGTTAGTTCTTAAATTATAAACTCTAAATGCTTTACTTCTATTAGAATATCCAATAAACATATATTTATTCGGATTTAGGTTCAAATTTATCTAAATTATCTTTTGTATTAAGAATAAAACACTTACTACCAAAAGCTTTAAAATAAGCTACCATGGGTTTCTTATTGTAAAGTAATTCATATGGTGTTTTATTAGTTAATGGTCTAATTAAAATCCTATTTATTATATAACAAGCTGTAGCGACTGCTTCAGCCCACAAGTTTTTAGGTAAGTTACTATCAAAAAGCATTGTTCTTGCACACTCTTGAATCGTTCTATTCTTACGTTCTACCACTCCTTTTTTTGTGGAGTTCTTAAAAAAGATAAATTATGAGTAATTCCTTTTTTATTACAAAAAATTCTTAAAATTTTCATTTTCAAATTCTCTACCGTGATCACTACGGATAGTTTTTATTTTTAAAGAAAGTTGATTTTGAATTCATTTAACAAAATTTTTAATTAATTCAAAAACATCACTTTTAAGTTTAAGAAAATTGTCCAAGTATATTTAGAATAATCATCTACAGTTACAAAAACATATTTATTGTGATTAATTGATTGGACTTGAGATGGACCAAATAAATCTAAATGAAGTAATTCTAGAGGTTTCGAAGTAGAAATCATATCTCTTAATTTAAATGAACTTTTCTTAAGTTTTCCTAATTGGCAAGTATCACATATACTATCTACTTTAAAGTTTAACTTGGAAAGACCTCTAACTAAGTCAAGTTTTGATAACCTAGATAACAGTTTGAAATTTAAATGACCAAATCTTTTATGCCAAATCCAAGGATCGCTTATATTAGCCAAAAGACATAATTTATCATTCTAAACTTTCATACGAAGGATGTAAATGTTTTTCTTCCTAATTCCTTCAAAGATAATATTTGGCTGATTATCTTCGATGTGATACTTATCTTTTCCAAATTTAATTTTAAATCTTTTATCACATAGTTGACTTATACTAAGCAAATTATGTTTTAAATTTCTAACTAGAAAAACATCAGAAATAAGAGGAGTTTTAGAATTACCGACATTGCCTATGCCAATTACATATCCTTTTGAGCCATCTCCAAAGTTGACCAATCCACCATCTTCATATATAATGTCATTGAGTATCTCGGGATTTTCAGTCATATGCCTTGAATGGCTACTATCAAGTATCCATTTATCTTTCTTAATTTGCACGGTTTGTCCATTGGTTCTTGATTCTTCAAAAGCCATGTAACATGTTTATTCCTGCATAACAAACCAATTCGATAGATAACTTGATTTTTCATAAAAACTATATGCAAACTTATGATACTTTGATGAAATGCATAAATTCAAACTAGTATTAACAAAATTTCCTAAAAATGCCATTTTTAACTTTTCAAGTTTTAGATTATGAAAACTGTGAAAGCCTACGCTCTGATACCAATTGAAAGGGTATGCAGATTAAGGATTTTAAGGCTAATTTAACACTAGAGAGGGGATGAATAGTGTTTAATGGATTCTAAGACTTATATAGACTAAATTAAAATTATGACACAAACAAATGCAGATTTTAATCACAGAACAATCACAGAATCAAATACAGATGCAAAAAGGAAATAAAAAGCAGAAAAAGGAAAGAAAACACCGGATTTTATACTGGTTCGGAGTTACCCTACATCCAGTCCTGCACCAAGGCAGACACCTCGTACAGATTTTTATTATACCAATGTCGAGTTTACAATCCTCAATTTCCATAGGCCTTGAGGTACCCTCCTGCCTTTGAATCCGGGGCAAACTCTTTTGATTTCTGGGACACAAGACCACCCAATTGATTTCCAAGCACAACCACACCTTATAAAGAGACTCGATAAACTTTTGATTATAAATTGATCCTATAACTCTGTATAGCACTTTGATCTTCGAAAGAGGGTAGAGAATCAAATAAGAATGAGATTCTAATTTGATTCACTTGAGAATTCGGCAGAATTTCGGCACGATCTTAAAATATGAAAATTTTAGAATATGGATTTATGGAGAAGAAGGAGTGAAGAAAATAAGAAAATATTTAGTTGAAAAATTCATTTATGAAGGCTATTTATAGACCAGTAATGGTCATAACTGTTCATGAAGAGATTTAAACGAATAGACACATCTTTTGAAAATTGGAACTTTTGAATTTAACGGCCACCATATCGACATGGGGTATCCCCTGATGTCGACATCCCTTAGTTAAAAACAATGTAAAATTATTTGAAAATGGTATTGAAAGAAAAAGAAGATGAAATGATTCTGGAGTAAAATAAACTAATTTTCCTATGTTTTAAAATAAAGAAGAGTAGAAAAATATATTTTTAGAATGTATATATAAATTTGATTTTAAATCTCAAGTATATATATTATAAAGAATATTTAAAAATTAGAATATAGTTTTAAAAACAAACGAAGTTTAAAACAAGAGTTTATTTAAAAACAAAAACAAAGAATATTTTAAGGCTAAAACATCTTTTTGAAAATCATTTGAAAAGGTAATTTTTAAAGCTAAAACATTTTGGAAAGAAGTTTTGAAAATCATTTTGAAAAACCATTTTGAAGTAGTTTTGCAAGCTTATTCCTGTAGAATATTTCATCGCATCAGAATTCGAGAACTTATACAAAAGCAGGATGTTCGTGGTTTGTAAGCCACTTGTCATAGGTTTGTAAGCTACTTGTCGTGGGTTTGTACGCCGCTAAGAAGGTAGAAATGAGTTCCATCCCAAATGAAATTTGGAATGAAGATTTCCATGCTATTATGAAGTTTTAACAAAACTAGACACTTATCTTGAAATCTTGATCTTGGTACTCATGAGTCTTTAAACTTGATTTCTTCATTCTTGATCTTTATACTGTACAGTCTTCAATAATCAGTACCTGCCCTATATATATCCTGCATAATAACATTCATGTATATCTAGACAATAGTGTTAGTATATAAGTTATAATGAAATAAGTTACAAAGGTTGTTGTCATCAAAATCACTATCTCAAGTTCCTAACCGTGATGATCCCACCGCGATGTCCAGTTTAGCAAAGAACATTACAACTAATATCATCAGTTAATCTGGAAAATATGGTTGGGTAAGGGCTATCGATTATGAATATATCTTTATACTAACATTGACACATCTTATTTACCTTTCTGAGGATCTGAACTGAAATTTAGGTGTGTATAGTATTAATGCAAAGTAATAAACGCACTGATTAAAAATATTCAGAACATTATATAATATATATAAATCAGAATCAGAGTCATAGCACACAGCAGAACAATATACATCATCACATACATAATAAAATGTGAGTCTATAAAATATCAATGCTAGACCCACATAAATCTATATATCATATCCAAAATCTTATATTAGATACAAAGTCGCTGCTATATAATATACATGACATAAATTCCCAATTGTCAATATTTACAAGTATGAAGTAAACCAAAACTATCAAATAGTTTACTTCAATGCTATCCCAAAATCCAATGGTCACTGGGTCCATGTACCTATAAAGTCTCGGCCTGATCCGAGTATTAAAATAATAAATGGGTTAGACTATTTCTAAATAAAAGGTGAGATGCTAATAACATAACTTTATGACTTAAAATAATAAGCCATATTAAATATGCCATGCAAACAATCAAATAAGGCATATTAATTAAATTCGTTACTTTATAATCTAAAATGACTTAACAAAAATAGCCATCTCAAAATATGCTTAAAACCCAAAAATTCAAAAAGGCATATCAAACCAATAATTACAGATCTCAAAATTTTGACTTAACAATAATCAAATAAGTCACAAATAAAATATGCCCAGAACAAATACTTAAATAAGGCATCTCTAACAAATCATCATTTCATAAATACATATCAAGTCTTAATAGACTATCATCTCAAAATACGGTGATAACTAATACAAAATTTCTCAGAGCTATAAAGGATACCGAGTATCCATACTAAAAATCTTTGAAGAAATAACCATCAATAATGAAATAATAATGGTAGTCATCTATCAGTTTAATACAGTGGCACGAAATCTAATAAAAAGACCCGCTACATAGGAAAGAAGCCTCCCGAAAGAGACTGCATATTAGGGACACCGTTTAAAGAAAAGAGCGGCGGTGTACCTAATCTGTCCTATGCAAATTTACCATCTGAAAGATTTAAACATTGTCTAACTTTATAAAACAAAATAAACTGATAAGTTGTAGTATTATATACTACGATGCATGTAAAAATCTGCCTTTTGAAAGAGACAGCCGTATTTACAACATAACAGATCTTTTGAAAGAGATCTGCCTACCTAACTCTAAGTGTTAATTACAGTCACTTCAGTAAATACAAGAATTTAGCTAACTGTCCCATACCAGAAAGTAAATTCAAGTATTTACTAAAAGCTAGTAATTTCCACTTAAAATTCTATTTAACAAATATAATAATAACTGAAAGAATTGTGCAAAGTGTCTCATACCACCCGACAATTCAATCATTTATTTAAAACTCTTTGTTTCAAAGGAAAGCATGAAATTCATCGGAATCCAATTCAAACTTGTGTAGAATATTCAAAAGTTGGACACAATAAAAGTCAACAATAGTTTATAGGTTGAAAGTAATTAATAAAATTTTATCATACAGAAAATGATATTTAAATCGCTTTATCTATAATTTACTTTCAAATTTATCACTTCTAAAATCCTATTTTAATCAAAGCAATATTTTCATAATTAATAATTTACTTTATTTCAAATCCATATAATATGTTTATAATATTACTTCATAAACACTTTAAAACCATATATTATTTGTAAGATTGAAAATCATAGTTAAATTCATTTTTAAAACAAGGCTTTATATCTATAAATAGACATATTTCTTTAGAATAACATTTAGAAGAATTTCAACTTAAAATAGTCGATTGCTACTGAAAATCAAAAATAGTATAATTTAACTATATTTTATAAATTAAATTCCAACAAAGACGAAGATAGATAAAATCTTATATCGAGAATCTTTTAAAAACATTTACACCATTCAAACAAGAATTCCAATAGAATGCAACTTTTAGAGCCAATGACCCTCTATAAAATATCATTTCATAATATGAATTTATTTATCAATTCGGGTTGCTTTCCAGCAAGCTCCGATCATACAACAATGTATGCAATTTCAACCATCGAGTCAACTTGCAGTAACAATATGGTTTTAACATGCAACTTCATTTCAGTCATTCAATTCATTTTTCAATTATCGCTTTAATCCAATATTTTAAACTCATATTTCAACCAATTCATCCATCGAACAAACTGAACTATAACATGCAATTTAATTTAATAATTTCATCCAATCACTATTAAAATTTAATGCAATTCGCAAGCAATTAAATCATTTACTATCAGTTTATTAACACAGTTCCAAACGAAGCATATATATATATATATATATATATATATATATATATATAGAAAATAAACTTGCATAGATATAGGCATGCGAGTTATAAAATAACTCACCATATAACCAATCAATCATAAGCCTACAAGCGTCTCTTATCTAATTTAACCATCAACAACCAAGGATTATAACACAATCAACCAATAACATGCAAAAGAGGAACTCTAACATTTAGAAATAGAATTCGTGAGTTAAAATTATCTCACCTTAACAAATTACTCGCTGAAACTTCTATTTGTATCTGCTAGCTAACAACATTCGCCGCCTCGCTACCTTGACGTTCACTTTTGATGATCGCAGTAATCTCCTCTCCCTTCTATTCCTAACGAGATTGCCGCCACATCCTCAAAAGCTCGAGACAAGCAAAAAGGACATCAGCACTTCGCCTGAAAGCTAGCCATGCAACGCCTTCATCCACCTTCAACACACATTGCCATCACCCACTTCCACGAGCGTTCACGCCTCCAGCCACAACATCATCGCATCCTCCCCAGATCCCTTCAATCGCCAAAATCTGCAAACTATCCACAAAGTTTCCTTCGATCGCGACAGCAAGTCACGTGCAATTTTTTTTCTTTCTCCGTTCTTTATCTGGAATAAGGGATTTGAGTTAAACAGGCAATTCAAAGGATATGGCCTTGGATGTATTAAAAAATGGGTTGGGCTTAAATGTTTAGGAATGTGTTTTTTTCTTCCCTTTTCTTTTTAAGCAACATACTTTAGCTTATTTAAACAACATTCCAGTTTAATTTTTAAACTGATGTATACTTTATCTTACATAATATATGTATTACAACAACACAATTCCATTCAATCCACTATCATTTTACTCTATTTAATCATTAACTATATTGATGAATTTTTTTTTATTGATCTTCGTCGATTTAATGATTCAATGAAATATCAATTGAAACTTCTTTCCATTTATTTCAAATATATATAATTATTTACACCTTAAATTATTTTCTATTTATTAATACCTTTTATTTAAATTTAAAAATGTATTATCTAAAAATGAAATTTGTTAACTAATTTAATTTTTCTACAACAAAATTCTTTATTAAATAGATTTATCAAATAATAAATTTGATTTCAAAAATAGAAATTATGAATTTGAATTCAAATATTTATATTCTAATTTAATTCATATGATATAACGAGTTCAAAAATAGGGTTGTTACATGTAATGATAAAGAATTCATGTAAGAACTCTTCGATCTTTTGTAGTTTGAGAATTTGTGAAGAACGAGAGTGGAAGAATATGAATTCGCAAAGTATATGTGTATGTAGTAAGAAAACTTGTTTGCAAAGCAGTAAAGAAGAAAGAATGAGAATTAATTCAAAAATTCATTTTTAACTAGCCTTTATATAGATGAGGAAGCAAAGTATCTTTTGACGAAAGGGTGAAAGGATGTGCTTTTCATTTAAATTCAAAGGTTGTAACACCGGCTTGAAGGAACCAGCCAATCTACCATGGATCAAGTGGGTAGATTTAAGATAAATTCCTTACTTAGATCATATTGGGGCTATGAATTCTAATGGTTTAGTCTTGATCCAATATGGCCATTAAATAAAATCACATTTAATTTAAATTTGTATTAATCATCTTAATTAAATCAGTTAAATGTTTATTTGAATGTATCATATATACATCCAATTACATATATAACACTTAAATATATTATAAGTGTGATATTCATATGTATTGTGTTTAATTTAATTAGGTGTTTGTGTTCTACTAATTAGGCATGTGATGGGTCATAAAGTTAATCAAGGAAACAACTTAATAGATCATAAATGTGACAGCTATGTGATTAACTAGGAGTTACAATTTTCACTTTCGGATATGAGAAAGG
The DNA here is from genome assembly GCA_030765085.1 of Allium cepa. NCBI lineage: Eukaryota > Viridiplantae > Streptophyta > Magnoliopsida > Asparagales > Amaryllidaceae > Allium > Allium cepa. The sequence continues at coordinate 828,620,318 of CM060941.1, read as the reverse complement.
TCACATGAGCATATATGGGGTAAACTATAACTTAATGGCATGATTAGAGAACACATGTAAGCTTGGCTTAATGATTCTACCAAATGTAATATGGTGTAATATACACGAGTAGATATTGGGATGTATGTTTACTATGCTTATACTAAGCGTGCATGCGCACAATCACAGCCTTGTTAAATTATTTAATACGAGTGTTATGGCACATTCTTTGTGTGTAATGATAGCATGCACTTCGTCCATGAATTATTGTTCTACAAAGATTATGTATTTTACATATGCAAGGGAAAATGGTTTGCACAAATGGTGTATAATTGTGACGACCCGAACTCGATGCCCGACAATCGACATCGAAATCCGTATCGTCGGAGCTTATAACAACATTAGATGATAAACAACGCAGCGAAAACAAAGGACGATTACATTGATATACAACATAGATACAATGTTATTTACATCAATTGATAACAACAACCCAACACCATCAGAGAATATATACAACATAACACCACAACGGAAATATATCAATATTTACAAAGTCTTCAAGAGAATCCAATACTGCAACTTTGCTAAGGTCTTCCAAACCTTCCAAAGACCTTCAAATCCAAAAGGCTTCAAAAGATCTCCAAACCAAAACTCCAAAGTTAAAGCTCTAAACTTCAAGCTCGAACCACCATCAAGCTGAACTTGTAGCAAATGCGATCCCAACGCGATTACCAAACCAAAAACTTCAAAGACCCAAAGACTGAAGAAGATTTCCAAATGCTACCAAACCAAAGACTTCGAAGGCTATCGAATCTACATCTACTATTTGATTATCTGAAAATCCAACTTTAGACTGCCCGTGTGGAAAAATTATGGGCACCCAGAGTTTAGGAAGGGAACAATAAACTCCAGGTCAGTCATGGGACTGGTGTGAGCAAACGAAAACAGTTTACCTTTAAAACAAACAACAAAAAGAATTTAAAATTGAAATCTGCAATGCTTTTTGGAAAATAGAACTACCATAAGGCCTCCCGGCAAACACACCATGCAATCACACACTTAGGGGAGATTTCTCCTTATGATAGTCAAACATGCTTACTACGCAAAACCCTTTTGATAATTTTATTATTAGTGCATAGTGGAAAACATTTTCGAAAGTGTAATATTAATCTTAGCCAGCATAGGTACCATTATATTATGCCTGCTATAGCTACCACCTGAGGTGGCAGGTTATGCAACTGCAATCGTAAAGGGCGCGTATTGATGATTGTATTTCCAACAAATGATCAGGCTAAGGAACTTCCTATTGCCACAAGGGTACGCCTCTGGAGGGACGCCCCGAGAACCTACCCGAATCTCTGCCAACACAAGGCCGGGTTACCCCTGCCCGGAAGTAACAACCACAAGTATGCCATCCCCAGTCGTTAGCGACCTTTTTCCGAGGATCCTCAACCACAAAGCAACCACAAAGTAATAAATTTACAGTGTCCACATGAGTTAAGTATATGGGCTCCATACCATGATACCACCCTTTTCCAGAAGAAATGGACATACTCTAGGGGCGCGACCCCTGATAACCTTGCTGCATCTTTCCTGTTTCGACCATTTTCGGGTTGTGAGGTCCTAATGCAGTCTCGTCCATAAAGCTACGCTTTGTCACAAAGCCATGCTTCGATCAACAAATGATCAGCAGCACTTCGTATACCACATTACCAAATTGGTAATGTATCACTAATAACCATCAACTACATGACCTCTGAGCTCGTACGTCTTAGAGAAGGGTGTTAAGCTAAGAGAATAAATTCTCCTCCACCAAACAGAAATGTATTTGATAGAAACCAGCTTTACATCTCAAAGTGTAATGTTAGACACACATCCATACAAGTCTGTTCCGGATTCGAACAGAACCGAAGGCACTTCCAAAGAAGCCCTTGTAATTCGGGTATTCACAATCCCGATCGGACTCCCCATCACATATGGAGATCTCTATACCGTAGCTACTCAGTGCAGAGTCATTCGACAGATAATCCTTTCGTTTTCGAAAATACCCGGTCATCACCACCGGTCTTCAAATGCTATCCATATCGTCGTATCATTATTCAGAATGGGTTATATGACACAAGATCCTCTTCCGGCTAAATCGAATAATGAGTGCAATATTTAAAAACATATGGATATTGGATCTCAGTTAAGCCACAACTTATTATCCAAAACCTTTCTTTCAAATGGTTTAAACCAATTACCATTTTCAAAACTTTTAAACAAAAAGATTCACTTCACAAAGTTCACCCATCTTTCACAAAGATTCATTCATAGATTTCAAAATAATTTCCATTTCAAATCTTTTATAGAAAGGATACACTTTTAAGATCTCTTTTCAATTTGAAAACAAAGTATACCAATCTAACAAAGATTCATTCATATTCTTTCAAAACAATTTCCCTTTCAAATTGGATTAACTCATCCAATCTTTAAATCAAAGATTTAATTCATAGCTTTCAAAACCATTTCCAAAGATTCACTCATAACTTGGAAAACCATTTTCATTTCAAACTTGAAATCCTTTCAACATAAATTGGAAATTCTTTCCTTATATGAAAGCTTTTATTATTTGAAAACAAATAGTTTTTGTTTCGGAAAAAATACGATTTCATTTGTACAAGTTAAAGCCCTTGGGTTAAATTCAAATTCCCAAAACAATACTTTTAAAATGGTTTAAACCCATATAAACACATTTATAACTTGTATAACCTTTTTAAACCATAATTTCCAAACATAGAATTCAATTTAAAATCTTGAATTTAAATTAAAATCAAACTATTCAAATTTCAAAAAACTTTATCAAGTTATTCAAAAATAACTTTTATCTTTAAAATTACTTTTCAAAAACTTTTCACATTCAACCCATTTCCATTTCCAAAACCATTTGAATTCAAAATTCAATTTTAAATCATTTCAAAAATCTATGACTTAACCAATATCCTCGTGCAATCCATATTTGTGTGTGTATAGTGTAGCCTGGGGTTTTACACAATAGTGCAACATCATTCAATCATCACAGATTCAAGCACAGCAATTATAGATAAGCGATATATTTCTATAATGGTTATCTTCCATTCACATATCCACAGATAAATTTATCATAGATAAATATATTACATTCATCACAACTCAAATTAATACAATTCATAAGCATTACACATCAGGGATATCAAACAATTCAAAGCATTTCATACAATTCAAATAGCCATAAGTAGGATTAATTATTCATCTCATTAATTTAAATCAGATTAATTACTACTAATTCTGGTTAATTAACATTAATTAATTACAAACCTTAATCATTAATTAATCTTTAATCATTTATTAATTAACCTATAAAATAAATTAATCAACTTTTAATTATTAATTAATCGACCTTTAATCATTAAATAGTTAACTTTTTAATTATTTAATTATTCTTTAAATTAATTACCCCTAATTAACTAATTAATTAACCCCTAATTAAGTAATTAATTAATTAACCCTTAATTAATTACCATTTAATTAATTATCCTTAATTTATTACAATAGGTGATTATCCCTAATCACTTTCATTAACTAATTTCCTCATATTAATTTATAATTCACACACATTAATTATCCTTAATTAATTATAACAAGTAATTATCCCTAATTACTTAATTAACTTTAACCATTAATTAATTACTTTTAACTAAGTAATTATCTTTAAGTAATTAATTACCTCTAATTCCTTACATTAATTAATCTTCTAATTTATTAATTATTCTTAATTGTGAAATTAATTAACCTTAATCAATCTTTGATTAAGTAATTATCCTTAAAATTTTCTTACATTAAATAATTATCTTTAATAATTTAAATCAAGTAATTTATCTTTAATCACTTAAGACTTTGATCAAATCAAAAGATAATCCCTTCATCTTAAGTTAATTGCTTTAAATATCAAAGGTTATTTTTAAATATATAAAAAAACACTTTTTAAACATAATAAATTTTAAAATAATTTATATTTAAAACCTTTAATTAATACAAAAATAAACACGAATTGTGTAAAAGAATTTGTTTACATTAGTTAAAACTCGATTAAAGTTTATAAAACTTGTTTAAAATTTTGAACTTTAAAAGTGTTTTACACACAAACACTCAAACCCGGGCAAATCTTTAGTTTTCCTGAGCAAAACTTCGGGCTTCACCCAATCTTCATCTGCTTACAGATATTCTCGCGAGTAACTCGAGTAGAACCCGAGCGTATCATCGTCTTCCTCAAAACCGTTACCACCCCCAGATGCACAACTTTGCGCGTGCACGTGCACGAGGTGCCGGAGCCTCGGCTATCGGTGCTTCCATCTTTCCCATGTCGATGACGATCGACTCATCCACACCCACCACGCAGTTCGATGAACTCGAACGAAACTCAAAAAAACTACTATCCGCGAACCCACTGGAAACCACTGATCAACGAATAAACGCCACGCCGCCGCGTCTAGGAGTTCATCAGAACCTGCTCCTCATGTTCCCCCAGGTCCGATGGCCTTGAATTCACCATCGATCACAAATTCCTACCCCAAACTTCGATGAGCAAAAACTATCCCTAAACCCTATTTCAGCGATGATCGACCACCATAGCTTATTATAAAATCAATCACTATTTTCCATGAATCCCCTACACACTAGCTAGCTTTGACAGAAAGCTTAATCCACGGAATGCCGCCGATGGATAGAATTTATACAAAACCAGTTTTCTGTTCAACTCTGCATTTCTCGATCGATACAACATGAAAAAAATTTAAATTTACTTTTACAATTTATGATTTTCCAAAATGAACAAGATGATGTATAAGAATCTAGGATTTATGAAGCTCGAATTTTTGACATTCTTACAATCTTACTATACTTTCTAAATTTCAGAAAATATTCTAACTAATTTTATTTAGAAATATTTTTATAATTTGATTATATAAGTATGTTTTGTCAGATCCTAAGACCTAACAATAATCAGAGGAAGATAGTTTGATTTTTGAAATGATTTTGCAAATTGAATCAAGAACAGAGGCTTAATCTCCTAGTTCCCGGACATGCACAGACAAATATAAACAAACATACACACAAACATACATGCACATTAACAAACATACAAACAACTTCAAGTATATAAGGGTTTAAGGGTTTGCTCACTTTGTAATTTGACAGAGAAGAATAGAAAACATAAAGCTTGAATACTAGAAATGATGATTTAGGCTTAAGCTTTAAATTTGTACTTGATGTTTAATTCTTATTCCCAGGCTTGCTATTTAAATTAAATTGAATTGCATGCTTGATCTTTGCTTTGCTTGATCCTGGCTTAGTTGCTTTGAAACGGTAACCAGTTTTGAACCAAAACTTGAATGCTTTTGATTTTTGTTCTGGGTTGTGGTTTGTTTCAGGCTTTTGATCTGTGTTTTTTTTTGATATTGAGATGATTTTTCTTTCCTTTTTTTTTGTTCTGATTCCAGATTTTGGATATGGAAGATGAGAGGATATTTTAGAAGCTTAGTTTCTTTAATTTATGTTATTTGTAAATTTTAAAATATAAGTAAACAAATATGCCACTTGTAATTATTGTTAACACTTGTGAGTTTAAATTAATACTTGCTTTACAAATGTAATTTGTGAAAATTTTGTGTTTAAGTCCTTTTGTTAAATTTTATTTTAATAATTTATGTTAAGCCCTTGTCATTTTAAAATTTATGAAACATGTTTTATCTTTTATTAATATGTCTTATATTTTCAAAAGGTATATTCATATCAAAACTTTATATTTATTCTAACTATATTTATCTTCAAATATAAAAGAAAAGAAATTTAAATCATCATGCAAATCTTGTTTAATCTCAAAAGATTTGTATACTAAAACCTTTATCCATTCCTATGTCAAAATATATATACATTTTATTTATTAATCATTTATATAACCTTTTAAAGAAAAATGGTTTTAAAATTTAATTACACATGAATAAATATATTAGAATTTTATTCTTAATTAGCCTTTAAAAAAAATTATTATATTAAATTCAAAATATCATTTTCAAATCAAAATGCATATTTAATATAATTAGAAACAAATTCTTATTAACTTAAAAATAAAATTTTAAATCCAATTTATTTCCAATATATTTATTTTTTAATTTTCAAATTCCAATTAAAAACCAATATATATATATATATATATATATATATTTGCAAACAACTAATATTTTATTTTATTTTGGAAAAACTCAATTAAATTCACAATTTAATTTTCAAAAATTAAATTAATTATCAATTTAAACTTGGCTAAAATCCGGGAATGTTACAATAATTTATAAAATGTCACTAAAAAAAGTAGTAGAAAGACTAAATAGTATAAGCAAATTCAAAAGTAATCTGCATAAAATATTATTCAACCATTTTGTCCTTTAGAAGATTTAAGTACATCTCTGTATATGACATTTTTAGTATAAGTTCCTGATTTTCCTTGAAAATTGTCATCTTTAATCAAAACTTTCGTGTTGCCCATTGAAATTCCTCATGATAATGCAACATAAAGTTAACCATGATCAAACACGCGTTGAGGCAAGTAAATTCCTATATTTGGAATTGTTTGTCCTTAGTTTTGTTGATGCTGAGTGCAAAACTCAACCTTATAGGAAATTATTTGAACAATAGTTTGAATGGTAAATGGATATCTTCAAAAGGCTTTATAGGTATTCTTGCTAAGAAAACTTGAGCTCCAATAAATTGTCCAGTGGCAATCTCTGCATCTATAAGGTTTCTATTAAATTCATGACATATGTATCTAGTACCATTACATAATCCATTAATTCGATCAAGATTCCAAAGTAGCATAATTGATGCTCCTTTCTTTAAGACCAACTTATGTGGAGGCAAACCACCTGGAGCTATTGAATTAAGGTATTCAAGTTGGTACTGGTTTCTTGTATCATCTTCAAAAAAATCAAATGAGTAGTACCTATGTAATTCTCTCAGAAATATATCAATAATTTGGTTACTCAACTTATCGATGCATTCATTGAGAGGAGAAATTAAAGCTCTTGTGACAATATTCCTTGTGGAATGCATTTTCATGTAAATTGGAAAAGATTGCATTTATGAGAGCAGTTATTGAACATTCAGCTTTCCATGGTACTATCATTTCATCCAGGATTCTAATTAAGTAGTTCCTATGTGTGGTTCATTTCCATCACCAACACATGATAGAAAATCTGAATAGAAAAAAAAATCTTCCTTTTCTCTCATATTTTGAGTAAGTTGGATGAATTCTCCATGATTCCATAGTGGTGATTTAACAATGAATGCATCAATTGTTTCAGCTATTATACCATGTTATATAGATGGTAATACTTGGCGAAAATTTCCTTTAATAATAAGACTTTTTCCTGTGAATGACAAGTTACTCCCTATAATATCCTTTAGGGATCTATCCAATGCATCAAAAGCATATCTATGAGTCATAGTTGCTTCATCCCAAATAAGAACATATGCTCAACGCAAATGATTGGCTAATTTCGACTGTATAGATATTATACACATTGATTAGATATTGGATTTAGTGGGATTTTAAATCTTGAATGCGCTGTTCGGCCGCCTGGTAGAATAGTCGCAACAATCTCAAGTGTTGATTTTGCAAATGCAATCAAACCTTCTTATCAAAGCGTTGCAAGCTTTGCTCGATAGAGAAATGCCTTTCCCATTCCACTAGGACCATTAATAAAATAAATTCTGCTCTCTTTACTCTTAATATTGTTCATAATTGCAATATACACATACAATTGTGATCCATTCAACTTGCTGGCAAAAGTGAAATCCTCTTCCGATGTTATAATAGAATATTCCTCACTTATAAATCTTAAAGTTAATGAACGATCACCAATGTCATATCTATTTGTTAGAAGGTCATAATTATAAACTTTTTTATAATGGTTCATCAACAAAATATTTAGATCTTTTAGAAGACGATTTTCAAGTATAACTCGACTTGTTATACTTGAATTCGGATAATCTTCTATCATATGGTAGAAAAATTTATCACGTGATCTTTTAATGCCTATTGGTGCATAATAAACCAAGATCGTAGCAAACAATCTTCTCAAAGATAATGGCAATGGTGTGGCTGATGCTTGCTGCAAATATGCTCTAATGCTTTGATCTTCCTTTAATAGCCCATTTTTCTCGCTATTTTCTGAAATATTAGTATTTAACACCATCAACTATGATAAGATAGTCAAATGAGGTAAGTTGAAATTTATACACGCACACACCATAGTATTTTGCGCAATAATTATATTATTAAACCGAGTTCATACATAAAGCATGCATATATCTTCAACTATGTAATAGGGAAGCCTTTCCACTATTTGCAGGATGTGTAAGACATTATTTAAAATCTTTCCAGAATAAATTCATCAAAATTCCATATAAAATATTTAGTACTACCTTTCTTTGTATTCCACAAGATAAATGCATAAGTGTAAGAATTCATTGTAATCATATTAGCCAGTTAGTGGTTTCAAATTTCCTGATAACACAAAATTAATAGTGGAACTCATTGTTCTTTGTATAAAAATTAAATGAAATAATCAGTAAAAGGGTGAGCATTTCATAGTAGGTTAGAAGCAATTTAGTATAGCAAACTTCATTCATTTAGCATTTGCAATTTATACACCATTATTAATACATAGTTGCATTTCATATAACATTTGCTTGTAATACACTATTATTAATTAAAGTTGCATTTTATATAATTTTTGCATATACCTCAATTTCTTACGTGTATATATATAGTAAATTTGATTTCAAAATAGAAATTATCAATTTGAATCCAAATATTTCTATTTTAATATGATATTACAAGTTCGAAAACAGTGTTGTTACATGTAATGATGAGGAGTTCAAAAGTAAGAACTCTTTGATCTTTTGTAATTTACGAATTTGTGAAGAGTGAGAGTGGAAAAGCATGAATTCACAAAGTATATGCGTATGTAGTAAGAAAACTTGTTTGTAAAGCAGTAAAGAAGAAAGAATGAGAATTAATTCAAAAATTCATTTTCACTGGCCTTCATATAGAAGAGGAAGAGAAATATCTTTTGACGAAAGGGTGAAAGGATGTGCTTTTCATTTAAATTCAAAGGTTGTAACACCGGCTTGAAGGAACCAGCCCATCTACCATGGATGAAATGGGTAGATTTAAGATAAATTCCTTATTTAGATAATACTAGGGCTATGAAGTCTAATGGTTTAGACTAGATCCAATCTGGCCATTAAATAAAATCACATTTCATTTGAACTTGTATTAGATTATAAATCATCTTAATTGAATCAGTTAAATGTTTATTTGAACGTATCATATATACATCCAATTACATATATAAGACTCAAATATATTATAAGTGTGATACTCATATGTGATGGGTCATAATAATCAAGGAAACAACTTAATAGATTATAAATGTGACAGCTATGTAATTAACTAGGAGTTACAATTTTCACTTTCGGATATGAAAAAGGCCACATGAGCATATATGGGGTAAACTGTAGCTTAATGGCTTGATTAGAGGAAACATGTAAGCATGGCTTAATAATTCTACCAAATATAATATGTTGTAATATGCATGAGTAGATATTGGGATGTATGTTTACTATGCTTATACTAAGCGCACACACGCATGCACTGCCTTGTTAAATTATTTAATACGAGCGTTATGGCACATGCTTCGTGCGTGATGATAACATGCACTTCATCCATGGATTATTGTTCTACAAATATTATGTATTTTACATATGCAAGGAAAAATGGTTTGCACAAATGGTGTATAATTTATAAAAATTCACTAAAAAAAAGAGGTAGAAAGACTAAACAGTATAAACAAATTCAAAATTAATACCGCATAAAATATTATTCAACCATTTTGTCTTTTAGAAGATTTAAGTACATCTCTGTATACGACATTTTTAGTATAAGTTCCCGATTTTCCTTGAAAATTGTCATCTTTTATCAAACTTTCGTGTTGCCCATTGAAAATCCTCATGATAATGCAGCATAAAGTTGACCATGATCAAACAAGTGTTGAGTCAAGTAACTTCCTATATTTGGAATTGTTTGTCCTTAGTTTTGTTGATACCGAGGGCAAAACTCAACCTTATAGGAAATTATTTGAACAATAATGTAAGTGGTAAATGGATATCTTCAAAAGGTTTCATAAGTATTCTTGCCAAGAAAACTTGAGCTCCAATAAATTGTCCAATGGCAATCTCTGCATATATAAGGTTTCTATAAAATTCATGACATATGTATCTAGTACCATTACATAATCCATTAATTCTATCAAGATTCCAAAGTAGCATAACTGATGCTCCTTTCTTTAAGACCAACTTATGTGGAGGCAAATCACCTGGAGCTATTGAATTAAGGTATTCAAGTTGTTACAAATTTCTTGAATCATTTTTAACAAAATCAAATGAGTAGTATGTATGTAGTTATCTTGGAAATACATCAATAATTTGGTTACTCAACTTATCGACGCATTCATTGAGAGAAGAAATTAAAGCTCTTGTGACAATATTCCTTATGGAATGCATTTTCATATAAATCGAAAAATATTGCATTTATGATTCCAAAATTATAATCAAGTCGTTCCTATGTGTGTTCATTTCCACCACCAACATATGATAGAAAATCCGAATAGAAAAAAATTCTTCTTTTGCTCTCATATTTTGAGTAAGTTGGATGACTTCTACATGATTCCATAGTGGTCATTTAACAATGCATGCAACAATTGTTTCTGCTATTATACCATGTTGCATCATTGGTAATACTTGTCGAAAATTTCCTTTAACAGTTTTTTCTCCAAATGGCAAATTACTCCCCATAATATCCTTTAGGTATCTATCCAATGCTTTAAAAGCATATCTATGAGCCATAATTTCTTCATCCCAAATAAGAACACATGCTCGATGCAAAAGATCGGCTTATTTCGATTGTTTATATATCATACACATTGATTTAGATATTGCATTAAGTGGGATTTTAAATCTCGAATGCGCTGTTCGACCGCCTAGTAGAATAGTCTCAACAATCTCAAATGTTGTTGTTGCAAGTGCAATCAAACCTTCTTGTCGAAGCGTTGCAAGCTTTGCTCGATAGAGAAATGCCTTTCCCATTCCATTAGGACCACTAATAAAATAAATTCTGCTCCCTTTACTCTTAACATCGTTCATAATTGCAATATATGCATACAGTTGGGATTCATTCAACTTGCTGGCAAAAGTGAAATCCTCTTCCGATGTTATAATAGATATTGCGGACTTATTAATCTTAAAGTTAATGAACGATCACTATTTTCATCTCTAATTGTTGGAAGGTCTTAATTAGAAACTTTTTTATAATGGCTCATCAACAAAATATTAAGATCTTTTAGAAGACGATTTTCAAGTATAACTCGACTTGTTATACTTGAATTTGGATAATCTTTCATCATATGGTAGAAAAATTCGTCACGTGATCTTTTAATGCCTATTGGTGCATAATAAACCAAGATCATAACAAACAACCTTCTCAAAAATAATGGCATTCGTATGGCTGATGCTTGCTGCAAACATGCTCTAATACTTTGATCTTCCTTTAACAGCCTCATTCTCTCCACTGTTTTCTGAAATATTAGTATTTAACACCATCAACTGTGATAAGATAGTCAAATGAGGTAAGTCGAAATTTATACAAACATACGCCATATTTTTTTTGCATAATAATTATATTATTAAACTAAGTTCATATATAAAGCATGCATATATCTTCAACTAAGTAATAGGGAAGCCTTTCCACTATTTTCAGGATGTTTAAGACATTATTTAAAATCGTTCTAGAACAAATTCATCAAAATTCCAAATAAAATATTTAGTACTACCTTTCTTTGTATTCCATAAGATAAATGCCTAAGTGTAAGAATTCATTGTAATCATATTAGCCAGTTAGTGGTTTCAGATCTCTTGATAACATAAAATTAATAGTGGAACTCATTGTTATTCATATAAAAATTAACTGAGATAATCAGCCAAAGGGTATGTAATTCATAGTAGGTTAGAAGCAATCCAGTTTAGCAAACTTCGTTCATTTAACATCTGTAATTAGTACACCATTATTAATAATACATAGTTGCATTTCATATAACATCTGCTTGTAATACACTGTTATTAATTAAAGTTGCATTTCATATAACTTCTGCATATACCTCTATTTCTTTTTTATGTGTACATATATAATAAATTTGATTTCAAAAATAGAAATTATCAATTTTAATTCAAATATTTCTATTCTAACTCAATTCATATGATATTACGAGTTCGAAAACAAGGTTGTTACATGTAATGATAAAGAATTCAAGTAAGAACTCTTTGATCTTTTGTAGTTTGCGAATTTGTGAAGAATGAGAGTGGAAGAATATGAATTTGCAAAGTATATGTGCATGTAGTAAGAAAACTTGTTTGCAAAGCAGTAAAGAAGAAAGAATGAGAATTAATTCAAAAATTCATTTTCACTGGCCTTTGTATAGAAGAGGAAGAGAAGTATCTTTTGACGAAAGGGTGAAAGGATGTACTTTTCATTTAAATTCAAAGGTTGTAACACCGGCTTAAAGGAACCAGCCAGTTTACCGTAGATGAAATGGGTAGATTTATGGTAAATTCCTCATTTAGATCATACTGGGGCTATGAAGTCTAACGGTTTAGACTAGATCCAATCTGGCCATTAAATAAAATCACATTTTATTTAAACTTGTATTACATTTATTAATTATCTTAATCGAATCAGTTAAATGTTTATTTGAACGTATCATATATACATCCAATTACATATATAACACTTAATATATTATAAGTGAGATGTTCATATGTGTTGTGTTTAATTTAATTAGGTGTTTGTGTTTTAATAATTAGGTATGTGATGGGTCATAAAGCTAGTCAAGGAAACAACTTAGTAGATCATACATGTGATAGATATGTAATTAACTAGGAGCTACAATTTTCACTTTCGGATATGAGAAAGGTCACATGAGCATATATAGGGTAAATTGTAACTTAATGGCATGATTAGAGAACACATGTAAGCATGGCTTAATGATTCTACCAAATATAATATGGTGTAATATGCACGAGTAGATATTGGTATGTATGTTTACTATGCTTATACGAAGCATGCACCCACTGCCTTATTAAATTATTTAATACGAGTGTTATGGCACATGCTTCGTGCATGATGATAGCATTCACTTCGTCCATGGCTTATTGTTCTACGAATATTATGTATTTTACATATGCAAGGGAAAATGGTTTGTACAAATGGTGTATAATTTATGAAATATCACTAAAATGGAAGTAGAAAGACTAAATAGTATAAACAAATTCAAAAGTAATACCACATAAAATACTATTCAACCATTTTGTCTTTTAGAAGATTTAAGTACATCTCTATATATGACATTTTTAGTATAAGTTCTTGATTTTCCTTGAAAATTGTCATCTTTTATCAAAACTTTCATGTTTCCCATAGAAACTCCTCATGATAATGCAACATAAAGTTGACCATGATCAAACACATGTTGAGGCAAGTAAATTCCTTATTCGGATGTTTGTCCTTAGTTTTGCTGATATCGAGGGCAAAACTCAACCTTACAGGAAATTATTTGCACAACAATGTGAATGGTAAATGAATATCATCAAAAGGCTTCATAGGTATTCTTGCTAAGAAAACTTGAGCTCCAACAAATTGTCCAGTGGAAATCTCTGCATCTATAAGGTTTCTATAAAATTCACGACATATGTACCTAGTACCGTCACATAATCCATTCATTCGATCAAGATTCCAAAGTAGCATAATTGATGCTCCTTTCTTTAAGACCAACTTATGTGGAGGCAAACCACCTGGAGCTACTAAATTAAGATATTCAAGTCAGTACAGATTTCTTGTATCATCTCCAATAAAATCGAATGAGTAGTACGTATGTAATTCTATCGAAAATACATCAATAATTTGGTTATTTAACTTATCGATGCATTCATTGAGAGGAGATCTTGTGACAATATTCCTTATGGAATGTATTTTCATGTAAATCAGACAAGATTGCATTTATGAGAGCAGTTATTGAACATTCAGCATTCCATGGTACTACCATTTCATCCAGAATTCTAATCAAGTCGTTCCTATGCATGGTTCATTTCCATCACCACCATATGATAGAAAATCCGAATATAAAAAATCTTCTTTTGCTCTCATATTTTGAGTAAGTTGGATGACTTCTACATGATTTCATAGTGGTGATTTAACAATGCATGCATCAATTGTTTCTGCTGTTATACCATGTTGCATAGTTGGTAATACTTGTCAAAAATTTCCTTTAATAATAAGAGTTTTTCTTCCGAATGGCAAGTTACTCCCCTTAATATCCTTTAGGGATCTATCCAATGCTTCAAAAGCATATCTATGGGTTATAGTTGCTTCATCCCAAATAAGAACATACGCTCGACGTAAAAGATCGCCTAATTTCGATTGTTTAGATATCATACACATTGGTTTAGATATTGGATTAAGTGGGATTTTAAATCTTGAATGCGCTGTTCGGCCGCCTGGTAGAATAGCCGCAATCATCTCAAATGTTTGCTGCTGCAAGTGCAATCAAACCTTCTTGTCGAAGCATTTCAAGCTTTGATCGATAGAGAAATTCCTTTCTCATTCCACTAGGACCATTAATAAAATAAATTCTGCTCTCTTTACTCTTAACATCGTTCATAATTTCAGTATATACATATAATTGGGATTCATTCAACTTGCTGGCAAAAGTGAAATCCTCTTCCGATGATATAATAGAATATTGCTCGCTTATTAATCTTAAAGTTAATGAACGATCACAAATGTCATATCTAATTGTTGGAAGGTCATAATTAGAAATTTTTTTATAATGGTTCATCAACAAAATATTAAGATCTTTTAAAAGATGATTTTCAAGTATAACTCGACTTGTTATACTTGAATTCAGATAATCTTCTATCATATGGTAGAAAAATTTGTCACGTGATCTTTTAAGGCCTATTGGTGCATAATAAACCAAGATCGTAGCAAACAATCTTCTCAAAGATAATGGCATTCGTGTGGCTGATGCTTGCTGCAAACATGCTCTAATGCTTTGATCTTCCTTTAACGACCCCATCTTCTCCCTTGTTTTCTGAAATATTAGTATTTAACACCATCAATTGTGATAAGATAGCCAAATGAGGTAAGACGAAATTTATACACACACACCATATTTTTTTGCACAATAATTGTATTATTAAACTAAGTTCATACATAAAGCATGCATATATCTTAAAACTATGTAATAGGGAAGCCTTTCCACTATTTTCAGGATTTGTAAGAATTATTTAGAATCGTTTCAGAATAAATTCATCAAAATTTCATATAAAATATTTAGTACTACCTATATTTGTATTCCATAAGATAAATGCATAAGTGTAAGAATTCATTGTAATCATATTAGCCAGTTAGCAGTTTCAAATCTCTTGATAACATAAAGTTAATTGTGGAACTCATTGTTCTTCATATAAAAATTGATTGAGAAAATCAACAAAAGGGTGAGTAATTCATAGTAGGTTAGAAGCAATTCAGTTTAGCAAACTTCGTTCATTTAACGTCTGTAATTAATACACCAATATTAATACTATAACATCTGCTTATAATACACTATTATTAATTAAAGTTGCATTTCATATAACTGCTGCATATACCTCTATTTCTTTCACACACACAAATATATATATATATATATATATATTCTCTACTTACATACACACACACACACACACATATATATAAATATGCATACATACATACATACATACATATCATCTCCAAACAAACATAAATCTATCTATAAAAGAGCGTGGAAAAAATATTTTTTATACTAAATATTAGAGAGAAGAAAAACAAAATAGGGCTAATCTAGTTGGGTCTCGTCAAAAAAATAGAGGCTCGAATGTGCAGTGAAAATAGTTCCAAGTGATTGGAAGAAAACTTTTTTCCAATTAAAATGTTTCAGTTAAATTTTAAACAGTATTTCCTAACATTGGATGAAGTAACCATCTTCACTGTAAAGCATCGTTAAAGGGAAAAACCCCATGGAGTCTTATAGTACACCATCAGTGTGAAAGATAACATTAGATGAAACACTAAACAAATTGGATTTTACTACATGCATAAACTGCCAGTAGAAATGTATAAAGATAGATGAGATCGAGCAAAAAGAATGTTACATCAAACTGTGTATGCATCTTAATAGAAACGTTAGAAAACTACATCTTTTCCTCTTTAGAGCATTTCAAAATTAGGACAACATAGCTCATAACTCACAGGAGGATGTTATTGCCCACCATTTTATCAAGATACTTGACATTGAAAATATTGTTAACAACATGCACATCCATCATCAACTAAATGGTAGATTAATCAATAAGAAGCTCTATATATGATAGCACTACCAATTAGAGTAACCCACCATCTATAAAACTATACCATACAAAATGATACACTAATTGAATGATTATACCGAGTGTGCTATTTTCATCTCTTTTTCCTATTAACATGATGTCTTGAAAATACATAATTCATCTTCTATAAAGGGTGATAGATTCTATACCATTTCAGCAATAACTGCTCTTAATAAACAAAATCAATGTATATTGATATAGCATATGTATAGAAGTAGTAACATATCCAAAAGTTTATCTATTCAATATTTAATGAACTCAACATGTTTCCATCGAGAGGGTCAAACCGATGACATAATACACATGCATGCAACTAATGTTTTCATGTGTGTCCTATAACAAAACGTATAACGACCTGGAATTTTGGGGCACTTCATATTTAAATATCTGAATTATTTAAATATTTAAATCTTGGATTAAATGTTGTTAAATTGATTTAATAACCTTGTTAACCCCCTTTTAAATCATAACCAATGATGATAAACTTGTTTTGGAAAATGTTTACAAAAATAGTTACTTTAAAGAAACATCGATAATGTGACTGAAAGTCATTTTATTAATAAACAGCTTTTTACTTGTTAGAAGTTATTCAAACTTTTTTACATACACGTATTTGCTTGGTGTAACTACAAAAATCAACTCAATCCTATCGAAGCCAAAGAGTAGCGAAGGAAAGTGTTAAGCCATCAACAAAGAAGCAGTAGTGGCGCCACCGCAAGTAAGGTCCTTCCACAAAGGAGTCGCCTTGCCACAACTATTACCTCCTTGCATCGAAATTCTACCTGCCACAATGAAGTATGAGGAGCTTTAGAAAGAAAGCTGGTTATTGTAAAAGAAGCGCTTGAACCAAGAAGCAAAAGAATTAAATATCAGTCAAGGCAGATGGCCTTCAAATCGAAGATTCCAAAAGATTACAGTTTCATTATATCATTGGAAAATATATATTTCTAACCAAGAGTGAGCTCAATTATTTGCCATCGTAAAAGAAAAGGCCTAATTTTGAAAGGAGCCATGGAGGGTCATACTATTACAACTATACAACCAGCAAACACAATACCAAACAGTGTAGGAAACTGGATGGACTGATTATCAGCCTCTTTAGATAGGGCAAGCTCAATAAATTTATAAGAAGATCTTAAATAAATTCAACAATAAAGGTCACATGAATAAGTAAATCTACACAGATGGGAGTAAGATTCTTCTCAAATTTGGAAGCTACCTAACATGGTAGAAAGCCTTTGATCGCGCCAAGATGGCCAGATCAAAGTGCCTCCTAAAGGAAGGTTAAAGTAAGCTTTGGCCGTAAGAAATGGCCTGGCTAAAGCATCTGCAAGCCCTTGATCGCACCTACGTGGCCAGGTTAAGGCACCTCCTAGAGGGAGGACAGAGTAAGTCTTTGGTCCTTGCCTAAGACGGCCGGGTCAAAGCATCGACGGCCTGTGAAGCACCTCCTAGAGGAATGATGGAGTAAGTCTTTGGTCCCCGCCTAAGATGATTGGGTCAAAGCACCAAACCAGCCTTCATTTCCCTTTATAAGGCCTGTTTGATGTGCTTCCTAGAGGGAAGTCAGGTAAGTCATTTGGTCCTACTTGATGAAAGCTAACCAAGATGCATCACCTCACACGGTGATAAAGGGGTCAAATCAAAGGATAAACAACATTGCGAGCCCAAAGAGTGGCACAAATCAAAGCCCGAGGAGTGGCACCGAATGAAGGATTGAAACCCATAAGGTGGCATGAATCATAGAATTGAGACGTCCAAAGCCCAGAGAGTGGGCAAACCAAAAAAATTAAATATTCAAATCCCGAAGGATGGCACAAGATAAAAGATTTATCCTATTATTTCTAGATGATGATTTCTGGAATTCTCTTATTATTACCAGATGTGGATTTTTTGTCTTCTTCTATTATTCAAGATGATGATTTCTGGACTTCTCTTGTTATTACTAGGTGTGGATTTCTGGCCTTCTACCATTATTTCCAGATGATGATGATTCTACTAAATAAGATTTCTAAAGAATTTCCCCAGCTAATTAAATGTTTCTGAATTTATTCTTAAAAGCAAACATGGAAAATTCAATCATTAAATGAAACTGCTAAAGAGCAGGTTTAGGAACAACAAGTGGAATTTGGTTCAGAACTACAAATGAGGTAAAATCCATTCAATTTACAAAACCATTTATAAAATATATTGTACAATGTTTCGAGATACGGGTACAAAAAGATCAAAATAAGTTTGTGGCTCAAAGATCCTGTGCTATCTCATCTATAATGACCCTGACTCGACCTTCGAAAATCGGCACCGAATACGACACTCGTATTCAAATGCCGCAGATCCAAACATCGAACCTGGTTCGCCGGAGCTTATAACACATTAAGTAAATAACACAGCGGAAGAAATGAATAGCATATATCAATATACAACATTTGATACAATAACTGATACAACATGAATGATACAACAGAATGGTACAATAGATATCAACATTATCAGAGATACAAAGAATAGCAGCGGAAATATAATAATAACACTAGCAGCAGAACAAATCTCCAAAATAGTCTTCAAGAAAGAACTCCAGTATCAGTGATCTCCATCTCCAAGACACCAATCCAGCAATAGCTTGAACTCCCAAATCACGATGCACAAGGATAAGCATGTGCAGTTCAGATCCAAAGACTGAACTAGCTCCAGATAATCTACTAAACCTGACTATCTGAAAAACCCAACTCTAGACTGCCCGTGTGGGAAAATAGTGGGCACCCAGAGTTTAGGAAAGGAACAATAAACTCCAAGTCAGTCATGGGACTAGTGTGAGCAAACAAAAACATTTGGTCTTTTAAAACAAACAAAAGAATTTAAAATTAAAAGAAACCGCAATGCTTTTTAGAAAATGAAACTACCATAAGGCCTCCCGCCACACACACAATGCAAACGCAGACTTGGAGGAGATTTCTCCTTATGATAGTCAAATATGCTTAATACGAGGAAATTCTTTGATATTATTATAATAATGTGCAAAGTGTAGAAAATCATTTCGAAAGTATAATATAAATCCTAGCCAGCATAGGCATTTCGCACTTATGCCTACTATAGCTACCATGTTCAATAGCAGGTTACCGCCACATTCCATGGCAGGTTATACAACTAAAACCGTACAGGGCGCGCGGTGTTTTGATTGGATTTCCAACAAATGGTCAAGCTAAGGAACTTCCTACTGCCACATGGGATCGCCTCTGGCGGGACGTCCCGAGAACTAACGTTACGGTTAGATCTCTGCCAACACAAGGCCGGGTTACCTCTGTAACTAGGTAACTACTACACGAATATGCCATCCCCCGGTCCTTTGGGACCTTTATCCGAGCGCGCGCAACAACAACCACAAAGTATCACAAAGTAATAGATCTGCAGTATCCACATGAGTAAGTATCTGGGATCCATACCATGATACCACCCTTTTCCAGAAGGGGATGACATACCCTAAAGGGCGCGACCCTCATAACCTTGCCGCATCTTTCCTGTTTCGACCATTTCCGGGGTGTGAGGTCCTGATGCAGTCTCGTCCACAAAGCTACGCTTTATACAAAAGCCATGCTTTGATCACAAATGATCAACAGATGATCATCAACACACAGCAGCACTTAGCATGTCACATTACCAAATTGGGAATATATCACTGATAAATATCAACTACATAACCTCTGAGTTCGTACGTCTCAGAGAAGGGTGTTAAGCTAAGAGAATAAATTCTCCGCCACCAAGCAGAAATGTATTTGATAGAGATCAGTTTAATATCTCCAAGTGTAATGTCGGACATACAACCATACAAGTCTGTTCCGGGTTCGAACAGAACCGAAGGCACTTCCGAAGAAGCCCTTGCAAATCCGGGTATCCACAATTCCGATCGGACTTCCCATCACTAAGAGAAAACTCTATACCGGAGCAACTCAGTGCAGAGTCAATCGACAGGTTATCCTATCGTTCTCGAAGACACCCGGTCTTCAACGCCGGTCTTCAATTGCAATCCATAACATCGTATCACTATTCAGAATGGGCTATATGACACAAGGTCCTCTCCCGGTTAAACCGAATAATGAGCGCAATATTTAAAAATATATGGATATGGGATTTCAGTCAAGTCACAACTTAAAAATCCAAAAGTTTACTTTCAAATGGTTAAACAAATTACCATTTTAAATCTTTAAACAAAAAGATTAATTTCACCAAGTTTCACCCAATTTCACAAAGATCTATCCATAGATTTCAAAAACAATTCCCATTCATTTTGGATTAACCCAATTAAATCTTTAAATTAAAGATTTATAACTTTCAAAACACGTTTCCAAAGATTTATCTATAACTTGGAAAATCATTTCCCTTTCTTTTATGAATTCCATAATGAATTTACCTTTTCAAAATATCTATGAATATACGATTTTCAAATCGATTTCACATATTCATTTTCAATTTATCTTTAAAAGATAAAATCTCAAAACATTCACTTCATATTGGAAAACATTTCGATACTTATTTAATAATAAGTAATTCATAAATCCATTCATTTTCAACACTTGGAAAACATTCAATATACTTAAATCATAATCAAGTATATATTTCATTCTTAAAGGAAATCATTCTTTAAACACATTAACTTGAGTCAAAACGAATGTTGCGTAAAACATCGTTACGACGACCCAAAATCACTAGTATAGGGATTCGAATTTAAGATAGATATATAAATCCTAATACTATATAAAAAACATTTCCTTTCGGAAACCATTTATTATAACAACAGTGTTATAGTCCACCATTTCCTTTTATTTTTCTCGAAAACGTCTATTTCAACAATGAATGTTGAAATCTATGATTTCGATTCTTAACACATTTTAAAACAACTTCAAATTTTCCAATATTAAGTTTTCCACTTAACTTAATTCCATGCCCGTTCAAATTCAAATTCATCACTGAATCTATTAAATCTATTATGGATTTTCATATTAACAAATATCAAATTTGAAATCTAAATCCCATTTGAATTTTTGCATTTGCTTTTCATTTCCAAAATAATCAACTAGTTCTTTAGTAAGCCATTCATCGGCTTGGTTCCATTAGATTCATATTTCCACATTAACTATTTTAGGCATTAGTCTAAACTTGGAATATAAGCTTTTACATCAAAACTGGTTTGATTCATATAGTTCTTCGAATTGTTGAGATTTACGGAAAGTGAAATATAAGTTAAGTGAATTAATGAATTGGTTTAAATTGGTTTAAATCGAATATTGTGAATATCTCCAAAGTAACAATTGGGAAATGAAAGGACATGTTAATTTAGTTATAATCAAGGGGATTATTGAACTATAACTCGGGAATTTGATTATGAATTCTTTTGAAAATTGATTTCAAATGTTTTGAAGAACGATTTAGTAAATAAATGGATTGTAAGTACTTAACTTATAAATGAACTTTTGGTATATAACTGAGTTATATAGATTGAATCAAATTAATGAAGGAGATTATAAATCGAAGTTTTATAAATAGAAATGGAATTTGCAAAGACTGTTTATAAATTCGAAACCAATTGAATTTGATAAATGAAACATAGAAGTTATTAAAGGAGATATATTCGTGATTTCGGACAGCGAATTATCCTTTAAGTTGAATATTGTGATAATAAAAAGTTAAATGGGAATTTTATTCACAATTTTGGGACAGTGAATATATTATTACATAAAACGGATATGTCTTGGAAAAATGATTGAATGATCCGACCTTTGCTAACGAGGATTGCAAATTTTGATAGGAAATTTAATTGTCGACTTAACTGTATGAATAAAACAAGTTTTGATGTAAAGCTTATATTTCAAGTTTAGACTAATGTCTAAAATAGTTAATATGGAGATATAAATCTAATGGAACCAAGTCGATGAGTGGTTTACTAAAGAATTAGTTGATTATTTTTGGAATAGAAAGCAAATGCGAAGTTCAAATGAGATTTAGATTTCAAATTAAAATTTGTCAACATGAAAATCCATAATAGATTTACTTGATTCAGTGATGAATTTAAATTTGAACGTGCAGAAAATGAAGTTAATCCATTTCAAGTTGTTTTAAAATGTGTTAAGAATCAGAATCATAAATTTCAACATTTATTGTTGAAATAGACGTTTTCGAGAGAAAGAAAGAAAATGGTGGACTATAACACTGTTGTTATAATAAATGGTTTTTGAAAGGAAATGTTTTGTATAGTATTGGGATTTATATATCTATCTTAAATTCGAATCCCTATACTAGTGATTTTGGGTCGTCGTAACGATGTTTTACGCAACATTCGTTTTGACTCAAATTAATGTGTTTAAAAGAATGATTTCATTTAAGAATGAAATATATACTTGATTTTGGTTTAAGTATATCGAATATTTTCAAAGTGTTGAAAATAAATGGACTTGTGAATTACTAAATATTGAATAAGTACGGAAAACGTTTTCCAATACGAAGTGAATGTTTTGAGATTTTATCTTTTAAAGATAAATTGAAAATGAATATTTGAAATCGATTTGATAATCGTATATTCATAGATATTTTGGAAAGGTAAATTCACTATGGAATTTATAAAAGAAAGGGAAATTTGTTAAAAATAAATATTGATTTATTTTTGAAGTGTGGAAATAAATTTATGGATTTGGAACGTAAGTTTAAAATAAATCGGTAAGGATTTATTTGATTGATTTAAATGAACCATTTTAAGTTTAAAATGGATAAATATTTGGAAATGTTTCCGTTTAAGGAAATTGCTTTGAAATTTGTTTTCAAAGATTGAAAGGTGAAAAAAATGATTTGAAATTTGTTTTCAAATGGTTAAGTGTGGAAAAAATTATATATATCTTGTGTAGATATTTTTGGGGAATTGGAACAATTAGTTCAACTTGAAATTGGATGGTTGATTTGGATTGTATGTCTAACATTGTGAATTGACGACATAGTAGTTGATCTCTATTGAATATATATCTGTTGGTGGCGGAAAATTTATTCTCTTAGCTTAACACCCTTCTCTGAGACGTACGAGCTCAGAGGTTATATATCGATAGACATCAATTATGTGTTGAGAATTGACGATGTAACATGAAATCCAAATCGAGTGTGAAGTCGATAATAAAATGGAATAAATTTTATCAATACAAAATACAAGTATGAAATCTAATTGTAAAACACGTTAATATAAATTTATGTTTGATAGTTGAGCTTCAAAACGTTTATATATTTACTAAAGAAAATATCTACAAAACAAATTGAATTTGAAATAAAAAACATAATAATAATAATAATAAACAATTAAATAATATGAATAGTGTATAAAGCAAAGAAATAAACTTAAGCATACAAAAGTAATAATAATAAAAAAAAAATTGGTAAGAGGTTGTGGGCTTTAAATTTAATCTCGGCCCATAGTGTTTCTTTGTTTTGATGCCGTTCCCTTTTTATTGCAATTCGACCCGTCCCCCTTTGTTTATTCATTCGAAACCCTAAATAAATCATACGAGAAAAAAAAAATGGCGGCCTCAGAAAATTTTCTTCGTTCGATCGAGAATGAGGGCTTTCGCTCCTCCGTTTCAAATTAGGGATTCGATTCGTGGTTTGCTTCGTTCTGGGTTACTTGCTAATCAAATCTCGTGCTCATCGAAGCTAAGGTGAGTGAATATATCACTCACATCTACTTCTCTCTACTGCTTAGCTATTATATGATGCTTTTGAATTCTTGTTCGTGTCCTTTTGATTTAATTTAACACTGCTTCGATTCCTCTGATGTTGCTCGCGTGCTCCTCGGTTGGTCGAGTTCAAACATTGTTTGGCTGCATCGTCTTCTACCCAGCGAGCAATGGTGAGTTTTCTCACGATTAATCGTTATTCAAGTTTTTAAATTTGTTTGAATTGGGTGCTTGGTCGCATGCTATGATTTGGGGTGTTATTTGTTATCATTTGCTCGGTTAATTTAATTTAAACTGATAAGTACAGATAAGTCTCTGCATGTATGTTTGTTGGGTGTTATTTGCTATCACTTGCTCGATTGCTTGAATTTAAACTGTTGAGAGCAGATGCTATCATTAAAATCTGATAAGAACAGATGCTATATCAAAAACTTTGCTTGTTTGTTGTTGCTGCATGTGATGGATCTTTAAATCTGGTTAAGGAAAATGTAGTAAAGAAAATTAATACCTGTGAGTAAACCTTGTCTCCCTCTTATCAGTGTTGCTATGTGTATGTTTGAGTGATATAGGAAATGTAAATCTTGTTTGCATGTAAGAAATTTGAATGCTTGGTTTGTCATGTTGACTGTACAAGAGGTTAGTCACTGTTTTAAAAAAAAAAAATTGAGAACCTGTAAGAAAGTCCATTTCTTTTCCCCCTGTTTCTATTTGATTTAATGATAAAACTAAGTAGCTATACATTTTTGTTTCAGTAAACAAGTTGAAGTTGTACTTTAAGCTTGCACCATATTTTAATAACAAAACTTAATAAGTTTGAAATTGACCAAGTTTCAGTAATTACCTTAAAAACACAAATTTGAGGTTCTTTTAGAAACTGTTTGTGATAAACACAGTGAGCAAACCTTTCAACCTTCAATTTATTCTATGATGCTTGTGAGTAAACCTATGCTTTATTCAGTTCTTTGTGTTTGAATGCTTGTATAATTGTGAATAGCTTTTGCATGTGAATGAATGGCTATGCTTGTGTTTATATTTGCTTGGAAATGTTGTTTCCAGTTTTTCTGTTTCCTGTAACACTTTGGTTTACAGTGTAAACCATACTAAATTTAAAACCCTTTTTCTATTGCTATTAAAGTTGAATGATGTAGGAAAGTATAGTTTGAGTTGCATGCTAGTATATTGAAATGAACAAATATTGCATACGTTTATAATTAACTGTCTGATGTGTAATTGTAGTTGTATACTTGCTGCTAAATTGCTTTGATCTGTTTTTGTTTTCCCTGGCACAAGTTTTTATTAAAAACATATTCCTTTGATTAGTTTCTGTTAGAAGGAAGGATTAATCAAGACATCTTTGTTGACTTAAAACATTAAGATTTAAAACTTTTTTTTTTAGTCAAAAAAATTTATTAGGAATTTACTGAAAGCCAGAAAGAAATCTGTTATGAATTAAAACTGTAGTGCTTCATTTTCTTTTAGATAAATGACCCATAATATTAAAAAGCTTTAATCTATATGTTGCATGTGGATAAATGGAATAAGTGGGTTTGTATGACTTTGTTTTGATAGATATTCTTTGTACATTGATATACACACATAAATATATGTGTTTACAAGGATCTGGGTACCTGCCTCTGTTCTGAAAGCTCAGATTTTTAGTGGAAATTCAATTCCATTTAGTTAATCTTAGTTAGAAATTAATGTGTAAACAAAGAATATCTGTTTAGTAAGTAATTTTGTTTTTAAATCAAAATTAAGTCATATTGAAAAGTCTGTTACCTCTGAAAAACAAATACAACAGTAAATATCTGCAATAAACAAGAATATCAAACATTAAAGAAGATGTGTACAGGCAAGCATTTGTCTCTGCCTTCAAACATTAAATCCCTGGTGAGCAAACTTTATCTTTTAGACCAGATTTTTTCTTGATGTTAATGATTTGGAATATTGTCTGAATGTGAGTGAATATATCTGCAAGTTCATATGGCTTCTATGTGTGAATTGTGTTGTGCCTATCTGTGCTATATATTTGCATCTCTGTTGTTTTCAGGCAAGTATGATTAAAAAAAAAAAAATCAAAATCTGGGAAAACATGAAACTCAAAAACTTTTCTCTGTTCTTCTCTACGAAATCTGGTGAGTAAACATTCTAATTCAAATGCGAAGGTCGGATTATTCAATCATTTTCCCAAGACATATCCGTTTTATGTAATAATATATTCACTGGGTAGCCATTTCGCATGCATGTTTTTAGCCCTGCCCTTGAATACTTTTAAAATCAAAGCTAAACATAATTTACAGAGCTCAGGCTCTAATTCACAGAAATAAAAATCTGTTATAGATAAAACAGTTTTGTTTTCTGTTTAAAAGGAAAATGAGTAACCTCACCATGCAAAAAGCTTAAGATATCTGTGCATGTGAATTGGTAGAAATAAGTATGTTGTGATGATTGCATATTGATGACTGTTCTGTGAGAACATATATGAATATGTTATATGTTGCTGTTGCCTGTAGCTGCATATCTTTGTAAACTAAGATTTTCTTTAATAAAGATTCTTTATTACTTGAATTGATTTCAGTTAGAAATTTTTGTGTAAACAAAATATGTTTGTTTGGTATAAATTTAGATTTATAAATTTTAAGTTAGTTTAATAAAAATCTGTTGCCTCTGGAGACCAAACATCTTAAATCAATAAAACAGTTTTGTAACTTGCATGCATGTGCGTACCTGTTATTTGATTTGGTATCATACTGTGAATTGACATTTACTTGCCAACTTATTCATAGCCTCCGTATCATTTTTACCATATAGCTGTAAGTAAAAGCAAAGTATGGATTAATAAATCAAATAAAACTGCAGATTCAATGATCAGGAACCAAATTCAAATTCCAGTTTGCATTCCTCCTGAGTTCATATATATTGTTCTTGTATATATATATATATACACACACACACACAAGTATACATGCATTTGCTTCACTGTTTATTTTCTGCACCACTTGCATATTACCTAAAGTTTGATATGCTAGCATTCATTCATGTGTATAACTGGTTTGGTGTTGCATCCATTGTGATATTTGTAGTAGCACCTTGCTTGAATCATTTTTGCCGTCTTCACTCTGCAGTATAGCCTGTTGCACTTGTTATACTTCATTCCTTAACCTGTTTCATTTTCAAACTGAAGTTGACAGTTGCATTGTGATTTCATGTCTTTGATCACTTGAACTTAATTTGTAGTTCTTGTTTTCTTTGACATTGTTGAGTCCTTGCTGGCTCGAACTTGGTGTTGTCTGCATCTCATATTCTCTAACCACTGTGGCAAATTCTGTTCTTTTCTAAATCCTCTTCATTTAAAAAGAAAATCTTTTCTAAATACATTCTTTTGTTCTTGTCGATAACAGATCTATTTTCTTTGAATTCACAATTTTCATCTAGATACTGTAATTACGTTTTCTTCAGTATCTGGCCTTTGACATTTTATTTCTAATGCACTCCTACCCTTAAAGAAACATCAGTCTACTGTAATTCTTGATATACATTTTCTTCATTGTCTCTAGGAAGAAAAATACAGGAATTACACACAAATATCTTTTGTTCGATTTTGATCTGATAAATTGAAAAGAGAACATGGATGATTTATTATATAGACCTGTATCATTGCAGTCATTGTACATCTAAAAGAGTATTTATCTTTTATACCCAGGCATAAATATCATGCACACAAATCCTTTTCATACATGCATAAGGTACTGCTTGTCAAAAAAAAAAAATCCACTTCTCCTTTTATAAAAATTGAAATGGGTAGGTATTGCATGCAGCGTGTATTCAATGGGTAAGTATTGTATAAATGTGCATTTTCAATTTAAGTTGCAATCTCTGTTTCATGTAGTTGTTACTGTTGCCTTAAACTGTTGCCATCCTGTTTATGTGCATTAGCTTGCATTTTTCACAACTGCATATATGTTTGGGTGGTCATGCCAGTGACCATTCATGTTGTTACATTGGGTAGTATTTCACAGTGTTAATTTGTTTGTGTTTGCGTTGTCCACTTAGACTGGTTGCATTAAAGCTGTATTTGCTGTCATGTTGAATTGTGAAATTTTGTGTGTTGCTTCTATTTTTGCTGTGTCATTTGCTTTGTGCATTAGGTTGCATCTATTGCATCCATTGTTTTGTTGCATATATCACTTGTTTGACCCTTGCATGTGTCCCCTGATACATATGCGAACTGGCTGTGTCACTTGCTTAGCTGAAGCTGCAGTCCATTTGGGTTTTGCTGTGACTCCTTTTGTGTATTTCATGTGTAGTGGCGGGGCAGTACACGCGTGCGTGTACTGCAGCCCTACCAGAATTGATGTTTTTAAGTGATATTTCAATTACTTGAATTGTTTTGTGTAGTCAATTCAATATATTTAGAATCGTATTTTGATTTGATGTAATTCGATGACTTTGTTGTTAATTGCCGTTTTGGCAATTCTGTTGTTTTCTAAAAATTATCTTTATTGGTAATCCTTTTTATTTATCTTTGTTGATATTTTGAATCTGCTGATTTGTTGTTTAACACTATTTAGTGTCATATTTACCGTTATCCGATTTCTTTGTAAAAGGGTCGGATAGGTGTATCTTTAACTGTCGTCTAATTTCTATTTTAATTATTATTGCCTCTATGCACTAATAACTGAGTTTGAATTAGACTGACCCATGTATTATTTTCTTTTGAATGTAATACTCGGGTCAGACCGAGTATTTTTACAGCTTGGAGATTTTCTCGCAGCGAAGATAGAGAGAGGGGGATTACCGCATCACTAAAGTTTTTCAGGAAATATTTTTCTTGTACTTAATAATAAATAAATTGTTCCGCTGTATTAAAATGTAATTCATTGTATAACTCTGATATTTGTATATAAAAGAAAGTTCATTGATGATATATATTATTGTTTCTGTGATTCTGTGACTGATTCTGTTTAAATGCTATAAACTAAATAACAATCCGTCATTTGAACGTTTCTAGTTGGTTTAATTACCGACTAGAGGCGGTCAGAACGGCGGGTCGTTACATCATCTAAATTCTTAAAAATTAAAGGATCACCAATATGGCAAATAGCTTCGCAGAGAACTCCCTTAAGCTTCTTCTCCTTCTTCCTAAGTGTATCAGCATCATTAATAAACTCAGTGTGAGTCTTCAAGGCATGGTTGTAAGCTTTATTGGATCTCTTAATGGTCTTATTTTGACTTACTAACTCAGTAATTTGCTTTTTGAGGAATTATTTCTCACGCTCAAGCTTTTGAACCTTGCCTTCATAATCCATGAAGTGTTGAGACGTCTTTTCTTCCCATTTCTTATTCATGTGTTGCATGATTTCGAATTTAATCTTCCTACACCATTCACCGACTACTTTTTCATATAAATCCATAAGAGGGTTTATCATAGAAGAAAATTCTGGAATTGCTAGGGAGCGAGATCTTGTTGTCCTTCCAATATTAGGAGTGGCAGAAGCAACCGAGGAGTTAAGATTCAAAATGCTTTACCCAACAACAAGTTTCAAAGATTTACAGTAAGCTTGACTATCTAATAACTCTTTTTCCAAATTGTTTATTTGTTGACAAAGCTTAGCTATCTCATTATTGAAATCAATTGAAGGACTAGACTTTATTTGGCACTTTAAGCCTGAAATTATTTCATCCTTTTTCTTGGATTCTGTTTCCAAGCTAGTGATTTGTTCACTAAAACCTCAAATAGGAACTTTCTATGCTATTCATGTGCTTCTAGATTATCTGGGAATTTGATGGCAGAAGCATCTTTAGGAAAACTCCTTTGTTCGAAATCAATAATAATTATTCTTGAAATCAATCAGTTGAGAGTGAGAGTCTGTGAGGGCAGGCAAGACTGTTAACTGTTTATCCTATTCAAAGTAAGAGAAAACAAGAATTAGCATGTGAAAAACTTTTTTTTTTCATTGTGGCAAAAATGGTTACAACTCAAAATGAGAAAAGTTAAAATTACATCACTTTGTTACCAATGATAGGTTATAATTCCAAATATATCTTATTTTATAGCATTCAAAGTTTTAATCCGGCATTTTTAACCTTTTAAAAAGATTTAGCCGATAAAGTGGGTGACGCCTCGTAAAGATCCTTAATTACTTTTGGAGTATAAATAGGGGGAAATCTGCTATAGTCTCATTCTCTAGAAACCAGGCTGCTCGAGAGGGTTTTGTTCTATATCACACAATGCATTAAACTAAGAATAAGAAAACTAAAATGGTGTAATTTATGAACAAAAAAAATTCCATATTACAATCTTATTATGGTTCATTTCAAATAGATCTCTTAAAGAACTCAGAAATAAATCTATTTTTGATGTACTTAGTTTCTCGGAAGGTATTGAGCAAGGAATATAGTGTACTCTCGTAAGATTCCAACACTCCCTAGGGTGGAGGTCAGATTTAAACTCATCTAAACATCTCTTATGGAAACGTCTGAGTAAGCCTCCACTATAGTCGCCTAAATAAGAAAAGTCAACAATTTTATCTCTATAGTAGGACTCGTATAAAAATTCCACTAAAATGTCTCTATCTTTAATCAACATCCAAAAGAGTGTTTTTACTTCATTATTTCCTTTATGAGCTCATATGGATGAAAAAGTAATTTCTTCAATCGGGGGGGGGGGGGGGGGAGTCTCTTTGTCCTTAAAGTCATTCAGCTTTAAATTCGTTTTGCGAAGATTTTTGTATTGTTTCGACAGCTTATTATGCTCTTTTATCCGTCTTTTAAACTCCATGTTCAAGTGATCTACTTCTACCTGTCTCTTCTCAAGTATTACATTGTAATAGTATTTTGTTCTCCTTTTAGTCTAAAGCAGTCAATATATTAACTACAAATCATTTAACAGCTTAAGACATCTAAAAGAAGAAACCCATACTTAAGAAATTGGAGCTGAAGACGATTGTGCTTTTCCCTTTATCTTTTGGTCTTTCACCCTAAGAAACATCATCTTTCCTAGGAGGAGTTATCTTAGGAAGGTCTGCAGTCTCTGTCGCCCCCATATCTTGTGCACTCGATTTAGGATTGGCATCTCCGGATCCATCCTTATCTTGTTATGGCCCAGAAGAATCACACCATCTCCAGGGCTGTTATTATGGCCACCATTGTTTCCATCATTATACTCATCATTGTGCTTTAAATCCTCATCATTGCACTTTAAATCACCATCATCGTCGTCATTCTCATTTTCCTCTTTATCTGAATCAGTCTCCTTATCCCCTGGAGCATCGTCAAATACTAATAACTTGACCGCGTCTACTCCCTCTTTTTCGTCTACTGCAAACTCCTATTCCATTCCATTGAATTTTGCTATAAATATATCATTCAACTCAGGATCTAGAGAAGGAAAAGAAAAATCTAGACATGTGTCTGCATTATCGATGTAGGCAACAAAAAAGCATCTTCATAAGAATTTATGATAATCTCATCAGGAGGTCATCCAAGAAAGCGAGACTTTTTGTTTGGCATCTTTTATAATATATATATGTCGTCTTGATAAAAAGATTATTTTTCTTCTCCAATCTCTTCTCTAGTGAAGTGTAGGTGCATTTGGCAATAAGCTTGGTTTTCTCTTCTTCAGCCTCTTTAAGTGTTATCTCAAGTACAATGAATATATCATCTGAGATTTGTCTATCACCTCTCTCCTTGGTGATTATAGGTTGGGCTACTTTTAGAGAGACATTTAACCTTTCATTTTCATGTGCCACCTCATCCTTGGCCATGTAAAGATTGATGACCCGATTATTCAATGAAGAAATATTCTCTTTGAGCTTTGACACTTCACTAGATGTGCCAGAAGCATTTTCTTGAAAAGGAAACAAATTTTTGGTAACATGATATAAGTGGCATAAATTTAAGTCAGAAGACTATATGTAGAATCAAGCATCTAAGGTAATAAAACAGGGAAGAGACATACCAACAATTATCTCCTGATAAGAGTGATTCGATGACCTTCCCTAAAGGTTAAAGGTGATAGTGGTTGGAAATAGGATGGAAATCGAATAATCCATTGAAGAAGGTCGTCGAATTTATTGGAAGGAACAGATGATGAAGAAACGGGAGGGTTCAAACCTTCTAGAGAAGAAAAGAAGCCAAGATCATTGTAGATTTGGTTATGCATTTTAGGAGTGCTTGGAATGGTAATATGAGCCGATAGATCACCTCTTAGGGGCCACCATGGTTGCCTGTTGAGCCTCAAGATCTTGAGAGCTAGGATGTGACTCATAAGTGTTGAACATGCGAGTATATGATTTTTGTTTGATGATAATAAACATATATATATATATATATATATATATATATTCATTTTAATGTGTTTGTTAATGTAGTATATTATTTTCACAGAATTAAATAAATATTTTCTGAATAAAATAAATGACATAGAATGTAAATTCAAATGGATATTTATTCAAGCAAATATTTTATTACAATTTTGAATAGTACAAAGTTATGCTCTCACTATATATATGCAAATTTCAATTACATTACAATTTCAATCACTTCACATTTATCACTATACATACATTTGCACCTCACCACATTTCACTCATTTACTCGTATTTAAACTTCAACTATATTCCAGATTGAATCTAGCATTTGAGCAATATGCAAAATAAAAACTAATACAATAAAATTGAAAAGAAAATATTTTTGCAGTGTAAAATAAAATGTATTTTGAAAATATTATTTTCCTCAGTTATTTAGGTTGTTCATCATCATTTAAATTTGAATTCATCACACAAGAATAGCTTGTGACATGTACAGTGTATCACTGTACATGCCACAAGGCCATGCACGCTGATATACACTTAACAAAACTGCAGGGATAGGTGAGCACAAGGTCAAACCCAATCAAAAGTCGGGTTCAACTCAAGTGCGATACAAATAAAATCACGACATGAGCACAAGGTCAAACCCAAGCTATAAGCTAGATTCAACGCAGGCGAATTCCAAATGTACAAATGCAATAAAATGGTCGGGAGCAACCTAGAATCAGTGTACAAACAAAGCCAGAATCAACAGAGGCTAGACAATCCAACCAGACTCAATATAACGTACTTGTCAACAGAACAAAACAATGGAGCATATATATGAACCAGATCAGAAATCAAAGCAAGCCGGGCAACATGGAAGCAAGTTCAGCAGCCTCAACAAGTATAAGCAAGGTTATGATAAGCAGAAGTGACACAAAATGCAATAGAGAATAACCAGATAATATACAGTGACCACAATAGTGCAGCTTCAACAATGAAGGCCAAATGAAGACTCAAATATCAATGGCACCGCCTCAATAGTCAAAGCATCATATATACAAATGTGCTCGAGACAACCAGGCTATATGCAAGCAAGGACTACATGCACTGATACATGTGCAGACACGACACAATACAACACAGCAGTATGGAAGTGAAGACTACAAGTGCAAAGCAACAATGTAGCAAGCAGACCAGAAACATGTACACAATGTCGACCAGAAGGCTCAGTACAACTGCAAGCAAAGCTACTACATGGTGCATCAGCCTTAACAGCAGACCACATGAACACAGTAGCAAGCACATAAACAAGTTTGGCCACAACACACTTACATATATGAACTCCATATCTAAGCAGTAACACATCGGGCATCATAGCATACACATAAACATGTGTAAACACATACACACATATATATGCAGTGGACACCAAACTTCAAATGATCATATGACAGCTAGTATGATTCAAAGTAAAGCAACACTGAAGACATTTTTACTGAAGTGAAGACCAACAGTGAAACAAATGGAGACGACCATCAACCAAAAAGCAGACTACATAATGAACACAAATGCTAAACCAGACTCAATATCAAACAAGTAAAAATCAAGTGATTCGAGCTCAAGCAAAAACAAGAAGTTCAAAGACATAATGGTACAGAGCGGTACAGTTCCAAATGCAACAATACAGTGAACAAATCAAGAAACTACCGATTATAGTTTTAACGAAGTCAAGGCCGAAATCAACTAGAGCAAATTTCTTTTTAACAAAATCAAAGTGGCCGAAGTCATCAAAAATCACAGAGGCTAAAATCAAAATCGTGGGACAGTTCGAATAAAATTACCATGAAACAGCAGTTATGAAAATAAAGTACAACTCGAGTATGCTACAGGCAAGAACAATCATGCCAAAGTCGACGAGCATAAAGAAAGGAACCAAAGTCAAATTTAAATGCCAGAAAATCGAAACCTTGGTGAACAAGGAAAACTTTGTTAAAGAAATTCAAAGCAGTGATATTCATGGAAGAAATTATACAAATTGAAAACGTCAGAGAACATCACCAGCATTTAAGTTAAATTGAGCAACCGAACTTAAGTAACTGACAAATTCAAACCAGATGTATACGAACGAAGAAATTGGAATTCCAATCCTATATAAACGATTAACATCATCGGCCTAATGCATCGAGTTCAAGAAGATTAACCAGTAAAGCAAAGAGTGTAAAGCACATACCAATTCAAGTCGAACTCAATCGAGAAGGAGCCGTGTGCAGATCGAAGAAGCACTCAATCGACAAAGCTAGGAATGATAAATCATTTATTCGATCGAGCAACTGAAGTCGGCCTCTTTGAAATTCAAAAGCCCTCATTTCAGAACGAACGAGCAACGAAAATAGGAAGCCGCCATTTTTCACAAGGAAAGAGATACCAGGCAGAAGAAATAAAGGGAGTGGAGAGACAATTTTTTTTATCACTTAATTTATTTTAGGGCCGGCCTCTCTAAATAAATTTGGGTTTTAATTTTTAAATTAGGGTTTTGTTTGTAATTTTTTTAAATTTGTATTTTTCATTTAAACCATTGTAAATTCTAGTCGTGTGGCTAGGGGACAAACTACGATGGTGTAGTTTGAGAATTCACAACTCAGTGGCTGAGCTGTGGTAGGGTTTCGAGCATAGAGTTAGGTTAGTCGATGGCGGCTGTCGCGAGTTTACGTGTGTAAACGTCTGACTACTTAATTTCTAGTAGAAACCTTGGAGGCAACACGTAGGCAAGGTTTTTCTCAAGCCGCGTAAATTTATATGTTCTATTTTCTGCTTTTATTTGCTATTATCTTCGTTGTTGTTATTCTGCTATATCTGTATTGAAATTATTTTACACTTCCATATTAAATTTTTATAATTATTAGTATCACACTATTCGCCCCCCTCTAGGATGAAATCGATCCTACAATAAGCAGTAGCGTTAACATTGGAATCTTTTAGGGTTTGATCAAGATTGGCGACTTCCACCTCCTCTAGAATTGTGGAGGTTTGAACTTCGTCAGTTCTGTCTCTTACATGTTTATCTGGTTGAGACCGTGTGCTGGATTCTATGAGTTCCGAACTTAAAAGCAATACAAGACTATGAATATTTGATCATAAACTATCGCATATAAGTGTTATATGGTGAATGGTCATAGTTCTTAATACATGATACTTCAATAAAATTATTCATTCGAAGCAAACATATAAACCATACCATGAGATCAAGTATTCGGTTTAATTGATTATAATAAAGATCGTATTATGTTAAATGTAACACTAGACTAAAACCATAGGATAGATCTAAGAACTCGATCACTGAAATGTCAGTTATTGAATAGTTTACGTAAAATGCAACATAATTGATGTCCTTAAATGCTAAAGGATTATCAAATGCACTTTTATAACGAGTTTGTTATGATATTGTAATAAGGGTTTTCTTTTGAATGGTCCAACTATTTAGAAAGAAAAATGAATGTACAAGAGTAGATGTGGTTTAAGGTACACATAGGATTAAGAGAGTGAATAGTCACTTCTGCTTCATAAAGAAATATAAAAAATGAGAATTGTAGTAATAATAACTGATACTTAACATTGGAATGAGAATTACGATTTCAATTTTGAAATGTATTTTTATATAGAAAATTGTTTCTATGAAATTATTTCTTTGAGTTCAAGATGTTTGATTAAAGAACTCCCCGCTGTAAACTAGTTGCAGTATATGAAATAAATAATCTATATTAAGTAAATGATGGACCTCCAAATTCGGTATGTTATTAAAGTAATGGCGTTAATAGTGGGAGCATGGCATATAACACTTAGTGATTGCATCAAGTTACAAAAATTGTTATCATAAAACATTCCATACATTATTTATGAAATATTGACTAATTTCGGTGTCGATTGAAAAATAGACAAAGTTATATTTTAATGTGAATATTATGAATATTCTTATGAAATGAAATTATATTGTTGTATTTTTTTCGTAACAAAAGCGATGCACTAGAAAACACAAAAGTATCTAAATTACTTGCAATTATTCTAGAATTATATACTAAGCCGTATTTTTGGGAAATAATTTTTATCATATAATGAATCATATGATACTAGCTAATTTCATCTCAAATAATTAAGGGCTATGCACACATTTAGTATAAAGGTCATAAGAGTTGATGAACTCTTTAGATTGATACATATGGATGTATGCAATCGTAAGTCTATTAATACCAATGGTTCCACATACTTCATCATATTCACTGAGTTATCACAAACGTGGACATGTCTTTTTGATAAACATGTATAATCTATGATAAGCTCATAGAATATAAAATGGAAATAAATAATATAAATGCAAAACAAATGATTCGATTTGATCAAATGAGCGAGTATATTGAAAAGAGTTCCATATGTACCTAATATGAATAAAAATTCATTCTCAAATGTAATTCCTCCCTATAATACATAAGGATATTGATAAGGAGCAACCGAGCTTTGTTGAACAAAGCAAGATTAACGATGAATGAAGCTGAGTTAAATTCTTTTTATAAGGAGTGTACTTAAGAGCAGTACACAAGGTTAAAACTAATATCATCTAAAAAATAGTTTACAAAACCATACGAGATAAGGGTTTATAAGAAACCCCTGAACATCCTAGGCTGAGGAGTTGGTGGGTTGTGCAAGTCGAAATACTGCACGTAATAACTGTATGCAAGGGATCTTGTAAGAATTACACCAAAAGAAGTTTGGGTATGATAATCATTGCATAACTTATTTATGTTGTGAACATAATGTTGTAAACTAGTACTAAATTGGTTTTATATAAGGCGATTCATTTATGAATTCCTGTTCTATTGCACTGAGAAACAACCATTATTTCAAGAAATACCAACTTCATAGCGAAGGAATTTCTTTAAAAAATTATTGGAATGAAATGAATTTGGATACAATCAAGGATAAAATTGATTACAGGGGAAGAAATAAAACTGACCGAACCTAAATGAACACAACACCTTAAAATGTCTAATGAGTACTATTGTACATTAAAGAGAAACTATGATTTTCTTATCAATGTCAAGAATAAATAATCTTCGATTGTTTAGTAAAACCATTCAGAGTATTGACTCTATGATACGACACGATGTGCAAACCTAAAATAGATTCCAAGTACATTATCAAGATATAATTTTGATGGTTGTACCCGAAGGGATTTGATCGATTAGCTGCAAATATGTCTTTTTGAGAAAGAAAAATGCAGTTGGAGCATAATAAACCACATTAATAAGAATAAAATCGTTAATTTCAATTGTATAAATTAGCACAACAAATTCACCATTCAATGTACTCGAGCTGGTTCAGATTTTACTCATAACATTATCGACTAATATGACTTTATTCAGTGGTACATATGTGTTGAAACAAAAAATTCTAAATAATGATTTACCATAAACTATTTGCACATAATAACTAAAGTGTCTCAAAGTTAGTAGGAGCAATATTGAGTTTGCGAGTTTTCGGATACAATCCGAGAATGGATTTGAAAATATCATTCAGAAAAGCACTAAAATTGAACAAGTGTTTTGATATCAAATAGTTTGACCATAAATCAAAAAACAAAGGAAGCATGTCTTCATAAGGAAGAGCGTTAAATTGTACATTGATAATTCTAAACTATAAATAAACAACATGTTGCTATTTTTTTAGCGATGTACTTATATTAAAATCAGCATTAGTTGTTTCAATACTCGATGTTAGATTTGTAAATGATGTCTTTTATACTAAGTAGAAAAATACTGGGAATGTCCTAAACAACATGTAAGGACACCTTATTAAAATATTTAATATGGAACATGTATTCCTTATGTATTGCCAATAAAAATTGTCATACATGTTATGTTGTCTACGATATAATGATTTGTTTATTTATTTGATTCATAAAGCAAATATCAAATCCAAATTGATATTACTAAATGGTTGTTTGAGGTTTTCTTGTATATTTATGAAATACTAGAGAATTGTTTTTTTAGAAATAACAAACTTCTTATGAAGGAGTGTTCGAACTCAAATTTTCATAAGTGATATTATGTATAATAAGTCAATAATAAATTCAAGTTAATAATCTTAAGTTGGAAATGTTCCAAATGAAAAACTATCACCGATTCAATGAAAAAGTCTAGGTACATCATCTTGAATAGTGTTGTAGTAAAAGCAATGTACATAAATATAAATGCACAAATTTATAACTAAGCCGAGGCTGATTCCAAATGTTGAGAATCCTAAAACATTATTATATGATATCAAAATCATGATATGGTTCATAACAGAACTTAAAACTCACTAGAAATTGAGAGACACACTTTGAATTGTTCTCCCCGATAAAAGTATTTTATTAGCATCGGAGAAAGTTGCATGACAAAGTAGAAAATTGAAACATAATAGCATATCCATCCAATGAGGTACTGGCTCAATTGGTTTTGATAAAACCGATTGGAGAAGTTGGAATGGAATTCCATAAATGACCCCAAGTGAAAGTAGTAGATTGACAGAGTTAGAGGTATTTCCTAGGGGCAATTATGTAATTTGTTACATATATCTAACTCTATAACCATTCTTGTTCGAAATAAAAGGTGTTTACTTTCTATTATATACTTGATATAATGTGTTATATATTAATTTAATTAAAAGTATATTTTATAGGAAATCCATAAATGGTATGTTTTGTGATAGTAGTTACAAAATGTTGTAACCGTGAGTAATTCATCACAATGAAAATGAAAGTACTATTATAAATATTCCTAGTCAAGATGTATCAAGACTAGATATTGATATTTCCATTGAGACTAGAGTACGTAATGCTCTTCGAATGTTGGGCAGAGTATTACTCATGACTCCTGAGAGAACCAAGGGGATACATATTGATAGTTATTAGATAACTTAGGAATGACTCACTCGATGGTTTGCTGTTGGTTAATACAGTTAAGGTCAAATAGAAAATATCAATGTGACTAAATTACATTGTTCTCTCAACTTGATTGTACAGTTGATCTTTAATGTAGTTGGCTCCACTTTATTATAATTGAATGATGGCAGGACGTCCATCAAACGACTACAGTTGGGTCGAGAGGAAGCATTGAAAGTGAAACACTATTCAAGAGATGATTTATCTCCTTAGTTATATGAGGTTAGTATTACAGCCAATTAATGTCAACTCAAAATCAAGTCTCTGGGCAGAGCGTTCAGTTAATAATAATTGTTATTATCGAACAAAGGACTTTGTGTTTGGACTATAGAGTTGAATATGGATGATATCGGAATATTGACCATTACAAAATTCCATAAGTCTAAAGTGATATAGTTTGACGAAGAGATTTGGCGTAAATAATCGTCACTATCATGTACCACTTACAATAAGTAAAATTGAATTTTATTGAAAGATGTGTAAGTGAAAAAATCAACCAAAATGTCACATCACTAGCTAAGGTGACGTGTGAACATTAATTTTCCACTTTTCCGATATTAATTGCTGGCTGAATTTACAACTTTGAGTCACATAACTATAATGATGAATAATCTAAACAAACCACACGATGTAATTAATCTACAAATTGTTGTAAACTAATTAAATTAACTAATATTCATGAAATGTTAATTATTAAACTTTATTTGATTTGTTTTGAATATCATTAGCATTTAATAAAGTGCATATAAAAAGTTATAAATGCGCGTATTGATATGCGATATTGGTATAACATTTAAACTGGGTTTAAATGGATTAATTACTATGTTATTTTGGGAATTTTTTTGAATCCCACATGCATGATGAAAAAGGGAAGAGTTTTCAAATGCAATTTGAAAATCTAAAAGTAACAGTTAAAAGAAGGAATCAAAATCTTCATCCGTTACTCCTTTTTATGACTCACTTAAATCTTATTTATGAAATGATTTCTGCCCTTTTCTCTTTAATTCTATTTCTTCTGACAAAAATATGAAGAGGAGGGAAAAGGTTTGATTGGATTTAAATAAGGAGTTTTTAAAAGGGAAAATAGGTTTTAATTTTTAATATAAAACATATTTTCTCTTATTCAATCGATCATGTTTCTTATCCTGACAAATTTTTTTTAATCTTCTTTTCCTTGCTTCCCTCCTCTCCCTTAATTGCCTACATGAAAAAAAAATATCTAACCAAATTCAAATATAAATCAATAACACTCAAGTTGGTGATTACCTCTAGTTCCTTGCAAATCCAGAGGTTGATTCGATCGAATCGGAGTTTAATTCTTCATTCAAGGTGCAAATCTTAGGCTTCACCTTTAGGCAATTCTGATTTTATCCTATTATTTATTCACCATGTTAATGAATTTTATTTCTTAAAAATGTTATATCTTATCTCATCATTTGTTCATTAAGTTAAGCCAAAGTTTAGATCTGATATATGTTAATTGATTGTATATTCATTATGATAATATTATCAGATCTTACATTTTCTACAACCTTTTCATAATATGTTCACATTGTATGTATAATTAGATCTAATTTATTTTGCAAATTTTTTTATATACCTAATTTGTCTAACCTAATTTTTTCATTATCTAAAAAAATATTATTTTATAAAAGGGGAAAACAAACAAACAAATAATTTTGGATTAGGAACGAATTTAGCTAATTGATATATTTTCCACCTCATTATATCATAAATATAAATTAACTGTATATGTAAATTATCTAAAATTACTTTGGAAATTTAATACATGATTTACATATTAGTTATTTGAATATAATTTCGATTGTTGTTGACATTTCATTAAAAGTTGTTTCAATTAAAAACCATAAGTGCTATTTTGTGCAAAAAGTTATAAACCCTTTGAATTCCTTCTAAGCTAAAATAAATTTCAATTTGTTACTTTAATTTTAAAATGTAATAGATTACAAAGTTGGTGTATATATTTACTATTTTAATTTAAGTATAGTTTACATTTATTGGATTTTCTATTGAATATACTTTTAATTACATTAGTATATAATACATTATATCAAGTATATAATAGAAAGAAACACTTTTTATTTCAAACAAGATAGGTTATCGAGCTAAATATGTGTAACAAGTTATATAATTTCCCCCATGATATACCTCTAACTCTATATGCATGTATGTATTTTTAAAATATATATATATATATATATATATAATATAAATATATAGATTTATATAATATAATTAATGTTTAAAAGTCAAATATAAATAAAAGGATGATACATACATACATACATATTGTACTGAACTGACTTTTTTACTACCAAAGATGACACTTAATACATCCTCGGTATTCATGTGCCATTCATTTAGTTGTCTGAAAGATAGATCATTGAGGGTGAAAGTAAAAAAGAGATAAGATAGAAGAGAAGAAACCAAACAATATAGAATCTCACAACGGAACGGAACAATATATATTACTCAACATAATATATTCCAAAGTCATTTCAAAAAATGTTACATCATGGTCATACTAATACTAATTCTAGCCTGGGACGGTTATAGCAGCCTATCCCTGCATAATTGGTACAATTACATATAATACAGCAGAAAACAAGATAATAACTAGCTGTCAATAAAGTCACCTTGTAACTTTGGACCATTCAAATCAACAATAAAACCACACATGTCGGATTTGAATAATTCAAAACAATAGATTGTAATATAATTTTGAGCAAATAAAACCAATCACAGAATCATAGACACAGATAAATCAGAATAATTCGCAGCGGAAATAAAATAACCATAGTAGTTCATAAAGCTACTACAACATAGTCATAGAACAAGTACAAAATCCAGAATCTGAAAAGTAAATACAACAGCAATCTCAATACATATATGTCCACTAATACATAAGCTGAGTTGAAATACTGAATTGAAATGGATAACAACTAGATAGATAGGTAATCTCCAGCAAATCCTTTAGCTCTAGAAGGTGAAATCCAAAGCTGATACTCATGCTGACCCAAGTGTAAAGCAAAACACAAAACACTCGAGTCAGGACATACATACTTATACAATGTAAAACAACTCAAGTGAACTGTAATAAATTGCACAAGTAACTTAAAGGATGCTTGGGACCATCCATCCTTTAAGGATCCGTTAA
Organism: Allium cepa; assembly: GCA_030765085.1. Taxonomy (NCBI): domain Eukaryota; kingdom Viridiplantae; phylum Streptophyta; class Magnoliopsida; order Asparagales; family Amaryllidaceae; genus Allium; species Allium cepa. The sequence goes on along the minus strand of CM060941.1, from coordinate 828,577,595 downwards.
ACTATTTACTACGTACTAATATACGTTATTATAATAATGTATAAGGTAAAGTACACATACTTAAAAATAACGTTAAGGCTTTACATTTTCCACCTCAACACATATATAGTGCCCGTAGTCTATACAGTATCATAGTCCCTCCTGATCGGAAAGCCACCAGAGGATACTCCATAGGTACGACAAAAATCAGAACTCGTACAAGGCACACTAGGGTAGGTGACACGACACAACTAGGCAATGCCATGGTAGATATACCAATTCCACTTCCGGATCGGTGGTAATGCGTAGTAGCAACTACCGCCCACCTCGAGCCACACTCCCAAAAATCAAAGGTGCGCACCAATCAATCACAAAGTAATAGAATGGCATACGAAGAAGTGTGTCCGATAGGAGTAGCGACCTCATTAGCCCGTTGATTGCTCCTGTTTTAGCCACCTTATGCCAACTCACGGGAGTCAGGTCCACATACATACCTCAAAGGATGTCGCCACTATCCTACTTCATTTTGGAATCTCCATCGCATATACGGTTGTTAAAGTGGTTTTCGGAGCTGGAAGAGAGTATGACAACTTCCGATCCCGGACTCTTTAACAACCAAATGTTATTATAAACCGTGGTTATAAATTTCAAAATGGTTTATATTTCAAATCAAAACATATTCATTTAAACCATTCAAATTCAATGTCAGTATCTTTCAAAATATAATAATATTCATTTCTAAAGTTGTAGCATTTCTAAGTTCATTCAATTATAACAATTTCAAAAAAAACATATTGTATTATAGCATTCGTAGCACTTGGAAAATGTGATAATACATAAAAATATTGTCTTTTCAGAAACAACAGCACTTAGAAAACGTTACTGTAAATATACTAGTATTTCAGAAAACAGTACATTTTCAGAAATAGCGGCATTTAGAAAACGTTACTGTAAGTATAATAGTATTTCAGAAAACAGTACACTTTCAGAAAAAGCGCACTTAGAAAACGTTACTGTAAGTATAAAAGTATTTCAGAAAACAATACATTTTCAGAAACAGCAGCACTAAGAAAACGTTACCGTAAGTATAATAGAATTTCAAAAAACAATACATTTTAAAAACAGCAGCACTTAGAAAACGTTACTGTAAGTATAATAGTATTTCAGAAAATAGTACATTTTTAGAAACAACGACACTTAGAAAACATTACTGTAAGTATAATAGTATTTCAGAAAACAGTACATTTTCAGAAACAGCAGCACTTAGAAAATGTTACTGTAAGTATAATAGTATTTCAAAAAATAGTACATTTTCAGAAACAGTAGCACTTAGAAAAAGTTACTGTAAGTATAATAGTATTTAGAAAACAGTACATTTTCAGAAACAGCAGCACTTAGAAAACGTTACTGTAAGTATAATAGTATTTCAGAAAACAGTAAATTTTCCGAAATGGTAGCACTTACAAAACACTACCTTAAAACCACAGCAATTTGGAAATGCTTCCAATACAAAATTAAGATTTATTATAACAATTCAGAAACATTATAATTTCAGTTTTTCACCATTTTAACTTATAAAACATACCTCACGTTTCAGAAATATTTATTTGGATAACATTTAACTTATGATTAAATGAAATAAAATTTTATAAATAAAATATCCAAATTAAACCATAATTCATTTATTAAGTCAAATGTACATTAATTTACTTAACTTTTATCTTAACAATTAACTTGATACTTTATTTTAAAAGTACCCATTTCATAAATAAAAATTCTTATTACTAAGTTAAGCTTAAAATTTCCATTTGGAAACTAAAATTTTCAATTATCAAGTTAAGTCATATTTTAAGTTACATTTTAAACCATTTATTTACTTATACATTTTAACTTATAGAAAATCACTATAAAATTTATTCAAATCATTTAAATCCAATTTAAGTTAAAATTTCATATTTTAAATTTCAAAAATATTTAACAATTTTCAAAAAATATTAAAAATTAACCACGGGTCTATACATAATTTTCTAATCTAAGTCAAGTGATACAGATATGTATCATTTCAATCCGTAATTTAAATTAAAAAAATCCGGGTTTTATCATTCAAACCCGCAATCCTAAGTCAAATAAAATAAAATAAAAATCGGTTGAGCATATCATTTCAGCTCATAACGATTTTTCCTTATTCTAATGCTCGTTCGGGTATGTATCATTTCAACCCATAGTAATCCTATACTAATAGGGAGCTTGCAGTGTGAGAGCAGAAAATAAATAAACAGTATAATATGGCATATCATATCAGGTGATGTAACAAACACATATCAGGTTATAACATCATGAAATATCATGTCACATGCATATATAAATTACTATCATATCATCAACTACAATTCACATGCCATTTTTCACAATTATATAAGTACAAAGTTGAGAGTGATAAACTCACCTTCTAAAGCTGGAGATAACAATTCAAGACACACGAATAAACTTTAAAAAGCACAACAAAGAACGAATCAGATTCGAGTGGATGGAGAGCCAAGATTCAAGTCTTGTAAACAAACAAATATGAATATACATAAGTATATAATTCAACACCATATTATAAATCAAAAAAATGAATAAATATGGATCAAAGGAAATAAAATTTGGCCTAACCAAACAAGTAGGCTCGGCCACCACGCAAGTAGGCTTGACCATCACCAAAACAAGCTCGGCCATGATTGGTTTGAGGCATCTAGGCTCGGCTATGGTCACATAAGTGCATGGCTATGGCAAGAATATAAAGAGATTGGCAATTTCAAAGCAACAGGAAGGCAAAAGGTCAAAGGCATGTGACTATTGGGTTTGGCCCTAGGCTAAAGTAGCTCGGCCATGGGCTAGGCTTGGCTCAGGTCTGGTCTGGTCACAGCCAGAGGGTAGGTATTGGTCACGGCAAGGGCTGGAATTGGTGGAATTGGTCAAGGTTACAGGGAGAAGAGGTGGTGAACATAGGGGGTTCGACTAGGGTTTCATCAAGGTTTTTGAGGGGGAATTAATCAAGGGGTCACGACCATGGTAGGGGAGATGGTGCTGGTGGTGCTAGCCGTACAGAAGGTGGTGGTGGTGGAGGAAGATGGTCGATAAGGGCTAGGGGATGGTGATGGTCGAGCATAGCTTTGAGGAGAACAAAGAAAAAGAAAAGAGAAAAAGGAAAACATGAAGCCATGGAAGAAACTTACTGTAATATTTTTGTTCAGGAGATGAAATGAGAAGGAGATGGAGATGAGAAACATTTGTACGTTACGTGAGAAAAGAATGAACGGCTAAGAAATAGAAAGGTCTTGAACGGCTAGAGAGCAAAAGTCACAATTTACATTAAAGAAAAGAAAACATATGTCTCTTGAATTTCCTAAGCCCAAAATCAAATAAAAGAAAATAGAAAGTAAATAATGGAAAAATAAAAATAAACAAAATAGAAAATATAAATAGAAAATAAACAATGAAATACAGAAAATAATCGTGTGTAAAATGCTGAATTTTATCGAGTTTTAAAAGTATAAAATAGAATTTGACGAAACGAAAAGCAGAACCAATATCAGAACCAAATATAGTTTCAAAGAAAAAGATTAGAATTCAAAAATTCAAATTTAAAAATTTCAACTGGAAGTCAAAGTTTGACCACAGTTGACCAAAATATAAATTTTTTAGAAAATATTTATTTTATTCTATTTGGAAAATAAATTATAAACAAAGTCCAAAATTACATTGGAAAATTCCAAAATTTCAATTTTAAATGATTTAAAAATCAAAGTTTTCAAATAAATTGAATTAAAATATTTATTAAAATTATGGGTTGTTACACTCTCCCTCACTCAAAACTTTTCGTCCTCGAAAAGCAGCGAGACACGGAATGCAAAGAAAGATAAGATAGAAAAAGCAAATAGTACCTGAAGCAAACAATTTTAGGCTCGAAGCGCGCATGCTCTCCTCCATCTCCCAGGTACAATCTCGATCATCTGTACTCCACTGCACTTTGACCAGGTTGATGGATTTCCTTCTCAGCTGCTTCGTACCTCTTTCGATGATACGAAGTGGCTTCCTCTCGACAGTAAGGCTAGGTTCAATATCCAAACTCTCGAGAGCAGAAGGCTGGACAATCAAAGATGGATCATGCAGATATCGACGAAGATGCAAAACATGGAATAAATTACGCACTCCGAAAAATTTCTCAGGAAAATCCAGACGATAAGCTAAAGAACCAATCCACTTAGAGATATGGAAAGGACCTATGAACCTAGGAGAAAGCTTCCCTCATCTTCCACTTTATCAAATTATTTTTAAATTTAATCCACTTAATATCTTATCACATATATTAAGTATATTTACTCTTATCATAACAACTCAAGTTTATTTATAAATTCCTTTAACACCATTTTATATTGTATATTATTCAATTACATGCCTAACTTCTAAATAATCAGGTAAGTTATATTGGAATGCAATTTAGTATTATATAATTAAAAAATTTCAATTCAAATATTTCAAGTCCAATTATTTATCCAAAATTTTGACTTCAGTTTATAATTGAAATCATCGCTGAATCGTAGATTTAAGAAATTAAATCTCCAGTTTATCTCAAACAATACATATATGTGTGTGTGTGTGTGTACTATATATCAGATCAAATCAAATCTAAAATCATACACACACACACACACACACACACACACATATATATTAAATCAAGCCATACTTACGAAAGTTAAATAAATTTATTATTACATTTTTTCAGGTCTCTCCTCTTCGAAACCCGAAAATAAATGTCGATGATGTGGCCGCCATCACCTTAATTATTTTCCAATGACATAAGAGAAGAGCATAGATCTAAATATTATAAAATTTATATTCAAACATACCTTTAAATAATATACATTTTAAAACATTAAACCAAAGTTTGAAATCACCGGAATTTAATTCTAAAATCCACAATTAAATTCATTTAAATTCCAAATCAGTTTATGAACCATGCTTTACAATTTTATTTATTTATCATGTGTAAATAGTCATTGGCTTTCAAAACAATTAATGAAATCAAATATTATCATTTCAACAACCCATTCAGTTAACTAATAAATTTCAACTCAATTTAGTTTTCAATTTCCATAATTTCAAAGTTTAAAATATTCCATAATTTCAAAACTAAATTTTTGATAATTCCATTTATATCAAATTCAATTTACTATTATTTAGTTTTGAAATATTTACTTAATAAATTCAATATTATTTGAATAAGACTTTTAAACTTCAAATAACTGAATATTCCTTCAATTTATTTAAACTTGATATATTCATTTAAAAAACCTTAAACAAAATCAAGTTATAAAATCATATCCTTTAAAATCTCAAATTTAATAAATTTCAAATCAAACTTATTCACATCCTATAAAAATAAATTTTCAATAGATAATATAAATCTATAAAAGCATTATATATATAAATCATATAAAATTAATTCATTTACCCAATTTGGAGACAATATTGTGTCAGTTTGCTTTGTTCAAGTGTTTTGGAAATCCTATCGATATCGCTGATCAGACGAACCGATCAAAAATCCAAATCAACATCAACAATTCAAACAACACAATATATAAAACAATTTAATATTAATACAAATACACTCCCTCACTCGATGATTCTAGAATATATTTCAAATAAGGATAGAAATTCAAATTTGGGAGATTCTAATCAAAAGAATTCAAAGATAAAATGAGATAGATAAAGGATTAAGATAAGGTTAAAACAAAGATCGAAATAATACATGATAACTATTGTTATAGGTGAATCCAACAAGATGGAGATGATCTTCCCAAGACCCTCCATAATCAAGAACACAAGCACGAAGAAGATCCTCGAGAATCTGATTCACTTATTCCATTTGACCGTCAGTCTGTGGATGGTAAACAGTGCTTAGATTCAGGTGAGTACTTAAAGATTCCTGAAAAGCTCTTTAAAACTGACTGGTAAAGATGGAATCTCTATGAGGATGAACAATCTCCCTCATATAGATTTGTGCCAGACAAGAAGCAGAATGGGTAGACTTGATCGAAATGAAATGAGCTGACTTGGTCATTCTATCCACAAAGAGAGAAGAGAAGAAGACTTACATTGATCGTAACAATCCTGACTGGATCAACAGAAACTCCATTACTAGAAACAATGTGCCCGAGAAATCGGACTTCATCCCTCCAGAAATGGCATTTCGAGAAATTAGCCTTCAACTGATGATTTCCAAGAGTCTTCAGAACAAATTTCAAATGCGACTCATGCTCATCCCTTGACTTAGAGAAGACAAGGATATCATCAACAAAGACTAGATTAGATATGATAAGATAAGATCAGATTCAACTTGAATTGAATATCCTAAACACAGAAATTACTAACAAGGTGGATAAGAGAAAGGAAGAAGTTAAAAAAAATTTGATTTTAAAACAAGAAAATTTATATCAAAATAATTTTTTGAAAAATCCTTTGAAAATCATTTTATACTTTAAAATATGTTCTCTCACAAAGAAATGATTCTAAGATTGATTTCACTCATTCTAGGCTATTTCTACCCTATCTCTAATGAGTTTTTGCTCCGCAAGCTAAGGTTTGCCTAAAACCTGGCTCTGATACCGAATGTAACGACACACTATTTTGGACCATTCAAATCGACAATAAAACCACACATGTTGGACTTGAATAATTCAAAACAAAAGATTGTAAAATAATTTAGAGCAAATAAAACTAATCACAGAATCATATACACAGATAAATCAGAATAACTCGCAGCGGAAATAAAAATAATCATAGTGGTTCATGAAGCTACTACAACACAGTCACAGAACAAGTACAAAATCCAGAGTCTGAAAAGCAAATACAACAGAAATCCCAATACATATATGTCCACTAATACATAAGCTGAGTAGAAATACTGAATGGAAATGGATAACAACTAGATAGATAGGTAATCTTCAGCAAATTCTTTAGCTCCAGAAGGTGAAATCCGAAGCTGATACTCAGGCTGACCCAGCATAAAGAAAACACAAAACACTCGAGTCAGGACATACATACTTATACAATGTAAACCAACTCAAGTGAACTGTAATAAATTGCACAAGTAACTTAAAGGATGCATGGGACCGTCCATCCTTTAAGGATATGTTAAACTATTTACTACGTAGTAATATAAGTTATTATAATAATGCCTAAGGTAAAGTAAACATACTTAAAAATAGTGTTAAGGCTTTACATTTTCCACCTTAACACATATATAGTGCACGTAGTCTATACAGTATCATAGTCCCTCTTGATCGGGAAGCCACCAGAGCATACTCCATAGGTACGACACAAATCAAAACTCATACAACGCACGCTAGGGTAGGTGACACGGTACAACTAGGCAATGCCAGGGTAGACATACCAATTGCACTTCCAGACCAGTGGTAACGCGTAGCAGCTACTACCGTCCACCTCGAGCCACACTCCCAAAAATCAAAGGTGCGCACCAATCAATCACAAAGTAATAGAATGACATACGAAGAAGTGTGTCCGATAAGAGAAGCGACCTCATTAGCCCGTCGATTGCTCCTGTTTTAGCCACCCTTATGCCAACTCACGGGAGTCGGGTCCACATACATACCTCAAAGGACGTCGCCACCATCCTACTTCATTCCGGAATCTCCATCACGTACACGGTTTTTAAAGTGGTTTTCGGAGTTGGCAGAGAGTATGACAACTTCCGATCCCGGACTCTTTAACAACCAAACATTATTATAACCCGTGGTCATAAATTTCAAAATGGTTTATATTTGAAATCAAAACATATTTATTTAAACCATTCAAATTCAATGTCAATATCTTTCAAAATATAATAATATTCATTTCCAAAGTTGTAGCATTTCTAAGTTCATTCAATTATGGCAATTTCAAAAAAACACATTGTATTATAGCATTCGTAGCACTTGGAAAATGTGATAATACATAGAAATATTGTCTTTTCAGAAACAGCAGCACTTAGAAAACGTTACTGTAAATATACTAGTATTTCAAAAAATAGTACATTTTCAGAAGCAGCAGCACGTAGAAAACATTACTGTAAGTATAATAGTGTTTCAGAAAACAGTACATTTTCAGAAACAACGGCACTTAGAAAACGTTACTGCAAGCATAACAGTATTTCAGAAAACAATACATTTTCAGAAACAGCAGCACTTAGAAAACGTTACTGTAAGCATAATAGTATTTCAGAAACAATAGCACTTAGAAAACAATACTGTAAGTATAATAGTATTTTAGAAAACAACACATTTTCAGAAACAATAGCACTTAGAAAATGTTACTGTAAGTATAATAGTATTTCAGAAAACATTACATTTTCAGAAACAGCAGCACTTAGAAAACATTACTGTAAGTATAATAGTATTTCAAAAAACAGCAGCACTTAGAAAACGTTACTGTAAGTATATTAGTATTTCAGAAAACAGCACATTTTCAGAAATGGTAGCACTTAGAAAACATTACCTTAAAACCACAGCAATTTTGAAATGCTGCCAATACAAAACTAAGATTTATTATAAAAATTCAGAAACATTATAATTTCAGTTTTTCACCATTTAACTTATAAAACATACCTCACGTTTCAGAAATATTTATTTGGATATCATTTAACTTATGGTTAAATAAAATAAAATTTTATAAATAAAATATCCAAATTAAACCATAATTCATTTACTAAGTCGGTACATTAATTTACTTAACTTTTATCTCAACAATTAACTTAATACTTTATTTTAAAAATACCCATTTCATAAATAAAAATTCTTATTACTAAGTTAAGCTTAAAATTTCCATTTGGAAACTAAAATTTTCAATTATCAAGTTAAGTCATATTTTAAGTTACATTTTAAACCAATTATTGACTTATACATTTTAACTTATAGAACATCACTATAAAATTTATTTAAATCATTTAAATCCAATTAAAGTTAAAATTTCATATATTAAATTTCAAAAATACTTAATAATTTTTAGTAAATATTAAAAATTAACCACGGATCTGTATATAATTTTCTAGCACTTACGGGTATGTATCATTTCAACCCATAGTGATCCTATACTAACAGGGAACTTGCAGTGTGGGAGCAGAAAATAAATAAATAGTATAATATGGAATATCATATCAGGTGATGTAACAAATACATATCAGGTTATAACATCATGAAATATCATATCACAGACATATATAAATTACTACCATATCATCAACTACAATTCACACGCCATTGTTTCACAATTATATAAGTACGAATTTCGAGAGTGATAAACTCACCTTCTAAAGTTGGGGATAACAATTCAAGACACACGAATAAACTTTAAAAAGCACTACAAAGAGCGAATCAGATTCGAGTGGATGGAAAGCCAAGATTCAAGTCTTGTAAACAAACAAATATGAATATACATAAGTATATAATTCAACACCATATTATAAATCAAAACAATGAATAAATATGGATCAAAGGAAATAAAATTTGGCTTCACCAAACAAGTAGGCTCGGCCACCATGTAAGTAGGCTTGACCATCACCAAAACAAGCTCGGCCATGATTGGTTTGAGGCATGTAGGCTTGGCTAGGGTCACACAAGTGCACGGCTATGACAAGAATACGAAGAAATTGGTAAGTTCAAAGAAATAGGAAGGCAAAAGGTCAAAGGCATGCAACTATTGGGTTCGACCCTAGGCTAAAGTGGCTCGGCCACGGGCTACTCTTGGGTCAGGTCTGGTTTGGTCACGGCTAGGGGGTAGATATTGGTCACGGCAAGGGCTGGAACTGGTGGAATTGGCCTAGGCTACAAGGAGAAGAGGTGGTGAACATAGGGGGTTCGACTAGAGTTTCATCATGGTTTTTGAGGGGGAATTGATCAAGGGGTCACGGCCATGGTAGGGGAGATGGTGCTGGTGGTGCTAGCCATATAGGAGGTGGTGGTGGTGGAGGAAGATGGTCGAAAAGGGCTAAGGGATGGTGATGGCCGAGCATAGCTTTGAGGAGAACAAAGAAAAAGAAAAGAGAAAATGGAAAAGAGTATGACATGGAAGAAACTTACTGTAATGTTTTTGTTGAGGAGATAAAATGAGAAGGAGATGGAGATGAGAAACTTTTGTATGTGACTTGAGAAAAGAATGAACGACTAAGAAATAGAAAGGTCTTCAACGGCTAGAAAGGAAAAGTCACAATTTACATTAAAGAAAAGAAAACATATGTCTCTTGAATTTCCTAAGCCAAAATCAAATAAAAGAAAATAGAAAGTAGAGAATGGAAAAATAAAAATAAACAAAATAGAAAATAGAAATGAAACAGAAAATATAAACAGAAAATAAATAATGAAATACTGATAATAATCGCGTGTAAAACGCTGAATTTTATCAGGTTTTAAAAGTATAAAACAAAATTTGACGAAACGAAAAGCAGAACCAATATTAGAATCAAATACAGTTTCTAAGAAAAAGATTAGAATTTAAAAATTCAAATTTAAAAATTTCAACTATAAGTCAAAGTTTGACCACAAGTGACCAAAACATAAAATTTTCAGAAAATCTTTATTATATTCCATTTGGAAAATAAGTTATAAACAAAGTCCAAAATTACATTGGAAAATTCCAAAATTTTAATTTTAAATGATTTAAAAGTCAAAGTTTTCAAATAAATTAAATTAAAATATTTATTAAAATTATGGATTGTTACACACCTGCTCCAAGCTCCTCCAAAATGAGTCTGCGGAAAAACCTGAACTACTTGGCTGCCCATTCAAATTTGAGCCGCTAAGAGTTTAGGAAAAGAAAATAATCTCTGGGTCAGACATGGTTCTGGTGTGAGTAAAGCATACATTTTAACTTTATAAAAACCATTAAATCAAAGGTATCTCGTAAGAACACGCCACACATAAACACGGACGGGTTTTTACCTTGCGATAATCAAACATTTTCTATAGAAAATCCATTGGTATTATAATAATGTCTAGGGCCAAAATAAAATATAAATATAGCTGAAATGCTTACATCTCATATTTCAACATAGTTGGGCACAACTAAGTCCGTACAACGCTTATTGGAGAATGGATTTCATACAATGACTGGGCTATTGGGGTACCGTCTGCCACTATGCATCTCTAGATGAAATAACACCGAGGACCTCGTCAAGATCCCCTGCCAACATAAAACTTGCCTACCACTTGACTAGTAGTACCGAATATGATCACCCCTTGGTTAATGGTCCCCGAAGCATACAATGAGAGATGATATCGACTCTAGATAATGATGATCATACACTAATGGGAGCGACACACTTAGCCCTGCTGCATCTCCCCTATTTTAGTCATTCCCAATTGATGAGGCTTGAGGCTATGTTTTACCTTTTATACAGCACTTCCCACTTAGAATGCTAACAGTGCCCTCCAAGGAGCAATGCAATGCCAGCGTTCATCCATACAAGTTGTTTAGGATATGAAAAAACCAAAAGCAATACTTCTACTAAATCCATTTTGGAATCATCCTCAAGATTAGTAACAAACAGCCCTTGCGCTTCAAAAATCAGTCTTCAATTCCAGACTCTTCGGGATGTCTTCAATTCCAAAGGCTTGAGTTGGATCGAAGTGGTTTTCGGATAACATACCTGATCTCGATCTCTTCGAAACAACTTTTGATAATTTTCGATAAACTCAACCTCGATTCTTTAGGAAATAAACAGTCAGAGATAAGAGCAAAGATCAACTCTAACCGTTAGTGGATGGATTTCCTTATCATTTGTCCTAGCAGAATGAAACAAGGTTTATACACATAGTATAACATCATCATAGATGACTATGCCATATAACTCATGTGTTTTTCCTAAATATTTCTAGAGCTACGCTTTGAGTCTAAATTCGATAGTCTGTTATATAACTATCAAATAACATACAATAACCAAATCCATTTGAGATTTTATTTATCCATAGAAACCACAATGCCTTAAAACAAATCTTTATTTAATAAATATCTTTCAAAAACACTTGTCTAAAACATTTATATACTTATCTTTCTGATATAAGTATATTCATAAAACGTTTGCGAATAACTTCTTACTTCCAAATCATGTTAAAAAAGGATTTAACAAATGTTGTTTAAATTGGCAGTAAGGACAACCCTAAACACCATCCTCTCGGTGTTAAGTGTGGTATGGATGTTCCATGCTATCATTTTAAAAAGTTAGTTTAGAGAAAGCCAGATCTCAAATTCTTTTTTTATACTTCTTTCGATAAATCCTTTTTAATCAAATCTATTTCATTCATGAAATCTCTTTTACTTGAAATCCAGATCAATTTCAGAATACTTTCCAACTTCCAAAATTCATTTATAAAACCCTTTTATAAATATTCAAAATCAATTATAAAACTTCTTTACAAACCTTTCTTGTTTTAAACAACTTCTTAGATAACTCTAAATCAAATTAACTCCCGTTAATAAGAAAATCCATTTTATAAATCACTTTTATTTATGAAATCTTCTTTGCTTAAAACTTCAATCCATTTACCCAAAACACTTTATAAATTTCCAAATTTCTTTATAAACTCTTTGTAAAATCTTCTTTTTACAAACATATAAATCATTTAGAAAACTCTTTGTAAACTTCTTTTTATTACATTGAACCATTTCCATTAGTTAAAATATCTTTAATAAAATCATTGACAAAATCATCCTTTAAAGAACTTGTTTAAAATGGAATAATTTTGAAATGGTTTAAAAAAAAAATGAAATACTTATTTTTACAAAATAAAACAGAGGCTTAATGACTACGATGGTGATTTTAATTTGGTTTACCTATCCAGTACTCGTGGGTATCACACAACAACAGACATGTAAGGGATCAATACTTAATAATCAATCCACATGAGTGAATATCCATGTTCTTACAATAGCAGAATGGTGTCTTGATCTGCTAATAGATATCATTTAGTTATCCTAATCATATGGGGTTACTTAGGGTAAGTGACACAAAAATCCCTTGATTTAAAAAAAATTTGAAAATAAAACAGTTTAAAACAAAACTGATTACTCAAACCTAAAGCGATTTTAAAATAAATTAAAACCCTTGTAAATGAGAATCAAATCCTTGTTTAATAGTACTTAAACTCTAATAAAAATTAATTAAACCTTACTAGGATATAGTTAACTTTTATTAAAGATTAACTAACTAAAACCCTTTTTAAAATAATAATTAATTAATAATTATCTTAAATAAATAATTAAATAATAAATAAATTATAATTAACTTTAGTTAAGTAGAAAATCATGATTAACTTAATTGATTAACATTTAAGTTTAAAAACCATTATTAACAAATGGTTAAGTACTAATTACCTTTATTAACTAATTAATAATTAAATAATCATTAAATAAATAAATAAATAATTAATTAAATTGTTGTTCTCTAATTGCTAAATTAATGTTAGAAAACATTTCTAAAAAGATTTCTAAGTAGAAACAAGTTTGGATTAGAAAACTAGTTAATTTTTTTGAACTGTACGTATAACGACTATCGCTATATGGACTCATAATTTTCAAAACTTGAAATTTGATTTTCTAACTTTTAAAACTTTAACTTTGAACTCTTGTCTTCTTTAAAACATGAAAATAAACTTTGAAAGCAAAATCAAAGATTTAAACTTGAAAACATTTTGTTTTGAAACAAAACAACTTTTCGACAAAAAGAAGGATTTCTAAATCGGTTTTGGTTAGCGAATCGCTATCTTCATTTCATAAACCTTCATATAATACATACAACATTCAATCAAATTATCATACCATAACATTATAGAACCATCATAAATGAAGTATTATTTCACAATGCTAACTAACTTTTCCAATATTCAAGGTATAATCTTCATCGCCTACTCAAACTTCGGCATAAGCAATCAACACCAAATCAGCTTATAGGCATTCATAAACCACATATAACATTACTACATACTTAAGTTACATTTTAACTTATACATTTATGATTTTAAAAAATTAGTAACTTGAGTTTTAAAAACATGAACTTTACTCACCAAACTTTCACTAAAACTTGAATTCGACCTAGATCTTGGTATTAACTTGCAAATAAGAAGACTTTGGATGCTTTTATACCTAAAATAGGCTCGGCCATGCATGTGTTTGGGCACAGCCATGGATATTTTAGGGTGGATGGGCTTGCAACTTGGAAGAGGTGGTGTTGTAGTATATGCAAAAATGGTTTGGTGGACCAACGAGGAAATTTTGAATAAAAAAGGTGATTCTCTTGCTTTAAAATTTATGCAGAGAAGCCATGGATATATATTTTCAAGCATTTAGGAATTTGAAAGTGGAGAAGAGGATTGTAAAATGAAAATTAAGGAATGGAAGGAGTATTAATAGGCTTAGGAAAATATTTTAAAATATAAACTCCTTATAATTAAACATATACACATGCATGCACACCATACCTCCCCCTTCTCTTGTACACATTACCCCTCCTTCTAGGCCATGTTGTAGGGTACTTAAGGTATGACATAGGAATTGAATATACATAAGTGTGTTTATATGTATATATATGCCTTCTATTAGTTACATCTAAGCTTAGGTATAAATATGTATAAGTTAGTATACATAAGTATGCTTAATTAATTCTAATCCTAACATATATAAATGTGTGCATGTTACACCAAGCGTGCACAACGTTCCCGACGACTTTCAGGTAATGAAAAGTCGAAATTTTGAAAAATGTTCTTCGGTCACATTTTCTATTTTTATTTGAATATATATATATATATATATATATATATATATATTAGTAAACAAAATTTGAAAACTATTTTATCATCATTATTAAATAAGTAAAATAGGTTTATTTGCTAATAAAAGTCCATTTATTGATTATATAAAATAAATTTAAATAGACTATTTTAAAGTGGCAAAACTCTGAGCCGTTAGAAATTTGTTTTACCATTATTTGTTATTATTTAAAAGAGTTATATTTTAAGTATATAACCTATTATTTTAATATTTAAAATTTATTGAACATTCGCAAATTAAGGCTGCAAAATTTCGGATCGTTACATATATGTCATACATAAACCTTTGGCCAAAAAAATTAGTTTTTTTAACTTGCGACTTTAAAATTTATTTACTTTTTTTTATTGAAAAAATTTCCATATGGAAATTGATTAAAACATATACAATTTTTTAAAGTTTAATTTCACAACATTTAAATTTCTTGTTCATTAAAAAAATATATATGCATTATAATATATATTATAAATTAAGTTAATACATTATATTTAAAATATATATTTATATATGACTTTATACATTAATATATATATGTATGTATGTATGTATAAACTTATTTTATTTCGTATTATTTTTGTACACATGAATTAATAAATTATACATATATAAACACATACACATTAAAATCAAATTTTGTTTAAAATCTCTTTAATACTTTATTTAAATTCGAATTTTTTTCTTTTTTGGTTGCAAGCTATATACACACATATATATTAAAAAGAATAATTACAATACGTGTGTGTGAGCGCACACAAATATATATATATATATCTTTGTGTGTGTATGTATAATCATAAATAGAGTAGATAACTTGAATATAGCTTAATTATTACACATTGAATGTGTAATCAATTGACTCCTTTGAATCTGTATTCAAATATTCCAAAGAGGCTGCCTAACTTAAGCACTATTGACAGTTGCTAAATTTAATTCAATTGTGTATTTTAACTTTTGAATTAATGGAGGACGATGGCTGCAAATTTCGGCTAGAAATGGGTTAGAGAGGAGGCTTAAAGGATATAGCGGCAAATGAGGGGTTAAGGCTATTTACAAAGCAGAGAGATAGTGGAGGGAAAAAAGGATATGGATCTACTATTTCCTCTTCCTATTTCAAACCTTCTGAATCAAAATTTACCCCTTATTCCACCATGTATAGCTAGCCATACCTGACCCTTAATGGGCATCTATATTGATTCAAGCATGATTATAAAATTATATATTTATATCTAATTTAAACGTGCATCGATATCGTATATCGTTACGTGTATATACAACTTTCATATATACACTATTTTCAGCACTAATAAACACAAATAAAATAAAATTTTATAATTAATATTTCTCAAATTTTAATTAATTTAATTAATTATGAGAATTGTAATTTAATTAAATCAGATGGTAGTCAGAGTATTCAACATTTTGGTTATGTGACTTTTAGGTGTAGATTCATCCATATATATAATATAGAACAATTTGAATATTGATGTTCACATGTCATCTTAACTAGTGGTGTGAATTATGGCCAAATTTGTGGCTTACATAGCTGTGGTAAAATCTAATTTGACTTATTTTAAGCATTACCTCGTAGCAACATTTATTTACACCCGTTTTCTTCGTTAAAACTATATCATAATATAACCTATGGAATTTGATAATTGTTAAAATTCCAATATCATTCACATTCAACTTACATTAGTCCAATACAAATTCCTTTGTTCAATAATAACAATTATTATTAGCCGCACTACTTTGACCAAAGACTTTAACTTTTTGTTTACTTTAGTTGGGATGATATAACCTTAATAACCAAGGAGGAAAATTCTCTGTTGAATAGTATTTCACTTCCAATGCTTGCATTAGAACCAACTATAATCATTCGATGGATGTCATGCCACAATTTAACTATAATCAATGCGCAGTTTCCACATTGTAGCTCGACGGTATTCTCAAATCGAGAGAATTGTGTAATATTGTCACATTGATATTTTATCTTTCAATTTAGCTGTGTTAAACAAAAAACTATCGAATGAGTCATTCTGTTGTTATCCAATAACTATCAGTATGTAACCCTTCGGTGCCCTCAACAGCCATGAGTAAAACACTGTACACCATTTGGAAAGTGTTAGGTAATCCAGTCTCAATGGATGTGTTAATATCCACTCTCGATACATCTTGACTAAGAACATTTAAAATGATAGTTTATTTTCATCGTGATAAATTTATCATGATAACAACATGATATAATTACTATCACAAAACATATCATTGGTGGATTATCTATTAAATATACTTAAATCAGTTAATTAACTAATATACACATTATATAATAGAAAAAAATTGATTTCAAATGAGATTTTATTATAGAATTGGTAATTTATAATAAATTACGTAATTACCCCTAGGGCATAGCCCTAACTCTATCAATTTTCCTACTTGCGCTTGAGGATAATTATGGAATCTCTATCTGTAATGCCCTGTAAATCTAACAATAATTAGCTAAAAAGAAATTAACTAATAATCAGTAATGCCGAAAATAGAATTTTTTTTACAAACGTCTGAATTTGACTACGAAACTTATAACGTTGGGTTCATGGCGATTTTATGATCAATTTTCATATATAAAGCTTTTCGATCGGAATTCAAACGAAAAATAATTAACATTTGAATATTTAGAATCAGAAATATTATATATGCAACTAGGAAAGTAAATACATGTAATCGCTATTTGACGATCGGATATAATCTGAATCTTGCCGAACGACCTGGATTTGAAATAGAATGATCAAACGACTGGCATTGATTCGACCCTTATAAATACGGGCCTAACCCCTCACTTTTCTTCTCATAATTTCCAAAGCACGATGAGGCTCTACCATTTCCTTTTCTCCATAATTCTTAAATCCAAAATAAATTATAATCTATGTACATATGGAGAATAACCGAGGATAATAGAGAAAAAGAATAATATCAAATTGAATCGCCAAAGCCAAGGTAAATTATAACTATAAATCCAACTCTATATTAAATTCAAATATCTTTCCAGATCTAAATTTCTAATATGTATGTATGTGCTTGCGGTACACATTCCATTAGCGAGAAAAATAGAGTCAAACAAAGAAAATAGGGTTTAAATCTAGAGATTTGAAAAGCTTAAATGTGAGTGGGAAGTCATATATTTTTATATAATGTATTGGATTTATTTTGCTCTAATCTATTTCTTTTATGCTTGGATATAATTATTTGGAGTTGTAGGCTTAATTATATGTGTTTAATGAAATTTAAACCCATGTTTACATATTTTGTGAACTGTAAACCTAAATTGGAAAGTAATGATGTAAGTTATAGTCTCTAAATTAACAAGATCTTATAAACATTCCATATTACTGAATTTGAATGACATATGTTAGTTAATATGAAATAAAAGTTAATATAAATTGAATTGGGATTTAAGCGATATTTTAATTCTTTTGTATGTAGTGCGTTGCAATGTAAATTTCTATAAATTATCTGGTTTTATACACATGAATAAATGCGAACGTTTGAAATAACAAAGAATATGCCTAAATGAAAGACAAGTACAAAATAGGTATGTTTACCATATTTGTACTATCTACTTCAATAATAAAACAAAAACATAATTCCTTGTAATTTCAAACGTAACACAAATCCCCTTTTGGGTAAGTTATAGAAGTTTACAGTGTTAACAATTCCTTTTGAGAAAGATGTACTTCTAACACATTAAAATACAAAAATCCCTAGGTATAAACTAAAGATTATAAGTTGGGACAATAATAACAGTTTAAATGTAAAACTAATATATGTAATAAAAGACAAATTAGAAATTAAACAATAAGCGACGAAATGTAGGTAAATTGTTGAAATGAGTAAGTAATGGAGTTAGCAACAAAAGGAAGATAATATGAGATAAAAAGGAACAATAAATGGATATAATAATAAAAATGGGAAATTAGCGATAAAGGATATTTAAATATTTTAAGCTAAAAGTAAACGATAAATGACACTAAACTGATATTAATGAAACAAAAAGTAAACATATAAAATGCAAAGGAATATTATTAACAATTGGACATTGGAGGCATAATGAAGAAATAAGTATGAATATATATGTAGCCTCAAGTATGTGCTTATGACGGGCCTGAATTATTAAAATTAGCTAATATCGTCGATTAAATAAGAATGACATAATCATCAAATTGGGTTGGAGTGCGAGGCCGATAGTGTTACACAAACCTGCCCACCTTAAGGGGCTACCAGCAGTTGTGAATAAATTGTACTGATGTGAGACATCACCAACTGTAAGACTCATGGAATTTTACGTTCCCATATAGGTAAGGGAGTACCAAGAAGGACGGTTCGCTTAGGTCGAAGTGTCAAAGGATACAGAACGACGAGTATACACAATTGCGTGTGAAAACATGACTCTAGGTGTTTCTTATTTTCACAAAAACCATTTTTTAATATTTATGTTTTCCCCTTTTTTTATGAAGAGGGATCGAGTTTAGCAAAATCATCTTAGCACCATTTAACTTAGAAGATTGAAAATGTTATTGCCTTACTTTAAATCAACCACTTTTTAAAAAAAGATGTCAATTAGGATATACTTCATTATCGCCCATGAACCTTCCTATATACTAATTAAACCGCAGTTACTTGTGATCAAAATTTATTTTTGTTGAGACAAATAAATTTTCAAAAATTTCAATTTAATAACAAAAAACATATACTTATCCTATAGTGTTTCTTCAAAAGTAAATCAATATGCTAAAAAGAAAATTTCTTTTGAGATTTTTTTTGTTTTGAGTTTTGGAAAGAAAATGCAAAAAATAAACTATGAAAAATCAAAAATAAAGATGAGACTCCCCCCACACATAATTTTGATTATGTCCTCGCAGTCAATGCATGTTATAATGAGTGCAACGGGGGAAGATATGTATATATTTACAAAAGAGGGTTAACATTTCTTACTAGACGCGGTATGGCTCATAAAGAATCATGAGCTCATTCACCTAATCATACAACAACTCAAAGTTAGGTTTCTAAGGATGACCATTGACTTTGAAAATTGTTCCATCCCTGGGGTTTTGTATTTCTATGGCACCGTGTGGAAAAACAGTTCTTACCACAAATGGCCTGGTCCATCTTGACTTAAATTTCCTAGGGAATAAGTGAAGTCTAGAGTCATCAAAAGAACTTTTTGGTTTGGCAAAAACATTTTTCTTAGGATTAACTTGTCATGAAATTTTTTTGTTCTTTCTTTGTAATTTTTTTTTACTTTCATGCGCCTCGTTCCTATTCTCTTCTAATTCGTTGATTTGCAACTTTCTGTTTTCGCCAGCTTTTTCAAGATCAAAGTTTAAGTTCTTAATTTCCCATAATGCTTTGTGTTCGATTTCAATTGGTAAATGGAATGCTTTCCCGTAGATTAAACGAAATGGGACATCCCAAGGTTAGTTTTAAGAGCGATACGGTAAGCCCAAAGCGCGTCAGTCAATTTCTGAGACCAACTTTTTGATTTTTATTAATAATTTTCTCCAAAATTTGTTTTATTTTTCGATTTGAAACTTCAACTTGACCAAAAGTTTAAGGATGCCGAAGTGGATAACTTGTGGATTATCTAGTATTTTTTTATTAAAGATTCAAATGATCAATTACAAAAATGGGTTTCGATATCGCTTATTATTGTGTGGGTGTGCCGAACCTCGAAAAGATATTTTCTTTATGGAATTTCACAACAATTCTATGGTCATTGCTTTTACATGGAACAGCCTCGACCCATAAAGAGACGTAATAACAAGAAATAAGAATGTACAAATTTTCGAAAGAATTGGGAAATGTTCCTATAAAGTCAATACCTCAAACATCAAAGGTTTTGATTGTAAGAATCGGGTTCAAAGGCATCATATTTCGTTAAGAGATTCGTCCTACCATTTGGCAGTGATCGCAAGTTTTACAAAATGCAAATGAGTCTTTGAAAAGAGTGGATCAGTAAAAGCCACATTAAAGCACTTTTTCTGCGGTTTTCTTAGGACCGAAGTGACCACCACAAGCTTGGTCGTGATAAAATGAAAGAACACTTTCGATTTTATAATCCAGGATGCAATGTCGAATGATTTGGTTGGAAAAGTATTTAATAAGTATGGATCATCCCAATAGAAGTATTTGACTTGGGAAAGAAAGGTGCATTTGTGACGATCCAAATTTCGAAAGGTTTAAATCAACAATAATCCGCAGATGTCCAACTTAAACCATCTGAAACATAGATAACCATTGGGTTAAATAAGAAAAATAAGAAAAGAAGAAGAAAACAAATACAGAATCTCACAGCAGAATGATAAAATATAATAATCGCATTGTTCATGAAGCTGTTTACTATATATTTTATTAAAATCTATACACATTTATCAAAGTTATATATACACATCAGGAATAAATATTTAAAATAGCAAAATACCATGATACAGGGGGTAATAATGATAGTAATATACCAAAACTTCATCTTCGTCCTCCAGAGAAAATAATAGTAATATACCAAAACTTCGCCTTTGTCCTCTAGAGAATAGTCTTGAATATGCTGAAAAAACTCAGGACTGACCCAAGCATAATGAAAAGACAAAACACTTAAGTCGGGACTAAAATACTCTTATATAAGTCAAATCAATATCACAAATATGAGTGCAATAACTTAAGAGATGGTATGGGGTTTTCCATCTCCCAAGGATCCGTTAAACTATTTATATATAATAGTATACGCTATAATAGATAATGTCTATCAGTAAAATAAATCTCAAAATTGTGTTAAGGCTTTACATTACCTCCCTTGACGCATTTTTATAGGTTCAAAATCAAAGTCGTAATGGGCTAGCATAGGGATAAATATGACAAGGCACATGAGGCAATACCCAAGGTAGGATTCTATCTTTTGCCCCCATTCATGGCTGACCGCGACAATCAATCCCAACGAAAAGTGCACTCATTGAGTCAAAAACCACAATAGTAATACAAGTGTCAAGGCTATCCATCATTGTTCTCTTACTTCATTCTAGTAAACATCGCCAATTCAACCACTACATTCTGCGTATCATCCACTGTATACACAGTTGTCAAAGTGGTTTCAATATTGATAAAGAGTATGCCAATAAGAGGGCCCGGTCTCTTTAACAACCAAACGTCATTTTACACACCGGTTGATTCTTTTATATTTCAAAAACAATTAATACTTGACATCAAAATATTATATTCGCTTCAAAATCAAATCCATTTCGAAATCATTATATTTACTCAAAAATTCATATCCATTTCAAAATCATCATATTCGCTTCAACATATTTTACTTCAAAATGTCAATTCAGTTCGATACATCGATTTCACTTCAAAATTTGGTTCGAATTAAAATTTAGGTTATAACTTCACTTTAACCCAATTCGCATTTAAATCCAAGATTTAAATATAAACATTTCACCCTTTTGACCAGTTTGAATTTTTAAAAAATAGTTAAATAGTTTTAAAATAGTTAAATAGTTAAAATAGTTTAATAGAAAATAGTTTGAGTAATAAAAATGGTTTATATAACAAAATAATTTAGAAAATCAGTATAATTTGAATATTTAATGAATATAGATTTTAAATCGTTTATACTAAAAATATTCATTTAAAAATGGTTTCAAAGTCACACTGGATCACTTCCCAAATTTTTCGATTCGAATCAGTTCCAATTTCCATTTCAATTTAATCGATTCAATTCCGATTTCAAGTCGAATTTTACTTCGATTCCAAATAAATTTCAACTCTAATTCCAAATTAATTTCAATTCCAAATTAATTTCAATGCCAATTCCAAATAAATTTCAATTCCAATTTCAAATTAATCTCAATTTCAAATTAAAACCATTTCCAATTTCAAATTAAAACCATTTCGATATCCATTTCGAGATCGATTTCCAAAATATCGGTTCAAAACACTTAAATCAAATTTTCCTTCAATGTCCACTTTAAAATCCAAATCTTCAAATATTATTAAAATCCGAGTTCAATTTTGAAATATCATTTTATATCACCTTACTTAGCAATATTCAAAGTTCAAATAAAACTCAAATCTTTTAAAACAAATAAATTTCTAAAATTTACATCATATTTCGATTATAACTTTAAAAATCTCAACTTCGATTACTTAAATAATTTCGTTTGCCAAATTTAAATTTCAACATTTCGAGTTTCAATTCTAAATTAATTTGATTTCCATAAATTCGAATTTTTTTAAACCAAAATCATTTGGGTAATTTCAAATCAAAACTTTAAAATCATTTAATTTAACCAATCCAGTGTCCGTATATAATTCTCTATCCTATGGCCAAGTGAATCGATTATTTCAATTTAATTCCAGGGATGGATATATATCATTTCAATCCAAAATGAATGTCATAGGTATATATCATTTCAACCTATTTCTTAATTTATTCGAAATAGTTCAATTTACGGTTTTATACACTGTAAATAATATACAGGACAATAATATGATATATCAAAATAAATAAACTTACAAAATATAAACCAATAGCATCCATCACAATCAATCATCCAAACAGTCAATAAATCACCACAATTTCATAATTACCAATATCAGTGTTTTACGGGCAATTAAATTCTAATTTAATTTAACCGTCAATTCAAATTATATCAATAAATTCAGATGTCAATTTAAACATCAATTAAACTTATCAAACAACATTTAATAAATTTCAATCACTTCACAATGTAAATTTAACCAATATAAAAATTATTTCAGTCAATTGTGAGCGTATAAACACTCAAATTTTATTTTTCGTCGAATTAACATCCAAATAAAGGCCTAAATTTGAAAAGTCTTAGGATGCAGCCAAACTAGTTCCATAATGTCTGGAATTTCAATACGAACGCAACAGAGAAAACCCGCGTCGATCCGAGCTCGTATGCAAAAGGTATGGTGTTAGGAGACATACAAATTATATTATTATAAAATAAATAAATAATCATGTTACCTCCTTCTTCCATACACGTACAGCACCCTGGCATTAAGAACCCATGCACACAACACATTAAAAAAACGCACATAACACCAAGCGACTTGGCAATGATCAGCGATCACCAGCATATGCGGCACAACCTCCTCCACCAACTCGCCAATTTTCATCTCGTCATTCGCCGTCATTTTTCACAAATTCCAAGAAAACACATGCATGCTTCCAAGCCAAATTCTGGCGAAATCTGTGGCATAATAGCATATATCAACCATAAGGATTTTAAGAGCTCGCCGAGATATACAACTTTCCTTTTGGAATTTTTAGATTTCGTCGAATGGATTGAGAGATAAAGAAGAAAGAAGTTCGAGCAGTTTCAGCCATTAAAATACCGGCGGCTAGGGTTTTGAGAAATTAAAATAATAATAAAACTGTCTCAATTTGCGTGCATATTTATATAGTTAGGTCTAAAATCGTCCAAACTCCAATCAAGACATGCCGCCAGGCGTTTATAATGTTTTACCCCTACTCTAAACGCAATGAAACCAGTTTCGAGGTCTAATTCGATCGTATGTGGAAGATAACTTTTCAAAGAATTTATTTTATCGAATTCCTTAAATTAATTTCAACGCATTTCAAGCTCGCACATCTCGCACGGCCAAACGACAAGTCCGATCGCTACGAAACATAAAATCCTATAATAATTCACTATTAGGATCAGATGAAACTGGTTTCGTCGAAATCTATGACAGTTGTCAAAATGGCTATTTTTACTCGTTAATTACACTATAAAATTTTCGATTTTAATCATTCACATTTAAATCCAATTTTAAATAGTAACAATCTTAATTGTTGTTTATATAAAATTTAAATCAACTTACGTCATCATTTTTTATCATATTAAATTCAGAATTTAGTTATTCAAATAATTTCCAATATTAAATTTAAACAATTAAATTATTCAACAAATTACATTAATAACCATTTTTATTCAATAATCACCTTAAATTTAATAATTAAAAATAGCTAAAAACACAGATCGTTACATATACTCTCACTTAAAACTTTTCGTCCTCGAAAAGGTGTTAAGTAAAGAATTTAACATGCAATTTTTTTTAAATAGTCATCGTACAAAAGATAAGCATCTGATTTGCAAAACTATTATTACGCTTCTACAGTCCTACTACGCCACTCTGATCGGCTTATGGAATTTACAAGTTAGTTAACAAAACAAGTTATAATTTTTTTTAATAAACTTCAAAAAAAAAATTCTAACTCAACGATTTACGAAAAATTTCGGCAGAGTCTCCTTTGCGTGACTCAATCGAAAAAATTTACAATATAATATATAACACAAATATACCAATAGATATCAAATATATATCTCATCTCAATGATGAGGCATCCCGAATGGAAAAAATATAAAATCGCGATATGTAATTCGAGATACGTACCTTATTATTAATAATACGAGCGAGTTCACTCGTATTAAGCAAGCAAAACAACGTAATACGTAATCGAGCTTCAAAAGCTAGCATACGCCATCCATACCTACCAAGCACTCAAAACCGAATAAGCACATATATTTTAAGAGTAAAATCGATATATAACATGGATTATGCAATAACCATAAATGAATATAGCAAATGCAACAAACAAACATCCAACAAACAATATCCATCCGTCTTATTCATGGTAATACCAATTCGCACTTTCCAACGTCAATATTCGATTTATTATACTTCCATTTCCTATCAACATTAAATTGATTGACTTTTAATTCATTGACATTTATTTCATCTATATACAATTTGTTTGCTTTCAATTTATTCACATGGATTTTTTTCGAATTTAATTGGTTCACCTTAAATTTATTCACGTTCAATTGATTAACATTCATTTCCTTAATCATTCAATGGACTTATATTCATTTCATTCGCTTTTTATTTTACATTCAACTAATTTGGTTTCAATTCACTTTTATCCAACCAACCAATATTTATTGCATTCACATTTTATTGATTACAATTTAATGTTTTTAACTCAATCGATTTACTTTCAATTGATTAATATTTATTTTAATGACATTCATTTTATTATCATCTAATGATTTTCAGTCCGTTTAACATTGTTAAGTTAAATTTATTTCATTATCACTTAGTATTTTAATACTAATATTATTTATAAACTCTTTAAGTTTATTATAAACATTTTACAAAATTGCACTCATTTTTATTATTATTCCACAACTTAAGTTCATGTTAATTCATTGATTCAAACTCATATAATAAATTCATTTAAGTTAATTTTATTTTGTAACTCCAATTTATAATAATATTCTTTTTCACTATCAATTTTATTCAACTCCTTTTAGCCAAACTTTAATTTATATTTTATTCCCTTAACTTGTTTCATAATCAATTGGTTACCATTCAGTTTTTATTGAAACTCATTCTATTTTCATTTAATTTATTTACATCCAATTTAAACTCAGTTCAGTTGCTCAAATAAATTTTTACTTGCACTCATTTATTTAATTTAATCTCTTCCATACTTAAATTACATTTAATTTTAAAAATTCAAGTTCTTATTCATTTTTAATTCATTTTAGCTCAAGCGAAAATAATTCACTTTACTAATTTATTTAGTTTCACCTAGCATCTAATTCAATTTATTTAATATTAAGTTAAACTTCATTTCATTTAAATCCATTAAACATTTCATTTATTCTTATTCAAGTTACATTTTCTTATCATTCACATTCAAGAAATTTAAATTTGTTTTTAGCTTACTAATTCTCAAATATATACGTTATACAAATTAACTTCTTTTAAAACTTCATTTTATTATATATCTAATTCATTTCTAATACATTTTTTGTTGTGTTTAAGCTTCCATGAGTCAAACTATATTTTATTTACTTTATTTCACTAACTCATTTTAATCAACATTTCTTAGGTTATTTTTTTCATATCTTAAATTCAAATCTTCTTCTGTTCGCTTAACTAAAATTTTAACCATTTTTTATTTGGTTGTTTTTTCCTATTCAAATTTTTAAGTTATAAACTTATTTCTTTTCTATACTTTTTTCAATTATAAGTTCAAAACAATTTTCATATATTTATCTAATCATAATTGAATATATTTTTTCCACCATCAAAATTGTTTTAGTTGAAAATAAATTTCTTCTGGTAGAAAATCTCACTCAGAAACTCGAAAATGAATACTGGCGATGCTGCAATCATCCCTAGAATTTATTTCCCAGCTACTAAATGAGTTCAATGCTTTTATTTCTTCAAAAATATTTTCAAAATATATTATAGTCGAAACACTTTCAAATAATAATACTATTAATGTTGAAGGTTTCGAAAACAATTTTGAAAACAAAAGGATTTAAATTCTAAAACTCTTAATTTTCAACATCATTTATGTATATAAGATATATTATAAATATACTTATATAAATTTTCTCACCTTATTACCAAAGTATTTCACTAATTTACCACTTGGTCGTTTAATAAATTCTTATTTTAGTTTGATTTCATTCAATTTAATTATCAAATTCTTCCTAAAATAAAATTCTACAAGTTTTAGTTTTTTTTTTTCATTTTTTCAACCAATGATGATAATTAAATATTATCATACCCTAACAACTGTTTCATTAAAAATGTATCATTATATATATAATACAATTTAAGTAAAATTATTTCATTTGTCCAATTTTAAAATAATATTATGTCGACTTGCCTCGTTTAAGTGTTTAGAAATTCCTAGCGATAACATGACATCCCGTGCATGGACTAGAATTCATAAACACACAATATAAAATAATTTATTACACTAACAAGTACGCTCTCTTATATACACACACACACACACTCAAACAGACTCCTTCTAGGGGATTACTACCCTATCTCTAAATAGTCAAACCACCACAATGCCAAGGTTATCGCTAAACCTTCGCTCTAATACCAATTCTGACGACCCACATTTCAAAAGGTTTAAATCGACAATAATCCACAAATGTCCAACTTAATCCATCCGGAATGTAGATAATCAATGAGGTTAAATAAGAAAAATAAGAAAATAAGAAGAAAACAAATACAAAATCTCTAAGCGGAACGATAAAAATATAATAATCACATAACAGTACATGAAGCTGTTTACTATACATTTATTTAGAATCTATACACATTTATCATAGCTATATATACATCAGGGATAAATATTCAATAAAATAGAATAGCATGATGTAGGAGATAATAATAATAGTAATATACCAAAACTTCGCCTTCGTCCTCCAGAGAATAGTCTTCAATACGCTGAAAAATCTCAAGATTGATCCGAGCGTAATGAAAAGACAAAACATTCGAGTCAGGACTAAAATACTCTTATGTAAGTCAAATAAAAATCATAAATATGAGTGCAATAGCTTAAGACATATTACCGGATTTTCCATCTCCTAAGGATCCATTAAACTATTTATATATAATAGTATATGCTAAAATAGATAATGTCTATCAGTAAAATAAATATCAAAATAGCGTTAAAGCTTTACATTATCTCCCTTAACACATTTCTATATGTTCAAAACCAAAGTCGTAGTGGGCTCGTATAGGCATAAATATAATAAGGTACGTGAGGTAATGCCCAAGGTAGGATTCTACCATTTTACCCTTTCTGCCTGGTTGTAACCCATCCATAGCCGACCGCAATAATCAATCCGAACAAAAGGTGCACCCATCGAGTCAAAATACACAATAGTAATACGAGTGATCAACATTGCTAGAGGTAGCTAACATCGTTGGCCAGACATAGGCTCCTATTTTAGTCATTTTAATTATGACATAAGTGTTAAGGCTATCCATCATCGTTTTCTTTATTCATTCTAGTAAACGTTACCAATTCAACCACTACATTCTGGATATCATCCACTGCATACGTAGTTATCAAAATGGTTCCAATATTGATAGAGAGCATGCCGATAAGAGGCCCCGGTCCCTTTAATAACCAAACGTCATTTTACACACTTGTTGATTCTTTTATATTACGAAAACAATTAGTACATGATATCAAATTATCATATTCGCTTCAAAAATCATATCCATTTCGAAATCATTATATTTACTCAAAAATCATATCCATTTCAAAATCATCATATTCGCTTCAACATATTTTACCTCAAAATGTCAATTCAATTCGATACATTGATTTCACTTCAAAATTTGATTCAAATTAAAATTTATGTTATAACTTCACTTTAACCCAATTCGCATTTAAATCCAAGATTTGAATATAAATATTTCACCCTTTTCACCAGTTTGAATTTTTAGAAAATAGTTAAATAGTTTAATAGAAAATAGTTTGAGTAATTAAAATGATTTATATAGTAAAATAATTTGGAAAATCAAAATAATTTGAATATTTAAAGAATATAGATTTTAAATCAATTTTAATGAAAATATTCATTTAAAAACAGTTTCAAAGTCAAACTGGTTCACTTTCCCAATTTTTCGATTCAAGTCAGTTCCAATTTCCAATTCGATGTAATTGATTTAATTCCGATTTCAAGTCAAATTTTACTTCGATTCCAAATAAATTTCAATTCCAATTCCAAATTAATTTCAATTCCAGTTCCAAATAAATTTCAATTGCAATTCCAAATTAATTTAAATTCCAATTTCAAATAAAACCATTTCCAATTTCAAATTAAAATCATTTCGAGTTCGATTTCCAAAATAACGGTTCAAACACTTAAATCAAATTTTCCTTTAATATCCACTTTAAAATCCAAATCTTTATATATAATCAAATTCTAAGCTCAATTTTGAAATATCGATTTATATGCCCTTACTTAGCAATATTCAAAGTCCGAATAAAAGTCAAATCTTTTAAAACCAATAAATTTCAAAAATTTACATCTTATTTCAATTATACTTTAAAAATCTTAACTTTGATTACTTAAACAATTTCTTTTACCAAATTTAAATTTCAACATTCCGGGTTCCAATTCGAAATTAATTCGATTTCTATAAATTCGAATATTTTTCAAACCAAAATCATTTAGATAATTTCATATCAAAACTTTAAAATCATTTAATTTAAGCAATCCAGTATCTGTATATAGTTCTCTATCCTATGGTCAAGTGAATCAATTATTTCAATTTAATTCGCGGGATGGATATATATCATTTCAATCCAAAATAAATGTCAGAGGTATATATCATTTTAACCTATTTCTTATTTATTCGAAATAATTCAATTTACAGTTTTATATACTATAAATAATGTAGTGGATGATAACATGATATATCACAATAAACAAACATACAAAATATAAACCAATTGCATCCATCACAACCAATCATCCAAACAGTTAATAAATCACAAGAGTTTCATAATTATCAATATCGGGTGTTTTACAATTAAATTTTAATTTAATTTAACCATCATTTAAATTCTATCAATTAATTTAGATGTTAACTTAAATGTCAATTAAACTTATCAAATAACAATCAACAAATTTCAATCACTTTACAATATAAATTTAACTAATATAAAAATTATTTCAGTCAATTGTGAGCGTATAAACACTCACCTTTGATTTTTCATCAAATTAAAATTCAAATAAAGACCGAAATTTGAACAGTTTTAGAAAGCAGCCAAACCAGTTTCATAATGTCTGGAATTACAATACGAATGCAACGGAGAAAACTGCGCGTCAATCCAAGCTCGTATACAAAAGATATGGTCGTTAGAAGATATACGATTTATATTATTATAAAAAATTAAAAAAATCTTGTTACCTCCTTCTTCCATACACGTACAACACCCTAGCATTAGGAACCCATGCACGCAACACATCAAAAAAAGCACACACCACGAGGTGACTTGACAATGATCAGCGACCGTCAGCACATGCAGCACAACCTCCTCCACAAGCGCGCCAAGTTTCATCTCGTCATTTGCCACCATTTTCACAAAATCTGAGAAAACATGTGTATGTTTCCAAGCCAGATTCTAGCGAATTCATGGCATAGCATAAATCAACCATATGGATTTGAAGAGCTTGCCGAGATCTATAACTTTGCTTTTGAAATTTTTTGTTTCGTTGAAGGGATAGAGAGATAAAGAGGAAAGAAGTTTGAGCAATTTCAGCCATTAAAATAATGGTGGTTAGGGTTTTGAGAAATTAAAATAATAATAAAACTTTCTCGATTTGCGTGCATATTTATATAGTTAGGTTCAAAATCGTCTGAACTCCAATCGAGACGTGCTGCCAGACGTTTATAATGTTTTACCTCCATTCCTAACTAGTGGAACTAATTTTGAGGCATAATTCGATCGTACGTGGAAGATAAATTTTCAAAGTCAATTTATTTTATCGAATTCCTTAAATTGAATTCTACGCGTTTCAAGCTCGATCGGCCAAATGACATGTCTGATCAGTACGAAACTTGATATCCTACAGTAATTCACTATTACGAATGCGATGAAATTAGTTTCATCGAAATTCGAGATAGTTGCCAAAATGGCTATTTTTACTTATTAATTACAACGTAAAATTTTCGATTTTAATTATTCACATTTAAATCCAATTTTAAGTATTAACAATCTAAATTGTTATTTATATAAAATTTAAATCAACTTACGACATCATTTTTGATCATATGAAATTCAGAATTTAATTATTCAAATAATTTCCAATATTAAATTTAAAGAATTAAATTATTTAACAAATTACATTAATAACCATTTTTGTTCAATAATCACCTTAAATTTAATAATAAAAATAGCTAAAAACACAGGTCGTTACAGTATTTATCCTATTTGGACCAAGACGAAGGAGTTTCCTTAATGATTAGATAGTTCACTATGTCGGCATACCATGGATTGACCAAAACAAAAAGGAGTTGTTCATCGGGAAAGTTCTCGTTGATCAGTAAAGGAGATGGTGCGTTTGGAAGACGTGACAGATGATCAGCGATGGCATTATTAGATCCTATTTTGTATTTGATCGTAAGGTCGAATTCTTGGAGTAACAGGATCCAACCGATCAAATAAGACTTAGCACCCTTTTTAGCGAAAAGGTATCTAACAGCAGAGTGATCAGTGTAATAAAAATGTATGAGCAAATCAAATAGTGTCAGAACTTTTCGACCGCAAAGACTAGTGCTAAAATCTCTTTTTCAGTGGTCGTGTAGTTGAGTTGAGCATCGTTTAGAGTCATGTCAGCATAGTAGATAACATGAAGAATTTTGCTGATGCGTTGTCACAGCACCAATGGCAAAATTAGAAGCGTTACACATTATTTCGAAAGGAAGAACCCAATTAGGAGAGCAAATGATGGGAGCAGAAATGAGTTTGTTTTTTAATGTTCGCAGAAACACAATAAAAATTGAAGTCAAATGGAACATCTTTTCCAAAAAGAGTCGTCAAAGGTCGAGCGATTTCACTGAAACTTTTCACAAAGCGTCGATAAAAGCCAGCATGTCCAAGAAATGAGCGAATGTCTTTTATAGATTTAGGAATGGGTAGATTCGCAATTACTTCAACTTTCGCTTTATCTACCTCAAAGCCTTTGTTTGAAGTGATAGGCCCAATCACAATGTTGTGTTTGACCATGAAATGGTATTTTTCCCAATTTAACATTAAGTTTTTATCCTTGCATCATTTAAGAACCAACTCAAGATGGTGTAAGCACTCAGAAAAAGAGTTTCAAAAGATGAAAAAATCATCCATAAATACTTCAAATCATGTCAGAGAAGATGCTGACCATGCATCTTTGAAACGTAGCAGGAGCGTTGCAAAGGCCAAATAGCATACGTAGATAAGCAAAAGTGCCAAAGGGATACGTGAAAGTCATTTTATCTTGATCTTTGGGGGCATTTGGAATTTGGTTATAGTCTGAATAACCATCAAAAAAGAAATAGAATTCGTGGACGGCTAAACGTTCAAGCATTTAGTCGATGAATGGAAGAGGGAAGTGATCTTTACGTGTTGCAGCATTTAGTTTTCGATAATCAATGCAAGCACATCAACACGTTTGAGTACGAGTTGAATGGTAAGTCCAAACTTTTTCATCACGACATGAATTGGGCTAACCCATGAACTATCAGAGATTGGGTATATGATTCCGTTACCGAGGAGTTTAAGAATTTCGTCTTGAACCGCGTCCTTCATTTTTAGGTTAAGCCTTCGTTGTGCGTCACGAACAGGCTTGGCATCGTCATTTAAATGGATGCGATGTTGAACAAGAGCAGGACTAATTCCCTTCATATTTGTGATCAACCATCCAATTGGTTTCTTGTTTTTCTATAGAATTGAAAAAAAGGAAGTTTCTTGATCAAGAGAGAGAGAGTTGAAGAGATTATGACGGGAAATGTTTCACTGTCACATAAGTATGTGTACATAAGGTGATCGGGAAGGGGTTTAAGGTCCCACCTCGGGGGTAGCTCAACCAAAGAATTCGATGGAATTTCTGATTCAACGGTAAGGGGTTCATATGGAAGTGCAATTTCAATCTCGTTAGGCTCATCTTGAAACAATTTTTTGTATTCGGTCTCGCGTTCGTGGTATAAGTCAACTGTTTTGTTATCGAAAATTTCTTGAATGAAGCTAACTTCCAACGTTTGATCATATGGTTCATTCGGTTGATTTTCAATATTGAAAATGTTAAGATCTAAAAGTCATGTTTCCAAGATAAATTTTCATCGAACCATTTCGACAATTAATTAGAGCATTTGAAGTAGCCAAGAAAGATTGGCCTAAAATCAATGGAATTTGACTCATTGGATTATTCATGGGTTGAGTCTCCAAAATGATGAAATCAACGGGGAATATGAATTGACCGATTTTGATGAGGACATCCTCGATTTCTCCTATGGTTTGTTTGTCGAATGATCGACAAATTAAAGAGTTACTTTTGTTGGTTTAAGTTCACCCAAGCTAAGTTGCCGGTGAACTGAATAAGGAATCAAATTGACGTTCACACCTAAATCGAGTACGCATTTGTTAATCGTTTTGTCTTCTATCATGCACGAGATTGTCGGACATATAGGATCTTTGTATTTGATGGGAACTGATTAGGACAAGACTTCGCTAAGTCCGGCGGCTATGAAAACTTTCATGGGTACATGAGTTTGTCGTTTTTAGGTACACAAGTCCTTGAGAAACTTAACGTAAGTTGGGACTTGTTGAACGATATCAAGAAGCGGAATGTTAACTTTAACTTGTTTGAAAATTTCCAACATCTTTTCCATTTGGTCAGAATAATTCTTGGATCGAAGACAATGTGGAAATGGAACACGATACTCTATAGGTGGATCTACTTGGGTGGAAGAAGAATTTGGAGAGGAATTTGATTCAATGTTTGGCTCAACATTTTGTTTAGATTCATTTGTTGTTTTAGAAGTGTCAAGAGAGGTTTTCCGTAAATTGTTTAGATTAACGACTTGATTATCGATTTTTTTTACCGAAACGCAAAGTCGTATAGCATTTATTTGGTTCACGTTGCTATCTTGAACAACATGGGCTTGACTTGAATTCATTTTTGATTTTTGGGATTCGAAATTGCCTGACTTGGGCATGTACCTCGTTCACATTCACTCACAGACGTGGCTAATTGACTCATTCACATTTCAAGTTTAGCAATAGATTGGCTCATGTTTTGCATATATAAGGTCAACAAATTTTGCAAATTGTTGTTTGATTGGAGATTTTGAGTCGTTTCCTTAGCCAAAGTTTCAAGACTTTTCTCAAGTGAACTTAATCGTTTATCGTCTTGGGGAGCAAAAGATTATTGCGCTTGATTTTGAGACAGATCCGCAAAATTTTGTTGAAAATGATTTGGTTGAAATGGAGGATTCGAAGCATTATTCGAAAATGCTTGAAAATTGGGATGAACCAAATTCATGTTGGAATTATTTTGGTTTCAAGCAAAGTTCGGATGATTTCTCCAACCAGTATTTTATGTTGGAGAAAATGGGTCATTCTTAACTTTATTGAAAGCATTGAGTTGTTCGATTGAATTATGGCACTGACCGGCTATGTGATTCAGATCGTTACATTTATAACACATGGGTTGAATTTATTGATCATTATTGATCATTTCATTGAATTTTAGCTTCCAAATCCAAAGATGATCCTATTGAGTGCGCACTCAATCGTGAATAAATAGATTTTTCGTTAGAATGTTCCTATTGGGATGATTTTTCAGCTAGGTTTCCAAGAAATTACCAAGCATCATCGTGATGTTGGGTGAGAAAATTCCCTTGGCACATAAATTCAAGCATGGTTAGTGAGCTGTTTTCAAGTCTATCGTATAAGATTTGGCAAAGTGTCAATTTTAGAAATTATGGTGTGGACATTTTATCAAAAGCTCTTTAAAACTTTCAAAATATGTTCCGAAAGGTTCACCCCTGAATTGATGAAAATTGACAATTTCGTTTCGGATCTTAGTTGTTTTTTCCAAGGGGTAGAACTTTTTAAAGAAAACTTTAACGAATTTTTTCCAAGTTTAACTCAAGTTTGATGGTAAGCTGTGCAACCATCTTTCACGTAATCAGTAAGAGCAAATGGAATTAATCGGAGCTTGATTTCGTCATTACAAAATTGTTGGAGTTTAATGGTTGCACAAACTTGTTCGAATTTCGTTAAAAAAATGTATGGGTCATCGGGTTCAAAATTGCCAAATTTTGGAAGCGTGGCAATATGCTTTGAATGAATTTCGAAGTGATTACCCATTGGGGCGAGTAAATTGATACAAGAAGGAATAAAAACTCCATCGAAATTATTTATCCATAAGAGTTCGAGAGTCGTTCTCGTTCGACATTGTACGAGGATCGTTTGTTCGAGTTAAACGATTCGTAGAAGGGTCACGAGTCCAAGTGTTTATTGTTGTATCACGAGTCCAAGTACTCATGCACAGGTGAAAGTCAAGGAGAGAAAGAAATGAGAATTAATTTTAAGAGAAATAAGCAAGTTTTAGAAAATAAAGTGAATTATATATATATATATATATATATATGTATGTGTGTGTGTGTGTGTGTGTGTTTAAAGGGAAAATACTTACCAAAAAAGATTTATTTTTCAAATAGAAGATTGATTTTTTTTTTGTTTTTCTGGATC
This sequence comes from Allium cepa, assembly GCA_030765085.1. NCBI lineage: Eukaryota > Viridiplantae > Streptophyta > Magnoliopsida > Asparagales > Amaryllidaceae > Allium > Allium cepa. The sequence continues at coordinate 828,541,615 of CM060941.1, read as the reverse complement.
TTCATAAATTTTTTTATATGATTTTATTTTTAGTTTTTTGTTTTCGAAAAGATTATATATATATTTTTTGGATTTTGTTTTTCTAAAAACTAACTCAATTTTCTTTTGGATTTTTGATTTTGATTTAAAATTTTCAAAGGAAAAGATTTAAAAAGATTTTTTTTCTTAGATTTTGGATTAAACAAGAACTAAGTTAAGTAAAATGTATAATTTCGTTTTGTTTTGGATTTTTATTTTATTTCTTTTTTAAATATGCATGAACTAATGCAACTAAATGAGTGCAATGACTTAATTACAATTTTTTTTATCCTTAGTAGCTCCTAACCCTAAATTGTATAATCACGCTTTGTCTTAATCCAATGAAATATTTGTTAGACAGGTAACAGACAGGAGTTATCAGTGCACCATGAATCACCGTAGCAATGCAACCGAAGGTTTAAATATCTTCAGAGAAACAATCACTATAATATTTACGAATCACCGTAATATTTATAAATGATTATTGCTCTACCCTAGCCAAGACACCAAGAAAATAAATTATTCAAAAAGACAACTTGCCAATATACAATTAAACCCTAGGTGAGCTTACGACACCCTTAAGTCAAATGTCCAACCATTATTATTAGTCAAATGCTAAGATGAAATGCAATATATGGGCGAAGGAAGGGGTGATGAAATCCCCCACCTTATGTAGAGTTGGATGTTATTCTTAGAAAAGAAAATATGATGGTATGAATGCAAAACAGAAAATAAACGTGAATTAATGGTGCAACTACGAATGAAATTTTATTTTGTTTTTGTGTTTAAATTTTTTTTAGAATGTAATCAACCAAAAAATGCAAGGAAAAATGAAAACAAGAGATAAGAGCATAATATCAGAGCGTGCCGAATTATTAGCAAATTATTTTAAAGCAGCGATTTTTAAAGCAAGCAATTTATTTTGGCAAGCAAAGTGAAACAAGCAATTCTTATCTTTATCTGCTTTGGCAACCTTATATATATATATATATATATATATATATATATATATATATATATATATATATATATATATATTACAAAGGAAAAACAAGACAATTGAAAGGAAAAACAAGAAAATTAAAAAAATATTAAAATAAAATAATTTTTTTGAATTGCTAATAGCCCATCCCAAAATAAAATAAATATCCCTTTATCAATATCCTCCTCGAAATACCCTTTTTATCATTATCATTATGAAGTTATCAAACGAAATAAAACTTCTGACTTATCAAATCAGATTCAGAAATACGCCAAATCAAATTTGCAGATAGGTTGCAATGAGGATTGGGTCACTGGCGAGTTTGGATTTGGGTTTTGGGTTCAAGGTTGTTCAATCTATTTGTGGGTTTGGTACGGTGAGGTTGTGGAAACGGGGATGATGAAGTGATGCCGAGTTGGTTTGCAATGAATTGTGATAAGGTGTTCGGGTGAGTTGATATTGAAGTGAAGTCGCGGTCGATTTGGGTTTGTTTCTGGGGGGATTGTCGTAGTGGTTAACGGGGTTTGCTGAGGCGGGAAGGTGACAGTTTCAGGTAGGATGGTAGCACGTTGCTGAACAGGGTGGAAGTGGAATTTGTGATGAGGTGAAGTTTGGATTATGGAGGCAGTGGTGGGTTGCAGATTTGTGTTGTGATTTGATGTGCAGTGGCTGTCGTGGTTGGTGCAGTAGAGGGTGTGGTGGTTGATTTGCTTGTAGTGGTTCAGGTGGATGACAGAAGTTATGTCAGTGTGAGGAATAGTAATAAGGCAGTGGTGATTAGATGTTAGATGATGGCTGTAAGGAGGTGATAATGACAGAAGGTGTAGTAGCAGTATGTTATTTGGTGATAGTGGTTGTAGTTGACTGATGTTAGGCAGAGGAACTGCATGGGTAGTTGTAGTAGGCAGGCTGTATGGTTGATTGCACGGTAGGAGCATGATGCGATGAAGCGGAGAAGTTGAACTATGGACAGAGAAGTGTACAGAGCTTGGTTATATTATGATAAGTGCACAGGGTTTGGTAGTAGCTGTTTGATGTGCAGAGGGGTATCTGAAGTGTGAGGATGTGGGATTTCAGATTGGTAGTGATGAAGTATGGCGGAGGGGATTGATGTGCTGGAGTATTGATGTAAATATGCACAGAGCAGCGGTATTTGGTGACGTATGGTAGTGTTTGGTGAGAAGTTTCGTGATGGTAGCACTGGCATGGTTATGGACTAATGGTAGTGTAGTGATGGTTGTTGACACTGACGGACCTATTTAGCCATGGGGTGGGCGGCTGCCCACCCCACAAAAAAAAAAAAAAAAAAAAAAAAAAAAAAAAAAAAAAAAAAAAAACAAACGGAAAAAAAAAAACAGAGAGAGGACGCGTTTCAACCTCCAGTCGCAGCCCCAGCCCATCGCTCGCAGTAACAGCGGCTGCCCACCCCATCGCTCGCAGTCGCAGCCCATCGCTCGCTCGCAGTTGCAGCCCATCGCTCGCTCGCAGTCCAATCCTCCTTTACGATTGCCGAGTGGGTTCTCTTTGCTCACTCAGGTTTCTCTTTTAACCATTTTTGTTAGCCCTAAGTTATTGGGTAATCGGTAATCGGTATTGCTGAACATTATTACGATGTCAATTGATTTCATGGATGTGCCTTGAGTTGTTGTTAGCCCTAAGTTGAAAAAAACCATAGATGTGGACTGGATTTGGTCACAATTTCAGTTTTCATCAAGTTCAAATTTATAGATTTAGGCACCCATTATTCAGAATAATTAATCTTTTTTTTTTTCCATATAAATCTCCATTGTTGTGCTCAAACTTTCATGCTCTTTGATTTTTCAAGAGATAGACTTCAACAAAGTAGAACAAACGATAATGCAGTTATAGGTTAACTCCAGTCCAGTGAAAAGAACCAAACTTGTTTGTGATCTTGGGCTAAAACACTAGTATTTACTATTGGGGAGAACAGTATGACCAAACTAATTTATGTGATGGTTTTAACTATATATGTGAGCTGTTAGTTAAATTTTAGTGAATGAATTTATTTATCCACATACTCTTTTAATATGCCTAGGCTCCGTCGCATCAAGATTTTGAAAATGTCCAAAAGGCCAACAAAAACTTTGTTTTCTTTCTACACAAAAAAATCTGATGTAGGTGGAACATCATCTCCGAATCCTTCTTTGAATTTGGATTTAAATAACCAAGATCCAACAAATGAAGTGCATCATCCCACTAAAATTCAAAAGACCGAGGATACTGTGAAACATGATCCAGGATTACGTCAAGCTATATGGATGTACCATCACAAAGATCAAGATGCAATTCGTCGTCGCTATATCGGAATGGGTCCGTGTCAACTTGATTTGAAAGAAAAATTCAAACGAAATGAAGACGGACGACGTATGCGATTTGAATGGTTTAAAGATCATAAATGGCTTGAATATTCCGAAACAACTCAGAAAGCTTATTGCTTTCCTTGTTTTCTTTTTGACAAAAATATCTCTCAGCAGCATAAGCAAGATACATGGATTTCTATTGGATTTAATAGTTGGAAAAGAATTGGTGGAAAAGATTGTTGTCTCAAAAAACATGAAGGATGTCCAAATTCACTACATTCAAACAATGTAACGTTATTAGATTGCTTTAGCAATCCTTCACAAAGTATTGAAAAGCAATTGATTTTACAATCTGAAATTGAAATAAAAAAGAATCGATTGCGAATCATCACTTCAGTGAAAGCTATATTATGGTTAGCATGTCAAGGTTGTGCTCTTAGAGGGAATGATGAATCGGTTCATTCATTTAATCGTGGAAATTTTCTTGAACTAATTAAGTATTCCGCTTCACTTTCATCTGAAGTTGCAGAAGTGGTATTAGAAAATGCTTCTGGAAATGCTTCTTATGTTTCACCAAAAATTCAGAAAGATATTATGGAAATTATTAGTGATTTAGTGAGAGAAAAAATTTGCGAAGAAATTAGTGGATCCAAATTTTGCATTCTTGTAGATGAATCACGAGATGAGTCAAATATTGAGCAAATGGAAATAGTTATTAGATTTGTTGATGATGAAGGTTGCATACGTGAACGGTTCTTTGATGTTGTTGGAGTTGAAGACACCACCGCACAAACTCTAAAAAATGCTTGCTCGAATGTGCTCGATCGAAATGGTTTGCTTGTTCAAAACATGCGAGGTCAAGGTTATGATGGTGCGAGTAACATGAGAGGTGCTTGGGGTGGATTACAAGCACTATTTTTAGAAGAATGCCCATATGCATATTATGTGCATTGCTTTGCTCATCGATTACAACTTGCACTAGTTGGTGCTTCTGGTGAATTATCTGACATAGAACTATTCTTTCAAATGCTTAATTGTATTGTGAATTTAGTAAGTTCATCTGCCAAAAGAAATCAACAACTAAAGGCTGCTATAAGAAAAGAAGTTGAAGACATGATGTTGAGTGGAACGTTACAAACAGGTACGGGGGCAAATCAAAAAACCACTTTACAACGTCCACGTTCTACTCGTTGGAGCTCGCACTATTCTTCGGCATGCAGCTTGCTTAGCTTGTATAAACCTGTTCATGAGGTCCTCGAAATCATAAAAAAAGAAGGTTTGAATAGGAAAATGCGTGCTGAAGCGAGTGGTGCTTTACATGCAATGAATACTTTTCATTTTGTCTTCATATTGCACCTGATGGTTGAAGTAATGGGAATTACTGAAATCCTTTGTCAAGCATTTCAAAAAAAATCTCAAGATATCTTGAACGGGATTCGTTCACTCTCGATCACAAAGACTCTTCTTTCTAATTTGAAAAATGATGATAAATGGCAAACACTTTTGAATAGTGTGACATCCTTTTGTGTTAGCAATTTATTGTAGTACCTGATATGAATTCTCGTTATTTGGAAGGTACTAGACGATCTTGTCAACAACGCGATGAAATAACTGTAGAACATCACTACCGTTATGATATATTGAACGAAACTATTGACACACAAATAATGGAGTTAAACACAAGATTCTCGGACACAGCAATTGGACTTTTATGTCTGAGTACAATTTTAGAGCCAAGAAATAACTTTGAAGCATTAATAGTTGAAGATGTATGTTTGCTAGCAAAAAACTACTACTCTGGAGATTTTAGTGAGTTGGATATTGATTTTCAATTGAGACACCAGTTGCAACATTATGAGCAAGATGTACGCCATGATCCTCACTTTTGTAATATTGCCACATTGTCGGAGTTAAATGTGGAGTTAGTTAAAACAAAAAAGGCTGAAAGATATCCCTTAGTTCATAGATTGATTTGCCTTGTTTTAACTCTTCCGGTATCGACTGCAACTACCGAACGAGCATTTTCAGCTATGAAGTTAATCAAAACACCATTGCGCAATAAGATGGGCGACAGCCTGCTTGGAAATCACATGATAATATACATTGAAAGTGAAATTGCTAAAAACATTGATGTTGAGACGATTATAGATGAATTTGATTTTCGTGAATTTCGTAGAGCACGATTTAAGTGGGATATTTAGTAATTTATGTTTTTTTTTGTTTAAGGATTTTTGTGAAAATTCTCTGTGTTAATGGAATCAATCGAACTTAATTATTTTGATTATTATGAATGCCATGGAATTAATTATATCAAAACAGCTCATTTTTTTAATCTAATTTTCTTCCATTATTCGCCCACCGCAAAATAAATTTCTGGTTACGTCCCTGGTTGTTGATGATTATGGCAGAGAAGTGAGTGTGGTGGATTTCAGTGTTGTATACAAGGAAGAGCAGGGTGGTGGTGATGGTGAAGTTGGCAGGTGGATAGAAGGGAGTATGAGGCTGCAAGCAGATGGTTGTTTGGGTTGCTGTTTTTTGTGGCATTGGATGGTCAAGCAGAGGAGTGGTTTGTGGTGTTGTTGGTATTAAAGTGTAGGTGGGCGGTTGGTTGAGGGATATGATGATGTGCAGGGCAGGAGTTAAGGAATGGTGAAGTTTGTGAAGTGGTAGCAGCAATTTGGAGATGGTGGTAGGGTATTTGTATAAGGATGATCAAGTGAATTGCAAAGAAAATGGTATGGTATGGTCAGGTGAATGGATATGCACAGAGGAGGAAGACAGTGGAATATAGGCAAGGATGTTGGTGACTGTTTGTATTTGTGAAGTGTATTGTTTGGTAAAAAAAAAAGAATTTTGTAAAAAGAAAGTTGTAAATGATTTGCAGAATGAAATGGAATTAATATAATAAAAAATTCTTTTGAAATGAAATCGTATATACATTTTTTAGCAATGCAAATGCAAATAGAAAAACAACAAGCACACAAACAAAATGAAAACAGAAATTACACACAAAAACACAACAATTTTTTTTCTTTTTTCCTTTTTAAATACAACTCGACATACGGAGTGAAAACATACTAAAATCAAACAAAAATAATTCGAAGAATAAAGTTAAAATCAAATCTATTAACCGGCAACGGCCCTAAAACTTATTTGACGGCAAATTTTCTACCGGTCAGAAAATCGCCGAAAAATGTAATGAAAATAACCGCAAGTGCAAGGCGAACAATTTTAATACGTAGCGAGTATGGGTCGGTCTGCAGGGAATTGAATTGATTTAAAATTATACTCAATTAAATTAACCCAAGTGTATTAATTTGTTTTAAAACTAAGAAAAATAGCAAAAATTATACTAGACAAAAGCGATGAAAAATATGAGATTAAAAGACAATTTAGAGGCAAATTCACTCTCATACTTTCACATAAATCAACACCAAATTTTATCTATGATCTTTCGTTTTAATCTAAGTAGAATTAGTGATATATTTATTATAAGTATGGTCTATTTATGTTATTAATTGACATAAATTAAACCATCAAACTTTAATACAACTACTAAAACCACTTATTAATTGTCATGAAAATGAACATGAAGTCAAAGAAAAAACTATTTTAAGCATGATCTATTTACTATTTTGTTTAGTAACTTGATCATCAAATTTTGTTTCTCCTTTAATTCCATGATCAAAATCACTTAGTTATAATATAACTCTTCATGAAGCATAAAACAAGGTCATAAATAATAACATATGTTGAATTTACATAATTTTAGAGAGCTTCATTGCACCTAAATTGAAGGGGTTTAGCTTCTCATTTGTGTTATCATTTCAACACACGTAAATTTCAACATAGAAAATAAAACGAAAGTGCATGCTAATTACAATAAAAAGGAACTAACTACTTGCATAAAAATAAAACTAAGCTATTAACATAAAAGGAAAGAGAGCATGTAAATAAAAATGAGCATGAAAATAAAATAAAAGCAAAGAAGAAAAATAAGAAGAAGAGGCTTAAGAAGCCATTTTATTTCTCATTTAATTTTGAGGCTACAACTTGCATAATATGAGAAGAAGATAAAAAATCATTACATGAACATAAGAGGGGTATTTATACATACATAAAACTCTATGCATATTTTAGGGGACTATCAAAAATGCCCCTTAGGAAGTGTGGCATCCAAGTTACCATTAGCATGTAATTAATCCTCCATTACATGTGCATGTGCCTCTAATCCCCACTAACATGTGCATTAGCTCTTAATAGTGGATCATGGTAAGTGAGTAGGTGGAGACCTCCATGATTATATGAATTCGTTTATTTCCATCTTCATTTGTCTTCCATCCTTTGTGCATGCATATTTTCATGAAGGCTTCTTCCATTTTCCATCCAAAATCCTACAAGTAAAACTAAAATTTGCATATAAATATTCTCAAAATTAATACATGCACAAAATTATAATTTTATCTCTAAATGAAGATGAATGAATGATGACTTGATGATATTTGGATTTTGGTAAAAACATGTAAAAATATCCAATTATGAAAATTATTTAAATAATAGTAAATTAAATATGAAAGTAAAAAATATGCCCATTTATGTGCATATCACTACCAATCAGTCATGGATACGGTCACATATAATAATAAAGTAAAAAATGAAGAATTAGAGAGACGACGCCAAAGATTTTATACTGATTTGGATTTCTACTGCATGCAGTCCTGTACAATCTCTTGTACAGATTTATATTCAAGCACCTACTTTGTACAATACCAAGAAAAACCAACTACAATCTTGATTTCAAGGCTACGAGACACACCTTCCTATATTCCAAATCTAGCGCAAACTCGCTTGATTTAAACGGGCTACAGCACACCCCCTAGATTTGAACAAGCCACTGAGCACACCCACTTGATTTGAACGGACTATAAGCACATCTACATAAAAAAAGTAAAGTTGATGTTTTCTAAAGACAAATACTTGTACTTTGGATCAATGGATCCTATAGCCATTTAGATAGCACTTTAATCATTGAAATGATAGAGATATGCTTGCAAAATAGTAAGTAACTTGTAGCGAATCAATACAATGAAGTATGAGTCGATTCTATATACTTTGAATAGAATAGAGTATATTTTTCAAGAGAATTTTCAAGAGAGTAAGGACTGGGAAGAAAGTAAGTAATTAATTAGTTAAAAATTCATTTGCACTCCCATTTACATAGTAAACGAACAGATGTATCCATTCGTGAAGGTTGTTTCCAAAAGACACTTCTATACAAAATTTCAAAAACAATTTAACGGCCTATGTGACGACATATAGAAATATGTTTTTCGACATATCCTGGTGAAATTTGAAAATTGTTCTTTTATAAAAAAATTTGAAAATTCTGTAGTTTTTAAAATAATTTGAATATGGTTTTTAAAAATTTTGAACTCAAAAAAACTTAAAATATATTTTAAATTTAAATAATTTTTTTATTTAAAATATCAAGGATCAGAATTCGGAGATAAGAATCAGAGATTGCTATCAAGGACTTTTAACAATATATTCTAATGACTCTAAACGCTAAATTATAATCTTGAGCTCTTCATATCTTTATCTTTGAACTCATGAGCCTCAAACCTTTATCTCGAGTCTTCACATTGTACATTCTTTGATTCAGCACCTGCGTAATATTCTGCACTATATACCATACAATTTGGCAAAACATTTGTATATGTATTTTATATGGTTGTTGTAATCAAAATCATTAATTGAGGTATTAACAATTTTCTCCCTTATTGATGATGACAACCATTAAATATTCTTGCATATAAAATATGACATAATTTGATATAACTCCCCCGATTTACATAACTCTCCCTAAATATATGCATGTATATATTTTATATATTTCTCCCCCTTTGTCATCAACAAAAAATGAGTGCAAAATAAAACTACAGATAAATGATATACTTATAAACAATGAATCAAAATCAACATTTAAGAATTAAGTCATATATGAAATAAATGTGACATAAAAGATGCAATATGGGAGACGTAAATAAAGAACATACTGTAGATCATGGCATCTATTGGATGTATAATGATCAATCTTTAAATATCAAAGACAATAAATATATAGGATAAGAAAAACTTTATTTATTTATAATATACTATAATACAATCAAAGTCAAATCAAAACCTTAATTATTCATTATACGAAATGAAATCTATGATAATCAATCCAAACTTAATTGTTAACATATTTAGTCGAATGAAAAATAAATTAGTTTAATATACACACTTACAAATAGAATTTTTGATATTCCTAGGAACTTCAACCTAACCTTCAGATCCAAAGATTGGATTTGCGTTGATGGCATCTCAATCTTCATTATCTTTAGTGTTTGAGTATTTCAGCTTATTGATTTGATCATCTTTAATAAGAGAGGAAACTAACCATCGAAGAGCATCAAAATGCTTCTCATATTCTTTAATCATTTGCATTTAGTTAGTTTCGAATGCATCGAATTCTTTAGTATGAAGGAGAGAACATCTTTGAATGATTGAAGTGTCTCTTTAAGGTTTTATTAAAAAATTTGGTGTGGAGAAGAAATTTTTACTTAAAAAAATGTTAAGAATGGAAGGGGATGCAGAGATGAATTAATGAGTGAAGTTTTCTGTAAGAAATAGGCCTAAATAAGAGTGAAAAGTCGTTTGGAATAATTGAATTAAAGGTAGCTAAATATTTTAAAATGCTGCCAAATGGGTGTAGTATGTCGACGTATATAAATATGTATTTCGACATATGTACCTAAAATTGCTTTTAAATTTTTGTTATATTTTTCGTTTCTACTTAATACCATTCTATTTTAATTATTTCCAAAGACTAAGGAACAATATATAACAGCAAGAACAAATTTTCCATTGATTAAAACAAGATGATACATGAAAAAATGGAAAAACATAAGAAGATAATTTGAAATAAACTAAGGAAATACAAGGAAATAAAAACTATAAAAGATACAATGGATAACTAGATAGAATTAAAAGATAACTAAAGAAATGAGCTCCTATCAACCTTCTTCATGATGTTCCTAAAATACTTATCTACTTTGTTGGAAAGATTGGTTATTTTCTTACTTAGTTCCTTTGAGATGGTCTCTTAAAACTTTTAAGAGAAGTTTCTACTTCCTCCTCCTCTTTTTCTTCATCTTCTCCATGAATTCCATAACTTTCTTCTTCTTCTACAATATCTTGTTGTCTTTGTTTTTAGTCTTTCTACTTTTTGGGGATGGGTCTCATAAGGTTCAAAGTAAGGAGGGAGTATGCATGAGAGAAATGTTGGATTTGTTGAATTTTTTTTTGAGGCAAAGTGGACACTCCTTTAAGATCAACCCCAAATTTCAAAAATTATGGTGAGATACACACCATGATAAAGTGTGTTCTTATGTCTAGAAATAAGCTTTTGAACAAAATCATCTAAGACGACTTGTATTGATGTTGTAGTTACCATAAATGGGAAAAAGAGCTTTAAAACCCGTTTGAGTCGGGTTATTAAATTACTGATCCTCGGAGTGATTCTTTGTTGTAAAATTAGACCAATAAGTCTCAGTTTTGGTCTATGATATTTTTGTTTGAATTCAAAGTCTTCATCATTTTAAAAAATATCATGAAAAACTTCTCAATTTGGTAAAAACAATTTTAGAAGTGGGGAGATTAACTCCACTAAGTTTGCAACCAAGTATTTGATCCAAAATTTTATAATCTAAAATAATTATAGTGCCATTTACACTACTCCAAATTTGTCCCTCTTCTCATTTTAAAAAATTTCCATTCAAACTCGCATAAAACATTTTAACTAATCCGCATAATGAATGAAATCATTTTGAGTGAGTTGACTAAGCTAAGAATATCATTTTGAAAATAAAGATCTTAAAGATCATAAGAAGAAAAATCATCAAACATTGCCAAACTTTGAGATAAACTTTTCCAAAAGTAGATATTCGACATAAGTGTTGATGGCTTCTTTATCATTGAAAAGGAAGCCTTTGATTCTTTTTATGAGTTTAATGGTTTTAGTTGGCTTAAGGATGCCATTATTGAGTATTTGAGAAGATAATAGAGTGAAGAGATATTTTGAATTTTTGAAATAAAGCGAGTGAATGAATAAATAGCGATAAGATGATTTAATAGAGAGTGAACCGACATTCAGTTTGAAAAGTTGCCTTTTTAGTTTTTGGAATAAATGCAAAAGGAGAAGAAAAAAATTCAAAATTTGAATTTGAAATGAAATTCAAAATTATGGCTGATATGTCGACATATAGATTTGAGTATGTCGATATATGGGCCGAAAATTCAAAAATAAAACTAATGCTAAAAATAGTATTATATATTTTATCCCTAAATTCAATAATCTAAAAAAACGAAATAAAAATTAAATTTAATAAGTACCACTTTTTGCTCCTTTCCTCTGATCATTATCGCATGAAGTAGTATCTGAATCATCAAATGTTGCTGTGAAAGTCCTCTTTCATTTTCTAGATGAATCAGTAATTGGCGAATCCTTGATTTATTCTATGCAGACAGTCTCTTTGTAGATGACCAGCTTCATCGCAGTTGAAACATCTAATTGCAGTTCCATTTCCAGAAGTCTTGTTTTCAAGTCTATAAAAGTGGTTCATCTTTCAATATTTCAGGAACTTTCTAAAATTCATAGTCATGAAGGTAATCTCCTCGTCATTATCATTGTCTGAATCCTATCGTCGGATATTGCATTGAAAGCAATGGATTTCTTTTTTATTGCCTTTCTTTCTCTTCTATCCTGCAATTGTGCTTTACAGGACATTAGATTACCTATTAAATCTTCAATTAGTAAAGTACTAATGTTAGTATCCACTTCTATTGCTAATGTCTTATTGATCCCATTCTAAAGAAAGTGAATTAAGGATTTTCCTAAATTGGTCCTCTTCAGAAATATTTTTACGTAATGATACTTAAGAATGCACTATATCTTGAAACCTACAATATTGGCTCATTCTGATTCATTTTAAACAATTGAAATTGATTAGTTAACATGGAAAATTTTGTCTATTTAACTTTACTAGTGCCTTTATGTGTAATTTGCAATGATTTCCATATTTCGTACGCAGATTTATAAATAGAAACTCTATTAAATTCATTTTTATCTAATGAGCAAAACAAAATATTCACGGCCTTAGAATTATTAAGTGCTTGTGCTTTTTAGTCTGGTGTACACATTGAAAATTATGTCTGGGTTTCAATGTACACATTTTGTGTTAAATTCCTAATATCTCGCCCATATACTGTAAGTAGATCTTCATCCTATATGACCAATAAGTATAATTACTACCATTAAAAATGCTAGTCTAGCAGAAAATTGTCCTTCTACAAAAGTGTACTATAGTGTTACTTTCCATTTATATTTTTTAAAAATAAAATTATGAGTTTTTGAAAACCTGGTGCTCCAATACTAAATATGGATTGTGGAATAATGGATCTTAAGGCTAATTTAACAATAGAGGAAGGGTGAATAGGGTTTTCTAACTTATATAAATCTTTTTTATATTCCTTCAGGATTAATATCAAATCACATATTAGCAACACAGATTTATACAAACAATCAGTCATAGATACAATCGCTAATAATAATAAAAGGAAAAGAGTTAGAGAGATGACACCAAGGATTTTATATTGGTTCGGATTTTTCACACGTCCAGTCTCATACAATAGCTTGTTCAAATTTATTTTCAAGCACTTACTTTGTACGGTAGCAAGCAAACTAAATACAATGTCTATTTCAAGCTACGAGACACACCCGCCTGTATTCCGAGTCTAGGGATCACTTGATTTAATTGGGATACAAGTACACCCACTAGATTTTAGTGTGCTACTAAGTACATATACATGATTTGAATGGGCTAAAAGCACACCCACACAAACAAGAGTAGGGTTAATGTTTTTTTCTAAAGACCAATAGTTGTACTTTAAATACAATGGATCCCATAGTCTCTTAGATATCACTTTGATCTTTGAAATAAGAAAGAGATGCTTACAAAATAGTGAGTAAGTAGCAGTGAATCAATACAATGAGGTATGAATTGATTCTACATGATTTTGAATAGAATAGAGTATATTTTTCAAGAGAGTAAGGAGTGGGAAGAAAGTAAGTAAGCAATTAGTTAAAAATTTGTTTGCACTCCCCTTTTATATAATAAATGGACAAATGTATCCATTTATATGGATTGTGTCCAAAAAACACTTCCATTCAAAATTTTAAAAACAATTTAAAATATAGAAATATGTATGTCGACATATCCTATTGAATTTGAAACATGTTTTCTTTTAAACTGTTTTGAAAATTCTATACTTTGTAAAACAATTTAAATATGGTTTTTAAATAATTTAAACTCTTAAAATCTTTTTATAAAATATTTTGTAATTTAAATAATTTATTTTATTTACTTAGAAATTGAGGATAAGGACAAGAGATTGCTATCAAAGGCTTTAACGATATATTCTAATGACTCTAAACACTAAATTATAATCTTGAGCTCTTCATTTCTTTGTCTTTGAACTCATGAGTTTTCATATATTTATCTTGAGTCTTTATACTGTACAGTCTTCGATTTAGCACCTGTGTAATATTCTGCACCATATACTATATAACTTGGAAAAACATTAGTACCTACATTTTATATGGTTGTTGTCATCAAAATCAATAATTGAGGTATTAATATTGGCATCACGGTCACCTTTTGCTACCGTCTAACTTCCAGATCTGGAATTGCAAGTTTCTTTTCTGCCTCAAACTTCTTTCGGTTATTCTAAAATCACTTGGTTAGACTTGGGCTTCGGTTTTGAAGTAGCGATATGTGCTTTATTGTTGGTCTAATAGTCCTAACACAATGGTACATTTATTTAAAAGGTTTTTTTATTGTTACTGAGTGTCATGAAATTTGCACTTGCCATGTATTCTTATCGAAAATTTTACCTTGGATTCTAGTGGCTGGATAGTTATTGCCTTGTCGTCTTCTCAACATCGCTAATGGTGACCATGGTGATTGTTTAGGGTTTGACATTCGTAGATGGTTTTTGTGCTTCAATTTGGCATTAAGATTGGCTGCTTCTAATTATCCTTCTCCTTTGGTATAGTTAAAATATGGCTTATGCTTGGTCGTTGTAGTTTTATATATCTTAGGTATCACCTGTGCATGTTTAGCCCGTTTGAAAATCTTGGAGCTGATAGATTTTAGTCCACTTTGTCTTTCTGATCTTTTTCTTTGCTTTTCTTGGGAAATTGTGCTAGGATCCTTTTATTCTAGTTGGAATGTTATCTGGATTGTTTTTTGTTTTGATTTTTGCTTGCCGATGAAGCTAGTTGGATACTAAAATTTTCTTATTAATATCAGGTGCTCTTTTCGAATTGTTATCTAGTTGTCCCTATTTTAATATGGGATATGCAACTTATAAATGCTTTTGGGTATATTGTGCATGATTTATAGTGCATGATTTTGGATAATCTAGCATGTAGTAATACTGAATGTTTTGCAATGGTGCTGAATTGAATTTGTATGCTTGGAATATAAGCAATTTTTATTTTGAAAGTTGTAATCTGGTTTATGATTGACACGTTCAATTGCCGTGGGAATGGGTTTTCATTTGGAAATATGTGGTTTAGGCCTTTTTGTGTCAAAGTGTAACTATGGTGCCATCATGCTTTTCATATAATAGTGTATGTTTTAAGTTATATTGTTAGTCAAGTGATGTATCATATCATAGTGCTTGTATAATTGTTGCTAGTCATCTAGTTTGTTAGCGTGTGTTACAATGAATAGTTGTTAAGGTGTTTCAACCTAACACCTATTTTTAATCTTCGTAAATGGAGGTATGGCCAGTATACTTTATGAATTAGTTTGACTAAGTTAATTTAGGATGCATGCTTAAAGTTATGGTTGTGAGACTCCAAGGCATGAACTCATCCCATCAATAATACTAAAGCATGTATGGACTTTGGTGAAGCATATTATTGGTGTAGCAACCCATATTTTAACGCTTAGTAATAAAATGTAACTAATTTTTTTAATTGAATTAAATGACTAAATCAAACAAATGATTTAAAACATGAATCAATTATGACATAATTCTTATTCCATTGCGTTCATAGTGTCGTTTACATAGCAAAAAAATGTGTTTGGTTAAAATCAGATGAGATTTATAAAACGAGAAGAAAGGGAAATTAAGAGAAAAAAGTCATTCAGCCAGAATTGCCTATATTTTAGAAATGAGGCTCTTCTTCCTTATTTACTTTTCTTCTTCTTCTCTTCAATAAATTTAAGGGTTCGTCTCTTCTCTAAAAATGCAAAATAAATATCAAAATTTCGGTTGAAGGATTCTCTACAAAGTCTACCTCTTCAACTTTACATTTTGTAGAAGTTTAGAGATGCATTTTATGAATCAAAAGAGAGTTTCAAAGTGGGTTTCATTGAAGTTTAAATTCCTTGATATTGGATTAATGCGACATATACTCCATGACGTATGATCACTAAGCATGATAGGAATCATGTTAAATATCCAATTTTGGTTAGGGCTTGATTAATGAATTTGAATTGGGGTTTTAGAGACGATAATCTTTTTTAATCAATGTTTTAGATGAATTTAATTAAAGAATAAATGTAGTAAATAACTTGGTATGAAAGTTTTTTGTGTTTAGTTTAATTATATGATGATTGAAAGGTCGGGAATTCATAAAACTATAAGGAGATGTTTCATGACGTATGCAACTGGCGTTGTTGGATTGAATGTAGAGTGAAATGGTGAATTGAATAGTTGAACTCAAATGGTCATGAATATAATTCATTGCCTCAAAGTTCTTCGTCAAGTGCAAAGTTGCACTTGTCCGAATGTCAAATGAATTATGGCAACGGTGTGAATCCATATCGAATGATGCTGGTGCAAAGTGTTTTCGTGAGACAGAGCTATACGTTGAAGATGGGAAAGAGAAAATGGAACAAAGAAAAGATGGGTAGAATTTCAACTAAGCGAAATTCCTCGTCTAGGTTCAAGTTCATCGAGAAACAAGCGTTCGAACTTCTAAGTTGCAAATTTAGATGTCAAAATTTTAAAGATTTTATACTACAATATTCTAGTGTAAATTTAGGATATTCAGAAGTCTCTAATTTGGGTTAGACGTTTGAACTAAGTGTCCAAAGTCAAAATACCCAATTTAGGCATCTGAAATGTTGTTAGTTGGACAATGAGCGCTGGGTATTGAATTTTGAAGTTTTGGGAACTAGGGTTCATTCTGGGGACCTACGTCATGCTCGTATGGTCCATGGTGACTATTGAGCAAGATGATGAGCTTGAAGAGAGTATGCCTTTTCTAAGGAAACGTGCAAGCATGTCAGACGAGATAGAAACTTTGGTGATGGTTCGAGACATAATTTGATTCGTACGGTGATTCTATGAAGTTGGTTGGTGGTTTTACGACGTGATGACTAGGGTATTATGATATTTGATTCCATATAATATTGCGTATGCGAAGGAAGTCTATATCCCTAAGTTATAACTTTAGGATTTAATATTTATACATCGTTTTGTGAGGTGTGAATTTTTCAGTTGTGAATGTTAGGGGGTTTTCCCTAGGGGTACTTATGTAATTTGTTACATATCCTAACTCTCGTTTGAAATAAAGTATGCTTTTTGATGTTTTTTCTATTATATATAATGTTATATTATATAAATGATTGATTAAATAATCATTTAACAAATGGAAAGTCCCTAGATAAGCATTATAAGATTGCAATTACAAGTGTTTCAACCATTGGTATCAAATCGTAATTACAAATATTTTTTTTAAATATTCTTGGTCAAGAGATATTTCAAGAAAAGGATATGAATATATCCGTTGAGATCAGAATACGTAACGCACTCCAAATTTTGGATCGTATATTACTCATGGCTGCTGGAGGAACTAAGTTGTTTCTACTTGTAGTTCTTGGATGACTATATAATGAATCGACTGAGAATTTCCTACTGGTTGATAATAAATGAGGTAACATAGGAAATCTATATTTCACAATTTTACGTAGTCCTTTCGACTTGAGAATACTATAGCACTTCATCGTGAGCACTCCATTTTGATTATAGTTAATCATGGCATGATAACTATCGATCGACTATAATTTATGGATGAATTGAAGGATAGGAATGAAACACTATTCAATAGATAATCCATCTCCTCTATCGTGAGAGGTTAGTATCATAGTTGATTGTGATCAACTCATGTCAACTGTCTCCTATCGAGGTATGTCAACTAATAGTAAATGTTATTATTGAACCAAAGAATTTAGAGATAAACTAAATAGCTATATACAAATATTGGTGGAGTTCTAACTATGACTGAACTCCAAATATTGGAAGCGATATAGTGGTGACAAGGAGAACGTGCATAAATATATCATTGCTTAAATTGATCTAAAATATGATTTTATTGAAAGGATCTATAAGTGATAAATTTGGCCAAAACGTCACACAATCCGCATTGTTGTTCAATACTAATCGCTGATTGGTTTCACACATATAGTTGCAAAATTGAATCTACACTATCTTCAAAATACTTGATTTGATTAATATATAACGAGTTATATATCAATTAAATTTATTAATATATAAAATATATTAATTAAGAATTTTTTTGGTGTTCGAGGCACCATTGGTAATTTTGTTAGCTCTTGGGAATTTTCTAGATGCCTTTAGTAGTTATTTGGGTGTTTGTATAAGCGTTACATATACACCTATAATATGATATTAATACATATTTAAATATGTTTAAATATACAAATGCATGTACAAATAAAAGGGAAAATGGGATGGTCATATAATGGAAGGTAAAGTGGGTTTCTAGCTTTGGATTTTAAGAGTTATTAGTGGTAGATAACTCTCTTAATAACTCGTGTTAAAATATCATTGGAAACTCCTTCAATATGCTTCTTGGATGAGATGAAAAAATGGTTTTTCATTCCTAACCTCCATATCTATGGTCGAACACCTTGTTCATTCTAGAATTATAAGTGCCTCGCACTACTAGAAAACTATGTATTTAACTATATGACATTACCGACGCCTATCTGATGCAAATGGACTTGGCATTGGCGGGCATTGGTAAGGTGTAGATAAAATATTACCAATACAAAATTACCGATGTCAACGTCCCTTTTATGGCATCGGCGGTGCGCTGGTGTGGCATCGCCCCCTATGTAACCTCAACTCGTCGTTCTCTTTCCCCAGCCTACCCACAATTCAATTCATGAAGAAAAACCCACCTCACCCACACACTCACATTCTCACACGCTTGCCTCCAAACTCCAGCCTCCTCCTCAGCCTACCCTTCGACTACGTAAGCGCCCAACCTCCCCCTCTGCGTCCCACGCTGCCTCCCCTTCGGCCTTCCCCTCAGCCATGCAAGCCTAAGCCTCCAGCCATCCCATCGGCCTCTCCCTCGACCACCCACGCAAGCCCCACTTCGAAGCCGCAATCCTCGCCGACTTCGAATGCCTCCTCCTTGCTCGACGCTGCTACAAAGCCCAAGCTGCATATCCCCTCCTCCTAATCATTGCTCAAGCTTTGTTGGTATGATTTAATATTTCGATTCAATTTCTATGTAATACTATGATTTGATTAGCTTTGCATACGATATAGATTCGTTGGTTTTTATTCATTATATGATCGTTGACATTGGTTTTTGGTATGATAATTCATATCTGATTTGAGAAATCGTTGATAACCATTATTACTGAAACCCTGTTAATGTGTTTAATTTGGCCCTATCTAAAAATATAGTATATGGTCGTTCTATAGACGTTTCTTTTTAAATAAAATGAATATTGATATTCATCTGACGTGCTATTTTTCGGATTTGTTCCAGTATTGGACAAGTTATAAATGCAATTGTATTTATGTTTCATAAAACAATATTTCAAATCGAATGACTAATAAAATTTCAACGATAATTTCTTTTTATTCCTCATATATGCTCTTTTGCATATGATACAGGAAATAAGAGGAAGTACTGTTGAAATTTTGCTAATTGTTTGATTTGAAATGATTTATAAAATGTTGATATCATTGTGTTTGTCAAGGAAAGTAGGATAGCCAGCCATTTAAAAAAGTGTACACATATTTTCAAACAAGGAAAGAGTAAGCCAAGATGCCTTATGATATCAATGAATGCTGCGGGTGCAAGAAGTTTTTTGGTTTGAAGTGAAAAGGGCCAAGTAGGGTCAACTTCAATCCTTATATAGTCCGTTAAGTGATGAGGGAGCAATTTTTTGATTACATTAGGTAATCTAAATAGAACGGTAAGTGTAGGCTTGGAGCTATGCCAGCAAAGTCGATACCATATAGGTAAGTATAGAATACCTATAGGCAACAACGGTCTAGGTACTATGTTCTTCCTTGAAGGCTACGGCAAACCAGATGGACGTGAATAGGAAAGTATATACTTTATATATGTTATTATTGGAGTTATATCATTGTAGGTGTGTTCCACGATGCCTAATTATAGATCTTGGAATTGTAGGGTTAAATATTGCACATACATGAATATGGAAAACGAGGGGGAAATAGTCCTTAAATTTATGAGGCAATTCATTAAGAATATTGCATAGTAATTCCAGATTTTTTGGGTAATTAATAGATTAGCAAACACAAATTGGAAGTTGTTATAAAGTGGAATGAGATTTAAGTAGTATTTGAGCTCATTGGAATGAAGGAAAATAGTCCCTAAATTTATGAGGCAATTCATTAAGGAAATTGCATAGTAATCCAGGTTTTGTTGGGCAATCGATACAGATTAGTAAACACAAATTGGAAGTTGTTATAAAACAGAATGATATTTAAGTAGTATTTTAATTCGATGGAATGTAGTGTGTAGCAATGTAAATTTCTACGAAATTATTCGGTTTCACTACAAAAGTGTATAGTTTGAAACAACAAGATACATACCCAGAAAAAGAGATGTACAAACTAGGGATGGTTATCGTATTTTATACCATCTATTTTAATAATAACAGAAAAGATGATTCCTTGTAATTTCAGACATAACACAAATCCTCTTTTAGGTAATTTATACAAAGTTACAGTGCTCATGATTTCTTTTAGGAAAAGATGTAGTTCCAATGCATTAAAATGCATAATTCCCTGAGTATAAGCCAAAGTATTGGTCATTATGTCTATTGGATTATAATGGCAAGGAACCATTCCATATTGAGTTGACTCAACAATGAAATAGTTGGAATAAATTTCTAAGAGGTTACGTTTCGTAATAAGGTCTCATTTATGAGAGGACATTAAGAAATGGTAAATTTTTGGGAAAGTTCAAACCACAAAAGGTATTCAAGATAAAATTGTTATCAAGATTATGCAAGGGACGGTTAATTTAAGGTATGGGTCTCCTTCAAGAAAAAGATATTGTTACTTGCACGCATTGCGAATGCGAAGGCGATTTCCATAAAAAATAAGATTAGGAAATTTTTTGGTAAGATTTGAAGGAAGTGATAAGAAGATTCTTTTCAATCATCCATCAGATTGGAAGAATATTATTTACATAAGGGAATGCATTGAACACTAACTTAGAAAACATAGTTTGTATTACATAAAAATTATACGTGAAGGAAGTATCATTCAGGTGATTATCATCAATCCTAGAATAATTCTAGGTTATAACTTCAATTAATTTTTAGATTTTTATTGTTAGGGTTGAATGGGAAAGTAGACCGAATTTTCGTTCCTAAGATATTTTGAGTACTTACTCATAGACCTTAGGATGGATCCCTATAAATTAAAAACATGATATCTAAGTACTGTGATTTTTGAAAGACTGGAGAAATAATTCGAAAGTAAAATGAGACTACTTAAGTTTAATCAAATTGAAAATGAAGTTTTGCTATTTTCAACAGTTAAGAAATCAACAAGTTTGGATATCCTTGAGTGCAAATGGAGAAGTGGCAAAAGATCTAAGTAAAAATTACTAGGGAAGGGACACCATCCACTGTTCGAGTGTCTTGCCTTAGTATCCAGAAGACGAAGTGAGTAGGTATACAACTGGATGGTTTAAGGCAATGCGTATGTATATTGAAGATTGCATAGGGATATAGTTTCATGGGAGCATACTTATGCCTAAATTATTTTTCATGGTGTAAGTTGTCGTCACTTAAGTTGGTAACAAGTGTGGGTTGCGGAATTACGGATCTTAAGGCTAATTAAACACTAGAGGGGCGTGAATAGTATTTTCTAACTTATTTAAATCTTTTTAAATTTCTTTCAAGTTAAATATTAAATCACTGATTAACACCACAATATTATATTATCAAACATTCATAGATGCAAGCACAGATAAATATAATAGCGGTAAATTGAATAAAGTGTTAAAGAGATGTCACCAAAGATTTTATATTGGTTCAGATTTCTCCTATAACCAGTCCCATACAATTTCTTGTACAATTTATTTTCAAATTCCAATTTTTGACCGAGCAAAAGGCACATCCAACTACAGTCTTGATTTCGAGGCTACGAGACACACCCTTCTTAATTTTCAAGCTCAGGGTAGACTCACTTGATTTGACCGGCCTACAAGCACACCCACTAGATTTCCAGGCTACTAAGCACACTCACTTGATCTGATCGGACTGTAAGCACACCCAAAGAAAATAAAATTTGAGTTGAAGTTTTTCCAAAGACAATTTCTTGAACATTGGATACAATGAATACTATAGTCTTTTGGATAGCACTTTAATCTTTGAATTGAGAGGGAAATGTTTCCAAAATAGTAAGAAAGTGGTATTGGATCAATACAATGAAGTATGAATTGATTATAAGTGATACTGAAGCGAATAAAGTGTATTTTCAATGAATTTTTCAAGGGAGTAAAAGGAGGGAAGAAAGTAAGTAAATCTAAACTATAAATTCGTTTGAACTCCCTATTATATAGTAAATTGACAAATGTGTCCGTTCATGAAGAGTTGCAATGAATAGACACTTCCATTCAAAATTTGAAATACCACTTGTTGGTAGGTGTGTAGACATACCATCTATCTATATGTCGGCATATATATATATATATATACACACATTTTGGAAACTTGTTTCTTTTCTAATGTTTTGAAAATCCTGTACTTTGTAAAATAATTTGATACTTTGTACAATATTTTAAACATGGTTTACAAAAATTTTGAACTTTTGAAAAACATTTATAAAACTTTGAAAATTTATTTTGTTTTAAAAATATAACAGATAGAAAGTAGAAGATAGAGATCAAAGATTACTATCAGGCACTTTAACAATATAAGCTATGACTCTATATACTAAATCATAATTTTAAGATCTTCATATCTTAGTCTTTGTACCCAGGAGTCTTCATGTCTATCTTCTTGAGCCTTTGTACTATACAGTCTTTCACCATCTGTATTAGTATTCTACTATATAACTTGGCAAAACATTAATATCTATATTTTAATATGATTGTATATGGTTGTTTATGGTTGTTGTCATCAAAATCAATAACCGAGGCATTAACAATCTCCCCCTTTTTATGATAACAACCATTAAATATTCCTATATATAAAATATGATATAACTCCCCCTGAATATACGCACGTATATTTTATAATTTTCCCCCCTTTGTCATCAACAAAAATTGATGAAAAATAAAAAATCCCCCTAAATAAAATACTTAGAAACTATAGAATCAAGATCAATAATTAAGATCTTAAAGTAATCGAGCCATATTAAGCATAATATAATATGATATTAATTATGATTAAAACTAGATATATGATAAATATGGTATAATGATAAATAAGATAACACAAACTATGTTTATTAATTCAAATTTAGATCATACTATAAGTTCAAACATCCAACCAAACTAAAAACAAACAAATCCAAATGTACAAACCAAATCAAATCAAATCCTAAGGGTATCTGCATATCTAGATGTGGAATTTGACGTTCATTACAAGTAGAAACCTGATATTTGCATATTTTGTCAGTCGTTTGGTCATACATCGGATTCGTGTTCGGTTTGGTATGCCTTCGCTTCCCAGTATCTTCCTACCAAGATTCCTCTTCCTAGGTTAGTTTTGAAGTGGATTCCTAAGATTAGGAACCCTTCTTCTGCTTCCTCTGATCCTATCATCCCTGTTCCTATAGACAAAGATTCCTCTGTTGCACTGGCTAATGTAGTTATGGTTGACTCTCCTCCCTCAAAGGATGCTACTTACTAGGACTTCATTGAGTGTGATTGGATTAATCCTAATAAGGAAATGAGTCACGATCCATCATTGGATCTTTATTATATGTTTGTAGGTAAAGATAGGGAATCTAGGAGAATCTTTTATCATGTGAAGGGGGAAAGTCTGACTCTGACAACTGCTGGAAGTGTACGACAACACAATTGGGTATTGTTCTTGGATGCATTATGGGATGGATTTATCTCTACCCAAGCTCTTGAGGTTGTTTGTTCCTAATCTTGCAACTCTCTTCTTTGAGTTTCTACATGTTCATGGCCTCGGTGCTGATGCTGATGTCAGTTTTGATAAGTGGGACTGAAGTCTTTCTTTTGGTTAGTAGTTTAGATCTATTTGTCTAACTCTTGTGTTTTTCATTATTGATGTTGTATTAACTGATCCGGAGCTTATTTCAATTACCTGTTCTTTAATGAGTTGAGCAATAATAGTGGATGGCACACTTCAAATGTAGGCTAGCCTTGCTAAAAAATCCTAAGAGTATTCATATATATACATGTTTATAATTTAAATCAAACCGAATTACTAGACATTTCTTGGAACTTCAACCTATCCGTCGGATCCAAAGGTTGAATTTTCTTTGATGGCATCCCAATCTTCATTATCCTTGTTGATAGAGAATTCTGGGTTGTTTATTTGATCATCTTTGATTAAAGAAGAAATCAACCATCAAAGGGCATCGAAATGCTTCACTTGCTCTTTAATAATCTGCGTTTGACATAATTCTAAATGTCTTTAATTTCATAAAGGTAAGAATATCTAGAAAGATTGAAGTGTTTATTCATGGTTTTCAAATAATTTTTGGTGTGGATAAGACATATTTTGTTATAAAATGTTTGGGAATGAAAAGAGAATAGAGAATAAATGATGAGATAGTTTCTGTGGAAGAAATAGGCTTACATGGAGTACGAAGTCATTTGGAAAGATTGAATAGGTGGTAGTTATTTTATTTTAAAATTTTGCAATTGCTAACATATGTCGACATATGAAATATATGAATGTTGGTATATATGCCTAAAAATGCAAATTTTAAGTTTTTGTTTTTATCTTATATCATTACATATTCATAACTTCTAAAGACTATTAGAACTACATGTAACAGCAAGAACAACTTTTCATTGATAAGACAAGATGGTACATAGTACAAAAGCAAAATACATAAAGATAATATAAATCAAAATAGAACAATACACCAAAGTAAAACCTAGACATCATAAGGAAATAACTAGATAAGCTTAGAAAGAAGTAGATGACGGTGATGAATTTCTACTAAGCTTGCGAATGCTTTTCCCAAAGTATTTGTCCGTTTTGTTGGAGAGGGAACTGAACTTATTACTAAAGGAACATTCAAGCTTCTTTTGATTTTTAAGAAGCTTCACTTTGTTCTTTAGAATGTTTTTCTTAGAAGGGTGAGATGGTCTGCATAAGCTTTCTAAAGAAGTATCCATTTCCTCATCTTCTTCTGCATTCATTTCGTTGCTTTCTTCCTCTTCTTCTTGTTGTATTTCTCGCTCCTCTTTCCATGTTAACCTTTCTTCTTTTTAAACAAGAGGTTTATATTGTTTGAAATAAGGCGGAATGTGCATAAGAGAAATATTAGCCTTGTCAAAAAAAATTCAAGAAAGAGTTGATTCTCCTCTCAAATCAACACCAAAATATACGAATATTCTACTAGGATACACACCCTAGTAGACTATGTTCTCATGTCCAGAAATATTCTTTTGAACAAAGTCATCTAAGATGACTGGTGCTTAATTGATATCGTAGTTTCCATAAATGGTGAAAAGTGATTTATAAACTTTTTGAATAGGGTTATTGTAACTACCTATCCTCGGAGTGATACTTTTTCGTTAAATAAGACTCATAAGTCTCGATTTTTGTCTAAGATTTTTATGCTTAAAATCAAATTCTTCATTACTTTCGAAACTATCATGAAAAAATTCATGCTTTTTTGTTCATCAATTTGAAAAGTGGAGAGGTCAATTCCACTATATTTACAACCAAGTATATGACCTAAAAGTCACAATTTAAAACAATTCGAGTACCATTCCACTACTCCAAATTTGTCCCTCTTCTCCTCGAAAAAACTTTCCATTTAAATTAGCATAAAATATTTTAACCA
Organism: Allium cepa; assembly: GCA_030765085.1. Classification (NCBI taxonomy): domain Eukaryota; kingdom Viridiplantae; phylum Streptophyta; class Magnoliopsida; order Asparagales; family Amaryllidaceae; genus Allium; species Allium cepa. The sequence continues at coordinate 828,515,866 of CM060941.1, read as the reverse complement.
AATATAAATAACACACAAAACCATTTCGAGATGAGTCGACTAAACCAAGAATTTCATTTTGATAGTGAAGATCTTGAAGACCATAAAAGGAAAAATAATCAAATTTAGCAAACCTTCCAACAATTTTTTTCGGAATTAGCATATTCCATATAATTGTTAATGGCTTCTTTGTCATTAAAAAGAAAGCCTTCGGTTCTCTTTAAGAGCCTTATGGTTTTAAGATTTTTACTCGAGGAGGCCATTTTTGAGATTTTGAAGATATAAGAGAGGGAGGATATTTTTGAATTTTGAAATAAAGTAATTGAATGAATGGATAGAGATAGAGTGGATTAATAGAAAGTGAAAAGTCATGTTCTCTAGTTAAAAAGATTCCTTTTTAGAACATAGGAATAAGTACAAATGAGAAGGAAATTCAAATTTTGAATTTGAAACAAAATTTCAAATTACTGCCGGGTATGTCGACATATGGGCTGGGTATATGTCGACATATTGCCCATAAAATCCAAAACTAAAATTTAGATAAAATATTTCTATATATATATATATATTCATCCAGTAATATTATTAATATGTATGTTATTCCTAAAATACACAAAAAAATGAAATAAAAATTGAGTATAAAAAGTACCACTTTTTACTCCTTTTCTTTGACCTGTTTTGATTAATTAACAATTGTTTTGAAACTCATGTTTGCATCTTCAGTATCCGGTGCATTGTCACTTAAGGAAGTATCTGAATCATCCAATGTTGTTGTGTAAGTCCTTTTTCTTTTTCCGAATGAATCAGTAACTAGTGAAATCTTTAATTTATTCTGATGCGGACAGTTTCTTTGTAAATGACCAGGTTCATCGTAGTTAAAACTTCTTATTGTAGTTCTAGTTCCACGATTCTTGTTTTCCACTCTCCGAAATTGTTCATCTTTCTATACTTCAAGAACTTTCAAAAAAAATTTGTCATGAAAACAATTTCTTCATCATTGTCATCGTCTGAATCCTGATCGTCGATTATTGTATTAAAAGCGATGGATTTCTTTTCTGTTGCTTTACTTTCTCTTATGGCCTGCAAGTGTACTTCATAAGACATAAAATTCCCTATCAACTCTTTAGTTTTCAAAGTACTAATACCACTAGCCTCTTCTATTGCTAGTTTCTTATGATCCCACTCTTAAGAGAGTGAATTGAGGATTTTTTATAACTTGATCCTCTTTAGAAAAGCTTTTACCTAATGCTACTAAAAAATGCACTATATCTTGAAATCTATAATACATGTCAGAAATAGACTCATTTGGATTCATTTTAAATAACTAAAACTAATTAATTAACATGGAAATTTTGATTTGTTTAACTTTACTAGTGCTTTCATGTGTAATTTGCAATGTTCTCTAAATTTCATATGTAGACTTATAGATAGAAAAACTATTATATTCATTTTTATCTTGTTTGTAAAACAAAATATTCATGGCTTAAGAATTATTCTGTGCAAGTGTTTTTTGGTCAGCAGTCTGTTGTGCAAAATTGGTCTGAGGTTTAATGTACTCATTTTGTATAATATTCCTAATATCTAAACCATTAGACTGTAAATAAATCTTCATCCTACATGACCAATAAGTGTAATTACTGCCATTAAAAAATGGGGATCTAGCAGTAGATTGTCCTTTAACAAAAGCGTTAACAAATGTACTAATAGTGTTGCTAGCCACTAAAACTTTTTCATAAATCAAATTATGATTTTTAAAAAACCTAGTGCTTTAATACCAAATGAAGGTTGTGGAGTTAGGCTAATTAAACACTAGAGAGGATGAATAGTGGTTTCTAATTTATTCAAATCTTTTAAATTTCTTACGAATTAAATATTAAGTCACTTATTAATTACACAGAATTATATTATCAAACAGTTACAGATGCAATCATAAATAAAAATAAAACAGTAAAGCAAGATAAAGAATTAGAGGGATGACACCGGAGATTTTATATTGGTTCGGATTTCTCCTTCATCCTGTTTCTTGCACAGATTTCTTTTGATCAAATGCGACTCTTTAACCAAGCAGAAGGCAAACCTAAATACAATCTCGATTTCGAGGCTACGAGACACATCCTCCTTAATTTCTAAACTCAGGGTAGACTCATTTGATTTGATCATGCCACAAGCACATCCACCAGATTTTCAAGCAACTAAGCACATCCACTTGATTTGAACGTGACACAAGCATGCCTAAAGAAAATATAAATAGAGTTGATAGTTTTTACGAAGATAATTTCTTAAACTTTGGATACAATGGATCCCATAGTCTCTTGGACATCACTTTGATATTTGAATTAAGAGAGAAATGTTTCCAAAACAGTAAGAAAGTAGTATTGAATCAATACAATGAAGTATAAGTTTATTCTAAGTGATTTTGAAGAGAATAGAGTATATTTTTATTGGAGTTTTCAAGGGAGTAACGGGAGAGAAGAAAATAATTAATTCTAAACTTTAAAATTCGTTTGAACTCCTATCATAAATCAGTAGATGTGTCCATCCGTAAAGTGTCACATGAATAGACACTTCCAATTGAAATTTGAAAAACTACTTGGCGGCACGTATGTCGACTTACCATTTGCTTATATGTTGACATACACATGTACATCCTGAAAACTTATTTCTTTTCAAATGTTTTAAAAATCTTATACTTTCTAAAATATTTTGATACTTTGTAAAATAATTTGAATATAGTTTATAAACATTTTGAACTTTGAAAAACTGTTATAAAATATTTTGAAGTATGTTTTTAAAATTTATTTTATTTAAAAATTATATAAGATAAAAAATAGGAGATAGAGCTCAAAGATTGTTATCAGGGACTTTAACAATATAAGCTATGACTTTATACACTAAATTATAATCTTGAAATCTTCATATCTTGGAGTTTGTACTCATGAGTCTTCATGTCTGCCTTCTTGAGTCTTTATATTGTAAAATCTTTAATTTAATACATGTATTAATATTCTATACTACATACTATAGAACTTGGAAAAACATTAGTACTATATTTTATATGATTGTATATGGTTGTTGTCATCAAAATCAATTACTGAGGTATTAACAAAAAGGATTGCGAAGGGTCGTGTATGCACACACATTTGGATTTGAGATATACTTCAATGATAAAGGATGCGAAGTGCAGTTGGGAAAAAGGTGGAATCGATTCATAGAAAGGCAAGGACTACATAAGATAGGCAGAAAGCATATATCGACAAGAGATACGCGGAGTTGAGGTCCTCGATGGTGGCATGGTCCATGTGAACATCTTGCCAAATCAATACATATTGGATTGGTAATTCGGAAAAGTTAGCACCAAGTGTTGTAGGGCCTTTTCCAATTTTAGATAGAGTTGAGGAGTTAGTTTATGCAGCGGAGCTTCCTGGACGGTTGGCGGGAGCTCATAATGTTTATTTTGTGTCACACTTGCCGAAATGCTTATGCAATGCAATTACCATGGTCAGGTCATGTCCGTTAAGGAAAGTTAAATGATAGGTTATGCCTCCACCCGCATTTTTGGACGTAGGACAAATCGACTCTATGATGAAGTAATTAAACTAGTAAGAGTCTGGTATGGAGAATGTCCAACTGAAGGTACATAGAAGCCTGAGGAGAAGGTTCGAGCTACCCATTTTGAACTATTTTTCGAACATTTCCATTTTAGTTAGAAAAGTATAGATTACTTTTATATTTAGATTCTAGCTTAGGTAGAGACCATTGGATGGTAGGAATGGTTGAGAACGTGTCATTAGGATATGTTATTGATGATGGATGCAAGTGGATGTATTCTTTAGATTATTTCTTTTACATATTTAGGATAATGTATTATCTAGATAGTACACATACACACACTCACATTATCGCTTGTTTGTTTTTATCTTATTGAGCATTATGCATATGGATGTTGCATATGGATTTCACAGTTGTGCATACATGTAGAAATTGCAAGTATAATTACTTAGGGTGTTGGATATATTGTGGATTCATGAGCATTTGCATGATAGGAGGCCGACAGGATCAAGAGACTGTCCAATCTTTTCATTAGTATAGGTTCACGTGAATTATGCGCTTGCATATGTACATATTGCATTAGAAAATTTAATAAGGACAATGATCGTCCGTGGATGATGGATAAGTATATGGTTGTAGGTATTGTTTTTTACATATATGAGTTACATTTTTCCATCCTTTGAGATATGGGGATGAAATCTTTTTAGGGGGGAGAATGCAACACCTCGAAAATTTAACAGAAAATTTAATAAGAAAATTAAATTTAAATAAACAAGGGCTAAAATGATATCTTCACGGACATCCAAATTTGGCTATGAAACTTGCACCATTGTGTTTATAGCGATTTTCTAGACAACTTTCATGCATAACACCTTCAAAATTAAAGTTAACATGGAGAAGTTTTGGATGTTTGAAAATTTGAAAAATGGAACAAAATTAAAATTTAAAAACTTACCAAATTTACACTGTATTGGGTCGACTCACAGTGGTAGATGGTCGACTAGTAGCGGTTGACCATTGGCCATTTATATCGACCATTCACATTAAAAATCGAGGATTCTAGAATGTGATCGAACGATTGTGATCGACCAAAATATTTTCCTTTGTGCCTAAGTTTTGATGTGCATATGAGATAAAAATGAAGATTCTCTAGGGCAAATACAGTGCTTCGAATTAGTCCTAACCTCTATAAATTAACACCTAACCTAATCCCAATTTCCTGAGAAAACTTACAGCCTATCAAAACTCTATAAAAATTATTCCTCTCCACTTTTAAACCTTTTTTAAAAATAAATTAAAAATCAAAGCAAGAGGGAAGGAGAAAATCCGATCTAGTTGGAGGAAATCTAGTGGGTGACGATTCTCTGATAGTATGTAAAGTTAGCGCTTAGATCTAAGGTAAGTGAAAACAAGTTTGGTTACAGTTGAATTTAACTATTCTATTTGATCTATAGTGTTAGGATTTAAAATGTAAACTATAAATGAAACGACCTATAATTTTAACACTTTGAAAATAAAAATATTTAATAAAATATTAAAATCTTGAATTGTCAAAGTTAAATAATCATGTTTTATGTAATAAATAAGAATGGTGTGTGTAATAAATAAGAATGGTGAACTTAAAATTTTGAATACAAATTAATAAGTTTGGATTTTAATCGAAAAGTGACAAAAATCGGTTTGCGATAAAATGGGATGTGCATTCAATGACTGTTTTAAATGATAAATAACTCTTTTTAAATTGTTATATAATGATAGCAATTGGTTTATAAAGTTTTATAACTATATATATACTTGTTTCATGCAGATTAACAAATTTCTTCACACTTTGACAAATCGACGTCGTATTTTAATAATTAAGTTTTAATATTATTTAATATGGTTTTATAGCTTAGATAAACTTGTTTTAATTACTTAAAGATGGTAGAAAACCAATTTTCAAGTTCTATTTACCTAAATAAATAGTTTGATTAAAAACAAACAAGTGACCAGAAAACGTTTTGTTAAAAATCAACGTTTTGTTCAATATAAGTTGGGTAAAGTTTTGCAACTTGAGCAGTTGTTATATAAACAAATTAACAAAGAAATAAAAACCTCACTTATATTAACTAAGTATTAATTAATTTAAGTGTTTAATTAAGTAAAGAAAAGTACTTAAAGAAGATATTTTCACCAAATTCAACATAAGTCAAATCAAATCACATCAAAACAAAAGCAAATTAAACCAAATCTCCACCTTAGTCCACTTTTCCAACTAGTTTCATCCCTTAAGTATTAAGTAAAGATGACATAAAGTAATGAAGTGATGATGGTATGTATTGAAAAAGCATGTTTGCTTAAAGGTTAAGGAAGGGTATTTTTGTCAAATTACATTCCTTAAAGGCTAAGGCTTCTAAGGCTATAAATATGGACCGTTATGCTTTCATTTCTTCACACTTCTATTCATTTGTTCTTAGCTTTCTTCTTCCTCCTCTTCAGAATTTTAATGGCTTCTTCTTCTCTCTTACCTCCTTGCTAACTTTTTTAAAAACATATTAAATCAACTCCAAACTCCACCAAACTTTTCCAATGACCTTAGAATATCATTAAAACATGGTTTAACACCTGAAAAATTGAAGAATGATGGAGGTAGGGGCGGTGTAGGAGGAGACCGAACCAAGGGGAAGGTGGAGGATGGCTATGGCTGAGATCAAGAAAGACGGAAGGGGCCATAAGTAAAGAGGAAGTAGGTCATATGAATGTAGTTTTAGTGGATGAAATGATGGTTTTAGTGATGTTTGGTTGAAGTTGAAAATGATAGTGAAGTGTTGGATTGAATGAATGTTGGTAGGAAGTAAAATGATTTGGTTAATGGTGAGAACTCAATTAAAATACGTACTTCCTATAATTTTAAATTAATTATAAAATAGTTAGCATGAATATTAAAAGTAGTTATGAAGTTTGGTTGGTTAACTAATGATGTTTGATGACTGCTTAAGAAGTAAGAAGTAATATACATAGTTAAACATATCAAATGAAAGTGAGCTCTTATCTTTTGAAATCCTATTTTTGTTCTGATATGATATTCATATTCATACCCTTATGATAAATTGACACCATTTAGTTGAAATATGGATGCTTGAATGAATTTGGTTGTATGGATAAATGTATGGTTGTTAATGTTGATTTTATCAACATCATAGTTAAAAGTTGGTTATGACTACTTTATTAGTCATAGTTAATCCGTAGTTGATTTGATACCACACTTCTTTTAAATCATATATGGTACACAAAGGATAGTTAAGTCTCTTTTTATATTGGCTATATTACAAGAATTCATTTTGAAAAAGATAAATAGCATATGGCTTGGTATAGTTAAAAAGTTTTAAGAAATGGAAGTTGAATGTACTAAAATAATGAAATATGGAATCTTTTTGGAAATAAAGTGAAAATGAATTTTTAATAAATAAAATAGTAAAATATTGACTTAAAATGGTTTATAGATGTTTTATAAATAATAAAATGCAATTTGAAGAAGTTTTGGAAAATAGTGAAAAATAAGGCGCGTCGTGTAATGGTAATTTGCGATTTCGGACCGAAAAGCTAATGAATGTACAAGATAGAAACAGAGTTGGAAATCTTCAAAATAAAAAATTTTCGGATCCTTAGAACCATAGTTTTCAAATGGAAAAGAAAATCGAGATTTCATTTTCTAGATTTTATAATATGTCCAAATCAAGCTTCTAGGAAAACCGCGCTTTTGCAGTAAAGTGGTTAAAGTGTAAAATTCTTTAAAATAAATATTTTTAAATATTTAAAAATATAAATAAATTTTTTAAATATGTTAAAATTTTTTAAAATAGATTTGAGTTATAAATATGGATTTCCAAATGACAGAAATTTTGTTTTAATCAAAAAAGCTTGTAAAACACTATCTGCAGCACTTTTCTACAGCAGTTTTAATAAGAGTTTAATTAAGTGGTTAAGAAAAAAAATTTATAACACTTAAATAATAATTGGAATTTTTTCTTAAAATGTATGGACAGTAATAATAAATTGAGTATGCGGAAATGACTACTACATTTGTCACGCCTGTGAGATCTAGAAAGGTAAAACAAGGTGTGTAACTAATGTTAGGAATGGAGCAACCAGTGCTCTGAACTTACCTTACCTTTGTTTTCTCTTTCTAGGCGAGGGGTGTAATAGATTGAAATGAAAGCCTGGGTGCTCTAAATGAAAGGATCATATTTAAGATTTTTTTTAAAATAAAAAGTTAAATAAGAATTTAGTAGTATAAAGAATGTTCTAGCCGAACTCTGTATTAAGTTACGAGGGGGGAATTTGTACTGTCTGCATGAATTTAAAAGGTGATTTCACTGTTGTTCCACAAATAGTACGAGTTGAATATGCAAATTAATCTGTGTATGATTAGTCTAATCTTTTTCTCAATATAACTGGTTTTCGTTTACAGTAAATGGTGTCTTAAATAACATTGTTTTTGACCGAGTTAAGACATGGTTCAGAAATATGAATTTTTTTATTAGATTAGAAATTAAATTTTCCTAAGTAAATGTTGAAGATTTCCAAAGTTAAAAGGCTTTTTGTTAAGCAGTAAAATGTTAAAATGAAAAGACGTGTAACAAATCCTGTACACACATATTCACAATTTTATCGACGATTGGATCTCGAAGAGACCGTGATCGGGATTTTGTTGATTCCTATCTAAAAACCACTTCGAACCAATTTATGTTTTCGAAGTTAAACATGTTGAAGACAAAGATTATTGAAGATGAAGATCTTCATGATATAGGGCTACTTGCCATTAGACCCTTGGGGAAATTACCATATCATATACTTATGGTGGCAGTAGCGCTCTGTTATGAAAATCTTTGATTTGTAAGGTGTAATCGCTACTAATCTTAGAGGTAATTAGAGATAGGATGTGGTAGGAGAAGTGCCTTCGGTTTGTCCTGTTCCTGGACGACTTGTATGAACGAATGTCTGATATTGCATTTTAAAATCACATCGATTGATCTCTATAAACATATCATCTATTTGGTGGTGGAGAATGCAAATTCTCTTAACTTAACACCCTTTCCCGAGACATATGACCTCAGGAGTTATGCGTTTGTAGAAATCCATCGCGTGAGTATGGAATGGCAATGCGGCATTCAAAGAAGAAAGATGATGTGATATGTAAAAGGTAATTGCTACCTCGGACCTCATACCTTAAATTGGCTAAAACAGGACAGATGCAGCAAGGCTATGTGGTTTGCAACCATTAGGACATGATCATCCCCTTCTAGATATATTTCTATCCAATATGACGTTCGAGTTTAAATTATATGATGTATGCGAGAGCACGCTCGGAAAGGTCGGTAACGACTGGGGTGATGATGTATTCGGTATTATCTAGTTAGAGGTAGGCCGGTCTTGTGTTAGTAGAGGACCGTTAATTGGGCCTCGATATATTCCTCTAGAGATGTACTATTGGAAGGTAGCCCCTTGCCTAGTCGTTTGTTGAAAATCCACTCTCCAATATGAGCTTGCGGTTTTTAATTGTAGAGCCTAGTATGCTAGAATTTAATAATGGTAACAATTTCGGGTATTTGAATATATTTACTTGAAAAGTGTTTTCGAAGAATGTCATTAAATAATATCAAATGATTTTGATAAAATTACTTTAGTTATCATAAGGTAAAAACCCATCCGTATTTATGTGCAGCATGGTCTTATGAGATACTTTTTCTTTTCAAAAAGTTTTTGTCACCAATCCATAATCTATGACACTATCATTTAAGATTTGTGTTTCTCGCGTTGGTTTTCAACTGATCCAGGTATTTTTATGCTCGGGTCAGATCCGAGTAGTTTTAGGATTAGCTGAAGTCACTTGGAGTTTCCAGAGGAGAGATGGAGATCTTCATCAATGTATGGACGTATTCTATTTTCCTCTGCATTATGTGTTGTTTTTTTTTCAATAAGTGTAAGGACAGGTATTATAACTATCCGAGCTGAATCTAGGTTAGACTCTGATTTATATATTTTAAAATTTTCCATTGTAAAGGCTATTATTCAATAATATATGTTATTCCATTCGAGTTAGATTCTGTTCGGTCTTCTTTTCTTTTTACCTTAAGGAACCGAGTCTCTGGCGCTTAGATTTGTGGCACATGAATATTGAGGATGTATTAATATCGATTTTCAAGGGCCGAAGAAACAGATCTTTACAGTAAACCCTTAACTTGTTAAATTTGGTATTTAAATTAGAAATTTGAGAGTGGTGTGAATTGATAAACCTGATTTTAATCCAATCTAAACCCCATTGATATTGAATTTAAGCCCTAAGTTTGTCAATCCTAGATTAAACGCGTGCATTCAAATTTGTGTAAAATTTATGAATTTGAAACAAATGAAAATAGGGTAGAATCTCAAAGGCTAGTCACTGTAATTGCTTAGGGTTCATTGTGTATACCTAATTAATATAATTAAAAATCTAATCAGGAAACTAAGAAAACCTTAAGTTTTGTACTGCGATCGGTTGACCGTTCACCCCAAGCAATTGACCACAAGCGGTCAACCGATAGGGTGTAGCAGTCGATAGGTTAAAGAATGAAATGCGTAATCTAAACCTCGTCCCGAGGCCCAAGTTAAATTATATACTAATTGTTGAATATGCGCTTATATGATTTTTGTTTGATGATAATAAACATATATACATACGTTTAAATGTATTTGTTAATGTACTATTTTATTTTTCATAGATTAAATAAATATTTGCTGAATAAAATTAAATGCATAGAATTTGAATTCAAACAGAAATTTTATACAAACAAATATTTATTACATATAGTACAAATAGTAAAAATTCAAGCTCTCACTATACATATACGATTTTGATTACAATGCATCACAATTTCATATTTACATAAATTCCTCACTACATATCACTCACACTCGTATTTATCTTCAGCTTCATTCCAGTTAGAATCCAACATCTGAGCAATCTGCAAAAATATTCACTAACACGGTAAAATTGAAAAAGAAATATTTTTGCGGTATAAAATAAAAAGTGAATTTTGAAAATAATATTTGCGTCAGTTATTTGGGTTGTTCGTCATGATTTACATTTGAATTCATCACACACGAACAATGCGACATGCACAATGTATCACTGTACATGCCACAAGGCCGTGCATACCGATATACACTTGATAATGTTACAGGGACAGGTGAGCACAAGGTCAAACCCAAAATAAAAAGACGGGTTCAACTCAGGTGCAATATAAATAAAGTCTCGACATCAACACAAGGTCAAACCCGAGTTTTAAAACTGGATTCAACACAGGTGCACTTAAAATTGTGCAAGTATGGAAAAACGGTCTCGACAACTAAAACAAGTCTCGACCAAAAACCAGTGACATAAGTCAAAGCCCGAATCCAAACGACTCAAGTACACCAGTGACACCAATAAAGTCAAGACAAAGCAATGCTACAGAGAATAGTGCAGTGCAAATCAATTACAACGAGTATAAGCAGTGTCAACAAGATCAGAGGTGGCAACTTGAAACATTAAGAAGAAATGAACTCAAATCAAATGCACCAAGTAAGTGACACAGCGAATACGAAGAACAGCAACTTGACACAGTGAACTGCAAGAGTCGACCAACAACTACATGAATCAACAGCATATCAAATGAACTAATGAACACATGAACTACAAGCTAACAAATGCAAACTATATCATGATATAGTGACACCAGTGATATCAAGACTCAGATCAACACAGCAACAATGGTCAGGCAATATGCATCATGCACAGGTAAGGGAAGCAACAAAGTGACTCAAGCAACAACACAAACCAAGCTACAACCATCAAGTACATATGAACCCAAATGACTACAGCAAAAACAGAATCAAGCAACAATATGCACAAGTGAAGAACCAAATGCATTAGACTACATGAACACTATAGGCCGAGAACCAGACCATGGAAGTATGACATGAAGCATGTACATGTGAGGACAGTGAAAACTGAAGCCAGCATATACATGAACGGCTAGTGTCGCATGGCAATAAAAATATAATGGCCGCGAACAGCAAGTAAAATCGAGCAAGTGTACAGTTCGATCTATATCCAGAAGTTTAGTTTAAGAAATCAAATGGCTGAAGTAAACACGATGAGTGAAGACAGAGTTGAACTCATAAATCAACATCGAAGTTGATCAAGTAAAAAATCAAGTTAGTCAATGCTAAAGTCAAAATGAAATCAGAGAGTAAAGTCAAATTCGAAACCGTGGTAGCAAAGAAATTGACCAAGTTAAACATCAAAGCCTTGGGAAGCAAGTATACGAAATTATACGCATTTGATTTAGTCAGAGAAATCATCAGCATCAAAGTGAAATCGAACGGCCGATCAAACATAATTAACAAATTCAAATATATTCGTACGAATGCAAATCTAGGGTTACAAACCCTATATAAACAATCATTATCGGCAATTTTCAAAATCATGGAGTTCAATCAAGCATAACAGAACAGCATAAACGTAAATCACATACCGAAGTCGAACTCCATCAACCAGAAGCAGCCGAAAAGACGAACAAATATTCTCTCAATTTACAACCAAATTGATCAAACAATCGGCAGCTTCACGAAACCCTAGTTTGGATCGAAGAGAACGAAGCCCTAAATTTGCAAGAGGAACGACCGCCATTATTCACGAAAAGGAACAGAGCGACTAAAAGTTGAACGGGCCAGAATAGAATAAGGGGGCCGGTTTTGTTTTAAAAGGGATTTTTATTTTATTTTTAATTAAGGTTTTCGCGTCTTTGTTTTTAATTTGCTTTTTAAATTTTAAACCGTTTAAATTTCTAGCCGTGTGACCAGGAGACGAACTACGTGGCGTAGTTTGAGAATTCGCAACTCAGTGGCTGAGTTGTGGTAGGGTTTTGAGCGTAGAGTTAGGTTTAGTCGATAGCGGGTGTCGCAAGTTTACGTGTGTAAGCATCTGACTAACTAATTTCTAGTAGAAACCTTGGGGGCAGCATGTAGGCATGGTTTTTTCGAAGTTGGGTAAATTCCGTGTTGTTCTGTTTCTGTTATTTATATTCTGCGATATCTACGCTGCTATTATTCTGCTGTGAACTGTGTTGAAATCATTTTATATAAGCTTTCGCAATTAATTTTTATAATTTATACATCACCCTATTCACCCCCCTCTAGGGTGAAATCGATCCTACAAGTGGTATCAAAGCTAGGAACAAAAGCCCTTTTTGTTTTAAAAAAAATTGATTTTACAAAAACCAATTTTTATTTTAAAAAGTTGAATTTTTAAAATGGCTTCTTTTAATACTGCTTTTGCTGAGGGTCAATCCATAGTTAGACCTCCCATGTTCAATGGTGAATATGCTTATTGGAAAAATAGGATGGAAATCTTTCTGAAAACCATTGACGCTTGGAATATTGTTGAGACAGGTTATAGAACACCGACTATAACTGTAGATAATCAGGAAGTAGATAAACCAAAGGAACAATAGACAGAACTAGAAAATAAATTACAAAATACTAATGCTAAAGCTATGAATTCTATTATCTGTTCATTGGATCAATTTGAATTTAATCGTGTCTCACATTGTCTAACTGTGCAGGAAATATGGCACACATTAGAAGTGACTCACAAAGGAACATCTAGAGTCAAAGAATCTCGCCTTGCCATGCTAATCAGCGAATGCGAGAACTTCACAATGGCGAAGGAATAGAATGTTAAAGAGATGCATGGACGACTTTCCAATATCGTATATAAATCAAAAGCTCTTGGAAAATCATACACAGAGTTGAAGATAGTCCGAAAAATCCTCAGAGTCCTTCCACGAAAATTTGAAGCGAAAGTGACTGGCATTCAAGAATCAAAAGACTTAAAACAAATGAAAGTTGAAGAACTCATCAGAAATCTCACCACTTATGAGCTAGAAATGAAATTCAAGGAAGAGCGTGAAGGAGGAGATACCCGAAAGAAATCGATAGCGCTCAAAAGAACAAGCGAAGGTGATGATGATAACGACGATGATGATGCAACAGCGGAATTGGAGCTATTAATAAAGAAATTCAAAAAGTGGAATTACAAATATGGAAATTCAGCTCGAATTCAAAAAGCGAAAAGCAGAATAGCCAAAGCACTAGACTACTCTGAAGAATAGAAGATCATCTGTCATAAGTGCAATCAACCCGGACACATCAAGCCCAATTGTCCTCAAAATCAACGCGACTTTAAAAAGAAATCAAAAAGGAAAAGTTTTGCAGCCACGTGGAATACAAGTGATGAAGATAATCAAAGTTCTAGCAGTGAGAGTGAGAAAGCAGATATGTGCCTTCAAGGGAATATAACTGATAGCGACGATGACGAGCCAAGCGAGGTATCAAAAATTACTCACTCTGAATTACTTATTTATTTCCACGAAGTAAATGGCTGTTTTGAACGACTTAGGGAAAAATATGCTAAACTTGAATCACAAAAAGACACTTTGATAGAATTAAATGAACAACTTGACCAATTAGTTGAAATCTATCAAAGTAGGATCCTTAAGTGTGATAAGTGTCCAACATATGAAGAAGAAATTAAAAAATCAGAAATGAATATAAAATCACTTGAAAATGAAATTCTGATTTTAAAAGAGAGCGAAAATACTAGGAGAGAGAATTCTATTAAAAAGTGCACACAATTGTTAAACGAAAATGAATCTCTCAAAACACAAGTCTAACAATTGTCAACGACTTTAGATAAATTTTCAAAAAGTGAAAAATCGTTGAATATGCTATTAGGAAAGCAAACTGTTAACACGGTTAGAAAAGGACTTGGATATAATCAATCTAAAATTGTTGAAAACAAGATTAATCAAGAAAATTCAATGTGCACAATTTGTAGAAAATATGGACACAATCACAATAATTGTTGGTATAGACCCAAACATATGAAAACTATACCAATTTGGGTTCCAAAAGGCACAAATATAAAAACTCTCAAAGTTAAACAAATTTGGGTGCCGAAGGGAACAATTATAAATAGTTTTGGGTCTCCACAAAATTATTTTTCTAAATATTCTGCCACTAAAAACCATGGACCTATAAAAACAAATAGGTCACATGAATCTTTTCCCGTGTTGGTGTGGTGGCAGGCTAAGGAACAACAACAGTGTTCTCTGGATTTTGGCTGTTTCAGAAACACAACGGGCAACAAAGCAAAGTTCCTTAGCCTAGTATAAAGGTGATGAAATCACAATGGGCAACCACAAAAAATTATCATAAAGGTAAAACAGGCAAAGTTATATTTATTTGAACGATATATTAAATGTGATAATCTGCACCATATTCTAAATTAAATCAGCCAATAATGAGATGATGATTTAGATTCTGACTTATTCAACATAGTTGGCCAAATTATATTCTTATGCCAAAAACACTATAAAATTCTCTATATTCTTTGAATTACTTCATATACATCAGTTTGGATTAAAAATAGTGTTTTGTTGGATGATAATACATTTGGTTATAATATGGCTAACTCTTTTTTCACGGTTTTTGATTATTTACACGGTTTCAATTCAAATTCAAAAGAATGTCATTTAAAATGTTGTTTTTGATGCACACTTCATGGTTTGGTCAATCAAATTCAATTAATGATAATTTTGAGTGAAAAAAGAAATTCAGATGCAGATTACTCTGGTAATCTAGTTGATAGAAAAATTACTAGTTGAACGTGATTTTTGAGACATTTAGTAACTGCATCGTTTTTCAAAGAAAATATCTGCATATTTTTCGTTTCAAATAATTTTCAAATAGAAGAAAATTTTCTTATAAAACCCCTCGAGAAAATCATTTTTGACCATATTTTCAGATTAGTCATTCTGAAAAATTGATTTCATAATTATTTTTGAATTTGATTTTAAATGACTATTTTGACTAATCTGACTCCCCAATAATTATCGAAAAGATAAATAGTGATTGAAAAAGTGATGAGTGTTGGTATTTATCATATATTATGACTCGAGACGGTATAATTAGTAAATTTCTTTAGAAATTTAAACAAGAGTTATAAAACTTTTGTTGGTAAAAAATTCCATGACCATCTCTATTTCTGTCATATTTCTAACGACCATCACTCATTAAAATTCTATATAGTTTGTCGATATGTGGTACTTTAAACAGGAATTGTTCGTTTTTCATTTTCACATTTTTTAAAAAAAGATAATAAAATAATAATAATAATAATAATAATAATAAATACCAAAGTATTCACTCTCATTTAAAAGTCCTCATGGTTATGCATGAGTGAATTACTTGGAATTTGTTATGTGCCTCCATGCTCATTTAAAAGTCCTCACGGTTATGCATGTATGGAACGCATATCAAAAGTTGATTTTTAAATAAAAAAGTTGATTCTAATCCCATTTAAAAGTCCTCACGGTTATGCGTGGTTAGAAGATACTTGAATTCATTTTTAAAAAAAATAAAATTGGAATACTACTAATCTCATTTAAAAGTCGTTACGGTTATGCATGGTTAGTAGATATTCAAATTCCTGATATAAATATACCACAAATAGACACAACTGTATGGTTTTATATGATGACATCATCCCCATCATTCTAAAAGTGGAATATGCGCCTAACAAAATATTTATGATTTTTGTTTGATTTTTTTATTGAAATTTAACATTTATATTCAATTGAGTTTTAATGTTGAATTAATATCGATCATCTTATCTATATTTTCTCTAACACTATTATTCTTTTGCTGATAGCAAAAGGGGGAGAGAAAAGTTAAGATTTTGTCAAATAAAATCAAGCAAAGGTCAAATAATTTTCTATTTGCATCTAGGCTCATTTGCATATTTTTATTTGTATGCATATATGTAGGGGGAGCTTTGTGTAGGTAGGAAGCATTTAAATTGGGGGAGCAATTAGAGCATATGTATGATCAAATACATTTAACATATTCAAAATCTTAAATATATGTTCGTTATCATCAAAAGGGGGAGATTGTTGAATATGCGCTTATATGATTTTTGTTTGATGATAATAAACATATATACATTCGTTTAAATGTATTTGTTAATGTACTATTTTATTTTTCATAGATTAAATAAATATTTGCTGAATAAAATTAAATACACAGAATTTGAATTCAAACAGAAATTTTATTCAAACAAATATTTATTACATATAGTACAAATAGTACAAATTCAAGCTCTCACTATACATATACAATTATGATTACAATACATCACAATTTCATATTTACATAAATTCCTCACTACATATCACTCACACTCGTATTTATCTTCAGCTTCATTCCAGTTAGAATCCAGCATCTGAGCAATCTGCAAAAATATTAACTAACGCAGTAAAATTGAAAAAAAAATATTTTTGCGGTATAAAATAAAAAGTGAATTTTGAAAATAATATTTTCCTCAGTTATTTGGGTTGTTCGTCATGATTTATATTTGAATTCATCACACACGAACAATGTGACATGCACAGTGTATCACTGTACATGCCACAAGGCCATGCACACCGATATACACTTGATAATGTTACAGGGACAGGTGAGCACAAGGTCAAACCCAAAATAAAAAGACGGGTTCAACTCAGGTGCAATATAAATAAAGTCTCGACATCAGCGCAAGTTCAAACCCGAGTTTTAAAACTGGATTCAACACAGGTGCACTTAAAATTGTGCAAGTATGGAAAAACGGTCTCGACAACTAAAACAAGTCTCGACCAAAAACCAGTGACATAAGTCAAAGCCCGAATCCAAACGAATCAAGTACACCAGTGACACCAATAAAGTCAAGACAAAGCAATACTACAGAGAACAGTGCAGTGCAAATCAATTACAACGAGTATAAGCAGTGTCAACAAGATCAGAGGTGGCAACTTGAAACATTAACAAGAAATGAACTCAAATCAAATGCACCAGGTAAGTGACACAACGAATACGAAGAACAGCAACTTGACACAGTGAACTGCAAGAGTCGACCAACAGCTACATGAATCAACAGCATATCAAATGAACTAATGAACACATGAACTACAAGCTAACAAATGCAAACTGTATCATGATATAATGACACCAGTGATATCAAGACTCAGATCAACACAGCAACAATGGTCAGGCAATATGCATCATGAACAGGTCAGGGAAGCAATAAAGTGACTCAAGCAACAACACAAACCAAGCTACAACCATCAAGTACATATGAACCCAAATGACTACAACAAAAACAGAATCAAGCAACAATATGCACAAGTGAAGAACCAAATGCATTAGACTACATGAACACTATAGGTCGAGAACCAGACCATGGAAGTATGACATGAAGCATGTACATGTGAGGACAGTGAAAACCGAAGCCAACAGATACATGAACGGCTAGTGTCACATGGCAATAAAAATATAATGGCCGTGAACAGCAAGTAAAATCGAGCAAGTGTACAGTTCGATCAATATCTAGAAGTTTAGTTTAATAAATCAAATGGCTGAAGTAAACACGATGAGTGAAGACAGAGTTGAACTCACAAATCAACATCGAAGTTGATCAAGTAAAAAATCAAGTTAGTCAATGCCAAAGTCAAAATGAAATCAGAGAGTAAAGTCAAATTCGAAACCGTGGTAGCAAAGGAAATTGACCAAGTTAAACATCAAAGCCGTGGGAAGCAAGTATATGAAATTATACGCATTTGATTTAGTTAGAGAAACCATCAGCATCAAAGTGAAATCGAACGGCCGATCAAACATAATTGACAAATTCAAATATATTCGTACGAACGCAAATCTAGTGTTACAAACCCTATATAAACAATCATCATCGGCAATTTTCAAAATCATGGAGTTCAATCAAGCATAACAGAATAGCATAAACGAAAATCACATACCGAAGTCGAACTCCATCAACCAGAAGCATCCAAAAAGACAAACAAATATTCTCTCAATTTACAACCAGATTGAT
The DNA here is from genome assembly GCA_030765085.1 of Allium cepa. Taxonomy (NCBI): domain Eukaryota; kingdom Viridiplantae; phylum Streptophyta; class Magnoliopsida; order Asparagales; family Amaryllidaceae; genus Allium; species Allium cepa. The sequence continues at coordinate 828,497,355 of CM060941.1, read as the reverse complement.
CAAACAATCGGCAGCTTCATGAAACCCTAGTTTGGATCGAAGAGAACGAAGCCCTAAATTTGCAAGAGGAACGGCCGCCATCATTCACGAAAAGGAACAGAGCAACTAAAAGTCGAATGGGCCAGAATAGAATAAGGGGGCCGGTTTTGTTTTAATAGGGCTTTTTATTTTATTTTTAATTAGGGTTTTCGTGTCTTTGTTTTTAATTTGCTTTTTTAATTTATTTTTAAATTTTAAACCGTTTAAATTTCTAGTCGTGTGACTCGAGGGCAAACTACGGGCGTAGTTTGAGAATTCGCAACTCAGTGGCTGAATTGTGGAAGGGTTTTGAGCGTAGAGTTAGGTTTAGTCGATAGCGGGTGTCGCAATTTTACGTGTGTAAGCATCTGACTAACTAATTTCTAGTAGAAACCTTGGAGGCAGCACGTAGGTAGGGTTTTGCCGAAGCTGGGTAAATTCTGTGTTGTTCTGTTTCTATTATTTATATTCTGCGATATCTGCGCTGCTATTGTTCTGCTGCGAACTGTGTTGAAATCATTTTATATAAGCTTCCACAATTAATTTTTATAATTTATACATCACCCTATTCACCCCCCTCTAGGGTGAAATCGATCCTACACTGTTAATTGTATGTATAAGTATATCGTATACATATATGAGAATGTTAGGGATAGTAGGGAAGCTAGTTCCTATGAGAATGACGCTAGGACATTACAGAATTAGGTAAAAGTACTTTACCCAATGGGGTTGATTATTCGATTGGGGGCGATTTTATCACAACTGGCACTCAAAGGAGGTTCTATGGTAGATACGCAACACTGATTGATGTCTGATAAAGATGTGGATCCAACACAACGAGACTCTATGCATGATTTTGACACAGCGTGATACTGTATGGTAGTGGAGCCTAGGGAGTGCAATAAGAGGCGTATAATACGATGATACATGGACATGGATGCAAACTATGAGACATACAGACAAGTCGGCATTGAGGGGTCCCCCTCAATACGCAGTTAGATTACATGTAGTTATGGTTATAGGAAATTTGTTCCCATATATAGCCTAGTGGTGGTGTTTCATATTTAGTAGCCTGGTGGTGGTGTTTAAATATCGAGTAGAGTTAGCAGTGGTGTTTCCATACTGAGTAGCTCTAAGAGCGGTGTTTCCATATTGAGTAGTTCCAGGATAGTTATTGAGGTTCGATCCGTTGTTCAATCGCTGTAGTAACTTGCACAGGTTGTAGTGTAGGTGTGTGTTTGATAAAAACCCTTAAGCAAAGGACCCTAGGAATACATGGACACTTGTAGGACACTATAGGTCACATAGAGTAGAATTAAAGTCAAATACACATGATCATCATATATTAAACATGTACTTATTTACCAGACTTCTGTCTGACCCACTCCCTTCTTTCCATCCCCCTCCCTCGCAAGATGACAGGTTAGCAAATGATTAAGCATAGTACAAGGAGAAAGGAGCTAAATACTAAAGTTCTCATATTCTTCATTGTTCCTCATATAGCTCTTTATTGTACTAAATGTCTATTAAAACATATATTGTACTTTGAAAATGGTGTATATGAAAATTAAGTATTTCGAAGACTATTTTTCTAAAATGTCTATTTTTAGTAATTGTATTTTAATTTTTTTCAATGCGAGATTTGAAAGTGTAGAATGTCCTAGAATTTTATGTCATAATTATGTTCCATAATGTTTTAAAAAAACCCAACGGCTCGTATTTCTCAGCATGACATGAGTCTGAAAATATCCTAAGCTTTGGATCAGTGTGTCAGGAAGTTCAGGTTGTTATAGAAACTTATGTTCATAATATAGATTTGACAGCCACATATTTTAAACTATTTAAGATCAAGGTTTCTAATTAACTCATATCTTATATGATTTATAAACTATGCTTTAGATGGAATTATATTTTACATATATACTTACTCTTAAGTACATATCTTTATAGAAAGATTTTAATTCAACTTCACTCACTACCAATCATACTTTGTCCAAAAACGTTCGATTATTCTTTATCGATGCATTATTATGTAACATAGGGAGGAGTCACTTTGAAATTGAATCTTATTTATTTTTAGGTACTTTTCGAATCCTTTCCAATATAGTTGCCCATCCAATCAAATCAATTAGCTTTATTTCCTTTGCATTTCATGTTTTCTACTTCCGTTTTTAATCCTACGAACCTATCAAATATATACTACTCGTGTGTCAAATACACACTTCATGTCTTTGGCAATTCATAGGTAAATTTAACAAAGTAGATCGGGTATCAATAGACATTGGACTATATACATCTATATATATGTATATATGTATGTGTATATATATATCAATATGAAGAGTTCGTTAACTGTTTTATCACTCCACTGAATGAGTGCATTGACTTAATCATTTGGGACACAATTCACTGATACCATATGATTCATAATCATATAATCAAAAATTATTTCTCAAAGATTTGGCTTAGTCTACAACTCCAAAATAGATATATATATTATTAGATGCTTTTATATTTTGTATAGCAAATGCATCAATTTTATTATGACAACAAAGTACTATTATTATAGTTTTATCTTACAATGAATATTCATAATATTTGTATAAAATAAAACTATGTCTTTTTCAGTCAATATTAAAAAACAATTATTGTTTTATTAATAATATTTGGTATGTTTACGAAAATAATATTTTGTATCTTGATGCACCCATTAATAAATGCTATATGACATACTCCCACCTTTTTTCCATTACTATAACAACATATGAAAAATGGAGCTCTATTCAACCGCTTGTTATGCACAATTTATTTCATCCACTGTAACTAGTTTACAATTAAGAGTTTTAGATCAAATATCTTGAACTCGAAGAAATAACACTTATAGAAAACAATTTTGTGTATTTTGGAATAGAAATCACATTTTTATTCCTTCTTAAGTATCTACTATTTTATACAACTCTCGTTTTACCTCTTCATGAGGTAGGGATGATCGTTCACTCTCTTTATCCCAACCGTGCCTGCGTCACAGCCACTCATGGACATTCACCTTCCATTTTCAAATAGTAAAACTATTTAAAAGAGAATTCTTACTATAAGACCACACCGAACTCTTTACAATTCTGATATCCTTAATATTTTAAGGATGTCGAATATGCTGCACTTAGGTAAACTGATCAAACTAACATTTCAACAATCGAATTTCAAGGTCTGCTTAGGAGTTCTTAGTCCATGTTACTTCTACCACTATAAGATCCTTATTGTATTTAATGCATTGAATGTATGATTTTGAATTATGGCTTACTTTCTCATCTAAAATGAACCAGTTTCATCGAGATTTCATACATTAAGAATATGATTGTTCACTATACAACTTTTGTATGTTATATAATACGGATGAAATATCCATAATCGTACGATGCTTTAGAGTTAAAAACTCATATGAAAATACATAGTCTTGAGAAAATAAACATTTAAGTGCCAAGGTACAAGTGTATTAAGTAGCTGTATAATTTGGCATTACACAGGTCTTGAAGTGACACATGCCAAAATTTATTTTTAAGTATTTATATTTCTTTGTCAGTCCTAATTGATTTCTTTAGTAAGTTCCAATTAATAAACAACTTTACCAATGATATTGGATGCACAAATTTATTGAAGCAGATAATTTAGTTTTACATAGCATATGTTCTAACAACATTAGAAAGGTTAAATGTTATCATTTCATTTTTCCAAAAAGGCTCTCATTAGATTTTTATATTTCCCAAAACACTAAGAGAAGTATATAAATCTTTTAATTCCTAAATTAAGCTTTAGTACCTACTTACCTTTGGATTCTGACCTTGAGTTTTCTCAATAAATCATAGGCCCACAAGCGATAGATAACTCCTTATCGATTATGTCATATATAACTCCTTACCTTATTTCTTGTGTTAATCTCGATATGGACCTTGTGTTTGCTCAACAAATCATGATGGGTTATTCACTCTTACCTATTATTTCGCAATGTCTAAAGTATAATGCACATACCTTGAGTTTCCTTAACAAATACATGCATGATCATAACTCATCTTAATAATACTACACATAACATCTCCTGTTTGAGTTTGCTCAACAACAAGCGAGTATACAAGTAATCTATCAATATATAAATAATAGAGGAAAACTTTATGCATTGGAGATTCATAATCTTTAATATAAACATTAAAGTGATTTCAATTTAAGGAATAATGTATTTCTCATGAAATACCCTCGTAGTGCAAGTGTCGTACACATCAAAAATCATGGTATGCTTACTTTACATATGTTGTTAACCCAAAAATATATATTGGGTTTATTCTGATTCCACTTGCTTATTTTTATACATATATAATTATATAAGGTTAGTTTATTATAACCTTTTATAATTTAGTTAACTTATAAAATTTATGTGTGAATTAAATCATATTTAGTTAAATTTGATCTTGTCAATTAAATTATATTTCGTTAATTTCAATTATTTAATTCAATTAACTATCTTAATTAAATAGGCCATATCTACATTAAAAAGAAATTGCGTACATTCCAAAATATAGCATGTGAAGCCTAATAAAAACACATAATAAAATTGAATGTTCTACAATTCACGTACAACTATAAATGCGGCCTCAAACTCAGATACATCGTCTAATGAAGATCAATATGGTTCGACAGAACAGACTACGTGGATATGACTAAGCTATACTGGTCATAATTATTAGGAGGCATCACATTTCCAAATATATACAGATCGCATACCCATCCAAGAGCCAAACCGCACCACTAAAATTAGGGTAAACTGCACCATCGCCTTTGGTCCAAACTGCACCACCTTAGCCAAAGCAATAGCAACGTACAACACCTAATAATCACGTCTTTATAAAACAAAGCAAATGTAGACTACACAAGCATAATGCAAACTCACATTAAGGGGCCAACATAGCATGGTGAAAGCAAGTTTCACCAACCTAGTTGGATAAGCTGCATAAGCATAGTTAAAAACCAAACTGCATAACTCTATAATACCGAACTACACCGACTTACAAAAAAAAGGAGGCATCGTCGTAACCCATATAGATTATGCCGCCACATCCATATAAGACTGCACGACCATATCCCAACTATAAGACAACAATACAACCAAACTAAGTTGTGCCGCCATAGCTTAGTTGTACTTCATAATATGCCTATTATTTCAACACCGAAACACCACATCAGATCAAGACATCTTGTGCTGCGTAGGGTGTCAAAATAGGCACAAAGTCGTCCACCGCATCAATCTCAATCCCAACTAAATCCAAATATTTTCCCACCTAAAGTAAAAATTTCCACCTGAAGCCACACAACGATCCATGCACATTGAAACAAGCAAAGAGGTAAAGAACACGTGGCAATATTTAATGGTGTGGAAAGAAGCAATGAGATAAAGTCAACAATCCACATGATATGATCTTTTTTATAAAAGGACAAACGCTTTAGTAGAAAAGGAGAATGACATTTTTATTATTTTTGAATTTTATAATGAAAATGGTTATTCTTTCTGCCATTAGAATTTAAAAAGCTTGTACTTGTAAAGAACAAAAGAAGAAAGGAAATACCTAATGGATGTCGGATTGCATAACATCCGAACCACGTAAATCTTTATGCAATTACTTCATTGCATTTTTATATTCTCTTTTGCACATGGATTTATTTTAATTTGAATTATTTTACTCAGGTATTTTAACCAATAGTTTAATTGCAACCCTTATAATTATGTAAGCGTATAGCAATATAATTACTTCTTTAAGGCAATTTTAATACTACTTTAATTTAATAATTCTTAATAAGAAAGCATTCAATGCCACAGTTACTTCAAAACCAAATTGGTGTTGTGAGAATGAAAACTTTCACCAATCATAACATTTATAAAATTTCCTTTTAAATGGTGTTTTCTTTCTGTTACACGCTTGTTATATTTTATAACTAATTAATTGTTTAATTTAAGTATCCACAAATGGTATTTTTGTGATTGTAATTACAAATTGTTGCGATTATAGGTATTTTATCACAATGCAATAAACACATCATTTTGAATGCTCCTAATCAAGATGTATTGAGACTGGATATTAATGCATCCGTTGATACTAGAGTACATGACGATCGTCAAATGTTAAGCACTATATTACTCATGACTATTGGAGCACCAATGGGTTATGTACTGATAATTATTGGATAACTTTGGAACAACTTACCGATAATTTTATGCTGATTAATATGACTAATGTCAAATAGAAAATACCAATGTAACAATACTACATGATTCTCTTAAGTTGAGAATACCGTTGATCTTCAATATGAAAGCCTGTCTGATTATAGTTAAATCAAGGCACGACTCCCGTCGAACAACCATAGTTAGATCGAGTGGAAGTATTTGAAGTGAACCACTATTCAAGAAAGGATTCGTCTCCTCGGTCATATGAGGTCAGTATCATGGTCAACTTAAGTTACTCACCTTTGGCTAGAGTAGTTCGGTTAATAGTAATTGCTATTATTGAACTAAGAACTTTGTGTATGAACTATAAAGTTGATATGGACGATATTGAAATTTTGACCATTACCAAATTCCATAAATCCTAATGTGATATAATTTTGACAAAGAGAATTGGTATAAATAATTGTTACTATAAGGTAAGGATTAAATAAGTAAACCAATGCTATGTAAGTGATAAATTTATCCATAATGTCACACCACCTTCTAAGTGATATGTGAACTTTAATACTCGAATAGTTTGATATTAATCGATGATTGAATTTTCACATAAGAGCCACATAACCGAAACATTAGTTATTATAAATTGAGTAAATTAATTAATAATTATGCAATATTAATTATAAAATTTTATTTAATTCGTGTTGATCAATATTAAATTGTGTGTATATAATAGTTATAAATACACATACCGATATACGATATTGATGTGCATTTAAATTAGATTTAAATGCAATTTTTTTGAACGTGCTTAAAGTATTTTAAGGCTCATAAACAAGCCTATTGTAGGATACTATAGAGGAATAGAGAGGCTGACTATATGATGGCATGTGTATGGTGGAACTATGAATCAACAGAGGTGAAATGGTAAGAGAGAAAGGTAAATCTAGATCCTCATTTTTCTCTTTAGAATCTCTCTTACTTAATCACCTCTAACCCTTATATTTTGTGACTCTCTCTTAATCCATTTTCAACCAACCAAAGTCAGCCGTATTGCCTCTCTCCTCCTCGAATTCAAGCTTCCAAATTTATAAATTAAATTAAAATCAAAGACCCATGGTTGTAGCTTTCAATCTGGCAGCCTGTTCTGAAAGTTTGAACAACTATTCAAGGATTCATTGTATTCAACGTTTTAAGGTGTTTCATACAACCCATAGATTAGGTATTTTTAACTATATATATTCATATATAATTGTTCATATAATATTAAATGCCTAGATAGTACTTCAAAATCACGAATCTATATATGTTGGTGTTATCTTCATTAGATGAAATTACATATGTGTATAGAAAGAAATTATGTATACCAACATATGTTGCACATGGCTTGGAAAAAATCAAATATTATAATACTAAAATGATTTTAAAATAAATTGATTTCAATACAAGTACTTCTATGTGAAGTATGTTTTATATTTTTTAACATATGTATTGTTATCCCACTTTTTGGTCAAAACTGGAATATCAACAAATAGGTATGGAATGATGGATATCGGGATTGGAGATCGATTGGAAACAAGACTACAATCGATAACGTCAAAATTTGGTTGAGCTCCGATCGGGACAAAATTAGTTGGAGACGTTGATAAGGACTAGGAAAGGCTATGTTTCAAATTTCAGGTTAATCGGAGTTCATATGGAGGAGTTATGATTGATGCAAGGTGGGAAAGGCGTGCTGTTCGAATTCATCGAGGGGTCAAGGTGGTGCTCATTTCGAATCCATCAGATTCGAACCCATCAGAGTTTGTTCGGTTCGACTCCATCAGGTTCGCATCGGTCGAAAGCATGACGCAGGAATTGGTTCGTGTAGATGACCTCGCATCGATCGGAGGGATGGTGGTTCGAATCGATACGCATCGTATCGATCAGGCTCGTATCGGCCGGCTTCGAATCGATAGGCACAGGCTCGGCTCAGTGAAGTTCGCATCGGTTAGGATGGGAAGAAACGACATGCTTCGAATCGATACATTCGTATCGATGGCAGGTGGACTTTGGCTCCTTCGTATCCATCAAGACAAGACACTTCGAATCCATCCTGAAACCTCACTTCGACTCCATCCCATGATTTGCCTCAAAACCATTCAGTTGGGAAACCACTAAGTCAAGGCGGCTAAAACCATGGATTCGACCCAGTAAACACGGCGACAAAGGTGGATTAACCCAGGGATTTCGCGACACGTCATCGATGCGCACGCGCTTTGGATGGAGTCGAAGGAGATGGTTTCGAAGCATGGATTCGAACCGGACAGAACAGACGAAGCCTTGATCTCGAATCGATCATATCTTCCAAACCGTTGATCCAAATGCAATGAAATTTTTACAGGAGCTTACATGCATGTTGAAGAATGTTCACACCAAGTTTCACCTCGATTGGGTAATTTTATGATCGATTCGAATGGAGTTCGAATCGATCCCAAAGTGGACCCAAGTCTTTTAAGGCCGAGCACGTGGGCCCCCTCACGTGCCAGAAGCGGTCTACCGGATTTTTAGGAGAGATATCAGCCTCCTACGCCTATAAATAGAGCCCCTGGTCATTCAGAAAAGGGGTCGGAGAATTTGGAGAGAACAAGCACGCCCGGACGCTGCCAGAATCATTCCATATCGTCATTACTACCATTAGTTTCAAATTTGGACTTTGTAACTGCTGTAATCACTTGTAACCAGCAAGGATAATTAATAAAAGGATAAAACTTTGGAGTGGACGTAGGCCGGAGACAGCCGAACCACTATAAAACTTGTGTCTCTGTTCATTATTTCCGATTTGCTGCTTGTTATCTGCTGAGATCTGTTATTTGTGTTTGAATATTGTTGATTTGTATTCATACACTGGTGCTTTCACGGTATTTGGGGTTTGTGACCAATTTTGGCGCAAACACTTTGGTGCTTTCACTGAGAAGGACTAGCACCCGCTGCATCGGATAGAAGTTTGGATTTGGAAGACAAAGACTAGGCAAAATAGTAGAAGGCAAAGGGCTGAGAGAAGCCAACAGGAAGGAAGTCAACAAGCATCCTCCGGAGCTGGGGAAGGACAAGCTTCAATCTACATAACCCGAAATGAGATGGAAGCCATGGAAAATTCTTTGCAAGAGAGATTATTGAAGAGCCAACAGGAAATGATGTAGACTTTCTTTGAGCAAATGAGAGCTGCAGGGATGCAGAACTTAGGAACAGCTACAGCCACGGTGGATGCAGGACAAGGAACCAAGGTTGTGGAACCTAATGGAGGACGGGATGCGGAGCCAGAGGGAAATCAACAAGGGCTTGGGGGCAGGCCCACAGGATCCAACACAGGAGGACCTTTGGAAGGAGTTCAGCAGGCTAGAGCTAACGTTGCTGCTAGTGAACCACACGAGGAATATGTGCCGGAGTTCCCTCAGGGGCATGGGGGGCAACCCCCAACAGACAATACTGGATTAATGGAGATCATCAGGAGAACTGTGCGAGGTGGTTTGACCAACAGAGACTTGGAAGGAGTGAATAGGAGTCCATTCGCTCGGGAAATAAGGATGGCTCAGAACCCACCTAAGTTCAAGCTACCCAGCGTGGAGGTATATGATGGAAAGGCAGACCCAACTGATCATTTGATGAGGTATACCAGACACATGGAGGTGCTGGGGGCATCTGAGGAAGTGATGGCCCGATGCTTCCCTTTGTATTTGACGGACTTAGCTGCAATGTGGTTTAGGCAGCTGGGAGAAGGATCTATTAGGACCTGGAGAGAATTGGTGGAAAGGTTTTTGGGACAATTTCGGGTTCATGTCAAGAGGCCGAAGAATGTGATGACATTGACATCGGTAAAGCAAAGGATGGATGAATCGCTTAGAGCTCTTCTAACTCGATTCAGTGCGGCAGTCGCTTCGGTGGATCGGCCTGATCCATCGATGGTTTTAATGGCAGCAGTATCAGGAGTCAGGGAGGACTCGTATTTCAAGGTATCTCTGATACGAGATCCCACACAGGATCTCGACAAAATCTTTCACGAGGAAGAAAGGTTCCTTCGGCAAGAAGATGCGAGTACGGATTTAAAGGTGAAAAAGGTTAATGCAACTGCGGGTGGAGGACCATTCAGCAAAGGCTTGGATAAAGACAAAGGGAAAAGGAAATTGGATGACGATTCTGGAAATGCTAGGAAGCGATGGAAGGATCCAAAGTTTTCCATATACACAGGATTGAACGAGACGCTGGAGCGAATATACCTGGATACTCGGAATCGCCTTCCCTACCGGAGGCCGGCTAGGGGAGAACCATCAGAACGGGAGAGGACATCAGGAAGGCACTGCCTCTTCCATGATTTAGACGGACATGATACCAACAGCTGCAGGCACTTAAAGGATATAATCGAGGAGCATGTAAGGAATGGACAATTACGGCAATATGTCGGAACTCGGAATGCAACGGTGGAGCAGGAGCAACCACCGACTACCTCACACCGTGATGATGTGAGGCCCAGGGATGATGGTCGATTGATCATCCACTAATCAGGATAATATGAAATAAGTAGCGAACTAATGGCGAGCAATCTAGTCATTTACACATGTACGGGGACGGAGATAGCCCCTAGGCATGCTCTGAATGATGATAAATTGCGATGCTGTGGTTTGTGAAATTTATCTTTTGCTTTTTGATTGGACACTGCTTTTCTTTTTGGATTTGGTTTTGGAGTTTGGATTGAACTCTTGGTTTTGCTTGCTTTTTGATTTGGATTTTCCTTTGGATGATTGTTTTCGGTTTTGGATGCCGGTTTGGATTTCTGGTTCTTTGGTTTTGATTTGGATTTTGGGATTTGGATTCTGGATTGGATTTTGATTGAATTTTTATCTGGTTTTTGATAAACGGTCGTCGGGTATGGATTATGCCTGGCAAGGGGTGAGTCACTTTGCCCGAACGAGGCAAATTGGCTCATTCAGGTCGTCAAGTATGGACTATGCTTGGCAAGGGTCCGGAGTGACCAGGATTCGGCCTAGGACTTAGGCCCTGTATTATCAATTGTTATTTTCAGGTCGTTGAGTATGGACTATGCTCAACAAGGGTCCGGAGAGACCAGGATTCGGCCTAGGACTTAGGCCCTATATTATCAATTGTTATTTTTAGGTCGTTGAGTATGGACTATGCTCAACAAGGGTCCGGAGAGACCAGGATTTGGCTTAGGACTTAAGCCATGGCATTGTACAACGTCCAAGGACACTGGAACAAGATTGTCAGGTGTGGATTGTGCTTGGAAAGAACCCGGAGAGATTAGCTCAACGTCTAGGGACACTGGACCACGGTCGTTAGGTGTGGATTGCGCTTGGCAAGAACCCGGAGAGGTTATGGATTCAGATATCAATCCGGAGAGGTTAGCTCAACGTCCATGGACACTGGACCAAGGTCATCAAGTGTGGATTACGCTTGGCAAGAGCCCGGAGGGGTTATGGATTCAGATATTGACCCGGAGGGGTCTTGAATTCGGTTATTGGCTAAGGATGGATTAGGACTCGACTGTCGAGTTCGAATGGATATGGGATTGGCTAAGGCTTTGGTTATTGGATTTGGAATTGGGCATCGACTCGAAGCAGTCAAGAATGACATACTATGGCGATATGGCTATGGACTTTGGATATTGGAATCGAAACTATTCAAAACATGCCTTCTTATCAAAAGGCATATTGTGGGGGGCAAAGTGTTATCCCACATTTTGGTCACAACTGGATTATCAACAAATAGGTATGGAATGATGGATATCGGGATTGGAGATCGATTGGAAACAAGACTACAATCGATAACGTCAAAATTTGGTTGAGCTCCGATCGGGACAAAATTGGTTGGAGACGATGATAAGGACTAGGAAAGGCTATGTTTCAAATTTCAGGTTAATCGGAGTTCATATGGAGGAGTTATGATCGATGCAAGGTGGGAAAGGCGTGCTGTTCGAATCCATCGAGGGGTCAAGGTGGTGCTCATTTCGAATCCATCAGATTCGAACCCATCAGACTTTGTTCGGTTCGACTCCATCAGGTTCGCATCAGTCGAAAGCATGACGCAGGAATTGGTTCGTGTAGATGACCTCGCATCGATCGGAGGGATGGTGGTTCGAATCGATACGCTTCGTATCGATCAGGCTCGTATCGGCCGGCTTCGAATCGATAGGCACAGGCTCGGCTCAGTGAAGTTTGCATCGGTTAGGATGGGAAGAAACGACATGCTTCGAATCGATAAGTTCGTATCGATGGCAGGTGGACTTTGGGTCCTTCGTATCCATCAAGACAAGACACTTCGAATCCATCCTGAAACCTCACTTCGACTCCATCCCATGACTTGCCTCGAAACCATTCAGTTGGGAAACCACTAAGTCAAGGCGGCTAAAACCATGGATTCGACCCAGTAAACACGGCGACAAAGGTGGATCAACCCAGGGATTTCGCGACACGTCATCGATGCGCACGCGCTTTGGATGGAGTCGAAGGAGATGGTTTCGAAGCATGGATTCGAACCGGACAGAACAGACGAAGCCTTGATCTCGAATCGATCATATCTTCCAAACCGTTGATCCAAATGCAATGAAATTTTTACAGGATCTTACATTCATGTTGAATGTAACGACCCGGCTTTTTCAATAGCTAATTTGTGACATTTAAAATGAATTTAAATAATTAATTTGAAATATAAATTGTTTTCAATATGAAAAGTTTGATTATATTTAATAAAGGAGATTCAAAATTTAAATATAACGACTAATTGAATAAATTAAAAAGCAGTTGACAATTGGGTAAATTATTTAAATTTGGAATTGTAAGCTTATTGAAAATAGTTTAACGGCTTATAAAATTTATATTAATAATACTGAGAATAATAGATGGATTAAAATTTAATTTAACTGTCGTTTGTTCAATTTTCAATTTACATTGTTTACTTTGACGATTGAAAATAACCTTCCGAGGCACAGTCTCGGAATTCAACGAAACCAGTTCCGTTGGATCCGTAATATTTAATTATTGCCGGATTTCAAATTTCGTAAATTTTGGAGTGACCGTGTGATTGTACGATAAGCAAACGCGCTAATTCATATTGAATTCGAGAAGATTTATGTAACGTTTAAAAATAAAATAATCAGCGTAGCTACTTCGACACACTATTACTACGTCTTCTCGAAGACGCTTCCTTTATCTTTCAAATTCACGATGTTTCTTGTTTAAACTTTCGTTCAGAAACCCAAAATCAAAATCATGGCCGCCCTCATTCTTCTTGATATCGCGTATCCTTCCTCTTTCATTCTTCACGAGTTCGAAAAAAAAAAAATGGCCGCCTTTCCTTCTTTCCCAATTCGAAACCGAATAAATAACAAATTCGATCGTTCCAGATCTTTGCTCAGCTTGAATACTCGAGTCACATCGTCGGTGGAAGCTCGCATCGATCTTGACAATTAGATTTCCATCTAGGGTTTGGGTGAGAGGTGGAATGTTAGGGGTGGTCGTGTAACTCATGGCATCGCGGAGGAAGCCACGACGTGATTTTGGGTGGAGACCCCGCGTGGTTTTAGGGCACGCGTTCGCGCGTGGCCAGGCGAGGTACCGATCGTATAGGAGAATCGAATGCGGCATCGTAGTCGCGAGGGAGGGCAGCACAGGCGCACGCGTTGTGGAGGAGCGGCAGCATCTAGGCGAGAAGCCAACAGGCAGTGGAGTGCGTGAGCCTGGGATTGTGTCGAGCTCGAGTTTGGGTATGGCTGTTGTCCTGTTTTTTTTAATTTTAGTTATCTGAATTCGATAAAAAAATTAGTTAAACAACAGGAGATTTTAAATCTAGGATTTTATTTTTTTCAAATGTATATATATGTTAAAACATTAACAGTAAAGTATAATGTTTCTGTTTTAATTTAATACATATATAAGTTTTAGGGAAATAAAAATGTAGATGTTTCAAGGGTTCACAGCAAAGATTTTGACAAGTGTATAAAAATTTATATAAGTTACATTTTAAAATTTATATAGATTATTTTGTTGCAGTTTGGAAATGAGATAAAAAAATAAATAAATATACTTATTCACAATTTAAATCTACTAGTTTATTTGTAAATAATATATATGAGTAATTAACTTATTAGTAAACTTATTTAACTATTTTAATTACTAAGAGATTTCTAAAAGGGGATTTTCAGTTTAAAATTAAATTATAAAATGGAAAGTTGATTGATCGATTTTTTTTTCGAATACTAATAACATTTATAGGATTATAGGACTTAAAATTGAAAAATGAATAATTTAAATGAATTACAAATTAAAATATTAAACGATAAATTTACTGTTGATTAGTTCTAATATTAATAAAAATTCATATAATTATTTATTCAAGGTCAAAAATATGGAAACAAGTCGAGATTGGGAATGATTGCAACTTAAAGGCAAAGGTGAGATTTTCTCACTCATTTGGATACCTAAATTAAATTGAAATGTGAAATTTAAATTATTGGATGTGATTGATTGGTTGATTTATTTCATTCACTGGTTAATATTATAACCCATATGCTGAAATATTTCACATTGAAGTGAAATTGTTAATTTATTGTGCTAACATCTGTGGATGCAGGGAAACAGGTTAGAGGGATCCAACAGGATTCCTCAAAACTATTTATTTTATTTCGTATATATGCTGTTCTGTGACAGGATGATATATTGATTTGGGTGGTTTTATAGATAATTGAATTATCAACCGTTGAATTACAGAGAAGTTGAGAATTTAAAATTTCTATTACCATTGATAAATTAATTTGAGAAAGTTAAATAAAACTCAAATAGAAAATATTTATTTGCAATTTTGAATCTACTTTAAGTGAGAATGAAGAAAGGAAAATAAAAGTATATTTTCTACTTAAATTAAACTTTAATGTGATAAAGTTGAGTTTGGAAAATTTAAATTATAAATTATACCCGAAGGAATATTGTAATCGATAAGTGAATTAAAGAAAATGGAATTATATTAAGAAAGGAAATGGAGGTCTATTAAGGAAATAAAAAGAAACATTAATAAGAAAAGAAAAGAAAATTTATTAAAGAATAAAGAAGATTCTATTAAGAATTACGAATAAGATATTCTATTAAGAGTCAAAAGGAAATTTTATTTAAATGAATGGAATTTATTAAATGGAACAATATGGAACTTTATAGAAAGAATTAAATTATAAAAAAAATGGGATTTTTCAATCAAACTATCTTATAATAAATAAAATCCAAGGAGATTTTATAAATTCATGAATGGAATTTATTAATGAGATATGAAATTGATCGAATGGAAATAGTAAGATATTTCTAAAGGTGAATGTGGACAAGAGGTATTTATAAATGGATATTGGGTTTTCTAAAGTTATAAATTATTTTAAAAAGAATGTTTTAAATTACTATACTATATAAACTTTTTTTATAAACTAGTATTTGAATGTAAAATATTTTCGAATTAGTTATTTTGGAAGTTTAGCTATTATTTATTATAAACTCTAAGTTTTCTAAAACCAGCTTGAAACTTAGAAATAACTAGATATGAATTTTAATATTTAACATTACTTCTTATTTTATAAATCTATATGTTTTCAAAATGTTTTTAAAATCCAATTAAAATCCTCTTGTGATGGTAAGCAAATTTCTTTAAATGAGATAAGATTTAGGAGAAATCTTATTAAATGGAGAAAGTGAATTTGAGAAATTATAAGGAAAGTGTAAATTGATTTTTGAAAATGAATGAGAAATAAATGATATTTCCAAAGGGTAAATAAATTGTGAGTGATATAAGAAATCAATTAAGTGATTTCATGGAAATAGAGAATTTTGAAAATCTATTTCAAGTGGTTAAATGGGAATATTATCTGTATGATAATTGAAATAAATAATTTGTAGGAATTATTTGATGGTTGCTTGTGAGTGATTAATTGATAGTTAAATAACCGACTATCAATATTGGACAAATGCGCTGATCGTTTCGAAGAGTCCGGGATCGAGATTTATTTCTGGAAAACCACTTCGATCCGGTTTGTACGATTACGAATGAAGACCGTGAAGAGTTGAAGACGGTGATTCGGTTTGTCCAGACCTAGGGCAACTTGTATGGATTGAATGCTTTCAGAACATCGTCAGGTGGACGATGAGCATTCTAAGTGATGCGTTCTTGAAAGGTAACGTTTAACCTCAAGCCTCATCAACCGGGAATGGCTAAAACAGGGGAGGTGCAGCAAGACTTCGTGGGTAGCCCCCACCGGAGAGTGAGGTTTCCCCTGTCTAGATGTCCCTTTTTATTCGGCTTAGTGGGCGGTTGGTCGCGCCAACTGCGGGGTGATCTTGCTTGGGACTGTTCAGTAAGGAATGGTTCCGGTCTTGTGTTGCAGGGGAGTTAGGGTGGCTCCTCGGTACTCTGATCTAGACCAGGTACTGTGACGGGCGGTACCCCAGTAGCCCTGCCATTGTATGGGATCCAATCTCCAATAAGCGCCTGTACGGTTTTGATTGTGCCCAACTATTGCTGAAACGTGAGATGCAAGCATTTCAGCTAGATTCTATTTACTTTCTATAGACACTATAATAATATCAGAGAACTTAAATAAAAATTGTTTTACTATCGTAAGGTAAAAACCCGACATGTTTATTTGTGGCGTGGTCTTACGAGATGCTTTTGTTTTCAAAGGATTTTTCGAAACTTTAATAATCCAATTGAGTGTGATTTTCTCACGCTGGTATTCCAGACTGACTCGGGTGTTGTTTTGATATGATGCTCGGGTCAGACCGAGTTAAACAGGATTCAGGTTATATGCTGGAGCTCAGGAGACGAGCTGGAGACAGAGCGTATTTACGTATTTGTCTATTATTTCCGCTGTGTATGATCTGATGGTAGTTGTCATGTATGATTAATGGATGTACTCTGATGATGGTATGTATATATATGTATATAGTACAGATTTCTTGTATTTAAAGCTGTATTCTGTATATTATATTTTATTCCGCGGCGATGTGAGATTTTGATGTTTGTTTTTAGTTCTTCTTCTTCTACCTCTTTCTTCTTTTACCCGAAGACTCGTGCTTTTGTGCCTCTTTGGATTGAACTGTGGTGAATTTGGTTAGTTCAAAGGGGTACGGATTTGCGGGCCTTTACATTGAAGAATGTTCACACCTAGTTTCACCTCGATTGGGTAATTTTATGATCGATTCGAATGGAGTTCGAATCGATCCCAAAGTGGACCCAAGTCTTCTAAGGCTGAGCATGTAGGCCCCTCACGTGCCAGAAGCGGTCTACCGGATTTTTAGGAGAGATATCAGCCTCCTACGCCTATAAATAGAACCCCTGGTCATTCAGAAAAGGGGTCGGAGAATTTGGAGAGAACAAGCATGCCCGGACGCTGCCAGAATCATTCCATATCGTCATTACTACCATTAATTTCAAATTTGGACTTTGTAACGGCTGTAATCACTTGTAACCAGCAAGGATAATTAATAAAAGGATAAAACTTTGGAGTGGACGTAGGCCGGAGATAGCCGAACCACTATAAAACTTGTGTCTCTGTTCATTATTTCCGATTTGCTGCTTGTTATCTGCTGAGATCTGTTATTTGTGTTTGAATATTGTTGATTTGTATTCATACACTGGTGCTTTCACGGTATTTGGGGTTTGTGACCAATTTTGACGCAAACATGTATATGTATGTTTATGGTTTTCATAAATATATAAAAAAGTCCATAGATAAATATGTTTTAAAATTGAAATAAAATATAATATATACACACACATTTTTGTTCAATTTAAATATTGTATCCATTATTTAAAATAATATTTCTTTATCTATGTCACAAAAATATATGTATATAAATATTTAATATAATATGTATAATTTCAGAAACGTTTTTGAAGGAAAGGTTTTTGTCTATTAAAAGAAAAGAATTTTTGAAACAATTTTAAAACTGCAAAAAAAAGAAATTGGCCGAATATGTAAGTGTGTATATATATAATAATAAATTACATTAAAAACATATTTGTATGTGTATATATATATATATCTTTTACATATATATAATTTTTAACATTATTCTAAATAAATATTATACGTATATGTTTAAAAATATTAATTTTGAAACATATACTTATATATATATTTAAAATTAATATATTAATTTGAATTCAAAAAGCACTAGATATTTATTTTATAGATCTAGATCTTAATCTAAAATTTGAAATTGATTTTAACTTTCACTGACATTTATAATATAGTTATAATTATGTTACATTACAATATTTTGTGTGCGTATGTGAAATACATATCCGTATGAGTGGTTATATTTACAGACATAATTTTATGATAATATATATACACACACATATATATACATATGCACATATATATTTGACAGTGCATACGTATATAGAGGGGTTAATATGCCTGTTACGATGTAAATATCATCATCCATACATGGGCATGTCAAACCATGTACACCATTTATGTTGCACGTGCATGTACATACATATGTATATATGATGTACATATTAAATTATAAATACAACATTAACATAAAACTTTACATTATAAATTTAAAAAATATTGTTTTTATTTAAAATAAATTTAGATATGATCTAAAGAAATTTAAACTTCATAGGCTTGATAAAATCCAAATGGAATATTTTTTTTTAAAATTTAATCATTTACCCCGCTCCGTGCTGACCTAGTTCCAACACAAAGAACTCCAAAAAAACATCAAATAAAATAAATAATAATCAATATTTCTTAAACATAATTAATTTAATTAATTAATAACATTTTACAAATTAATTGAATTGTGTGGTTTTGCGGAGAATTCACAAATACGGTTGCGAGAGTTAGAAGTGTGATTTCAGTCAACGATTAATATTAAACAGTTCATATATCAACATTCAAACGTCACCTTAGCTAATAGTATGGTAGTTTGGTTTAATTTAATGCTTATAGACCTTTTCAGTAACATTATATTTTATACTAGTATAAATGCATGCACTTGTGCATGTCTAATCATGTGGGGAAACAATTTTATTATCAAAATCCTTTTTTTCATTACGTGCGCACTATAAGTGCAAAGTCATGGTGGTCATATGCCCCTTTATTTCTAGAAATCTTCTTGGTGACGAAGGTTGCAAATCAATTGTGAGATTATGTTGATGAGTGGTAAAAAAGGTGATGGTGGTGCAAGTTGCAAATCGACGGTGTGACTCCGTTGATGGATGATCAAGAATGAATGCTATCTAATATACTTTCAAATTTTCAAAAAGATATGGTAGAAATTCTATTGATTGAATTAACATTTCAATAGTAGAGATAATCTTAAGCAGTACCATGGTGAAAATAATTTACACACGTTCTCTTTGCCAACATCGATATCACATTAGGATGTACGAAGTCGGGTATTGGTAAAAAAACTCCAATATTATACACGTTCAACTCGACCAGTCCATAAACAAAGTCCTTGATTCAATAAGAACATTTATTATTAACCATTTTACTCTGGCAGAAGATTTGATTTTGAGTTGACTACACTTGACCGTGATACTAAATTCATACAATCGAGGAAACGAATTTTCTATTGAATAATATTTCAGTTCCAATGCTTTAACCCAGACTCGACTATAGTCGCTCAATGGATCATCATGGCATGATTTAACTATAATCAAAGTGAAGTATCCACATTGAAATTCCATGGTATTCTCAAGTCGAGGGAACTGTGTAACATCGTCACCTTGAGATTTCCTGTTTGACCTAGTTGTAATTAACCAATCAGAAACATCAAGACAAGTCATTATATAGTTGTCCAATTACTATGAATATGTAACCCTTATGTAACGACTTCCCCACACCTTAAATGTGGAACGAATATCAAAGGAAGGAAAAAGAAGTAAAGAGGAGAAATATAAGAAAAGAGAATGGAAAGGAAGAAAAGGAAATATCAAATAATCACATAACATGTCGTATATCTCATGTCACATCAGATAAAATATAATAGTCAACACATATATGAAACAATCGAGATAGTATAACAATGTAAACTAATCATCAGAATATAAGATCCATAGAGATATACAACACAGTAAAAGAGTTTATACAACTGATACATAAACTCAACTGATAACTGCCTCTAATAGTAGTAGGTTAAACACTGTCAAGGCTCCACAGTGTCATATGGTGGATATACAATAACAAAATCCAATATATGTGTGAGTAAACATCACCTCTTCCTAGTCTGTCTACAGAACTACTTATGTCATCCACACTTTCTCTCTAATATACTCATTTAAGAGTACCCGAGATTGCTTTCCAGTAGTCATGTAACAACCCTCTCCGAAACATGCCCAATTTTTGAGCCAATAAAAGCCCATCGAACCTCAGGCCCGTTCTAAAGTTTGACGTTGGTTGGTAAAATCGATATAATTAATAATATATAGAGCTATTTATCTATGCTTTTAGAACCTCACATTGGAAGGTTTAAAATATAATAATAAAAATAAGTGCTCATTGCATAAAAATAAAATCTCAGAAATACATTATCCCAAAAATATCCATAGTCCAATATCTCAAAATAAAACATCAACATGTCTAAAATATGGGTACATCTGAATACATCAAAAACATACATAAATAAGTAAACTACCATAAATCTTCACCACCGCCTCTGTCTTCCTCATCGGCATCATTTCACCTTAACCTATGGGTTATAATGAGGTGGGAGTTAGAAAAAAATTGTCTGGTGAGTGAAAATCTCAAGCCTTATATAATAGTATTTGGGCAGTATCATTTAGATAAGTAATATGTCTTACACATCTTATACTTTATCCCACTAAGTATACCTTTACTGTAAACTAAAGGCTTTTCCAATCCAACTTCATAACATACCTTTTACAATAGGCTAAGGGCCCTTTCTAGTCCATCTTAGCAACTATCGCAAATCATGCCCTAACGATATCAAAGAAAGCACCTGAGCCACCTAAGTTCCCTTCGATGAGTATAATGCCCCTGAATTTTAATTAACATTATTCGGGATATTAATTAGATAAATTAAATAGAATAATATGAATAATTAGGGAGATGAGATTAATAAATCATACGGCCGTGTCTAAAAGAATGAACTAAAATAAAAGGACTTAAATAAATTGAGAAGAAGGAAGTTTTCCTAAGGGGTAAACTTGGAAATAGGGCTACATTTCTTAGTATATATTTCTTCCTCCACCTAAATAAAATTCCACATTCTCATTCTTAACTCCCACATATTTCGGCCGGCCATTAAAAAGCTCCAGGAATAGTTTAAATTGAAGAATAAGCTAAGGAATTAAAGCTAGGAAAGTATCTCATTCTCCACTCCCCTAATCAAGGTAAACAATCATTTTTATCATCTCATTTTTCTATGTTTGGATCGGTTATGGGTTATAGTCAATTCATATTTGTGATTTTGGTTAGGATATAACCATTTAAACCTTTGCTTGGATAAGACATAGGTGTTTTAAAATGTTAATGGGCTAATTAACACGTTTTCATCCGGTTTTGGTAAAATTCCAAGTTGTTTTGATCTTCATATGCTTTGAAATTTTAATATGTTAAATATATGATTTATCTAATTTTTGGTGATTTTTGGGAATTTTTCCTTTGTGATTTACTAAGGTAATTAAAATATATAAGCCCAAGGGCTAAACTGAAAATTTGCTTTCGAAATTACTTAAATTCGGAAGAAAATTGTTTTTGGAAATAATTGAGGAATAAGTACAGTGTCTTGAGAAAAAGGTTGACTTTTGTATACTATTTACTATTTGAAAGTACATGAGAAGGTTTCTCGGCCAATCAAAATTAGATAAATATGATAAAAACATCACTTCAGTAGGCATAGTTCTGCCTACGACTCCAACAAGCCCGTTTTTACCCTTTCGATGAAGTCGAAAGGTACCTTTCGCCTAAGATGGAAGGTAAACAGTTACCCTCCATCAAAGTTGAAAGGTATACATGGGGCCGAAGGGAAGAAAAGGGCAAAGGGATGGGGATGCTGCTTCTTTTGCTTTTGGGTAGAAATAAAAATTGTTTTTGAACAAGTTGAAGGGGAACCTTTCGATTCTATCATTTATAAAAGGCTAAAATTTTATATTCTAGAAGGGTTTCGAAGGGGATCTTCGAAAGCTTAAACCTTCAAGAGTATTGTCTTAAAACGGTTTCAGAAGGTTTAATTCGAAGGTTTTTGAAGGGCTATCTTTAATGAGTTCGAAAGGTTTAATTTCGAAAGAGTTTTAATTTTGAAAGGTTTTAGTTTCGAAAGGTTTAGTTCGAAAGGTTTTGATTTTTAAAGGTTTTGATTTCGAAAGGTTTTAATTTCGGAAGGTTTTGAGTTCGAAAGTTTCTTTCGAAAGGTTTTAATTTCGAAAGGTTTTATATTCGAAAGGTTTGATTTCGAAAGGTTTGAAGGGGTTATCTTCAATGATTGCGAAAGGGTTTGATTTCAAAGGTTTGATTTTGAAAAAATTGATTGCGAAAGGTTTTGGAGGGGTTATCTTCAATGATTGCGAAAGGTTTTGATTTTGAAAGGTTTTGAAGATGTTATCTTCAATGATTGTAAATGGTTTTAATTTTGAAAGGTTTGATTTTGAAAGGTTTTGAAGGGGTTATCTTTAACGATTGTGAAAGGTTTTGATTTCGAAAGGTTTTCGAAGGGGTTAACTTTGGATGTTTATTTTCTTTCAAATGGGACTTCATTCGAATGGTTTTAAAAGGCTGTTTTTAGCCATTTTTCTTACGTAAAACTTTCTAAGATGAAGGGGTTACTTCAAAGGGTTATAGCATAAAATACTTATCATTGTTTGAATATGTAAGAAGGATCCTTATATAAAATGAATGTTATAAAACCTTGGGACACCTGGGTGGGTTTAATGTTTTCGTTACATAGTTTGGAGTTACAAACAGAAATATGCTTTCAAAAATATACATTGGGGTTATCAATGTTTTTTATTTAATTTGACCTAATTGGGGCTACCAACGGGAATAGGTTAAGCTTGTGGTATACTTGAGGAAAATAATTAGTCATGGGGATCATGAAGTTTTATAAATAATCATGAGGATCGTGATATTTTTGGCCAAGTGATGGGTTCTTAGTTAACCTAGGAAAACCATGGAATCTGCGGTAGGTAGCCCACACCAAATTTCTAAAGTAAAGAACGTTTTGCCAAAGGTGGTCAGCCTCGGGATTTGGCACCCAAGGATTCATAGATCCTAGGAAAACTACGAAAGGTGCGGTAGATGGCCCACATCATCTTTTATAAAACAATGTGCAACAACCCAAATTTTCGACGCCCGAAAATCGACATCAATACGTCCACTGTATCAAATGCTGAACAATCGAATGCCGGAAAACCGAATCTTTAGGGTTAAGAAGAAGGAGGTATAAGAAGAATTAGAAAACAATATCAGAATCTCGCAATCGCAGCGGAATAATATATAATAGATAAATCACTTATCTTTAAAACAAAAAGAGCTATATCTTTTAAACATTACATCATCAAAGTAGAATACAATTCAACAACACAATTCAGGACAGTTATAATATATTGTCCTCCCAAAACTAAATATACAACTTACACTGCACAGTAGAAATATAAATCTACGGAAATACGCCTTGTCATCCAGCTCGTCTCCTGAGCTCCACAGCAGTCCATCCTAAAATCTATACTCTATAATACTCGATCTGACCCGATCATTATAGTTAAATAACACCCGAGTCAGTCTGAAAAACCAGCATGAGAAAACACACCCAATTGGATTATTAAAGTTTTCAAAATCCTTTGAAAATCAAAGGTATCTTGTAAGACCACGTCATAAATAAACATGCCGGGTTTTTACCTTATGATAACCAAAACATTTTTTATCAAATACTCAGATATTATAGTAGTGTCAATATACAAATACTTATTCAAATAGCCGAAATTGTTGCATTCATTATTCTAGAAATACTAGGTTCTATAAACAAAACCGTAAAGGCACGTAGGGAGAATGGATTTTCAACTAATGATTAGGAACTGGGGTACCACCTGTCTTGGTACCTGGTCTAGATCAGCATACCGAGGATCCACCCTGATCCCCTACAACACAATACAAGAGCTACCCCTTACTGGATAGTCCGAATAATATCACCCCGCGGTTGGGATCAGCTACCGCCCACACAGTCATATAAAAAGGGACCTCTAGAGAGGGATGACCTTACCTAATTGGGTGCTACCCACTTAGCCTTGCTGCATGACCCCTGATTTTCATTCATTCCTGGTTGATGAGGTTCGAGGCTCAGCGTTACCTTTTTAGAACATTTTCACTTAGAATGCTCACCGTCCTCCTGACGATTTTCTAGAAGCATTCATATATACAAGTTCGTTCCGGGTCCGAATGTAAACGAAGGCACTACTCCTACTACAGCCATTTTGGAATCACCCTCAGGTTTAGTAGCGAATAGCCCTTGCACTTCACTGCTCCATCTTCGACCCCAAGCTCTTGTGTTCCTCACGAAAATGTTCAAACCAGATCGAAGTGGTTTTCGGGAAATAAATCAAGATCCCAGTCCCTTCGAAACGATTAGCACATTGGTCAATATTGATAGTCGGTTATTTAACTATCAAATAACATCCACAAACAACCATCAGATTTAAATAATTTTCCAAATTATTTATTTCGAAATATCTTCGCAAGCTACAACCCTTTTAAAACAGTTTTCAAGTCACTTTCCTTTCGAAGAATAAATTTCCAAATATTGTTTATTTCCACTGAATTTCACCAAGTCTTAATACTTAGATTTTAAAATAATTTAAAACACTTTATCCAAAAAAAAAATATATACTTTAAAACATTTAAAAATAAAAACTACTTAAGAGACTTTATTTAAAACGCTAGTTATGAAATTTTATAATAACTTCATGTAAAACTTAAACCAAAACTAAATTTAAAATAAAAGTTGTGAAATTCTATACAATTTCTCAAATAATTTTTTAGCCAAACTACCTTTAAAATAAAACTACTTTATAAAATATAAATATAAATAATTATCTTTTTAAATCATAATACCAATTAACCTTACGAAATAATTACTACTATTGCTAATTTAATAAAAATTTACCTATAAAAATTTAAACAGCTTAAATAATAATTTCTCAAAAACATTCTTTTAATATAACTTTTAAACTTTTTAACTTATAATTAAAAATCTACTTTGAAAACGTACTTGGCTTTTCAGGGAAATAAACTTTTCTTTCACACCTTTAAAAATAAATCACTATTTATGTTCAAAACAAATTACCATTCCTTTATAAATTCCCACCGTGAATTTATACCTCCAAATATCCACTGATATCTTGTTTCACTTTATAAACTCGGTTTATAAATTCCATCATCTCATTCTCCTTTAAATCAAAATTTCAAACATTTTATCAATTTCCAAATCGAGTTTCAAATTTACTCCATTTTAAAATAAATTCCTTTACTTACTCAAATTATTTTCAAAAACCATTAATTTCATATTTTACTACTTTATTATAATTTAAAATCTTATTTAAACTGAAAATACAAATTTCAAACTTTTCTAAATTTCTTCTTTATATTTTACAAACAAATTTAAACCTTGAATTTAAAAAAATTATTTATTCCTTTAGATAATATCACTTAAGTTTAAAAATTCATTTATTCCCATTTATTCAAAAATCTTCTTTTCCATACTCGAAATTAATTAATTTGAATTTAAAAATAAACTTTTATTCTTTTCCAGTTCATTCTTTAATTTGTTCAAATTCTCTATAATTGTTTATTTAAAATTCCCTATTTTATTTTCCTTTAAAAATTCCACCTTTATATAGATTTCATTTTCCTCAAATACTAATATCTATTCAACTAAGCCATAGCATTCAAAAATTCAATTATCAATATAATCCATTATAGATTATCACATAAATCACTCTACTGAATATAAAATAAATTCATCATTTTGAGGAATCTAGTTGGATTCCTCCAACCTGTTTCCCTGCATCCACAGATGTTAACACAATAGTTTAAAATACCAATCCCACTTCGAGGGGGATATCGCGGTATAAGGGGTCATCCGCTATTATGCGGGGCGCATAGGGTCTCATCCGCTATATAATGCGGGAAATCAATCACTTAATATATATATATATATACTACTTTTTATATAATATCATCCAACAGATAAATTATTAAATTCATCCAAGCACATCCAATAGTTTAAATTTATTCATTTAAGTTATTTAGGCAATCCAAATGAGTGAGAAGAACCCACCTTTGCTTTTTATTTGCGATCCGCTTCTACCTTGCCTTGGTTCACGATTTCAGACCTTGTATAAATATTATACAGTTTATTAACATTTTAAATAATCGAATAATTAATTGCCATTTAAAAATTTTGTTAGTTAATAATTTATTTTAAACCAATTTTCTTTTTATAAATTATTTTCTAGCGACCAAAATAGTTTTAATCTCCATAATATATTATTTTAAAAAAAATCCCGTAAATGAAAATAGGTATATCTATATATTTATTCTCTTTTGAAACTATATGTATAAAAAAATAATTTATAGATTAAAAAAAGCTAATTTAATATAAATTTTCAGCATTTTAAAATCTCTATATTTCCAAACCTTATCTATATACATTTCTGTTTTATCTATATATATGCATTAAATTCTAAAATAAAATTCCTTTCAACCCATATGTAAGTGAATTACAATATATATATATATATATATATATTAAATTTAAAAACAGAATTTTACCTCATATATATATATATATTAAATTTAAAAACTGAATTTTACCTCATATATATATATATATTCTGTATATGTAAAAACACACATATATAAAAATTTAAATCAAGGGAAAAGATCCTTACTATAAACGATTATTTTTCTTTTCAGATATATATTTAATAAATATAATAAAAAGACAAAATAAACAAGCATCCCTACCTTCGCTATCAATGCCAGAGCCGCAACCTTGCCCTTTGAATCGCAACCCAGATCAATCGACAGTCCAAGCACAACTCGATTCGCCAAACGCGCCTCTGCCCTCGACAATCGCGACTTGTTCAAACCCTAAATCCACACGTGCAACAATCCAAGCACGAGCTCCCTCTACGTGGCCTCGCTCGTGAGCTCGAGCTGCTCCTCGATCTGGTCAGAGGATTAGGAAATAGAAGTCGCGGTTGAACGTCTTCGCGATTTGAAAAGATGAGAAGGGGAAATTCGATTTCCTCCTTTTGATTTTCTTAACGAAGACCCGATTTTATATTCTTTTATTTTTTTCTTTTTCTAAAGATGAAGGGAAAACACCTGTACGCGATTTAAAACGGCAAATGAACACATGTTTATCAGGTGAACACGTGTCGTAAATCGTAAAAACAATACTAAGTCTATAAAATATATATCCAATTTTAAATTCAAATTTTAATTATCTCGATAAATGCAACTCAAAATTTTATTTCCTATCGAGGCGTGCCACCAGGAATTTATAATGTTATACCCCTATTCTGAATGCGATGGAAAATGTTTCGAGTCCTAACTCGATCGTATGAAGAAGACAACTTTTTGGACCTAGTTATAATATTGAATTTTCAATATAAATTTCAGCGCGTTTACATATCGTACGATCACATGACAACTCCAAACACTATGAAAATTGAAATTCGATAACAATACAATATTACTGATCTAATGGAACTGATTTCGTCGAAATCCGAGACTGTCCCTCGGAAGGCTATTTTTAAATTCAGTTTAAACGATATATTTTCAAAGCTGAACAAACCATCTTCAAATTCAATTATAAAATTTCTATTATCTTCAGTTTTTCTAAAATAAATTTTATAACCCTTTGAAATATTTTTAACAGGCCTGGAACTCCAGTTTCAACAATTTTCCTAATTTCCAACTATTAAATTCAATATTTAAATTATCCAATAAATAGCGATATTTGAAATTCAAGTTAGAAACAACCTTTCAAATATTTAAAATTAATTAAATATCAAATTTCAAATATCTAAAATTATGGGTCGTCACATTCCTCCCCCCTTCAACGAATTTCGTCCCCGAAATGACTGGTTAAGAGGAATGGTCCATAACCCGTTAACTGTTTTCCCAAAACCAAACAGTTTTAACAATACCCCGAACAAACTTTTATGTAAAGACACATTAACACTCTTACTATTTTCCAACTCAACCATAACTTCCAAACAATATTATTTACTCAACAATTCAAATTTTAAATTTAAAACCAAATTTAAATTATCAAAATTTTTCTAACTCCCCAAATTTTTGAAAAATTTCTTCAGCGTCTCCTTTGCGCGGTTAGCTCGGTACAACTACAAAAAGCCTCTACGGGTTCCCAGATTTCAAAGGAAAACAAAATGCCAAGTGGCTAGACCAGAAAATCATCCAATTTCGTATAGAAATTTAAATACATAACTTTTTGTCGAGTAATTCAATTTATCTTCTGAATTCAAAACATCAATTCCGTTGGCCCTTAAACACATGTATATCCTACTTAGCAATAATATCCAATCACAGAATTTAAAGTCATTTTGTTCACTTCTTTACAAAACTTTCAATATCTATTTCATTCAAGTCCGTACGATGTACACATATTATCCGTATGCAATACCAAATCCGATCGCTCACTCGATCATACAATTTCATTTCCGAACTAGTATCGTTCACCCGACTCCCTAATGCGGACTCAGATCCGGTTTCTTGATCAGAAACCGACATTCTCCTTGCATAGCCATAAACTATGACAGCGAGTTCAAGAATCCATCAAAAAGTCCACATCCAGGGTTCGCCGTCGAAAATCGAGTGAAAAATTCCAACTCGGACCGATATAGTTGTCCTGAAATTCTGTGCTCGAATTCTGGATCGAATCGCTGTGCAAAAATAATAAACGTACATCCTACGTATTTATTCCAATTGATCATTAGCTAAATCAATTTTCTTGTTATTCACAATTATTTTGATTTCGATATACTTATTCACAATTATCCCATTTCACAACTTTACTTTAACCCTCATTAATGTTAACTTAGAATATTTTTTCCAATACCAAATTTTTACTTGGTACATTTCTCGATTCTGATTTTACTTAAGAATTTACCATCCATTTCTTAAGTTCAAGATAAATATTTTACACTTAAATATTTATTTACATTTCATTACTGAAGTTATGTATCCATTTCCATTCAACTTTGCACTTTCAATTCCATTTGAATTCAATTTAGACTCCAATTAAAAATACTGAATTCTATTCACCTTATGGCAATCCATATTTAACTAACCATTCCAAACTTTTATTATTTTACTTCACTTTGAATCAATTCTACAACTTTACTTTACTTCACACAATTTTTTTTAAATTAAATATTATCTCAGTATTCCATTTCAATTCATTTGCTTACCTCTTTGAATTAATTAGTTTACTTACAAATTATATTTTCGATCCTTTGTTTTATTTAGTTCAACTTGACAAAATTCCCATTCTTAAATATTGAATTCAATCAACTATCTTCCATTTACTAACTTATTTCAACTTCCAATAAATATTAGTTTTTAGAACTTTGTTCTTCTAATCCACTCAAACTATATTTTTCAATTCCGCTTTGCTTAACATAATTCAAATTGATTCCAATGTTCAGTTTTCATTTTACTTACTTTCAAATGTATTTGCCTTTGTTTCTCTATACATTTGTTTACAATCTTAATAAACTTATTTTTAATATTCATTTTCCTCAAAGCGCATCTTTACTTAACTAGATTCACTTACGTTCCATTACTAATTTTTTTAATTGGTTACATTCTAATTTATTTTGTTTTCTTACTTGCTTCAATTTTTTAATTCTTCTTCAAGTTAAATTTTCCTATTCTAGAAAATTTCAAATTTTACCAGTTGTCAAACCCATTATATTTCCATAAACATTTCCAATTTATTTCCATGGTTCAAACAATTGCTTAAACATTCAAAAACATTTTAAACCAACTCCACAGTTTTTCAACAATCACTTAAGTACTTCAAATCATTTTGAAATCAATTATATCCAAAATTCTTTAGTATCAAATTAGCTCTTGAATTTTAAAACCAACCCAGTTTTGCAAGTAACCTCAATTCAAACCTTTCGGCAGCAATTCTTCTCTTGGAAACTCGAAAATAACAACGACGATAACGCGATCTTCATCAGAATTATTTCCCAGCGACCGAAAAGAGTTCAATACTTTATTTCCTTTAAAAACATTTTCCAAATATTTTTAAATTCCAAATCTTCCCAGATTTCATATCCAGCTCAAAAATATTTTTGAAATAATATTACCATTATTTCTTCAAATCCTTTGAAAATCATTTTCAAACTCAAAGGAATTTAACTTTCCAAAATTTCGAATTTCAAATCATTCCATTTCATATTCAAATATTACTTTGGAATTTTTATTTCATTTTCAATTATAAATCATGCTTAAAATTCACATTTACAAATACCATTTTGTTATATGAGTTTATTTCTTTGTGGTTGGTTATAATTTCATTTCTTATTCATTTTCACACTCAAATGATAATAATTCAATATTATCACTTCCTAACAACCATGCAACCATGTACTATAATAATTTATGAAAAATTATTCTTTTATATACAAAAATAATTTGGGTAAAATTATTAAATTTACCCTATTTAAAACAATACTGTGTCGGTTTATCTTGCTTTATGAGTTTAGAAATAACTATCGATGCAGTTAGCCAGACTGCACCGACCAGAATCTATAAACACTCACTGATAAGTCAACAAAATATAAAAATAATTTTTATATTCACTAAAAAATATGCGCTCATATCTATTAATACATTCAAACTCATTCTAGAGTACTTACGGACTCTATTTCTAATGAGTAATCCCCACCAGAGCCAAGGTTCTCGCTTAACCTTCAGCTCTGATACCACAATGTAACAACCCGATTTTTCGACGCCCGAAAATCGACATCAATACGTCTACTGTATCAAATGTCGAACAATCGAATGCCCAAAAACCTAATCATTAGGGTTAAGAAGAAGGAGGTAGAAGAAGAATTAGAAAACAATATCAGAATCTCACAATTGCAGCGGAACAATATATAATAGATAAATGACTGATCTTCAGAACAAAAAGTGCTATAACTATTTATACATTACATCATCAAAGTAGAATACAATTCAGTAATACAGTTCAGGACAGTTATAATGTCTTGTCCTCCCAAAACTGAATATACAGCTTACACTATACAGTGGAAATATAAATCTACGGAAATACGCCTCGTCATCCAGCTCGTCTTCTGAGTTCCACAGCAGTCCATCCCAAAATCTATACTCTATAATACTCTATCTGACCCGAGCATTATAGTTAAATAACATCCGAATCAGTCGGGAAAACCATCATGAGAAAACACACGCGATTGATTATTAAAGTTTTCAAAATCCTTTGAAAATCAAAGGTATCTCGTAAGACTACGCCACAAATAAACATGCTGGATTTTTACCTAACGATAACCGAAACATTTCTTATCAAATCCTCTTATATTATAGTAGTGTATATATACAAATACTTATTCAAATAGCCGAAACTGTCACATTCATTAAATTCGAGCAATACTAGGTTCTACAAACAAAACTGTAAAGGCACGTAGGGAGAATGGATTTCCAACTAATGGCTAGGCACTGGTGTGATAACCCAGATTTTTGGACATCTGTTAACTGGATAATTAACAGGATTAAAAAGTTTTAAAATACAAATTTGTAATTTGAACAAATAAAATTCGGATAAATATTGAATAGTTCGTAATTTTAGGCAAATAGATATGAAATAATTTCCTTTGTAAATCATTTATTATAATCTAAAATTTATTCTTTTTCCAAAACAAATAAAATATGTATTAATTTGTTATATATTTATAAAAATATAATTTTAAATAGAATTTGGATTTGAAATTCAATTGAAAATGTCTTAAGAATAAATTGGAACTAAAACTCTATGTTTGGAATGAATAAAATTTGTTTTCTAATTTTAATATAAATATATATAAGGAAATGTATATAATATGAATTATATAAATATCTATTATCTAAAAAGTATAATAGTTAAAATAAGAATTAATTTTTTTTTATAAATTTCCTTTTGAAGCTTTATATATAAATAAAAATAGTTTGAAATTATATAGGTATTTCCAATATAAAACATTTAAACATATGTAGATATAAAATTTACTAATTTATGAAATGAAAAGGATTTAAACATAAAATTGATATTTTTAACATTTGTCAAACAATAAGAACATGTAATAGCAAATGTAAGATAAGTAAAAATATTTATTTACAAGTGTATAGCTTAATTTATACAAGTGGAAGCTGATTAAATAATTTTTTTTAAACAAGTTATTAGAAAAGAAGGATTCAGGCTTCATTAGTTTTCTTCCACAACTTCATAAGACTGTAAAAGGAAAATTGAAAACCAGAAAAAAAAGATATAAAATCTGATTCAAGAAGAAAACTAGCAGCAAAATTAAACTCAACTGGAAACAATCATCTCAAGCAAGAGATCAATTCAACCTAATCAATTTCAAATTCAAATTCAAGTCCAGATTAGGGGCAAGCAATTTCCAGCTTTCCAAAGTAAAAACTGCTGCTCTATTCAAGCATAAGGGGTGAGTAAACAACTTAATTTAGAAGCTTAAGTAAATTAAACCTGATTGCATAAGATTCCTGGAGTGAATTGCCCTTGCATGTATGTATATCTCTTTATATATGTATGTGATAAAGTGTGCGTCTCTGTTTATATAAGTATATCTTTGTTTCCACTGACACGTTGAAAGTTTTGATCAAAAATCAAGTTTCTCTTTATACTTTCAACTATAGATTGTGAATTCTAAACAAAATATGGTTGTTTAGTCACAATTTAAGATTTAAAAATGTATTTAGATAAAACCAGCCCGTACATCTCCAAAAATCCAGATATTACAGTAGATTTTTAAAAAGTGATAAAAATCAAACATCATAATTTGCTAATTCAAGAATAGAACTTGAATCAGTTTTGAAATCTATGATTTTTAAAGGAAAATTTAAGATTTTTAGTGTTTTATTGTATGAGCATTTTGAAGCTGATCGAACTTTGGTTTTTGGGGATTTTCCCACGGCTGGGGGATGGTGGGACCTCGTGGTCGCCACTGGAGGTCGTAGGGGAGTTACCGGGTCAGGGAAAATTGAGTGGAGATTTCCTCAGGGGCCATGTCGTCGGCTATGGGTCAAAGTAGGGTTTAAACCCTCATTCTGGTCGAGGTCAGGTTTTGGAACATTACTGCGTCTCTGGATGATTAGGGATCATGGGACCAAGGGGAAAGGCTGCGGGGAGGGCCTACGAGTGAGTGGCCGGAGTTTGGCGACCTCCGATGGTCAGCGACGTTGTGTCGAGGCAGTATTTTTGGTGATGGCTGCTGAGTCTTTTTGATCGATGTAACTCGATTTCGATCTCGAGTTTGTTTAGGGGATTTAGTCGTTGAGATCAGAAGAGGAGACGACCGATGACTTGTTGGTGGATGTCGCGGATGCCGGAGCTTCGCCAGCGATTGGTGCACGTGCACCAGAAATTTCTGTGCACTGGAGTTGGTGTTTTGGAATGATGGTTTATCTCGAGTTTTGACTCGAAGTAGGGTAGGGTTTTGCTCGGGTATACTTCATGTTGAATGCGCGAGTGTTTAAGTATAACGGTTTTTTTTTGAAATTTAAACAAATAAAAAGAGGATGGCACGGGAAAAGGTCAAGATACCCACTTTTTTGACGAGAATACCCGGGTTGTTCTCGGGTAATAAATTTAATGTTAAAAGTTTCTTTTAATTTTTAACAAAGCCACAATAAATTAATCATCTTAAACTATTTTAAGTAACAAATTGAATTTTTTTATGTTTTGATAATTTAAGTGGAGAAAAATGATGTAACATATGAATCAAGTTAATCCTATGTTGTTTTAAAGCTTAATTAATTAGATAATTTAATAGTTTAATTAAGAGATTTAGTGTTTTAGATTTTAATTTAAACTTAAAGCTTGTAAGTTATTTGGTTCCAAGGTTATTAGGAAAGACTTTGGAAATAATTAAGAAGATTAATTAAGATAAATGATTATCATTTAAATTTGCTAATTTATTAATAATTAAAGATTAATTATTGATTAATAATTATTAATTAGAGAGAAATTAATTATTAGCAAAATAATAATTAATAGTTGTGATTAATTATTGATTTAGGTTAATTAATTAAGGTTAATTAATTAAGGGTAGTTAATTAGGGTAAATTAATCAATGTAATTAACCAATGTAATCAATCAACCAATGGGATAATTACTTAATGGAAGCAAGTAAAGGTTAATTACTTGAGGGAAGTAATTAAGGATTAATTACTTAGTGTAATTAATTAAAGGATTGATTAATTAAGGAAATTGATTTAGGGTTAACTAATTAATGAGCATGATTAGTTAAAGGACAATTAATTCAAGATAAGTGACTATGGAATAATTAATTTGAGTAGTTAATTAAGGATCAATGTAATTAATATAAAGGGTAAAAGTTAATTCAATTGTTAAATTTATTAAGGATTATGTAATTAATTAATGAACAATTAATCAAGGGTGATTAATTGAGATGGATTAATTGAAAGTGATTAATTAATTAGTTTGAAATTAAGTAATGTTAAGTAAAGGTAATCTAAGTGATTAAAATTAGTAATTAATTTAATTAGAGATTAATTAGATTAATTAGGAAGTGATCAATATTGTATATGAATGATTGAATGATAATGAATACCTTGAACTGGTTGATATTTCTGACATGAATTTTTTGAGATATGATATGTTTTGATTAAACAGTGATAGTGTGGTTACCAATCGATGATGGATTGCTGTGTAACAGTGACATGCTGTATTTAAAGTTGAATTGTATTTAATTGAATAACTTGAGTTAAGATAACATGAGATTCGAAGAGACTGGGGTGGGGAATCAGTAAATACCCGAACCCACTTCGATTTATAATCTTAAATAAATATATATAGATTTGATATGTGAAATCAATAGGCTGGAATGGAATAATATGGACCCTTGAAACTAAGTATGGGTACTTAGAGATTGATTTGTGAAATAAGTGTTGAGCATAACAAGTAATAAACTCGTAGTGAAGTACGAGTTACCTGGGTTTTTTTCATTTATGGGTTGAACTTAGTATTTCAAATTATATGGGTTTACTCACTTGGTTTCCAGCCTGACTCGGGTGTTACTTTGATGTAATGCTCGGGTCAGACCGAGTATTACAGATTTTCAGGCGAGGATGTTCTGGAGCTCAGGGGGCAAGATGGATGGCAGGAACGTATGAAGTGTTTCCGCTATGATATATTGTTGTATATCTGCGACATGTTGATTGTATCTATCCAGTGTTTGTATATATGTTGTAACTCTGATGTATTTAAATGTAATTAACTGATACAGTTTTCTTTGTGTAAAGTATAAGTAGATATTATATTATATCCGCTGCGAATGTGAGATTCTAAGTTTGGTTTTCTGTTTCTTCTTTTATCCCTTTTCTTCTTTTTCTTAACTATCTGGAATCTTCGGAATTGAAATTCCGGGTCGTTACATATGTTATTAGAGCTGAAGGTTAAGCGAGAACCTTGGCTCTGGTGGTGGGTTTACTCATTAAGGATATGGTCAATGGTACCCTAAAATGAGTTGAGTATAATATATATGAGAGAACGTACTTGTTTTTTTCTTATATAATTTTTTTAAAATGGCTTTATATAAGATTACATTTTGATATATAAAGCAATATTTCTTTCTAGTAAATATTAAGGTAATTGGTAGTTAAATAATTGGAATTAAATGAAATAATTAAGTGGTAATAGTAATACAACCAAGCTGAAAATTGAATGAAAATAAGTTTGAAATAGATTCAATTGAAACTAAAATCCTGAATTTGTAAAAGTGATTTCAGAATAAGATAGTAATGAAATGTTTTAGGGAAGTAAAACATTTAGGTAAGTACGACTTTTAAATTGGAACTGAAGATGATCTAAATTTTGAAGTTTTAAATCTAGGTCCAGAAATTTGGAAATTTGTTTCAAAGTGATAAAGAATAATAAATAATATTATTCATACTATTTTGAATATAGTCTTATTTTAAAATAAGAAGTTGTTCGAAAACTTTTAAAGAGTTTGTTTTGAATTAAAACCAAAGATGGATTAAATTTCAAAATATGGCCTGGTGGACTAAGAAATAATATGTATATATGTGTGGATATACATAATGATTTGAAATAAACTCTAAAGTGCTGAGTTTTGATTTTCCCCAAGGAGTGGTAACCCAAAGTTATATAAGTTTTGAACTTATAAGTGAGAAAGAATATAGATAAAAGTTTGAAATTTGAAGTGAGGATTCAAATTGGGTAAGGTTGATGAGATTAAATTGAATTTAATTTTGGGAGATTAAATTGAATTTAATTTTGGGAAATTAAATAAGTTTAGAACAGACAACCTGAATTGGTAATTTCAAAATGAAATTGAAATTTAACTTGGTAAGTTAAATGGGTGAATTGAATAGGGAGTTTGTGTGATCTCAAAATGGGTTTGAGATCTGGAAATTGAAAATGGATAGATGTTTTAAATAATTTGGATGGTATCATCCTGTTATTATTAATAATCTATAAACTGTGAATTGGATCTTTTTAAATGAATGAAGAAATGGATTGTGGTGATATATCCATTATTGAGATAAATGGGAAATAGAACTTTAATTTAAAATTAAGGATATGGAATCACTTTGAACTTAAGATTTGAATGATTAAGATAAAATTTCAACTGAAATTCTAAGGTTTGGTTTCAAAACTGAAATTTGGTGATAAATTGGATTTCAAAGATTAAACTGTTTAAAAAGGATTTGAGTTATTATTTGTACCTAGAAATGGGTTTATGAAGAAGTAAAGGTTAATTTGATTTAAGGAATTAAATCAACGTTTGAAAGTTTAATCCGAATTTATATAATTCGAGATGATTTAAAGTGAGATTGAATTGAAAATTTATTCAAATTAAAATTTGATTTAAATAATTTGGATTTGTGATCAAAGTTGAATGAGTTCAAATTCAAATGGAAGTTGATTTGAATTTGAGATGGGAATGGAAGTTAACTTAGTTTGAATTGAGATTGAAAGTTAATTGGAAATTGGCAATTCATTGGAATTGGGATTGATTCAAATTGGAATTAAGTCAATTTAAATGGAAGTGGAAATTTAGGTGGAACTGATGAGAGTGGGGATTGGGAATTGAACAGTTTGGCTCTGGACTATTTTCAAAAAAAAATTTTTAATGTAAACCTATTCTTTTTCCAAGCTATCTACTATCTACAACCTTTCTTTTTAAAGCCAAACTATTTTATACTTATTTTACAATTATTTTTGGAACTATTTAACAATTTTCCAAACTGTTTTATAAACTAATTACTATTTTTCAATTACTTTATAACTAATTATTATTTTACAACTATTTTGCAATTATCTAACTATTTTATACCCATTTGTCTATTTTACAATTATTTAACTATTTTACAACTATTTTATTATCGCTTAACTATTTTACAACTATTTTACAAACTAATAATTATTTTTCAACTATTTATCTATTTTAAACTTTTCAAGCTATTTTCTAAATTTAAAGTTGGTTAGAGTGCAAACTACTTATGATCCATTACCAATTGAGATAAGAATTGAGGTGATAATCTAAATGGGATTGAAGCAATTGTGAATAAGTGTATAGAAATCATAAGTGAATATGAATAGAAAAGAGAATTGATTTGGTTAATAATCAATGAGGATAGATTCGTAGGATTTACGTATATTATTCTATTGTATAGTGATTTGATCTAGATTTGATCACAGAATTTCGAGATAGTATATCGATCCTAGTTGGGATTTTTCACTCGATCTTCGACGGCAAACCTGGATATGTATTTTGATTGGTTCTAGATATATTATCATAGTTATGGCTATGCAAGGAGAATGACGGTTTCTGATCAAGGAACCAGATCTGAGTCCGCACTAGAAAGTCGGGTAGAAGATATTAGTTCAGAAGAGAAATTGTGTGATCGAGTGAGCGATCAAATTTATACTGCGTATGGATGATATGTGTACATCGTACGGGTTTGAATGAATTGATATTGAAAATTTGTAAATAAGAATTGTGAAATGGTTCTTCAAATGAAAAGTGTATTTTGTGAAATATATGATGAAATGAAGTGGAAATTGGATATTTCTATGGTAGAAATTTACTTTATAAAAGTAAGTAATATGGTAAGTGACCTTATAGAATAATCAAATTTGAATATTTGATTTGAAGTAAAACAAAGTTATGTATCTTTTTTTATATAAGATAAATCTTCCTTTGTTGAATCTCTAGCCAGAAGAAAGGGTTTTTGAAAATATTTGAAGTATAAAATGGGACTTTATACAAGTATGAAATGATCCAAACATTTTTCAAGGTTTTATATATATATATATATATATATATATATATATATATATATAAAGGATCTTATGAGAATGATTTTGGAGAAAAGGTTTTTGGAACATATAAATTTTGGAAAGGCTTTTGACTTTTGGAAAAAAAAATCAGTTTTGAAATTTGGAAAGCCTGGTTTGAGAACTATCGATTTTGGGATAATCAATTTTGAGAAAGGAGATTTATATGAGATTCATACTAGGTGTATGATTTGGAAGACACTATATGTGTATAGTATAAAGTATTTTGAAAATGGCTCTGGAAAAAAGGCACTCTCTTGAAATGAACTTCTTAGGAGTACCATAGGTTGGTACTGCCTTGAGCCTCAAAGTGGAGGGAGGCTCTATAGTGGATCTTGTGGGGAAGTCCGGACAAACTGAAGTTCCTGAGGATTATCGGGTAGCGAAAGTCGAGGGCGCTGATGCCTACAGAGACATTTGGGTTATGCTGTGTCGACAGTGTAACTCGATGTCACTGCGATCTACTGCAGACCATAGCGAAAGTCGTGTGTGTTGCCGAGAGCCAACAGTCTACGTTTGATTTTTCATCGGTAGACTACAACCTATGGTGACACAGCGAAAGTCGAGAGGCCGTGAGAGCCTAAGGCTACATTGGGACTTGACTGATATAGTCTGCGACCTATGTGGGAGTGGAGGAGTTTCATTCTTTTGGCAGAGAAATTTAAGGGCACTGATGCCTACAGTTACATGGACTTTTGTTGTGATGGCAACGTAAACCTGGATGTAACTACGATCTGTAGCGAGTTCCATGGCATAATCACTACAAGAAAAACCTTTTATAGTTGCAAAAATCGGTGGTGTTTTATTGTAAATGCAACAAAAAATAGATTACCAAATAATATAAACGTGGCAAAAAATAATTCACGTTTCCCGCTTCTAAAAAAAGAGTTCGCGCGAACTAAATAAACATAACCTATCATTTTACTCTCGTACTTAACAAAATTCTAGTCCCTAATTTGCTTTCTTCTTCAGAAATTTTTCCCCCCTTTTAATCGTGTTAAATTTTCATCGCACTCAAGTATCATCGTCAACTCCGTCGTTTCCCACTTACTCAACATCGAGTCGCGACAGCCAGCAGATCTAGGTATATTTAGGTATGAATCTTTTAAATCGATTAGGTATATTTAGATATGAATCTTTTAAATCGACTTTGTGATTCTATTTGGATTTTATATGAATTTGAATGCATCTTATTTTCGTATTTTTTCCTAAATTATTACTGAAATGGTTGATTTAACCCTAATTGCAATGATCTGTTGGGATATCTGCTTTGATTTCTTTGAGTATATGAATGTTCTGTTGAAGTGGTTCAGTGAATCAATGGTTGCTTATTGAGAGGAGGTTGAGGTTGCGTGTTTCGGGAATTTGGTGGGTTCAAGTAGCATTGATGGAGGTCGCGGGTTTGTTTGCGATTGGGTATTGGCTGGCTCGATGGTTGAGAGTGGTAAATGTTGGAGCATAAATAGTCTTTTGTGGAGTGGCAAGCACTGGAAATATGTCAGTTGTGTGGATGTGAGGTAGTGAAGAGGAGGCGGTGAAGTTGACTGTTGGTTTGGTAAGAGGAAACTGTTGGTTTGTACATTCTGAGGCTTTGAATTTATATGCAGTAATTCTATAATTTGCTAGACTTAGGCCTTGAATTCATGCATGGATTAATTATAAATACATGTAAATCTGAGGTTAAATGCAAAATATAAGTGTAAAATTTATATTTTTGGAAAATTATTCTTTGCCTTTGTCTACTAAACCACCATGGTTATATGCAGTAGTGCTACAAGTATTTGTACTTCAACGTCTAGTTATTTTTTTGATTACAACAGATAACCAATTTATACGTCAAAGATTAGAAACTTATTTGCCTTCAAATGTCGATAATGGAAAAAGGCTGGGTTTTTTTAAACAGGTGATAAAACCATGATTAACTTAATATGTATTTTGAGAATTAGAACATATAATCTAATACTAAAGCTCACTTTTTTTTTTTACTTTTTTCATAGAACTAGTATAGAATACCGACAAGGAGCAATGAATTTCGTGCATGCTGCAAAGAGGAATGTAAGAAGTGTAGAAAAAAATTTATGCCATTGCAAGGATTGTCGGAATCTTAGTCGTCATGATGACCAAATCATCGTTGAACATTTAATTATAAAAGGAATGGATCCTAAATACATTGACGGTGTATGGTTTAACCATGGTGAAGAGATAAATGTAGAGAATAAAACAAATACGTTTGACGTATATGAACTATTCAAGATGATTCACTATGAAGATGAAGATTTTTTGAATCAAGATATTTTTGATGATGATAAAGACGATGTTAATTCTCGAAGAAAAGAGGATGAGTTAGTCAAGAACTTGGAAGATGCAGAAACTCCATTATATCCTGGTTGCACAGATCACACAAAAGTATCTGCCATCACCGTCTTGTATAATCTTAAATGCGAGACTGGCTTGTCCGATAGTGGTTGTGATAAGCTTTTAGCTGTGCAACATCTATTTCTGCCGAAGGATAACGTGCTTCCCAAAACCTTATATGAAGTCAAGAAATTTCTTAAAGCATTCGACATGGGTTTTGAAAAGATACATGCTTGTGAGAATGATTGTTGCCTTTTCAGAAAAGAATACAAAAATTTAGAAAGTTGTCCAAAATGTGGTTCCTCGAGATGGAAGAAAAATCAAGATATTGAAGAGGTTATACAAGGTGTTCCAATTAAAGTATTGAGATATTTCCCAATCATTCCGAGGTTTAGATGAATGTATAGATCT
Source organism: Allium cepa (assembly GCA_030765085.1). Taxonomy (NCBI): domain Eukaryota; kingdom Viridiplantae; phylum Streptophyta; class Magnoliopsida; order Asparagales; family Amaryllidaceae; genus Allium; species Allium cepa. The sequence goes on along the minus strand of CM060941.1, from coordinate 828,455,706 downwards.
CAAAAGATGGCTGAAGAATTAAGATGGTATTTTAATAATAAAAGTAACGATGGAAAAATGCGTCATCCCGTGGATTCTATGACATGGAAAATGGTGGATGAAAAGTATAAATCTTTTTCATCTGATCCACGCAATCTTAGGCTTGGTCTTGCTACAGATGGATTCAATCCATTTTCCTTGTTGAGTTCGAAATATAGTTGTTGGCCGGTAATGCTTGTGACATACAATCTCTCGCCTATGTTGTGTATGAAGAAAGAAAATATTATGTTAACTTTACTTATTTCAGGCCCGAAGCAACCCGGGAAAGATATTGATGTATATTTGGCGCCTTTGGTGGAAGACTTGCATCACTTGTGGTCTAATGGAGTTACTGCTTATGATGTATTTAGTAAAACTTTATTTAAACTGAATGCAATTTTGTTATGGACGATTAATGATTTTCCGGCTTATGGAAATCTTGCTGGATGTCGTGTGAAAGGGCAAAAAGCTTGCCCATTATGTGGTGTCAATACCCATTCTCGTTGGTTGAAACATAGTCGAAAGTTCGCCTACATGGGTCATAGAAGATTTCTACCTCCTTCAGATTCACGGAGGAAACAAAAGGCATTGTTTGATAATACCATAGAGACAGATGGTGCTCCTAGAATGCTTTCTGGGAGAAACATCTATGCATTATTGAAGGATTATCCAAATGATTTTGGAAAAGGAATAGAGGAGAAAAGTAAGAAGAGAAAGCATGTCTATGATAAAGAAGATGAATATGATGATACTAACAGTTCTACAGAAGTAGAGCTATCAAGGTGGAAAAAACGATCAATTTTCTTTGATTTGCCGTATTGGGAGGTTAGTGGTTAATTTATTTATTTTTCATTGTTTTAATACAAGAAAACCCAATAATGCATTATTGTTTTGGTTTTCATAGGAACTTCCATTACGTCACAATTTAGATGTGATGCATGTGGAGAAGAACATTGGTGAAAGCCTATTGGGCACAATGTTGCATGGAAATAAATCCAAAGATGGAACCAACTGTAGAAAGGATTTAGAGGATTAGAGAATTCGAAGTGAGCTTCATACACAACCTCGTGGGAATCAAACATATCTTCCACCGGCTCCATATATGTTGTCAAAATCCGAGAGTAAAATATTTTGCAAAAGACTATATGATTTCAAAGGACCGGATGGCTACTGTTCAAATTTAAAAAATCGGATTTCGTTGTCGGATTGCAAAATTAGTGGATTGAAGTCACATGATTACCATGTATTAATGCAACATTTATTGCCAGTAGCATCGAGAGGGTTCATGGCAAAGAAGGCAAGAAAAGCGATAATTCGCTCATGTTCTTTTTTCAACAAATTATGTCAACGTGTTCTTGATAGAGAGAAGGTAGAACAAATCAATGTTGAAATTATTGACGTTTTATGTGAGCTTGAAATTTTTTGTCCACCATCTTTCTTTGATATAATGATACATTTATCCATTCATCTTGGAAAAGAAACACAAATGTGTGGACCTATTCATTTTCGTTGGATGTACCCATTCGAAAGATATATGAAGACACTCAAAGATTATGTCAGAAACTATGCACGACCAGAGGGATGTATTGCATAATCGTATTTTGCAACAGAATGCATGTTGTTTTTCAATGAATTTTTGAAGAAATCAGGACATATAGAGGAGAAAGGAGCTCGAAATGAAGATTATGAAAGTAGTAGAATATTAGAGGGACGTCCAATTTCAGTATCGAAGACAATTAAATTGCCAGTTAATGAGAAAGAAAGTGCTCATTTAGCTGTGTTAATGAATATGGCCGTGGTGGAACCGTTTATAGAGTAAGTTTATGTTATATTGTTTTAAATATTTTGATGTGTTCGCAATGATATATATAACTTATAATCAATTGTTCAATACTAGTTTGCATTTGGAGGAATTAGAAAATTCATACCAACGCATGACAAAAAATGCGACCTTACTTTGGGAAACACATACAAAAAGTTTTGTCGATTGGATTAAAAGGAAGGTTAGTTAGATTTCAAATATATTCTCATTCAACTATCAATATTACTATATAAATTTACATGCTAAATGAAATTTGTTGTAGATACCTATTACCTACAAGGATCATAATGACATGTTAAAATGGATTGCTTATGGTCCGAAGGATGATGCCATGTCTTTCAAAGGATATATCATCAACGAGCAACGTTTTCATGTAAAAGATTTAGGGAGAGAAACTCAGAATTGTGGGGTGACTTTTGATGCAACTACTATGTGTAGAGCAAGTGCTAAAGATATGTCCCAAGTAGTTGATGTGGTCACTTATTATGGAATATTGGCAGATATAATTTTATTAGATTATCATTTGTTTTATATTCCAGTTTTCAAGTGTCGTTGGACGTATAAAGGAAATGGAGTAAAAGTTGATGATGATGGGTTCACTCTTGTTAATTTACATCAAGCATCATTTTCACGAGACCCATACATACTTGCATCTCAAGCAAAAAAAGTATTTTATTCAAGAGAGAACGATGTTTCTAATTGGTACGTTGTAATGAAAGCACCATCAAGAAGTTTTAATGATACAGAGGAGCACCATTGCATCGAGGAAGATATTCAAGTGGTGGAAGATGAAATAACTGAAGCGGATGATGAAGATGTTTGCTATGTTAGAGAGGATTGCGAGGGCATAATTGAGTAGATTATATGTTCTACTTGAGCATAGTTGTTCATTTGCTTTAGTGATGGTTGAACTTATATATTAAATCCGGGCTATTTGGAAATTTCATTGAACTTGTATTGATTTTCTTTAGTGATTGTTGTTCATTTGCTGCACTAATGCTTTGTTTTTTTTAATGTTGCGAATGGCTGTTAATTTGCACCATTTAATTTTCTAATCCATTGCAAAATGCATGTACCATTCAATTTTTGTTCTTTGTGTTTTGATCTTTGTATACTTCCATAGACAAAGCATTATATGTTCTTATCAATTCTGTTTGCATATATTGCTTGATAATGAGTAGTGTTCTTATCAATTCTGTTTGCATTACATGTACATTTTCTCATAAAATTACAAATCTGTTCATCATCTCAAGGCTTTTAGGCCTGCTTGTTTGGTTTGCAAACTGCCACATCTCTTTTCAGCTACATGTTGATGATATTTAAGTGTTGTTTGTTAATATTTATCGCTGCTTATTGTTTACATGTGCTTATTGGTTTATACTGTGTTTTCTTTCACTTGCAGAAAAATATGTCTACAACATCTGTACGTACCCGCTTGCAGAGAAAGGCTGAAGAACAAACAGTCAAAGCTAAGAACAAACAGTCAAAGCGAAAACGTAAAGTTCCAGCTAGTATAAATGAAATAGAAGAACAACCAGACAATGCTAAGAAGCAAGCCACTGTTCACAATGAAGAAGACGAACAACCACTAGATGATATCCCCTCTGACCCAAATGAAGGACTCCGCTCAGAAGATGAAACCGGTCCTGAACAAACTGCTGATGCCAAGCTGGAAATTGGGAAACAAAGTGAAGCTAAAATCGGAAGTACATCTCATAAAAGAGGCGGTAGAGGTCCAGCAAAAGCAAAAAGACTCCCGTCATGCAGTCAGGATCGAATTGAAGTTGAGTTCAATGATCTAGGTATACCAGTAGGGCAAGGGTCAGTATATTTATCCTCTTTTATTAGACCGCTTGTGCGGGAGCAGGTTCCATACACCATTGATGATTGGAGGAATATTAGTGATGACTTAAAAGAAGTTTTGTGGCAGTCGGTTCTGGTATGAAGCAGGCATCTATTATTTAACATTCTGACTCTAATATGTTTTGAAAATGACTTCTAATATTGCATGGTCTTGCCAATTATAAATTGAAATTGCCATCTAATAACTTCTGGATAAATTGAAAAATAGTTCTTGCCGATTATAAATTGAAATTGCCCTCTAATAACTTCAGAAAACCATTCAGATTTAATTAAATCTGTCGTATTTAAATTAAATAAATTTTACTAATATCATGTTTTGATGTATTGTTGCAGATTAGATTTAAATTGGAAGAGGAATGGCAAAGAAAAGCTATATTTCAACAAGCGGGAGTACTTTGGAGATCGTCAAAAAGCAAATTGGTTCGAAATTTGCAAAAAGCGGAGAACGATGAGGAAAGACTTAAACTGAAACCTACGAACATAAAAAGCATAACCGATTGAGGAAGTTTGTGAAGGCGAAAACAAGTCCAGAGTTTAAGGTAAATCATTCCTACTGAACTCGTCTGGCATGTTTCTGCAAATCCATCTACATAGTTAGCAACCGATAAATTTCTTTAGAAGTGAAGACCAAGTGTTGGTGGATGCTGAGGGTTCCTGTTTAGGTATTAGCTGCAGGAACCTATGACAGTACAAAATACAAATGTGTTATGACAAGCACAGGAACATTTTAAATGAAGTAAAAAAACACTTTGCAAGTTAGTTCAATCTATAAATATTATTAGTAGATATGGAATGCTGTATATGTCACTGAGTTATCCAGCATTAATAATACCAAATAAGTATATGACCATGATGAATTGATTTTCAAATAAATTGCAATCCTCACCATACATATTTACCCTGCATTATAAATATTAGATAGTTTTTCTTTTTATGATTTTGGTTGTTAAATTCTAGCATCTTTCAATATTTTCAGCAAAAAAGTGAGAAATATTCAGCCCTTAGGTACACACAAATTCCGCATACAACCGGTCGTAGGGGAATGGCTAGAAAGACCGAAGACATGGTAAGTTAATTAACTATAGCATTATTTAACATTATATACCTGTCAGTTTATTAATTTAATGTTATTCTATTTTTAGAAAAAAGAAAGTGTAGATCCATCGTCCATAAGTAGAGCTGATGTGTGGATTAGATCTCACATTAAAAAAAATGGTGAACCAGTGAACATGGAAGCTACGAATACTATTGTAAAATTGTTTTTAATTTTATTGGTATATTTTTTTTTGAAACTATGATATTTTTACCATTGTACATTATCTATGTGTATTTATTTATATAGGAGGAGATCAAAAAATATGGTAGCCTATCCCAATCCGGCTCGACACAGACTGATATTGGAAAAGATGCTCTTGTACATGTACTGGGACAAGATAAACCGGGACGGTTAAGGGCATTGGGTAGGGGTTGCACTTTAACCAAGCTAGCTTTGGCCCAGTCTAAAGATAAACAAGTGTCTCGGTGTCGAGAGGAATAGCAGAATTGAAGGGAATGATACAGACTCTGATGAACCAGAAGGTAAATTTTTGGAAATTAATTTATATTCGTAAAATATTAATTTATATTCGTGCTTCGCTGTAGGGTAAAGAAAGTTCGAGAAGGAACTCACCTGATTCGGTAAAAATAATATTTATATTACTCAATAAATGAAATTTATATTTTAATTTTTTAATCCAGTAATTGATTTAATTTTCGGTTGATTAATTGTAGAGCGACGACGAAGTACGTTTGCTGTTGAATTGGGATGGAACCTCTGGAGTTGTTGCCCATGGGAGGCTGTTGTCCATGGACCCAGATGACGTTGTCAATGGCATTCGTCTTGGACCAAATGCTGGGAGCGTTGTTATAGATTCAGTGGATAAAGCAGATACTTATTTATGGAGGCCTACACTTGAAATGGCAGTCTTAGCAGACGCTAAGAATAAGGTAGTTGCTTGGCCATCAGTTTGCATCAAGGTCCCGCTGCGAACACGGTTGAACTGTAGTGCAGCCAGTACGTTAATTTTTTCCACGTTAAGTATATTAGTGTAATATGCTGCAAGCTTATTGATGTCTAAAATGCAGCGAGCACACCGCCCATCTGAATAAAAATTTAACACATATTCGTTGTTTTTGTATAGTATACTAAAGTCTTGAATTTCACTTCTCATTTTTAGAGTACCAGCATCATCGAAGACACTTGCAAGATTTACGGTTGGATTGAGGGTGAAGGTATAGTTGCCGAAGGAAGAATCCACGCCACTGATCCAAAATATACTGTTAATGGTATTCCACTCGGTCCGTCTGCTGTTGTGATTTGGGTGGACAAAGTAGTAAATAAAGATGCTTATTTGTGGCGACCCACATCTGATATGTCGTGCATTGGAGATGCAGTTGGTAGGAAAGTAGCTGGCCAAGATCAAAAGTAGAAGCTGATCAAGAAAAACTAGATGAGAGTCGTGATGATACTGAAAATGTTGTGAATTCTCCCATGAAATCCGCACATATGGTCATGAATAAATCGCAAAATGTAAGTATTAATTTTCAAATTTGAAGAAGTTAACTGTGTATGAAAGTTTATTTAATGTGCATGTATACATTGTGCATAATAATCTCTTTTCTTTCAGCCGATTGCAACCATGCAAAAGGATGCCAAATGCCAGTTGATCGATTTGGGTGGAGCAGACGTAGTGGCTGAAGGAAGTATTGCATCAACTGATCCGATAACGATGGTCCATTGTCGTCCATTGGGACGTAATGCTATAAAAGTTTGGATTGAACTGGCGATAGTTCCAGATGCAGAGATATGGAGACCAACATCGGGTCTGACGTGCATGGATGATTGCTTTGGCGTTCCCATAGCTTGGCCAATGGAAAAAATCATTATTTAGTCAAAATGAAAGGTATATAATTTTTTTTATATATACATTAGGAATGCTAGCAGCTAAAGTGCAGATAGATTTTTGGTAAAATGATAAAAGTACATAAGTAGGGGTGTTATATTCGAATTGTGATTGAATGATTGTGATTGGTGGTTCAGGTTCAGGAGAGGGAAAATAATTGATGGTGAGGAGTTATGTATGGATTGTAGTGGAATGTTAGTGATGCAGTTTTAAGTTCAGGTTTTGTTTTCTCACTCTTTTGTTCTGTTCTTTGTTGACAGGTAGTTCAGGTTTTGAAGACATCAGCAATGACAGGTAGTTCAGGTTTTTATGGTGGTTCAGGTTTTGCTCGGTACTTTGGTTATTTCAGACGTTTATTTCAGATGTATATGTACAGTTATGACACTTATGGTAGTTTAGTTATAACACTTATGGTAGTTTGGTTGTGTATGTGTACGGGTAGCTTTTTGTCGACACCTATGTATGTGGATGTATGAATGTCTATGTATCTTGTGGATCTTCAATGCGTATACGTATTTTGTAGTTGTTTAATATATTGTGTTCAAAAGTGTATGTGCTTGCGTATTCTGTTATTATATAATTAGATGCTAGATTAGGGGTAAATCTGGAGTAGCAGGTGGAGGGAAACAAACGCTACTGGATATTATTTATTTTGGTAGCGTTAAAATGTCGCTACAAAAGAGTGATTAAAAACTCAAGTACACTTATGCTGGCGTTTATTTAGCGCTACAAAAAAAGTATATAACGCCATGAAAAGGTAACGTGGAGGAGAAAACCCTTTCGGTGGCGTTAAACAGGCGCTACAAAAAATTTAGATAACGCCATAAAAAAGTATCATGGAGGAGAAAACCTTTTCGGTGGCGGTAAATAAGCGCTACAAAAAAGGAATTCTATGGCGTTATAAAAACGCTATCAAAAAAACAAATTTGGCGGCGTTTAAAAAAGTACAACTAATACTCGAGGATATTAAGTGGCATGTTTTTTCGTAACGATTATCGGAACGCCACTAAAAATACGTAGTGGCGGTTTTTGGGCGCTACAAAAAATCAGTTTTCTTGTAGTGAATCGAGGGGCGCGGAGTGCCTACAGTTATCTATGGATTTTGCCGGGATGGCAACGTAACCATCAGATTAGCTACAACCATGGAGGGAGGTGATGATTTCTATAGCATTCTCACCAAAGATATACCCTCTTTTTCAAAAATGTTTTCTATGTTTTCAATAAAATTATTTTCCAAGTAATTTCACTAGATGTTAAAAACGGGTTTACCAAGTACTTATAGATTTTTAGTCCTATGCCTGATCAACGTATGACCGAATTTCTGTGAGAACGAGGATGGACTTGATGAAACATTGAGTTATAAAAATTATTTTTATAAAACTATTTTGACAATATTATATAGATTTTAAAATGTTTTAAAAATGATCGAAGAATAAATTATCTGATTTTCAGTATTAAATAAATTCTGGCTTCATTTCTTTTTGGGGACGAAAAGATTCAAAGGGGGGAGGAATGTGATAACCCAGATTTTTGGACATCTGTTAATTGGATAATTAACAGTGAAAAGTTTTAAAATACAAATTTGTAATTTGAACAAATAAAATTCTGATAAATGTTTGAATAGTCCAAAATTTTAGGAAAATAGATATGAAATAATTTCTTTTATAAATCATTTATTATAATCTATAATTTATTCTTTTTGCAAAACAAATAAAATAAGTATTAATTTGTTATATATTTATAAAAATAGAATTTTAAATAGAATTTGGATTTGAAATTCAATTGAAAATGTCTTAAGAATAAATTGGAATTAAAACTCTATATTTGGAATGAATAAAATTTGTTTTCTATTTTAATATAAATATATATATGGAAATGTATATAATATGAATTATATAAATATCTATTATCTAAAAAGTATAATAGTTAAAATAAGAATTAAATTTAAAAAATTATATATTTCCTTTTGAAGCTTTATATATAAATAAAAGTACTTTGAAATTATATAGGTATTTCAAATATAAAAAATTTAAACATACGTAGATATTAAATTTAGTAATTTATGAAATGAAAAGGATTTAAACATAAAATTGATATTTTTAACATTTGTCAAACAATAAGAACATGTAATAGCAAATGTAAGACAAGTAAAAATATTAATTTACAAGTGTATAGCTTAGTGTATACAAGTGGTAACTGATTAAATAATTTTTTTAAACAAGTTATTAGAAAAGAAGGAATCAGGCTTCATTATTTTTCTTCCACAACTTCATAAGCCTGTAAAAGGAAAATTGAAAACAGAAAAAAAAAAATAAGATATCAAATCTGATTAAAGAAGAAAACTAGCAGTAAAATCAAACTCAACTGGAAACAATCATCTCAAGCAAGAGATCAATTCAACCTAATCAAGTTCAAATTCAAATTCAAGTCTAGATTAGGGGCAAGCAATTTCCAGCTTTCCAAAGTAAAAACTGCTGCTATGTTCAAGCATAAGGGGTAAGTAAAAAACTTAATTTAGAAGGTTAAGTAAATTAAACCTGATTGCATGAGATTCCTGGAATGAATTGTCCTAGCATATATATATATATATATATATATATATATATATCTCTGTATATATGTATGTGATAAAGTGTGCATATCTGTTTATATAAGTATATCTCTGTTTCCAATGACAGGTTGAAAGTTTTGATCAAAAATCAAGTTTCTATTTATACTTTCACTTATAGATTGTGAATTCCAAACAAAATATCGTTTTTTAATCACAATTTAATATTTAAAAATGTGTTTAGATAAAACCAGCCTGTACATCTCCCGAAATCCAAATATTACAGTAGATTTTTAAAACATGATAAAAAATCAAACATCATAATTTGCTAATTCAAGAATAGAACTTGAATCGGTTTTGATATCTATGATTTTTAAAGGAAAAATCAAGATTTTTAGTGTTTAATTGTATGAGCATTTTGAAGTTGATCGGACTTTGGTTTTTGGGGATTTTTCGATGACTGGTGGATGGTGGAACCTCGTGGTCGCCATTGGAGGTCGTAGGGGAGTTGCCAAATTGGGGAAAATTGAGTGGAGATTTCCTCAGGTCCGAAGTCGTCGGCTATGGGTCAAAGTAGGGTTTAAACCCTCATTCTGGTCGAGGTCAGGTTTTGGAACATTACGGCATCCCTAGATGATCGGGGATCATGGGACCAAGGGGAAAGGCTGTGGGGAGGTCCTGAGAGTGAGTGCCCAGGGTTTCGCGACCTCCGATGGTCAGCGACGTCGTGTCGAGGCAGTATTTTTGGTGATGGCTGCTGAGTCTTTTTGAGCTAGGTAACTCGATTTCGATCTCGAGTTTGTTTAGCGGATTCAGTCGTTGAGATCGGAAGAGGAGACGACTGATGACTTGTTGGTTGATGTCGCGGGTGCCGAAGCTTGGCCAGCGATCGGTGCACGTGCACCAAAAATTTCTGTGCATTGGAGTTTGTGTTTTTGGATGATGGTTTATCTCGAGTTTTGACTCGAAGTAGGGTAGGGTTTTGCTCAGGTATGCTTCGTGTTGATTTGCGCGAGTGTTTAGGTATAACAGTTTTTTTTTGAAATTTAAACTAAGTTTTAAATAAAAAGAGGATGGCACGGAAAAAAGTTAAGATAACCCAGTTTTTTGACGAGAATACCCGGGTTGTTCTCAGGTTATAAATTTAATGTTAAAAGTTTCTTTTAATTTTTAACAAAGCCAAAATAAATTAATCATCTTAAACTATAATAAGTAATAAATTGATTTTTTTTATGTTTTGATAATTTAAGTTGAGAAAAATGATGTAAGATATGAATCAAGTTAATCCTAAGTTGTTTTAAAGCTTAATGAATCAGTTAATTTAATAGTTTAATTAAGAGATTTAGTGTTTTAAATTTTAATTTAAACTCAAAGCTTGTAAGTTATTTGGTTCCAAGGTTATTAGGAAAGACTTTGGAAATAATTAAGAAGATTAATTAAGACAAATGATTATCATTTAAATTTGGTAATTTATTAATAATTAAAGATTAATCATTGATTAATAATTAGTAATTAAAGAGAAATTATTATTAGAAAAATAATAATTAATAGTTATGATTAATTATTGATTTAGGTTAATTAATTAAGGTTAATTAATTAAGGTTAATTACTTAATGGTAGTTAATTAGGATAAATTAATCAATGTAATTAACCAGTGTAATCAGTTAACCAATGGGATAATTACTTGATGGAAGCAAGTAAAGGTTAATTACTTGAGGGAAGTAATTAAGGATTAATTACATAGTGTAATTAATTAAAGGATTGATTAATTAAGGAAATTGATTTAGGGTTAATTAATTGATGAGTATGATTAATTTAGGAAATTGATTTAGGGTTAATTGATTGATGAGAATGATTAATTAAAGGACAATTAATTCAAGATAAGTGATTATGGAATAATTAATTTGGGTAGTTAATTAAGGATCAATGTAATTAATATAAAGGGTAAAAGTTAATTCAATTGTTAAATTTATTAAGGATTAATTACTGAATGTAATTAATTAATGAACAATTAATCAAGGGTGATTAATTGAGATGGATTAATTTAAAGTGATTAATTAATTAGCTTGGAATTAAGTAATGTAAAGTAAAAGTAATCTAAGTGATTAAAATTAGTAATTAATTTAATTAGAGATTAATTAGGAAGTGATGAATATTGTATATGAATGATTGAATAATAATGAATACCTCGAATTGGTTGATATTTCTGATATGAAATGTTTTGAGATATGATATGCTTTGATTAAACAGTGATAGTGTGTTTATCAATCGATGATGAATTGCTGTATAACAGTGACATGCTGTATTTAAAGTTGAATTGTAATTAATTGATTAACTTGAGTTAAGATAACATGAGATTCGACCGGGGTCGGGTATCAGTAAATACACGAATCGACTTCGATTTATAATCTCAAATAAATCTATATAGATTTGATACGTGAAATCAATAGGCTGGAATGGAATAATATGGACCCTTGAAACTAAGTATGGTACTTAGAGATTGATTTGTGAAATAGTGTTGAGCATAGCAAGTAATAAACTCATAGTGAAGTACGAGTTACCTAGGTTTTTTTCTTTTATGGGTTGAACTTAGTATTTCAAATTATTTGGGTTTACTCGCGCTGTTTTCCAGCCTGACCCGGGTGTTACTTTGATGTAATGCTCGGGTCAGATCGAGTATTACAGATTTTCGGGTGAGGACGTTCTGGAGCTCAGGAGGCGAGCTGGATGGCAGGAACGTATGGAGTGTTTCCGCTATGATACATTGTTGTATATCTGCGACATGTTGATTATATCTGTCCAGTGTTTGTATATATGTTGTAACTCTGATGTATTTAAATGTAATTAACTGATACAGTTTTCTTTCTGTAAATTATTAGTCGATATTATATTTTATCCGCTGCGAATGTGAGATTCTAAGTTTGGTTTTATGTTTCTACTTCTATCATTTTTCTTCTTTTTCTAATTATCTGGAATCTTCGGGATCGAAATTCCGGGCCGTTACAACTGGTGTACCACCTGTCACGGTACCTGGTCTAGATCAGCATACCAAGGATCCACCCTGATCCCTTGCAACACAAGACCGGAGCTACCCCTTACTGGATAGTTCGAATAAGATCACCCCGCGGTTGGGATCAGCAACCGCACACACAGCCGAATAAAAAGGGACCTCTAGACATGGATGACCTTACCTAAATTAGGTGCTACCCACTTAGCCTTGCTGCATAACCCATGATTTTCATTCATTCCCGGTTGATGAGGTTCGAGGTTCAGCGTTACCCTTTTAGAACATTTTCACTTAGAATGCTCACCGTCCTCCTAACGATGTTCTGAAAGCATTCATCCATACAAGTCCATTCCGGGTCCGAACGGAACGGAAGGCACTACTCCTACTACATCCATTTTGGAATCACCCTCAAGATTAGTAGCAATTAGACCTTGCACTTCGCTGCTCCATCTTCGACTCCAAGCTCTTGTCTTCCTCACGAAAACGTTCAAACTGGATCGAAGTGGTATCCGAGAAATAAATCCTGATCCCGGTCTCTTCGAAACGATCAGTGCATTAGTCAATATTGATAATTGGTTATTTAACTATCAAATAACATCCACAAACAACCATTAGATTTAAATAATTTTCCAAATTATTTATTTCAAAATATCTTCGCATGCTATAACCCTTTGAAAACAGTTTTCAAGTCACTTTCCTTTTGCAGAATAAATTTTCACTGAATTTCACCACGTGTTAATGCTTAGATTTTAAAATAATTTAAAACACTTTATCCAAAAAAAATATAAACTTTAAAACATATAAAAATAAAAACTACTTAAGATACTTAACTTAAAACGCTAGTTATGAAATTTTATAATAATTTCTCATGTAAAAGTTAAACCAAAACTAAATTTAAAATAAAAGTTGTGAAATTCTATACAATTTCTCAAATAAATTTTTAGCCTAACTACCTTTAAAATAAAACTACTTTATAAAATATAAATATTAATAATTATATTTTTAAATCATATTACCAATTAACCTTTTGAAATAATTACTACTATAACTAATTTAATAAATATTTACGTATAAAATTTTAAACAACTTAAATGATAATTTCTCAAAAACATTCTTTTAAAATAAATTTAAAACCTTTTAACTTGTACTTAAATATCTACTTTGAAAACATACTTGGCTTTTCAGGGAAATACACTCTTCTTTCACACCTTTAAAAATAAATCACTATTTATTTTCAAAACAAATTACCCATTCCTTTATAAATTCCCACCGTGAATTTATACCTCCAAACATCCACTGATATCTTGTTTCACTTTATAAACCCAGTTTATAAATTCCATCGTCTCATTCTCCTTTAAATCACAATTTCAAACATTTTATCAGTTTCCAAATCGATTTTCAAATTTACTCCATTTTGAAATAAATTTCTTTACTTACTCAATTTATTTTCAAAACCCATTAATTTTAGATTTTACTTCTTTATTATAATTTAAAATCTTATTTAAACTGACATTACAAATTTCAAACTTTTCCAAATTCCTTCTTTATCTTTTCCAAACAAATTTAAACCTTGAATTTAAAATAAATTATTTATTCCTGTAAATAATACCACTTAAGTTTAAAAATTCATTTATTCCCATTTATACAAAAATCTCCTTTCCATACTCGGAATTTATTTATTTGAATTTAAAAATCAACTTTTATTCTTTTCCAGTTCATTCTTTAATTTATTCAAATTCTCTATAAATGTTTACTTAAAATTCTCTATTTTATTTTTCTTTAAAAATTTAATCTTCATATAGATTTCATTTTCCTTAAATATTAATATCTATTCAACTAAGCCATAACATTCAAAAATACAATTCTCAATATAATCAATATAATCCATTACAGATTATCACAAATCACACTACCGAATCTGAAATAAATTCATTATTTTGAGGAATCTAGTTGGATCCCTCCAACCTGTTTCCCTGCATCCACAGATGTTAGCACAATAGTTTAAAATACCAATCCCACTTCGAGGGGGATATCGTAGTATAAGGGGTCATCCGCTATTACGCGGAGCGCATAGAGTCTCATCCGCTATATAATGCGGGAAATCAATCACTCTAATATATATACTACTATTTATACAATATCATCTAACAGATAAATTATTAAATTCATCCAAGCACATCCAATAATTTAAATTTATTCATTTAAATTATTTAGGCAATCCAAATGAGTGAGAAGAACTCACATTTGCTTTTTATTTGCGATCCGCTTCAACCATGCCTTGGTTCACGATTTCAGACCTTGTATAAATATTATACAGTTTATTAACATTTTAAATAATCAAACAATTAATTTCCATTTAAAAATTTTATTAGTTTATAATTTATTTCAAACCAATTTTCTATTTATAAATTATTTTCTAGTGAACAAAATAGTTTTAATCTCCGCAATATATTATTTTAAAAATAAACCCTTGAATGAAAATAGGTATGTCTGTATATTTATTCTCTTTCGAAACTATATGTGTAAAAAATAATTTATAGATTAAAAAAATCTAATTTTATATAAATTTTCAACATTTTAAAATCTCTATATTTCCAAACCTTATCTATGTACATTTCTATTTTATATATATATATATATATATATATATATATATATATATATGCATTAAATTCTAAAATAAAGTTCCTTTCAACCCATATGTATGTGAATTACAATATATATATATATATATATATATATATACATATATATATATATATAGAATTTCAAAACAGAACTATACCTCACAGATATTTTTTTCCTGTATATGTAAACACACACATATATATACAAACTTAAATCAAGGGAAAAGATCCTTACTGTAAATGATTATTTTTCTTTTCGGATATATATTTAATAAATTTAATAAAAAGATAAAATAAACAACCATCCCTACCTCCGCTACCAATCCCAGAGCCGCAACCTTGCCCTTTGAATCGCAATCCAGATCAATCGACAGTCCAGGCACAACTCGATTCGCCAAACGTGCCTCTGCCCTAGATAATCGTGACTTGTTCAGAGCCTTAATCCACACGCACAACAATCCAAGCACGAGCTCCCTCTATGCAGCCTCGCTCGTGAGCTTGAGCTGCTCCTCGATCTGGTCAGAGGATTAGGAAATGGAAGTTGCGGTTGAACATCTTCGCGGTTTAAAAAGATGAGAAGGGGAAATTAGATTTTCTCCTTTTGATTTTCTTAACGAAGACCCGGTTTTATGTTCTTTTATTTTTCTTTTTTTTAAAAGCCGAAGATAAAATACCTGTAGGAGATTTAAAACGGCAGGGGAACACGTGTTTATCAAGTGAACACATGTAGTAAATCGTAAAAACAGTATTCAGTCTATAAAATTTATATCCAATTTTAAATTCAAATTTTAAATCTCTCGATAAATGTAACTCAAAATTTTGACTTCCTATCGAGGCATGCCACCAGACATTTATAATGTTGTATCTCTATTCCGAACGTAATGGAAAAGGTTTCGAGTCCTAACTCGATCGTATGGAGAAGATAGCTTTTTGAACCCAATTATAATACTGAATTTTCAATACAGATTTTAGCGCATTTACATATCGTACGATCACACGACAACTCCGAACACTACGAAAATTGAAATTCGATAATAATTCAATATTACGGATCCAATGGAACTGATTTCGTAGAAATCCAAGACTGTCCCTCGGAAGGCTATTTTTAAATTCAATTTAAACGATATATTTTCAAAGCTGAACAAACCATCTTCAAATTCAATTATAAAAATTTATTTAATAGGCCTGGAACTCCAGATTCAACAATTTTTCCAATTTCCAACTATTAAATCAATATTTAAATTATCCAATAAATAACGATATTTGAAATTCAAGTTACAAACTAAGTTTCAAATATTTAAAATTAATTGAATATCCAATTTCAAATATCTAAAATTCCAGGTCGTCACATAATGTATGATGGATAATCTGCATTTATTTTGAATGAATTTGGGATGGATAATCCTATTAAATTATGGCGGATAGTCATTTTAAAGATTTTAGGTAGGAAATCTAATAAATTGCTTTTAGATGGGATATCTTAAATGGGTGGATGGGATGTCCAATGCATATGATTTATGGCTTTATTTCATATTATGTTAAGACTAATCATTTTGTGTGGATGGGCATAGAAAATGATTTGCATGTTTATTTGGGATACCTGTGAGGGGAAAATCCGTTCTGCTAAGCGGCATGGTCTCAATAGATATCTATTTATGATAAGAGATGATAGGGGATTATTCATACTAGACTTATTGTATGATTCGAAGTTTGTGTTTCTCCACAAACTCTCGGATACTCAAAATTAATTTGAGTAGTCTGATAGTGGGAGACATTGAGGTTTTGGACTAATAAGCTTCCGATGACGTGTAGGAGACAGTATTAGCTATATAGGAGTTATTTTGTGTATTCTGCTATGATGTGCTAAGAACTGTAAAGTTCATATTTATGTTTTCTCTGATCATCATAAGGGGACATCTTCATATATCGCTCTTATCGTATTTTGTACATGTATATGTGATCTGAACGTGGCTAACGTCTGGGATTATGTATATAAATCTTAAAATGAAATTATAAGAAATGCAAATTTATGTTTTATTGAAGTTTAGATTTTTTCATATTCTTGTGTTTCTGTGTTGCCAATGGTTTAAAGATTCCGATTTCAATCACTCATAAATAACACCTATGGATGAATGCAGCATCCGTAGCAGTTAGTTTTGAGCCTCGAAAGTGGGATGTTACAAGTTGGTATCAGAGCAGTATTTAAAAGGAATTTAAACCTTAAAAGATTTTGAAAAGCATAATCTAATGAATCTAAAATATGGTTAGGCTTGGGTAAGCGTTATAGTAACGTATGTGTACTTTTTCATAAATACCTAAGTATGTTTTCCCCACTCCCTTAGAGCGTTGTTCTGTATCTTATCAAGATTGCATTTCAGGTAGTAGGGAAGTAATATATGGAGGCAAGAAACGAAAGAGTGAATCAAGGTGGAATACGCACCGTAAAACGTGAAAATGTTCGACCCAATACTAGGAGCAACCAGGGTCGACAGACAAATGCAAACCCCGATGCATATGCCAATGTTGATGCTGAGATTCCACCAGTTGATATGGGGATGATGTATCAGTTCTTCGTGAATATGATGCAAGATGGAGTAGTAGCGAGAGTAACTATAGGGAATGATGGAGGAGCTAATCTGGTGGCCTACATTGGCAATAATTATGAGAAGCTGAGCAGGAATTACGCTAGTCTTAGAGGAAAACCTTTTCTGGGAACCGAGGATGCAGCGGAGTAGAGAAGTGGCTATTGCACTGTGAAAGGATATTTGCAGATCTCGGCTTGATTGGTATGCAGAAGAGGAGACTTACTTCAAGGAAATTGCAGGAAGCAGCATTGTTTTGGTGGAACGGAGTTACCGTAGGAGAGCCAGAGGAAGATATGGCTTGGGCTGAATTTCGAAGAAGGTTCGAAGAAAGGTTTCTATCTGAGGTTGCCAAATCGGTGTTGTTAAGGAAGTTTGCAGATTTAGTCCAGGGGGATAGATCAATGATTGAGTATGCTACAGAGTTTGATGAGCTATCTCGTTACGGATATGCTATGGTGGATGTTGTCATTCGGAGGAATGATAAGTTTGTTAGGGGGTTGAATCCTGAGAACGCCGGAGCAACCATGCCAAACCTCCGGGATCCGTGTCATATTGTTGTTGAGATGGCTATTCAAAATAAATAGATGCTTTCTACTTTTGGAAAGGGGAAGCCAGTTGAGGTTCAGAATTTTCAGGGTAAGAACCAAAAGTTCTTCAAGTGGAAAAGTGCTCAGTCGAGGGTAGAAGCTAAGAAGAGCAAGGCTGATATTGTTTGCTACAAGTGTGACAAAAAGGGGCACTATGCTAATGAGTGTCTCTTGGGTGATGGGAGAGAAATTGCAGTGAGGCCGAATGTGGAGTGCTATAACTGTGGCCAGATGGGGCATTACAAGGACAAGTGTCCCGAGGCTGCTAAAGCTGGAAAGGGAAAGGTCTTTGCGTTGGTCATCATCCTCTAGACCAGAGGCTACTGAGAAAGGAAAAGCAGTGATGGAAGGTATGCTTATGATTCATAGTACTCCGGTTAGGGTACTATTTGATACCGTTGTATCGCACTCATTTATATCTCCGTATTTGGTAGATTGCTTATGTATAGAACCTTTATACCTTATTAGTCCTTTAAGGGTTGCGAATCCTATAGGAGGGTATGCAACTCTGGTAATGAGATATGACCAGTTAGAACTTAATTTGTTAGATCATATGTTTGCATGCAGTTTATATGATTTTGATTTCGTGGGTTTCGGGATCATATTGGATATGGATTGGTTAGATAGATATAATGCTAGGATATTTTGTCAAGAGGGGGAAATATCATTGAAACACCCTAATAGCCATAACCGAGTCATTTACTCAGTAAGGAGTTCGAGCGGAAATGCTTATGCTTTGTTGAATACTATCGGAACGGAAGCATAGTTGAAGCAGGTTTATGTAGCAAGAGAGTTTGCGGATCTGTTTGAACCAGTTTCGGACTTGCCGCCGAAAAGAGCTATCAAGTTTCGGATAGATCTCATACCGGGAGCTAAACCCATAAGTAGACCACCAAGCAGGATGTCACCAACTGAGATGAAGGAATTGAAGGTGCAGCTAGTGGAATTAGAAGGAAAGAATTTCATTCGGCCAAGCAGTTTGCCTTGGAGAACAACCACGGCATTCGTGAAGAAGCCAGATGGATCATTAAGGACGTGCATCGACTATCGTATGTTGAACTAGAGGACGATCAAGAATACGCATCCTTTGTCGAGGATCGATGATTTATTCGATCAGTTAAATGGAGCCAGATTGTTTTCCCAGCTGGATTTTACGATAGGTTTCCATCGGCTAAGGGTGGTAGAGGATAGTATTCCTTTGATGGCGTTTAGGACTAGATATGGATCTTACGAGTGGTAGGTTATGCCATTCGGGCTTACTAATGTGCCAGCTTTCTTTGTGGATTTGATGAACCGAGTTTTCCGAGGGCACTTCGATATGTTCGTATTGGTTTTTATTGATGACATTTTGGTATAATTTAAGAATGAGAAGGATCATGCGGATCATCTTAGAATAGATTTTGGAGATGCTAAGGCAACATCAGCTGAAAGCGAAGTTCTCAAAGTGTCATTTCTAAAAGAAGGAAGTGAAGTTCTTTGGTCATGTAGTTTCCAAGAAAATTTAGCAACTGATCCGGATAAGATCGAAGCTGTTAAAAATTGAAAAAATCTAGAGACGGTAAGTGAGATTAGAAGCTTTCTTGGACTTGCAGTTTACTACCAAAGGTTCATTAAGGATTTCTCGTGGATATCGGCATCCTTGACTATGCTAATGAGGAAGGACATGAAGTTTTTTTGGTCTGACAAATGTGAAGAGGCATTCCTTAAGTTGAAACATTTGTTAACCAATGCGCCCGTTTAGTAGTTCCTGATGGGAATCGGGGGTTTGTAGTTTACATCGATGAATGTGGTACTAGGTTAGGTGTTGTGCTAATGAAGAATGGAAAAGTTATTTCCTATGCTTTTAGACAGCTTATACCGCATGAAGTGAGATACCCTACTCGTGATTTGGAGTTGGCAGCGGTAATGTTTGCATTGAAAGTGTGGAGACATTATCTTTTGGGAGAAAGGTTTGAGCTATTTATAAATCATAAGTCTCTATGGTGTTTATTCTCTCAGATGGAGCTGAACATGAGACAACATAGATGGATGGAGTTTATTGCAGCTTATGATTCTAGCAATGAGTATACACCGGAAAAAGGAAATAAGGTGGCGGATGCGCTTAGTAGGAAACATCAGAATATGGTGTTAGCTATGTTGGCGGAATGGAAAGACTTGGAAGCACTGGCTGGTTGCAGTGTGCAGTTAAGGTCAACTACTGGATCTAGTCAGAATATCCCCATAATGTCTTGTTTAGAAGTTCGACCAGTGGCTATCAAACGAATTTCTTCTAGGCAAAAAGAGGATCCAGTGTTAGCCGAAAGGATTAGAAGGTTAGAAGCTGGAACCGAGATTGATGATTTAAAGGATTTTATTCTTAACCGCAATGGTTGGTTTAGAAAGAAGGAACGGTTATGTGTTCTGGATGTTGGAAACCTTAGGAAGGAAGTCCTTAGGAAATGTCATCGATCAACGTTTACGATTCATTCCGGTGGAGCCAAGATGTATCAGGATATAAAGAGAAGTTTCTTCTGGGAAGGAATGAAGAGGGATGTTGGCTTATGGGTAAAACAGTGTTTGAACTATCAGCAAGTAAAAGCTTAACATCAGAAGCCAAGTGGGTTGCTTCAACCTTTGGATGTTCCAGTTTGGAAGTGAGATTCGATATCCATGAATTTTATTAATGGGCTGCCAAGGTCAAACCGGGGTAAAGAAAGTATATGGGTCATAGTGGACAGATTGACCAAGAGTGCCAATTTCATTCCAGTAAGATCAACCAGGAGGGCACCTATTTTGGCTAAGTTGTTCACGAAGAACATCGTTAGACTCCATGGAATTTCTAGTAGCATCGTCAATGATAGAGATGCTTTGTTTACTAGTGAGTTCTAGAAGAGCCCATGGAATGTGTTAGGCACTAAGCTCAAGATGAGTAACTTATATCATTCTTAGACGGATGGATAGACAGAGACAGTCAACAAGGTACTGAAAGTTCTGTTTAGAGCTTGTGTGCTGGATTTTAGTGGTTCTTGGGAAGATCACTTGCACTTAATGGAGTTTTCCTATAATAACAGTTATCAGACTGCTATAGGAATTGCGCCTTTTGAAGCTTTGTATGGAATGCCATGCAAATCACCAGTATGTTGGTCAGAGACTGGAGACAGATTAGTCCTTGGTACAGATTTGGTAAGAGAGGCGACGGAAAAGATCGAGCTGATACAGAAAAGAATATAGGAAGCTCAGTCCAGACAGAAGAGTTACGCGGACAAGAGACATAAGGATCTAGAGTTCTCAGTTGGAGATAGAGTTTTCATCAAGATATCACCGATGAAAAGTGTGGATCGGTTTGGGAAGACCGGGAAGCTAGCATCAAGGTATGTTGGACCATTTACTATATCAGAGAGGATTGGGAGACTCGCATACTGAGTAGATTTGCCGAGCAGTTTGGCCGGGGTCCACAATGTGTTTCATGTTTCTCATCTTAGGAAGTATGTTCATGATCCAGTAACTACTATCGCTCCGATGGAACTGGAGGACTTAGTGGTGAAACCAAATATGACTTTTGCGAGTCAACCAGTTTGTGTTGTGGAAAAGGATGAGAAGAGGCTAAGGAACAAGACAGTCAGGTTGGTGAAAGTTCATTGGAGCGACAACGTGAAGGGTTGTACTTGGGAGACAGAAGACAGGATCAGGGCTACCTTTATTGAGTTGTTTTAAATGGTATGTTCTATATGGGGTTTATGTAGAATTTGGCTGGTAGGTTATACTAGCTTTGCTTGCATGGGCTATATGCTTGTTGTTGTGTCCTTACTGAAATTTCAGAAACGAAATTCTTTAAGGGGGGAGTCTGTAATGCCCTTGAATTTTAATTAATATTATTCGAGATATTTAATTGGATAAATTAAATAAAATAATGTGAATAATTAGGGAGATGAGATTAATAAATCATATGGCCATATCTTAAAAAAACAACTAAAATAAAAGGAATTAAATAAATGAAGAAGGAGGAATTTTTCCTAAGAGGTAAACTTGAAATGGAGCTACATTTCTTAGTATATATCTCTTCCTCCACCTAAATAAACTTTCACTTCTCATTCTTAACTCCTACATATTCCGACCGGCCATTAAAAAGCTCGAGGAAGAGTTTAAATTGAAGAATAAGCTAAGGAATTAAAGCTAGGAAAGTATCCCATTCTCCAATCCACTAATCAAGGTGAATAATCATTTTATCATCTCGTTTTTCTGTGTTTGGATATGATTTATACCCGATTCATGTTTGTGATTTTGGTTAGGATATAACCATTTAAACCTTTGTTTGGATAAGATGTAGGTGTTTTAAAATGTTAATGGGTTAATTAACACGTTTTCATTCGGTTTTGGTAAAATTCCGAGTTATTTTGATCTTCATATGCTTTGAAATTTTAATGTGTTGAAGTATATGATTTATCTAATTTTTAATGATTTTTCCTTAGTGATTTACTAAGGTAATTAAATTATTTAAGACCAAGGGCTAAACTGAAAATTTTCTTCCGAAATTACTTAAATTCGGAAGGAAATTGCTTTTGGAAATAATTGAGGAAGAAGTACAGTGTTTTGAGAAAAAGGTTGACTTTTATATAATTTTTACTATTTGAAAGTACATGAGAAGGTTCCTCAGCCAACCAAAATTAGACAAACAAGACAAAACATAACTTCAGGGGGCATAGTTCTACCTTTGACTCCAACAAGCCCACTTTTACCCTTTCGATGAAGTTGAAAGGTACCTTTCGCCTAAGACGGAAGGTAAACAGTTACCTTCCGTCAAAGTCGAAAGATAGGCATGGAGCCAAAGGGAAGATAAGGGCGAAGGGAATGGGAAGGCTGCTTCTTTTGCTTTCGGATAGAAATAAAAATTATTTTCGAATAAGTTGAAGGGGAATCCTTCGACTCTATCATTTTATAGAAGACTAAAATTTTATATTCAAGAAGGGTTTCGAAGGGGATCTTCGAAAGCTTAAACCTTCAAGAGTATTGTTTTAAAATGATTTCGAAAGGTCTAATTCGAAGAGTTTTGAAGAGGCTATCTTCAATGATTTCGAAAGATTTAATTTTGGAAGGGTTTTAATTTCAAAAGGTTTTGAGTTCGAAAGGTTTTAAGTTCGAAAGGTTTGATTTCGAAAGGTTTTGAGTTCGAAAGGTTTGATTTCGAAAGGTTTTGAGTTCGAAAGGTTCTGATTTCGAAAGATTTTGATTTCGAAAGGTTTTGAGTTCGAATGGTTTGATTTCGAAAGGTTTTGATTTCGAAAAGTTTTGAAGGGGTTATCTTCAATGATTGTGAAATGTTTTGATTTCAAAAGGTTTGGTTTTGAAAGATTTGATTTCGAAAGGTTTTGAATGGGTTATCTTCAATGATTGCGAAATGTTTGATTTTGAAAGGTCTGATTGCGAAAGGTTTTGGAGAAAATAAAAGAAAAAGAGCTATCGATGATTAAAGAAGCAAACAAAGAAAAAGTCAACAGGATAGAAGTTGAGAAGCATATAGAAATCAACATAGTGAAAAAGAAGTCAACCAAAGAATTAAATACAAAAGAGAATGAGGTAGATGAAGGTGAAAAAGATAAAGTCAACAAAGATGATGCAAATCATAAAAAGTACGAAAACAAAAGAAGATGAAAATGAAGAAGTCGTCAATCAAGGTGAAGAAATTCAAGATATTGGAAGAGATTTGAAGTATGGGCAAAAATTTGAAGAAATGAAAATATAGAATATCAAAGTAAAAAAAAGGTTAAAGATGGAGTAAAAGAGACATATGAAGAACTCCACGATGGTGAGAACAAATTAACGAGGAAAGATTATATCTTTTCTATTTCAAATCTTATTTTTCCATCAATTTGTTTTGCAATCTCAATCAAAAGTCAAATTTGAAAAACACACAAAGAAATTGAATGAGTCAAATATAGAAAAAGTAAATTAACAAATGATGGAAAGATAACAGATATCACTGATTCAAAATTAATGACATTAGACCAAGATGTAAGTTAGAATGCTTACTTTTGGCGTATTCTATGGTAATAAAGGAGGACAAAATGAATGGAGCACAACAAAGATTTAGAAATTTGAATCGAAGAGCCTGACAATGAGAAAGAAGAATATAAAAAAAAGTTTGGATAATTTCTTTATTCCAACCGAAGCACGTAAAATGCAAAGGTTGGAAACTTTACTCCGAGTCACAAAACCAAGTTTACGAGGGATGTTGAAAATAAACTTGGCTTTTAGAAAACGTTGATAATGTTGACAATTATAATCTTTGTATTTATGAAAATGTAAATTTAAACATAGAGAAAAATCTAGACTTACCAGATATGTAATTTGAAGAATTCCAGAAAATGCTTTGTCAAGAAAAATCTAGAAATTAGAATATTGAAAAAAAGTATAGAGATTGTATCACATTATAAATAATAATGTTTTCTCTCTTTCTATAAGCAAGTAGATGTAATTGTAAACAAGAAGGAAAAAAAGTGTAAAGAATTTAGAAAATATTCTCTCAATCTCCATTAACAAGTTAGAAGATACTTCTCCCGCTTCTTCTTTCTATGGAAATTTCACATACCATTGAATGCTATCACCCGTTTTGGTGTAGTCCAATACCATGGAGTGCGGCTTTGCTAGTTGTAGACATTCTAGCCATTGGCTTTCTCTGGTTCATAGTCAAGGTAGACTAGATGAGCAGTGGAGATTGAGCAGTCAACTACCCTGCATTTCATTATCAAAAATTTTAACGAAACATTATGAAATGAGAGGTTACACAAAAATAATAATCATAAGAAATCCTTGTGCATTAGCATATCAATATTGATATCGATATAAGTATAATAAAACTAATTATTTGTCACTTATTTTAAGATAATTTTTGATTGACCATTGCCATAAAAACATATAACAATGCGTAAAGCTGGATACCATCATGAAGCCACTCAAGAGGCCCTAATCGATGGAAAATAAATTCATCTTAATATTATCTCAATGATATCAACATTTTAGGTGCTGGAAGGGAAGTATCTTCTCCAAAAACAATTAAAAATTAAAAAATGTGTTAACGTACTTGCACGCTAAAAATTGTACATTCGATTTTTCTTTTCAATGCTCGATTCAGTGTATTTATAATCCTATTGAGAAACTCAATATTCTAAGAATAAACCACAACGATTTCAAAGATCGCACAGTTTGCTCAACTCAAAATTTTCTACTTTATCATAAGACTCTTTACCAAAGCCATCACCATCAATCAAAAAGAATTTTCTCCATATATCATTATAGATTTTAAGACTGTGATGAAATAATCTAAAGTGGTCAAGTTTGAAAGTAAACGCAAAAGATCTTTAAATTTTTATCAACACCTTCACCAAATTTAGTTTACTTCAATCTTATATTATTGAACAAGCTACTTCAATTTCTAGTATAACTTCTATTCCACACTCTTCGTCTACCTCTGACCAACGTTTTTCTCCTTAACAAACCGACTCAACAGTACGGCCTAAGATAATCCACAGCTCCCCTCATCTCTACTCAAACCGGAACATGACAACCTCCTGGGCCCATACGACAACTACCCCAAGCACTAGAAGTACGTTTAAATTGTCAAACATGGACAAGGAATTATAAAACATTATGAATTGTAATTGAGGTGGCAGAAAACCTATAAGCAATTACAAGGCAGCACAAAACTGGTAGGCAATTATAATGCAGCAGAAGCTGCAGTTTTCACACTCATGCCAACACATGTCGACAGAAAACCATAGAAAAACACCAACTTCAGCCAAACAAAGCACACCAAATAGCCCAACACCTAAACAAAGACCACACAGCAACAATAAGCTGAATATCTAATAACCATTGCTAACAAAAGCTATTGTTGGCGCCAAAATTGGTCACTAACACCCAAATCCAGATGAAAGCACCAAATCTCAATCACAGCTCACAGATAGAATGTATGTAGAGAGTAATAATATGAAGAACAATTAAAATTAAAATGAAATCAGTAAAGAACAACAGATTTTATAATGGTTCGGCTAACTCCGGCTTACGTCTACTCCAGAAGTTTTCTTTTTATTGATCTAATAATCCATTACAGTTACAATGTGGTAGACTTGTCTTAGTCTTAGAAAGTAAAAAGTAAGAGAGCGGAAAGAAGAAGAAGCAGTCGTTCCCTCATTTGGAGATCCACATGCTGTATTTATAGGCAAAACCAGGTTGTTGGGCCTCCTGAGTAGTTTGGGCCCACCAAGTGTACTGAGGTATCGAGGTGTCGAGGTATGGAGCTATCGAGGTATGGAGGTATGGATCTACCGAGGTATGGAGGTATGGATCTACCGAGGTATGGAGGTATGCCGAATGACCCATCCAATGCCGAACGAGATTTATGCCGAACCTCCACCATGCTGAACCATGTTTAATGCCGAACCATGTTTCCTAGACCCAAATTATAGTCGGTTCATTTTTATCCGATCATATTTCCATCTTCCAAGCACGCTGCGTCATTCATTCATCCAGTCGACTGAATCCATCGTACATCAGCCTCGACGCACGCGTAGTCAATTAAGTTAAATCCGCATATCCATGGCCTTGCCAAAATGCGGGTTAACACTTTCCCCCCAAAACATACCTTGCTGTTGGAAGGTGTGTTTTGAATAGCCTCAAATCCAATATCCGAAGTCCATGTTTCATCCATATCCAATATCCAATAACCTACTTTAGGACCTCTCCGGGTCAATATTCAAATCCTCTGCCGTTCATAGCCGATATCCATATCTGTAACCTCTACGGGTTCTTGTCAAGCGCAATCCACACTTGACGACCATGATCATGTGTCCCTGGATGTTGAGTATTGCCGTGGCTTAAGTCCTAAGCCGAATCCTGGTCACTCCGGACCCTTGCCGAGCATTGTCCATACTCGACGACCTGAAATAGTAACCGATAATATGGGGCCTAAGTCCTAGGCCAAATCCTGGTCTCTCCGGACTCTTGCCGAGCATAATCCATACTCGACGACCTGAAGTAGTAACCGATGATATGGGGCCTAAGTCCTAGGTCGAATCCTGGTCTCTCCGGACCCTTGCCGAGCATAGTCCATACTCGACGACCTGAATAAGTCAATTCACCGCGTTTGGACGAAAAGACTTACCCCTTGCCGGGCACAATCCACACCCGACGACCATTTACCAAAAACCAGATAAAAATCCAATCAAAAGCCAATCCAAAATCCAGATCAAATTAGAAAACAAAAAATTCATATAGAAAATCCAAACTAGTATCCAAACCAAAATTCAAACCAGGAAACAAACAGAATCAGGAGTTCGAACCAAACTCCAAAACCAAACCAGAAAAACGGGAATCCAAATCAGGAAACAAACAAAACTAGGAGTTCAATCCAAACTCCAAAACAGAATCATAAAAAGCAAATGTCCAAGCCAAAATGGCAAACTAGAAAACCAACCAAACCGGGAGTTCAATCCAAACTCCAAAACCATACCAAAGAAAAGTAAATGTCAAAAATACGAAAGAAGGAACCAAAGTTTGCAGAAAAATAGAAAGAAAGTAGGATTTCATAGACTCAAGTAGCACGGTTTTTTGTCATCTCAGAGCACGCCTAGGGACCGTCCT
The DNA here is from genome assembly GCA_030765085.1 of Allium cepa. Taxonomy (NCBI): domain Eukaryota; kingdom Viridiplantae; phylum Streptophyta; class Magnoliopsida; order Asparagales; family Amaryllidaceae; genus Allium; species Allium cepa. Next base: position 828,428,092 of record CM060941.1, on the reverse strand, counting down.
CGATCCCGTACGAGTGTAATTGACCTAGCCGCATTACTTTGAGTTCTATTATTTATTCAAAACCATAAACCTGTTTAGTTGATAATGAGCTGTCGTTACCTAGATCCAGTGCCATCTCCGTTCAAGGTAGGTGGTAGTCTTTCTATGGATTGGTCCAGCATTTCCTGGTGGTATGGCCCGAGTCTAGATCCATCCGGATTGATAGCCGTCTGCTGATTGGGAGTTGCCCCTGCTGAGCCATTCCCTCTGCTTACTGGTTGAGCATTTCAGATCTAGCTCCATGGATCTGAGCCCCTGCCTTTCCTGCTCGCGCAAATTGTCTGAGAAAAGCCTGCATCATCTCCTCTTGTCTTTTCACCATGGCTTCCATTTCTTTTCTGGTGATGTAAATGGATGCTCCGCCTGCTCCATTTCCAGAGGAAGCCTCTTGACTTCCCTCCTGATTGCTCCTCTCTATCACTTGCTTCCTTGCTGATGGTCTAGCCATTGCTCCTTCAAATCCAAGTTTCTAACTCCAAAATTCCCGAGCGCTTCAGTTCTCAGTGTAAGCACCAAAATGTTAGCGCCAAAATTGGTCACTAACACCCAAATCCAAATGAAAGCACCAAATCCCAATCACAGCTCACAGATAGGATGTATGTAGAGAGTAATAATATGAAGAATAGTTAAAATTAAAATGAAAGCAGTAAAGAACAACAGATTTTATAGTGGTTCGGCTAACTTCGGCCTACGTCCACTCCAGAAGTTTTCTTTTTATTGATGCAATAATCCATTACAGTTACAATGTGATAGACTTGTCTTAGTCTTAGAAAGTAAAAAGTAAGAGAGCGGAAAGAAGAAGAAGCAACCGTCCCCCATCTGGAGATCCACATGTTGTATTTGTAGGCAAAACCAGGTTGTTGGGCCTCCTGAGTAGTTTGGACCCACCAAGGGTACCGAGGTATCTAGGTGTCGAGGTATGGAGCTACCGAGGTGTCGAGGTATGGAGCTACCGAGGCATGGAGGTATGGATCTACGGATGTATGGATCTACCGAGGTGTGGAGGTATGGATCTACCGAGGTATGGAGGTATCGAGGTATGGAGGTATGGATCTACCGAGGTATGGAGGTATGGATCTACCGAGGTATGGATCTACCGAGGTATGGATCACCAAGGTATGGAGGTATGGATCTATCGAGGTATGGAGGTATGGAGGTATGGAGGTATGGATCTATCGAGGTATGGAGGTATGGATCTACCGAGGTATGGAGGTATGGATCTACCGAGGTATAAAGGTATGCCAAATGACCCATCCAATGCCGAACGAGATTTATGCCGAACCTCCACCATGCTGAAACATGTTTAATGCCGAACCATGTTTCCTAGACCCAAATTATAGTTGGTTCATTTTTATCCGATCATATTTCCATCTTCCAAGCACGCTGCGTCATCCATCCATCCAGTCGACTGAATCCATCGTACATCAGCCTCGACGCATGCGTAGTCAATTAAGTTAAATCCGCATATCCATGGCCTTGCCAAAAGGCGGGTTAACGGCTATAATATACAAAAAAAGTTTGTTTATATATGTCCCTTTATATGCAAACGATATGTCAGTGTAGGAAAGATATAGGTATAGTAATTTAATTGATTTAAGCAGTCTATATGCAAACTATATTTCATCTTCAAATAAAGAAAATTATATTTTGTATAACTGGGAAAATAAATGTAATTTTTTTTAAAAAGGAAAAATAAAAAATAAGAGGTATATATGCAAACTATATGTATATATACACAAACTCGATATTCATTCAAAACTGCATAATGATTGAAATAGATAGAAAAAAAGAATAAAATATGATGCTTAAAGTACATCTTCAAATGATGATATATTGTGGTACTGTTGAATTAATGTTATCGAAGTAAATGAAGAAGTAAAGAAGAAAACATTTAAAAATGTAGGGAACGATGCTCAACTTGCAATACGTCACTTACAAACACAAACGATTAACATTAACTTGAATGAAATGAATATAGCTTATGTTAAATGCATACAAAAGATACAAATTCCTAACATATAAAAATGATTAATCAGAACAAAAATATTAAATGAAACCAAAGGAAGGGAAACTCTGTTATCTAGTAATGTATAGCAAGAACCGTGAGAGTCATAATAATGATCAATCCTAATTATCGGAGGGTGTCTCATCTTGATTTTTGAGCAAGGCATAGTAAGTTTTGTACTAGTTGTTTATTGTCATAAAAAATGACAATGTTATATATATAGTGTGTTTGTGTGTGGGGGGGGGAGGGGGGTAGAGGTATGTGCATGTGGGTAGGTGTGTGTACATAAGAGTGCGTGTATATATCAACCGACATTCACCAACAATTGAGTAAGGGAAACTTGATGTCTTGACTCTTAGATACATTGTTTAGATACCAACAATATTCATACTTGCAATGATAGTAGGCAGTTGAGTTTGATACAGGACTTCAAAAGTATCAGTAATAAGGCACATATCATATGGAAGAGTAAATATATCACGATAGGGTAAAAGTGCAATACAACAAACAAATGCCAGTTGTATGTTTTACCAAGTCATTTATCGTTTACATTATAAAAGGCATAAAAGTTTAATGTACAACTTAGCTTTTCTAATTTATAAAAGAATGTACATTTTCTTCTATCTCTTTCTGCAGTTTTATACAATTTCATCTTATTCATTAACCCCATCTTCAGTTTCACTAAACTCTATTTTGGTATCCGACCTTCTAGCCAAACGACACTAGTCAAAAAAATTGAAGAACGATTTTATTATGTATCTCAGATTACACAGTGCATTTTATTTTTATGATATGATACTTGGTTATTGGGCTGTGGGCTATATTGGGTATTATACCACCTGAATCCTATGCTTTGAAATAAAGAGATATTACATTTGTTTACAGTCACATATTCTCTATTACTCCCCTTCAAACTTATCTAGAGTTTCCTTCCTCTTCTTCATTTGTGCTGTCATGAATTATTCTTCAATCTCTCTCCAAATCTGAGAAAATAAAGTTGAGAAAATTTCATGATAGATTTCGTTAGTTTGTTTCATGGCTCTATTTCCTCCCTTTCAAACTTAGCTAGGGTTTCTTCTTCCTCTACGCCGCCATCAATCACTTTTAGATCTATCTTCAATCTTGATTTTTTTTGCTAAGAGCGCTTTGGTTAGAATATCTGCGCGTTGATACACTGTTAGAAGTGGCAGATCTCAAGCTTTCTTTTAGCGATTTGTTCACAAACAAAGTGCAGATCAATTTCGATGTGCTTTGTTCATGAATGGAGAATAGGGTTTGGAGAAAAAGCAACTATGCAGAGGTTGTCGTACTAAATAATTGGCTTTTCAGTTAGTTTGATTCCGATTTCGTGAAGCAGATGTTCAATCCATATTAGCCTAGTTGTTGTGCTTGCCATGCATCTATACTTTGCTTCAGTACTGGAGCGAAAGACTATTGCTTGCTTCTTCGAACACCAAGAGATGGGATTGCTACTAAGATAGATACAATAGTCTGATGTGGATCTTCTGTCGTCTGGGTCGGTAGCCCAGTCGGCATCAGCGTAATCTTGTACATTCAACTCTTTGCATGACTTTAATACTATTCCATGATTAAGTGTTCCTCTAAGATAGCGTAACACTCTTTTTACCGCCTTCCAATGTTCATCTTTGGGTTGCTGCATAAATTGACAGATTTTATTAACACTATAACATATTTTTGGTCTTGTGATTGTGACATACTATAATTCACCCATTACGCTTCTATATTGTCGATCATTAGGAATGTGTTCTCCTTTGTTTTTGGAGAGATGCAGATTGCTAGTCATGGGAGCGGGCAGTGATTTAACTAAGTTCATTTTTGCTTTGGCAAGAATTTTTGATATATATTTCTTTTGCTTGGTATTAATTCTGTTACACTTTTCTTTATGACTTCTATTTCCAGAAAGTAGCTTAAGTCACCAAGTTCTTTGATTGAGAATGTCTGATTTAGATGTTGAATGGTCTTGTTGATTTCCTCATCATCATTGCCTATAATTAGAATGTCATCTACATACACAAGTAGGTAAATTGTTTTGCCATGGTTTATTTTTATGTACAGTGAGTTGTCTGACTTGGTTGACTTGTACCCTAAGCTAACCAAATTCGTCTTTGGTTTCTCATATCACATTCTTGGAGCTTGTTTGAGTCCATAGATAGCCTTGTGAAGTTTACACACCAAATTTGCATTGTTATTTTGAATGTAACCCTTTGGCTACTCCGTATAAACATCCTCTTGTAACTCATCATCAAGAAATGCATTGTTTACATCTAGTTGTTTGATTATCCTCTGATTTTGTAATGTTATGGTTAAAATGATTCGTATAGTGGTTGGCTTTACAATTGGGGAGAAAGTCTTATTGAAGTCAAATCCAAACTAATGTGTATACCCTTTTGCAGCAAGTCTTGCTTTGTATTTTGATATACTACAATTAGGATTTTTCTTTATTTTATATGTCCACTTGCTTACAATAACGTTTTTGTGACTCGGTAGATGCATTAAGCTCCATGTTTTATTTTCTGTGAGGGCATTGTACTCCTCATCCATGGCTAGTTTCCAGTGATCATACTTGATTGCTTCTTCATAAGTAGTTGGTTCACTTAAACGTGTGATATATATTTTGGGTTTGAGGATTCCACTTTCAGCCCTTGTAATCATATGATGTTCTGTTCATGCAGGAATACTTGCTTGATTGTTGTCATTATCACTGGACTGTCCAGAACATGGTGAACGTCTTTCATCATGTTCTGGGCTATGTTCTGGACTTCCTTCATGATTGGAGTTACTCTACGGTGAATTATTGAGATGATCAAATGAATCAGCTGAACTATGACCTGCTCTGATGTTGGACAATGTGTATTGTGGTCTTGATGTCTCTTCATTCTCCTGCTCAATACTCCAGCCAGTTACTTCAGGTATTGGTGGAATTGACACTTTAGATTTATATATCTTTTGTGTAGTTTTGATTCCTTTATCTGCAGAAGAAAAAATGTTTTCATTAAACACAACATGCATTGAAATGTAAATTCTATCAGTATTGTTAAGACAATTATAGCCTTTCTGGTTATTAGCATAGCCTATGAAGGTACAGGGAGCAAACCCAAGGCTTAACTTATGGGTATTATATAGCCTGAGACGTGGAAAACATAAGCAAACAAAAATTCTTAAACTTAAATAGTTTGGCATTATACAAAATAAAACTTCAGTTGGACTTTTAAATCCTAGAACTTTAGTTGGTAGCTTGTTGATAAATAAACTGATGTAGAAAATGCATCAAGTCAAAATTTCGTTGGTAGTGAACCCTATGCTAAAAGTGTCGATCCAAATTCCACTACATGTCTACGTTTTCCTTCTACAAGACCATTTTGTTCAGAGGTATGTGGGCAAGTGATTCTATAAATAATTCCCATGTTTTGAAAATATTCCTTCAAAGGTTTAAATTCAGCTCCTTCATCTGGTTGCATGACTTTTACCTCACTGTTACACTGTTTTTCTGCTTGAGTGATAAATTATATTTTTGCTTTACATACCTCTGATTTTTCTTTGACAAAATATATCCATGTGCATCTTGAGTAGGCATCTACAAATGAAATATAGTACCCGAACCCATAATCTGAGTTTACTGGAGATGGTCCCCAAAGATCTGTAGCTACAAGCTCAAGTGGTTTATTATAAATGGTAATAGAATCTGTAAATGGCAATCTATGACTTTTGTCTAATTGACAACATGTGCATATATTGGAATGGAAATATTTTCAAAGGGAATGTTATTATCTTTCAGAACTTGTTTTACAACCTTAACACTGGGATGTCCCAGTTTACAGTGCCACAAATCAAATATACTCTTACTACTATCAGCACTAGATTCTAAATTGTTGCACCATGATCTCCTATCAGTAAATTTCTTCTATTTCCAAAGCTGAATCTGTAAAGTCCCTTGTGCAACCTACCCTGTAATAGTATATCCTGATTAAATAAGTCTCTTACTATACAAAATTTAGGGTGAAACTCAAAGTACACATTCTTATAATTGACAAATTGTGAAATACTGATGAGATTCTTTTTTATATGAGGAACTGTTAACAAATTGTTTAAATAAATTTGTCTTTTACCTTTGATGCCACCATTTCCAACATCTGTGATACTTACAGCTTCACCATTACAAATATGAATAGTTTGTGTACCCGAGTATTCTTTATTGCCAAGATTCAAATTCTAAATGTTATTTGTCAAGTGATTGGTGGCACCTGAATCTAGATATCATTCTTTACTGTGTTTGTCCACTGGCCTGGTAATGCTGCTTGAATTTATATGTATATTTTGTGCATCCTCACGTTGACTTCTTGATGGCTTCTTTAATTGAGCAACATTCGCATTTGGATTGTAGTTTCTTTGCATGCTTTGATTTTGTTGACTTGCACTGTAATCTTCATTGTATCTAAATAGCACTTACTTGCAATATGACCAAACTTCTCACAGATTTGACACTTAACCCTGTTATTGTTATTCCACCTTCCACTTCTCCATTCGCCTCTTTGATTACAACCACCTCTATAACTTTAAACTTTTTCTTGATTCTTGTTTCTTGAACTGGAAGCATAATTGATTGAATAGTCTGTTGAGATTGATTTTCTTTGTTCTACTCTTCCTTCATGAGCAAGTAGCGTAGAATGTACAAATTGCATATTAGGCAATGTCTCCCTTGATGAGATAACTGCAATGATTAATTCATACTCTTCACCAAGTACATTCATTATTGTCAAGATTTGCTTAGTGTTTGAAATTTTGTGACCAGCGGTTTCTAATAAATCACAAAATGTTTTAATCTTGGTCAGACATTCTCTCATTGGCATATTCTCCTTTTTTTAGACCCTACAACTCCCTCCTATAATGCATGATTCGTGCAACAGATTATGAATTGAAGATCTGTTCCATGGTCTCCCAAATTTCATAGGATGATCCACACCTAACAATTTGAAATAGCAAGTTGACACTGATTGATGATAGAAGCCATGCTGACAGTAAACTGTCTTGTTTTTTGGACTTTACATAATCTCAATTATTTATCATTTTTCCTTCTTTATCTACAATCACCATGGTTGGGATTACAGCGGTTCCTTAATTGAAATCTTCAAGATCATAGCCACTTATGGGAGTTTCAACTTGATATTTCCAAAGCAAGAAGTTATTTTAATCAAGTTGAATATTGACATGGTGGTTCTTGGGTTTTATGAGAGAGAAAGTGGTGGTTTCACTGGCAGATGTGGCTGTTGAATCATTATCTCCTCTCCCTGACATGATGAGGACTGGGTTGAAAAGATATAAATCCTTTCTTGGCAAGGCAAGTTGAAATTTAGAAATGAACTGTGTTTCAGCTTATAGCCAGAACAAGAATATGATGAAAAGTGATTAAAGAGCTCTTTTCTAATAGCACAACAAATGCAGCTGAGATTTAGGATGATAACCGAATGCTCCTGGCAAGGCATACTTCAAGAATTTTGATCAAGAACAAGATTCTTTATCACAACAGCAGGTAATGAGGTGGGTATTAGAATTCTCTAATGATGATGTGAATTCTGAAGAGAATACACTGCCTTAGAACTCCAAATGATGAATCTTCTCTGATGGAGTTCAATGGTGATGATTACTTAGCCGATGATGCCGTTAGGCTATGGCAGCTCCGATACCATAAAAGAGAAATTGAAGAATGATTTTATTATATATCTTATATTACACAGGGCATTGTATTTATATAATACAATACTTGGTTATTGTGTTGTGGGCTATATTGGGCATGATATACCACCTGAACCTTATGCTTTGAAATAAAGAGATATTACATTCGTTTACAGCCACATATTCTCTATTAACTAGTACCTCGCCAAGTCCTTTACCAGATCCTATCTCATCACTAAAAAGACATTGGCTACACTAGTTTCTCTCATCATAATCTTGAGTCATCACTTGAGAGAGGCAAAGATCAAGAGAGAGATCATCTGTCTGTATCAATTTTCATTTTCTCGTTAGAGTATATTCATCACTTGAGAAAGGCTAGAACCAAGAGTTTTAATTTGTTGGTATCAGTTTCTTCCCATCAGATTGTATGAATATGCGCTTATATGTTTTTGTTTGATAATAATAAACATATATATTCATTTAAATGTATTTGGTAACATACTATTTTGTTTTTCATAGATTAAATAAATATTTGTTGAATAAAATAAATTACACATAATTTGAAATTCAAACAGAACAAGTTACACATAATTTGAATTCAAACAGAAATTTTATTCAAACAAATATTTATTACAATCTTGAATAGTACAAATTCAAGCTCTCACTATACATATACATTTTTGATTACATCACAATTCAGTTTACATAATTTCCTCACTACATATCACTCACACTCGTATTTTGTCTTCAACTGCATTCCAGTTTGAATCCAGCATCTGAGCAATCTGCAAAAATATTCACTAACGCAATAAAATTGAAAAAGAAATATTTTTTCAATATAAAATGAAATATGATTTTTGAAAATATGATTTGGCTCAGTTATTTGGGTTGTTCGTCATTATTCACATTTGAATTCATCACACGAACAGTGTGACATGCACAGTGTATCACTGTACATGCCACAAGGCCGTGCACATCAATATACACTTGATAATTCTACAGGGACAGGTGAGCACAGGTCAAACCCAAATGAAAAGCCGGGTTCAACTCACGTGCAATATATTCAAAATCACGACACGAGCACAAGGTCAAACCCGAGTTTTTAAATCTGGGTTCAACACAATGTCAACATGAAGTGTATGCAATTCGAAGTGAAATAACAGCAAATACCAGCATCATCAAGTCAGAGCAATATCACAACAAACAATATGCACCAGACCAGGCCACAATAATAAAGATTACAGCAAAATTCAGCACCAACATAACAGCCACCATAATGATGAATATGTCATGCTCAATGCAAAACAGTGGCAACCACAAAATGCAGGCAAAGACTCAACAACAGGCAGTCCAGATAAACAAACAAGTGCACCACTGAGCTATACAAATGAAACACAGTGGCAACACTGGAAACACAAGCACATGCACATCAACCAAACAGTGGCACATGAATACAAGTATGCACAGCAATATAAAGACAACAGTAACCCAATGCCAACATGGTCAGAATGAAGACAAGTACACTTGAACAAAATGAACAAGTGGAGCATCTGTGTAAACTGGGCAAGTATGGACAGAGCTCGAGCACAAGATATGAGACAAGTGATCAAATGCAACACAGTATCAAACTGGAACGAAGTGATGAACCAACAATGCAAACAAAACCAGATGAACAAGACACGACATTAATCAGGTGAATCAAGTACAAGGCACAGTGCAGAGGTCTCAGTAGGAAAATCAAGCAACAATCAACATGACAGAAGCTCAAGACTATACAAAAGTGGAGACCACAAAGGCAATGCATCAACGAATCAACTGAATAATGAACTCGAACGGTAAACATATATGCACAGGTACCAAGACAGTGAGCATATACGTATGTATAAAATGCAAAGGTTCAGGCGGAGACTAAAGAAAGCAGCATGTGGTAAACCAAAATGCCATCATATGTACTCAATGCAAAGTTCAAGCCAAGTCAAGATGATCAATGACCAGTTCAAAATCAGAAGCAGCAGTCAAGCACGACCAAGTATGGAGTGTACAAGTGCAAATGTCCAAACCATAATATGTAGGCAAACATGAAGTGAATACAACTACAAATGGATACTGCAGTGGACATGTATACAACATAATGAAGCAATAACACAAATGGCCAGAGAAATGCACAGTAGAATGAACAAGTAATGCACATGATGTGGCAATCACAGATGCTTGAAGACTACAGAACATCAAGATGAATCAGATTGAGTTCAATCAATATCAATAACCAATGTCACAGTAAAATCAACATCATCAGAGAAGATGGCCAGAGACGAAGATCGAAAAGATGGCCGAAGCAGTGACAATCAACTAAAGTAATTCACAGTGAAATTCGAAAGATTAACAATGCAGAAAGTCAAAGCTGTAATTCACAGCAAAGCCAAAGTCAGAGTTGACAAAAGATTAGAGATGACCAGTTCAAGAAAATCAAGTGCGTGCAATCTTTGAAAAAGTCACAAATTAAAAGGGAAAGTTTCTGCCGCATTATCCATGAGATAAATCAAACGTTGATAATCAAAGCCGTGAGTAACAAGTCGAAGTTATATCAGGAAAGCCGTGCGCATCAAGCAATAAAAAAAATTAGGAAAGTATCGAATTAATCAAGTGATTCAAATTCCTATAAATACTGAACCAAAAAACTCATCATCGGCATCGAGTTAAAAAAGCAAACAATCAAACCAGCAACAAAAAAGAAGACATACCAATCTATCGAACTCGATCAAAGGAGCAGCTGCAATCTCGAAGTTCACCAGAATCAATTATCAGAGAGCGAGCGAGCAAAAGCAACGCAAACTAGAATCGATCATCAGAGAACGAGCGCGAGCAGAGCTACACAAATCAGATCGAACAAAGCCCCAAATTTCATTGAAGAACGAAGCCCTAATTTAGTGGCAAAGATCGGCCGTCATTTTTGCAGTAGTAAAGAAAAAGGAACGGGAAAATTCAATTGGGTCGGCGTATTTTATGATAAAGGGCTTTAGTTTTTTATTTAGGGTTTAATTTTTTAAAGGGGGTTTTTTAAGTTTTATTTTGAGCAAAAATTAGGGATTCAAGTTTATATTTTAATTTTTGCTCCTGTTTTTATTTTTGAAGTCTGTTTTTCTTTTTCGAGTCAAAGAATTGGTAAATCACCACCTAGGTTGTAGGTAGTGTCAGATTGTCTAGTTAGAATTAGTTCAGTGAGCAGGGTGTGCGAGTTTGCAAAACTCTATAGGTGGAGCAGGGTGTGCGAGTCTATGAGAGTGTTTGTGAGCGGGAGCAAAAGGGTTTGCGAGTCTAGTAGAGTGTTTGTAAGCGGGATACTATTTAATTCTAATAGAAATCTGGGAATGCAGCAGTAGGCAGGGGTTGCCGAAGCTGGATAAATTTTGTATGTGATTTACTTTTCAGCATATTTATTTCTGCAGTTTGTTTTTACGTTTAAATCGAGAAAATTTGCTATAACCCTATTCACCCCCCCTCTAGGGTTAATCTAGATCCTACACAAATTATAGTTTCATCTGTGAATGGAATGTTTAAGAAATTCAGCATCGGTGTATCAGTTTCGTGAACCTTGATTTGCATCAGCGTATCAGAAGGTATCGGTCCTTATCAGTAGATCAACCACACCTAAAACAAGTGAAACACCACTAAATTTATCAATAATCATAGCCGCACTTGTGTAACGGTTCATATCAGATCAGGCATCAAGTTCTTATTGTCAAGAATCACAATCTTCACTAATGGCTGGTGAAGATCACAACTCAGGCAACAACCCAGCAACTACTTCACCACCTCGGAGACTAGATCAACAGCAAAAGTCATCTATAGATGATTTAATCAATATCACCAATAGTCCACGAAGTCAGCTAATAATAGTGCACCTAGATGGGAGCAACTATCTTTTATGGAAATTTCAAATTAAGGTTGAAAATAGAGGATATGGCTTGGAGGAGTATATCTTGGATACCAATACCACTCCACCAAAGTTTATTAGAAAGCGAACGTGAATTGATCTGCAATAAAGAATATGTCACACATTAAAGACAAGATAATTTAATGAGTTCTTAGCTGTTGTCATCAATAAGTACTGAACTTCTACCATAAATTATTGGATATAAAACCTCAAATAAGATATGGACAACTGTTGAATAGATCTTTAATTCACAGTTAGCAGCCAAAATAATGCTCTAAAAGAGACAAATGAAAAATCTAAGGAAGGATAATATATCAATGAACAGACACAAGATTTCAAATACTAAACAGGTTCTAACCATTATGAATGGCCTTGATAGTGAATATGAAGCAGCAGCAGCAAATATAACACCTAAAGAAACCATTCCATCAATTTAATGTGTTCACACTACTCTACTTGCCCATGAGGGTAAAATAGAACAGAAAAAGTCATTTGATTCTGAGCTCTCAATTAATTATGCAGCAAATTCAAGAAATAGAAATCAAGAAAGGAATTACAACAAAGGTGACACTAGAACCATAAAATGATCAGATGCTTTATGAAGTCAATCAGGAAGATACAGAGGCAGAGGGGGTAGACCTAAATGCCAAATATGTGGAAAACTAGGACACATTTCTAATAGGTGTTACTTTAGATTTGACTTAAGATATAACTCAGTTCAGAATTCAAGTAATCAGAGAAATCACAACATAAGTGCGAAAATGGCAAGCATACAACATGTCAAGAAATATAAAGGAGCAGAAAATGCAAAACCTGAACATGCGTGAAGCAGTTAGGCCAGAGGATATTCAGAATGAGTGTTGGTACCTAGATTCAGGTGCAACTCATCATGTCACCAACAACTTACAAAATCTGAACCTTGGCAACAAAGAATATAAAGGTAATTGGTCTATTTGCATGTGTAATGGCACTAGCATTAATATCACACACACTGGAACAACAAAAATTACAGGTCATAAAATTCTGCACTTGAATAATCTATTAAGATTCCAAAAATAAGAAAGAATCTAATTAGCATATCATAGTTTGCACAAGATAATAATGTGTTGTTTGAATTTTATTCAAAATACTGTTTGGTCAAAGATATTCAGACTAAAAAAATCTTATTGCAAGGTCAAACTCATAAGGGGTTGTACAAATTCAATTTATCTAAAGTAAACCATTCTTGTAATAGAAGAAATTGATGCAACTTAGCATAATCAGGTTCATTAGAAATAGCTAAAAGTGCTTTTGATATTTGGCATAGAATATTGGGTCATCCTAGTGTAAAGATTTTAAAGAAAGTGTTAAATGATTATAAAATTGAGATTAGCAATATACCCGACTCATATATCAATGCTTGTCGTCAAATGGGAAAAAGTCATAAGCCGGCGTTTCTTGAATCCAAATCTGAATATGATAAACCACTACAACTTGTTATGACTAACTTGTAGGGACAATCTCCCATCAATTTAGACTATGGGTTCAAATACAATATTTCTTTTATAGATGCACATTGTAGGTACACATGGATATCCTTTTTGAAATTAAAGACCGAGGCACATAATGCAGTTATTCATTTTATTAAACAAGTGGAGAATCATATAAATCATCAAGTGAAGATGATTCAAACTGATGGTGGTACTAAGTTCAAGACACTCAGTTCAGGAAAAGGGAATAATCCACAAAGTAATCTGTTCATACACATCTGAACAAAACGGGTTAGTAGAGAGAAAGCATAGGCATAAAGTAGAAACTGGCCTTACGTTACTTGCACAAGCATCGTTCCCATTGAAATTTTGGTCAGATGCATTTGCAACAATAGTGTATTTAACTAATAGACTACCAAGTAAAGGTCTATAAGACAAAATTCCAACGGAATTGTTATTTAATGAAAGGTCATATTATAAATCACCGAGAACCCTTGGATGCCAATGCTTTCCTCACCTAAGGCCATATAACTCACATAAGCTAAATTTCAGATCTACACCATGCACATTTATGGTTATAATGTGAATCAAAAAGGATATAAATGTCTTAATAGCAAAGGAAAAATGTTTATATCAAGACATGTTGTATTCAATAAACATGTATTCCTATTTGAAACCACAAATGTAAAGATTACATAGAAAATATATAATCCATCAATGTTTATTCCATCTATACCACTATGTGTTAATACAGAAAGTCAAGGATAGATAGAGGAAATTCAGAGAAGCCTAAATGTTGAACACACAATGTTAGTAATGGACCATGTCAAGACATCTCAGAACAATCTCAGGATTTCACCCATAGTCCAATAAGTACCAGTAATCAGCAATCTATAAATGAAGATAAAAACCCACAACACAGCCGAATAAGCAATTAAAAGACATCATATGTAACAAGATCCAAAAGTGGAATATTCAAGCAAAAGTTATACAGAGCATGCATGAGTAATGATGAACCAGAAACATATGAGCAAGCCATCATACATGAGAAATGGAGATAGGCAATGAATGAAGAGTACAATGCACTAATCAGAAATAAGACTTGGAGTCTTGTTCCACTACCTAAGCATAAGAATATAGTCGGTAACAAGTGGACATACAAGCTAAAGAGAAACCTAGATGGCATAATACTGAAATATAAAGCAAGATTTGTTGCAAAGGGCTACAGACAACAACATGGTTTCGACTTCAATGAAACATTCTTACCAGTAGTCAAACCAACATTAATAAGGGTGATCCTAACAATAGCATTACACATGAAGTGGGATATTAGGCAACTAGATGTGAATAATGCTTTTTATAAATGGTGAGTTACACGAAGAAGTATACATAGAGCAACCACAAGAATTCAGACAAGAAGATAAAAATGCAATGGTATATAAACTTCACAAAACAATTTATGGTCTCAAACAAGCACCCTGAATATGCTTTGGAAACTAAAAACAGCACTCATTAGACTGGATTATCAGCACCAAGGTCTAGTAGTTCACTTTTCACTAAGTTCAGTGATAATACAATCACTTATATTTTAATCTATGTTGATGATTTCATTATCACCAAAAATAGTGAAGAGTAGATAAGTCATGTTATCAGTACAGGCAGCTTTCAATAAAAGACTTAGGAAGGCTCAATTACTTCCTGGAAATAGAGGTTAACAAAGTATCAAATTCAAAAATGCATCTATGCCATACAAAATATATCAAAGAGCTACTTATTAGAGAAAAAATGAACCAATCTAAGCCACTACTAACACCCATGACCAGTAATATACATTTATCAAGTACAAAGATGAACCAATCACAAATGAAAGAAAATATAGAAGCATAGTTGGAGCCCTAGGATATGCAGCAATTACAAGATCACAAATAGCATACAGTGTCAAAAAAGTAAGTTAAATCATGCATCATCCTTTGGATGAGCATTGGAAGGTGGTAAAAAGGATACTAAGGTATCTAAATGGCACACTAGTTCATAGGTTAATATTAAAATCAAGCTGTAATCTCAATATAACTGGGTTCACTGATGCTGATTAGGCATCCGACCCTGATGATTAAAGATCGACCATAGGGTACTACATATATTTGGATGAAAATCTTATATCATGGTGCTAAAAAAAACAAGCTACAATATTCAGATCTAGTACAAAACCATAATATCAAAGCTTAGCTAATGCAATAGCAGAAGTAGTGTGGCAAGAATCACTACTCAAGGAACTTAAAATCAATACAACTAAAAGAGCAGTGATTTGGTGCGATAACTTAAGTGCAGTGCCATTATCAGCAAATCCCATTACATTCAAGGACAAAGCATATCGAAATCGACTTACACTTTGTTAGAGCGCAAATAAATTAAAAAATACTAAGTATAAACCATGTGCTTGCTTCTTACCAAAGAGCATACATTCTCATGAAACCTTTATCAACGAAAATTTTTTGTCGATTTAGAGATGACTTGAAAGTTAAGAGCTTCTCCAGCCTAACTGAGGACAAAGAGAGAAGCCTTAGCTCAGATTTAAGGTTGATTTAAAGAGTAGAGAGCTTCTGTCGCCAAATTGATGACGTAAAGAGAAAGCCTAGCTCAAATTGAGGACTAAGATAGGAACCCTAGCTAAAAACGAAGGGGGGTAATAAGGTACATATCGCATGGAAGAGTAAATATAATACGAGAGGGTAAATGTGTAATATAACAAAAAAATGTCAGTTGCATGTTTTACCAAGTTTTTTACCATTTACTTTATAGAAGGCATCAAAGTGTAATGTACAACTTAACTTTTCTTATCAATAAAAGAACATACATTTTCTTCTATCTCTTCCTGCAGTTTTATACAATTTCATCTTACTCATTAACCTTATCCTCAATTTCACTAAACTCTATTTATCAACAAAGAGTTGAAATCCACAGGTTTATGTCCACATGACCATGCTAAAAATCAATGATGCTCTCTATAATTTTCATTAATTTTCAAGGAATATTTCAACAAATCATAAAAAAAGGTCAGAACGGAACACCTGACGACTATAGCACACTTTTGCTGAAAAATTGAAATTCTAACATTGCATAATTATTTATCCAATCTTCAACAAACAAATGGTTCAAACGCTACCACTTACGCATACTTAAACAACCTCAACCAAGATTTGTTGTAGTGTCCTTTTCTTCTTGTTACTATACAATCTATAGCTATCTTACTCGATCCCTAGTATGCAACAGAGTTTAAAGCAGCAACCTTAATTGGAAAATAATGACAATTGAAGATAATCACTAAATATTGAAACCCAAGTCAATTCTTGTTTCACTTCTATGTTAACTGATAAAATATTAAGTATGTTGAAATTGATACTTAACAAGATTAGTTCAATGAATGAATAACTCAAAATAGAGAAAGAATACAAATCTACTCACACTTAATGGTAGACATGAACGATGATGCAGGAGTCCTTAGGAGTACCTGAGATATGAACTGATGAATTATGGTAGCAGGTAACTCAAACAACCAGTGAAATCGAGAGGATCTATAATTGGATAAATGCGGCGAGATGATGGGAAGCGGAATTGATGGAAATTTTTTAGGAGAGATGTGGGAGCGATGTTTGGAAAAAGAGGAAAAAGGAGATTTTTCGAAGAAAATGTACATGGAGAGGCGACGGATAATTTTATCAGCATTCAAGATAAAAGAAATAACCCACCAATTGACATTTTACTGCGATTTCAATTTAATGCTGAGAAGGAAAGCAGTAAGAAGCAAGATTTGTTATAGTGGCATTGGAGTAGTTATTGAAATTAACATGCAAGCAATGTTCATTCAGATAATGATGAACATAATGCAACACACCTAAGGAGGAGCTCCAGAAGTAGTGGGTGGTGGTGCTTAAGTGCAGGCGCAACAAGTTGTTGCTCCAAAAGAAAGCGCTAAACCGCAAGTGGATGGAAGTAATAAGATGAAGCGAAAATACAAATACAAAAAGACAGTCCTAGAATAAAGGTAGGCAGAATAAAGGCAATCGGTTGCCTACCACTTATAAATGCAAGGAAAAGGGCCCATGTTAGTAGGGATTGCAAAATCAAAGAGATGATATGCTACAACTACCTCAAGTTTGGACATATCATGAAGGATCGTCCCCAACCAGCCAAGGAGGAGCTGTGAGAAATGCGGAATACAGAATTTGAGGCTAGGATTAACACTAGAGGGGGGGTGAATAGTGTTTAAAGGATAAATCTTTTTGAGTTTTTGTTAATTTGAAGACAGATGTATGCGACATTCAGACACAGATATGATCACAGAATCAAACACAGATGCAAATATAAAGTGAAAGCAGTAAAGGAAAGAACACACCGGATTTTATACTGGTTCGGAATTACCCTACATCCAGTCCCGCACACAAATACGGATTTCCTTTCAAAAGCAATTGTACAATTACACCCTCGATTTTAAGGCTACGAGGTACACCCTCCAGATTCACAATCCTCTGGGTAGGGATACTTGATTTCCCGGGCAACAAGTTCACCCAATTGATTTCCAAGGCTACAATCGCACCTTTTCTTGCTTGATTGATTTTCAAGGCTACAATCACATCTTTTCTCGCTAAATTTATTACAAAGAAGTCTAGAACTCTGAACAGAACTGAGGATCTTGTTAAGATAGTGACAGAGAATCAAACCAAATGATCTAGTTAGATTTAATATTGATTTCGACAGAGTAATGGTAAGAATGTGTATATAGAAATGTGGAAGAAGAAGAGAAGTGAAAACCAGAAAAATATTATTAGAAATTCGTTGAAAACAGCCCCTATTTATAGAAGAACAACAGTCATGTCCATTCATGAAGGGATATCACGAATAGACACTTCTTTTGAAATTCAAATTTTTGAAATCAACTGACACTATGTCGACATGGGTAACTTGGGTATGTCGACATCCTAAAGGAAATTTTGGTGTTTTGTTTTTCTTTGAAAATAACTTTTATCTTATATTAAAACTATTTTAAACTTTTATAAATATACTTAACTACAATTAAAATACATAAATAAATATAGAGAATAATATTTTGGTATATATAAAATTTTACTATAATTTTATATTTAATTCTAAGTATAGAAAGTTAAATATATTATTATTAAAAGATAGTTTAAAACTAAGGATAATTCGATTTTGAAATTAAAGATTATTTTGAGGCTAAAAAGTATCTAAAACCAAGATAGATGTTTTTGATTCTTTTAAAAGGAAGTTTTGAAAACATTTTTAAAACAAGATATAATATCATAAAATCATTTTGAATAAAAGTTAGTGGATACAAAACAATGTTCCACTAAATTTTTCGTAGGTTCCATCCTACCTAGGGTTCCATCCCTTTAACAGGCTCGAAGTGGATTCCATTCCACGAATGAATCGGATTTTAAGATGCCAGTTCTTTTCTAGGAGTTTTAACAAAAATTCCTAAATAAATTACTTATCATTGAAATCTTGAACTCTTGATAATCTTGATACTCATGAGTCTTCAATCTTGATATCTTGAATCTCTATACTGTACAGTCTTCATTCTTCGTATCTTCATGGTTAAATCCTGCATATACATATATATCTAAACTATAATGTTAATATTTATATTTTATAATCTTATTCTAAGGTTTTCGTCATCATAACCTTCATCTTAAGGACTAACAATCTCCCCCTTTTTGATGATGACAACCTTTGTTTATAAAATATTACGTATATCCTAATAACTCCCCTTAAAACTAATAAATCCCCCTTAATCTATGACTAACTATCCTATTTTATACTTCTCCCCCTTTGTCATCAACAAAAACTATCCTGAAACCATAAAACTATAAAACTCCAAACTATGTAACTCCAAACTATATAACTCCCTCTTAATCTAATACTCTATGATATATGATTATAATTATAGTGTTATCATAAATAATCAACACTTAACTCTAAAACTTAAAACTTAGTCCTGACTACTAACTATCATAACTAAGTATCCATATAATAATACTTTTAAAAGAACACATATAAGAACACAACTTATTTATTGATCATGTAGTTATTTTTACATTTTCGTAGAGAACGTAAGAAAGAACATACAACAATAGGAAAAAGAAACTAATGAGTGTCTTTGAAAATGGGAGATCTATGAATCGAACAATTAGGATAGTGGAAACATAAATTTCCACATTGTTCGACAAGATTTCCATCTTTGTCAAAGCACACTTCACCAACGTAAACGACTTTGTCGTCATCTTCCGCGTGCACTTCTTCCATGGGGGCTTCTTCTTCTTCTTCTTCCTCGCTGGCCTGTTGTAATTGATCTCTTAAAGAGTTTTCATCAATCAAGATCGGGTTAGCGTGATTGTCCATTAGAAATTTTTGTAAATTCCTAATGATTTTGCCTTGCCTCTCTTGTTCTTTGGTCATTTGAAGTTGCATCACTTGGATTTCAGTCATTAACTGAAGTGCATCCTTCGGAGAATCCTCCATTTTCATCACACGAGCGAGTGTTGTTTGTTGAAATGGTCCAGAAGAAGGAGAAAGGAACGAAAAGGTTGAATTTTTGTTCGATTTGAAAGAGGAGGCCAATGATTATTTAATTTCAGAAGATAGAATAGAGAAATAACTGAAAGAATGAATAGAATTTTGAAAATAAGAAGAATATATAACCAATTATTTGAATTTTGGTGGAAAAAATTTCAAAAATAAAAATATGTCGACATGGGGTATTAGGGGATGTCGACATGGTGCTTAATTTTTTTCTTTTAATTTATTTTGATTTCATTTTTAATTATACTTTGTTATTTATATTTTATATTTCAGTTGTCGAACAAGTACCTAATTCTCTTCTTAACTTAGTAAATATAGATTCATTTAAGGGTTTCGTTAAGATATCAG
Organism: Allium cepa; assembly: GCA_030765085.1. NCBI lineage: Eukaryota > Viridiplantae > Streptophyta > Magnoliopsida > Asparagales > Amaryllidaceae > Allium > Allium cepa. The sequence goes on along the minus strand of CM060941.1, from coordinate 828,408,009 downwards.
CAATTTGATTCTCAGAATTGATATAATCTAGAGTAATTACTTCCTTACTTATATTATCTCTGAGAAAATGATGTTTGATATCAATATGTTTAGTTCGAGCATGTTGTGTAGTATTTTTGGATAAATTTATTGCACTAGTATTATCACAATAAACTGGTGATTTTGAGATATTTAAACCATAATCTTTTAAAGTTTGTTGCATATATATTACTTGAGAACAAGCCAAAGCAGCAAAAATATATTCTGCTTCAGTTGTTGATAAAGAAACTGTGTTTTGCTTTTTACTAAACCAGGAATTCAGAGAATGTCCCAAAAAGTGATAAGTTCCACTTGTACTTTTTCGATCTGATTTACAACCAGCATAATCAGCATCACAATAAGATATTAAGTCAAAAGAATCATTTTTAGGGTAAAATAAGCCATAATCAGAGGTGTGTTTAACATATCTTATGATACATTTTACGGCTTTTAAGTGGGTCTCTTTAGGTTGGGACTGATATCCTGCACAGAGACAAACAATATGCATGATATCAGGTCTACTGGCACTTATATAGAGTAGTGATCCAATCATTCCTCTATATAATTTTTGATCTACATCTTTCGAGAGATCTTCTTTACTAAGGTACTCATTAGTTGCCATGAGAGTGGGTTTTCCACTCGCAGTAGGCAGACCCAATTTATTAGTTAGGTCTTTAGCATATTTTTATTGACTAATAAAGATACCATTATCTAATTGTTTTATTTGTGATCCTTAAAAGAAGTTTAATTCACCTATATGACTCATCTCAAACTCTTTTATTATTATTTCAGAAAATTCTTTATTAAAATTAGTTAATCCAAAAATGATATCGTCTACCTAGACTTGTACTAGTTGAATATCATTTTTATTTCTTTTAATAAAAAGAGTATTATCTACTTTACCAATACCAAAATTTGATTGTAATAAGTAAGATCTTAGTCTATCACACCAGGCTCTAGGAGCATGTTTTAGACCATATAAAGCTTTCTTAAGTTTGTAAACATGATTTGGTAATTTTTCATTTTCAAAAAGTGGTGGTTGTTCAACATATACTTCCTCTTTTACAAATCCATTTAAAAAGGCACTTTTAACATCCATTTGAAATAATTTGAAATTATTATGATTTGCTAAAGCAAGTAGAATCCTAATGGCTTCTAATCTTGCTACGGGAGCAAAAGTTTCATCAAAATCTATTCCTTCTTCTTGACAATAACCTTGAGCGACTAACCGAGTTTTATTTCTAACTACCTCTCCTTGTTCATTCATTTTATTTTTATAAACCCATTTAGTTCCAATTATAGTTTTATTTTCAGGTCTAGGAATCCCATACATCGTTTCTAGTAAATTGATTTAATTCTTCTTACATAGCCAAAATCCATGAATCATCAGTTGATGCTTCTTTTGGATTTTTGGGTTCAATAGTTAATATAAAAGCTACATTACTCATTTGACTTAGCTGATTTCTAGTTTTAACAACAGATTGCATATCTCCTAGTATATTTTCTGTAGGATGATCTTTTAAAAATTTAGTCCTTTTATTAGGATGATCAATTTCATTATTAGTTTCAGTTGACTCTTGATTTTGAGTGATTCAATCCTCTTCATCGTTTGTATCTTCAAAATTTTTGAAATTTTCATCGAACGAAACATGCATTGTTTCTTCGATGGTGTTAGTTCTTAAATTAAATACTCTGTACGCTTTACTTTTATTAGAATACCCGATAAAAATACCTTTGTCGGATTTAGGATCAAATTTATTTAAATTATCTTCTGTATTTGAGATAAAACATTTACTTCCAAAAATTCTAAAATAAGATATCTTATGTTTCTTTAAGTGAAGAAGTTCATAAGATGTCTTATCAGTTAAACGTCTAATTAAAATTCTATTTAAAATATAACAGGCGGTAGCAACTGCTTCTGCCCAAAAATACTTTGGTAATTTACTATCTAAAAGCAGTTCTCGCACACTCTTGAATTGTCCTATTTTTATGTTCTACTACTCCATTTTGTTGTGGAGTTCTTAGAAATGAAAATCTGTGAGTTATTCCCTTTTTATTGCAGAATTCCTCAAACTTTTCATTTTCAAATTCACCACCATGATCAGTACGGATGGTTATAATTTTAGAGAAAGTTGACTTTGAATCATTTTTGTAAAGTACTTAAAACATTCAAAAGTATCACTTTTATGTTTCAAAAATATTACCATGTAAATCTAGAATAGTCATCTACAATTACAAAAACATATTTATTATGATTTATTGACAGAATTTGAGATGGACCAAATAAATCAAGGTGAAGTAACTTAAGAGGTTTTGAGGTTGAAATCATATCTTTTAATTTAAAGGAAATTTTCTAAGTTTCCCTAATTGACATGCATCACATAGACTATCTACTTTAAAATTCATTTTAGGGAGACCTCTTACTAGATCATGTTTAGATAGTCTAGATAAGAGTTTGAAATTCAAATGACCAAATCACTTATGCCAAATACAAGGGTCACTTGTATTTGACAAAAGACACAGGTTATCATTTAAAACTTTCACACTAAGAATATAAATATTCTTTTTCCTAATTCCCTCAAATATTATGGTTGAATTGTTATCTTCAATGTGACACTTATCTTTTTCAAATTTAATTCTATATCCTTTATCGCAAAGTTGACTTATACTTAGCAGATTATGTTTCAGATTCTTAACTAGCAAAACATTAGTAATAATAGGAGTTTCAGAGTTACCGACTTTGCCGATGCCAATCACATATCCTTTTGAATTGTCTCCAAAGTTAACCAGTCCTCCATCTTTATATATTATATCATTCAGCATATTTGGATTTCCAGTCGTGTGTCTAGAGCATCCACTATCGAGTATCCATTTGTTCTTTTAGATCTGCACAATTTGTCCGTTGAGGATTGATTCCTTAATCCCCATAAAGCATGTTTCCTGTACATCAAACAATTTTGGTAGACAGCTTAAATTTGAACATTGATTATATGCAGACTCAAGAGACAATGATGATCTGAATATTTCTAAACTAGCATTAACAAGCATAGCCATTTTAAAAACTTTTTCAAAAATCAGATTATGAAACTTTGAAAATCTTGCTCTGATACCAAATGTAAGAAATACGGAATACGGATCTTGAGGCTAGGATTAACACTAGAGGGGGGTGAATAGTGTCTAAAGAAATTACTAAATCTTTTTGAGTTTTTGTTAATTTGAACACAGATGTATGCAATATTCAGACACAAATATAATCACAGAATCAAACACAGATGCAAATATAAAGTAAAAGCAGTAAAGGAAAGAACACACCGGATTTTATACTGGTTCGGAGTTACCCTACATCCAGTCCCGCACACAAGTACATATTTCCTTTTAAAAGCAATTGTACAATTACACCCTCGATTTCAAGGCTACAAGGTACACCCTCCACATTCACAATCCTCTGGGTAGAGATACTTGATTTCCCGGGCAACAAGTTCACCCAATTGATTTCCAAGGCTACAATCACACCTTTTCTCGCTTGATTGATTTCCACGGCTATAATCACACCTTTTCTCGCTAAATTGATTACAAAGAAGTTTATAACTCTGAATAGCACTAAGGATCTTGTTGAGATAGTGATAGAGAATCAAACCAGAAATGATCTAGTTAGATTCACTGTTGATTTCGGTAGAGTAATGGTAAGAATGTGTATATAGAAATGTGGAAGAAGAAGAGAAGTGAAAACCAGAATAATATTATTAGAAATTTATTGAAAACAACCCCTATTTATAGAAGAACAACAGTTATGTCCATTCGTGAAGGGATTGATGAATATACACTTCTTTTGAAATTCAAATTTTTGAAATCAAATGACACTATATCGACATGGGTAACTTGGGTATGTCGACATCCCAAAGGAAATTTTGGTGTTTTGTTTTTCTTTGAAAATAACTTTTATCTATATTAAAACTATTTTAAACTTTTATAAATATACTTAACTATAGTTAAAATACATAAATAAATATAGAGAATAATATTTTGGTATATATAAAACTTTACTATAATTTTATATTTAAATCTAAGTATAAAAAGTTAAATATATTATTACTAAAAGATAGTTTAAAACTAAGGATAATTTGATTATGAAATTAAAGATTATTTTGAGGCTAAAAAGTATTTAAAACCAGGATAGATGTTTTTGATTCTTTTAAAAGGAAGGTTTTGAAAACATTTTGAAAACAAGATATAATTTTGTAAAATCATTTTGAATAAAAGTTAACGGATACAAAACAATGTTCCACTAGATTTTTCATAGGTTCCATCCTACTTACGGTTCCATCCCTTTAACAGGCTCGAAGTGGATTCCATTCCACGAATAAATTGGATTTTAAGATGCCAGCGTTTTTCTAGGAGTTTTAACAAAAATTCCTAAATAAATTACTTATCATTGAAATCTTGAACTCTTGATAATCTTGATACTCATGAGTCTTCAATCTTGATATCTTGAATCTCTATACTGTACAGTCTTCATTCTTGGTACCTACATGGTTAAATCCTGCATATACATATATATCTAAACTATAATGTTAGTATTTATATTTTATAATCTTATTCTAAGGTTGTTGTCATCAAAACCATCATCTTAAGGACTAACCGGAGCAGCTCCAAAGTGAGGATGGTCAAAAGAAGGATAAGTAGGGCCACTTTGCTTTAGCTATAGTGAACGAGGACATCTCAACAGGGATGGGAAGAACTCAAAGATGAGGAGACAAGATGCTTCAATTTTGGCAAGACTGGACATAAGAAGGGGGATTGTCCAGAGCCATTGAAAGATGAGCATGTTGTGTTAGCTTATACTCTTAATGATGTTCCTACTTCATCATGTGCTTCATCGGCAAATGAGAAGAGGAAGGGCATCATGATTCAAGGTATGCTTTCAATTTATGATATATTTGTTCGTGTTTTTTTAATACTTGAGCACCACATTCATTTATATCTAGTGAAATGTTAGGTAAACTAGGATTGAAACCCGATCTAGTAGACAGACCTATGGTAGTGCCGAATCATGTGGAAGGTTCAGAAAGTTTGAGTATGGTTTTCCATAGTGTTTTTCTATCGAATCATGGATGAATGTTTGCTTACGATTTGTTTGTGCTTATTTTATGGGTTTTGGTAGTATATTGGGGATGGACTAGCTTCGGAGATACGAAGTCAAGGTCGATTGTGAGGGGTTATTGGTGACGATAGGTACAGAAGATGAGCATATGTTAGAGTTGAGTCACATGCATGAGGATGCAATGATGGTTAGCTTTATGTATATGTTAGAGATCCTGCACGACAAGTCTTCAACAATACTCATTGCTAGAGGGTCCTGATATATTTTAGAAGGTATCTGGATTACCACCACATAAGGAGATAGAGTTTCATATCGATTTGCTGAAGGATGTCAGGCATATCGTATTGCCTTGCCTCAAGAACGAATGATACCCAAAGAGCAATGAGAACTAGAGGTGCAAGTAAATGACTTATAGAGGAAGGGGTTCATTTGTAGGAGTACTTTGGAGTGGGGAACACCTGTAGTATATGCTACGAAGGAAGACGATTCTTTGAGACTTTGTGTTGACTATTATGAGCTAAATAAGGTAACAAGAAAGAATGAACATAATCTTTCAAGTATAGATGACTTGTTCGATTAGCTTTACGATGCGAAGGTGTTCTCGGTTGGATTTAACGATGGGTTTTCACCAACTGAGAGTGGCGATGGATAGTGTACCTATTATCGCGTTCCATGTGCCATTGGGATTTTATGAGTGGTTGGTTATGTTGATTGGGCTAAGTAACGCACATGCATACTTTGTTGATCTTAAGAATCGTGATTTTAGAGATCAAATGAACAATTTCATGGTTGGATTTGTCGATGATGTTCTTATCTTTTCATGAACGGAAGAACACATGACACATTTGAGATGGTGCTTGAGACATTGAGAAAGTACCAACTAAAGGCGAAGTTTTCGAAGTGTCACTTCTGGAGGAGGGAATGGAGTTTTGAGGTCATGTTATTTCATAGTAGGACATTACCATTGATCTTGCCGAAGTAGCGGCGTCCTAGATTGGGAAAACCCTAAGAATCCTATGAATGCGACAAGTTTCCTTGGATTAGCAGGTTACTATAGACTTTCAAAGATAATAACACCGTTGACTCATTTGAAAAAAAAGAATCACTTTTGTTTAGGAAGTGAGGTGTGAGCACGCGTTCATTTGTTTGAAATAGAGGTTGATGAGTGCACTGTTATTAGTCATTCCAAAAGGGAATGCATGATTAACAGTATACACAGATGCATGTGGTACTTGACTTGGTCAGTATTGATGTAGTGGGGTAAAGTTGTTGCTTATGCAAGTAGGTAACTAAAACCCCATTAGAGAAAATGCCCAAACCTCGATATAGAGCTAGTAGATATTGTTTTTGCATTGAAGGCATGGAGTAATTAATTGCTTTCGAGTTATTCGTCGACCATAAGTCATTGAAATATTTTCTCATAGAAGGACCTTAACTTTCAACGACAAAGATAGTTAGAGTTCTTAGCCTCATATGACTTTGACATTTAGTATATGCCTAGTATGGAAAATGAAATCGCAAAAGCATTGAGTATGAAACATGCCATCTTGGCAGCTATATTCACAAAGAGGACGCAGTTAGAGTACATAATTGGTCATGATTTCAGACAGATATGTGAGCTCGAGCCAAAGATGTTGGCAAGCTTGACCATTAGACCAACTCTAATAGAGCAGATTAGTACTACTAAGAAGCATGATGCTAGACTATCAGAGATTATTGCTAAGCTTGAGATGGGAGTAGGGTCCATGGATAAGTAGTATGAACTTAAACAAGATGGTTGGCTCTATAAGGATGAGAGATTATTTGTACGTGATGCCCATGGACTAATAAATAAGGTGCTAAGAGAGTGTCATCATTCGAAGTTGACTATCCATATTATATAGATATGGAGCAGACCATTTATCTCAAAGTGTATCATTTATTAGTCTGCACCATATCTATATAATATGGCTATCCATATTATCTAGTCGAGACATTTATCTCAAAGTGTATGAATTGTCAATTAATGAAAACTGAGCAAAAGATCCCAGTGGTTTGATGCAACTGCTTGAAGTTCCCTAGTGGAAGTGGAAACAAATATCGATGAACTTCATCATGAATTGTCGGGGACTAGATGAGGATAGAGCAGAATTTGGATCATAGTCGATAGACTAACGAAGGGTGCCTGATTCATACCTTTAAAGTCCAATAGAAGGCTGAGTTGGGTGTGAAATAGATTATACAATTCCTTAGTATACCGAAGAGTATTGTAAAAGATTGAGGCCCATTATTCACGAGTGGATTTAAGAAAAGGTTATAAGAAGCAATGGGGACATAGTTGCATTTGAGCATAACTTATCACCCTTAGACTGATGGTCACACTAAGAGAGTGAATCGTATACTTAAGTACCTTTTACGTTATTGCATATTTAAATTTGAAGGCTCATAGGTTAATCATTTTCATTTAGTAGAGATTGCATACAATAATAGTTACCAGTTCAGCATTAGTATGACATAGTTCGAGGCATTATATGGTCGACCATGCAACACTCCTTCATGTTGGTGGGAAGCGGAAGAGTAACTAATACTTAGACTAGATATGATTAAAGAGACTTCGAAGAAGATTGATATCATTTGGCAACGGAAAAAAGGGAATATAATAGACATAAGAGTTACGCTGATAAGAGATGCCGCGATCTTGAATTTTCTATTGAAAATATGATGTTCGTCAAGATTTCTTCGTTAAAGAGTATGGTTTGATTTGGTAATAATTAAGAAGTCATCGAGATTTGTATGACATTTTTCAATTCTCGATAGGATTGAGAACCTGGCATAAAGAGTTGACTTACCTCAGAAAATGATGGATGTGCATAAAATATTGCATGTTTCGCATCTTAGAAAGTTTTGTACGACTCAGACATAATTGTTGCATCGGATCAACCAGATTATATTGAAGTCGAACCTGAAGTATCTAGAACTCGAAAGTTGATTTATAGTCGAGCAAAGTATGAAGCAGCTTAGGAAGAAGACGGTAAAGCCAGTAAAAGTCCAATGGAGTGAAAATGAATGTGGTAGCAACAAGGCACCGAGGAGAGCATGATTACCACTTATTCAGATCTCTTTACTTGATGAGATTCCACTTTATCGCATTTACTTTCACATTTAGTGGTTAGTTTATTTTGCATGCTTGGTAATTAGCGTAGTTAGTTGATTGTTTTGCATATTTGTTTGGTTGTTATGCATGATATTGATTGTTTTGGTTATGCTTTAGTTTGACCAAAGACTTTAAACTTAAACTATGTGGGTAGAGTTAGGTGCTTGGTATCTGTAAGAATTAACGCTGAAGTTTTAATTGGAAAGTTACTTGGCAGAGTTAATTGAGATTCAAGGTTAAAGAGAGGAATTTAGTTGAAAGTTTTCTAGTTTGAATTTATGACGAGAACAAAATAGCAATAAGGGAAATTTCTGAATGAAATAAGTTTTTATACTTTGCTGAAACTTTTGCATATAAGTATGCTTGCAAATTCATTCGTAAATCTACACTCCCCCTTTTATTATTTTGAAACTCATTTGAGAAAACATTTCTGTGAAAACATTCATTTGCTACGCTCAACTCTCTTTTGTAACGTTAAAAAGTAAAACCATCATATTCTCCCTAGTTGATAAATTTTATGTTACGTTTATATATAAATACCATTACGTAACCTTTATCTACGGTCATTTAGCAACTCCTTTGATTGTCGTTAAACAGTTTAGTAAAATAGTTTTACTAATAAAATAAAATAAAATATATCTCCAAGAAAAATCAAAATAATAGACTAGATATTAAATCGTTACATATAAACTAGTTATATGCATCCCTATAAAGGATCGCCTTTCGTATCTCAAAGAACACCTGTCTTACTCGTTTATGCTAATTTCACTACATAACTTGAAACAACTCCTTAGCCTACCCATAAAGGGTACATTAACGCCAATGCAGTTAAAGCATTTTTCGGTTCTACCGCAGTGGAGGTGCAAAAAAATATAGCAGGGATAAAACGAGAATATAGTGGAAAGTAACGGAGATGCAAAAAACTTCATTAGATGTAAAATCAAATATTTAAAATTAATTTATTCCAACTTTCACATCATTTGTGTAGAAAAAAGAAATATTCATTAATCTTATATAACAAAACCAAAATATACCATGATTCATGCAAACTAGATTTGCTGATTACAGTAGATTTCTAACTTAGATCGAGTACTTATGTCTTAAAATTAGGTCTTTATCTTAAATTTATTAATATGGTTTAAAAGAGAAAGAGTCAAATCAATATTTGTATATAAACGTTTCTAAAGCGGGTGCTAAAAAAGCTTAATTTAACGAGTGTAGTTGAAAATAATGGGATTTAAATCTGATCGACTTTTTGGTAGAGCTAAAATAAAATAGCATAGCGGTCGAAGAACGTTATGCGTTATAACGAAGATTTCGTGGGGTTTAGCAAGACTTTAATTGCATGGATTAACACCACATACACATTAAGTATAGGACCATAGTATATTACTTACCCATATCCTAAAGATATCACTACCTCACTAGATAAATTTCTCCATATACGAGAAGTCAAAATCTTTTTCCCTCTTATGGGTCAACTACGTGTTAAAAGGCACAACGCCATTTTTGAATTTCTGCCATCTAATTGTATCGACCAAAAGTGTGGATCAACTGAGACCAAGCTTCTTTGTTCCATACACACGGCTTTATCCGATCACTGGCTAAAGAACCGTTACTCGCCTTGGTCTAGTCTGAGCATAACTAACTAGTATTGTACATCTCAAGCTACTTTATCTAATGTACTTTAACCTCGTTGGATTTTTCCCACAGCTAGTTTCATGATCTAATGTACTTTGACCCCCATTTGGAATTGATTAACTAGTAGAAGTCACATCCAACATTTGTTAGCTCATTTGGAACTTTGTCATATGATTGCGACCTTTGAACTTTTTTATTCTTTGAAACTTCATTCTTAATTACTCTCCATAAATCATGATCACCCATGTCCGCACATGAACAGTCTATCGAACACTGCCCTTAAATAGGTCCCGTTTGTTCTTGAAACTCGAGCACACAAACTAATTTTTATCTATTTGGAGTGGATGACAACTGGAGTTGTGGAGGAAAACTTTAAAATCAAAGGGTTTTAGGTTTAGTAGAACTTAAACAGAGTATATAAAGTGTGAGTTTAGCGGTGTCAGGTCAGAGGATGGAGATGTCATTATGGTTGGACAAGTGGTGTCTAAGAAGTAATTTTTTCGATATTGAGGGTCAATGTTGCGGTATGATGGTGAGATGGATGAAGATGTTAGTTTTAGAATTCAAGCGGGGTTGATGAAATGGCGACTAGCGTCTGGCATTCTCTATGATAGGAAAGTCCCACAAAAGCTTAAAATAAAGTACTATAGAACGACAATTAGGCATGCGATGTTGTATTGTGTAGAATATTGGCCTACTAAAAGATAACACGTCCAGAAGATAAGTATAGCAGAGACGCGTATGCTACGATGGAGCCGTGGCCATACCAGACAAGACCGAATTAAGAATGATGATATAGTGGTAAACTTGTAGTAGCATCAATTGAAGAGAAGCTAGGCCGACACCGCTTAAAATGGTTTAGACATCTCCAACGGAGGCCGCCCGAGGCACTTGTGAGCGTTGGAATTATAGGTCGCATCAAATGCTCAAAGGGAGGTAGAGTTCTCCCCAGGTTGACAAGAGATGAAGTGTAAAAAAGGACTTGAGGGATTGAAATTTATCTAAAGAGCCGGTGTTGGGCAGGAGCGCGTGGAAGTTAGCGATCTACATACGAGAACAATGAGCTAGGAGTTTTTTTGCTTAGGCTTGGCTTATAGGTAATGTTATGAATTTTAAATTATAGGACCGGTGAATAAGAACCAAAGACGTAGTATTTGGTCTTCGATCGCAATTCCTATTGGTACTATTATTACTATTACTATTATTATCATCATCATGGTTTCTTTATTTATTTATCTTTATTTATCTTTATTTTATTTATACTGTATTTATATTTATTATTGCTGTTGTTGTTTGTTTAATCATTTTACTTTATTTTATTTTTATCTTTATCTCTATTTTCATGTTATATATATAATGAAATCTAATATTGGTATTATTATTTTTAAATTGATTTTGTCATTTAGTTTTGAGTTACATCTCTAGCGGATCCCGACATATTTGTGAATAATGGCTTAGCTGTTGTCGTCGTAGTTTAAGGAGGCACAATTACATCCTTGAATACATAAGAAAATCAAAAACCTTAGCCGTAGAAGAACTCAACTATTTTCTAGTGTGGACCATGAGTTTCATATGTACTTTCTCAAGTTAAGGGTTATTGCCACAAACTATGCCATACTCGTGTCTTAGGTTATCTGGCTCACTACTTACATGTCGATTACTTGCCTATCCCAAATAAACTAGCGTGTAAGCCGTGTTTTAAACACGGTAATATTGTTAAAAAAAATATTATTTATATTTTAATTATTGCTAAAATATATTTTATTATGTAATATATGATAAATTTATTGTGATATATTAATCATAAACTAAAATGACTTACGGCGCTCAGATATAAGGTTGAGGTTCAATACTCGCTAACTATATATCTCTATAAAAATTAATGTCCCGACTCAAAAAAATTATAAATTAAAATTGGTAATACTGTATATTTAAAAAATTATGTTGTGGGGTGTGTGTGTGTGTGTGTGTGTATCGGGAAGTCTATTTAGACACAAAATGTAGACACAATTGGTGGCACAATGGATCTGCACCATTGGATTGCCCCCTGATTTCCACCTTCCATATAAGGACAAAAATATCCAACGGCCGTGATTTTTTGTATCCCCAATTTGTGTCTAAATAGCCGCCCCCTATATATATATATATGAGTGAATACGTAATTTCGCCATTTTGTTGATATGATTGATGTATATATATTGAATTATCATCTTTCTTGAAGGATTCATAAATGGATTAATGAACATTAAATAATTGAATTTATTTGAATAATTTGAATTAATGATCGACATAACTAATTAAATATAAGAAGTTAAAGGGAAAAGGTAAAAATTGAGAAGAGCATAGATCTTATGGTTAGCTTTGAAAAGACGGTATGCGTTGATACCAAATGAAAATACTGTGCGGATCGTGCTATATGGAATTATATTAAACTAGTGCGGAAATAAACTAAGTTACTATAGTAAAGTAAATAAGTAAAATAAAACAAACACACCAGGAATTTTTATACTGGTTCGAACTTCCAGTTCTACGTCCAGTCCCAGACTCCTTTTGGAATTTCAACTAACACAACAACTCTCACTTAACCCGGAGGAACAGGTCTATACAACCCTTGAACAGCCGAACAAGGGACCTGAGCAGTAGAACAAGATTTTGCCTCAACAGTCGAAGAGGACTTCACACGCCTGAGCAGCAGAACATGACTTATACAAATAAAGTTTTCTTGACACTATGTGTTCTTTAATAACACGAATTTGTCAATTATAGTACACCCTTCCTATAATATTCTCCTTTATGATATATATGTATATATGAATATGTGAAGAACAAGGAAGCAATAGAATGAAATTGTATGAAATTGAATGCACAAGAGTGTTAGAATCAAGAATATGAGAGTAGAGTAAGAATAGATTGAATTAAGTTCTTAAAAACCATGATTCTAATGTGTTTATATAGATTATAAATAAGTGCATTTGTTCGTGAAGAGTTATCATGAAGAGATAAGGACATATCTATTGAAATGAAGAATGCATCTCTTCACGAATGGTAGTGTCTATTTGAAAAATATAGCCATTATAGATATTCAGACTTTTGAATCGAAAAATTCAGACTTCTGAATTTGCACGGGCTAAAACCAGAAAGAAAATAGGCTAAAAATGGCCTTATTCAGACGTCTGAAATATTTCATTCAGACGTCTGAATATTGTGAAACAATATTCTAGTTTCAGTATTCAAACGTCTTACCCTGTAACAAAAAGTATCATAGCTCATTTGGTTAGAGAACTTGCCTTCTAAACTAGAGACTCGGGTTCGAGTCCCGCTCCATGCAATTTTTGAAAACTTGATTTTTCATTTAAAATATGAATATATATGAGTGTATACCATTTGGAGAAGATTTTAACATTTGTAAACTCTAGACACGACACTATATGACTAATAATACGTTGTTTGTCACCTTCGTCTTGTCTCTGTCGTGTATATCTCTTCTTGTATCTCCATATACATTCTTTCATCCTTTAGTACTGTGTATCTTCATTTTGAACGTATTTGATTATCTCTTTTTTGATGCTCATGTACCTGCAGATTAACTTAGAGGTTCTTTGACATAATTGTATAGTTGTTGTCATTAAAATCAAACAATTGAGGTTCTAACATTCTCCCCCTTTTTGATGATGACAACTATAGAATTTGAAAAAAAATTCTATATGAAAAAAAGAAAAAGAAAAATATTAATATGTTTAAAGCTTCCCCTAAATATAACATCTCCCCCTAAGTATAATATATCCCTCTATTAATATGCATATGAATTTCTCCCCCTTTTTTCATTATCAAAAAGAATGAGGCAATATAATAAATTATATAAAATATCTTGTAAATAGCGGGATAAACTTATTATTAACTATGAAGGAAAAAATAAAATATATTTTACCATATTTGCTGAAGTCCATATTTCATTGTAAGCACGTAATTCTATTAAACATATGGAACATTCTTTAAAATTCCAAAATCTATCATTTTCCTTTTGTTTCTCCGAGTACCTGCAATAAATAATGATCATTTTCGGTACCCACTTACTATTTTAGGGTCCTGAGGGTTAGGTCTTGGGAAACCATACCCATTTGGGTGTGGTTGATCCTTTATAGATATAATTTTCATTATTAACTACCATATCAAAATAATCATTAATTTATTTTTCTCTATTTTTCCAATTAACAGGAACCCAAATAGTTAGATAATTTTTATTCATATCTTCAGTCGATGATTTTGTACTTCTAGAGAAATTATGAACATTATTGGTCATAGCAGTATTTGAATTTCTATAAAAATTAGATTTGGACTTAAATCGAAATTTAGTACTAGCACTATCATTTTTACTATACATGAAAGCATATCTAGTGCTATTTCTACGATCAGTTTTATTATATCCTAAACCACTTTTATCATTGTGAGTTTTTGAATTCTTAACATAACCTAATCCCTTCTTTTTTGAAGCAGGTTGATAATTTTCAATAATCCTGGATAAAATTTCTCTCCCTTTATTAAAATTGGAAATATTTTTAGTAATGTCATCAAGCTTAGTTTTGAGACTAGTGTTATCTAACTCAACAATTTTAATTTTTGTTTTTACTTCATGATTCTCAGAAGCTAGAGCGTTATTCTTTTCATTTTGAGCTTCTATTTTTTGACTTAATAGAGCGAGTTGAGAATTATTAGAGAGTGAATCATGAATTTTCTCAAGTTCTTCTTCTAATATTTTCTTCTCGTCTTTAAGCATATCTCTTTCGAATTCTGCTTTCTTCTGATTTTCCAGAGCTTCCTTGTATTTTCTTTTAAGACTTTTAAAGGTTCTAGAAGTCCTGAATTTATTTCTATCATACCATCAAAAGTTAGATCACTAACCTCATTATCTTTTGTCATGAAGCATTTGTTTGTTTTCTCCTTTGATTTTTCTTTATTGCTCTTCCTCTTCTTATTGCCTTGACTAGATTTCTTTGTAGCCATTTATTCTATGATGTTGTTACGATCTCTAGAATACCTTGCTCTGATACCAAATGAAAAGACGGTATGCGTGATACAAATGAAAATACTATGCGGATCGTGCTATATGGAATTATATTAAACTAGTGCGGAAATAAACTAAGTTACTATAGTAAAGTAAATAAGTAAAATAAAAAAAGCACACCAGGAATTTTTATACTGGTTCGAACTTCCAGTTCTACGTCCAGTTCCAGACTCCTTTTGGAATTTCAACTAACACAACAACCCTCACTTAACCCGGAGGAACAGGTCTATACAACGCTTGAACAGCCAAACAAGGGACCTGAGCAGCAGAACAGGATTTTTCCTCAACAGCCGAAGAGGACTTCACATGCCTGAGCAGTAGAACAGAACTTATACAAATAAAGTTTTCTTGACACTATGTGTTCTTTAATAACACGAATTTTTCAATTGTAGTACACCCTTCCTATAATCTTCTCCTTTATGATATATATATATATATATATATATATGAATATTTGAAGAACAAAGAAGCAATAGAATGAAATTGTATGAAATTGAATGCACAAGAGTGTTAGAATCAAGAATATGATAGTAGAGTAAGAATAGATTGAATTAAGTTGTTAAAAACCATGATTCTAATGTGTTTATATAGATTATAAATAGGTGCATTTGTTCGTGAAGAGTTATCATGAAGAGATATGGACATATCTATTGAAATGAAGAATGCATCTCTTCACGAATGGTAGTGCCTATTTGAAAAATATAGTCGTTATAGATATTCAGACTTCTGAATTAAAAAATTCAGACTTCTGAATTGAAAAATTCAGACTACTGAATTTGCACGGGCTCAAACCAGAAATAAAATAGGCTAAAACTGGCCTTATTCAGGCGTCCGAAATATTTCATTTAGACGTCTGAATACTGTGAAACAATATTCTAGTTTCAGCATTCAGACGTCTGAATGAAGTATTTCATACGTTTGAATTTACCCTGTAACAAAAAGTATCATAGCTCATTTGGTTAGAGCACTTTCCTTCTAAACTAGAGACCTGAGTTCGAGTCCTCCATGCAATTTTTGAAAACTTGATTTTTCATTTAAAATATGAATGTATATGTGTGTATACCATTTGGAGAAGATTTTAACAATTGTAAACTCTAGACACGACACTATATGACAAATAATACGTTGTTTGTCACCTTCGTCCTGTCTCTATCATGTATATCTCTTCTTGTATCTCCATATACATTCTTTCATCCTTTAGTACCGTGTATCTTCATTTTGAACGTATTTGATTATCTCTTTTTTGATGCTCATGTACCTGCAAATTAGCTTAGAGGTTCTTTGACATAATTGTATAGTTGTTGTTATTAAAATCCAACAATTGAGGTTCTAACAAGCTTATCTACATGTAAACTTTTTTCTTGAATTAGACATGAACTTTTATTTAGTTTTAAGTTTTCTTTTTTAAACAATTTTTGTAATTAACGATATATTTCATGTTCTTGTAAAAGGTACATGCTTACAACTTTGATAGTTGCAAAATAATATTATATAGCATTTAGTTGAGTTATGAGTTGAGTATGGTTTGGCATCATGTTGAACGTAAGAATGTTTATATAATCTACTTTTTATCCATTTAATCTGTTTGTTCACATCGTAATGTTGTAAAGTATAAATTTATCTTTTAAATATTGCTACAAATAAAATTATGTTATGTAATATATGACAGTTTTCTGAGGTAAATGAATTAGAAATTGAAAGCGTTATTATTATTTATGTATACATTTTATGTTATGGGATTAAAATATCTACATATATAAGAATAAAGAAGAAATAATTTTATTATTTTTCTCATATACATGAATATTGTATATAATGAAATCCTTTTATTTTTAGGATTTATTAGAAGGATTAATAAATATTAGTTAATCATAGGTATTTCAATACTTAAAATATAGATTACATAATTAGTTAAATATATAGACTTGAATGTAAAATATTAAAAGAAAATTAAAAAGGGTTTTGTCAAGCCTCGAATTTTAGCGTTCGAAAATCGACACTCGTAATTCACTTGTACTAAAATGTCGCAGATTCAACTGTTGAAATCCGATTCGTGTCGGAGCTTATAACACATTAAGTACAACAATACAGCGGAAGAAAATAACGAATATCATGTATCTCCAATGAATACAATATCCAAATATGATGCAACACTGCCCAACATATATCAGAGCACAAACACAATGCCATAGCGGAATAAATAACTTGAACTTGAACCACCAAGTGAGAACTCAAATATCTGCAACTCCATCTCCAATCCAAAGCTAGCTCAAACCCCAATCAAGTTGGACTTAAGCAAGGTCAGCCATCGAAAGACTGAAGAAGATTTCCAGAGACTGAAGGCTACAGAATCTACACCTACTATTTGATTATCTGAAAAACCCAACTCTAGACTGCCCATGTGGAAAATTGTGGGCACCCAAAGTTTAGAAAGGGAACAATAAACTCCAGGTCAGCCATGGGACTAGTGTGAGCAAACGAAAATAGTTTTAAACAAAAATAAACAACGAAAGAATTTAAGATTGAAATCTACAATGCTTTTTAGAAATGAAACTACCATAAGGCCTCCCACCACACACACCATCCAAACACATAATTGGAGGAGATTTCTCCATATGATAGTCAAACATGCTTGATACGCAAAAACTTTTTGATATTATTATTAGTGCATAGTGCAGAAAACCTTTCGAAAGTATAATATTAATCTTAGCCAGCATACAACCATTATTGTATGCCTACTATAGCTACCATCTAAACAGTGGTGACCACCATAAGTAAACGGCAGGTTCTACAACTAAAACCGTACAATGCGCGTATTGGAGATTGGATTTCCAACAAATGTTTAGGCCAAGGAACTTCCCATTGCCACATGGGTACGCCTCTAGAGGGATGACAGAGAACCTATCTGATCTCTGCCAACACAAGGCCGGTTTACCCCTTCCTGGAAGTAACACCTACAAGTATGCCATCCCCGGTCGTTTGCGACCTTTATCCGAGAGCTCTCAATCACAAAGCAACCACAAAGTAATAAATTTGCAGTGACCACAAGAGTTAAGTATCTGGGCTCCATACCATGATACCACCCTTTTCCAGTAATGGACATACCCTAAGGGCGTGGCCCCCAATAACCTTGCTGCATCTTTCCTGTTTCGACCATTTACGGGGTGCGAGGTCCTGATGCAGTCTCGTCTACAAAGCTACGCTTTGCACAAAAGCCATGCTTTGATCAACAAATGATCTACAGCACTTCATATGCCACATTACCAAATTGGAAATATATTACTAGTAACCATCTACTACATAACCTCTGAGCTCGTACGTCTCAGACAAAGGTGTTAAGCTAAGAGAATAAATCTCCGCCACCAAACTGAAATGTATTTGATAGAAACCAACTTTACATCTCAAAGTGTAATTTCAGACACACATCCATACTGTTCCGGGTTCGAACAGAACTGAAGGCACTTCAAAAGAAGCCCTTGCAATCCAGAAATTCCCAATCCTGATCGGACTCCCCATCACATATGGAGATCTCTATATCGGCGTGACTCAGTGCAGAGACATTCGACGGGTTATCCTTTCATTCTCGAAAATACCCGGTCTTCACCACAGGTCTTCAAATGCTATCCATATCGTCGTATCATTATTCGGAATGGGTTATATGGCACAAAGTCCTCTCTCGGCTAAACCGAATAATGAGCTCAATTATTTAAAAACATATGGATATTGGGATCTTAGTTAAGTCACAACTTATTACCCAAAACTTTTCTTCCAAATGGTTTAAACAAATTACCATTTCCAAATCTTTTAAACAAAAAGATTCTCTTCACAAAGTTCACCCATCTTTCACAAAGATTCATTCATAGTTTTCAAAACTATGTCCAATTCCAAATCTTTTGTAAAAAAGATATACCTTTAAGATCCTTTTCGATTTCAAAACAAGGTTCAACAATCCTTCACAAAGATTTATTCATAGCTTTCAAAACAATTCCATTTCAAACTTGAAATCTTTTCAACACAAATTGGAAATCCTTACTTTATATGAAAGCTATTATTATTTGGAAAAAAAATAGTTTCGTTTTAGAAAAATCCTATTACATTTGCACAAGTTAAAGCCCTTCAAGTATAAAACTTGGGTTAAATTCAAATTCCCAAAACAATACTTTTAAAATGGTTTAAAACCCATATGAACACATTTATAACTTGTATACCCTTTTTAAACCATAATTTCCAAACATAAAATTTAGTTTCAAATCTTGAATTCGAATTCAAATCAAATTATTTAAATTTCAAAACCTTATCAAGTTATTCAAAATAACTTTTATCTTAAAAATCCCTTTTCAATAGCTTTTCATATTTAACCCAATTCGAGTTCCAAAACTATTTTGGATTCAAAAATTCAATCTTTAAAACCATTTCATTAAATTTAAATATCTAGGAATTAACATCCTTGTACAGTCCATATTTGTGTGTGTATGGTGTAGTCCAGGGGTTTTAAATAATAGTGCAACATCATCAATCATCACAGATTCAAACACATTAACATCGATAAGCGGTATATTCCTATAGCGCTTATCTTCATTCACAGATTCACAAATAAATAATAAAAATTTATCACAGAGAAATAAATTACATTCATCATAGATAAATGGATTACATTCATCACATCTCAAATCAAAACAGAGCATCACACATTAGGGATATCAAATAATTCAATCATTCAATAGAATCCAAACATCCATAAGTAAGATCAATTAATTTTCTGATTAATTTAAATCAGATTAATCACTGATCCTGGTTAATTAACATTAACTAATTAATTACAATTCATTTTAATTAATTATTCCTTAATTATTTATTAATTAACCTTAAATAAATAAATAAATCAACCTTTAATCATTTAATAATTAATTCTTAATTATTTAATTATCCTTTAATTAATTACCCTTAATTAATTAATAAATAAATAAATAAACCCTTAATCAATTACCATTTAATTAATTATCCTTAATTAATTTCAATAAAATGATTATCCCTAATCACTTTAATGAATAAATCACAAATTAAGTAATTATCCTTTAATCACTTGATTAGTCAACCCCTAACCATAAATTAATTATCTTAAATTAATAACATTAATTAATTAATCAACCTTTAATTAATCACATTAATAAATCACTTTGTTTAATTATCCCTTGATTTGTCACTTTAAATTAATTATCCTTTAATTTACTGATAAACCTATTACTGAGTAGTTAATCTTTAATTGCTTTCATCAATAACCATTAATTACTCAAGATCTTAATTAATTAAAAGATAGAACATTCGATTATTTATTATTTTAATTATTGCTTAATTCTTATTTAATAACCTTTTGAGTTAATTATCAATTACCAACTTAACTCAAAAACATAAAGTTAAATTATCCTTTTAAAAATAAAACAATTTAAAAACTTTCGATCATCACCGAGATATGTGATTGAAACTCGTGCACATGCCGAACATCTAGTCGACTTTCGATCATCACCGAGATCTCAGGCACGACGACGAACTTACCCCCATCCCTCACTAACACTCAGATCGTTCAATTCGACAAGAATTCGAAATCCAGCAAGTCATCAAAAAACTGGTACAACCCGACCAACCAAACCTTCCGCGTTTCGCCATCTCTGGCCATCAGGACCTTCGCCGCCACGACCGTAGCCTCGCCCGAGTTCCCTCTTTCCTTACCCCTCAGACTGGTGCAACTCGATGCGACATTGATGACGATCAAGCCTCGAATTCAATAGCCGCCCAGAAACATCTTTAAACCGTAAATCTCCATCAATCGACAACCTCGAGTATCCATAAATGCTTCGAGCATTTTTCCTACGACCACCCATCCACAACCTTTTTCCAGAAATGATCCCACTATCAACAATCCACGCGATCGTCTAATTTTGATCAAATACCAATCATCGTTCAACTTACGATTTCTCACTAAACATAATCTCAATAATTATAAAATGATTTCCGAAAATCATCATCTTCTAATACGAACTCAATTATGCAATCAAATCATAAAATTTCGAAGATTGATTTTTCGGGTTTTTAATAGTTTTTACTGTAATTCACCATTTTTGGAATAACTACTAAATGTTTTTGTTCGAATTTATTTTTAAAATTTAATTCTGGTCAATACAAATAATTTTCTTTTAAAGTTCATTACCTAAATCCTTTTTGATTTCGAGATATAAATTTTCCTCGAATTTTATTAGCCTGTTATTAAACAGAGAGACGAACATGCATTCAAATATATATATATATATATACACACACACAGACATGCATGCACATTAACATTAATACAAACAACCTCGGATAAATATCATCAAGATATCATAGCAGATTCAGGTTCAAAAAGGGGAGTTTTCTCACCTGATAAGAAGGAACAAAGAATAGCTTTATATTCTCTGGTCTGGAAATATTGAGATGATCTGAACCTGGTTTATTTTAATCTGAAATCTTGCTTACTTGAATTTGCTTGAATCCTTAATTGCTTCAGGTTGAAACTGCTTCCAGGTTGAAGATCTTGAATTGAATTCAGGTTTTGAATTTTGATTTACACTTTCGTGCTTTTGAGTTGATTTGCCTCAGGCTTTTGATTTTGAATAAATTGCTTTATTTTATTTCCAGGTCTGAATTGAACTTTCGATTATCGATCTGGAACTTCTGGTTTAAGCTTGAAGTTTGTTTTCCGATTTATTAAGTTGCTTCTTGGTTTTGATTTTTTTAAACTTGCTTTTGATCTTGTTTGCGTTTTCTTTTGGTTTCTAGAAAATGAGAGGATGGTTTTAATCTTTGAACTGAACAAAATGAACAGCCTAGTTCTCCATAATAACATTTTAAATTTTATAAATCTTTAATTTAATCAATTGCCACTTGTTAACTCATAAGATAAAATGCCAACACTTATTTATTTGCTTGTGAAGATGGTTACACATAGATATTGTTTACTTATCTTTGTTAACACTTGCAAATTATCTATTTCCTTTAGCCTACATTTGTCTGAAACAAGTAAATTTATGTTTAGACCTTCATTTAAATTAATTTATAATTTATGGTTTAAACCTTGTATTAAACTTTAATCTAATTTATATTTTAAACCCTTTCTTTTGTAAATTACTTAATTTTTTATATTTACATATGTTTATGTAATACATTTTCTATTTAGTTTAAATATGTACAAAACTAATTTATTTCAAGTATAAAAGAGAAGTATTTTAAACGTTTATTATTTTAAAGAAATTATACTTATATCAATTCCAGAATAAAATTTGCAAATCATCATATTATAAATACAAAACAAGTTTTTTTCTATTACTAAATTATAGATTTTCCAAATCCAATATATATTCAAAACTTTTATTTTTAAATTTCAAATTCAAAAATTAATATATAATAAATTTGTATTTATAAATGAGTAAACAAATATCTTTTTATAAGTATAAATTTTATTCCAGTCATAATTTATTTATTTTCCAAATCTTTATTTTCAACATATATGTATTTGAATTTCAAATTCAAATCCCAAATTATAATCTATTTATAAAATATTTAGATTTACAAATCAAGTTCTTTATTTAAAAATCTTATATATATATATATTCCCACAATTTCAAATTAATCCACAATTAAGTTTATAATTAATATATTATTCAAAATATTTATTTCTGAATTTCCAATTAGAAATTCTATTTAAATCAATTTATTTACATATATTTAAATAGCAAACGGATATCTTATTTTATTTGGAAATATTAAATAAATTAACCAATTAAATCCAAAAATTTATAGTAATTGTCAATTTAAATTTAACTCAAAAATGGGGATCGTTACAGATCCCCCCCGTAAGAAAATTTCGTCCTCGAAATTTGCTAGACAGGGAGACAACAAAGAACAGATGAACACATCTGAGATAAAGAATTGATTTACCGGATCAAACTGAATATCTATTCTACATTTGGCTTACCAAATCAGAACATCATCAATAATTACGAGAACGAACTCATTCTGCACTCCACAAGATACTCGGGTCACCAGAAGTACGAAATATACAGGGCATTGGTTAGTTCGAAGGATATTCGTAGAACATATCTGGACCCTAAAGAATAGACAATCAGATACTCAATTCAGGTTGGAATACCCCAAAGTATAAATCAACACGTCCCTTTTCGGACTTTGATCCATTTAAGAAATTTCAGTAGAATTTCAAATTTGGTTTTAATCGAAATCGTTTTATCGATACAAATCTTCATATTTTATTCATCTATTTATTTTAAAATAGAATTTTAAATTCATTAAAGTTTAAAAATGGAAAGCTGATAAGAAACCGATGAAAAGAATACGAAATAGAAACTTATCTTCAGCGATTCACAGGGCCACCACCACACCAAAGCTTCTCCTTGTAGCTGTCACGAAGCCATCAAAGAATTGAAACTGGATCAAAGGAGATTGAGAAGAAAGTTGTTTCCGTTGTTGCAGGGTATCGACCATTTGTACTGGTACTCCCTTATCCCCCATCTCGTCCTCTTCTTGCTCTCATACTTACTATCGGTGGATAGTAAGAGAATTTACTGAGACACACGGACGGATATCTTAGGGATATACTCATTCTAGGGTGTACTTCACCCTTTCTCTAATGAGTCACTTAATGTGTTATACTCCTGAGCTAAAGTTCTTACTCAACCGTCAGCTTAGATACCAAGATCTCACGCCTCGAATTTCAGCGTTCGAAAATAGACACCCGTACTTCACTTGTACTTGAATGCCGCAGATTCAACCGTTGAAATCAGATTCGTGCCGGAGCTTATAACACATTAAGTACAACAACACAGCGGAAGAAAATAATGAATATCATGTATCTCCAATGAATACAATATCCAGATATGATACAACACTGCCCAACATATATCAGAGCATAAATACAATGCCATAGCGGAACAAATAACTTGAACTTGACCCACCAAGTGAGAACTCAAATATCTGCAACTCCATCTCCAATCCAAAGCTAGCTCGAAACCCCATCAAGTTGGACTTAAGCAAGGTCAGTCATCGAAAGACTGATGAAGATTTCCAAAGACTAAAAACTACCGAATATACACCTACTATTCGATTAACTGAAAAACCCAACTCTAGACTGCACGTGTGGAAAATTGTGGGCACCCAGAGTTTAGGAAAAGAACAATAAACTCCAGGTCAGTCATGGGACTGGTGTGAGCAAACGAAAAAAGTTTTAAACAAAAACAAACAACAAAAGGATTTAAGATTGAAATTCACAATGCTTTTTGGAAAATGAAACTACCATAAGGCCTCCCACCACATACATCATGCAAACGCAGAATTGGAGGAGATTTCTCCTTATGATAGTCAAACATGCTTGATATGCAAAAAAAATTTGATATTATTATTAGTGCATAGTGCAAAAAAAAACCTTTCGAAAGTATAATATTAATCTTAGCCAGCATACAACCATTTTGTATGCCTACTATAACTACCATCTAAACAGTGGTGAACACCATAAGTAAATGGCAAGTTCTACAACTAAAACCATACAAGGCGCGTATTAGAGATTGGATTTCCAACAAATAGTCAGGTCAAAGAACTTCCCGTTGCCACATGGGTATGCCTCCAGAGGGACGCCCTGAGAACCTACTCAGATTTCTGCCAACACAAGGCCAGGTTACCCCTGTCCGGAAGTAACACCTACAAGTATGCCATCCCCGGCCGTTTGCGACCTTTATCCGAGAGCTCTCAACCACCAAGCAAACACAAAGTAATAAATTTGCAGTGACCACATGAGTTAAGTATCTGGGCTCCATACCATGATACCACCATTTTCCAGAAGAAATGGACATACCCTAGGGGTGCGACCCCTAAAAACCTTGCTACATCTTTCCTGTTTCGACCATTTTCTAAGTGTGAGCTCCTGACGCAGTCTCGTCCACAAAGCTGCGCTTTACACAAAAGTCATGCTTTGATCAACAAATGATCAGTAGCACTTCGTATGCCACATTACCAAATTGGGAGTATATCACCAGTAACTATCAACTACATAACCTCTGAGCTCGTACGTCTCAGAGAAGGGTGTTAAGCTAAGAGAATAAATCTCCGCCACCAAACAGAAATGTATTTGATAGAAACCAGCTTTACATCTCAAAGTGTAATGTCAGACATACATCCATACAAGTCTGTTCCGGGTTCGAACAGAACCGAAGGCACTTCAAAAGAAGCCCTTGCAATCGAGGAATTCCTAATCCTGATCAGACTCCCCATCAAATATGGAGATCTTTATACCGGCGCGACTTAGTGCAGAGACATTCGACGGGTTATCCTTTCATTCTCTAAAATACCCGGTCTTCACCACCGGTTTTCAAATGCTATCTATATCGTCATATCATTATTCGAAATGGGTTATATGCCACAAAGTCCTCTCCCGGCTACACCGTATAATGAGCGCAATTATTTAAAAACATATGGATATTGGGATCTTAGTTAAGTCACAACTTATTACTCAAAACTTTTCTTTCAAATGGTTTAAACAAATTACCATTCCCAAATATTTTAAACAAAAAGATTTACTTCACAAAGTTCACCCATCTTTCACAAAGATTCATTCATAGTTTTCAAAACTATGTCCAATTCCAAATCTTTTATACAAAAGATATACCTTTAAGATCCTTTTCGATTTCAAAACAAGGTTCAACAATCCTTCACAAAGATTAATTCATAGCTTTTAAAACAATTCCATTTCAAACTTGAAATCTTTTCAACACAAATTGGAAATCCTTTCTTTATATGAAAGCTATTATTATTTAAAAAAAATAGTTTTCATTTCGGAAAAATCCGATTACATTTGCACTAGTCAAATCCCTTCAAGTATAAAACTCGGGTTAAATTCAAATTCCCAAAACAATACTTTTAAAATGGTTTAAGATCCATATAAACACATTTATAACTTGTATACCCTTTTTAAACCATAATTTCCAAACGTAGAATTCAGTTTCAAATCTTGCATTCAAATTCAAATCAAATTATTTAAATTTCAAAACTTTATCAAGTTATTCAAAATAACCTTTATCTTAAAAACCCCTTTTCAAAAGCTTTTCATATCTTACCCAATTCCAGTTCCAAAACTATTTTGGATTCAACAGTTTAATCTTTAAAACCATTTCATTTAATTCAAATATCCGTGACTTGACCAATTTCCTCGTGCAATCCATATTTGTGTGTGTATGGTGTAGTCCAGGGGTTTTACACAATAGTGCAACATCATCAATCATCATAGATTCAAGCACATCAATATCGATAAGTGGTATATTCCTATAACGCTTATCTTCATTCATAAATTCACAGATAAATAATATAAATTTATCACAGATAAATAAATTACATTCATCACAGATAAATATATTACATTCATCACAGCTCAAATCAAAACAGAGCATCACATATTAGGGATATCAAACAATTCAATCATTCAATAGAATCCAAACATTCATAAGTAAGATCAATTAATTATCTGAATAATTTAAATCAGATTAATCACCAATCCTGGTTAATTAACATTATTTAATTACAATTTATTTTAATTAATTATTCCTTAATTATTTATTAATTAACCTTAAATAAATAAATTAATCAACCTTTAATCATTTAAAAATTAATTCTTAATTATTTAATTATCCTTTAATTAATTCCCCTTAATTAATTAATAAATAAGTTAACCCTTAATCAATTACCATTTAATTAATTATCCTTAATTAATTTCAATAAAATGAATATCCCTAATCACTTTAATTAATAAATCACAAATTGAGTAATTATTCTTTAATCACTTGATTAGTCAACCCCTAATCATAAATTAATTATCTTAGATTAATAACATTAATTAATTAATCAACCTTTAATTAATCACATTAATAAATCACTTTGGTTAATTATCCCTTGATTTATCGCTTTAAATTAATTGTCCTTTAATTTACTGATTAACCTATTATTGAGTAATTAATCTTTAATTATTTTCATCAGTAACCATTAATTACTCAAGATCTTAATTAATTAAAAGATAGAACATTCTATTATTTATTATTTTAATTATTGCTTAATCCTTATTTAATAAACTTTTGAGTTAATTATCAATTACCAATTTAACTCAAAACCATTAAGTTAAATTATCCTTTTAAAAATAAAACAATTTAAAAACTTTTAAACTTTAACATAATCTATGAAATCCTTATTAAGTCTTGTTTAATAGTTTAAATAAATACTTATTCCCTAAAAACTCAATCATCATTATTATTTAAAATCTATTAACTTTAAATATATTTTAAAACTTGTTCAATATTACTCTTTGCAAACTAATTATTTTCATAACTCTAAAACTTTGTTTTACTGCTTTAAACTTAGAAACATTTTAAAAACACAAGTTCTTTGATTCAAAACCTGAAACATTTTTTTCTTCTTCCAGTTTTGAAAATTGTTACTTAAACAAAATATAACCCGAGACAACATTCAAAACACCCGAGCAAAGACACGAGACACACAAGCCTTCTTTCTGCTTCGAGACAAACTCACCAACGTTTCAGGATTGACCCGAGTAATCTTCATCTTCTCCAACTACTAAAATTTCCAGATACGTGATTGAAACTTGTGCACATGCACGAACATCTGGTCGACTTCCAATCATCACTAGATCTCGGGCACAACGACGAACTTGCCCCCTTCCCTCACTAACACTCAGATCATTCAATTCGGCAAGAATTCAAAATCAAGTAAGTCATCGAAAAACTGGTACAACCCGACCAACCAAACCTTCCACGTTTCGCCATCTCTGGCCATCAGGACCTTCGCCACCACGACCATAGCCTCGCCAGAGTCCCCTCTTTCTTTCCCCCTCAGACCGGTGCAACTCGATGCGACATTGATGACGATCAAGCCTCGAATTCAACAGCCACCCAGACACATCTTTAAACCCTAAATCGCCATCGATCAACAACCTCGACCATCTATAAATGCCCCAAGCATTTTTCCTACGACCACCCATCCACAACCTTCCTCCAGACATGATCCCACTATCAACAATCCACGCGATCGTCTGATTTTGATCAAATACCGATCGTCGTTCAACTTACGATTTCTCATTAAATACAAGCTTAAAAATTATGAAATGATTTCCTAAAATCATCATCTTCCAATACAAACTCAATTATGAAATCAAATCATAAAATTTTGAAGATTGACTTTTTGGGTTTTTAACAGTTTTTACTGTAATTCACCACTTTTGGAATAACTACTAAATGTCTTCACTCGAATTTATTTTTACAGTTTAATTCAGGTCAATAAAAATACTTTCCTTTTAAAGTTCATTACCCAAATCCTTTTTGATTTTGAGATATATATTTTCCTTGAATTTTATTAGTCTGTTATTAAACAGGGAGACATACATGCATTCAAATATATATACACACACACACACAGAGACATGCACGCACATTAACATTAATACAAACAACCTCAGATATATATCATCAAGGTACCATAGCAAATTCAGGTTCAAAACGGGGAGTTTGGTCACCTGATAAGAAGGAACAGAGAATAGCTTTATATTCTCTGATCTGGAAATATTGAGATGATCTAAACCTGGTTTATTTTGATTTGAAATCTTGCTTACTTAAATTTGCTTGAATCCTTAATTGCTTCAGGTTGAAACTGCTTCCAGGTTGAAGATCTTGATTTGAATTAAGGTTTTGAATTTTGATTTACACTTTCTTCCCTTTGAGCTGATTTGTCTCAGGCTTTTGATTTTGAATGAATTGCTTTATTTTATTTCCAGGTTTGAATTGAACTTTTGATTATCGATCTGGAACTCGATTGGTTTGAGAGGATGGTTTTAATCTTTGCACTGAATAAAATGAACAACCTAGTTTTCCATAATAACCTTTTAAAATTTATAAATCTTTAATTTAATCAATTGCCACTTGTTAACTCATAAGATAAAATGACAACACTTATTTATTTGCTTGTTAAGATGATTACACATAGATATTGTTTACTTGTCTTTGTTAACACTTGTAAATTATCTATTTCCTTTAGCCTACATTTGTCTAAAACAAGTAAATTTATGTTTAGACCTTCATTTAAATTAATTTATAATTTATGGTTTAAACCTTTTATTAAATTTTAATCTAATTTATATTTTAAACCCTTTCTTTTATAAATTACTTAATTTTTTTATATTTACATATGATTATGTAATACATTTTCTATTTAGTTTAAATATGTACGAAACTAATTTATTTCAAGTATAAAAGAAAATTATTTTAAACTTTTTATTAATTTAAAGAAATTATACTTATATGAATTCCAGAATAAAATTTTCAAATCATCATATTATAAATACAAAATAAGTTTTTTTCTATTACTAAATTATAGATTTTCCAAATCCAATATATATTCAAAACTTTTATTTTTAAATTTCAAATTCAAAAATTAATATACAATCAATTTGTATTTATAAATGAGTAAACAAATATCTTTTTATAAGTATAAATTTTATTCTAGTCATAATTTATTTATTTTCCAAATCTTTATTTTCAACATATATGTATTTGAATTTCAAATTCAAATCCCAAATTATAATCTATTTATACAATATTTAGATTTCCAAATCAAGTTCTTTATTTAAAAATCTTATACACATATTTTTATTCCCACAATTTCAAATTAATCCACAATTAAGTTTATAATTAATATATTATTCAAAATATTTATTTCTGAATTTCCAATTAGAAATTCTATTTAAAATCAATTTATTTACATTTATTTAAATAACAAACAAATATCTTATTTATTTGTAAATATTAAATAAATTCACCAATTAAAATCAAAAATTTATATTAACTATCAATTTAAATTTAACTGAAAAATCGGGATCGTTACAGATTCCCCCCTTAAGAAAATTCCGTCCTCGAAATTTGCTAGACAGAGAGACAACATAGAACAGATGAACACATCTGAGATAAAGAATTGATTTACTGGATCAAACTGAATATCTATTCTACATTTGGCTTACCAAATCAGAACATCATCAATAATTACGAGAACGAACTCATTCTACACTCCACAGATACTCGGGTTACCAGATCTACGAAATATAGAGGGAATTCGGTAGTTCGAAGGATATTCGTAGAACATATCTGGACCTCAAAAAATAGACAATCAGATACTTAATTCAGGTTGGAATACCCCAAAATAAAAATCAACTCGTTCCTCTTCGGACTTTGATCCACACAAGAAATTTCAATAGAATTTCAAATTTGGTTTTAATCGAAATCGTTTTATTGATACAAATCTTCATATTTTATTCATCTATTTATTTTAAAATAGAATTTTAAATTCATTAAAGTTTAAAAACGGAAAGCTGATAAGAAACCGATGAAGAGAATACGAAATAGAAACTTATCTTCAATGATTCGTAAGGCCACCACCACACCAAAGCTTCTCCTAGTAGCTATCATGAAGCCATCAAAGAATTGAAACTGGATCAAAGGAGATTGAGAAGAAAGTTGTTTCCGTTGTTGCAGGGTATCGACCATTTGTACTGGTACTCCCCTATCTCGTTCTCTTCTTGCTTTCATACTTACTATCAGTGGATAGTAAGAGAATTTACTAAGGCACATGGACGGATATCTTAGGGATATACTCATTCTAGGGTATGCTTCATCCTATATCCAATGAGTTACTTAATGTGTTATACTCCTGAACTAAAGTTCTTACACAACCATCAGCTCTGATACCAAGATGTCACACCCCGAATTTCAGCATTCGAAAATCGACACATGTACTTCACTTGTATTCGAATGCCGCAGATTCAACCGTTGAAATCCGATTTGTGCCGGAGTTTATAACACATTAAGTACAACAACATAGCGGAAGAAAATAATGAATATCATGTATCTCCAATGAATACAATATCCAAATATGATGCAACACTACCCAACATATATCAGAGCACAAATGCAATGCCATATCGGAATAAATAACTTGAACTTGAACCACCGAGTGAGAACTCAAATATCTACAACTCCATCTCCAATCCAAAGATAGCTCGAACCACCATCAAGTTGGACTTAAGCAAGATTAGTCATCGAAAGACTGAAGAAGATTTCCAGAGACTGAAGGCTACAGAATCTACACCTACTATTTGATTATCTGAAAAACCCAACTCTAGACTGCCCGTATGGAAAATTATGGGCACCCAGAGTTTAGGAAGGGAACAATAAACTCCGGGTCAGTCATGGGACTAGTGTGAGCAAACAAAAACAGTTTTAAACAAAAACAAACAACAAAAGAATTTAAGATTGAAATCCGCAATGCTATACACAAAAAACTTTCGATATTATTATTAGTGCATAGTGCAGAAAACCTTTCGAAAGTAAAATATTAATCTTAGCCAGCATACAACCATTATTGTATGCCTACTATAGCTATCATCTAAACAGTGGTGACCACCATAAGTAAATGGCAGGTTCTACAACTAAAACCGTATAAGGCGCGTATTGGAGG
The DNA here is from genome assembly GCA_030765085.1 of Allium cepa. Lineage (NCBI taxonomy): Eukaryota > Viridiplantae > Streptophyta > Magnoliopsida > Asparagales > Amaryllidaceae > Allium > Allium cepa. The sequence continues at coordinate 828,376,452 of CM060941.1, read as the reverse complement.
TTGGATTTCCATGGTCAAGCCAAGGAACTTCCCATTGTCACATGGGTACCCCTCTGGAGGGACGCCCCGAGAACCTACCCGAATCTCTACCAACACAAGGCCGGGTTACCCCTGTCCGGAAGTAACACCTACAAGTATGCCATCCCCGGTCGTTTGCGACCTTTATCCGAGAGCTCTCAACCACAAAGCAACCACAAAGTAATAAATTTGCAGTGACCACATGAGTTAAGTATCTGGGCTCCATACCATGATACCACCCTTTTCCAGAAGAAATGGACATACCCTAGGGGCGTGACCCCTAATAACCTTGTTACATCTTTCCTGTTTCGTCCATTTCCGAGGTGTGAGGTCCTGATGCAGTCTCGTCCACAAAACTACGCTTTACACAAAAGCCATGTTTGATCAACAAATGATCGGCAGCACTTCGTATGCCACATTACCAAATTAGGAATATATCACTTGTAACCATCAACTACATAACCTATGAGCTCGTACGTCTCAGAGAAGGGTGTTAAGTTAAGAGAATAAATCTCCACCACCAAACAGAAATGTATTTGACAGAAACCAGCTTCACATCTCAAAGTGTAATGTTAGACACGCATCCATACAAGTCTGTTCCGCGTTCAAACAGAACCAAAGGCACTTCAAAAGAAGCCCTTGCAATCTGAGAATTCTAAATTCCGATCGGACTCTCCATCACATATGGAGATCTCTATACCGGCGCGACTCAGTGCAGAGACATTCACGGGTTATCCTTTCGTTCTCGAAAATACCTGGTCTTCACCACCAGTCTTTAAATGCCATCCATATCATCGTATCATTATTCGAAGTGGGTTATATGACACAAAGTCCTCTACCGGCTAAATCGAATAAGGAGCGCAATTATTTAAAAACATATGGATATTGGGATCTTAGTTAAGTCACAACTTATTACCCAAAACTTTTCTTTTAAATTTTTTAAACAAATTACCATTTCCAAATCTTTTAAACAAAAAGATTCACTTCACAAAGTTCACCCATCTTTCACAAAGATTCATTCATAGTTTTCAAAACTATGTCCAATTCCAAATCATTTATACAAAAGATATAGCTTTACGATCCTTTTTGATTTCAAAACAAGGTTCAACAATCCTTCACAAAGAATAATTCATAGCTTTTAAAACAATTCCATTTCAAACTTGAAATCTTTTCAACACAAATTGGAAATCCTTTCCTTATATGGAAGCTATTATTATTTGAAAAAGAATAGTTTTCATTTTGGAAAAATCTGATTACCTTTGCACAAGTTAAAGCCCTTTAAGTATAAAACTCGGGTTAAATTCAAATTCCCAAAACAATACTTTTAAAATGGTTTAAAACTCATATAAACATATTTATAACTTGTATACCATTTTTAAACCATAATTTCCAAACATAGAATTCAGTTTCAAATCTTGCATTCAAATTCAAATCAAATTATTTAAATTTCAAAACTTTATCAAGTTATTCAAAATAACTTTTATCTTAAAAACCACTTTTCAAAAGCTTTTCATATCTAACCCGATTCCAGTTCCAAAACTATTCTGGATTCAAAAGTTCAATCTTTAAAACCATTTCATTAAATTCAAATATCTGTGACTTAACCAATTTCCTCGTCAATCCATATTTGTGTGTGTGTGGTGTAGCCCAGGGGTTTACACAATAGTGCAACATCATCAATCATCACAGATTCAAGCACATCAATATCGATAAGGGTATATTCCTATAACGCTTATCTTCATTCACAGATTCACAGATAAATAATATAAATTTATCATAGATAAATAAATTACATTCATCACAGATAAATAGATTACATTCATCACATCTCAAATCAAAACAGAGCTTCACACATTAGGGATACCAAACAATTCAATCATTCAATAGAATCCAAACATCCATATGTAAAATCAATTAATTATCTGATTAATTTAAATCAGATTAATCACTGATCCTGATTAATTAACATTAATTAATTACAATTTATTTTAATTAATTATTCCTTAATTATTTATTAATTAACCTTAAATAAATAAATAAATCAACCTTTAATCATTTAATAATTAATTCTTAATCATTTAATTATCCTTCAATTAATTACCCTTAATTAATTAATAAATTAATTAACCCTTAATCAATTACCATTTAACTAATTATCCTTAATTAATTTCAATAAAATGATTATCCCTAATCACTTTAATTAATAAATCACAAATTGAGTAATTATCCTTTAATCACTTGATTAGTCAACCCCTAATCATAAATTAATTATCTTAAATTAATAACATTAATTAATTAATCAACCTTTAATTAATCACATTAACAAATCACTTTGGTTAATTATCCCTTGATTTATCACTTTAAATTAATTGTCCTTTAATTTACTGATTAACCTATTATTGAGTAATTAATTTTTAGTTTACTTTCATCAATAGCCATTAATTACTTAAGATCTTAATTAATTAAAAGATAGAACGTTCTATTATTTATTATTTTATTTATTGCTTGATCCTTATTTAATAACCTTTTGAGTTAATTATCAATTACCAATTTAACTCAAAAGCATTAAGTTAAATTATCCTTTTAAAAATAAAACAATTTAGAAACTTTTAAGCTTTAACATAATCTTTGAAAACCTTACTAAGTCTTGTTTAATAGCTTAAATAAATACTAATTCCCTAAAAATTTAATTATCGTTATTATTTAAAATCTATTAACTTTAAATATATGTTAAAACTTGTTCAACATTAATCTTTGCAAACTAATTATTTTCATAACTCTAAAACTTGTTTTACTTTGCTTTAAACTTAGAAATATTTTAAAAACACAATTTCTTTGATTCAAAACCTGAAACATTCTTTTCTTCTTTTAGTTTTGAAAACTGTTACTTAAACAAAATATAACCCGAGACAACATTCAAAACTCCCGAGCAAAGACACGAGACACACGAGCCTTCTTTCTGCTTCGAGACAAACTCACCAACGTTTCGGGATTGACCCGAGTAATCTTCATCTTCTCCGACTACTAAAATTTCCAGATACGTGATTGGCACTCGTGCACATGCATGAACAATTAGTCGACTTCCGATCATCATCGAGATCTCAAACATGACGACGAACATACCCCTATCCCTCACTAACACTCAGATCGTTCAATTCCACAAGAATTCGAAATCGAGCAAGTCATCGTGAAACTGGTACAACCCAACCAACCAAACCTTCCACGTTTCGCCATCTCTGGCCATCAGGACCTTCGCCACCACGACCATAGCCTCGCCGAAGACCCTCTTTCCTTTCCCCTTAGACCGTGCGACATTGATGACGATCAAGCCTCGAATTCAACAGCCACCCAGACACGTCTTTAAACCCTAAATCGCCATCGATCAACTACCTCGACCATCTATAAATGCTCCAAGCATTTTCCCTACGACCACCCATCCACAACCTTCCTCCACACATGATACGTTCAACTTATGATTTCTCATTAAATATATGCTTAAAAATTATGAAATGATTTCCTAAAATCATCATCTTCTAATACAAACTCAATTATGAAATCAAATCATAAAATTTTGAAGATTGATTTTTCGGGTTTTTAACAGTTTTTACTGTAATTCACCAATTTTGGAATAATTACTAAATGTTTTCACTCGAATTTATTTTTAAAATTTAATTCAGGTCAATACAAATACTTTTCTTTTAAAGTTCATTGCCTAAATCCTTTTTGATTCTGAGATATAATTTTTCCTTGAATTTTATTAGTCTGGTATTAAACAGAGAGACAGACATGCATTCAAATACACACACACACACACACAGAGACATGCATGCACATTAACATTAATACAAACAACCTCAGATATATATCATCAAGATATCATAGCAGATTCAGGTTCAAGAAGGGGAGTTCGCTCACCTGATAAGAAGGAACAGAGAATAGCTTTATATTCTCTGATCTGGAAATATTGAGACGATCTGAACCTGGTTTATTTTGATTTGAAATCTTGCTTACTTGAATTTGCTTGAATCCTTAATTGTTTCAGGTTGAAACTGCTTCCACGTTGAAGATCTTGAGTTGAATTCAGGTTTTGAATTTTGATTTACACTTTCTTTCCTTTGAGTTGATTTGTCTCAGGCTTTTGATTTTGAATGAATTGCTTTACATTATTTCCAGGTCTGAATTGAACTTTTGATTATTGACCTGGAACTCGATTGGTTTGAGCTTGAATTTTTTTTCTGATTTATTGAGTTGCTTCTTGGTTTTGATTTTTTTTAAACTTGTTTTTGATCTTGTTTGCTTTTTCTTTTGGTTTGTAGAAAATGAAAGGATGGTTTTAATCTTTAAACTGAATAAAATGAACAGCCTAGTTTTCCATAATAACTTTTAAGTTTTATAAATCTTTAATTTAATCAGTTGCTACTTGTTAACTCATAAGATAAAATGGCAACACTTGTTTATTTGCTTGTTAAGATGATTACACATACATATTGTTTACTTATCTTTGTTAGCACTTGTAAATTATCTATTTCCTTTAGCCTACATTTGTCTAAAACAAGTAAATTTATGTTTAGACCTTCATTTAAATTAATTTATAATTTATGGTTGAAACCTTTTATTAAAATTTTATTTAATTTATATTTTAAACCCTTTCTTTTATAAATTACTTAATTTTTCATATTTACAAATGTTTATATAATACATTTTCTATTTAGTTTAAATACGTACAAAACTAATTTATTTCAAGTATAAAAGAAAAGTATTTTAAATTTTTTATTAATTTAATAAAATTATACTTATACGAATTCCAGAATAAAATTTTCAAATCATCATATTATAAATACAAACAAGTTTTTTTCTATTATTAAATTATAGATTTTCCAAATTCAATATATATTCAAAACTTTTATTTTTAAATTTCAAATTCAAAAATTAATATACAATCAATTTGTATTTATAAATGAGTAAAGAAATATCTTTTTGTAAGTATAAATTTTATTCCAATCATAATTTATTTATTTTCCGAATCTTTATTTTCAACATATATGTATTTGAATTTCAAATTCAAATCCCAAATTATAATCTATTTATAAAATATTTAGATTTCCAAATCAAGTTCTTTATTTAAAAATCTTATATATATTTTTATTCCCACATTTTCAAATTAATCCACAATTAGTTTTATAATTAATATATTATTCAAAATATTTATTTCTGAATTTCCAACTAGAAATTCTGTTTATAATCAATTTGTCACGATGCGAAATCCAATGTTCGAAAATTGACACTAAATACCCCACTTGTATTCGACTGCCAAAGATTCAAACATAGAACTCCAGTCGGATGGAGCTTATAACAACATCTGATGAATATAAACAGCGGAAACAAAACGAATATCATATATCAACATAGATACAACATGATACAATATCCAATACAGCATCTATCCCAAATATCAGAGTGATACAAATATGATACAACAATAATACGACAATAGAGAACTTCAACAAGTTTCTAACATACTTCAACTTCGACAAGGTCTTCAAAACTCCAACACTTTAAAAGATTTTCAAATCCAAAGCTTCCAGAAGACTTCAAATCCAAGCTAAATCTAAAACACAGATAACCTGCTTCTAGGCTGCCCGTGTGGAAAATTATGGGCACCCAGAGTTTAGGAAAGGAACAATAAACTCCAGGTCAGTCATGGGACTGGTATGAGCAAACAAAAACAGTTGTTTGAAATAAAAGCAGTTTATTCTTATCAAAAGAAAACAAAAGAAATTCGCAATGCTTTTTGAAAATGAAACTGCCATAAGACCTCCCACCACACACACAATGCAAACGCAGACTTGGAGGAGATTTCTTCTTATGATAGTCAAATATGCTTAATACGAGAAAACACTTTTAGATATTATTATTAGTGCATAGTGTAGAAGACAATTTCGAAAGTATAATATTAATCTTAGCCAGCATACCGCATTTCGTCGTATGCCTACTATTGCTACCATGTTTTGTAGCAGGTTACCGCCACGCTGCATGGCAGGTTATACAACTAAAACCATACAGAGCTAGTATTGTTTTGTTTGGATTTCCAACAAATGGTCGGGAAAAGGAACTTCCCATTTAAAATGGAACGCCTCTGGAGGGACGTCCCCGAGAACTTAACCGGATCTCTGCTACACAAGGCCGGGTTACCTCTGTGACTAGGTAATAACTGACACGAGTATGCCACCTCCCGGTCGTTACCAACCCTTATCCGAAGCGCTTCACAACCGACAACCACAAAGCAATAAGTTTGCAGCAACCACACAGTAAGTATCTGGGCTCCATACCATGATACCACCTATAATCCAGAAGGAAATGGACATACCCTCGGGAGGAGCTACCCCCAAATAACCTTGCTGCCACGATTTCTGTTTTGACCATAACCGGGTTGTGAGGTTCGACAAAGTCTCGTCCACAAAGCTACGCTTTTTCACAAAGCCACGCTTCGATTAACAAATGATCAGCAGCACTCAGCATGCCACACTACCAAATTGGGAGTATATCACTAAGAACCTTCAACTACATAACCTCTGAGCTCGTACATCTCAGAGAAGGGTGTTAAGCTAAGAGAATAAATTCTCCGCCACCAACAGATATGTATTTGAAAGAAATCAGCTTTATACCTCAATTTGTAATGTCAGACATACAACCATACAAGTCTGTTCCGGGTTCGAACAGAACCGAAGGCACTTCCAAAGAAGTCCTTGCAATCCGGGCATCCACAATCCCGATTAGACTCCCCATCACATATGGAGATATCTATACCGGAGCAACTCAGTGTAGAGACATTCGATCGGTCATCCTATCGTTTTCGCAAATACCCGGTCTTCACCATCGGTCTTCAAATGCTATCCATAACGTCGTATCACATTCGGAATGGGTTATACGACACAAAGGTCCTCTCTCGGCTAAATCGAATAGTGAGCGCTCAATTTAAAAACACGTGGATATATCAATTACAAAGATTCACATTCAGGGTTCGATGTGGGTTTCGGATAACTAACTGAAATCTGAGTCCCTGTCGCATCGAAGTTAAAATGCCGTTTTACGGGCCAATGGGTTTTCACAATCACACAGCGGTATATCCAATACAAATATGACAACTCGACACAAAGTATTATTATATAGCATCACATCACATAATAGTAATATCAATCCCACACACAGTATTCAAGAACGATCAAAACACCTTTAATTCAGATAAATAAATTATGTGGTTTAAATTTATTAATCACATAGTTACTTTCATAAGAAATCTTTAACCAACCTCTAATTATAGTTATAAATTAATCATTTTTAATTGCTTTCTAAAATAATTAATTGATATTAATTCTTCATCTTAATTAACATTTTAAAAATCTTCTTTAAACTTGGAAAATCAATTTATTACTAACTACAAACTTTAAATGTTAATTAATTTTATACTTAACTTAAATCATTTACTTAATTAAAATATTAATTAAGAGTTAAAACATTGTTAAGTGTTAACTAAAATAATTAAAAACTTGAATTAAAATCTTAACTTAAATTATTAAAAATTTATTGGGTCGATAGTGCTTAAACTTGTTTAAAAACATTTTACTTAACTTTTTTTTCAGTTCTGAAAGAAAACCCGAGGCTTCCCCTTGCTTTACTCGAGTAGCACTTCGAGTTTTTTCACCGTATCACCCGAGACACTCTTCTGTACGTGCCTTCTTCTTTTTTTTTCTCTTCCATTAAGTTTTAGTTTTGGTTAAAGTATAAATTTTAGTTCTAGGAACTCTCACGCGCTCGCATCACTAACCCGAAGCAACGCATACATTTGCTCGAGTATCGACTCGAGTCGTCCATCGTTCAAACACTGCTGACACCATATCGGAATCGTGCACGTGCACGTCACCGCGCCACCGCTCCGGTGGCCATCGCGACCTTTGGCAAGTCGCAATTCATCCTCCTACTCGAAATCGAAGCTCGATTCATCACAAAAATCACAAAATCAAAATCCAACTCTTCGCTGCAACTGAGCCTGAACATGCCCAAATGAAATTTGGCTCGCCGCCGCTCCTCAGACCACCAGCGACGCCATAGCTTCGGCCACAGCACGTCAATGCCCCGTACTACTCTCCCTCATCATCGAGTGCAACTCGATTACTCCATGATGATGAAATCATCACGCGTCCAACCCACTGTGAAACTGCAAACGCAACCCTACTTTGGATTCGTTCGACAAATTCGCGCATTCGAAAAATTATTTAGCAATTTTCTCATCATCACAGAAGCTCAAGCAAGCTTCAAACCAATTTTCAATGTTTATTGTTGAATCATTCACCAGGAATTAGGAAAAATGCAATTTTGGTTTAAATTCGAACTGCTCTTAAACTACTTAAGTAAAAATCATCATATTGCTTTTAAAAACCATAACTTTGTATGTTCATTCAAGTTATGTAATCAATTCAATGATTTAACATACTTGAATTTATCATAAAAATTTGTTTTTACTGTAAAATTTTGGTTACAGAATTAACTTCTTCATGATCAAGCACAAAACAAAATTTAATTCATAAATGATGTTTTAGACTAACCTATTTGTTGCAAATTGAAATCCATCAGGGGTTAAGGAAGTGAAATTTAAAGTTTTAACTTGATTGAACCTTGTACCTTTTAAAAACAGAACACAGAGATGACATACAATTATACCCAGAACAAATAAAATTAGCATACATGGAAATTTTCATCTGTATATAGCCATACTTGCTATAAGTCATCTACACAGTTTGAATCATGCTTAAATCTTTTCAAAATATGTTTACTCGCCTAGAAATATTGATGAATAGAGATGCTTCTGTGTTTTGAAAAAAAAAACAGTTTTGATCCTTTTTTTTTTTTCTTCCAGCAGATTGTTTTTAAGCTTGAAAATAAAGTGATGTTTTTATATTTCTTTTTCTTTCTGATTTTGTTATGTTTTTATGAATGAACTATGCTAACATGGATGTGTGTGTGTGTGTGTATAAAGATGGCTTTGTACAGGGTAGGGGAGGTAGGTATTAACTGGGACAACGTTTTTCTTTGATCAATTTTTTTCTTGTTGACTAAGCTAAAATTTGGTTTCGGCTGAAATGATTTTTTGTATATGCTGAAAAGATGGCATTTAATGTTCATGTTCCCATCCTTGTTAACATACAATCCCATTTTGATTTTTTGTAAGTACTAATTTTGTTTTATTTTGCAGATTTTTTCTCTCTTGCATATGACTCTGTTTTGTTGCTTCCTGGTTTATAAATTTTCATACAAGTTTATATGTATTCCATATGTCATGTTATAACCATATAGTCTTATTACAATCTTAAATCTTGAATTTTTTCTATTTGAAGTTTAACTATCAATACTTAATTTATCACATATATGTTATTTTTATGGTTTAAGACAATTTCTTATTTGTTATATTTTTTTTCCTTTATTTATTCTTATTTATATAAAGCTTAAACTATCAAATATTTATTTATATCCATATATCTTTGTAATGTTAATATTAATAACATTTTATTTCTCTTGAAATTTCTCAAATTTATTCAAAAATCTAAATAAGTTACCGAATTTAAATTTTAAAATTTTGGGATGTTACACAATTTATATACATATATTTAAATAACAAAAAAATATCTTATTTTATTTGAAAATATTAAATAAATTCACTAATTAAATCCAAAAATTTATATTAATTATTAATTTAAATTTAACTCAAAAATCGGGATCATTACAGTTTTCTAAATAATTGTAAAAAATTAAATTTTTAGGTATTTGAAGTTAATAGAATTTTGTAGTGCACTGTATTATAGATTCATTTAGTAAATAAATCACAAATAAATTTATTACTGTTATCAATATATATATTTTATGTTGTGCGATTTATATATATTTGTATCTAAATGAATTTTTTTACCGGTTTATTGATGCACTTATAAAATTCATATTAAAATTTTCAACTTTTAGGATTTATTATTAAATATTAGTTGATTAAGTTTATAAATTAATTTAAATTTTGGATTATGTATTTAATTTAAATGTGTGGATTATAATGTGAAATTTTGAAAGAGAACGTTAAATAATTGTACATTCTTTTTAAGTATGTATTCAAATGTAAAATAATGTGAAAGCTTAGTAGAATAATTATAAATTGGTAAATAATAGGATTTTGAAAATAAAACATGCACTTTGAAAGAGAACTTATGTAACGACCCGAAATTTTCGAAGCCGAAAATTCCAGATAGTTATGAAAAAGAAGAAAGAGATAGAAGAAAAAGAACAGAAACACCAAACATCTCACAATCGCAGCGGATAAAATATAATAATAAATAATAACAGTTTACAAAAGAATATTATAACTGTCGATTACATTTAATATACATCAGAGTTTCACATAATATACAGTCACTGAATATTTACAATTATCATGACTCAGACAAACAATAATATAAATACAGCGGATATACTCTATACGATACTGCCACCAGCTCGCCTCCTGAGCTCCTGAACGTCATAACCTGAAAATCTGTAATACTCGGTCTGACCCGAGCATTACATCAAAGTAACACCCGGGTCAGGCTGGAAACCAGCGTGAGTAAACCCATCTAACAAAGAATACAAAAGCAAACAACATATATAAACCCGGGTAACTTATCCATTTAATCAATTCACAATTTTCCACAAGCAATCTTTCATTCACATATCAATTTCTAAGTACCAAACTTAGATAAATCAATCAAATTCTATTTCACCCTAATGATTTCTCAAATCAATAGAATTCGAAGTGTTTTCGGGTATCTCTCAATACCCGAATCTGGTCTCTTCGAGACTCATGTTATTCTAACCCAAGATATTCAAATGAAATACACAACATTCCATATCAGAGATATCCACCCATCCAAAACATCCATTGCCATTTATCCATTCATAAGCAAAGCTTAATCTCAAACAAATTTAATTTAATAAATCCTGATTGAATTAATAAACCTCAACGACTTAAATTTCTTCATTTAACATTAATTAATTTCACATCAATTAATCAACCATCCCTTCATAATTCTTCTTAATCACATTACCCAGGATTAATTGTCCTTCAATTTCATTTAAGTAAAAATCTTTAATTTATTACCCAATAATCATTCTCAACTCAAACCAGAAATCAATCTTTACATACTCCTTAGATTAATCAACTATAGTAATTATATTAATCTTCAATTCCCTGTAAAATTAATTTCTCATAAGTACTTAGTACTGATTAATTATTTTTAGTCAATCAATTTTATTTTATTTTTATTTCCCTATCAATGCAATTATATAAATTAATGACTTCTCAATAATATTCCAATTTATCTTAGTATAAATTAAACCCGCAATATTAAATCTTCCTTACTTAATAATTAGTTACGATCTGTTTACTTATCATTTCCTAAATATCCATCTAAATTTATCACTTAGTGTAATTGTTTTTAAGGGATAGTCAATTTTATCAAATTAGTCTTCTGCTAATTTACCTTCAGTTACTTCTACTGAGAAATTATCCTTCTGATAAATTCCACCAAGTAATCTAAATTACTTATTTCCATTTATTAACCATCCATTTATGTACTTTAAAAAAAATTTACATTAAGTAATTATACCCTCCAAATTTCACGATTGATTATCCTGAATTAATTAATAAAATTTATTACCTTAAATTAATTACATCATTAAATTTCATCTCTAAATACTTAACTTAAGTTATTCACTTAATTACAAATTGATTCGTAAAATTATTTCTTAATTGCAAACTATTTAATTTCCTTATTACATCATCAATTGATAGACTTTAACTAAATTTATCTTTGATTACTCGAATAACTTAATCATTGATTAACAATCTAATGTTATTTAACTGACAACTCATAAGGGTACTGATTTACTAATCGTTTTCCACATATTCAAAAAGTGTTTTCTTCCAAATTTTCAAACGGCAAATCAGTAAGGATTTCTCACCTGTAACGATGCTCCTCTGTTAGTTCATCATCAATCGTCGGCCACTGTCAGAAGTCGCTCGCCATCAGCTTCCACAAATCCTTCAAACTTCTCCCTATCACTGCTCACCAGTCACCGCGAGCACAACACTGATATTTGAAACTCGTGCTCGACGCAGAGGAACCCATGTCCTCGAACTACTGCATCACGAAATCGCCACCGCTGCTCGAGTTACCTCCAGGCGCACGCGCCTCTATCCCGCCCCGAGTGCGTCGCCTCCTTCGCGACGTTCTACCTCCGCGACTTGGCAAAGAAAACCCCCTCTCGAACCGCCTCTACTAAACCCAGTGCGCCCACGTCCCCCTCGCGAGCTTGAGCTACCTCGGCTCGAGATTCGCAAATCGATGTCGCGGCCCACGACGTCGTCATTGAGTTTGAGGCGAGGCCATGGCTTCGGTCATTGAAATTTTTTTGTTGTTGTTTTTTTTTTAAAAAAAAAACGAGAACTGGGAATCGCGATTTAGGAATGGAGGAAAAGAGAGGGATTTGGAAATAAAAAAGGGTTTCGGTTCTATATGTTTTAGCAGAAGGAGGAGGTAATATAAATTCGAATCATATAGATTCTTAAGATTGAAGGCTTCGGCCATACTTTTTTTTTCGATCTGTTTGTTAATGGAGAGGGGAGAATGGGAATAAAATAGAGGAGAGTGGAAGCTTCTTGAGCACGACATTGCGTATGAAAATATCTTGCTGAATTACTTTAAATTAATTTATATTATAAAACGCCAAACGTCACGCTAAGCATAACGCGAAATCCCAAACTCCAATCAGACACACCGGCGGGTGTTTATAAGGTCTTACCCGCATTCCGAACACAATGGAATGTGTTCCAGAGGCCAATTTGATCGTATGCACGAGTAACCGAAGAAAACGATCAAATTTAAATTAATCGATTAAAATAGTTCTAAGTGTTTTGAGCTGCCAGGGTTAAACGACAACTCCGATTGCTACGAAAACTAAAATCCGATAATAACTAACTATTACGGATCCAATGGAACTGGTTTCATCAAATTTCGAGACTGTGTCTCGGAAAGCTATTTTTAAATCCCAATTTAAACGATATAATATAAAAAAATGAACAAATTACCTTTAAATTTAAATTTCAACTATTCTATTATCCTCGGTATCATTATTATAGATTTTATAAGCCTTCAAATTATTTTAGACAGGCTTAGAAATGCCAGATTCAACAATTTACCCAATTTTCCATTATTAAATTCAATATTTAAACTATGCAATTCATGATTTCATTATCAAGTAAATATTGATATCTTGATATCAAGTTAAAATTAACTTTTAACTATTTTAGAATCAACTAATTATTTCTATTTAATTCGTTAAAATTTCCGGGTCGTCACATTCCTCCCCTCTTAAAAGAATTTCGTCCTCGAAATTACTAGATAGGAAGAAGGGTCCGCTACCCGTTTACTATTCCCAAAACTCTCAATTCATCATCCAACCAACTATACTTTATTAAAAACCTATTATCACATCAACCAACTTCTCAAACCCTCTCATCGTTGCAAATCATATCTCTTTGCTTAATTTTCTAAATTTAAATTTTAAGTCAAATTTTGAATTATCAAAATTTTCTCAAAATTTTTCTAACTCTCCGAATTTCTGAAAAATTTTGCCAGCGTTTCCTTTGCGCGGCTAGCTCGGTACTACTACAAAAGGCCTCTACGGGCTTCCCAAATTTCAAAAAGAAAACAAAAGCCAAGTGGCTACATCAAAAACCCAATCCAATATCATACCGAAAGTAAATACATACCTTTTTAGTCGGGCAATTCAATTTTATCCTTTGGAACCAAATCCAATTTCTTTTCCCTTTAATACCTGCATATTCTATTTAACAACAATATCCAATCGTAATCTTTCAAATCATTGTATACATCTCTTTACATAAGATTCATACCCACTTCTATTCAAATTAGTTTTCATCATTTCATATGAATTAATTTTTTTCTTTTTCGATTTCTAATATTGAGTTTTATCTTTCATTTAACTGATTCATGTTTTACTAGTTTACTTTAATTTCCAATTTAAAATTGTTTTGTCGTCAACCAAAATTTTCCAAAAATTTTCTAACTCCCAAAATTTTCAGAAAATTTTGGCAGAGTCTCCTTTGTACGGAGGAGCTTTTGCAATTTGATAAAAGATATAAATATATATACATCGACCCACCCGGTCGGAAAAAGCAAAACAGTTCATATTTCCTATTTTTATCGCGTAGGCGTACCTTATTTAGCAATTTAAGCAAGCAGCTTATAAATTTTAGCAATTAGCATACCCCAAATCTAGTCAAACGGCTTCCCTGTACCTGTACTTACTCCATTTAAATACGTAAGTGTCATACATAGAAAATCTATTAACATTTCACTTACTTTTAATAGCTAAACACAAGCATTACATAAACAACAAGCACCAAATTCTATCCATAAGCGATTTTATATAATGTTTAAAGCTAATACAAGTGCTTTCAACCAATTCATAAATCATTTTATTCAATTTTGAGGGTTTGCAACATAATTTCTTACATCCAATTGGTTTTTGATCCGAACAAGCTCATATTCAATTTAATTGATTCTAAAATCAATTTATCAACTCTCAATCAACTCACAGAAATTCAATTACTTTTGTTTACGCCAAACAACAATCATTTTTACGCAACTTGATGATATCCACTTAAATAGATAATTACGTAAATTTTATAACCATTTGGAATTAATTTCCGATTACATTTGTTTAATTAAATTCCATTCTAATTTATTCTCAACCATTCATCATTTAATTCACCAGCTTGATTCATTTTAGTATATAACTACTTTAAATTAATTTTCCACTCTTATTCAAAATCAAACTCCCATAAATCTTAAACTTAAGTTAATTTACTTTAATTTATTCCAATATCAATTTAAGCTTACTTCTATTTGATTCTCATTAAATCAACTTCCATTAAATTCAATAAGCCCATCTATTTAAATTTTAATTTTAATTCATCTTCTCAATTTATCAAAATAATATCCAACCACATATTGAACTCATTTATGCTTCAAATTAATATATCACCAAATTTAAGTTCAGTCGGATAATCCAATTCCAATCACAGTTTTGATTTAGTTTTTATTCAATCAAACTTCATCCATTATTATCTTATTCAATTAACTCATTTTACTCTTTAATTTACTTACTTAATTCGTTATCGAATTTATTTTATTAATACAAGGTCACTCTCAATTTATTTCTATTCACTTGGGTTTTGTTTTGCAACTCAAAACATTGCTATTATAATCATTTTCTTATATCAAATTTTCTTGAAAATTTCATTAAACATTATTCACATCACCCTTGAATTTTATTTATAATTCTAACCATCACATTAGCAACCTATTATCAACCCAAGTCGAATCCTATTCATAATTCGAATTCATTTCCAAATTCTATTATTGATTCAAATCCATTTTAGTTAACCGAGTTAAATTTTATTAACATACCCAATTAAATAATTATTTAGCTAATTAGCTTACTTTTTTTTTTCAATATTCGATTATATTTACAAAACCACTTCATTAAAATTCCAATTTGGATTTCCCTTATTTTCCCAAAAATTCCAACACTTTATTTTAACAATTTAGAAATGCTTTTAAATTCAGATAATACAATTAAAATAGTTTTATATATATATATATAATATTTCTTATAACTCGATGTCTCAACCAGTCCATCCTTGTCCTCACAGAAATTCAATCATACGTTGATCGGGCGTAGGACTGAAAATCTATAAGTACTTGGTAAACCCGTTTTCAACACCCAGTGAAAATATTTGGAAAATAATTTTATTGAAAATATTGAAAGCATTTTGAAATAGAGGAAATATCTTTGGTGACAATGCTCTGAAAATCATCACCCCCATCCATGGTCACAGTTACATACCAGGGTTACGTTGCAGTCACAACAAAAGTCCATGTAACTGCAGGCTCTCCGCGGCCTCTCGATTACGCCATGGATCCCACACAACAGATCACAGTTACATCCAGGGTTACGTTGCCGTCGCAGAAAAGTCCATGTAACTGCAGGCTCTCAACGGCCTCTGATTTTCGCTGACGAAATGAAACTTCTCCTCTTCTACATAAGTCGCAGTCTACCGAGATAAACTCAACCGCAGACTGTTGGCTCTCAGCGGCACACACGACTTTCGCAATGTTACCATAGGTCGCAGTTACATCCTGGGTTACGTTGCAGTCACAACAAAAGTCCATGTAACTGTTGGCTCTCCGCGGCACACACAACTTACGCTATGGTAACTCAACTCATAATCCTCAGGAACTAGTTTTGTCCGGACTCCTCACAGGATCAACTTTAGAACCCCTTTGGGGCTCAAGGCAGCGCCACCCAGTGGCACTCCTGAGAAGTCCATTCCAAGGAAGCGCCTTTTTCCCCAAAGCTATCATCAAAACACTTTATACTATACACACATAGTATCTTTCAAATCATACACCTAGTATGAATTTTATCAAAGCTCTTTTACACAAAATCGATTATTTCCAAAATCGATAATTCTTAAACTAGGCTTTCCAAATTCAATATTGATTTTACCCAAAAATCAAAAGCCATTCTACATTCAAAGGTTCCCAAAACCTTTTACAAAATTCTCATAAAATTCTCTATGACAAAGATATATAGCTTTGTTTACTCAAATCAAATATTCAAATTGGATTACTCTTTCCAATATCAATTTCCTTAATCCCCATTTGGATTATTACTTCAATTCTTATCTCAGTTAAGTATTTAAATCAATAACAGTTTGAACTCCGACCAGTTTATATTTAAAAAATAGCTTGAAAATTCTAAAAATAAATAAATAGTGGAAAAATAATTATTAGTTTGTAAAATTGCTATAAAATAGATAAATAACTGTAAAATAGTTAAGAAATAGTTGAATATTTCCAAAATTTGTAGATAATTGCAAAATAGTTGTAAAATAAAAATTAGTTTGTGAAATAGTTGAAAAATAGTAATTAGTTTAGAAAACAGCTGAAAAATGGTTAAATAGCTCCAAAAATAATTGTAAAACATGTATAAAATAATTTGGCTTCAAGAAAGAAAGATTGTATATATATATAATAGCTTAGAAAAATAAGTTTTTATCGAAACAATTTATATTAAAAATAGTCAAGAGCCAACTGTTCACTTTCCCAACAATTCAATTTAAATCTCCATTTAAATTGACCCAATTCCAATCCAAATAACTCCAAATTCCATTGGATTTGATTAATCCCCAATTCAAGTTGAATCGATCTTGATTCCTTCCCAAATTTAAATCAAATTCTAATTGATTTTAATCCTGTTCAATTTTAATTCTAATTTCATATTATTCCACTCAATTTGAATTATTATCAATTTAATTTCAGGATCCAAATCACTTTAATTTAATCCATTCCAATTTCCATTTAAAATTTTTAAACTTATATATTTTCAATCACCAATCCAATTACTTCAAACCAAATTAAATTTTGAACTAATTCAATTTCAATCTTGAATTTTAAACTACCTCGAATTATATAAATTCGAGTTAAATTCTCAAAGGTTGATTTAACTGTTTAAACCAAATTAACCTTTATCTAAAGTTTTTAAACTATCTCAAATTTCTGAGTCCAATTCTTCATTTCAACTTATCTCTACTTATAATTTTTTATTCTTCCATAAACATTTTATCAAGATTCCAGAATTTAAACAAATTTCCAAAATTTCAATATCACCTTAGTATTCAACTATATCCAAAATTTCTTTGGCAAATTCATTTATCCCTTTGAATTTCAAATCTAAACCCAGTTCACAAATAATTCCAATTAAAAATATTTTGGTAGCAATTTCTCTTTTAGAAACTCGAAAATAAACATCGAAGATGCTGCAGTCATCACCAACGTTATTTTCCAGTGACTGAAAGAGTTCAATGCTTTTATTTCTTTAAAAACATTTCCAAATATTTATAATTTCAAATCTCCCAGATTTCAAATTCAACACAAAAATATTTTTGAATTAATACTATTTTTCCCAAAGTCTTTGGAAACCACTTTCAAATCTAAAGGAATTTTAAATTTTCCAAACATTCCAAATTCCCAATTCTTCCAATTCATATTTAAACATTACTCTGGAATTTCATCTCACTTTATTTTCAAATATTCTCTGGAATTCTATTTCAACTTATAATCTCATTTATTTATGAAGTTTATTTCAATTTATTAAATACATTTACAATCTATATTTCAAATTCCTTTTTGATTTTAAACCAATTCCACTTTAATTACAATTCCAAAGTTATTCCAATTACTTTGGACTAATATTCATTCAATTGAACTCACTTCAATTTCAATCATTTCAATCCAATTCAAAGCTTCCATTTAAATTTTTGAACTTATACATCTTCAATCCCAAATCCAATTAATTCAAATTGGATTCAATTTGAATGGGTTCAATTCCAACTTCAAATTTAAACCATCTCGAATTATATAATTCGAGCTAAATTCTCAAAGATTGGTTTAACCTTTTTAAACCAAATTTAACTTTGTTCATTTAAAGTTTCAAACAATTCTAATTGCTGAGTTCTAATTCTAGAATTTCATTTTTAATCGATTTAATTTTAATTTGGTTGTATTTTATTCCTTCTTAACTTAATTCCAATTCAAAATTTCAATTTGATTGTATTATATTACTCCTTAATTTAATTCCAATAATTTAACAACTAATCTCCTTAATATCTATTAGAAGAAGATATTGCTTTATATATCAAATTATATTCTTATATAAAATCATTTAAAACTTTTATATAAGAAAATAACAAGTACGCATTCATATATATATACACTCTCAACTCATTCTAGAGTTGTACGAACTCTATTTAATGAGTAATCCCCACCAGAGCCAAGCTTCTCGCTTAACCTTCAGCTCTGATACCAAATGTAACGACCCGAAATTTCCGAAGCCGAAAATTCCAGATAGTTATGAAAAAGAAGAAAGAGATAGAAGAAGAAGAAGAAGAACAGAAACACCAAACATCTCACAATCGCAGCGGATAAAATATAATAATAAATAATAACAGTTTACAAAAGAATATTATAACTGTCGATTACATTTAATATACATCAGAGTTTCACATAATATACAGTCACTGAATATTTACAATTATCATGACTCAGATAAACAATAATATAAATACAGCGGATATACTCTATACGATACTGCCACCAGCTCGCCTCCTGAGCTCCTGAACGTCATAACCTGAAAATCTGTAATACTCGGTCTGACCCGAGCATTACATCAAAGTAATACCCGGGTCAGGCTGGAAACCAGCGTGAGTAAACCCATCTAACAAAGAATACAAAAGCAAACAACATATATAAACCCGGGTAACTTATCCATTTAATCAATTCACAATTTTCCACAAGCAATCTTTCATTCACATATCAATTTCTAAGTACCAAACTTAGATAAATCAATCAAATTCTATTTCACCCTAATGATTTCTCAAATCAATAGAATTCGAAGTGTTTTCGGGTATCTCTCAATACCCGAATCTGGTCTCTTCGAGACTCATGTTATTCTAACCCAAGATATTCAAATGAAATACACAACATTCCATATCAGAGATATCCACCCATCCAAAACATCCATTGCCATTTATCCATTCATAAGCAAAGCTTAATCTCAAACAAATTTAATTTAATAAATCCTGATTGAATTAATAAACCTCAACGACTTAAATTTCTTCATTTAACATTAATTAATTTCACATCAATTAATCAATCATCCCTTCATAATTCTTCTTAATCACATTACCCAGGATTAATTGTCCTTCAATTTCATTTAAGTAAAAATCTTTAATTTATTACCCAATAATCATTCTCAACTCAAACCAGAAATCAATCTTTACATACTCCTTAGATTAATCAACTATAGTAATTATATTAATCTTCAATTCCCTGTAAAATTAATTTCTCATAAGTACTTAGTACTGATTAATTATTTTTAGTCAATCAATTTTATTTTATTTTTATTTCCCTATCAATGCAATTATATAAATTAATGACTTCTCAATAATATTCCAATTTATCTTAGTATAAATTAAACCCGCAATATTAAATCTTCCTTACTTAATAATTAGTTACGATCTGTTTACTTATCATTTCCTAAATATCCATCTAAATTTATCACTTAGTGTAATTGTTTTTAAGGGATAGTCAATTTTATCAAATTAGTCTTCTGCTAATTTACCTTCAGTTACTTCTACTGAGAAATTATCCTTCTGATAAATTCCACCAAGTAATCTAAATTACTTATTTCCATTTATTAACCATCCATTTATGTACTTTAAAAAAAATTTACATTAAGTAATTATACCCTCCAAATTTCACGATTGATTATCCTGAATTAATTAATAAAATTTATTACCTTAAATTAATTACATCATTAAATTTCATCTCTAAATACTTAACTTAAGTTATTCACTTAATTACAAATTGATTCGTAAAATTATTTCTTAATTGCAAACTATTTAATTTCCTTATTACATCATCAATTGATAGACTTTAACTAAATTTATCTTTGATTACTCGAATAACTTAATCATTGATTAACAATCTAATGTTATTTAACTGACAACTCATAAGGGTACTGATTTACTAATCGTTTTCCACATATTCAAAAAGTGTTTTCTTCCAAATTTTCAAACGGCAAATCAGTAAGGATTTCTCACCTGTAACGATGCTCCTCTGTTAGTTCATCATCAATCGTCGGCCACTGTCAGAAGTCGCTCGCCATCAGCTTCCACAAATCCTTCAAACTTCTCCCTATCACTGCTCACCAGTCACCGCGAGCACAACACTGATATTTGAAACTCGTGCTCGACGCAGAGGAACCCATGTCCTCGAACTACTGCATCACGAAATCGCCACCGCTGCTCGAGTTACCTCCAGGCGCACGCGCCTCTATCCCGCCCCGAGTGCGTCGCCTCCTTCGCGACGTTCTACCTCCGCGACTTGGCAAAGAAAACCCCCTCTCGAACCGCCTCTACTAAACCCAGTGCGCCCACGTCCCCCTCGCGAGCTTGAGCTACCTCGGCTCGAGATTCGCAAATCGATGTCGCGGCCCACGACGTCGTCATTGAGTTTGAGGCGAGGCCATGGCTTCGGACATTGAAATTTTTTTGTTGTTGTTTTTTTTTAAAAAAAAAAACGAGAACTGGGAATCGCGATTTAGGAATGGAGGAAAAGAGAGGGATTTGGAAATAAAAAAGGGTTTCGGTTCTATATGTTTTAGCAGAAGGAGGAGGTAATATAAATTCGAATCATATAGATTCTTAAGATTGAAGGCTTCGGCCATACTTTTTTTTTTCGATCTGTTTGTTAATGGAGAGGGGAGAACGGGAATAAAATAGAGGAGAGTGGAAGCTTCTTGAGCACGACATTGCGTATGAAAATATCTTGCTGAATTACTTTAAATTAATTTATATTATAAAACGCCAAACGTCACGCTAAGCATAACGCGAAATCCCAAACTCCAATCAGACACACCGGCGGGCGTTTATAAGGTCTTACCCGCATTCCGAACACAATGGAATGTGTTCCAGAGGCCAATTTGATCGTATGCGCGAGTTACCGAAGAAAACGATCAAATTTAAATTAATCGATTAAAATAGTTCTAAGTGTTTTGAGCTGCCAGGGTTAAACGACAACTCCGATTGCTACGAAAATTAAAATCCGATAATAACTAACTATTACGGATCCAATGGAACTGGTTTCATCAAATTTCGAGACTGTGTCTCGGAAAGCTATTTTTAAATCCCAATTTAAACGATATAATATATAAAAAATGAACAAATTACCTTTAAATTTAAATTTCAACTATTCTATTATCCTCGGTATCATTATTATAGATTTTATAAGCCTTCAAATTATTTTAGACAGGCTTAGAAATGCCAGATTCAACAATTTACCCAATTTTCCATTATTAAATTCAATATTTAAACTATGCAATTCATGATTTCATTATCAAGTAAATATTGATATCTTGATATCAAGTTAAAATTAACTTTTAACTATTTTAGAATCAACTAATTATTTCTATTTAATTCGTTAAAATTTCCGGGTCGTCACAACTTAGGAGAATATAGACAAGTTATAAAATCAATGAAAGAGCTTCAAATTCTTTTAGTTTACTATTAACTAGTGTGTAACCCGTGCGTTGCACACAGTAATGTTGTAAAAGAAATTGTCAAATATACATAGTAAAACAATCGACGTATAATGTAATATGCTAATGTTAAACATATATTTTTTGATTTTAGCATGTTAAAATGTTTTTTTTCATAGTAAAATATATTCAAAAAATTATTTTTGAATAGTTAAAAATAATCATATATTCATTATTTTCATATTCTAACTATTTAAAATGATAGATTTTGTTTCAAATTAGTTTTACGATAATATTTCTAAAGTTTAAGGAAATTATATGTTAAACATATTATTTTATTGATTTATACATTTAGAAAATGTATGTATATATATATATACTATTGTTATTTCCAAAATTTTATATCTTAAAATATTTTATGTAATTTTAAAATAAGTGTAATTTATATTTTGAAATTAAGAAATTATACCTTAAATATGACCGATATACCGATGCATGTGAAACATTTTTAGTGTTTATGTATATGATAAATTTCAAAGAAAAATATAGATGTGATATGTTCCTTTTTGAAGTAATATTTAGTAAATTCATGATCCTGTGTGTTTTGATGCGCATGCGCACCCACACATGTGCATGATGATGAGTTGTAAATGTCAAATTGCAAATCTATATTGATAGGAATTTTAAATGTAACATGAGATATTAAGCAAAAAAACTATTTTTTTAATTTATTAAAATTGTGGATAATAATAATAATAATAAAGTAATAGAATGTATCTCATGCATTGCACACGCTAATTTTGTAAAAACATGGTACTCATACTTTAAATGTTGTTAAAATAAAATTTTGTTATGCAGTGTTCGATATATCAATCATAAATTAATGTTCGATATATCAATCATAAATTAAACGTTTTATTATTGTTTATGCCTATAATTTTTGTTAAGTGATTCAGATATTTTTATATTTTAAAGAAATATCTACCATGTGTTACTACTAATGCGGTGTATAAATTGAAATTGTCATTTTGTTTATAAATTATCAAAGAATTTAATGAGTATTAATTACTTGAATTTACTTATATAGTATAGATTTATAGTTTTTGGTTAATTTAAATACATAGATTTGAATGTAAAATAATAAAATAAAATTGATGAAAACTTTGTAAATGAATGTATAAATTATAAAATCTTGGTATATATGAATATAAAATCATGGAAAAAATTAACATAATATTTTGGATAACTATAAAATGATAATTTATATGGATTCAAAAAAACCGAAGAGAATTAATGAGTAGGGGTGAAAATTTTATAATTATTATGATGATTTGTGATCTTTAAACATCAATCATTTAACTAATATTAAAATAAATAATTATACATTAAAGTTGTTCATATTGTTTTTTATGTGATCCGTATTTATACTGTTTTGTTGCAATGAGCGTGATATTTTATTGGCATGGTTATCTATATTATTTATTAGACAAATTAATAAATAATAGTTAATTAATTTTTTTATAAATAATTTATAATGAAATTATTTAATTAATTTAAATATACATATTTAAATGTAAATTATACATGAAAATTGAGGACTTAAGTGTAGATTTTTGAATGAAAAACAATAGTGTAAAATTAATAAAATCTTATAAACAGTTCAAAACTAATGCATTATATTAGGTCTTTAAAATAAAATTTAAATAAATATCTAGAGTAAATTAAGGAAAGGTGTGAGAAATGCTAGAATTAATGTGAGAGCTAGAATTTCTTCCGCTTTACTATTATTTAATAGATTAATAGATAATGACAATTAACAGCGTTACAAACCAAACCAGAATGACCGCTTTATGCGTACTAGAATAATTTG
This sequence comes from Allium cepa, assembly GCA_030765085.1. Classification (NCBI taxonomy): domain Eukaryota; kingdom Viridiplantae; phylum Streptophyta; class Magnoliopsida; order Asparagales; family Amaryllidaceae; genus Allium; species Allium cepa. The sequence goes on along the minus strand of CM060941.1, from coordinate 828,352,301 downwards.
CAGCCACTTATCTTCCATCAAACTCTTTATGCTCAACCGATCACTCGTAAGCCGTAAGGGTCGATCAATACAATTGCTCAAGTTCACCACCGTTTGAGGCCTTTGTTCGCTCAAAGCTACTTGTTTAAGCCAATTGAATTCTCCTTGGAAATAGCTCCTAGCCTCTCAGCACCCTGTGTTGATTGAAAATTGGCCTCTGCCCATTATTGTTGTGAGTACAAGGTTAATTGAACTTTAATGATGTGTGAATTTGAATTTATTGCATGAAAAATTGTGAAGAAAGAACGGATTCAAGAATAAATAAATAAAAGCAGGAAAAGTAAATAATGTGTTAGAGAAATTAGTCTTTGTACTTTCTATTAAAGGCTATGTACATTTTACTGTAGGTGCATATGCACAGCTTTATTTTCTTGCAACTATATATATACCCTGTAACTCTCAGTTCTGTAGCTGGTTTTCATTTTTTGAATCATTCCCTTTTTCGTATCTGTTCTTTGTTTTTTCATGGTATCAGAGCATCAATGCCCAACGACAATCAAAGATCCAGATCTGAGATCTGATTATCATATTCATCATTATCTTTCACACTTCAGTATTCAGATCCATCTATCATCAATCAGATCTAATCACTCACTCTAAATCATGGCAGGAGATGATGATACTAATTCAAGATCCAATTCAACCAACGTTGGAGATACTACACTTAATCAAACATAAAAAACTCTCGAAGAATCACTGAAATCGATTATCAATCCCCAAACTCAACTGATAACTATAACCCTAGATGAGGATAATTTTCTGTTATGGAAATTTCAAATCGAAATGGCAATTAAGGGATATGGTCTTCAGAAATTCATAGATCCAGCAACTACTCCTCCATCTCAGTTTGCTTCCGGTCAAGATGGTCAATCAACTCTAAGTATTGAATTCCTAATATATACCAGACATGATAGCCTTCTCTGTTCTTGGATATTATCCTCAATCAGTCATAGCCTCCTCTCATCTGTTGTTGGATGCAAAACATCACTCGAAGTTTGGAGTGCTATTCATCAAAATTTTAACTCACAGGCAGCGGCGAGAATCATGAACTATAAGAGACAGCTACAAAATGCTAGGAAGGAAAATGCAAGTGTAAGAGAGTATCTCAGCAAGATAAAGAATCTTTGCGATCTTCTGGAATCATCAGGACATAAGGTCAATGAAACAGAACACGTTCTTCACATTCTTAATGGATTAGGAGATGAATTTGAATCCATAGTTGCGGTTATAACTTCAAAAGAAGCCACACCATCTGTTCAGTATGTCAGCTCCTGTCTTCTTGCTCATGAAGGAAGGTTAGAGCAGAAAAATAATTCAACAACTGAATTCTCTATTAACTATGCTGCTAATACTAAGAACAAGAACTCTCAACACAACTCAAAATATGATTTACCAACCAATAACCACAATGAAAGCCAACCAGCCAGAGGATACACTTTGTATGAAAGAGGAAGATCTCAAGGTCGAGGAAGAGGAAGAGGAAGAAACTTCAATAACCGTCCAAAATGTCAGATATGTGGGAAGATCGGTCACACAGCCGTAAGATGTTACTTCAGATTTGAATCCAACTACAATGGTAATCAGCAGATTTCACCAAATCAAGGTATATCAAGGACTTATCCTTGCAGTGTTAATCTTAGTCAAATCCGGAATGAAACAAGACTCAACTCAAGGGATTCAACTTATCAGAATAAGAATCAGGACACTCTAGCTTGTGACATGGATATACAGGATGAAGCTTGGTTTCCCGATTCAGGAGCCACTCACCACGTGACGAACAATCTTCAGAACCTTAATCTTGGAGGAGCAGCCTACAAAGGTAAGAATTTTATACATATAGGCAATGGTACACCTCTTGATATCACACACATTGGCAATGCTCAGTTTAACTCAGATCGTAGAAACAAAACATTACTGTTAAGAAATTTACTTAGGGTTCCTCAAATTAAAAGAACTTGATTAGTGTTTCTCAGTTTGCAAGTGACAACCAGGTATTCTTTGAGTTTCATCCAAATATTTGTCTAGTCAAGAATAAATCGACAGGAAACACATTATTGCAGGGGGAACTGCATGATGGGCTTTACAAATTCAACCTCAAACCATCTAATGAAGGAAGACACAATAATATGGTATGCTATAGTACTGTTAATAACAATGTAGATGATGAATATGATATATGGCATAAAAAGCTTGGACATCCAAATACAGTTGTAATGGAAGTTGTATTGAATAAAGAAAATATTTTGCATTTAAATCATATTAAACCACACTTATGCAGTCAGTGTCAAGTTGGCAAGTCTCACAAACTACCTTTTAATCAGTCAAAAACAATCTATAATAGTTCACTTGAACTTATTGAATGTGATTTATGGGGTCCGGCACCTTTGAATTCTGATTACGGATTCAAGTACTACATTGCATTTGTGGATGCATATTCGAGGCATACATGGATTTACTTCTTAAGACTGAAATCAGAGACAACTGAGGTATTCAAGCAATTCATTACTCAAGTAGAAAGACAATTTGATAAGAAATTGAAAGTGTTTCAAACAGATGGTGGAGCTGAGTTCAAACCATTAAAGGAATTCTTCAATTAAAGAGGAATAGTCCATAGATACACATGCCCTCATACCTCTCAACAAAATGGTATTGTAGAGAGGAAGCATAGGCACATTGTAGACATGGGGTTAACTCTTCTAGCACAAGGGTCTTTGCCTCTTAAGTTCTAGCCTGAATCATTTTCAACTGCGGTATATTTAATTAACAATCTACCAACTAAAGTTCTAAAGTATATCAGCCCATATGAAGCTCTATATGGTATTAAACCTGATTACAAAAGACTAAAAGTGTTTGGGTGCTTGTGCTTCCCAATGTTAAGACCCTACAACACTCATAAACTTGACTTCAGATCCTCTCCATGCACGTTTCTGGGTTATGGATCAAGACAAAAAGGCTATAAGTGTTTAACAACAGATGGAAGAATTATCATGTCCAGGCATGTTATGTTTAATGAAAGAATATTCCCATTTGCTAACAATTAAATGAAGTGTACCAAGAAAGCTATCAATGCACAGAGATCCATGCTATCAGTTCCTTTACCTATAATTAGTGAAGATGTACACACTATACAAGAGGTGATGTCAGAGAAAGATTCAACACCTAGTATGCCAGAAACAAGTACAAATGATGATGAAGAAAACTGGATCCAGAATCAAATGGAAGAAGAAGACAGTAACATAAATGATAGGAAGGAAACATCAAAGCCAGGAAGCACATCGGACAATTCAGTCAGTATTCAACCAAGAGAAACTATTACAGCCAGACCAATGGAACAACCCAAAGAACATCATATGATCACCAGAGGCAAAAGTGGAATCTTCAAACCAAAAGCATACACAATACAGTGTTCATCACTGGAGCCAACAAGCTATGAGCAAGCTATAAAGAATGCTAACCGGAGAAAGGCTATGGAAGAGGAATACAAGGCTTTACTGAATAATGATACGTGGAAATTGGTGACATTACCAAGAAATAAAACTGTGATAGGAAACAGATGGACCTATAGACTGAAGTATAATGCAGATGGTACTATAGCCAAGTATAAAGCTAGACTCGTGGCAAAAGGATTTACACAACAACCAGGCTTCGATTTCAAAGAGACTTTCTCACCTGTAATAAAACCCATTACAATAAGAGTTATACTCACCATAGCCTTACATAATAAATGGCCAGTCAAGCAACTAGATGTACATAATGCATTCTTAAACGGAGAGCTAGAAGAGGAGGTGTATATGGAACAACCCAAGGGTTTTGAAGATAATAGCAAGCAGCAGTTGGTTTGTAGATTGAATAAAGCAATATACGGTTTGAAACAAGCCCCCAGAGTTTGGTTCGAAAAGCTCAAGAACACACTAATGAAACTGGGCTTCAACCCAACCAGGTCTGATAATTCATTGTTCATCAGAAAAGACAGTACTAGTATTATATATGTTCTAGTCTACGTGGATGATTTTGTCATAACAGGAAGCAACATAGAGCAGATAGATTACTTAATAAAATACTTGAATGATCAATTCAAGCTTAAGGAACTGGGTGACTTAAACTTCTTTCTGGGTATACAAGTAAAGAAAACTAAGGATGGTGGGCTTCACCTAAGTCAAACTAACTATATTCAAACTGTATTAAAAAGGGCAGGAATGGACAAGGCTAAAGCATTCCTCACACCCATGGCTGCAAACCTACAGCTATCCAAGAATTCTGGTGATCCAATAGATAATCCACATCTCTACAGAAGTATAGTTGGAGCTTTACAGTATATCACCATTACGAGGCCTGAAATATCATTCAGTGTGAATAAGGTTTGTCAGTTTATGGCTAACCCATTGAGTGAACACTGGAAAACAGTTAAAAGAGTGCTTAGATACTTGGCTGGAACAATAGACTATGGACTGAAACTACACTTCAGCGATACATTAAAAATTAGTGCATTCGCTGATGCAGATTGGGCTGCCGATAGAGATGATAGAAGGTCAGTTAGTGGTTATTGTGTGTACTTTGGTAAGAATCTGGTATTTTGGTGTTCAAAGAAGCAAACAACAGTATCTAGATCATCTACTGAAGCTGAATATCGCAGTATTGCTGCTGTTGTATCAGAAATCATGTGGCTTAAGTCATTGTTATCTGAAGTGGTTGGCAATGCAACAGGACCATCAACTGTCTGGTGTGATAACTCAAGTGCTATAATGATGGCAGCCAATCCAATTCTCCACTCAAGAACCAAGCATATAGAATTAGACCTTTATTTTGTGAGAGAACAAGTCACTAAGGGTAACATTTGTATTAACCACATTCCAGCTTTGTATCAGAAAGCAGATGTTCTAACCAAGTCTCTGTCATCCACTCGCTTCATGAAGTTGAGGCAAGAATTGAATGTAGAAAAAAGCATCAGATAAAACAAGTGAAGAAAAGGAGAAGGCAACAGAGAGGAAAGCTTGAATTGAAGGGAAGTGTTAGAGAAATTAGTCTTTGTACTTTCTATTATAGGCTATGTACATTTTACTGTAGGTGCATATGCACAGCTTTATTTTCTTGCAACTATATATATACCCTGTAACTCTCAGTTCTGTAGCTGGTTTTCATTTTTTGAATCATTCTCTTTTTCGTATCTGTTCTTTGCTTTTTCATAATGCGTATAAAATTTTTAGAGGATGGAAGATAATTCGTCTGCTTCATAATAGAAGCAGAACTGATTAAATAAATAAGCTATTATGAATTGAACTAGCGCTTCATTTGCAAGCGTGATCATCTTAAGCATTGCAAGTATGTGACAAATACCAATAAAGAAAAATTAATTTTGTTTACTCACCTCGCAGTCATTATAAATGGAAAATAAGTTTGGATGACGACTGAGTTACTTCGTTGGCTAGCTGTAGTCGATCTATTAACCTATAAAAATATCTTGCTATAATCAAACCTTCTGATGGTTTTATAGTAAAAGAAGATTCAAAACACAATTATTTGAAAGAGATTTTAACTTCAAGGTTTATTTGTGCAGCATAGTAAGTTTTAAAAACACTACTTCTAAAAAATTAGTTTTAAGCACATTTTTCAAAAAAAAGATAAAAGAATTTATCATTTCAATGTACAGATATAATGATAATATGATTTATCATTTTTCCGTATAACTTAAAAAGTATCATTATGCTATAAATTATACTTAAAACTAATCATTTAGAAGTGTTGTGTGGCCATTGTGGCACCAGTATTTCTAGCTCCACCAGCTTTAGGCTCTTTGAAGCTATGCCGGGACTTCCTTAGCCATAGTGTGAAGCCATACTAAGTCTCGAGACTATTACTGAGAAACGGCCTTGGACACGTTTAGAGAATGTTCTCACAGGGAAGATTGCTTCTAAGCATCCGGAGAGAGGGGACTTGGATTGGTAGGATATAGTGTTTGAGTGGTTGATGAGCATGCCCATGACTTGGAGTGAATTTAGGCATCGCTTAGGTTTCAAATCATTTTTGAGATCGAGAAAGGCTTCTAGCTAATTTCCACATTATTTGAACTCCTACTGTATTCCCTCGTCGTATATTTTGGTCAGATCTCCACAAAATATGACCAGATTCGAATAGCTTAACTCTGAGATAAATACTTATAAAATACGCTATGGCTCTGGCATCAATCACCAGAATAAACTACGTTTACAAACCGCCAATGTACTATGTGCGTTGTGTAACACACACTCTCCAAAGTAACAAACGGAAAAAAGAGAATATATTATTACTATTAGAAAGGTAGTAGGAGTAGTAGGACAAAACTTTTTTAAATAGTTTATACTCAACTTGTACTTCTACCATCGCCGGTTGGTAAATAAAAATACATATAAATGTAAGCCGCACGCACGGGTCACCCCACTCATCTCAATCATCATCAACATGTTCTTCTCTATCCGTCTTTTCTCAACACACAGTTGTTCCACCGAATCCCCTAGTGTGACACTTGCAGAGCAGGAGGTCCCACACTAACTTGCACATTAGCAACACCAGCCGCAGCAATGGCGCCTGAACCCTTCAGAAACTTGTGAACAATCCTCACACTCGGCTCCCTCGCCACTCTATCCCACGTTCCTTTATCGCTCTGATTCTGAAACGCCTCGGTCGCGTCGATCTTCTTCACATTCCACCCCTGAAGCTTGCTCAGTCTACTTATCTTCAACAGCTGCCTAAACGTCAGCTTGTACGTGTTCTCCTTTATTTCCTCTACCGCTCTGTTCAACTCCACCTCTCCTCTAAAGTACCTGTCCATCTCCGGCATCCCAATCGACCTCCTAATCCCTCTACTGTTGTAGTCCGCTCTCACCTCAGGGTCGAACATGGTCCTGGCCTCCTCCACCAAACCCATCTCGACCATCCGATCCACTCTGGTGGACACGAATGAGTGCAGCACCGGGAGCAGCACATCGATCCATACAAAGCAGCACTCATATTTCGATCTCAACCTTCCTTCTCCATCGACTAGCTCTTCTATGTACGAGTTCGACCCACCTGCCACTATCGGCACTTTCCCTCTACCAACTATGGAGTCTATCGTGTTCGTCGCTTTATGACAGAAGTCTGAGGCCGTGAAGTCTGCATCAGGATGCACCCCGCCTATGAGGTGGTGGGGTACGCCATTGCACTCTTCTTCTGTTACTTTGTTCGTCATTATGCTCAGACCGTCGTACACCTGCATTTTGTCCGAATTCACGACTTCGCCATCGAATTGGATGGCCAGGTCGATTGCTAGCTTTGACTTGCCTGTGCCCGTTGAGCCTAACACAAAGACGACCACTTTGTCCTTCCTTCTATGGGCGATAGTGGGTTCGCTGTACCGGAAAGGGTGGCCGTATATGTAATCATTCTTATCATGACGGACAAGCTTTTTCACCAGTTCTTTGCGACCGCTGATTTGAGGCAGTCTTGCTAAGTAAGTCGATGTTGTTGGAAGTACTTCCATTTCGATTAGAAATTTAGCTAATGGATGTGGAAGCAAACCAAGCAGCTACACTCTTATATATTAGACATAAAAGGGTTGGCGGTATATATATACACATAGGAGAGTGTGGCTGATAGAGAAGAGAATCGAATCAATCATTAGAAACTGTATTATAAATTTAACAACAATTAAATAATTTATCATAAAATGTTATAATGGTTGACAATCTGTGTACCATAAACAAGTCGAAAGAAAGGATAGTGGATGCAGCAAATTATTTTCGATGTGAGAGCTAGGGTCTCCATAAAAGTCCAACGAAAAGCTTAACAGGTCAAAAGATGGTATAAAGCAGCCTGAAATTCATATTCTATGTCTTATAAAGTGACAAGCATGCAAATAATTTTGATTTGGATTTTATATACACACTTAGTTGTTTTACTTGAACTTATAATAAGTTTGTTAGTACTGAGTGGTACTCTTTGCAAAATAATAGGCTTTAATGCTACATGTAGATATTCATGATTACCCTTATAAAAGCAATTCCTATCATGTCATGCATTTCTTATAGCATATGGAAAGGGAAAACTCCAAATAATGCAGGCTTATTATAATATGATGATCATAGGTTAACAACAAGACAACTAATAGTTAGTTAATAGCATACAAAGTACATAAGAAGACCATTCAGACTACTGAAAAAATCAAGACTGTAAAGACTGTCTAGGCAAACTGATCTAATCTGCACGCAATTAAGTTACAATTCTATCAACAACTCAGCTAATTCGCTGTGCAAATTGATCGATCTTGGCCAGGATTGATGGTGAAAAAAGTTCCATATGCTCAGATAGTATTATTCTTCCATAAATTACATTACTTTTTATAGATACAACATGAAGCATCTTAATTAGGGACTAACATTGGTCATTGCCCTTTCCAAGCTTCAATAGTCTCTTAGTCAAGGTTAAAGAAGAAGAGGTTAGTGGTCTGGTCCCTACTAACATTATATAAAAAAAATGATATGTTGTAGTTTTATTTATTATTCCCCCTCTAACCATTATTCAAATATATCAAATGTCTTGGCATGTCCTGCCTATATAAAAAAAATGTGTGAAAGTAATATTTATTCTTTTGCAGTAAACCTATGTTAGAATATTATAATCATGCACAAGAAAAAGATATGATCTAAGAGGCAAACTACAGTACTGTTCAGTATATTAAACTCGTCTTAAACATGCACGATTTATAATTCATGATAAAAGTAAATCTACCTATGCAATAGCTGCACAAACCTTAAACTTCTACTGATGTCTATGGTTCGAAGAATTTTGGTTCAACAGATAATTCGTGATGTCACAAAATCAATTCTAATTGCGCTCCACTTGTTACAATGTTAAAAAGAAACATAACTATACATTGGTAAATATATAGTGGGGAAGAAGTATTGCTCTATCCACATTCTAGGATTGATCAGTACATTTTAATAGGGATCGCCATGATCTGACCCTAACAAATAATTAACATGTAAGACAAATGGTGGATTAAGTTCAAGATTCTAATTTCGCTAGGTAGATAGGAACTTTATGTCTTGGAATGATCAGTAAGTTTCAAGTCTAATCAAATATTGGTGAGTTTATTCGAATTCCTCCATCACTACTTAAGCCGTACTTGTAGCTGCCCACGTTGTTTTTGTTTTCATCTACTTAAGTTATTGTTGAACAAAGACATACACATATTATCTCTATAATAAATTATAGGTAAATTACTCCACTTAGAATTAGAATTTTCTTATCCTTGAATTAAGAAAAGCTAAAGAACAAAGAAAGTGGAGTTTGTGAGGCCTCTGTTGCTAATGGATACACTGTTTCTCATCTAACACTGAGATAAATATTTTCTTCTTCTCAAGATAGATAGTTCTGCACTAGGTAAGCTAAAAATTTCTTTTGTATCGCATTTCTCTACTTTCATCTGTGTGAACCACATATCACACTTGATGTAAAGCTGTTACTGTTAGAATTTCCCAGGCCAAAACATCTCTCCCTTGATAACTTGATATTTAACTATTAAACGATCATTAGTTTTGCATACCGCCCATACATATAGTATGCATATGCGCGCCTTTATTCATACATACACATGCTCGTATACATATATATAGAACTAGGACAATCACGTTTATGTGGCCCTGTCCTTAGACCCTAATTTCAAACACAGATTTTTCTTCTTTAAATATTTATTATTTCTAGGTCAGTCAACGGATATTTTCGAGTGGTTGGACGTTTGGTTATTTACTGGGAGATTGTCGGTTCGAGTCCTAGGTTTGGCAAATATTTTTCCACTATTTTTCAATTGAAACTTAAGCTGCCTAGGGCAGCCCGCCTAGTTAAGCCGGCCCTGTATCTGCATCAGTATCCGCGGATACCGACCGATATTGTATAGTTATCTTATCTGCTAACAATCAATAAATCAAGAAACATAAATCGAAAATTTTGATTGAACATAATTTTTTTTCAATCATATTTATTATAAAAATATGCAAAATCAACAAATATTATGATGATAAATAGTTTTGAACCGTTAATCTGCATTAAATGCATATAATATAAACTGTTAAGTCAATAAAACAACGAATACATATCTTTCATTTTATAAAATAAGCTATAACCTTGACAAAAACCGGATGAGAAATTTTCGGATGTGGGTTTCTTACTATCCGCATCCGCATTCGTTTTTTCAGATATCGAGTATTTATCTGTTTTTTGGATATGTCTACGGATGAATTTCAAATTTTTTGGGTATCCATTAACAACCTTAGTTATTTTTCTCTTTTATGCATCATATTATTAATTAAATACAGACTTTTAGTTGAAACTAAGACAATAAGACTATACGCTAAATAAATATAATGGACTACCTATCTTAGTTCATACATACGTGTACATTTCCAAACTAAGGTAGTTTCTCTCAAGTTGTTGACTGTAGGAATCCGAACCACTTTGATGAGCATACAGCATTAATAAATTTTGATACTCACCTACTTTAAACTAACTTAACACAGCTAATATATTTATTTAATCTTCATCAATTAAGGAGGAAGATCTAGTGATTCTACAACACACTTGAATTTTTGTTACATGGTTGACTAAGAGCTCGAGCGCCATATTTTTAAAGAAGATCCAATGTTTATAAAATGACTAATTCAATAACCAATTTAGACATGCCCAATCATCTACATAGTAATTTTCAGGAAATTAAGATTTATGGGCAACCAACTATACAGTATTAAAAGGAATTTTCAGGAAGCGGCTACGACAGATCAATTATTTACTTGCAGAATTTAATGGTAGGAACACTCAATACTAATATGTTCTCATCCATCATGAGTTACCTCTTATAGGAATATCTATGTACTTCAGTAAGAAGCTTATACCAAGCACATATTAAGGCCTTGTACGCTATTTCGCTCTTTTTAGTATTTACAAAATATACTTCTGTCCAGTTTACGTTGTAGGACCAATATGCTTACATTTGTGGCAAATTTTCATTATAGATACGAAAGAGAAAAACTTATTTCAACTTTGTGCCTTGATCAAAATTTATTACAAAAATATGTTTCTCTTTAATACATCTATTTTTATAAATAGTTTTGAACGATGTTTAAAGTAGAAATAATTTTTTTTCTCAGGCCTAAATGAAAATTTGTCCAAAATTTGTCCATCCCTCGTGAACCAAAAATAACTGTTAAATTTACATGAAATTAATATCCTAATAAAAAAGATTTCCCCACCGTATCTTCCTTATTTAAACATATTAACCTTTCATCGTCACTGTCACAGGCACATGCATGAACAAATTAATAAGTCACACTAACGTAATCTATGGCTTAAAGGAATATGTGTGACCAGGGAAGTGGATAGTAGCCATAAAGTTCCAACTATAGGCTGGATACAACACCTTATGGTACATTTGTTCTACATTTTAGATCTATGGTGACAATAAAACATCAGAGTACATAAGGAGGTCACAATCGAAAATGAGGTCAACCAATGAGCACGTACAAGTTGGACGAAGACATTGAATCAGGTTCCATTCAAATACGAAAAGATAAGGAATTTGGGTCAGTAATTCCAAAAACATTAGGAATCGAAACTATAAAGAAAGATAGCTTCACAAATAGTAGTATCCTTTTGGCCATTTGTTCTATCATTTTTTCTTGTAAAGGAATTCATTCATGAATTGACTCGATCAAATTTTGATGGATTTGTCACTATGGATGACAACAAGACATATAGAACTTTTATTTATCTCTTTTTTTGCAGAAAAAGAAATCACAATAAATACATATAAAAGTTATACAAACAAGGAATCATATATTTACGATTCTGTCAGCCCATTCAAATTACAAAAGATTATGCCTGTAATAGGCCAAACAACCAATAGTTTGCAAATACCAACGTGTAGCTTAAATATTTTTCGTGCAAATTAAAAGGATGCCTCTGCAATATCCAAAATACCGATGACATTTGATTACTAGCTTAACTTTTGTGACATAAGGAGTGATATAATCAATTATTTGTCTGCCTCCTGTATGAAGGCTAATTCTATTCAAACATCATAAATTACTTTACATACGCCATTATCTTATGGAAAAATAACAACAAAAGCACCCATTTATTTCAATAATTTTTATTTTGAAGTTTCTATGTTAGGTTTTTAGTTCAAAATTTCACATTCAAACTAATTTAAATATCAGTTTTTTACAATTTTAAATTTTTACAATTTACATTCAAAGTTAAACTCAAATTCTAACTTAAAATCATATTCCAAGTCAACGTTAGAAATTTAACATAAGAATATATTTTCATTTAAAATTAGAACTTATCCCGGCTTAGGATTAGATTTTAATTTAAAGTTTAAAATTAATTTTCAAATTAAAGATTAAATGCAAAACTTGTACATGTATTCTTAATTTGATTCATTATCAAATTCATCTCCCCTTAAAATAATATTGATATACCATAATCATTAAATTTTAAATTGTATTCATACCTAAATTCAAAAATTGTAATCAGTGTACAAAAGAGCCCTACTAATTGGTGGAATGATTGAGAATGTGTTTTTATAAGCTAGTTAATCCAAAACTAAAAATTAGAATCTCCAAATTTAAGTAGGAAATTTATAATTTATGAGTTTATTAATGGAAGAGAAAGAGAGAGGGAGAGGGAGACGGATTTAGTGTCTTACTTTAATCTAAAATAAGAATAATTTTGTAATATGGATGGTGTACAGTGAATAAAAAGTAGTGTATATGATTTTGAAAATTTTCTTGATGTATGTAAAGTAATTTATGGTGTATGAATAGAATGTGCCCCTTTATGAGTTTAAAATCCTCTTATTTGCATCGTATAACTAGAATGTTCTAAATTACATTCCACTAAATGGTTGTTTGTTCTGGTCGTAACCAATATGTAATGGTCAGCATTTATGTTATTAAAATGACCACCTATAATGATAATAGGCGACCATAGTAAAATTTTGTTAAAGGGGAATGATATATCATTGTACATGTTGTTACGAGTTCGAATTATGATCGTGACTAAAGTACATCTTTATGATAAGAATTGTTACATAAATAAGTTCATGACTCAAATTCCACATCTGCCATTTATTTTGTTTTATTTCTTAAAATGAAATGGTTTTTAATGTACGGCTTCAGAATCAAACCCAAAACCTCTAACAGGAACCAAATCCAGAAGCTTAACCACTCAAGGGAAGTAATCATTGTCAACCGTTGTCAAAACATGTTTTTTTTTTTTTGAAAACCCAGGAGAACCCGACGGGCCGGTAAACTCCTGAGGAGGGAATAGTAAAGCCGTCCGCTGATTCAAGCCTCCATACCCCCGGGTAAATTTATGTAGGATAGGGAAGCGCGTGGTAGGAATCAAACTTGGGTCTTTTTACCAGAACCCAAGCCTCCTTTCCACTGCGCCGCACCCGCGGACTAAAAAAAAATAAATGTTTTTGTTTTCTATCTTTTCAAAATATTAATTATTTAATATTCTCAATATCATTAAATACGTTGTTTAAAATATTTATTCTTTACGATTTTTTTTTACATTTATACATGTAATATTTTAGTTATACGGCTCTCTATCTTCAAGAACACTAATTGTTTGTTTAAAAACATATATTTTTACTTAACCTTGATTAAAAAACAATTTTTAATTTTTTTGACATTATGCTTTTTTTTAATAAAAAGAAGCACAAAAGTCACTTCAACATATAATCATGATGTACCATTATCATACTATTTTTACTTAATATTTCATGAAAAACTAAACTTTGAAATCTTAAAATTATATTTTTTTTATCCAGCTTTGCGATCAAGTCATATCTGGACGAATCAGAACGGTCGTGTTGTCGGTAGCAAACCAGAGATTCAGAACGATGACTCAAAAATTCAAATCCCAAGTGAAGTTCAAAGATATAGCTATAAGCATGTCAAAAACCTATGAAGATAACCTACATGCCAAGGTGCTTCAGATGGCTAAAGTGAAGATAACAAAATCCAAGACTAAGACTTTGATCGGTACCGATTTTAACGCCTTGGTTCGGTACCGATCCAAGAGTTGCTCAGAATCAATACAATCTCAAGTCCATTGAAGACTATGATAAATACAAGCGATATGATCATAAAAGCCTAGTTAAGATGGAAACCATGTCAATCTATTCAAGTCACATAGAAAAATCAATTCGAACAATCTAAGTATCCTTGGTTCGTCACCGGTCCAAGAGAACAACTCATAAGTGCATGAAACTGGCATCAAGTTGGTCTGGGTCGTCATCAATCCATACCCTTAATTTCAAGAAGCAAAGAACCAAGTCAATGACAGTAGAAACTCAAGTAGCTACCGAACTATAGTGTTTAGGTTAGTACCGATCCCTGATACAACTTTTGATTTGACCACGATCTTTTCAAGCAACTTTCTTTAGGACGTGGAGAACGTAATGGAGACAAATCCATTGATCTTCATCTATAAATAAGGTACAAGAGGCAGCATTTGGGAATTTTTTTGCCGCATTCTAAATTTGTGTGCTGTTACTGTAATTTTTTGGATTGCCATCGATCCATTGACCATCGTTTCATAAGATCTAACTTGTAAAAATATTGTAGAATCGTTAACAAAGCTTGAGTGAACGTAGGTCAGTGTTTAGCTGAACCACTAAAAATTGTTGTGTTTTCTTCTCACTCGTTTTCATTTAATTTTATCATTACAAATTTCTAGGGTGTTTTTGCCAACTATTGGCGTAAACGTATAAAAAATAAATGATATTTCTTTTTTGACCTGGAAATCTTGTAAAGTTTAATATTAGTTAAACAATTTGCAAAATATTGAACTTAATCAATTTCAAAGTTATTTCAAACTATATGTTTCTTATATCATTATTTTAGAAAATAAAAAATAATCAACATTAAATAATGTAAATTTTATTTTTGATTGTTTTCTACTAATAAGTATTTCATAATACTTTAATAAACTTCAAAAAAAATTATGACTTGATTCCTTTATTATATTTTAGAGTGATTAATTATATTTTGTATAAATAAAAGCTGTAAGTTTTCAAAAAAACCTTATATTCAATTATAAATTATTTAGTTATATCTAAAATACGATATGTTCCACAACCATCGTCAACTATACATATTTATATTGTTAATATGCTAAATATGGATATTGATAACAACTATATAAATATATTGCTACTAACTTTTCTCTAGTTGTGCAAAAACTTCAGACAAATTATGGAGATACGGAAATATTGAAGCAACCGGTACAATAGTCGGTGAAATCATACGGTGCAGAGAGGAATATGATGAGACTGTGAATTCCGCCATTTTCACGTAGAAATTTGCTTCCTTTCACATGTAGGAGCTGGTCTTTGTAGCAAAACTTATGGAGATATTTTAATATACAAGATACTCAATAAATGAAATCAAGAAAATGAAAGATATACATGAAGAATGGAATCAAGTAAATAAAAGATATATTTGACTCAAGACAAAGGAAACACAAACACTTTAAAGACAAAGATACAAGAAGTGTTCTGTAAGTCTGTTGAGTCTTAGAATTTCTATTATAGAATCTATAGAATTTTTTTTGAAAATTTTCTTTCGTTTAACTCAAATTCATCTCTAACTTCTTCAAATAGCCCTACACTCTGAGTTCTAAACCATTGAAGTCTCTATTGAATTTTTTAAAAAGAATTCAAAATTCACCGGTATGTCAACATATCATTTTGGTCTATGTCGACAAAGAGGCGGTTTTTTGGTTTTTTAAATTTAGATGAAAGATTTTTGAAATCACCTCTTAATCAACAGACGCATCGTTTCATCTTCTATTGAAGGAGGACAGGAAAACTCCTTAATACACTTCCACTTTCATAGCAAATCCACGTGCATTCACTCATATTCTTCCAAGATTTGCAAACCAAAGAGATTAGAGAGCTTTTTCTTGAATTCTCAATCATTCTCTCCCTCTCTCTGATCTCGTCTTATTCCTCGCTGATTTCGAAGATGCTACTATTGGAGATCTGTATGATCATTATACTGAAACTCCAAGATTTTGTATTGAAGATACACTAACTTGTCACTACTTTACTATTGCAAAGAAAATGTGTTCTTGCCGCTTATAGAAAGTCAAGAAGAAATATGCATCTTACCAACCGTGGAAAATTTAAGATTATAAAAGTATTCTTGCCACCTGTGGAAAGCAATGAGTGATTGTGAAATTTTGTACGGGAAGTGTCAGGCTAAATATAGATTGGGTATCCGAACCAATATAAAAATTCAAGATGTCTTCTTCTCTTTACTTTTACTTTTATCTACATTTATTATTATCTGTTTGTGCTTTTGATTCTATTACTCTTTTAAGTAGATAATTTTCAAAATTGCAAGTAAATTTTTAAACAGTTGACATACACTATTCACTTCTCCTCTAGTGTATTAGTGACAATAAGATCCATACCGCATAAATGTGTTTGGATATTCCATGGGTAACAAAGCACGCTGTTTTTAAAAGATTCATAATCTAAATTTTGAAAGGATAAATGATCGATGGTACTAGTAATACACTTTTTAGCACTTTTGTAGAGGTCAATCTCCTGCCAGGCCACCACTTTTTAACTGTAATAATTACGCTTATTGGTCTTATAGAATGAAAATATATTTACAGTCACATAGATTAAATATTTGGAATATAACAACAAAATGAATACACTGAGCTACAAACGGATTACACACAAATGGACCACTGAAGAAAAGAAACGAGCGCTCAACAATTCAAAGTCTATAAGTTTTCTATTGCGTACCTTGGATAAAATGAGTATATCATAGTGTTAGTCTGTAAAAGTGCATATGAAATTTGAAGGACTCTACAAGTTACACATAAAGAAACAACTAAAAGTTACATAGACCAAAATATCGATATTGACTAATCAATTTTGAAATTTTAAAGTTAAACAAAATGAGCCAATATTCGATATTTATGCTAAATTTCAAGATATTTTACATGCACTAGTATCACTAGGAAAACCTTTTTAGAGAGGAACGTGTCAAAAAGATCTTAAATTAACTTAATAGTGGATAAAATGAAAAATCATGGCTATAAAAGAATCAAATGATATTAGTACTATGAAAATGGAAGAACTTGTTGGAAATCTTATGTTATATAAGTGTAGTTACAAACAATAAGAGACAACCATGCAAATGAGAAAAAGTCATTGGCATTCAAAAAATACAAGTGAAATCATGATTCAAATAATGATGATGATAAGAAAATCAGTTTCATGATCAGGAATTTAAAGAAATTTTTGAAATTTAAGAAAATGAACAAATTTCAATAAATGTCAAGTATACAGATAATTTCGAAAACGAAAATGTTGTAAGTGCTTTGAATGTGACAAAACTAATCATTTGAAAATGGATTGTCCTACCCTGGAGAAATTATTCTTCAAATAATGTTACATTCAATAAGAAAAGGAACAAGCTTTCAATGCTACATGTGATGATTCAGATATATCGTCAAGTGAAAATGAGCCGGAAACAAAAATGCCAAAATGTGTTTAATGGCAAACGATGACTAGATATGAGATTGTAAAGAAATCATGACTATTTTAAATGACACGTATAAAGGTTATAAAATACTTAGCAATTTTTTTTAGCAAAAATAGACAAACTAAAAATGGTTAATGAAATGTTAAATGATAAAAAACAATGTCTAGAAGATGATATTGAAAGACTCAAAAGTATACGATAAAAATGATCTAAAATCGAAAAGTTGTGAAAAACTTGAAAGTGAGAATGAATCCTTAAATTAAAGAATATTTCATGAAATCTGAGTAATTTGTCTTAATAACTAAAACTACATCACTAGACAATGTTATTCTTAACTGTAATAAGGACATCGATAAAATAAAAACAAATGTTGATAAATTTAATAAAGATAAAGTAAATGTAGATAACTTATTATTTTCATCAAAGCGTTCAAATAATACACATGGAACTAGATACATCATAAAGCCTAAATTAAAGAAAAATAGTACTCGGTACTAAATTTGTTAAGGCTACCAAGTTCAAACCTAAACCTAGAAAGTTAAAATTGAATCCCGTGCATAAATTTATTAATACATGGATTCTAAAAGTTTAGACGATGATAAAAAAGAAGAATATATAAATAATTTGATTAATAAAGTTCTTTTATGTAAAAACTATATTTTTAAAGCATATACACACTCTTTGTAGGTTGGTTATAACCTTATGAATCTTAAATAAAACAAGTTGTTAATGTGTATATTTTATATTTTTCAAGTATCTGATAATGCGATAGATATTAAAAAGAAGAAATAGATTTTGGACAACAGAGGTTCAAAATATTAAAGTACTAAAACGTGAAAAGTGTACACAACGTGTTATTTTGCTCGTGAGGCGAGGCGTAAGCCTCAAAATGATGAGGCGTGTGTTTTTCTAGTAAACATTGAGGCATAAGTTATTATATTTTAGTTAATATTATTGATCAATACATAAAAGTTAACGGTTAATCAAAAATTGTCAATGTATACAATATAAACACTTAATTTTAAAGAGTTCAACCCTAATGATTCTTTTTTATTCATTCATAAAACTATGAAAATAAATTTAACCACTTGATAACATACATACATACGATTCAATCTTTTGAAGAGTTCGTATTCATTTTTCAGCTCCACAATGGTATGTATATTTTTCTTCTTCTGTTTGTCTTCACTTTTATTCTATATTTCAAAATGATCTTTGATCGATTCTACTAAAATCGATTTCAATTACATGTAGTAGAAAATAATCCAAGTTATTATTTTATTTATTTTTCTTTTATCCAATCAAATCAACAACAACAATTACTAAGCCATTATTCTCAAACAAGTTGGAGTCGGCTAGAGATGGAACCCAAAACTAAATGACAAAGTCAATTTAAAAGTAATAACAATAACAAAAATAATAATAATAAATAATGATAGTAATAATAAAATAAAGTAAAATAATTAAACAATTAACAATAATAACAATAAATAAGTGAAGAAAAAGTAAAATTAAAATTAAAATATATAAAAATTAAAAAAAAACATGATAATAATAATAATACTAGTAATAATGGTAACAGTAGTAATAGGGACTGAAGACCAAACACTGCATCTTAAATTCCTATTCAGTATTCTTATAATCTAAAACTTATCACACTACTCCTAAATCAACCCTAAGCGCAAGAAAAAAAATCATGGTTCTAGTATGTGGATTGTTAACTTCCACGCGCTCTTGTCCGAGACCGCCTCTTCAGATATATTCCAATCTTTCAAGTCCCTTTCTACTAATTCCTTCGATGTCAAGCTTGTTCGGCCTCTACCTCTTTTTGAGCATTCGATGGGGCCTATAATTCCGACGCGTGCACACATGCATCGGGAGGCCTCCGTTGGAGATATCCAAACCATCTTAAACGGTGTTTAACTAGCTTCTCTTCAATTGGTGCAACTTCAATTTTGTCGCGTATATCATTTCTAATCTGGTCTTGTCTTGTATGACCACAGCTCCACCGTAACATACGCATCTCTACCACAATTATCTTCTGAACATGATGTCTTTTAGTATACACTGTACAACATCGCATGTCTGACTACCGTTCTGTAGAATTTTCCTTTAAGCTTTTGTGGGACTTTCCTGACGCAGAGAATGTCAGACATTAGTTGTCATTTTACCCATCCCGCTCAAATTCTAAAACTAACAACTTCATCAATCTCACCATCATACTGCAACATTAATCCTAAATATCGAAAGGATTCCTTCTTGGGCACTACTTGTCTAACCAGCATGACATCCCTATTCTCTGACTTGACACCGCTGAACTCGCACTTCATACACTGTTTTAGTTCTACTAAGCCTGCAATCCTTGGATTCTAAATTCTGCCTCCACTGTTTCAATTGTATATCTACCTCTATCATACTTTCGTCAATTAGCACAACATCATCAGCAAAGAGCATACACAAAGGAATCCCACCTTATATACCTTTCTAACCTCATCCATCACCACGTTAAAAATGTAGGAGCTCAAAGCTGACCCTTGATGTAAGTATGTTAATGGGAAAGTCACTGGTTTCACCATCACATGCTCTGACACTAATTACAACATAATTGTACATATCCTTATATAGGTAATGTACTTTATTGGAACTCTCTTCTTTTCCAGAGCCCACTACCTAACCTTTCTTGGTATTTTGTTATAAGTTTTCTCCAAATCAATAAATACCATGTATAAATGCTTCTTTTGCTCCCTAAATCTCTCAATAAGTTATCTTATCAAAAAAATCGCCTTTGTGGTCGACCTACCAGGCATGAAACTAAAATGGTTTTTTGAAATACTTGTCATCCTTCTTAATCGATATTCAATGACCCTCTTCCAAAGCTTCATTGTATGACTCATAAGCTTAATTCCTCTGTAGTTTGTGCAACTTTAAATATTTCCTTTATTCTTTAAAATGAAACTAATATGCATCTTCTCTACTCATCTGGCATCTTATTTGATTTGAAAATATTATTGAACAACTTAGCCAATTAGGCTATCCTTACATATTCAAGGCATCTCCACATCTCATTGGAGTGTCATCAGACCCAACATCTTGCCAGCTTTCATCCTTTTTAGCAAAGGCTTTACCTCGGACCCTTAAATTCTCCAAACAAAATTTCTACCGGTGTCATCAAAAGAGTTGTCCAGCTCCAGCGTATGTTATCGCCTTTTTCATTGAATAGCTTGTCGAAGTATTCTCTCCATCTATTTTTTATCTCATCTCCATTCACTAAAAGTCTATTATTCTCATCTTTGATGCATTTAACTCGGTTGAAGTCTCTCGTCTTCCTCTCGCAAAGCTTAGCTATTTTATGCACGTTTTTCACCCTCTTTTATACTTAGCTTTTGATATAGATCTTCATACATCCAACCTTGCTTCACTCACCACTCTCTTTGCGTTCTTCTTTGCCACTTTGTACTTTTGCATGTTGTCCTCGCTCATGTGATGATGCAAGCATTTATAACATTTCTTCTCTTTGATAGCCTTTTGTACATCACCATTCCACCACCATGAATTTTTAGGTTCATGTCTATTTCCCTTTGTTACCCCAAAGTCAAACAACTCGGGTATCTACTTTCCGGATGCATGTTGTTATCTCATCCTACACATCATTTGTTTCTCCTTCCATATTTTATGCCCCTTCTACATCACTCTATCCTTAAACATCCATGAAGCATCTACTTTGAGCTTTCACCATTTCATCTGACTAATTTTGGCTCCTTTATCCTGTCGAACATGTATCCGAAGACGAAACTCATATAACAAAAGATGATGTTGTGAGATGACACATTCTTCAAGTACAACCTTACGATCTACACAAACTCGTTTGTCGTCTCTTCTAGTAAGGACAAAGTCAATCTAGCTAGAGTGTTAGTGAAAATAACTAAACGTGATTGTTTCTTTCTAAAGAAGGTATTAGCTATCATGAGGTCGCAAATAATAGTAAAATTCAATATTTCTTCTCCTTGGTTCCTATCGACATATCCAAAACCACCATGCACTCTCTCAAACCCCCTACTAATTGTACCAACATGACCGTTGAAATCTCCTCCTATGAAAAGTTTCTCGCTACTAGGCACATCTCTAACCATGACATCTAGCTCTTCCCAAAAATTCCTCTTGACGGCTTCACATAGGCCTACTTGTGGGGCATAGGCACTAACGACGTTCAAAATCATATCACCAACTACCATCTTGACTAGGATGATCATGTCCCATTGTCTCCTTATGTCGACCACTCGGTTTTTAAGATTCTTGTCAATTATGATGCATACCCCATTCTTGTTACGTTCTTTTCTCATGTATCATAACTTGAAACCTATGTTCTCCAACTTCTTCGCCTTTTGGCCCATCCATTTAGTCTCCTAAATGCATAAGATATTTACACGTCTCCTAGTCATAGTATCAACTATCTATTATAACTTTCTCCTTAAGGAACCTACATTCCAACTACCTAATCGAATCCTACTTTCATCAACTAGTTTCCTTGTCCCTCGCACCCGCCGAGTATAGTGCGAAGACCTTTGCTCATTTATCACTACATCGAGGCGTCGATATAGCGATAAATGAGGGAGTGACGATCCAGCCTTTGCATATTTATCACCATACTCGAGCCTTGATATGGCGCGCCACTAAGGGATTGGTGATCCAACCCTTGCTTATTTATCACTATACTTGAGCCTCGATATGGCACGTCACTAAGAGGGTTACGTGCCAACGAAATACGATATGATTCCATTTCCATAGGAGAGACTATGATTTTTATGTTGGCTCGCCAAGTCTACCACAACCCTCCTCATTTATCCTAGCTTAGGACAGGCTGCATAGAAACCTACACAAACGGAGTTATTTGGAGATTCAGTGATGTCTATTCAGAAATTTTCTTTAAATGGCAATGAAAATCTGTTACGTAGCTCTCAATCGTTTTTTTAAAATCAATCTTACTTACTCATATCGATATTGAAATTGAAAAGTAAAAAACATTAACTTTCCTTTTCTTTAAAATTGATCTTTTTTTGTTTTCCATCAAAAATTGAAGTTTAATAACTTTTGTTAATGTCAATGTTTACAATTAGGGGTAAAAAATATTGGTCGTGCACCTCAATAGTTTGAGGGGTACACTTTGTATGCTTCGTATGCCTCAAGTTGTTGAGACGTAAGCCTTAGAGGGAAAAGCCATTTGGAGAAGCCTCAAGGCGTTTTATCTTCCATTTCCTCAAGACGTTCCTCGAAGCGAGAATCGAGGTAGGTTTTTTTCAAAACAATGCAAAATATATGATGGGAAATCCACAAATACCGAGCAACATTATATACAAAGACGGTGGAACCGTGAATTGCGAGAATAATCCAAAAGGATATGTATTGACATGACAACGTTGATAACTTTAAAACTACTTTTATTTCTAATGTTTTGCTTATTAAAATTTTAAAATGTAATTTATTAAGTATAAGTCAATTATGTGATAAAGGTTTTAAAATTAGGTTTGAAAAAGATAATTATTTTATATTAGATCATGATTTTAAAACTATTTTTGAAAGTATAAGAAAAATAAATATATATTTCAAATGTGAAAATTTCTCACAATGATGACTTATGTCTTATGGCTGACACAAATGATCCTTGGATTTGACTTAAACATTTTGGACACTTAAATTTCAAATATTTGTCTAAAGTTGTGGATTTATTTCCTAAATTAAAACATTGACCATGGCTTTATATAGGAATTAGTTCGGTATTAGTACCCAATATCATTTCTTTCTAGAAATAAGAAATTCAAAATTTATTTATTCCTAGAATAAGCAGATTGTATAGATTTTTTATTCTTCTAGGTTGTATATATATTCCCTCATTTGAGAAAATAAAATACACAACAACTATTCTAAAATTCACATGGTATCGGAGCCATAATCCTCCTAGGGTTTCTTTCTTTTTACTTTCTTCTATGTGCGTTCTTTTTTTTCTACCATGGTTAAAGACAACCCCATCTCAGAGGTAACCTCTAAGTCGTCCTCATCAGATCAGTCGCCTTCTACTCAACTTAAGGCCCTTTAGAAGCTTCTAAGTCAGTCCACCATCAACCGACTGCTACTTAGGGTACAGAAATGTTTGCCATGAGAGATAATAAATCAGTAGCTTGTTTCGTCAATAAAAGAACTACTAAACCTTGGATTCTTGACTCTTGCGCTTCAGATCATATGATTGGAGATGCATCTATTTTTTCTAAGTTTCACACAAGTACTGGAAATCATACCATTAAAATTGCAGATGACACTCTCTAACGTTGAGGGTTCGGGTTCAGTCATAATAAATAAGGACCCAACTCTCACATCTGTTCTCTATGTGCTAAAGTGGATTGTAATTTACTTTCTATTGGTAAATTTACTCGTGATCACCATTGTGTGACTAAATTTTTCTCAAATCTTTGTGTATTTCAGGACTTGGATTCGGGGATGAGGATTGGCAACGCTAAGATGTGTTATGGCATTATCATCTTGGTCATCCAAATTTTTTGTATTTGTCAAAAGTGCTTCCTTTTTTTTAATAAAACCCAAACTCTTTTTGCCATGAAATCCGTCGGTTTGCAAAATACACTCACAGTAGTTATTCTAAATTAACATATAAACCATCCAAACCTTTTCCATTGATTCATAGTGATGTATGGGGACCTTCACATGTAAACATTATAATTGGGAAACGATTGGTTTATATTGTTTATAGATAATCACACTAGATTGACTTGAGTGTTTCTTATGAAAAATAAATCAAAAGTGAGTAAGATTTTTCAGCGTTTTCGTTCTATGATTCAAATTCGGTTTCAAACTAAGATTCAAATTCTCAAAACTGACAATGCCAAAGAATTTGTTAATTCTATCCTTGGTCCCTATTTGATACAATAGGGCATCATTCACTTAAGTTCTTGTGTTGACACTCCTTAACAAAATGGAATTGCTGAAAGCAAAAATCGTCCTCTTCTTGAAGTTGCTTGATCTCTCATGTTCCTAAAATTTTCTGGGGTGATGCACTTCTTATTGCTTCCTATCTCATCAATCGAATGTCATCTGAAGTCCTACAATTTCAAACTCTTTGTCAAACTCTCTTCCAACTCTTTCCTCATACAAGGTTCATTAGTTTTGTTGATCTTAAAATCTTTGGCTGTACCATTTTTGTCCATCTCTATTTGAAACATCGTAGTAAGTTAGACCCTAAATCAATCAAATGCATCTTTATTTGTTATTCATCTCATTAAAAGGGTTATAAGTGTTATTCTCCTACTACTCGAAAAACCTATAAATCTATGAATGTCACCTTTTTCGAAAAAACTGCTTACTACAAGTCTGAGATTCAGGGGGAGTATGTAAGTGAATCTCATCTTTAGGATAGTATTCTAGGTGCTCATACTCCACATTTTGTTCAATCTTCCAGTCCAGTCATGGAAAATCCATCCACTTCTTCAGGTACTCATACTCCACCATTTGTTCAATCTTCTAATCTAGTCATGGACTTCTCCAGGTACTAATACTCATACTCCATCTTTTGTTCAATCTTCCAATCCAGTCATGAAAATTCCATCCACTACTCCAGTAATGGAAAATTAAGGTCCATGTAATCCTTTCCAAATCATAAAAATCAATTTGATAAATCATCTGGGCTACCTATGACTATTGACTCTCAACCAGAACCTAAAGAGCTTCGTGTCTACCAAAGAAGGAAAATCAATTTGGTAATTCATTTAGGCCACCTATGACTATTGGTTCTCAACCAGAACCAAAAGAGCTTCGTGTCTACCAAAGAAGGAAAAAATTCTTGAGAAAGAATTAAAAAACCAAATACATCTCAAAGACCACCATGAATCGAAACTAGATCCACATCCTCCAGAAATACATTCAGGTTTGAGTAGTCCTAGTCATGATAATGTTACTCATATAAATGATGATCTGTCTATTGCTTTGAGAAGGGAGTTTGTACTTGTACTAAACATCCCTTGGCAACTTTCTGTCCTATAAAATCTTATCTCCATCCTATTAGGCATTTGTCTCTATTCTTGATAGTGTACAAATTCCTCATACAATCCAGGAGGCGTTGACTGGTCCTAGTTGGAAAAAGGCAGTACAAGGTGAGATCAATGCTTTGGTGAAGAATGGTACTTGGGAAATTACAAATTACCTACTGGGAAGAGACCCGTAAGATGAAAGTGGGTATTCACCATCAAACATAAAGAAGATGGTAGCATTGAAAGGTTTAAAGCTGGCCAAATTTCTAAGGGTTTCACTTAGTCTTACGAGATAGATTATCAAGAGGCATTTGCATCCGTTGCTAAATTCAACACCATATATGTTCTATTCTCTCTTGCTGCAAATGGAGATTGGCCATTGTACCAACTAGATGTTAAGAATGCTTTCTTGAATGGTGATCTAGAAGAAGTCTATATGGCATCTACTCTCGAGAATTCATCTAACCAGGTAAAGTATGCAGACTCAAAAAATCTCTATATGGCCTTAAGCAATCTCCACGTGCATGGTTTGGAAAATTCACTAAATCAATCATTCAGAATGGCTATACTCAATGCTGGGCAGATCACATATTGTTTGTCAAACTCTCATCAGATAAAAGGATAGCTATCCTTATTGTTTATGTTGATGATATAATACTGACAGACAATTACAGGGAGGAACTGGAAAGGTTGAGAAGTTCTTATCAAAGAATTTGTGATTAAAGATCTCAGGTGTCTTAGATATTTTCTTAGCATGGAAATTGCACGATCAAGACATGGCATTTTTGTCTCTCAACGTAAGTATGTTCTAGACTTACTCAAGGAACAGGAATGCTTGGTTGTAAACTGGCCTCAACTCCAACGGATTCGAACAAGAAAATTGGCTTAGCGATAGGTAAGACATATGTGAACAGGAGGAGATATCAACGGCTAGTTGGGTGTCTTATTTATTTATCTCACACTAAACCTGACATTAGTTTCATGTTAGTGTGGTGAGTCAATACATGAATAATCCAATTGAGGAACACATGGAATCTGGTACAAGAATCCTTAGATATCTCAAGATGACTCCAGGAAAAGGTCTTCTTTTAAGAAAGAATTATGATAATAAAGAAATCAGAGTCTACACTAATGCAGATTGGGCATGAGATGTAATAGATATAAGGAGTACTTCATGTTACTATTTTTATGTTTGGGGTAACCTAGTAATATGAAGGAATAAGAAATGGTCGGTTGTTTCTAGAAGCTCAGCTGAAGCTGAATTTAGAGCTCTGGCTCTCAGCATCTATGAAGGGATTTGGCTAAAAAAGTTACTTGGAGAACTCGGAGTATTTACAGAAAAGTCTATACAAACATTTTGTGACAATCAGGCTGCCATTATTATCATAAAAAAAATTCATCACGATAGGACTAAGCATATTGAGATAGACAGACACTTCATCATTGAGGAAAATGCCATAGTTCAAACCATTTATATTCCATCAAGATTTCAAACAGCAGATATCCTCACCAAAGCTCTCCTAAGAACCAGTTTTAAAGAAATAACATGCAAGCTTGAGGGGGAGTGTGGATTTGTTTCCTAAATTAGAAGATTGACCACATCAGTAAACAAGAATTAGTTTAGTATTAATACCCAATGTCATTTTTTTCTAGAAATAGGGGATTTGAATTTTATTTTTGTAATATCCTGTAATTTGGTGTTATTTATTTAGTTAGTTAGTTAGTTAATTAGGCTCCAAAATGAAATTTATGCAAACAATGGAATTTGACCACTAAACTTGCATCATTGCGCTCGTGGCGAAATTCCGAGCTACTACTAAATTTGCAGTTTTGTGATCGGAGTCCAAATGAAAAAGTTATGGAGGAAAAATGAAATCGAAACGAAAATGAATAAATAAGAAAAATTAACGTTTATTAGTTATTCGTCCGGGCCCATAGACGGACCGTTCACTGCGAGCGGTCGACATGTAGCGGTCAACTGGTGCGTATAAGGCGATCGACCGGTTGGGTAACTGCGGGTATAATAAGCCTATGCCACAATGGCCCAGATTTAATATGTTAAATTGAACGGTTGAGGATGATTCTTATGCCTATAAATTCAGGCCTAAATCTCCATTCTCATCTCATTTTTTTCTTGAGGCGGTAGCGAAAATCTGTCATTTCTTCTTCTCCGTTTTCTTTCTAAATTATAAAAATAAGATATTTATATCTATATTCATACAAATCGGAGAAGAATATAACTCTAATAAAAAGAAGAGGAAAAGAGAATCAATTATACGCCTATTTGAGGTAATTTATATAATTGTAACTATTTTCTCTCCCAATCTTAAATCTCTTCTTCTATCTGTAATTCTATTGTATGTATAAACCCTTTTTATACAAATTTCTTGGATAATAAAGAATTTGTGGATGAATCAAAGGTTACTTCAGATCCGGAGATTTGGACCGCTTTTAAAAGTTGAGTGGGAAATTTTTATAGATTGTTATAATATGAAAATTATCCCGTTGGTGTTTATTTGATTTTTATGCCTAACTGGATAATTGTATATGAGTTGTAGACAACAAATTGAATATAATAAATATCTCTTACATATTCTTATTTATGGATTGATTTAAAATTATTTACAACCTGATCTGCAAATAGGTTTGATTTTTTTCCCTTTTATGAAAAATACAACGTTTGATCTGACAATGAATAGATGCAAATAAAAAGAGAAAGAAATGTGTAAAGTATGAATTCATTGTAGTTTACACTGTCTGTTTTAGTAATGATTATTCCTTGTAATTTAGACGATGTAATCTTTTATATTTTAAAGTTAAATCTTTTATTTTAGACTAATTTATGGAAATTATAGCGGATAATCTTTCTAGATATAATTCCAATAATTGAACATGGAAAAGAATATTCTAGTGAAGATATATAATTAGAATATATTCGATAAAAGTATATATTTGTACATAATTTACCACGCTTGTAATAATTAAATAAAAAGCTAATAACGATGCTTGTACGTAATATTCGCGTTTTGGATAATTAATTAATAGGAAAGGAATTTAAAATGTTGTAACTCCAATAAATAGAAAATAAATGGTAATAAATATGAAAGTTGCAATAACTTGATAGGGTGGGTGGATTAATGAGGCTGATAAATAAAGAAGTTGAATTAATAACTATGGAATAGTTAAAAAGGTTATTAATTTGAAATTAGTAGTCGTACATAATGTCTCATGAAACGTCCGTTGGGATTTTATGGATAAACTGACATCTATGAGCATAAAATGGGGATTTATGGATAGTTAAGTATTTAAGGTAAATCTTATTGCTTTAAATAAAAAGGGAATTGATAAGCTAAGTCCAGTGTCTACCTAAGATAATATAAGTAAAGAGTTGGGATGGTTAATTGGGCTTAGTAGGTTAGTGATGCGAGATCACTGGGGTCACTCGAGAAAAGACTGCCCTTTACTTTGAGGCTACATCAGTCGGGTGTACTTATTACTGATGTGAGATATCACTAATTCTAAGACACATGATAACGTGAGAAATTGGACATGCTTTCTTAATTGGAGAGTATTAATTGGTCCAAATTTGAAATTAGGAGCGGTAAGGGATATCTTCATAGTGGTTCGTTTCAGGTTTGGGGATTAAGTGACTGTAGGGTCTGCCTCTCTCCTAAAAGGAAGTATTAAGTAACCTAGTGAGATTTCAAATAAAATAAGGATGCCTCTAAAAAGGTTTACTTCAGTGTTGAGTTATTAAGTGGCTATAGGGTCTGCCTCCCTATCGAAAGTAGTAACCTAATGAGATTCCATATTTACAATTAAGAGTGATGTAAGATATCTCGGGAAGGGTCCGGTTTAGATTTGGGGTATTAAGTGACCGTAGGGTTCCGCTTTAGGTTTAGGGTATTAAATGATCGTAGGGGACCGTCTCTTTCTTATAAAAAAAGTGTTAAGTAGCCCAATGAGATTTTCAAGGAATGTCAACTAGATAGTACCAATGAGGATTCCGTCTTGAGTTAGGTATTAAATGATAAAGGCTTACCTATAAATATGCGTTAAATGGTCAGGAGTCTGCGAAGTCCTTATTAATGAGATATTAAGTAGTTTGGTTACAGTTTGTCGCATTGGTAAAATCGTAATAACGATAGTACCATTGAGGAGTCTGTTTGGGAATAAGTACTAAGTGACGTGGGACCTGCCGAGAATATAGGTATTAAATGGTTAGAAGTCTGCCTAGTTCTTTTAAAGGTATTAAATGGCTTGGGTACTGTCAATTACACGGGTACGACTTTATCGGCGAAGGTGCAGTAATAATTGGACATTAAATGTCGGAAGCCGTAAATGGTGATTAGATGTCTTTTTTTTAGCTAGGACCCGTCAACCATTGACAATATTGTTAGAAAACCACAGTGGGAATATGTCTTAAATGACGGGGTCTATCTTAATTGAGGTCTTAAATGGCAGAGTCTATCTTTTTTTTAAAAAGTATTTTTTGATGATTATAGAAGTTTGCTTCATATTTAGAAGTATTAAGTGGTAAATGGGCTTGGAAGTATTGGATGGTTGATAAGGCTACATCAGTATTTTGTACCTTGGGAATGGGTAAGTAAGTAATCTTGTGTGCAATGCAAGGTTAGATTAGAATTGCTAACCTTAATGGACATAACAATTAAATGGAATCGGTATAAATTTATGTTATGGACAGTTTATAGATTTCAAGTCACCAGAACGTTGTTCTGACCCACTCCTCATTACAACCCACATGATAAATTTAGAGGAACATGTGACGACCCGAACTCGATGTCCGACAAACAACATCAAATTCGTATCGCCGGAGCTTGCAACAACATTAGATGATAAATAACACAGCGGAAATAAAAGATGATATCATTGATACAACATTAATACAATATCCAATACGTCAATTTGATACAATGATAATCATCAACATCAGAGAATATATACAACACAAAGATACAGCGGAACACGACAAAATATGAGATGAGTCTTCAACAGAATCCAATACTGCAACTCCAAAGCCAGAGCTCCAAAACTTCAAGATCGATCCACCATCAAGGTTGCACAAAGATAAGCAAGTGCAGTCGTGGACTCCAAAGATTCCAAAATGTATCAAACAGAAAGCTAAAGGCTACCAAAACGATATCTACTACCTGACTATCTGAAAAACCAAACTCTAGACTGCCCGTGTGGAAAATTGTGGGCACCCAGAGTTTAGGAACGGAACAATAAACTCCAGGTCAGTCATGTGACTGGTGTGAGCAAACAAAAATGGTTTGTCTTTAAAAACAATCAAAAGGTTTAAATTTGAAATCCACAATGCTTTTTGGAAAATGAAACTATCATAAGGCCTCCCGCCACACACACCATGCAAACGCAGAATTGGAGGAGATTTCTCCTTATGATAGTCAAAAATGCTTGATACGCGAAAACCAATTTGATATTATTATTAGTGCATAGTGGAAAACATTTCGAAAGTATAATATTAATCTTAGCCAGCATAGGCATTTCGCACTTATGCCTACTATAGCTACCATGTTCAATAGCAGGTTACCGCCACATTCCAAGGCAGGTTATACAACTAAAACCGTACAGGGCGCGTATTGTTTTATTGGATTTCCAACAAATGGTCAGGCTAAGGAACTTCCTATTGCCACATCGAAACGCCTCTAGAGGGACGCCGCGAGAACCTACCCGGCTCTCTGCCAACACAAGGCCGGTTACCCCCTTCCCGAGAAGTAAAACCTAAGATCTACCACTCCCGGTCATTTGCAACCTTTATACGAGGATCCTCTACACCAACAACATCACACGGTAATAAATATACTACAGTGTCCACATGAGTAAGTATCTGGGCTCCATACCATGATACTACCCTTTTCCAGAAGGAATAGACATACCCTAGGGGAGCTACCCCAGAAACATTGCCGCATCTTTCATGTTTCGACCATTACCGATTTGTGAGGATCGATGAGGTCTCGTCCACAAAGCTACGCTTTTTCACAAAGCCATGCTTTGATCATAAATGATCAACAAATGATCATCAACACACATCAGCACTTAGCATGCCACACTACCAAATTGGGAGTATATCGCTGATAACCTTCAACTACATAACCTCTGAGCTCGTACGTCTCAGAGAAGGGTGTGAAGCTAAGAGAATAAATTCTCCGCCACCAACAGATATGTATTTGAAAGAAATATGCTTTATATCTCAAAGTGTAATGTCAGACATACAACCATACAAGTCTGTTCCGGGTTCGAACAGAACCGAAGGCACTTCCGAAGAATCCCTTGCAATCCGGGCATTCACAATCCCGATCGGACTTCCCATCACTTAAGGAATCTCTATACCACAGCTACTCAGTGCAGAGACAATCGATAGGTCATCCTATCGTTCTCGCAAATACCCGGTCTTTACCACCGATCTTCATATGCTATCCATTAATCAACATTAATTAAAATTGATTAACCATTAATAACTCATTAATTAATTCTAATTATTTAATTAATTAAGTGTTGATTGTAACTTAATTAGTTCTTAATTACAATTTAATTATTCCTTAATTAAATTAACTTAACTTTAATTAACAAATTTAAACTTGTAATTACTAATTTAATTAATACAAACATTAATTAACCATTCTAATTAACTTAATAATTTATGAATTACAAATCAATAAATTTCATTAACTTTAAAGAAAACTCATTAATGATTTCATTTATCACTCACATATATGTTTGAAAACATTTATTTTAAGTTTACTTTTGAAACTTCATTTTAAATTTTTGAGCTTCAAAATGAATACCAATTGATCTTTAAATCAATTTTAAAACTAACTTTTAAAACCTTTAAATTCCAAGTTAAAGTAATACTTTTGTTATGAAAGAAATTTAAAAGAGTTTGAAATCAAATTCCCTTTAAATTCAAAATATTTAAACTTATTTAAAACATTTAAAGTTATAAAACTTTATTTAATTTCAAAATCTAGAATTCAAATTTAGATTTAAGATCCAGGTTTCAAAATTTTGATTTAACATTTCACATTCCATATAAATTCAAATTCTTTATAAAATACACTTAAATGCTCAGCCACTTTTAAGTTATTAAACAATTTAAATTTACAGAACTTTATTTCCAAATTAAGCTTCAACTAAACTTGAATTTATAGTTAAACCTTGATTTAAAACTCAATTTAATCTTTGTTTTGAAATTTAAAATTCAGTTTTAAATTGCCAAAAACAGAATAGTTTTCAGTTTTTAAAACCTGGACAATCATCTACTCGAGCCACTGAAATCCTGCTTCGAGCCAATACAGGAAAACCTTCGAGTGAAACACTCGAGTTACACAGGACAATCTCGTGTACTACCCTGCTTCCATTCCCAAACAAAACAAAGCAAATACTCCAGATCACCGGACAAATGCTCCGTACACATGCACGTCGCCGCAGATCACCTCCAAACGGCATCACATCGTCGAGCAAGTCGACGATGCTTCACGCATCAATTCCCAACCGCCAGAATTCACCCATCCCTTGGAAATCGAATTCAAGCTCAAAATCACAACCTAGAACAACTGGAACAACTTCAACCAAAACTTGGAAACGCATCGTTCTCGACATATCGATCATCAGAAAACTTGAAACTCCGGTAAAGTACTCGTCGACGCTCCTCCTACCATCACCCAAAACCACGTAGCACTCGATCAAACGTGGACGACGAACAAATCAAAACATTCACACTTAACAAAACTAGGTTTACCAGTTTCAAAAGCTCGCCGCCGCCACCACGCCCAACTACACACCATCACCCTATTTTTCCCTAAACCGTCGTTCGTCCTTCCATCACCAGAAGAAGTCCCAACTACTTCAAGTCAGTGCATCACCAGAAATCACCAAAAGAATGAAATTCGAACAAACCTAAACTGCTCCTCAATTCTAAGCCTGAAAATTATGATTCAAGTTTTAAAAATCATGTTTTTGTATGAGAATTCAGTTTATATACCTGAATTCGTGAATTAAGAAGTTTAAATTTTAACTTATTTAAAGCTATGCTCAGTTCTTTGATTTCCAGAGACATTGACAAGTTGTTTTAACTTTAATAAATTTTTAAAACTTAGTTTATAATCAAACAAACAACTTTTGTTTTAACCCTAAATCCTAATAGCAAGTAGAATAAGATGAAGTGATTTTTGATTACCATTTCAACTCTGTAACTAAGAACAAGGAAGAACAGACCATACCAGAATTAACATCACAATCATATATGCACAGGATTTCTAACTTAAAATATACAGTAAAGCACAAATCATTCATGAAACAAATACACAATTTTAAATGTTTAAAACAGTATGTTTACTCACATCAAATTGAAGAACAGAGAGTAGCTCTGTGTTTTGAAATTGCAGTATTGATCTTCCTTAATCACTTTTCTGTTTTGTTGTTGAATGAATTGTTTAAATATGTAAGATAATGATGTTTATATTTTCTTTTCTTTCAACTTGCTAAGTTATTTTCTTGAACGAGCAAGAATAAGAAGATACATATATAAGAACAGTGTTTATACAGGGTAGCTATAACTGGTACAACAAATTTGGGTCAGAGATTTTATTTTCATTGACTAAACCAGATTTTTTTTTCTTTGTTTACTGAAATGAAGTTTTTATTTCGGCTGAGATGATAGCATTACCAGTAATTGCTTCCTTCTAAGTCTACACACTTATGCTATTTGAATTATTTTTTATGTAGATATTTTTTTGTTTCTTTTTATTTTATTTTATTACATAGATATTTTGTATGTACATCTTTGTTTTGTTATCTTCTTACATGCATACACAACTCATATACATGTACATAGATGTTTTTTTTTCTATCTTCTTGCTTTGGATTTATCTTCTTGCATTCACACATGAATCTCCATATGTTTACTTAAGTATTTATGTTTTATTATTTATTTATTTTACTAAAATAATCTTATGTATCCATATGAGTTACCTTATATATTTATTATTAACCATTCTAAGTTTTATTTCTATTTATAGTTTGATTTTCAAACATTTAATTTATATATTTTATACTTATATTTTAGACTTATATTTAATATTGATAGGATAAATTTTATTTTAAACATTAGTATCTATATTACATTCATTTATAATATTCATTTTGAATATTCCAAATCAAAATTTTATTTATAATCCAATTCAATTGAAAATATTTATTTTGAGTCTCAAATCCAAAATTTTAAAATAAATAAGTATATATATCTTATTAAATTTGAAAAATTCAAATAAATCCATAATTTAACCCAAAAATTTAATTTAAATTCATCTTTAAACCGGGATCGTTACAGATTCCCCCCTTAAGAAATTTCGTCTCCGAAATTTGCCAGGGAGACAACTAAGAACAGATAAAAGACAGAGAAATATCTTTTCAGATCAAACCGAATGTTTATTCTGCATTTGGCTTACCAAATCAGAATATCAATAATAGATATGAAAAGAAACTCAATTAACTACGAAACAATTGGGTTATCTGATCTAGGAAGTATACAGGGGTATTGGTTAGTTCGAAGGGATAACTAATCATTCGTAGATTTTATCGAAACCCAATGAAATATACAAAAATAGATTCGACTACGACCTCAGATTCAAGTTTTAACTCATTTACGATTTGCTGAGAAATAAAACTATGTGTAGTTCCCGTGTCGAAAAAAATTCGAATAATTTAATCGTAAACGAGAAGGTTACCTTATAAAATTTCCTTTATTTCTCCTCGGTTTCTTTCCACCAAACTTCCTTGCTTCAAATCCACGAACTCTTGGTACATTCTAGAGATACCAGCAGACGTCATATATCGTTGCTCGAACACTTCCTTGAAACGACTCCAAGTAAACTCATCCGTTGGCTCATCCAATGTAACTGTTTCCCACCAAGCTAAAGCCTCTTCCTAGAGTTGCCAGGAAGCTATCAATCGCATCTGATCATCTTCCAACTTTAGTCCCCTGAAAATCCTTTCACACGATCGAATCCAAGCTTGTGCTTCGATAACAGATTCCTTGCCAACGAATGGCTTTCCACCAAGTCTATAAAAGCTTCGATATAAATCTGCCAAATTTGGTTGAGATTGAATGAGAATATCTGTCGTTGCAGGGCTTTGACCAGTCGTAGTGGTACTTCCTTGTCCCCTATCTCGTCCTCTTCTTCCACTCATTCTTACTATCTGTAAATAGTAAGAAGACCGATTTAGGCATTCAGACGAAATATCTTAGAGAATAGCAACAGATAAAGAGAATAGACTAAGAAATTTGGGTTTTTGGTTTCACTGGTTGTACTCATTCTAGGGTATACTTCACCCTATCTCTAATGAGCCATCTAATGTTTTACACTCCGTAGCTAAAGTTCTTACTCAACCTTTAGCTCTGATACCAAATGTGACGATCCGAACTCGATGTACGACAAACAACACCAAGTTCGTATCGTCGGAGCTTGCAACAACATTAGATGATAAATAACACAGCGGAAATAAAAGATGATATCATTGATACAACATGAATACAATATCTAATACGTCAATTTGATACAATGATAATCATCAACATCAGAGAATATATAAAACACAAAGATACAGCGGAACACGACAAAATATGAGATGAGTCTTCAACAGAATCCAATACTGCAACTCCAATCCAAAACTCCAAAGCCAGAGCTCCAAAACTTCAAGCTCGATCCACCATCAAGGTTGCACAAGGATAAGCAAGTGCAGTCTCGGACTCCAAAATGTATCAAATAGAAAGCTGAAGGCTACTAAACGATATCTACTACCTGACTATCTGAAAAACAAAACTCTAGACTGCCCGTGTGGAAAATTATGGGCACCCAGAGTTTAGAAACGGAACAATAAACTCTAGGTCAGTCATGGGACTGGTGTGAGCAAACAAAAACGATTTGTCTTTAAAAAAAATCAAAAGGTTTAAAATTTGAAATCCGCAATGCTTTTTGGAAAATGAAACTACCATAAGGCCTCCCGCCACACACACCATGCAAACGCAGAATTGGAGGAGATTTCTCCTTATGATAGTCAAAAATGTTTGATATACGAAAACTAATTTGATATTATTATTAGTGCATAGTGGAAAACATATCAAAAGTATAATATTAATCTAGCCAGCATAGGCATTTCGCACTTATGCCTACTATAGCTACCATGTTCAATAGCAGGTTACCGCCATATTCCATGGCAGGTTATACAACTAAAACCGTACAGGGTGTATATTTTTTTATTGGATTTCCAACAAATGGTCAGGCTAAGGAACTTCCTATTGCCACATGGGAACGCCTCTAGAGGGACGCCCCGAGAACCTACCCGGCTCTCTGCCAACACAAGGCCGGTTACCCCTTTCCCGGGTGGTAAAACCTAGATATACCATCCCTGGTCGTTTGCGACCTTTATACGAGGATCCTCTACACCAACAACATCACACAGTAATAAATATACTACAGTGCCCACATGAGTAAGTATCTGGGCTCCATACCATGATACTACTCTTTTGCAGAAGGAATGGACATACCCTAGGGGAGCTACCCCTGAAACCTTGCCGCATCTTTCCTGTTTCGACCATTACCGGTTTGTGAGGATCGATGAGGTCTCGTCCACAAGGTACGTTTTTTCACAAAGCGATGCTTTGATCATAAATGATCAACAAATGATCATCAACACACAGCAGCACTCAGCATGCCACACTACTAAATTGGGAGTATATCGCTGATAACCTTCTACTACATAACCTCTGAGCTCATATGTCTCAGAGAAGGGTGTCAAGCTAAGAGAATAAATTCTCCGCCACCAACAGATATGTATTTGAAAGAAATCTGCTTTATATCTCAAAGTGTAATGTCAGACATACAACCATACAAGTCTGTTCCGGGTTCGAACAGAACCGAAGGAACTTTCGAAGAAGCCCTTGTAATCCGGGTATTCACAATCCCGATCGGACTTTCCATCACTTAGGGAATCTCTATACCATAGCTACTCAGTGCAGAGACAATCGATAGGTCATCCTATCATTCTCGCAAATACCCGGTCTTCACCACCGATCTTCAAATGCTATCCATAACGTTGTATCATTATTTGGAATGGGTTATATGACATATGGTCCTCTCCCAGCTAAACCTAATAATGAGCCAATATTTAAAAATATATGGATATGGGATTTCAGTTAAGTCACAACTTAAAACCCAAAACTTCTTTCAAATGGTTTACACAAATTACCATTTCAAATCTTTTAAACAAAAAGATTCATTTCACAAAGTTCACCCAGTTTCACAAAGATCCATTCACAGGTTTCAAAACAATTTCCGTTTCAATTGGATTAATTCATTTAATCTTTAAGTTAAAGATTTAACTTATAGCTTTCAAACCCGTTTCCAAAGATTCATTGACAACTTGGAAAACCATTTTCAATTTAAACTTGAAATTTCTTTAATACGAATTGGAAGTTCATTTTTTATATGAAATCCGATTTCATTTATACAAGTTAAAATCTTTGGGTTAATTCAAATTCCCAAAACAACACTTCTAAAATGTTTTAAAACCATGTAAACTCGTATGACCCTTTTTCAACATAAATTCTCAATGTAGACTTCAATTTTAATTTTGAATTCAGTTTTAAATCAATTTCAAAATTAGATTAAGTTATTCAAAAATAACTTTTATCTTTGAAATTCTTTTTCAAAAGTTTTCCACTTTAAATCCTATTTTTTTCCAAAACCATTTGGATTCAAAAATTCAATTTCAAAACTATTTCAAAAATCTGTGACTTAACCAGTTTCCACGTGCAATCCATATTTGTGTGTGTATAGTGTAGTCCAGGGTTTTTTACACAATAGTGCACAAAATCAATATTATCAATATCGATAAGCAGTATAACCCATAACGCTTATCTTCATTCACAGATTCACAGATAAAGTAAATTTATCAATCACAAAGATTCATCATTACAATTCGATGTGGGTTTCGGATAACCAACTGAAATCCGACTCCCTGTCGCATCGAAATTCGAATACCGTTTTACGGGCAAAGGGGTTTTCATATACATACAGAAACAAATCACAAATCACAGTTCAGCATAAAGCAATTCACATCACACAGTATCACAATCACAAACAGGAATCAATCCTGTAACGACCCACTATTTTGTACCATTCAAATTCGACAATAAATTAAAACATGTCAAGCTTGAATAGTTCAAAACAATAGATTGTAAATAAAATTAGGAGAAAATCAAATCAAATCATAGAATCACAGACACAGAAATCAGAATACTCGCAGCGGAATTTAAAATAAATTAGTGGTGTCATGAAGCCACTTTCACAAAGTCTCAAATAAGTAAAATTTACATTGTCTTTAAAATCAAATATAGTTTAAGTCAACAATAGAACAATCCAAATTTATTTGTTTCCATTACATAAACTAAGGGAAAAACTGAAAGGAAATTGACACAGCTTGAAGGGTGATCTGCAGAAGTCCTAGCTCCGAAGGTGAAGTCTGAACTGAAACTCAGGCTGACCCGAGCGTAAAAGAAAACATAAACACTCGAGTCCGGACATACATACTTACACAGTGTAAGCTAATTCAAGTGAACTGTAATAAAGTACAAGTAACTTAAAGGATGCTTGGGACCGCCCATCCTCTAAGGATCCGTTAAACTATTTACTATGTAGTAATATTTTGCTATTATAATAGTGTCTATTAGTTAAATAAACTTACTTTTAAATAGCATTAAGGGGTTACCCATATAGCCCTTAACACATAATATATTCCCATAGTCTATACAATATAGTAATCTCCCCCGTACTGGGCGTCGTCAGAGGGTACTCCATAGGTATGGTACAAAACCAAAATCGTATAAGGCTCGCTATGGTAGGTGACACGGCACAACTAGGCAATGCCAAGGTAGATATACTAATTGCTATCCGGACCGGTGGTAACGCATAGCTGCTACTATCGCTCACCTCGAACAACACTCCCAAATCAAAGGTGCGCACCAAAACAATCACAAAAGTAATAGAATGGCATACAAAGAAGTGCGTCCGATCAGAGGTGCTACCTCATTAATCCGAGAATCGCTCCTGTTTTAGCTATCTTATGCCAACTCACGGGAGTCGGGTCCACGTATTTACCTCAAAGGAAACGTCACCCCCATCCTACTTCATTCTGGAATCTCCACCGCGCATACGGTTGTCAAAGTGGTTTTTGGTATCGACAGAGAGTATGCCCATATCTGATCCCGGTCTCTTTAACAACCCACGTTATTATTACCTGTGGTTATAAATTCCAAAATAGTTATATTTAAATCAAATACTATATTCAAATTACATCCCAAAGGTTATACCTTAGTTCATTTGAGAAACTTAATATTTCAACTTCAATATGGTTTCAACAATAATTAAACCAATTTAATTTATGTAATCATATTTCCACCATTTAAATAGTCATTTAAATTGCTCAATGAATTATGATTCTTATAAAGTATATTTTACAAATATATATCTAACTTCTTTATATTTTACTTAATAAAATCAAGTGCAAAATTTTCTTTAAATTTACTTATAATTAAGTTAAATTTCCATATCCAAAATAAACTAATTTCCAATTAATTTCTTATCTTACCTTTATTTCAAAACCAGCCTCCCATTTCTAAATCAAGTTAAATTTCAACTTCCATATTTCACTAATTTAACTATTTAATTCATAGAAACTTAATCTTTATTAATTCGCTTTATATTCAAGCTATACCAAATTTCATATTTTATTCCTTAACTTAAATTCCATTTGTTTTACAAATCCAAATTTTCAAGATAAACTTATACTTTAAATTTCTAACATTATTTACATATTTAACTAGTATAATATTAATATATAAAAATCATTTAAATCCAAAAATTTGCATTTAATAATTCCAAAAAATACATATACATATATATATATATAGATATATAACCACGGGTCGGTATAATATTTTCTAACCTAGGTAAAGTGATACAGATACTATACCATTTCAATCCGTAAATTACAAAGAAAACCGGGTTCTATCATTTCAAACCCGCAATCCCAAGTTAAATAAATAACTAAATAAATAAATATCGTTCAGGCCTATCATTTCAGCCCGATCGATTCAATTCTACAGGGAACTTGCAGTGTGACTTAAACAGTGCATAATAAATAAATGGTGTAATAGCATAAATAAACAGTATATATTATAACTGATGATGTGTAGGTTTAATAACGGGAATTTTAGCATCATCAATTTATATCACAGTCAAATAAAATAAAATAATAATTATTCTACAATCACATTTGTTATCAATTTACAGATATATAAGTACGTTTGTCAGGTGAGAATGCTCACTTTTCCGCTGCTGCAGATTTTATTCAAACACGATATCTACCCCGAAAGGAGAGTACAGAAAGCACGATCAATTTCCAACGGATGTGACACCCCGATTCCGATCTTGAACAAAATAAATAAAAAAAATTACGCGCCAATTTTTTTTTTACATATAAATCAAATTGGAACAAGATTTAAATAAGAGAGAAATTTTTCCACAATTTTTCTCGACCACTCCACCCCTCGACTCGACCCCGTTTTCACGTCTCGGCTCGTACTTTTCCCATTTATATGTACGCACGCGAGTCCAAAAGTGGGATATTTAGACATAGGCTGATATTAAATATGCATAGGTGGCAAAAAAATAATAATTAATGGTTCAAATGTTGGCTCTATCACTCAGCATGCATGCAATAATATTTCCCACGTCATTGCATGGCTCGGTCCATCAAGGATTTTGCCTCAGCTTTTGGCCATCAGGGGTGCGTGCTTTGTCAAAGTCGATGTCACTGCTAGGAGGAGTGGTTGCGACTACAATCTGATGGAGGAAGGATCTCGTGCCACGGCTATGCACGAGGTGATGCGCAACTCAGCTTCAAAAGCCAGATCAGGTCGCATAAAGGGAATAGGAGGAGGTTGCACTGGATGAGGCGGTGGAAGGGTGTAGGTGGGGTCATGTCAGCCGTGGAGCAGACGAGTATGTGGCAATCGATAGTAGAAGAATGAAACATGACAAGGAGAGAAAAGAAAAAAATTAAGCAAAAGGGAAACTAGAGGCCATTACCTGCTGATGCTTGCACGCAAGAAGAATTGAAAGAATGTTGCTATGCAAATGAACAAATTGGTGAACGGGCTTATATAAATAAAGGATGCGTGATTTGAGCAGAGAGCAGATAGGCAAGAATTAAAATTAAAATTAATTCACCTGGTTGTGTGATTTGCTAAAAGAAACGGCAAGCAACTTTACTTCTTTGAAGGGAATTTTAAAAAAAAAATTACACGATAAATAATTGAGCAGAAAAATTTTGCGTTTGCTAACGGTGGGAAAAGGAAAACGTCATGTAATCAATTTGTATGCGATGTTTTTTTTTTTATCTTTCAGGGTTGCGTTAGTTAGGGAATGCGTTATATTTTTCTTTTATTAACGCAAGAAATTTTGTTCGTTCCAAAAATCAATGCAGAAAAATGGCAAGTGGATTTTTAAAATGTTAAAGGAAAAGAATGATTTCATTACATTATTAAGGTTGCGTATTTTTTTTAAAAATTAAATAGGTTGAGTGAATTTAGCAAAGTAACGACAAGAGATGATCTTGCTATGAAACGGTAATAGAATTTATGGATAACGTTCTATTTAAACAGAAGAGAAAAGGGAAGTGAATATATTTTTGGAATGCGTACTACAGACGCTAAATTTTATACCCAAAATATAACGAAAATAACGGATTTAAATTTTATACGTTTTCTTATATATACGTTATTTATTCCATCAAATAACATGCCCTTTAAACGCGTAATTAAACAGTTTATTAATACACTGTAAATTTTAAAAGTTATTACTTAACAAAAAATAAAATTTGTTTACATTCTTCTGATTTATTTACCATTTTCTGAAAAATTTATTACTTAATTTTTAAAATATATATATAATTCATTTTTAAAAGAACAAAAGGAAATAATATGTTGTTACCAATATAAGTAAAACAACCTCACAATAAATCTTGTACATATAAAATTCTTATATAAAAGATTTAGAAATTTGAATTTAAAAATTCCAATTAGAGTCAATCTTTAACCAAAGTTAAAACTTCAGGACCCTTGTCCCTTATTTAATTTTTTGGGAAATGATTTAATCAAATTAAAAATTTTAATTTTATATAATAAACCCCAAAGTTTTATAAATAAAGGTGTAAAATACTTGTTAAAAATTTAGGCTGTTACACTCTCCCCCACTCAGAACTTTTCGTCCTCGAAAAGGAACGAAGAAAGGAAAACAAAGGAAGATAAAATAAAAGAGCAAAGTACCTTAAACGAATAATTCTAGATTCGAAGCACGAATGCTCTCTTCCATCTCTCAGGTGCAATCCCATTCATCAGTGCTCCATTGCACCTTGACTAGGCGAACAGATTTTTTTCTTAGCTGTTTCGTACCTCAATCGACGATACGAAGCGGCTTCCTTTTAATAGTTTGGTCAGGCTCGATGTCCAGACTATCAAGAGCAGATGGCTGGATAAATAAGAGATGGATCATGCAAACAGCGACGAAGGTAGGATACATGGAATACATTGTGTATTCAAGCAAATTTCTTGGGCAAATCCAGTCGATAAGCAAGAGATCCCATCCTTTCCAAGATGCGGAATGGACCGATGAACCTAGGAGCAAGCTTCCCTCTACGCCCAAACCGAACCACACTTCTAAAAGGAGAAACCTTAAGAAAAAACCAAATCACCGACTGCGAACTCCAAGCTTCTTCTACGCCGATCAACGTACTTCTTCTGCCTATCCTGAGTAATCCTTAGCCTTATCTTAATCTCTTCAACTTTCTCCGAAGCTTCCAAAATCATATCGGCCCCAAGAACTAAGCGATTACCGGATTCAATCCAGCAAGATGGAGATCTACATGGTCGCCCGTAAAGAGCAGCAAAAGGGGACATCTTAAGACTAGCCTGAACAAAAGATATAATGAGATGAATAGGGAATTAAGATAAGATACGAACAGAGGATTGGAATTTATACCTGATAACTATTGTTATAGGTGAATTCCACAAGATGGAGATGATCTTCCCAAGATCCTCCATAATCCAAAATGCAAGCACGGAGAAGATCCTCTAGAATCTGATTCACCCTTTCTGTTTGACCGTCAGTCTGTGGGTGGTAAGCGATGCTCAGATTCAGACGAGTACCCGAGGATTACTGAAAGGCTTTCCAAAACTGACTAGTGAAAATAGGGTCTCGATCGCAAACAATGTTGAGGGGAACACTATGGAGGCAAACAATCTCCCTCATATAAACCTCAGATAAGCTCGAAGCCGTACGGGTAGACTTGACCGGAATAAAATGAGCGGACTTGGTCAGTCTATCCACGATAACCCAGATACTCTCATTTCCCTTCCTAGATCTTGGTAAACTATCGATGAAATCCATAGAAACTTGCTCCCACTTCCAGTTGGGAATCTCTAGAGGCTGCAACAAACCCGGTGTCTTCTGATGATCCGCCTTGACTTGTTGACAAGTTGCACACCTACTGACAAAGATAGAGACATCGTGTTTCATACCCT
This sequence comes from Allium cepa, assembly GCA_030765085.1. NCBI lineage: Eukaryota > Viridiplantae > Streptophyta > Magnoliopsida > Asparagales > Amaryllidaceae > Allium > Allium cepa. Next base: position 828,307,965 of record CM060941.1, on the reverse strand, counting down.
TCCACCAATAAAGTTTCTTCAAATCCTGATACATCTTCGCTACACCAGGATGAATGGAAAGTCTGGATTGATGATGTTCCCGAAGTAACTCCTGTCTTAAAACATCAACATTCGGGACACAAATCCGATTATTAATCCTTAAAATCCCTTCATCATCAATCTGAGCTCTGCTACCATCAAGACTACTATTCCTACCAACTCTGCTACGGACACTCCCCTTCATACGCCTAAGCATCTCGTCTTCATCCTGCTTAGCCTTAATACGATCCATAAGAGGAGAAGAAACAATAAGCTGGCACAACAAAGATTTCTTCCTACTCAACGCATCCGCCACTTCATTTGCTTTCCCAGGGGTATAGTTGATGTCGAGATCATAAGAAGCAAGAAACTCGAGCCACCGAACCCGTCTCTGATTCAAATCCTTCTGGCTGAAGATATATTTCAAAGACTGATGATCGGTGAAGAGGTCAAACTTAGCCCCCAAGAGATGATGTCTCCAAAGCTTCAATGCAAATACAACAGCCAGCAATTCTAAATCATAAGCAGCATAATTAGCCTCATGGGTCTTCAACTGACGACTAGCATATGCAATTACCTTCCCATCTTGCATTAATACTGCTCCCAAACCTTCTCGACAAGCATCGATGAATACCGTTGATCTCTCATTTCCATTCGGAATGGTAAGCACTAGTGCGGAAGTAAGCTTATTCTTTAACTCTTGGAATGCCACTTTACACTTATCGCTCCAAATAAACTTAGCATTCTTTCGAGTTAGAGCAGTGAGAGGCGTAGAAATCTGAGCAAAATTCTCAATGAACCCCCGATAGTAACCGGCTAGGCCCAGAAAACTGCAAATATCAGTTAGAGTCTTAGGTTCTTCCCAATCATTGATCGCAGCGATCTTGACTGGATCAACAGAAACTCCTTCACTAGAAACAATATGTCTGACCAGAAATGGCATTTTGAGAATTTTGCTTTTAATTGGTGACTCCTAAGGGTCCCCAACACAAAGCTCAAGTTGGATTTATGCTCTTCCTCAGACTTGGAGAACACAAGGATATCATCAATAAAAACTAGAACAAATTTATTGAGCACATCGCGAAAGACTCGATTCATCAAGTCGACGAAGAAAAATGTGACGCCCCACCTCTATACCCACGCTAGCCAAGAACACTACGGAGTAATGCTGTCGACTAGCACGGAGAATAAGGCTGTTGAGGAGCGACCATCTGTATAATTTCTTTGTGCGAGTACCGATATGCCAGATAAAAATATAACTTTTCATCTCAAGAGGAAATCCGATATACCGACACAAACTCAAAGCCACTACACAGTGGCTATAAAGGTCTTCGGAAACAAATATAGAAATAAACATAACACAAATCAGTCACAGATAATTCATATCACAAAGGCGGAAATAGATATGAATATAACACATGAAAGTGTACACCAGAGTATTGGTCAAACAAGATCCACAATATCAAAAAGAATAGATACAAGTGCTAGACAAAAGGATACGTATACATCGAGGAGTCTATATCTCAATAGTATACAACAAAAACTACTAAACTAAAGTAGTTAGCCAAAAGATCAGATGATGGTCCGATAAGGAGTCAAGCAGAAGCACTTGTAAAATCTCAGTCTGACCCGAGTATTATTTAAGAAGAAAATAATAAACGGATCAGTCAAGCTATAATTATCAGATAAAATGAGATATAAGAAGAGATATAATAATAAATCGTATGATAACCAAAAATGTTATACTTCAACAAGTATACATTAGAAAATCACGAAAGTCATACAAAATCTCAAGAATCTCATAGCATAAAAAAGAATGTCATATTCTTCATTTAATTCACCAAGCCACAATAAATGACATACATATCAATGCCAACTGAGAAAGGTGGTGAAACATAAATTCCAGAAATCATCAAATAGAAATCCAGAAATCACAATAAAAGGATGGCCAATCCCATAAAAATGAGCCAAAGATCCTCCTGACAGGGTATAGTCCCCCATTATGGACATTGAGCCGAAGCTCCTCCTGGTGAGTCGAAACTCCTCCTGACAGGGTATAGTCCCCCATTGCGGACATTAAGCCGAAGCTCCTCCTGGTGAGTCGAAACTCCTCCTGACAGGGTATAGTCCCCCATTGCGGACATTGAGCCGAAGCTCCTCCTGGTGATCCGGAACTCCTCCTGACAGGGTATAGTCCCCCATTGCGGATATTGAGCCGAAGCTCCTCCTGGTGAGCCGGAGCTCAATAAAATTGAGGTATAGTCCTCCTCATGGACAAAGAGACATCGCACATTGCTAGTCTAAACCATAAAATGATCATCATTGATCATCAAGAAGTGTCAATTACAATAAGCTAGTAAATATATGAGTTTAGCATCATGTCCCATAACCACTAGCTTAACTTAAATATTTGCGAACAAATTGTAGATCTCCACTAGAAAATTGTCACAAGAGATTCAATCGAACAAGTCCAAGAATTAACCAACGAAGTAAATGCAAGCGTTTCATACCACTCGTTTTACTAAGTCGTTTAATTAGATTTCTCATACGAGTGAGGTAAAAGTTTGTATATACTAGTAGATTGGAAAACGGTTTTATAAACGAGTTTGGTATTGAAAATAGAGTTGAAATCGTTTTGAGGAAAGAGTTTTGATATTTACTACTAGTATAGAAAACCTTTATATTTTAAAGTGACAAATTATAGAATTGATTGTGGAAACAATCAATCATAAAAATTCACATTCGAAGACGTGAATAAAATCCAAAGAAATCGATACCGAATCCATCAAAATGGATATTCCCAAAAATCACGATGAAAATGTCATCAAAGTCCATAAAAAATGATAACAACAAAAAGGGAATCAACACGAATCGATTAAAGTTGGAAATATTCTCAAAAATAGCCAAAATATGCAAATTAAACAGTTCCAGACGTCTTGTAGGTGATCCCAGACATCTGGCCCTAGTATCTGGAAGTATATGTGTTTTCTCCCTTCTATTTTTAATTCCCGGGCCATTTCAGACGTCTGAAATTTTCAACCAGACGTCTGAATTTGATTTCAGACGTTTGGATTTTGTTTCAGACGTCTGGATTTAGTCTCTGCCTTTTTCAGACCCCTTTCCAGATGTCTGGATTATTCAACCAGACGTCTGGATTTGGTTTCAGACGTCTGAAATTAATTTCAGACGTCTGAAATCTTCTGCTAGGAAAAAAAAACAGCCTAGACCAAAAATGACAAATCCAAACCGAAATGCATCGAACGAGCGATGGATGCTAAGGATTTACGCCAATCGACAACCCAGCACTATAGGCTCTTCGATGCATCACCAAAAACATGTTCAAACATCAAAGATTGGATTTTTAAAGATTTGACTACAAAACACCAAAAATTGAAATATTCACCAAATCAATCCAAGCCAAAAGCAAATGAACATAAATAAGTATTAGGAATTCATACCTAACAACAAAGATAGATATAGACATAGATGTGAGATAAAAATCTCACCTTTGAACCCAAACAAATGAAGAAGCTTGAAAGCAAAGGGAGAATCAACCACTCTTCAACACAACCCAAACGAGCTTGAATCTATGCTCAAAAAGAAGAACATTCCCAAAGTTAGGTTTAGGAATTTTCTGAAATCAAAGCGAGAATGAGTTGGAGAAGAAGAAGGAGATGCTTACTAATGGGTTCTCTTTGATTTTGGAGCAAGAACTTGAGCTAGCAAGAGGAACTAGGGCTTGGAGTTTCTAATTCCCATTCTCTTCCACCATTTTTTCTTAAGCTTAAGTGTTAGGAATATGAAATGAAGTAATGGAGAGTTGGAGTGGGTTGGGACTGAGTTAGTAAGTGATTAATGGGTTCAGCCCAAACCAAAGCCCTAAGTGAAAAAGTGGCAAAATTTCACTATCTCCAAACATATCGAAGTTTATACTCAAAAAGGTCGCAAACGTCATTTTGAACTCAATGGGGGTGGTCTCGAGTCCCAATTCGACTGTTTGCAAAAAGTAGCTTTTCGGACCAAAATCCGACGAATGGTGAAATATTTAAATAAAATATTTAAATATACAATCGATAAATATGTGGGTTGTTACAGACTCCCCTCCTTAAAGAAATTGCGTCCTCGCAATACTTAAGAGGAAAATAAGAAGTAACAACCATGGAAGCATATCAACACAAAAGAAAATTTGAATCAAGAAGTCCACCATAAAGAGCACGAAGGAGTAAATCCGAAAGTTTTCGTTCGATGAATTCTCAAGATTTCTCAAGAGCAATCCCTAAGATTTGAGAACCATTGAACTCTCACAAAAAGAATATCTTTATTCCAAAGGCGCTCAACCTCCGAAGCAATGATGCGAATGGAATGTTGCTCATAAATCGAATCTGGTGAAACTTCAATTTCCACAATATCACCGGGCACAAGAATAAAAACCGGAATCCCTAAGGCATTTCCGCACATAAAAGACGTGGAGAACGTCAAGAATAGCAGAAAATTGAGCTGGTGCAACGACGTAGTATAATAACAGTACGGCCGAGAAACTAGAAACTCAAATAATTTGGGATATCAGCGTAGTACAAAAACGGTATGCCCAATGAACCAAAGCCTGAATAATTTCGGAACACCGACGTAGTACAAAAACGGTACGTCCAATGAACCGAACACCATAAAAGAACATCAGACGCAAGTCCATACAAGAAACGAGATGAAACTCAATAAAACGAAGTACATCAAAACACCCAATGAACTTGATAAAAAGATAATTCCATTCAGACAACATCAAAGAATCAACAACTTGTTGTCTACGACAAAGTGCGTTGGCAACACGATTTCCAGAATATCAAGATCATAAGATGCCAGGAACTCGAGTCAACATGAAGTTCCTTATGAGAAAATAAATATTCCAAAGATTTATGATCGAGGTGGAGAACAAATCTCTCATCCAAAAATGATGATGCCAAATTCTAAAAGCAGAAACAATAGCCGCGAGCACTAGATCATGAATGGCATACCTAGTCTTGATCGGCTTTTATGACTTAGAAGCACAAGTGGTAGAACGTTCTCCTTTGCAAGAGAATGGCATCCTAACCAATACGACTAGTATTGGTACAAATAGCAAAGTCTTGGTTCCCCTTCAGGAATCACAAGAATAAGAGTATCGAAAGGAAGAGTTCTTTTAAATAATCCTCTTTCCCGAAAAGTTAAAACTTTCAAAATTACATTTTTATTTTTATGTAATAATCTTTCTACAAAAATTTACATTTTTCAAGTCAATATATCGTGTCTGATTGTCTCATCAAAGCGTTTAGAAAATTCTTATCGATAACGTTGATCAAGCGCATCGACCAAAATTCTTAAAACACTAAATGGGCAATACAATCACAAAATCATATTCTATAGGATAAGTAAGTTTCTCAAAAACTTCTAAGAATATTCTTTGTTCGTTTTAAGAACAAAAATCCAGTTATACTTATAAATAAATCTTATGAAAAAGATTTGCAAAATTTTTAAATTGCTATTTTCATCCAAAATCAATAAATGCAAAAATGGAATCATCGAGATATTCGATAGAATGCTCGATACCTAAAATGGATGAAATAAGCTGGATAAACTGAATGACATAATAATTCATTCATAGGAATCATAAAAAGTGCGGAATGCGGTAAGTGGAATGCTAACTTCCACAACTCGTAGCAAATGAAAACCGGTGGTAAGGTCAAACTGAAAAGACCTTAGCACCACACAAAAGATTACTTAGGTGATAATCCTAAGACAAGCTCAAAAATACCAGAAAATTTCTCAAACTACATGAATGAGAGAAATAACACTTTCCTTATAAGTGGGCTTAAGGAATAAAATGATGCCATCAAGTTGGAATCAAAATCATAAAGGAAAAATAGAAATCTTCTTAACATATTTAAAATGTCAAAGATGAATAGTCCACATGGGACAAAGGATATGGCCTCATAATAATTAAGCCAATCCTTACAAAAGTATTCCGAAGCCTAAGTAAAAATCGGCTCGGACAGAAAAATCACATAAAATAATTTCGACATCAATAAAGACAAATTGAGTGTTGCGGATCTACCATCCGGATTCACAATCCTCAAAGAAGTCATCAAGCCCAAAATATTCAAAGAAAAAGAATCGAAAAGTTCTTTTGATATAAAAATAATGAGATGAAACCCATATCAAAAAGAACTCGAATAAGAAGGTCACAAAATAAATAATGCCATCAAGGATTGGATGTAAAATACCTTGACTGAGAGAAGAGTTGCTAGGGGCTTGCAGCTTTCCTTCTCTCTTGCTTTGACGCTTGGGACATGAAGATATATAATGATCCGCACTTTTGCAATAGCGGCAAGAAATAGGCCTTGGACACCTATTTATATAGTGGTCCCTAAAGCCACAATTATAGCATTCTCCACGATTAGGGATGGGAGTATTTTCTATAGAAGTCTCTTGCTTCGCCCTCTTGTTAGGATTAGGACTTTCGAACCTAATAAAGGGATGCCTCTTCTTGTTGTTGTTGGCGCTCATTTTGGCACACCTAACCTCGACATCACTTTCTCTAACGGCCTCTTCAAGACGAAGAGCGATATCAATAAGCTGATCAAATGAAACCTCAAGTTTCAGGAGTAATGGCTTCTTAAGATTCTTATTCAAGCCATAGACAAATCTCTGATTTTTCTTCAATGGGGTATTTATATACTCGACCCCGTACTTAGGAAGAGATTCGAAAGATGCGACATAGTCTGCCACAGAAGATTCACCTTGAACAAGGTCAATAAAACGCCAGGCTAAAGTTACTTTTTCAGCCTCCGGCACAAATTTCAGTTCGAATCTTTCTCGAAATTGCTCCCAAGTGAGATCCGCTTCAACGATTTCAGAAATTAAAAGCTCATACCAATCTAATGCTCTTTCTTGGAGCATGTTAGAAGCCACCTGGACTCGATGTAGATCAACAAGGTTCATGCGAGAAAAGATACGATCGCATGATTTGAGCCAAGCTTGAATTTCTATAACACTCTCGGATCCCCTGAATGGCCTTCCACCCAAATAGGTATAGTCTCTGCACAAGCGTGCAAAACCGGATCTAGGATGAGTAGGCTCTGGAATGGGACCGACAGCTTGAGCATTCTTTACTAGATCAAGAAGCTGCTGGGCAGACATAAATACTCCATCCTGGGGAGTAGCACTAGATTGACCGGTGCTGGGACGGCCTGGTCTAACCATTTCTCTTCTTTAAGAAAGAAAGAACGAAGAGGAAAAAGTTATTCTCAAAATAAATATCAAGCAATCTTGATAGATAAAACAAGGAATCATAAAAGAAAGTAGGATAGAACGGTACGAAGACTCGAATAAATCCTAAGGCACAACTCCTAAGAAAGACTTAGGACATGATCCTTGCTAAATTATTCTACATTGTTCCAAAGTTTGGCTCTGATAGCAAGATGTAACGCCCCACCTCTATACCCACGCTAGCCAAGAACACTACGGAGTAATACTGTCGACTAGCACGGAGAATAAGGCTGTTGAGGAGCGACCATCTGTATAATTGCTTTGTGCGAGTACCGATATGCCAGACAAAAATATAACTTTTCATCTCAAGAGGAAATCCGACATACCGACACAAACTCAAAGCTACTACACAGTGGCTATAAAGGTCTTCGGAAACAAATATAGAAATAAACATAACACAAATCAGTCACAGATAATTCATATCACAAAGGCGGAAATAGATATGAATATAACACATGAAAGTGTACACCAGAGTATTGGTCAAACAAGATCCACAATAACAAAAAGAATAGATACAAGTGCTAGACAAAAGGATACGTATCCATCGAGGAGTCTATATCTCAATAGTATACAACAAAAACTACTAAACTAAAGTAGTTAGCCAAAAGATCAGATGATGGTCCGATAAGGAGTCAAGCAGAAGCACCTGTAAAATCTCAGTCTGACTCGAGTATTATTTAAGAAGAAAATAATAAACGGATCAGTCTAGCTATAATTATCAGATAAAATGAGATATAAGAAGAGATATAATAATAAATCGTATGATAACCAAAAATGTCATATTTCAACAAGTATACATTAGAAAATCACGAAAGTCATACAAAATCTCAAGAATCTCATAACATAAAAAAGAATGTCATATTCTTCATTTAATTCACCAAGCCACAATAAATGACATACATATCAATGCCAACTGAGAAAGGTGGTGAAACATAAATTCCAGAAATCATCAAATAGAAATCCAGAAATCACAATAAAAGGATGGCCAATCCCATAAAAATGAGCCGAAGCTCCTCCTGACAGGGTATAGTCCCCCATTGTGGACATTGAGCCGAAGCTCCTCCTGGTGAGTCGAAACTCCTCCTGACAGGGTATAGTCCCCCATTGCGGACATTGAGCCGAAGCTCCTCCTGGTGAGTCGAAACTCCTCCTGACAGGGTATAGTCCCCCATTGCGGACATTGAGCCGAAGCTCCCCCTGGTGAGCTGGAGCTCAATAAAATTGAGGTATAGTCCTCCTCATGGACAAAGAGACATCGCACATTGCTAGTCTAAACCATAAAATGATCATCATTGATCATCAAGAAGTGTCAATTACAATAAGCTAGTAAATATATGAGTTTAGCATCATGTCCCATAACCACTAGCTTAACTTAAATATTTGCGAACAAATTGTAGATCTCCACTAGAAAATTGTCACAAGAGATTCAATCGAACAAGTCCAAGAATTAACCAACGAAGTAAACGCAAGCGTTTCATACCACTCGTTTTACTAAGTCGTTTAATTAGATTTCTCATACGAGTGAGGTAAAAGTTTGTATATACTAGTAGATTGGAAAACGGTTTTATAAACGAGTTTGGTATTGAAAATAGAGTTGAAATCGTTTTGAGGAAAGAGTTTTGATATTTACTACTAGCATAGAAAACCTTTATATTTTAAAGTGACAAATCATAGAATTGATTGTAGAAACAATCAATCATAAAAATTCACATTCGAAGACGTGAATAAAATCCAAAGAAATCGATACCGAATCCATCAAAATGGATATTCCCAAAAATCACGATGAAAATGTCATCAAAGTCCATAATAAATGATAACAACAAAAAGGGAATCAACACAAATCTATTAAAGTTGGAAATATACTCAAAAATAGCCAAAATAGGCAAATTAAACAGTTCCAGACGTCTGGTAGGTGATCCCAGACGTCTGGCCCTAGTATCTGGAAGTATATGTGTTTTCTCCCTTCTATTTTTAATTCCTGGGCCATTTCAGACGTCTGAAATTTTCAACCAGACGTCTGAATTTGATTTCAGACGTCTGGATTTTGTTTCAGACGTCTGGATTTAGTCTCTGCCTTTTCCAGACCCCTTTCCAGACGTCTGGATTATTCAACCAGACGTCTGGATTTGGTTTCAGACGTCTGAAATTAATTTCAGACGTCTGAAATCTTCTGCTAGGCAAAAAAAAAACAGCCTAGACCAAAAATGGAAAATCCAAACCGAAATGCGATCGAACGAGCGATGGATGCTAAGGATTTATGTCAATCGACAACCCAGCACTATAGGCTCTTCGATGCATCACCAAAAACATGTTCAAACATCAAAGATTGGATTTTTAAAGATTTGACTACAAAACACCAAAAATTGAAATATTCACCAAGTCAATCCAAGCCAAAAGAAAATGAACATAAATAAGTGTTAGGAATTCACACCTAACAACAAAGATAGATATAGACATAGATGTGAGATAAAAATCACACCTTTGAACCCAAACAAATGAAGAAGAAGCTTGAAAGCAAAGGGAGAATCAACCACTCTTCAACACAACCCAAACGAGCTTGAATCTATGCTCAAAAAGAAGAACATTCCCAAAGTTAGGTTTAGGAATTTTCTGAAATCAAAGAGAGAATGAGTTGGAGAAGAAGAAGGAGATGCTTACTGATGGGTTCTCTTTGATTTTGGAGCAAGAACTTGAGCTAGCAAGAAGAACTAGGGCTTGGAGTTTCTAATTCTCATTCTCATCCACCATTTTTGCGTAAGCTTGAGTGTTAGGAATATGAAATGAAGTAATGGAGAGTTGGAGTGGGTTGGGACTGAGTTAGTAAGTGATTAATGGGTTCAGCCCAAACCAAAGCCCTAAGTGAAAAAGTGGCAAAATTTCACTATCTCCAAACATATCGAAGTTTATACTCAAAAAGGTCGCAAATGTCATTTTGAACTCAATGGGGGTGGTCTCGAGTCCCAATTCGACTGTTTGCAAAAAGTAGCTTTTCGGACCAAAATCCGACGAACGGTGAAATATTTAAATAAAATATTTAAATAAAATATTTAAATATACAATAGATAAATATGCGGGTTGTTACAAAAGCAGGAGCGTTGGTCAGGCCAAAAGGCATAACAAGCCATTCAAAGAACTCGTTCTCAGTACGGAAAGCAGTTTTGGGAATGCTCTCCTCAGCAACTCTAAGCTGGTGGAAACCTGTGGCTAAATCAAGCTGAGAGAAAATAGTCGCTCCATAGAGTTGATCGAACATATCATTGATGCGGGGGATAGGATATCTGTTTTTCATAGTGAGCTTATTCATCTCCCTATAATCAACACAAATCCGGAGAGAACCATCTGATTTGGTGACGAAAACCACGGCTTCTCCCCATTCAGAAAAGCTAGGTCTAATCAGACCTTTAGAGGACAAGTCTTGAATTTGATTCCTTAATTCGATCTTCTCCCTCGGTTCCATTCTTCTGGGTAGAAGAACTGCAGGTCGTGCTCCAGGAATGAGATCGATCCGGAAGCCAATTTCCCGCTTCGGAGGTAGAGAAGTGACTTCACCAAATACATCGGGAAATAATTTAACCACGGGAGTGGACACGATATCACCAGGGAAAGTATCGAGAGAATAAATGAAGCTACTAGCGAAATCCTGAGGTAGCCTACACTGGATCTTTAAAGAATTACCAAGATCATCTTTGAGGGAAACCATTCGAGAACTACAAGAGATACGGGCATCATGCCTATCCAACCAATCACCCCCAAGCAGTAGATCGAAAGCGTCAAAACCCAAGATATAAAAATCACCAGTGAAACATTGCTGGAAATGGAGAAGCTTCACTTGCTTACAAATTCTACTAAGATTAGCAGGACCCCCAATAGGATTTGAAACACATAAGGGTATAGAAGAAAATTCGGGAGAAAGGAGATGCTCAAATTTATTACAGAAATCCGACGAGATGAAGCTATGGGAAGCTCCGGTATCGAATAAAACACGAACATGAGATTTAAACAAAGTAAAAGAACGCTGAAGTGTACTTGAGAGTCACTAGGAGCGGGAGCGGGTGCAGGCTGAGGAGCTGGAGAGGATGCAGAAGTAACAGCAAAAATCCCTGATGCCTTGCCCTTCTTTTGAGTAGGGCATTCTCTCTTGAAATGTCCCGGCTAAAGGCAAATGTGACAAAGGTCTCGCCTAGCTGACTGAGTGGGAGGTGGAATCGCAGCACCCAAGGTAGGACAACCATTAGCGTAGTGTCCTTTCTGGTCGCATCGGAAGCAAGTAATGGCAGATAGATCCACAGGCTGCCTCTGGGATGACGAAGACGATGATCCAATCCCTGGAGTCCTATTCTTCTTATGCCGGTAGAAGTTGGACTTCCTTTTCTTAGAATTTTCAGAAGATTGAGATGGCGTAGACTGGGTAGCTGGAGTGGCCTTAGAGGTAGGATTCTCATACTGGAGGGCCATTTCCATCAGATCGGTGAACGTCCCATGCACGTGGGTAATAAGGCGATCGTAGTACTCGAGGCGAGCACCAGCACTAAACTTCTCATTCTTCTTCAGCGGGGTGTCTATTAAATTCAGACCATATTGCGAGAGCTCATTAAATTTTCTCTCGTATTCCGTAAAGGACATATCGCCCTTCTTCAAATCCATAAAGTCTCGATATAGCTAAGACTTACCCGCTTCGGGTATCCATTTTACCAGAAAGGCCTCGCTGAATTGCTCCCAGGTGATGTCAGCCTCATTGGTGTGAGCAGTAACTGACAGCCACCAATTTAAAGCGGCTCCTTTCATCTGCCAGGCCGCCAATTGCCTCTGCTGGGCATTAGTGATTTCGAGATAGGAGAAGATTCTCTCCAAGTCTCTCAACTACTATTGAGCTTCTATTATGGTTTCCGAACCCATGAACTTGGTGCCACCAAGCTCAATATAATCCTTGCATAGCTTAGTAAATCTAACAGGGGCCGCGGGTGGAGGAGCCGGGTCACCAGCTCGTCCCTTACCTCTAGTATTTCCTCGATTCATCCTGAGAAATCAAGAATGAATTTAAGGACAGAGAAAAATATAGAGGCAAATATAGATTAGATAAGATAAAGTTCACAAGAAAGGCATTCAACAAAGGAGTAAATTTTATATAAGGTGGAGAAAAGGGAAAGTAGTTGGAAAAATTATATCTTGAAAACAAGAAAGTTTTTATATCAAAATACTTCTTTGAAAAACCCTTTAAAAATCATTTTATACTTTAAAATACGTTCTCTCTCAAGGAAAGGATTCTAAGATTTGACTTCACTCATTCTAGGGTATTTCTACCCTATCTCTAATGAGTTTTTGCTCCTCAGGCTATGGTTAAACCTAAGCTTTGATACCAACTGTAACGACCCACTATTTTGTGCCATTCAAATTCGATAATAAATTAAAACATGTCAAGCTTGAATAGTTCAAAACATTAGATTGTAAATAAAATTAGGAGCAAATGAAATCAAATCACATAATCACAGACACAGAAATCAGAATATTCGCAGCGGAATTTAAAATAAATTAGTGGTTTCATGAAGCCACTTTCACAAAGTCTCAAATAAGCAAAATTTACATTGTATTTAGAACCAAATATAGTTTAAGTCAACAATAGAACAATCCAAATTTATTGGTTTCCATTACATAAAATAAGGCAAAAACTGAAAGGAAATTGACAACAGCTTGAAGGGTGATACGCAGAAGTCCTAGCTCCGAAGGTAAAGTCTGAACTGAAACTCAGGCTAACCTGAACGTAAAATAAAACATAAACACTCGAGTCAGGACATACATACTTATACAGTGTAAGCTAATTCAAGTGAACTGTAATAAAATACAAGTAACTTAAAGGATGCTTGGGACCGTCCATACTCTAAGGATCCGTTAAACTATTTACTATGTAGTAATATTTCGCTATTATAATAGTGTCTATTAGTAAAATAAACTTACTTTTAAATAGCGTTAAGGGGTTACCCATATAGCCCTTAACACATAATATATTCTCATAGTCTATACAGCACCGTAATCTCCCCCGTACTGGGCGTCGTCAGAGGGCACTGCATAGGTATGGTACAAAACCAAAATCGTATAAGGCTCGCTATGTTAGGTGACACGACACAACTAGACAATGCCAGGGTAGATGACCAATTGCTATCCGGACCGGTGGTAACGCATAGCCGCTACTATCGCCCACCTCGAACAACACTCCCAAATCAAAGGTGCGCACCAAAACAATCACAAAAGTAATAGAATGGCATACGAAGAAGTGCGTCCGATCAGAGGTGCTACCCCATTAATCCGAGAATCGCTCCTGTTTTATCCACCTTTTGCCAACTCACGGGAGTCGGGTCCACGTATTTACCTCAAAGGAAACTTCACCCCCATCCTACTTTATTCTGCAATCTCCATCGCGTATACGGTTGTCAAAGTGGTTTTTGGTATCGACAAAGAGTATGCCCATATCCGATCCTGGTCTCTTTAACAACCCACGTTATTATTACCCGTGGTTATAAATTCCAAAATAGTTATATTTAAATCAAATACTATATTCAAATTACATCACAAAGGTTATACCTTGGTTCATTTAGAAACTTAATATTTCAACTTCAATATGGTTTCAACAATAATTAAACCAATTTAATTTATGTAATCATATTTCCACCCTTTAAATAGTCATTTAAATTGCTCAATGAATTATGATTCTTATAAAGTATATTTTACAAATATATATCCAACTTCTTTATATTTTACTTACTAAAATCAAGTGCAAAATTTTCTATAAATTTACTTATAATCAAGTTAAATTCCCATATCCAAAATAAACTAATTTCCAATTAATTTCTTAACTCACCTTTATTTCAAAACCAGCCTCCCATTTCTAAATCAAGTTAAATTTCAACTTCCATATTTCACTAATTTAACTATTTAATTCATAGAAACTTAATCTTTGTTAATTCACTTTATATTCAAGTTATACCAAATTTCATATTTTATTCCTTAACATAAATTCCATTTGTTTTACAAATCCAAATTTTCAAGATAAACTTATACTTTAAATTTCTAACATTATTTACATATTTAACTAGTATAATATCAATATATAAAAATCATTTAAATCCAAAAATTTGTATTTAATAATTCCAAAAAATACATACATACATATATACATATATATATAACCACGGGTCGGTATAATATTTTCTAACCTAGGTCAAGTGATACGGATACTATATCATTTCAATCCGTAAATTACAAAGAAAACTGGGTTCTATCATTTCAAACCTGCAATCCCAAGTTAACTAAATAAATAAATAAATATCGTTCAAGCCTATCATTTCAGCCCGAACGATTCAATTCTACAGGGAACTTGCAGTGTGATTTAAACAGTGCATAATAAATAAATAGTGTAATAGCATAAATAAACAGTATATATTATAACTAATGATGTGTAAAGGGATTTTTAACATCATCAATTTATATCACAGTCAAATAAAATGAAATAATAACTATTCTACAATCACACTTGTTATCAATTTACAGATATATAAGTACGTTTATCAAGTGAGAATACTCACTTTTCTGCTGCTGCAGATTTTTTTCAGCACGATATCTACCCCGAAAGGAGAGTACAGAAAGCACGATCAATTTCCAACGGATGTGACACCCTGATTTCGATCTTGAACAAAATAAATAAAACAAATTACGCGCCAAATTTTTTTTTACATATAAATCAAATTGGAACAAGATTTAAAAAAGAGAGAAATTTTTCCACAATTTTTCTCGACCACTCCACCCCTCGACTCGACCCTGTTTTCACGTCTCGGCTCGTACTTTTCCCATTTATATGTACGCACGCGAGTCCAAAAGTGGGATATTTAGACATAGGCTGATATTAAATATGCATAGGTGGCCAAAAAAAAATAAAAAAAAAATTAATGGTTCAAATGTTGGCTCCATCACTCAGCATGCATGCAATAATATTTCCCACGTTATTGCATGGCTCGGTCCATCAAGGATTTTGCCTCAGCTTTTTGGCCATCAGGGGTGCGTGCTTCGTCAAAGTCGATGTCACTGCCAGGAGGAGTGGTTGCGGCTACAATCTGATGGAGGAAGGATCTCGTGCCACGGCTATGCATGAGGTGATGCGCAACTCAGCTTCAAAAGCCAGATCAGGTCGCATAAAGGGAATAGGAGGAGGTTGCACTGGATGAGGCGGTGGAAGGGTGTAGGTGGGGTCGTGTCAGCCGTGGAGCAGACGAGTATATGGCAATCGATAGTAGAAGAATGAAACATGACAAGGAGAGAAAAGAAAAAAATAAAGCTAAAGGGAAACTAGAGGCCATTACCTGCTGATGCTTGCACGCAAGAAGAATTGAAAGAATGTTGCTATGCAAATGAACAAATTGGTGAACGGGCTTATATAAATCAAGGATGAGTGATGTAACGACCCGTAAATTTAACCGGTTTTAATAACGTTGTTAATTGAAATTTTGTGAAATTTTAAACGATAAAATTTTGAAATATAAATTTTATACTTGGAATGCGTCTAGTTGAATATAGTAGCTGGTAAATTTTCATCCGAAAATATGGAAGTTTATTTCGCGCGCAAATTTACTTCAATTTAATCAGTAAAAAGCGATGAAAATAAAACATTTTCAAAACCAAAATATTTTTACATAGAAAAATTCTAAACCATCTTCTGAACAAGATGTCAGTTTGTCGTTTTTCCAAATTCGGATATCTTTGGCTCCGTCGATCTTATTTTTCTACATTTTTCATGCATTTTCCGCTATTATAAAATTTCGAATTTTATAAATTCAAATCATACAACTGATATCCATATGCCGTTTTGATCGTCTCGTCGTGCTGATCTCCATGGTATATTCATTTACGTGCTTTGAAGTTTGGTACGCGACGAAACCATGCAACGGTTCACTGTATCGGTACGTTTTATCCTTTTGAATTCCCTCAACCATTCAATTGCACAACGATCATAATTCAAACCGTAATTAGCAATTATGATTCCTGCTTTATAACTGGCAATAGCTGTCATCCATCAATTCAAGTTATAAAGTGCCGGTTGCTTTTATCTGTTCGTTTCCTCTTCTACCTACTCGGCTCTTCGTGTGAAAAAATAATAATAGCATAGTAACAATTATAAACTGTGTATATTCTCTCCGCTATTTTCTCTAAAAAAAAGAAGAAGAAAAGAAAAAAACGCATGCGTCTCCATCCCTCCTCCATGCGTCTCTCCACTAAGCAGTAAACAAACTCAAACCATCACCTTTTATCATCCACTCTCTCTCCTGCATGCTTTCCGACGGCAACATCCATCATGTTCGTGTAGCCACCACCGGGGCCGAGCTGCTACCTACCTCCACGACCAAACTCTCCCGAGCTTCTCTCCTCCCCATGCTCACGCCTTCCACCATCCAAGTCGCCACTACGTCCATCCTAGCTCGAGGCCATTTCCTTTCCTAGCTTCTCCCACCGAACCTAACCCAAAGGCGAGCAAGCCTCCTCCTTCGCCACATCAGCAAACTCCGGTCCCTAGCCTTGCAAACACGTACAACAACCCCAAGCCTTCATCATCTCCGACGCACACGCCGACCACTTATCTCCCAGCCAGGAACTCCTCCACCGTGAACGCCGAGCACCCTACCCTTCCTCCTTGCGAGCCGCCTCTGAGTCATCTCCAGCAACCAAGGCCGTGCCTTCTTCCTCCAATCTCTACCTCATTTAGTCCTCCTCTGTTGCTAGTAGGTAAGCGTGTGTTATATATATTGGTTTATATATAGACTCATAGAGAAGGTGTAAGTATATATACAAGATATTTGTTTGATAATAGACAATGCTGTTTATAAAAGATTTATATGTGCGATAGTTCAGTATACATGTGTTTCCAGATCTTTGTATACGAGTATTATAAAATTTTAAAGCTACTGTTAGTTTATGTGTTCATACTTTATCAAAGAAGCACCATGTATTATATTATAAGTTGTATAAATTTTGACTATAGTTTTTTTTTTAATATGTATATATATAGTTGGCTGTACTTTGAACTTAAGTTATTTATTTGTATATAAACTTGAGTTGATTTTATATTCTAGAATTTTATGAGGTATCAGTTCAATGGCATAGTTGCAATTGCCGTATATATAGAAACAATAAAGTACATGATCTGTTAAGAGTCTAAAGGCTGCTTGTTTAGTTATTGGTGTGCATAATGGTATGTTTGTATATAAGTCGGTAGGCTATGTATATTAATTCGTTTATTGATTTTGCCATATATATATTGATTTTATAAAGTACTGATTTTATATTAAGAGACGTTCATACTGGCAATTGTATGTAGTAAAGTAAGTATATATTTTATAAAGTATATAAGTCGTAAAAACTTATATAAATCCTTATTTGATTTCATAGTACACATATATACTTGTTTCGCATATGACTATTTACAGACTTTCAAATTTTACAATGTGTGTTATGTATAGTATTATATTTATATTTATATTTCGTTAGTGATAATAATTATGTAAGGGTTAGTTATGGTCTACCTTACGGTGCACGTTTTTATAATCCAACTGTTAATATATAAGTATTACATAATATGATTGTTTATCTAGAATTTCTAATGTGTAAATTAATGCGTCAGTATAATATGAAGTGTGCATGCGTATTAGATTAAATACATAAGCTATATAAGTTTTGAACTGTTATATTGTTGTTCGCTTTTATATTGTTCAAACGTGTTTGATTTTTGTAAAGTGCATGTATCAAAATATACAAAGTTTCTTTTCTTTCAACAGTTGTAGTTAGATAAAATGTTGGGTATGCTAGTTATATTTAGTCATAGATCATTGCAACTGGGTTGCGCATGTCGAGATTTTTCTTTTTGAAGTGACTGTATATTTTATATTGTATATGTTATACTAAGTTGTATGAAAGCGGTTGATATATGTGTTTAAAAGTATATATCACGTTAGTTTTAATAACGAAAGTTTATAAAGTACGATATGTATATTGTTATAAGTAAGTTTATTATATAGTATAGATTTAATAAAGTAAGTTTATAAAGTATAAATATGAGATTTCAAAATGTTGGTTTGAGCTAGTTATGTATAGAGTATGTACATATGTTTGTTTTCAAGGTATACTTATGTTTAAATTTAAGATTTATTTAAAACATATATGTATTTTAAATTGAATATTGGGTTTAAAGAAATAATAATATAGTATACATCTCGTCTAAATTTTTATCAAACTGATTTATTTATTTCTCTCATCGATCCCTTATTACCAGCTTTGACCGTCGAATTCGTGCCAATCTAGCTTTACTTGGAAATTCATGCTTGGATTCGTAATTCGATTTCATCGTCAAATCCTCTCTAGCCTCGAAAGGTGAACAATCACTCACGATTAATGTTCTTTTATTTATTAAATTTGATTTTAAATTGAAACGACAATTGAAATATGCTGCTGTTAGTTATGTACATTGTTATATATGCTATTATCTGTATCTGTTCACCTATGACATCTGACACCATTATCTGTTAATTATATGATGATAATCCAGTTTGGATTGATGATTGTTTGTTGTTTGTATTTGATGTAAATTGAAATGTATAAAGTGATAAATATTATGCAATTTAATTGGACGTAGGATAGTTAAAAATTTGAAACGACATATGTGTAAATTTGATTTAATAACATTTGCATAATATGACCCCTTTAAATGTTGAACTAATTGACACGTAGAAATTTGGTCAAATACACCTTGAACCATTGAATGTATGATTGTATAAATTGATGTTGTATGAAATTGAACAATTGAATGACAAGTGAAAAACGGTACAAATATTAGTATAATAATCTTTAATCTACATGAAATGATAGTGTAGATTCTAGAAATAATTATATTAATTTGCACAAACAACAATGTGAATTAATACGATTATTTCGAGATTATTTGAATTAATTATTGAATTGTTATTGATTGTTGTTATTGCTTGTTTGTTTACTTTGACACCATCCCAGTTATCACACTGCAAGTTCCCTTTTATTATGCTTGATCTTGAATTGAAATTGAAATTGGGTTGAAATGATATATACCCAAATGAATTTGACTTAGGATAAAGAATTAAATAAAATCCGATTGGTCAATAATGATTTGATTTAAAAATAAAATAAAGGCTTTATTTGAACAAATAATAAGGTTTGAAATGAAGTTGGAATTTGAATTTTTATGAAAGGAAAATGTAAATATTGAAATCTGAACAAATATTAACTTAGTAATTGATGAAAGAACGTTGTTTGAAATTTAATTATCTAATAATTAAATTTGGAATTATTAATAAATAATTTGGAATTAGTAATAATTGAGTTTTGAAATTATTAAGTTTGAAATCATTTAATAATTAAATTTGATTATAATTAAGTTTGAAATCATTAAGTTGAATTTATAATTAAGTTGAAATGATTTGATAATTAAGTTTGAATTCATAATTAAGTGGAAATGATTTAATATTTAAGTTTGAATTTATAATTAAGTTTGGGATTATTAAGTTTGAAATTATTTAATAATTATGTTTGAAATTATTTAATAATGGAATAAGATTTAATTATTTGATAATTGAATAAAAAATTGAATTCTTTGATAAGAGAAATTGAACTTTTGAATGAGTGAATTAGAACTTTGTTAATAAATGAAATTGAGTTTCTTTATTTATTGAAGTTTTGGAAAAATTATTTAAGTAAGTTAATAAGTGAAAATGAAACTTCTCGATTATGTGAAATTTAGTTCGTTATTAATTGAGTTTGAAATTAGTAATGAATTCAATAAATAAGTGAAAATTTAATTTCTTTAACAAAAAATAAACGCGTTTTATTGAAATAAATATAAGACTTGAATTTTAGAATTTGATTTGACGAATTTAATCTAATTGAATTTGAAGTTGATATAATGAAGTTGAACTTAAGTGATTGATTTAATGAATTGGGAATCTAATAGAAATCGTTTTGAATGATAATTTAACTTAACGAATATTGAATAAAATCGATAAATGAATTTAAATTGATTTGAATGAAAATTAAACCATTTAAATGATTTCGAAATGAAACTTATATACGAACTTGAATCAATATTTGAATTGTTTGAAATAAAAGTTGAAATTAAATTGTAAGATTTTTGAAATGGTAATTTGGAAGTTGAAACGTAAATTATGGAAATCGACTTCGAAAGACGAATGAAATGTTATTTTACAAATTCTAATTGAAATTGAAATTGATTTGGTTTTGAAATTTATTAAACGACCAATCGACGTAATAATTACGAAAGTTATTAAAGAGACCGGAATCGGTTATGGATATACTCTCTATCTAAATCGAAAACCACTTTAATAACTATACATGGAGTGTGATCCAGAATGAAGTGGTTGGAATGATGTACGTGATGACTGAAGAAAGAGAACGATAGTGGATAGCCTTGACACTTGTGTCAAATTGGAAATGACTAAAATCAGGAGCCGTGCCGGGCCAAATGGGGTTAGCCACCTCGAGCGAACACACTTCTTCGTAACTACTACTCATTACTTGTTATCGATTGGTGCACCCTCGGAATTTCAGGAGTGTTGTTTCGCGGTGTTGCGAT
Source organism: Allium cepa (assembly GCA_030765085.1). NCBI lineage: Eukaryota > Viridiplantae > Streptophyta > Magnoliopsida > Asparagales > Amaryllidaceae > Allium > Allium cepa. The sequence goes on along the minus strand of CM060941.1, from coordinate 828,286,994 downwards.
CGTTGCGGCGATGCGTTCTCACCAGTCCGGATCAGGCGAACGGTAGTTTCACTACCTTGGGTATTGCCTCATGTGCCTTGTCATACTTGTATCCCTATATACGCGACCACTACGAATTTGTTTTGTGTTATACCTATGGAGTACTCCCTGATATCCCACCAGTTTACTGTGGAGTTTACAGTGCTGTATAGACTATAACACTTGTATAAAAATGTGTTAAGGGGGATAATGGTAATGCCTTAACACTATTTTGATACTTTATATTACTGATAGACATTATCTATTTAGCGTACACTACTACATAGTAGATAGTTTAACGGATCCTTAGAGGATGGTGATTCCAACATCCTTTGAGTTACTTGTATTTCGATTGCTATTTCACTTGGGTTGGATTTTTTGATATGAGAATATTAATCCTGACTCGAGTGTTTTGTGTTTTGCTTTACGCTCGGGTCAGATTGAGAGTACTAGCTTTCGAGGCTCACCTTTGGAGTTGGAGCTTCACCCGGAGATCCAGTTATCTATCCAGCTTTCAGATATTCGATGATTCCAGTGATGTATTCTGATTCTTATATTTGACTGTTGTATTCGAGACTTCTGTTGTAACTTATTTAACTCTAATGTATCTTATATATTTATATAGTAGCTTCATGAACTACTATCTCTTTTACTTCCGCTGCATATTATTACTATGTGTCTGTGTTTCTGTGATTATTTCTTTACTGTATATCTAAGTTTCGCCAATTTTAAATTAACAATTAGGTATTTTGAATTATTCAAGTCCGACATGTGCGGGTGCAGATGGTTCAAAATAGCGGGTCGTTATACGTGATTTGAGGAGAGAGCTGATAGGCAAGAATTAAAATTAAAATTAATTCACCCGTTTGCGTGATTTGCTAAAAGAAACGGCAAGCAACTTTACTTCTTTGAAGGGAATTTTGGAAAAAAATTACACGATAAATAATTGAGCAGAAAAATTTTGCGTTTGCTAACGGTGGGTAAAGGAAAACGGCATGTAATCAATTTGTATGCGATGGGTTTTTTTTAATCTTTCAGGGTTGCGTTAGTTAGGGCATGCGTTATAATTTTTTTTATTAAGGCAAGAAATTTTGTTCGTTCCAAAAATCAATGCAGAAAAATAGCAAGTGGATTTTTAAAAAGTTAAAGGAAAAGAATGATTTCATTGCATTATTAAGGTTGCGTGTTTTTAAAAAAAAAATTTAAATAGGTTGAGTGAATTTAGCAAAGTAACGGCAAGAGATGATCTTGCTATGAAACGGTAATAGAATTTATGGATAACGTTCTATTTGAAACAGAAGAAAAAAGGGAAGTGAATATATTTTTGGAATGCGTACTACAGACGCAAAATTTTATGCCCAAAATATAACGAAAATAACGGATTTAAATTTTATACGTTTTCTTATATATACGTTATTTATTCCATCAAATAGCATGCCTTTTAAACGCGTAATTAAACAGTTTATTAATATACTGTAAATTTTAAAAGTTATTACTTAACAAAAAATAAAATTTGTTTACATTCTTCTGATTTATTTACCATTTTCTAAAAAATTTATTACTTAATTTTTTAAAAATATATATAATTCATTTTTAAAAGAACAAAAGGAAATAATATGTTGTTACCAATATAAGTAAAACAACCTCACAATAAATCTTGTACATATAAAATTCTTATATAAAAGATTTAGAAATTTGAATTTAAAAATTCCAATTAGAGTCAATCTTTAACCAAAGTTAAAATTTCAGGACCCTTGTCCCTTATTTAAAATTTTTGGGAAATGATTTAATCAAATTAAAAATTTAAAGTTTATATAATAAACCCCAAAGTTTTATAAATAAAGGTGTAAAATACTTGTTAAAAATTTGGGCTGTTACAAATCCAGTAAACAACATTTGATGATTAACTTAAATTAATCAAATTAAACTCAATTAATTACAATGAGCAATTAATTTCTTAAGTACTTTCATAAAGTAATTACACTTACACAATTTCATAAATGATTATCATTAATTAATTAATCTAACTAATTGTTAAAATTAATCACATTAATTAATTATTTAAATAATCTTAGTTAATGACCTTCATTAACTAATAACAATTCTTTAATTACTTTGCTAAAGAAATTACTTACATTAATCATCATTAATTAAAATTGATTAACCATTGATAACTCATTAATTAATCCTAATTATTTAATTAAGTGTTAATTGTAACTTAATTAGTTCTTAATTACAATTTAATTATTCCTTAATTAAATTAACTTAACTTTAGTTAACAAATTAAACTTGTAATTACTAATTTAATTAATACAAACATTAATTAACCATTCTAATTAACTTAATAATTTATGAATTACAAATCAATAAGTTTCATTAACTTTAAAGAAAACTCATTAATGATTTCATTTATCACTCGCATATATGTTTGAAAACATTTATTTTAAGTTTACTTTTGAAACTTCATTTTAAATTTTCGAGCTTCAAAATGAATACCAATTGATCTTTAAATCAATTTTAAAACTAACTTTTAAAACCTTTAAATTCCAAGTTAAAGTAATACTTTTGTTATGAAAGAAATTTAAAAGAGTTTGAAATCAAATTCCCTTTAAATTCAAAATATTTAAACTTATTTAAAACATTTAAAGTTATAAAACTTTATTTAATTTCAAAATCTAGAATTCAAATTTAAATTTTAAGATCTAGGTTTCAAAATTTTGATTTAACATTTCACATTCCATTTAAATTCAAATTCTTTATAAAATACACTTAAACGCTCAGCCACTTTTAAGTTATTAAACAATTTGAATTTACAGAACTTTATTTCCAAACTAAGCTTCAACTAAACTTGAATTTATAGTTAAACCTTGATTTAAAACTCAATTTAAACTTTGTCTTGAAATTAAAAATTCAGTTTTAAATTGCCAAAAACAGAACGGTTTTCAGTTTTTAAAACCAGGACAATCATCTACTCGAGCCACTGAAATCCTACTTCGAGCCAATACAGGAAAACCTTCGAGTGAAACACTCGAGTTACACGGGACAATCTCATGTACTACCCTGCTTCCATTCCCAAACAAAACAAAGCAAATACTCCAGATCACCAGACAAATGCTCCGTGCACGTGCACGTCGCCGTAGATCACCTCCAGACGACACCACATCATCGAGCAAGTCGACTATGCTTCACGCATCAATTCCCAATCGCCAGAATTCACCCATCCCCTGGAAATCGAATTCGAGCTCAAAATCACAACCTGGAACAACTGGAACAACTTCAATCAAAACCTGGAAACGCGTCGTTCTCGACATACCGATCATCATAAAACTTGAAACTCCAGTCAACTACTCGTCGACGCTCCCCCTACCATCACCCAAAACCACGTAGGACTCGATCAAACGTGGACGATGAACAAATCAAAACATTCACACTCAACAAAACTAGGTTTACCAGTTTCAAAAGCTCGCCGCCGCCGCCACGACCAACTACACACCATCACCCTATTTTTCCTTGAACCCCCGTTCGTCCTTCCATCACCAGACGAAGTCCCGACTACTTCAAGTCAGTGCATCACCAGAAATCACCAAAGAATGAAATTCGAACAAACCTAAGCTGCTCCTCAATTCTAAGCCTAAAAATTATGATTCAAGTTTTAAAAATCATGTTTTAGTATGATAATTCAGTTTATATACCTGAATTGGTGGATTAAGAAGCTTAAATTTTAACTTATTTAAAGCTATGCTCAGTTCTTTGATTTCCAGAGACATTGACAAGTTGTTTTAACTTTAATAAATTTTTAAAACTTAGTTTATAATCAAACAAACAACTTTTGTTTTAACCCTAAGTCCTAATAGCAAGTAGAATAAGTGGAAGTGATTTTTGATTACAATTTCAACTCTGTAACTAAGAACAAGGAAGAACAGACCATGCCAGAAATAACATCACAATCATACATGCACAGGATTTCTAACTTAAAGTATACAGTAAAGCGCAAATCATTCATGAAACAAATGCACAATTTTAAATGTTTAAAACAGTATGTTTACTCCCATCAAATTGAAGAACAGAGAGCAGCTCTGTGTTTTGAAACTGCAGTATTGATCTTCCTTAATCACTTTTATGTTTTGTTGTTGAATGAATTGTTTAAATATGTAAGATAATGATGTTTATATTTTCTTTTCTTTCAACTTGCTAAGTTATTTTCTTGAACGAGCAAGAATAAGAAGATACATATATAAGAACAGTGTTTATACTGGGTAGGCTATAACTGGTACAACAAATTTGGGTCAGAGATTTTATTTTCATTGACTAAACCAGATTTTTTTTCTTTGTTTACTGAAATGAAGTTTTTATTTCGGCTGAGATGATAGCATTGCGAGTAATTGCCACACTTATGCTATTTGAATTATTTTGTATGTAGATATTTTTTTTTGTTTCTTTTTATTTTATTTCATTACATACATATTTTGTATGTACATCTTTGTTTTGTTATCTTCTTGCATGCATACACAACTCACATACAAATATACATGCACATAGATGTTTTTTTCTATCTTCTTGTCTTGCATTTATCTTCTTGCATTCACACATGAATCTCCATATGTTTACTTAAGTATTTATGTTTTATTATTTATTTATTTATTTATTTATTTATTTTACTAAAATAATCTTATGTATCCATATGAGTTACCCTATATATTTATTATTAACCATTCTTAGTTTTATTTCTATTTATAGTTTGATGTTCAAACATTTAATTTATAACATATATTTTGTACTTATATTTTACACTTATATTTAATACTGATAGGATAAATTTTATTTTAAACATTAGTATCTATATTACATCATTTAAAATATTCATTTTGAATATTCCAAATCAAAATTTTATTTATAATCCAATTCAATTAAAAATATTTATTTTGAGTCTCGGATCCAAAATTTTAAAATAAATAAGTATATATATCTTATTAAATTTGAAAAATTCAAATAAATCCACAATTTAACCCAAAAATTTAATTTAATTACAAATTTAAATTCATCTTTAAACCGGGATTGTTACAGAACACGACACTGGAGCTGGATGTGCATTGTTGTTGGAGAAGTCTGCTTTTCTCTCATGCTTGATGCTGATGTGACAATCTGTTATCCGAGGAATACCATAAATTTTAAGGTAGTGGTCATAGTCAGCATTTTTATTCTACTATTGTTTCTGTTGTGAGTTTATATTTCTATTTATCTCTGATAATGCTCATGTTTATTTGTAGGTACCAAATCCAACGATCTGTGCTTTGATGGACTTGGGTTTTGACTTTTTTTCGAAATTTAGGCCCATTAAAGTGTGGGTTGTTACAATTTTATTCCTAAAATAAGCAGATTATATAGATTTTCTCTTCCTTCTAGGTTGTATATATATTTCCTCATTTGAGATAATAAAATACACAACAAATATTCTAAAACTCACAGAGTTGCAAAATATGAACTTGTGAGAGTACTTCCAAAACTGAAATTTAAAGTAAACGATTTTTATGATGGTTGATAGTTTGGAAAACACAAGGAATCGTATAGACCTAAGGATATGATTTATAGTATGCATCCTCTCGAACTTCTTCATTTGGACCTCTTTGGATTTTCGTATATCTAATCAATAAATCATAATAAATATATTTTGTAATTGTAGATGATTTTTCAAGATGCACTTGGACGATATTTTTAAAACATAAACAATGAAGCTTTCGAAATTTTTACAACTTTGCAAAAAAAATTCACAATCTAAAATCGATTAAGATTAAGACTATAAGAAGCGATCATGGAGGAGAATTCAAAAATAAAGAAAACTGAATTTTTTACAATAAGAAAGATATTCATAGTTTATCTTTTTCAAGAACTCCACAATAAATTGGAGTCGTCAAATGTAAAAATAGAACTATTCAAGAATGTGTGAGAATGCTATTAAATGACAGTAATTTACCAAAGAACTTTTAGGCTAAAGCAGTTGCTACATCTTGTTATATTTTAAAAATAACTTTAATAAGACCTTTAAAAATAGAACTATTCAGGTCAATAGCTTTCCATCGAAAGTTAACAAGTCTCGTTATCGACTCTTCCTAGTCAATGAGTCGCAAATCGCTACCCTCAGGTGCGCATTGGGAAGCCTCATTTAATATATTCTCGTTATAGACACCCTTGGCTTCGTAATTTCTTAGTTCATTTATTTAGAACTTTGTTAGTCTTTCTTAGTTCATTTTCATTTCGGGAGTTATGCCCTCGGTACAACCCCTTCGTTATGCATAACAAAGCATGTCTCATGTGTACGTCTGTTGCCCTCCTTACACGTGCCGACACCCTATGCGCTCCGCCTTCATCTTTTTTAGTTGGCTAGAATATTTTGTCTAAATTTGAAGCCTTTATTTGGATCTTTTCTCTTATCCATTTATTAAATATTTTATTTCTATAAATTACCCTTCGACAACTTATTATTGGTTCGGATGGTGGTATTTTCATTTCAAAATACATAATTTTAACTTCAGAAATTACTTATAAGAATTTACTAAATTCCTAGAAAATTTTAAATATACTTCCAAGCATATTTTTATCAAAAATTCTATATCTTAGTCATTTTCTCTTAATTTTCATAATACATGAATCCTTTAAAAACCATAACTAATTATTTAAACATAGGAAAATTCCTAAACTTAAAACTCAATCTCAAAAAATATATTTCAATCATTATATTAAAATTTTCTATTATTTTAAGGTAGGGAATCAAAGCTAAACATCCTTTGGTATAGTCATTTCAACCCAAAATATTCATTAAAACATTTTTTATCATATATAAACGATTAACACATATGAATACTCTCATATTAATCATAAACGTTTTTAACTTGAGATAATTGTAAAATTGAAAGTTATATTACTCACCTAAATCTTTAACTTGACTTGATCTTTGTCATCTCTAAATTTCCTTAATTTTTTATCTTCTTCTTTTCTAGACCTCCACCATTAACGTTCTATAGATATTATTGTTTTCATTTTTGGATAATGAATGAATAGAACGAGAGATAAGCTATTTTCATTATCCAAAAATGAGTTTGGATTGTCGGCCCTTTAACTTTTTCCCATTTAATTCATTTTATTAAATTTTTATCAAATTATAACATAATATATAAATGTACACTCAAAAGTTTATCAAGATAAATTGTTACTTATTTTAATCAAAATGGAAACAAGTAAATAAACATCCCTTAAATATTTACTTTATTTACTTCGTATGTTTGCTTATTTAATTTTATAATTATATTAAATCTTTATTCTCATAAGTAATTCTCAATTTATTATTTATTAAAATATAAGGTGTTATAAGCTTTCATCTTACATAAATTCCATCTCCGAAATTGGAATAAGGTATGGTAATGATTTTAGTCCTTCATGCCCATTCTAATATAAACACAAAAGTTCCCCACAAATGTGTAGTAAACAAATCTACTAATACATTACAAAAACATAACAAAACATACATGCTAAGTCTAAACAACCAACTCGGGATAAATCTTACTGACTTTATCTTTTGTTTCTTAAGTATAATCATCTTGATTATCACTCCATTGAATTCGCATAAGCTAAAACACATGGTAATTCAACCATATAGGCTACTTTATCGATCCTTTCGAGTATCGGGAACGAGCTAACATATCTTAACAAACTTTCCAGCATTTCTGGTGCCTCGCATCAGAAAAATTTTCACAAACACATGATTCCCGACCTCAAACTCTAACTCTCCTTCTTTTTATCGGCGTAACACTTCTGTCTCGATTGAGCATCCTTTATCTCTGCCGAATTAACTCAATCTTTTTGAAGCTTCTCTTGCAAAATTCGCTCCTCATACGAGTTTATCTCTCGTCTTGCACCAACATACGATGACTTACATGGTCTTACATACAACGCCTTAAAAGTGTCATTTCAATACAACTATTGTTATATTAAAACTCCACTAAGTGTAAATTATCTTTCCAAGATCCTCCGCAGTCTAATACACATGCTCGCAATAAATCCATAAGTACCATGTTAACCCTCTCGATCTATCTATCTGAGGATACTATGTTGTATTCATACACAACCCTGAATACAAAACACAATAGGCTTCGTCAAAACCCACTAGCGAACAACGGGTCTTAATCACTTGCTATAGTACTCAACACTTTATATAGTCTCGTCTTACTATAGTCGTTACACAAATTTTGACTAACTTTGATGTCGTCCTCGTAGATTTCACTGAGATGAAATGGGCACTCTTAGTCGTTCTACCTACTATGACCCATGTATGCTCGTTCTCAGCCCTTGATCTTGACAAGCCATCTATGAAATCCATAACAAGTGAGTCTCACTTTCACATCGGAATCTCTAATGGCTGCAAAAGTCCACTTGCTTCTTATGTTCAGCTTTAACTTACAGGCATGTGAAACATCTTTTCACATATTATTCAATATCTCTTTATACCTTCCTAGTAAAAATTCTATTTCATATCTCGGTACATCTTACTACCTCTTAGACGAATTACGAACTTTGGACGATAACATTTGTTCGAAAATAATTTTCATTGTCTCTTATATTTTGGACATGTAACCTTCTCTTCTTCTGAAGCTAACATCTTTTGTCAACTCTGAAAATTCTCAACTCCTCAATCTCCGCACCAGCCTTTAGGCACCTAATCCTTTCAGTATAAAGTGGATCTTCCTGCTACTTTCGGTAATCTTTCCCATGAGAGCCGGGCGAACTTCCAAGCACAACAATGTCCTGGAAATTCTACTCAAACCAACACTCGACCGAAAATGAACATTGTAAGAAACTAAAGTTTCCAAAACATTCCATCGTTCAATCATAGCCAAAACACAACTTTGCTGCCTCCAACTTAGGACGTCAAAAATCTTATTTTCCTTCTTTCAGGTATACTATATCCCAAAATCATAAGATGCCAAAAACTCTAACCACCTTTGCTATCTCGTGTTCAACTCCATTTGAGAGAATAAGTATCTCAAGGACCTATGGTCAGTAAATATTTCAAACATTTCTCCTAAAAGGTAATGCCTTCAAACCTTCAATGCAAAGATAACAGCTGCTAACTTTATGTCATGTGCCAGATATCAAACTTTATGGGGTCGCAACTGCCAAGATGCATAAGTTGATACTTTGCCCCTTTGCATCAACACTCTCCTAGCCCCGAATCTGAAATATCAATATACACAATCATATCCTCATTACTCTCGGGCATACCGAAAACAAGTGCATTCGTCAACTGAAGCATCAACTCTCGGAATAATGCCTCACGTCCTTTAGTTCAAACATATTTCTCTTTCTTCCAAGTTAGTCTCGTAATAGGCGCTGCTATTCGGAAGAAGTCCTTAATGAATTTCCGATAGTAACATGTCAACCCTAAGAAACTCCAAACCTCCATAGCTGCCACGGTTCTTTTTTAACCATTCATAGTCTCAACTTTCGAAGGGTCTACGGCCAAACCCTACTCTAAAACTACATGACCTATAAACTTAATTTCTCTTCTCCAAAAATAACACTTAGAAAATTTCACTTTTAACCTACGTTATCTCAACATCTCTAACAAAAGCCTTAGGTTAATCTCATGGTCTCTTTCATCTTTTGATTACACCAAGATGTCATTTATAAACACCAACACATATTGGCCTAACCGGTTTTGGAAAAACCAACATCAAGTCTACAAAGATTGCAGATGCATTGGTTACTCTAAATGGCATTACTAACCACTCATATGAACCATACATCGTTCTAAAAGCAGTTAAACAAACATCTCTTCTTTAACTCATAGTTGATGGGATCCCAAAGACAAATTTAGTTGTGAGAATGCCTTAGTTCCATTCCAACTAATTAAACAGATCATCAAAATGAACCATCAAACTTCTTCACAAACACAACCGAAGCCCCATGGTGAGTTACACTTGGCCTTACAAAGCTCTTGCTTTCCAACTTTACTAGTTGCTTCCTCAACTTCTACATCTCCTTTGGGGGGATTCGACTAGGAGGCGGCTAAAAGGCTCGGCTTCAGGTATCAATTTGATAAGAAACTTAACAGGTCTTGGGGGTGAAAATCCTGAGATTGGTTCACACACATTATGGAAGTCTTTAACTACTTGTACTTCTCCGATACCTTTCTCCTTTGAAGTTAACGTATACACCACTCCTTTCATAGCAAGGTCTCGACTTTTCTAAAGCCACAAGCACTCTCGTGCTTTGGTCAGCGTGTCTCGGTACTATAATCCTTTTAACATAATATGTCTTTGCACTAAAGCGTTCCAGCCAATCCATCTCAAAAATAATTCTTAAGCCTATGAAGTCAAACACGTAGGAACCACACAAAAACTTACACCGACCCAACTCAATCTCCAAATCGGTGCATTTTAATCTGAGAGTGCATATCCCCCTATTGGATTAACTACATGAATGGAAGCGACTAAATATGTAACCTTTAAGCCAAGTTTATCAACTAAGTCTTTCGCTATAAATGAATGTGTAATGCTAGTATTAAAAGGTACTCTAACTGAAATACCAAAAATCAAAGTCGTACCTTTCAAGATTATTCCCTTGCCTTTCTCTGCAGTAGATGATTCTCCATTCGGCCACTCCAAAGCAAAGACTTTTGTCCACTTCAACTCTAGGCAATCTTTTTTATTGCAGCAAAGCTTATCATAATTAAAGCACTTGACCTTCCGGGTTTGAGCACTTAGATGCATATGCCCCCGTTGGGCCACGGCTATAACAGTTCACCTTGGAAATATCCTTTCGTGCTACACCTCCTTGAGTCTTCCCTTTTGATTGTTGACCCTTCTTTCCCTTTTAATAGAGAGTGAATATCTTCTTCTTATCAGCTTGAGTCTTATGTCCCACACTTCTTTCGATAGGCATAAGCTCACCTTTTTTTATCATATATACCACTTCGTTGAATGGAAGTGATAGATGGGCATCGTCTTATCGCTCAACCTTGTCTTAATCCCAGAATGAACTTCTCCACCTTCTTCCTTGGTGTTCTAATCGTATCGGTTTCGTACTTCAATAGAGCATTAAACTTTCGCACATGCTCTGAATCAGTCATATTTCCTCGTTGCAACTCAACAAACTCCTGAAATATAGCTGACAACTCTAACCAGGGATAAACTGCTCTTCAAACATCTCTTCAAATCTTTCCTAGGCAATCTCATGCTTATGACTTATGCCCTTGCTATTTCCAAACAAATACTAGCCAAACCTTTAAGCTGCTTGGATATCAACTTCACCATCTGGGCTTCGGTAAACTCCAAATCTTCACAGATGCATCTACATATCCGCAATCAGTCGATTTCTACTAGGGACGGTCTTGTCCCATCAAATATTGTTTCATCCAAGCTTCGAAAGTCATGATTCATCTTAGCAAAGTTTTCTCTACCAGCTTGCATGGAGCCCTACGGAACAAATGGGGCTTATGGTGGCACTTGCTGTAGAACCTGTTGTTGCACTAAGTTCCCCATGAGCTGCTAGAGGAATGCATTCATGTCTAAATTTCCCACGGTCGAAGCTGGCTCTAAATTCTAACATCTACTCCAACATTCGAAGCTACTTTCCCTCCTTAGTCATTTGTTGCATCTGCTTCTCCAACTGCAATCCTTCCACTTCTCATTTCCATTCTTACTTTTCTGTTTGGCAAGTCTTCATTAGAAACTGAAAGAAAAAAAGTGAAACAACAATAAAGGAATGTATATGTTATATATTAATATAAATACATTATATAATAGTGTATACCCTCCCAAGGTGTTTGTTTTATACCAAGTGTTTACCTTCTTCTAGCTCTATTTTACGTAAGTGTTCCATAACAAGGCTTTGATACCAAAATGTAACATCTCTGGTTCTGAAACCCAAAGATGGAACACCAACATGCTGCAGTCACCTTGAAATTATTTTCGCCAACAAAATGAGAATTGTATAAAAAAATTCAACAACTTAAGTAAATACAACAATTAAATACATTTCATTACACACATTTTGTCATAATAGTCTTTACATAATTGTCTTTGCATCTTCGTTCACCCGAAACATGCCTACGTAGGGGTTAAATAAAAATAAAACATAGATGTTAGTGTCATGATCGACATATGGTGATCCTAACATGAACACTTATATAGCGAAACACAAAACAATTTTTATTTGCAACTAAGCATCCTACTTCATCTTCAGCATCCTTATTCATCTTACTAAAGCAACATCTATGTACTCATAAACTCGGCCTACTCAAATGAGTATAGAGTTTATGGGGAAAACAATAACAAAAACATGGATCGGACATAAAGTCAATATGAATATCACTTCATCTTAAACATAATATATAATGAGACCATGTCTCTAAAGCACGGAACGAGTTTTCCCTTCACTATATAACAACATCAGTTCATCAATGTGAACATAAATATAGGTCATTCTATCATACCCAAGTGCTCCCTACACTTAGTACTACATCATGACTAGGTTTTATAGTCATTTCGTTTGGCTTGCTCCTTAATCCTCGTTCTAATTAATTTATAATGTCAAGTTCGTTATTGTTTCAGCTGCCATCATGGCATTGTTCTTTCCCTTACACATAACACTACGAACAGATGCCTATATTGGTCTTACACTGTTGTCTCCATTTAATGTCAGGAACAAGCTTTTGGATGCCACCTATGGCCTTACATCAAAGTTCTCATTTAAGATCGTCGATAGGCTTTCAGATGTCACTTATGGCCTCATATCGAAGCTTAATGTCATGAATAGACTTTCGTATGCCACTAATAACCTTACACCACCGTGTTTTTCGTTTAATGTCGTGGATAGGCTTTCAGATGTCATTTGTGGCCTTACACCGTCGTTTTTCATTTAATGTCATGAATAGGCTTTCGGATGTCGCTTATGGCCTTACACCACTGTTTTTCATTCAATGTCATGAACAGGTTTTCAAATGCTACTTATGGTCTTACATCGTCATTTTTTGTTTAATGCCATGAATAGACTTTCAAATGTCATTTATGGCCTTACACCGTCTTTTTTGTTTAATGTCGTGAACAAGCTTTCAAATGCTAAGTACCCTTTTGGTCATCTTAAGCCTCGATATTAACTTTCCTTCGGAAGTCAAACGATCTTGGTCTAACTCTTTACCAAAAGTTAACAAGTTCGTCATTGACTCTCCTCCAAAAGTCAGTAAGTCTCGTCCAACACTGTCCTTGGTCTTATGTAGGGAAGCCTGGTTTATTCATGGGTTTGTTTCATCATCTCACAACGTCCTCACGTTAGGTCTCCATACACCACTTTTCATTTTCCGACGGCTCCGACTATCGTATGTTGCTCAAGCATTAGCCTCCGGTCACAACCTCCTCCTTTGACAATCACCGTCGGCTTCCTTCTTTACATTTCCTAGTTTATTATACTTAAGCTTTACTTAGTCTTTCGCTAGTTCATTTAGTGTTCGGTTCCAGTCTAGTCCTTCCACTATTATAATAGAGTTAGGAGTATGTTTAAGCGACAATTTTATAATTTACTATAAATTTTTAACTTTGTATTAAAATCTCGTTCGAAATAAGAAGTGCTTTATTGTGGTATGTTAATTAATTATATAATTTAAGTATTGTAACAGCCCAACATTTTTATTTAATATTTTAATTCTTTGTTTAAAAACATTGAGGTTTTATTATTTAAAATTTGAGCTTTTGAATTGATTATAAATCATTGCCCACGTTTTTTTTATAAATATAAACAATGTCTGTAATTTGGACTTTTGGTTAAAGTTTAACTCTAATTGAAATTTTAAATTCTAAGTTCTAAGATCAAATCTTTTATATAATATATATATATATATATATATATATATATATGTACAATATTTATTTCGCGGTTGTTTTACTTATATTGGTTATGTACTTTTTAAGGTAGTAATAAATATTGTGAAAAAAAAAGAAATAAATTTTACGCTTCTTTTATATGAATATACATCAGTTTCTTAGTTAAATGATAAGTAAATCTAATGAATGTAAACAAATCAAAATTTTAATTTAGTAACAAATACTGTATAAATAAGCTATTTAATTACACGTTTTAATTGGTACGTTTATATCCGTTACTGTTGATTTATTTGATGCTATAAAAGGTACGTTATTTTCTGATTTTTTTAGCAGATGTACTAAAAAAATAAGAAACGTATAATTTAAATACGTTACTTTTTTCATAAATTTGGGCGTATATTTCGTTTAAATTATTGCATCGGTTATACGCATTCTAAAATTTCTTGCCTTAGCTATATAAAAATCAATCAATCAGTAGACGTGCATTTCCAAGTGGGAAAGGAATAAATTCCCTAACCGTTCAAATTCTATTAAAGCTTGCTTTGAAAATTCACGTGTACGAGTGTACTTTTTCCATTTACTCCTTTGCAATTAATAGGATCAAAATCTTTGATTTTTTTTCCTTACCATTCAAACAAAAATTTCTTGCCACTTTTTCCTCTTTGATTTACGCAAGCTATTTATAAAAACAAAACCCACGCACAATATTCTCGCTGCACATTTTTGGCCTTCATCTTTATCTTGCGTGTAAGCTTCTCTGAAGGTATGGCCGCATGCACTTTTTTTTATTTTTCTTGCTTTCTTTTATTTTTCTTTTCTTCTTGCTTGTTTCCCTTTGTTTTCGTTTACTGTGGCACGCAAGTGCCTCCACCACCTCCGTCGTCCATCCTACACCCACTCCTCTGCCACCTCCTTCGGTACAACCTCCTCTCATTCCTATGTTGCGTCCAGATCTGGCTGTAAAGGCCGAGTAGTTCATCGCCACTTATACATAGCCGAGCCATGTGTTTCTTCCACCATCAGATGAAGCCGCAGCCACCTCCTCCTAGCAGTGACACCGACTCTGACAAGGCACGCACCCCTTGCAGGCGCTGAGGGTCCAACTGGCCCGAGGCAGGCAGTGACCGTGCGTTTTTTTAGTCACCTGTTGCTTTTAAAAATAAAAAGAAAAAAGAAAAAAGAAAAAAAATATGCTTGCACCACCTTTGCATTATCACAGCCTAGAAATTTTGTCAATACCCCACTGCCTTGCGTGCATGCATGCATTTCAGAACTTAAAACTTGGACAAGGCCGAGCATGTGGAGTATGGGTTGAGTCGTGTGGTGGAAGGGGCTGTGTTATTGATTGATCTTATTATTTGATTCAATCTAGCTTTTTAGTTGCTTTATATAAAATTTGATATGATCGTATTTGAATTTTCGTAATTAGTTTTATTCGTTTGTTTCAAGATCTGAATCGGATTGTCTCATCTTCCAATATTCGATCGTGCCTTCTGTACGTTCCCGGTGTGGATATCGTTGTTTTGAATAGAATCTTCAACGGTGAAAAGGTGAGTATTCACGCTTGACAAACGTACTTATCGAATTGTAAATTAATAACAAGTGAAATTGTAGAATAATTATATTTTATTGCCTGTGATAAATTTTATGATGTTAAAACCATGTTATAAAATTTTTCACATCATCCGTTATAGTATATGCTGTTATATTTATGCTCTTATAATATTTGTTTATTTACTGTTTATCACACTGCAAGTTCCCTGTAGAGTAGAAATCGTTATGGGCTGAAATGATAGGCCTTAACGATATTTACTAATTTAATTATTTATTATTTATTTATTTAACTTGGGATTGCAGGTTTGAAATGACAGAACCCGGATTTTCTTTGTAAATTACGGATTGAAATGATATATTATCCGTATCACTTGACCTAGGTTAGAAAATATTATACAGACCCGCGGTTATTTTATATATATATTTCTAGAAATATTAAGTATTTTAAATGTATATATTTTAATATTTTGATTTAAATTGGGTTAAAAATGATTGTTAGTAGTTTTATACAAGTTAAATATATAAATAAATAAATGGTTAAGTTGGAATTTGAAGTATAAAATTTATTTTGGAAACTTTGATGGAATTCAAGTTAAGTTTGTAATAATAAGGTGTTATTGAATTTTCTAGAAATATAATAAATTTTGATATAAATTCGAATTTAAATGAATTAATAAGGTGTTATTGAATTTTCTATGAATTTAATAGTTAATATGTAAATACTAAAACATAAAACTTGAAATATATCTTAATTTAGAAATGGAAGTTTGGTTTAAAAACAATAGGGTAAGTTAAGAAATAAAGAGGAAATTTAGTTATATTTTGAAATGGTAATTAGACTAAATGGTTAGTAAATTTTGAATATAGAAAATATAGAAAATTGGGTATTTAATTTTTATAAGTGAAGCCTTGAGAGGTTGAAATTTATTAGTGGAATTTACTTTATAAAAATCATAAATTTTTGGGTAAATTTAAATGACTATTTCAAATAGAAAATATGATTTTTATAAGTTAAATTAGTTTAAAATTAAAGTTTAATTATTGATGAATTTATATTGAAGTCCGAAATTTAATTAACTTAAATCCGTTGTAAGGGATATTACCGCACTTTGTAAGTGCTGTAGTTAATACAAATGAACTAAAGGCTAAAATAAATTAAGGGCTATTGCAGTACTTGGTAAGTGCTGTGGTTGCGAAATTTAAAACTAAACCCGAATAAATAAAAAGGGCTACAATAACACTTGTTAAGTGTTGCAGTGGCTGAAATTTAGATTTTAGGATATTGGGCTTGTAAATATAATAACTTCACTTTTAAAAGCTAAAAGGAAGTATTTTGATTTAATATTAACTATTTTGGAATTTATAACCACGGGTATTAATAACGTTGGTTGTTAAAGAGACCAGGATCGGATATGGGCATACTCTCTGTCGATACTAAAAACCACTTTGACAACCGTGTACGCGGTGGAGATTCCAGAATGAAGTAGGATGGTGGTGACATTCTATTGAGGTATGCATGTGGACCCGACTCCCGTGAGTTGGCATAAGGTGGCTAAAACAGGAGCAACTGACGGGCTAAGGAGGTAGCACCTCTTATCGGACGCACTTCTTCGTATGCCATTCTATTACTTTTGTGATTGTTTGGTGTGCACCTTTGATTTGGGAGTGTTGTTCGAGGTGGGCGGTAGTAGCAGCTACGCGCTACCACCGATCCGGATGCATAATTGGTATATCTACACTAGCATTGCCTAGTTGTGCCATGTCACCTACCCTAGCGAGCCTTATACGATTTTGGTTTAGTACCATACCTATGGAGTGCCCTCTGATGACGTCCAATACGGGGGAGATTATGGTACTGTATAGACTATGGGAATATAAATGTGCTAAGGTGGAAAATGTAAAGCCTTAACGTTATTTAAAAGTAAGTTTATTTTACTAATAGACACTATTATAATAATGTAATATTGCTACAAAGTAAATAGTTTAACGGATCCTTAGAGGATGGACGGTCCCAAGCATCCTTTAAGTTACTTGCCTTTATATTACAGTTCACTTGAATTAGCTTACACTGTATAAGTATGTATGTCCTGACTCGAGTGTTTGTGTTTATTTCTTATGCTCGGGTCAGCCTGAGTATCAGTTCGAACTTCATTTCTGGAGCTAGGACTTCTGAAGATCATCTTTTCGAGCTGCTGTCTATTTTGCTATTCAATCTTTTATCTTAGCCTATGTAATTGAGACAAATAAATTTGGAATTTTATGTGGTTGGTTCAAACTGTATTTGGTTTTAAGACTATGTAATTTATACTTATTTGAGACTATGTGATAGTGGCTTCATGAACCGCTATAGTATTTTAATTCCGATGCGAGTATTCTGATTTCTGTGTCTGTGATTCTGTGATTTGGTTTCATTTGCTCCAATTTTTATTACAATCTATTGTTTTGAACTATTCAAGTTTGCATGTTTTAATTTATTGTCGAATTTGAATGGTGCAAAACAGTGGGTTGTTACAAGTATATTAAACTAAAAATCCTTAAACGGTATGTTATGTTATGGTAAATACAATGTGTTGTAATCATGAGATATTTATCACATTAAAAATAACATATTATTTTTAATATTCATACTCAAGATGTTTCAAGAGAGAATATCGATACTCCCTTAAGATTAGAATACGTGATGCTCTTCAAACGTTGGACGGTGTATTACTCATGGCTACTGAGGGCATCAAAGGATTACATACCGATTGTTATTGGATAACTATGAAATGACTCACTCAAGAGTTTTCCGATGCACTAAGAAAAAATTGTTGTTTAAAGAAACACCAACTTCGTGATGAAGAATTCTTTTAGAAATTATTGGTCGTAAGACAATTTTGGATACGATCCAAAGATAAAATTAATAACAAGTAATGAAATTAAGTTAATCAAACCTAAACGGATACAACGTATTAGAATGCTTAATAAATATTCTTACACATTAAAGAGAAACTATGTGTTTCTTATCAATGTTGAGAATTGATATTCCTCGGTTGTCAATAAAACCATTAAGAGTATTGACTCTGCCATACGGTATGATGCGCAAATCATGAATAAGTTCCAACTACAGTATCAAAATATGATTTTGATAGTTGTACCCAAAAGAATATGATCCATCGGTCGCAAAAGTGTTTTCAAGAAGAAGACCAATGCAGTTGGAATATAGTAACACTAATAAGAATAAGGTCATAAATTTCAATTGTTGAAATTAGCGTAACAAATTTTTCATTCAATATGCTTAACTTAATTCGGATTTTACTCACAAAATTATCGAACGGTATGACTTTGAGTTTTGGTACATATGTGCTGATACATAAAATTTCGAATAATGATTTAGAATAGATTGTTTGTACATAACAATCAAAGTGTCTCAAAGTCGGTAGGAGCAATACTGAGTTTGTGGGTTTCAGTTATTATCCAAGAACTAATACGAAAGTATCATTCGATAAGCATTATAGTTAAACAATTATTTTGGCAGAAATATCAATAATTTGGTTTCCGATCAAAATACAAAGGAAGCGTGTGTCTGTAAGAAAGAAATACAAAGGTACTAGAATATTTCTAAATAGTAAACAACAAACTTATGATTACTAATGATGTACCCAAGTTAAAATTGT
Organism: Allium cepa; assembly: GCA_030765085.1. Classification (NCBI taxonomy): domain Eukaryota; kingdom Viridiplantae; phylum Streptophyta; class Magnoliopsida; order Asparagales; family Amaryllidaceae; genus Allium; species Allium cepa. Next base: position 828,267,895 of record CM060941.1, on the reverse strand, counting down.
TATATTTTGTTTGCTTAATACTCAACATTGTAAATGATATCTTGTATAACCACTATAAAAGGATGTTGGGAATATCCCAAATGGTATGCACAAACACTATATTAAAATGTTTAATATAGAACATGTAAAATGGATCCCGTGTGCATTGGCAATAAGAATTATCATACATGTTGCATTGTCTACAATATCGTATTTAGCTTATGTATTTGATATATAAAGCAAGTATCAAATCCGAATTAAGATCGCCAAATGGTAGTTAAGAGTATTCTCGAGTATTTGCGAAATACTGGTTATAAAACAACGAACTTCTTATGAAGGAGTATTCAAGTATATCGATCCTAAGTTCATGATCATTCTTAGCTAAGAAACTTTAAGTTGGAAATGTTTCAAACAAAAGTTTGTGCCTAATTCAATCAAAAGGCCACGTCTGTCGTCTTGAATAACACTACAATAAAAGCTATATGTGTGTATGCGCAAATTTATAATTGAGCTATGGGTGATTACAAGTACTAAGAATCATATATCATTGTTATATGATGACAATATCGTGATACAGATCACGAAAGAACCTAGAGGTCGAGAAACATATTCCAAAAAGTTTCATATGACAAAAAAAGTTTATCAACATCAAAGAGAGTTGATTGACAGAGTAGATACTAAAATAATATAGCAAATTCATTCATGAAGGAACTAACTCGATCGGTTCTAAGCAAACTAATCGAATGGATGAGATTGAGATTCCGTAATTGGCTTTAAGTGCAAATACGAGACTGATAGAATTAGGGGAATGCCCTATGGGCAATTTTGTAATTTATTGTAAATTATTAACTCTACAACAAAATCTTGTTCGAAATAAAAGGCATTTTTCTTTTTATTATATACTTATCATATTGCGATGTGTTAATTAATTATTTAATTTAAGCGTATTAAATAGAAAATTCATAAATAATATGCTATGTGATAATGATTACAATGTATTATACTCATGAGATAACGCATTAAAAATAACATATTGTTTTAAATAAGCTAGTCAAGATGTTTCAAGGCAGAATGTCAATACATCCGTTGAAATAGACTACGCAACACTCTTCGAATGTTGGGCAGTGTATTACTCATGACTGCTGATGACATCAAGGGATTACGTAATGATGGTTATTGGATAACCACTGAATGACTCACTCAAGGGCTTTCTGTTTCTCGAAGTGACGAGATTATACAGTTCTCTCGACTTGAGAGTACTGTTGAATTTCAATATGGACACTCCATTTTGATTATAGTTAAATCATGGCAAGACGTTCATCAAACAACTATAGTTGGATTTGAGTTGAAGAATTGGAAGTGAAACACTATTCAATAAATAATTTGTCTCCTCGGTTATATGAAGTTAGTATCACGATCAACCATAGTCAAGTCTCTGGCCAGAGAAATTCAGTTAATAATAATAGTTATTATTGAACCAATAACTTTGTGTTTGGATTAAACAATTTAAAAATGGACGATATTAGAATTTTGATCTAAATCAAATTTCATAAGTTCTAATGTGATAGTTTTGATGAAGAGAATTGGTGTAAATAATCGTTACTACTAGGTACCGCTTAAAATAAATGAAGATGAATTTTACCAAAAATATGTAAGCGATAAATTCAGCTAAACTGTCACGCCGCTAGCTAAGGTGACGTGTGAACGTTAATATTCGAATCGTTTGATGTTAATCGCTGACTAAATTTACACCTTTGAGATGACAACCGCATTATTGAGTACTCCAAAATAACACACGATTTAATTAATTTATAATTATTGTAAATTAATTAATATTTATAAAATATTAATTATTCAATTTTTTATTTTGATTTTGGCGCCTTTGGGAACTAATTAGGTGTGTATATAAAAGTTATATATGTACGTATCGATGTACGATATCGATAAATATCTAAATTGGATTTAAATTAATTATAAGATAAATTTGGAAATTTTATTGACCGTTTTTTCTCCTTGTTTTGGCCAACCATAAAAAGAAGCAGTGAGAGTTTTAAAATGCTCAAATAATGATTTGAATTGGTACAGGAGAATGAGTAAACATAGGAGATTTGATACTCCATCTAGATACTTATTTAAAGCTCTCCACTCTTATTCATTCTGCCTCCTCTCGATTGCTTCCTACCCCAGTCGAAAACTCCAAGGACCAAAAGCTACAAAAATTCCAAAGAAAATTCCAACCAAAATCGTTTGAAACAAAGGGTGGTATTCATCTCTGGTTTGCTTCATATTATGGTAAATTATATATTATTTTACATGCATACACTCATTTATATATGTATGCATGTGTAGACTAGATCTCTATATTATAACGAATTTATATGCATATTTGTTGTTTGATTCACATATATACACACATATATTTAAATGAAATTAAACATATGTATTCATATATTATATATGTGTTTGCATGCAAATTTATTTTCGGCAACTAAAATTAAAAAAAAATTCAAAACTTAAAAATGTTTTTAAACAATGTTTTTTTAATAACAAGAGTAAACATATTTCAAACCGAGCGCTCATTATAATGTCTTAGGGGTTCGAACCCATGACCTCTACAATCTCTATCAAAAAGCTAGAGGTTCTTCACATTTTAAAACTAAAAATTTGAATTTTGAAATTAGCATATATAAAAAATACAAATTAATTTGTTATTCATATATATATATATATATGTGTGTGTGTGTGTGTGTGTGACAAAAAATTATATATGTATATAATTCGAAATATAAAACAATTTATAAATATATTTTAAACTATTTTAAATTACTATGTATTTATATGTACATATATATATAATTTTTAAATATAAATCCGTCAGCGTTTATATTCAAAAAAATTACAAATCTGTATGGGTTTATATTCAAAAAATATTTACAAATCAAAACGGATTTGTTAATAATAAATACACACACATAAATCTATATGGAATTTGTAAACATATTAAAAAAAATTAAATTTTTGATCAAAAATGTTTCGGTCAAAATTTAAAAGTGTTTTAAATGTTTACTTAAAAAATCATATATATATGTATATATAAACATATCTATATTTGAACTTTAAATTTAAAATAGATATTTATCTTTACATCTAGATCTAGCTTTTATATTTAAAACTACCTTAAGATGTTCTAGATATTAATTTAAATCCTTTGAATTGATCAACAATTTTAACAAACAAAATTAACATATACATACATACATACATACATGTATATTTATATTACGTACATATGTATAAATATGTGTGTGTATATAAATATGTATAAATAATAAATCGATTATGGATTACAAAAATGTATCAAAGGAATAGATGTACCCATTGCAGTGTAAATCCCAACACTTATACACAGACATGTTGAACCATGTACACTCATGTATATTGCATGTGGACTATACACGTATATGTGCGTTTGATACACATATACATTATGTATATTATATAAATCAAATCAAATCTTTTACACAAACAAATTAAATAATGATTTAATTTAAAACTATTTAGATTAGACCTAAATTAATTTAGACTTCATAGGTCCAATAAGATCTAAAATGTCTTTTTTAATTCACATATTTAACCCGATGCTTGCTGGCCAAGTTCCTTCAAGTTGTTCCCTCATTTTCCACTTCCGCTTCGCTACAAAAAGAAAAGTCTGACATTTATGCACGGCTGCCACTTCCCTTTACACATGACACTCCTAGATTCATTCTACCTTCACTTTTAGTTATTGCCAATGAATTTATATTGTTTTTAAAGCGCTTCTATAGAATCTTATCTCTTTATTACTTAACATAATATTTACATGCACAGGTTAGTCTCCGATATCTTATTAGCAGGCGCCGTTTTGCGCATTTAAGCCTTTGGATATCACATTTTTGTCTCGAAAATTCGTGTTTCAATTAAGGAAATACTTTTGAAAAAACCTAGAAAATTCATTAATGTATTCCGAGTGTATTGTAACACCTCATGTTTTGGAGTGCTATAATATGAAAATAAATTAATAATAAGAATTTATCAAATGAAATATAAAGTAATTTAATTGAAAAAATCACTGAAGAGAAATTTGATTAATTTTGTGCGGGATGCTTAAAATATTAACTGAATGAACTAAAGTGATCGGTACAATTGAATTCGGCCATATAGATAAGAATAAATAAAAACTTAAATATTGAAAGAAGGGCATCTTGTATTAAGAGAAATAAAGTAATGAGATTAGGCACATATAGGATCATCGCAACTGCCTAGATTCATAAGTAATTACATTGCCTATTTGTTTCAACATTGTTCCAAAACCCGAACACGAAACATCAGTGTAAACAATCATATCCTTATTACCCTCGGGTATAATCAAAACATTAATATTTCTCAACCGAAGCTTCAACTCGCAGAATGATATCTCATATTCCTTTGTCCAAACATAATTCTCATTCGTTCAGATGGGTCTCGTTATTGGCGTTATTATACGAGAGAAATCCTTAATAAATCTCCGATAGTAACATGCCAATCCTAAGAAACTTTGAATCTCCATAACAGTCTTGGGTCTTTTCCAATCATTTATAGCCTCAACTTTCGAAGGGTCTACAGCTTATTCTTATCCGAAATTACATAATCCTTCTTTAAACTAAATGGCTTAGGAACTTGACTTCTTTCCTCCAAAAATGACACTTAGAAAATTGTCTTTAACTTATGTTGTCCAAAAGTTTACAACACGGCCTTAGGTGGATCTCATGAGCTTGTTCATCCTTTGAGTATACCAAAAACACATCTATAAACATCACCATATATTGGTTCAACTGGTCTCAGAAAATCTAATTCATCTGATTTACAAAGAAAGCTAGTGCACTGGTTAGTCCAATAGGAATTACTAACCATTCATATGAACCATATCTCATTCTAAAGGCGGTCCGAGAACACTTTCCTTTGCAAATATCACTTGACAGAATCCCACAGTCAAATCTAGCTGCGAGAATATCTTTGATTCATTCAACTAGTTAAACAAGTCATCGATCCTCGGTAATGTACATCTGTTCTTCACGGCCGTCTCATTCAACATTCAACTTTCGATAGTCAATAGATAAATTCAGCGAACCATCAGACATTTACCCAAACACAGCCGAAGCTCCTCACGACGAGTTGTTTGGCCTTACAAAACTCTCACATTTCAACTCCACTGGTTGCCACTTCAACTCTTCTATCTCTTTCGGTGGCATCTTACTATGGTTAAAAGGTTCGGCCTCTGGTATCAATTCACTATGAAACTAAACAGCTCTTGACGGTGGTAATCCCAAAACTGGTTCAAACGCATATTTAAAAGGCTCTAGCTACTAGCACTTATCTAATACCTTCTTCTTCCGAAGCTTAAGCAAATATCACTCCTTCACATCCAGGCCTTGGATTTTTCAAAGCTACAAGCAATCTCGTGCTTTAGACAGGGTGTCTCAATACTATAGCCCTCTCAACACAATATATCATCGTGCAGTAGCGTTTCAACCAATCCATCCCCAAAATAGTTCTGAAGCCTATGAAGTCAAACACATATAGATCGCATAAAAAGTCACACCCACCAAACTCAATTTCTAAGTTAATACACATAAATTTGAGAATGAAATATCCCCCTATCAAATTTACTATACGTATGAAAGTATCTAAATAGGTAATCTCCAACCTAAGTCTATCAGCCAAGTTCCTTCGCTATAAATGAATGTGTAGCATCAGTATCAAACAATCTCTAATTGAAATATTATCAAAGTCATACCTTCCAAGATAATACTCTTGCCTTTCTCCTCCACGGATGGTCCTTCCATTGGCCCTTCCAAAGAAAACACATTTGCTCGCAACTCTGTTTAGTTCTTATGGTCAGACTTGTCACAATTAAAGCATTTGACCTTATCCACTCCAACCAATCTCGAACACTCCGATGTGTAGTACCCCCTCTGACAACAATTATAACAAGTAACCTCGGCTACATCCTTCCGTGCTCCTCCTTACTGAAGCTTTTCTTTTTGTGGGCGGTCTTTCTTCCCTTCTGATATGGTGTGAATTTTTTCTTTTGCACTGCCTTAGGCTTAGTTTAACTCTCCTCTTCTTTTAATACATAATATCGTATCTTTGTGTCATGTCCACAGTGAACTCAAAAGGTGATGATAAGTGCATCATTGCCTTATGATTTATACCATACTTCAAGACCCAGATGAAATTCTCATTCTTCTTTAGTGGGGTATTAATCATCTCTCTTCCATACTTAGCTAAAGCATTAAACTTCTGAATATACATTTCTACTGAAAGATCTCATTGCTTCGAATCAATGAACTCTTAAGGCAACACGCTTCGTTGAGAGTTGAAAATAAATTGAGTCTTAAACATTTCCTTGAATTGGTTTCGAGTAATCTCCTTCTTGAAGGTCGCGGCGGTTACTGTACCGCAACAATCAATAGCATCTTCATGCAACTGCCTCGAAGTCAGTCTTCGCTTCTGTGCATCATTCAACCTTAAATCTTCGAAAATACGCTCATAAAGCTTCAACAGCTGGCTCCTTCCTAGTAGATATATTGCCTCCTAAATTTCGGTGGTCTTGGTTCATCTTTGAGAAGTCTTCCCTCGCCGCAAACCTTGGCTCATAAGCCTCCGCTACGTTTTCCCTCATCATGTACACCATAAATTATCGAAACAAATCGTTTACATCCATAACCATTGCATTAGTAGGTGGAACAACTTTATTTCCAACCTCTTGTGGCATTTTGCTTTCGTTTCTCTCATTTGTCCGAGTATTTTCGATTTCTTCTTACATTTACTCCTCCTATTGTAATCCTTTCACTTCTCATTTTATTCTTTCTTTTCTGTAAAACAAGCCTTCATAAGAATCGAAAAAGAGCTAAACAACAATAGAAGGATAGATATATCTTCATATATGTATATATATCAATATACAAATACGTTATATAACAGAGTATACCCTCCCCAAGGTGTCAGTTTTCTACTGAGAACTTGACTACTTCTAGCTCTATTTTTCTTAGATGACCCCTGCTAAGCTTTGATGTCAAACTATAACACCCCCTATTCTGAAATCGAAAGATGGAACTTCAAAGTGCAGTCACTTTAGAATTATGTTTCGAAGAAAGAACGAGATCGGTATTTTTTCAACGAAATGAAGTAAATAAAGTAGCTAAATAAATTTCATTACACACAAATGCCTTAAAAATTTCAAAACCTAAATCACGCCCACGTAGGGCAAAAATAAAAAGAACATAGATAATAGTGTCATGCCTGACATGAAGATTCCGACATAAACACTTATACAATAAAATACAAAACAACTTTTATTATTAGCTAAGCACTTATTTCGTCTTTGAAGTTCTTTATTCGTCTACCAAGAGCAACCTATCTAATCTCATTAACTTGGCTTATTCAAACCATGAGTTTATAGTGAAACCGATAATAAAAACACAGGTCGGACATAAACCATGATATGAATAATATGTCTCCCTAAACATAACATATTGTGAGACCACACCGCTAAAGCATGAGACAAGTCTTCCTTTCACTATTCAACAATATCAGTTCATTATAACAAACAAAATGATTATCATGCATGAATCATAATTACAAGTCATTATTTCATACATAATAAGTGTGTCATACACTTGTAACTATATCACGACTAGGTTTTGTTGGAACCCAATACGCTTCGTAGTGAGCGAAATGGGTAAAATTAAAAAAATCTCGGCTTGGGATCTGATGGACATATGAAGTATATTAACTAACATTAGATCCAATCTATCTATTTAAATAAAATCACATTTTATTTAAATTACTTTATATTTTTTAATTAATTAATATAATTGAATGTTTATTCGAATCTATCATACATGTATTCAATAACATGCCATGATAGTATAATGATCTATAAACACGTGTACATCTTTATATATATATATATATATATATATATATATATATATATATATTACGATTTATATTTATTTTTTGTGTGTGTATATGATACTTACATATTCATATGATAATTTCAAATGAATATCGAAAATATAAATGCTTAAGTGTGTGTGTGTGTGTGTGTAAATATACTATAATATGTGTATATTGTTTGTATACGGATAATTTTACTATATATGTTTGGACATATATATACATATATGTGATTTAGATATATTGCTGCTTATATATCTATGTGTAGGTTTCGATCTCTCGGTTTTGGTCTTTTATAATTTTAGGAATTTTGATGTAATTCGTAAATTTCGAGGATTTCGATTCTAGTTTTGATTTCAGCTATCGTTGTTTATTTTTCATATAATTACATATATTTTTCTTAAATTTATTAAAAAATATATATAAATTATATTTGATTGAAAAATAAGATATAAAAGAACAATACTGATTAATCATAAATATTTATAACACTAAAAAATGTTTATTCATTTTTTCGTTATCAACTTTTTTAGTTACACCATTCACATATTTTGTGAATTTATATGTTTCCTAAGTTACAATTTTAAATTTGATAATTCATGCATTTGAAACTCAAATTAATTCTTTTTTGAGACTTCTTTTTGTTGTAAAATTTAAAGTTCAGTAGTTTTTATTGAATCCGAATTTTGAGTTGGTTTCGTTTCGGTTCCTACCAATACCTAAACGGAACAATCGGAATCTCGGTGTATCGGTCGAAACCTCAAACCTTGGTATATATACATATTTATTTAAAAACAAATCCATATAGCTAAAAGCAGACACTTTCAAATATAGATGAATGCTTGGTGTTTAAGAGAAAATGATACCTTCAGATACAATTAAACCTTTCATCCAATTTAGAAGGCATAAGGCCTCGATGGTAGCCTATGATAGAATGTTTCAAATTTCGGTTAGAAAAGAGAATGATTGTTGAATAGCATGCCAAGAAATGATCTTGGTATAGGAAAGCTGTAAGAATAAGACCTTTAAGAAAGAATTATTGGCTTATCCTTGTGTTTAAAGTTGTTAAAATGAGTATATATTATAGTGAGGGCAAAACCTATTCCGCGCTTTAGCGGCGTGGTCTTACTATATTTTGTTTCTAGTGTAATATATTGCTCATACTAGACTTTATGTCCGACCCATGTTTTTATCATTGTTTTCTCTATAAACTCACGGATACTTAGTCGAAAAGGCCGAGCTTGTGAGTTTAGACATGATGTTTTTTGGCGGACAAATAAAGGAGCCTAAGATAAAGCAAGAGACTTGGAAGTATAATTCGCTATTTTGATTTTGTTGTACTAAGTGCTTATGTCAGCGTCTTCATACATTGGGCATAACACTATTATTTATGTTATATTATATTTTTAAACTTGCGTGAGCACAAATTTGAGAACTAAATCGTTAAACTTGAATTGCAATGACGTGTTTCTTAATTTTAGTAAATATTTGCTCTGTTTACTTAAGACTGTTTAATATGATTGATCTCATTTTTATCATCGAAAGATCATTTCAAAGTGACCGTGGCACATTGAAGTTTCATTTTGGGTTTCGAAATGAGAGAAGTTACAAGACCCGAAAAAGCAAAAAATATGTGTACTTTAAGTGTACTTACCCAACCGAACCGAACCCTAAGTCCGGTCGGGTATAGGTTTCAAAATGTAGTTTAAACCCGGCAAAACCCGACCCGTTTAGAACCGAGACCTGTTAGGTCGGGTCAAGATTCGATCCGAGGGGTCTATTGTCACCCTTTGAGTTTTTTATCTTCTTCTTCTCTAGCCGTCACCTTTAATGTTCTTTAGAGCTTTTTATTTTTGTTCTATGGATAATGAATGAATAGAATGAGAGATATGCTATTTTCATTATCCCACAATGATTTGGGCCGTTGACTCTTTAACCTTATTCCCATTTAATTCATTTTATTAAATTTATTTAAGTTACAACATAATAAGTAAATATACATCCAAATATTTATCATAATAAATTATTGCTTATTTTAATCCAAATAGCAACAAGTAAATAGATGTTCCTCAAATATTTACTTTATTTACTCCACATGTTTGCTCGTTTCATTGCATAATTAAATTGCTAAAACCTTTAATCTTATAATTAATTATTAATTAAAATATAGTGTGTTATAGTATGGGTGTTATAAACTTATCTAAGAACCCTACAAACCATGCTTAAATAGAACATATCGATATAGGCATCACTTTTTAAGAAATAATTTAAGTAAAGGTAACGTAATATTAGAATTTATAAATACTGAGAATCAAATAGCAGATATGTAACTCAAACTTTAATACACGATACAGTTATTAAACTATAAAGAGAATTAGAAATTTTTTCTCTTAGCGAAATTTAAATAAATTAATAAACATATGAATACGCATAAATATTTTAAGAATGCATATTTTGGGAAGCATATGTTGACATACACACACATAGTCAAAAGTCGTCATAGTGAAGTATTTATTGTATGAATGTATTTTTCAATTTGTTCTAGCGTGCATGTGTGGATATATAAAGGTTCGATATCCCAGTCTCAATCTCGATATCGATCTTCTATAATTTTAAAATTTTCGATCTAATTCGTAAATTTCAAGAATTTCGGTTCCAGTTTCGATTTCAGATCTCGTTATTTAGTTTTCATATAAATACACTATATTTGTTTAATTTACTGAAATAAAACAAGTAATTTTATTAATTGAAAAAATAAGATATAAATGAACAATACTGATCAATTATAAATATTTATAACAATAAAAAATATTTATTCATCACTTCGTTTTCAACTTTTTTTAGTTACAACATTTATATATTTTGTAAATTTGTATGTTTCTTAAATTAAAATTTCAGATTTTGAAATTCATATATTTAAAACTCAAACTAATTATTTTTTCGAGTTTCTCCTGTAAAATTTGAAGTTCAATAGTTTTTTTTATCGAATCAGGGTTTCAATTTGGTTTCGTTTCAGTCCATACCGAAACCTATTTTGGTCGAAACCTCAAACCTTAACACACACACACACACACACACACACACACACACACACACACACACACACACACACACACACACACACACACACACACACACACACATGAATGTTGTAAAATGTACTGTTTATGTTATTGATAGAATGTTGTTTGTTTTATTTCATATTTTATTTTGATTTTGATTCCTTTTATGATCCTTATATAATATATTTATGTCTGATTGTGCCTATTTTTGCTAGTAACAAAGGGGGAATATAAATATATAAGGCAAAATGTTAAAGCGCATAAAGTTAGGAAGAGTCAAAAGTGGAAATATTATACTTTATCTTTCAAACATTTATATAGTTGTTATCGTTAAAAAGAGAAAAATTGTTAACGCCCTAAGTATGAATTTTGACAACAACAATCATATAAATCTCGATGCTAAGTTTTCTCCAAGTTATGTAGAATTTTCAAGTAAATTATGGAGATAATATATAAAGAACACAAGAGATTAAATGAATGAAATCAAACAAATGAAAGATATAGACGAAGAATGAAATCAAACAAATGAAAGACATATTTGACTCAAGACAAATGAAATGCAAACACTTTAAAGACAAAAATACGAGAAGTCTTCTGTAAGTCTATCGAGTCTTAGAATTTCTTTTAAAGATACCACGACAAAGTCATCCATGGTCCAAAGTCATCATAATTAAGTATTTATTGTATAAATGTACTTTTTTTTGTACTTGTGTGTACACACATATAATACACACATGTGAATGTTGTAAAATGTATTATTTATGTTATCAATACAAGTGTTATGGCACACACTTCGCACGTGAATTATTTTTCTGCAAATTGTATATGTTTAGCACATTCAAGAGAAAATGATTTATAGAAACATTTAATCATATTTTTGCGTCGAAATCATTTGTCGTTTAGTTAAAATTTTATTTTCAAGTTACAGCATTTATTTTCTTTAAGTTTAAATTTTTATTTTATTATTAATTAATAATTTATTTGTTAAATTCTATTTTTAAGTGATATTAAGATTTGATAGTATTTGTAGATGAACGTTTTGAATTTGTAAAAACATCTTATTTGGTAGATCCTATTTTTAAGTGATATTAAAATTTGATAATATTTGTAGAAGGAAGATTTGAATTTGTAAAAGAAATTCAATTTTTAGATCCTACTTTAAAATGGTATTAAGATTTGATGTTAGGGACGTCTTTGGTACTTCAAGCTGATACAAAAGAAATTTTGACACCCCTATTGTTGGATAAAGAAATAGGGCCTCGTCCATTCTTTCAGCCTATACCTGTGTCGTCTCGTAATTTTTAAATCTGATTTCGTTCCTAAATTCCTAAATCCGAATTAGAAATCCCGCGCTTTTCCACCCCGTCTCAAAGTTGCAGCCTGGCTGCTTTTCATTCCAGTATTCCGCCTACGGCTAGCCTCAGTTACGGGTAATTTTTTATTAGTTGATTAGTTAGAAATTGATTAGCTTTTGACTTAACTGTGTTACTGATATTACGTTTTATTTGTGTTTTAATGTGCTCCGATTAGTTGAAAACAATATTACGTTTGTGTCCGATTTAAGCAATTAAATATGTTTCTGATTAGTTAAATTTAAGTGCATGTCAAAAAAATTTCCATTTTATATTTTGACCGTGATATATTTGGTAGATGTATTAGGTATTTTAGTTAAGGAATATGACTCTATTTTGATTCATAGAGCATAGTTAAGCTGAATATTTTGTAATAAAGGTGAAGTATGAAACTGGTTTAGCTAATCATTTTTTGTTTTGTTTGTTTTGCTGTTTAATACGTAGTTTAAAGCATGGAAAACAAAAGTTTTCTCTCTTCTTCACCATAAAAAAAATAGTATTTTGTGTTGAAATGCACATTTGGTCTTTGATGCAGGTACCTTAGTTTCTTCTTACTACATGAAATGTGTTAAGCGTTATCTCATCAGACATTTTAAATGTAGCACATATGATATGACAGGTAAAAATAGGTTTGAAATTACTACAAAGTTGGTCACATGCGACACTTGTTAGAATTAGCGCAGTCATTGTATTGTATTTTCTTTAAAGAATGAGACAATTAGTCAAAACTTGGATGTGCTTATACGCAATGCAAAGTTTACAACATATTAAGGCTTGTACTCCAGTTTGAACATTTGAAAGTTGAAACAAAAAGAAAATATATCTCAAAAGCTTAATTAACAAAATATATTTTCTAGTAGTTTTTTTAGTTTATATTCCCAATCTGAAATTATGGATTATTATTTCAGGACGCAAAGAGAGGTGAGTTAGAAAACTGCCCAGTGAAGCCAATAAAGATTAAAATGTTACTTCACGAAGATGTGATATATGAAATCCTACTATAGTTGCGTGTGATACGTCTATTGAATTCAAATTGCAATAATATTGACCCATTTCGAGTTTTTTTTATCTCTCTCATGTCGTTAAAAATACATTAATTGTTGTTGTATATAAGCTAAGGGATGAAGAAAGAATTTGTTCTAATAATATCTAATTGAGTTAAGATGATATCGTGAAGTTTAATAATATAGCTCATGGATAGATGGTATGCAAATTGAAAGACAAATAATTTTAGCTATAATGAAGATGTAAAGGGTATTTTAGAAAATTCAAAAAGACACGGTTGAATCCTGTTTATTTGATTCACATTATTAATAGTAGAAATAATATTGTTTGTTTTATTTCATATTTTATTTTGATTTTGATTTCCTTTATGATCCTTATATAATATACTTATAAAACTTTACATGCAAATTTTATACATTCATATCTGATTGTGCCCATTTTTGTTGATAACAAAAGTGGAATACAAATATAGAAGGCAAAATGTTAAAGGAAGTGCATAGAGTTAGGAAGAGTCAAAAGTAGAAATATTATATTTTATCTCTCAAATTACTTTATCTCTCAAACATTTATATGGTTATTATTGTTAAAAAGAGGGATATTGTCAAATGCCCTAAGTATGAATTTTGACAATAATAATCATATAAATGTAAATGCTAAGTTTTCTCTAAGTTGCGCAGAATTTTCAAGTAAATTATAGAGATAGTATATAAATATATTCAAGAGATTCAATGAATAAAATCGAAAAAATGAAAGATATGTATAAAGGATGGAATCAAACAAATGAAAGACATATTTGACTCAAGACAAATGAAAGGCAAATGCTTCAAAGACAAAAATACAAGAAGTGTTCAGTAAGTCTATTTAGTCTTAGAAGTTCTGTTAAAGACCCCACAACAATGTCTTTTGAAAATTTTCTTTTATTTGGCTCAAATTCATCTCTAAACATCTTCCAATAACCACACACTTTGAGTTCCAAAACGTGGAAGTCTCTATTTGAGTCTTAGGAAAAAAAAACGAAATTACACTTGGTATGTCGACCTACCCTTTTGGTCTATGTCGGCATAGAGATAGTTATTTGGATTTTTAAAAGTCAAATGAACAAAATACTAGCACCATCTCTTCACCAACAAACACAATCATTCATCTTCTATTTAAGGAGGCTTAGAAAACGAAATTTAATCATTAATTTTTTGGTTCTTTCTTACTCTTACATTCTTCTACTTTTGTGAGAAAAACTCATGAATACACTTTCACTCTTTATGTAAATCCACACGCAGTCACTCGTATTCTTTAAGAATTTGCAAATCGAAAAAGGTCATAGAATTTGCACATGAACTCTCAACCATTCTCTCTCTAATCACATCTTGTTCCTCATTGATTTCAAAGATGTACTGCAATTGGAGTTCTATAAGATCATTGTATCGAAACTGCAAGATTTCGTATTGAAGATACATTGATTCGTCTTTAAAAGGTGTTTTTTTTCATCCATGAAAAGTCAAAAAGAAATATGCATCTTACTACCCATGGAATTGTAAGATTGTAAAGGTGTTCTTTCCACCCTAGGAAAACAATAAGTGATAGTGAAATTATATACCAGAAGTACATGCTGGACATGGGATTGAATATCTGAAGTGGTATACAAATTCCTAGTGTCTTTTACTCTTTACATTTACTTTACTCTGGATTTATTATTTTCATATGTCTATGCTTCTGATTCTATTACTCTTTCAACTAGATAACTTTTAAAATTGCAAGTTAATTTTTAAATAGTTGGCATATACTATTCACCCCTCTTCTATTATATTAGCGGCTTTAAGATTCATTCTGCAATAATATGTTTGAATATTACATAACCTACATATAAAATGATTTTCTATCAAACTTAAAAAAGTCAATGCTATAATCAGGATTAGATGTTGAGTAGTTGAATATTATAATACATTCTTTTAAGCATATTTTTATACACGTGTTCTTTGTACATGTCACCTATAGGACTGTGTCATGATGGCAACAACTAACATTTAATTATTTGAGTTCCAAATATAATCTTGGACTTTCACGAGTGCGTGTCATTTGTACAAATTATTGTCTTTCATTCACGGAGCATGTATCATTTGTACTCGTTTGAAGAACTGTCCTAGAGTTCTCTAAATGATGCAACGTTACTGAAAAGGACTAGAAAATATAGCTAAATAGAGAACTAAAGTAATGGTTCGGGAGCTGATCTGCTGATAAGTTCATTTGATCAATACAGTTTTAGAACAGATCTTGCTTCACGATGTATTTACCCATTCCAACAGATTTATATCATCTGATCAAACTCATTTATGTTATAAAGTAAGCTATAGAAGATCAATATTTAGGATTAATACTGCCATATATACATCGGATAATCATAGAAAAAATATATGTAAGACTAAAGGGTACACGTACAAGATAAACTGCTACCAAAAAAATATTTAGGAATTTTCAGTATTTTTAGGAATTTTCAATTCATATATTATCATCAAAGGAATGTACAACCAAAAAATGCTGATTCAAACCAAAAATCTAGAGTGAATATATATCAGAACCTGTAAGGTGTTGTCCTAGCATGCTTGGAAGGGGCTTCTGGTCTTGCCACCATTACGGCAATGAATCGTCCATCGACAAACTAAAAAGAAATATCCAGTTAGTAATTTCATACGTCGATGTAATACATATCCAAATACTGAGCAATTTTTTTAACAAAGGGTGGTTAAAAATATTCTACCTTTCCATCCATCTCCTTTACAGCAGAAAGTGCGGCTTCTTCATGCTCAAACCATATGTATGCAAATCCCAGAGATTCCATAGAACTCTTGCTCATTATGATTTTGACTAAAGCAATATAAAACAAATAGTATCTACACGTACACAATTTATTAGGCAATATCTCTAATCCAAGAGTCGGATTCTTATTTAGACTCACATTGGAAACTAAATGTTAGATATATAAACAAGGGTTACCAATAATACCAAGGGCATTTCTTTTTCAGATAAATTGGCTCTCGCGTTCATTTTTTCGATGGAACAATGTGGATGAAAATGATTTTGTAAACTGGTAACTCATGGCATGCATAATACAGCGGCCTTAAAGTGGGGCTCGCAATTAAATTGGCAATTTGACTAAATGTAATAAACAAGGGTTATACCCATTATATCAAGGGTATTAGTTTTACGACAAGTTGAGAGAATATGTACTCATAATAACAGTATTTATAAACAAATTAGTGCGTAACTCGCGTTTTGTACGTGATAATGTTAAAAACATAGCATAAGAAATATAAATTATTTGTTGTAAATTAGTAAAAATATGGTTGTTTTGCTTCCAATATACATGTAACATATTTTATGAAAAGGTGGCTTATTGTTTTGAAGGGAAATTGAAGCGTCATAAGTGTAATAGTAAAATACAGGAAAATTGAAATAAAATTTGAATCTCCAAAAACAAATCGGTTTGTTCTACTTCGTATTTTATATAAATGGAGCTAGAAAAGAAAATTAAAGCTTTCAAGGCATATTAAGAGATTCCATTTGTATTTTATTAATTTGGAAAAATAAAATAAAAAGTAAGTCGATGGGTCTTAAATCTAAATTTTGCTCAAGTACATGAAATGTTATACTCAAAAAGAAAATTAAAGCCGTCATACTAGGTAGTTAGGTGATTCTAATTTATGTTTTATATGTAAGGTAGATCAGATAAGTAAAATGAAATATTCCTTTTTCCAGAATAGTTAAATCCAAATTCTATTTCATAATTTATACCTTTGACAGTTATGATGAAAATTAGAGCTATTATGATGAACTGAGTGGTTCTACATTATAATTATAGATTGAATAAGTAGGAACTTGAAATGAACGCAATAAACTAGTTTATTTTACTTCATACTTATATATATATATATATTTGGGAGCTAGAAACGAAAATTAAAGATTGTGGGATGAATTGAGTGAGTCCACTTTGTATCTTATATATAGTAGAAAAAATGAAATCAATGGTTGAATCTAGATTTTCCTTCAAAATAGAATGAAATAAAAAAGAGCTTAAAACAAAAATCAAAGCTCTCAAACCTAATAGATATATAGATTTTTTTATCATTATATTTTGATATTAATATTTTTTAATACTATTATAAGTGTTTGAAGGAATAATGGCTCTGCTGTTGTTGTATAAGTGTTTGAAAATATGTTATTTTTCATCAATAAAATCCATAATTTCAAAAAATAGAATGAAAATTTTTCAAACACAAATTTTGCTTACTTATTTAAAATAACTACAAAAACCAAGGTCCTATGAATCAAACTCCAGTCTTGATAGAAATTGTAAACTATGAAGAGACTTCAAATGAAAATGTAAAGCTTTTTAAATTACATGACTCAAAAATATATCAGAAGGCTAATCAGACTTGAACTTAAATTTCACTTGAGACTAAAATAAATTAAGTAGAGCGTAATATTCTAATTCTAAAATTAGAACAAAAAAGATTCAGATCACCTATCAAAAAGTAGGGTGCTTTTAGAAAGATTCAGAGGGCCCTCTAGCACTCAGTATGTCATTTCTCGCTCTAAGGGCAGGGGTACTTTCTTGGGATCGAGTCTCGGAGAGAAAAGAAAGGGTATTGAAACAGATCCAATTATAAGATATATAGAGAATGAAACATGAGTTTATGCAGCGATTCTAGACGGGACATGCACTTTTATAAGACGTTAATTGTAACGACCTGCAATTTTCGATCATTAAAATAGTTAATTTAATAGGATCTTTGGTGATTTAATATTGGAAGAAAAAAAAAATTGGAATTTATTTAAGAAATAATAACTAAAATGAAATGTAATAATGCTAATTGAGTTCATCATTAACAATTTGAATGGAATTCCAATCAATTACAATGATTTAAATGTTATAATTAGTTATAAATTGAATATAAAAAAAATAAATGTAAATATTGAATTAACTAATGAAATAACATATGGTTAATGGTAATTGAATAAAATCAGTATTAGGTAAGGAATTATAATATTTGTTGTATTAATGTGTGCATTAATTCAAAATGGGATATAAAAAGTAATTGATGATAAATGTTGACTTATTAATAAAATAATGTGTAATAAATGGAAATTAAATAAATTTAGTGTAATGAGAGTTGTAATAATAATTGTTTGTAAAGAATAAACTTACAAATATTATAAAATGTATAATGGTGACAATTGTAGTTGTTACCAATTTAATTAAACAATTACAAATAAATGTCAATAAAATGTTACATTAATGTGAGATAGGACAATAATTATAGTGTGAACATAATAAAAGGTATAGAAATGAAAATTTTATTTACATGACAATAATTGATGTAATAAAAAGAATAAAACCAAGATAAAATAATTAATTAGGATTTTAAATAATAATTAAGGTGTAAAATTGACAAAATTGCGATATAATAGAATTATAGTAGTTAATACAAATAAAAGATGGAAATGTAGTCTATTAGCGAAATAAGGTATCAACAAATATTAACTATGTTATTTGAGTAATAATTGATTGAATATAAAGTCTGAAATTAAATTTAAAACTTAAATTTTGATTAACTGGATTTAATTATAGTTGAAATTAAACACTGTAATTAATAAAATTTTAAACACTGAATTGATGTGTAAACTTGTTTTGAATCATTATAAATGTCTAAGTAATCAAAAAGTGATGAAATTTGTTAGTTAATAAATATTGAATTAAAAGGTGATTAATTAATTTAATAATAATTTATTTAATTAACCAAAATATAACCATTTTGGTCACTGACTCAGATTTTGACAAAACCAGTTCCATCGGATCCGTAACAGTGAATTATTATAGGATTTCAAGTTTCGTAGCAATCGGACTTATCGTTTGATCATACGGACTCGAAACGACTAAAAATCAATTAGATCGAAATCAATTTGAAATAAACTTATTTTAACATAACTTATTCATATGATGAAATTAGGACTTGAAACCTCTTCCATTGAGTTTAAAATTATCGAAAACATCTATTTTGATATATGGGTTGACCCATTTTCATTCCGGAGTCAGAATGGGTTTTTCGGGTCATTTATCGTTCAACTTGTAAATCAATCCAGCCCGTTCGTTCATATTTCTGATCTACCTATAAATAACCTGCTGTAAACCCTAGTGTTCCTCAACTCAGTTTGTCTGTACCTACAATTTTATTTGTTCTTCTCTTTCCAATGGCAGACAAACCCCAATTCCCAATTGCAATTTCAAATCAAATTCAATTTCAAAAATTAAACTCCTCCAAACCTTATCAAATTATATACCGTTTTGAAACTCTCGACGAGCACATCTCAAATCCGTGATTCGTTTTTCAATTCGATGCACCGTTTGTCCAAAAATCGAGAATGAACCGTGGCCGTTCATATTGGATTTTTGACGATCCAACGGTGGATCGTCGTCCGATCGACGATCGGGAGGTAGCGTTGGAAAGGTGGCGCGATGCAGGTCTTAGGAGTGCTAGCCGTTCACGCCAAGTGGCCTCGAAATCGCCAAAATTTGGGTTTAAGCGGCTACGGCGACGGTGGCGCTAGGGGCGACGTGGGCACCGCACGTGATGGGCCAGGGTTCGGCTGGAGGTGATGGTTGGGTTGCCGCTGGTAGATCATGGTGCAGTTCATCTGAGCGTCGGCAAAAATCGGTTGAGGGACGTCGTTTGTGGCGGCCAGGCATTTGCGTACGTACGAGAGAGGGTTTCGTAGCAAGTCGATGACGTGGCAAAGGGTAACGTATATTGTTTTATTTTATTTCAAATTTAAATCGTTTAATATTCTAACTATCGCAACTTTTACATACGAGGTCTGATTCACGCGCGGTTCCACTATGATCGTATTGAAATTCCGGACATTTTAAAGCTGATTTGGACGAATTCTGAAATTGTCAAATATTGGATTTTTATTTGAATTTCAAATTGATTAGAATTCAAAGGTGGGTGTTTTAACCCACTCACAACTTCTAAAATTTCTTATGTTAGTTAAATTAAATTTATGATGTGATTATAAATTTATTGGTTGATGTTTGATTTATTAAATTGCCATTTCTGGTTAAATTTGACTTTTATCGCATTTAATTATTGTTTAATTTAATGTTAAATTTTAAATTGTCAAATTTAATATCTGTATATTGATTACCGGTTATCTATTGATGTTTATTGATTGAATTGGATGATGATTGTGATGAATGTTTAAATTGTTGATATTGGATGATTGGATGTTGTATTTTATACTGTGATAACACTGGAAATTCCCTATAGGTTGAAATGATACATACCGGAACGATCTATAGATTAAGAAAAAATCGTTATGGGTTGAAATGATATACTCGAGCGATTTTATGGATTTTAATATTGAATTCGGGATTGCGGTTTGAAATGATATATAACCGTAAAATTTTAAATTGCGGATTGAAATGATAAATATCTGTATCACTTAACCCTATGGTAGAGAATTATATACGGACACCGGATTGGTTAAATTAAATGATTTTAAAAATCTTTAATTTTTGTATTTAATTAAATGATATTTTGAAATAAAATTTAATTTATATAAATTGAAGTATTATTGGAAAATCAAGTTTTATGTTGAAATGTGAATTGATTTAAAGGAATTGCTTTAAGAAATTAAATTGAAAGTTTAAAGTTAATTTTTTAAGTATAAATGAAATTCTATCGGAATTGAGCTATTGAATTTGTTTGAAATATAATTTTGAAATATTTTACAATTGGAGTAATTCGAATTGATATTTGAACATAGATTAAAACGATATGAAATTCAATAGTTTATTGAAATTTAAAATTGAAAGGTTTGTTGATTTGAAAATTGAAAATGGTCCAAATATGTTGAAATGAAATGAACGGTTTAATTTGATATTAATTCCAAATTCATATTTTAATATAAACTGTTTTAAAAATATATCATTTAAAAAAATTCTATTTATTAAGAATTTCAAATTTATTTAAACTATTTAACCAATATTAACTATATAAATTAATTTTAACCTATTTTAAACCAATTTAATCTATTTAAAGCTAATTAATCTATTTAAAGCTATTTAATCTATTTAATTATATTTAATCCATTTTAAATCTATTTAACTATCTTAATCAATTTAAAAATATTTTAAATCTATTTTAAATATCTTAGAGTATTTTAACTATTTAAAAATCTATTTAAACCATTTATGACTACCTAAACTATTTTTCAAAAATTCAAACTAAGTAAAGTTGATGTGGTTATATTCAAATTCATTGATCTAAAAGCAAATACAGCTAAACGATGTTATAACCTAAGTTGAGATTTAAATGTTATAATTAATTGAATATGATGATTTTGAAGTAAGGATTTAACCTATTTTGAAAGTATGATTTTTGAAAGACGTTATGATTTCGGAAACGATATGATTTCAAAGGTAAATCTGATTTCAAAGTGAATATGACTTCGAAAGTATTATGGTTTTGAAAATATGATATTTTGATATGAAGTGTGAATTGACTTTTAAAATGTAAAAGAATCATCCGGTGTGTAATAAGCGATTGGTTGTTAAAGAGACCAGGATCGGATATTGTCATACTCTCTGCCAATACCGAAAACCACTTTAACAACTGTGTACATGGTAGAGATTGTAGAAATGAAGTAGGTTGGTTTGGTGAACGATTTCTGTATAAGGTATGACGTGACCCTGACTTCCATGAGTCAGCTTAGATGTGACTAAAACAGGAGCTACACCTAGGCCAAGTGAGGTCATTCCTCATATCGGACACATTTCTTCAATACATTCTATTGCTTTGTGATTGATTTGTGACCACCTTTGATTTTGATTTGGAAGTGTGTCCGAGGTGGGTGATAGTAGCTGCCATGCGTTACCACCAGCCCGGTTCTGCAATTGGTATATTTACCCTGGCATTGCCTCGAGTACCGTGTTCACATGTCCTAGAGCGCCTTCTACGAGTTTGTTTTGTACCATACCTATGGGGTGCCCTCTGATAGCCCTTCAGTTTACGAAGGAATTACGGTACTGTACAGACTATAGGAATATATAAAAATATGTTAAGGGGATATGGGTAACGCCTTAACGCTATTTTAATACGTTACTTTACTGTAGACACTATTATAACAGCGTATTATACTGCATAGTAGATAGTTTAACGGATCCTTAGCAGATGTGAATCCCGAACATCTCTTAAGTTACTGCACCCACGTTAAACACTGGATAAGAGATGTCAAATCCCGTAAATATCTCTGACGCTGTTACACTCATATTTACCGTTGATTTAACTTACATAAGATCTTTTAGTTCTAACTCGAGTGTTTTGCCTTTTCAATTCACTCGGGTCAGCCTGAGCATTTCAGGATTTGAAGACCTTATTTCTGGAGGACGAAGACGAAGATTTGTACTACTATTATTTATCATATTTATTTCACTGCATCATATTGTTCCGTTGCATTTCTTTATTTATTTCTGTTTTATGTAACTCTGATTCTGTATTGTATAAGTATAATCAAATTTATTTGTAAACAGCTTCATGAACTGTTATTTGATTATTATATTTTGTCATTCCGCTGCGAGATTCTGTATTTGTTTTATTTCTTTCTCTTTTTCTTATTTACCCCATAACGATCTGCCCTTTTGAATGGTTTGAGTCAGTCATGTGTGTCTGCTTAAAACGTCCAAAAAGGCAGGTCGTTACATTAATATCTAGTTTTTGCGGATGAGTAAGAAAATAGATATTAGGGCTGTCTTGCATTGAAGACTTTGTCTTGGATACAAGCCAAGGAGATGATTGTTAGAAAGGATAAAAATCACATCCATGAGTGGGTTTTGAGCAATAATTATTCTCATGTTGGTAAATATGAAATATAAATTATAAAAGAATGATGCTAGAATGACCGACTTACTTGGCCTCATTTGCATGTGGAAGGGGACAAATTTCTTAGCCTAAAAGACGGAATTTAGGGGAGCTCCATCCAAAGTTTTAAATATCGGATTTCGGTCACGTTTCGTCTCGGAATTTTTACACAAGTTATCTCGTATCGGGAGAGATCTCGGACGAGATGGGTACGTATCGGGTGTACATCACGGATTGACATCTCGGGTCTTATAATGCATCTCGGGAATATCTCGGATGTACTTATGTGTTTAAAATTAATGTGTCAAAAATTTATTTAACGATTATAACTTTCTTAGTAAAAATAAAAATGGTAACATATTTGATTTACATGGAAAAAGAAATATTTTTAGAAGAGTAGTAGCTTGATTAGCTTAATTGTTTTGGTAATGATTAAATAATATCCTTTTATTTGAAAGTAATAAAGAAGTGAAACCTTTCGCTATGACTCATTAAGATAAAAAATAAAGAATATGTTCAAGAAGTTGGTAATTATAATTGGATTGAGTAGTTTCTTTTAAATCAATATGAAAATAAAAATTATTATGGGAAAATAAGAAAAATATATAACTTCGGGTGAGATCTCGGATTGAGATTTTGATCCATATAACGGGTGAGATTTGAATATCTCGGACGAGATGAGTGTCGAGGGAGATATGGAGAAGATTTGATGTCTCATCTCGTTTAAGTGTGAAAATGAGATCTTGGACGAGATATAGAAGATTTAAAACCATGGCTCCATCTTCTTTCTCATAGCCAGTTACAAATCAAGAGATATGTGCTGGTTGAATTGGCAATTTCGATTATAAAATGTGGCGTGAGACCTAATCTTGCAAGGAAGTCTTTTTAAAATTAGCTACGCTTAGACGTATTTTATTGTATACTGATCTTTCCAAGATTAAAGTTAAATCAGAAATAAAACTTGAGCATATATACTTGTTTACCTTTAGTGATATCACCAAAGCATGAAAAATGTTTCAGCAATAATCTTTCTGATGTTGAGCATGATAGTCCTGTAGAAAATAAATGAACTTAGTAACGAGTTTTTGATATTGTTAAGCTGGACATGACAAACAAAATTGCATGATCAAATGTGTTTCAGAGCCAACACCTGCATTCTTATTCAGGAAAGAAATAGTTAACTATATCAAAAGCAATGTAATTATAAGTTACAATCTTTACAAGGGGCGAATACCAAAAATCCACAACAAAATAAGTCCACACCTTTCGCTGTATTTTTATGAATGTTGTAAAAATTCGAAGTTCACTTTTTGGGCCTCAAGTTCACAACAACAGTGCTTTTGGTTATGGTGCAAAGTGCAAACTACAGATTAGAATAAACTAAACATGGCAGCTTTGTTAATTTTAGACATTTGTCAACTATAAGATTTCGGACCCAAACTAAAAAGAAAACATCTAAATTTTGAAATTTTGTGTCACTGCTGTGCAAAAAAATAAATGAATAAATAAATAAATTGCCTTATTTTGTCATATGATGATTGATAAATTCATATGAACTTAAACTAGTGTAACTACTAATTATAGGTCTAAAATATTTAAACCAAGACTTATGACAGTTAAAAACCTAATCATGGTTACAAGTCGTCATTGTTGTTTTCATATTACTTAACAATATGTTGATCGCTTAATCTACATAGACCCAAGACCTATTCCTTCTTTTACCCTCATCAGGAGCATGAGTGGGTAATCATGAAGAGACTGGTTTTTTTTTATTTGGTTAATGTGCTGTTCTACTTCTACATAACGGATTATAATCTTGCAAATCCCAGTATTGGAATTTGGGAATATATAATTAGGATAGACATATCACATTGTAATATATTTATATTTCAGATTATATAAAAATGAAAACAACATCAGCCAGTTGTTAAATGAAGAACAAAATCAATATCCCAACAAAATTTGCCCTGCAGTTTACCACATCCTAATTTTTATAGTTGTTGAACACCTGAATAAAGTCTTACTGTTTGATTGCATCATTCCTTGTGACATAGAATGTATGGGTCATTTTATTAACAAGTGAATATATTAACTTGAGTGCACCTTCTTCCATATAGTTTACCCGTAGTTTTTAGCTAGAAGAGAGTAGCCAGGTTGCTATGTTTATGTTGTGCTGTTCCCTTCAAGCTAAATGCACTACATTACCGCCGAACGAAATTAGTTTACCATCTATGTGGACATATAATATTACAAGATCAGTTACCGTCTACTCGATAAGTATGTACACAGATGGCAAATGATCGACTAGAGTTGTTGATCTATTTCGTAGCATTCATATATAAGATATGACACCTATAAGTCTGTATGAGCAAGATATGCTTGCATTTTTGTGACTTAGCCGCAGAGTGCGCTTACACGAGTGCATTCGTACTAGACAAACATGATGCTACCGTCGCATTTTATGCTTCAAAAATAAAATTGACACTATGCAATGTTTTTAATGACTACTCAATTATTTTTCCCATTCTGATATATTTCTCACAGAAATTACAACATGCAATAAAATAAAAAATAAAATACACAACACACACTGTACGTGCATAAGAAGTTTGAGTAAATGACTGAAAAGAATAAAAAACTGTGGACAGAGAAGCGTACCCTTGATGAATATCCTTGATGAAGAATGAGTGATTTTTCTTTCAGAATTAGTAGAAAATGAATCAGGACCGCTGCAAGAGGTTACGCAACATTTGATTGGAAAGAGTGAGGCAAAGCTGGAATTTTTAATTTTCCATGAAGGAAATGAAGGTAGATATCTTGAAACTAAAATAAACGAAGAAGAAGATGCTGATTTTGAAAGGTAAAAAGAAGTCGGACGGAATGAGAATTTGGCGAGAGACCGGGAATACAGAGAAGTATCTTGAATCATTTTTGGAAAATTGTAATTTTTCTTGAGCGTGAATGCACCGATTCGTACTCTTACGATTACAGTATCAAATGGGCCTGATTGGACACAAAAATCAAACAATGAGGGTTTAAATGGGCCAGACTGGACATGAATAGGATGAGGATCCGGAAACAGGTCCTAACCTTTTCCTTTTCGGGTATTATAAGAAACTTGTTTTGTTAATGAACAAAAGTCTTTAATAATTGTTATCTGGCTTTCAAGCATCTTTTAGATGAATCCGGACATCACGACAAAGACGAAATGGTTAAGGACTTTAGGGCAAGTTTGGAACAAAAATAGATGAGACTTCAAGAAGTTTGGAGTCAAAGTTCATTGGAAAAAAGATGTCGGTACCGACATGATAACATGTCGGTACCAATTTCTTTTTGTAAGATTCTGTAATGCCTTTTGCTTTGGTCAAGCAATAGATGGCTAAAGCAGTTGTCCTGATGTCCATCTCTGAAGAAGTAGTTGAATAACTCGCAAAAGCTGTATAGAAAAGGACAAGTATCAAATGAGTCGGATCTTTTCGGCATCAAGCAGGATTAATAGGCAGAACTGTTCGTGACTTGAAGAACCTAAGACACGAGATGAAGTGAAGGGGAATAACGTGATTTGCATCAAGCAAATCATGTTGGTCCATACCGATATCATGTCGGTATCGACATGATTCATGTTGGTACAGACATGATTTTAGGACATGGGGATTTCATCTTCCTCCTTAGTTTCTCAGATCTGAAGTTTTTCTTTGTTTTTCATGATCTGATAACTTTGGTAGGCAATTCTCCTATAAATAGGAAACTTAGAGCGACAATTAAAGGACTATTTGTCGTTCTCTTCTTCATTCTCTATCTCTACTCAGATCTTCTCACTTAGGAGCCTACTCTTTACTGTTCTAGATCCGAATCGAGCTGTAAAGCTCTTGTATTTGTGACAAAACAATTCATAAAAAGATTAAAGTGGACGTGGACCATAGAATTTGCTAAACTACTATAAAAATTCTTGTGTCTCCATTGATTTCTTACTGTTTCTAGCTATATCTACTCTCTATTATTCGAATTGAGGTGTTGTGCCACTTTTTGGTTCAATATTTTTGGTCTTTTCACTAAGAAAAGAGCTTCTCATAAGTAGATCTTGCTTTTATTCTAGATTAGAGTGTCCTGAATTTGGATCTAGAGCCTCCTATTATCGGTTTAAATAGTTGATTGTTGAACTAATGGCCCCTAGGAGATCCAGTGGATCTAGAGTTATAGTTGGTGGAAAAGATGAAGCTTCTCACCATAATGAGGAAACCGGTCAACCGATAGGAGCTCTATCTGGACCATCTGCCCCTCAAGAGATGAATTCAGAATCGAGTTCGATATGATGATGGCGGAGCTAAATCAGAAA
Source organism: Allium cepa (assembly GCA_030765085.1). Lineage (NCBI taxonomy): Eukaryota > Viridiplantae > Streptophyta > Magnoliopsida > Asparagales > Amaryllidaceae > Allium > Allium cepa. The sequence continues at coordinate 828,240,270 of CM060941.1, read as the reverse complement.
ATGGTGAATAGCCAAAAGGTGCTTATTGAGAAGATGAATAATATTTAGCATTGCCTTGCTAACCCAATAGTCCCAAAGACCTAGGAGGAGCAGGAGAGATTGTCATCTCCTAGTTTTGAAGAGTAGAATTCATCGGCTTTTGGCCAGAACAAAAGAGATAGGAAGTAGAAGATGAAGGAACGGACTGTTGAAGCATCAAGTGGAGCTGCTGAATGAAGTGGCTGGGTTTTGGTCAGAGACAAACAACTCAATCCTGAGAAGAATGTGGTTGGTACCGAGAAGTTTGTTGCTGATCTCGAGTTGTAACAAATTGATGCCGTGAACTTAGAGGATAGTGAGGATGATTTGTAAGATGCTTCCAATGAAGCTGGACCGAATGTTGGAGAGCAGGATGATGGTGCTCAAACAATAGCCCCAGAGCCAGCTAGATGTCAAAGAAGATCCAAAGAAGTGGCTCTCTTAGAGATAAGAGAGCCTAGATGTCGTCGAGCAAAATTAGACCATTTGCATAGTTAAACACTCAGTGCTATTCCTAAAATTCGTTTTTCGGATCACCAGACCAGTGAGGAGTATATTGCTGGTATGATAAAGCGATTGATGGAGGAAAACTGATGGAGAAAGAATCAAGATTTGGGTTCCACGCCTAGTGGTACTTCATTCATAGATAATATCTAGCTAGATGAATATCCTAAGAAGTTTACAATGCCTTCGACGTCGTCATATAATAGGACGACTGATCCCATGCAGTATCTATCCAAGTATGGATAGTACGTGGATGGGTGAAAAATGCAGTTTGGTTAAGTGCTTCCCCATCTTTCTGGATGGAGTTGCGTCAATGTGGTTCACTTGGCTCCCACCGAGTCCATTTTGACTTTTGATTTCTAAGAAATTTTGGGAGAAGTTTGGGCTCTACGCAACTTGACCCAAAAATGTGATGTCCTTGTCAGGCATTTCTCAGGACTTGAATAGTCATTGAAACGCTTTCTAAACAGATTTAATACTACAGTCATGGAGGTGAACAACCCGAAGGAGGATATGGTGTTGATGGCTTTAGTCCGGGGATACACTCAGAGACAATTTTGGCTGAGGATGAAACAGCCGACAACCATGAAGGAGTTATATCGAAAGGCCAACCAATTCTTGCGCTTGGAAGAGGCAAACCTGGTTTTCGAGAAGACTAGTGGTGGAAAGCCAAGAGCAGTAGTTCAAAGTAATATGACTATAAAAAAACCAGTAAGAGCACCGATAATGTTGCAATGAATGTGGATAATACAAATAGTCATAAGAAATAAAATCAGGGCGTTGGAGGCAGAAGGAATGATGTTAAAAAGCATTCAAGAAATATGAGACCAGATGAATACATGCCTTTAAATGATACGCTCGAAAATATCTACCTTTCCATGCAAGGGACGAAGAGATATAGAAAGCCACCTCGGAGGGAGGCGATGAAAGCTAAAAGGCGCTCAGGGAAGTATTGTCGCTTCCATAAGACACTAAGCACAATACCAATAAGTGCCATCATTTAAAGGATATAACTGAAGAGTTGATCCATAAGAAACCGCTGCAGCAATATGTTAGAGATCCGTTGAATGGCAGGCAGAACATTGGTGCCCAAGGATCTAATACTCAAGGGAATCGCCCTTGACCCAATAGGGACAGGCCCAGGTGACCTGATCGAAGGATCGTGATAAATATAATAATTGGAGGACCTCATCCTACGGAGAAGCATGTACCCCAAGAGAGCTACTTTGCTATTAAGGACGTAGCTCTGGCTAAGTAGCAGAGATCAATGACCGACGATATAGTCATTCGTAATAAGGATTTTGATGGGATTAAAGCGCCAACCTTTGATCCCATGGGATAATGGCTATTGTGGGGTTAGCTACTGTGCACCAAGTCTTAGTGGACCGTGGAAGGTCGATGAATATTCCATTCAAAAGGAAATTTAATCATATGAAAATCAGTCCGAAGGACATCAAGCCTTGTAAACCTAGGATTCAAGGGTTTATCGAAGAGGTAAAGGAGCCCATCAGGACTATCGAGTTGCCCGTGGAGTTAGGAGGAGACTACAAGATCGTGCAGGTTCGAAAGTTTGTAATTGTTAATGAATTCTATAAGTATAATGCCTTTTTGGCCGACCGACCCTAGCGAGTTTTAGAGTTGCACTGGCTCCTTGGTGCTTGATGATGCAGTTCCGCACAAAGAACAGATTGGGTCAATTTGAGGCAACCAGAGCACTGGTTGATAATGTTTTGTTGCTGAGCTTAGATAGACAAACTGACAGGAGAAAGAGAATGGTATAGAGAAAGCTCTCTGCATCTAGAACATGGATGCATAACAACCAATGCCCATGCCCTGGCTTGGGAAGCATATCAAGTTCTTTAAGCCTATGGATCCCAAGAAGCAATTAGGAAAAGTGCGAGCAACACAGCTAAGCTGACGATCAACGTTATGATCGTTATGGAGGATCCTACTTAGGTCCTTAAAATCAGATCTAAGCTTAGCACCAATTTGAGAAAGGAGTTGGTTCATTTTCTCCAAGCAAACCTAGATGTGTTTGCTTGGACGTATTTAGAATGTGTGGGATATCGTCGGAGATAACATGCCACGCGCTGAATGTTAACCGAAAATACCCTTGTGTGAAGCAGAAGAGACACATTCTGGATTTGGAACGATCAACTATGTTAAAAGAAGAAGTGGAAAAGCTAAAGGCCTGAATGGGCATCCATCTCGTGCTGGTTAAAATGGAAAATAGAAGACATGCATTGTTTATTTGAAATTGAATAAAGCATGCCCGAAGGATAGCTTCCCACTGTAGAAGATCAACCATCTTATGGACTCAATAGCCGGACACGAACTGTTATCCTTTATGGATGTGTATTCTGGCTACAACCAAATAGCAATACACATTACAGAACAAGAGCTTATGAGTTTCATCACTAACTTGGGAATGTACTGCTACCGAGTCATGCCATTCGGTTTGAAGAACGCTGGAGCTACCTACCAGCGATTGATGAATAAAATGTTTGGAAAGCAAATCAGACAAATTATAGAAGTGTATGTAGATGATATTCTTGTGAAATCACAACCAACGATAAAGCATATAGATGATATATCCAAGATGTTTGATGTACCGTGGAGGTATGGGGTGAAACTAAATCCATTGAAATGTTCATTTGGAGTCATATAAAGGAATTCTTTGGTTTTATTGTGAATTCAAAAGGAATTGAAGCTAATCTGGAGCAACTTAATGCTTTCTAACATGTAACCACCCCAAGGACAATGAGGGCAAAGCAGAGCTTGAACAAGAAGGTTGACGCTTTAAGTCGATTCGTCCCAAAGGCAACTCATAAGTGCACATCTGTAGCAAACCTATTTTCGAACCATGGTATTATATACATTAAATTAAAATAAACCGAGCATATGCGATTTTCTTATAACTATTATTTTGGAATCCTTTTTTTTACTTAATTGAAGTCTATTTAATAACATATTTGATTTAAACAAATGGAATTAATTATTAAATTCTTTTCAGAAAATATACTAAATTGGATAAAGTGTTACTATTAGATAAAAAATATTTTAAAGTGCAGATAATTTTGTATGCTTGAAATAGACGAAACGAAGTTTTATTTGATATTCAATAAAATCAACAATCGATGAATATGAATAATTATTGGATTTAGATATCCTGTATAATTTATTAAAATATACGTGGTTGATCAATTTGGTTTTTTTTAAATGTATTTATAAATTCACATAGTTTATAAAGTTACTTAAATGCAAAGGCGAGGGAGATTAATCTAAAAAACCAAATTGAATTAAGTTTAAGGGTCCAGGCCATTTCAAAGCCTATCCCTTTTCCCTATTCTCATACACATTGTTCCCATATTCCAGAAATGAATACTTGGTTCTCAACAAAACCTTAATCCTCAAATCGCGATTCGGCATAATTATAAAAAAATCGAGTGGCATGCATATTGCCATCGACGCTCGGAGACCACGAGCATGGCGATTGGAGGAGCGCAAGCTTCGAGGCTCAGGTCGATGCAAACTTCGACGACGATTAAGGTTCGCGGCTTGTAATGATAGGCGATGAGGCATGGTGGTTTTCAGGAGACGGTCAATGCGAGGTGAGGCAGCATCTTAGGCTTCTAGCGACGAGCATGATGGCATTTGGGCTGTGGTCGGAGGTTCCGACGGTGATGGATGAAGGGAGTGCATTGTTGCAGACTTGGAAAGCGTGTGGTTAGAGGAGATGGTGGCCGAGATAGGATGCTAGCAGTGGCACCGGTGGTCTAGTCAAGGTTGATAGAGTTAGGGGTATGTCCTGGGGGCAATTATGTACTTTGTTATATATATCTAACTCATTGATCAATCTTGTTCAAAATAAAAGGTATTTTCTTCCTATTATATACTTGATATAATGTGATTATATTAATTAATTAACTTATTTAATAGAAAAATCTATAAATGGTATATTTTGTGATAGTAGTTACAAAGTGTTGTAACCGTGAGTGATTTATCACAACGAAACAAATATATCATTTTAAATGTTCCTAGTCAAGATGCATCGAGACTGGATATCGATGTATCCATTGAGACTGAAGTACGTAACGCTCTCCAATGTTGAGTAGTGTATTACTCATGACTGTTGGAGGCACCTAGGAGTTACGTACTAATGGTTATTGGATAACTATGGAGCGACTCACTCGATAGTTATTTGTTTGTTAATATAACTAAGGTCAAATAGAAAATATCGATGTGCTGATTTACACATTTTTCTCGACTTGAGGATACTGTGGATCTTCAATATGAAAGCTTCGGTTTGATTATAGTCAAATCATGGCATGGCGTCCATCGAGTGACTATAGTTGGATACAGTGGAAGTATTGGAAGTGAAGCACTATTTAAGAGAAGATTCGTCTCCTTAGCTATGTAGTTAATGCCCCGCTACAACCCCGCTATATCTCATAGCGGATTTCTACCGCTTCGATTTTTCCATATAGCCCCTGAATATAGCCTTTCCGCTTTAATCCCCGCTATTTCCGCTATATCCCGTTATTTCTGTATATTCCGATATTCCCGCTATATTTTTTTTATAAAATGAATTGAAAAATTGCATTTATACATTATAAAATTATGAAACTAATTTATTTGATTTAATTTTTAATATATTATCAGAAATAAAAATACTCTAATATTCTACCAAATTCAATTATGTTATATAATAGTTTTTCGTTTATTTAAGTACATTCGCACATGTTTTTATTTAAAATTATTTATACATTATTTATAATTCAATTGAATGATAATTTTTCATTTAATTACCATTTACATATTTGTAAAAACATTAAGTACGAGTTTTATATGCTATTTTAGAGCCATCCGCTATATCCCGCTATATCCTCGTTGTATCCCCGCTATGACTTTTTGCACCTCCACCGCTTTGAGTCTATCGAGCGCATTAACTGCACAGCTCCTTAGTTATATGTGGTTAGTATCACGGTCAACTCAAGTCAACTCAAAGTCAAAGTTTTTGGCTAGAGCATTTCGATTAATAATAATTGTTATTATTGAACTAAGGACTTTGTATTTAGACTATAAAGTTGAATGTGGATGAGGTTGGAATTTTGACCATTACCAAATTCCATAATTCCAAAGTGATATAGTTTTGACGAAGAGAAATGGTATAAACAAATGTCACAACCGGGTAACGCTTGTTAAAATAAAATTGGATTTTACAGAAAATGAGTAAGCGATAAATTTGATCGTAATATCACACCACCTGATAAGTGATGTGTGAATGTTAACATTAGAATAGTTCGATGTTAATCGATGACCAAATTTGCACCCAAGAATTACACAGCCGAAATGATGAATTCCCTTAAGACCGAATGATTTAATTAGTTTATAATTGTTATAAATTAATCAAATTAATTAATATTTATGAAATATTATTATAAAATTTGAATATGATTTGTCAAATAAATAATCTTATATATATTTTATAACAGTTATAAATATATCGATCAATATACAATATAGACAAGCGATTAAATTAGATTTAATTGCATAGTATTTTGGTTTGGGCTTAGATGGGTTTATGGCCCATCATTAGGGCTGCAAAATTTCAATTGTTGAAAGGTCAAAGGGTGGCTAAAACATAGGGAATTGGCTTGGAGATAATGGATTGAGATAAAGTGAGAATGTGTAAAAAGGTTTTCCTCGTTTCTCTCTAATACAACCCTATATATATGTATCTCCAAAAAACAATTACTAACCTTTTTGGACGCCATTACCTTCTACACTGTTGGTTAAAACATAACTCTCGGTCTACTCCAAAATTAACAAATATATTTCAAATTAAAATAATATTATTCGATAGTTAGAGGTCGGTGATTCCGGACTTGCAATCTGACGAATTAAGAACAGTAAAAGGAAGGGAAGCCATTGCTTCAAGTGGATTCAAAGGCATCATTAAATTGTTATTTTAATTCATATTACAGTAATTAAATTATATTCTATGATCCTATAATGAGAAATTTCATATCTGTTTAAATATATTGCTACTATATGTTTAGTTAGGTGAGATTTTGTAAGTAGATGTGGTTGTCGCAAATCAGTTTTGTTATGTGCATAATTTGCTTATTATACTATTTGATTTATGTATAGACAAATGTTGTTTACTGTACAAAATCAATTTTTTCATTAATAATTTTTATATCTTTATTAATAGTTGGCTTGGAAGCGCGAACTTTTGGTTCGACCATGAACTTCCCAAAATACCATTTACTCATATACAATTTAATTATTATTTATTATTCCATTTACAAGTAACTAAAAAAAATCGATAAAATCCTAATCAAATGCAGATGTTATTCATATTATTTCTAGGCTAGACTGAAACTATTCAAACTAAGTTAAAACACTTAAATTTCTTTACAAATTCAAACTATCCCTCTATGCTTAAGAATGAGATCTAACAAAAAAATCATTTAAAATTCATTGTTTATTAATCAATAATATAAATAAAATTAAAAATAACAAAAAATTAAATGTTACAACTTAGAAATAAAAATTTAAATTAACTACACATGATTTCAACGTAAAAACATGACTAAATATTTTTGCAAATCATTTTCTCTTGAATGCGTTATTCATATGTAAATTCACGCGCAAAACACACGTCATCATCACGGGCAAAAGCACATGTCGTAACGCTCGTATATATTTATTAATAAATTCATATATATATATATGTATGTATGTATGTATGTATATGTATATGTATATATACATTAGTGTATATTTCTCTCTCGTAGTAGCTTATATGCATATATAAATATATATGTGATTTAAAAAATTTAGTACACTTATTTATATATAATATGAATTTAAAAATTAATTATCATACATGTATGCATATATTTAAATTAACATTTATTGAATTTTTGAATTGTTTATCATATATAAAATAATTATTACCTTAAAAATTTATTTTTTTTTAAAATTACGTCATTTCAAAAACATATAGAAAAAATTTATGGGAATTTTTCAATAAAGTTTATTATTTTTAATAATTAATATTATTTCTAAAAAATGTTTATGATTTATTAAAAATAATAATTTAAATGAAAATTTCTTCAAAATTTTTTATAACCTTTCATTCATGATCATAGAATTTCCAGAATTTTATAATTTGAAATTTTAATAATATATTATTTTATATTAAATAATTATTGTCGAAATCAATGTATTTGTTTTTAAAAATAATAGTTCAACTTCGAAAAATCTCTTGATTTTTTCTACGCTCTATTTTGTGATCCTAGATTTGTTAAAATTATAAAATTTGAATTTTCATTAATAGATTATTTTATGTTAATTATTTATGGATGAAAAAATTATTTTATTCATAATATATACAAATTAAAATACTAAAATTATTATATTTGCAAAACTAAGTTAATTTTGAATTTTAAATAATTTTTAATAATTGTTCTCTCTTATTCTGTATATATATTTATTTATATGTATCTATATATAAATGTTTTATATTTATATATTATATATAATATATTCATACATATGTGTGTGTATGTGTGTTGTAACACATATACATGCACATATTTGGACAACATATATTACGTACAAAATGACCTAATATGTCTATTGCGATGTAAATCTCAACATCTACATATGGGTATGTTCCATTCACAGATTCTTATGTTACACATGCACTCACACATATATGTATATGATACATTTATGTATAAACTAAATAAAATAAAATTAATTTCATATCTTAATACATTTGAATTTAAATAAAATAAATGATTTTTATTTAAATGAAATTTAGAAATGTTCTAATTCAGTTAAGCTTCATAAGCCCTATAAAAGATCCAATAGGGTAAATTTTTGAAATTCACCCATAATTTCCGCTGCGGGCTAGTCTAGATCCAACAATGGTATCAGAATCCAATAGCTTATGCGGTCTAAATGAATCATATTAGGGCTAACTAATTAAGCTTTCCCACTTAGTACGGTGTCTATAAAGGTAATGTCTAGGATTGGGATTGGGTAATCAAGTACCCTGTCCTACTTGGTTACCGACCTGACCCGAAAGGTGAAGTGAGCCCAAAGGTTGCTCCTAATAGAAAAGGCCCAACTTAATTTGGGCCTTGGGCTAATTTTCAAAATCGTTTTGGAAATTAATGTTAAAGATTTTAAATTTAATAGTTAAATTTAAAATAAAACATGTTTATTATAAAAATTATAATAAGACATAAGTTTTCAAAATGTTTGAAAGGATAATGATATTTTTAAAATGTTTGACAATATTTATGTAGTAATTTCAAATTTTAAATTTATCAATAAGATTAATAAAATAAATTAATTAAATATGTTAATTAATTAATGCATATATGCATGTATTACATATGTTGATATATGTTATGTTATTTTAAAATGTTTAAGATAACATAAGTTTACGTGTATGTATACAAGATAAATTTTGAAATTAATAAATTTAATAATAATTGTTTAATTGAATAAATTAATTAAAGGTTAATTAATTAAATAAAATACACATATATATGATATACGTGTATTACACTATAAAAGTTATAGTATACACTATAAATTTTATAGTAGACATGTCCAACATAAAAGTTATATTGGAATACCAATTTAAAATTAATTAAAGAGTTAATTGATTAAATTAATTAGATAAGATTTAATTAATGATATATCATACGTAAGACTATCATATAAGTAATATGAAATATAAACGTTATATACAATAAAACTTATATGATATGTGTATAAACTAAATGTGGAACATTAAAGAAACCTAAATAGACTTGAGAAATAAATACATACGTAAATGTACATATACCGTGATTTCTGATGTGTTTGACACTTGAATCGCTGGGGTATTTCATAAGAACTATATTATTCTATAAGTCGATATCACTCAATATATATATTGAAGATTATGAATCTTCAATATAATGTTGTCCTCTACCATATATATATATATATATATATATATATTAATAAATTACTTACATACTCTTTAGTTGTTGAGAAAACTCAAGGTAGGGATGTTATGCGTAGTATTATTAATATATTGAACAGATGAGGTAAGGTAACTATATGTATTTGTTGAGCAAACTTAAGATACATATACTATACTTAGGCCGTCACGATATGGTAGGTATGAGTGAATAATCTCTTTCGATTTGTTGAGCAAACTCAAGGTCGAAATGAGATTAGAAAAAGAAAAAATGGGTTAGGAGTTGTATATGATACAACTAATAAGGAGTTATCCATCATTTGTGGGTCTATAATTTTTTGAGAAAACTTAAGGTCGGAATACCAAAACAAACGAGTCTTAATACCCACTAGTGAAGTTGTAAGACTTCTACGTTTCATCTTAGGGCTTGGAGAAATATAAAAGACTAGTGGGGGCCTTCTTAGAAAAATGAAATGGTAACATTTAACATTTCTAATATTGTAAGAACATATGGTATATAATGTTGTAATTGTATACAATGATAAATTTGTGCATTTAATATGTTTGATAAAACATTTGTCAATTTACATATATAAACAAACTGAATTGAATGTTGACAACTAGAAATATAATATATACTTACTAATAATTCTAATTGCATGTTATGTAATGTTTCTATACCCATGCAAGTGCCCAATTTCAACTACTTAATACGTTCGTAAGTTGGCCACTTATATGTTTATATGGTTTAGACCGTGTATGGCATTTTATGAGTTTTTGAAATCTAAGTGCAATTCAAGACTATGAATATTTGATCCATGTACTTTTAAATATGAATGTTATATGGTGAACAGTCATAGTTTGTGGGGTACAATATTTCGCCGAAGTTAGTTCATTCAAAGTAAGCCAATAAAAAGTATTTTAAGATCATGTATTCAACTTGAATGATTTCAAAAGGAATCATATTGTGTTAATGTAATACAAGATCATAAACTACGAGATACATCTAAGAACTCGATCGTTGAAATGTCATCTTGATCGGTTTACATAAAGTGCAACATATTTGATGTCTTAAATGTTAAGAATAATTGAATGCACTTTTGTAAAAGGTTTTTTTATGATATTATAGTAAGGTTTTCTATTGAAAAGTTTGACCATTTGAAAGAGAAACGAATATATAAGAATAGATGTAATTTAAGGTAAAGTTGGAATGAAGAGAATGAATAGTCACTATTGCTTCATAGAGAATATTAGAAACAAGAATTGTAATAATAACCGATACTTAATATTGGAATATGAAATATGATTTTTATTTCGAAATATAGTTTCATATAGAAAATTGTTTTCTATAACATTTATTTCTTTGAGTTCAAGACATTTAATCAAAGAACTCTCCTCTGTAAACTAGTTGCAACATATGAAATAAGTAAACAATATTAAGTGAATGGTGGACCTCTAAATTTCAAACGCTATTATAGTAACGGCGGAAATGGTGGGAGCATGCCATATAGCACCTAATGGTTGCGTCAAATTACGAAAATTGTTTTCGTTAAATGTAATGAACATTGTTTATGAAATAATGTTTATTTTTTGGTGTCGACCGAAAAATAGATATAATTATATTTCAATATGAGTATTATAAATATTCATTATGAAATAGAACTATATTATGGAAAAAAATTCATAGTAAAAGTGATGCATCAAAAATACATATGTATCTAATATTATTTACAGTTGTTTTGGAATTATAGACTAAGCCATAGTTTTGAGAAATAATTTTACTATATGATTATGAATCGTATGATATAGGTTAATTATATCTCAAACAACTAATGGCTATGCACCCATTCAATGAAAACATCATAAGAGTTGAAGAACTCTTTGAATTAATACATATTGATATATGCAATCACATGTCTATTAATACCAAAAGGGTTCCACAACTTTGTTATATTCATCGATGATTTATTGCCAACATGAACATGTGTATTAGATACACATGTAGTAAGTTTATGATAAAATCATAGAATATAAAAGAAAAGTAAATAAGATAATATGCAATAGAATAAAATGATTTGATTTGGTCGAATAAGTGAGTATATTGGAAAGTGTTCCAAATTGTACCTAAAAATGAATATAGATTCAATCTCAAAATCACTCCTCTGTGTGATACATAATGATGCATTGATAAGGAGTAATCAGACACTGTTGGACAATTTACGATTAATTGTGAGTGAAGTTGAGTTAGTTTCTTTCTATAAGGTCATGTACTTAAGATTAGTACACAAGGTTGATATTATTTCATCTAAACAATAGTTTACAAAACCATACAAGATAAGGATTTGTAAGAAATACCAACATATCCTTGGCCAATGAGTTGGCAGGTTGTGCGAGTCGAAAGATTGCACGTAATAATTGTTCACGAGGGATCTTGTATGAATCTCCAAAAGGTATTTTGAAAGGTCTATCATCAAATGACATATTTATGTTTTAAACATAATTTTTGTAAACTAAAATAAGTTTTATAAATAAAAAGGTTCATAAAGCGTTCATGAATCCCTATTTTATTTGCACTAAGAAACAATTATTGTTTGAAGATATATCAATTTCATTGTGAAGGAATTTCTTTGAGAAATTTTCGGTAGTTAAATGGAATTAGATCTGATCCATAGATAGAACTGATTATATGAGATGAAGTGAAATTAACTAACCTAAATGAACACATAGCATTAGAATGTCTAATAAGTATTCTCGTACATCAAAGAGAGACTATGAGTTTCTTATTAATGTCGAAAATATACATTATCCTCGGTTGTTCAATCAAACCATTTGGATTGTTGACTCTATATGGTATGATGCGCAGATCTGAAAGAATTCCAGTATGCTATTAAAAATATGATTTTGGTGGTCGTAACTAAAGAGATGTGATCCATCGGCTGAGATTGTCTCTTTATTGGAAAGACTAATGTGGTTGGAATTAAATAAGCAATGCTGATAAGAATAATATCGCACATTTCAGTTGTTGAAATTAGCATAACAGATTCGATATTCAACATGCTCAAGTTAATTCAGATTTACTCATAAAATTATCGCTCGATAAGACTTAATGTTTGGTACTTATGTATTGAAACAAAAAATTCTAAATAATGATTTAGAGTAAGCCGTTTACACATATTAACCAAAAATGCCTCGAAGTCAGTGGGAGCGATATTGGGTTTGTGAGTCTTTGGATATGATCCAAGAAATGATACGAATGTATCATTTTATAAGCATCAAGATTGAATAAATATTTTGATAGAAATATCAAATAGTTTGATTTTCAATCAAAGTACAGAGGCGTGTGTTCATAAAAAAGAACGTTAAAAGGTACATTGATATTTCTAACTTATAAGTAAACAACACGTTGTTGATTTAACAATATGCTTGTATTAAATCAACTTTAGTTGTTTTAATACTCAATTTTGGATTGTAAATGACGTCTTTTATGGTGAGTATAGAAGATATAGGGATTGTCCCGAAACAATATACAAGAGCACCATATTAAAAGGTGAACATGTAAGTTGGGTTCCTTATGCATTAGCAATAGGAATTATCATACAGGTTATGTTGCTTATGATATTGTGTTTTGTTTATGTATTTGATATATGGAGCAAATATAAAATCCAAGTTGATATCACTAAATGGTTGTTTAAGGTGTTCTCGCGTATTTATGAAATACTAGAGAATTGTTTATAGAAACAATGAACTCGTTATGATGGAACGTTTGGACACAAACTTTTATAAGTGATATTGAGTTTAACATGTCAATGGTAAAATTCAAGTTAAAATCTTTAATTTGAAAATATTTCAAAATACAAGCGATTGTGGTCGATTCAATGAAATGTTGAGAACGTTAACTTGAATAGCGCTACAATAAACCAATGTATATAAATATAAATGCACAAATTTATAATTGAGCCAAAGGTGATTCCAAATGTTGATAATCCCATAATATTGCTATAAGATAACAATGTCATGAAATTGGTCATGGAAGATCACTAGAAGTCGAAAGACATACTTCGAATCATTCCACATGATAGAGGCAGTTTATCAGTGTTAGAGAGAATTAATGGACAAAGTAGATAATTAAAACATAATAGCGTACCCATTTACTAATGGACTGACCTAATTGGTTTTGAGAAAACTGATTGAAGAAGTTGGAATTAGATTCCATAATTGAACCCAAGTGCAAGTGGGAGATTGATACAGTAGGGGTATGCCTTAAGGGCAATTATGTAATTTGTTACATATATCTAACTCGTTGACCAATCTTGTTCGAAATAAAAGGTATTTTCTTTCTATTATATACTTGATATAATGTGATTACATTAATGAATTAACTTAATTAAAAGTATATTTAATAGAAAAATCAGTAAATGGTATATTTTGTGATAGCAATTACAAAGTGTTTTAACCGTGAGAAATTTATCACAATGAAACAAATGTACCGTTTTAAATGTTCCTAGTCAAGATGCATCGAGACTGGATATCGATATATCCGTTGAGACTGAAGTACGTAACTCTTTCCAAACATTGGACAGTGTATTACTCATGACTACTGGAGGTACCTAGGGTTACGTACTAATAGTTATTGGATAACTATGAAGCGACTCACTCGATAGTTTTCTATTGGTTAATATAACTAAGGTTAAACAGAAAATATTGATGTGACTGATTTACACAATTCTCTTGACTTGACAATACCGTGGATCTTGAATATGAAAACTCCGCTTTGATTATAGCCAAATCATGGCATGACGTCCATCAAGTGACTACAGTTAGGTTGAATGGAAGTATTGGAAGTGAAGCAATATTTAAGAGAGGATTCGTCTCCTCAGTTATATGCGGTTGGTATCATACTCAACTCAAAGTCAAAGTCTCTGGCCAGAGCATTTCGGTTTATAATACTTGTTATTATTGAACTAAGGACTTTGTATTTAGACTATAAAGTTGAATGTGGATAAGGTTGAAATTTTGATCATTACCAAATTCCATAAGTACAAAGTGATAAAGTTTCGACGAAGGGAATTGGTGTAAACAAATGTCACAACCGGGTAACGCTTATTAAACTAAAATTGGATTTTACTGAAAATGAGTAAGCGATAAATTTGGCTATAATGTCACACCACCCGCTAAGTGACGTGTGAACGTTAACATTAGAACAGTTCGATGTTAATCGCTAACCAAATTTACGCCCAAGAGTTACACAGCCGAAATGATGAATTCCCTTAAGACCGAACGATCTAATTAGTTTATAATTATTATAAATTAATTAAATTATTTAATATTTATGAAATATTAATTATAAAATTTGAATATGATTTGAGAAATAAATAATGTTATATATATTTATAACAGTTATAAATATATCAATCGATATACAATATCAACAAGCGACTAAATTAGATTTAATTGCATAGTATTTTGGCTTGGGCTTAAATGGGTTTAAGGCCCATCATTAGGGCTGCAAAATTTTGGTTTTGGGAAGGTCTAGGGGTGGCTAAAACATAGGGAATTGGCTTGTAGATAATGGGTTGAGATAAAGTGAGAATGGGTAAAAAGGATATCCTCGTTTCTCTCTAATACAACCATATATATATATATATATATATATATATATATACATACATACATACATATATATAGACCCAATTACTAACCTTTTTGGCCACCATTACCTTCTACATTGCTGGTTAAAACATAGCTCTCAATCCACTCCAAAATTATCAAATATATTTCAAATTAAAATAATGCTATTTGATAGTTAGAGGTCGGTGATTCCGGACCTGCAATCCGACGAATCAAGAACAGTAAAAGAAAGGAAAGTCATTGCTCCAACGTGGATTCCAAGGCATCATTAAATTGGTAATTTTAATTCATATTATAGTAATTAAATTATATTTTATGATCCTACAATGAGCAATTTCATATCTGTTTAAATATATCGCTACTATATGTTTAGTTATGTGAGATTTTGTAAGTAGATGTGGTAGTCACAAATCAGTTTGGTTATGCATAATTTGTTTATTGTACTATTTGATTTATATATAAACAAATGTTGTTTACTATATAAAATCAATTTATGTCATTAATAATTGTTTTATATATATATTTACTAATAAATTCATATATATATATATATATATACATATTAGTGTATATTTCTCTCTCATAATAGCATATATATATAATATATATATATGATTTCAAAAATTTAGCACACTTATTTATATATAATATGAATTTAAAAATTCGAAATTAATTATCAGATATAAATATATACATTCATATTTTTAAATGAACATTTATTGAATTTTTGAATTGTTTATTATATATAAAATAATTATTACATTAAAATTTCAATTTTATAATTAAAAAATTATATCATTGCAGAAACATATAGAAAATTTTTAGAAATTTTTCAATAAAGTTTATTATTTTTAATAATTAATATTATTTTGGAAAAACTATTTATGATTTATTAAAAATAATAATATAACTGAAAAATTATTCAATTTTTTTTGTAAATTTTCATTCATGATCCTAGAATTTTTAAAATTTTAGAATTTTAATTTTTTATATTATATTAAATAATTATTACCGATATCAGTGTATTTGTTTTTAAAAATAATAATTCAACTTTGAAAAATCTCTTTATTTTTCCTAAGCTCTATTGTATGATTCTAGATTTTCAAAAATTTTAAAATTTAAATTTTCATCAATAGATTATTTTATGTTAATTATTTATGGATGAAAAAATTATTTTATTCATAATATATACAAATCAAAATACTAAAATTATCATGTTTGCAAAACTAAGTTAATTTTGAATTATAAATAATTTTTCTCTAACCGTTCTGTATATATGCATTTATTTATTTATCTATATATAAATGTTTTATGTTCATATATTATATATAATATATTTATACATACATATGTGCATGCATGTGTGTGTGTATATAAATTGTAACACATATACATGCATGTAATTGGACAACATACATGATATACAAAATGAGCTAATATGTCTGTTGCGATGTAAATCCCAACATCTACATACGGCCATATTATACCTTTCACAAATTCTTATGGTACACATGCACTCACACATATATGTATATGATACATTTATGTATATACTAAATCAAATAAAATTAATTTCATATCTTAGTATATTTGAATTTAAATAAAATAAATATGATTTTATTTAAATGAAATTTCGAAATGTGCTAATTCAGTTAGACTTCATAGGCCCAATAAAAGATCCAATAGGGTAAAATTTTAAAATTCACCCATAACTTCCGCTGCGGGCTAGTCCAGATCCAACAAAGGTCGAGGTTGATGCAACGATGGTAGAAAAGTAAGCAAACAAATGACTAAGGTGAGTTATTTTTTACTCATAATTCTATCTCTACCTACATGAATTCCTTTTACGTGTCGTGATATGGTTGTTTGTGTGATAATACTTTGGTGATAAGGATTGAATCGAATGAGATATTGTTGCATACTTATGTTTGATTGATTGTTTGGTGATATATGGATTGTTATGTGGATTGAAAGTGGCTAATTTGCAAACGAAACTTTGTTTGATTGCAAATTGAATTCTATTAGCTTATATAGAAGTATATACATTGTTTATGAGACCAAAGTTGTTGGAAAGTAACTCAGGCTGCTAAAAAATTCCATATTATGGATTATATTTTATAGAACGATATTGGCTCTAGAAGTTAAATTTTCGAGGGTTTACTATTTGAATTGTTTAAGTGCTTTTTAAATATTCTCAAAATGAGATTTTATCTTTTTTGATCCTTAGTGGAATTTAGTTTGTAAAATATAGTTAAATTATATTATATTCTTAACTTATTTATTATTTCAAAATTTCTATTCAAAGATTTTAAAGACAAATAATATTTATTCATAAACCTTTTTAAATTTACTATTATAAGTATGTTATAATTTGGGAAATTTTTTAGAGAGAAAGGATAAAATAAAGTATTGTTTTATAAAAGATGTTATGAAAGCAATAATTTCAATATCAAATTATTTTATTTATAAAAGCTATTTAAATAATTTGAAGTAGTTTAAAAGCTTTTGCAGATAAACAAACCTTTTAAAAAAAATTGAATTTAAGGATTTAAAAGTGATCTTGGAAAATTATATCTTTATATATATATATATAATTAATTTAAAACTCTTTTATTTTATTTGTTATGGATTTGATATTTTAATGAGTTTTCATGATTTTCTATGAAATGAGGAATTTTATTAATCGGTTGAGTCGTACAGATTGGTATGGGACTTAATTTTTGTACAATTCTTTCGCTTATTTTTACAACTTGTTGAAGAGAGTATATTGAGTGGAATTTACTAGCTTTTAGTAAGCACTTGAATAACACTATGCGTTATAGGACATTTAGTGAAATTCTAGTAATTACTAAAGTGACAATGATTAACACTTTAGAGTTGTACTATCTTGAAGTATTTGGCTATATGGGCTGATAGATCCCTAAAAAAATATAACTCGTGATTTTGACAATTATGATGATTATTGACGATCCGTTAGATTTTTCTTGATCGATTGATGGTTGCTGGATGCTTTCATCTTTTGGAGATCAATTGATGGTCTCCATAGGTTTTTGAGGGCGACTAGCTATCACCAATCTATAAGGGGATTGTGCTTCTATCCAAGAAGGGACTGTACATCTATTTGTTCATATTTTTCGGGTTGTGCACTTAGTAGCTTATCAGTGGCTACATTTTTTGGGGTTGCCCAAGTAGAGATAACAGTTATTGGTAGCTTTCTAGTAGCTACATTTTTTTCTGTAATTTTTCCAAAAGAGGACCATATCTCTATGTTTTTCCACAAAGGTGACAGTATCTTTGATTTAGTGATATCCTTATATGGGTTTATTTTAGTTCCATTGATTTGAAATGGATATATGTGAATCACCATGTTTTCGTATGATAGTCTGTGGTTGACTTGAGTGTTTTATGAAATGGTAATTATTTTGTTTTATATCCTTTTGAATTGAATTGGATTGCCATATTTTATATGGCTTGGTAGTTATGTTTTGTCATATATTACTGTGATATATTATTCTCACATCTTTGAATTAGAGATAGTCCGATCTGTCTATTTTCATGATACTCGAGTCAGGCCGAGAATGTACATGTATTAGGATTTGCTGATCTTGGACATGTATAACACATGGATAAACTAATTTTGACAGATTGAGTTTATCTCATGTATATATGTATGGTATATTTTTTATAGGAGGTTATGTATATATTAGATATGTGGATCTAGTATTATCGTTTTGTAGACTCATACTTTTGTAGCTGTATATAATGTATATTATACCATGTGATCTATGATTCTGTGACTAATATTGTATATTGTTTTGATTTTACTTAATCCATGTATTTGTTGCTTTGTCCCGAGACTGCACATGTCAATTATTCAGTTCAGATCCTCAAAATTTTGGTAAGAATGACGTGTCAGTATTATCCCAAGGTAATAGTCACGTTAGGACACTCTTAACAAACCTCATTCTCTGTATTACTAGGCGATATTACATAGTAATACTCTTTAGTAGTATAGGTACAGAGGCAGAGCATTACAACTTGGTAACAGGGCCGAGTCTAGACATTATAGAGTATAATATCGCAGACCTTGACCTGGTGAGACTCAGAGTCCTGTCCCTTGGGGTATAAAGGTAAAATTTAGAATTTAAATTCCTATTTAGGATAGGAATATAAATGATTATTGGGAATAATCTTCGGGACATATTTGTAAAGTTTTTATAGTACCATATAAATTATTGTTATGGAAGTTTTACTAAAATTTGAAAATCACTTTTGTCGAAAGTGAAATTTAATGGATAGTGTATATTAGACGTTAGATGGCTTAGAATTGAATTGTTGTGTCCTGATTCGTTAGCGACCATAGTTGCATAGTGGGAATAGATGGATTGCTTTTTGCTGAGTACATTTACTTATTTGTTCTTTATATATGTTTGTTTGGTTGATTAATGCTTAAATGTTTTGAAATTATAAGTTATTGTTTAAAATTAGTATTGAGTAGGAATCAACACTTGAGATTTGAAACCTACTCGATATTAATAATAAGACCTTGTGATGTCTTCGTTGGTGTAGCTACCGCAAGAGATATTGGAAGTTTGTTTCCTTTTATAAAAATAGAATATTAATCAAATGTATGATTAATTAAATACTAAGATGAAATTAAAATTTTGGTGGTTTCTTAATGTATGCATGAATGAATGGATGTATTATTGAATTAGAAGATATACTTCATAAATAAAATAAGATATATAAAAATTGAATGGTTGGTTGTTGTTGTGAATAATTGAATATGGTGTGATGTATTTCTTTGATTACAGATGGTTGATAAATGAATGTGTATATATGTAATGTCATAAGTTAATATTTTTATGTAAGCAAGCAATTGATTTTAAGAAAGTAGGAATATTATTTTCTAAAGTGGCTGAAAAGAATTTTAATGGTATATTTTATGTTAATTTGTTCACTGAGCGTTTTAAGAATTCTGGTCGATGCGTTTGACCAACGTTATCGATATGAATTCCTACACACTAGAATGAGGTATTTTGACACAATAGTTTGAAAAGAATAATATGTTTTGGAAAAGAAAATGATATTTTGAAATAATACAAGGCATGGAAAAATAATAAATACAATGTTTTAGTTTACAGTAAAAAAGTTATGGTTTGAAAAATTCGTCCAAAATCTTAGATCTTTGAATTTCTTATATATGACATTTTAGAAGATATCAAGATTGAAAATCTTCAAAATATCCTTAGATTATTCGAATTTAAATTCTAAAGGAGGTTTTTAAGTATGCAAATATTTTCGAATAAAGAAAATATTTATATAAATATTTGTTTATTGTTTTGAAAATTCAATATATCATGTATAAAATGTTTTGAGACAAAATCTATGTTTTAAATGATTGAATTTTATTAAAAGTAATTGAATAATTTGGATATAAAGCATACATATATATAGAAAGGTGGCCTGTATTTAAATCTTTTTGAAAGAATTTTTGTGAAAGATAAGCATTTAGATTATTTTGAATTATATTTAAAATAAATAAATAAATTGGAAAATATAATTATTTGTGGAAAAAATAGGTATATGGGAAAAAATAGTTTATGTATATGTGTTTCAAATATTAAAAATCCCTTTTGTTAACGCAAACTTAGTGGTAAGGCAAAATTATTGTTGTTCTCCTTGAATGGAAGCTTCAACGTCCATATTTAACTGCTTTAAATGTGTTATGTGATGCATTATAATTAATAAGGAATGTGTAATGGTACAATCTATTTTATTAATCTACTCTATTATATTATCTATTTCAATATTTAACTCTTGCTAGATTGTCTCATCACAAATACTTATCACAAATACTTAATATAATAATTCTGGAGGACAAATTATTTTTACATTCGGCTTTTTCCATCTCCACTAATAACCTACCCAAATTTTACTCTACTGTTGTCCTTAGTTTGAAACTTTTCCTCAACTAATTGTTAAAGATAGGAATGTTTCGGTTCCAATAATTTTCCACTTTGTTTATTTAGCAAATTGTTGATCTACGATATATATGTATATGTGTAAACATTCAAGAGGAAAATGGTTGATGCATGGTATTATTACTTTAAAAAGTGATATATTTGCCACTATTAGATTGTTAGGTTCTTTCAATTGCAAATGAATAATTGAATCCATTGATTTTTTTGGGTGTTGTATGTAAAGTTGAATTGCAAAAATTTTCTACTTATGCCAATATACAATAAAACTGCAGATGTTGGAGTTATAGTTTATTAACTAATATTATGCATTAAGGTTATTTTAGTTCTACATGAAAGGCACAATAGTCCATTGTGTTGCAGTTTAACAACTTTATAATTCCATAAGAACACATTCATATTAGAATTACTAGCTAGTTCTGATGTGCACTCTTATTTATTTTCTAAATTTTGGCTTGTTGGACCACGAAAAATATATCCTGATTTATTTTTTACCTAAAATCGACAATAATAAGTATCAATGTGCATTAAAAATAATTATTTCTTCCTATAAAAAGAAAAAATATTATGTTTTAGATTATTTAATTAATGGGACAACATAATATGGGAAAAGTGGTATTTTTGGTTAGGGAATCATCACTAAATAAAATTACATGGTGTTATTAGCGTAAGTTTGACTAATTTATGACAATCTTGTGATAAATCTGGTTGTTTTTTGTAGTTATTATGAGTTATAAATCTTTAATAATAAGATGCCCATAAAATTGTCACAGAAAGATAAATATAATTTTTACCCTCTATCACCTATTAGTTGAAATAAGATATTCAATATTTAAAATTTGCAAGGGAAACAATTTATTTGAAACTTCATTACATTAATAATTTCTCTCTGGTTTTACCTTAAATTATTCATGCCATTTCTATCCCTTCATTAACAAAACCAATTTAACCTTTTCTCTGTACAAATAGATTTGTTGCTTACATCACCACTATTAGTGTACTTCATTGACAAACCCAGTTTAACCCGTTATCAACACACATAGATTTAATGCTTATATCTTAATCAGTGTACTTCACTAACAAAACGGATTTAATCCTTTCTCAGTATACATTGATCTGCCGCTTACATCATGGCCAGTGTGCCGGTATTTCACATGTCTTACTTAATTGAATACACCCCAGCATCAATAGTAAAAAGTCAAACGGATTATAGTTATCTCCATTTTGGTTTGATTACATCCTTTAGCATATACAGTGATGACCGTCATGGCATATCCTAAATCACTTATCGCTTTTGGCTGACACTGATGGCCAATGAAATTCATCTATATTTGGCATTTTATAATATTCTACATTGTAATTATGATGCTAGAAATTTAATACGAATGATTACGAAAAAAACACTATAACTTATGTCATACCCTACATTTCAATGACTCGGAAGTTGCTTCTCAAAGCTTATGCATTGTGTAACTCTTTTGCTTTTGAAAACAATGGCTAATTTCATGACTGTAGTCCTTAAAACTTTGTAAGATTGGCCTAATTATGAGTGCTTGTTGCATATATGTATTAGTGTTATACATGCTTAATAGATCTTCTTCATGCAACTAATGTTGAAAGTTAAGTATAGGAGCTCTAGAATGCCTAGTGCTACTATGCGGCGACTTTGGCTTGCTTCTGCTTATAAATAAGTTAAATAACTTACTTTAAAATGCTAAAATAAAGGTACATCCACCATTTAAAATATATAAATGCTATGAATATTGATATATATTGTGTTTCTGACCGTGTGGTCGATGAATATTTTATATATTATATTTGTGAAATTGCTAACGGCTCTCCATATAAAGAAGACTCTGTCGAAACTTTTTGTGAATTCTAACACTTCGAAAATAATTTCAATAAATTTCGTATGTAAAGAAATAAAGGTAATAAATGAGTTTATTTAAGTTTATAACTTACGGTAAGTTTGATTTTAATGCTAACCAATTAGAGAATTGAACGAGTTTCAACATGATTGTACAATACAATGAAAGTTAATGTTAGAGTTAAGTGCGATGTCCCCCAATAAGAAATTGCAAGGACACAACTTTCATAAAGGGGGTGTCTATAACAACCCTCTTTTCGAAGATGCAGTATTATATAAATTGAATTAAAATAAACGTTTGTATTCAAATTTTTTTATTGCTATTATTTTGGAATCTATTTTTTTACTTAATTGAAGTCTATTTAATAATAGATTTGATTTTAATAAATGGAATTAATAATTAAATTCTTTTCAGAAAATATATTAAACTTAATAAAGTGTTACTGTTACATATAAAATATTTTAAAGTGCAAATAATTTTATACACCTGAAATAGAAGAAAAGGAAGTTTTATTTGATATTCAATAAAATCAATAATCAATGAATATGAATAATTATTGGATTGCATAATATATTAAAATATACATGGTAAAATAAAATAAAAGATTAATTTGAATTTAAAAAAATGTATCTATTAATATATATAGTTTATAAAGTTACTTAAATGCATAGGTTAGGGAGATTAATCTAAAAACCAAACTAAATAAAGTTTAAGGGTCTAACCCATTTCAAAGCCTATACTTTTTGCCTATCCTCATACACATTATTCCCATATTCCAGAAATGAAGACCTAATTCTCGACAAAACCTAAATCCCCAAAATTGCGATTCAGTATATATAAAAAAAGATCACGCGACAGTGTATTGCCATCAATGATGCGAACTTGGCAACGATTAAGGTTCGCGACTAGTGATCCTAGGAGATTAGGAACGGAGGTTTTCAGAAGATGGTCGATGGAAGGAGAGGCCACGTTTGGCTTCTGGCGATGAGCATAGTGGCCATAGGGTTGTGGCCGGAGGTTGCGGCGGAGATGGATGAAGGTCTTGCGTTGTTGCAGACCTAGCAATCCCATGCTTAGAGGAGATGGTGGTCGAGATGTGGTGTTGGCAGTGGCATTGGTGGTGCAGTCAAGGTTGAGGTTGATGTGACGATGGCAAAACAGTAAGCAAAGAAATGGCTAAGGTGAGTTGTTTTTAACTCACAAATCTATCTCCACCTTTATGAATAACTTTTACATGCCTTGATATGGTTGATTATGTTATAATACATGGGTATAATGATTGAACTGAATGAGATATTGTTGCATACTTATGTTTGATTGATTGTTGATGGTATATAGATTGTTATATGGACTGAAAGAGGCTAATTTGCAGACGGAACTTTGTTCGATTTCTATTAACTTGTATAAAAGTACAAACATTGTTGGTGTGATTGAAGTTGTCGGAAAGCAACTTGGGTTGCTAAATAATTCCATATTACAAAATTATATTTTATAGAGCAATGTTGGCTTTAGAAGTTGAATTTTTGAGGGTTTACTATTTGAATTGTTCAAATGTTTTTAAAAGATTCTCAAAATGAGATTTTATCTATTTTGATCCATATTGGAGTTTAGTTTATATAACATATAGTTAAATTATATTATATTCTTAACTTATTTTTTATTCCAAAATTTCTGTCCAAAGCTTTTAAAGATAAGTAATATTTATTCATAAAACCTTTTAAAATTTACTATTATAAGTACATTATAATTTTGGAAATGTTTTAGAGAGAAAAGATAAAATATGGTATTATTTTATAAAAGATATTATGAAAGTAATAGTTTTAATTTCAAATGATTTTATTTACAAAAGCTATTTATTTAATTTTGAAGCAGTTTAAAAGCTTTTATAGATAAATAATCCTTTCCAAAAAATGAATTTAAGGATTTAAAAGCGATCTTGGAAAATTAAGTCTTTGCATATATAAAATAAGTTAAAACTCTTTTGTTTTATTTATTAAGGATTTGAGGTTTTAATGAGATTTCATGCTTTTCTATGAAAGGATGTATTTAATAAATGGTTGAATCATACAGATTGGTATGGGACTTTTTGTACATTTCTTCCACTTATTTTTGTAACTTGTTGAATAGAGTATAACGAGTGGAATTTACTAGCTTTTAGTAAGTACTTGAATATAACTAGGTGGTATGAGATATTTAGTGAAATTCTAGTAATTACTAAAGTAACAGTGATTATCACTTTAGAGTCGTACTATCTTAGGGTGCATGGCTACATGGGTTGATAGATCCCTAAGGAAAATATAACTCATGATATTTACGATCGTGATGATTGTTGATGATTCATTAGATCGTTCGAGATCTTGGTACTTACTAGACGGTTCTGGGATGTTATCCTCTTCTGGAGATCAATTGATGGTCTCCATAGGCTTTTGAAGGTGACTAGCTATCACCAATCAATGAGGGGATTGTACCTCTGTCCAGGAAAGGATTGTCCAGGAAGGGATTGTACCTCTATATTTCCCCTTTTTTGGGATATGCACTTAGTGGCTTACTAGTTGCTACATTTTTCAGTTTTCTCATGAAGAGATATCAATTATTGGTAGCTTTCTAGTAGCTACATTCTTGTTTATGTGATTTGTGCAAGAGGGGACCATACTTCTATGTCTTATCCACAAAGGGGACAATACCTTTGATTTAGTGATATCCTTATATGAATTTATTTTAGTTTCATTGATTTGAAATGGATATATGTGAATCACTATATTTGCATATGATAGTCTATGATAGACTTGAATGTTTTATGATGTGATGACCCGCCCTTCTACTACCAGAAAGACATATCATCATTAAGAAAGAAAGGGATGGGAAAATAGAAAAGAAAGAAGAAGAAAGAACAACAACACCAGAATCTCACAGCGGAACGGAACAAAATATAATATATCACTTAAATTATACATAGTTTGTACATATATCAGAGTTATATAATATCAATACATGTGACAATCATACATACATCACATACTAGACAGTTATAAACACCCGTCTAGTTAATACAACTCAAACAATATGACTCAGAGATACTAACACAGCGGAACTATATATATATATATCTACAACGCTGAAGCCTCCTGCTCCATTGCTCCTCCAGAATTCGTCAAATCTAACCTGAATCTCTTGACTACCCGTAAAAAATTGGGTACCCGAGAGTTTATGAAAAAAACAAAAATAAACTCCGGGTCAGACATGGGTCTGGTATGAGTAAACGGTTTAAAGTTGTTTAACTTTGAAAACATTTGAAAATAAAGGTATCACGTAAGACTTCCCACAAATAAATACGGGTAAGTTTTTACCTTACGTTAACCAAAACATTTTATAGGAAATCCAGTGATATTATAATAGTGTCTAGGGTTTTCAAGTAAATAGAAAATAGCCGAAATTGTTACATCTATTAAATTCCAGCTACTAGCCACGAAATTGGGTAATACAAATCAAAACCATAGGGTCTCGTAGGGTAAATGGATTTCCAACAATGGCAGGGCTACTGGGGTACCGCCCATCACAGTACGGGGCCTAGATCACCGTACCGAGGATTACTCCCTTCATCCCCTGCAACACAAGGCCGGAACCATTCCTTACTGAACAGTCCCGAACAAGATAAACCCCGCGGTTGTAGCTAGCAACCGCCCACTAAGCCGAAATATAAAAAGGGACATCTAGACAGGGGAAATATCTTGTCCTGCTTGGGCATGACCCACCTAACCTTGCTGCACATCCCCTGTTTTAGCCATTCCCGGTTGATGAGGCTTGAGGCTACGATTACCTTTATAGAACATATCACGTAGAATGCTCATCGTCCGCCTGACGATGTGTTGAAAGCATTCAATCCATACAAGTTCGTTCCGGGTTCGAACGAAACCGAAGGCATTATCTCGTTACACTCGTTTTGGAATCACCCTCAGAGTCAACGACGATAACCCTTGCATTCTGAATACACCATCTCGATCATCATTTCAGGATTTACGACCTAACGTTTAAATTGGATTGATGTGGTTTTCGGAGAATCAAAATTGATTCTTCCGATCCCGGTCTCATCGAATCCAACCGCCATTTTAAGGGCCGAGTTGTCTAATTAACTTAACAGTTTTAAATAATTTCAATTCAACAATTAACATAGCATTTATCACAGTTAAAACATATACAAGCATCACAGATATAACACAGTATATCACAGACTAATATCATCACATAAATATTACAATCAGATATTCAATCATAACAGTCCATAAGCAGTCACCTTTAAGCTTATTTGAAGATAATAATTACCTAAGAATTAACCACTAAACTCTGTTTAATTAATCATTAATTATAAATCAGTTACTTATTTCAAATTGTCTTAATGATTTCTTAATCAGCTATTAAATCCTAATCACATTCTATTTCACACTATTAATTACTTCCTTACTCAAGTGATTTAACTTTTATTACTTATTTAACTGCTTCCTGACCATTAATTAATAACTTTATTTTATTTATAAAACTTAATTATTCAGTTATTATCTGCTAACCACTTAATTAATCAATAATTAATTCTTAATCAAGTTTCTTAATTAATTAACTATTAATTCATAATTAAGTCACTTGTTTAATTAATTTCATATTTACCCCTTTCCATAATTATCGATCTCTGATTAAATTTTAAAGTAATTACTCTCGGTCACCTTTCAAAATTAATTATTCAATCTTAATTAACGTATTAAAAAAAAACAATTTTCCTTAACTTGAGAAATCAATTTATTTTAACTACACATCTCAAATGTTAATTTACTTATACTTAACTTAGACTAATTGCCTAATTTAAAAGATAATTAAGTGTTTTTTAAAAAAAAAACTAGTTACGAAATAAATAAAGTAATAAATCTAAAATCTTCTCAATATTTCAAATTTATGAAACAGCTTAATTAACTAATACACTATTGAAAAACTGCATTTGTAAAAAGAACCCGAGTCGCCCCCTTTCTTAAACTCGAGTATTACTTCGAGTAACCCCCCCATATTACCGAGACCTTCCCGTTACTCCTTCTTCTCCCTTCTCTTACCCATTTCTACAGGTAGTTCAGTTTTAAACTTAAGTAAAAAAAAAACTTCAGCGAAACTAACCACACACGAACGAGACGAACTCGGAGGGAAGCCCATAATCGTACGAGCATAACCCGAAGAAAAAAAACACAGCTATACTCTGACACGCAAACCCATCTTCAACGCCACCGTGCACGTGCACGGTGGTTCGCCAACGTCCTGGCGATGCACGACCACTCCGGCAAGTTGCATAGGGAACATAGATACGAAAACAAAACCCAAAACCCTTCGAAGATTTCTAGGTCAGAAAATGACCTGCTGCCTGAACACGAGCCAAGAACGCCTCACCGTAAATCCCCTCGCGCGGCCACTCTCCATCACCGGAGGTGATGAACCTCCACCAAAACGTCACTCACACCCCTACCTAACTCCATTTAAACTCGCGTTCCACTCGGTTCACTCATGATGCCGAAATCAAGTTTTTACAGAGCATACAAAACATTTACACTAAAACCCTACTCTTGATTCAATCCCAAATCCCTACATTCGAGAATTTTTTTGACATTTTTCTTGGATCATATGGTTTAAAATCTTGCTTCCTGTAAATTTACAGAAGTTAAAATTGACTCAAACTTCCAGAATTGACACAAACCCCACTTAGTTTCATTTTAAAACTGCACCTTTGATCTTTGCCTAAAAATCAAGATTTTTATGTTAAAAATCATAGTTATGTATATGAACTCTAAATATGTTATTCAATTTACAAATTCAAATATTCAAAATTTGGCCTTTGGTTTCTTTTACCTGAGATTTGAAGAAAACAGTGTTACATCTTACTGTTATGGTTCAAACATAATCTCAAACTTTGTTTTATATTAAACAATTGGAATTACTTACATCTTTTAGGTTAAAACTTAATTCAAGTGGGAGAGTATTAATATCTTTTACTTCTTCTATTCAGAAGTTCAGAAGCTAGAACAGAATAGGCATAGAAGCTTCTATATACACAGCAATCGCACAAATCAGAAACTAACTATCATGTTTAACATTTAAGAAAGCATGTTTACTCACAAGCCAATTTTTGTTGAAACTGAAATGTTAAAGCTGCAAACTTGAATCAGCTCTTACAAAATTAAATTTATTAGTTTTCTTGCTTGACTTCCTGAAAACTTAACCTTCAGTAAATAGTTTTCTTAACTTGTTTTAAATTTGTTTCCAAAGTCTGGTTTAATGTTCTCAACATCCTGTTTGTTGGGAAAAACAAGCTAACAAAGGTTTAAATAAAAATAACATGAGTGTTAAAATCAACTATATGATCTGCATCCATCACAGAGAAACAACAGAGCATAACCCAGATATTCACAAACTCCTACTCACCCATCACTGATTACATTCCATAAATAAATGAAATCAACTTATTTGAATTTAAATAAACTAAAAATTTAAATCTTGATGTTTACTCACCAGGAAAATTCCAGAATCAAAGAATCAAACCGAGGTGATGAAACTGCAGATGAATCTGCTCCTAACCTCTGATGATTTAAAACTGTTTTTGAATCTGCCTGTTTCTTGTTTTGAATTAAAATGTTGATTTTACTGCCTATTTCCTTCTTTTGTTTCCTCTGATTTACTATGGCTTACAGAACAATCTAAAAAGAATAGAGGTAAACATATATATAAAGAAGATATAGATGTTTAAAAGAAGGTGGTTTCTAGTGTAGTTATTATTTGTTCTAATATGACAAATTTTATCTACTGCAAAGGAAAGATTTGCTAAATATCCCTGAACTGGCAAAGATGTAGGCTAGAGCAGATAGTATTAAATGCTTGCTGTAAAATGTGTTTACATAATTATCATTATTTCGGCTGGAAAGTTTTCTTTTGTACTAAAATGTTTACATATAAGCTTACACTTACAATGGCCTGCTGACCAATTTTGTACAAAAGTTTTGTTATTATATTTCTTGTTTTTAGTAACCTTCAAGTTTACATTGCCTAGCTTAAATAATTATATACATACTTGCTGTAGATAGATATTAGTATGCAGATTGTACTTATGGCAGGTAAGCAATTATAGCTTGTGTATGAAGCTTTGAATAAAGATCTTTGTTTTGTTGTTAAAATCTTGTCTTGTATTATGTTATACTTGTTTTTATTTCATTGTATACTTTGAGTTTGAATTACATGTGAAGATATTGTATATAAAAGAACAGTTTTTATTATTTGCTTGCTTACTTATTTATATTTGTATTTTATAATTTGATTATCAATATTTACATTATGTTCTTAAGTTTTACCTATATTTAATACTTATTTTTATAATTATTTCCAATTATAATTTATTCAAATTATACACATAAGTTTGACTCGTATTTTACATTTATATTTTATATTACTAGAATTTGGTTTTAAATTTCAAACATTATCAAGCATACGGATTTATTTAACCAATGTTAACAATGTATAGCATTCTAATTTAATTATATGAGTTCAATTTTATTAAGAATATTGTTAAGAAACTTATTTTAGAATTTCAACATTATCATCAATACGTATTATTTTATACTAAATAAAAACAATGTAAAGTATTTTAAGTAATTATATAAAAATAGATTTTTATCGGGAATATTATTGAAATACTTATTTCAATTTTCAAATCAATTTCCCTTTTAAAAAAAAATAGTTTATATAAATAGATGGCAATACTTTCAAAATCATATTCGTTTAAATATGAACAATTCCTATTTTATATTTAATTAGATTAAACATTTATTAAAAAAAAAATACAGGGCCGAAATCCAGGGTCGTTACATATGAAATGGTCATTATTTTGTGATATATCCTTTTAGATTGAATTGGATTGACATATTTTATATGACTTGGTAATTATGCGTAGTCATATATTATTGTGATATATTATTCTCACATCTTTAAATTAGAGATAGTCTGATCCATTTATTTTCATAATACTCAGGTCAGACCTAGACTGTATAAGTACCAGGACTGGCTGATCTTGGACATGTGTACTAGCATGGGAATAAACTATTTTTGACAGTTTGAGTTTGTCTCAAGTTTGTCTCATGCATATATGTACAGATATAATATCGTTCTTTGATGCCCTCAAAAAGGAGAAAGGAAAGTTTGTATGGATAAAAGAATGCCAGGATGCTTTCTAGGAATTACTAAAGCAAATGGAAAGAGCACCAGTCCTGTTTAAGCTTTTGGATGGAGAAGATCTATTTATCTATCTAGCGGTGTCCGCTCATGCACTGAGTGCAACATTAGTAATGTGAGGAGGTAAGGATCCAAAGACCAGTAGACTACATCAGCAAGTAGTTTACAGAAGTAGAAAAGAACTATCCAAAAATCTTGCTTTTGCTTGATTGCTTCGAGGAAGTTACGACTATACTTTCAGGCTCACCCAATAAAGGTGCTGATGGATCGGCCCTTAAAGCCAGTACTCCATTGATTTAAGACTTTGGAAATGTTATTAAAATGGAACATAGAGATGAACCAATATAATATCAGTTATTGTCCAAGAATGGTGATAAGAGGACATGCGTAGTGAATTTCGTCGCTGAATTTTCTATTCGGGATGAAGAAGAGGAAGGTGATATAGTCCCACTTTCTCAATGGAAATTATACGTAGACGGAGCTTCCAATGAACATAGATCTAGAGTAGGAGTAGTACTCGTAACCCCAAAAGGACAGACGATTTGATAAGCATTGAAGCTAGAGCTCCCCGCGATGAACAATGGGGCTGAGTATGAAGCATTGATGACAGAACTCAATATAGTAAGAGAACTGGAGGTAAGGACATTGCATGTATTCAGTGACTTTCGGTTTGTGGTTTGCCAGGTAAAAAAGGAATTACATGCTATATGTACGAGACTTTCCCCTTACCTGATAAAGACACTAGACCTGCTAAATGATATAGAGCATTACACAATTATGCACATACCTATGAAGGAAAACATGAGTGTTCATTTACTAGCCATATTGGCCAACCCTAGGGATACACAATCGGTGAGGATGGTCCTGGTGGAGATTTTAGTGGCTCCAAGCATTGAATTAAATGGATATTAGAGGCCAAAGAAGAAAAGGAGTCATGGATGACTCCAATTAAGGACTATTTATTGAAGTGAACTCTCTTGAAAGGAAGAAATGAACGGCGGAAACTCCTTTGTAATGTGTTGCGATTCATAATGCAAGAAGAAGTGTTGTACACGAGAGGTTTTTCAACCACCCTGCTTCGGTGTGTAACTAAGGATGAGGCTAGAAGAATTGCAACATAACTCGTAAGGAGACCCAAAAATGAACGTCGATGATGCTGTTGTCATCACCAGAATTATTTTTAAACAACCAAGAGTGAGTTCCGTATTATTTAAAGAAGTCTAAGTAAATGGAACAATAAACAATTTTCATTTCACCAAGTTTTCCTTAATATTCATTACATGCATATTCAAAGCTAACCCTAAGTCGTACCCACACAGGGGTCAAAATGTGACATAAGAATACATAGAAGAGTGTTAAGTCAGACAATGCCACACAACACTTAATACAGTGGAATGAAACATAAACTAACTAATAATTAAGCTTTTTGCACCGTCTTCGATCTTCGACCTGGACACAAAATAACCTGTCTATCCAGTAAACTTGGCTTACTTAAATAAGAAAAAATGAGTTTATAGGGAAAACAATGATGAAAACATGGATCAGACATAAAGTTTGGAGTGAATTATGTTTTCCTGAAAGTATAACATATAACATAAATACACAAGGTGATCACGTAGCATAACGCGGAACGGGTTTTCCCCTCACTACTTACAAACATCATACATAATACTGCACACAACAAATGTCATATTTACTTATCCAGGAAACTTTCCTAGTTTTACTTAATACAGTTACTACCACATTCATACTACACTAACCCTTTGCAGCATCCCTTCAATTCTTTGTTTGTTTTACTCCTACTGCAACTAACCCCTGTCTCCATGGTATTTTTTTATTAGTTGAATATTAGACTGCACAGAATCACTCCCTTGCAATATTTTTTATTTAGCTCCAGGCCACTATGCTACCCCATCTGCAACCCCATTCTTATAAACTTATTAAGTACAAATTTGCTATGAAACAACCACCCGTAGATTCTCCCTCCTTTTATCTTTTATATTATTTAATTAGACCTAGGACCACCATGAATTAGCTATCCGTTATCCCCTACCTAATATTTATTCTTTCACGTCTGACCTGCTA
Source organism: Allium cepa (assembly GCA_030765085.1). Classification (NCBI taxonomy): domain Eukaryota; kingdom Viridiplantae; phylum Streptophyta; class Magnoliopsida; order Asparagales; family Amaryllidaceae; genus Allium; species Allium cepa. Next base: position 828,206,944 of record CM060941.1, on the reverse strand, counting down.
TGAATAAGCCACCTGCAAGTCTCATTGAATTATTATTTAATTCCGGTTACAAAGAATCGGCCACGTGAAGTCCTTTACTTCATAGAATCAACCCCTTGTAGGATTGTTTTCTTTTAATTTGAGGGTGCATAGAATCAGCCCTTTACAGACCTTTGGAAGTTGAATTTCTTTCCTCACATAAAGTTTCTTCATGTGTGCATTCGAGCAAGCTTCCTTACTTGACGTCAATAGTCTTTGCACTCTCCTCTTCCACTCACATCATTTTGTACAGTACACCTTGTCCCGACCGCAGTATGCTCTTTACTTATTAAGCACGTCCTTTACCAAATTGCATGCGGTACAACAACACAATTTGTCTTACTCTTTTCATAGTTGTGGCGCTCTTTATCTTTTATAAAAATAGAGATGTAGAGCTACTTTTCTAGAAAGTCCCTAGATTTCTTTGGCAAATCACCGCCCCACTACCCAGCGTAGTTTTATTCGGTGGAATTCCCCTTTGAGATGTTTGGCTACCGCCTCTTAGCTCAATACCTGATAATATCCAACACTTCTGACATAGCATGTTGCCGCCTTTGCATGTGTCGCTATTAGATACGTTGCCTTACTATTTTTTTGACATTACATAGTCCTTTTTTTAATCTTTTTGGATGTTTTTATGGATCTTATCCCCTTACATTATTATTTTAATACATATATCATTTCCATCAACTCTCAATATGGATCCCTCTTTCACCAGCGTACTTCATCATTAGTTCTAGCTTATTTTACATAAAGAAAGTTTCATAAATTCTAGAAAATTCATGAATAATTCCTTTATCTTTGGTCTTTCATTTGAATTACAGGTTATTTTCCTTGTATCTTTTTAAGTGTTTACTGAAAAAAATCATAACAATTTATTTGTAAGTGAGCTTCTCAAGTTACTAAACCATCTTTAGAACGGTGGTTAGGATATCGTAACAAGTTTTCATTTTGATATAAATCTATATGAATGCCAACAAAATTACATGATCCAATCAATCAAAGCGAATTAAATAAAAGGTTAAGTATTACTCACATAAATCTTTAAGAAATCTTGTTTAGATCTTCTTCTCTTTTCCTTAGCTTGTATTTGATTTTTTTGCTCCTCATTCCTATTTCTCTAAGCCCCTACTATTAACTTATCTTTTGAGCCTTTATTTTACCTTTAGTAGAATGCCATGAATGAATGGAAAAGAGTCATATTTATTGTCCTACAATTACTTGGGTTTTGGCCTACAAACTTGTTTTCATTAATTAATCGTCTCTTCTTCTATCTTACTTAGCTTATTTTGGCCCTTTAATTAATTAATTAAATTATTTGTAATTTAGGGGTTGTTACACTCTCCCCTCCTTAAAAGAATTTTTGTCCTAAATTCAATCAAGGCTCGATAATGATTTGCCAAATATCCCATGCTTACCCTAAGCACAACCATGAATTCCCAATCCGTAAATGTACATATTTTATTTACTAATACAATAATCAACCATAATATTCATATATAGATATATGTATGTATATATATGTATGTATGTATATATGTATATATATGTATGTATGTATGTATATATGTATATATGTATATATATTTGCGTGTGTGTATATATGGTTCATAATCAGAGCATATGTATATATGTGTATATATATGTGTGTGTGTATGTAAATATATACATATATGTATGTGTGTGTATGTACATATATGTGTGTGTGTGTGTGTGTGTGTGTATATCTGTGTGTGTGTGTGTGTATGGTTCATAATCCGCGTAATACAATACATAGCTCATACACTATTGGAAACAAACAACTCTGGATAGGTCCTCCTAACCTTGTTCTTTATTTTCCATGTGCGGTTCTCCCAATCCGCGCTCCACTGAACATAGACTAGCTTCACTACATTGTTCGCTTTTCATCTTGATTTACTATCTGAACCGGTTTTTACACATAGGTCGTATTTAGCCCTATGACCAGATCTTCTACTTTGCCTAAATCTTTAATGCATTTTCGTAGATATGATATGTAAAAAAATTCTGGATCCCTGCAAATACACCAACCAATTCCACCTTATACGCCACCTTCTCAATCCTTTCTATGATTGGAAATGGCTGGGTGCTAGCTTCCCAGCCTTCCCAAAGCGCTTGATGCCTCTCATCCAAGAAACCTTCATGGACACCCAAACTCCAACTGCGAACTCCAATTTTCTTTTCCTAACATCGGCATAATTATTTTGCCTTGACAACACTGCTATCATCTTAGGTCGGATTAGCTCTACCTTCTCAATAGCTTCTTTAACCACTTCTCGGCCTAATATGATCCAATCCCCCGCCTCAAACGAACATGTAGGCGATTTACACGGTATTCCACACAACTCTTTGAATGGGGCCATCCCAATATTGCTCTAGTAGCTACTGTTGTATGAAAACTCTACTATTTCAAATAATCTTTCCAAGTTCCACCAAAGTCTAAAATGCAAGCTCTAAGCAAATCTTCCAGGACCTTGTTAACTTTATCGGTCTGCCCATCTGTTTGTGGAGGGTACGCATTACTCATGCATAGTTCAGATCCTATGGCACTATACAAGCTACGCGATAACTCATTAGTGAATAATGGATCACGGTCACTAACAATGGTGCTAGGCACCCCATGCAATCTCACTACTGCCTTCATATATTTCCCTGCTAACTTTGACATTGTTCTTATGGCTTTCATTAGAATGAAATGGGCACATTTAATTGGTTTGTCCATTATGACCCATGTGCTCTCATTCCCTAACCTCTATCTTGGCAACCAATCTATGAAATCCATGAATACCGAATCTCATTTCCAAACTGGAACATCCAAAGGCTATAGGAGCCCATTTGGCTTCTAATGTTCAACCTTCACTTGCTAGCATGCAATATATCTTCTCACATACTCTCCTAAATATTTCTTCATCCCTTCACAGAAGAAACTCATCTTCATAACTTGTACATCTTCGTACCTCCAGGGTGCATGGTAAATTTTGAATGATGACATTCATCTAATACTTCTCTCTACAGTCCTTCTACATTCAGAACATACAACCATTCTTTCATAGTTTACCCTCTCTATCAAGACTGAATCCCTTAGTTCTACTACCTCAACTCTTGAGTTCAATCTTCTTACCACGTATGCACAAAACTCCTCTTTCTTCTACAATTTAGCTATTCTTTCTACCAGTATAGGACTGACTTCTAAGAATGCTAGCCTTCTGAATGTACTGCTCGAACCCGCACTAGACTGAAACTGCACATCACACGTAGATAATGTTTCTAAAGTGGCCCATCCCTCTATCATAACCAAAACACAACCTTTTTGTTTTCTGCTCAAGACATTAACTACTTTGTTGCCTTTCCTGGGGTATAATCTATTCGAAAATCATATAATTCTAGAAACTATAACCATCTCTACTGCCTTATGTTCAACTCCTTCTGAGAGAACAAATATCTTAATGACCTGTGGACAGTAGATAACTCAAGCCTCTCCCCTAAGAGGTAATGTCTCCAAATTTTCAATAAGAAGACGACCGCTTCTAACTCTAAATCATGGGTTGGATGTCGAACTTCATGTGTTTGTAACTTCCTAGATGCATATGCATTTACTTTGCCTTTCTGCATTAATACTGCACCCAATCCTGCTCCTGAAACATCTGTATACACAATCATACCATCATTCCCTTCAGGTATCACTAACGCATGCACATCTGTCAATTGATGCTTCAATTCCTGGAATTCCTTCTCACACTCCTATACCCAGACAAACTACTCACTCTTCTTGGTCAACCTAGTCATTAGCGCAATTGTACGAGAGAAGTCCCTAATGAATCTCCAGTAGCAGCCAGCCAGTCCCAAGAAAATTTGCACCTCAATAACAGTTTCAGGCCTCTTCCACCCATTCATTGCATCAACCTTTGAAGGATCTATGGCTAACCCTTCTTTCGAAATAACATGGCCTAGGAACTTCACATCCCTTCTCCAAAAATGACACTTGGAGAACTTCGCCTACAACTTATGCTCCCTCAATATCTCCAACACATACCTTAGGTAAACTACGTGCTCCTCCTCATTCCTAGAGTACATTAAGATGTCATCTATGAACACCAACATAAACTTATCTAGCTGATCTCGGAAGACTTTATTCATCAAATCAACAAAAAACGTTGGCGCATTTGTCGATCCAAATGACATCGCTAACCACTCATATGAACCATACCTTGATCTGAATGTAGTCAAAGGAAGACTATCCTTCACAACTCTTGGCTGATGGAACCCCATAGTTAAAGCTAGCTATGAAAATATCTTAGCTCCATTTAATTGATAAAAAGGTTATCAATTCTCGGCAAAGGATATCTATTCTTTATCTTCCTTTCATTCAACTTCCGATAGTCTATACATAGCCTCAATGACCCATCAGATTTCTTCACAAATGTCGCCCCTGCTCCCCATGTTGAGTTACTTGGTCTAACGAAGCTTTTACCTTCTAAATCAACAACCGCTTCCTCAATTCTTCCATCTCCTTCGAAGGCATTCTACTAGAAGGTCGACTAAACGACTTTGTCCCTAATAGCAAATTTATACAAAACTCTATTGCTCTTGGGGATGGCAACCCCGAAACTAGTTCAAATTCATCTTGGAACTCCTTCACTACCCCTACTGATCCCAACCCTTCTTCAGTTTTTGGAGTTGAAGCAAACAAAATGCTTTAATGCCTAGTTCTACACTCCCCTAATACCACATACATTCTATCCTTGTGGTCTGGATGGCAAAGGGCAATAATTCTCTCAGCGTACTGCACATTTGCATGGTACCTCTCTAAACAAACCATCCCTAAAATAACTCCAAAGCCTAGGAAGTCAAATATGTAGAGATCAAAAGAAAGCTTGCACTTGCCTAACTCAATATCTTGCTTAGTGCATCTCAATCTGAGAGTGGCATATCCCCCTATCAAATTAGCTACATGTAGGAAGGTGACAAATAGATAACCCCTAACCTAAGTCTGTCATCCTATTCTCTTGTCGTAAATGAATGTGTAACACCAGTTTCATATGATACTTTAACTGAAATACCCAAAATTAAAGCAATACCTTCCAAGACCTTCCAATTGCCTCTCTCTCTTCAGCAGATCGTCCTTCTTAGTCCGTCTAAAGCATAAATATGCGCCTTAAGCCCTAGGTGGTCCTTCTTTAAATTCCCTCCTTTATCACACCTGAATCATTTAGCCTTCACAAGACTCTTTGGCGTTGGACACTTGGTAACATAATGTCCCTTTTGTCCATAGTTGAAATAGACGACTTATGCAATAGCAGCTTCCCTACTCTTCCCTCTCAGTACTCCCTTCTTGCCTTTAGTATAAGGAGAAAACTTCTTCTTTATCTCAGCTTTGGGCTTTGTCTCAACTCTCCTCTATCCCTAATACATCCTATAATACCTCCTAGCCATGTCAAACATGAATTCAAAAGAGATGCCAAGTGAGCCATCACCTTATGATCCAACTCTTTTTTTAAGCCTATGATGAACTTCTCACTCTTCTTCATTGAAGTGTTGATGATCTCTCTACCATACTTGGCCAAATAATTAAACTTCTGAACATACCCATCCAGAGTAATGTCTCCTTACTTTATGTCTATGAACTCATGCAGTAACATGTTCTTCCGTGACTCGGATATAAACCAAGGCTCGAATCTTTCTTTGAATTGCACCCAGTTGTTGATACCAAAAATGGGCATCCACACCTAATATAATCTAGTAGAGATTAAATGAAGAATGAAATTAAAACAAAGCAAAAATCATAAATGAACAAATGGATTTTTATAGTGGTTAGGCAATCTTGGCCTATGTCCACTTCATATTTTTATATATCTTGCACTTGATTATCATTACAAGAATGTTTGGATAAGCTGGGACCAATAAATACAAGAATGAAGAACAAAAATGAAAGACCCTTCATAGAAGAAAGAACGATCCCTTTTCTGAAGCCATTCTTATTGTACTTATATGGGTAAACGTGAATAAATCTGGCTGAAATTTGGCAGAAGAACCTCCAGGCCAAGATGAGGCCACACAAGCATTTTGAGGCCCATTAGGGCCTATGATAGGGGTTGACCTTGATTCCTATATTGGTGTCCAAATGGATCGTGATCCCTCTGGTCAGTCCCACATGAAGTTACCTACTTTCCCTCTAAATTTTGTGCCATTCTGACTTACCGTTTGTGAAATAATGCATTTTCGATGCAGTTATGTTACATGCATTTTGATTTTAACCGATCCCTCTTGAGAGATAGGGACTGATCCCTCCAGTCTGCTCTAATTAGCGTGCGATCCCTAAGGTAGGCTCCTTAGGGTGCCTACATATTTCTCACAATTTCATATGCATTAGACTTATGGATTTTGAGATATTGATTGTCTTTCATTGAGTTGCACTTGTTTGGCTGAAATATGTTGATCCCTTCTGTATGATCCCTTTTATACCGATCCATTTTATACGATCCCTTGTATACCCATCCCTTTTGTACCAATTCCTTTCTTATGTGAGGTGATTTTCCCATAGCTTGAGTATATAAACTCCAAACAACTTGAGATTTGAAATATAGCATCATGGGGCCTTCCTTGTCACTCTTAGATCTTACCCAGTTTGGACAAAAAATTGAGAATATGTATCGATCCCCTAGGGAAAGGGATAGGCATTGATCCCCTGCCTAGGGGAGGCATTATTCCATACTTAAAATATTCTATGAAGTCTATCTCTTGGTCTTGATTGATCATAGCTTCATATCATTGCCTGTACTTGATTTCTAGACATCACAATCACTACTCCGGGCAATTGGCCTTGATGATAGTTGAGTCTAATTTGTCCAGTTAATTTGAATATAGCCAGGGCAAATGGTTGGATAACATTTTCCCCCAAAGTACATATTGTTGAATACATGACGTGCTTTTAATTAATGTCAAGTTGGGATCGTCAAAGAGGATTTCACTTAGTGTCTCGAATGGTCGTTATCCTTAAGATGCCGTTGAGCTGCTTTGTGGGGAGTCGAATCTCTCTTTGTTCGTCGTGATGCTTGGTCATTATTAAACGATGTAAATTCTAGAATAGAATCTGTCGGTAATCGTTTGCACTCCGTTCCATTGATCTGATTAGTCAAGTTAATATACCTTGGTTATCTGATCCAATTCTTTCTCTGATTTCCCTATGTGAGAATTCAATTTTTTTTATCAATTTCAAGAAGTGGAATTTTCAGAATATACACGTGCACGTTCAGTTGCAAGTTCTTGTCATTGGCTCTCGGATTTGTTTGTATTCCCATGGGTTATCGCCAATTCTTTATAGTTTAATTGCAATTGGATTACAGTTCTTTATTTATAATTTTTTATATATAATGAAATAGGGTCACAATAAGTCACTGGATGAGAAGGGATTTTAAGTTCTACAGGGAAGATGGCTCGGAACCGTAAATAATGGTGAAAGGAGTATGGCCAGTTGCGGACTTGTAGGTGTTTCTACATGCCCATAATGTTGATGAGACTTCGTCGACCCACTTGCCTCTAGCTTTTTCCTAATGCTTCTTCAAAATGGACTTTATGATTTTGTTAATAGCTTCGCCTTTCCCATTAGCTTGAGGGTGAGAAACTACCGTGAATCTTTTTTCAATATGATGCCAGCGATAGAAATCTTTGAATTCATAAATCTTTTTCATTACGATTATGGCCAAAGGTTCAGTTTTAACCCATTTGGTGAAGTAATCCACTGCTACGATGGTTATTTCGCACCACCTCTAGAAATCAATAAGGAGACGATGATGTCAATATCCAAAGTGGAAAATGGCTATAGACTGATCGTTTGAGTAATTTCCATCAGTGGGGCTCTCGAAATTTTCACAAACATCTAGCACTGGTTGCATCATCTAGCCTAATCAGCTGCATCTCGATTGATAGTTGGCCAGTATTACCCAACGTTGAGTATTTTCTTTCTTAGTGTTTCCCTCCGGTGTGATCACCGCATTCTCCTTCATGGGCTTCTCTCAAGACTTGTTTAATGGGCGATACACCGAAGGAGGGGAGTAGAGAAGCCCTTTTTATACATGAATCCTTCTTGGATGAAGTAGCATGAAGCTTTGCAGTGGATCTGTCGCTTTTCATTCCTCTGTCAAGGAAGGATCCCTTATTGTAGATAACCTTTGACAGGAGCCATCCATAATTCCCTTTTTGGCTCCATCTCCAAAGCCCAATCAATCTCCATCTCATTGATGCTTGGAGAATTTAGTACTTCAATAGGGACCAAGCCAATTAGTTATGCATCCCCAGAACCGACCAGTATGGCTAGTGTGTCGGCTTTCTTATTTTGTTCTCTAGGGTGTGTGTGTGTAATGGTGAAATACTAGAAGTCTACCAGTAGCTGTTGGCCTGGTCGAGATAAGGAGCAAATTGCTGCCCCCTAGCCTAATAATCTTGCCTGATTTGGCGTACTACTAAATGAGAATCACAAAATAATTGTAAAATTTTCACTCCCAGTTCTCTGGCAAGTTTGAGCCTAACAATCGGAGCTTTATATTTGGCTTCGTTATTTGTTGCAGGGAAGTTGGGTTTTAGGGCATGGCAGATCGATCATTCCTTAGGAAATGATCACTAATACGACTCTGGCGCCAGAATATTGATCGTTGGATGCTTCGTCCACATACAATTTCCATCGGTTGGTCGGTTCCCCACTGCTCTTTGGAGAGTTGTCTAGCGTAGTGAATTCGGCTATAAAGTCCGACAATGTCTGTCCCTAGATTGCCCTCTAAAGAAGAAAAGTGATATTGAATTGGCTTATTTTGATATTCCATTTGAGCGACCTTCCAAACATCTCGGGTCATTGTAGGACCCGTTGTAATGGCTAGTCGGTGTAGACATTGACGGGGTAAACCTAAAAGTAAGGGAAAAGCTTTCGTGACGCAATTATTAGGCAGGACACGAGCTTTTCTAGCTTTGGGTAGTTTCTTTCAATACTATCAATCGCTTGCTAACACAATATACTAGCATATACTGGATTTTAGTTGATCTCCTAGTTTTTTTATTTTAGTGGTACAATAATTTTAACAGTGACTTGGGTCTTTAACCATTGACCTAGGACCTAGGAGTCCCGGTATATTAATTGGGAGCGAGAGCCCTCAATCACACATGCCTTTCATTTTCGGTGAGGTCTTTACAAGTATATTAATTCGATCCAGGCTTAGTTATTCTTAGACTATGACTATAGGATAGAATCTGTGCCCATTTGGCCAAGTTTCTTCGTAGACTTATGTACCATATCATCTTTCCTTCGCTTTCCCCCTTTCTAGATGTAGGAATTGTTAATCAAATGAACAAAAATCCATTGAAAAAACCAATTTCATTCAAGGATCCACGGCAACTGTTGCTTGCTTGGATCGGATTATGTTCGCTCTCCTAATCAAATCAAAGAAGGGAATACACTTATTTGTGGCCTTGGAGATGAATCTGCTTAAACCGATGACCTTCTCATTGAGGCTCTGCACTTTCTTAATCGTCTTGGGCACTTGGATGTTTCGAATTGCTTAAATCTTTTCGGGATTTGACTCGATTCTGCAAGAATTAACAATGAAACCCAAAAATTTCCCCAACGCAACCTCAAAAGAGAATTTCAAGGGATTGAGTTTTATTCCTTAATTTAGGAGAACATTGAACATCTCCACCAAGTCATCGATGCAGTCATTTAATCGCCGTGACTTCATGAGCATATAATTCACATACACTTTCATCGATCACCTAATCTGATCTTTGAATATCGGTTGACTAGTCTCGGTGAGTAGCTTCAACATTACTTAGTTCAAATGGCATCACAACAGAGAAATATAGCCTTAGATTGGAATGAAGCCGGTGTGCTCCTAGTCAGGGATGTGCATCGGGATCTTCTTGTATCTAGAGTACACATCCATAAATTAAAGCAATTCATATCCAATAGTCGAGTCTACTAGCTAGTCGACCTTCGAAATTGGAAAGTTGTCTTTCAGGATGCCTTGTTCCAGTTTGGATACCCATTTCAGGTAGGGCATCGTGGATAAACCCATTGTTTTTGAGTTTATCCACCTCCTCTTTAAGTGCGACAGATCTCTCCAGCTCCTTACCGCGTCGCTTTTGTTTCACCGAAACATTCGATATTTAATGCATGGCTCATGATAGTCGGTGAGATCACACATGTCAGAAGAGTCCAAGCGAACGCATCAAGATTCGTTTGGTGAAAAACAGCTAATTCCTTCATCATCGTTGCACTGAGCCATGATCTGATCTTTAGTACCCTTGATGGGTTCGAGATGCTTTGAACGATTATCTATGATGGTTGAAAATCTGGCTTATAACCATGTCAAATCAAAAGGTCGAGTAGGGTTCAACCTCATGTTGCGTGTAGCTGCATAGCTGGCTCTTGCTTTGGGTTTGAATCTGCTTGTCCATTCAAGTTACGCGCTTTTCGTTAGATGTACTCATGATCCGTTACTTATCATTCAGGTTGGGGTGATAGTTAGTCACCTATTATTACGAGAATCGATCCAATGATTCTATCTCTAAACATCCTTTCGGTCGAAGCCTTGAGTCATTGTAAACATTAGGTATGAGTCGCACTATTGAGCTATCACAGTCAGTTTTTGGATGATCGCACTTATACCCTCGGTCTCGATTTGATAAATATACTACATGGACAGTCGAGTCTTGTCCTAGTCGTGTTTATACTCCAACCTAAGCTCCGAAGACTTAGAGTTGATTGATGAATGGTTGGTTCACATTCATCTTGTTTCTCACTTGTTCCCTCAAGTTTGGGGCATACATCGATATGTAAAAAGACAAGTCATGTCCAATTTAAGTTTATACTCTTTACCGTTGAATCACGGGATTGGTTTAGTTGATGGAAGGCCGGGTCTCGCACATCCTGGATTGTATTCTGCTTTTTCCCTCTAAGGGGAATACTTCGATGCTCTGTCGGATTTCGGGCATGAGTTGGATAGTGGATGGTTAATCACGTCCATTTTGGCACAAATGTCACCATACTCTAGGCGACCCAAGAATAGATGGTTAAGTCACATCTAATCAATGATGATGCTCACCCTACCGGACCAAGGGCAAGGATCAGTATGTAGATGGTCGAGTCACATCCATTTCATATTTCTCTTCTAATTGGATCATGGCGAGAGTCGGTGAATGGAACGTTGCGTTGCATTCATTCAGAGCTGGATGGTCAGCCACGTCTATTGTGATTTATATTCTCCCACCAGATCTAGGGATAGAGTTGGCTCAGGTGTAGTCAGGTCATGCTTATCTGGTTTCATACTCCTCTTTGTGGATCAAAGGTGGGTGTTGGAGAATGAATGGTCAAGTCACACACATTCCTGATTTATTCTCCTATCCATGCTCTTATGATTGGATTTATTCGAAGGACATTCAGGTCATATCCGTTTGTGTTTGCTGTGGATCGACGTTGCTCGTCGACCCAACAACACATTATAGAAAGCTCGGATCACATTGCATGTCGATCGAGTGGTATGATATCAAAAGTATAGATTGATATTGCCCGTCGATCTGGCGGTACGATATTGTCAGTCGCCCGTAACTTTGGACGTCGTTCTGATTTGTTTTGTATTAAGGCCTCCTTGCAGTCGTTTGCCTTAATCATAAAGAACATCGACCCTTAGCTATTGTGGGCTGTCGTATTCAAATTTTAGTGATTTTTACTCATGCCCCTTGTTTCGGGGTTGGTGGAGTTAGTTTGTGGATGGTCGAACCTCATCTATAGTATGTTTATACTCTTCCTGTCAAGTTTAAGTCATATTTGGCTAATGAATGTTTGATCGCATTCCTTTGTTTGCTTATGCTTCGATCCACACTTCAGGGATCTAAGTTAGTTGATGGGTAATTAATCATACCCGTTTGATGTTTATACTCTAGTCCACGCTTTGAGGGTTTAGGGTTATCCTAGAAAATGATCAAATCGCATTTTCCTTGGTCAATTCCTTTGTCTCCAGTCAAGGGCAAAAGTCGATGAGTGGTCGGTCGTATCACGACCACTTTAATTTCAAGTTTCTTCCATTGAACCATGGGGAAGAGTTGATTAGCCAAATGTCAAGTCACATCCGTCCTGTGTTTCATACTCAGCCCATTATATCATAGGCGGGAGTCATTGGATGAATGGTTGAACCACATTTAATTTTCATCACTACTCTTGTTCACGCTCTAGGGACCCGAGTTTGTCAATAGGTAGTTTATCATGCCCATCAGGTGTTTATACTTTAACTCACACTCTGGGAACTAGAGTTATTGATGGACGGTCAAACCACGTCCAGCTTTTTGACATATGCTCCCTCCGTCGAACCGAGAGTAAGTTAATATGAGAAGATGGTCGAACCACATCCACTTGATAAGTTTATAATACATCCATCATGGCATAGACTAGAGTTGGCGAATGAATGATCATGTCGCATCCACTTTATACCAGATGGTCGGGTCGCATTCGATTTTTTTGCTTATACTCTGGTCTGTTCTTGGGGAACTGTGTTTTCTGATGTGTGGTCGGATCGCGATCGTGGCCATTTAGAGTTTGTACTCATGTTCGTGCTTTGGGAACTAAAGCTAGTCCATGGGTGATTGGTCATACCCATTTGTTGTTTATACTACAGTCTGCACTATGAGAACTAGAGTTGGTCGATGGGTGGTCAATTACACCCATTTGGTGTTTATACTCTAGTCCGTGCTCTGGGGACCAGAGTTGGTCGATGGGCGGTCAGTCACACTCATTTGGTGTTTATATTCTAGTCCATGCTCTGGGGACCAGAGTTGGTCATGGACGGTCGTACCGCATCCGTCTTTTTGGTGTTTATACTCTTGTCCGCATTCTGGGACCAAAGTTAATCAATGGGTGGTCATTCACACCCATTTTTGATTTATACTCCAGTTGTCAAGCTGAGGTAAGAGTTGTCGAATGAACGGTCGAACCACGTTCATCCATGTAATGTAATTCTGCCCCCATCATCAAGGACAAAACTTGGCAAATGGACAGTCGATTCACCCCCACTTAGTGATTGTAGCTCCTCCAATAAAGTCAAGGAAAGGAGTAAGTGATGGATGGCTAGATCACACCCATGCTTGTGTTAGACGGTCATGTCTCATCCAATTTGCTTAGTACTCCTCCCATTAAGTCGAGGAAGAGAGTTTTCTGGTGGACGATCAAGTCACATCCACCTCAAGATGCAGTCATGTCCACATGTTGAGGGCGGTGGTTGATGAGTAGGTAGGCAGTCAGGCCTACTTTAAGTCAAGCTTTTGAACTATCCCCTGTTTCTAAGGCAGGATTCGATGTGTAGATGATCAAATCATGTCCGCTTTAGTTGGATCCCGACATCGTTGAGCTTCGAGAGAGGCATATATATTTAGGTGAACTTCAAGTATGAGCCGGGAGTGGATGATCGGGTACATCCGCTCTAAGTCCTTCTTTGGTCTCTAAGTCAAGTATGGAGGTTGATGAGTGGACGGCCAGTCGTGTTCACCTTACATTGTAGTTTGTCCGTGTCGAGCTTTGAGAAGGCATTGATTTCCTGTTAGGATTGAAGCACAAAATATAAAGCGAATGGTCGAGTCACATCCACTATCCATTTCGTGTTCTTGCCCCTAAGTCAGGGGCATATGGTAGCCGATGAGCGGTTAATCATGCTCATCATGATGATCCTTCGAAGGTTCGATCATGGTCCATGAAGGTTGATTGGTTTCCAACTCTAAGTACTTGGTCACTTGCATCATTTGGAAGTAGTTAAGTTCAAGTTGGTCATAGTTCACAACATGATTGAAATTGAAATAAATCTTTTAATAAGTGAAGCAGAGTCGTATGCACGCTATTCCACTTAGCCCCAACCCTTCTTAGCTGGAAGTCAACCGTTGGTGGTCCATTTGATAATTATAGTTCTTTATTGATAGAGGTCAGATGTTCCTTGCCAGCCATTCTATGGGGCTTGCACATATTGTTAAAGCTTTCCTTTCCGCATCATCTTTCTGATCACATCTCGAAGGTGTTTGCAATCGCAAGTGTTATGACCATGTGTATCATGAAATATACAACATTTCCTGGATTTCTTCTAGGTTTTGGTGGACTCTCTCGAGGCTGGTTTTGGGTACTGCTTCGAGCGTGAGTCTCTCAGTAGGTGTTTTCGATTAAATCATTCAAGGAGCATATGAGTCAAATTTTGGGATTCTGGGTCATCTTTTAGAATCTAAGTCCTCATCTAAGACCTCAATGCTACCCTCGCTTTGCAGCTAACATGCCCGCATTTATCTTTCTCCTAGTTTTCTCTACCTCCTTCTTGCTTAGGTTCCGGTTCACTTTGTAACAGAAATGATCCATGGTCGTAGGAGGCTCTTTAGCTTACCAGTCGCCAAAGTCTCTCTTGGGGTTGATTCCCCTTATCAACACCATCAATACGATATTCTCACTAGGATTTCTCACTTTAGTGTTGATGACATTGAATCTCCAAAGGAAGTCTTTGAGTGGCTCGCCTAACGCTTGGAAGAAATTGGATAATGACATCACATCCTTAGGGTGAGTTTTTCGACAAACGTTTCGACAATCCTTGATGGTTTTTCATGAATACCACTTGTGATTCAATAAAAGGGGGTAAGTGATGACTTGGATGAAAGATAGCTATACTTCGAGATGATATAATAAGCGACTTAGGGCGGTCATTATACAAGCCATCGTAGCATAGCTGGCAGGTCGGGCGTTTGGGAGCTGGTTAGTTGAGAGCAGTCGTAATCAACCTTAGAAACCTGATTCGGTAACGGGTCGCAGTTCGTGACATATCATATTTGTTCTCCAGCCTTTGGGTGTACAGTTTGCATAGCGGTTTCTTGTCCATTCCTTTGCAATTCAGTAGCTGCTGCTTGATCCCCTATGTCTAGGTCAATCACAGGACATAAGGGAAGCAGATAGAATGCACTGCCTTTAAGTTGAGATCCAAAGAAAAGAAAATTAGATCCCTTTTTTAAAAAAATGGATTGTACCCAATTCATTTTTTAGAAAAAAAGGATCATACCCGATCCATATTTTATTATTATTTCACAAGCGATGCTTCAACATATATATTTGCTATCGACCCCTATCTTTTCATTTGTTTACTTTTGTATACCGATCCCTCTTCCTCTCACAGATCCCTTCTTCCTTTCATTTTTTCGATCGCTTCCTTCTTCACTTTGCTGATCCCTTCCTTCTTCACCTTGCCGGTTTTTTCCTTCTTTACCTTGCCGGTCCTTGCTCATGAAGTGGAGCGGTTCAAGAATGAGATCGGTTATGGCATGGGGAAGTGTATGAACGTGGGATCAATAGTAGGTATGGAGGGATCGACTATGTAGGGATCAGTCATGGATGGGATGGAGGGATCGACTATGTAGACTCGGTCATGGATAGGATGTAGGGACCAGTGATGGAGTGTTTGGCTAATGGATCGTCTGCAGTTGAGTGTGGATGGATCGGTCGTGATGGAATATGGAGGGATCGGTATTTTCGTTCATGACACAAGGATCGATCATTTTTGCGTTCGTGGGGGATCGGTCATTTTTTGCATTTGTGAGGGATCGACCATTTTTGCATTAAGATAGGGATCAGCCTTTCGCTAACTTGAGTGCAAATTTCAGCATTCAATCCTAAGAACTTGCATATATGAGTGAATCTGATCTCTTCTAAATGTACACGAACACATGAACAACTCCAAACTAGAATGCTAGCATCATCATTTCCTTTAACTCCGCGTGAAGTTGATTTAATTCTTCTAACCATGACTATCAACTTCCTTTAGATTTCCTTCAAATCTGAGTAGAATAGGAAGTTTGTTGGTAGAAAGCTGGATTAGTCTTGTGAATACGGGAATCCATAAGTAGATGATAGGATCCAATCAAGCTAAGAATTCGTTTCTAAGTGAAAGCACCAAAATGTTAACGCCAAAAATGGGCATCGACTCCCAATAGATTCTAGTAGAGATTAAATGAAGAATGAAGTTAAAACAGAGCAAAAATCATAAATGGACACGTAAATTTTTATAGTCGTTTGACAATCTTGGCCTATATCTATATCATATTTTTATTGATCTTGCACTTGATTATCATTACAAGAATGTTTGGATCAGCTGGGATCCATTAGTATAAGAATGAAGAACAAAAGTGGAAGAGCCTTTGCAGCAGAAAGAAGGATCCCTTTTCTGAAGCCATACCTACTGTACTTAAAGGGAAAGACCTCCATGGATCGGGCTCAAATTTCAGCAGAAGAACCTCCAGGCCAAGACAAGGCCACACAAGCATTTTGAGGCCCATTGGGGCCCACAATTGGGGATGGCCTGACCCCTAATTTGGTGCTCAAATGGTGTACGATTTCTCTAACGGGTCCTCCATGATGTTAGCTACTTTCCTTCTAAATTTCATGCCATTTTGACTTACCTTTTGTGTGATATAGCATTTTCAATGAAGTTGTGTTGCATGCATTCTGATTTCAGCCGATCCCTCTAAAGGGATAGGGGCCGATCCCTCCAATCTCCTCTTATTGGGATGTAATCCCTAAGGTAGGCTCCCTAGGGTTCCTACATCTTGCTCACAAAATTTCATATGCATTAGACTTATGAATTTTGAGATATTGGTTGTTTTCCATTGAGTTACACTTGTTTAGCTGAAATATGACGATCCCTTCTGTACGATCCCTTTTATACCAATCCCTTTTATACGATCCCTTTTATACGAATCTCTTTCTTAGGTGAATTATTTTTCCCATAACTTGAGCATACAAAACTTTAAACGACTTCAAATTTGATATATAGCCTCGTGGGGCCTTCTGTGTCACTCTATATCGATATCACCCAGTTTGGACAAAAACTGAGAATGTGTACCGATTCCCTAGAGAAAGGGATAGGCACTGATCCCTTACTTGGGGGGACATTATTCCATACTTAGAATATTGTGGAGAGTCTATCTCTTAGTCTTGGTTGATCGTCGCTTCATATCATTGCCTACACTTGATTTATGGACATCACAATCATCGCTTTGGGAAATTAGCCTTGATGATGGTCGAGTCTAACTTATCCAGTCAGTATGAATAAATATAGCTGGGCCAAAATGTTGGATAACACCAGGTAGTCTCTTCCTCTGGTGTTCCAACAATAACTATCTCCAACCAATCTAGCGCATCTTCCCACAACTTACTCGAGGAAAATCTTCTCTTCTACGCATCGTTAGACCCTAGGTCTCCCACTATCCATTTGTAGTCTCTTAGTCGGTTCAGTACTTTAACCATAGGCTCTCTCCTCGTAAGCACTTTCCCCCTAAACTCTTGTAGTCTTTATACATTTTTGGAAAATTTTCTCTTACAACAACGGCTCTTAGTTCAATCGCTCTAGGCATATTTTCCCTCATTATCTGAGCCATAAACTCTCTAAACAAGGCATTCTCATCCATATCCACCGCATTTATTGGCTGCACAGCATCTACCCTTACCGCTCTTGGGACTTCGCCCCTCCTTCCTTTATTGGTTTGCGCACTTTCTACATCTCTCCTTGCACTTGCCCCTACTAATGTAATTTGCCTATTCCTCAAATCCATCTTTCCTTTTCTTTCTGTTAAGTAGGGCTTCATCGGAAACAAAAAGGAAAGAGTGAAACAATAATAGAAGGGTTGGATATATCTTCTTATATATACCAATTTGCAAATATGTTATCACTATAACAAAAACAGTCAATAATAGTAGCCTAAAACTGCTATAATTGATAAATATAACGGTTCAATAAACGTTGTATATCGACATGTTACAAAAACAAAACCTTATTTATGGCATAAAAAAGCGATCACAAAAGAAAACATCTTTTTAGCGCCTTTTTCAGTGTGTAAGTTTTTTATAGCGGTTTAACAAACTTTGTATATCGATATGTTATAAAAACTATAGCTTATTTATAGCACAAAAAAATTGCTATAGAAAATCATCTTTTATGGCGCCTTTTTTTCACTATTGTAAGTATTTTATAGCGGTTTAATAAACATTGTATACCATTAAGTTATAATAGATACGGAATTATTCATAACATAAAGAAACGCTATAATTTTTTTTAAATTTCGCTAACGCTTTTTTTGTAAGCTTTCTATAGTGTTTTTTATGTGCTATAGTTTGTTTTTTGCTTTTTAAAAATCTACTTCATCTCTATAAGTCATGATAGTCAATACATATCAAAATGTTGCATTATTAAGAATATTTCTAATACATAAATCCATTTAGATAAAAAAAATTCTAGAAAATATTAAATATAAAGATATAACATATTGTATTAAACAGAACTAAATATTTATACACATAGTATCCTACAGTTTTAACTTCATAATATTCTATTATATACGTACACTAAAAAAAAGTAGCTAGTTATTTATATTAAAAATAAGAAATATCACAAATCTTTCATTCTCTCACCTATAAATGAAATGAATCCATTAGAATTGAATATAAATACGAATTAATTGAAAAATAAACTATCTACATTAGAAATTTTTTTTTACTAAATATTTCTTATCAACAATGTTCTAAGTATCTAAGTTTTTGAATTTTTTTGCCAGTCTCTTTAGTGCAGCTAGCACCAAGAAAAATCCCAAACACAAGAAATAGATATATACGACCGAAACATGATCGGAATCATAATATATCAATCACAAACACCTGCACAAGTAAACTATCCAAATATTTACTTATATTCACGTGCCTCGCACGACATACACACCTCTTAAATGTTGAAATATATTTTATAGCAATATTAGCTAGTTTTCCAACATTTCCAAGGAAATATGAGCATGAAAAGAACCAAAAGCGAGTCAAGAGGCATCAAATATCTACACTTAACTCAAACAAGCAAATGAGTGCATATATTCAAGAGTTTATACAACTAAACCCGTAGACAAAAGACTACGACTTTTAAACAACATTAATTTTGTAGGTAAAGACAAAAATTCTAAACAAGAGCTAGTTTTCTAATAACAACAGTGAATCACTGTAACGACCCGGAATTTTCGATCCCGAAAAACTCCAGATAGTTAGGAAAAGAAGAAAAGAGATTGTAAAAAGAAAAAAAGAAGAACATAAACACCAACATCTCACATTCGCAGCGAATAAAATATAATATCAAAAAATATTCTTTACGCAAAGAAAGCTGAATGAGTCAATTACATTTTAATACATCAGAGTTACAATATATATACAAACACTGAACAGATACAATCAACATGTCTCAGATATATACAGCAATATACTACAGCGGAAACACTCCATACGTCCTTGCCATCCAGCTTGTCTCCTGAGCTCCAGAATATCCTTACCTGAAACTTTGTAATACTCGGTCTAACCCGAGCATTACATCAAAGTAACACCCGGGTTAGGCTGGAAACCAGCATGAGTAAATCCATATATTTTGAAATACTAAGTTCAAATTTAAAAGAAACCCGAGTAACTCGTACTTCACTACGAGTTCATCACTTGATATGCTCAACACTTGTTTCACAAATCAAATTATAAGTATTCTTACCTAGTTCAAAAGTCCATATTAATCCATTTCAAATTATTGATTTCTCACATCAAATCTGTATAGAATCATGAAGATTACAAATCGAAGAGGTTTCGGGTATTACCGATACCCGACCCCGGTCTCTTCGAACACGGTATCATCTTAAAACATGGTTATTTAAGCTTTAAACAATTCTATTTATACTCATAGTAACATATCCACGTAGCAACTCCATTCCAGATAGATAATCCATATCCAATACCATATCACATAGCATCACTATCACATACCAAGAATAACAATAATTCAAAGCATTCCATTATATTCGGCCATCCATAAGCAAAGATTTTAATCACACTATCTCTAATTAATTTAAAATAAATTAAATTAATTACTTCCATCACTATAAATTCTGCTTACTTAACCATTAATTAATTACAAATCAATTAATTATTCTCTAATTATCCATCTTAATTAATCACCCTTGATTAATTTTTCTTTAATTATATTTAAGTAATTAACTCTTAATTAATTACACAAATTAATTATCTTCAACCATTTACAGTAATTAACCTTTAATTACTCTCATTTATTAATTAAATATAATTAATTACATTCATTATTCTATAATCACTTCATTGATCAATTATTCTTAATTAATCACATCTTAATTGCTTTCATTAATTACATTAATTAATGTTCCACTAAATCTCTTAAATAATCATTGTTCAAATTAATTACATTTAATAATTAATCTTAAGTTAATCACATTCATCAATCAATTTTGATTTATCATATTTAGTAATAGTCCATTACTTACCCACCTCAATTAATGTTGTTAAGTAATTATTCTGTAATTAATTCATTAGTAATTTTCATAAATTAATTTCAATAAGTGATTGACTCTAAATAAATTAATCCTTTAACTTGATTACCCAAACTAATTACTAATTACCTTAATAATTTATCCAATTAAAACTTTCTTAGCTGATTTCATAAATTAACCATCACTAATACATTAAATAATTAATGCTTTATTTAATAATCACATTTAAATCACCTTTAAACATATAAGAATTAACTTACTATAAAATTTCTTTTAAACAAATAACTTTAAACATTTAAACTTACTTCTTTTGAAAATCTTTAAACTTGATTTATCTATTCACTAAGCTTGTATACTTGTTACAGACCTGAGCCCATCTATCGTTACTCGAGCCAATCCCTGTATCTACTCGAGCCATCCAAGGAATTTCTCGAGCTAATCTCGAGCTAAAACTCACGTCTTTATCTTTTAGACAACTCGCAAATAACTCGAGTAATACCCAAGCAATAACCCTCCTCTTCCTCGATGCAAAACATCACTGCATCGCCCAGATACGCCTGGTTACTCGTGCATGTGCACCACTATTCCAGCCACTACCGATCGAAGCCGGGGTCATAGATATGTCGGCAATGATCCCCACGAACCCCACGTTCACCCAGAAATCGAAGACGTCGATGAAAACGCGATCGAGCAATACAACCCAAACTGGAACAAAGACAATCATCAAAGAAACGCCTTGCCCCGACTCCACAGGCCACCAGAGACGATGAGACTCTGGTCAGAGCTTTTCCAACCCCTCTTCTTTCAATTTTCATGGGTGCGATTGATTCCGGTGCTGCGACGAAACTTCCGCGATGCAAAATCCGATCGTGACTAAAACAAGGGTTAAAACCCTAGATTGATCTCATCAGCTCTTCACGAAAAATTATAAAATCAACGAGTATTTTTCATATGATCAACGATCTACCACCCAGCTACTACCCTAATTTCATGACCCATAATTATTCCGATCATCAGAATTCGCTCGAAACCCATTTCCTAGTCAACATGAAATTCCACTCGTAATACACACCTAAAAATCAAAATTTTACTACTAAAAATCCTAGATATTGATATCCATTCAGGTTTCAGTCATGAAACCAGAAATTATTAAATTCGAAAAATTGATATAAATTGAAATTCTCTGCATTTCTACTTTCCTGTCAAGGCTAACATCAGATAAATCCTAAAAATATTTTTAAAGTTGATGTTCTGTTAAAAAAACAAATTTTGTTTACAGCTCATAGCCTAAAGAAGATCATATAAGGGAAATTTGATTTTAAATCAAGATTTGAACCTGAGTAAACCTGGAACAAACTCTGTATATATAAATATAGACATGCACTCCAACCAGTACAAACATGCAAGCTTCATATCACAATTTCCTCAACATTATCCCAATCCATATTCATAAACATTTAAACTATATTACTGCTATATTTTACTCTGTTAACAACTATAAGGTCAGGAAAAACTGTTTTTAGAAAGAAAATTTTACTCACCTGCTTCCTGAAAACAGAGAACAGAGAACAAATTCTGTTTTGAAAAGCTGCTAGCCTGAACCCTTTGATCTTCTTGTTTATTTAGTTGAGATGTTATTTAAGTTTGTAAAATTGTAATGCTTCCTTATTTCTGGTTTGCTTATTTTATTTTTTATGAACAAACTGGAACTATAAGGATGTACATATATTTAGAGAAAGTATATAGTTCTTGTACACAACACTGTCCTCTTTTGTTTTTTCTTCATTTTCCTTCATATTTTATTCACCTACATTTCTTTGATCGGAGATTTTTTCTTTGACCGACTAAGATTTTTGTGAAAAATGAAGTGATTTTTAAAGGTTGCGAAATGACTTTTTTTTATGCTTGAGATGATAGCATTTAATGCATGTCTCCTTCCATGTTTACATACTTATCCATACTTATGCGTATCTAACTTTACAGGAAAACATACATTCTTTGGCCTGGTTTTGTTCTATACCCTATGTGCATAATATAAAGTTGTTATAGTTATTGTTATAGTTTTAACTTATGTTGCATACACACAATAACCACTTATATCCCTTTATTTCTATTCTTTTACACATATATATTGAGTTTAAGTTTTCAATACTTAATCTGTATTCTTGTATATATATATATTTATACTTATATTTAATATGAATAAGATGGGTTTTATTTTAAATATTTTTGAAAGACTTTATTTTAAATTTTCAAATCATAGTTTACTTCCAAAATACACACACACACACACACACACACATATATATATATGGTAAATGGCCTAAAAATCTTTTTTTTAAATGATAAGTTGTATTTTAACTAATCGATTAGGTGCTTATTAATTGTCAAAATCCCGGGTCGTCACATTCCTTCCCCCTTTGAATCTTTTCGTCCTCGAAAAGGAACGAAGCCAGAATTATTAAAATGCTTAAAATCAGATAAATTTTCTTTGATCATTTTTAAAATACTTTAAAAATCTATATAATATTACTAAAATAGTTTATATAAAAATAATTTTATAGCTCGATGTCCCAACAAGTCCATCCTCGTTCTCATAGAAATTCGGTCATACGTCGATCAGGCGTAGGACTGAAAATCTTTAAGTACTTTGTACACCCGTTTCAACACCCAGTGAAAATACTTGGAAAGTAATTTTGTTGAAAATATAGAAAATATTTTTGAAAATAGAGGAAATATCTTTGGTGAGAATGCTCTGGAAATCATCACCCCCATCCATGGTCGTAGTTAACCCGATGGTTACGTTGCCATCCCGGCAGAATCCATAGATAACTGTAGGCCTCCACGCCCCTCAATTACGCCATGGAACCTACTACAGATCGCAGTTATACCCGGGCTTTACGTTGCTATCACAGCAAAACCTATATAACTATAGGCATCAGCGCCCTCGAATTTTGCTGCCAAAGAATGAAACTCCTCCACTCGACCATAGATCGCAGTCTACCGATGTTACGTTGCCGTCCCGGCAAAATCAAGTGTAGACTATTGGCACTCATCCTCCATACGATTTTCGCTGTGGTCCACACACAGTAGATCGCAGCGACATTGAGTTACACCATCGTCACAGCATAACCCAAATGCCCCTGTAGGCATCAGCGCCCTCGACTTTCACAACCCAACAATCCTCAGGAACTAGTTTGTCCGGACTCCTCACCGGATCAAGTTTTGAACCTCCCCCTTAGAGGCTCAAGCAGGACCAACCTATGGTACTCATGAGAAGTTCATTTCAAGGGAGCACCTTTTTCTCCAGAGCCATTTTCAAAACACTTTATACTATACACATATAGTACTTCCAAATCATACACCTAGTATGATTCTCATATAAATCTCCTTTCTCAAAATCGATTATCCCAAAATCGATAATTCTCAAATTAGGCTTTTCCAAATCCAATATTGATTTTACCCAAAAATCAAAAGCCTTTCTAAATCCAAAGGTTCCAAACCTTTTCAAAATCATCCTCACAAGATCCTTTTTTATATATAGATATATATAACCTTGAAAAAAATTTTTTTGGATCATTTCAAACTTGTATAAAACCCTTTTTTATACTTCAAATATTTTCAAAATCCTTTTGTTCTGGCTATAGATTCACAAAAGGAGATTTATCTTATATAACAAAGATATATAACTTTGTTTATGCCAGATCAAATATTCAAATTTGATTACTCTGTACAAAACCACTTATCATATCACTTACTTTCATAAAGTAAATTTTTATTATAGAAATATCTAATTTCTATTTTACTTCATCATATATTTCACAAAATATACCTTTCATTTCAAAAAACATTTCACAATTATTATCCATAAATTCCCAGTAACAATTCCATTCAAACCCGTACGATGTACACATATCATTCATACGCTATATCAATCTGATCGCTCACTCGATCACACAATTTCACTTCCGAACTAGTATCGTCCACCCGACTTCCTAGTGTGGACTCAGATCTGATTTCTTGATCAGAAACCGTCATTCTCCTTGCATAGTCACAACTATGATAGAGAATATCCAGAACCAATCAAAAATCCATACCCAGGTTCGCTGTCGAAAATCGAGTGAAAAATCCCAACTCGGATCGATAAACTATCTCGAAATTCTATGCTCGAATCCGGATCAAATCAGTATGCGAATAGAATAATATACGTACATCCTACGTATTTAATTTCATTGATTATTAGCCAAATCAGTTTCCTTTCTATTCATCCTCACTTTGATTTTATTCACTTATTCACATTTGCCTTAATCCCCATTAGGATTATCACTTAAATTTTTTTTAATCTCAAATGGATATTTAATCATAAACAGTTTGAACTCCGTCCAACTTAAATTTAGAAAATAGCTTGAAAAGCTTAAAATAGATAAGTAGTTGAAAAATAATTATCCATTTGTAAAATAGCTGTAAAATAGTTAAGTAATTGTAAAATAGTTGGAAAATAGTCAAATAATTATAGAAATTTTAAATAATTGCAAAATAGTTGTAAAATAGTAATTAATTTGTAAAATAGTTGAAAAATCGTTAAATAGTTCCAAAAATAATTGTAAAACAAGTATAAGATAGTTTTAGATTTAAAAAGAAAAGTTATATAGTAAATAGTTTGGAAAAATAGATTTATTTTAAAACAATTTATTTTGAAAATACTACAGAGTCAAACTGTTCAATTCCCAATCTTCATTTCCAATCAATTCAATTTAAACTTCCACTTCCAATTAAATTGACTTAATTCCAATAACTTCAATTTCCATTAAACTTGATTTAATTCCAATTCAAGTTGAATTTACCTCAATTTATTACCAAATTCAAATCAACTTCCTATTTGAATTTGAATTCGTTCAACTTTAATTCCATTTTCAAATAAAAGAGGGTGATTTTATATTAGATCGTACTACCACAAAATATTTCATACATTGATAGACTGCATACTAGCAGTTTAACATTACATTCATTTATCACAATAAAAGCCTTACAAAGTCATAAATTTAGATGTCTACACCATCATCCAGGTTTAAGAGTCCTAGCATTTCTACCAGAATCCTTCCTATGGACTTCCTTTCAATGGGAAATGCCCAAACATGCACTTCTTAACTGGATGTCCCCACTTATAGCATTTTCCACAATAGGTTTCTACCCTCTCATCAATCTGGATAACCTCCATGCTTCCTACCGGATGTTCCACAACCTTAATCCTCTTCTTCTGTCTCTTGGGAAAATGTCTCGCGATATGTCCCAATCCTTTACAATGATAGCAAATGATTGACTCGTTGACTGGTTCCACTCGTTTACGCTTCATCTTCCTTATTTCAGGACAATGGTTACCCTTCTTATGGCACTTGAAGCATAATATCTCGGAGCGAAAACATTGGAATGTACCCTTTAATTCCTCCCTTATTGAAACATCTGTAGCAGGTGACATTATCATAAGGTCCTGGTCCATTCCTTTCCTTGATCCGATTTTCATATCCTAAATTGCTATTTCCCATTTCTTACGTGCAGCCGCTCTCCGTTCTCTGCGCCATGCCTTCCATTCTTTACTCTTAGCCATTTCTCTCAAAGACTGAATTCTAGAGGGACTTCCTAACCTATAAATTAGACTTAATTAGAAGAATTCAACCTTTAGTTTTATATATCAATTTGCTTACCAAGTTATACCTTATGTGATCACCTAGATTTTTGATATCTGATAATTGGTAATTAACAGGTTTTAAATTTATTAAAATACTAAAATTTGTAATTTGAACAAATAAGTTTTGATATATATCTGAATAATTATTTGGTTAATAATCTTCCTAGTATAGTTATTTAAAATTTGACAAATTTTCTTTAATTTCAAACAAATTGAACATGGGTATGTTTAAGTGTGTATATATATGTATGAGTTAGTTCTAAATTAAATTTGAATTGGAAATCTAAGGGAATAAGTATCTTAAATAAATTGGATATAAAAATATTTGTATGTGATTTTATTTGTATATATTTTGCTATTTTCTTTTAAAATTCATATTAATATAAATAAAGAAAAGTAGTTACTAGATAGAAATATAATATAAAAGTTTTATGGAAAACATTTAAAAAATAAATAAATAAATATATAAAAATTGCATTTATTAAGAATAGAAAGTATTCATAACATAAGATATAAATATATATAACTAAATTGAAATTAACATAAAAGTGTATAGAACATATTAGTATATTATTTAATTCTCATATAAAGGACAAGTGTTAAGAGTTTTGATATCCAAATTAACAAATATAACATTTGTAATAGGAAATTTTAACAAGTGTCAATATTTTCTTTTGAAATAATAAATAATAGATAAAAAAAGAAAAGAAAAAAGGAAATATACATCTCTTCTCCTTTCACATTTTCCTTTTATCTCATTATCAAGAAACAAAGTAAAACAAAAATCTGTAACAAAAACAACCAGAGAAATGGACTGTAAACAAATCAAAGCAGGAAATTTAATCAAGCAAATTCAAAACTGAAATCAACCTGGAAACCAGTTAAAAGAGAAATCAACTTAGCTTCAAGAAGCAGCTATTCAAGTTCAAGACCCAAGTGCAAATTCGAATTTCCAAAAAAAAGAGATCAAATTCAAATATTCAAACCTGGTTTGCTGATCTCTGAGAAGCAGGTGAGTTAATCTTTCTTCCTTTAACAGTTTGAAATCAGTAGCAGATTCAGATCCAAAATCTTACCTCTGTTTTGCATATATTATGAATAAACTTGATAAATTTGATAGATTATGACCTAGTATTTGATGATCTTATAAGTATGAACTGAACTTTGTTGTGCATGTTGTCTAAAATTGATTTTAACCACATATATACATAGGTGAGTGTGTGTGCTAAAATTTTTTATCTGACACGAACTTGAAATATAAATCTCTGATCAGATTTAAACAGTGAGTGAATCTTTTCTCTAAATTAAAAAAAAAGTTCCAACTAAAAAACTATTTCAACTGAGTTAGTTCAAGGATTTAACTCAAGGATTTCAAATCTCAGAACGTTAATCAATTCAAGTTAAGTGCAGTTGCAAATTCCCAAACCTGGTCTCCTCTGCCCGGCTTTTACAGTGAGTAAACATCACCTTCTACCCAATTTATCCCTGTTTATGTTGATGCTTGCGCTGTAGTTTTTTTGAGTAATGTTATAGGTATGATCCTGTGATAAGAAAATTTTATTTATCAATGAATGTCTAAGCTTGAATATATAGAAAAACTGTTCTACTGTGTAATAGGTTTCAGGATTTAGAATATAAATTCATATCTCTTCATATAGATGATTTTAGATTTTGGTCCTTGAAGGTAAATTGTTAGTAATAACTAGATTGGGTTTTATAAAAAGAATATTTTTGAAGATTAATTTGATAAGTAAAGTTTCAGAAGAAAAAAAATAGTAATAACCCAGTGAAGTTTATTTCTAGACGAAATAATCAACTATTAAAATTGCGAGTTTTGATCTCATGACTGGACTCTAGCATCGAAATCATGATTTTCGGTATGAATTTCTTGATTTTTAAATTTTTGGTTGTCGAGTTAGAGCGAGTTGAGCAGAAATTGAGTTTTGATTGATCTCTGGCAACTGGAGATTTTGGAAAGTTGGAGTTTCAGGGAGGAGGTAGCTCATGGATCGGTGATGGCGGGAAAAATACTGAATAATTTCTGATCGCCGTGGTTGGCAAGCGTGATTGATTTAGGGTTTTAGGTGATTGCTCGAACGATGTCGTGATCGGGGAAATTGCGATGCCCTGGATGATCTGGAGGTTATCGGTGGTTGGGGAAATGGAGTGGGTGAGCAAGGCGAAGGTATGGAGGGAGTTGGGGAAACTCCGGTGATCGGCTTCGCTGGTTCGAATGGATTTTCCGGTGATGCTTAGGTTTAAGCTCGCTTGGAAATAGTCGATTTTGTTATGGGGTTCGAGGCGATGGATCAAGGGTCGGAGTTGATAGTAGGGTTGATCGTCGACTTGTGGAAGGGGTCGTGGGTGGTCGCGACGGCGTGGATGGGTTGTGCACGTGCACGTTGGACAGGAGTGTGATCTTTGTGTTTAGGAAGAAGAAGAAACTCGGGAAAAATCTCGTAGCGCTCCAGTGTATGGCTCGAAGATTGGAAATGAATGATGTTGCGTGAGTGTAGTGATGTTAACTCGTGAGTTCACTCGAGTTTCCTTGAGCTTTTTCTCGAAGATGATTTGAGTTTTGATTTGTTGGGCTCGAGTTGGTGATGTGTTGGGCTGAAGGATAGGGGATTGGGCCTAGAGTAAATTATGGAAGGGAATAAAAGAATAAAAGAAGTAATTAAAGAGGAGGAAAGGAGATTTGTTCTACTTCAATCTCGGTTTAGTTCGAGAAATCTAGAGATTTGTCCTGGGTAGAATAATAGTAACATAATGTTTTAAAGTTAACATAATTAAGTTTTAAATAATACACTTAATTATTCTTTGATATTAAAGTTTTCATTTAAATGTTTGGTAATTAAGATTGAATTATTTATTTAACTTAGTAAGTTAATTCTTACTTAATTAACAATGTAATCAAGGGTTGATTGTGGGTGATAAATTTAACAATCAAAGATTAATTATTGAGCAATTAATTTATTTATAATTAATCAATGAAATTAATCAAGATTAAGGAATCAAGGAAATTAATTAAGAATGAAAATTAATTTGTTGATTTAGGATTAATAAATCGTTTTGTTAGAAATTAATTGATTCATTAGTGATTAGAGTTTATCAATGTAAGAAATTGGAGTTTTATTTACTCAAATGATAATTATTTAATATAAATAATAAGGGGATTACTAAATGGAAGTAACTAGTTAAGAATCATTAATTAATGTAATTAATCATTAATTAATTAATGAGAGTAACTAAAGGTTAATTTCTGTAAATGGTTAAGAATAATTAATTTGTGTAATTAATTAAGGGTAAATTACTTAATGTAATTAAAGTATAATTAACCAAAGATGATTAATTAAGAATATTGGTTAAAGGATGATTTATTAATTTATTTGAAATCAATTAATGCTAAGTAAAGGAAAACTAAGTGATTGAAGATTTGAAATTTAATTAGAGATTAATTAAATTAATTTTGTAAATAATCTATCTTGCTTATGAATGATTGGATAATGACTAAATGCCTCGAATTGATTGATATCTCTGGTATGAAATGTTTTGAGATATGATATGTTTTTGGTAGGCAATAATAATGTGTTATCTATCGATGATGAATTTGCTGTATACTTAAAGTGACATCCTTTATTTATAGTCAAATTGTCTTTCCCTTGATTTACTTTGATTAAAATGGTATTGATTTCGAAGAGACCGGAGTCGGGTATTTGTAAATACCCGAAACCACTTCGACTCTTTATAAATTGATATGTGAAATAAATAGGCTGATATGAAATGATTTATGTAAGTTGGTCCATTTAATCTAAGTTTGGCACTTAGAAATTGATGTGTGAAATAAGTAGTGTCTATAACAGCTTGTGAAGTTGTAATTGATAAGTTGTCCGGGTTTATATAAGTTGCTTGCTTTTGTATTCTTGTTAGATGGGTTTACTCACGCTGGTTTCCAGCCTGACCCGGGTGTTACTTTGATGTAATGCTTGGGTCAGACCGAGTATTACAGATTTTCAGGTAAGAACGTTTCAGAGCTCAGAAGGCGAGCTGGATGGCAGGGACGTATGGAGAGTTTCCACTATGATATTGTATATATCTGAGACATGTTAAATTGTATGTGTTCAATGTTGTATAAAATTGTTGTAACTCTGATATATTGATGTAAATTGATAGATACAATTTTCTTTGGTATAACTATTATCATTGATATTATATTTTATCCGCTGCAAATGTGAGATTGTGGGTTTCTTTTCTGTTCTTCTTCTATCTCTTTCTTCTTTCTCTTTTCTTCTTTTCTTAACTATTTGGAAATTTCGGGATCAAAATTTTCGGGTCGTTACACCTTAAGTTTAAACAACCTTTGGTTTTTAATTCACGATAAATTTCTTTTAACATTTGAAACAATTCAAATGTTTCTAGACCTAGGTTTTAAAATTCCACAATTCAAAACCCACTTCTATTTAGAAGTTATACTCATCTTAAAAGTTTACTTCATTTGGCTTATTTATTAACAAATATATCATTATTAAACACAATAACTATTTATGATGGTACTCAAGATTATCATATCTAGATACCAATTTTATTTTTATCTTATTCTTACTTCTACAAATTCAGGATTTTAGTTCCAGCTTGGATCTATTTCAAACTTATCTTCATATAATTTCAACTTGGTTGTATTTCTATTACCTCTTAATTTAATTCCAATAATTTAACAACCAATTACCTTAACATTTATTAGTAAGAAATATTGCTTTATATATATATATATATATATATATATATATAAATATATTCTTATATAAAATCATTTAAAATCTTTATATAAGAAAATAACTAGTACGCTCTCATATAAATACACTCTCAACTCATTCTAGGGTACCATTGACCCTATCCTTAATGAGTAATCCCACCAGAGCTAAGGTTCTCGCTTAACCATCAGCTCTGATACCAAATGTAACGACCCGGAATTTTCGATCCCGAAAAACTCCAGATAGTTAGGAAAAGAAGAAAAGAGATAGCAAAAAGAAAAAAAAAGAACAGAAACACCAACATCTCACATTCGCAGCGAATAAAATATAATATCAAAAAATATTCTTTACGCACAGAAAGCTGAATCAGTCAATTACATTTTAATACATTAGAGTTACAATATATATACAAACACTGGATAGATACAATCAACATGTCTCATATATATACAACAATATAATACAGCGGAAACATTCCATACGTCCCTGCCATCCAGCTCGTCTCCTGAGCTCCAGAACGTCCTTACCTAAAAATATGTAATACTCGGTCTGACCCGAGCATTACATCAAAGTAACACCCGGGTCAGGCTGGAAACCAGCGTGAGTAAATCCATATATTTTGAAATACCAAGTTCAAAATTAAAAGAAACCCGGGTAACTCGTTCTTCACTACGAGTTCATCACTTGATATGCTCAACACTTATTTCACAAATCAAATTCTAAGTATTCTTACTTAGTTCAAAAGTCCATATTTATCCATTTCAAATTATTGATTTCTCACATCAAATCTATATAGAATCATGAAGATTACAAATTGAAGTGGTTTCGGGTATTACCAATACCCGACCCCCGTCTCTTCGAACACAATATCATCTTAAAACATGGTTATTTAAGCTTTAAACAATTCTATTTATACTCATAGTAACAGATTCACATAGCAACTCCATTCCAGATAGATAATCCATATCCAGTACCATATCACATAGCATCACTATCACATACCAAGAATAACAATAATTCAAAGCATTCCATAACATTTTTCCATCCATAAGCAAAGATTTTAATCACACTATCTCTAATTAATTTAAAATAAAATAAATTAATTACTTCCATCACTATAAATTCTGCTTACTTAACCATTAATTAATTACAAATCAATTAATTATTCTCTAATTATCCATCTTAATTAATCACCCTTGATTAATTTTTCTTTAATTATATTTAAGTAATTAACTCTTAATTAATACACAAATTAATTATCTTCAACCATTTACAGTAATTAACCTTTAATTACTCTCATTTATTAATTAACTATTATTAATTACATTAATCCTTAATTAATTACATTAATTAATTATTCTATAATCACTTCATTGATCAATTATTCTTAATTAATCACATCTTAATTGCTTTCATTAATTACATTAATTAATGTTCCACTAAATCTCTTAAATAATTATTGTACAAATTAATTACATTTAATAATTAATCTTAAGTTAATCACATTCATTAATCAATTTTGATTTATTATATTTAGTAATAGTCCATTACTTACCCACCTTAATTAATGTCATTAAGTAATTATTCTATAATTACTTCATTAGTAATTTTCTTAAATTAATTTCATTAAGTGATCGACTCAAAATAAATTAACCCTTAACTTGATTACCCAAACTAATTACTAATTACCTTAATAATTTATCTAATTAAAACTTTCTTAACTGATTTAATAAATTAACCATCACTAATACATTAAATAATTTATACTTTATTTAATAATCATCATTTAAATCACCTTTAAACATATAGGGATTAACTTACTATAAAATTTCTTTTAAACAAACAACTTTAAACATTTAAACTTACTTCTTTTGAAAATCTTTAAACTTGATTTATCTATTCACTAAGCCTGTATACTTGTTACAGACCTGAGCCCATCTATCGTTACTTGAGCCAATCCCTGTATCTACCCAAGTCATCCAAGGAATTTCACGAACTAATCTCGAGCTAAAACTCATGTCTCTATCTTCGAGACAACTCGCAAGTGACCCAAGTAATACCCAAGCAATAACCCTCCTCTTCCTCGATGCCAAACATCACTGCATCGCCCAGATATGCCTGGTCGTGCATGTGCACCACTATTCCAGCCACTACCGATCGAAGCCAGGGTCATCGACATGTCAGCAATGACCCCACGAACCCCACATTCACCCAGAAATCGAAGACGTCGATGAAAACGCGATCGAGCAATACAACCCAAACTAGAACAAAGACAATCGTCAAAGAAATGCCTCGCCCCAACTCCACAAGCCACCAGAGCTTCTCCAACCCCTCTTCTTTCAATTGCCATTGGTGCAATTGATTCCGGTGCTGCGACGAAACTGCAACGATGCAAAGTCCGATCGTGACTATTAAAACACTAGATTGATCTTGTCAGCTCTTCACGGAAAATTATAAAATCAACGAGTATTTTTCATATGATCAACGATCTACCACCTAACTACTACCCTAATTTCGTGACCCACAATTATTTCGATCATCAGAATTCGCTCGAAATTCATTTCCTAGTCAACCTGAAATTCCACTCGAAATACACACCTAAAAATCAAAATTTTACTACTAAAAATCCTAGATATTGATATCCATTCAGGTTTTAGTCATGAAACCAGAAATTATTAAATTCGAAAAACTGATATAAATTGACATTCTCTGTATTTCTACTTTCCTGTCAAGACTAACATTAGTAAATCATAAAAATATTTTTAAACTTGATGTTCTGTTAAAACAAACAAATTTTGTTTACAGCTCATAGCCTAAAGAAGATTATATAAGGGAAATTTGATTTTAAATCAAGATTTGAATCCTGAGTAAACTTGGAACAAACTCTGTATATATAAATACGGACATGCACTCCAACCAGTACAAACATGCAAGCTTCATATCACAATTTCCTCAACATTATCCCAATCCATATTTATAAACATTTAAAATATATTACTGCTATATTTTACTCTGTTAACAATTATAAAGTCAGGTAAAACTGTTTTTAGAAAGAAAATTTTATTCACTTGCTTCCTGAAAACAGAGATCAGAGAATAAATTCTGTTTTGAAAAGCTGCTAGCCTGAACCCTTTGACCTTCTTGTTTATTTAGTTGAGATGTTATTTAAGTTTGTGAAATTGTAATGCTTCCTTATTTCTGGTTTGCTTATTTTATTTTTTTATGAACGAACTGGAACTAGAAGGATGTACATATATATAGAGAAAGTATATAGTTCTTGTACACAGCACTGTCCTCTTTTGTTTTTTTTTCTTCATTTTCCTCCACATTTTATTCACCTACATTTCTTTGATCGGAGATTTTTTTCTTTGACCGGATAAGATTTTTGTGAAAAATGAAGTGATTTTTAAAGGTTGCGAAATGACTTTTTTTTGCTTAAGATGATAGCATTTAATGCATGTCTCCTTCAATGTTTACATACTTATCCATACTTATGCATATCTAACTTCACAGGCAAACTTACATTCTTTGGCCTGGTTTTGTTCTATACCCTATGTGCATAATATAAAGTTGTTATAGTTATTGTTATAGTTTTAACTTATGTTGCATACACACAATAACCACTTATATCCCTTTATTTCTATTCTTTTACACATATATTTTGAGTTTAAGTTATCAATACTTCTTTTTAGGCAAACGAGTATTTTAAACCGGGCTCTACCAGATCAGATTAAAAAGAAGAAGTAATTACAAACAGAGGTATCAAAAGATCGAAAAAACAAAGTAAATAAAACAACCAAAAACTGCGAAAACAGAAAAACAGTAATTAAAATAGGATTTAGGACCGTATAGCCCAAATACCAGACTAATTAATGCACCGTAAATCCAATATGTCCAACTGATTGAAGCCATCTCGCACGCTTCTTAAAAGCTCCATTCATCTCAGCGATCAACTCCCTTCTGTTTTTAATTATGTTTTCAAATATACGAGCGTTCCTCTCACGCCAAATAGCAGAGACAAAACATCTGATGATAATAAGCATTCGCTCCGCCTTCTCATTTCGCCATCTGGATCGTTGAAATATCTCAAACCATCATTGCTCTCGTCTCGTGTTAGGGTAATATACTTAATATGTATTCTTGTGTATATATATATATATATATATTTGTACTTATATTTAATATGAATAAGATAGGTTTTATTTTAAATATTTGTGAAAGACTTTATTTTAAATTTTCAAATCATAGTTTCCTTCCAAAACACACACACACACAAACACACACAAATATATATATATATATATATATATATATATATATATATGGTAAACGGCCCAAAAGTCTTTTTTTAAATGATAAGTTGTATTTTAATTAATCAGATTAGGTGCTTATTAAAATAATATTGTCAAAATCCTAGGTCGTCACAATCACAATAGCAGTGTGCGTTATATCTACGAGGACAAGACCTAAGGCATTATTATTTCTATTATTAACTTAGTTGGTTTATGTTGTTATTATCGTCATCGTCGTCATTGTTAGTTATTATTATAAATTTAATTAATTTTTATAAATTAGTTAATTATTATTATAAACTTAATTAATTTTTGTGGACTTAGTTTATTATTATTATCATATAAACTTAGTTATTTTTTACAAAGCTTGTCATTTTTATAAAATTCGTTGATCTTCGTCTAAATCTTAGTTATTTTTTATAAAATTCAGAAATTTATAAAATGAATTAGATGCAAAGATGTTGAATACTTTATAATTTATTATTGTTGTCATTATAAACTCAGTTAATTTTCTTAAAATTAGTTAATTTATTATTATTAAAAACTCAGTTAACTCAGTTGACTTTGTAAACTTTTTTAATTCTTATTCAACTCAATTAATGCAGTTAATTTTTATAAATTTATTTAATTTTATACTATTATATATATATATAAAAATTTGGTTAAATTTTATAAAAATTAGTTAAATCGGTTAATAATTTACCATTTATCATCATCATTGTTGTTGTTATTCTAAACTTAATAAATTTTTACGAAACTTAGTTAATTTTTATGACACTTAGTTTGTTTTTAGTTATTATTACTATTATGACTATTGTTGTTGTTGCTTTAGTAATATAATTATAAACTAAGTTAATTTACTATTGTTATACATAAATTTAGTTATTTTTTATAAAACTTAGTTAACTTAGTTAATGTTTTATAATTTATTACTTTACCGTTATTATTATAAATTTGGTTAATTTATTATTATTTTTATTATTATAAACTTAGTTAAATTTTTAAAAACTTAATTAACCAAGTTAATTTTGTAAAATTATTTAATTTATTTTGATTATATAAATTTAGGAAATTTTTATGAAACTTAGTTAACTTGGTTAATATTTTATAATTTATCATCATCATCATCATCATCATCATCATCATCATTACTATAAACTTAATATTATTTTTTTAAACTTATTTAACTTT
Source organism: Allium cepa (assembly GCA_030765085.1). Taxonomy (NCBI): domain Eukaryota; kingdom Viridiplantae; phylum Streptophyta; class Magnoliopsida; order Asparagales; family Amaryllidaceae; genus Allium; species Allium cepa. The sequence goes on along the minus strand of CM060941.1, from coordinate 828,170,624 downwards.
TATTAAACTTAATTAAAAAGTCAATTTTTATAATTTTAGGTGATATGTTATTATTGGTAGGCTTATTATTATAAGCTTATTTAATTTTCATATAATTTAGTAAATGAATTTAATTTGTATAATCTTAGTTAATTTATTATTATTATATTATAAATTCTGTTAATTTTTATAAAAGTTATTTAACTTGGTTAATTTATTATTATTATTATTATTATTATTGGTATATTATTATTATTATTATTATTATTATAAACTTAGTTAATTTTTATAAAACCTATAGTTAGTTCATTATTATCACTATTATAAATTTAGTTAATTTTATAAGCTTGTTTAATTTTTATATAAATTAATAAACGAAATTAGATTTTATAATTTTAGTTAATTTATTATTATTATATAATTCTGGTTAATTTTTATAACACTTAGTTCACTTGGTTAATTTATTATTATTGTTGTTGTTGTTATTGTTATAAACTTAGTTAATTTTTATAAAACTTATAGTTAATTTATTTTTATCTATTTATTTATTTATTATTATCATTTTTACAAATTTAGTTAATTTTTATAAGACTTAGATATCTTATTTAATACTTTATAATTTTATTGTTGTTGTTGTTATTATTATTATTATTATTTTAAACATAGTTAATTTATATGAAATTGATCAGATTTCATGAAATTCTAAGAGCGCCTCCTATGCGCGGTTAGTGTTTTCCCATACATCGCAATTCAATATATATATTTGCACGATCCAAATAAGAACATGTTATATACAACAAATATACTCTATGATATCATACGCATTTAAATGCATAAAAACATACCTTTTATTAGCAATTTTAGCCATCAATCTTCCATTTAACAAGGCAATGTCTTTTGTATATATATAGTAAAGTAAAGGAATAGTTAGAATGCAAATCTATAAATGAGTTATTTTATAAGTTAGACGGGAGAAATCATGAATTACTAAAGATGTAGAACATTGGATTTTTTATTGGATTGGTTTTGTGCGAACATAATTATTATGGAATTGGATGATAATTTTGAGAATAAAATGCAAATATTATGGAAACCATACAATCATGCATTTATATTAGATAACATATCATAAATATGTTTGGATGGAAAAATGTATAGCATAATTGATAAATTGAGAATAAACAATGCAAAAATAAAAACTGTCAATTCTAATAAACATTTATTCAAACATGGTTACCTTTCCTTTAGTGTTAAAATAAACAAATAGGATGGTAAATGCTGCTAATTGAAAATAAAGGTAACCTAGTAAAATGCATTAAATAATCAATTGAAAAAACTAGTCAAATTAAATAAAATATAGAAAATCAAATAGGGGAATTAGATTTGCAACACCCATATAGAGGCGAGGCATAAACGTTGTAAGTGATTTAGCTTCATTCATGGATATTTTTAAGTATTGAAAAAGTTAACCCCCTCCCCTCATTTGAAAAATTTCCATCCATGGACTAAACCGGCATGAAGAATCACAAAATACTTCAAGCTATAGCTGAAAAGAGAGCTCTTGGAATTTGGAACAAACAAAATTACAAAGTTAGGAGAAAGTGACATATATAATTAATGAAATAGATTAGTTGGTAAACTGAAATGTAATGATTCAACTGTACTTTTCTTTTTTCCTTTTTTTCTAACAAAAAAAAACATGCAGCTAAATATATATATATATTAGATCCAAAATTGGTATAACACCCATGATACCCAGTATGATGAGCCAAATCTTGATTTTTAACACATATGATGAAACTTCTAAGCACTTCTTAGTTGATGTTGACCAAATGGTGCTAAAGGATCGAGAATAGACTTTGCATTCAAGGTTAAGTACAATATGATAACATAAAGAAAGTTCCATCATTCCCATAGGTTTTTAAATAGGAAACTCGAAAGCTCGTATGGTCTCTTGAAATAAAATACACAAAAGCCCATATGGTCTCTTGAAATAAAATACTTGAGAGCCCGTATGGTCTTTTGGAATAGGATATTCAAAAAACCATGTCACATGATCAAAGGAGAGAAAGAATAAGCCGGAAATATGTGCAATAGCTCATTAGGCATGTTAATGAACTAGATAGAAAATTCTCATGGTTAACAGTCAAACGTCCATATGTGATAGACAAGTAGAGGCTATGCATATAAACATTAGTTTAGACCAAAGATCATGTGATTCTATAAAATCATGACAAGATTTGGGCCCAAAGAGCTACATTATATGCATATCATGTCCCATAACGTTCAAAGTGCACAATCAAAGTAATAAGCATGTCAAAGTCCTTATTTGTATAAATCAGGCATGATTATAATGATATCAAGATTTCCCAATTCAATTTAGGGTTACAAAGTTTAAATTTGAGAGTAAAGAAAAGAAATGATCGCCCCTTTATTCATGTCCCTAGGTCTGTATCTATAGTTGTTAAGATGCGGCATGCTTGTTCTGCAGCATTGAGGTTCATCTTGATGGCGCTAAGGATATTGCTTTGATTTGATGACTTATGGAATCCTCTTGTGTATTGATGGACTATGGCATCATCAAGATGTGACATTGATAACATGCGGCATTGATGACATGGGGCATTGATGAAATGCGGCATTAATAACATGTTATATTGATAGCAAATGGCATTGATAATAAACGGCATTGATGATAGATGGCATTGATAGTAGACAGCATTGTCTGAGAGGCAACATTAATCAGCGGCGACATTATCAAGGACAGTATTGGTGATGAGCGGCATCAAAGTGGAGCAACATTAGGAGGAAGCGTAATTGATAATAGGCTATATCAATGTTGAGACAGTATTAATGATATGCAACATCACTAAGAGGTGACATTGGAGTAATGCAACATTATCTGGAATCCGATATCAATCGTTAAAGCATATAACATCACTTAGAGGTGATATGCGACATTAATGAGATGCGATGTTAATGGTGCATAATCCCTTTATACTACCTTGTGTGCTTCCTTTACCAATGAGGTGCATTATCAATAAAACACTGTTTTACTAGATAGGCAACATGGAGGAGGTGCGATATTGGCTAAATGCGACATTGATTAGAGGCAACATTTGACATTCATTTATTCAATGCCAACCCTTGCTTTGGTGAAGAATTCCATGCTTTGATGAGTGGCTTGCAATATACTATTTCCTAATGTTGTTGTTATCTTGCTGACATGCGGCATCTTGTTATACCGATGATCTATGACATGCCGCTATTTAGTGTTGATATGATGTAGCACTTTTGAATGTCTTCACATCTCTTCCTTACTTTAAATTTTTTGACATGAATTCCTTAGTTTCAGCGTAAAGCTTTTAGCTTTGACATAAGGTCTTTACTTAAGCATATATTTTTGAGATTAGTAAGCCTTCGACATTATTAATTGCATCATCATTCTTTACTTTCGACATAAATGCCTTTGCTTACACCCTTTGGAAATTATGTGGATAAAATTTGCTCCCCTTGTATAAATGAGGCTTTTTATACTTTAGTGTAAAACTAAGAATTCTTTTGCATTATTCATTCCTTATAAGAGTCTCTTTCTAGCTCTGTTTTTTTTGAACAATACTAAATAAGTTATTATTTTCACTATAACTCAATTTTAACTTTTGGGAATCCATATTGGATTTGATTAAGCTATGAATTGGTATATATTCTTTTGCATGGAGAATCCTACTACATTTTACATAAGCCGTGATTATTTTTGAAATACCATAATTTTGTTTTAATAAGGCAAAAATGTATTTGGCAACAGGTTTACATGGATAGAATTCCATTGAATCAAGCTTAGAAACTATCTGAAAATAATAATTTCGTAAATATAAAACTTGGAAGCCAATTAAGATTATAATTTCCAAAGTAGAAATCTAGAATGGAAACATCATAAGGAGGACCAGGAACTCTTTTATCAACGTTATGAGTAAAAGATCATAAATCTATCTGATGGTAATAATTTCTAATTATAAGACCATAAAACTAAGGCCAGAAAACTATTTAGTAATAATGTGTAATAACCCTAATTTTAATTAACATATTTTGGATATGTAATTGGATAAATTAAACAAAATTATGTAAAAGGTTAAGAAGATTGGTATTTGATAATTAATAGGGATCGAGCCTTAATTAGTGAACTAATGGAATTAATTAGAACATTAATAAGAAGAAGGATTTACTAGGAGGGAAAAATAGGAAAATAACATAATTCCTAAATATAACCCTTTTCATTCTCATTTCCTCCCTCACTTATCTTTGTACAAATGAAATTAAAAGGGTAGGCTGGTCATTGCTAGGAGAAACCAAGGGAAGAAAAGCTAGGGAAATCTAAGGGAGCTTAGGGGAATCAAATCAAAATACAAATCTCAACCTTCTTAAACTATTCAAGCTAAATAATAGTTATGCATCTCACGTTTAAATATTATTTTTGGTTTTAAGTATAAATCTGATTTTTATGCTTATATTATGCCATTCTATGATAGTCTGAATGATTATATGCTTATTGGTGAATGTATGGAAATTATTTATTAAATTAAGTGATATGTTTGAGTTAGAATACCTATCATATAATACCTAAGGGACTTGAGATTTTAAAATGATGTTGGAAACATTATTTTGGAGCTGGATTTTTAATTTTATAATTTTCTATTTAATGAGAATATTTGGTGAAATGTTGGATAGATATTTCGGATTTTAATTATTTAAACAATTAAATTGTGTTTGTGTTTCTAATTTTTTTATATGTTAAAGGATATAATAAATTGGATTTATTATGATTTTTAGAGATTTTTCCCATGAGTTTATGATTTTATATAAATTTACCAAGTTGGAAAATCTTAATATTTATATTAAAACATTAGTATAAGTTAATGGTTTGCAAATATGTTTGGCAATGATAAATCTGCCCTATGGCAGTTTTCTGATATGAAAAAGTATTTGTTAACCAATAAGATTTGACAAACAATATGTAACATCTCATATCTTGAGGCCCGAAGCTAAGCGATGTAGATTTCGTAGTCATCTATAGTATTAATTTCTGGTGATAAAATACGGTAATGTTAATGATATCCGTAATATCAAAAGCATATGAATATGAAATAAGATCATCATAGAATTAAAATAGCTTTTTGATTACATTTCAAATCAATATTTCATATTCAAATACATAATCCTAAAACGATTCCTAGGTCTTGATCAAATATAAATATTACAAATTACATCAAGAGCGATACATGAAAATGCTCCCTTGGATGATCAGAGTACTAAATAGACATATTAGTCATAATACATCACAACGGAAATGAAACTAAATAGCTCTTATATAGCTAGCATTGGCTCCTACAAGTCTTCGGAAGCTTATTCGTTCAACCAACTTAACCTGAAAAACCTTAACTCTCAAACTACTCAAATTAAATTTTGAGCACTTGAGAGTTTAAGGGGGAAAACATAAACTTCGAGTCAGGCATAAAGTCCGGTGTGAATAATACTATTACATCTCGGTTTACTGATATTAAGTGAGACCACACCGCTTAGCGAAATGGGTTTCCCCTCAATAATATCCCTTTTTAAAATGGATCTTTTGCAAATCCGAATCCTGCAATCAAACTGATTAAAGCAATAATAGCAATATCATATATGCACATAAATCAGATAATCAATGGACTGTCTTTTCAAAAAATATAGCTTTGTTTGGCTAACCATTAACCATTGGCTGACTCGAGCCTACTAGATACAATCAATTATATAACTTTTGCTAGACATACTTCTGGGCTATCCGCCCTTAACTATCTTCTTACAGGGTCAACTGAACCTAATAGTTTTGCGGGTTCACCAATAGCCTATCCTTTCTCTGTGTATTCCTTTCTGTGTGTAATATCATTTTAGTCTTACTTGTGACAAAGCCCTACACATTATAATTTTGCACTTATATTAGCTAGGGGCCTATTAGCTAAAGTATAGGGCACGGCCCTATTCCAGTCCCATCTGGCATTCTAATATATGAGTCTTTCACTTAAGGTTAACTACCCCATCGAATTTTCCTTGAAAACATTTCTTTCAAATTGATTTAACTCTTTAAATCATACTTAAACAAGGAAAATATACTCTTTGCTTTACTCAAATATCTTTGCCATGATATATGCTTTACACAAAACAATGTTGATGAAAACCTAAATCAATAGGGTTATCTATCCCTTTAAAACAATTAAAGCCCATCTTTAACTTAGAAAACTTAAGGTTTTAATATGCAAGATATCATCTTCGAAACCCTTGTTTAAAATCTTTAAACATTCCCTTTCGAATCCATTGAAAGTACCCCTTTCATAATAGGTTCACTACTTTAACTTGAAACACCCTAGGCGGAAAGGCCAAAACATACCTTTCGAAATCATTGAAGGTATCCCTTTGAAATCTTTATGAAACCTTGGACATCGTCTTTTCAAAACACTTTAAACTCGCCTTTTGAAAGCATTGGAAACCATCCATTTAAAGACTTAATTAAAACTTTCGAAAACATTGGGGTACCTCTCCTTCGAAACCTACATTATATACCTTTCGAAATTATTAAAATTCCTTGCTTAAAGCAAACCTTTTGAAAGCAATGGGTCCAAGTAAAAGTTTGTGGAACATAGCATCGAAACCATTCCTATCGAAACCTTTGGGTTTAACTTTCAATATATCTAAGGGTCTTTAGAGAACTAGGGCAAAAGCATTATTCCTAAGTAAAAGAAAGTGAATGGTTTCGAAACTAACCCTTTCAAAAGCATGAAGAAGCGGCTTCAAAGTTTAAAAGCAAAAATGCCCTTTCGAAAGCATTGATTCGAAGGGTTGAATGTGGCACTAGGGGTTTCGAACACTTCGAAAGCTTGTTTTAAAAACAGAAGGCGGCGACCCATTCGAACGCCCTTTCTTTATATAAATAGAAGCAAGTTGGTTAATTTGAAAGCTCTAACCCCTTCCAAAGCCTTATTTATAACCAAAATAGTCCCAAGTTTAAAAGAGCTACTTTTACCCCTTTGAAGGCACGTTCCGATTCTATAACTTCCGTCTTTCTGCAATCCACTACGCACCGAGACATTTATAACATGTGTATTGATTTTGACTTGGTTGGGAACGGATGTATGGTGTCGAAAGGTGGCTGCTATAAGTGGCGAAGCAGTAATCTTTTACAAAACTGATTTTTAACTTTTTAAAGTAATATCTTTCCAACTAACTTACCTTATTTGTCAACGTATAATCGATTGCCAATTCTTGTACAAACCTTTTTCTGAAAGTTCCGCCGAAGTCAGTAATTAACAATTTTAAAACATTTAACAAATTGTCTCTTATTCTTTTATAAACATATAAAACATTTAAGTGCCATACCTTAAATAATTTTATATCTTTAATAAAATACTTAGGAAAATTCTCCAAAAATCCCCGTAAATCATTTTCAATATGTTTTCTAACATATTTAAATTTCTGACCCAAAGCTAACATATAATAGCTGAAAATATTTTAAACCCAATTTAATGATTTTCTTTACTAGAAAATCCATTTGGATAATGTTTCTGACTCAAGCAGTCATCGAGGGGTAAGGGCAACTAGGCAGAAACCGAGGAGGAGAGGAAGGCTCGGCCGAGTGGTAAGGACCGTCTCGGCCTCCGAACAGGGGGTCGACGCAGGAATTTGGCATTCGGCCCGCACGTGTAAAGTGCCAACCAAGCAGGCAATGAGGAGGAGAGGAAGACTCAATCGAGAGGTAAGGGCTGAGCCCTCCTCCTCCCCCTTCACCACCCACCCAGGAGGGGTCGTCATTCGTTTTTCCAGTTGAGACCGTCGTGATCCGAGACCGTCTCAGCCTCTGAACCGAGGGTTGACCCGGGAATTTCTACGTTCGACCCGCGCGTGTAAAGCGCAAACCAAGCAGGCAACGAGGAGAAGAGGAAATCCCGACCGAGGTGTAAGGGCTGGGACTCCTTCCTTCCCTCTCCCTACCGACCCAAAAGGGGTCATCGATCATTTTTCCAGTTGGGATTGTCATGATCCGTGACCGTCTTGGCCTCCGAACAGGGGGTCGACCAGGGAATTTCTATGTTCGGCCCGCACGCATAAAGCACCAACTAAGCAGGCACCAAGGAGGAGTGGAAGGGTCGACCAAGAGGTAACGGTCAGGTCCCCCTACTCTCCCTTCTCTACCCTCCTAGGAGGGGTCGTCGATCTTTTTCCCAGGTGGGACCGTCGTGATCTGGGACCGTCTCGGCCTCTGATCAGGGGTCGACCAAGGAATTTCGGTGTTCGGCCCACGTGCCTAAAATGCCAACCAAGCAGGCACCGAGGAGCAGAGGAAGGATCGACCGAGGGATACATGCCGGGCCATCTCTGAAATAATGTTTCTGGCCTTATATCAAAAACGCAAGCCATTTGGATGTTATTTAGTAGGTTTTCCAAATTAAATCTTATCATAAAATCTATATGAAATAACATAAATCATCAACAACATATATATATATATATCCATTTAAATAATCAAAACATGACATTTTCTTACAAAATAAATTCGGATCTTATCTAGAAATCAAAAGTAATAAAAATGAAATGTAATCTATTATTCACCTTAGCTTATTGTTAAGGAGTTTGAGATTTGCCTTGAATTGATTTGATTAAGCTTCCTTCTTTAATTCTTGCTTATCTTCCTCTTTTTTTCTTCTATTGGTGGTCGACCAAGCTCTATATTTAGTTTGTTTATGAATTTTGCAAATGAGAATGGGATAAGGGTTTAGGGTATAAGAAGATAACCTATCCTAGTTTGACCTTATCTTATTACCTTTACTTATTTCATTTTGAATTTTCATTTGTTCATGCATTAAGGCGCGACTACCTTATAATTATACAAATCTCAATCTCTTAACCACTTTAAATTTTACACTAATTTATTTAATTTATCTAGTTAAATTTTCTGAATAATAGTAGTCAAACTTAGGGTCGCTGCAGACTCCTTCCTTAAAGAATTTCGTCCTTGAAATTATGATAAGGTGCTATTAAAATCAATCATAAAGGCAAAACATACTATGAAACAAGTCAGGATAAGTATCTCTAACCCTGCTCTTAGTTTCCCAAGTGCAGTCTCTCTCGTCGTCACACCACTGGACTTTGACTAATCGCATTTCTCATGACTATACGAACTGGCTTTCTAACTATAGTCAAATTTGGTTCCACTACTAAATTATCTAATGCATTCGGTGCTATAGTAGTCTTTGATCTCGAATATGCTTTCTTAGATGAGAAATACGAAAAACATTGTGGACTCCTACCAAACAACTTGGTAATTCTACTATATACGTGAGTTTTCCAATTCTTTCTTTAATAGGAAATGGTCCAACAAATCTTGGTGCCAATTTTCCTGATTTTCCAAATCGGATTACACCTTTCATTGGTGATATCTTGATGAAAACATGATCTCCAATTGAAAACTCTAAGTCTTTTCGTCTTTTATCAGCATGGCTCTTCTACCTAGACTAAGTTTCCTCTATTCTAGTTCAAATTAACTCAATCTTTTTTTGCATCTTCCCTAACCAAATCCGGACCGAGAACTAACCTATCCGCGGTCTCTAACCAACAAATGAGAGATTTGCATGGCCTTTCATACAAAGCTTCAAAAGGTGCCATCCCTATACTAGCCTGATAATTGTTGTTAGACGAAAACTCGACTAAGTGTAGATGATCTTCCCATGATCCCCCAAAATCTAGCGCATAAACTCATAACAAATCTTTTAAGACTTTGTTAAGTCTTTTCGTTTGCCCATTTTTCTACCGTTGGTAAGCAGCACTCATCTTGAGCTTGGTACCTAAAGTCTCCTATAGACTCTTTCAGAACTCGCTAGTGAATAAGGAATCTCTATCACTTACTATACTACTCGAAATTCCATGTAGTCTAACTATATTCTTCATAAATAATTTAGCCATAACAGGTGCCATCCCGGTCGATTTAACTGGAATGAAATGGGCACTCTTGGTCAATCTGTCCGCTATAACCCAGACACTTTCATTTCCTCAATTTGATCTTGGCTACTCGTCTACAAAATCCACTGGATAGAATTCCATTTCCATACCGGAACATCTTAAGGCTGAAGTAACCTACTTAGTTTTGATGTTCGGCTTTTACCCGTTGACAGTTCAAACATTGCTTCACCCATAAGCTTGCATCTCTCTTCATGCCTTCATAGAGGATACTTCTGTTCATGTCCTGATACATCTTAGTTCCTCCTGAATGAATAGTGAACTTTGAACGATGGCATTCTCCAAGAACTTCCTTCCTTATGTTTCCCATATTTAGAACACATAGTCGTCCTTTCTTCCTCAACCAACCTTTCTGGTCAAGACTGAAATCTTTTAAGTCATCGCTGTCCATTCCATTTCTTAACTTTTTGATCTGCTCAGCTAATAATGGATCCTCTCCTTGCGTAGAAGCAATCCTTTCGATCATCATTGGTCGAACTTCTAAACATGACAACATAGAAGTTTTCTTACTAGAACTACTCTTAGATCTCCATTATACTCCGCATGTAGTCAATGCTTCTAAATCTTTCCACTCGGCTATCATTGTCAGTACTGCATTCTGATGTTTATTACTATGTGCATCCACAACCTTGTTGCCATTTCCTGGTGTGTACTTAATACCAAAGCCATAAGCGGCTAAAAACTTTAACCACCTTTGTTGCCTCATATTCAACTCCTTCTAAGAGAATAAATGCTATAATGACTTATGATCCGTATACAACTCGACTTTCTCCTTAAAGGTAGTATCTCCACACCTTCAATGCAAAAATTATCGCAACTAATTCCAAATTATGAATTGGATATCTAACCTCATGCGGTCTGAGCTGTCGAAAAGCATAAGCAATCACTTTACCTCTTTGTATTAACACAGCTCGTTAACCTGTTCCACATGCATCTGTGTACACCACTAAGTTATTCTTCCCTTTTGTACAACTAATACAGATGCATTTGTCAATAAGTGTTTCAGCTTCTAGAATGCCTCCTCACACTTATCAGTCTAGACAAACTTCACATCTTTCCGAGTTAGCTTAGTCATTGGTGTCGTTGTCCATGAAAAATCCTTAGTGAATCTCTAATAACAACCCGCTAATACAAGAAAAATCTTTATCTCAGTCACTGTCTCAGGTTTCTTCCAATTATTCACCGCCTCAATCTTAGCCGGATCTATCGATAGCCCTTTTTCTAAGACTACATGAAAAAGAAACTTCACTTCCTTCAATGACACTTCGAAAATTTCTCTTTCCGTTGATGCTGCCGCAACGTCTCAAGCACTACTCTAAGATGAACTTTATGCTAACTTTCATCTTTAGAGTATTCCAAAATGTCATCTATGAATACCAATAAGAACCTATCCAAGTGCTCTCAGAAAACTCGATTCATCAAATCTACAAAGAATGTTGGCGCATTAGTTAGTTTGAATGACATTTACTAACCTTTCGTACGATCCATATCTAGTTCTGAATGCCATCAAATGAATAATATCCTCAGCCATTCTAAGATGATGGAATCATGTTGCCAAATCCAATTGGGAAAATACTTTGGCTTTACTCAACTGGTTAAAAAAATTGTCAATTCTATGTAATGGATATCAATTCTTTATCGTCTGCTCATTCTACTTACGATAATCGATACACAAACTTAACAATCCGTCTGGTTTCCTTGCAAACACTGCTTCTGCTCCCCATAACAAACTGCTTGACCTGATAAAGTTCTTGTTTTCCAAATCAACCAACTGCACATTAGCTCCCTCATCTCGATAGGTGTCATTCTTCTTGGCGGTTTACTTACCAATTCTGTTCCTGGTACTAAATTTATTCGAAGCTCAATAGCTCGTTTCGATGGTAATCCTATCACAGGCTCAAAGACATCTGCAAATTCTTTGGCAATGAAAACCCGATTCAACTCATCTTCTGCCTCCACAACACCCAACAAAGCATTATCCTCAAAGCTAGGGTTTTCTATGGAGTATATTATTCGATCACTACAGTCAGGGTGTATAAGTGATATTTTTCTATCATGGCAAAATATCCTAGCATCGTATTTACTTAACTAATCCATGCCCAAAATAATTCCGAACCCTACGAAGACAAACACATGCAAACTGCAAACAAATGTGTGACCTAACAATTGAAACTCTTGGTGGTTACATTTCATTCCAAGATTCGCATAGCCTCCTATCAGATTCGCAACCCTTAAGGAAGTAACTAGGTACGATGTAAGATTATCTACCAAACAAGAGATATAAAAGAATGTGATGTACCGGTATCAAATAGAACTCTAACTGTACACCATGAATCAAAAGTGTACCTCCCAACACAGCTTTTCCTTTTTCCTCTGCTGCTGGTCTCGAGTAACTGGTTCCATTCAAACGTCTTGCCTTTTCCATCCTTGGCTGGCTCCTTGCACTGGTTCTTATAATGTCCAATTTAATCGTAGTTGAAACTTCTCACTCTTTCTTGTCAGCAGATTTCTTTCCTTTTCCTGTCTGGTACTCATGAGCATAGTGTCCCTTCTTATCACACTTATAACAGATAACTTCTATCTTTCCCTTCTTGGCAGGTCCACTCTTCTGAGCTCCCTTCTTATGGGAAATTTCTTCTTATGGTTCTGCCCTCCTTGAGCTCCTTCTGCCTTGTTACCCTCAAGATAAGCAAGCATTTCTTCCTACCTTAAAGCCATCTCAATAAATACATCACAAGATCTCTAATATGCGATAATGTGGCCTTAGCAAGCTCAGGCTTCAACCCATGAATGAACTTCTCATTCCTTTTGGTAAGAGTATCAACCGTAGCGTATCCGTATCTCGATAGCTCCTCAAACCTGGTTGCATACTCAAGCACAATCATGTCTCCCTGCTCCCACTTAGCAAACTTCCTGAGCAGGGTTGACTTTGCAATCTCCGACATAAACCTCTCCTCAAACCTTCTCCCGAACTCAGTCCAAGTCATGGTCTCCGCACTAACTCCTACCGTAACATTATTCCACCACTATAGTGTTGCTCCCTGTAATTGCCTAGAAGCGAGTCTCCTTTTATGCTCATCATTGAGCACCAAATCAAAAAAAATCCTCTTGCAATGAAGAACCAATTCTCCACTTCAATTGCATCCTCATCTTGATAAAATATTTTCCTCCCAACTTAGCATAATCTCTACTCAATACAGCATAGTTATTGACCACTTGGGCTCCCTGATTTCCTCCTTCAGCATTTCCTCCAACTAAACCCACAGCAACTCCAGCCTATATCATGTTAATGAAGAACCGATACATAGCTCCCACATCTGCTTACGGCATTCCAGCACTCACATTAGCAACTTGAGCCCGACTAAGATTCCTTCTTGTGCTTGGTCTGGCATTCCCATTAGTTGTGGTGCTTCCCCCACCAATGTTAACTCTTTCACTTTTAGCTTCCATATCTTACATTCGTAAAATTTGCATTCAAGTCTTTGTAAGATACAAAAGGATAGCCCAAGAGAGATAGAGAATAGAGATAGAGCGTATACTTATGTATAATAAATACAAGTACGTTACTATAGCGTTATCCCATACCCTAATCTTTCTCTAATTTCTTAGTATAATGTTTTCAAAATCATTTTAAACTTCGAATTTTCTTTTAATTTTTTCATAAACCTATGCTTTGATAACAAGTTATAACATCCCCTATCTTCAGACCCGAAGCTAAGCGCTATAGATGTTGCAGTCATCTATAGTATTAACTTTCGGTGACAAAATACGGTAATATTAATGATATCCATAACATTAGAAGCATATGAATACGAAATAAAACCATCACAAAATTAAATACTTCTCTGATTACATTTCAAATCAATATTTCATATTCAAATACATAATCCCAAAATGATTCTCAGGTTTTGATCCAATATAATTATTAAACGATTCTCAGGTTTTGATCCAATATAATTATTACAAATTATGCCAAGAGCGACATATGAAGAGGCCCCTTGGATGATTAGAGTACTAAATAGACATATTAGTCATAATACATCACAGTGGAAATAAAACTAAATAGCTCCTATATAGCTAGCATTGCCTCCTACACATCTTTGGAAGCTTATTCATCCAACCTACTAAACCTGAAAAACCTTAACTCTTGATCTACTCAAATTAAATTTTGAGCACCCGAGAGTTTAAGGGGGAAACATAAACTTCGAGTCAGACATAAAGCATGGCGTGAATAATACAATTACCTCTCGGTTTACTGATATTAAGTGAGACCATGCTGTCTAGCGGAATGCGTTTCCCCTCATTAATATCCATTTTAATACAGATCTTTTGAAAATTAGAATCCGACAATAAAACTGATTAAACCAACAATAACAATATCATATATGCACATCAATCAGGTAATCAATGGACTATATGTTCGAACAATATAGTTTTGTTTGGCTAACTATTAACCATTGGCTGACTCGGACCTATTAGACACAATCAATTATCTAACTTCTATTAGACGCACTTCTGGGCTATCTGTCCTTAACTGACTTCTTCTAAGGTCAATTGAACTTAATGGTTTTGCGGGTTCACCAATAACTTATCATTTCTCTGTGTATTCCTTTCTGTGTGTATATCATTGTAGTCTTACCAATGACAAAGCCCGACACACTAGAATTTTGGACTTATATTAGCTAGGGGATTATTAGCTTAAGTATAAGGCGCGACCCTATACCAGCCCCATCAGGCATTTTAATATCTTAGTCATTCACTTAGAGTTAACTACCCCATCAAATTTTCGTTGAAAAAATTTCTTTTAAATTGATTTAACTCTTTAAATCATACTTAAACAAGAAAAATATACTCTTTGCTTTACTCAAATATCTTTGCAATAATATGTGCTTTACACAAAACAATGCTGATGAAAACCTAAATCAATAGGGTTATCTATCCCTTTAAAACAAGTTAAAGCCCTTCTTTAACTTAGAAAACTTTAGGTTTTAATATCCAAGATATCACCTTCGAAACCCTTGTTTAAAATCTTTAAACATTCCCTTTGAATCCATTGAAAGTACCCCTCTCAAAATAGGTTAACTACGTTGCCTAGAAACACTAGGCCGAAAGTCCAAAACATACCCTTCAAAATCATTGAAGGTATCCTTTCGAG
The DNA here is from genome assembly GCA_030765085.1 of Allium cepa. Lineage (NCBI taxonomy): Eukaryota > Viridiplantae > Streptophyta > Magnoliopsida > Asparagales > Amaryllidaceae > Allium > Allium cepa. Next base: position 828,155,449 of record CM060941.1, on the reverse strand, counting down.
AGCTTTATAAAACTTTAGACATCCTCTTTTCAAAACACTATAAACTTGCCATTCGAAAGCATTAAAACTATTTCATTTAAAGACTCAAGTAAACCTGAAAATATTGGAGGAACCTCCCCTTTGAAACCTACATTATATACCTTTCGAAAGTAGTAAAATTCCTTACTTAAAACAAATTTTCAAAAGCATTGGGTCTAAAAAAAGTTTTTGGAACATAGCTTCAAAACCTTTCAAAACCATTCCTTTCGAAACCTTTGGGGTTTAACTTTCAATATATCTAAGGGTTTTGAGAGAACTGGGGTGAAAGCATTACTTTCGAAAGCGTTATTCCTAAGTATAAGAAAGTGAATGGTTTTAAAACCAACACTTTTGAAAGCATGGAGAAGCGGCTTCAAAGTTTAAAAGCAAAATTGCCCTTTCGAAATCATTGATTTGAAGGGTTGAATGCGGTAGCAGGGGTTTTGACCCCTTCGAAAGCTTGTTTTAAAAACAAAAGGCGAAAACCCATTTGAAAGCCCTTTCTTTATATAATATGAACAAAAGCAAGTTGGTTAAGTCGAAAGCTCTAACCCTTCGATAGCCTTATCTATAACCAAAATAGTCCCAAGTATAAAAGAGCTACTTCTACCCTTTCGAAGGCACGTTTCGACTCCATACCTTCCACCTTTTTCCAATCCACTATGTACCAAGGCATTGATACCATGTGTATTGGTTTTGACTTGGTTGGGGATATGTGTATGGGGTCGAAGGTGGGCTTCTATGAGTGGCGAAGCAGTAATCGTTTACAAAACCGATTTTAACTTTTTTAAGTAACATCTTTCCCACTAACTTGCCTTATTTGTCAACATATAATTGGTTGCCAATTCTTTTATAAAACCTTTTTCTAAAAGTGCTGCCGAATTCAGTAATTAACAATTTTAAAACATTTAACAAATTGCCCCTTCTCCTTTTATAAATATACAAAACATTTAAGTCGCATACCTTTAATAATTTTATATCCTTAATAAAATACTTAGGAAATTCTCAAAAATTTCCATAAATCACTTCTAATATGTTTTCTAACATATTTAAATTTATGACCCAAAGCAAACATATAATAGCCAAAAATAATTTAAACCCAATTTAACTATTTTCTTTAGTAGAAAATTCATAATAAATCCACAACAATTTAGAAAATTATGAAACTTGAAACCCATCTCTAAATAATGTTTTTGACCTTATATGAAAAATGCAAGCTATTTGTATGTCATTTAATAGGTTTTCCAAATTAAATCTTATCGTAAAATCTATATGAAATAACATAAATCATCAACAAGCATATATATATATATATATCCATTTAAACAATCAAAACATGACATTTTCTTGCAAATAAATTCGAATCTTATCTAGAAACCGAAAGCAATAAAATGAGATGTAATCTATTATTCACCTTAGCTTGTTGTTAAGGAGTTTGAGATTTGTCCTTGAATTGATTTGATTAAGCTTCCTTCTTGAATTCTTGCTTATCTTCCTCTTGTTTTCTTTTAATAGTGGTTTTCCATGCTCTATATTTAGTTTTGTTTATCAATGTTGGAAATGAGAATGGGATAAGTGTTTAGGGTATAGAATATAACCTATTCCTAGTTTGCACTTATCTTATTACCTTTACTTATTTCATTTTGAATTTTCATTTGTTCATTCATTAAGGCACAACTACCTTATAATTATACAAATCTCAATCTCCTAACCACTTTAATCTTTACATTATTCTACTTAATTCATCTAATAAAATCTCCTAAATAAAATTAGTCAAAATTAGGGTCGTTACACAATAGGGTTGGTGGAAAAGAACTTACTTTTATTAGCAAATAAATAGTTTTAATATAAATTATGAAAATATCATGTCGACAATGATGACGTCATCATTCCTCTTCATCGCTGTATGACTTCTACGTCAACCGATAACGATGCGCATGATACCCACCTATGTTGGTATGTAGTGAATCGGCTAGGGTCAAAGAGGCTCGAAGTTGGCATCCTCATCGTCGACGTCGACCTTGCCGCATGCATTGCTATAGTGTTGCATATATATATATAATGGTATGGAGTCACATTCCTATAACATTGCCAACCCTGTTGCTTGCGTAGTACTTATAGTGGCAACAACGACACCACATATTTTAAACATATCAACTTTGACTCTATAGGTAAATATGCCAGTACTAATTACTTTGGCTCTATAGTGCCATGTGTTGTAGCTTCGACTTTCATGGTCATTGTTTTTATTTATATCGACGTCGTTGATTACGCTGTCGCCTTTATTTAATGTCCTATGTTTTCAAAGTGGGCTATGATGCCGCTTATATTGATCTTGACCCTAATGAAGCTGCCTATTTTCTTTAAGACATTTGATGCCCAAATTCAACTATGTCGGCCTTAAGCTTTAAGACTTTAAACTATGCAAACTATGTTTTATATTCTACAACGTCGACGCTCTATGTAGTGTGATATTCATATTAGTAGCCCTATAGCCTTGTGTTTTATAAGTGAAAGATTTTAACTTACTTTTATATTAAAGAAGGATGAAGACCCTTAGTGGCGATAAGGTCGCCGACTTTATCAATATAATGGTTTTATATTGTTTTGGCTCTATGGCCTATTATTTCGAAGTGAATTAAATTCCAAGTGATTTAGAGATTCTTCAATACTATTTTATAAAAGCATATATCATGACATAATTATTTCGGATAAAGTAAAGGGCTATATTTTCTTTGTTTTGAAAGTATGATTTCAAGGGTTAAATCATTTATAAAGAACATGTTTTCAAGGAAATAGAGAAGGTATTTAGCTTTGAATTTTACTAAAGACATTATTTTTCTTATCACTTTTGGATGGATTGTGATAGGATGAATTGGCTCTGAGATTATAAAACCAAATGGGACTAGTGTAGGATAGCTCCCTATACTTCAGCTATTAGCCTCTACTCGATGTATGTCCAAAATTCCCATGTGCAGGGCTTTGTCTAGCGTAAGACAAAAGGTGGTTTTATGCACAGAAAGAAATACACAAAGACAAGGTAGGTTATAGGTTGGCCCGCAAAACCTTTAGGTTTATAGTAAGCTTAGCAAAACTATGAGACCGACAAATAGTCAGGTAAACACTAGGATAAGTGTATTTGGGTAGACCGTCCAATTTCTTTTAACAATCAGTTATAAATTTGATATATTTAGTAGGCACAAGCCATATAGATAGGTAGCTACCCTACGAAAACTAAACATCGGGATTGATAGTCCACTGATTTGATGGATAGTCATGATTACCTACATAGCATGTATGCAAAAGATATATTTTAAAAAGGGATATTAATGAGGGAAAAACTTGTTCCGCTCAGTGGCATGGTCTCATTGAATATCAATAAACCGAGATGAAATATTATTATTTACACCGGGTTTTTATCTGACTCAAACTTTATATTCCCCTTAAATTCTCGAGTGCTTAAAATTGATTTAAGTAGGTCGGGAGTAAGGGCTTTACAGGTTAAGCAGGTTTTATGAAGAAAGCTTCCATAGACGTGCAAGAGGCAAAGCTAGCTATGTAGGAGTCTATCTATGAATGTATTGACAATAGACGTATCTATCTATTTAGTAACTTTGATCAACCAAATGGCATCATTATATATTGCTATTGGAGTATTTGTAATAATTATATTTCATCTGAAGCCGGGGAACATTTGGGATTATGTATTGAGTATGAAACCATGGCTTTGAAACAAAATGTGAAAGTTTAAATTGAAATCATGTTTAAAATTATTTCATATTCTTGTGCTTCTGATATTATGGATATCATTAACATACCCACGTTTTGTCACTAGAGGTTAATATTATAGATGACTATAATACCCATAACGCTTAGTTTCGGACCTCAAATTAGGGATGTTACATAATGCCTTGAACAGAAGACTAAAAATTATTTAACAATAATAGAAGACCAGAAAATCCGTTTGGCAATAATAATAAAAGATAGAGAAAACCATTGACAGTGATATTAGAGGACCAGAAAACCATCTGGCAATAATGAAAAATTAGAAGACCAATTTGGTGACAATAAAAGATCATAAAATCTTATGGCAATAATTTTAGAAGACCAGAAAACCATGCGGTAATAATAATTGAAGGCCAAAGAACTCATCTGGCAATAATAGAAAACCATAAAACCATCTGGAAATAATAATAGAAGACCAGAATATCCATCTGACGATAATAATAGAAGACCAGAAAACCATCTCTGGCAATAATAATTGAAGACTAGAAAACTATCTAACAATAATAGAAGACCAGAAAACCATCAGATAATAATAATAATAATAAAGGACCAAAACACCATCTGGTAATAATAATAGAAGACTAGAAAACCATTTAGCAATAATAGAAGATCGAAAAAACATCTAGTAATAGTATTAAAATTTCTGTATAATCTTCCTCTAGAAGCATGCCTTGATCCTACTTTTAGATCGAGTCTGATTTGAATTTGATTGATCTTCCTCTAGAAGACAGCCTCAATCCTTCTTTTGGATTGAGTTAGAATTGAATTTGGTTGATCTTCCTCTAGAAGATAATTTTTACTTTAGATCACCAATGGCTCGTTATTGATAGATCCACCATTAGAAGATTATTTTGATCCTTTCTCTCTGATTGAGTGCGATTGACTTGATTGATTTCTTTGGCACCATATTTAGTGATGATCTCAACTCGGATCAAACCATTTATCACCATCTTAGGTGATGATTTAGGTCTTTCATTCGGTGCATTTGGTTAGCTTTCCTCAAGAAGAACCAAAGACTTACAAACCTCCCTCTAGGAGGTGCTTCAGTAAGGCCTTGGGGACGGTACAAAAGTTGGTTCGATGCTCTGGTCAGGCTATCATAGATAGAACCAAAGGCTTACTCCGTCCACCCTCTAGGAAGCACTCTGGCCAGGCCATGTAGGCAAGGGCAGAAGGCTTGCAGATGCTTTGGTCAGGCCTTTTTAGACGGAACCAAATGCTCACTCTAACCTCCCTATAGGATATGCTTTGATCAGGCCCTTGTGGCACGATCAGAGGCTTTATTTCTCCCCATACTGCCATCTTAAGTAGTGGCTTAGGCTTTTCCTTTTAATTCTTTCCCTTTATTGGATTTTCGATTTCATAGACAAACTTGTCTTTATTCTTGATTCTTTACTTATCCATCATAGGAAAATATGGTCTTAGATGTTCAACGTTCCAAGTTCTTACTATGACATTACCATTTGGTCTACATAAGCGATAGGCCCCTGGTGGGATTACTTCGTGGATAAAAAGAGGACCTTCCAAATTTGGCCTAAGTGGTCCATCCGCTGGATTTTTAGTATTTTCCATGACTTTTCGAAGTACTAGATCTTCTTCACCAAATGATATTTCCGTGAGTTTTGATCATAATACTTGGTTATTCTACATTGATATTCAGCTATTTGTACGGACATTTCATATCTTAGCTCATTGATTAGGTCTAAGATTCTTTTTTCAATTCCTAATTAGGATTAATGCTTCGACCTCGATTGGAGGCATGGCTTCACATTCATATGTTAAAGAAAATGGGGTATCTCCGGTTGCGGTTTTGGTAGAAGTTTTATATGCCCATAACACAAGAGGTAGTTCTTCAACCAATTTCCCTTTGCTTTGTCCAATCGCTTTTTTAGGATGGTCTTAATGGTTTTATATGAAGCTTTAATGGCTCCATTAGCCTTGGGGTGTGTTACAAATGAAAAGCTCTTCATAATCTCATTTTTATTGTAGAATTGGGTAAATTCTTCATTTTCAAATTGAGTTCCATTATCGGATATTATCTTACATGGAATTCCAAATCTATTGTAACGACCAACCAATCCGTACTGTTCAAGCTGATAATAAACCATAGATGTCCAACCCAAATCAAATGGAAAGACAGATAGTTATAGGAAAGAAAGAGGAGAGAAGTAGAGAAGAAAGAAAAAAAATTAAAACAACACAGAATCTCACAATCGTTGCGGAACAATATATAATATAATATCAACATCTTCAAAAAGGGAAACTATGATATACATACATTCATCAAAGTACAACAACAATCACAACCATCAGCCTAGAAAGCTATAACAACCTGTCCTCACAATTGCTAATGATTTCAACAACAAACAGCAGAAATAAAACATATATAGAAATACGACTTAAATACCTCCAATTCGTCTCTTGAGCTCTAATGCATCCAAAGCAATCTATAAATATGCTTGGTCTGACCCGTGCATTATAATAAAATAACACCCGAGTCACTCTGGAAAACCATCATGAGAAAACACACCCAACTGGACTTTAAAGTTCTAGAAAACCATTTGAAAATCAAAAGTATCTCGTAAGACCACGCCGCACATAGACACGAACGGGTTTTTACCTTACGATAACCAAAACATTCTATATGAAATTCTATGATATTATAATAGTGTCTAGATACGAATACTTATTAATCTTAGACAAAATTGTTACATTAAATAAATTCCAACATAATAGGTATACAACTAAAACCCAAAAGGCTCGTATTGGAGAATGAATTCCGTACAATGACTGGGGTACTACCCGTCACGGTGCATCTTTAGATAAAATAACACCGAGGACCTCGCCTGGATCCCCTGCCAACATAGAACCGGCCTACTCCTTACTGGATACGAATGAATATGATCACCCTCCGTTAATGGGCTTCGAAATATACAAATGAGAGATAATAGTGAATCTAGATAGGGATAATCATACCCTACTTGGGAGCGACCTACTTAGCCCTGTTGCATCTCCCCTATTTTAGTCATTCTTGGTGGATGAGGCTTGAGGCTATGTTTTACCTTTTATATAGCACTTCCCACTTGGAATGCTAACACTTCTTCCAGGCAACAATGCAATATCAACATTCATCCATGCAAGTTCATTCTAGGACAGAACGAAACACTTGAGAGCTCCATCTCCAACTTCCATCATCTTCAAGATGTCTTCACTTTGAAATGCATTTGTTGGATCGAAGTGGTTTTCAGATAACATATCCGATCTCGGTCTATTTGAAACAACTTTTCGATAATTCTCGGTAAACTGAACACCGGTTCTTTTGGAAAACAACATTTTCCCATGGAATTAAATTCCTGATTAAATATTTGTTATTCGATAGTTAAATAACCGACTATCGGAATTTGTTAAGCACCAAGCAACACTAAGCCTTTTATTAATAAATCTTTTATTAATTTAGTTCACTCTGTAATATTTGAATCAAAAATATCCATATACTTATTTCAATGGTACAAGTATATTCACCAACAGTTTGGATGATTACCCTTTTATTCAATTCAAAAATCATTTATAAACCTTATTAAAATCCACAAAATCATTTATAAAACTCTTTTAATAAATTTATAAACCCATTTTTAAAATTCCCTTTTTATATATCTAAGGCCACTTATAAAACTCCATTTATAAATGTCGAAAAACAATTATAAATAAATTCCAATCACTTGCCTTTAAACACTGCTATATACTAGTAACATCATAAATAAATACTAAATTTAAAACATCTTTGAATAATAATTAATAAGTTTCAACACATTCTTAAATAAACAACAATAAATTATCTTCAACATTATTATAAATAATAATAATAAATTTCCAAAACTTTACTGATAATAATTTAAAACTAATTTCAACCCATATTAATACTTTTGAATAATAAACCTTTTAAAACATTTAAAATATTGATAAACAACTTTAAACTATATTAATATAAATAAATAACATTTAAAGTATAAATATATTTTCTTGATAAGAATCCATACTTAACTCAACGTAATCATTCCCATATTTATAAACCATGTTTAAAATCTCTTCTCATTTCATAAAATTTCCTTTCATAAAAATCCCTTTATTTATGAACTCATTTATACTTTCGTTCCTTTATAAATCCCGCTTATTTATAAAACCACATCCAATGATAATTCCAACCGTTTTAACCTTGCTTCAATGGGTATAAATTTCTTTTATAAATTTCCTTCAATTTATAAAATATCATTTTATAAATCCCAATTTTTACCCTCACTTTTAATTTCTAAAATAGAGTCAACTGTTTTCTAAAATCAACTTCCATATCTTATAATAAATCCATCATTTGATTTATTCACCCATTTGCTAAATGATAATAATAATTTTCCTTTGATTTATAACACCATTTATAAACCCATTCTTTTATTTACAAAACATGATTCTTTTTGCAAAGCTTTACTTCATTTGTAAAACATCACTTTATACAAAATGATTTACAATATTTATATCGAATAATTTCTAATTTCTTTTAAAACCATATCCTTTTATTTAAAAGACAGACTTAATTTAGGATTTAAAATCTTTATTCCCAATTAAAATTTCTATTTAAAAATATTTTATAAAACTGTTAAGTTATAATGTCCAAAAATCATACCTTTGATTTTAAAATAAATTAATTCTTCAAATAATTCAGGAATAACTATTTAAAACATATATAATTTCCATAATGACTTTGAAATTCCTTTCCAAAATTTATCACTATTTTATGGTATTTTAAAATACCAAAATATTTGGCCCAATGCTATTAGAGCACTAAATGAACAAAATCGTGTCCATGTCATCTTTATAGCATTCAACAAATCATATATCACGATATATATGAAAATAAAATCAACAATGTGAGGAATCCTGTTGGATCTCTCCGACTTCCCTGCATCAAATACGGTATATAATCATAAAAATGTAAATCAATAGCTTTGAGGCATGATTCGTATACAAAGGGTGATCCGCTCTTACATGGGAACGTAATAGAGTCTCATCCACTCCAATAAGCGAGAATATATCCAAACCAACTAATAAATATAGTAATTCATCAAAACAATCATTCAACGATATTTATCAACTATATATCATACTAGTTATCCAAAAAGGTGAGTTTAACTCACATTGATTTTAAAAGTCATCAAAACATTCCGTTTTGAATTAAAATTGAACAAAAGTCCAATTTTAATCCAAAATTCCAACTAGCTCTGAATTCGTTCAGTCCAATCCCAAAGCGTAGCCTTCGTTGATACGATCGCAATGAAACTTGCCGCGCTTGAAACGGACCTCGTAAGAACATGTTTTGAATTTATTAGCATTCGACAATTAAAACTAAAATTAACTTAATTATAAAATTTAATCTTTCTCTGTAAAATTTCGTTTACCTCCCCGGCATCTACTCCCTCATGCCTCTTTTTCTTTTTTTTCTGTTTATTGAATCGCGTTTGCCAATCGCACTTGGCCACTACCGCCTTGCCGCCGACCTCTCCCAGACCCCCCCCCAATCGCACCGCCTTAACCGATGCCTGCTCTACCTCCCCTATGCATGCGCGTATGCGCGACGAATTACGCCATGAAACCCATGGAACTGTAGTCGAACGGTGGCATTTCTCGGCCACCATGCGACATCGGACAACGATCCAACCGTATATTAGCTTCGTATCGTTGCCCTCTACATTTTTCTAGTTGAAGTCATTAGCTAAATTTGCTCCTAGCGGCTGCGATCAACAACAACCATCGGATGGAAGTTTAGAAGTGGCGGCTGAAATCTCTTTTATGGTTAGGTTTACAAAATGAATGAAGTTAATGGCTATTTATAGAAAATATCGCGTGGCATGATTCATCCGTGAAAATTTCAAACTCCAAACGAAGCGCGCCGCCTGGCGTTCTATATGATATACCCCTATTTCGAACACAATGGAATATATATCGGGAGCCAGTTCCATTATAAAAAGAAGATAGGTTATCATAATCAAATTATTCTAACTAAATTCCTTCAATAAATTTCTGTGTATTTCGAACTCGCATGATCAAACGATACGTCCAATCACCATGAAATTTGACAGCATACTATAATTCACTATTATGGATCCAACGAAACTGGTTTCGTCAAAATCCAAGACAGTGTCCAAAATGGCTATTTTTACACGTTAATTAAAAGAAGTTATTTTCGAGTTCTGCTTAACCACTTTTATTCCAATTTAAAAGTTCACTATTTTTATTCTAATTTAAATAGAATTTAAATCAACTTTGAAATCATTTTTCATTCATTTTAAATTCAGGATTCCATTTATTTAAACAATTTCAAATATTAAATTAAATAATTTAATTATCAAATAAATCGTTATATTTGAAATCCAAGTTATTTAATTTATAAAAATAACTTTTCAATATTTAAAATCAATAATGACTGAAATTTTGGGTCATTACATTATCCCCACTTAAAAAGAATTTCATCCTCGAAATTGCCAAGATCAAAAAAAATGTCACAAACTTATTAACCTTCCAAAAGCAATTAGTTGAAATGGATTACCAATTTTCTAAACATTTTAACTTCTTATAAAAACTTTTCTAAGTCTTTCAAATCAATTCATAGTTACTAACTAATAACATTCCAAATTATAAAACTAAAATCCAAATTTTAGTTATAATTTTTTTTCCAAAATTTTCAAATTTTCTCAGAATTTTTCTAACACCTTAAATTTACGAAAAATTTCACCAGTGTCTCCTTTGCACGGTTCGATCGTATTAAATCACAATACATACATATATATATATATATATATATATATATATATAAATCATAAATATACATCTCATCTTCAAGGATGAGGCATCCCGTAAGGAAAAAAGTGTAAAAGTACGATATGTAATTCGAGATATGAAACTTTTATTATATTAGCTAGCATATACAACGAATATAATGCAAATGCGAGCCTCAAACGTGAAGCATACACCATTCGCACCTACTACTCACTCAACAACCAATGAGAACATGTATATAGAAAGTAATATCAATATATAACCTGTACTTGTACAACAACTATACGCATATATAGGAAATGCAACAAGAGAAACCATCAAACAATTAAAATTCATCCAATTAATTCATAATCATATCAATCTGCATCTTCCAATGTCAACATTTAATTTATTAAAGCCCGTACGATGTACATATATCATCCGTATGCAAAACCATGCCCGATCGCTCCTTCGATCATACAATTTTACTTCTGAACTAGTATCGTTCACACAACCACCCTAGTGCGGATTCAGATCTGGTTCCTTGATTAGAAACCATCATTCTTCTTGCATAGCCATATACTATGATAGAGAATATTAGAATCAATCAAAAATTCATATTCAGGGTTCGCCGTCAAGAAATTGAGTGAAAAATCCTAACTCGGATCGTTAAAAACACCTTGAAATCGTATATTCGAATCTAGATCAAACAGTTATGCATATAAAATAATATACGTACAATTTATGTATTTATTTCCATTTACTTCCATTCAATCGATTTACATTCAACCATTTACATTCACTTCATTTACGCTCGATCCATTTACATTAATTAGTTCACATCCAATTATTCACATTATGTTTAACAACATTTCATTCCATATTCAATTTACTTAGTATAATTTCTTTAATACTAACAACACTTAACAGTTATTCCATACAACAATATACTTAAGTTCATTATAAACATTTCTATATAACACTTCTAATGTTTATTTCACTTCATAACTTAAGTTCATATTCAATTCTATTAAACAACCTTCCAAACCATTTTCAATTTAGTTTACAACTTAAGTTGAGTTTTATTTTATAATCCAAATTCAACTCAATTTTATTAATTCATTATAAATCAAATGCAATCTCATTTGACTCAATTCATTGTTCAATTCCAATATTCCATTCTTTCAATAACATTCTAAACCATATTCAATTCACTAATTTATTTAATTAGTTCATTCATTAATTTGTTTCAAATCACAATCAATTCTCTTTCCAAAAATCATTTCAAAAATCATCTTATTTAACTTAACTGAAGTTAAATTTAATTACCTCTCTTCATTTATGATTTTCGTTCCTTAACATTCATATTTAACAAATTCAAATTTTTTTTAGCTCAATATTCCTCAAATCTATAAGTTATACAAATTTATTTACTTAAACTTTCATCAAATTTATCTGAATTAAGTTTATTCACATACTATATCTACAATTCAAGGTTATATAATCACTTTACGACTTAAGCGTATATTCATTTCATTATTTATCCAATTCAATTCAAATCCCATTTCAATTTCATTTAATCCCTTACTTAATTTATTTAACTTAACCGAAGTTAATTTTTAATTTCATATCTCGATTCCAAATTCTTTTTTCGTCTATTACATTTCCAAATTATAAGTTCAAAACATATTATTATGTGTTTCTCAAAACGTTTAGACAGAATTATTCAGAATTTCAACACTCGGTTTTATTTTCAAATCATTTTGAAATCAATATATATATATATATATATATATATATATATCACTCGTTTATATATCAAATTTCACTTCTAGAATCTAAAACAAATTTGTTTTATTAAAACAACTTCAATGGTAAATTACTTAGGTAGCAATCTCTTACTTAGAAACTCGAAAATGAACGTCGATGATGCGCAGTCCTCATCGGAATTATTTTCTAGCGACTGAGGTGAGTTTATTGCTTTTTATTTCTTTTAAATTCCATTTAAAATATTTTAACCCAAAATATTTTCAAAATAATTATATTATTATTTTTCCAAACTTTTGAAAACAATTTTCTAAATCAATGGGTTTTAAATTCTCCAACTTCTTGGTTTAAATCCAATTTTTATTAACAACTCATATTTATAGATATACTTAGGCAATTTCATTTCCTTTCCATTTATAAATCATGTTTATAAATCATATTTATAAAATATCACTTATTACGTAATATTATTCCACAAAATGTTGATTATTTTAAGTGTAATCAATATTCTATAATTCAGGCTCATAAATTCACTTTCATATATAACTCAATTTATAGATGTTTATATTTGTTTAAATGATGATAATAATAAATTTTATTAAAACAACAACAAATGATTATAATTGTTAACCCAAAAATGGATCAACACCCTAGATCAAGTGTGAAAGCACCGATGCATATAATCAGCAGCACAAATCTCAGATAAACAACAAATAAATAGCAAAAGTAAGAAAAGAGACACAAGATTTTTATTGTGGTTCGGCTGAATCTAGTTTACGTCCACTTTAATTAATCTTTATTATGATTATACAAGTTGAATTTCTTTGGATATCAATTAGTTAGTCCTTAGATCTAAGTTACAATGAGTTAGAATAAGTCACAAGTTCAAGGGTTGACTGGAGAATCATAGTAACTTCGTTGACGACCGTTGTGAGGGAGAAGAAAGTTAAAGAAGTGAAGGAATTCTAGTAGAGTAATGGCAGCTCTCTTCGAAAAAGATTCATCTCTAGCTGCAAGTAGGTGAGTATTTATAGAGGAATTCAGTGAGTGTTGGGCGAGGAGTCCAAGTGCAAAAGAGTCCTGTTGTTATGCCAAGTCATCACCGAAAATCTTAAATCAATCTTATTCATCTCTATGGATCGCTAGCTATCCATAGGCGATGGATCGCTAGCTTTTCATAGGGGATGGATCACTAGCTATACATCAACTTAGCATATTTTTCTACCAGATGCCTTTACTTAGTGCTATGAAGGAGCTCGGAAAGTTTGAGGGCGATCCGACCTATCTTGATGGACCGCTAGCTATCTATATGGGATGGATCGCTAGTTATCCATCCACTTAGCATATTTTTGAGTGATCTTTGTTTGGTTGTCTTCCTATCTTCTATTTACGTGCCTTGTCCGAATATCAAGTCATTTGGAGTTAGTTTGATCATCCACCTTCGTGGGTCATCTGGTCCGGAAGAATCATCCGCAACTTGCTCAAATCTCAATGAAATCGAAAGAAATTTTTTAGGTACACTCTAGAGGGTGTCAGGGACCCACTATAAAAATTTAAGGTGGTTGGTCCCATTCTAGATGGATTGTTAGAGATCCATCAAATCAACTCTAGATGCTCTTTTTTATGAGCTTTCTTCTATGTCTTCTAAATGTTTTTCCAAAATTTCAAGTCAATCCGACTTGGTATGAGTTCTGTAGGTTTTTTAAGTTAGCTGCTTTTGGTCAAACAACATGAATCTGGTGAGTCTTCACTTCTCGGGCTAGATTATTTGGCATGCTATGAAATTAGGCAAGCATCTCTTGGGAACATATTAGTTCATGATGCAAGAGGACTAGAGGATCCACGAGCAAGCTTTATGGATCACTAGCGATCCATCGCCTTAACTTGTTTTGGCATTTTTCTTCTTTGGACTCCCTCTTCTTTTCCTTCTGGTCTTCTTGGTCGATCCTTGAGATATTTTTATTGTTGTAAATGTTCTAGTTCCCTCTGAATTCTATATGGTTAAAACCCAGTTAACACTTGCTCCTCCCCTAAAGTACACCTTTTGAATGAAATGTGTGCTTTGCTCTAGAGAATTTCGAGTAACAAGTCTTTGATTGTTGAGTTTTTCAGCGGCTCTAGCCTTGGAAAAACGTCTAGTTCCTTTGGATTCTTTCATCAATTAAAATTTGTTCCAAACCTGTTATAGCTTAAGATTCTAAACTCCACCTAACTGCAACCTATACATCACAATCATTTCAGTTTTATTCGGAGTTATTACATCACACGTCTCTAATTACATTACACATCTCTAATCCTCCTATGTTCAACTGGGATTTGCATCAATACTGCTTAGATTTAATTCATAGTTATAATATCATATATCAAAATCACATCACATCATATATCCGAATAACATTGTACATCATATATCAAAGTTGTCATGTGTTCATCCACGATTTATCCGTTTTATTCTATTTATAAGGCATTCAAATCCTTTTTGAAAAATCAAATTTGTTTTAAGGTTCGATCTCTCTGGACCATTTACGTTTAATGTGCGATCTCTCTGTATCATCTAATGTTTATTTTAATGTGCAATCTCTCCAGACCGTTTAATATTTTAAGTTAAGGGGCCAATCTCTTCAGAACATTTATTGTTTCAGTTCAGGGGGATGATCTCTCTGGATCATTTGCTTATTAAGTTAAGGGGGATTAAGTAAGCCCATCTGCTCACTCTTCGGTGAGGGGACTTACTTCTTGCACTCCGGTCCCGTCTCTTTGGTCGGGATACTATGGCGTTCAATATCATACAAGTCCATCCACTCGCTCTTCGGCAAGGGGATTTGCACCTTGCACTCTGGTCCTGTCTTTCCAGTCGGGACTCTATGGCGTTCAGAATCAGTTATCACATTAAATATGGGTTTTACAAAATTCAAATTTCAAATCAAAAGCAAACAAGCAGAACTTAAATAAGTAGAAATCTTGAATGTCAATCCCAGACATCTGACTCAGAGCGTGACAAGGGACCAATCTAGGTTATGTGCACGTCCAAGTGGTTTGTGATTATTACCATAAACAATTATCCTAGATATCCGACTCAACGTGCGACTAGGAACCGATCTAGGTTTAGCACACGTCTAAGCGATTTAGGTTCATTGTTGTCCTAAATATTCATTTCAAGCATCCAACTCAGAGCGTGCCTGGGGACCATTTAGGATCCCGTAAACGTGTAAGCCACCTGAGGTTATTAACCTACCCCCTGTTCCAACTATGGGATTCCGGTTTCGACTCATGACATCATGTATCCATACTTTGATTTGCTACTCTAGCTCCAACATCACCCATTCTGGGTGTTAAAGTTTATGTTAGATCTAAATCTATCGTGCCCCTAAGTCATGTGGGGATTATTTCAATTTGTTTTGCTCTAACTCCAGATGCTCCTGCATTGGGTCCTATTGTTGATTCCGAATTTCCCCCAAGTATCTGCTACTCTAGGCGTGGGGGCAAGACTCCACCTTGTTCCAATCCAACTTCGACAGCTCTTATGTTGTTCCTTGGAGCACGATTCCGATTCCCTGCAGATTAGCTATCTTATATTGCTCCATCCTCTAGAAGAAGCTATCCATCATCTCTGTTGCCTAGGCAGGATCCCATCTTGCATCTCCTTCATCATCCTTTCTGTTTCTTTTCTAATCACTACAAGGGTTCATGCGAAATTGAGGACACCTATTGGCTGCCTCAAGCTCCGGTTGACTTGCAACAGCTTTAGATCTAGTATTAGGCCTATTCATCTTCTCTTAATTTTAGATTCAAAATTCAGTTCTTCAGATCTCGTTAAAGGCTCTCAATGAAAGCACCAAAATGTTAACCCAAAAAAAGGATCAATACCTTATATCAAGTGTGAAAGCACCAGTGTAGATAATCCGCAGCATAAATCTTAGATAAAAAAATAAACAGAAGAAGTAAGAAAAAAGACATAGGATTTTTATAGTGTTCGGCTGACTCTGGCTTATGCCCACTTTAATCAATCTTTATTATGATTATACGAGTTGAATATCTCTGGATATCAACTATTTAGTCCTTAGATCTAACTTACAATGAGTTAGAATAAGTCACACGTTCAAGGGTTGACTGGAGAATCACGATAACCCCCTTGATGCCTATTGTGAAGGAGAATAAAGTTGAAGAAACAAAGGAATTCTTGTAGAGTAATGGCAGCTCTCTCTCTCCGAGAAAGATCCATCTCTATTTGTAGGTAGGTGAGTATTTATAGGGGAATTCAGTGAGTGTTGGGACAGAAGTACAAGTGCAGAAGACTCCAGTTGTTATGCCAATTCATCACTGAAAATATCAAATCAATCTTAGTCATTTCTATGGGTCACTAGCTATCCATAAGCGATGGATCGCTAGCTATCCATAGCGGATGGATCGCTAGCTATCCATCAACTTAGCATATTTTTCTAGCAGAAGCCTTTACATAGTGCTACGAAGGTGCCAGAAAGTTTGAGGGCGATCCAACCTATCTTGATGGATCGCTAGCTATTCATAGGGGATAGATCGTTAGCTATCCATCTACTTAGCATATTTTTAGTGATCTTTGTTAAGTTGTCTTCCTATCTTATATTTAAGTGCCTTGTCCAAATATCAAGTCCTTTGAAGTTAGTTTGATCATCCATCTTTATGGGTCATTTGGTCTAGAAGAATCATCCATAACTTGCTCAAATCTTAAGGAAATCGAACAAAACTTTTTAGGAACACTCAAGAGGGTGTCAGGAACACACCACAAAAATTTAAGGTGGTGGAACCCATTCTAGATGGGTCGCTAGCGATCCATCAAATCAACTCAAAATACTCTTATTTTTTATGAGCCTTCTTCTATGTGTTCTAAATGTTCTCCCAAAATGTCAATTCAATCCAACTTCGTGTGAGTTCTGTATGTCTATTTTAAGTCAGCTGCTTTTGGTCAAATAGCATGAATCCTATGAGTCTTCACTTCTCGAGCTAGAATGTTTGGCATGCTATGAAACTTGGCAAGTGTCTCTAGATAACATATTAGATCATGATGCAAGAGGACTGGAGGATCCACGAGCAAGCTTTATGGGTCGCTAGCTATCCATATGCGATGGATCGCTAGCGATTCATCGCCTTAGCATGTTTTGGCATTTTTCTTCTTCGGTCTTCCTTCTGGTCTTCTTGGTCGATCCTTAAGATATTTTGACTTATTGTAGATGTTCTAGTTCCCTTCGAATTCTATTGGGTTAAAAAAACCAGTTAACAATAATAAAATATTATCATTCGTTAACTTCCAAACACTCTATATATAACTATAGTAATTTCTGAAATTATTCCTTTATATATAGCATATAATTTAGGTAAAATTATTTCATTTACCCACTTTTAAAATAATACTATGTCGGTTTGCTGTGTTTAAGTATTTAGAAACTCCTATTGATATTGTGGCGTCCCACGTATTGACCAGAATTTATAAGCCACTCTATAGAAAAATTAACACAATATAAAATATTTTATAATAACTAACAAATAAGCGCTCATATGTATACATTCAAATGCATCCTAGGGTCTCGCTTACCCTATTTCAAAAGAGTAATTCCCACCAAAGCCTAGGTGTTCACTCAACCTAAGCTTTGATACCACGTGTAATGACTACCCAATCCCTATAATTCAAGATAACAATAAACCACACATGTCCAACCCAAGTCAAATAGGAAGACGGATAGTAATGGGAACGAAAGAGGAAAGAAGTAGAGAAGAAGAGAAGAAAGAAAAGAAAATTAATACAATACAGAATTTCACAATCACAATGGAACAATATATAATATAATATCAACATCTTTACAAAGAGAAACTATGATATGCATACATTCATCAGAGTACAACAACAACTACAACCATTAGCTTGGACAGTTATATCAACTTGTCCTCACAATCGCTGATGATTTCAACAACAAAGATCGAAAATAAAATATATATGTAAATACGACTTGAAGACCTCCAATTTGTCTCCTGAGCTACAATGCATCCAAAGGAATCTATAAATATGCTCGGTCTATAATAAAATAACACCTAAGTCAGTCTTGTAAACCAGCGTGAGGAAACACGCCCAACTGGACTTTAAAGTTCTAAAAAACCATTTGAAAATCAAAAGTATCTCGTAAGACCACGCCGCACATAAACACGGATAGGTTTTTACCTTACGATAACCAAAACATTCTATATGAAATTCTCCAATATTATAATAGTGTCTAGATACAAATACTTATTAATATTAACCAAAATTGTTACATTATCTAAATTCCAGCATAATAAGTATACAACTAAAACCGTAAAGGCTCGTATTAGAGAATGAATTCCATACAATGACCGGGCTAGTAGTTAACGTTCGTCATAGTGCATCTCTAGATAAAATAACACGGAGGACCTCGCCTAGATCCCCTGCCAATATAGAATTGGCTTATCCCTTACTGGATAGTACCGAATATGATCACCCCTCTGTTAATGGGCCCCGAAACATAAAAATGAGAGATAATAGCGATTTTAGATAGGGATGATCATACCCTACTTGGGAGCGACCCACTTAACCTTGCTGCGTCTCCTCTGTTTTAGTCATTCTCGGTTGATGAGGCTTGAGGCTACGTTTTATCTTTTATAACACTTCCCACTCAGAATGCTAACATTCCCTCTAGGAAATAATGCAATATCGACATTCATCTATACAAGTTCGTTCTAAGACTGAATGAAACACTTGAGAACTCCATCTTCAAGTTCCATCATCTTAAAGATGTCTTCACTTCGAAATGCATTTGTTGGATCGAAGTGGTTTTCGAATAACATATCCGATCTCGGTCTCTTTGAAACAACTTTTCGATAATTCCCAGTAAACTCAACCCCGGTTCTTTAGGAAATAAACAATCAAAGATAATATCAGAGATCATCTCCTAACCGTGAGCGGATGGATTTTCTTACCATTGTCCTAGGAGAACGAAACGAAATTTATACGCACAGTACAACATCATCGAAGATGACTGTGCCATATAACTCATGCGTTTCTCCTATATATTTCCAAAATTATGTTTTGGGTCCAATTTTGATAGTCGATTATTTAACCATCGAATAACGAACATTCAATCAGGAATTTATTTCCATGGGAAAAACAATATTTGTTAAGCGCCAAGCAGCATTTTTATTAATAAATATTTTTAGCAAAGCTAGCCGGCTTTAAAGTGGGTCATGCCACTGTATAGATAATTGAAAACATGTGTTCTGCACATGCACATAACAGCTAAATGGGAGCAAGAAGCCCAACCACAATGAAAAATAGGTGGAAATTAGGTTGAAGGGCTTCTATTTGTAGGGTAATAAGTTTTAAGGACAGCACTTCTGAATAATTAGTTTTAAGGACAATTTACAGCATAATGACAAATTCATTTATCTTTTTAAGTTATACAGGAAAATGATAAATTCTTTTATCATTATTTCTATATAACTGAAAATGATAAATTCATTTATCTTTTTCCTGTAAAATGTCCTTAAAATTAATTTTTTAGAGGTAGCGTCCTTAAAACTTATTGTCATGCACAAATAAGCCCTTGAAGTAAAAATCCCCAAAAAATAAAGTACATGAGCTAGGCAAAAGGAGCCTAGACTACTAAACAACATGACCACACGCCCTCCGAAGAGGAGCGGCCAGAACTAACGTCAAACGACAAGCTAATAACATGCACAAAGCTAGAGAAAAGAGCTGCTAAATTCAGATCATTACCATTAGAAGCGGGCAAGTAAATAAATTTCCTATCACAAGTGACATCATAGAACATACTTTTATTCACCACACCAATCTCACTAGTCCTAGTTAGAGTAAGACCTTCACCCTCGATATGATATAAAGGACTACGACTCTCTCCCCCAACATCATTGATAAAGGCATAGTAAGTATCAGATTCTGGCGAGTAATGCATATCAGAATGAACATGAATCCAGGCTCGCTTCTTAGAATTCCAAGTAATAGGATTAGAAAAAGTAGTAGAGGCATCCATAGAATGGGCCTCACCAACGGGATCATCAATAACAGAAGAGTCAACATCAGGAGTCTCAACAGCGGAAACAACAACAGGAGCAACAACAGCAGGAGCAACAACTACAGGAGTCAAATCAACAGGAGCAATAATAGGAGGAGGCATAGAGGGAGGCAGAGAAACCTTCGAGACCCACCTCCTGATAAGTGGATGGAGCAAAGGAACTCGATCAGATAAAGGAATGCTAGCCGATGTTGACGCCTTCGAAAGATGCCCAAAAGACTGACAGACCGTACATATATTCGATTTCCAACTGTATCGCACTCTGATCTCAGCAAAATGGCCCTCACCGGTTTTGACTTTAAGTACCGAAGGCCGAGATTTGTCCGGGGTTATCTCAATTAGAGCTTTGGCATAAACTTATCTATTTCTGGCTACGGTGTTTGCATCATAACAAATCACCTTACGGACTAGGCCTGCTAGCCAATCAATCTTGGTAAGATGCTGAAGAACAGAAATAATGTGTGAAAAATGGGCCCAAACAGGAATAGATAAAACCTAAGAACGTGCCCTATCCACATACGGACTCCATGAAGTAATAATGAATGGTTTCCATTCTATAAGAATTGGGTCAGCATCAAGATTTCGCTCTCTTTCATTGCTACGTGAGAATTTAAAGTAGAACATTTCGTTATCAAAATGAACACTCAAGACCCCTCTAGGCTTCCAAACCAGATTGCATCTAGCCTTAACAAGGCGATAGGATGGGTTGGGTGGGCGAAAAAATATATTTCCAATAAACTACTCCGGCCTAAATCACTTCCTTTGGAGGAATCATTACACCATCAATCTCAACATTATTAAAAGAACAAAGGGAATGCACACCAACATTAAATGGCATTTTGGTGAACAATGACGACCACGAAGGGGCAGCTATTGGTAGAGAGGGTTCAATAGGGATTTCATGGTTCACAGCAGGTGAAATACCACCAACATGGGAGCAGGTAAGGGAAATATTGGGTTCGGCATTAACACATACACTTGGTTTGCAATGTTTCTCACTGCCACTGCCACTGCCAACTATTGTGTTTCCCTACGGCATCATACTCTACGTCACTGGCAACAACGGCAGCAGCATCAGACCCGTTCCCACATTCAATTTGCACATTTTCGACAACACTTAAATTTTTCCAGAGCCTAAACCAACCATAGCCTACTGCCAAGCAGAATTACCAACAGATGCCAAGAGAGGGGATAAAGAATGCTCGCCATATACCAAGGGGAGACTAGCAAATGCGTTGCAACACCACGAGGGGAAATCAGATCAGCCAGTAGGCTCGCAAGTGAGTTGCCGCTAATTGATTGTGGCATGGATTCGACACGAACATCAATTTCAGGCACGTGAAATGATGTCTTAGATGGAATCGGCGACACATTAGATGAGCTTACCACTAGAGGAGGAGCACCAAATAAAACACCAGAGCGAGTGACGGAGCCAACTAAAACAGGCAAGGCGTGCTTCGGCTTCTTCTTTTGAGGCATGAGAGGGAGACGATGCAGAAGCGACTAAGGCGAGAGGTAAAAAAAGACGAAGGAAGCAAAATGGAATCAGACAAGGGAAGGCAACATGAAAAATTTGAGCATGATATTCTTGAGTTCTGTCGCCATTGGAGCATGAAAGAAGATAAAAGCAAAATCAAATCTTTTATTAATTTAATTCACTTTATAATACTTGAATCAAAAATATCCATATACTTATTTCAATGGTAAAAGTATATTCACCAACAATTTGGATGATTACCCTTTTATTCAATTCAAAAACCATTTATAAACCTTGTTATAATCCACAAAACCATTTATAAAACTTCTTTTATAAATTAATAAACCCATTTTTAAAATTCCCCTTTTATACATGTAAGGCCATTTTTGAACTCCATTTATAAATCTAGAAAAACAATTATAATTAAATTCCTTTCACTTACCTTTAAACACTACTATATACTAGTAACGTCATAAATAAATACTAAATTTAAAACATCTTAAAATAATAATTGATAAATGTCAAAACATTTTTACATAAACAACAATAAATTATCTTTAACATTATTATAAATAACAATAATAATAAGTTTCCAAAACATTACTGATAAAAATTTAAAACTAATTTCAACCCATATTAATATTTTTAAATAATAAACCTTTTAAAACATTTAAAATATTGATAAACAACTTTTAGACAATATTAATATAAATAAACAACCTTTAAAATATAAATATATTTTCTTAATAAAAATCCATACCTAACTCAACATAATCATTCCCATATTTATAAACCATGTTTAGAAATCTCTTCCATTTCATTAAATTTCCTTTCAAAAAAACCCTTTATTCATGAACTCATTTATACCATCATTCCTTTATAAATCCTGCTTATTTATAAAACCACATCCAAACATAATTCCAACCATTTTAACCTTACTTTAATAGGTATAAATTTCCTTTAATTTATAAAATACCATTTTACAGATCCCAATTCTTACCCTCACTTTCAATTTCCAAAATAGAGTCAACTATTTTCTAAAATCAACTTCCATATCTTATAATAAATACATCATTTGGTTTATTCACCCATTTGCTAAATAATAATAATTTTCCTTTGATTTATAACACCGTTTATAAATCCACTCTTTTATTTACAAAACATGATTTTTTTTCCTTGCAAATCTTTACTTTATTTGTGAAACATCACTGTAAAAAAATGATACAAAAAATTTGTATCAAATATTTTCTAATTTCTTTTAAAACCTTATCCTTTTTATTTAAAAGACGGATTTAATTTATGATTTAAAAATCTTTATTCCTAATTCAAATTTTCAATTTAAAAATATTTTATAAAACTACTAAGTTTTAATGTCCAAAAATCATAGTTTGATTTTAAAATAAATTAATTCTTTCCAAAATAACTTTGAAACCCTTACCAAAATTTATCGCTATTTTATGGTATTTTAAAATACCAAAATATAAGGCCCAGTGCTACTAAAGAACTAAATAAACAAAATAGTGTCCATGTCATCAATATAGCATTCAAAAAATAATATATCACCATATATATGAAAATAAAATCAACAGTGTGAGGAATCCTGTTGGATCCCTCCAACCTGCCCCTTGCATCAAATATAGTATATAATCATAAAAATATAAATCAACCGCTTCGAGGTGGGATTCGTATAGAAATGGTCATATGCTCTTACGTAGGAACGTAATTAGGTCTCATCCACTTCAATAGGCGGGAATATATCCAAACCAACTAATAAATACAGTAATTCATTGAAGCAATGATTCAACAATGTTTATCAACTATATATCATACTAGCAATCCAAAAAGGTTAGTTTAACTCACATTGATTTTAATAGTCATCAAAACATTCCATTTTGAATTAAAATTGAACAAATGTCCAATTTTAATCCAAAATTTCAACTAGCTTTGGATTCATTTAATCCAATCCCATAGCGTAGCCTTTCTCGATATGATCACAACACAACTTGCCGCACTCGAAACGGACCTAATACGAACAAGTTATGAATTTATGAGCATTCGATAATAAAAATAAAATTAAGTTAATTATAAAATTTAACCTTTCTTTGTAAACTTTTGTTTCTTTCCCAGGCTTCCTATCCCGTGTGCTTTGAATTCTTTTTATTTTTTATTTTTTTGAATCGCGTACGCTAATCGCGCTCGGTCACCACCGCCTTGTCACCAAACTCGCCCAGACCCCCCAACTGCACCGTCTTGACCGACGCTTGCTCTCCTCTACGCGCGTGCATATCTATGACAAACGAAACCGTGAAATCTGTGAACTGCAAACAAACGGAGGCAGTTCTAGGCCACCACGCGACACCAAACGACGATCCATCCATACGCTAGCTTTGTATCGTTGCGCTCTACATTTCTATAGTTATAGTCGTTGGTTAAATTTGCTCCTAGCGGCTCCGATCAGTAATGGCCGTCGGATAAAAGTTTAGAAATAGTGGCTAAAATCTCATTTAGGGTTAGGTTTATAAAATGAATGAAGTTGAGGGCTATTTATAGAAAATATTGCGTGGCACTATTCATTCATTAAAATTTCGAACTCCAAAAGAAGCGTGCTGCCTGGCGTTCCCCTATTCTGAACACAATGAAATATACATCGAAAGCTAATTCCACCATATACAAAAGATAAGTTTTCAAAATCGAATTATTTTAATTAAATTACTTCAATTTCTATGCATTTCGAACTTGCACGATCAAATGGTACGTCCAATCACCACTAGATTCGACATCATGCTATAATTTACTATTACGGATCCAATGAACCTGGTTTCGTCGAAATTTGAGATAGTGTCCAAAATGGCTATTTTTACACGCTAATTAAAACAAGTAATTTCCAATTTCTTTTTAACCACTTTTATTCCAATTTAAAAGTTCACTAACTTCATTCTAATTTAAATAAAATTTAAATCGACTTTGAAATCTTTTTTATTCATTTCAAATTCAAGATTCCATTTATTTAAACAATTTCCAATATTAAATTACATAATTTAATTATCAAATAGATAGTTATATTAGAAATCCATGTTATTTAACTTATAAAAAATGACTTTTCAATATTTGAAATCAATTAAATATTCCAAATTTGATTGATTGAAATTCTGGGTCGTTACATCTAGTGACAATATTTTTATTACAAATTTAAGCATTTTTCTTGATATGATATTCGGTAGTGGTTCTTCTTTTACCCACTTGGTAAAATAACCAATGCTATGTTTGAAACAAAAATAGTACAAACATCTAGAAGATTAAGTAGTGAATAAAAGTGAAGAAATACAATAGAAAATGAGCAAGAAAGAGCGCACAACAGTTTATAGTGGTTCGACAAATCAAGGCCTACGTCCACTTAATGATTTTACTGCTTATATTCTAACTTGAAGGCATAATTTCTTATGGGTCGGTATAATTCTGATAGTGATTACAAGAAATAAGAGTAAGAAGTATAAAAGGGAAAATGTCCTTAAAAATGAGGCATACCCTCATGTTTATAGAGATAAGGAGCCTAATATCTTGACTAGAAGGTCTCTACTTCATTTTCTACGTCGTAGACTGATTCTATAAGAAAATAGGGCGTTACCTCAACAATTTACGAGTTGGTACGACTCCAAGGGTTTGGGTCAGTACCGACCAGGAAGGTTGCCAATCTAGTCATCTTAAACTCTTTGCTTTGGCTCGTCTTATGGTTAGCTTCGTAATGCCGTAGTTGTTTGCACCAATATTAGCTTGTTTCTGAGTCCAACTGATGGATCCATGGAAGAACATAGTTGCTAATTCAGGTGTTCGTGGAGATCGATAGAGAATTGCATTGGTTTAGTGGGACAACCTTGGTATAGGCTTTTAGCATCATGTAGGGAACATAGG
The DNA here is from genome assembly GCA_030765085.1 of Allium cepa. Taxonomy (NCBI): domain Eukaryota; kingdom Viridiplantae; phylum Streptophyta; class Magnoliopsida; order Asparagales; family Amaryllidaceae; genus Allium; species Allium cepa. Next base: position 828,129,613 of record CM060941.1, on the reverse strand, counting down.
CAGAATATTGACTCCCATGGATGAAGGAAGTTAGGTCGGTACCGACCCAGGGGTTGGATCGGTATCCACCTACCGCTTAGGTGGGTTTTTGGTCCTTTTGGCTTAGGTTGGCTTTACTTTGGGTTTGTGACTCCGTTTGTGTTCATTTTCTAGAATCTTGGGCTATCTCTTTGGACTTTCTACCTCGATAACTCTAAGTTCAACTCGTCCAATCTGTCTGAATTTTTCCTGGTCAAAAAGCCGAATAACACTTGCCCCCAAAGTACATCTCCTTTCAAACATGATGTGCATTGGATCGAGACAAGTCAGAATTGCTATGAAGGACTCCACTCCGTGCTTCGAATGGTCATTATCCTTCATGTGAATCGATTCTGTAACAAGTTGTATCTATAGTCATTTGTTGTGATGCTCTACCAGCATCTGAGATTATAAATCTAAATCATACTCTCATGATCTTTCATTTCAAGCTTGATAATTTCAAATTAACTTTTTCCATGGATTATTCAGGTTCAAATCTGATTCCTTATGACTCTAGTCGTTCATGATTTTTGGGATGTGCACATGCACACGTACTCACGTGCACGTTATTGAGTAGGAAAGAGTGCATATACATGGTCATATACCCACACAGATATATATATATATATATATATATAGTATTTTCCCCTTTTTTAGTATCTTAAGACTCGGTGTGGACCCTAGCTCTTGGGTCAATATCAACTTGGGACTTAAGAAATCTCCCAAGTCCTTTGACTTCGAATACCGGTCAAAGGGTTCCATTTTATTTCCCCACTTTCACTTTTCCGATCCAATGTTTCCAAGTTCTGCCATTAACAAGTTTTTGACCTTCAAGTTGAACTCGCTCCTCCATTCAAACCTATGACCGCCACCGCCTCTCTCCACCTTCACCTGACATCGCTTGCTTCGCCTTGATTAGACTCAATCCACCAACCTAAACATACAGCTCCACTTTGCTCTCAGTCAGATCCAAGATCTAAGCCCGAACCGCGGTAGGTAGGTGATTGCTTGAATCTCGTTTGAATGGGATTGGACATGGCGTGGATGGGTACATATTGATGGGCGTGATTTAGGATTGGAGAAGACAGAGAGGGAAGGTGAAAATCCACTAAGTAGTTGGGTTGGTATCACTCCAACACTTAGGTGAATTTCACAAACTCCAAGTTCACAAGCAAACTTCACCTTATGGATTTTTGTCAAATTCTTACTTCTTCCCAAAGCGTTTCCAAAGTGAGCCCGATAACATGAAACTCATCGAGATGGTCAGTGATGTCATCAACTTCGAGTGATATTCATGAGTTAAAAACAAACAGTTAAATAATATCGAAAATTTGAATTGCACGATATTGCATATCACCGCACTAGGATTCACTTTAGCATGAGGGATACAACTTATAATTAATCTAACATTGATTATCTGTCAAGTTTTTTTTTATAGAATTGGATCAGAGATGTTCTAAATGTTTTGCTGCATAAGCCATAGGTACATCCACTTCCAAATACATTGAATCTAAGGCCGAGTTGAGTTCAACTACTACTCCAATGCATAACAAACTCCGATAGAGCATGCACAACAGGTAGAAAATCTACAGATGGAACAACAAGTTCTGCAGAATTCAATAGAGCCGGTAGATGGGTTAGAAGTAGATCTCGCATCTGGCACCCTCGAGGGTGCCATAATTTTAAATGATCTCGTTGACTCTGTTGCCTCCAAAATCGATGAAGGATCTCTTCGAAGAATATGCAACAAGCATGGAATTCCATTCGATGACGTCTTGGTCCTATTTCACAATCAAAGAGCTTAGAATCCCCTAGAGGGTTATATTGCCTGCAACAGATAGACGTGCTTGTGGTTTGTGTCCCACATTTCAACCAGTTCATCTATCGAGTTCTATATTTCATGAGGCTAGCTCCAACACAGTTGAATCCTAATAGTTATTATTCCTTCCTTCTCATAACATACCTTGTTTTCATTGAACATTTACGCCAAGAGCCGAAAGATGAAGAAATTCGATACATATACAGATTCAAGAGCCGAAGAGAATGTATGTCTTTATCCTTGTTGGAACTAGCCAAGGGTTGTAGAGTAATCATCGTCACATGGAACAAGTTGAGCTATTTCAAGAATGAGTTGTTCTATATTCGTTGTCCGCCTAGATTTGCAAGTAGATGGCCATTTGGACATAATTCCCATTCCATGTGCATTATATGAATTTGCCTTATAATCCCTAAACTGAACTCATATCTTGTTTTTCTGTCCAGATGTTCCGATGAGACCCAATAGCATGACACTTTCATACATTGCTAATATTCTTATGGCCATTATGGTAGAAGATTGAGATATCAGAACCCTTCTATCAGATGAGAATCTTCTTGCTCACGGAGAGCATAGTACTAGTATAGTCCAAGTGGTTGCCAGTGACGACGACGATGATAATGCCGACGATGATCACATCTCATCCAGAGGAGGCAATATCGATCCATATGTACCTCTATTCCCAAGTCCCAGGGCTGGAGTTGAAGAAAATGTTGAGCATGTACAAGAGCATACCGAGGAAGGCGAGATTATAGGGGAGAACGACAAAGCTGGTTATGATGACATTGATGTAGGCTACGAATCTCAGACCGAACAACCCAAAAATGTCCATTAGTCTTCCCCAAAAAAGAGACTTATTGTGAAGATTTCCATGACACAAACTCCAACATAGCCTCCACCAATCATAACTACAGAAAAGACACTTTCTCTTCCATCAACAGGCACATTTGCTGGCTTAGGACCAATTCATACCGAGTTTGGCTCCTTCAATGTCGGTAACATTAGTCTTAAGCGAATTGATCCCCCTATTTGCTTCGATTAGGACATCATCCCGACCAGTGTGGGAGAGATTACTCCCATGAGAAAACCTCTTGTACATGGTCCATCGGGGGGACATTAAGATACTCATGCACATGCGAACTTCACATCACTTGCACTTGACTTGTGTCCTTGTTCATTGAATCTAACTTCTTCTCATTTTCTTCACGGGATCCATGGAGAAGAGAAAATATATACTCCAATCTGTAGAGTATAATACAACTTGATAGCGGAAATGCTATCCAACTGCTTACCATCATGGAGGCGGTCAAGACTGAGATTCCAGCCATCGATCCGATCGTTATAGAGGTAGTCATGATAGAGGTAACTAGGAAAGAGATAGTCGTACTAGAGATTATCCATCATGTGACTCTGGCTCTAAGTATCGCCCTAGGTCCAGTTCTCCTCCTTCAAAGGACTTGGATAAGCATTCAGATCGTCATGATAACATCCCACCAGGTGACACATCTCACGCTCATCCTCCAGCTTATGTTCCTGCTCAGCAGTTAACTTCAGTCCATCACAGTTGATCTTCTGACCGCGGGTACCAAAAGAGTGGTTCTGATCAGACTTCGCATCACAGACCTAGAAAACAAATTGCTGAAGCTCCGGTCATCTCTATGGAGCAAAAACTTGCCATTGATGCTCCAATGGTTAAGCTAAAGGAACATCTCCTAAATATTTTCTTTGATGTACTCAAGTTCATGCCTAACTTAAATAAAATTCCATTAGAATCTAAGAGATGACCATTGCTTGGTGAATGATGTTCATAATCAATACAATGAATGTTCACTAATAGCTAAAAAATCTCTAAGATCTTAAGGTAAAGGCAGTTGAAAATCAAAAATCAAAAACTCATCGAGGCCGACAATAAAAGAATCACAGCTCATCTTGATGTTGAGGTTGAAAAACTAAGGAAATATCAAGCCGAAGTTGAGAAGAAGGTCATGGATGCCATCAAGGCACTAGAAGATGTAAGGACCAGGCATCAGGATGAGATAGAGAAAGTGTTCCATCGAAACCATCATTTGGTGTTAGAGAGATGCTGCGAACATGAGCGTGGCTGAATTGAAGACCAAGCTTGATCCCAAAATAAAGAAAAAGGATGAGGTGCTCCAACAAGCTCAGTATTAATGCGATGAGCTGCTCAATGCTAAATAAGAAAGGGACAAGATGGTTGAACGTGCTAGGGTCGTAGATGCACTTGTCAAGTGGGATGTTGAGGCCCTAGAGCAGAGGATGGTGAAGAGGTTTGAATTAGGGCCCATCAAATGTAGCACCAAGGTTCTCAAGTTCCACAACCTAGAATGGCATGGTGATGATTATCCCAACGTTTTGGGCCTGGCTTGGGAACAGATTGTCTCGGAAGATAAAGCATTCTTGAAAGGTGGCGAGGTGGACCTTGCTTAGTTGGAGAAGGAGGTATTGATTGACGATTAGTCCGATGTGATGAGTAAGGGTAAGCTTATTCTTAATCCAGAGCGAATCGTCACTGTACAGTAAGAGTTAGACAAAGGCTCGAGATCAAAACCACTGCCAACAAAACACCTAGTCCCAAGCTGCTTTAGATTCATCCTCTAATATTGGGTATGATCTGGAGAATCCCCAAATGCATAAGCCTACCATCCTTTCTCCTATCCCAGAGGGAAATTCTGGTGGAACTCTGGCCCATACAGAACCCCAAACAGAAGAAGGTATCCCAATGACTTCCCCTGTGTTTCAGAGGGTTGACATGTCGTCGATCAACGTCACTAATCTATCTTTTTATGTTTCTTAAGTTTCAGGTCAACCCCAAATCATCCTACTTTCGAATAAGAACTCTCAGTCAGGATAACAAGTGCTTGCAACTAAATCAGTAACCATTAGGGCTTTAACAAAAATTCCAACCACTTGGTTGAAGAGACTCCCAGCCTTGATGAGCAAATAATTGATGCTTTAATGATGAGGGGACTAGTGGAACCCAGGGTGCTCAAACCGATGATTATGTCATGACTATTGGGGTTTTTGAGCCCCTATCGGATCACACCATGAGTACACTCAAGCAAGAACGCCTCCAAGACATAGAAATCGAACTAAAGACGATATAGAGCATCTCCCTTCCTTTATCCTAGCTCTCCCTAGCCAAACCATCTTCACTTTGGTCTATATTCCTCCACTTGGAAACCTCAGAGCACACTTATGTGATCTTTGCAAAGCACTTTAGTCTCCCTTCCTCGGTTTGGGAACAATCGTGGTGAATCTATCATCCTACCACTTAGCTCGCCTCCAAAAGGCAAAGGAAATGGATGAAGAGGAGGTAAATGGTAGGGTGAAAGCTCAAGTGACGTATCTCCCAACACCAAGAAGAGGAAGCATAAGTCGAAGAAGTAGTTGTTAGTTTACTTGGTGTAGATAGACCCACTTTTAGTCTATAATAATAGCAGTAGTCTATTTTGGTTGGCTTTATGTGGGTTCAGCCCTCGCTTTTGCCTTTTGTTTTAGGCGCAAATAAGACTTGTACTTAGCTTTCCAAGTTTCAATTTAATTTTTAATAACAAAGAAATTTTATTTCATCAAATCTTTGTGTGAATTCGCCTAAGTTGTTTTAGAAATGCACTTTTCATTCAATGTACCTATGATCCATTCTTTTAGTGGTTATTATCCGATTAAATCCTTAGCCCATTATGTAATTTAGTAGCCTTTCGTCATTTTTGTGAACGTAAGTAATTGTTAAAGTGCCAAACTCTGGGGATTAGTTAGTTTTACCACTTAGAACAGTGGTCCGGGTATCCTTTTGAGATAACGGTATCCGACTACAACGAACTTTGGACATTAGTTTAAATTAACAACTTAATAAGATAGTTGTATATCCTTATCCAGGATGTTAACTTTCAATTGCGCCTAACTCTGAGCATCGATTCAAAGCTCATAGGTAAGATCCCATCTTATGCCTGGTATGGACTTTGATTTTGTTTACTCTAGGAAAAATGATAAGGATTGGATAGTCATATCACATCTATTTTGGTTTATACTTCTGCCTCCACATCAAGCACAATAGTTAACGAATAAACGGTCATGTCACATTCAATTTAAATTTATACTCCTGCCTCCACATCAAGGGCAAGCGTTAGCATAGGGATGGTCATGTCACATCCATTTTGGGTTTATGCTCCTACTCCCACATCAAGGGCAAGAGCTAGCATGTAGAAGGTTGGGTTACATCCATTTAGTTTATACTCCAGCCCCCAATTCAAGGATAAGAGTTGGCTGATGGACGGTCGGGTCACGCTCATTTACTTTATGCTTCTGCCCTTAATCCGAGGACGAGAGTAAGCTGATATCAATCTCTAGATATAAAGAAGAACTTTGAGGGTCAGATTATGTACCATGGAAGTTTGATTGGCACCTATCTCCTGGTACCTAAACACCTGCATTATTCGCATGAAGATTCATTCCAATCGGTCTAGTCATACCTCTCAAGCAATGTAAAGATAGATTTGGGAAACCATTTATTGAAAATAGGAAATGACAGATTCTATCTTTCTTACATGGCTTCATTCAATTATGCACAAAATTTATTTCTAGGTGAAATAACATCGTAAATGCTCGCTATACCGCATGCTCGGGAGTGAGATTCTATCAACTGCTGCAAGCCTAAAAGTGCCATCTCCAAGCTTTTTTCTACCGCATATGGATTATCCTATGTTTGGGCCCAAATTTCTAGGGACCAAGGAAGATTCTTTTGAGTACCAACTTGCCGATGTCAGAGGTCTGATTCTCGACCTTGGTGTTGTAATACCAGGAGACTCGATTATGGTGCGAACTGCTTTCAAGTCAGCTTCGTCTCGTTCCTCATTGATCATTGTTAGTCCTTGAGATGATGGTTTTGATGACAACCTTAGAATATATTATAAAATATAAATACTAACAGTAAAAGTTTAGATATATATGTATATGCAGGACTTAACCATGCAGGTACCAAGAATGAAGACTGTACAATATAGGGATTCAAGATATCAAGATTGAAGACTGATGAGTATCAAGATTATCAAGAGTTCAAGTAATTTTTCTTTTAATTTAATTAGAAATTTTGTTAAAACTCGTAGAAAAGCATTGGCATCCTAAAATCCAATTTATTCATAGAATAGAATCCACTTCGAGCCTGTTAAAGGGATGGAACCCTAAGTAGGATGGAACCTACGAAAAATCTAGTGGAACATTGTTTTGTATCCGCTAATTTTTATTCAAACTGATTTTCACAAAATTATATCTTATTTTCAAAATGTTTTCAAAACCTTCCTTTTAAAAAGCATCAAAAACATCTATCCTGATTTCAAATACTTTTAGCCTCAAAATAATCTTTAATTTCAAAATCAAATTATTCGTAGTTTTAACTATCTTTAATAATAATATATTTAAATTTTAAATATTTATACTTAGATTTAAATATAAAATTATAGTAAAATTTGTATATTTTATTCTATATATTTACTTATGTATTTTAACTATAGACAAGTATATTTATAAAGTTTAAAATAGTTTTAATATAAAATAGAAGTTATTTTCAAAGAAAAACAAATCACCAAAAATTCCTTTGGGATGTCGACATGCTCAACCTACCCATGTCAACATAGTGTCAGTTGGTTTCAAAATTTAAATTTCAAAAGAAGTGTATATTCGTCATATCTCTTCACGAATGGACATGACTGTTGTTCTTCTATAAATAGGGGATGTTTTCAACGAATTTATATACAGATTTTCTGGTTTTTCACTCTTCTTCTTCTTCCACATTTCTTATACGTATTCTTACCATTACTCTGCTGAAATCAACGTTGAATCTAACTAGATTCTCTATCGCTATCTCAACAAGATCCTCAGTGCTATTCCGAGTTATAGGCTTCTTTGTAATCAATTAAACGAGAAAAGGTGTGATTGTGGCTTGGAAATCAATCAAGCGAGATTATGTGTTATTGTAGCCTTGGAAATCATTTGGGTGAACTTGTTGCCCGGGAAAGCAAGTATCTCTACCCAGAGGATTGTGAATCTGGAGGGTGTACCTCGTTGCCTTGAAATCGAGGGTGTAATTGTAAAGATTGTTTTTGAAAGGAAATCCGTACTTGTGTGCGGGACTGGATGTAGGGTAACTCCGAACCAATATAAAATCCGGTGTGTTCTTTCCTTTACTGCTTTTACTTTATATTTGCATCTGTGTTTGATTCTGTGATCATATCTGTGTCTGAATATTGCATACATTTGTGTTCAAATTAACAAAAACTCAAAAAGATTTAACAATTCTCTAAAACACTATTCACCCCCCTCTAGTGTTTATCCTTAGCCTTAAGATCCTTAATCCGTATTTCTCACATTTGGTATCAGAGCAAGGTTTTCAAAGTTTCAAAATCTATTTTTGAAAAAGTTTTCAAAATGCCTACCAAGACTGGCATTGTTACTAACACTAGTATCCCTGTCACTAGTTCATTTGTAGAAGGTCAGTCTACTATCAGACCACCACTTTTTAATGGCAGTAATTATGCATAATGGGCATGTAGGATGAAAATATATTTACAGTCTGTAGGATTAGATACTTGAATATCACACAAACTGAATATTATGAACCCACAACTGATTTTGCACAGTGAACCGCTGAGCAAAAGACTGTTGCACAAAATAATTCTAAAGCAATGAATGTTCTGTTTTGTTCACTTGATAGGAATGAATTTAATAGAGTGTCAGTTTGTAAGTCTGCATATGAAATCTGGAAAACTTTGCAAGTGACTCAAGAGGGAACAAGCAAAGTTAAATAGACCAAAATTTCGATGCTCACAAATCAGTTTCAATTATTTAAAATGAATTCTAATGAGTCTATTTCAGATATGTATGGTAGATTTCAGGATATTGTGCATTCTCTAATATCCTTGGGAAAGGAATTTTCGAAAGAAGATCAAGTTAGAAAAATTCTAAATTCTCTTACTCCAAAATAGGATCAAAAGACACTTGCGATCGAAGAGGCAAATGACATCAGTACTTTAGAAGAATTAATTAGAAATCTAATGTCGTTTGAAGTTCAAATGATCGGGTATAAGAGAAAGCAAAGCATCTGAAAAGAAATCAATGGATTTAATGCATTAACTGATGGATCAGACTGAAACAGCGATAATGATGAAGAGATAGCCTTTATGACCAAGAATTTTTGGAAATTTTTGAAATACAGAAATATGAGTAATCTGAAGAGATATAACGATAAGAACTCTAGAAATCAGAATGTAGTGCCAAACAATGTCAAATGTTTCAGCTGTGATGAACCAGGGCATATCAAAAGAGACTGTCCGTATCCAAATAGGCAAAATCCTCCTATAAACAATGATTCAGTAAAGAAACGGAAGAGTGCATTTACTGCTACTCTAGATGACTCAGACTCGTCCTCAAGCGATGATGATCAGAAGACAGATAATTCAAATTTGTGTTTTACGGCAGTTCACGATTCCAACGAATTCAGAGAAACGGAATCAGAAAAGGTACACATTTACAATACAATTGGTTGAAATTACATGCTTAGAATTAGATGCTTAATTGCTTGATTGATTGATTCTGAATTGGTGTGTTATTTGAATTTTAAATTTTTTTACTATTATTTTATTATTTTTATTTTTATTTTTATTAGTATAATAATATATTATTGAAAATATTATAATTCTAATAATATTCCATATATATAGACATTAAAAATAATAAGCATATATATATTAGATTACTTAGGAAAAAATAAATCATAGAAATTCATAGGCACATGTCGACATGGTTCCTCCATGATGTCGACATGGGTACCAGAATTTGAAATTCAAAATTTGAATTTAAATGGTTGAATTTCCCTCCATCTTTTCACTTCATTCAATTCTCTGAAAAGGCATCTTTTGACAAGAGAACATGTCCTTTGAGAATCTATTTATTCACTATTTTTTATCATATTTTTTCACTCTCATTTCCAAATTCAAACTCTCTCTTCAAAACTTCAAGCTCTCTACTCTATACTTTAATGGCTTCTTCAAGCAACCCCTCCACTATGAGAATTTCCAGAAAGATAAAAGAGCAACTCTTCAATGATCCGGAGGCAATTAAGGCATATATCAATTATGCTAACTATGCAAAAGTCCATCCCGAAAAGTTTGCTATCTTTCAAGATTTTTCTTCTTATGAAATTGATTATCTTTTTGCATACAATCAAATTCTTAATCTTATTGATGCTTCTCAAAATGATTTTGTTTGCTATCCAAACCTTGTCAAAATTTTCTATGCAAATTTAAACCGTGGATTTTATAATGGAAATGAGGATGAAATTTGAAGTAGTGTCAAAGGCACTAGAATTGTTTTGAATTCTGATCTTTTGGACACCATTCTCAATTGCAAGAGTACGGGAATGGATCTTTCTAATTTTAAAATCAATGAAAATGATCGTGAGACATTTCATCACATTTTCGAAGGGAACGATAATTTTGAATTCAAAAATCGAAATTTTCGACCAAAATCAAAAATTGTCAATCTTCTTTTACAACATACTTTGACCCCAAGATCGGGGAATTTTAATAATCCTACTTCAAAAGTTTGCAAAGCACTTTTTTCTATTTTTGGAAACTATGACATCAATTGGGCGCAAGTTATTTTGGATGAACTTCGTCCTAAAAATCTTGAAATGGGTGAGAATACTTTGTACCATGGAATTTATCTCACGCGGATTTTTAACTATTTTGGAGTGGATTTCAAAGGAGAAGAATTTGTTTCTAGAAAAGTTTTCAATCGTTTCAACATTTTGCTTATGAAAATTCCATTTTTTTTCAACCTTATGAGACTCTTGCCGAAAAGGAAGAGCGTTTGGCTCATGAGGAGATGGAAGAAGAGGAAGAGGAAGAAGAAGAAGGGGATGAAATGAAATTGAAGAAGAAGAAGAAGGTGAAACTTCTTTGGAAAGCATCGACTATCCACTTAATCCATCCAACAAAACCCTTCTCAAAAACCAAAAGACTATTGTTGAGAATCAATGGATTCTTAAATGATCCGTTAGTAAGAAGTTGGACAAAATTTCATCCGAGATGAACAAGTTTATTTCCAAAGTCAGCAAGAAACTTGGATTATCTTCATCATCATCATCATCCTCTAACTAGTTCTACCTTTTCGTATCTCGTTGTATTTGTTTTAGTTTATTTTGATTTGAATGTTCATGTAGTTCTTTATGATTAATCGTTGTATCGTCTTAGTATGAAATGGAATGGAATTTCTTTTCTGTTATCTAGCTTATCTTATCTCCAGAATAAATGTTAGTATATTATATAAATAAATATATATACACAATTATTCATAAAATCAAAATAAGTCATAAAAATTCACTGCCCTATGTCAACATACCCCCTATAACCATATCGACATGTACTGGTCAGAAATGACACTTCTTTTTGAATTTGAAATTTGAATAACTACCATATGTCTATTCATTTCAAACAAATTTCTACACCTATAAATACCTATTTCTTCCAAAATTCATTACTGAATATTATTTCTTATCTACTCTATCTCTCATTCTTCTCACAAATCCAAATATGGCTAATCCAATTCATAATTTATCCGAGAATCTTGAAGAAACTCTTAATTCGTTCAAGAATATTCTCTCGTTCATTCTTCGTAACCAGCGACACTTAGAATTGAGTCAAATGCAGATGATCAAGAAGAAAGAAAGGCATTTCGATGCAATACGATGGATGATTTCCTCCCCGCAGAAGGATGATAACGAAGCACATCCTCCAGTCTCTCTCACCAATGACAATGAAAATTGGGATGCTATTGAAGCAGACCCTATTTTTGAAGAAGAAGGATGGCGAAAGTTCCTCGTAACGTTTAATTTTATTGCTTTGTTTGAATTGTTTGCTTTGATTGATTTGATTTCATTTACTTTAATTTGGTTTGATATGGGTTGATATTTAGTGTGGATTGATGATTGTACAAAACATGTATAAATATACATTTGATTCTTGTTTGATTATCAAGTCTATCTGTTTAAATTATCTATAATATATCTATTATATACTCCATTGTATAGTTTATTAATGCAGGTATTTTAGTCCAAGAATAAGGGGGAGTGATATAGTTTTTGTTGATATATTTGGAGTTAGTTTTTGTTGATGACAAAGGGGGAGAAATATAAAATAGAGTAGTTAGGCATAGATTAAAGGGGAGTTATTAGGATAGAAGTAATATTTTATAAAAAAGGTTGTCATCATCGAAAGGGGGGATTGTTAGTCTTTGAGATGATGGTTTTAACGACAACAACCTTAGAATAGATTATAAAATATAAATACTAACAGTAAAAGTTTAGATATATATGTGCATGCAGGATTTAACCATGCAGGTACCAAGAATGAAGACTGTACAGTATAGAGATTCAAGATATCAAGATTGAAGACTCATGAGTATCAAGATTATCAAGAGTTCAAGTAATTTTTCTTAATTTAATTAGAAATTTTGTTAAAACTCCTAGAAAAACACTGGCATCTTAAAATCCAATTTATTTGTGGAATGGAATCCACTTCGAGCTTGTTAAAGGGATGGAACCCTAAGTAGGATGGAACCTACGAAAAATCTAGTGGAACATTGTTTTGTATCCGCTAATTTTTATTCAAAATGATTTCAAAAAATTATATCTTGTTTTAAAAATGTTTTCAAAACATTCCTTTTAAAAAGCATCAAAAACATCTATCCTGATTTCAAATACTTTTAGCCTCAAAATAATCTTTAATTTCAAAATCAAATTATCCGTAGTTTTAACTATCTTTAATAATAATATATTTAATTTTTAAATATTTACACTTAGATTTAAATATAAAATTATAGTAAAATTTGTATATTTTATTCTATATATTTACTTATGTATTTTAACCACAGACAAGTATATTTATAAAGTTTAAAATAGTTTTAATATAAAATAGAAGTTATTTTCAAAGAAAAACAAATCACCAAAAATTCCTTTGGGATGTCGACATGCTCAACCTACCCATGTCGACATAGTGTCAACTGGTTTCAAAATTTAAATTTCAAAAGAAGTGTCTATTTGTCATATCTCTTCACGAATGGACATGGCTGTTGTTCTTCTATAAATAGGTGATGTTTTCAACGAATTTATATATAGATTTTCTGGTTTTTCACTCCTCTTCTTCTTCCACATTTCTTATAGATATTCCTACCATTACTCTGCCGAAATCAACATTGAATCTAACCAGATTCTCTCTGGTTTGATTCTCTATCACTGTCTCAACAAGATCCTCAGTGCTATTCGAAGTTATAGGCTTCTTTGTAATCAATTAAACGAGAAAAGGTGTGATTGTGGCCTTGGAAATCAATCAAGCGAGATAAGGTGTGATTGTAGCCTTGGAAATCAATTGGGTGAACTTGTTGCTTGGGAAATCAAGTATCTCTACCCAGAGGATTGTGAATCTGGAGGGTGTACCTCGTTACCTTGAAATCGAGGGTGTAATTGTAAAGATTGTTTTTGAAAGGAAATCCGTACTTGTGTGCGGGACTGGATATAGGGTAACTCCGAACCAGTATAAAATCCAGTGTGTTCTTTCCTTACTGCTTTTACTTTATATTTGCATCTGTGTTTGATTCTGTGATCATATCTGTATCTGAATATTGCATACATTTGTGTTCAAATTAACAAAAACTCAAAAAGATTTAACAATTCTCTAAAACACTATTCACCCCCTCTAGTGTTTATCCTTAGCCTTAAGATCCTTAATCCGCATTTCTCACAATCATGTCAAGGGATCTAGAAGGGGTTGCTCATTCATTTTTGAGTTGTAATGAATTACTCGATGATAAGGTATTTCCAGTTCAGCTGAAATTATAGCCTCTGATCTGTAGGCTAAGGTGAATGGAGAATGACCGGTCACTGACTTATGGGTCGTTCGATAAGCCTATTGTACCAATGGAATTCATTGACAGACTTGCCCTTAGCCATTTCCAATCTCTTTTTAAGAATGGACTTGATAATCTTGTTCATAGCATCAACTTGTCCATTCACCTGGGTTGTGCCAATACATCAAATCTTTTCTTTATGCAATGTCGGGAAATACTTGAACTCAGCGCTGTCGACTTAGGTTTCGTTATCGATAACGATCGCCTGTGGAACCCAAAAACGATAGATAATATTCTCGACTACAAATTCGATCACTTTCTTCTTGGTAATTGTAGTTGATGGATTAACCTCAGCCCATTTAGTGAAGTAATCGACCGCGATGATGGTGTATTTCGGACCACCTTCATATATCGGCAGCACATCAATAATATCAATTCCCCAAACTGTAAACAGCCAAGGATTGACCATTTAAGTAATCTTTATCGACGGAGCTCTTGGAATCTTAGCAAATCTCTAGCACTTTTACCATTCTCTAGTTTAATCAGTTGCATCTCGATCGACAATTGGCTAGAAGTACCCATAGCGGAGAATCTTCTTGGCCAGGGTTTGCCCCCTAACGTGGTCGCTACAGGCCCCTTCATGTACTTCTCTCAGGACTTGTTTGGCCTCGTCATAAGCAACACACCAAATCATAGGGACAGAAAAACCCTTCATGTATAGCAATCCTTCATGTACGACATATCTCAGAGCTTGGCGAAGGAGTGTCCATCGCTCATTCCTCCTGTCGGGAAGGATTCCTCTTTGAAAGTAGTCTTTTATCGAAGTCATCCATGACTCTCTTTTAGGTTCAGCTTCCATCCAATCAACATCCATTTGGTCGATGCTCAGTGCTGACAATATTTCCACTAGAACCACGCCTATGAGCCGCGCATCCCCAAAACTGGCCAGCTTGCCAATGAATTGGCCTTTGAAATTTCCTCTCGGGGAATATGCATTATCATGTAAGACTCAATACCACTAAGCTGCTCAAGGACTCGGTTTAGATAAAGGGCTAGCCTTGCTTCTTTTGCTCGAAACTCTTTTTGCACTTGTCACCCCACTAGCCAAGAATCACAAAAATTATGTAAAGTCTTTATTCATAGTTCTTTGGCAATCTTGAGTCTCGCAATCAAAGCTTTGTACTTCGCTTCTTTGTTTGTTGCAGGAAAATCAAGTCTTAAGGCATAACAGATTGTACGTTCCTCGGGAGTGACAAATACATCTCCAGCACCGGAATAGCGTTCATTTGATGCACCATCCGTGTACATCTTCCATCTAGCATTTTTTTCACCACTGCTCTTTGGAGTATTGTCTCGTGCGGTGAATTCAGCTATGAAATCCGCCAAAATTTAACCCTGGATCACTACACTATTATAAGCTATTAACAACGGGTAAAAACCGTTGTTAAGTCCAAAAGCAACAGGTAAAAACCGTCTTCAACACAGGAGTGGTTGAATTTAGCGACGGGAGGAAACCGTTGCTTTATGTCCAAAAGGCAACGGGTATAAACCGTTGCAAATTGGGACAAAGGCAACTGGTATAAACCGTTGCAAATTGGGACAAAGGCAACGAATATAAACCGTTGCAAATTGGCCAAAGGCAACGGGTATAAACCGATGCTTTATGGACAATAGGCAACGGGTATAAGCCGTTGCTTAATGTACAAAAGGCAACGGTTATGAACCGTTGCTTAATGGGCAAAAACTCAACGGATATAAACCGTTGCTTTCTGTCCAAAAAGCAACGGGTGCAAGCGTTGCTTTATGGCCAAAAAATGGTTAAAAACCGTTGCTTTATGCCCAAAGTCACACATAAAGCAACGGTTAACATCCGTTGCACATAGTGTTTGCTCCTGCTCCTGCTCCTACAAAATCACATCTGTAACTCACTACTGCGTTACACGCATATCTCAGTATATATACCAGAATATCAATATATATCAAAATATGCCAGAATATCAAAATATTGGTACACAAGCACTATAAACATATCGCACATATACCATACATATAAAATTATCAAACTTATAATTACACTCACTGTTTTGCAAACAGAATGCTACCGTGCCGGAATATCATACTTATTACACTGCATTGTTTATTACACTACACTACAAAGATTTCATTAATTACACTACATTGTTTTGCAAGCAGTGAAGTCTACATATAATAAACACATTAAAAGGATGCTGAGCAGGTTAGCCGAAGCTGATATTTCTTTGGCTCATGCTGTGGTGCATACAGTATTCTATCCAATTCCTGCGCAAAGTAAAAACAGGTTTTAAACTCAAATCATACAGCGAATGCGGCGAGTGTTTCTGCTGGTAATCCAACATTGATTAAACGAGTTAATTATATGCATTCTAACTGTTATAACTTTTAAATCAATTATATGCATACTAACAACTGTAATTCCTTTTATTGTCTGCTTCAAAACCAATCCCCTCTCAACTGCACATTCACATCACATCACAAAAACTATAACAGTCTTCTTCTGACTGCTCCGCAGCCTTCAACTTCCCTTTCATCCACCATTTACATCCCCAAAAACTTACTGAAACATCAATCCTAAAGATGAAGATAATGATGGAACTCAAATGACAGCTTATATGGTAACACTCAGGGCCGGTTCTATACAATAAGTTGCCCTAGATGAGGAAATTTTTTGTTGCCTTTCACAAAACAATAATAGTAGTAATAACGTTATGAACATCAGTTCATTAATCTCACAAAAATGACAAAACACACTCAAAATACAGATAAAAACAAAAACGTAAACATTAATCCAAAGCTGTTATAGCCTTTAATTGGAACAATCAGTTAACTCTTATAGTCTTATTTACTAAAAAAATTATTTCTTTTAAGCTTTTAAGAGAGTCGGCAACCAAAATTTTGAGATATCAGTATTAGAATCGTTAATTCGTCATTACCTTTGAGCTACGGGCTATACCAGCCTTGGAATTGAAACTAAAGGCTGAAGCTAAACTGGTCCGATTGGAGTGGATGTCCGAGGAGGAGGAGCTGGACTCCAACAACATTTCCATATTTCCTATTCAAACCAATCACTACACATTTCATTTCCTCTTCAAACCAAATCACAACCATAACACTGTCATCATAATTCAACTATCCTGACCAACCTCTCTAACTCCACATTCTGCAATGAACTCCAGCATTACAAACTGCCTCCCACTTCCTATTCACCAACTCTACCACAAACCACCAGTATCAACTACTCCAACCACCAGTAAACACTCCAGTAACCACTCCAGTTCCCTACCAAACATTCCAGTCCCCTCCCCTACATCATAACCAAATTATTTTACCACCCATTAAACCCAATTAGTACGATACACACATAAATTTTTTTAGCTAATCAATTTTTAGTTTATTGGACCTCCATTCATCGTTCAGGCACATTGATCATGTTTTTTGTTTTTTGATTTTGTCCTTGAATTTTGACTTTACTTCCTAGTATTTGATAAATTGTCGATTATCTTGTAAACAAGACAGACCAGGACAAAATACACATGCATTTGCATATGCAAATTTCATATACAGCAAACAAAAGAAAATCAGCAATATATGCAAAGAACAAGTCAGAAATATCAATACCTCCGACCAAAGATATCGTATCAAACCCTTTTGATGGCTCACATAACCTCCGGCTCCAACATCCCCAAAGGTCTCGGTAAATTGTCGACATATTTTGGCAGTTAGCTCATCCGGCAATAAAATTTTGTCCAACAACACTTTTTCATATGTGGGTGGTACTAGTTTTCCATGAATTACTAATGCTGTGGAATCTCGGCATATAGTACCTGTTATATAAGCATTTATGGAGTGAATATATGGAATCACATTTACAGAACTAACAAGCTCCCAAACATTTAAGACCATTGTGCAGAGCTACACAAGTCCTAGACCCATTGTGTATGCAATATTCGATCTTTAAAATCATGCAAGATTGGAATGGAAGGTGTAAACTTTTATGATCTTTCTATATCCTTTTTTGTTTTGGAGTTTACTGATTTATTTTTGGACATAATGGCTATTGTGAGTGTCAATGAAAATTGAAACCAAAACAGATATAAGATAAAGACTACGATGAGTATAAGTATACAAACTAGATCGCTATTGACAATGAATTCCTTCTCATCTCTGTCATTCATTCGCTGTCTCAAACTCCAGCTCTACAATAGCATTTTGAACTTTTACGTGATTCTTCATCATTTCTTGCTATCTCTCACTGTTTCTCAAATCTAATCATGAACACAACCTTTTTTTAAATAACACTGTACTTTCATCCAAGCAAGAATTTAGTGAAGGTTGTGCCCACCAGAACTTATCCATGTGATCATTGTTATTGATTTGCTAAAACTACTTAAAACTGCTTAATTTGCTCTATCCTATGGTTATAGCATTATAAATATTGCTAAATATTCTCTTATATCTTATGATTATGTTAATTTGGACTTGAAAATGTCATATACACCTCTTGTGAACCTAATTATGACGTACATGTCAAACGTGAACCTTTGTTGCCTAACCTCTTTTTCTATAAAAAAAGATAATTTGGAATCTATAAATACACATGCACTAATACTCATTAATTTGTTTATATGCACAATAACAGAGAGCAGTAAACTCGGTTGAAGCACTAAAAGGCTGATTGGTCGATTAAAATAGTACCTGCTGCAATTACTTCGTCCTCGAAGTTCAGGATTTCACATCTTTGGTCGATTAACTGATTGTTCGGAGTGGCAAACTGAGAAGATGCGATTTCACTACCTACTTGACGAATATCTTGGGCTATGCTGAGAAGACGCTCTAGTTTATCATCTATATTGTCCAGCTTCATCAATATTGGCTCCACATTTCAGTCGCTGCTCATATACTCCTTGGGCCTGTTTGAGCCGTTTGCATGAAATGGCAACACTCTTAACTTGGCTAGGAGCTATATTGGTCCCAATACTTCGGCTCCTGCCCTTTACATCTTTACCAAACACTAATATAAAGACGGATTCATCACCACCACTTGTCGTTTCCTTTTCTTTTTCAATTTTGTCCTAAAAAGTAAATACATATATATGAATAATGAAAATTTAATTTAGAGGCGTTATTATTTGTTTAACTTACAAAGTAGGAAGATGTCGCATCTGACGTGCTGCCATCTTTTTTCTTATGCGTTTTCTCCCATACTTGAAGACGTGATACTTCTGTTCCCGGACTACTTGAATCGACCTGCATACAATGACCTAAAATTATATTTGGAACTAATGGTATATGCAATGTGATGCACCAATTCAATGACACATACCATTTCTTGAGTAATCATAGCGTGACTCTTACGTCCTGAATGATGACCATATTCGAGCATTGATCTATTTTGTTTGCCTCGCTTCCTTTTTTCTTTCACCTCGGGTTTTGATTCATTTCTTATGAACTCATCCCAATCATCTTGAGCAATTTTCGGTGGACAATTTCTCATTCTTTCTTCGTCAGTGATGAAATGGTCATAATGATTCTTGCGCAAATCATTCTTGTGTCTCCTAAAAGCCTCGGACATTTTTTTCATAATAAGGTCCTTTGATAGAGGATCGAGCTCATAATATTTCTGCATAACAAAAAATGCATGTAAACCATTTTTTATTTATGTATTGAAAGCATTATAAATGAATTTAAACCATCTAAGTTCATGTACACAGTTTACATTTCAAAGTATATGGATTTTTACATTTCAACATATATAGTTTCATCAGTCCCTATGAATAAAGTGATCAATCTAAATATCCTATAAATATCATAAAAGAATATATCTTGAAACAGAAACAATACATAAATATGGTCTCATATGAACCCTCGCTCATTCAGGCCTATTTTACAATCAGAAACAGAAACAGTACATAAAAAGGGTGCATATTACAATCAGATGACTATATTTTACAAACAGAAACAGTACATAAAAATGGTTATGAGATTGGAGAACTTACCTCCAATCGATTCCACACGTCTTCCTTGTAATTTGGCGGAACTTTTTTCCAACTTGGATATGAGATTGGCACATGATTTCTCACTAGTTTACCAATCTTCGTAGCGACCTTTGAACCATTTTTTTCGACCGGAGAACCGTAGTTGTCTATATCAATTTTCTCCCGTTTTAAAGTGGATGATTGTGAAGTTGTATCATTTGACGGTGGTGTGGCATCTTGTGACATTATGTCCTGCAAAGTCTAAAATCCTAAAATAATCCCAACAACATTATAACGTACATTTCTTCCCCTTCCAACCCATCCATGTGATGCCCGATTGCTGTCGGCCAAATTATTGCACGGAGTCCCCTCCATAACAAGATCAAACGCCTTATATGTCTTAATAAAATTTGCTCCAAGTGATCACTGTTAAGCTGCTATACATCTGATATATGAGCCAACGTCCCCTTATTGATTTGTCTGATCCCACCAACTTCTCACCACATTACGATTTTTGTCAGTCTGACTGACAATAATCGTAATGTGATGAGAAACTGGTGGGATCAGACAAATCATAAGGGGACGTTGTTTACTATATCAGATGTACAGCAGCTTACCAGTAATCGCTTGGAGAAATTTTATTAAGTCATATAATGCGTTTGATCTTGTTATGGAGGGGAATCCGTGCAATAATTTGGCTAACAGCAATCGGGCATCACAGGGATGGGCGGGAAGGGGAACATTCACTTTTATGCAGCAGTGATAAAGTCTTCCTGCATCACCAGAATTTTAAACTTAAGCGGATTCAAAACAATATCTAAAATACTGACTGAAATAAAGGATGCAAATACAAAAATATATTACCTTAGCACTGCTAAACTAAAGGGTGCAAACACAATATCTTGAACTGCTTGTCTACCTACAAACACAAAGAAAGAAAGAATAGTCAAGCTGATCATATGTATGTATGTGTACATGTGTGTACGTATGTGATCATATGTAAGTACCTACAACTACAAACACAAAATGAACTCTTGCAATATATCCATCCTTATAGATCCATCAGGATATTATAATGGCACTAATAAAAAATATAATGCATTTATTACTATCATATAACACAACATTTTACATTTTACACCATTTTAAATAAATATTTTGTTAAGGTACAATAACTTCTCTAAAATACAAAGTTAACATATGCATTTGATAAGATCTTCTAATTTTTCATTGTCTTCAAAAGCTGATTGATAAACGGTGGGAAAATCAGTGTCATCCACATTTATGGTCAACCGTTTTGGTGTATGCAAAACCACAAACCGTCCGTTATTTTTTAAATCTTTTGAGTAGAACACTTGACTCGCTTCCGATGCAAGAATAAATGGCTCATCATTCACGCTATCTTTATTCAATTTTCCCAAGTTAACCGTGATCAAGCTTGAAACAAAATCTATTTTACAACCATTGATCTTATCTTCGACCTTTACCCAATCACAATAAAAAACTGTTAGTTTGAAGTCAATGTAATCCAACTCAATTATCTGTTGAATGACTCCGTAATAAGTTGTTTCTGAAATTTTTATCCTTCCCACTCGCTCTAAATTGTGTAATTGCTCTCATGCATACACCACTATCCTGTGTTAGCTTTCGCTCTTCATAACTCTTTGGAGAAAATAAATACCCTTTCACTTGGTACTTCATATAACTACGGGCATCAAACTTCGGCCCGTTAACTAACCGCCAAAGAGTTGAGTCAACATCGACGGTCTTCAACAACTACAACAGACATAATAAGTAAAAAACATTGTCAAGGAGGTATATGGTCAACTTGAAAATACGTTAAATATTTAATACATATACCTCCTCACGTAACCAAAAAGTTAAATTTTTAATAGCTTCCCCAGATGTACCCCTGCCTCGAGTTTGAGATTTGGTGCTTTGAACATAGGAGTTATACCTCCTACGAAAAACACACAATAAATACTATATACATGAATTGATTTACAATAATAAGAATTCAGAACAAATTCATGAATTTACTTCTTCCATTCATCCAATCCGTCGTACTTATCAAGGACCCATTTACGCACTTGTTGAAATTGCACTTGAGTTAACGTTATATCTTTACCATTATCTAGTGCTATTTCATCAGCAAACTCATCATCCTCGTCTAAAAACGCTTCACGGGTATGTTTATGAGTGCCAGCACCTCCTTTTGGCATATACTCCATGCAGTAAAGACTAGCTTCTAGTAAAATATATCCTTCTGCAATACACCTTTCAATATATCTTTTGTTGCGCACATATCCTTTATATGTTTTCATCAACCTATGAAGATGAATAATTGTAAAATGTAGACATCAATAGCTATTTAAATCGAATAATTATGTACATAACTAAAATTAGTAATTTACCGTTCAAATGGGTACATCCACCTATATCTAACAGGACCAGAAATCAATGCTTCATCGGCTAAATGAACCATAAGGTGAATACTGATATCAAAAAATGCAGGCGGAAAATGTTTTTCAATAACACACATTGCTTCTACCAAACTAGCCTTTGCTTTTAGAAGATGTTCCCTGTTGATCACCTTTGAGCACAAAATGTTATAAAAGAGACTAATGTGGTGAATAGCATTCCGTAGATCCTTATGTTGCGGAAAACAATGCTGAAGCAATACCGGAAGTAAATGTTGCATTATGACGTGGTAATCATGTTTCATATTTTTTAGTTCAGGAGGGTTGATGCTCACATTGTTATGGAAGTTCGAAGAGAATTTGCTCGGCACTTTCAAATTTTTCAAAACGGTGCAAAACCGTATCTTTTCTTCTTTGCTCAAAGTGAAAGTCGCATTTGGTATGGTTACTTTACTTGTTTCAGGATCTTCTATCACCCACAACTTTTGTTTTATACCCATGATTTTCAAATCCTTCCGTGCATTGATCCCATCTTTTGACATGTCTTTATGGTTCATAATTGTGTTGATCAAATGTTTCGTGACATTCATCTCTATATGCATAACATCAATATTATGTCGGGTCAAATTTGTTTTCCAATATGGCAAATCAAAGAACTTCGACCTCCTATACCATGCAGGAACTTCTTCATCGATTGTCTTTTTCCGTTTTCGACCAATTTCCGGTATGTTTTTACCAACTTTCATTTTTATATTCGCTACCTTTTTTTCAACTTGATAACCAGTCAGTGGTTTTGGAGGACGCTTATGTTCTTGCTCGTTGTTGAAATTTGTCTTATCGTATCGAAACTTGTGTCCGGACGGAAGAAATCTACGATGTCCCATGTAACAAATCTTCTTACTTTCAAGGAGATAAACAGATGTAGTTTCTTCTCCACAAATAGGACATGCAAAGTAGCCGTGAGTTGTACATCCCGATAAAGTCCCAAGAGCGGGATGATCATGGATTGCCCACAACACTCTAGCTCTCATTATGAACTCAGATTTCTTAAATGAATCAAATGTAACGACTCCTTCCCATAACTGCTTTAACTCGTCTATCAAAGGTTCTAAATAAACATCAATATCCTTCCCCGGTTGTTTTGGCCCAGAAATCAATAGTGTTAACATTGAGAACTCCCTTTTCATGCATAAAGACGGAGGAAGGTTATATGGTACTACAATTACTGGCCAACAGCTGTAAGGGTTAGTTAAAGAAGCATTCGGACAGAAACCATCTGTTGCTATTACAAGCGTGATATTTCGTGGTTCAGCAGCAAACGAAGAATCAAAAGAATCTGTAGTTTTCCATTGAGAAGTATCACGTGGATGACGCATTACGGTTGTACCGGACTTGGCACGACCATGCCAGGTCATCGCTTCTGCTATCCATGGTACAGTATACAGTCTTCTCAATCTAGAAATTAAAGGAAAATGTCTTAAGGTCTTTTGAGGTACTGTGGTAGCTTTTCTCTCTTCGTTGAATGATGTCTTATATCTTGGTGCGTTGCAATTTGTACATGAAACTTTGTTCGCATTATCTTTCCAGTACAAGATGCAGTCATTAATGCATGCATCATAAGTTATGTAATTCATCCCAACTTGCTTAATGACATTCTTCACGTCGGGGTACTTTGACGGTAGCGTGTTACCTTCGGGGAGTAACTCCTTTATGAATTCGAGTAGTGCAGTCACACCATTGTCTGAAAAGCCGTATTCGGTCTTCAAGCTATTCAGTTTCATAATGGCATACAACTTTGTAATCTCTTTTGGACAAGAAGGATACAATGGCTCTGTTGTAGTTGCACTATCAAAAAATGATTTATCCGTAAACTGCTCACCAATATTAGCATTATCATGCAACTGACTTGTAGGTTGAAAATGATGGAATCTATCTACATCATTGATCAAATCCTCCATCCTAATATGTTCGGACTCATCAGTATTTGTGGCATGACTAACCGGTTGTTGTTTTGGCTTCTCCGGTATTCTTTCCCCGTGAAAACACCACATGGTATATGATTGAACAATACCATATCTAAGCAAATGAAAATGAATGTCATTTAATTTGAATGTATCTTCATTTTTGCACTGCGTGCAAGGGCACGAATACTTTTCCTTATTGCCACCGTTTTCAACAACAAATTTAACGAAATTTCTCACACCTTCCACATATTCTGTATTTCTTCGATTAGATTGATTCATCCATTGTTTGTCTATACTAAAAGACATACTGAAAGAAAATAACAAGAGCTAATAAGAAATCATAGGTAACAATATCTTATGGCTTTCCACCAAGTTCAACTCTGATATTAACTAAACAGATGTATATTCTTCTGATTTCACTTGAAATTTAACATTAGCATCAAACTGTTTCCAAAAAATTTGCCATTACAACGGCGCCATTTTGTAGCACCAGAGTAATGTCTATGCATTACCCCTCTCCTGATACTTGGCTTGCGTCATTAACAACAATTTTATCCACTTACTAAATATGGTCTCATATTTAGTAAAACAAAATTCATTGCATCAACTTATACCCTAGCAGTCACTATAAGCAGCTATGTCTAAATAGCATGCAGTATAGTACAACATTTAGGCTTTAGTAAATATGAGAATGCACACTACAACACTACTTCTCTTCCATGTTGCAATGTTTGGCTGATGATACACCACACGTACGGGGACGTGTTAGATTATCTCACATTGTACAATTTGTAAAACGAATCATATATAAATGTAAAAAGATCATCCTTTGCATAACCAATTGTTTCTTGGTTCTCTAACACTATACACTTAAAACATCAAATATGTATTCTGATGGTTCAGATTAGAAGGTGCATCTCTACTTTAGCAAACTGTTAAAGAGTAGTAGATATTGACTATAATCAATCCCCAAAAACTTAATGAAACATCAATCCTAAAAGATGAAGATAATGATGGAACTCAAATGACAGCTTATATGGTAACACTCAGGGTCGGTTCTATACAATAAGTTGCTCTAGACGAGGAAATTTTTTGTTGCCTTTCACAAAACAATAATAGTAGTAATAATGTTATGAACATCAGTTCATTAATCTCACAAAAATGACAAAACACACTCAAAATACAAATAAAAACAAAAACGTAAACATTAATCCAAAGCTGTTATAGCCTTCAGTTGGAACAATCAGTTAACTCTTATAGTCTTATTTACTAAAAAAATTATTTCTTTTAAGCTTTTAAGAGAGTCGGCAACCAAAATTTTGAGATATCAGTATTAGAATCGTTAATTCGTCATTACCTTTGAGCTACAGGCTATACCACCCTTGGAATTGAAACTAAAGGCTGAAGCTGAACTGGTCCGATTGGAGTGGATGTCCAGAGGAGGAGGAGCTGTGAAGCGTCGTTGCCGTGGATGGGGTGCGACCGTGCGGAGGCGACGGAGGCGGTCAGGTGGGTTAGCGTAGGATTTTTTTGTTCGGTCGTCAGTGAGTGTTGCAATATCTCTGTGCGCGATTGTGAAATTTGAACTAGGGTTTTTTTTTGGTTGCCCCCGTAGGGTGGGTTGCCCTATTCCGTAGCCTAGCCCGCCTAGCCCAATAACCGGGCCTGGTAATTCTTTTTGGCTCCCAGCGAATATTTGGCACAAAATTAGCGCCATTATTTTCCACAACATTTACGACGGTTAAAAACCATTGCTAATTAGCCACAGTTGAAAACCGTTGCTAGTTGGAACGAAGCGCGCCAAAAATTATAGCGCGAAAGGATGAAATTCACCGCCATCATTTGTCTCCAAAGAAGCTACGGTTAATAACCGTTCCTAATTAGCAACGATAAAAAAGCGTTGCTAACTGAACCAAGACGGTGATTAACCGTTTCTAAATGGCAACGGTTAATAACCGTTGCCAAATGCGCGGATGGTTAGGTGCAAATCTCAGCATTTGGTGTAGTGGATAGCTCTTTGAGGGTGATAGGTTATATACTTATTGGCTCAATTTAATGTTCCATTTTAATAGCCTTCCAGAATTCTTAGGTTGTTGCAAGACCTGTCACAGGTCAGTAAGAACTTTGATCGGATGAGTTTAAAATTAAGGGTAGAGCTTCCTTGAAGCAATCAACATGCAGTATGCAAGCTTTTCCAGCTTCAGGCAATTTCTTTCCTCTCTTATCAATCGCTTACTGATGTAACATGCCAATCGTTGGATGCCAACTTCCTCACGTACAAGTGTGGCGCTCAAAGCATGCACTGACATTGCCAAATATATGTACAAGTCTTCATTATCCACCAGCTTTGATAGGAAGGAGGTCTCTCCAAGTGATCAACTAGAACCTAGAATGTGTCTGCGCACTCAAACGTCCTGGCAAAAGTTCTTTTTCCCTTCGTACTTTTACCCTTCTTGATCACGTCAAAAAAAGGGATGCATTTGTCGATAGCTCTGGAGATGAATCGACTTAAAGCAGCAACCTTTTCATTTAAACTCTGGACCTCCTTTACTGTCTTTGGGGCCTCCATATCCCTTAATGCCTTTATCTTCTCTGGATTATCTTCAATTCCACGAGAATTCAAAATAAAGCCCAAGAACTCCCTAATGCAACTCCAAAATAGCATTTCAGAAGGTTGAGCTTTATCCTATATTCTTGAAAAACACCGAATATTTCTACCAGATCGTCAATATGATTTTCCGAATGCGGTGACTTGACGAGCATGTCATCCATATAGACCTGTAATGAACCTCCAATTCGATCTCTTAACATCCCATTTATTAGTCTCTGGTTGGTTGCTCCAGCGTTCTTCAACCCAAATGGCATGACCAGGTAGCAATACAATCCTAAGCCGGCGATAAAGCTAGTATGTTGATTCAGGATGTGCATTGAAATATGATTGTATCCAAAGTACGCATCCATAAATGAAAGCAATTCATGTCGGCTGTTGAATCCACCAACTGATCAATCCTTGGAAGTGGGAAGTTGTCCTTCGGGCATGCCTATTCAAGTCAAAATAATCAATGCATATCCTCCATTTCCCATTAGCCTTCTTCACTAAGACTAGATTGGATATCCATTTCGGGTATAAAGCGTCGCGGATAAAGCCATTGTCCTTCAGCTTTTCCACTTCTTCGAGTGCAAAAGATCCCTAAGGACCCAGGTTGCGGCGCTTTTGTTTCATAGGAACGTATTTGGGATTTATGTTCAATGCATGGCTCGCTATCTCCAGCGAGATCCCATACATATCAAAGTGCATTCAGGCGAACACATCTAGATTCACCCGTAGAAAATCAGTTAAGTCCTTCATCATCCTGACACCATGCTACGATCCGACTGTGAGGATCCTTTTTGGGTCATCCCGACTGGCCGAAATGTTAATCATTAGCTCGATAGGAGCTGCTATTCCATCGAGTGGCTCTTTTCGCGGGTCCATATCCTTATGGAACCAACTGTGCTGCTTGAACAAGGGCTCAAGCATTGGTAGCTATGATTCCAAATCCTTGATACAGAGAGTACTTTCTACACTTTTTTCTTTCTCTCTTCACCTCGCCTCTCTTATCTCGGTGTCGTAGAAGTAACCTGATCTCCTTGGACAATCCATATGCCATTCACTGTAGAACATTTCATTTTCAACAACCAAGGGGCAACAGTCGCTCTGAATTTAGCTAGGCCTGGCTAGCCTAAAAATGCGTTGTAAGCAGAGTAAATATCCAACACCAAGAAAGACACAACCCACACTCGCTTCCAGTTGCCCTCACCAAGTACCATTGGTAATCTATATATCCAATCGGCTCAGTTGCCGTCCCATTGAAATCCAATTTTTGAGATTTACAAGGTTTCAAATCCTTCGCATCCACGAGCATTTGATCATAAGCTCTTTTGAATAGAATGTTGATTGTACTCCTACCGTTAACCAACACCTTCCGTACTATCATAGGACCAATCGTGGCTTTAATCATGAGTGGGTTGATCATTGGAGCCACCACTCTATCAGCATCTCTTTTTCGAAAAATAATGTCATCAGTCAGAGTTCTGTATTGTTTTCCCGGAGTTCCAACCTCAACTACAAGGCAGCTCTTACCCACAACATGCTTTATAGCACTGATATATCTGTCCATTTCAGCTAGACTTTAATCGGCTAGGTGTGGCCTACCAATGATTGTGTTTATCACCAAATGTTTCTCAAGTCACCTAGGCTTACCACTAGGACCAACTTGCGGCTATTTGGATGTCGGCCCAAGGGGATTAGAATTTCCTTGCCTGCTGTCCTGCGAGGCTTTCACAAGCTCCTGTAATTTTTTATTTCGAATCAGCTCCTCAATCATATCACGCAAGTGCCTGCATTCGTTGGTATTATGCTATGCGTCTCATGAAAACTACGGAACTTGCCAGATCTCTTCTCCTTCTCAATCGACTCTCTCGAAGCTGGTTTCTTGTACAGCTCATACCTTGAGTTGCCAGAAAAATATTATCAATCGAGTTGTTTAGTTCGGTATAGCTGTCATACTTAGGAGTCCTAGTACAATTCCTGTTACCTAGCTTTTGCTTCTTAGGCCCATTACCATTCTTCTTCCAACTATCATTTTTATTGCCAACACTCACATCTACATTTCCAGAACTTCCTCCAGATTGCTTCATAGCAACATTGCTCTGCATTACCAAAGCTAAACTTCCAGCCACAGTTCTTCATGGACGTTTCCATGCTTCTTCAAAGCATAAGTACTTGTTGGCCTTTCTATAGAAAGTATCCATTATTGGTGAGGGTTTCCTTTCCAACCATTCCCTAAAATCCACATCACGATGAATCCCTCTGATTAGCACCATCAACACCATTTCATCCTTGGAATCTATAACTTCTATCACAGCTATGTGGAACCGATTTAAGAAATCATTCAGCGACTCTCCATCAGCTTGGAAGAGGTTTGATAGAGACTTCACATGTTTTGGACGTGAAGTATGTAAGCCGAACTGCTCAGCGAAAGACGATATGGCCTTGGTGGAAGTCGAGTGAACCACCTTGTGGCTACCCCTTCTAGGGAAATTGGAAATAAGTGGCATTTCATGACATCGGAAGCTCTATCGGTATCCATATGCCACTCATACCTTGTTAAATGCTCCCTAGGATCCATTGTTCCTCCGTACAACAACATAATCAACATTTCAAATCTTCGAGGTTATCTCTCGCATAGGATGTGTTCTATAAACAGATTTTGACTAGGAGAGGTACCCCACTCATCTTGTTTTTACAAACTTGTGCCTGGAGTTCATCTTCTTCCATGATATGATGCTCTAGCAGCGTTTTGAGTCCTCTTTAGCTTTATGTCTTTCCATCTCTACTCGGATGATGAATGACTTTCAAAATCTGAGATGGATTCCCTTATACTACCTCTATAGCTATTATGAGTTAACTCATTCAGCATCCTTAACCTCTACTGCATCATTTGATTCATCTCATTATAACTAGCTTGGAATCTATCTTCCATCCGCTTCATCATCCTATCCATCTCCATCATGGTCACGACTTCAGTTGGATTTTGGATCTCCAGTTGCTCTGGTTAAGCAGCATCATCCATATGTTGAGTATTCTGGTTCGCAACTTCAGGAGTAGCTCTAGAATTACTAGAATGGTCTCTTCTTGATGGGGCCATCATAAGTAGCTTCTTTAAGTTACGGAAATATGAGTAGTAGAAAATAAGGTAGGAAAATTGGATCTATCTCTTGGAACTAAGAAATCCAATAGTAGATGATGGATCCAAGTAGTCTGAGTTCAATTCTTAGTGAAAGCACCAAAATATATGAACTAAAAATGACACAAACAGCTGGAAGATTAAGTAGAGAATAGAAAAGAAGAAATAAAATTGAAAATGAGTAAACATCAGTTTATAATAGTTCGACAAAATAAGGCCTACGTCCACTTAATGATTTTATTGCTTATATTCTGACTTAGAGGTAGAAATTCTTACGAGTTAGTACAACTCCGACAACGAATACAAGAAATAAAAGTAAGTAGTACAAGAGCCAAAAGGTCTTGAAAATTGAGCCCTACCTTCATATTTTTAGAGGTAGGGAGTCTAAAATCTCGCCCAGAAGATCTCAACCTTGTTTCCACGCCATAACTAATTCTCTAAGAAAGCAGGGCGTTACCTCAGCAATTTGCATGGGTTAGTATGACTCCAAGGGCTTGGGTTGGTACCAACCCCAAAGATTGCCAATATAGTTATCTTTAACTCTTCACTTTGGCTCGTCTTATGGTTAGCTTCATGATTCCATATTTATTTGCACTAATATTAGTTTTTTTCTAGGTCTAGATGATGGATCCGTGGAAGAACGGAGTTGTTGATTCAGGAATTCGAGGAAATCATAAGAGAATTGCATTGGATCAACGAAATAATACTTGGTATAGGATTGTAGCATCATGTATAGGGCATTTAGGTAGAAGATGGAATCCTATGGATGAAGGAAGTTGGATCAACACCGACCCAGGGGTTGGATCGGTACCGATCCACCACTCAAATGGGTTTTTGGTCCTTTTAGCTTGGGTTGGCTTTGCTTTGGCCTCATGACTCTGTTTGTGTCTGTTTTTTAGACTCTTAGGTTATCTCTCTTGGCTTCCTGCCTTGATAAATCCAAGTTTGACTCGTCCAATCTGTCTGAATTTTGCCTGGTCAAAAGGCTGGATAGTGGGCTAATACAACAAATTTAGCTCCTCCTTTAGATATGGGCTGTGGCCTCATCAGGTCGATGCCCCATACATCGAAAGACCATGGAATTGAGATCGAACTTAATTCACTTGGTGCCAACTATGGGATCTCAGAGAACTTTTGGGACTTCTCGCATCTCCTCACATAATCTATAGCATGGTTAGTCATCTGAGGCCAATAGAAGCCTTGTCTCATGACCATTTTAGATAGCTTATACCATTAGAATAGTCCCCATAGAATCCTTCGTGGGCTTCCCTCAGTAATTTTGCTACTTTGTACGGACAAACACATCCTAAGTAAGGGAGTGAATACC
Source organism: Allium cepa (assembly GCA_030765085.1). Lineage (NCBI taxonomy): Eukaryota > Viridiplantae > Streptophyta > Magnoliopsida > Asparagales > Amaryllidaceae > Allium > Allium cepa. The sequence goes on along the minus strand of CM060941.1, from coordinate 828,098,412 downwards.
GCTTTTTATTAAGTACTCCATCTACCATAATGAAGGTTAGGGTTTGATGTTTTAATTTTTTTGCTTCCTTTTACCAGTTGGCAGTTTCTCTTATGTCAGATATTCGATGATAGACATCGTACAGTTATTCTCATACCAATTCTCATTTTCTGTACAAAAGGATTTTTCATGAACGATTTCATTTCTATTTTCCTTTTATTTGTGTGTTAGGACTTGAGACCTGGTCAATATCGAAGATTCTTATTCCGGCTCAAGGCCCTTTTCCTTGATACTAAGGTTTGATAGACAACCTATCGACATAATTCGGGTTTCTCTTGATCCTCATGATCTAGCCAATTTAGCCAAAGAACCAGCCTGAGAGTTCTTCCCTCTCGGCACTTGGTGTATTGAGAAATTGTCAAATTGGGTCAGCATTTTAACACCTTCTTGACATATAAGATCAACTTGGCATCCTTCATCCGATATGTTTGGTTCAATTGATTGAACATTAATTGAGAACCACTAAAGATCTCAATCCTAGGAATTTTCAACTATAGGGCCAAGGTGAGTCCTGCTACCGTCGCCTTATATTCTGCCACATTATTAGTAGCTGGAAACCCCAATTTCATTGCATAATGCAAACAGTGTCCATTAGGGGTAATTATTACATATCCTAGAACCAACTCCTTTTTTATTTGAAGCTACATCTATGAACATTTTCCATTTAGGCTTTAATCCTGTCCTTTTTCTGATTACTCTTTATTGAATCATGTACATTCATTAACAAAATTAGCTAAAGCTTGTCCATTAGTTTCCACTCGTGCTAGAAATTCGATATTATACTGGCAAAGTTCTTTTCTGCATTTGACTAATCTTCCTGAGGCTTCGGGTTTATTAAAGACTTGCTTAAGTGGAAAGTTGGTTAAGGTCTTAATTGGATACGTTTGAAAGTAAGCTCTCAATTTTCGTGCTGTGATCATCAAACAATATGCCAGCTTTTCATTAATTAGATATCTAGTTTCTGCATTCTTAATTCTTCTACTTGTATATATATTGGAAGTTGGGTTCTCTTTTCTTCTCTTACTAGAATAGAGCTACCTGCGTGTTTTGGAACTGCAACATAAAGATAAAAGCTTTCCCCATCTATAAGGCTAGATAGAATTGGTGGTTTCTAAGGATGATCTTTTAGTTCTTCAAAGGCTTTTGAACAATCCACTCCCCATTCGATGTTTTCCTTCTTTTTAATCACATCGAAGAATGGAATGCATTTTTGGTGGTTTTGGAAATGAATCTATTCAATGCTGTCACTCTTTCATTTAGACTCATTACATCTTTATTGGTTTAGCTTTTCCATGTCTTCAATATCTTGAATTTGATCATGGTTGGCTTCTGTTTCTCAAGCACTAACAGTATACCCTAAGAATTTTCCAGACTGGATTCCAAAAGAACATTTCTGTGGATTGAGCTTCATCTGGTATTTTCATAATACCCTGAACATTTCTTCAAGATCGCTTAGATGATTGCTCTCCTCTCGACATTTAACTAACATTTCGTCTACGTATACCTATGTAGTTAATGCCCCGATATTACCCCGCTATAACTATGCTATATCTCATAGCGGATTTCTACCGCTATGACTTTTCCATATAGCCCCAAAATATAGCCTTTCCGCTTTAAGCCCCGCTATTTCCGCTATATCCCGTTATTCCCGCTATATTTCGCTATTTCCGCTATATCTTCTTTAATAAAATGAATTGAAAAATTGCATTTATGCATTATAAAAATTATGAAACTAATTTATTTGATTTAATTTTTAACATATTTTTAGAAAAATGAAAATATTCTAATATTTTACTAAATTCAGTTATGTTATATAACAGTTTTACGTTTATTTAAAGTATATGTACACATATTTTTATTTAAAATTATTTATGTATTAATTATAATTCAATTGAATGATGATTTTTCATTTAATTACCATTTATATATTTGTAAAAACATTAAGTACGAGTTTTATATGCTATTTTAGAGCCATCCGCCATATCCCGCTATATCCTTGCTGTATCCCCACTGTGACTTTTTACACCTCCATCGCTTTGAATCTGCTGAGCGCATTAACTGCATAGACGTATACTTCCATGTTTTGACTGATCTGCTCTCTGAACATTCTATTTATGAACCATTGGTAGGTGGCTCCGGCATTCTTTAATCCGGAAGGCATTACTTTATAGCAAAATATTCCCCAGCTAGTTGTGAAGCTTGTCATCTCTTTATCAATTTGGAACATTGGAAACTGATTTTCCTAGAATACACATCCATGAAAGATAAGAGTTTGTGTCTACTTGTCGCATCGACTAATTGGTCTATTCTTGAAAGTGGATAACAATCTTTTAGGCATGTCTTATTCAGATCTGTATAATCTGCATATGTCCTCCATTTCTTGTTGGATTTTTTGACCAATACTAGATTGGCTAACCATTTTGGATAAAGCACTTCTTTGATGAACCTACTTTTGAGAAACCTCCTGACATCCTCTTTCAAAACGTTAGCTCAAACTTTTTCGAATTGTCTCTTCTTTTTCCGAACAGGTGTAATACTCGGGTCTATGTTTAAGGCATGATACATGATTGCTAGATCTTCTTTTTTATTTTTATTATGTCTATTATTTGAGAGAATTGGCCAAATTCGTGCACAGTGGCTTGGAGATATTTTAGATGAGATTTTCGGCTTTCTATCTGTATAAATAGGAAGGCGGGGTTCATTTTTAGGGATATTTGCCTCTAACTCTATTATTTCCTATATTCATATAACTCCAAAATTCTAATTGTTGGAGTTGTACGGAGTACTAAGAACTTCTGCTTTCAAGTTAGATATTAGCAATAAAATACACAAGTAAACGGAAGACAAGCTTTGCCGAACCACTACAAAAGATTATGTCTTATTATTTCCTTGTTTTCATTTATATTTCTTCATTTGTTATTCTCTCCTATTACTTCTGGATATTTGTGCCATTTTTGGTTACATAACATACAGGTTGATATGGGATAACTTTTTTTGTATAATTATACAGCTACCCAAATTTCCTTTCATTTTCTCTAGAAACTTAGTAATTCTGTCTTAATAGCTTAATCGATCTCATGGTACTTGTTATATATCTCTATTTTAATAATTATTTTGATGAATTTCACACGTATATTCTTCTTAGTTTATGCGTCAACAATTATGTAAAGCTCCATATTTTTAACTATTCTCAATTATTAAATTTAATATAATTATTGAACAAAAATGGTTAGAAATAAAAATGTAATATTTGTTAGTGTAATTTATCGGTTACGACTAAGATAAAAAAATTAAATAACAAAGTTCAATAAGATAAAAGATGATAACTTATATTAGAAAGTAAGTTAAATGATATGGAATTGTAAGTAATTGTAATGGAAATTTAAATAATCAATTTTAATTTAATAACGAATCGAATGAATGTGTATTAAAATAAAGGCATAAGTTTATTTATATGAAATTGTATTTTTGACAAGTATAAATTTCAGAAATAAGAAAACATTTATTTGGTAAGAAATAGATAACTTCTGCTATATACAGTAATTGCAAAGACGTTGAATTTCTGTAAAATGAAAGTAGTTGTTTTATTATTTGAATTCATCTTAAAGAAAATATTATAAGTTAAATAACTTACATTTCAAAGATAGTGATTCATTTGATAATTCAAATGTTACATTAAATATTTGGAATTGTTTAAATAATTGAATCCTAAATTTAATACGAATGAAAATGATTTCATAAGTTGATTTATATTTTATTTACATTTGAATAAAGGTAGTAAACTTTTAAATTTGAATTCAAAAGTGATTAAATTAATTTGGAAAATTACTCATTTTAATTACCGTGTAAAAATAGTCTTTTTGGAACTGTCTCGGATTTCGACGAAACTAGCTTCATCAGATCCGTAATAGTGAATCATTATAGAATTTCAAGTTTCTTAGCGATTGAACTTGTTGTTTGGTCGTGCGAGCTTGAAAATCATAGAATTTATTTTCAGAACTTTTATTAAAATAATTTTATTTTGAAAAGCTATCTTCTGAATTTTATGGAATTGGCCAGTGATATATATGTCATTGTGTTTGGAATAGAGGTATAACATATAGAATGCCAAAAGACACACTTCATTTGGAGTTTGAAATATTCATGGATGAATAGTGCCACGTATATTTATCTATATAAAGATATCCTTCCTTTCATTTGCTAACTAAAAACCCTAGGAAAGGTAGGTCGCCATTTTCATATGGCCAAATCCAACGACCACCACGAATCACGACAACCACAGGCCGATTTCGACGACGACTCCAATTATGTAGATGATCAGCTAGGGGAGATGAACATGTTGTACAGTTGGATCGAGTTTATTGGTGATGAGATGACGATAAAGCTCGTCCAAACATGCGCAATTTTAGGTTCTCGATTTGCACATACGTGCGCGCGCGTGTTGTGAAGGCGGTGGCGTGCGGGGGCACGACGGTGGTGTCTGTTCCACGGCGTGTCTCGGTTGGAGGAGCGATCGAAGAACAAAAACAAAAGAAAATTGCATGCGGGATCGGGTACTGTATGCGTGAACGAAAGGAGGGGATGGAGAAAAGAAGGTTTTGTTTTGATTTTAAATATATTTTGTTAATTAAAATTTTAGTTATCTCTTTACGCTAATTACTGAATACTTTCTCCTACGAGATCGGATTCGAGCTAAACAAGTCGCGTTAGGTTAGTGTCGACATCGTCACGACATGGAGCTGGATTGGAATTTATTTGACTCTAAAATATTTTTAGTTTCAAATAAAGGTGAGTAGTTAAACTCATTCAGAAAGTACTAAATTTCCACTGTTAGTTAAACCAATTAGCAAAGTGATAAATTTATGTTGATTGCTATTTGAAAGTTTAACCGACTGTAAATTTGATTTATTGAATTTGAATTGACTGAATCTAATCGACATTTTAATTTGAACATAAAATTGATAATTAAATTTGTTAGTTAAATTTAACCGTAAAATTGACAATAGGAATTAATAATAAATCTGATAGTTAAATTTTGACATTAGATGTGACATTTAAACTAATAGTTAAATTGAATTTAACCTGATATTTAATTTGATGTTGAATATTTATTTTTCATATCACTTTTAAAACAGCCAACAATGATAGTGATTGACGTTGTGGTATGGATGATTTGGCTGCTTTGGATGTTTCTTGATATTGCGATGGATGATATTTGTGATTGGCAGTTACGTGTTTAGTGATCTCAACATACCCATATTATCACCCTGCTATTGTCACTATTGATATGATTAATCATCTACACATTTGATTTTGTTATGAACGTAGGACATTCTATTTGACTTGTGATTTGTTGAATGCATTGTTGACTGCTTTGACTGGGTAATTGTGTGATTATATCACCGTTCGACGAAAATTGAAGATTTATATTAAACCGGAATTTAGTTCTTGAAAATAACTTGAAATTCATTTATAAAATTTAAATTCTAATTTTAATAATAATATTTATTTTTCCTAGAGAAGAGAGTAATAAAAAGGTTTACAAATTTTTCTATAAATTTAAAGAATAAATGGAAGTGTTTGTAAGAAGGCCGATGTTTGAAATCCGACTACTAAATGATTTTGATAGGTGATATGTGTAACAACCTGTAAATTTTTGATAATATTTTTTTTTATTAATATATTTAATTGGAATTTTGTGAAATATTAAATAATAAAATTTTGAAATAAAAATTTGATATTTGAAATGCATCTAATTAAACATAGCAACGGTAAATTTTCATCCAATAATATTAAAGTTTATTTTCTTGTGTAATTTTATTTTAATTCAAGTCTGATAAAAATTGATTCAAATATTTTCTCTGTTTTTTGTTTTTTTAAAACTTGATTTACACTTTTCGAAACTGCAATTTCTCAGCATATCACATGTAGTTATTTTTGTATTTATTTTCATACTTATATTTGATTTTGTTTTAGCTTAATTATTTTGGTGGGTAGACTAATGGGTTTGGATTTCAAAGGGGTTCACTTGAATTGATTTTAGAACAAAATGAATAGTCATCGGTTGATTCAATTTGTCGTTCAACATTTTATTTTGTTTTGTGCGTTCATTCTTTTATTTGCCGACCTCTCTCCATTCGTCCTCTCCTTTTCTTTCCATTTCTTTTTCTAAAAGATTGTCACCGAAATTTTTTTTACCAGTATTCTTTGTCTATCCACAGAGACCTACACTTCCTAACTTCTCCCATGCATCCCTCTCAACCATGATCGGCACCCCTCTACCGCTGCCTCTTCCATTTCCAAGAAGTAATCATCACCATTATCTCTTCCCAAATCCCAATCTCGGCTGAGTCTTCGTCCGCCTTCTCGGAACCTTCTCCAGCCAAGCCACCGTGCTTCAAGATCTTCCTCCCTTGTTCGCATGAAACTCGCAGCCTTTTTCCTCGACCTTGTCGTTTGAACAGCACCTCAAGTCCATGGCCAGGCTAAACCGAAGTTCGACAACCACCGCCAGCTCCTCTCGCCTGTGCACCGCATGCCGCTCAGTCTTATTCTTCCACGTCGACCTCATTTATCGACCGAGACCCACAATCATCTTCACCCTTTCAGCTCTACTTTCTTTGGATGAATGCGTGCTCGGTATGTATATTTGTAGTTATATAGTTTATATATAATTTATATGTGTTACTGTCAGATATATATTGTAAGTCATATATACTTTTACTGTCAGATATATATTTAAAAAAACTGTTAACAGATATACTAGTTATATATTAACTTTATATGTAAGTTGTTGTAAGGTATATTATGTCAATATTATATATAAATAAATTTAAAACATGTACTGTGTTTCGTATATATGTTTATTGATATAAATAATGGATCGCTAAAGTATATATATAAGATACGTTTATATAAATGTTTGTATAGGATTTGTATTATCAGTTTGAGTCAATATATATGATATATATAACTTTTATGATGGGTTAGCTTATGCACGTAAACTATATAGACTATTGTTTTATTAATATATATATAGGGTACGTATATTAATATATTGTATGTTTAATATATTTTATTACAAAAGTAATGTATACTGTTTAAATATGATAAGTATGTAGTATTATATTATATTTTATCATATTACACTTTAGTATATTGTAACGACCTGAAATTTTAGTGGTTTACTTTTTTATATTTAATTGAAATTTTGTGAAATTTTAATTTATAAAATTTTGAAATAAGAATTTAATATTTGGAATACGTCAACTTTAACGTAGCAAATGGTAAATTTTCAACTGATAATATGAAAGTTTATTTCTTGCGTAATTTTATTTCAATTTAAATTAGTTAATAATTGTGTGACGACCCTAAATTTTTAAGCATTTAAAATTAGAATATTTAAATTAATTTTAAATATTTAAAGGATAATTTTAACTTGAATTCAAATATCACAATTTATTTGATGATTAAATTATTAAATTAAATAATTTGAAGTTGGATAAAATGTTAAATCTAAAGTTCTAAGCTTGTTAAAAATAATTTGAAGGCTTATAAAATTTATATTGATAGTACTAAAGATAGTAAAAGTTTTAAAATTGAATTTAACACTGATTTGTTTAATTTTTTAAAAATATATCGTTTAAATTGAATTTAAAAATAGCCTTTCGAGACACAGTCTCGGAATTCGACGAAACTAGTTTCATTGGATCCGTAATATTGAATTGTTATCGGATTTCAAATTCCGTATCGATCGGAGTTGTTGTGTGAGCGTACGGTAAGTAAACGCCCTGAAATTCATATCGATAATTTAAATATATATCTACTGACAAGTCAAGCTGTATTCCTTTTTGTTCACATCAGAACTTTTTCAAAATTTCAAATCACTGTATACACGCCTTAGCCGACACGCAACTTACCTTTCTTCTTTTTCTTTCCCATCTTTCCCATCGAATTTACAGAGCCGCAAAACAAAGATAATAATAATCTCGTTCAAACAGAAGAAAATGGTATGGCCGCATTTTTCTTTAAAGAAAAAAATTGATTTCATTCGTTTATAATCAAATCTTCAAAATAAAAAAAGGAAATGGAGGGGAAATCGAAACCGAGCTCTTTCAAAAAATCGAATTATTCCCAATCGAAGAGCGGAAACAAAATCATGGCCGAAGCCTTTTTCTTTCTGGCTTCATTTTTAAAATCTAGGTGAAATCAAAATCGAGCCGAGCTCATGCCGATTTGAGTTGAACAAATTCGTTCGTCGCGGCTGTTATTAGGCCTGGTAGTGGTATCGAGTAGTTAAAGGGGATCTCGACCTTGTCGCAAGGTTTTCTCGAGCATACAACTTCGTATTGGAGGTCGCGACATCATCCTTTGGTGGTTTCGATCGCAAGAAGTGTAGCACGACAGGGAAGTTTGGATCTGGTAGTAGAGGAGCGTCCACGATTTAGAGGTGATCGATATTAGAGGGAGAGCTAGGGCTTGTCGATGTTGGGTGTGTGCTCGGATCTCCTCTCAGTAAGGTAAATTTCATTTTTATTTTTAGGAAAAAGGAAGTGTTTTTTTAAAAAAAAAGAGAAGAAATTTCTTTGTATAGAAAGATTAGCTTTGTTTAAAAATATATGTTATAGTATAAAAGCTTTCTGTTTTAATTTAATATACATATAGAAGATTTTGGAAAAATTCATATATATACATAAGGTTTTACAGTAACAAAATTTCTATTTATGTTATTTGCGGAAAAGGGAATATACATACATGATTAAAATATGGACAAAAACATAAATATGAATGTAGATAAAATTTAAAAAAAAAATGATAGGAATTTTAAATTTTTGGAAAAGAATTTATATAAGTTAAAATTTTAAATCTATGTAAATGAATTTCTATAAGTGCATGAGTTTCAAGAAAAATATAAATGTAAAGTTATCTATTTAAAAATATATATACACACCTTCACTAACTAGTTTATTGTTAATAATGTATTATGAAGATAGATTTGTTTAATAAACTTATTCAATTATTTTAGTTGCTAAATATATATTTATTTATTTATTTTTATTAAAAATGAATCAGTTTAAAATTTAATTATTGGTTTGAAATAAAATCATTGGTAATTAAATTCATAAATGAGAAGTTAATTGTTCGATTAGTTTGAATATTAATAAAAACCATCTAATATTTATTCAAGGTCAGAAAAATTAGGAACCAAGGCAAGACTGTAGTGGATTGCCAAACAAATGCAAAGGTGAGTTAATCTCACTCTGTTAAATTTAAATCTAAATGATTAAATTTAAATAATTGTTTGGATGGTTGAATTGAATGATGTGCTATAGTATGGTATATTTTGGGATTGGTATTTATATTCTGCTAACATCTGTGGATGCAGGGAAAACAGGTTGGAGGGATCCAACTGGGTCCCTCAACATTTATTTAAATTATTAATATTCCTTGTTGTGATTGTTGATACTCTATGATGAATTATGTTAGAATATTAAATTCTTTGGTTTGATTAAATATATTTGGGTATAATGAGCTACCAAAAATATATAAATTGGATTTTGGAAAGAAAATGTGAAGGCCCGTTTTCCCGTACCCTTTGAATCGACAATAAACCACCCATGTCCAACTCAAATTGCACGAAAAAACGGATCATCAAGGGTGATAAAGAAAAATAGACAGAACAGAATCTCACACGAATGGAATAACATATATTATTTCAATAAAAATATTTACAGCGGAAAATTTTAAAATACAATATCAGAGTCTAACCTAGATTCAGCTTGGACAGTTATAAAACCTGCCCTTACAATTGCTGACAAACATCAAACAAAATACACCAAGCAAAGGCGATGAAAGAATATCTTCATGCGTCCATGAATATCTCCAGCTCTCCCCTGGAACTTCAACTTCCTTCGACTATCCTGAAACTACTCGGATCTGACCCAAGTATTGAAAATACCCGGATCAGGCTTGATAAACCAGCGTGAGAAAAACTCAATAATAAATGACAGTGTCATATATCAGCCTTTGGATAAAATCTTTTGAAATAAATAGTATCTCATAAGACCACGCCCACACATAAACACGGACGGGTTTTTACCTTATGATAACTAAAACACTTTTATATCAAAACCTTTGATATTATTTCTAATGACATTTCTTTGAAAACATTTGCAAATAAACTTATTAATCTTATCCGAAATGGTTACCCATATAGCATTTCGAGGCTATTCATTACGCCAATACAAACAAAACCGTAGGTTCTTATTGGAGAATGGATTTCCATACAAATGACCAGGCGCAGGATCTACCTTCCGAAATGGGTACACCTCTAGATGGATGTCCCGAGGCACAGAACATCTGCCCTCTACCAACACAAGACCGGCCCACCTCTGTAACTAGATGGTACCGAATATGTCATCCCCCGGTCGTTACCGACCTTTATCGAGGGCCCTCTAGCATACACCACATTAATTAACATCCCGACGTCATAGCGGGAAGAAATATATCTAGAAGGGGATGATCATACCCTAATGGGAATGACCCACATAGCCCTGCTGCATCTAATCCTGTTTCGGTCATTTCCGGTTTGATGAGGCTTGAGGCTACGATTACCTTTTCACAAAGCACATATCACATCTTTGAATGCCACATTGCCATTTCCGTTAACTACTAATTGCCTTCCACAAAAATACAACCCTTGAGCTCGTATGTCTCAAGAAGGGTGTTAAGCTAAGAGAAGTTGCCTTCTCCGCCACCACTAATGTACGTTTGTAAAAACCAATGTACGTAATCTTTAGAAATGCAACGTCAGACAAACGTCCATACAAGTTGTCCAGGAACAGGACAAACCGAAGGTACTTTCCTCGGCCATTACTAGGCGAGAAGCCCTTGCAATCCGCAAAATCTCTATCACGAGGAGACCACTGCTATATATAACTCTATAATTGGGTGCGACCCGAGCAAATCAACAAGCAGTCCTCACGCTAGGAAGATCCACGGTCTTCAATCACCATCTTCAACATGTCTTCACGTTCGAACGTACACATTGGTTTGAAGTGGTTTTCGGATAGGAATTAACCAAATCGGACTCCGGTTCCTTCGAAATCCAATCATCGATAATAAGTGAATATGAGAATATAGGATTTATTAAGTCTCTTTTCACTTTAATTCTCTTCGGATGATTTCGAAATTCTCTTTCTTTCAACTTAGGATAATTCTAAGTAATTCATTCTTTTGTTTTGGAAAATATCTTAGATTTCTTTACTTAATTCTTGATCCAAATTTCTTAACTTTTAACTTAAGGAAAACATTCCCTTTATAATATCACCTTCCAAAACATCCATTTAATTTAAAGGATTATTCACTGTCCAAAATCGCGAATATAATTCCTTTAATAACTTTCACATTTAACTTATCAATTTAAATTGATTTCAGATTTACAAAACGGTGTTTATAAATTCCATTTTTATATCTCACTTGTAGGTCAAAATCCAATACTCTTATTTACCAATTCATTCCTAAAATTCATTATAAATTCTTTTCTAAACTTCACAGGTTCGTAGAAATCATTCATTTTGGAGATTGCTTAACTTTTGGATAATACCAATCTTCTTTTATTTTGGAAAACTTAACAGAATATTTTTATTTTGAGAGCATCCGGGCTTTCCTTTCGATCTGTTCCACCCCTCGCCTAAGAAAAGAAAACATAGGCCAGGTAAGTTCAGGGCACTGGTTGCTCCATCCCTAACCTTAGTTAAACACCTTGTTTTATCTTCCCAGATCTCACAGGCGGGACAAATGTACTAGTCGTTTCCGCATACTCAGATTTTCAACTTCATTTTGGAATTGCTTATAAATATTCCAAATTATCTTTTTAAAACACTTAATTATCCTTTTTAAAACATTCACAATTGATTCTGGGAAACATCATTATTTTTAAACTCATATTCCAAAAATTATAGAATTCACAGCATAAAAGTGCTGCGGAAAGTGCTATATAAGCTTATTTGATTAAAACAACTTTTAAACATTCGATAATTCATATTTTCCAATCCAAATCTCTTTTAAATCATTTAAATAGATTTATCAAATTTATTCCATATTTTTCCATAATTAAAAACATCCATTCGAACAGATTTTCTGTTATGGTCACTAAACTGCACTAGCGCGATTTTTCTAGAAAATTGATTTGGACTTAATTCAAAATCTACTCATCGAAACTTTGATTTTCTTTCTTCGTTTAAAAGATATGGATATAATAGTCCGGAATTTTCTTATCTCGAAGAATTCCGAGCAATATTCCACTCTATACATTCATTTGAACTTTTTCGACGCGAAATCGCGAACTGCCGTTGCGCGACGCGTCTAGTTTTAACTTATTTTTCAACATTTGAAAAAATTTATTCAAATTGGATTTCAATACTTATAAAATGATTAGAAACCCTTTTAAATCAATATTTTCACCTTTTAAAGTATTTAATATATATTTTTACTCTTACCACATTAAAATATTATTATATTCCCATTATTTTAATATTAAACTTTAAATCCCAATTTCAACTCAATTTCAATTCTAATCTCAAATTAAACACATTTAAAACTTAGATTTCAAATCTAATTCCAATTTAAATTTCAATTTAATCTCAAACTAAACTTCACTTTTTCAAAATCGATTTTAATTTCAATTTCACTATTCATCTAAATTTCAATTTCTAATTAGCTATTCTTTTCAAATCCGTTTCACTTCAAATTTCAAATTCTCTTTCATTTTAACTTTAATTTCACTTCTAAATGAAAAGAGACTTATTTTTCCACAATTTCTCATATTACTAAAATATGGTCTTACTAATCAAAGTGATTACTTAATCAAAATGAACATATCCAATATTCATATTTATTACTAACATAACATCCATTCAACAAATCACATGCATATGATTTCAAATCTAACATTCACTATTAATATCATAACGGGATATATTATCACAATTCACTTAATTTACAAATTTTCAAATCATCCATATTAACAATCAATTTGGTATAAACATTCATATGTCATAAGGGTGTAAATATGATTGTTATAACATAATCAAAATATAAATTCAAAAGCGATGAGAATTTCTCACCTTTAAACCAAACGTTTAACTTCCTACCAACATTCATTTAATTCAACGCTTCACTAAACCTTATCATAACCATGCTTCCAAGTGCTCGACCATCTCCATCTTTACTTGCTTTGCTCACGTCCTTCCTTTATCAACTTCCAAACTCATGGCCTAAGGCCTTTTTTAAGAAGAGAAGAAGAAGAAGTGAATTAAGAAGAGGTTAGAGAGTAACAAGTGGATTAGTGCTTAAGCACTCCACTATTTTTAACCCTCCTACCTCTCTTAAGAGAGAAGCCATTAAAATAGCTTAAAGGAAGAAGAAGAAAAGAAAGATTTGTGTGAAAATGAAAGAGGTATGCATGGCTATTTATAGGAAAAAGTTTGAAATAAAATATTATTATGTAAAATGACCAAAATGCCCTTTACTTACTTTTTAACTTAACATCACATTTCAAATCATGCTTTATGTCACTTTCACTTAAGAAGTAAGTAAAGTAAAGTAATAATTATGTTTGGTTTGATTTGATGTTGATTTGATGTTTACTTTTGACTTTTCTTACTTACTTTTCTTAATTATATTCTAGAATTTTCTAAGTATGTTTAGTAAAAGTAAACTTGATTAGTGAATTAATTAATACTTATACTATTTGAATATATGTTCCTATATAAGAAAATAAAGGTGCGACGACGTTGCGACAACTTTTAATTGACAAAACGTCGTTTTTCGACGAAATGTTTTACGGTCACATTTTGACGTTTTAGTTAAACTATGTATTGAAGTAAACCAAATTTAAAAATGAACTTTTTACTTCTTTAAATAAATTAAAACAAGTCTCTTTATATTCTAAAATCATATTTAATTAATATCAAAATCTCTAATTTTACCGTGTATGCAAAACTGACAAAATGCGACAAATTTTGGTTATTTTTATAAAACGATTATTAACAAATTTTTAAATCTTTTAACATACTTTTATTATCTTTATTAGATGTTTTAAATAAGATTTACCTTTTTAAATAGATATTTAAATCCATTTATTTAAGCCTTTAATTATTATTAACAAAACTTAACTTTTGTCGATTTGTTCTAAAATCCAAATTCATACTTTTTTTTTTATTTATTAACTATAAGAATATATAACTTCTTCACTATTATTTATTATATATATCATATTATTTAAGATTTAAACTCCTTTTTAAATTTAAATCGATCGAAATCTCTCATTTTCGAAGTAGCGAAAATACGGGTCGTTACATTCTCCCCTACTTAAAAGCATTTCGTCCTCGAAATGAAAGTTAGATAAAGGAATCTATCTCATACTCATATCCTCAAAAAATTTTGACTTATTTCTATTGATGATAGAAAAGAAGAAGGCCGATATCATAACAACACTAAAACAAATGATGCCAAACATATATACAAAGATTTTCCACATTAACCTGAGTATCTATCACTTTCTTAAGATTATATATACATACATCAAGTCAAACTTCTATCCTTCCCATCCTAGTGCGTACTGCACACTTAAGATAATGTATCCAACTATCAAACAAGACCATACATCCAAAAACAACCAAACTAATACTATATCAAGATAAATGAATACAACCACATAACTCATCCTTTGACCTAAGCATGTACTACACCTGAGGTCTATATATATACATACCAAAACATAATTTTAACCATTATCTCTTATGTCTTCTATTCAAGATAACTATCGAACTACTGAGTTGATAGACCCAACACATCATACTATATGTGATATTTGATTCGATCTATTATTCAAATCCACAACTTTTCTTTCGAACTAGTATCGATCTCCCGATTTTCTACTGCGGACTTTGATCAGACTTCTTGATCACAAACTCTTGCTTTCCTTGCATAGCTCTCAACTATGATAGAAAACTCGTGTACATAATCACAAACTCTCATCAATGTTCGCCATCAAAAATTGAGTGATAAATCCTTTTTCGGATTGGTGTAAACACCTCAAAGTTTTGTACTCAAATCTTAGATCAAATTTTATGTGCCAAAATGATCTACGTTTAACTTATGTACTTATTTATCTTTACTTAATACATTTCTTCCAAACTTCTATTAATCCAAGTTTATTTCACAACCATTTACTTTCTTCTAAATCCATTATTACTTAAGCTTACAAATGACTTAACTTGTATAATATACCTTTACTTCCTAAGAGTATATATACATATCCCAAATCTTCAAATCGTCATTTACTTTAATTAGCGTCTTCAACAAATGTGGAATTCTATTATTCCAAATAAATAAGTTATAAAACTTAATCCCTAGTTTTCTTTACCTAAGGTCTCCATTTAGTTAATATTATTTATCTAATCCATATTTTAATAAGACAACTTTACTAAATGTACGCCTTTTTCTTACAAAGTTAACTTATTTACCTATCCATTTTCTAAATCAAATTTCTTAACCTTAAATCCGTCAAATACCTTATAGTCAAATTTGTGAAACTTAATTCACATGGTATTTGTTATTTAAACATTTTCATCCAACATTCAACTACTAACCATATTATTCAAAACTACCTCCTTCTAATCTTACTTCATTTTGAATTAAAAATATTACCCTAAATGTATCATTATTTCAAATTTTTATATTAGGATGATATTTCTTATATCTCTTGTTCCTAAATTTCACTTTGATTTTTTTTAAACTTAATCAAAGTGTCTAAATTCCAAATTACCTTAACTCATTTATAAGTTATAGAACTTATCCTTTCATAATATATTTACCCAAAATTTCAATTTTGGCTTATCTTTT
Organism: Allium cepa; assembly: GCA_030765085.1. Lineage (NCBI taxonomy): Eukaryota > Viridiplantae > Streptophyta > Magnoliopsida > Asparagales > Amaryllidaceae > Allium > Allium cepa. Next base: position 828,082,464 of record CM060941.1, on the reverse strand, counting down.
CTATCTTATTGACAAGAATTTTTTCTAAGTGTAAATTTTCACTTTACTTCCTCTAATTACACTTCTAGCTTCAATATTATCATCAAATATCTTATAATCAAATTTGTGAATTTTACTTCACAATATATTTGTACTTAGCTTTTAAATCCATCCATTATGATAATCACTTAATTATTATTTCTTAATACCAAGTATCTAAGGGTATATGATTACAGTTTTAAATTCTAGCTTTCAACTAACTGATCCTATATGAAATATCTTATAGTCAAATTGTGCAATTCTAATCACAAGATATTCATATTTTAGTTTTACTAAGCTAAATTACAATCAATCCTTAACCCAAAAGATAATAATATCCTCTTTAGTATTTATAATATAAACCCAAGGTAAAATTATTTCATTTACTAATTTCTTTAAAACAAAATCATTTTGTAAAATTAACAAATACGCGCTCATATATATATAATACTCTCATAACTCATTCTAGGGCATTACTAACCCTATCTCTAATGAGTTACTCATCCTAGGATATTACTAATCCTATCTCTGATGAGAATTTACCCATAATAGAGCCAAGGTTCTCGCTTAACCTTCAGCTCTGATACCAAATGTGAAGGCCCGTTTTCCCGTACCCTTTGAATCGACAATAAACCACCCATGTCCAACTCAAATTGCACGAAAAAACGGATCATCAAGGGTGATAAAGAAAAATAGACAGAATAGAATCTCACACGAATGGAATAACATATATTATTTCAATAAAAATATTTACAGCGGAAAATTTTAAAATACAATATCAGAGTCTAACCTAGATTCAGCTTGGACAGTTATAAAACCTGCCCTTACAATTGCTGACAAACATCAAACAAAATACACCAAGCAAAGGCGATGAAAGAATATCTTCATGCGTCCATGAATATCTCCAGCTCTCCCCTGGAACTTCAACTTCCTTCGACTATCCTGAAACTACTCGGATCTGACCCAAGTATTGAAAATACCCGGATCAGGCTTGATAAACCAGCGTGAGAAAAACTCAATAATAAATGACAGTGTCATATATCAGCCTTTGGATAAAATCTTTTGAAATAAATAGTATCTCATAAGACCACGCCCACACATAAACACGGACGGGTTTTTACCTTATGATAACTAAAACACTTTTATATCAAAACCTTTGATATTATTTCTAATGACATTTCTTTGAAAACATTTGCAAATAAACTTATTAATCTTATCCGAAATGGTTACCCATATAGCATTTCGAGGCTATTCATTACGCCAATACAAACAAAACCGTAGGTTCTTATTGGAGAATGGATTTCCATACAAATGACCAGGCGCAGGATCTACCTTCCGAAATGGGTACACCTCTAGATGGATGTCCCGAGGCACAGAACATCTGCCCTCTACCAACACAAGACCGGCCCACCTCTGTAACTAGATGGTACCGAATATGTCATCCCCCGGTCGTTACCGACCTTTATCGAGGGCCCTCTAGCATACACCACATTAATTAACATCCCGACGTCATAGCGGGAAGAAATATATCTAGAAGGGGATGATCATACCCTAATGGGAATGACCCACATAGCCCTGCTGCATCTAATCCTGTTTCGGTCATTTCCGGTTTGATGAGGCTTGAGGCTACGATTACCTTTTCACAAAGCACATATCACATCTTTGAATGCCACATTGCCATTTCCGTTAACTACTAATTGCCTTCCACAAAAATACAACCCTTGAGCTCGTATGTCTCAAGAAGGGTGTTAAGCTAAGAGAAGTTGCCTTCTCCGCCACCACTAATGTACGTTTGTAAAAACCAATGTACGTAATCTTTAGAAATGCAACGTCAGACAAACGTCCATACAAGTTGTCCAGGAACAGGACAAACCGAAGGTACTTTCCTCGGCCATTACTAGGCGAGAAGCCCTTGCAATCCGCAAAATCTCTATCACGAGGAGACCACTGCTATATATAACTCTATAATTGGGTGCGACCCGAGCAAATCAACAAGCAGTCCTCACGCTAGGAAGATCCACGGTCTTCAATCACCATCTTCAACATGTCTTCACGTTCGAACGTACACATTGGTTTGAAGTGGTTTTCGGATAGGAATTAACCAAATCCGACTCCGGTTCCTTCGAAATCCAATCATCGATAATAAGTGAATATGAGAATATAGGATTTATTAAGTCTCTTTTCACTTTAATTCTCTTCGGATGATTTCGAAATTCTCTTTCTTTCAACTTAGGATAATTCTAAGTAATTCATTCTTTTGTTTTGGAAAATATCTTAGATTTCTTTACTTAATTCTTGATCCAAATTTCTTAACTTTTAACTTAAGGAAAACATTCCCTTTATAATATCACCTTCCAAAACATCCATTTAATTTAAAGGATTATTCACTGTCCAAAATCGCGAATATAATTCCTTTAATAACTTTCACATTTAACTTATCAATTTAAATTGATTTCAGATTTACAAAACGGTGTTTATAAATTCCATTTTTATATCTCACTTGTAAGTCAAAATCCAATACTCTTATTTACCAATTCATTCCTAAAATTCATTATAAATTCTTTTCTAAACTTCACAGGTTCGTAGAAATCATTCATTTTGGAGATTGCTTAACTTTTGGATAATACCAATCTTCTTTTATTTTGGAAAACTTAACAGAATATTTTTATTTTGAGAGCATCCGGGCTTTCCTTTCGATCTGTTCCACCCCTCGCCTAAGAAAAGAAAACATAGGCCAGGTAAGTTCAGGGCACTGGTTGCTCCATCCCTAACCTTAGTTAAACACCTTGTTTTATCTTCCCAGATCTCACAGGCGGGACAAATGTACTAGTCGTTTCCGCATACTCAGATTTTCAACTTCATTTTGGAATTGCTTATAAATATTCCAAATTATCTTTTTAAAACACTTAATTATCCTTTTTAAAACATTCACAATTGATTCTGGGAAACATCATTATTTTTAAACTCATATTCCAAAAATTATAGAATTCACAGCATAAAAGTGCTGCGGAAAGTGCTATATAAGCTTATTTGATTAAAACAACTTTTAAACATTCGATAATTCATATTTTCCAATCCAAATCTCTTTTAAATCATTTAAATAGATTTATCAAATTTATTCCATATTTTTCCATAATTAAAAACATCCATTCGAACAGATTTTCTGTTATGGTCACTAAACTGCACTAGCGCGATTTTTCTAGAAAATTGATTTGGACTTAATTCAAAATCTACTCATCGAAACTTTGATTTTCTTTCTTCGTTTAAAAGATATGGATATAATAGTCCGGAATTTTCTTATCTCGAAGAATTCCGAGCAATATTCCACTCTATACATTCATTTGAACTTTTTCGACGCGAAATCGCGAACTGCCGTTGCGCGACGCGTCTAGTTTTAACTTATTTTTCAACATTTGAAAAAATTTATTCAAATTGGATTTCAATACTTATAAAATGATTAGAAACCCTTTTAAATCAATATTTTCACCTTTTAAAGTATTTAATATATATTTTTACTCTTACCACATTAAAATATTATTATATTCCCATTATTTTAATATTAAACTTTAAATCCCAATTTCAACTCAATTTCAATTCTAATCTCAAATTAAACACATTTAAAACTTAGATTTCAAATCTAATTCCAATTTAAATTTCAATTTAATCTCAAACTAAACTTCACTTTTTCAAAATCGATTTTAATTTCAATTTCACTATTCATCTAAATTTCAATTTCTAATTAGCTATTCTTTTCAAATCCGTTTCACTTCAAATTTCAAATTCTCTTTCATTTTAACTTTAATTTCACTTCTAAATGAAAAGAGACTTATTTTTCCACAATTTCTCATATTACTAAAATATGGTCTTACTAATCAAAGTGATTACTTAATCAAAATGAACATATCCAATATTCATATTTATTACTAACATAACATCCATTCAACAAATCACATGCATATGATTTCAAATCTAACATTCACTATTAATATCATAACGGGATATATTATCACAATTCACTTAATTTACAAATTTTCAAATCATCCATATTAACAATCAATTTGGTATAAACATTCATATGTCATAAGGGTGTAAATATGATTGTTATAACATAATCAAAATATAAATTCAAAAGCGATGAGAATTTCTCACCTTTAAACCAAACGTTTAACTTCCTACCAACATTCATTTAATTCAACGCTTCACTAAACCTTATCATAACCATGCTTCCAAGTGCTCGACCATCTCCATCTTTACTTGCTTTGCTCACGTCCTTCCTTTATCAACTTCCAAACTCATGGCCTAAGGCCTTTTTTAAGAAGAGAAGAAGAAGAAGTGAATTAAGAAGAGGTTAGAGAGTAACAAGTGGATTAGTGCTTAAGCACTCCACTATTTTTAACCCTCCTACCTCTCTTAAGAGAGAAGCCATTAAAATAGCTTAAAGGAAGAAGAAGAAAAGAAAGATTTGTGTGAAAATGAAAGAGGTATGCATGGCTATTTATAGGAAAAAGTTTGAAATAAAATATTATTATGTAAAATGACCAAAATGCCCTTTACTTACTTTTTAACTTAACATCACATTTCAAATCATGCTTTATGTCACTTTCACTTAAGAAGTAAGTAAAGTAAAGTAATAATTATGTTTGGTTTGATTTGATGTTGATTTGATGTTTACTTTTGACTTTTCTTACTTACTTTTCTTAATTATATTCTAGAATTTTCTAAGTATGTTTAGTAAAAGTAAACTTGATTAGTGAATTAATTAATACTTATACTATTTGAATATATGTTCCTATATAAGAAAATAAAGGTGCGACGACGTTGCGACAACTTTTAATTGACAAAACGTCGTTTTTCGACGAAATGTTTTACGGTCACATTTTGACGTTTTAGTTAAACTATGTATTGAAGTAAACCAAATTTAAAAATGAACTTTTTACTTCTTTAAATAAATTAAAACAAGTCTCTTTATATTCTAAAATCATATTTAATTAATATCAAAATCTCTAATTTTACCGTGTATGCAAAACTGACAAAATGCGACAAATTTTGGTTATTTTTATAAAACGATTATTAACAAATTTTTAAATCTTTTAACATACTTTTATTATCTTTATTAGATGTTTTAAATAAGATTTACCTTTTTAAATAGATATTTAAATCCATTTATTTAAGCCTTTAATTATTATTAACAAAACTTAACTTTTGTCGATTTGTTCTAAAATCCAAATTCATACTTTTTTTATTTATTTATTAACTATAAGAATATATAACTTCTTCACTATTATTTATTATATATATCATATTATTTAAGATTTAAACTCCTTTTTAAATTTAAATCGATCGAAATCTCTCATTTTCGAAGTAGCGAAAATACGGGTCGTTACAGAAAATAAAGAAGTAAATTTGTAAGCGAAATAACTACAGGAAATGTGAATAAATTAAGAATGAATTGAAAGAAATGGAAGTGATATTAAAATACTAATAAATAACTTCGAGTATGAAAAGATTTTAAATAAACAGAAATTAACGAATTGTAAATTCAAGTGATGTTATTTTAAAGGAATAAAGGATTATTTTAAAATTTTAAAGTTTAAATTTATTTAAAGGGATAAAGAAGTAAATTGAGAAATCTAAAATTGGTATTTCAATTAAAAGTATTTTGAATCAAAAGTAAGGAATAAAATCTGAAATTAATGGATGTTGGAATTAAAAAGAGAGTAAATTGGAAATCAATTTGGAAAATTGATTCAAGTGTTTGAATTGGAAATTTAAAGAAGAATGTGAAGAGAAGTATATTTCTCGGGATGGCCAAGTACGTTTTCAAAATAAATTAAAAAAAAATAAGATAAAGGTTTTAATGTTGTTTTAAAGAGTATGTTTTAGGAATTTATTAGTTCTAAATATCAAAATTCTAAAGTAAATAATTTTTTTCAAATATTTATATAGTATGTATTTTTAGTAAATTATTGAAGTAGTTTTAACTTAAATGTTTTAAAGTAAATTCCAAAGTAAGTATTTTTTTTAAAAAAAATCTATTATCGTAATAATTATTTAAAGGATGATTTGGTATTTTAAAGAAAAAATCTATTGTATAGTTATAAGGTAACCTTATTTTAGTTATTTCTAGAGTATTATTTTAAATTAAGTATTAAAGTAATTTTCTAAATTAAATGTTAAATATATTTTACAATAAAGTGTTTTTAAATTATTTTAAAAAAATCTAAAGTTTTGTGCTTGGTAATTCCAGTGGAAATAGAAAATACTTGGAATTTATTCTGAGAAAGGAAGATAGTTTGAAAACTATTTTCAAAGGGGTTTGAAAAGTGAAAATATATCTTGCAAAGATATTTTGAGATAAATAAATAATTTGGAAAATTATTTATTGTTTAATGGATGTTGTGAATATTAATTGATAATTAAATAACCGACTATCAATATTGGCCAAATGCGTTGATCGTTTCGAAGAGATCGGGATCGAGATTTATTTTTCGAAAACCACTTCGATCCGGTTTGTATGTTTCGTGGAAAACGATTTTGGATTCGAAGTTGGAGCAGTGAAGTGCAAGGGCCAGTCGCTACTAATCCTGAGGATATTTCCAAAATGGATGTAGTAGGAATAGTGCCTTCGGTTCCATTCGAACCCGGGACGAACTTGTATGGATGAATGCTTTCGGAACATCGTCAGATGGACGATGGGCATTCTAAGGGATATATTCTAAAAAGGTAACGCTTAGCCTCAAGCCTCATCAACCGGGAATGACTGAAAATCAGGGGTTATGCAGCAAGGCTAGGTGGGTAGCACCCAAGCAGGGTGAGGTCATCCCTGTCTAGATGTCCCTTTTATTTCGGCTTAGTGGGTGTTTGCTGATCCCAACCGCGAGGTGATCTCACTCAGGATTATCCAGTAAGGGGTAGTCCCGGTCTTGTGTTGCTGGGGAGCGGGCGTACTCCTCGGTACTGTGATCTAGGCCACGTACTGTGACAGGTGGTACCCCAGTGCCTAGTCATTAGTTGGAAATCCATTCTCCCTACGAGCCTTGTATGAGTTTTGTTTGTATTACCCACTCTGTGGCTAGTAGCTGGAATTTAATGAATGTAACAATTTCGGCTATTTTATAAGTATTTGTATATAGACCCTTTTATAATATCAGAGGATTTTTATATAAAGTGTTTTAGCTACCGTAAGGTAAAAACCCGACATGTTTATTTGTGGCGTGGTCTTACGAGATGCTTTTGTTTTCAAAGGATTTTTGAAACTTTAATAATCAATTGAGTGTGATTTTCTCACGCTGGTATTCCAGACTGACCCGGGTGTTATTTAACTATAATGCTCGGGTCAGACCGAGTATTATAGGATACGGGATTTGATGCTGTGGAGCTCTGGAGACGAGATGGATGACGATACGTACTTTCGTACTTGTTTTATATATATATTCTGCTGTGTTGAGTAGCTGTGTATCCAGTTGTATGATATTGATGTTGAACTGTGATTGATGTACTCTGATGATGTAATATATATAAACAGATATATATTTGTTTTTGTGTAAAGATCAATTATTATCTATTATATTTTATTCCGCTGCGATGGTTAGATTCTGATGTTGTTTTCTATTTTCTTCTTCTACCTCTTCTTCTTTAACCCAAATGGTTCGTATTTCTGTGCAACTTGAGTTGATTGTTGTAGAATAGTGTTGACTCAAGGGGTACGGGTTTGCGGGTCGTTACACTTGGTATCAGAGCTTAGGTTGGTGATAACCATGGCTCTGGTGGGAATTACTCGTTAAATAGAGTCCGTCGTACTCTACAATGAGTTTGAGAGTATTAATAGATATGAGCGCGTATTTTTTAGTGAATATAAAATTGTTTTTATATTGTGTTGACTTATCTGTTGAGTGTTTATGGATTCTGGTCGATATATGGGACGCCATGTTATCGATAGGAATTTCTAAACTCTTAAACAAGATAAACCGACACAGTATTATTTTAAATAGGGTAAATGAAATAATTTTACCCAAAATTATTATAGTTATATATGGATGTTTGGTTGTTGGAAAGTGGTAATATTAAATTATTATCATTGTATGATAATTGAATAAGAATTGAAATAATAACCAGAGATTAAGGAATAAATTAATAAAGTGAATGAGATTTATAAATGTGATTCATAATTGATTAAGGAACTGAAACCATAATTAAAAACTAAGAAACCAAATTGTGTACAAATGAAATTTGTAATGATATACTAAATGTAAATTATAGTGGATTAATAATTAAAATAAGGTAAAATTTCAAAGTAATGTTTGAATATAAATTTAAAGGATTTGGAATTTGGAATTTAAATTCCTTTGAATTTGGAAATGTTTCTCAAAAGTTGAGAAGGTAATATATATTGAGAAATATTTTTGAATCGGATTTGAAATCTAGAGGGAGATTTGAAATTTAAAAATATTTGAAGGGTTTTAGAAGAGATAAAAGCATTGAACTCTTTCGGTTGCTGGAAAATAATTACGGTGATGACTGCAGCATCATCGATGTTTATTTTCGAGTTTCCAAGAGAGAAATTGCTACCAAATTGTTTTGAATTGAAATTGTTTACAAAAGATGAATTTGATTTTTAGAAATGCAAGGAATTTTGGATGTAGAAGATTTCAAAGGGAATTTTGAAATGTTAAAGACTGTTTAAACTCTGGAATCTTAACTCGCAAAGCTTATGGTATATAATAAGTTTGATGACATGTAAATTAGGAATTTGTTGAAATAAAATTCAACTTTGTAAGTAAATAAAGTGGAAACTGGATACTGTAAGTTAAAATTTAAATTGTGTTAAATTATGTGGAATAAAAAAAATTTTAGTAGTCAGGTTGGATTAAATAAAACAAAGTTTTGAGATTTAAAATTTGTAAATAACCGAAGAATTTATATGGTATGCAAATGAAATGAAATTCAATATTGGATGATGCTTGATTTAAATGTGTAAAATAAGGTGCAGAATAAGTTCAAATAGACTAAAAATAATTAATGTTTGGAAATAAAAATTTAACTTAAGTGAATGAAGTGAAGTAAATATATTTGAATTTAACTTGAGATAAGTTGAATAAAATTGAAATTGAAATTGAATTAAATTGGATATAAAGTTGGAAGGTAAAATGATTATAATTGTGAAATGAAAATTTATACCTTAAGCTAGTAAGTGTTATATATAATTTGAAATTGCGATTATAAGATGAAATAACTCAAATGAGCAATGTAAGCTTTTAAGTAAATAAATAAGTTTTAAACACACATATATTGAGAAATAAAATTTAGTTAAATTTGGATTGAATTGAATCAAAAGTCAGTTGTGTCATGAATGTTATTACATGGAATTAAGTCCTTGCTTAATAAAACTTAAAAGAATGATATGTAACTAGATTTAACTGAAGTTGAATTGGAATAAAACTGAATTAAATGAATTCAGTCGAATTATAGATAATACGTACTGATTGGAATAAAATTCTACTCGAACAAACAAACGTAAATTAAGCAAGTATTGAATTAGAATAAATAAACTTCGGAAGCTTATAAAAGAATTGAAAAGCATTGAGAAAAATATATATAATCCCTAGTTAAAGATAAGATGTGAATGTGGTTGACTGTAAATAGATGATGAAGTATGAATATTAAAAGTGAATAGCTTATAAAATTTAAAAAGGGGAATAAATAAGCTTGAATAAAAATATTGTATTCTGAGATAAAAATCCAAACTTGGGATATAAAATAAGATTGAACTCAAGGAAATCAAATAAAATGATTTTTCAAGATAAATGAAAAAAAAATCAAGTATGGAATTGTAATTGTATTATAATTGGAAGTGTTGTTGAATGAAAATTGAATTGGATTAAAATGGATATGGTGTGAAATATAAACATATCCAATTCAAGCATAAATTGAATGGCCTTATTATTAATAAATTCAACAATGAATTGTTAATGTAAATTAAAATTTAAAATGAATAAAAGAATAAACTAATCGAATAAATTAGTGAAATGGTTGGGATTTGATCAAAGGAAAATCAAATAAAAGATTGTGAATAGGTAATAGAGTTTGGAAATAAAGCTTGAGTTGTATGGAATTGGATTAAAATAAAAATGATTTGAGATGAAAATAAATCCAATTCGGGTATGAATAAACTAAAACAGGAATGAACTTACGTTATGAAATGGTAGTGAATTGAAGTAAATTAACTTAAGTTTAAAATTAATAGAAGCATGAGATGATGTCGTGTATAATAAAATGATTTGGAATCACATCTTTTTGGATATGAAATAAATGCAATGGAAGTTTGTGAATAAATTTAAAAAGGGATGAGATTAAGTGTAAATTGAGTTGGATTCAATTTAAATTGGTTGTATAGCTTATGTTATTATTTATTCACATTAATATTGTCGAATTACATTAGAAAATTGGTCGTTCGACGTAAACAGAAGTAAGCAAAACTATATGAATCAATAGCAGTTTGATAAATTGATTTTTGCATCAATTGGAATGAATATAAGTTTGTTTTGCTTAGAATGAATTAAATAAAAGCAAGTAAGTTGTAAATCACTTCAACTGAATGGAATGGTTTGAGAATTGATTATAAGCAATTGTAATAAGTGTTGGAACCTTATATATGCTTATGGAAATTATATAACATGCATTGTATGTGAAATTTATGTGTTTATGCCAGTATATCACATGCATTGTTACAGGATCGATGTTTTAGCTATTTAAATTTAAGTGAAATGCTATAAGCTTCCTATATATAGCACTTATATATTTAAATTGAGTAAGTACAGGTACCAGGAAGCCGTTTGGTTGGATTTTGGGCGCGCTAAATGCTAAAATAAATAATCCGCTTGCTTTTAAATGCTAAATAAGGTACGCCTACGCAATAAAAATAGGAAATATGAACTGTTTTTGGTTATTCCAACCGTGTGGGTTGATGTATATATATTTATATCTTTTGTCAAATTGCAAAAGCTCCTCCGTACAAAGGAGACTCTACCAAAAATTTTCAGAAATTTTGGGAGATAGAAAAAAATTTTGAAAATTTTTGGTTAACGACAAAACGATTTCAAATTGGAAATTGAAATAAATTAGTGAATGAAACTACTTTAAAATAATAATATGAATCGGTATATATGGAAGGTAAAATTAAATGTTCAGAGTTGAAAATAAACTAAATTCATACAGTAATGGAAGAATCAGTTTGAATAGAAATAGATATAAACTAAAAGTGGTAAAGTGAAAATAAATAAAGGAACATATAAAATGCTTATACTAAACTTAAGAAAGGAATGGTGAATTCTTAAATTGGAAATTGACATTACAAATATATTCTAAGTTAATATTTGGATGAATAGAGATTGACATTTGTAAGGAAGTCGATAAAATGTTTTTGAATGTTGTGATTGGATATTATTGCTAAGTGGAGTATGCATGTAATATAAAAGGAAAAGAAAAATGGGTTTTTATTCCAAAAGATAAATTTGAATTGCTCGACAAAAAGGTATGTGTTTAAATTTCGGTATGAAATTGATTGGGTTTTGATTGAGCCACTTAGCCTTTTGTTTTCTTTTGGAATTTGGGAGCCCTTTGAGGCCTTTTGTAGTTGTACCGAGCTAGCCGCGCAAAGGAGACGCTGGCGAAATTTTTCGGAAATTTAGAGAGTTAGAAAATTTTTGAGAAAATTTTGGCAATTCAAAATTTGGATTTAAATTGAAATTTGAATGATTGGGCAACTAATATTGTTTGCAAATTATGGGAGAATTGAGAAGTTGATAAGAATGATAATGGGTCTTTTACAATAATATAGTTGGTAGGATGTTGAATTGTTTGGTTTTGGGAAAGATAAACGGGCATTGGATCATTCTTCCTAACTAGTAATTTCGGGGACGAAATTCTTTTAAGGGGGGAGGAATGTGACGACCCGAAATTTATAAGCATTTAAAATTGGAATATTTAAATTAATTTTAAATATTTAAAGGATAATTTTAACTTGAATTCAAATATCATAATTTATTTGATGATTAAATTATTAAATTAAATAATTTGAAGTTGGGTAAAATGTTAAATCTGAAGTTCTAAGCCTGTTAAAAATAATTTGAAGGCTTGTAAAATTTATATTGATAGTACTGAAGATAGTAAAAGTTTTTAAATTGAATTTAACACTGATTTGTTTAATTTTTTAAAAATATATCGTTTAAATTGAATTTAAAAATAGCCTTCCGAGACATAGTCTCGGAATTCGACGAAACCTGTTCCATTGGAGCCGTAATATTGAATTATTATCAGATTTCAAATTCTATATCGATTGGAGTTGTTGTGTGAGCGTACGGTAAGTAAACGCCCTGAAATTTATATCGATAATTTAAATATATATCTATTGATAAGTCAAGCTGTATTCCTTTTCGTTCACATCAGAACTTTTTCAACATTTCAAATCACTGTATACACGCCTTAGCCGACACGCAACTTACCTTTCTTCTTTTTCTTTCCCATTTTTCCCATCGAATTTACAGAGCCACAAAACAAAGATAATAATAATCTCGTTCAAACAGAAGAAAATTGTATGGCCGCATTTTTCTTCAAAGAAAAAAAATTGATTTCATTCGTTTATAATCAAAATCTTCAAAAGAAAAAAAGGAAATGGATGGGAAATCGAAACCGAGCTCTTTCAAAAAATAGAATTATTCCCAATCGAAGAGCGAAAACAAAATCATGGCCGAAGCCTTTTTCTTTCTGGCTTCATTTTCAAAATCTAGGTGAAATCAAAATCGAGCCGAGCTCATGTCGATTTGAGTTAAACAATTCGTTCGTCGTGGCTGTTATTGGGCCTGGTAATGGTATCGAGTAGTTGAAGGGGATCTTGACCTTGTCGCGAAGGTTTCTCGAGCATACAACTTCGTATTGGAGGTCGCGGCGTCATCCTTTGGTGGTTTCGATCGCAAGAAGTGTAGCACGATAGGGAAGTTTGGATCTGGTAGTTGAGGAGTGTCCATGATTTAGAGGTGATCGATATTAGAGAGAGAGCTAGGGCTTGTCGATGTTGGGTGTGTGCTCGGGTCTCATCTCAGTAAGGTAAATTTAATTTTTATTTTTAGGAAAAAGGAAGTGTTTTTTTAAAAAAAAAGAGAAGAAATTTCTTTGTATAGAAAGATTAGCTTTGTTTAAAAATATATGTTATAGTATAAAAGCTTTCTTTTTTAATTTAATATACATATAGAAGATTTTGGAAAAATTCATATATTTACATAAGGTTTTACAGTAACAAAATTTCTATTTATGTTATTTGCGGAAAAGGGAATATACATACATGATTAAAATATGGATAAAAACAGGAAATATGAATGTAGAAAAGATTTTGAAAAAAAAAATGATAGGAATTTTAAATTGTTGGAAAAGAATTTATATAAGTTAAATTTTTATATCTATGTAAATGAATTTTTATAAGTGCATGAGTTTCAAGAAAAATATAAATGTAAATTTATCTATTTAAAAATATATATACACACCTTCACTAACTAGTTTATTGTTAATAATGTATTATGAAGATAGATTTGTTTAATAAACTTATTCAATTATTTTAGTTGATAAATATATATATTTATATATTTTTTTAAAAAGGAATCAGTTTAAAATTTAATTATTGGTTTGAAATAAAATCATTGGTAATTAAATTCATAAATGAGAAGTTAATTGTTCGATTAGTTTGAATATTAATAAAAACCATCTAATATTTATTCAATGTCAGAAAAATCGGGAACCAAGGCAAGACTGTAGTGGATTGCCAAACAAATGCAAAGGTGAGTTAATCTCACTCAGTTAAATTTAAATTTAAATGATTAAATTTAAATGATTAAATTTAAATAATTGTTTGGATGGTTGAATTGATTGATGTGCTATAGTATGGTATATTTTGGGATTGGTATTTATATTTTGCTAACGTCTGTGGATGCAGGGAAAACAGGTTGGAGGGATCCAACTGGGTCCCTCAGCATTTATTTAAATTATTTAATATTTCTTGTTGTGATTGTTGATACTCTATGATGAATTATGTTGGAATATTAAATGCTTTGGTTTGATTGAATATATTTGGGTATAATGAGCTACCAAAAATATATAAATTGGATTTTGGAAAGAAAATAAAAAAGTAAATTTGTAAGCGAAATAACTACAGGAAATGTGAATAAATTAAGAATGAATTGAAAGAAATGGAAATGATATTAAAATACTAATAAATAACTTCGAGTATGAAAAGATTTTAAATAAACAGAAATTAACGAATTGTAAATTCAAGTGATATTATTTTAAAGGAATAAAGGATTATTTTAAAATTTAAAGTTTAAATTTATTTAAAGGGATAAAGAAGTAAATTGAGAAATCTAAAATTGGTATTTCAATTAAAAGTATTTTGAATCAAAATTAAGAAATTAAATCTGAAATTAATGGATGTTGGAAATAAAAAGAGAGTAAATTGGAAATCAATTTGGAAAATTGATTCCAAGTGTTTGAATTGGAAATTTAAAGAAGAATGTGAAGAGAAGTATATTTCTCGGGATGGCCAAGTACGTTTTCAAAATAAATTTAAAAAAAAAATAAGATAAAGGTTTTAATGTTGTTTTAAAGAGTATGTTTTAGGAATTTATTAGTTCTAAATATCAAAATTCTAAAGTAAATATTTTTTTTCAAATATTTATATAGTATGTATTTTTAGTAAATTATTGAAGTAGTTTTAAATTAAATGTTTTAATGTAAATTCCAAAGTAAGTATTTTTTAAAAAAATCTATTATCGTAATAATTATTTAAAGAATGATTTGGTATTTTAAAGAAAAATCTAATGTATAGTTATAAAGTAACCTTATTTTAGTTATTTCTAGAGTATTATTTTAAATTAAGTATTAAAGTAATTTTTCTAAATTAAATGTTAAATATATTTTACAATAAAGTGTTTTTGAATTATTTTAAAAAAATCTAAAGTTTTGTGCTAGGTAATTCCAGTGGAGATAGAAAATAATTGGAATTTATTCTGAGAAAGGAAGATAGTTTGAAAACTGTTTTCAAAGGGGTTTGAAAAGTGAAAATATATCTTGCAAAGATATTTTGAGATAAATAAATAATTTGGAAAATTATTTATTGTTTAATGGATGTTGTGAATATTAATTGATAGTTAAATAACTGACTATCAATATTGGCCAAATGCGTTGATCGTTTCAAAGAGACCGGGATCGAGATTTATTTCTCAAAAACCACTTCGATCCGGTTTGTACGTTTCATGGAAAACGATTTTGGATTCGAAGTTGGAGCAGTGAAGTGCAAGGACTAGTCGCTACTAATCCTGAGGATATTTCCAAAATGGATGTAGTAGGAATAGTGTCTTCGGTTCCGTTCGAACCCGGGACAAACTTGTATGGATGAATGCTTTGGAACATCGTCAGGTGGACGATGGGCATTCTAAGGGATATGTTCTAAAAAGGTAACGCTTAGCCTCAAGCCTCATCAACCGGGAATGACTGAAAATCAGGGGTTATGCAGCAAGGCTAGGTGGGTAGCACCCAAGCAGGGTGAGGTCATCCCTTTCTAGAGGTCCCTTTTATTTTGGCTTAGTGGGCGGTTGCTGATCCCAACCGCGGGGTGATCTCACTCGGGATTATCCAGTAAGGGGTAGTCCCAGTCTTGTGTTGCAGAGGAGCGGGCGTACTCCTCGGTACTGTGATCTAGGCCACGTACTGTGATAAGTGGTACCCCAGTGCCTAGTCATTAGTTGGAAATCCATTCTCCCTACGAGCCTTGTACGAGTTTTGTTTGTATTACCCACTCTGTGGCTAGTAGCTGGAATTTAATGAATGTAACAATTTCGGCTATTTTATAAGTATTTGTATATAGACCCTATTATAATATCAGAGGATTTTTATATAAAGTGTTTTAGCTATCGTAAGGTAAAAACCCGACATGTTTATTTGTGTCGTGGTCTTACGAGATGCTTTTGTTTTCAAAGGATTTTTGAAACTTTAATAATCAATTGAGTGTGATTTTCTCACGCTGGTATTCCAGACTAACTCGGGTGTTATTTAACTGTAATGCTTGGGTCAGAACGAGTATTATAGGATACAGGATTTGATGCTGTGGAGCTTTGGAGACGAGCTGGATGACGATACGTACTTTCGTACTTGTTTTATATATATATTCCGCTGTGTTGAGTAGCTGTGTATCTAGTTGTATGATATTGATGTTGAACTGTGATTGATGTACTCTGATGATGTAATATATATAAACAGATATATATTTGTTTTTGTGCAAAGATCATTTATTATCTACTATATTTTATTCTACTGCGATGGTTAGATTCTGATGTTGTTTTCTATTTTCTTCTTCTACCTCTTCTTGTTTAACCCAAATGGTTTGTATTTCTGTGCAACTTGAGTTGATTGTTGTAGAATAGTGTTGACTCAAGGGGTACGGGTTTGCGGGTCGTTACAAATTGATGATAATAAAATGTTTTCCAAGCCTGAATATTTTTCTATAGAAAATTTGTAAATTATCTTCTGAGTGAGACGTCATTATTTCGTTTCTTCAAATTTAGACTGTTATTGTTTCGTCGATCTTATTTTCGATGAAATAACAGCATTTTGATACCAACAATGACTTTTGATCGGATGATCTACCACTAAAATCTGTACATTGTTTTGATCGTTTCATCGTAGTGATCTCTGCGGTGTATTCAATTCTGTGTTTCGAAGTAGGGTACACAGCAGAATCCATATAAACGGTAACTGTACCAGTACCGGTTCCATGCTTTTTGATTTCTATGTTCATTTATTTTACCGTGAGAATATATAACCATTAGCCTTCATTAATCGAAACGTACCCGGCTTTACAATTCTCACTGTTCAATAAATATCTCTCTAGAGCATCCATTCATTTCATTCTTTACCCTTACCTTCTTTGCTATGTCCTTTCATTTGAAAGAAAAATATTATATAAATGATTAGCATTTATAATCGAGAAGCTATCTCATCTATTTTGTTTTGTATATATTTGTTTGCTTTCATAGTTGATACACGTTCCAACTTTTCAAATTCATATTTGACTCATCTTCTTCCCTTCAGCTTTTCATATAAGTTCTCCTCCCCTCTTCTATCTCTCTCCCTCCAAACCCGCGTGAAACATGGCCAAACCTCTCATTACTTCCACCATGCAAGTCATCGCTGTGAGCAAACGAAGCGCCAGCATCCTCCGCACATGCACCCTCTCCTCCCTCCACCCTCATCTCAGTTCGACCGAACCTCGGCACCTCCTCCCCTTCGTCCTTCCAATCACCTAGCACAGCTCGCAAACCCCTCGCCGAGCACCGACCCAACCCAACTTAACCTCCGCCTCAGATTTCGACCCATCGCGCACCACTAATGGCAGCACCATCTCCACCCCTTGGCCACCACTTCCTTCACATTCCGAGATCGCTTCAGCTCCTTCTCTCGTGTAATAATATATATGTATTTTTTTGTTATTTATTTACTTATTTATTTTGTTTAGTAAAAGTTATATATATATATATATATATATCTTAGTTATATGAATATACTTTATCATATTTTAAATGTTTATAAAGTTAGTATATGTTGTACATTATATATATAGGTTATATATTATAAATGTGAGTTGTACAGGTTATATATATAATATAGAAATTGTTTTATATGCTGCATATGTATGTTATACTGTTGTATGTGTATTTGTGACAGTTGCATACCTCTAAATCTTCTATAGTACATACATATATATTGTGAATATTGACAAAGTTGTGGTTTTCTTAAAGATTTGTATGTATGACTGGATATGTTATTGAGTGCATATATATTTCGCAATTGTATATAACAATATATATTGTTTATTAGCCTTTATATTTATATATAATATGTTAATGATGGTAGGCCTGATCTGTGGGATTCTATCTATCAGTTTATATAAATTTCATATATGTATTGTGTTACTGTATTTTATATTTGTTTTCTTTTATATATAAGTTTGTATACAGTTTATAAACAATATAACTAGTATACACATTTAAGTTGTAGGCACATTTATAGATTTGTTGTTTTATATATATCACATATATTTGTTAGTTTTAAATGTACAGTATATGTATTAAAGTGTGTGTGTGTATATATACATATATATACATATATATATATAACTGTTTTATTTGATCTGGGAAATTTTGGAAGGAATATGAAGTATAGGTTTATATATACTTAATTGAATAGCTAGTGCATGTATAAGGTCTGCATGTATACAAGTTTATATGTTGTATGTATATATATTAGTTTATCAAGTATATATTGTGTTTAGAATAAAAAAATAGTATTATACATATTATCTTATTAAGTTAGTTTGTTAAAGGTATATACGTTCAAAAGATACTAGTTTAAATAAATATATATATTAATATATATATATATGTAAGTTATGCATATTATATATATATATATATATATATATATATTGCGTATGTATATTTTGCGTCTTTTATCAAAAGTTTATATATATTGTTTTATAGCATATAATTTGGTTCTTATATATATTACTGATGTACTATCATATTTATTATATAATAATGTATATAATTATAATATATTGTTTTATTAGAAAATATGTATATAATATGTAAAGGTTAGTATTTTGAACAAGATTTATTTTGATTTGTTTAAAATGTTGATTTTTAAATATAAATTTTATATCTTTGATTTTTAATACTTATATTTTAAGAATAATGATTTAAATTATATATATAAACTTTGTTCCTATCAAACTGATTTTGATTGGTTCTCATTGATTTCTGTTATCAGCTCTGTACGTCAAATTCATGTCAATCTATTTTGCTTTGCAATTCGTGCTTGGATTCGTAGCTTGTTCCATTTGTCGAATCATCTCTAGCCTCGAAAGGTGAGCAATCACTCACGATTAATGTTCTTATATTTATTAAATTTGATTTCAATTGAAATGACAATTGAAATATGCTGCTGTTAGTTATTTACATTGCTATATATATGTTATTATCTGTATCAGTTCACTTGTGACATCTGACACCATTATCTATTATTTATACTGATGATATATGCCTGTTATATTTTTATCATATATGTTGTCACTCTGCAAGTTCCCTGTTAGGATAGAATTCACTATGGGTTTAAATGACACATACCCGAACGGACTTTAGAATAGGACAAAACCGTTATGGGTTGAAATGATAAACCCAAGCGATTTTCATGTGAATTGAATTTGGGATTGTGGTTGAAATGATATATAACCGCATATAAATTTAAATTGCGGATTGAATTGATAAATATCCGTATACGTATCACTTGACCATAGGATAGAAAATTATTTACAAACACCGTCGGTTTATATATAAATATTTTGAAAATGATTTCTATGGTTTTGGAAAGAAATATATGGTTTTATATAAAAAATTGATTTTAGATATTATATAAATGTTATTTTTATATACAGTTAAAATTCTCGATTTTAAGCTATGTATAAATTTGTTTGATATAAAATAAGTTTAATAATAAAGTTTGATTTTATTAAATTATAATATAGTTAAGTATTTATTTAAATTATATTTTAATAGAGAGTTTATAACGATTTCAAAAAATTAAGGTTGAGAAGATAGATTTGAAATTGATTTGAAATTGTATTTAATTAAGAATTATATTTAATAAGAATCCATTTGGAGCTTATTAAAATCGAGATTTTAAAAAGATATGACTTTATAATTTAATTCTGGTTTAAGGTGATTTAAATGAATATATCAAAATTAAATAAATTGAAGGAACATTCAGTTATTTGAAGTTTGAGTTTTATTTGAATGATATTGAATTTATTAAGTAAATATTTCAAAACTAAATAATAGTATAAATTGAATTAAGATATATATAAAATTATCACTTTTAGTTTTGAAATTATAGAATATTTAAAGCCTTAAAATTTATATATTCTTAAATGGTTTATTTGTAGTTCAAATCTGTATTTGAAATCGATATAATTTCGAATGGTTTATTTAGAAGCTAAATTGGAATTAATGATTTGAGATTTGATTAAATTTGAATTTTGAAATTTGAGTTGTTTTGGAATTGATTTGTGTAATTGAGGAAGCTATTTTATTATATAAAGCATTTTAATATCTAAACCGTTTAAGAGGTAGAATTAATGTTTTCAAAGTTATGAATTTCAAAGTATTACGTTTTGAAAGAGTTATAAATTCTAGTAATTGGTTTTGAAAATGTTATAACTTTGAAAGTACTATGATTTTGGAAATAATATCATATTTGGTTTTGAATGGAAATGATATCATATGGTTTTGGTATTGAAAAGGCAATGATATTTTGGTTTTGAAGTATATACTATTTTGAAAATGACCGCGGTGTTATAATAACGTTTGGTTGTTAAAGAGACTGGGATCATAAGTTGTCATACTCTCTGCCAACTCCGAAAACCACTTTAATAACTGTGTACATGGTGGAGATTCCAGAATGTAGGATGGTGGCGACGTTCTATTGAAGTATATACGTGAACCCGACTCCCGTGAGTTGGCATAAGGTGGCTAAAACAGAAGCACTTGATGGGCTAATGAGGTAGCTTCTTTGATCGGACACACTTCTTCGATACCATTATATTACTTTGTGATTGATTGGGTGCACATTTGATTTTTTAGGATTGTGGCTCGAGGTGGGCGGTAGTTGCGGCTATGCATTACCACCGGTCCGAAAGTGTAATTGGTATATCTACCCTGGCATTACCTAGTTGTGCCGTATCACCTACCCTAGTGCGCCTTGTACGAGTTTGATTTGTGTCATACCTATGGAGTATTTGTGGTAGCCTCCCGATCTGGAGGTATGACGGTACTGTATAGACTATTGGAACTATAAAATGTGTTAATGGGGATATTGGGTAACTCCTTAACGTTATTTTTAAATATATTATACTTTACTATAGACATTATTATAATAGCGTATATTACCACATAATAGATAGTTTAATAGATCCTTAGAGGATGGTTATCCCAAACATCCTTTGAGTTACTTGTATTTTAGTGGTTATTTCACTTGAGTTGGATTTATTGGTCTAAGAATGTTAATCTTGGCTCGAGTGTTTTGTGTTTTGCTTTATGTTCGGTCAGACTGAGTGATTCAGCTTTTGAGACTCACCTTGGAGTTGGAGCTTCACTTGGAGATCCAGCTACATTTAGATATTAAGTTGATTCTAATGATGTATTCTGATCTTGTATCTGACTAGTGTATTTGAGACTTCTGTTGTATCTTATTGAACTCTGTTATATATATAGTAGCTTCATGAACTACTATTCTCTTGTTTCCACTGCATTATTGTTATATTACTCTGTGTCTGTGATTCTGTGATTTATTTATTTACTGTATATGCTGAGTTTTTCCAAATATAAATTAACAATCTGGTTCTTTGAGCAATTCAATTCCGACATGTGTGGATGCGAATGATTGAAAATATCGGATCGTTACATATATTATGAACTCAGTGTCTATACTGGTACACTTAACGTGTTTACATACAAATTATATTGGTTTACAAATATATATGCTACGGTGTACTAGTTAAAGTATTGATTTAAAATATTGGTTTACAATTACTGTATGGGTTTAAGGTATTATGTATATTATATTATAAAGTTTGTCTGGTTGTTTCTGTCATTTTATCTAAAGAAGGGTAATATAATACGTAGAGGCTCATATAATCAATGGTATGAACCTATGTCCTCTTGTATATTAGTCCTTAGGTTTTTAAATATTGATTTTTGTCATTGATTTCTTAGTGTTTTACAAAAAGGTCTTATTTGATATATATATATATATATATATATATATATATATATATATATTGACGTGTCCATTTATGTATATGACATAGATGCATGGATATTTAGATTCGCTTTAGAAATATATAAAGTTTAAAATATATTTTATAATATTATAATAGGATAAGTACAGAGGTATTGATTTTTAATTTTATGTTAGGTATGTACTTTAAGCATATGGCTTTAAACATAATAGTGATTTTACATACACCTATAAACATTTTGATTTATATAGATTTTTATTAAAGTTAAATTTTGATTTGAGAATAAATATGTATATTTTCGTTTCCACTTATATCAAGAAAATTTGAATGGTTTTGCTCAAGTCGTTAGCTTCGTTTCCATCAATCTATAGCTTATCCTGATTTGTTTTGATCGATTTCAGATGTAATTTGTTTTGCCTTGCTCGTGTCTGAATCGTGGTGCATGTCCGTACCATTATCTCGGTTATCGTTGTCTATCTCTCTAGCCTCGAAAGGTGAGCAATCACTCACGATTAACGTTCTTAGAATTATTAAATTTGATTTCAATTGAAACGACAATTGAAATATGCTACTGTTAGTTATTTACAATGCCATATATCCTTTTATATATATGCTATCTGTTCACTTGTGACGTCTGACACCATTATATGTTAATTATATTGATGATATATGCTTGTTATATTATTATATTTGTTATCACTCTACAAGTTCCTTGTTAGTGTAGAATTCACTATGGATTGAAATGATACATACCCGAACGATTTGTAGAATAGGAGAAAATCGTTATGGGTTGAAATGATTGACCCAAGCAATTTTCATTGAATTGAACATGGGATTGTGTGTTGAAATGATATATACCCGTATATAAATTTAAGTTGTGGATTGAAATGATAAATATCCATACCACTTCACCGTAGGATAGAAAGTTATATACATACACCTCTGGTCTATATATATATATTTTGAAAAGGATTTCTATGTGTTTTGGAAAGAAATATATGGTTTTATAAAATATTGATATTAGACATTATATAAATGTTATTTTATATATAGTTAAATTCTTAAATTTAAGCTATGTATAATTTTGTTGATATAAAAGAAATTTAATAATTTGATTTATTTAAATATAATATGGTCGGGTATTTATTTAAATTATATTTGAATATAGAGTTTATAATGATTTTAAATAAATTAAGGTTAGGAAGATAGATTTGGAACTGATTTGAAATGGTATTTATTTAAGATTCTTATCGAATCGAATTGAAACTTATTAAATTTGAGATTTTTAAAAGGATATGATGTTAACTTGATTTTGGTTAAGGCAATTTAAATGAATAATTCAAGTTTAAAAAAATTGAAGGAAATATTTAGTTTATTTGTAATTTAGGGTTTTATTTAAAGGATATTGGATATATTAATTAAATATTTCAAAGCTAAATAATAGTAAGTGAATTTGATATATATATATGAATTATCAAATTTAGTTTTGAAATGTTTGAATATTTAAAGCTTTGAAATATTGAAATTGGAACGGTTTATTTGTGGTAAAAAAAATCTGCATTTGAAATTGATATAATTTTGAAATGGTTTATTGAGAAACTGTATTGAATTGAAATTAATGATTAGGGATTTGATTAAACTTGAATTTTTGAATTCGAGCTGATTTGGAATTTAATTGTGAAATTTGAGGAAATTATTTTATAAAGCAATTTTAAATTTAAAAATATTTTATTATATATAATATTTGAATATCTAAACTGTTTAAGTGGTGAAATTATGTTCAACGTTATGAATTTCAAAGTATTATGTTTTGAAAGTGTTATAATTTCAAGTGTTTTGGTTTCGAAGTGGTATAACTTTGAAGTGTTATGATTTTAGAAAGGATGCGTTTGAAATGGAAATTACATCTTATTGATTTGGTTTTGAAAAGGCAATGATATTTTGGTTTTGAAGTATAAACTATTTTGAAATGACCGCGGTGTAATAATAACGTTTGGTTGTTAAAGAGACCGAGATCGGAAGTTGTCATACTTTCTGCCAACTCTGAAAACCACTTTAACAACCGTATACGTGGTGGAGATTACAGAATTAAGTAGCATGGTGGCGACGTTCTATTGAGGTATATACGTGGACCCAACTCCCGTGAGTTGGCATAAGGTGGCTAAAGCAGGAGCAATCGATGGGCTAATGAGGTAGCTCCTTTGATCGGACACACTTCTTCGATACCATTCTATACTTTGTGAATGATTGGGTGCACCTTTGATTTTATGAGTGTGGCTCGAGGTGGGCGGTAGTGGCTGCTACGCGTTACCACCGGTCCGGAAGTGCGTTGGTATATCTACCCTGAGATTGCCTCGTTGTGCGGTGTCACATACCTTAGCGTGCCTTGTACGAGTTTTGATTTATGTCGTACCTATGGAGTATCCTCTGGTAGCCTCCCGATCAGGAGGTATTACGGTACTGTATAGACTATTGGCACTATATATGTGTTAAGGTGGAAAATGTAAAGCCTTAACGCTATTTTTAAGTAAGTTTACTTTACTTTAGACATTATAATAATAGCGTATATTACTGCATAGTAGATAGTTTAACGGATCCTTAGAGAATGGTTATCCCAAACATCCATTGAGTTACTCCTATTTCGGTTGTTATTTCACTTGAGTTGGATTTATTGATATAAGAATGTTCATCCTGACTCAAATGTTTTGTGTTTTACTTTACGCTCAGGTCAGACTGAGTGATACAGCATTTGAGACTCTGTAACGACCCGCTATTTTGGACTATTCGCATCCGCATATGTCGGACTTGAATAATTCAAAGTACCGAATTGTTAATTTAAATTTGGCGAAACTGAACATATACACTAAATAAATAATCACAGATCACAGACACAGAGTAATAAATGCAGCGGAAACAAAAGATAGTAGTTCATGAAGCTACTATATACATATCAGAGTCAAATAAGGTACAACAGAAGTCTCGAATACAATAGTCAAATACAATATCAGAAAATATCTTTGGAATCAACTGAATATCTTAAAAACTGGATAGATGGCTGGATCTCCAAGCGAAGCTCCAACTCCAAAGGTGAGTCTCAAAAGCTGGTACTCTCAGTCTGACTCGAGCGTAAAGCAAAACACAAAACACTCGAGTTAGGATTAACATTCTTATATCAATAAATCCAACTCAAGTGAAATAACAATTGAAATACAATTAACTCAAAGGATGATGGAATATCCATCCTTTAAGGATCCGTTAAACTATCTACTATGTAGTAGTGTACGCTAAATAGATAATGCCTATCAGTAATATAAATATCAAAATAGTGTTAAGGCGTTAGCATTATCACCCTTAACACATTTTATATAAGCGTTATAGTCTATACAGCACTGTAAACTCCACCGTAAACTAGTGGGATATCAGGGAGTACTCCATAGGTATAACAAAAAACAAATTCGTAGTGGTCGCGTATAAAGGGATACAAGTATGACAAGGCACATGAGGCAATACCCAAGGTAGTGAAACTACCGTTTGCCTGATTCGGACTGGTGAGAATGTATCGCGGCAACGATCGCAACACCGCGAAACAACACTCCCAAAAGTACGAGGGTGCACCAATCAATAACAAGTAATGAGTAGTAGTTATGAAGAAGTGTGTTCGCTCGAGGTGGCTAACCCCATTTGACCCGGTACGGCTCCTGTTTTAGTCATTTCCAATTTGACACAAGTGTCAAGGCTATCCATTATCGTTCTCTTTCTTCAGTCATCGCGTACATTATTCCAACCACTTCATTCTGGATCACGCTCCGCATATAGTTATTAAAGTGGTTTTCGGTTTAGACAGAGAGTATGTCCATAACCGATTCCGTCTCTTTAATAACTTTCGTGATTATTACACCGATTGGTCGTTTATATATTTCAAAACCAAATCAATTTCAATTTCAATTCGAATTTATAAATCAACATTTCATTTGTCTTTCAAATGTCATTTCCATAATTTACATTTTAAAACTTCCAAATTACCATTTCAAAATCTTCTAATTCAATTTAAAATTTTATTTAAAATAATTCAAATATTTATTCAAGTTCGAATATAAGTTTCGTTCCGTAATCAACTAAATTAATTTAATTTAACATTCAAATCAATTTGAATGCATTTATCGATTTCATTCAATATTCGTTAAGTAAATTTATCATTCAAACAATTTCTATTTAATTTCCAATTTATTAAATCAATTATTTAAGTTCAACCTCATTATATCAAAATTTCAAATTGAATTCAATTAGATTCGTCAATCAAGTTCTTAAATTACAAGTCTTATATTTATTCCAATAAATCACATTTTATTTCTTGTTAAGGAAATTCAATTTCACATATTTATTTACTTAGTTACAAATTTCAAAACTCAATTAATAAAGAAACTAAATTTCACATATTCGAGAAGTTAAATTTCACTTATAAACTTACTTAAATAATTTTTCAAAACTTAATAAATAAAGAAACCCAATTTTATTTATTAACGAAGTTCCAATTCACTTATTCAAAAGTTAAATTTCTCTTATCAAAGAATTCAAATTTTTATCTAGTTATCAATTAATTCAATCTTACTCAATTATTAAATAATTTCAAACTTAATTATTAATAATTTCAAAACTTAATAATTTCAACTTAATTATAAATTCAAACTTAATTATTAAATCATTTCAAAACTTAATTCACAGAATAATACCAAATTTTATTGTCAAAAAATTTATTTTAAAACAACGTTCTTTCAATAGCTACTATGTTAATATTTTCGTTTCAGATTTTTAAAATATCAACATTTTCCTTTCATTAAATTCAATTTCCAACTTCATTTCAAATCTTATTATTTATTCGAATGGAATCCTTATTTTATTTTTAAATCAAATTTTTTTGACCAATCGGGTGTATTTAATTCTCTATCCTATGTCAAAGTTCATTTGGGTATTTATCATTTCAACACGATTCCATTTCAATTCAAAAAAAAAATCAAAACATAGCAAAGGGAACTTGCAGTGTGATAACGGGATGGTGTCAAATTAAATAAACACGCAATACAACAATCAATAACAATCCAATAGTTAATTCAAATAATCCCAAAATAACCGTATTAATTTACATTTGTTATTTATGCAAATTAATATAATTATTTCTAGAATCTACATTATCGTTTCATGTAGATTAAAGATTATTACACAATTATTTTATGCGGTTCTACACTTGACATTTATTATTCAATTTCATACTATATCAATTTATACAACACACATTCAATGATTCAAGGTGTACTTAACCAATTTCTACGTGTCAATTAATTTAACATTTATAGGGGTCATATCATACCAATTTCTAATCAAATTCAACACATTCACCAATTTAAATTATTAACTATCCTATAACAAATTCAATTTTGAATTATTTATCACTTCATACATTAACAATTTAACGTCCAATGTAAACATCAACAATCAATCAGTTAACATCCAAAGTGTATTATCATCACATAAATAATTAACAGATAATGGTGTCGGATGTCACATGTGAACTGATACAGGTAATAACCTAAATAACAGTGTAAATAACTAACAATAGGTATTTCAATTGGTCATGTCAATTGAAATCGAATTTAATAAATAAAAGAATATTAATCGTGAGTAATTGCTCACCTTTCGAGGTTAGAGAAGGATAGATAATGAAGTTGAGCTACGAATTCCAAAGCAACGCTAGATGGACACGATTAGATGGAGAAAATAGGCACAATGGACGAAGCTGATAAATGCGGAAACGATGAAAATGAATCAGAATCATCCACATATATATATAGAATATTTATATTTATTATTATTTTTATTAAACATCAATATCAAATTTAAACACATATTAGGATAAAATATTATATATACATATAAAATTAGAAATTCACTATCCTTAAACACACAAACTTTAAAGTCAAATATTTTATAGTTTCAAACAATACTTAAACCATATGCATAAAGCAATATTTAAATAAGGTTGAATACATACATATACCGCTCCTATATAGCATATACACTATATACACATACATATATACACAGCGCGCACACCACACACGCAGGCTACAAACATGCCATTATTATTAAATTAAATATACACCTTTATTTCAAAATCCATTGTTTTAAATGAAACACATATATATCTAAGAGTAAATGAAAAACTTGTAATACTAATAATATATATCAAACCAGTAAACGAACTGGTAATGCAAAATAAATTCAATGTATCTAACAGTTGCAATGCAAATTTTATAAAGTATATACTTAACAACATACGAAACTTGTTAACCATTTTAGTTAATACTTAAACATATATATATATATATATATATATATATATATTAGAAAAGAAAATTTAGTAAGCGACTTGTATAAACTATACTAATCATACTAAAAATATCACCATATATATGAACTCATATAACCTTTAAAACAGAGAAACAAACATGCTACTGTTTCCAAATAAAATATCGCTGCAAATAAAATATAACTGTAAAGCACAAATCAACCATCTTTTATGAGATAATATAGACTATACTCATATATGTATACAAGATATATACCTTAAAAAAATGAAGGATGGCTACTGCATAGAAAGTTTCGGGTGGAAGCATCAGAGATGCAGCAGCATGCTCGATAGTGGTAGGGAAGGGAAGCACGGCTATGAAAACTGCTGCGGAAGGGAGGATGGCCACTGACGTTTGGTGATGGGCATGGCACGGTCTCGGCTGAAGCTTGGGTGTGAAGACTTGGTGACGGA
The DNA here is from genome assembly GCA_030765085.1 of Allium cepa. NCBI lineage: Eukaryota > Viridiplantae > Streptophyta > Magnoliopsida > Asparagales > Amaryllidaceae > Allium > Allium cepa. The sequence continues at coordinate 828,053,737 of CM060941.1, read as the reverse complement.
TTGAATGCGCAGCGACGTGGGCGAGAATTGCCATTATCGTGTATGGCTTGGCAGGGAAGAGCGACACTTGCTCAAGTCGGAAGCGGCTGTAAAGGTGAAGCAAAGGGGAGGGCTAGACCGAGGCAAGGACAGTGAAGGGATAGGGATGGAGCAGGTCGTAGGCGGTGGCTCTGGTGGCAAGCATGGAAAATGTGGGGATAAGGCGAGAGGTGGCGGTGATCGGAAAACATACAACAAGGCTGGGACGTTGGGTTCGAAGGCAAGTGACAGGAGGGTCGGAAAGCTGGAGGTTGCAGCACGTGGTGAGGCTCGACCGGGGCCAGTGGTTTGCGAAAGAGAGGTTGAAGAAGGAATACGCAAGAGAGAAGAAAAGAGAGAGGTGGGGAGGAAGTAGTAGGTGGAAGAAACGGTTTGAAGAGAAAGCTAAATGGACGTGCCAGGCTATACAAAATGGAAACATGTAAAAGCTTTGTTAAATATTACTCTAAAAGCAAATGTACGTTGAAAACCGAACAGACAGGGAGTGAGACGACCTAGAGGATAATGACAGTCTACCATTCATTTGAGTAATTATATTAAAAGCAAACGGCTACTCGTTTTCTTCCAGGACAATGAAAAGACAGATGCAACAGAGTAAACGGTACCAATACGGATAACTGTTTCGAATCATTTATCCGTGCACCGAACACCAAAATGCACAACCGAATATACTTTGGAGATCAATACAACAAGATGATCAAAACGGTATATGGATATCAGCGATACGATTTAATTATAAAAATTCGAAATTTCTACTAGCGAAAAGTGCAGCAAAAACGCGAAAAAATAAGATCGACGGAGCTAAATATGTTCGAATTTGAAAAAACGAAAATTGACGTCTTGCTCAGAAGATGATTTAGAATTTTTCTATATAAAAATATTTAGGTTTCGAAAATATTTTATTTTCATCGATTTTTAACTATTAAATTGAAGTAAATTTGGGCATGAAATAAACTTTCATATTTTCGGACGAAAATTTACCAGTTGCTTTGTTTAACTAGACGCATTTCAAATATTGAATTTATATTTAACAATTTTATCGTTTAAAATTTCACAAAATAACGTTATTAAAACCAGTTAAATTTACGGGTTGTTACACTCTCCCCCACTCAAAATTTTTCGTCCCCGAAAAGGAAGGAGGTAGGAAAATAGAAACAAGTAGAAGAAATAGACTTGAATTACATAATAAACAATTAATTTAAACCATAAAAATTTCAATTTAAATAAATTTTATATTCATTAATTTGTTTTTAAATTCAAGTTTTTCATTAATTGATTTGATTTCGCATTTATTAATGTTAGGTACAAAAGGTTCCTTTCAAATGAAATTCAATTTAAATTCAATTAATTCAAGATACTCCTTTAAGTTGATTTAATTCAATTTATTAACTTTCAAAACAAATTTTCTTCTATTAATCATACCTATTTTTTGTTTAACTTATTATTCTATTTATCTCCATAAACATTTTATAATTTAAATTTAAGTGAATAACATTTATTATACGCACTCACATTTTATTTATAAAGACGATTTATATTATATATTATCCAATTTATCTTAAATTAACAATTTCAAAGATCATAAATTTGAATAGTCATCTATTATAATCATACTTTATTCGACAAATTTAATTCTTCTTTATTCCACATTATTATTAAATTCATTCTATTTAATCTATCCTATCACATATATATTAAGTATATTTACATTTATTATAACTACTCGAATTTATTTAAAAATTCCTTTGATGTCATTTATACTGTATAATATTCAATTACATAATTAACTTTTGAAAATTTTGGTAAGTAATATATAATGCAGTTGAGTATTATCCAAATAAAATTTTGTAATTCAGTTATTTCAAGTTAAGTATTGATATAAAAAAAGAATTTGGCTTCATTTATGATTGAAAATCATCCTTTAACAAATTTAAGATTACTTTCCGATTAGCTTCTAACAACTTAGAGATAATTATATACATACAATATATCCAAGTCAAATCTAAATTAAATATTGATATATATATATATATATATATATATATGTATATATTTTAAATCAAGTCATACTTAGAAATTTCAAATCAAATTCATTTAAAAAAAAAGTGTAGCAAGCTACTGACGGTCTCTCCACTTCGAAACTCGAAAATGGATATCGATGATACGGCAGTCATCACCGAAATTAATTTCCAGCGACAAAGAGAAGAGCTCTAATTTAATAAAAAATTCTTTGAAAACCATTTCTATTTGAAAATATTTTAAATAATATACATTTTAAACTTTAAAACCATTGTTTGAAATTATCGGAAATTAAATTCTCAAATTTTAATTTAAATTCACTTCAAATTCCAATCCAATTTATACCCAAGTTTACAAATTTATTTATTTATATTGCCAAAGTCAATGGTTTACAAAACAATAAATGAAAATCAAAATTATTATTTTAACAGCCAATTCTTTAACTATTTAATTTCAGAAAATTTTATACTTATATATATAATATAATCATACAGAATTATTTCATTAGCCAAATTTGATAACAATATTGTGTCCGTTTGCAATGTTCAAGTGTTTTGAAAACCCTATCGATAGCGTTGATCAGACGAATCGATCGGAAACCCAAATCAACATCAACAACTCAAACAACACAAGACATATTAAAACATTTAAATATTAATTTACAAATACACTTCCTTGTTCGACGATACATGAATGGATTTTTCAAGGCAAGGACAGAGATTCAAATTTGATGGACTCAAATTAAAGAGAATTATGATTTGAATACAAGTTCGAAAGAAAAGAAATAAGATTATTCAATTAACAGAATCAGAAGATGGATAAGCTTATTTAATTCATGGGCAACCTTCCGGGTCAATCGTGACTTCAAAATAAGATCGATACAAAATTTCGAGGCAAATCTACTTTCGATCTCAAGAAATAGAATTCAGATATAGCAGAGAATAGATAGCATCATAAACCGAGGATACAGAAATCTCCGGTAAATCAATGCCTATCGTAAAGGAGTTTCACCCCTTTACAAATCATTGGAAGTTTGGCGAGACCGCCGATTCATTATAAGGGTCATTCGAAGTGGAGTTATGGGATGCTCCAGAATTGAAAGAAGACGAATCGTGAGGGACACGAATGAATTTTGGAACCGCAGGGAACGTTCCAAAATTCAAAGGAATTGAGTCAAAAGGAAGAGATTGAAACTCGAATGAGAGTGATTCTGTAAATGCATTTACCCTATATGCTAAGCTTTGCCTAGAGCTACCAAAGCTCTGATACCAACTGTAACGACCCGCTATTTTGGACTATTCGCATCCGCACATGTCGGACTTGAATAATTCAAAGTACCGAATTGTTCATTTAAATTTGGCAAAACTGAACATATACAGCAAATAAATAATTACATATCACAGACACAGAGTAATAAATGCAGCGGAAACAAAAGATAGTAGTTCATGAAGCTACTATATACATATCAGAGTTAAATAAGGTACAACAGAAGTCTCGAATACAATAGTCAAATACAATATCAGAAAATATCTCTGGAATCAACTGAATATCTGAAAAACTGGAAAAATGGATGGATCTCCAAGCGAAGCTCCAACTCCAAAGGCGAGTCTCAAAAGCTGGTACTCTCAGTCTGACCCGAGCGTAAAGCAAAACAAAAAACACTCGAGTCAGGATTAACATTCTTACATCAATAAATCCAACTCAAGTGAAATAACAATTAAAATACAATTAACTCAAAGGATGTTGGAATATCCATCCTTTAAGGATCCGTTGAACTATCTACTATGTAGTAGTGTACGCTAAATAGATAATGCCTTTCAGTAATATAAATATCAAAATAGTGTTAAGGCATTACCATTATCCCCCTTAACACATTTTATATAAGCGTTATAGTCCATACAGCACTGTAAACTCCACTGTAAACTAGTGGAATATCAGAGAGTACTCCATAGGTATAACACAAAACAAATTCGTAGTGGTCGCGTATATAGGGATACAAGATGACAAGGCACATGAGGCAATACCCAAGGTAGTGAAACTACCGTTTGCCTGATCCGGATTGGTGAGAACGCAAAGCCGCAACGATCGCAACACCGCAAAATAACACTCCCAAAAGTACGAGGGTGCACCAATCAATAACAAGTAATGAGTAGTAGTTACGAAGAAGTGTGTTCGCTCGAGGTGGCTAACCCCATTTGACCCGACATAGCTCATGTTTTAGTCATTTCCAATTTGACACAAGTGTCAAGGCTATCCATTATCGTTCTCTTTCTTCAGTCATCGCGTACATCATTCTGGATCACACTCCGCGTATAGTTATTAAAGTGGTTTTCGGTTTAGACAGAGAGTATGTCCATAACCGATTCCGTCTCTTTAATAACTTTCGTGATTATTACACCGACTGGCCGTTTATATATTTCAAAACCAAATCAATTTCAATTTCAATTCGAAATTATAAATCAACATTTCATTTGTCTTTCAAATGTCATTTCCATGATTTACATTTTAAAACTTCCAAATTACCATTTCAAAATCTTATAATTCAATTTCAAATTTTATTTAAAACAATTCAAATATTTATTCAAGTTCGAATATAAGTTTCATTCCGTAATCAACTAAATTAATTTAATTTAACATTCAAATCAATTTGAATGCATTTATCGATTTCATTCAATATTCGTTAAGTAAATTTATCATTCAAACAATTTCTATTTAATTTCCAATTTATTAAATCAATTATTTAAGTTCAACCTCATTATATCAAAACTTCAAATTGAATTCAATTAGATTCGTCAATCAAGTTCCTAAATTACAAGTCCTATATTTATTCCAATAAATCACATTTTATTTCTTGTTAAAGAAATTCAATTTCACTTATTTATTTACTTAGTTACAAATTTCAAAACTCAATTAATAAAGAAACTAAATTTCACATATTCGAGAAGTTAAATTTCACTTATAAACTTACTTAAATAATTTTTCCAAAACTTAATAAATAAAGAAACCCAATTTTAGTTATTAACGAAGTTCCAATTCACTTATTCAAAAATTAAATTTCTCTTATCAAAGAATTCAAATTTTTATCTAATTATCAATTAATTCAATCTTACTCAATTATTAAATAATTTCAAACTTAATTATTAATAATTTCAAAACTTAATAATTTCAACTTAATTATAAATTCAAACTTAATTATTAAATGATTTCAAAACTTAATTCAATGAATAATTCCAAATTTTATTGTCAAATAATTTATTTTAAAACAACGTTCTTCCAATAACTACTATATTAATATTTTCGTTTCAGATTTTTAAACTATTAACATTTTCCTTTCATTAAATTCAATTTCCAACTTCATTTCAAATCTTATTATTTATTCGAATAAAATCCTTATTTTATTTTTAAATCAAATTTTTTTGACCAATCGGGTTTATTTAATTCTCTATCCTATGTCAAAGTTCATTTGGATATTTATCATTTCAACCCAATTCCATTTCAATTCAAAAAAAATCACAACATAGCAAAGGGAACTTGCAGTGTGATAACTAGGATGGTGTCAAATTAAATAAACACGCAATACAACAATCAATAACAATCCAATAGTTAATTAAAATAATCCCGAAATAATCGTATTAATTTACATTTTTTGTTTATGAAAATTAATATAATTAATTCTAGAACCTACACTATCATTTCATGTAGATTAAAGATTATTACACAATTATTTTATGCGGTTCTACACTTGACATTTATTATTCGATTTCATACTATATCAATTTATACAACATACTGACGCAGCGGATATAACAACAAGTTGTCGCCAAATGATGCAACAACGACAAACAATGATGGAACGATATAATGATGAATCGATGAATTGATAATACCCTAGATAAATGCACAAATTCGTTGACCTCGCGAGATACCGGATTCTAGCTATCTTTAACACGTTGATCGCGCATGATACCGTGTTAGAAGATTTACGATTCTTCGATGTTGATCTCGCGCACGAGATTCCGTGAACTGGCTTCAAAATCGTTTATTCGAGCGCACTCGAATAACCGAAAATGAAGAAAGGAGATAACACTCAACTTCCAATTTTAAAGAGGCACAAAGCATTCAAACAAAAGTTTGTTCAAAATCAACCCTTTTTACAAGTGACACCATGCCCCTATTTATAGGAGTTTACAACATACACAAACGACACCTTCAACGACCTAACACAGGTCGTTAACGACCTAACAGACAATTGACTCACGGCTTACGACCTAAGAACAAATACAGGTTACAACGACCTAACATCATAACAACCTAAAAACAAACGAGTTAACAATACACGACATAACAATATATACAACATACATGCGATCCACCTAATTACATCATAACGACCTAAGAATACAAGTTACAGTATCACGCGACCTTACACTTGAGCGACTTAACGGCAGCGACATAAGAGATAGCACATCTTCAAGGTCTTGTGACATAAGAGCTTCAGCGATTTAACAAGATACGGCTTAAGAAATGTAGCGACTTAAGCATGAGCATGTTTAAGTGACTTAAGAATACGGTATAACTTGAGCGACCTATAGGAATCAGCGACTTAGGCTTCGCGACTTAACTTCTTCGCGACTTAACTTCTCGCGTCCTAAAGAAAATGGCATGTGAGAATGCGGCATATCTCGCCTAGGTCGTAGTACGTTAGAGTTAGGTCGTACCTCGTTAATAGGTCCTGAGCGAATTAAGGTATCAATTGTTGCCACTGTGTGTTGCATGTTAGGTCGCGACTCACTACTAAGTCGTAATCCGTTAGGTCGTTCGCGACTCAAAGAACCCGAGTGACCTAAAACCACTGAGCTATCGTCCAAGCGACTCAAGGCGCACTCTGCTTTCATTGAGTTAGTTCGTAATTCGTTAGGTCGGAACTCCTGTTGCGCTGCATCATCCTCCCCTGGTTGAAAGGAATTCGACCCCGAATTCACACTTTCCTCTTCTTCGACAAGCTTATGCTCATGATACGGAATCAAATGTTTGATGTTGAAAACGTCGGCAGTATGGACATGATCTGGCAATCTTAACCGATAAGCATTATCATTAATCTTCTTCAAGATTTCTACAGGACCAATCTTTCAAGCTTTCAATTTGTTGTAAGTTCCAACTGGAAAACGATCTTTCGTTAATACTGCATAAACAAAATCACCTTCTTTGAAGTCCACACTTCTTCGTTTCTTATCTACCAGTTGCTTATATTTCCCATTTGACTTAAACAATCGTTCATGAACAATTCTGTGACACTCCTGCAACTCATTCACGAAATCACAAGCTCGTTTAACAACCCCTTTCTGACGTGGAATTGTCGACAAATCCAATGGTCCTTTCGAAATTGCTGAATATACTACTTGAAATGGACTGAATCCAGTAATTCGATTAACAGCATGATTATGTGCGAATTTTGCCTGACACAATTTCACATCCCAGCTCTTCAAATGATCCTTCACAAGACATCTCAACAAGTTTCATAAAGATCTGTTCACCACTTCCGTTTTTGGATGATAGGCTCTACTAAAATTCAGCTTAGTCCCAACCATCTTCCACAGACTCAACCAAAAATGACTTAGAAATCGAGTATCCCGGTCAGAAACAATGGTCTCAGGTAGCCTATGTAGTCGATAAACCTCTTTAAAGAACAATTGAGCAACACAGACTGCATCAGCGGTCATTTTACAAGCTATGAAATGTGCCATCTTCGAAAATCTATCCACCACAACATATATAGAATCATTCACTCGTTGAGTTCTTGGAAAACCCAAAACAAAATACATGCTAACATCAACCCATGGTCTAGTAGGCACGGGCAATGGCATATACAATCCTGCATTCGTAACTGTCCCTTTGGAAAATTGACATATGTGACACCTCTGCACAAATCTTTCAACTTCTTTCCTCATGGAAGGTCAAAAATATGATTGAGAAATCAACTGCAAGGTACGATCTCTTTCCACATGTCCTTCTTCATGCAATTCTTTCACAATCTTCATCCGCAAACTGCACTCTGGTATACATAACTGATTTCTTTTGAAGAGAAAACCATCTACCAACACATATTCATTAGTTTTCCCTTTCTCGACTTCATCTACAATCTTAGCAAAGTAAGGATCCTCAACGAACAATTCTGGAAATATTTCAAAACCCGTCACTTTAACTTTCATCGTAGTCAACAAATGATTTCTTCTACTCAATGCATCTGCCACCCGATTTGTAACTCTCGACTTATGCTTTACAATAAATATAAACTGTTGCAAATATGCGATCCATGAAGCATGCCAGGCTGCAATCTTATCATGTCTCCGCAAATGCTTCAACGCTTCATGGTCCGTATATAACACAAACTCTTTATGAAACAAATAGTGTCTCAATGCTTTATGGCTTGGACAATAGCATAGAACTCCAAGTCATAGGTATTGTATCTTGTCTTGGCTCCAGAAAGTTTCTCGCTAAAATAAGCAATTGGGCGACCCTTCTGACTTAATACTCCACCAATTCCAACCTTAGACGTATCAGTATCTAGTTCAAAGAGCAACTGAAAATCTGGGTACCTAAGAATCGGTGTTGTAGTCAAGAGTGTCTTGATTCGTTGGAAAGCAGAATCAGCCTCTTCAGTCCATACAAACTGCTTTCCTTTCATACAATCTATCACTGGTGCCATTACGCTACTGAAACGTGGAACAAACCTTCGGTAGAATGATGCTAACCCATGGAAACTTCTCACTTCAATTACAGTCCTGGGTTGTGGCCAATCCTTGATTGCTTCAACTTTACCTTGATCAACATGAATTCCTTCCTTGGACAACACATGCCCCAAAAACAAAACACTGTGTGTCATGAACATGCACTTCTTTGTTGCCGCATAAAATTGCTCCTGACGAAGTATCATCAACACTTCCCGCAAGTATTGTAGATGTTCTTCTGTGCTTCCACTGTATATCAATATATCATCAAAGTATACCACCACAAACTTTCCAATAAATGGTCGAAAGATCTGATTCATCACTCGCATAAAAGTACTAGGTGCATTCGAAAGACCAAATGGCATGACCAGCCATTCATACAACCCTTCCCGCATCTTGAATGCGGTCTTCCATTCATCCCCTAGTCGAATTCGAATCTGATGATACCTACTCTTCAGATCAATCTTTGAAAAGGTAGCAGCTCCACTCAACTGATCTAACAAATCATCCAATCTAAGCATCGGAAATCTGTACCTCACTGTAATCTTGTTTAGTGCTCGACTATCTGTACACATTCTCCAGGTTCCACACTTCTTTGGCACTAACAACGCTGGTACTGCACAAGGACTTAAACTTTCTTGTACGCGCCCTTGTTCAAGTAACTTCTCCACTTGCCTTCTCAACTCTTCGTGCTCCTTTGGACTCATCCTATAGTGTGGTCTATGTGGCAACGTAGCTCCCGGAACAAGATCAATCTGATGTTGTATGTCTCTTAACGGTGGTAACTCTTTTGGTAATTCTTCTGGAAATACATCTTCAAATTCCTTCAACACTGGCTTAACTTCCTCAGGAACTTCAACCGTTTCACTACTTTCACGTCCAATCAACAGAAATTGTAACGCCCGCTGATTCTTCGTTCTCCGAAAATCCGACATCGACACTCACTTTATCGACTGCCGAGAAATCAAAGGCCGAAAAACCGAGATGTTATGGGTTTTAAAAAGAAAAGAAAAGAAAGAAGAGAGAAAAAGAAGAAATAGAGAAAGAAAAATAGAGGGAGAGGAAGATAGACAATTTTTAGAAAACAGAGAATTAGAAAAACAGAAGATAGAAAATTTTAAAATAGAACGGATAGAACAGAGAAAGATAGGGAAAAGGAAAATAGAGAAAAGAACATAGAACAGAACAGAAACAACAGAATCTCACAATTCGCAGCGGAACAACATATAATAGATAAATGAATAATCTTTAAACAAAGAACTATATCAGTTATTACATTTCATTTCATTACATCACATCATATCATCAGAGTGTACAACATCATACAAACAATAAACAGTGCAGCGGAAAAAGAAATACTATATAAACTAGTAATACGCCATGCCATCCAGCTTGCCTCCAGCAACTCCAGAATATCCAGAATATCCTGATAAACCTAACTCTTAACTGCCCGTGTGGAAATTGGTGGGCACCCAGAGTTTAGGAAGGAAAACAATAAACTCCGAGTCAGTCATGTGACTGGTGTGAGAACTCAAAACAGTTTATTTAACTTTAAAATCAAAAAGAGGAATATTTTTAATTCAATTCGCAATGCTTTTAAAAATGAGACTACCATAAGACCTCCCACCACACACACAATGCAAACGCAGACTTGGAGGAGATTTCTTCTTATGTTAGTCAAAGATGCTTGATACGCATTAAAATAACATTTGATATTATTACTAGTGCATAGTGTAGAACAAATCCTTTCGAAAGTAAAGATATAAATCATAACCAGCATAGGTACCATTATATTATGCCTACTAATAGCTACCATATTAGATGGCAGGTTCTACAACTAAAACCGTACAAGTCACGTATTGTTTCTTTGGATTTCCAACGAATGATCAGGCCAAGGAACTTCCCATTGCCACATGAGAATGCCTCTGGATGGACATCCCCGAGAACCAAACCGGATCTCTACCAACACAAGGCCGGGTTACTCCTAACTGAGTAACAACTGACCGAATATGCCATCCCCCGGTCCTTTGGGACCTTTTACCGAGCGCTCGTAATCAATTCACACAATCATAAAGTGTTTTCAACATGAGTAAGTATCTGGGCTCCATACCATGATACCACCCTTTTCCAGAAGGAAATGGACACATCCTAAAGGGTGCTACCCCTCATAACCTTGCTGCTTCTTTCCTGTTTTGACCATTCACGGTGTGTGAGGCTCGACGAATTCACGTCCACAAAAACATACTTTATACAAAAGCCATGATTTGGGTCAACAAATGATCAACACAATGATCACTAGGATAGACGATCAAATAAATGATCCTATCACAAATAATCAACACAATGATCATTCAGCATCACTCAGCATGTCACATTACCAAAATGGGATATATCGCTGATAACTTCAACTATATAACCTTTGAGCTCGTACGTCTCAAAGAAGGGTGTTAAGCAAAGAATAAATTCTCCGCCACCAACAGAAATATATTTGAAAGAAATCGGCTTTATATCTCAAATTGTAATGTCAGGCATACAATCCATACAAGTTTGTTCCAGGCTCGAACAAAACCGAAGGCACTTCTTACGAAGCCCTTGCAATACGGGTATTCACAATCCCGATCGAATTTCCCATCACTTAGGAGATCTCAATACCAGGAGCTACCCAGTGCAGAGACAATCGATAGGTCATCCTATCGCTTTCACAAATACTCGGTCTTCAACACCGATCTTCAAATGCAATTCATAACGACGTATCACATATTCGGAATGGGTTATACGACCCCATGGTCCTTTCCCGGTTAACCCGAATAGTGAGCGCTTATTCAAAAATAAGTGTGCATTCAAATTCAATCAAATCACATCAAATACCCATTCAAAGGGAAATATTGATAGTCGGCTATTGAACTTATCAATTGATATGCATACATCACCAGATTCCAAATAATTTTCCAAATTATTTATTTTCCAAAATATCTTTACTAGATATATAGTTTCAACACTTCAAAAATAAATCAATATTTATTTTTATACAAATTCCACCTTTCACATATAAATTCCATAATGAATTTATATTTCCAAAATATCTATGCATATACGATTTCAATAATTCATTTCGATTTATCTTCAAAAAGATAAATTCTAATATTCACTTCTTATTGGAAAACATTTCCATACTTATTTATTCATAAGTAATTCACAAATTTCTTTTATTTTCAACACTTGGAAAATATTCAATATACTTAAATCGAATTTAGTATATATTTCATTCTTTAAGGAAATCATTTATTTAAACATATTTATTTGGGCCAAAACGAATGTTACGTAAAACATCGTTACGACAACCCAAAATCACTAGTATAGGGATTCGGAATTAAAATAGATATATAAATCCCAATATTATTCAAAAATATTTCCTTTCGGAAATCATTTACTATAACAACAGTGTTATAGTCTACCATTTCCTTTTATTTCTCGAAAACGTCTATTTCAACAATAAATGTTGAAATCTATGGTTTCGAATCTCAACATGTTTTAAAACATCGTTAGATCGTTTTAATTATGTTTAAAACATCACATTCAAAAACATTTTCTTTAACGTATTATTCACCATTCAAAAATGTGAATAAACTTCATTAACAAATCTCATCCTTTTATTCGTTTTAATTCAAAGGATTATTCACTATTCAAAAATGTGAATATAACTCCATTAATAGGTTTCAACACTTTTCTTATCAAAATAAGTCGTTTGCGAATTTATAAAACAACGTTTATAAATTCCATTTCTATTTATTTATAAAAACTTCTTTTTTTATAAATTCTTTTATTAACCTGTTAAATCTCATATCTCCATTATAAACTAAAAGTTCATATTATAAGTTAAATACTTATAAAACGATTATTTTACAAAATCGTTCTTTTTATCTTCCCAAATTATAAATCTTATAACTTATAAGATTCATTCATTTATCCAAAACCATTATTCACATAATTTCACCAAATTTATAAATCTACTATTTATAAATTTCATTTATAACCTCCCAGTTTATAATTCTACAAATTTCGTTCATTTATGAAATTCATTTTCACTTCATTTAAACATTTATAAAGACTCGTTTTATAATGTCAATATTTCGATTTATAAATATCTATTTATAAATCTCTTAATATAAATCAATTTATATTATTCTTTTAAAACGTCTTTAAATTCCTTTATAATTTCATCATTCTGATTTATAAAATAATCAAATTTTATAAATTCTAAATTCAAACTTTATAATAAATTCAAAAATCCAATTTAACCTATTTTATAACATCATTAACCCATATTTCTCAAAATCAGCTTTTAACTATATTTCACAAAAATTATAATTTTTATAACTTTAAAAATTATAACGTTCATTTATTTATAATGGATCAATTCCAAAAAAATATTTTATCTTTTCAAAAATCACTTTAAAAACATTTTAAAATCCCAAAATCTGGGTCCAATGATGCTACACACCAAATAGTCAATCACGACTACAACGATCCATCATATATCGTATATGATAATCAACGAATATCAAAATATCCATAATCAAATAAAAACTGTTGAGGAATCCAGTTGGATCCCTCCAACCTGTTTCCTGCATCCAAAAACATTAGCACAATACCAATTTCGCTCCAGTACGAAATTATCGCGGTATATGTTCTTAATAAATATTATCCGCTTAATAACGGCGTAATAGGGTCTCATCCGCTAAACAAAAAATGCGGGAAATCAATCAACTGCAATATATACATATGCCAATATATATATATTGATATTATATATAATACCAATTTCACTGTTTATGAAATATTCGCGGTATATGTTTATATTAAATAACATCCGCTTACTAACGGCGTATAATGTCTATTTTAACAATCAATAATTTACAGTCATCATTCAAACATGCATTCAAATATTTTAAATCTAACTATTTAAAATAAAATCGAAACTGATTCGATTGAGTGAGAAGTTCTCACCTTGGTTTTAATTTCCGTTTAAGCTTTTATTTCGAATAAAATTAAACGCGCGTTTAATTTTACCCGAAATTCTCACTAACTCCAATCGACTCCAAACCTGTTGCATCACGAAGAGCACGGCGATACGAAGCCAACGCAAAAAATCTCGTTCGAATCCGACCTCGCATGCAAAGATATCACGTTTTAAAGTTTGAACGGTTTAATTTGCAATTCAAATTTAAATAAAAAAAAAACTTCTCACCACCCCTCACGCGCGTGGCCCCCACCACTCATCTCTCCCGTTCAAGAATGCGTCCCCTCCAGGTTATCATCGTGCAAAAGAAACCCATAAGCTCCAATCTAGGGTTTGAAATCGCCCCCAAACCGTCGCGTTCCAGCTCGATCAGGACGTGCCACTTTGAAGCCCTCGTCAACCCCCATGCTCGGCCACCACCCCTTGGAGCTCGGTCACCCACGTTTCACGCCATTCGAGGCCGAACGGCCTGCCTTCGTGGCTCCATATCTCATCATCCGTAGCTTGAAACTTGATCACCACCGTTGAATGTGGAGATCTTGTTGAGCTTAACAATCTTCTAGTTGACAATCTTTGCTAATTATCAACGGATCTTGAGGAATTGAAGGAGGAAGCAAACCATTTTCTGGCCATAGGTTATAGAAGTGGCGGCCACGATAGAATTAGGGTTTAATAAATTTTTATTTATTTTTGTGAATTCAACTTCTATTTATAGAAAAAGCTAGCGTAAACACTATTCATCCCGGGAATTCCGAACTCCGATTTAGACGCCGTAACCAGCGTACCTAAGGTTTATCCCGCATTCCGGACACAATGGAACAAGTTTCGGAAGCTAATTCGGAAGTATGTGCGAGTTATGGCTGAAAACGTTCAATTTAAATTAAACCGATTTAAATCGATTTCTAGGCGTTTTAATTCGTACCGGACAAACGGTAAATCCAAACGACTTGAAATTTGAAACCTTACAATAATATCACATTACGGATCCGATGAAACTGGTTTCGTCGAAATCCGAGACTTTTTGAAAAATGGCTATTTTGACTCGCCAAATTTAAATTAAAAATAATTCGATGCGTTTCGAGCTGCCACGATCAAACGATAACTCCGATTGACACGAAAATTGAAATCCAGTAATAACTAACTATTACGGATCCAATGGAACTGGTTTCGTTCAATTCTGAGACTGTTCAAAAATTGGCTATTTTACAGTCGATTATTAAATATTAAAATATTCAATTTTCACAATTTAACTTTTAATTCGATTTTAAAAGTTCTAAAATATTTCTATAACTCCAGTATGATTAAATAAAATTTTCCAAATTATTTTCAATCATTTTTAACTCTATTTTTAATTATTTCCATAATTTCACATGTTAATTTATCGATTTAATTATCCAATTAAATCCAAAAATTCAAATAAAAATTTATTTGACTTATAAATTCACTTATTAATATTTAAAATTAATTAAATATTCAAAATAAAAATTCTGGGTCGTTACAATCTTTCCCCCTTAAAAGAATTTCGTCCTCGAAATTACAAGTAAGAAAAGTTACAGAATTTATTAACTTTCCAAAATTTATATTTAAACTTCTTATAATATTTTACTAAGTTTTCCAAATCATACTTAGTTATCTTTTCAAAAACAACTACTATTGTTTAACTTTCAATTCTAAATCAAAGTTAAAGTTTTCCAAAATTTTCCCAATTTTCTCAAAAATTTTCTAACGCCTTAAATTTCCGGAAAAATTCGCCATAGTCTCCTTTGCGCGGCTCGATCCGAAAAAAAAAATGACAGTATATATATCACAAATATACATCTCATCAAGTAATGAGGCATCCCGAAGGGAAAAAAGTGTAAAAGTACGATATTTAATCCGAGATATGTACCTTATAC
The DNA here is from genome assembly GCA_030765085.1 of Allium cepa. Taxonomy (NCBI): domain Eukaryota; kingdom Viridiplantae; phylum Streptophyta; class Magnoliopsida; order Asparagales; family Amaryllidaceae; genus Allium; species Allium cepa. The sequence goes on along the minus strand of CM060941.1, from coordinate 828,038,036 downwards.
TTTATTAGCAAGCATATACGGCTAATATAGCGCAAAAGCGAACTCCAAATGCGAAGCAAACGCGATCCGCACCTACTAAACTCAACAAACAACATGAGAATATGCACATATGCAAATAATCTTAATATACAACATATAGCAACATAACTATACATGTCACATAGCAAATGCAACTAAAGCAATATATATTCAACCAACAACCAACTAACATTCAACAAATTCATTCATATTCTCATTAATACTTAATGAATTGGTTTTCACTCTAAATCATATTTGATTCATCAACATTGGATTTTATCAACATTCCTTCTCAATTTTAATTAGTTTGCATTCACTAATTAAATCCAATTCACTTTCAATTCTATTCAAATTTATTTACTTTCAATTTGAATTCAATTTCATAGCTTTCAATTTCATTAACTCTTAATGAATTTTATACAACCAATCAACAATCATATAACAACCCAAGTATTTTAATTATAACCAAATTCCTTTGCTTCACTTACATTCATTATTCCATATCAATTATTCACATTCAATTGATTAACATCCAATCCATTCATTCAATTCAATTACAAAGTTGAATTCTATTCACATAACTTAAGTTCATATCCATCACTTAACTTAATTAATTTAGTTTGATACCAATATCAACTTCATTCAACAATTCTTAAGTTATATTTCCATTTAACCTTATATTCATTTTTATTTACAACTCATATTTTATATAGTTTCACTTCTTATATATATAAGTTTATTTCATAATTGTAAATCACTTTAATTATAATTCAATTCTTATAATTCTTTTATTTATACAATTATCCTTTTATATAGATTATTCAAACAACCTAACAATCAACTTATATACACTTTAATAATTCTGAAAAATTATTTCTTTATATATAAAATATAATCAAGTAAAATTATTTCATTTACCCAATTTTAAACAATACTGTGCCGAATTGTTCTATTCAAGTGTTTATAGATCCCTATCAACAACGTTAATTACTCGTATTAACCAGAATCCATATACCACTCAATAAACCAATCATCACAATATAAAACAATTTTTATTCACTAACAAATACGCTCTCATAGCTATTATTACTCTCAAACTCATTCTAGAGTACTGCTGACTCTATCTCTAATGAATAATACCCAACAGAACCATGGTTGTCGCTTAACCATCAGCTCTGATACCAAATGTAACGCCCGCTGATTCTTCGTTCTCCGAAAATCCGACATCGACACTCACTTTATCGACTGCCGAGAAATCAAAGGCCGAAAAACCGAGATGTTATGGGTTTTAAAAAGAAAAGAAAAGAAAGAAGAGAGAAAAAGAAGAAATAGAGAAAGAAAAATAGAGGGAGAGGAAGATAGACAATTTTTAGAAAACAGAGAATTAGAAAAACAGAAGATAGAAAATTTTAAAATAGAACGGATAGAACAGAGAAAGATAGGGAAAAGGAAAATAGAGAAAAGAACATAGAACAGAACAGAAACAACAGAATCTCACAATTCGCAGCGGAACAACATATAATAGATAAATGAATAATCTTTAAACAAAGAACTATATCAGTTATTACATTTCATTTCATTACATCACATCATATCATCAGAGTGTACAACATCATACAAACAATAAACAGTGCAGCGGAAAAAGAAATACTATATAAACTAGTAATACGCCATGCCATCCAGCTTGCCTCCAGCAACTCCAGAATATCCAGAATATCCTGATAAACCTAACTCTTAACTGCCCGTGTGGAAATTGGTGGGCACCCAGAGTTTAGGAAGGAAAACAATAAACTCCGAGTCAGTCATGTGACTGGTGTGAGAACTCAAAACAGTTTATTTAACTTTAAAATCAAAAAGAGGAATATTTTTAATTCAATTCGCAATGCTTTTAAAAATGAGACTACCATAAGACCTCCCACCACACACACAATGCAAACGCAGACTTGGAGGAGATTTCTTCTTATGTTAGTCAAAGATGCTTGATACGCATTAAAATAACATTTGATATTATTACTAGTGCATAGTGTAGAACAAATCCTTTCGAAAGTAAAGATATAAATCATAGCCAGCATAGGTACCATTATATTATGCCTACTAATAGCTACCATATTAGATGGCAGGTTCTACAACTAAAACCGTACAAGTCACGTATTGTTTCTTTGGATTTCCAACGAATGATCAGGCCAAGGAACTTCCCATTGCCACATGAGAATGCCTCTGGATGGACATCCCCGAGAACCAAACCGGATCTCTACCAACACAAGGCCGGGTTACTCCTAACTGAGTAACAACTGACCGAATATGCCATCCCCCGGTCCTTTGGGACCTTTTACCGAGCGCTCGTAATCAATTCACACAATCATAAAGTGTTTTCAACATGAGTAAGTATCTGGGCTCCATACCATGATACCACCCTTTTCCAGAAGGAAATGGACACATCCTAAAGGGTGCTACCCCTCATAACCTTGCTGCTTCTTTCCCGTTTTGACCATTCACGGTGTGTGAGGCTCGACGAATTCACGTCCACAAAAACATACTTTATACAAAAGCCATGCTTTGGGTCAACAAATGATCAACACAATGATCACTAGGATAGACGATCAAATAAATGATCCTATCACAAATAATCAACACAATGATCATTTCAGCATCACTCAGCATGTCACATTACCAAAATGGGATATATCGCTGATAACTTCAACTATATAACCTTTGAGCTCGTACGTCTCAAAGAAGGGTGTTAAGCAAAGAATAAATTCTCCGCCACCAACAGAAATATATTTGAAAGAAATCGGCTTTATATCTCAAATTGTAATGTCAGGCATACAATCCATACAAGTTTGTTCCAGGCTCGAACAAAACCGAAGGCACTTCTTACGAAGCCCTTGCAATACGGGTATTCACAATCCCGATCGAATTTCCCATCACTTAGGAGATCTCAATACCAGGAGCTACCCAGTGCAGAGACAATCGATAGGTCATCCTATCGCTTTCACAAATACTCGGTCTTCAACACCGATCTTCAAATGCAATTCATAACGACGTATCACATATTCGGAATGGGTTATACGACCCCATGGTCCTTTCCCGGTTAACCCGAATAGTGAGCGCTTATTCAAAAATAAGTGTGCATTCAAATTCAATCAAATCACATCAAATACCCATTCAAAGGGAAATATTGATAGTCGGCTATTGAACTTATCAATTGATATGCATACATCACCAGATTCCAAATAATTTTCCAAATTATTTATTTTCCAAAATATCTTTACTAGATATATAGTTCCAACACTTCAAAAATAAATCAATATTTATTTTTATACAAATTCCACCTTTCACATATAAATTCCATAATGAATTTATATTTCCAAAATATCTATGCATATACGATTTCAATAATTCATTTCGATTTATCTTCAAAAAGATAAATTCTAATATTCACTTCTTATTGGAAAACATTTCCATACTTATTTATTCATAAGTAATTCACAAATTTCTTTTATTTTCAACACTTGGAAAATATTCAATATACTTAAATCGAATTTAGTATATATTTCATTCTTTAAGGAAATCATTTATTTAAACATATTTATTTGGGCCAAAACGAATGTTACGTAAAACATCGTTACGACAACCCAAAATCACTAGTATAGGGATTCGGAATTAAAATAGATATATAAATCCCAATATTATTCAAAAATATTTCCTTTCGGAAATCATTTACTATAACAATAGTGTTATAGTCTACCATTTCCTTTTATTTCTCGAAAACGTCTATTTCAACAATAAATGTTGAAATCTATGGTTTCGAATCTCAACATGTTTTAAAACATCGTTAGATCGTTTTAATTATGTTTAAAACATCACATTCAAAAACATTTTCTTTAACGTATTATTCACTATTCAAAAATGTGAATAAACTTCATTAACAAATCTCATCCTTTTATTCGTTTTAATTCAAAGGATTATTCACTATTCAAAAATGTGAATATAACTCCATTAATAGGTTTCAACACTTTTCTTATCAAAATAAGTCGTTTGCGAATTTATAAAACAACGTTTATAAATTCCATTTCTATTTATTTATAAAAACTTCTTTTTTTATAAATTCTTTTATTAACCTGTTAAATCTCATATCTCCATTATAAACTAAAAGTTCATATTATAAGTTAAATACTTATAAAACGATTATTTTACAAAATCGTTCTTTTTATCTTCCCAAATTATAAATCTTATAACTTATAAGATTCATTCATTTATCCAAAACCATTATTCACATAATTTCACCAAATTTATAAATCTACTATTTATAAATTTCATTTATAACCTCCCAGTTTATAATTCTACAAATTTCATTCATTTATGAAATTCATTTTCACTTCATTTAAACATTTATAAAGACTCGTTTTATAATGTCAATATTTCGATTTATAAATATCTATTTATAAATCTCTTAATATAAATCAATTTATATTATTCTTTTAAAACGTCTTTAAATTCCTTTATAATTTCATCATTCTGATTTATAAAATAATCAAATTTTATAAATTCTAAATTCAAACTTTTATAATAAATTCAAAAATCCAATTTAACCTATTTTATAACATCATTAACCCATATTTCTCAAAATCAGCTTTTAACTATATTTCACAAAAATTATAATTTTTATAACTTTAAAAATTATAACGTTCATTTATTTATAATGGATCAATTCCAAAAAAATATTTTATCTTTTCAAAAATCACTTTAAAAACATTTTAAAATCCCAAAATCTGGGTCCAATGATGCTACACACCAAATAGTCAATCACGACTACAACGATCCATCATATATCGTATATGATAATCAACGAATATCAAAATATCCATAATCAAATAAAAACTGTTGAGGAATCCAGTTGGATCCCTCCAACCTATTTCCTGCATCCAAAAACATTAGCACAATACCAATTTCGCTCCAGTACGAAATTATCGCGGTATATGTTCTTAATAAATATTATCCGCTTAATAACGGCGTAATAGAGTCTCATCCGCTAAACAAAAAATGCGGGAAATCAATCAACTGCAATATATACATATGCCAATATATATATATTGATATTATATATAATACCAATTTCACTGTTTATGAAATATTCGCGATATATGTTTATATTAAATAACATCCGCTTACTAACGGCGTATAATGTCTATTTTAACAATCAATAATTTACAGTCATCATTCAAACATGCATTCAAATATTTTAAATCTAACTATTTAAAATAAAATCGAAACTGATTCGATTGAGTGAGAAGTTCTCACCTTGGTTTTAATTTCCGTTTAAGCTTTTATTTCGAATAAAATTAAACGCGCGTTTAATTTTACCCGAAATTCTCACTAACTCCAATCGACTCCAAACCTGTTGCATCACGAAGAGCACGGCGATACGAAGCCAACGCAAAAAATCTCGTTCGAATCCGACCTCGCATGCAAAGATATCACGTTTTAAAGTTTGAACGGTTTAATTTGCAATTCAAATTTAAATAAAAAAAAAACTTCTCACCACCCCTCACGCGCGTGGCCCCCACCACTCATCTCTCCCGTTCAAGAATGCGTCCCCTCCAGGTTATCATCGTGCAAAAGAAACCCATAAGCTCCAATCTAGGGTTTGAAATCGCCCCCAAACCGTCGCGTTCCAGCTCGATCAGGACGTGCCACTTTGAAGCCCTCGTCAACCCCCATGCTCGGCCACCACCCCTTGGAGCTCGGTCACCCACGTTTCACGCCATTCGAGGCCGAACGGGCTGCCTTCGTGGCTCCATATCTCATCATCCGTAGCTTGAAACTTGATCACCACCGTTGAATGTGGAGATCTTGTTGAGCTTAACAATCTTCTAGTTGACAATCTTTGCTAATTATCAACGGATCTTGAGGAATTGAAGGAGGAAGCAAACCATTTTCTGGCCATAGGTTATAGAAGTGGCGGCCACGATAGAATTAGGGTTTAATAAATTTTTATTTATTTTTGTGAATTCAACTTCTATTTATAGAAAAAGCTAGCGTAAACACTATTCATCCCGGGAATTCCGAACTCCGATTTAGACGCCGTAACCAGCGTACCTAGGGTTTATCCCGCGTTCCGGACACAATGGAACAAGTTTCGGAAGCTAATTCGGAAGTATGTGCGAGTTATGGCTGAAAACGTTCAATTTAAATTAAACCGATTTAAATCGATTTCTAGGCGTTTTAATTCGTACCGGACAAACGGTAAATCCAAACGACTTGAAATTTGAAACCTTACAATAATATCACATTACGGATCCGATGAAACTGGTTTCGTCGAAATCCGAGACTTTTTGAAAAATGGCTATTTTGACTCGCCAAATTTAAATTAAAAATAATTCGATGCGTTTCGAGCTGCCACGATCAAACGATAACTCCGATTGACACGAAAATTGAAATCCAGTAATAACTAACTATTACGGATCCAATGGAACTGGTTTCGTTCAATTCTGAGACTGTTCAAAAATTGGCTATTTTACAGTCGATTATTAAATATTAAAATATTCAATTTTCACAATTTAACTTTTAATTCGATTTTAAAAGTTCTAAAATATTTCTATAACTCCAGTATGATTAAATAAAATTTTCCAAATTATTTTCAATCATTTTTAACTCTATTTTTAATTATTTCCATAATTTCACATGTTAATTTATCGATTTAATTATCCAATTAAATCCAAAAATTCAAATAAAAATTTATTTGACTTATAAATTCACTTATTAATATTTAAAATTAATTAAATATTCAAAATAAAAATTCTGGGTCGTTACAGAAATACTTCAGGCTCATCCTCTACTTCTTTGACAAACTCCTTCAACGATAACAGAGTTTTTAGTTCCTCGATTTCCTCCAACTTGTTTTCATCTTGTTGTCGCTTTTTAGGAACTAAAGTGATTTTGGTGCCCTCGAACATGAAACTATAGCAGTTAGTCCTCCCATCATGTTGCACAGCTCTATCGTATTGCCACGGTCTCCCCAACAACAAATGACATACATCCATATCTACCACGTCACATAAATTTCATCTTTATACTTCTTTCCGATGGAAAAAGTTACACAAGCTCTTCGACTAATCTTCACTTCCCCATCTTTCCTCAACCAAGCTAATTTGTAGGGTTTGGGATGCTTTTCTGTCTTTAGCGCTAACTTCTTTACAGCTTCTGTAGAGATGATGTTATCACAACTTTCTGCATCGATAATAAACTTACAAACCCTTCCCAAAATAGTACACGTCGACTGAGAACTATTACTCCTCAACCAACTAGTCTCATCTTCCTGCTTTGGTGTCAAGCAAGATCTCCTCATCATTAAAGAATATCCCTCGTCTCCCGCCAATAATTCTTCTTCCTCCTCAACTTGTGGTGAATTGGAACATTCTATTTCTGCATCCTCATCCTCAACCTCAGCAATCATCGCTCGCTTCTTAGGCTTCGGACATTCATTACTCTTATTACCAAACTCCTAACAGTTATAACACTTGAAGTTGTTGTTGACCTTGGCCTTAGCAACTTCCTTGACAACCGGTTTACTAACGGCCTTGGAAACATTAGTATTGCTACTAGCCCCTTTCACCTGATTGATCGAACTTGTAAACGCACCACCTCCTCTTCTACCTTGCTTCTCCCAAGCTAGAGCTTTCTGATGTGCTTCAGCAATGGATCTTGGATCAAACATATTCACCATATCCTGAATTTGCATTCTCAATCCTCCAACAAATCTAGATGTCAACTATTCCTCCGTCTCCATGATATCGTTTCTAGCAATCAATTGATAAAACTCATCTGCATACTCATTTACCGACTTTGTCCCTTGTCTCAAATTCTGTAAGCGCTGATACATAAGAGACCGATAATTATAAGGTAAGAAAGTAGCCTTCATCAACTTCTTCATCTTTTCCCATGAAACAATCTTCGACTTTCCCATTCTCTCCCGTGTAAGTTTAGTTTGTTGCCACCATGCCATAGCTCTTCCCCTCAATCGTGTAGCAACCAACTTAACTCTACGATGCTCAGGTACCTCCTTGAAGTCAAAAATTTCCTCAACATTTGATAACCAGTCCAGAAACTCTTCTGCTATCATTCCCCCTTTGAATTCTGGAATCTCTATTTTCATCCTCGACTCTCATCGACGATCATCTTCTACATTCCGATATTGACTTCGTACTTGGTCCCGATCTCGATAATGAATACTACCTCTATCACCATCTTTATCATAATCAAATGTACTTCGATATCTATCCCGTCCATCTACATCTCCACGATCATGCATGGTCCTTCTACCCTGTCTTTTAATATCACGATATGCTTCATTTTCAAAACCCCGTGGAGTTCTTCTCTCTTCATTTCTGTACTCATGGTGTTCTCGTCTCATTGAAACTGATAATTCTTTTCTTTCTCGACAAGATTGTGGTGACATCCTTCTCGCTTTCGAAACCGATGGCGAAACCCTGTTCCCTCCATGGTTTGAGATTGGTGACCTTCTTCTTTGACTTTGATTCATGTCATTCATCAATTTCTCTAACTTTCCAATACCTTCATCGAACTTTTCATTGATACGTTGTTCCATTTTCTCAGCTTCTTGTCATCTATACACATCTTCAACATTTTGAAATCGATTAGCACGTCTCGAAGGCATTGTCGAATCTTCAACAAATCCAAACACACACTTCAACTAGCACAACTTTAACTCAAATATGAACTTGACTTCTCTCGGCCTGCACTTAGCTTGGCTCGGTTGTAACTGTTATAACTCTCAACCTTGATCCAACTTCTATACTCGGCTCAAACTCCAACACTTCAATTCGGCTCCCAATAGGCTCGGCTTAGCTATGATTGGGTAAGTCTCGCTCCGATACCATTATTGACGCAGCGGATATAATAACAAGTTGTCGCCAAATGATGCAACAACGAAAAACAACGATGGAACGGTACGATGATGAATCGATGAATTGATAATACCCAAGATAAATGCACAATTCCGTTGATCTCGCGAGATACCGGATTCTAGCTATCTTTAACACGTTGATCGCGCACGATACCGTGTTAGAAGATCTTCGATTCTTCGACGTTGATCTCGCGCACGAGATTCCGTGAACCGGCTTCAAAATCGTTGATTCGAGCGCACTCGAATAACCGAAAATGGAGAAAGAAGATAACACTCAACTTCCAATTTTAATGAGGCACAAAGCACTCAAACAAAAGTTTATTCAAAATCAACCCTTTTTACAAGTGACACCATGCCCCTATTTATAGGAGTTTATAACATACACAAACGACACCTTCAACGACCTAACACAGGCCGTTAACGACCTAACAGACAATTGACTCACGGCTTACGACCTAAGAATAAATACAGGTTACAACGACCTAACATCATAACAACATAACGACCTAAACACAAACGAGTTAACAATACATGGCATAACAATATATACAACATACATGCGATCCAACTAATTACATCATAACGACCTAAGAATACAAGTTACAGTATCACGCAACCTAACACTTGAGCGACTTAATGACAGCGACATAAGAGATAACACATCTTCAAGGTCTTGCGACATAAGAGCTTCAGCGACTTAACAAGATACTGCTTAAGAAATGTAGCTACTTAAGCATGAGCATGTTTGAGCGACTTAAGAATACGGTATAACTTGAGCGACCTATAGGAATCAGCGACTTAGGCTTCGCGACTTAACTTATTCACGACTTAACTTCTCGCGTCCTAAAGAAAATGGCATGTGAGAATGCGTCATATCTCGCCTCGGTCGTAGCACGTTAGAGTTAGGTCGTAACTTGTTAATAGGTCCTGAGCGACTTAAGGTATCAACTGTTGCGTGTGTTGCATGTTAGGTCGTGACTCACTACTAAGTCGTAATCCGTTAGGTCGTTCGCGACTCAAAGAACCCGAGCGACCTAAAACCACTGAGCTATCGTCCAAGCGACTTAAGGCGCAATCTGCTTTCGTTGAGTTAGTTCGTAATTCGTTAGGTCGGAAATCCTGTTGCGCTGCATCACATACATTCAATGATTCAAGGTGTACTTAACCAATTTCTACGTGTCAATTAATTTAACATTTAAAGGGGTCATATTATACCAATTTCTAATCAAATTCAACACATTCACTAATTTAAATTATTAACAATCCTATATCAAATTCAATTCTAAATTATTTATCACTTCATACATTAACAATTTAACGTCCAATGTAAACATCAACAATCAATCAGTTAACAGCCAAACTGTATTATCATCGCATAAATAATTAACAGATAATGTTGTCGGATGTCACATGTGAACTGATACAGGTAATAACGTAAATAACAGTGTAAATAACTAACAACAGGTATTTCAGTTGGTCATTTCAATTGAAATCGAATTTAATAAATAAAAGAATATTAATCGTGAGTGATTGCTCACCTTTCGAGGTTAGAGAGTGATAAACAATGAAGTTGAGCTACGAATTCCAAAGCAACGCTAGATGGACACGATTAGATGGAGAAAATAGGCATAATGGACGAAGCTGATAAATGCGGAAACGATGAAAATGAATCAGAATCAACCAGATATATATACAGAATATTTATATTTATTATTATTTTTATTAAACATCAATATCAAATTTAAACACATATTAGGATAAAATATTATATAAACATATAAAATTAGAAATTCACTATCCTTAAACACACAAACTTTAAAGTCAAATATTTTATAGTTTCAAACAATACTTAAACCATATGCATAAAGCAATGTTTAAATAAGGTTGAATACACACATATACCTCTCCTATATAGAATATACACTATATAAACATACATATATACACAGCGCACACACCACACACGCAAGCTACAAACATGCCATTATTATTAAATTAAATATAACCTTTATTTCAAAATCCATTGTTTTAAATGAAACACATATATATCTAAGAAAAATGAAAAACGTGTAATACCAATAATATATATCAAACCAGTAAATGAACTGGTAATGCAAAATAAATTCAATGTATCTAACAGTAAACTGGCAATGCAAATTATATAAAGTATATACTTAACAATATATGAAACTTGTTAACCATTTTAGTTAATACTTAAACATACATACATACATACATACATACATACATATATATATATATATATATATATATATATATATATTAGAACAGAAAACTTAGTAAGCGCTTGTATAAACTATACTAATCATATTAAAACTATCACCATATATATGAACTCATATAACCTTTTAAAACAGAGAAACAAACATGCTACTGTTTTCAAATAAAATATCGCTGCAAATAAAATATAACTGTAAAGCACAAATCAACCATCTTTTATGAGATAATATAGACTATACCCATATATGTATACATCATATATACCTTAAAAAATGAAGGATGGCTACGGCATAGAAAGTTTCGGATGGAAGCATCAGAGATGCCGTAGCATGCTCGATAGTGGTAGGGATGGGAAGCACGGCTATGAAAACTGCTGCGGAAGGGAGGATGGCCACTAACGTTCGGTGATGGGCATGGCACGGTCTCGGCTGAAGCCTGGGTGTGAAGACTTGGTGATGGCTTGAATGCGTAGCGACGTGGGCGAGAATTGCCATTGCCGTGTATGGCTTGGCAGGGAAGAGCGACACTTGCTCAAGTCTGAAGCGGCTGCAAAGGTGAAGCAAAGGGGAGGGCTAGACCGAGGCAAAGAAAGTGAAGGGATAGGGATGGAGCAGGTCGTAGGCGGTGGCTCTGGTGGCGAGCATGGAAAACGTGGGGATAAGGCGAGAGGTGGTGGTGATCGAAAAACATACGGCAAGGCTGGGACGTTGGGTTCGAAGGCAGATGACAGGGGGGTCGGGAAGCTGGAGGTTGCAGCACGTGGTGAGGCTCAGCCGGGGCCAGTGGTTTGCGAAAGAGAGGTTGAAGTAGGAAGACACAAGAGAGAAGAAAAGAGAGCGGTGGGGAGGAAGTAGTAGGTGGAAGAAACAGTTTGAAGAGAAAGCTAAATGGACGAGCCAGGCTATACAAAATGAAAACATATATAAAAGCTTTGTTAAATATTACTCTAAAAGCAAATGTACGTTGAAAACCGAACATACAGGGAGTGAGATGGCCTAGAGGATAATGACAGTCTACTATTGATTTGAGTAATTATATTAAAAGCAAACGACTACTCGTTTTCTCCCAAGACAATGAAAATACAGATGCAACAGAGTAAACGGTACCAATACGGATAACTGTTTCGAATCATTTATCCGTGCACCGAACACCAAAATGCACAACCGAATATACTTTGAAGATCAACACGACAAGACAATCAAAACGGTATATGGATATCAGTGATACGATTTAATTATAAAAATTCGAAATTTCTACTAGCGAAAAGTGCAGCAAAAACGCGGAAAAATAAGATCGACGGAGTTAAATATGTCCGAATTTGAAAAAAATGAAAATTGACATCCTACTCAGAAGATGATTTAGAATTTCTCTATGTAAAAATATTTAGGTTTCGAAAACATTTTATTTTCATCGATTTTTAACTGATTAAATTGAAGTAAATTTACGCACGAAATAAACTTTCATATTTTCGGACGAAAATTTACCAGTTGCTTTGTTTAACTAGACGCATTTCAAATATTAAATTTATATTTAAAAATTTTATCGTTTAAAATTTCACAAAATTCCAATTAGTAACGTTATTAAAACCAGTTAAATTTACAGGTTGTTATAGACTCACCTTTGGAGTTGGAGCTTCGTTTGGAGATCCATCTACATCTTTCAGCTTGCAGTTATTCGGTTGATTCCAGTGATGTATTTTGATCTTGTATTTGACTATTGTATTTGATACTTCTGTTGTATCTTATTTAACTCTGATATATATATATATATATATATATATATATATATATATATATATATATATATATATATAGTAGCTTCATGAGCTACTATTCTCTTGTTTCCGCTGCATTATTGTTATATTACTTTGTGTCTATGATTCTGGGATTATTTATTTACTGTATATGTTGAGTTTTGCCAAATATAAATTAACAACTTGATATTTTGAGCAATTCAATTCTGGCATGTTTGGGTGTGAATGGTTGGAAATATGGATCGTTACAATATGTTTGAATGAGATTATCGAATTTAAAAATCTATAATGTGTTTAAAATCCTCTGAAGCTGCAATAAATTATTTGAATAATATTTGATGCACGAAATCTGAATTTATTTCGATGATTTAAAATAATTTGGAATATTCAAACATTAAATTTTTGTTTAAACTGTGAAATATTCTGAACCGATTTGTAGTTAATTAATTTATTGAAAACTCTATAGTGAAGATTTAAAATGGTGAAATCTTTATGGAAATTCGAAACAAACGAAGTTATTACAAATTTGTTTCACTTGATTTCGATTTGACATACATGGTGTCTTTTAGTTCTAACTAGAACGGTTTATCCATTCATTACGCTTGAGTCGGAGCGAGTTTATCAGTTATCGAAGACAGTTATTCTGGAGAACTAATACGAAGATTTGTTATACCATATTTTCTAATATTTATTCCGCTGCACTATTTCATTATGTCTATTAAAATTGTATAACTCTAATAATATTATATAACTTTGATTCATAATGTAAATTGAATTGAGTATATATTATTAAACAGCTTCATGAACTATTCACGTGATTATCGTATTTGATCGTTCCACAGCGAGTTGTTTTTTTCTTTTCTTTTTATTTTTTTTAAAATAAACCCATTGATAAACTATGTTTTAAACGATTTGAGTTGCACATGTGTTGTTTATTGTCGATTTGAACTGTCACAAAAGATGGATCGTGGAAAAAGTTATTTCTTAGTTCATGCAACACTAACATGCAACATAACTGACATATACAAATAACCAGTGAGAGTTACATGTGAAGTAGTTAATTAATGCACACTACTGCAACAGTTTTTATAACCATGAAAAGGATAGAAATTTGAACTGTTCAATGTTACTAACCTTAATAGTGGATATAATCATGGAGTTTAGTATTATTTCATGTTTTGTCTAACATTACAAACGACTCGCTTGTAATAAACCCATAGTCATGTTACGTTGTTTTCCACATTATTCTATTGAAATACTTTATCCTATACAAACAACACAGTAAGTTAAAACATATTAGATTCTCTGCATATCTACAAATACACAACATACAACTTTGTCCTGCAAGATACATCATTTGAGAACCACCCTCTACAAAAATTGAAGTCAACGTTTTTTTCACAGATTAATAATCACTTTAGAGTATAACGGCAAAATAAGGTTTACACAAGAGAGAACGAATTTTTCTAGAAAAAATGTCAAACCATTCGCTATTTAAAGTCAACACTTTTGAACCTTAGAATAGGCGACAGCACGGACGACACACAGAGAAATTGTATAGAAACTGTATAATTGTTCAAATTTAGTAGGAGTTGCAAGGGTATTTAATGAAATAGAGTGGTGCCGCACAAAAAACATAGAAGCGACAATCAGTATAAATCTCTTCGATTTCTAAAATCAGAAATTCTTTACGTACGTCTTTGTGGTACCAAAAACATTTTTGAGTTGTAGACAGAAGCATATTTTATTGGCGGCATATATAATTAGATGGTTTGGTTGAGGTGATGCTTATTTAGGCATTGGTTGGATGATGAAATGTTGGAAACGAATAATCTTCGACTGAGTTGTGTACTTGGTCACTGTCTCAAAGACGTTTCGGTGTTTGCTCAGTGGTGCAAAGCAATCTAACTAATTGTCGTCGCTAAGATAAAATAGCCTCTTCTTTCTGATTTGATATTGATTCGCTTGCACAGACGAACTGACCCGGTTACACTCAAAATCGACTGCATATGATTTTAAGAATTTCGTCGAGAAGAAGATAAGTTTCTGCAGAGGTTGAGAAATGTCATTCTATTTTGGTCTCGTCTAAATAGATGGAATACCAAATCGAACGTGTTACTGAATAGTGGGGTGACATTGACCCAAAATTTGGATTTGAAATTTTATCGTTTCAAATAAAAAACGGTCAGAAAATGCAGAACAAATTTTGTTCAAAAATATAAGTGCTACACAACAAGTCCAAGCACGCGCCCGAGCCCGGCCCAGCCCTGATCGAGTTGAGTCGGTTGGTCGACGCACGCCCGTGTGATGGTCATGCGTACACTCCATCCTCAATACAAAAACAACATTTGAACGCCCAAAGAGTCCAATTTAGAAGCTCAGAAACTCATATATATATATATATATATATATATATATATATATTTCTTTATGGTGTGGAACTCAAACATTAAATGCACTTATTCCAAGATATTTAATTTTTAAACGCAGCCCTGCCTTTTTAAACAATTTCCAACATGAAATATTAAAGTGGTGTTATCTCTCATCAAGGTGTATTTTTTATAATTTGTGATATGAAATCACATTTAGTGGAAATAAATATAATAAAAGAAAAATACATAATTGAACTTTCTCAAAATAATATTGCATGTACAAATATGCATATTATGACAAATGAGAAGATATTACTCTATCAAATTAGATGCATCGGTTTATTTGCTGCCACATAAATGATGACGTGAGCACCAAGTAAATTATTTGTTATAGTAGAGGCATCCATTTTCATCTACGATACGAGAGTTATTGTTTTAGATTTCAAGATTGATAATTGTTCACAATTTTAGGGCCATTAGAATCTTTTGATGAATTAAATAAATTTGGTTATGTAGGAATTTGATTGTGTTCTATATTCTTTTTGGTTCTTATTTATTCTCAATCTTATTTGTAGGATTCTTGTGATAAATCTAATAATAACTAGTACATCTGATACCATGTGTCTCATACTTATCACAACTTTTAGTTTTTTTTTCTAAACATGGTTCATTAATGCCAAAATGTGTCGATTTCGGGGATTAAGCTCATGAACCATAATTTCGTAGTCTGAACCACCAACCAACCGAATTAACCATGTTGGCTTCTACCATAGCTTTTATTTCATATTTTTAATAGCTTTCAACTTCATACTTTGAATAGATTTTAATTAACAATTCCGATAGCGCTTCTCCTTATTTTTTCGTAGGATTAGGCTATAATAGTCGGTAAAGTAATTCATGATATATTGTTATGAAGCTCACTATATCAAATTAATTAATTAATATATGTTATCATACATATTAATTTATGTACAAAACAAATAATCTTTCCATTATCTATTATGTATTATGGTTAAAAATAAGTTATCCATAATGCTAGCATTAATATCACAATAAAGTCATCGATATCCAGATATCTAGTACTAAGATTTCCAGTTGTATAATTATGATATTTGATACTATCAATATTAATAACTTACCTTTGATTATAATTACCAATAGCTATGAAATGTTTCATATGATTTATACAAAATTTAATGAGTAAAGTAACATGTATCAAAAATCAATTTGATCTGGGTAAGGATCATAAAAAAATTTCAATATTTTTTCTATATAGTATTCCAATAGGGATATAATAGATAAGTTACAAAGCTTTTTTTTTACATTCATATGATAAACAAACAAACACAAAACTAGAACTTTAGCTGAACTAAATCATTTTCTTATTAGCTTTCTTAAAGAAAAAAAAAATCTTTAATCTTATTCTGGTTTCTTTTCGTAAGAATATATCAAAAAATTATGATTAATATTTTTTAAACAATTCATAAACAAAAGATGTAGCTGAGAGGATTAATGAATTTATATCATACTATTAAAGATGAGTATGAAATCTTTTGCTCACAGACCTCCTTATATATGAATCTCAGAAGGCACATGCAATTATTTAATTTTCCTTTTCTCTTTGACATCCCCATACGCAAGTTTATATGTTTTTTCTTCTCATCCAAATTACGTCAGAATTGACTTTGCAATTAATGAATCTTATAGCAATCATCTAACAAACAAAATTTCAAAGGCTACAATTATGCACATTTAATTCTTTTGATAAATTTGTAATAATTAATGTTTTATATTTAACAATGGTTTCCCTCTTCTTTTCCATGTTCATATCCATTATTTACTATTCCTATAATTCAAGTTGTTTCTTTGTTCATTATTTTGCTCGTCATTTTCCCCTTCTAAATATTACTTCTTTCTACTATAAATTCGCCGATTAATGTTTAAATATTTTCATTTCTTCATTTTATTACCTTAATTCAAGTAGTTGTATATTTACTTATCTATTATATATCATTGAAAGTGATTAAGGCTATTTATTGCTCATTCTCTACTATTTTCTTTTTCTTTTAGGTTTCATGTGGCATTCTATAATTAAAACCTTGATTAAATTGATGGTAGGATCAAAATATTTCATTTATTTTTGTATATAACATTATCAACTCCATCTATTTTTATTATATATAATATTATTATAAACTTAAAAGTGAGTTTATTAATTTGTACCTCCATATCACTTTATTCCATTTATTCCACGTATACTCATGTCTTCCATTACTACTATATGAAATTTTTGTTCCCCTTCTATTCTACTACATAAATGGTTTGATCTCCTTGACTGACTAATCATTTTTTGTCATTTTATTTTAGTCTCAGTATTTTGTTGTACTTAATTTACGGTACACATTTTCTATTTTCTTCCCAAAACATTTTGATTATTCCACGAATCGCATCAACATTAATTAAGATATCTATAACGTCCCTAATTTTTGATAACATAAGAAAGATTTAAATAGATGAATCAAATAGAGTAATGTAAAAATTAGAGTGATAAGGGGATTGAGATTTGAAAATAGATAATTAGAGGCCATGCTTAACAAGATAAATGGACTTATAAATGACTTATATGCTAATTAATTAAAAAAAGGGTATTAGTGTAATTGCGGCCTACACGTCTATTACCCTTATATTCACGTTTCATTTCCCATTCAAATAATTTTTGCAAAACAAAATCAAACCTAAATCAATAGAGAGGAGTTGGCCATTTCTAGGAGAAAAGAGGAGGAAATCAAATTAAAATTAAGGTTTCAAGCTAAGAGAAATTAATCTCAATCAAACCTCAAAGTCCTTATCTTAATCAAGGTGAATAATAATCTAAATCATCTCCATTTTATTTTAAGATCATTTTTTGGGTTTAAGATTAAATCAAATATTAAGATTATTTATGATTGATCATATGCTTGGACTTTGATATGTTTGTTTAAGTAAAATATTAGGTAACCATTTTACATGGATTTAAGGGTAAAACTGACTCTAATAAATTTTGAACAAGAAAATTTTTCATGCCATGTAAAATATGATTTTGGAGATGGGTTTCAAATTTTGCAATATTCCAAGCTGTGGAAAATTTAATATGAATTTTAAATGGAAAATATGTATAATTGGGTTTTTTATTTTGAATATTTCGTGAAGAATTTGGTCTGGAATTTTTATGTGTTAGATAACGTATTGAAATTGAATTTCTGTAATGTTTGAGGATTTTTCTTAAGTTAATTACTATGGAAATTAAATCATTTTACAGGAAGGACTAATATGTTTATGTGTTTAGCTTAAAAAGGATTTATTTGCTAAAATGGCATTAATTAGATTTGAAGTAATTTCGAAAGTAATTTTTGTAAAGAATTTGAATCGATAAGGCAACCAAATAAATGTTTACAAATAGGCAGGTTGGTTATAAAGTTACTGCTTTAAAGGGTATTAAATTAGGTTTTATTCAGACATACAAGTTCCATCTCATTTAGAAACCCCTTTCGACCCATTACCTCTGCTTTGAGCCAGTCGAAACCTTTCAATTCAGAACCAATACATAGTGTATCAACAATGTTGATATGAAATGGATTGGTGAAAGGCGGAAGGCATGGTGTTGAAAGTATCATTTTCGATGGGGTTGAAACGTTTGTTTTACTTTCAGCACCTGCCTTGTTTTACTAAAAGATTTCAAAGGAGTCAAAACATATGCTTTCGAAGAGGGCTTCCATATTTATTTTAAAGTATAAGCTTTCGAGTGAGTTCTTTTATTTATAAAACAATGCTTTCAAAAAGGGTGGTTTCGACCCAGTCAAAACCAGCTATCATTCTTTTTCCTTTCGAATATTAAAATCATTAATGCTTTCAAAAGGTAGCCTTTATTTTAAACTTATATAAAGTCACTTCCTAAAGCTTTCAAACAGGTTTCAAGGGTTTCGAAGGCAATGGCTTCGAAAAGGGGTTTTGATGCTATCCTTCCAATGTTTTACCAAATTAACTTAAGCTTTTGTATGGATGTTTTTGAATCCATCAGTGTTCCCTAATCATTTTATTTAAAGGAAAATGGTTTTGAAAGAGTTGCTTTTACTTGTATTCACTTAGACAGAAAGAAATATTTTTAAAAGGTGAACCCAACGGTTTTGGAAGTGGTACTTTCATTTGTTTCGAAGCAATGCTTCCAAGAGTCAAAAAGTAATGTTTTAATACTTTCGAAAGGTATGTTTTAAGTGTTTCGAAAGAGTTGTTTTAAAGTGTTCGAAAGGTATATGTTAGTGTTTTTTAAAGAAGATTTAAATGCCTTCGAAAGATTTTATGGTTTTGAAAGCCTTTGTTTCAAAACAAAGAAGCCAATCTCATTTCTAAAGAGAAGACCATGGCATAATAAAGGAGTTTTGAAATGATTTTAAGTATGGAGTTTTTCTAGAATTTTTTCTTGATTAATAGGTTAAAGGGATTAACTAAGTTTTATATGAAAATGATTTCAAGGATATAAAACCATAAGTGTTGGTATTATTATGTTATCATGTTTTCTTCTTCACATATATATAGATATTTATGTATGTACGTATATATTTTCACATTGTAATTGCCCATAACTGCATTTTTAGGAAGGAAAGATTAACCAGCTAGGTTGACCTAGTTGTGAATAAAAAATAAGTTAACTTCTACATGAGTAGAATTGCATCCAGGAGGTTAGTTAGACCAAAATATAGGATGCCTAAATATTGATTAAAGTTTTTGTCAGGTCGACAGATCATAGTAAACCCATGAAAACTATGTTTATAAAAAGTTATTAGCAGGGCCAATAGGTACATATTAAACCCATGAAAACTATGATTAGAAAGAGTTATTGGCAGTGGCTAGTAGGTTTGTGGTGAACCAATGAAAACTATATCTGGATTAAGTTACTGATAGAAGTTAATAGGTTCCTAGTCAACCAATGAAAATTGGGATAAGAAGGAAGTTATTGGCGTTACCAATAGGTTCGGGGAGAACCCATGAAACAGTAAAGGTATTGGCAAGGGTAAATAGATTCTTAATGATCCCATGAAAACTATGAAACTGGGTAGAGATTCCATAAAATTTAATAGGTTATTTGTCAGACCATGAAAACTATTAGGTCAATAGTGACCCTAGAAACTATAACTAAGGGAGATAGTAAAAATGAATGGAGATGGGAAATCCAGAATCGATTAACTTGTTTGCATATCATCGTAATATTTTTGAATTGCTATGTTTTTAGCCATTGTGGATGCAGGATCACAATATATGGTTTTATTAATTTTTTAGGATACCAGTGAAGGGAAAACCCATTCGCCAAGCGAAGTGGTCTCACTAGAGATCTAAATGGTTTAAGGTAGTATATTATTATTGATTTCAAGCTTTATGTCTGACTCGAATTTTTTGTTTTCTCCTTAAACTCTCATGTGCTCAATTGATTTTGAGTAGTTTAAGAGTTGAGGAATTCAGGTTCTTCTTAGGCGAATAAGCTTCCAGAGACGTATAAGATGTATTCTAGCTAGTAGGAGTCTCTTTCTATTTTATTACCGGTGAGTTTATTTTGTAAAGATAAATTTGTTTTATTGCCTTGAAATATACTCTGATCATCCATGGGGCATCTCACATGTCGCTCTTGGCATATGTTGTAGTAGTTATATTTTATCTAAACATTGTTAGCTATCGTGGGATTATCTAATGAACTTGAAATGTTTTAAAATGGAATGTGGAATTTTTTTGATGTTATTTTTTCTTTTCATATTCATGTGTTTCTATTGTATCAATGTATCTAACACTACAGTATTTGATCGTCGAATATTAATAACTATGAAGAATTGCAGCATCCATAGCCATTGATTTTGGGGCTCCAAGTGGGGGATGCTGCAAGTTGGTATCAAAAGCAGGTTTATGAAACTTAAAATAAATTTTAACCTAAAAGATTTTTCTAAACATAATCCAATGGATCGGAAAATAAGATCGGGATTTGGGTTATGCTATAGTTTTATTCTTGTATTTGATATATATATATATATATATATATATATTTGTACGTATTCCCCTCTCTCTTAGCGTTCTTCTATATCTTACTAAGGCTCGTATGCAGATTTACGAGAAAGAAGATTTGGAAGTAAGAACTGAAGAGGAATTTTCGGTAGTCGAAGAATCACAACTAATGGAAACGATCGACCCACCAGGAGGAGCCTAGGTTGACAAGCTAATGCTAACCAAAATGCTGATGCCAATGTGGATGCTGGAAATCTACCAATAGAAAATGGGATGATGTATCAGTTCTTCGTCAACCTGTTGCAAGAAGGAGTTGCTGGGAATGTTGAAGGAGCTAATCTCACGGCTCCAGTTGGGAGTAATAATGCTAAGATGAGTAGAGATTACACCAGTCTTTGTGGGAAGCCATTTATGGGAACAGAGGATGCTATAGGAGTGGAAAATTAATTGCTACGTTATGAGAGAATCTTCGCTGATCGGGGTTTGGATGATGAGCAAAAAAGGAGGCCAGCCTCTAGACAATTGCAAGGGTCAGCACTTCATTATGAAAAAGTGTTACTACCGAAGTTCCGGAGGAGGAGATGATTTGGGCTGATTTTCGAAGGAGATTGAGCAAAGGATTTTGTCTGAGAATGCCAAGTCAGCATTGCTGACGAAGTTTATGGATCTTGTGCAGGGAGATATGTCAATTGTTGAGTATGCCACTAAGTTTGATGAGTTATCCCTTTATCGGTATGCTACAATAGACACCGTCATTAGGAGGAATAAGAAGTTTATTAGGGGACCGAGTCCCGAGATTGCTAGGCTAACTCTACCATATCTTTGTGATCCTAGTAATGTAGCCATAGAGATGGCAATTCGCCATGAGGAGATGCTTGCTATTTATGCTAGAGAGAAGCCAGTTGAAATCTAGGTTTCTCAAGGAGAGAATAGAAAGTTCTTTGAAAAGAAGGGAGCCTAGAAGGAAGATGTTGCCAAGAAGGCAAAAGCTGATTTAGTCTATTTCAAGTGTGAGAAGAAGAATCATTATCCGTACGAGTGCCGGTCAAGCAAGAGGAAGAAGGCTTCAGATAAGAATAATATGAGGTGCTTCAACTGTGACCTGGTTGGGCGTTATAAGAATCAGTGTCCAGAACTGGTTAGGGCGGACTTAGGAAAGGTTTTTGCTATTGGGTCATCATCTGCTAGGACAATTGCAGCTATAAAAAGGAAGATTGTGATGGAAAGTACGCTTTTAGTTTAGCATATACCAGTTAAGGTACTTTTGATACCAGTGCATCACATTCATTTATATCTCATTATTTGGTTGATAGGTTATACTTAAAACCTACGTAAGTTGTCACTTCTTTAGGGGTTGTGAATCCAATAGGACGGTATGCAACTCAAGGGATGAGATATGACCAGTAAAAACTTGGTTTGTTAAGTTATAATGCAGTTTGTATGTTTTGGATTTCATAGATTTGGGGACCATTTTGGGTATGGATTGGTTGGGTAAGTATGAAGTTAGGATATTTTACCAAGATAGGGGGATATCACAAAGACACCCTGATAGTCATAACCGAATCATGTGAGAATTCCGACCATAGTATTGGTGCTTTATTAAGTGCTATGGAAGTGGGAGAAGAGTTAAGTCAGGTTCGTGTAGAAAGAGAGTTTGTAGATGTCTTTGAGCCGGGTATAGGAATACAACCAAAATGCGCTGTTGAGTTTTGAATAGATCTTGTGTAAGGAGCTGAACCTATAAGTAGACCACGTAGCAGGATGACACCGACTGAGATGAAAGAATTAAAGGTGCAGCTAGAAGATTTAGAAGGAAGGAATTTTATTAGACCAAGCAACTCACCTTGGGGAGTATCCATGGTGTTCTTGAAGAAAGCTGATGGGTCGTAGAGGATGTGCTCGACTGTCGCAAATTGAACTAGAGGACGATCAAGAATATGTATCCTTTGCTGAGAATAGACGATCTATTTGATCAATTGTGTTGAGATAGAGTGTTTACCCAGTTGTATTTGGCAACAGGTTTCCATCAGTTAGAGTGGCACATGACAGTATTCCATTGATAGCATTTCGGACTAGGTGTGGTATATAAGTGGTTAGTGATGCCATTTTGGTTAACGCATGCACCTGCTTTCTTCATGGATTGGATGAACCGAGTTTTTCGAGAGTACTTGGATAGGTTTGTGTTTATGCTTATAGATGACATTTTAGTTTACTCTAAGGATGAAAGAGAGCATGAAGATCATCTTAATGTGATGCCTGAGAAGCTGAGGCAAAGGATTCCAAGTATCATTTATGGAAGAAAGAGGTTAAGTTTCTTAGTCACGTGGTTTCAGAGAAAGGATTTTCAGTCGATCCAGATAAAATCAAAGCTGTTAATAATTGGAAGAGACTAGAAACAATGACTAAGATAAGAAGTTTTCTTGGACATACTAACTATTATCGGAGATTCTTTAAGGATTTCTCGCGGATAGCAGCACCTTTGACTAAGTTAACCAGAAAGGATGTGAACTTTGTTTGGTTCGATAAATATGAGGAAGCATTCCTTAATTTAAATCCTTTGTTGGCCAATGCACCTATGTTAGTAGTTCCAGATGGAAACCAAGGGTTATAGGTGTATATAGATGTATGTGGGACTGGATTAAGAGCAGTGTTGTTGCAGAAGGGTAATTATTGTCTATGCTTTGCAACAACTTGAACCGCGTGAAGTGAGATATCCCACTCATAATTTGGAGGTGGCTATGGTGATCCTAGAACTGAAGATTTGGAGACATTATCTCTTAAGGGAGAGATTTGACCTATACATGGATCATAAGTCTTTAAGGTACTTGTTTTTTCAAAAGGAATTGAATCTGAGATAGCAGAGGTGCTTGGAGTTTTTGGCTGCTTATGATTTTAGTATAGGGTATACACCTAGGAAAGGAAATAAGGCAGCAAATGCTCTTGGCAAAAGACATCAGAATGTTGTGTTAGCTATGCTGGCAAAATGGAAGGATTTAGAAGCTTTGACCAGTGTGCAGTTAAGATCGACTACTAGTTCTCGTCAGAGTATCGCCATGTTGTCCTGTTTGAATGTTTGACCAGTGTTGATCGAGAGGATTGCTTCTATGCCAAAGGAGATCCAATGTTAGTCGAGAAAATTAGAAGGCTTGAGACTGGAACTAAGATCGATGATCTAAAGGATTTCAGTCTTGACCAAAGTAGATGGTTAAGAAAAAGGGATGATTGTGTGTTCTAAATGTTGAGGACTTAAGGAAAGAAGTTCTCAGAGAATGTCATCAGTCCAAGTTTACGATTCATCCTGGGGGGCCAAGATGTATCAAGATATGAAGAGGAGCTTCTTTTGGGAAGGTATGAAGAGCGATGTTGGCTTATGGGTTAGGCAAAACCATCAACAAGTGAAGGTTGAATATCAAAAGCCGAGTCAGTTATTTCAGCCTTTAGAGTTTCCAGTTTGGAAAGGGGATTCGATATCCATTGATTTTATAGATGGGTTGCCAAAGTCAAATAAAGGAAATGAAAGTAGATGGGTCTTAGTGGACAGGTTGACCAAGAGTGGCCCTTTCATTCCAGTTAAGTCAACCAGGACAACACTTGTTTTAGCTAAAATTTTTATAAAGATAATAGTTAGACTACATAGAGTTCCTAATAGTATAGTTAGTGACAGAGATGCTTTGTTTACTAGTGAATTTTGGAAGAGTTTATAGGAAGTGTTGGTTACCAAGCTTAATGTGAGTACTGCATATCACCTACAGACGGATATGCAGACAGAGTGAGTCAAAAAGGTACTCAAGGAATTGTTCAGAGCTTATGCATTAGATTTTGGTGGATGTTGGAAAGTTCACCTACATTTGGTTGAGTTTTCCTATAATAATGTTTATCAGACTAGTATAGGAGTGGAGCCTTTTGAAGCTTTGTATGGAAGGTTATGTAAATCGCCAACATGTTGGTTGGAGACTGAAGATAGATTAGTCTTAGTTCCAAACTTGGTTAGAGAGGCGTCAAAGAAGATTGAGTTGATCCGACAAAGGATGAAGGAAGCTCAGTCTAGACAGAAGAGTTATGCAGATAAGAGGCTCAAAGACCTAGAATTCTCAATTGGAGATAAGGTTTTCATTAAGATATCACGATGAAGGGTGTGGTATGATTTGGAAGATCAGGGTTCTGGTATCGAGATATGTTGGTCCATTTCAGATTATAGAGAGGATTGGAAAGCTCGCATACAGAGTAGACTTGCCAAGCAGTATGGCAAGTGTTCATAATGTATTTCATTTGTCTCATCTTCACACGTATGTGCACAATCCTGAGGCTAGTATTCCTCCGATAGGGTTGGTATAGTTGATAGTAGAGCCTAATTTGACTTTTGTTAGACTACTTGTTCGAGATGTAGTGAGAGATGAGAAAAGATTAAGGAACAAGACAGTTAAGTTAGTAAAACTTCAGTGGAGCGACAACGAGAATGGCTGCACTTGGGAGAAAAAAGACAGGATTAGAGATACTTATCCTGATCTGCTTTGAGAGTATGTCTAAATTATATTTATATAGATAGTTTCTAGTCAAGTAGGCTAGTATGGTTATTACGAGATGTTACAGATGATTTCTATATTTAGTATTTAGTCCTTAATGAATTTCGAGGACGAAAATCTTTAAGGAGGGGAGCCGGTAACATCCTAATTTTTCATAACATTATTCAGGAGATTTAATTAGATGAATTAAACTGAATAATCTAAATAATTAGATTTATAAGGGAATGGGTATTTAAAAATAAATAATTAGAGGCCAAGCTTAAGAAGATAAAAGGGCTTATAAATGGCTTATATGTTAATTAATTAAAACAGGGGTATTATGGTAATTGCCACCTAAACATCTATTACCCTTAAATTCACGTTCATTTCCCATTCATGTCAATTTTGCAAAACACAATCAAATGTAAAACAATATAGAGGAGCCGACCATTAAGAGGAGAAGAGAGAAGAAAATCAAATTAAAGCAAAGGTTTCAAGCCGGGGGAAATTAATCTCAATCAAATTTCGATGGCCTTATCATAATCAAGGTGAATAATAATCTAAATCATCTATATTTCTTTTATGATAATTTTCTTTTAGATTTAAGATTAAATCCAATATTAAGATGATTTTTGATTGATGATATGCTTGGATTTTTGTTAATTTAAGCAAAATATTAGATAATCATTTCACACGCTTTTAAGGGTAAATCCTATGATAATTAATTTTGAATGCCATGAGAAAAGTTTATGCCGTGTAAATATAATTTTGGAGATGGGTTCTAATTTTTGTAATTTTCCAAGCTATGGAAAATCTAACATGAATTTTCAAAGGAAAATATGTATAATTGGGTTTAAAATTTTATTTCGATTATTTTGGGAAGAATTTGTGTCTGGAATTTTTATATGTTAGATAACATATTTAAAATTAATTTCTATAATTTTTTAGGATTTTTCCTAATTGATTTACTATGGCAATTAAATTATTTTAGAAGAAGGACTTATAAGTATCATGTGTTTAGCTTAAAGAAAGGCTTACTTGCTAAAATGGTGTTAATTAGATTTGAAGTAATTTCAACAGTTATTTTTGTAAAGAATTCGAAAAGATAAGGCAAACAATTAAATGTTTACAAACAGGCGGGTTAGTTATAAAGTAATTACTTTAAATGGCGTTAAATCAGACTTTATTCAGAAAAATTGCTTCTGCATCTTTTAGAAGCCCCTTTCGATCCATTACTTCCGCTTCGACCAAGTTGAAACCTATCAAGTCGGAACCAATACAGAGGGAATCAACCATTTTGGTACAAAGTGGATTGGAGAAAGGCGGAAGGCATGGTGTTGATGTCATCGCTTTCGATGGGGTTGAAACCTTTGTTTAACTTTCAAATGATAAGAGCTTGCCTTTTTTTTACTAAAAGCTTTCGGATGAGTCGAAACATATGCTTTCGAAAAGGTATCCTAAATAGCTTGCGAAGAGGGTTGCCATCTTTGTTTTAAAGTACAAGCTTTCGAATGAGTTCTTTTATTTATAGAACAGCGCTGTCAAAAAGGGTGGTTTCGACCCAGCCAAAACCCTGCTGCCATTCTTTTGCCTTTCGAATGTATTGAAGTCATCAATGCATTCAAAAGGTAGCCTTTGCTTTAAACTTGTACTAAGTCGCTTCCTAAAGCTTTCGGACGGGGTTCAAGAGTTATGAAGGAAATGGCTTCAAAAGGGGATTTCGATGCCATCCTTCTAATGTTTTCCAAATTGACTTAAGCTTTCGAATCGATGGTTCCGAAGCCATCAGTTTTTCCCCAATCATTTTATTTAAAGGCAAATGGTTTTGAAAGAGTTGCTTTTACTTGTATTCGCTTAGACTCAAAGATATTTTTAAAGATAAACTGTTAACCTGCCTTTTGGCAAGGCCGTGGACATGCGGATTTAACTAAATCGACTGCTCGTTGGTCGAGACCGGAATACTATGGGTTTGAGTCAACTGGATGGATATGCAATCAATCACGAATGATAAATATGATTACAAGCCATGGTTCGGCATAGCATGGTTCGATCATTGGAGTTCTTCCAGGTGGTTCGGTCAGGATGATGTGGTTCGGTCTAAGTGGCATGGCTCGGTCATACATGGCTCGGTGTTGGAGTAAGGTCCGGCCAAGGTAGGTCAACTACAATCAATCAACATCTTGTTCTGGGTTCGACAAGCATTTGGAGACAGGGTTGGTAGTTTGGTTTTGGATTGGTCATGAGTGTTCGGTCGAGGTGGTTCGCCATTTCGGGATCGGTTGTGTTAAAGTCGATCTGTAGGAAGGCTAGGAGACAATGGGGAGTTATTCGATATTAGTGGATCAAGCATGTATGGGTTGGCCAAGGTAGTTAGGCTGAGGTGGTTCTACATGTTGAGGTGGGTCGGCCTCAGTGGTGTGGATCGATGCTGGAAGTGGGTCGGTAGTGGTGTGGCTCGGCATTTGGATGGGTCGGTGAATTGGTCCTGGAACGGTGAACTTGGGATCGGCATAGGGTTGTACCTAGGTCAGCATGTCCCAATACCTCAATGGCATCGACAGACATGCCAGCTCCGGGTTGGTGTAGGATGAAGCTCGAGTCAGCCATGGTAGTTCAGCATGGGGTCGGCATTGGAAGAAGTGAAGTTTACTTCGGGTCAGCCGCTATTCTACTTCGAGTCGGGAATGAATTTTCCTCGAATCTCTCCCGAGATGAGATTGGGCCCATTTTCTCAGAGTTTAGGTTCGGTCATAACGATGATTTTGGTTCGGCTATGGTGTTGATGGGCTCGGACCACTCAGGAAATCCGGTAACTCGGGTTTCGCCTATAAATACAGCATGTGGGGCTTTAGAAAAGGGGATCTCCATTTTGTCTCACTTCATCTTCTATACTAATGCTGCTCTGCCATTGTTGTTCTAAATACTCTGGATTGTAACCGTAATGATTTTAATATCAATAAAATGGAAACTTCTAGACTGGACGTAGGCCGCAGTCAACCGAACCACTATAAATCCTCTGTTATTACTGCTTTCTTTTTAACTTTTACTGTTCTTCATATTTATACTCCCCACATACATTCTATTTGTGTTCTATGACTGTAATTTGTTGCTTTCATCTGGATTTGGGTGCTAGTGACCAATTTTGGCGCTAACATTTTGGTGCTTTCACTGAGAAAGCTAGCATTCAGGAATTAAGAAGCTTGGATTTTGGATTCAAAGGCTTAGGAACTTGGATTCTGGAAACTATGGCAAGGCAATCAACCAGGAGACCAAGGATGGAAATGAGTCAGTAAGAGGGTAGTTAGGAGGCTTCCTTTGGAGCTAATTAAGCCTAAATCTATACCACTAGGGACGAGATGTAGGTCATGATGAGTTCCGCGCAATAGCAGTTGATGAAAAGACAAGAGGAAATGATGCAGACGATTTTCAAACAATTTGGACAACTAGGAACCGCATGAGCTCAGATCCATGGAGCTGTATCAGAAGGACTCAACCGGCAAGTAGCTGTATCAATAGGATTGAATGCAATACTGGAGCAGATATTCTTGGATACTCGGGATTGCCTTCCTTATCGAAGGTCGGTAAGGAGGAACCCTCAGAACGTGAAAGGGCATCGGGAAGGCACTGTCTCTTTCATGACCTGGATGGGGATGGTACTAACACCTGCAGGCATATAAAGGATATAATTGAGGAATATTTAAGGAATGGTCAGTTGCGGCAATATGTCAGAACTCGGAATGCAGCGGTGGAACAGGAGCAGCCACCGTCTACCTTGAACGACGAAGGCGCGAGGCCCAGGAATGGTGGCCAGTTGGTTATTAACTAATCGTGATGGTTTGGAATAAACTCCAGGCAAATGGCTAAATCACTTACTCATGTACGGGGTCGGAGATAACCCTTAGGCATGCTATGAGATTATTGTTTACCGAGACGCTCCAGTTTGTGAAATCTGTTTTTTTCCTTTTGGCTTAGACATTTTTTTTCTGCTTTTGTTTTGAGTTCGTTTGAACTCCCGGTTTTGTTGGTTTCTTGTTTGGATGCATGATTTTTGATTTGGATTTTGATTTGGACTTTTGATATGGATTTCTGGTTTTTTGGTTTGAATCTGGGTCTCAGATTCAATTTTGATCGACTTTTATCTGGTTTTTGGCTAAAAGGTCATCGAGTATGGACTATACTCGACAAGGGTCCGGAGAGACCAGAATTCGGCCTAGGACTTAGTCCCTATATCACCTATCGGTTACTATCACAAGTCGTCGAGTATGGAATATACTCGACAAGGGTCCGAAGCGACAAGGATTCGGCTTAGGACTTAAGCCACGTCATTACTCAACGTTCAAGGACATAAACTAGGAACACTATGGCATCACTTAACATAGGTCATCAGGTGCAGCTTGCGCTTGGCAAGAATCCGGAAAGGTTACGGATTTGGATATTTGCTATGAATAGCTAAGGATTTGGCATGGACCCGGAGCGGTCGCGGATTTGGATATCGACCCCGAAAGGTCATGGATGTTATTATTGGTTATTGGATACGGACAGATTAGAACTCGGTTGTCGGGTTTAGAAGGACGTGGAATTGGATGAGGATTTGGTTATCGAATTCGAAATTGGATATTGACCCGGAGAAGTCATAGATTCGGATAAGGATACAACAATGGCACTTGGATAACATGGATTGGATTATGAATAGGAAAGTACGGCTATGGATAACATATGGACTTCGGATATCGGATTTGAGGCTATTCAAAACACACCTTCCAATAGCAAGGCATGTTTTAGGGGGTAACCTGTCTTTTGGTAAGGCCGTGGACATGCGGATTTAACTAAATCGACTGCACGTTGGTCGAGACTGGAATACTATGGGTTTGAGTCAACTGGATTGATAGAATATCAATCGTGAATGATAAATATGATTACGAAGCCGAGTTCGACAAAGCATGGTTCGGTTATTGGAGTTCTGCAAGTGGTTCGGTCAGAATGGTGTGGTTTGGTCTTAGTAGCATGGCTCGGTCATACATGGCTCGGTGTTGGAATATGGTCCGGTCAAGGTAGGTCTTCTTAAGTCGATCAACATCTTGTTCTGGGTTCGGCAAGCATTTGGAGACAGGGTCGGTAGTTTTGTTTTGGATCGGTCATGAGCATTCGGTCGAGGTGGTTCGGTATTTTTGGATCGATCGTGTTAGAGTCGATCGGTAGGAAGGCTAGGAAACGATGAGGAGTGGTTCGGTATTAGTGGATCAGCCATGTGTGGGTCAGCCAAGATAGTTAGGCTGAGGTGGTTCGGCATGTTGAGGTGGATCGACCTCGGTGGTGTAGATCGGTGCTGGAAGTGGGTTCGTAGTGTGTGGCTCGACATTTGGATGGGTCGGTGAATTGGTCTTGGAACGATGAACTTGGGATTGGCATAGGGTTGTACTTAGGTCGGCATGTCGTAATACCTCAATGGTATCGGCAAATATGCCAGCTCCGAGTCAGTGTAAGATGAAGCTCGGGTCGGCCATGGTAGTTCAGCATGGGGCCGACATTGGAAGAAGTAAAGTTTACTTCGGGTCAGCCACTATTCTACTTCGGGTTAGCGGTGGATTTTCTTCAAGTTGCTCCCGGGATGAGATTGGATTGGCTTGCTCAGAGTTTAGGTTCGGTCATAATGATGATTTTGGTTCGGCTATGTGTTGATGGGCCCAGACCACTCAGGAAGCCCAGTAACTCGGGTTTCGTATATAAATACAGCATGTGGGGCTTCTGAAAAGGGGATCTCCATTCTGGCTCACTTCATCTTCTATACTAAGGCTGCTCTACCATTGTTGTTCTAAAAATTCTGGATTGTAACTGTAATTGATACTAACATCAATAAAAAGGAAATTTCTGGAGTGGATGTTGGCCGGAGTCAACATAACCACTATAAATCTTCTGCTATTACTGCTTTCTTTTAAATTTTTACTGTTCTTTATATTTATACTCTCCACATACATTCTATCTGTGTACTGTGATTGTGATTTGGTGCTTTCATCTAGATTCGGGTGTTAGTGATCAATTTTGGCGCTAATATAAACCTAATGGTTTCGAAAGGGGTACTTTCATTGGTTTCAAAGTTATGCTTCCAAGAGTTAAAAAGTAATGTTTTAATACTTTCAAAAGGTATATTTTGAGGGTTTTGAAAGAGATGTTCTACAGTGTCCGAATGGTATATGTTGGTTTTTTGAAAAGAATATTTAAATGCTTTTGAAGGATTTTAAGGTTTCGAAAGCTTTAGTTTTCAAAACAAGGAACCTAATCTCATTTTTAAAGGAAAAACCATGGCATAATAAAAGAGCTTTGAAATGAGTTGAATTATGGAGTTTTTGAAGAAATTTTCCTTGATTAATAGGTTAAAGGGATAATCCAAGTTCTATATAAAAATTATTTCATGGATATAAAACCACATGTGTTGGTATTATTATATTATTATATTTGCTTCTTTATATATATATATATATATATATATATATTCATATTGTAATTGACCCTTGATAGTATTTTGGGGAAGGACGGATTAATTAGCTAGGTTGACCCAATAGTGAACATAAATTAAGTTAACTCCTGCATGAGTATAATATCATCTAAGGGGCCAGTTAAACCAGAATGTAGGGTGCCTAAATATTGATTAAAGAAGTTGTCGGGTAGACAGGTTCATAGTAAACCCATGAAAACTATATTTAGAAAAAGTTATTGGCAGGGGCCAATAGGTTCATTAGTAAAACCATGAAAACCATAATTAGAATGAGTTATTGGCAGGTGCCAATATGTTTGCAGTGAAACCATGAAAACTATATCGGGATTAAGTTATTGGTAAAAGTGAATAAGGTTCCTAGTCAATCCTTGAAAATTAGGTTAAGAGGGAAGTTAATGGAGTTATCGATAGGTTTAGGGAGAACCCATGAAACATTAAAGTTATTGGCAGGGGCTAACAGGTTCTCAGTGATCCTATGAAAACCATGAAACTGGACGAGGTGTCTATAAACTTTAACAGGTTATTAGTAGCCCATGATAATTATTAGGTTAATAGTGATCCTAGAATCTATAACTATAACAGATAGCCAAAATAAATGGGGATGGGAAATAAAAAACTGATTTACTTGTTTGCATATCATCATAATATTTTTGAATTACTATCTTTTTAACCATCATGTATGTAGGACCACAGTACATGGTTTTATAAAGTTTTTAGGATACTAGTAAGAGGAAAATCCGTTTTGCAAAGTGACGTGGTCTTACTAGATTTCTAAATGATTTGAGATGGTAGATTATTACTCATATCAGGCTTTATGTTTGACTTGAAGTTTATGTTTTCCCCTTAAACTCTCGGTTGCTCAAGAGTTGAGGCTTTCAAGTTCTTCTTAGGCTAATAAGCTTTCGGAGACGTGCAGGACGCAATCTGGCTAGTTGGAATCTCCTTTTGTTTTATTACCACCGTGTTTGTGTCATAAAGGAATTTTTTTTATTGTCTAGTCATATACTCTGATCATCCAAAGGGGCATCTTCATATGTCGTTCTTGGTGTATGTTGTAATGGTTATATTTTATCTGAATGTGGTTAATGATTGTGGGATTACATAATAAAATTGAAATATTTTAAAATGCAATATGGAATTTGTTTATTGTTTTAAATTTTTTCCATATTAATGTATTTCTGCTTATCAATGTATCTAACATTACCGTATTTAGTCGTCGAGTATTAATAACTATGGATGATTCCATCATCTGTAGCCATTAGTTTTCGACTTCCATGCAGGGTATGCTACAATATCTTATATCGATAAGTTTCACTAATGTAACAGACGAAATTTGAAATGTAACACTTATGCAGTTTTATTTCTTTTTATAAATTCATAATAATTTGCGCTTTATATTTTAAAAATAGTCCATAATAAAGTTTTTTTTCTTATTTCCTTAATTGTTTTTTATCTTTGATTTCTTTTCCATCCATTTGTAGATAACTTTTACATAATGTTATCTCTTCCTCCTTTTTCACCTTCATACATATGCTACAATTCAAGAAAAATCTATGTTGAACTGGCTGTTCATTCCAAATAATTTTTATTCATTCTCAATTGGTGTTTAGCCATACTAAAATTTGATTGAATTCATCAACATTTTTCACTTTTTATTCTTCTAAAATTTTATATTGTTTTATTTAAGTTTTGTAGAGATTATGTTATTGTTTTCAAATTTTCTATTTTGATGGAAATTTTCTATAAAATCCTACAAGAAACATTGCTTACTAGATCGATCGAGCTTGATTTGAAGGTTTATTTTCTTATTTTATGAATTATCTTTCTATTCAACTTGAGATTAAAATTATTGTTTGAATTCTAGATTTGTTATTTCAGATCTTTGCATCAAGTTTTATAGCCCAAACTTTATTTTTTTCTTTTTTTGTTTCAATCTACATTATTTTGAATAATTTTGTATTTTGTAGGTGATTATATGGTTTGTTAGTACATGGATACCGCACAATCTTCGATTTTTTCTGAAAAGCTATTATAGGCAAATACACGTTCAAACATGTATTTGTTATGGTTCTTTTATTCTATTATATGAAAAGTGTTCAAACCAAAAGTTGGCATAAACACCCAAAGATATATGTAGAGAGTAAAATATGTAGAAAATAAATGAAAATTGAGGAAAAGAGAGCATACAACGATTTATAGTGGTTCGGCAAAGCAAGGCCTACGTCCTCTTTAATATTTTATTACTTATTTCTGATTTGGAGATAGAAGTTCTTAGGGGTTGGTACGATGCCGACACTTAGATTTTCAGTATTACAAGAATATAGCTTATAATACAACTAGAGCGAAAAGATCCCCAAAAACGAGCCCTAACCTCATATTTATATATGTAGGGAGCCTACAATCTTGTAGAAAATATCTTCAATATTTTGGCCAAGATTTAGACAAATTCCTCCATGAAAATAGAGTGCCACGTCAGCAAGTTGTACAGGTCAGTACAACTCCTTGGGTAGGGGTTGGTACTGACACCTAAATTAGAAAAACTAGTTGTCTTCAACTCTTTGCTTCATAACGTCTTATGGTTAGTTTCGTGATTCTATAATTGTTTGTGTCAAAAGTAGTGAACGTCATGTGGTTAATTTCGTGATTCTATAACAATAATATCTTATCGGGGTCCAAACGATGGAGTTGTAGAAGAACAAAGCTATAAATTCAAGAGTTCATGGAGATCGATAGTGAATTGAGTTGAGTCAACAAACCAACTTTGGAAGTAAGGTTAAGACCCTAAGATGCATACATAGGATGAAGATGGGTTCCACTTGAGGTGGAATCGGCAGTCGGGACCGAGCCGTAGGGATGGGTCGATACCCACCCCACACTTGGGAAACTTGGGTACTATTGTTTGCATGGTGGTTTGGTACTTGTATTGTGAACTTGTTTGTACTTTGATCTATGAGCTTCGTGGTCATCTCTCCAAGCGTCCTGCCTTGATAACCTCGAAGTTTGACTCATCGTATTTGTCCATTTACTGCCTGGCAAAATACTAGGTAACACATTCCCCTTAAAGTACATCTCATTGAAAACATGATGTGCTTTGAATCGAGGCAAGTTAGGATTGTTGGTATGATTTTCACTCAGCACCTCGAATTATCGTTATCCTTCTGTCGAGTGGCTTTCATGAAGATTCGTATCTTTAACTCCCCATTGCAATGCTTAGTCGACATCTTACATTGTATATCGAAATGTATTCTCTCAATAATTATCTATGATCAATTCCATTGAGCTAGTTGATTAAACTAGTCGGCCTCAATTATCTGAACTAGTTTCTTTTTAGAAAGTCCTAATTAAGAATTCAATTTCCATCGATTTAAGAAATTACATGTCGAATATCTATATGCGCTTGTACATCCATGCACATATTTTTGCCAATGACTTCCAAGCATGTTCATACGCCTATAGGCCATTGCCTAGTTCCATGAAATTGTAATCATAAGTTGTTTTTTAATACTAAGCACAAGCCATAGTGTTAAGCTATTGTATCCATCTTTTGGTGATTGTACTCCTACCTAGTCCTGAGTTAGCGGAGTTAGTACATAGGTGGTCGAATCTCTCCTTTACAAAGTTATACTCTTCCTATTGGGTTTAAGGTCTAAGTTAGTGAATGGTTAGTCGGTTCATGCCTATCCATTTTTTCTACTCCCCCCGACGGATCAAATGTAGGAGTTAGAAGATGGATAGTCAGGTCAGATTCATAGTAGGTTGGAGGTGGAGTCACATCCTAGATGGTTTTATCGTCCTCCCTTCTAATCATGGGACAGAGTTAGTAGATGGATGTTTGGATCATATCCATCTCATATTGGAAGGTTAAGTCATGTCCTTTTGTGATTTATACTCCAATTGTTAGGTCAAGGGTAAGAATTAGGCGATGAATGGTTGAGTAATATCCAATTTGAGTTCGTCAATGGACGGTCAAATCACGTCCTTTTGTATTTATACTCCCTCTATCGGGTCAAGGGTAAGAGTAAAATGATGGATGGTCGGTTCACATCTGCTTTGCGTTTGTCTTATTAGATAATTCTAATAACATAAGCATAAGTTTTATTCCGGGATGAAATGATGTCATTATGCTCACCACTTCTTCCTACTCAAACTCTTCTCATCTAGAAGATGACTATTGGTGGTCTAGTTTATAATCATTCTCCTTTTAGGTCACCTAGGCTCATTTGCAATAGGAGCAGTCTGTCCTCATTGAGGGTCAGATGTCCCATGCCCATCATCCTATGGGTCTTTTACAGTCTGTTGGAGATTTTCTTTTAGTTCAGCTCTTTGATCGTATCACAGAGGTATTACACTCACTCATATCATGATCATATGTCCCATGAAATCTACAGAACTTTCTAGATTTCTTCTGGTCCTGACATGACTTTCTCGAGGCTGGTTTCCTGTACTGCTCTGAGTCATGAGTAGCCAAGTAAATGTTTTCAACTGATTTTTTTAGTGGTGTGTATGTGTCGAATCTCGTTCGGTCATCTCCTATAATCCGAGTGCTCGTTTGGATCCCCACCAAGGCTCTTGTTTAGACTCCCACTCTTGTTTTGCCTATGTTCCCATAATTTGCTCTGGGCTGTTTCAAAGCAATATTGCTTTGCACCGTTTCAACCTAACAGTATTATTCCCTCTTCTAATCAGACAAGTCTCCCGCTTGAGCAAGCATTTGGCCGCTTTGTAGTAAAAGCAATCCACATTAGTTGGAGGCTTTCTTGATAACCATTCACCAAAGTCTATATCGAGATGGATCCCTTTGATCAAATCCATCAAGATTATGCTCTCTTGAGTGTTTCTTACCTCACTCATAACAATATTGAATCTTTGCAAAAAGTCATTGAGCCACTTCCTCGGTCCTTGGAATAAGTTAAACAAGGACACGACATCCTTGGGATGAGTTGCGTTCATTATGAACTAGTCGATAAATTTCCTCGCCGGTTGATCAAACAATTAGATGAACATTGGTGGTAGTCGAGTGAACCACATGGTCGCTACTCCTTTTAAGAAAATAGGAAAGTATCTAACTTAACGGAATCTGTAGCCCTAACTGAATCAATGTGCTATTCATACTTCATAAGGCGGTCTCGACGGTCAGTCTTCCCTAAATATGCTGACAAGGTTGACATATTAAATCTCCATGGATACTCTTCATGCAGAATAGCTTCAATAAAGGGATTTTAACTTAGGGAGGTATGCAATCATTATTAGTTTGGCCTTGACTCTCTCTCAGAAGTTGTCTCACCATCTCAGCCAAATTTTTGTTCTTGAGAACTGTAACGACCCAAAATTTTGAACATTTGAAATTGGAATATTTAATTGATTTTAAATATTTAAAGTTAATTTTTTGACTTGAATTTCAAGTATAACAATTTTTTTGATAATTTAATTATTGAATTAAATAATTGGAAATCAGGTAAAATATTGAATTTGGAGTTTTAAGCTTGTTAAAAATAATTTATATTGATAATAATGAAGATAATAAAAATTTTAAGGCGAAATTTAAAAGTGATTTGGTCATTTTAAAATTTTATTGTTTAAAATTTACATTTAAAAATAGCCTTCCGAGGCACAGTCTCGTAATTCGACAAAACTAGTTTTATTGGATCCATAATAGTGTATTATTGTCGGATTTAAATATCATAGTGTTTGGAGTTATCGTTTGGTCGTACGGAATATAAACGCGTTGAAATTTATATCGAAAATTAAATATAATAATTGGGTCCAAAAAGCTATCTTCTCCATACGATCGAATTAGGACTCGAAACCTTTTCCATTGTGTTCGAGATAGGGGTATAACATTATGAATGCCTAGCGGCACACCTTGATAGGACGTCAAGATTTTAAGCTACGAATTCAAGACGATTTAAAATTTAAATAATTTATATACATGTTTAATTGATTTACCCTATTCACATCAGCCATCCTTCCCTTCAACTCAAACACTGTATATCCACTCCTACACACAAAGCATATTCAACACGCAAGGTATCTTTCCCTCCCTTCTTCGTTTTAAAACCCAGCCGAGCAGTTCATTTTTTTAAAAAGAAAAAAAGAAAATAAGACTTCAATCGACCCTCTCCTTTTCTTCTTCAGTAAAAAAACCACGTGCATTTCCTCTACTTCTTTTCAAAATCGTGCCTCTGCTTTTTCAGTTCGAAACGAAGAAAAATGAAAAAAAGAATCGAGAATCGCTCGTAATTAAAGGCGAGTGAAGCAGTGACGATGAGGGATAGAAGCAGCTGCGAATTCGGGTTCAAGCGCCGCGATTCTAGTTCCAGTCATCGATTGTAGTGGTGCGGCGTTCGATGGGAGGGGCTGCAATTCGGTGGACTGGCGTTCGCGCATGTGTAGAGGTTTAGGCGCTTGGAGTTTGAAATTCTCGAATTCGAGTTTGAATTCGAGAATGCACTGGAAGGTGGGGATTTTTTGTGTCACGATCGTGAAGGGTGGTGCAAACAAAGGTAAGTGACGACTAGAAGGTGGTGTTTTTGTTGGAGAGAAGGTCGGCTTGACGAACGAGGCAGTGGAGCTTCGTGTCGAGGTGGCGTGCGTGACATGGGGTCGAGCTAGGCAGAGCAGTTGATGATTGGAGTCAGGCGGATGATGCTGTGAGGTTGTTTTTTGTAGTTAATTTAATTAAAAAACATATCGTTAATATTGAATGAATTATTAATTTGTTTATAAAAATTCAAAACGTTAATAACCCGTAATATGTTCTTACAAGGTCGGAATATCACGGAATCCGTGAAAAGAATTTACATTAGAACGATCCATGGAAATTAAAAATCGAGATGAGTTAATCTCACTCAATTTTGGATCACTACGATTAATTTTAATAGTTAAATTCAATAAGTGGTTGTTTGGTTGAATTTGATAATTATTATCAATTGGATATGATATTATACATTGTAATATATATATATATATATATATATATATATATATATTAAAGTGTTTGATATTCCCGCATATTTATAGCGGATGAGACCATATACTTCCCGCATAATAGTGAATGACCCAATATACCGCGATATCCCCCTCGAAGTGGGATTGGTATTTTTTTTATTGAGTTAACATCTGTGAATGCAGGGAAAATAGGTTGGAGGGATCCAATTGCATACCTCATAAGTGTCGAAATTATTTTCATATTCAGTTATATGATTTATTTGAATAATCTGTGATAGATTATATTAAAAATTGAATTTTTTGGATACTATGGT
Organism: Allium cepa; assembly: GCA_030765085.1. Classification (NCBI taxonomy): domain Eukaryota; kingdom Viridiplantae; phylum Streptophyta; class Magnoliopsida; order Asparagales; family Amaryllidaceae; genus Allium; species Allium cepa. Next base: position 827,998,445 of record CM060941.1, on the reverse strand, counting down.
ATTGTTGGATAGATTCTTGGAATTTTGAAGTACCAAAAATATGAATATTGAATTCTTAGAGGAAAAAAGGAAATTCTAAAGTTAAATATTTATAGTAAAATAGGATAAATTAAAAAGTAATGAATTTTTAAAAAAGTAAATAGTTTGATTTTTAAATCCTATTTAATAATTATAAAATATGGAAAATAAAGATTTTTGGATAAATGTGAATTAAAGGTTTTTTTTTTAAAATAAGAACATAAGAGATATTTTTTTAAGTATAAAAGAATGTATTTTTAAAATTTAAGTTTTAAATAGTTTGGGAAATAAAAAAGAAAAATTGGAAATAAAATAGGAAATTGATGTCTAGATTTAAATTAAATTTCAAATCATAAAAAGGAAGTGAATATGAAATTAGAGAGTTAACTAAGAAATTAATTTTACAATGGAATTTAATTTTGAGAATCGATTTAAAATCAATTAAGTGCTGTGAAAGTAGTGATAATGGGAGATGAGATTATGGGAATTATAAATGATGTTTATAAAATAAAGTGAAGAAATTATCAATGGATAGTTTGAAAAAAATTATAAATTCATGATAGGGATTTATAAGGAAATCAGTAAATCGTTTTAAAAATAAATAGTAGTTTTAATTTTAAAAATGTGAAAAATAAAATTTACGGAATTGGAACGTAAACTAATCTGGAAATAAATCGAGAGGGATTTATAAAATAATTAGACTAGCTATATTGGGGCTGAAAATATATATTTTGAAAAAGTTAAGTATATTTCAAAAGAAATATTTTTAAAGTATTAATTAGAAAATTTAACAGTGCTTAAAAGTATGTTTAGGAAAAGTTTATCATTTAGTTGTTTTAAAATTGTTAAAGTAAATATTAATTAAGTTAGTTGTAGTAGTAAATTATCATTAAAGGTTAAATCAGTATTATTATTTTAAAAGGATAATTATTTAATATTAATATTTTATATAATAGCTTTTATTTAAGAGTAGTTTTTTTTCTAAAGTTAATATGGAAAATTATTATATAAATTTCCTAAGTATTATTTTGAAAATTATTAAATAGAGTTTTCAGGAAGTATTGGTATACATGCATGGCGAAATCGGAGGCTGTAAGTGCCTGCAGTTAAGATTTGAATATCTCTGGGATAGAGACGTAACCATTGAACTATGTTCTACGGTTTGATACGACAGTGGTACTTTCCATATTATTTTAAAAAGTTTTCAGTTTTTTATGGAAAAGTTACTTTGTGAATACACTAAATTCGATCTGATAAGCACATACTTTTGGATAAAGAGATTTAATTTATTTAAAATTTGAATTAAATAATACTTGGGGCTTTTCGATGGAAATGAAATATTTGGTTGAATTGATTATTTATTTATAATTAAATAACCCACTATGAAATACGTACCTAAATATAACTTTAGAAATATCTAGAAGGAGCACGGGAATTATGTGGTACAGTTACCGTTCGAGGTGCTATATTGTACGTATAAACTTGTTTTGTTCTTCTTGGACGTTTTTAAGGAAATCCATCCATGAATGATTAGGAGGTGATCTCCAATCTTATTTTCATCTGTTTATTTTCTAAACAACCGGGGTTGAGTTTACCACGAAATAGCGAACGTTGTTTCGAAGAGACCGGGATCGGATAGGTTATCCGAAAATCACTTCGATCCAATGAATATGTTTTCAAAAGGAAAGAAGAGCATGGAGTCAAAGATGGAGCAATGCAAGGGCTAATCGCTACTAATCCCGAGGTTGATTCCAAAAATGGATGTAGTAGGAATAGAGCCTTCGGTTCCATTCGGACCGGGAACATACTTGTATGGATGTTTTCTATCAGTACATTGTCATTGGAGGATGATGAGCATTCCAAGTGAATATTTCTAAAACGGTAATTGTAGCCTCTAGCCTCATCAGCCGGGAATGACTGAAAAGCAGGCGAGATGCAGCAAGGCTGGGTGGGTAGCACCCAATTAGGGTATGTTTATCACCTTTCTAGATACCCTCGGATATTATTACTATGATTATGGAAGGAGCTCTAAAAGGGTGGAAACACCCGGGGTGATAGCATATTCGATCTAGCCAGGTTAGGGGTAGGCCGGTCTTGCATAGCAGGGGATCCCAACGTGGTCCTCGGTATGCTATTCTAGACGTGTACTGTGACAGGTGGTACCCTAGTGCCTAGCCATTTAGATGGAACCCATTCTCCAATAAGCACCATTCGGTTTTGATGTGCCCAACTATGCTGAAACGTGAGATGCAAGCGTTTCAGCTATTTGAATAAGTATTTGTGCTTAGACACTATTATAATATCAGAGGATTTTAATATGAAATGTTTTGGTTATCGTAAGGTAAAAACCCATTGTGTTTATTTGTGGCGTGGTCTTACGAGATACCTTTGATTTTAAAAGGATTTGATAACTTTAATAATTCAATTTGAGTGCGTTTTCTCACGCTGGTTTTTCAAACTGACTCGGCTGTTATTTTATTGTAATCCTTAGGTCAGACTGAGTATTACAGTTTCAGGATAGGTTGCTATAGAGCTCAGGAGACAAGTTGGATAACGAAGATGTATTTCACGTATCTAATTTATATTCTACTGTGTATTGTAGGCTGTATATTCAGCTTTGTGAGGACAAGTTATTATAACTAACCAGTACCATGCTATTGACTTGTGTATACTCTGATGATGCAATGTATAAAAACAGTCATAGTTCTTTTGCATAAAGATCAATTATTATCTATTATTTATTATTTCATTGCGATTGTGAGATTCTGTGTTGTTGTTTCTATTATCTTCTTCTACCTCTTTCTTCTTTACCCTAACGATCTGGTATTTTCGGCGTTCGATTGCTCGGCATGTAATAAAGTGGATGTATAGATGTCGATTTTCGGAGGTCGAAAATCTGGGCCGTGACACTTGGTATTAGAGCTGAAGGTTAAGTGAGATTCTTGGCTCTGGTAGGGATTACACATTGGGAAATAGGGTCAGTAGTACCCTACAATGAGGTTGAGTGTATTAATAGATATGAGCACTTATTTATAAGTGAATATAAACTGTTTTATATTTTTTTGATTGGTTTGTTGATTGGCTTATGGATTCTGGTTAATACAAGTAATTAACATTATTGATAGGGTTCTGTAACACTTGAACAGAACCATTCGACTTGGTATTGTTTTAAAATGGGGTAAATGAAATAATTTTACCCAAATTATTTTTATATATAAAAGAAATAATTTTTAGAAATTATTATAGTTATGTATGGTTTGCTTGGTTGATAGAAAATGATAATATTAAACTGTTATTATTCGTTGTTATGAAGGTTGAATAAAAGTTGAAATTATAATCAAAAGAAAGAGATAAATTCATACTACAAAATGGAATTTGTAGATATGAGTTTATAAATGTGATTTATAATTTGAAATGAAATGAAATCCCCAAAGGAATATTTAAATATAGATTTAAAGGATTTGAAAGTTGGAAATTTGGGAATTTAGATCCCATTGGTTTTGAAAATGTTTTTCATAAGTTGGGAAATAATGTCATATTATTTGGAGAATATTTTCGAGTTGAAATATTTTAAATTTTAAAAAAAGGAATAAGAGCACTAAACCCATTTTGGTCACCGGAAAATAATTTCGATGATGACTACAACATCATCGATGTTCATTTTCGAGTTTCCAATGGAGGGATTGCTACATGAATGTTTTGAATTAGAGTTTGTTTGCAAAATTCGGTTTGACTTTGGAATGAAAAGGAATAAATTGATATACCAAAGGATTTTGGATATAATTGGTTTTAAAAATGATTTTGAAGTACTTAAGTAATTGTTTAAACTCTGGGGTTTGATCTAAGATGTTTATGGAATATAAATAAGTTTGAAGACTTATAAGATATAAAATTTGAATTGTAGTGAAAACTAACCTGAATTAAGTTAAGTAAAGTGAATTTGAGAAATTAAGCCTAGTAGGTTAAATAGAATAAGTTATCGGAATAGAATTTATTAAATGGAAATAAATTAGTGGATGAAATTTTTTATTTAATTAGTAAATAAATGGAAATTGAAATTGAATATTGGAATGGAATATTTAACTTGGATGATGTTAATAAAAGTGAAATAGAAAATTAGTTTGAGTTGGGATAAATAAAATAAAAAGTTGGAAATAAAATTTATTGAGATTTGAAATAAATTAGTGAATGGAACTAATTAAAGCAATTAGTTAATTAAATATGGTTTGAGAAATGGTTGGTAAAATTCAATATTTAAAAATGCTCATTATATATATACATATAGTTTGAAATGATTGAAAATTTAATTTGAATGAAAATGGATATAAAAACTTAAGTGGTGAAGTGAAAATAAATATAAGAAGTTATATAAAATATTTATAATAGACTTGAGAAAGTTAATGGTGAAGTTTTAAGTAAAATTGGTATGGAGAATATACTATGGAATGAAGTGAAAAAATTTAGTAAATAAGGGATGTGAATAATAATCGTGAATAATTCATGGAAATGAAAGTAAATGTGAATAAAAAATAATTGGATATAGCTAATAATCAATTAGAGATAAATATGTAAGTTGTACGTATATTATTTTATTCGCATAATGATTTGATCCAGATTCGAGCATAGAATTTGGAGATAGTTATATCGATCCGAGTTGGGATTTTTCGCTCGATTCTCGACGACGAACCCTGGATATAGATTTTTGATTAATCCTAAAATTATCTATCATAGTACATGGCTATGTAGAATGGCAGTTTCTAATCAGGGAACCAGATCTGAGTCCGCACTAGAGAGTCGTGTGAACGATGCTAGTTCGAAAGCGAAATAGTGTTGTCAAGTAAGCGAACGGATTTGACACTACATACAGATGGTATATGTACATCGTACGGGCTTAAGTAAAGCAAATACTGAAAATGTTGAAAAATAAATAAGTAGAATTAGTTTGAATTGTATGATTGGATACTATGGGTAGATAGGGTGCACGTATTTAAAGCAAAGGATAAATTGATGTCTTCAATTTCAGAAATAAATTTGATTGCTCGACAAAAGGTATGTATTTAATTATTTTATGAAATTTGATGGTTTTCTAATTGAACCACTTGGCTTTTGTTTTCTTTTGGTGATTTGGGGCCTTAGAGGCAATTTTGTAATTATTCGGATCTAGCCGTGCAAAGGAGACGCTGGCGAAATTTTTCAAAAATTTAAGCGGATCGAAAAATTTTGAAGAAATTTTTTATAATTTAAAGTTTGGTTTTGAATTATAAATTGGATGATTGAGGGAATAATGTTATGTGGGATCTATGAAGGAGTTTGGAAATTAGTAAAAGTGATAAGAGTGTTTTCAATAAAAAATTTTTGGAAAGATGTTGAAACCGTGTGGTTTTGGGAGAAATAGTTAACGAGTTTTGGACCATTCTTCTTACCTAGCAATTTAGAGAACGAAATTCTTATAAGGCGGGAGGAATGTAATGACCCGGAATTTTGAATATTTGAAATTGGAATATTTAATTAATTTTAAATATTTAAAAGTTCATTTTTTAACTTGAATTTCAAATATAACCATTTATTTGATAATTTAATTATAGAATTAGATAATTGGAAATTGGGTAAAATATTGAATCAAGAGTATTAAGCTTGTTAAAAAAAATTTAAAGGCTTATAAAATTCATATTGATAATAATGAAGATAATGAAAGTTTTAAGATGAAATTTAAAAGTGATTTGTTTAGTTTAAATTTATCGTTTAAAATTTACATTTAAAAACATCCTTCCGGGACACAGTCTTGGAATTTGATGAAACCAGATTCATTGGATTAGTAATAGTATATTATTATCGGATTTCAAATTTCATAGTGTTTGGAGTTACCGTTTGGTCGTACGGAATATAAACGTGCTAAAATTTATATCAAAAATTCATTATAATAATTGGGTCCAAAAAGCTATCTTCTCCATACGATCGAATTAGGACTTGAAACCCCTTCCATTGCGCTCGAAATAGAGGTATAACATTATGAATGCCTAGCGGCACACCTCGATAGGAGGTCAAGATTTTAGGCTACGAATTCGAGACGATTTAAAATTTAAATAATGTATATATATATGTTTAATTGATTTACCTATTCACATCATCCATACTTCCCTTCTACTCAAACACTGTATACCCACTCGTACACGCAAAGCATATTCAACACACAAAGTATCTTTCCCTCCCTCCTTCATTTTAAAACCCAGCCGAGTAGTTCATTTTCTTTAAAAAAAGAAGAAAAAAAGACTTCGACCGAACCTCTCCTTTTCTTCTTCAGTAAACAAAACTGCGTACATTTCCGCTACTTCTTTTCAAAATTGTGGCTCTCCCTTTTTAGTTTAAAACTACGAAAAATCAAATAAAAAAAGAGAATCGAGAATGGCTCGTAATTGAAGGCGTGTTTAGCAGCGACGATGAGAGGCAGGAGCGGCTGCGAATTAGGGTTCGAGCGCCGCGATTCCTGTTCCATTCATTGACTGCAGTGATTCGACGTTTGATGGGAGGGGCCGGGATTGGGTGGACTTGACATTCGCGCACGTGTAGAGGTTTAGGCACTCGGAGTTTGAAATTTTCGAACTCAAGTTCGAATTCGAGAATGCACTGGAAGAGGGAAATTTGCTGTGTCGCGATCATGAAGGGTGGTGCAGACAAAGGGAAGTGATGACTGGAAGGTGGCATTTTACTTGGAGAGTAGGTCATCTTGACAAACGAGGCAGTGAAGCTTCGTGTTGGGGTTGCGTGCATGACATGGGGTTGAGCTAGGTGGAGCTGTTGATGATTGGAGTCAGGTGGATGATGATGTGAGGTTGCTTTTTAGTTAATTTAATTTAAAAACATATCGTTAACACTGAATTAATTATTATTTTGTTTATAAAAATTCAAATCGTTAATAACCCATAATATGTTCTTACGAGGTCAGAATTTCGAGGAATCTGTGAAAAGAATTTAAATTGGAACGATCCGCAAAAATTAAAAATCGAGATGAGTTAATCTCACTCAATTTTGGATTACTACAATTAATTTTAATAGTTTAAATTTTTTATTGGTTGTTTGGTTGAATTTGATAATTGTTATCAGTTGGATTTGATATTATATATATTGGAGTGTTTGATATTTCTGCATATTTTTAGCGGATGAGACCCTATGCACTCCGCACAATAACGGATGACCCCATATACCGTGATATCCCCCTCGAAGTGGGATTGATATTTTTATTTTTATTTTATTGCGCTAACATCTGTGGATGTAAGGAAAACAGGTTAGAGGGATCCAACTGGATTCCTGAAAAATGTTGAAATTATTTTCATATTCAATTATATTATTTATTTGAATAATCTATGATAGATTATATTGGAAATTGAATTTATTGGATGCTATGGTATTATTGGATAAATTTTTGGAATTTTAAAATATCAAAAATATAAATATTGAATTTTTAGTGGAAAATAATAAGGGAATTTTAAAGTAAAATATTTTTAGTATAGCTTGATAAACTAAAAAGTAACTAATTTAAAAAAAACTAAATAGATTGATTTTTATTTGATAATTCTGGAATATGGGAAATAGAGATTTTTGGATAAATGTGAATTAAAGGGGTTTATTAAAAAAAAATAAGAACTTAAGCGATATTGTTTTAAGTATAAAAGAATGTATTTTTAAAATTTGAGTTTTAAATAGTTTGGGAATAAAAGGGAAAATTGGAAATAAAATAGGAAATTGATGTCCAGATTTAAATAAGATTTTAAATCATAAAAAGAAAGTGAATATGAAATTAGTGGGTTTTGGTATAAATTTGGGTTAAGTAAGAAATTAATTTTAAAATGGAATTTAATTTAGAGAATCGATTTAAAATCAATCAAGTGTTGTGAAAACAGTAATAAACGGGAGATGAGATTATGGGAATTATAAACGAAGTTTATAAAATAAAGTGAAGAAATTATCAGTGGATAATCTGAAAAATTATAAATTCACAGTGGGGATTTGTAAGGAAATAGGTAAATCGCTTTTAAAAGTAAATAGTAGTTTTATTTTTAATGTGAAAAAGGAAGTTTACGGAATCAGAATGTAAGTTAAGTTGAAAATAAATCGAGAGGGATTTATAAAATAATTGGACTGGCTATATTGGGGTTGAAAATATATTTTTCTGAAAAGTTAAGTATATTTCAAAAGAAAGTTTTTTGAAGTATTAATTAAAAAATTTAGTAGTGTTTAAAAGAATGTTTTAGAATTCTTTTTCATTTAGTTGTTTTAAAATTGTTAAAATAAATATTAATTAAGTTAGTTATAGTAGTTAATTATTATTACAGGTTAAATCGGTATTATTATTTTAAAAGGATAATTATTCAATATTAATATTTTATATAATAGCTTTTATTTAGGAGCAATTTTTGTCTAAAGTTAACATGGAAAATTATTACAAAAATTTCATAAGTATTATTTTGAAAATTATTAAATAGAGTTTTTAGGAAGTATTGGTATACATGCATGGCGAAATCGAAGGCAGTGAGTGCCTGCAGTTAAGATTTTGGATTTCTTTGGGATAGAGACATAACCATTGAGTTGTGATCTACGGTTTGATACCGTAGTGGTACTTTCCATATTATTTTAAAAGGTTTTCAAAAAATTTTTTGGAAAATTTACTTTGTGAATATACTAAATTCGATCAGATAAGCACATACTTTTGGATAAAGAGATTTAATTTATTTAAAATTTGAATTAAATAAGGCTTAAGGTTTTTTCGTGGAAATGAAATATTTGGTTGAATTGATTATTTATTTGATAATTAAATAACCGACTATCAAATATGGACCTAAATATAACTTTGTAAATATCTAGAAGGAGCATGGGAATTATATGGTACAGTTACCGTTTGAGGTGCTATACTGTACATATAAACTTGTTCTGTTCTTCTAGGACGTTTTTAAGGAAATCCATCCACGAGCGGTTAGGAGGTGATCTCATGATCTTATTTTCGTCTGTTTATTTCCTAAAGAACCGGGGTTGAATTTATCGAGAAATGGCGAATGTTGTTTTGAAGAGACCGGGATCGGATAAGTAATCCGAAAACAACTTCAATCCAACGAGTACGTTTTCAGAAGGAAAACAAGTGCACAAAGTCGAAGATGGAGAAGTGAAGTGCAAGGGCCAATCGCTACTAATCCTAAGGGTGATTTCAAAAATGGATGTAGTAGGAATAGTTCCTTCGGCTCCTTTCGGACCGGGAACAGACTTGTATAGATGAACGCTATCAGTATATTGTCATTGGAGGACAATGAGCATTTTAAGTGAATATTTATAAAAGATAACCATAGCCTCTAGCCCTATCAATCGGGAATGACTTAAAAGCAGGGGAGATGCAGCAAGGCTAAGTGGGTAGCACCTAATTACGGTATGTTTATCATCTTTCTAGATACCCTCGGATATTATTCTATGATTATGGAAGGAGATCGAAAAGGGTGGGAACACCCAGGGTGATAGCATATTTGGTCTATCCAAGTTAGGGGTAGACCGGTCTTGTGTAGCAGGAGATCCTGGCGTGGTCCTCGGTACGCTATTCTAGACATGTACTGTGACAGGTGGTACCCTAGTGCCTAGTCATTCAGATGGAACATATTCTCCAATAAGCGCCGTACGGTTTTGATTGTGCCCAACTATGCTGAAACGTGAGATGCAGCATTTTAGCTATTTGGATATGTATTTGTACTTATACACTATTATAATATCAGAGGATTTTGATATGAAATATTTTGGTTATCATACGGTAAAACTCGTCGTGTTTATTTGTAGCGTGGTCTTACGAGATACATTTGATTTTTAAAGGATTTGATAACTTTAATAATTTAGTTTGAGTGTGTTTTCTCACAATGGTTTTTCAGAGTGACTCGGGTGTTATTTTATTATAATGCTCGGGTCAGACCGAGTATTACAGATTTAGGATAGGATGCCACGGAGCTTAGTAGACAAGCTGGATAGCGAAGACGTATTTCAAGCATCTGATTTATATTCCGCTGTGTATTATAGGCTGTATATTCAGCTTTGTGAGGACAAGTTATAATAACTGACCAGTACTGTGCTATTGATTTGTATATACTCTTATGATGTAATGTATGCAAACAGTTATAGTTCTTTTGTGTAAAGATCAGTTGTTATCTATTATATATTGTTCCGCTACGATTATGAGATTCTCTTTTTTTGTTTCTATTATCTTCTTTTAACTCTTTCTTCTTTACCCTAACGATCAGGTATTTTCGGCATTCGATTGCTTGACATGTAATACAATGGATGTATTGATGTCGATTTTCGAAGGTCGAAAATCTGGGCCATGACAAGAACCAGTTGGGTTATGGTAGTCAAATTTATTCCTTGTGCTTGGCCCAATGAGCGATCTTGGTTCGTGCCTCGCCTCTTAGGTTCTCCTAAGTCCGGAAGATTCGTTATCTAGCAGCTCCACGTTCATTCCTTGGGGGCTATTCACCATCAAACTCATGAAGTCCGACGCCCTGGTTAATTACCGTGTGCCCATGCTGCACGCCATTACCAGCTCTAAGTCCTGACCCTTGATGAGTGGGTTCGATACTGACCCTCCTGGCGGGATCGATGCCGACCCCTATACGTTAGTGAGGGTCGATCACATATTCCTACCTAGAGGTTCCTGCTTTATATGCCTCCGTCCTTTTCCTTTTGCTCCTCAAAAAATGTTTAGATGATAAGGAACTGCCTGATTATGAGTATAGAGGAGTCGGCCTCTCTCCTAATCTTTCTACGATGAGTTGTCAGTTGGGTCATCAAGTTTCTATTCTCTTGGATTTGTCGTTTTAACTCTGCACGGCCATCCTATAGCTCTTTCATCATACACTCAAAATCAATCATGGTGATAACATCTGAAGGATTCTGGACATTAACAACTTCTTGCTATGCATCTTATCCAAGATGTGAAGGTATATGTTCTCTATTTCACGGTAGCTTTTGAGGAGGCGACGGCTTTGTCTTTTCTAGGGGCTATCAAAGATAGCTTCCTGTATACTTTATGCAAATATAAAAAGCATGAGAACTAGTTGAGAAGGAATTGGATCTCTTTCTTGGATTATAGGAAATCCAATAGTACATAAGGATTAAAATAGCCCGAGAATCGAGTTCTCAGTGGAAGCATCAAAATGTTTGAACCAAAATTTGGTACAAACACCTAAAGATTTATGTAGAGAGTAAAATATGAAGAAAATAAATGAAAAATAAAGAAAAGAGAGCACACAACAATTTAGAGTGGTTCAGCAAAGCAAGGCCTATATCCACTTTAATATTTTATTACTTCCGACTTAGAGGCATAAGTTCTTAGGGGTCGGTACAACTCCAACACATAGATTTTTAGAATTACAAGAATATAGCTTAGATTAGAGCTAGAACCAAAATATCCTAAGAAATGAGCCTTATCTTCCTACTTATAAAGGTAAGGAGCATAAAATCTTATAGAAATTATCTCCTGGCCATCACTCAAGATTTAGATCAATTCCTCCATAAAAATAGGGTGCAACATCAGCAAGTTGCATCAGTCGGTATGACTTCAAGGATGGGGGTCGGTACCGACCCCTAAATTAGAGAAACTGGATGTCTTCACGTCTTTGCTTAAGACTGCCTTGTGGTTAGTGTGAGAAATGCGGATTACGGATCTTAAGGCTAAGATTAACACTAGAGGGGGGGTTAAATTGTGTTAATAAAGAATAACTAAATCTTTTTAACTTATGTTAATTTAGACACAAAAGTATGTAATATACAGACACATATATGATCACAGATGCAGAAATAGAATAAAAGTAGTAAAGGAAAGAACACACCGGATTTTATACTGGTTTGGAGTTACCCTTCATCCAGTCCCGCAACACAAGTACGGATTTCCTTTCAAAAGCAATTGTACAATTACACCCTCGGTTTCAAGGCTACGAGTTACACCCTCCAGAATTTCGATCCTCTGGGTAGAGATACTTGATTTCCGGGCCACAAGTTTACCCAATTGATTTACCAAGGCTACAATCACACCTTTTCCCTTTTGATTGATTTCCAAGGCTACAATCACACCTTTTCTCGCTTAATAGATTACAAAGAAGTATATAACTCTAAATAGCACTGAGAATCTTGTAGAGATAGTGATAGAGAATCAAACTAGAAGTAATCGAGTATGATTCAATGTTGATTTCGGTAGAGTAATAATAAGAATATGCATTAAGAAATGAAGAAGAAGAAGAGGAGTGAAAACCAGAAAATTATGATTGAAAATTCGTTGAAACTGACCCCTATTTATAGAAGAACAACAGCCGTGACCATTCATGAAGAGTTATGGCGAATATACACTTCTTTTGAAATTTGAAATTTTTAATCAAACCGTCACCATGTCGATATGGTCATGCTAGGCACGTCGACATCCCAAAGGGTTTTTTGGCGTTTTTTATTTTCTTTGAAAATAACCTTTATCTTATATAAAAACTATTTTAAACTTTATAAATATACTTGACTATAGTTAAAATTCATAAGTAAATATACAGAATAATATATATAGATTATAGTTTTATATTTAAATCTAAGTATAAATATTTAAAAGTTAAATATATTATTTAAAAAGATAGTTTAAAATCAGGAGTAATTTGACTTTGAAAATAAAAATGTTTTTGAGGCTAAAATTATTTAAAATCAGGATCGAGGTTTTTGAATCTTTTAAAAGGAAAGTTTTGAAAACATTTTGAAAATAGGATATAATTTTGAAAAATCATTTTGAATAAAAGTTAGCGAATACAGAACAATGTTCCACTAGATTTTTCGTAGGTTCCATCCTACTTAGGGATCCATCCCTTTAACGGGCTCGAAGTGGATTCCATTCCACGAATAAATTGGATTTTAAGATGCCAGTGCTTTTCTACGAGTTTTAACAAAAATTCCTTATAATAATAAAAAAATACTTATCCTTGAAATCTTGAACTCTTGATAGTCTCGATACTCATGAGTCTTCTATCTTGATATTTTATCTTGATATCTTGAATCTCTATACTGTACAGTCTTTATTCTTAGTACCTGCATGGTTAAATCCTGCATATACATATATATCTAAATTTATAATGTTAGTATTTATATTTTATAGTCTATTCTAAGGTTGTTGTCATCAAAACCATCATCTCACGGACTAACAGTTAGCTTTGCAATTCTATAGTTCTTCGTATTAACAATAGCTTGTTTCAGAGTCCAAATTATGGAGTTATAGAAGAACAAAGCTACAGATTCAGGAGTTAGTAGAGATAGATAGAAAATTTCATTGAATCAACAAACCAACTTTGGAATTGAGGTCTTAATACCAAGATGCATCCATAGGAAGAAGATAGGGTCCACCTGAGGTTGAAACCAGAGTCGGTATTGACCCCTAGGGATGGGTTGGTACCGACCTCATACTTGGCAGTGTTGGGTTTCGATTCTTGTATGGTGGTTTTGTACTTGTGTTGTGATCTTGTTTGTACTATGATTTATGAGCTTCATGGTCATCCCTACGGATATCTTATCTTGATAACGTCGAAGTTTGATTCATTGAGTTCATCCGTATACTACATGGTCAAATGGCTGGATAACATAAAGCTTATCTCCCACACCTTCAATGTTGTCCTCAATTCTTTATTGTCATAATTTATAGCTCAAATTTTACAATAAAGTATTTCTATCCCTTTCAAAATTTATTGAATATTTGAATTAAATATGTGCTAACATAATTTTAGCATGCAAGTTTTACTCTTATCCTCCATCAAAATATAAACCCACAGGTCTCCCCCAGCCTCTTCCTCTTTCAGTACCTTAAAGCGTACTCATAATTTTTTTGTAGATCCATTCCAGATTAAATGTGTTTTTAGTTCAATTCATAACTTTTGTTTCCACTTTAAGAACATTGTTAACATGTTTTACTATATTTTGTTCTCACATTAAAACCAGCTTTCTCACTTACTCCTTATAAATGAAACAAATTGATTTATTTATAATGCAAAAAAAAAAAATCTATTTTCCCAATTTAAATCCATTCCACTAATCTGTATGCTATTATATCCCTATATTCTATCAATCATTTATATGTTTAATTTATTTATCTATCTGTTATATTGGATTTATCATTTCTGTTCTAATTCACTATTAGTTCGTAATAAATTCCCTCCATAACTAAAAAAATAATTTGCTTTTTTTGTTCAATTGTATCCGTATCCCATTATATTTTATATTATCTTTTGTGTAATTTAATATACCATGAAATATTCATAGGTGGCACATATTTGTGGTTATACAGAAGTCTTGGTGATTTTATGCAGCAATGATTTTTATGAAGCGTTTCACTGTTATGTTGTTCAAACATTTTATGCAATTTGGAAATAGTTCTCAATAGCTATAAATTAGGGATATAATTATTCATAATGGTTATAATCATAAGAAATATTATTACCATGTAATTAATAAACAAATTAATTACTTTCAATTTTGATTAGTTTAAATTCAAGGTCATTTTATGTGAAATTCAATTTGATGAGAGAATAAATTACACACCAACTTAGTTTATTGCTAATTACTTTGCTTACTTAGTTAATTATTTTTATTTTTTTATCAAAAAAATTCAAGTGTATAACAGCAATAAAAGCTTCTATTGTTATATAAAATTTGTTACAAATAATATTAAGCTATTTCTTCTTTCTCATATTTTATATCAAATTTCATTTTCATATTTTTGTTTTTAGTGATCTAACAATGGATTTGGAACCTCCATTTGTTTTTTAGATAGTACTTAGTTTGTTAATACATATACACGAAAAAAATAAACTTTTTTGTACAATCAACTTAAGGTAAAGTTGATCTCTATTGATACAAATATAAGAATATAAAATTGCAAGTTGGAAGGAAAAAATTATGTATGAAGTAAAAAATTATTTGGATAGTGAATTTCACACTATAGTTGGGGAAAATTATAAATGTATAAACAACATTTATTATCTGTCTTTGGCAGACAATAATAAAATTTGTTAAAATTTTAGTTTTAAATATATGCTTTTAAAACATACTAATTTTTAAATGTTCTAGGTTGGCTTAGTCGGTCTGAACTTATTTTGGAAAATTCTAACATGTTCTCTTTTTGATCGATCTAGGCTTTTAATATTTTCATATTGTGTTGTTTAATATACTATGTAATGTTCATTTGCAACACATATTTATGGTTATCATTGAATCCTGAACAATATTAACCGAGAATTAGGTTTTTTTCTAGATATTTCAAAGTTTATTTTATTTTATATTGTTTTGAAATTTTTTCAATTTGAAAATGTTTACAAATAATTATAAAATTAGAGATGTAATTTTTTGTAATCTTTAATAATAGTTGTAACACCTTTGGTATCATAATTTTTTGGTGTCGGCGTGAACTACCAAAAATGCCCTTACGTAGATATTATTAAATCCCCGTAAATATAGGATCTAATATAAAAAATCAATTTACAAATTCAAAATCTCCCTCTACAACTATTAAAAAACCATAATATCATTTTAAAATAGAATCTAATAATTATGTTTTTTTTACAAATTCGAAATTTCCCCCTAAGATATTATCAAAATCTAATCACTTTAATATATGATCTAATAAATAAACTTCATTTACAAATTCATTATTTATTAATTAATAGTAATTATAATAATTAAAACCATAAAAAAATAGATATTTGACCTTCCAAATAAAAAATTAAAATAAATTACACATGATTTCAACGTAATACACGATTAAATATTTGTGCTTTTTTCCGACTGTGTTAAAAATATATAATTCATAAAAAAAACTCATGCACGAAGCGAATGATGTAACGTCGTGGTTATAATAAACTATTTTTCTGTTGGAAGAATCATATTAAATATTATTCTCATGGAAAAAGTTTCTGAATTATTTACTTTTTAATTTTGATTAACTTGATTTTAAAATACTTTTTGAATTAAATTGTAATTCATATTAGTGAGAGAATAAATTAAATATCGATTCTTTTAAAAGTTAGTCAGTCATTTAATTGATGTGCAATGAATTAATTATTTTTATTTATTTCCTTTTATCATTAACCTTTCGAGTGAAAATTCTATAAGGTAACATGTAACATGGAGTGTTTTACAAATAAATAACTATAATATTGAGGTAAAGTTATCCATTATGGTTATAAGTGACCTATTTTTAAAAATTAAGGATCATATCAAATATTATTTTGCTTTAAATTATGCTATTTTATATTGTTTTAGTTTTTATATGGTGGTATAATTATTTGAAGCAAAAGCTAGAATTATTTAGCTATTCCAAATATTAGACTATAGTGTCACGAGTGGTCGCTTATATGGTTAAGGCACTAGCGATAATAAAATGGTACAAGTATCGATCACCAATGGAAAAATTAAATCAAACTTTTAATTATCCAAAGCGGAGGGACTTTCTAATGCACTCAGTCAGGAGTTTGTAAAACCGTCCAGTTTAGCTTGGTGCTAAAAAACAAAGTGGTACATGATATTTATTAATTACTTGCATTTCTTACACTATAATATGTTATATCAATTTAAAGTATGACCTTTCATGCCACTAAAATATTTTTTAATATAGTGGGTATTAGTTTGTGATATTAAATGTACTAATGCAAATGTTAGAATATTGTTGATTTGAACCAGTTTTGAAATGCTATTTCACATTAGCATGGCCTCTTTATTCCATACATGGACTATACTATTATTATATCCAATTCTTACATATTTGAACTTATACTTTATATAAAGATGAATCCATTTTGAACTTATGCATCACTTAAATTAATAAGCATGCTCAGTAATGTAATGCTACCAAGTAAGAAACGGTCGACATATGATGTTAATTTTTTTGTATAATCCATTATTCTATAAAAAAGTCGTTATGTATATGCACTTCAAGATTACTTAAGCAGATTAATTGATAAACATTTCATTTGTGTTCAACAAATAAACCAATCAAAATAAACTCAATTTACAAATATAAACTTCCATCTTCATAAGACTAAAATATAAAAAAAAATGCCACTAAACAAAATTTCAGTGAAGCCTGTGTGCGTAGCACGGGTTCGCACTAATTTTAGTCAAACCAAAAAAGATTGTTGTGACAACTCGTAAATTTAAAAAAATTGATTTAATGCAACCCTTAAGCAATTATGATTAAAAATTAAAAGAATGCTTAATTTTTTATTTATAAATAAATCACATTTAGAGAAGAATGCTAACAGATAAACATTATAGAGCGTCATATTAAATTTTTGTATATACACTTACATGTGTGTGTGGCGCGATTGGACTAAAACTAGAGAGCATAATTGCAAATTGTTTACCTTAATCAATGATGGACAAAGCGTATAGCTTTGGATTGAATTAGAAGTAACCCTATAAATAGTCATATATTTTCATTTATATATATATATATATAATAGGTATTATATTCCCATTTTAACTTTAAATATTCCATGTTTAAAATGCATTATATTAAGATTAAAACAAATTATTAACATTATCCCTCTCTCTCTATAATCAACCAGAACCATAAATCTTCAAACTTCTAAATTTACGAAATTTAGTTTCATAGATTAAAAATGTCAGAATTTTAATACCTTGATTCTGAAGAAACTCATTAAACCATCATGCAACCCATAAAGTTCATTTTACTGATTTGTTTTAGATTGGACATTAATAAGATTCAAAGTTCAGGGATTATGGTGATTTAATATTAGTTTTAGCTACAATTAATATTATAATAAAGTTAAACCATTATTTTAAGCTTTACGTTTTGCCTGATAATTTAATGCTATGTTTTTAAACGGTGAATTAAATTATGGATGTTACACGGAGATAAGTTTTGATTTTCAAAAGATAATTGTTGGAAATTGCCAGAGCAGCAGCGAGTGAAATGTATAAATTTCAAAAAGAATTCTTATTTGGATCACAGTGGGTCTATTAAGTATAATGGATTACACAAAATCCAATCTATTTAGTTTATATAAAATCAAGTTTTATTTAACTTTTCAATTATATTAATTAATCCAATGTTTATACAGATTGAGTATACTAATATATGCTCTAGGGTATACAATGTTCATGTGCAACATAGCAATCTGTACATAATTAATACATGCACACACATATGTTGGATCTTACATTTATAATGTATATGTTTGTCCTTTGCATGTGCATTGATTAACTTAAAGCAATGTTTAATCACACATACACGCGCTTGCATGCACACACACATACATATATTTCAGAGCGTAAATAAAATAATTTTTTTAAATAGTTTGACAAATATTTTACAAATTTTATAAAATTTAAATTTAAATTTAATTTCTAAAATATTTAATTTTGACGTAGCAGAACAATTTCAAAACTAAATTCTTGATCTATGAAATCAGTTGAAACATTTTTAGATTATTTGAAATAAATATATGTTGTTAGTTCACAAAATAATTTTACTATCAAAAAATTTAAAAATTATTTTAAATACATACAATAATTAAGAGTACATAAATAAATTAAGGTACATGTTATTTAATAAAATAAATACTAAAATAATATGTGTAACTATTTTTCTTTTCGATTGTAATAAATTACTTAATATAAAACTATAAATTTTTAATTCAATAATAAATTATATATTAAAGTGCGCATATAATTAATATAAATATAGTTTAAATAATCATTAAAATATAAAAATAAATATATTGTATTAAAAATAGTTTCAATTAAATTTATTTTGTCAAATGAAAATATGTTTAAAATTATCTATTGTAACACCCAGTAAAATTAACCTCAATTAATAGAGCTCAAAAAGGGAATTTGAGCAAACTTCGAAATTTCACAGCAAAATTTGCACATGGTGATTTTTGAGTAATTTTCATATTTGGAGTTTTGTGATTGAAACTTAAATGAAGAAGTTATAAGTGATTTGAAGTTTTCAGTAAATAATAAAAACAAAAATAGGAAATAAAATATATTACATGTGGCACCCTAACAGTCAATCCGCACCTTGGGCCGCTCAAAAGCTAGCGATTGGTCGCTTTTAGAGGAGCGGTTGATTGGTCCTTAGTCACACCTAGAATTTAACCTTGGCCGAACAACCCATTTAAAATTAACGGATGCTGTAATGACCCGTAATTTTACCACATTGAAAATGAAATATTTAATGTACTTAAATATTCAAATATAGAATTTTCAAACTTAAATAACCATGTTTTATATAGTAAATAAAAATGATGAACCTGTTTGTAGAATTGAAAAAAGATTTTTAGTAACATTGATAAAATTGTCAAAAACCGATTTTAGATAAAATTGAATATACAGTCGAATAATTGTTTTAAAGGATAAATAATTTCTTTGAAAATCATTATATAATGATAATAATTTGTTCATAAAAGTTTGATAACAGTATATATACTTACGTTATAGCGATTGACAAATTTCATCGTGCATTGACATAATCAATGTTGTATATTTGCAAATGAATTTTGATATTGTTTTATAAGTAAAATATATTTTTTAATTAATTTAATATGATAACAAACTTATTTTCAAGTCTGGTTTACATAAATAAATAATTAACAAAACATCAAATTGTGACGTAAAAAAATTTAGTCGAAAATCAACGTTTTGATTGATATAAGTTGTGCAAACATTTTGCAACTTGAATAGTATTTTATAAACACGTTAACGAAGAAATAATCATCTCTCTTATATTAATCAAGAATTAATTAACTAAAGTATTTATTTAAAGCTAAATAAAGCGCAACATGTCAAAGTAAGTTCATTTTTGCTAAATCAAATAAAATCTCACACAAATTATAGCATACATCTCTTCTTTATTAATGTTAATGTACTTAGCTATCAAATCATGCATGGAAAAGGAGCAAGTTTATTTTTAATGCATTTTAATAGAATAGGAAAAGTGAAATCGTTTAATTTTGGTACAATCTTCAAATCTCCATGTCTTATCCATATTTTCTGTATTATATACATGCACTTAGGGGTCTAAATCATGCCTTGGAAAGGTAATGCAAATTTGTGGCTAAAAATGAAAGTAGTTTAAGGTTAGAAAGGTAAATTCACTTAAGAGCTTCATGCACAAATACCACCTTAAGTTGTCTACTTTCTTACATCAAAATCTCTCTTCTTCTTCCTTTCTTAATGCTTCTCTAATGGCTTTTTATCATAATAAATTAAGGGTGAAATATTAACAACAGAAGAGGAAAAATTGTTTAAGCAAGTACAAGATATGATTCCACTTCAAAATCGAGTGCAAACCACCTCTCTTCCAAAATATATTTTCCACTCTTCTTTATTTTAAAACATAGGAAAATTAGTTTATTTTACTCTAGAATCATTTTATCTTGTTTTCCTTTCAATACCATTTTCAAAACAAATTTTACATTGTTTTTAACTAAGGGATGTCGACATCATGGGACACCCCATGTCGACATGGTGCCCGTTAAATTCAAAAGTTTCAATTTCAAAAGAAACATCTATTCGTTTAAATCTATTCACAAATGGTTATGATTGTTACTTCTCTACAAATAGCCTTCACAAATGAATTTTTTAACTACATATTTTCTTCACTACTTCTTCTCCACAAATCCATATTCTAAATTTTTTATATTTTTAAGATCATGTCGAAATTCTATCGAATTATCAAGTGAATCAAATTAGAATCTCATTCTTGTTTGATTCTCTGCCATCTCTCAAAGATCAAAGTGCTATTCAGAGTTATATGATCAATTTGTAATCAAAATTTTATCGAGTCTCTTTATAAGGTGTGGTTGTGCTTGGAAATTAATTGGGTTATCTTATACCCGTAAATCAAGAGAGTTTGCCCTAGACTCGAAGACAAGAGGGTACCTTAAGGCCTTTAGAAATTGAGGATTGTAATCTCGACATTGGTATAATAAAAATCTATACGAGGTGTTTGCCTTGGTGTAGGACAGGATGAAGGGTAACTCCGAACCAGTATAAAATCCGGTGTGTTCTTTCCTTTACTGCTTTTTATTTACTTGCTATATCTGTGATTGTTCTGTGATTAAGTTTTGCATTTACTTATATCATAATTTTTAAATTAGTCCATATAAGTCTTAGAATCCAATAAACACTATTCACCCCCTTCTAGTGTTAAATTAGCCTTAAGATCCTTAATCCGCACTCCCTTTCAATTTGTATCAGAGTATAGGTTTTCATAGTTTTCATAATCTGAAACTTGAAAAGTTAAAAATGGCATTTTAAGTAAATTTTATTAATACTAGTTTAAATTTATGCATTTCATCAAACTATCACAGGTATGCATAAAAAAATCAAGTTATCTACCGAATTTGTTTGTTATGCAGGAACAGATATGTTACATGGCTTTTGAAGAATCAACAACCAATGGACAAACTGTGCAAATTGAGAAAGATAAATGGATACTTGATAGTGGTTGTTCAAAGCATATGACTAGAAATTCCGAGATACTCAATGACATCATATATCAAGATGGTGGATTGGTCAACGTTGATGATAAATCAAAAGGATATGTGATTAGCATCGGCAATGTCGGTAATTCTAAAACTCCTCTTATTTCTGATGTTTTGCTAGTTAGGAATTTAAAACATAATTTGCTTAGTATAAGTCAACTATGTGATAAAGGATTTAAAATTAAATTTGGAAAAGATAAGTGTCACATCGAAGACAATAAGTCAAATATTATCTTTGAAGGAATTAGGAAGAAAAACATTTACATCCTTAGTATGAAAGTTTCAAATGATAATTTATGTCTTTTGGCTAATACAAGTGACCCTTGGATTTGGCATAAAAGATTTGGTCATTTAAATTTCAAACTGTTAACTAGGTTATCGAAACTTGAAGTAGTCAGAGGTCTTCCTAAGTTAAACTTTAAAGTAGATAGTATATGTGATGCTTGCCAATTAGAAAAACTTAAGAAAAGTTCATTTAAATTAAAAGATATGATTTCTACTTCTACACCTCTATAATTACTTCATTTAGATTTATTTGGTCCATCTCAAGTTCAATCAACTAATCGCAATAAATACGTTTTTGTAATTGTAGATGATTATTCTAGATATACCTAGACAATTTTTTTAAAACTTAAAAGTGATGCTTTCGAATTATTTAAAAATTTTGCTAAAAGAATTCAAAATCAGCTTTCTTTAAAAATAAAAACTATTCGTAGTGATCGTGGTGGAGAATTTGAAAATGAAAATTTTGAGAATTTCTGTAATAAAAAAGGAATTACTCATAATTTCTCTTTTCCAAGAACTCCACAACAAAACGGAGTGGTAGAACGTAAGCATAGAACGATTTAAGAGTGTGCAAGAACAATGCTTTCTGATAGTAACTTACCTAAAAACTTTTGGGCTGAAGCAGTCGCTACAACATGTTATATATTAAATAGAATTTTAATTAGACCATTAACTAATAAAACACCATATACTTTACAATAAGATACCCATAGTAGCTTATTTTTAAGTTTTTGGTAGTAATTGTTTTATTCTTAATACAAAAGATAATTTAGATAAATTTGAATCTAAATCCGACAAAGGTATCTTCATCTGATATTCTAACAGAAGCAAAGCGTTTAGAGTTTATAATTTATGAACTAACACTATTGAAGAAATAATGCATATATCTTCTGATGAAAATTTTAAAGATACTATACAAATATAAGATGAAGAAGATTTTGTAACTTTAAATAATGAACCTAATGAAACTAATTGTGAAATCATTCAACCTAATAAAATAATTAGGCTAGTAAAAGATCATCATGTAGAAAATATACTAGGAAATATTTAATCTATAGTGAAAACCAGAAATCAACTAAATAATACGAGTAACGTAGCTTTTATATCAACTATTGAACCTAAAATTCCAAAGGAAGCATCATCTGATGATTCACGGATTCTTGCTATGCAAGAAGAATTGAATCAGTGCACTAGAAATGATGTTTGTGAACTTTTTCCTAGATCTGAGGATAAAAGTATAATTGAAAAAAAATGGGTTTATAAAATAAAATGAATGAACTTGGTGAGATTGTGAGAAATAAAGCTCGTTTGGTTGCGCAAGGTTATTGTCAATAAGAAGGAATTGATTATGATGAAACCTTTGCACCCGTAGCAAGACTAGAAGCTATCAGGATTCTACTTGCTTTCGCAAACTATAATAATTTCAAGTTATAACAAATGGATGTTAAAAGTGCTTTTCTAAATGGTTTTGTAAAAGAAGATGTTTATGTTGAACAATCTCCACCTTTTGAAGATAATAAATTTCCAAATCATGTATATAAATTAAAGAAACCTTTATATTGTCTGAAACAAGCTCCTAGAGCCTGGTATGAAAGACTATGATCTTATTACTACAATCTGGTTTTGAAATTGGTAAAATAGATACAACCCTTTTTATTAAAAGAAACAAAAATGATATTCAATAGTACAAATATATGTAGATGATATAATATTTGGATCAACAAAAAACACAACGAATAAAGAATTTTTAGATATAATGACTAAAGAATTTGAAATGAGTTATGTGGGAGAACTAAGTTTCTTCTTAGGACTTCAAATCAAACAATTAGATAAAGGAATTTTCATTACTCAAGAAAAATATGCTAAGGATTTAATAAATAAATTTGGATTGACCACTTCTAATGGGAAACTAACTCCAATGACAACTAATGTAGCTTTAAGTAAAAAATATAAATCAAAAGATGTTGATCAAAAATTATATAGGGGAATGATTGGTTTGCTGCTTTATATAACAACAAGTCGTCCTGACATCATGCATAGTGTCTGTCTCTATGCAAGATACCAATCTCAACCTAAAGAAACACACATAAAAGATGTTAAAAGAATTTTAAGATATGTAAAACATACTTTAGATTATGGTTTATTTTACTCTAAAAATGATGTATTTGATTTAATTTCATATTGTGATGCTGATCACGCTGGTTGTAAATCAGACCGAAAAAGTACAAGTGGAACTTGTCACTTTCTAAGACATACTCTGGTTTCCTGGTTTAGTAAGAAGCAAAACATTGTATCCTTGTCAACAACCGAGGCAAAATATATATCTACTGCTTTGGCTTGTTCTCAAGTTATATATATGCAACAAACTTTGAAAGATTTTGGATTAACTATAACTAAATCACCAATTTGTTGTGATAACATTAGTGCAATAAACCTATCTAAAAATCTAACTCATCATGCTAAAACAAAACATATTGATATTAAACATCATTTTCTTTGAGATAATATAAGTAAGGAAGTCATAACTCTTGAATATAATAATACTGAAAAACAAATTGCTGATATATTAACCAAACCATTAAATGAACAAAACTGTACTAAACTCAGAAGAGAATTAGTTATATGTTCATTAATTGAAATATAAATTATAAATAATACAAGTATAGTTAATAATTAATATAAATAAAAATTTCTCAAAAATTAAACTGGGAATGTTGACATTACCCATCCCGTATGTCGACATATAAGCCGAGATTTTCAAATTTAAATTTCCCTTTAAAATTAGTTATTTGGTTATATATTTATATATTTCGACTTTTACTCCTTTTCTCTATTCTATTCTCTGTAATAAACTTCTAAAATAGTAAATTAATGGCTTCCTCTTCTAATAATGAATCTTCTTCACCAACTTCTCCTTATTCTGGCCCTTTTCAACGTTCCACGCACGTACGATTCATCAAACTACAAGAAAAGATGAAAGATTTGCTTCAAATGATGATGGAAATTTAAGTAAGTCAACTGCGAATGGTTAGAGAACAAGATAGGCAAGGAAGAATCCTTAGGAATTTACAAAACTTCCTTATGGATAATCATGCCAATCCTATTTTCATCGAAGAATCATCACAAGCCATGGATTCTGAAGAAGAAGAGCCTCTAGAAGAACCACAAGGGGATCAAGAAGAAGAACATCCTCTGCCGAAATCGGATGTTCATATGGACGAAGACAATGGCGTGATTTGCGTTGGAGAGGTCCTTTTTGATGCTAATGGAAACTTGGTCGAACAACATGGAAACTTTTATCCCCACTATCCAAATTGTTCGGTCCATAAATCACCAATAGTTAAGGGTCCTTGTTAAGCGTTTTTCATTTTCTCTTTCTTGATTGTATATTGGTTTGTTAATTTGTATATAAGTGTTATCTTAATTAATGTTCTTCTAAAAAATCTTTCGTTTATAGAATCTTTAATTCCATTTAACTTAGGATGCTATATTTCACACATACATAGTTATTATTCTTATGTCATATGTTTGTTTATCTCATTTTCTATTAAGTTCAAGGTTTATAGGTTATTGATGATGACAAAGGGGAGAAGTTATATAAAATAGTAGACTTGGAGTAAGGGAGAGTTTTGGTATAAGGGGGATTTATGGTATGGTCGAAGTGGTAAGTATATTTTATAGGCTTGTCATCATCAAAAGGGGGGAGATTGTTAGGAACCAGAGATAGTGATTTTGATGACAACAACCTTTGTAACTTATTTTATTATAACTTATATACTGACACTATTGTCTAGATAAATATGAATGTTATTATGCAGGATATATATATGGCAGGTATTGATTATTGAAGCCTGTACAGTATAAAGATGAAGAATGAAGAAATCAAGTTTGAAGACTCATGATTATAAAGATCAAGATTTCAAGATAAGTGTCTAGTTTTGTTAAAACTTCACAATAGCACGGAAATCTTCATTCCAAATTTCATTTGGGATGGAACCCATTTCTACCTTCTTAGTAGCTTACAAACCCACGGCAAGTAGCTTACAAACCTACGACAAGTGGCTTACAAACCCACGAACATCCTGGTTTTGAACCAGTTCTCGAGTCCTGATGTGATGAAATATTCTGTAGGAAGTAGCTTGTAAAACTTCTTCAAAATGCTTTTTCAAAATGATTTTCAAAACTGCTTTTCAACATGTTTTAGCCTTAAAAATTATCTTTTCAAATGATTTTCAAAAACATGTTTTAGCCTTAAAATATTCTTTGTGTTTTTTAAATAAACTCTGGTTTTAAACTTTGTTTGTTTTTAAAACTATCTTCTGATTTTTAAATATTCTTTATAATATATGTATACTTGAGATTTAAAATCAAATTTACATATACATTCTAAAGATATATTTTCTACTCTTCTTTATTTTAAAACATAGGAAAATTAGTTTATTTTACTCCAGAATCATTTTACCTTGTTTTTCTTTCAATACCATTTTCAAAACAAATTTTACATTGTTTTCAACTAAGGGTTGCCGACATCATAGGATACCCCATGTCGACATGGTGGCGTTAAATTCAAAAGTTTCAATTTTCAAAAGAAGTGTCCATTAGTTTAATTCTCTTTACGAATAGTTATGACCATCATTGGTCTATAAATATCCTTCACAAACGAATTTTTTAACTAACTATTTCTTCACTCCTTCTCCATAAATTCATATTCTAAAATTTTCATATTTTCAAGATGGTGCCGAATTCTATCGAATTATCAAGTGACTCAAATTAGAATCTCATTCTTGTTTGATTCTCTGCCCTCTCTCGAACATCAAAGTGCTATTCGGAGTTATTGGATCAATTTGTAATCAAAAGTTTATCGAGTCTCTCTTTAAGGTGTGATTGTGCCTGGAAATCAATTGGGTGATCTCGTGTCCCGTAGATCAAGAGAGTTTGCCCCGGACTCAAAAACAAGAGGGTACCTCAAGGCCTTTAGAAATTGAGGATTGTAATCTCGACATTAGTATAATATAAATCTGTACGAGGTGTTTGCCTTGGTGCAGGACAGGATGTAGGGTAACTTCGAAGAAGTATAAAATCCAGTGTGTTCTTTCCTTTTACTGTTTTAATTTACTTTCTGCATCTGTATTTGATTCTGTGATTGTTCTGTGATTAAGCTCTGCATTTGTTTATATAATAATTTTTAAATTAGACATATAAGTCTTAGAATCCATTAAACACTATTCACCCCCCTCTAGTGTTAAATTAGCCTTAAGATCCTTAATCTGCACTCCCTTTCAGTCATAGATTGGTATCAGAGCCAAATTTAGGAACAATATAGGATATTACGACAAGCATCATTGTCTTAAGTCTCTCTTAGGAATCATGCCGTAAGATTTAATTCGAGTCTTAGGACTCGTTATATCCTATTTCCTTTTATCATGCCTTGTTTTATCAATCAAGCTTATTTGAATTCATTTTGTGAATAACCTTTTTCCTCTTCATTCTTTCATTCTTTCTTAAAGAAGAAGAGATGGTTAGATCTGGCAATCCTAATACGGGTCAATCCAGTGGCCCTCCTCTGGATGGCGTATTTATGTCTGCCCAACTACTTTTGGATCTTGTAAAGAATCAAAGGTTTATCTCTACCTTGAATAAGAACCCCAAAAAGGTTTTACCTCTGAAATTAGAAGTGCCTTTTGACCAGTTTGTACATATCACTCTTCAACTATAAGAGGCTGATAAAGGAAGTGATAATGATGTTGGAGGTGCCAAAAATAACCTCAATGACAACAAGAAGAGGCATATTAAGTTCAAAGGCCCTAGTCCCAACAAGAAAGGGAAGCAAGCAGTTACGGTAGCAAAGACTCCTACCCCAAATCATGGAGTATGCTACAATTGCAGTTCTAAGGAACACTATGCAAATAAGTGTCCAAAGCCCCTTACTTGTCACTATTGCAAAAGTTCGGGTCATCTTATATCTTCATCCCAAACTTCAAAGTAGGAAAGAGGGAAAGCTGAATGTTGTGCAAGCCCCTAGTTACACATCTCTATGTCAAAGTATTTATCATTCTGTCCTTGATGGCATAATTATTTTTCTTCATCATCCTATTCGAGTTCTTTTTAATACGGGTGCATCTCACTCTTTTGTATCAAAAGAACTTGTTGATACTTTGTATTTAAATGTTATGGGCTTGATGACTTCAGTGAGAATTGTAAATCCGGTTGGTGGATCTGCAACACTCAGTTTATTTTGTAAAGCTATCGAGATTATTCTACGTGATTATGCTTTCTATGCCGATTTGCATGTTATGCGTTACTTAGGTTTTGGAATGATTTTGGAAATGGATTGGCTTAACCGTTATGAAGCCCACATCCTATGCCTTGAGAGGACTATCTATTTTCAACATCCTCAATCTGTTAAGCAGATTTATATTGTTCTTAAAGATTCAGATTCCAATTTGGTAGCATCCTTATATTCTCTAAATCCACATGATGACGATAATGATGACGAGGAAGATGTCATTTCCCTCATTCACATTGTTCGTCAATTTCTCGATATATTTGAGCCCGTTTTAGGATTACCACCTAAGCGAGCAATTGAGTTCAGAATTAATCTAATCGCTGGAGCTCTACCTATCACTCATCCTCCTTATCGTATGTACAATAAGAAAAATGAGGAGATGTGTAAACAATTATCCAAATTGTAAGAAAAATAGTTTATTCATTCTAGTTTCTCTCCTTAGGGAATTTCGGCTATCTTAGTGAAGAAATCTGATGGTACATTTAGGCTTTGCGTTGACTACCGCAAACTTGATGATCTCATCATCAAGAGTAAATATCACTTACCTCAGCTTGATGATCTATTTGATCAGCATAGCGGTGCTAGAGTCTTTTCACAGTTAGACTTAGCAACCGTTTTTCATCAGCTTTGTATTGTAGAGGATAGCATTCCTTTGACGTTGTTCTGTACTCGTTATGGATCTTTTGAATGGCTTGTTATTCCATTTGGTTTAACGAATTCTCCAGTTTATTTCGTTGACCTTATGAATCGAGTTTTCAAAGACTTCCACGATCGATTTGTTCTCATTTTTATTGATGATATTCTTGTTTATTCTAAAACCGAGGAAGAGCATGAAAATCATCTTCGGATTATGTTGGAAACCCTTAGGAGCAATCAATTGAAAGCAACATTTTCTAAGTTCCACTTTTGGCAATCCCATGTGAAACTTTTAGGACATATTATTTCTGAATCCGGAATTTCCATGGTTCCTTCAAAGATTGAGGCGATTCAAAATTGGAAGATGCCGAAGAGTGTGACGGAAATTCGTAGCTTCCTTGGATTGGCAGGTTATTACCGTCGGTTCATAAAAGTCTTTTCTAAAATTTCTATACCTCTTCCTAGTTTGAAAAAGAAGAGAGTTATGTACATTTGGTCAGACAAATGTGAAGCTTCTTTTCAGAAATTAAAAGAACTCCTTTTCGATGCTCCTATTCTTATGATTCCCGAGGGGAACCAAAAATTTGATTGTTTATACCGATGCTAGTCGTGTTGGTTTGTGAGCTGTTCTCTTGCAAAGGGAACGTGTTATCGCTTATGATTCTAGGCAATTAAAGCCTGCTGAGACTAGATATGCCACTCATGATTTAGAGCTCGAGGCCAATGTTTTCACCCTTAGAATTTGGCGTCATTATCTTTTGGAAGAGAAATTTGTTCTCTACACCGATTATAAATCTTTGAGGTATTTATTTTCTCAAAAGGAACTTAATTTGCGTTAACAACATTGGCTCGAATTTCTTGCATCTTATGATCTTGATATTCTTTATATCTCGGGAAAGGGAAATCGTGTTGCCGATTCCCTTAGTCGTAAGCAACAAGCGATTATTTCATTGATGATATCTGAATGGAATTATCTAGAGACTTTGTCCACTTGTGGGATTCGAGATCGGGAATTCGATTCATGTTCATCTCTTATTTTATGTAGCCTTGAGGCCCATCCCTCTCTTTTAGACTGCATTCTTGAAGCTCAAAAGCATGATCCCGAATTGGCTTATCTTAGCCAAAGTTGTTGGCATAAAAATATAGATGGTTTGAAAGACTTTGAAATCGATGCTCATGGAGGCATTCGAAAATTTAGTAGATTTGTTGTGCCAAATATTAGAGATCTTCGTAAAAAAATTTAAAAGATTCTCATCATTCTAAATTTACCATTCATCCTAGAAGTAGTAAAATGTACATGGACATGAAATGACTTTATTATTAGGTTGGAATGAAATCTGACATTGCTAACTTTATTAAGCATTGCATGACTTGCCAACTCGTAAAGGCTGAGCATCAAAGGCCGGTAGGTTATTGCAACCTTTTGACATTCCAGTTTGAAAGTGGGATCAAGTCTCCATGGACATTATTAATGGTCTTCCCCATTCTCATTCAGGTCATGACAGTTTATGGGTGATCGTAGAAAGACTATCCGCCCATTTTATTACCGTTCGATCCAATCGGACCGTACCTCTATTGGCTAAACTTTATATTAATGAAACTATTAAATTGCATGGAATACCTACTTCTATTTTTAGCGATCGTGATCCATTATTCTCTAGTGGTTTTTGGAAGGGTCTTCAAAATGCTTTGGGAACGAAGTTTAATTTTAGCACCGCTTATTATCTTCAATCCGATAGACAACAAAGCGTGTGAATCAAACTCTTGAAGATCTTCTTCGTGGATGTGTTCTCGATTTTGATGGAAGTTGGTAAGATCGTATCTCCCTTGTTGAGTTTTCTTATAATAATAGCTTTCAATCTAGTATTGGTATGGCACCTTTCGAGGAACACTATGGAAGGCCATGCTGATTTCCTTCATGTTGGCTTGAAGCTGGGGAGAAGCTGGTTTTAGGTCCAGATTTTATACGTGATTCCACATAAAAGATTGACCTTATTCATCATAGGTTGAAAGAAGCTCAAAGTAGACAAAAATCCTATGCCGATAAATGAAGAAGGAAATTAGTATTTTCTATAGGAGATTTGGTGTTCACTCGTGTTTCACCTATGAAGGGTGTTATGCGTTTCAGTCGATCGAGAAAATTAGCACCTCAATATATTGGCTCATTTCTCATCACCGAACACATTGGTTCCATGGCTTATCGCCTTTTATTACCGGCTCAATTTTCTGCTATTCATGATGTATTCCACGTTTCTCAACTACGGAAATTCTTTAGAGATTCCGATTCTATTCTTGAGCCCAATGTTATTGAAGAAATTGAAGTTTCACCTAATTTGACTTACGAGCAACATCCTATTCGTATCATTGATACAGAGGTTAAATGCCATCGTAATAAAGATGTTCCGCTTGTGAAAATTCAATGGTCCGCAAATCCTAAGAATTGTTCTTGGGAATTCAGAGAATCATCGAGCGAACACATCCGGACTTACTCTCTCGTGCTCCTTAAAGGTGAACTTCTCACTTCAAATTTTCTTTTTGGGTTGTTATGCCTTCGAGTGATTATGATTCTTTATTTTCTTCTAAAGTATTAGGAGGACGCAATTTCTTTAAGGAGGGGTGTCTGTAACAACCTACATATTTTAAGATTATATATTTAAATATTTTATTTAAATATAGCATCGTTAGTTGAATGTAAAGTCCAAAATGTGACTTTTTGTAAACAGTCGAATTTGGACTCGAGACAACTTTCATTGAGTTCAAAGCGACGTTTACAACTTTTATGAGTATAAACATTGATATGTTTTGAGTTGGTTAGAATTTTGGTATTTTCATTTGGGCTTTGGGTTGTTTTCTAGCCCACTAACCCGACAGGGTAACCCAAACTCTTCTACAAGATACCATAAACTCCTCTCCTCTTTATTCTTTCCACTCACAATTTCTTAACACTCAAGTAAAAGGAAAAGAAGGGGAAAAGAGGGGAAATCAAAATTCCTATGTCCTAGATTCTTAGGAAATTCAAATTTCAAGTTCCAAAATCAAAGAGAAGCTTTGATAAGCATCCCCTTCATCTTCTCTATCTCAAACCCTCTCTAATTTTCATAATTTCCTATAACCTAACTTAGAAAATATTTGCATATGATCATAGATTGTAGCTTCTAGAGTTGAAGTTGAAGAGAGATTGATCTCTCCTTGTTTTAGAGCTTCTCAATTGTTGTTTTTGAGTTTAAAGGTGAGTTCTTTAACTCACATCTATATCTGTAGCTTTCATTGTTGTTAGGTATGAATTCCTAACATCTATTTCATGTTCAATTACTTTTGAATTGGATTGGTTTGGTGAATTTTTCAATTTTTGGTATTTTGAAGTCAAAATCTATGAAAATTCTACTATGGATGTTTGGACATGTTATTTGGAGTGTATTGAAGAGCCTATAGGGCTGGGTTGTTGCATAGCATAAATCCCTAGCCACCGTCGCTCATTCGATCGCTTCCGAGTTGATTTGGCCATCATTGGCCTTGGCAAATTTTGCCCTGAGTTTTGGCTCAGATGTCTGGTAAAACACTCAGACGTCTGGGTGATAGAATAAAAATACCAGACTTACAGCTCAGATATCTGAGGTTATTCCCAAACATCTAAGCGATCTAGAAGAAAATTTCCAAAAGTTCAGCTCAGGTGTTTGGAAAAACCACCAGACGTCTAGCGCTGTTACATTCAGCTAATTTGCCTGTTTTTATCTGGGTTTCCATTATGATCGATTTTTGATGATCCGAATGGTTATTGTCATTCATTACCGATTTTGACGATTTCTTTTCTAGATTTTTAATGTTTCCATTTGATGGATTTGATTACGATTTCCATGATTTGATTCACATTATCGAAAGTGTATTTT
Organism: Allium cepa; assembly: GCA_030765085.1. Taxonomy (NCBI): domain Eukaryota; kingdom Viridiplantae; phylum Streptophyta; class Magnoliopsida; order Asparagales; family Amaryllidaceae; genus Allium; species Allium cepa. The sequence continues at coordinate 827,965,782 of CM060941.1, read as the reverse complement.
TGATGATAGATTGATTTTAATAGAAAGGTTTCTATACTAGTAGTAAATTCTCAAACTCTTTCACAAAAATGATTCCAACATTTCTTTTAACACAAAGCTCGTTTTTAAAACCGTTTTCCAATCTAATAGTATATACAAACCTTTATCTCATTCGTATGAGAAATCTAATTAAACGACTTAGCAAAACAAGTTGTGTGAAACGCTTGCATTTACTTCGTCTGTTAATTCATAGACTTGTTCGATTGAAATCTTGTGACAATTTTCGAGTGGAAATCTACAATTTGTTCGTAAATTTTTAAGTTAATCCAGTGGTTATGGGACATGAAGCTAAACTCATTTATTTACTAGTTTAGTGTAATTTACACTTATTGATCAATGATGATCATTTTGTGGTTTGGACTAGCGATATGTGATGTCTCATAGTCCGAAAGGGGGACTATACCCTGTTAGGAGAAGCTTCGTCTCATAATCCACAAAGGGGGACTATACCTTGTTAGGAGGAGCTTTGGGTCATAGTCCGCAAAGGGGGACTGTATCCTGTTAGGAGGAGCTTCGGCTCATTTTATGGGTTAGCAATCCATGGGATAGCGTCTCTTTTGTGATACACGTGTTGGTGAGATTTCATGCTCCCGTTTGTGATAGGCTTCCCTTTTTTTCTGCATTTCTAATTATTGATTTCTAGAATTTGTGTTTCACTAATTATTGCAATTTTCATTGATATGTTTTGTCAGTATTTGAGGTTTGGTGAATAAGCTAAAGAATATGATATTCTTTTTGGTGTTTGAGAAAATTTGAGATATTGTATGATTTTTGTTGTTATCATATATGTTTTTCATATCTCTTACCATATCTCATCTTATATGATATTTATAGCTGGACTGATCCATTTGTTATTTTTCTTCTCAAATAATACTCGAATCAGACCGAGGTGTTTTAGGTGCTTCCACTTGACTTCTTATCAGGGACCGTCATCTGACTTTTGGCTAACTACATTAGCTTAGTAGTTTTTGTTTTTATACAATCGAGATAGAGACTCCTTGATGCATACATATTTTTTTGTCTAGCACTTTGTACTTATTCTTTTGTGATGTCGTGGATCTTGTATGACCATTACTTTGATGTTTACTTCTATGTGTTATATTCATATCTGTTTCGACCTTATGATATGAATATTTGTGACTAATTTATGTTATGCTTATTTTATATTTGTTTCCGAAGGCCATATAGCCACTGTGTAGTATTTTGATTTTGTATTTGATATGTCAGATTTCCTCTTGAAATGAAATGCATGACATACAATCTGACATATTGGTACTTGCACAAAGAAATTACACAGACGGTCTCTCCTCAACAGCCTTATTCTTCGACTAATTGACGACATTACACAGTAGTGTCCTTGGTTAGTGTGAGCACAGAGGTGGGGCGTCACAATTTGGGAATCTATGAAAAAGTTTGGTGGAGTGGAACCAATCGTGAGTACTCAAATCTTGGTTTTATTTTACTAAAACTTAAGTTGATAATGCACATGTTAAATTAGAAATTAATATGTTGAAAATTGGTTGATATTGAACGATTACTTGGTTGATATTATGGTTGATTATACGGTTGCGAAATGGTTTAAAACTTGATTTGATAATTAATGAGAGAAATGGTCAGTAATTAAAAAATTAAATTTAATTGAAATTAAATCCATAATAATATGTGTTTGGAGTGATTTAACCTTCAAAAGATTTTATAAAGGTCGAAAAGGTACGTTACTAATATAATATTATAATATGAAATGAAATGGAAAATGTGTTTAAAATATGGAAATATTGTTTAAAATGGTTTTGAAATGATTTATAAATGTTTTATAAATATTTAAAAGTGTTTCAATGAAGTTTGAAAAGTAATTGAAAAACAAGTCAAAAACAGGCGCGTCGCGTAATGGTAGTTCGCGATTTCGTGCCATGAAAGTCAAATGAATGTATATAATGGAATTTAGCACAGATGTTACGACCTACCCTTTTGGACGGTTTAAATCGATTATAAACCACACATTTCGGACTCAAATCATTCAAAAGAGAGGATTGTTATAGGGTAAATAAGAAAATAGGGGAAAAGAAAGAAAAATGAAACACAGAATCTCACAACGGAATGACAAAATCTAGTAATCAAATAAACAGATCATGAAGCTATTTTATAAAGTACATTCGATTACACTTTTGCAATATAAATCAGAGTTAACATACAACAGGAATAAAAAATAATGTAGCAGAAAAACATGTGTAGTGAAATAAATCTAATAAATAGTAACAATGTACTGAATCTTTATCTTCGTCCTACAGAAAATAGTCTTCAATACACTGAAAAACTCAGACTAACCCGAGCGTAATGAAAAGACAAAGCACTTGAATCAAAACTAAAACATCATATGTAGGTTAAATCAATAATAAATAAATATGAGTGTAACAACGTCAGAGAAGTTTACGAGGTTTGACATCTCCTATCCTGTGTCTAACTTGCGTGCAATAACTTAAGAGATGTTCTGGATTCCATCTCCTAAGGATCCGTTAAACTTTCTACATACACAGTACAATACACTTTTATATTATGTCTAAAGTAAAGTATTAAAATAGCGTTAAGGCGTTACCCATATCACACATAACACATTTTTATATTTTCCCATAGTCAATACAGATACTGTAAGCTCCTCTATAAACTGGAGGTTTACTCAGTGAGCACTCCATAGGTAAGGTACAAACCAAACTCGTAATAGGCGCGATAAGGCATGTGATAAGGCGCGTGAGGTAATGCCCAGGGTAGGATACTACCGTTTTGTAGATCCGGACTAGTAAAAACGCATAGCAGCTACTACCATCCACCTCGAGACACACTCTCATAGTCGAAATCGAGGGGTGGCCACCAAATCAATCACAAAGTAATAAATATGGTATCAAAAAAGTGCCTGATAGGGGGATCGACTCCACTTGGCTAGGCGTGGCTATTGTTTTAGTCACATCGAACTGACTCGAGGGAGTCATGGCTACGATAATACCTCATATAGAATCGTTCTTCAAACCATCCTACTTCATTCTAGAATCTCCACCACATACACAGTTGTTAAAGTGGTTTTCGGTATCGGCAGAGAGTATGACAATATCCGATCCCGGTCTCTTGAACAACCAAGTGCTTATTTCACACCGGATGGTTCTTTTATATTTTCAAAACCAATTCATAATTGATATCAAAATAACATACTCTCAAAATCATATCACTTTCAAAATAATATTCATTTTCGAAATCATATCACTTTCGAAATCATATCCATAAAATAGGTTAAAACCACATATCAAAATCGTCATATTTACTCAAGTATGCCATTTCACTAGAAAATATCATTTCAAATCCCAACTTAGGTTGTAACATTATTAAAACATATTTTCTTTTGAATCAAAGATTTAAATCTTGACAATACAACCTTGCACAGTTTGAATTTTTAAAAATAGTTTGGGTAGTCATAAATAGTTTAAGTAGTTTTGTAACCTTTTCGGATTTTGCCCGCTCGAAAATCGACATCCGTACTTCAAATCGTACTCGAATTCCATAGATTCGACCGTTCAAATCCGATTCGCCGGAGCTTATAACAATCATTAAGTAAACAACACAGCGGAATAAAAGAATAATACATTGATATACAGCTTTGATACAATATCTGATACAATAGATGATCCAATAGATATCAATATACATCAGAGATATGATACAATAAAACGGCAGCGGAAAAGAAAACGATATATAACATCTAGCAGCGGAACAATATAACTCTGAGATAGTCTTCAACGAAGAACTCCAAATCGGAACTGTAACTCCATTTCCAAGAATCAATCCAGCCATAGCTCGAACTCCCAATAACATATCACCAAGCTCAGCAAGACTGGTGTGGTCCAAAGACTGAACTAACTCCAGATAATCCACTATATCTAACTATCTGTAAAACCCAACTCTAGACTGCTCGTGTAGAAATATAATGAGCACCCAGAGTTTAGGAAAGAAACAATAAACTCCGGATCAGTCGTGGGACTGGTGTGAGCAACAAAAACAGTTTATCTTTAAAAACATTCAATAAAAAAATTTCAAAGTCAATTCGCAATGCTTTTTAAAAATGAGACTACCATAAGGCCTCCCGCACACACACACAATGCAAACGCAGAATCGGAGGAGATTTCTCCTTATGATAGTCAAAGATGCTTGATACGTATTAAAAGAAACATTTGATATTATTACTAGTGCATAGTGTAGGAAAAATTCATTTCGAAAGTAGAATATAAATCTTAGCCAACATAGACATTTCGAACTATGCCTACTATAGCTACCATCCAAACAGTGGGGCGCCACCATAAGTAGATGGCAGGTAATACAACTAATACCGTACAAGGCTCGTATTTGAAGAATGGATTTTCCCAACAAATGGTCAGGCCAAGGAACTTCCCATTGCCACATGGAAACGCCTCTGGAAGGACGCCCCGAGAACCAAACCGTTCTCTGCTAAACAAGGCCGGGAATCCCTTTTCCCAAAGGATATTACAAACCCTCAGATATGCCACCCCCGGTCCTTTGGAACCTTTAAACGAGAGCTCTCTAACCAACATCACACCATAATAATAAGTGTTTCAACATGAGTAAGTATCTGGGCTCCATACCATGATACTACCCTTTTCCAGAAGGAAATGCACATATCCTAAAGGGCGCTACCCCTCATAACCTTGCCGCATCTTTCCTGTTTTGACCATTCACGAGGTGTGAGGCTCGACGAAGTTACGTCCACAAAAACATACTTTATACAAAAGCCATGCTTTGGGTCAACAAATGATCATAGAAATGATCACCAGGATAGACGATCAAACAAATGATCCTATCACAAATAATCAACACAATGATCATTTCACAGCAACACTCAGTATGTCACATTACCAAAATTGGGAATATATCGCTGATAACCTTCAACTATATAACCTCTGAGTTCGTACGTCTCAGAGAAGGGTGTTAAGCTAAGAGAATAAATTCTCCGCCACCAACAGAAATATATTTGAAAGAAATCGGCTTTATATCTCAATTTGTAATGTCAGACATACAATCCATACAAGTCTGTTCTGGGTTCGAACAGAACCGAAGGTACTTACAAAGAAGTCCTTGCAATCCGGATATTCACAATCCCGATCGGATTTTCCATCACTTAGAGAGTTTCTATACCGGCGCGACTCGGTGCAGAAACAATCGATAGGTCATCCTATCGCTTTCGCAAATACCCGGTCTTCATCACCGGTCTTCAAATGCTATCCATAACGACGTATCACATATTCGGAATGGGTTATACGACACAAAGGTCCTTTCCCGGCTAAACCGAATAGTGAGCGAAAATATTTCAAAAACAAATGGATAATGGGATTTCAATTAAGTCACAACTTATTTCCCAAAACTTTTCTTCAAATGGTTTAATCAATTACCATTTCAAATCTTTTAACAAAAAAGATTTATTTCCACAACCTTTAACGGTTTAAACAATTTTCACATTTTAATCTTTTAAACAAAAGATTCATTCACAGATTTTCCAAATCAATTTTCATTTCAATTTGATTAACTCGTTAAATCTTTAAATCAAAGATTTAACTTATAGCCTTCAAAACAATTTCATTTCAATTTGATTTAAACAAATCATCAATTTAAATCTGTTAAAATAAACAGATTTAATTCATAGCTTTCAAAAAGAATTCATTCATAACTTAGGAAAATCATTTCTCTATTCAATCTTGAAATTCCCCTAATTAACTGGAATTTCAGTTCTTATCTAAAAGTATTTATCATTTGAAAACAACAGTTTTCATTTTGGAAATCTGATTCATTTATTCGAGTTGAAATCCTTGGGTTAAATTCAAATTCCCAAAAAATAATACTTTAAAAATGATTTAACTCCTAATGACTAGTATAATATCATTAATCCCTAGTTTCAAATTACAGAATTCAATTTGAATATTGAATTCAAATTTAAATTAAAACACTTAATCCAGTTATTCAAAATAAATTTCCATCTTTGAAATTCCATTTCAAAAAGCTTTTCACTTCTATTCCAATTCCATTTCCAAAACATTTGAATTTAAAAATTCAAATTTTAACTATTTCAAAAATCTGTGACTTAACCGATTTCCTCGTGAAATCCATAATTGTGTGTGTATGGTGTGGTCCAGGGGTTTTAACACACAATAGTGCAACAACATTCCATCATCACAGATTTAAAATACAGAAATGTAATTGATAAGCGGTAAAATTATAACGCTCATCCTACATTCACAGATCACAGATATATATATATAGCAGATAAAATTACATTTATCACAGATAAATAAACTACATTATAGATCACACACAAATCAGTATATATCACGAAGTATCACAGATCAGGGATATCAGACAATTTATCATTCAGTCAAGTTCAAACATTCACAAGTAAAATTCATTAGTTGACTGATAAATTTAAATCAGATATAGTGATTTTAAATATGGGTTAATTATCGTAAGTTAATTACAATTTATTTGGAATAAAATTCCTTTTTATCATTTATTAGTGCACTTTTAATTATTGACAAATCAATCTTAATTAATGAATCAATTTAACCTTTAATTTATCTCAACTAATTTCAAGTATTAATTAATTCTTTACTTAATAAATTTAATTAACCCCTTGATTAATAACAAATATTTATTTCAAATTTCTGATTGTCATTCAATTAATTACATCCGATAATTGTCAATTAATTACTTTTTCTAAGTAATTATATTTTCCAAATGGTTAAATGATTATTTTGAATAAATTTAAACTTAAGTAATTGACTTCACAAATCCAATTAACTAAATTAATTACACTGTAATTTAATCCCATAATAATTACTGTCATTAAGCAATTATACTTAATAATTTCATGATTGATTTTTATTAAATTAATTAATTATCAAATAAAATCTTAGTCATGACTTCATTAACTATTGAGTTCCTTTGATTACCTTTCTAAAGAAATTCACTTATATAAATCAATATTGATTATAAATCGATTCACCATTTAGCACTCATTCGTAGATGAATTTGAAACCATAAATCTATATTACTTAAAGTCATTCTTCCATATTTTATGATTCTATTTTCTTTTCTCATTTACCATATAATTGAAATCAATTTTTCTTTTTAGATTTAACACACTTAAACTTATTTTAAACCCTTAAGTTTTAAAACTAAATTAGATTTCAAATTCTGGAAATCTGGTTTTAAAATTTATTTCAGTTTTAAACTTTTAAATTTCAGCTCGTTTAAATCTTCCATCTACAATTTCAAATCTATTTTCTTTACAAATTTCTTCAAACATTTAGTTACTTTTGAGTTGTTTTAGCAATTTGAATTTAAACTTTGTTTGTGTTCAATACTAAATTCTTAATTCAAATTGGAATTATATTTATATCTTGATTTAAACTCAGTTCAAAACCTTTCTTTATAAATTAAAATTAAATTTAAAATCCCGACCCAGAAAACATGTTCAGGTTTGAAAACCTGATAACAAAAATTTACCCAGTATTTGTTTAAAATTCGCTTCGAGTAAACTACTCAAATCCCCCGAGTATGCTTCGAGTTCCCCTGCTCTTCCTAGACGACAACACCCAGGCGATCATTTTCGCCCTCGTGCACGTGTACAATGACGCCGGCCAGCTCCGGCCATCGCCGTGGTGTCGAACACATCACCGATCAACTCCCGATTGTACTCCAACCACTTGAACCATCCCACCGCCTCGAAATCAAAATTCGAGCAAAAATTCAAAACTTGGAACCGCTTGAACCCATCACCCCCGAACCTGTCAATGCCCCAATCTCATCGCCTCGGCCACCGGCCAACCTACAACTCCGGCTATCACTTCATCAAACCCATAGCTACCATTTCCCAGACCCTCGAGCAACTCGATGCTCGAACGAAACCGTGGTGCACGAATTTCCTCCCCGTTCAAAAACTAGGTTTAGAAATTTCGAACCCTCGCCGCCGACGCCGCCGCCGTTATTACCACCTCCTACCATTTTTCTACTCACCCCCATAGGCTCCTCCATCACCACGAACAACCCCGACACCCCCAGTTCAACCTAGTGCCGGAAATTGATCAAAAATCAATTCCAGTTCAAAACCAAACTGCTCTCAACTCCTTCACTTAAAAATCATAAATCTTGGCTTAAAATTCTTATCTTCTAATGCCGATTCATGTTATGTGAATAAATCTCAGATTCTTTACAATCGAATTTATTAAAATTTAAAGTTTGCTCGGTGGAATCAAGTTTTTTTTTTTTTTACACTGTATATCCTTGTTTTATTTAAAAACTATTTTCAAATATTCCCTGAAACTTAAACCCACCCATTTGTCATTGAAACCAAGGTCTGATATTGGTTTAATGATAAGAAATCGAAGTTTCTTGTTTGTTTAAACCTGTAACTCAGTCAATAAGAAAGAAGAACAAGGAAACAAAGGAGATTTATATATGTATATGTACATCAAAGCAATTCCAGATCTCAAACTTAACAAACAACAACTAAATATATTCAGTTCAATTTAAAGTTGTTTACTCACATTGGTTTCCAGAAATGAACAGAGCCTACTCATGTTGACACTGGCTTGTGAACTTGCAAGCTGAAGGTCTTCTTCTTTAAATCCTCTACGTTGCAGTGATATGTATTGTTGTTTAAATCATAATGAAAGTTTAAATAAAACTTTCTCAGATTTTCTTAATTTTGAAGGAATATAACTGGGATGAGAAAATGGATATATAGGAAGAAGTGATGGGGATGTATAACATTTGTACAGGGTAATTAAGATTTGGTTTTGTACAACATAAGATCAGTGATCTTATATATTTTTTTCTCTTGCTTGAGTAGCCAAGATTTCGGCTGATAGATATTATATTGTGTACTATGGGCATGGCTGATAAGTATCATACTATGTACTTCATGTTTCATATTATATTGTCTTGCATTCCTATTTTACAGGCAACGTATTATATTTGCCCACATCTTGGCTGAGATGATATTGCATTTAATGCCAAGGTATATGTCCCCATACTTATACATATTCTTACTTACCTAGCAACCCTTTTTGTTTGTATTTTAATAATATTTTGCTTATTTAACTTCTCTACATACTTTATTTTATTTGCCTGGCATACTTACTTTTATATTTGTTTGTATTTATTATGTTTGATTTGTCTATACTTAAATATATTTATTTTACTTTATGTACATATTTTAAAAGTTGTTATATTTATTTTTTATTCTTACATGACTACTTGAAATATTTATTTTCCTTAGTATTGTTTAAGTGTATATATATAAAGTTATTATGGTTATTGTTATAAATTTTAAATTTAAGTATTTAATTCTATTTCTAACACAATTGCATATTTTGTTTTAAAGTTTTTATATATCAACATTTTGTAAGTCATTTATTTATTAAATACAAATAAAATCTTCAAATTCAAATTTTAAGGTAAATTTTAAATAACTTCAAAATTTATTCCAAAATTAACATTAATTATTAATTTAAATTTGATTCAAAATTCGAGATCGTTACAAGTTTTAAATAGTTAAAATAGTCTAAAGTAGTTTAAAATACTTCGAAATAGTTTAAATGGTTTAAATAGTTTCAAATAAATTAAAATAGTTAAAAATAGATTAAATTAGTTTTAAATAGATTAAAATAGTTTAAATAAAACAAAATAGTTTAAAGTACCTTTAAATAGTTTTAAAATAATTTAAAATAGTTTAAAAATGGTTTTAATAGTTAAAAATAGTTAAAATAGTTTTAATAGAAAAAATAGTTTAAAAATAGTTTCAATAGTTAAATTAGTTTTTTTTGTTTATAGTTAAGTTAGTTTTAATAGTTAAATTAGTTTTATTAGTTAAATTAGTTTTAATAGTTAAATTAGTTTAAGGATTTTAAAACAGTTAAATAGTTTAATATAAAATGGTTTGGTTATAGGAAATGGTTTTATATAGTAAATAGTTGGAAAATCCAAAATAATCTGGAGTTTTTAAATAATAGATTATTAAATAGTTTAAATTAATATAATAAATTTGAAAATAATATCAAATCAAACTATTTTTACCATTTCAACAAATCCGGACCATATCCAGATTTCAAATCAACAAAACTCAGTTTTAATCTTTCAGTTTAGATTCTCATTAAAACCATTTAAATCTATATCGATTTCAAATCCATGTTTGAACTTTAAGTTTAAACCACATTCAGTAGAATTCAAAGTTTAAATATTCAAATATTTCAATAACTCTTATATTTCAAATTCAACTTTAAAATTTCAATTTAAATCCTTTAAACAATTCATTTAAACAAATTTCAATTTCAACACTTTAAAGCTTGGATTTTGAAAATAATTCACTTCGTATAAATCAATTTTTTTTCATAATATTATTTAATTGCTTCCAAAAATATAGGATTTAAAATCATTTAATTTAACCAATCCGGTGTCTGTATGTAATTTTCTACCTTATGGTCAAGTGATACAGATATATATCATTTCAATATATAATAAATTAAATTTTCAGTTATATATCATTTCAACCCACAATCCCATATTAAAATTTCAAAATCCATAAAACTGTTCAAGTCTATCATTTCAACCTATAGGGATTTTTCCCTAATCTACAGATCTTTCGGGTATTTACCATTTCAACTTATAGTGATTTACTAACATTAAACTAAGGGAACTTGTAGTGTGATAACAATATATAAATATAACATCCAGTCATCTAATATCGACAATCAAACATTGAACACAATCATCATTCAAATGAACCAATAAACAACAACAATTAACTGATTATCATTAACAGGTCTTTAACAGGAAATTTAAACTTCAATATTAAATTAAATAGCGATTAAATTCAATAAAAGTCATGTTTAACTGGAATGACAAATTAACTATGCCAAACAACAATCACTCAACTTCTATCACCTCATAAATTAAATTTAACTAACATAAGGTAATATAGTAATCGCGAGTGGGTTAGAACACTCACCTTTGATTTCGAATCGAATAGTCTCATAATTCGCCCAAACCAGTTTCATAATGTCCAGAATTTCGCTACGATTGAAGTGGAGAAACCGGGTGTAAATCCGAGCTCCTATTGAAAAGAATAGAGCGATTGAAATATAAATTGAATTAAATTAAATTATTAAACGATGATTACACGTCACCACCGCTACAGGAAGCCCTAGCTCTATCACGATCGTGCTCTAACCCAAGACATTCTTCAGCCACCAACTAAAATCGATAGACTTACGCTACAACACCCCCATCACCTCGATCGACCAATGCCACCACCTTCACCTCGACGAGCCGACCACCCAGACAACTCGCGCAAACCCATGCACCCTGACTTCGACCACCGCCTCCACTCCAAAATCACCAAATTCTGGCGATCAAGACCACTGCAACCCGAGCCAATCATGTCGATGTATTCTGCACGTTGCCCTCCACAAGCTGCCACTCCTCGATCGTCCTATGATCGATGATCCACCTTCGAAATCCCAAACCCTAAAATGGAAGGTCGAGGTTCATCCTCGATTTTCGGTCAAACGATGCACCCAATCGAAAAATGAATCACTGTAGTGGATTAAGCTCATCGAGAGTTTTCCAACGATATATAATATGTTAGGGTTTTTAGAGTTTGAAATTGATTTTGAATTGAATTAGGGTTTGCAATTGGAATTTGGTTTCCGCTATTGAAGAAAGGAACATGCAGATAGAATTGTATGTACAGAATGACTGAAAGACTGCTAGGGTTGAGAAACAAGGCTATTTATATAAACAAGGCCCGATAAGAAAGAATGAACCGATCGAATAGGTTCAAAATGACAATGTCGATCCGAAAAGCCCGTTCCGCTTCCAAAACAAAAGTGGGTCATCCAATATATCAAAATAGATGTTTTCAATATTTTTAAATTCAGTGGAACAGGTTTCAAGTCCTAATTCAATTGTATGAAGAAGATAACTCTTAAATCAGCTTATTTTAAATTGAATTCACTAAATTGATTTCTACGCTTTTCGAGCCCGCACGATCAAACGACAAGTCCGATCGCTACAAAACTTGAAATCTTACGATAATTCACCACCACGGATAAAATTAAATTGGTTTCATCGAAATTCGAGACAGTAACCAAAATGGCCATTTTCACATTAAATAAATAAATAATTATTAAATTAATTTAATCACTTTTTAAAATTCAATTTTTATAACTAACAATTTTATCATTTTTGATTACCTATTAATTTAAAATCCTTTAAAGTAAATTTCCATGTCAAAACCAATGTTGAATATTGCACTGTTTACGGTGTTTGATTTCAATAGAAATAAATTCATTAATTATAATTTAAATTTTAATAAATTCATTTATTTTGATTTACATCTTATTATTCAATGAACTATCACCTTATGGATATAATTAACCTTAGTTTACCATTCATTACATTAATATTCTCCAATTTTCATCTTTTATCATACTACTGCAATATTTACTTAGATTAGTTGCAATTTCTTTCCAATTAAATTTCAACAGATTAAATAAATAGGTGATAAATAAAATTGCTATCTTTTACTTAAATTAGTCACATTTATAAGTTTATTATCTACAAACGAATGTTATAACTACTTATACAACACCGATTTTATTCAATTACAATTAATTACATATTATCTCACCATTTAATGTTATATTTAATTTATTTCCTTATTTACAATTTCTAACCAATTTAACTTTGCAATTATTTCAGTTACTTGAGATTACATTCAAATAGTCATTGATTACCTTAAATTAACTTTATCAAATTTCATTCTAATAGTTTTCTTATTGACAAATCATAAAATTTTAATTTCATACAATATTAAATCCTAAAATCTTATTACATTCAATATTTTAATTATCGGAAAATTACAGGTTGTTACACTCTCACCCACTCAAAACTTTTCGTCCTCGAAAAGGAAAAAGAAGGAATTAAGAAACTAATATATTTTTATTCAGAACAATCAATTTATAAACATTGAATTTACATAATTAAGTATTTTAAATAAGATATATCAATTTATAAATAAATATATCTTCATATTCAAGTTTAATAAAAGTTTGAAATATCTTTACTTTCATAAAATTTCCAAGTCAAAAATTCACAGAAAATTTCGGCAGAGTTTCCTTTGTACAGAGAGGTCAGGGAGAAATACTAATATCAATAATAATAATATATATCATATTTCAATAATAAGATATCCCAATCCATAGGAAAACAATAAAATATCACTATAAACCATAATTCGAAAACTTACCTATTTGTCTGGAAAACAACGCTTTATTTATGAAATCAAAAACAGTAGCTATTGCTTCCATAAACCTGTATTTCACTTATATAATCCAAAGAGTTAGAATTATGTAAAAAAATAAATGCTTAAGTTGTTTCAATTAATAGCAAATTGCAAATCACACAAGCATAGGCGAACAAACTGTACGACCATTACATGCAACAAAAGAATTAATTATACATCCATATCAACCAATAATAATGATTTTTTCCTGTTCAGAAACTTTTAATTGCACAAAATGATAAATAAACTATCAAGTGTACCCTACGTCCAACAGCCTTAGATAATAACTTAATAGATTATTTATACATCTTTATACTATTAGAAGTATCCTTTCCCAAACAACCCATAAGCCAAACAACAAAAAATTTAACACATATTTTAAGTTTATTTTTATTATTTTCCTTTCACATCATTTACTGTTCATCATTTCTCATTCATTCATACAACGCCATTTTCCATTAATTTGCATTCATATACTTACATAAGTTATTACCATTCAATTATTTAGATCATCCATAATTAATTTTCAAAATATTATGTAAGTTTCGTTGCACATATAATTCATCATCATTATTTATTTCGTTTTCACATTTGTTTCTTTCATACATAATATTATTGAACATTTAATCTATTTCTAAATCATTGTTTACTTTTTATTTATTTTCATTCATTCATATAATATTTTCATTCCCCATTCAATGCTTGAAATCATCATCGAATACATTGTTAAAGTATTACATAAATTTCATTTATTTCTAATTTATTCATACAAGGTTGTCTCTTATTGGTTTACATTCATTAATTCACATTTATTATTTACTTATATAACTTGATTTCCATGTAATATAAATATTCATTGTGAACAAATTCCTACTTAAGTTTCTTTACCTTTTATTCACATTTATTGTTTATAGAGTTTGACTTTAATTTAATGAATCATTTAACTTAAGTGATGTTCGCCTTTACTATTAAACTAATTATTAGCATTTCGAAACTTTAAATTACGCTTATAACATTCATTATACATCTGTGATGCCCCACCCTGAGTCCAATATTAACAAAGAGTATTAGTAAGTAATACCGTCTGCTAATGCGGAGAATATGGCAGGCTAGAAGCGACCATCTATAGTCTGGTCTTAAATATCTATGGAGTACGTCGAAAAATACTATATATATTTTTTCTATCTCAAGTGAATCGACATATCTAATAAATACTTAATATAAAGCCATAGGTGGTTATACGATCCATGAGAACAAAATACAACAACTCAATTGCAAAACACATCACAGAACAATAGGTCATCACATATATACACACATATATAGATACATCACAAGGTATACAAATTGATACATGTCAAGTGGTATAGCGACCACAATATACAAGCGAGTCAAAAGAATATACATCAGAGTAGCAAACAAAAAGGACTACACAAAAACCTATAACAAAAAGAGCGAGCAGAATAGTCCATGCGGAACCAGAATAGGCTAAGTCAAAATGTACCTAACCTGAAACACCTTGGTCGGACCCGAGTATAAAATACGCAGGTTAGTCTAGCTAAACAACCAGTTTAAGAGAATATACGATAATAGAAGCATAAGATAGAGGTGAACTCTTCTTAGCAGAAGAAACAATACTAAGTAAGCTTAAGCATAAGTGTTCTCCCTCCTTTTGGCAAGGCTGTAGGCAGGCGGATTTAACTAAGTCGATTTCTCAGTTATCGAGGATGAAATGCGGAAGGTTTGTGTCGACTGGATAGATAGGTAATATAGCACGTTTGGGAGGTCGTTCGGCATCGGATATTCGGCATAGAAGTCGCTCAAAACAGGAAGTCGCTCGGCATGGAAGTCGCTACAGGAAAAGGAAATCGCTACAGTAACAGGAAGTCGCTACAGGAACAGGAAGTCACTACAGGAACAGAAAGTCGCTTGGCATGGAATTCGCTCGGCATGGAAGTCGTTTGCATGGAAGTCACTGCAGGAACAGGAAGTCGCTACAGGAATAGGAAGTCACTACAAGAAGATGCTCGGCATGGAAGTCGCTCGGCATGGAAGTCGCTCGTCATGGAAGTCGCTACAGGGATAGGAAGTCGCTACAGGAATAGGAAGTCGCTACAGGAACAGGAAGTCGCTACAGGAACATGAAGTCGCTACGGCATAGAATTCGCTCGGCATGGAAGTCGCTCGGCATGAAAGTCACTCGGCATGGAAGTCGCTATAGGAACAGGAAGTCGCTACAAGAATAGGAAATCGCTACAAGAAAAGAAAGTCGCTCGGCATGGAGGTCGCTCGGCATGGAGGTCGCTCGGCATGGAGGTCGCGTTGCTCGGCATGGAAGTCGCTATATGAAGTCGCTACAGGAACAGGAAGTCGCTACAGGAACAGGAAGTCGCTACAGGAATAGGAAGTCACTATCGAAAGTCGCTACAGGAAGTTGCTCGTACCATGATGAAGGATCTTGGCTTAGCTATGGTCTTGATGGGCTCGGACTACTCAGAAAGCCCAACAACTCGGGATTTACCTTTAAGTACAGCATGTGGGGGTTCAGAAAAAGGATTTGGATTCTGTTTCCCTTCTTCTTCCTCATTAAGGCTACTCTGCCATAATTGTTTTGAACACTCCAATTGTAACTGTAATTGATTCTCATATAAATAAAAAAGAAATTTTTTTAGTGGATATAGGCCAGAGTCAGCTGAACCACTATAAAATCTATTGTTCTCTACTGCTTTCTTTTTAATCTTTACCGCTCTTCATATTTAAACTCTCCACATACACTCTATCTATTATCTGCGACTATTAGTTGGTGCGTTCATTTACATTTGGGTGTTAGTGATCAAATTTGACGCTAACATTTTGATGCTTTCACTGTGAATTGAACTCAGGGATTTTGGAGCTAGGAACTTGGATTCTAGAAAGCAATGGCTAGGCCATCAACAAGGAAGAAAGTGACAGAAAGAAGCAATCAGGAGGGAAGTCAAGAGGCCTCCTCTGGAGCTGGAGCAGGTCAAGCATCCATCTATATCACTAGGGACAAGATGGAGACGATGCTAAAAAGGCAGCAAGACATGATACAAAACCTTCTTCGACAGGTTGGACACGTTGGAGCACAAAGTCAAGGGAATGGACCAACCGTACTTGCTGGCATTGCAGAACAAGGAAGCAGAGCTATAGAAGTTTCTGGAGGTGAACACCAGAACCAGACTGGAGGAATTGAAGGAAATCAGCAAAGGCTCGGGGGAAGACCTCCAGGATTGGATACTGGAAGAGCGGTGAATGAAGCTCAGCAAGCAGGGACCAACGTGAACGTAAATAACCAATATGAAGAGTACTACCTGGAGTACCCCTAGTTAGTGGGGGGCAAGGTAGAGATGCAAATAGGGGACTACCCTCAGATGGAGACGAGCAGATGGCTGAGAGGAGGATTGTCAAGCGGAGGTTTAGAGGAAGTTAGTCGGAGTCCGTTCACTCCGAATATAAAAAATGCAAGCAATCCTCCAAAGTTCAAGTTACCCGCGTTGGATCCTTATGATGGGAAATCAGATCCAACCATGCATACTACCAGATATATCAGGCATATGGAAGTGTTGGGGGCATCCGAGGAAGTGATGGCCTGATGCTTTCCTCTGTATCTAACAGACTTGGTTGCGCTTTAGTTCAGGCAGCTAGAGAATGGATCAATCAGAACATGGGGTGAGCTAGTGGAATGCTTCATGAGACAGTTTAGGGTCCACGTGATGGTGACCCAAGAGTGTGATGACCTTATCTTCAATGAAGCAGAGGACCGAAGAGTCCATAAGAGATTTTCTATTACGATTCAATGCAACAGTGGCTTTAGTAGATTTCCCGGATCCATCGATGATTTTGATGGCGGCGGTAGCAGGGGTTGTGGAAGGCATAAAATTTAAGGATTCTTTGGCAAGAGATCCACCGCAAGACCTTGAAGAATTCTATCGTGAAGCTGAAAGGTTCATTCGGCTAGAGGATTCACACGCCCAAAGGCGAGAAATAAACGTCGTGCAACACAAAGGAACCTTCAAGGAACATACTGGAATAGACAAAGGAAAGCAAAAGCAGAATGACAGACACAATGGTCCTGACAAACGGAAGAAATTTCGAGAACCCAGATTCAAAATATACGCTAACTTGACGGCAAATCTGGAATGGATTTACACAGAAACTCGGGGGCACCTCCCTTATTGGAAACCACCCAGGAGAGATCCAACGGAACGGGAATGTAGAAGTGGAAAGTATTGCCTATTCCATGAGCTGAAAGGACAAGCTACTGATGAATGTCGCCGTTTGAAGGATGAGGTGGAAGAGCATGTTAGAAATGGTACATTGCCACAGTACGTGAGAAATCGGACAGCGGCCGTAGGACTTGAGCAACTATCGCCTGCACCCAAAAGAACTAGTCCTGGATCGGGATCACGACTCGTCATCAACTGGTCATGATGGCATGGGACAAGTTCAAGACTTGAACTCTGGTCGATTACATAAAATTCTTAGGTTTTGATTTCAAAATAAAATAGCTATTCCACTTACACATGTGAAGGAACCAGAGAGATCACCAGGCACGCTCTGAGATGGCAATAGACTGCTCTGCCCAGAGTGGTAGTATCTAGATTTTTCCTTTATTTGTGGTTGAACATTTGGAATTTTGATTTAATAAATGAACTTGAATTTCATGAAATAAACCTTGGACCGGAGAGTTAAAGGATGAATATTGGAAGTCAATTTGAAATTAATCGCTTTATGACCCTACCCGGAGAGACAGGGTCCGGAGTACAAGAAGTGAGTTGCTTTGCCGGAGAGCGACATGATCAACTCACTTAACGTCGTTCCCCATTCACTGGTGAGTGATTGGATCGGGGTTCGGTAAGAGCCCAGAGTGGCTGTAATCAGCCTAGGATTTAGGCCATGACATCGCTTAACGTTCAGGGACACTGAACCGAAGTGCGCGGAGTGATGCCGCTTCGCCGGAGAGCGACAGGATCGGCTCACTCAACGCTGTTTCCCCATCATCGGAGAGAGATAGGATGGGATCCAGTAAGAGCCCGGAGAAGCTGATATCGGTCCAGGAGGATCAGGGAATCACTTAACGTTCAGGGACACTGAACCGAAGTGCAGAGAGTGACGCTGCTTCGTCGGAGAGCGACAGGACTGGCTCACTCAATGATGTTTCCCCTTCACCGGAGAGTGATAGGATGGAATCCAGTAAGAGCCCGGAGAGGCTATGATCGGTCTAGGATGACCAAGACATCGCTATATGCCCTTGCTGGGGTCAGAGTGTAAGGGATAGAAATAAATACCGGAGCGCAACAGGATCTTTCTATTCGACCGTCGAGTTTGGAATGGACTTGGCAAGGATCCGAAGTGACCATCGATAGTCTGGAGAGGTTGCAGAATTTAATTCCTGACTTCCACAAGTGGAAATAAATACCGATTCGGCTTCAAACAGCCACGAACTTGACCAAGTATACTATAGCTATTAATAAAATAGGGACTCACGATATTGGACTTAAAGCCATTCAAAACACGCTTTTACCAAAAGGCATGTTTTGGGGGGTAAAGTGTTATCCCGTCTTTTGGCAAGGCTATAGGAAGGCGGATTTAACTAAGTCGATTTCTCAGTTATTGACGATGGAATGTGGTAGGTTTTAGTCGGCTGGATAGATAGATAACACAACACGTTTGGGAGGTCGTTCGGCATCGGCCGTTTGGCATGGAAGTCGCTCGGAATAGGAAGTCACCAGGAACAGGAAGTCGCTGCAGGAACAGGAAGTCGCTACAGGAACAGGAAGTAGCTCGACAAGGAAGTCGCTCGGCATGGAACTCGCTCGGCATGGAAGTCGCTATAGGAACAGGAAGTCGCTACAGGAACATAAAGTCGCTACAGGATGTCGCTCGGCATAGAAGTCGCTCGGAACAGGAAGTCGCTACAGCAACAGGAAGTCTCTATAGGAACAGGAAGTCGCTCGTACCATGATGAAGGATGTTGGCTCGGCTATGAAACTGATGGGCCCAGACTACTCAGAAAGCCCAAAAACTCGAGATTTACTTATAAATACAGCATGTCAGGGTTCAGAAAAAGGATTTGAATTCTGTTTCCCTTCTTCCTCATTAAGACTACTCTGTTATAATTGTTTTGAAAACTCCGGATTGTAACTGTAATTTATTCTCGTATCAATAAAAAGGAAAATTTTGGAGTGGACGTAGGCCAGAGTCAGCCGAACCACTATAAAATCTGTTGTCCTCTACTGCTTTCTTTTTAATCTATACTGCTCTTCATATATATACTATCCACATATAGTCTATCTGTTATCTATGACTGTTAGTTGGTGCTTTCGTTTACATTTGGGTGTTAGTGACTAATTTTGGCGCTAAAAATAAGCATGGTATGTATCACTACATAAAATATAGACTCAAAAGAGATAGAATAACCCATAAAACGCTAAATGTAGCGAGCCTCATATCATCGGCATTCATAAAACATCAAATATGGTTTAGGAAAAAACCTAAACATGCTATCTTGGCAAACCCAAAACATGCACAAGAGATCCCATCTCAAACACGCCATAAGCAAATATATCTCCAAAGCGGAGAATAAAATCTCAAGTAAACGCCCAAAAGGCAAATCTCATATAATGTTGCGAAAAGGAAAATATCAAATAACGCCAGTATAGGTAATTCAAATCTCAAAAATAGAACTCCAAAGAGTTCAAATCCCCGAAAGGCAATTGCCACAAATATATATCGAATGGTTCAAAGGACCAATTCCAAAAATGGGCGATACACTAAGGAAAATAGTCAAAGAAATCATCCCAAATAAATTTAGCACATGCATGTTGACGAAGCCTTGCCAAGTACTGTTATTTAAAATAGGTACCTCGCCCGAAGGCAAAACATCACAATGACAAATACGTCGGAATGACAAATTCGCCGCAATGGCAAACGCTGCAATGACAAACGTCTTGAAGACAAATATGTCGCAATGGCAAACGCTATAATGGCAGCGACCCGAATGTCCAGTACTCGCACGCCGCAATGGAAATGACATGAAGGTCCAGTACGGACAAGCCGCAATGGCAAATATGTCACCAACTCTCAAATAAGAACCCGAACAGTGTTAACGTTTGTCCCATACCACATGTTCGCACTAAACGGTTTACTAACCGCTAGTAAATTTCATACTCAAAGCGGTAAAAAGTTCACCGCATATCATCGGTAAACTCGACTCGAAGGTCAAAACGATCAAACGGACAAGTTGGAAATTAACCTATAAGATAAACACATGAGTCCCATACCACGCATTTTACCAAACCGTTTAATTCTCCTTCTCATTCGCTCAAAATGTGCAAAAACATGTAATTTATATATAAAATAATTTACTTTGGAAAACAAGCTTTGGAAAAAAATTCGAAATCAGTTTGAAAACTATACAAGAAATTTCCCTTATTATAGAGGATAAATAGATTTTCCACTTGAAAATACTTGAAAATATTTTATAATAATTAATTTGAAATGCCCATTAATTTTAAAAATCATTTCAAAAAGATTCGGAGAAAACAGTGCTCGAAAACGAATGAAAACAAGGAAAATCGCTCAAACTGATATTTGAATGTAAGTTCAAATTAAATTCAAAACAATTTAAATTTTGAATTTTGAAATCTTCAAAATTTGGCTAGTCTATTGATAGACATCATGGACTATAGTCATCATCAAAAACATCATGAATATAGCTGGAAAATGAAGCAAAAGAAAGTTGGAAACATCAAAACCAAAGAGGAGAACAAGGCAAATTTTTTCTTTTGCTAGGTCGACCTCCTTGGTCCCTAGGTTGACTTATGGTCGACCTAAGGAGGCATTAGGTTGACCTGTATGTCGACCCAGGGAGGGTGGCAGTCGACCTAGCATATGAACTTTGTTTTAGTTTGACTTCTGCCTGCGAACTGATTTTCTGAGCAACTTCTAACTTTTCAAACAACAATATTTTTCAAAGAAACTTTACAGGGATGAAGTCCAAAATGAAAACTACCAAATGCAAGAAATTCATAGCATTTCGTTGCCGGAATCACAAGATATAAGGGTTCAAAGATGCAATAGAAACTGAATATAAACAAGCAAAATATTCACTACAGGAAATTGCAAACAAAAGCAAATTTTCTACATATTCAAGCACTGGCACTTCTGTTTTGGCTAGTTTGTGAGTTTATGCAACTTACCTTGTTGATTTGTTGCAAAAACTCATATTATAGCAGGAAATGGAAATTTTGCTTGAGATTACAAGCCTTTAGAATCTATAGAAAGCAAATATAGGACATGCAAATCATATACAGTAAAAATTAGAAAGCTATTTATTGTAAAAGAATTTTGTGATGAAATGTATGGTTTAGAGTTATATAACTTTGATTTATGTCTAGCTTGCAAAAAGACATGAATTTGGTGAGTTCAATTGAAGATTGAGCTTGATTTTATAATTTGAGAAATATTGTTTACTAACTTTTGTTTTCAGGTTGGAGGAAGAAGAAGAGACTGAAAAATGAACGTACAGCTAAACCTTTTTTCTCATTTTCTCAACTAGGTTAAGTGATATTGGGCTAATGGAACCAGAAAATAAAAAGAAAATAAATTGGCTAAGGCTATTAACAACACAAGTAAAGATATGTGCATATATCTCATATACACAATAAAAATTCATTTTCTCTCAAGTTTTACACAAGAAAAATGTGAAAACTTATATACATATAAAATAAAACATTTTCTATCATATTAAAAGATTAATATATATCTTTAAAACATTTTTATTATTAAAATCCTTTATTTAAAAAATACACCATTTACACAAGTAAATAGATAAAACCATGTTTTTTACTTCTAAAATTCCACAACATTTATTTTCTCACTTAGAAAAATATTTCAAACAATTTAAAACATTATTCATAGCCAAAACTTATTTTTAACCCAATTTCCACCTTTTATTTCAATAAACCACCTTTTCAATTACTTACTTATTTTAAAAATTATTAAAAAAAGCAAATGGACAATAATTAAAATAATTACTGTATTTTCTCTAAAATAAAATAAGTTTCCATTATTTAAACCCCATATTCCATTTATTATCACTCCAAATAAAATAGAACAAAGCTTGGAATTTTATTTTCTCATTTTAAGTTCCAAAATTCCTTGTTATTCCAAATAAACAATTTAATTTCTTCAATTTTAATTTAATGTACAATATTAAATTATAAGTATCACTATAATTCAATATCAAAAGGTAATCTCCAAACCAGGGTTGTTGCAACATCTAAATTCTTATTATAAAAATAATTCCATTGAACATTTCATTACTTAAGTTTTACTCATATAATATTCCTTTACATATTCCTACTAACATTTCAACTTTTAACATTTTGGTAAGTTATATATATGTCTTTTAGAATGTAATTGAGTGTTATACAAGTTTATCTTATTCGTTTTAGTTAACAAAATGTTCGATAATTACATTTTCTAAATTTTCATATCTACAAGTTACAAATTTTCAATTTCTCATATATTCCATTAATCACTTAGCATCTAATTACTTATTTTTCTCAATTCAGTAGTTTCCAATTATAAATATAGTCAAGGTTTCATCATTATAATAATTAAAATTTCAAATTTACAAAAACTTAAGAACTAAATACAGGGTTCCTTTTCACATCAATTTAAAATAGTATATATAAATCATAACTTTCATATATCCAAATCATATTCAGAAATTAAAAATTAAGATTTGGTTATAAAAACAAACATGTAGCAAAACCACTACAGCAGTCTTCTCACTATAAAATTCGAAAATGAACGTCGATGATATGCACACTCACCACTGAAATTATTTTCCAACGACAAAAAAGGGGAGTACATTACTTATTTCTTTAGCAAATTTCCTTTAAAATATTCCTTTTAAATTGCATTGAAAATATTTATATCTAAAATACTTCCAAACAATACTAATATCATATTCCAAAATATATTGAAAACCAATTTACCCCGAAAATTAAGTTCTCAAATTCCAATTTATATTTACTTTACTTGTAAATCCTATTTTACATTCAATATTTATAATACTTCTCTACTTAACAAACAACATATCATATACGACTATATCATTTATAAAATTTATTCATTTATGTAAAAAATATAATACTAGGTAAAATTATTTCATTTACCTATATTTCGAAAACAACATTGCGTCGGTCTGCCCTATTAAGTGTTTAGAAATCCCTATCGATGCCATAGCATCATATGAACTGACCAGAATTTATAAATACTAAACGGAACAAATTAGCACAATACAAAACATTTTTATAACACTAACAAGTATGCTCTCTCGTATATATACTCAAACAGACTCATTCTAGGGTATTACTACCCTAACTCTAATGAGTCAAACCCCACAAAGCTAAAGTTATCGCTGAACCAAAGCTCTGATACCACTATGTAACGATCCACCCTTTTGGACAGTTTAAATCGACAATAAATTACACATGTCAGACTCAAAGCATTCAAAGAGAGGATTCTTATGGGGTAAATAAGAAAATAATGAAAACTAAAAAAACGAAACATAGAATCTCACAACGGAATGACAAAATATAATAATCAAATAAACAGTTCGTTAAGCTGTTTTACAAATTACATTTGATTACACTTTTACAACACAAATCGGAGTTACACATACAGCAGGAATAAGTAAATATTGTAGTGGAACAACGTTATGTAGTGAAATAAATATAATAATTAGTAATAATATACTGAATCTTCGTCTTCTTCCTCCAGAAAATAGTCTTCAATACACTAAAAAGCTCAGACCGAACCATGCGTAATGAAAAGACAAAACACTCGAGTCGGAACTAAAAGATCTTATGTAGGTTAAATCAACAATAAATAAACAAGAGTGTAATGGCGTCAGAGATGTTTACGGGGTTTGACATCTTGTATCCAGTGTCTAACATGCATGCAATAACTTAAGAGATGATCGGAATTCCATCTCCTAAGGATCCGTTAAACTATCTACATACATAGTGCAATATGCTATTATAATATGTCTATAGTATAGTAAAGTAAATTATTAAAATAGCGTTAAGGCGTTACCTATATCCCCCATAACACATTTTTATATATTCACGTAGTATATATAGATACTATAAGCTCCTGCTTAAACTGGAGGTTTACTCAGTGAGCACTCCATAGGTATGGTACAAGCCAAACTCGTAATAGGCGCGATAAGTTATGTGACAAGGCCCGTGAAGCGATGCCTAGGATAGGATACTACCATTTTGTGGATCCGGACTGGTGGTGATGCACAACAGCTACTACTGCCCAACTCTAGACACACTCCCACAATCAAAATCGAGGGGTCACCAAATCAATCATAAAGTAATACATATGGTATCGAGGAAATGTGCCCGATAGGGGCAGTGACCCCACTTGGCCTGGCCTGGCACCTGTTTTAGTCTATCAAGCTGACTCGAGGTTGTCAGGGCTACAATAATTCCTCATACAGAATCGTTTACCAAACAATCATACTTCATTCTAGAATCTCCACCATAGTTATTTAAGTGGTTTTCGGTATTGGCAGAGAGTATCACTTTCGAAATCATATCCCATTTCCAAAACCAATTCATAATTGATATCAAAATTTCATATTCTCAAAATCATATCACTTTCGAAATCATAATCGTTTGCGAAATCATATCTCGTTCGGAATCCTATCCATAAAATTGGTTAAACCCCCATTTCAAAAAAATCATGTTTACTGAAATATGTCATTTCACTGGAAAATGTCATTTCAAATCCCAACTTAGGTTATAACGTTATTAAACCATATTTGCTTTTAATTCTAAGGTTTAAATCTAAATAATTCAGCCTTGCACAGTTTGAATTTTTGAAAATAGTTTGGATATAGTTTAAGTAGTTTTAAAATAGTTAAAATAGTCTAAAGTATTTTATAATACTTCGAAATAGTTAAAATCGTTAAATAATTTAAAATAAATTAAAATAGTTTAAAATAGATTTTAATAGTTTAAATAAACTAAAGTATTTTAAATAGATTAGAATAGTTTAAATAGATTAAAATAGTTTAAATTAGCTTTAGATAGTTTTAGAATAATCTAAAATAGTTTATAAATGGTTTTAATAGTTAAAAATAGTTAAAATATTTTAAAATAGTTTTAATTGAAAAAATATTTTTAATAGTTAAATTAATTTTTTATTTATAGTTAAATTAGTTTTAATAGTTACATTAGTTTTAATAGTTAAACTAGTTTAAGGATTTTAAAATAGTAAAATAGTTTAATATAAAGTGGTTTGATTATAGGAAATGGTTTTAAATAGTAAATTGCTGGAAAATCTAAATAAATCTGAAATTTTTAAATAATAGATTTTTAAGCGGTTTAAATTAAAATATTAAATTTGAAAATAATATTAGATCAAACTGTTTCTACCATTTCAGCAATCCAAACCATATCAAGATTTCAAATCAACAAAACTCAATTTTAATCTTTCAGTTCAGACTCTCATTAAAACCATTTAAATCTATATCAATTTCAAATCCATTTTTGAACTGTAAATTCAAACCACTTCAAATTCAGTAGACTTCACAATTTAAATATTCAAACATTTCAATAACTCAATTTTGATAAATTTCATTTTTATTTAAAATTCAACTTTAAAATTTAATTTAAATCCTTTAAACAATTCATTTAAACAATTTTCAATTTCAACACTTTAAAGCTTGGATTTTGAAAATAATTCAGTTCATATAAATATTTTCTTCTTCATAATATCATTTAATTTGATTCAAAAATTTAGGATTTAAAATTATTTAATTTAACCAATCCAGTGTCTGTATATAATTTCCTACCCTATGGTTAAGTGATACAGATATATATCATTTCAACCTGTAATAAATTTAATTTATGGGTATATATCATTTCAACCTGCAATCCCGAGTTCAAAATTTCAAAATTCATAAAACTGTTCGAGTCTAACTTTTCAACTCATAACGATTTTTTCCTAATCTACAGATCGTTCGTTATGTATCATTTCAACCCATAGTGACTTACGAATAGTAAACTAAGGGAACTTGTAGTGTGATAACAATATATAAATATAACATCCAGTCATCCAAGATCAATAATCAAACATTCCTCACAATCATCATTCTAATCAACCAATAAACAACAACAATTAACCGACTATCATTAACAGGTTTCTTATAGGCAATTTAAACTTCAATACTTAATTAAATGACGATTAAATTCAATAAAAATCAGGTTTAACTGGAATGACAAATTAAATATACCAAACAACAATCAATTAATCTCTAATCACATCATAAATCAAATTTTACTAACATAAGATAGTTTAGTAGTCGTGAGTGGGTTAGAACACTCACCTTTGATTTCAAATCGATTAGAAATCCAAATAGAGGTCCAAAATTGAATAGTGCCATAATTTGTCCAAACAGTTTCATAATGTCTAGAATTTCACTACGATCGTAGTGAAGAAAACCACACGTGAATCTGAGCTCGTGTGGAAAAGATATTAAGATTAGAATGACTGAAATATAAATTAAATTAAATTATTTAAAAATGCTTACACGTTACCACTTCTACCGGAAGCCCTACCTCTATCACGATTGTGCTCGAACCTAACACGAGCTTCATCCACCACCTAAAATCGATAGACCTACGCTGCAATACCTCCCATCACCTCGATCGACCAACGCCACCACCTTCACCTCGACGAGCCGACCACCCAGACATCTTGCGCGAACCACCATGCACCCAGACTTAGAGCGCCGCTTCCGCTCTTAAATTGCCAAATTCTAGCGATCGAGACCCCTACAACTCGAGCCTATCATGCCGATATATTCTGCACGTCGCCCTCCATAAGCTGCCACTCCCCGATTGTCCCAAGATTGACGATCCACCGTTGAAATCCCAAACCCTATAATGGACGGCTGAGGTTCATCCTTGATTTCTGGTCAAACGATGCACCTAATTGAAAAATGAATCACTACAGTCGATTATGCACGTCAAGAGATTTCCAAAGATATATAATATGATTAGGGTTGTGAGAGTTTGACAATTGAAATTGATTTTGATTTGAATTTAGGGTTTGCAATTGGAATTTGGTTTCTGTTATTGGAAGAAAGGAACATGCAGATAGAGTTATATGTACAGAATGACGAAATGACTGTTAGGGTTGAGAAACAAGGTATTTATATAAAAAAGACCTGATAAGAAAGAATGAACCTATCGAATTGGTTCGAAACGACAATGTCGACCAGGAAAATCGGTTCCGCTTCCGAAACGAAAGTGGGTCATCCAATATATCAAAACAGATATTTTCGATATTTTTAAATTCAATGGAACAGGTTTTAAGTCCTAATTCCATTGTATGAAGAAGCTGGCTCTTAAATCAGCTTATTTAAAATTGAATTCATTAAATGGATTTCTACGCGTTTCGAGTCTGCACGATCAAACGACAAGTCCGATCGCTACGAAACTCGAAATCTTAGAATAATTCACCGTTATGGATCCAATGAAACTAGTTTCGTCGAAATCCGAGACTGTGAACAAAATGGCTATTTTCACATTTATTAAATAAATTATTATTAAATTAATTTAATCACTTTTTAAATTTAACTTTTATAAATAACATTTTTTATCTTTTTAGATTACCTATTAATTTAAAATCGTTTAGTCAAAACCAATGTTGAATATTGCACTATTTACGGTGTTCAATTTCAATAAAAGTAAATTCATTAATTATAATTTAAGTTCCAATAAATTCATTTATTTTTATTTACATCTTATTATTCAATGAACTATCACCTTATGGATATAATTAACCCTGGTTCGCCATTCATTACATTAATATTCTAAAATTTTCATCTTTTATCATACTAGCTGCACTATTTAGATTAGTTGCAATTGCCTTCCAATTTAATTTCAACAAATTAAATAAATCGGTAATAAATAACAGTTGTTACCTTTTACTTAATTCAATCACATTTATAAGTTTATTATCTACAAACAAATGTTATAACTACATATGCAACACTGATTTTATTCAATTACAATTAATTACATATCATCTCACCATTTAATATAACATTTAATTTATTTTCTTATTTACAATTTCTAACCAATTTAACTCTGCAATTATTTCAATTATTTGAGATTACATTCAAATAGTCATTAATTACCTTAAATTAATATTATCAAATTTCATTCTAATAGTTTTCTTATTAACAAATCATAAATTTTTAATTTCATACAATATTAAATCCTAAAACCTTATTAAATTCAGTATTTTAATTAACGAAAATTATAGGTTGTTACACCGAAATTCTTTGAGATAAGAATTTTACGACCTATTATATCCATATTTCTCCAACGAAGAAAGAAAATCAAGATTTCATCTTGTAGATTTTAAATATGTCCAAAATAATTTTCAAAAAAAAAATCGCGCTTTTGCCGCAAGGTGGCTATAGTTTAAAATTAATATTTTTTTAAATGTTTTAAAAATACAAAATAAATTATAATTTTTTTTATAACATTTTAAAAGTGATTTAAGTGAGAAAAATGGATTTTCAAATGATAAAAAGTCGATTTAATCAATATAGCATTAAAAGCACTTTCCGTAGCACTTTTTCTTCGCACTTTTCAGTCATTTTTGAGATATAGTTTTGATGGCAACCATTCTTTTCCAATTTTTTTGTAAAGGTTCTTAAATGATTAATAAGCATTTTAAAAGGTGATTTGAAGGATTTATGGAATGGTTAAATAAATGAGTAATTATTTTAAATAATGATTTGGAAGTTTTATAAATCATTTCTAAAAATGAAATGAGTAAGCGGAAATGACTAGTACATTTGTTCCGCCTATGAGATCAAAATGGTGAAATAAGGTGTGTAACTAAGGTTAGGAATGGAGTAACGAGTTCCTTGAACTTACCTGCCTCTATTTTCTCTTTTAGACGAGGAGTGGAATAGATAGAAGGGAAAGCCTAGATGCTCTAAAATTTATGTTAAAGTTTTCCAAAATAAAAGGCGAAATAAAATAGAATATTCCAAGTTGAAAAAAGTTTAAATAAATCAATGATTCGATAAATTTCAAAAATAGGCTATAACGATTACATATCCACTAGAAGAATATTTTATAAAGGTTTATATCTATCGAAGATAGTTGATAAAGTAAATGCATAAATCAATCATCAAATCTTCCAATAATCATTTTTTATCGATGATTGCTATGAAGGAACCGAGATTGGATTTTGGTGATTCCTATCCGAAAAACCGAGATCGGATCTGATCTGGAACCTACCCCATGTGTTGGGGCATGCTCTATCAATTGGAGTATGCAGCATGATAAGGGGTTCTCGCTTTCTGTTTGGTGGCGAGCAAGAGACTCTTACACCTGCATGTCCCTAGATGGAAAAGGGTTGGTTGTTAGTCGTGAGGCCGGCCATAAAATCAGATTCGAGGTACCAATGTATGACACGGTGGTACTGCGATGGTTGAAAAGCCTACCACTGGTCGCTGTCGATGGTAGAAAAGCATAGATCATTACATTTGGTATCAGAGCTTAGGTTGGTCGAACACCTAGGCTTTGTTGGGGGTAAGACTCATAAGAGATAGGGTTAGTAATAACCTAGGATGAGTAACTCATTATAGATAGGGTTAGTAACACCCTAGAATGAGTTTGAGAGTATTATTTATGAGCGCGTATTTGTTAGTAACTAATAAATTATTTTGTGTTGATTTATCTATTAAGTGGTTTATGGATCTAGATCGATGCGCCTAATCATCATTTTTGATGAGGGTTCCAATACATTTAAACAATGCGAACCGCAAACTGATTTTGAAAAATTTCTGTAAATTAAATAATTTACCTAAGATTATGTATTAATTAAAAAGAAATAACTTTCGAAAATGGTATGTTTATTAATAGTGTATTAGCTTGTAATTAAGGGAATGATAACTTTTAATTACTGTCATCTGTTGATTTAACAAACATCTTCTGAATTAAATTTCATGATTTGACTATAAGATGTTTGATAATAATACTAGGTTAAGAAAAATAAATTAATATAAGATAAGAAATGAGAATGTCTTTTAAAAAGGAGGTACTTTAAAAAGATAAGATAATTTTATAAAAGGTAGATATGGAAGATATGAAGGTGATTAAGAGAAAGTAACTTAATATAAGATGGATTTATAAAAAAGAATTCTAAACAAAGTAATCTCTAAAGGGTTTTAAAAATAATAATGGTATTATGTCAAATAAAAAGAAATATTTTATGCTAACTAGTTTGAGCGGCTCGAAAATAAACTAAAAATGGCAAGGAATGTGTTCAGATGGTAAACACTTATCTTAGGTATTACTCTTCTTGTTAAAGGGATATGTGATACTATTGGTAGTACCTCCTAGGTATGGTTTTGGAGTTACTCAATTTATATAATAAGTTAAAGAGATAATGTGAATTGTTAATTGATAAATTGATTAGTAATCTTTATAAAAATGTATAAACCAAAGATAAATTGGGAGAGCTAATTGATAAGATAAAGCGGAATTTTCGATGATTTTAGATATTCAGAAATTTCTGACTCATACCTAACGTAGAGCTATGAAATTGATGAATAGTTTTGATTAAAGATTGTGAAATATGTTGAGTAAATGAAAATAGATAAGTATAATTTATAAATATGATTTATGGATAAAAAGGATTTAAAAGCTGAGAATTTGATGTTGTGAATACGGGTAGTTTTAAAATTTGATTTTTCCAAAGCTAGAAAAATAATGGTAGTAGTAAATAAGAAGTAAGTCGTATAACTTATGAAATTAAGATAATAGTAAATTACAATAAAGTTTAAATTGGTTAAACTGACGGATTTGAGCAAAATCAATTTGAAATTTGGGATTTGTATATACTCTTAGGATGTAAAGATATATCATACAAATATAGATTTAAGTCATGAACTTTTTATACAATTAAGTTAAATAATGACTCTTAAAATAGGTAATTATAACCTGGAAAATGTTTTCTATCATAAATTAAGAATTTGGACTTAAAAGTGATTGATTTACATAAGTTATAAGATACAATGAACTTAATTAATAGTTTTACAAAATGATTCATAAATAATATTACTATTAAAGGAATATAATAAGTAAAAATGACCGTGAACAAAAAAACAAAATTTTTGGAATGAAAATTGGTTCCTTTGGAATAGTTTCTGTTAATAAATAATTAAATAGTTTATATAAAGAAACATATTTATAAAATGTTTGAACCTAAGATAAAAGTTTTTATGAAAAGTTTTTGGAAGTTAATAAATACATATGTCATATGTAGATCATTTCACGAATTTGTTCTAAGATGTAACGACCGGGTATTTCGAACCATTCGCATTCGCACATGTCAGACTTGAATTACTCAAAACACAGATTGTTAATTTATATTTGGCAAAACTCAGCATATACAGTAAATAAATCAATCACAGAATCATATACATAGAGTAATACAACAATAAGCAACAGAATAGATAAATAGTAGTTCATGAAGCTACTATAAAATATCAGAGTCTGAAACAAAATACAACAGAATCTTAAATACAAATGAATCTCTAATACATAAGCAACTGAAGAGTTTATACATAAATGACTGGAATAAACTGAAATAACTGAATGCTAGATAAATGGATCTTCAACAAAGCTCCATTCTCCAACGTGAATCTCAAATGTTGTGACACTCAGTCTGACCCTAGCATAAAGCAAAACACAAAACACTCGAGTTATGATTATCATTCTTATAACAGTAAATTCAACTCAAGTGAAATGTCAACTGAAATACAAGTAATTTAAAGGATAGTTGGGATTTCCATCCTCTAAGGATTCATGGAACTATCTATTATATAGTAATATATGCTATTATAATATGTCTATCAGTAAAGTAAAGTATTAAAATAGTGTTAAGGCGTTACCCATATCCCCCTTAACACGTTTTTATATATATTCTCATAGCCTATACAGTACCGTAATTCCTCCATAAACTGGAGGGCTACTAGAGCACTCCATAGGTACGGTACAAACTAAACTCGTAAAAGGCGCGATAGGGCATGTGATAGGCAAGCGAGGCAATGCCATGGTAGATATACTGTTTGCACTCTCGGACTGGTGGTAAAGCAAAGAAGCTACTACCGCCCACCTTGTGGCACACTCGCAAATCAAAGGTGCACCCAATCAAATCACAAAAGCAATAGAATAGTATCGATGAGATGTGTCCGATCAGGGGAATGACCCCACTTAGCCTAGTATAGCTCTTGTTTCAGTCACATCAAGATGACTCACGGGAGTCAGTGTCTCGTAAATACCTCATACAGAATCATCACCAAACAATCCTACTTCGTTCTGGAATCTCCACAATGTAGACAGTTGTTAAAGTGGTTTTTGGTATTGGTAGAGAGTATGAAAATATCCGATTCCAGTCTCTTTAACAACCAAAGGCTTATTTCATACTGTGGTCATTCCATTTCAAATAGTTCATACTTCATATCAAAATATCATTTTCATTTCAAAACCATATCAATTCAATATCATTATTAACATTAAATAATATTCATTTCTAGAATCGTAACACTATAGAAATTATAGCACTTTCGAAATCATAAGACTTTTGAAATCATAACCGTTCCAATTTAAACAGTTTAGATACTGAAAATAGTATATATATTAAAATAGTAATAAATTAAAATAGTTTATATATTAAATAATTTATATATTAAAATAGTTATAAATTAAAAATAGTTTATATATTAAAATAATTTATATATTAAAATAGTAATAAATTAAAAATAGTTTATATATTAAAATAATTTATATATTAAAATATTTATAAATTAAAAATAGTTTATATTTATTTAAAGAGATTATGCTGAAATAATTTCCAAATTGGAATTGTTTCATCCAATTCCACAAATCGATTTCAATCAACTTAAAATCCAAAATTCCATTTAAATCAAACTACATTCAACACTTTCAACTTAAAGGGTTAAAGATTCAGTTCAAATTCTCAATAAACCAATTTAATTTTCATCAACTTCAAATCCAAGTTTGAACTATCATTTCCTGTCCAATAAGATTCAAAGTTAAATACTCAAACATTTTCAATATAAGTTTCATTTAGATTTCACACTTAACTATAATTTTATTTTAATTGGAAAATATTCACTTAATCATTTTAATAACAATTAAATAAAATCTCAATTTATAAATTTAAATCGGTATTAAATATTCAGTCTCAATTTTATATTTAAATTTGAGAATATTCATTTAATCACTTTTATCAAATCAAGTTGTAAATCATATCTTTCAAATCTCAAAATCAATAATTCAAATAAATTCTAATTTAAATTCAGTTATTAACCAATTAAATTTCAAGTCAATTTTACTTTATTTTTCCAACCTCTATTTATTTAAAGTTATTACAAAAATCTATTTAAAATATTAATGCAAATTTTTAAATAAATATTTCAACATATATATGTATACTAATTAAATTAAATTTTATCTGAATAAATTATATCAGATTAAATCTTATTAATAACTCTATTTTAAATCTTATTTTTTTTACATTTAAAAATAATAAAAATTATAAGTAAAATCTTAAAATTTATATTTTGAAAACTAACTTATAAATTTAAAATTTCCAAACATATAATTTAAAAATATAATTTTACAAAATAAAATATCTTTATATTATATTTAAAAATCAATATTTAATAAATTCCTTCCTTTCAAGACTTTGGAAATCATTTCAAAATATAAATCAACGGTGTCCGTATATAATTTTCTATCCTATGTTCAAGTGATACAGATATTTATCATTTCAATCCGCAAATTAAATATTTATGGGTGTACGTCATTTCAACCCGGAATCCCAAAATTTAAAATCAATGAAAATCGCTTGGGTTTATCATTTCAACCCATAATGATTTCCCCTAATCTATAATATCGTTCGGGTATGTACCATTTCAACACATATGGAATTCTAAACTAACAGGGAACTTGCAGAGTGAGAACAAATAACATAACATATCAATAACATGCATATATCATCAGTAACAAATTAAAATATAATATATAAGACAAGTGATGGTGTCATATGTAATAGATGACAGTTATAGATAATGTAATATCATATATAGCAATCGAAATACATAGTTTAAATTTTACAGCATATTTCAATTGTCATTTCAATGTGAATTAAATTATTAAATGTTAGAATGTTAATCGTAAGTGATCGCTTACCTTTCGAGCCTAGAGAGAGAAGGATTAGCATACGGAATAAATCACGAAATAGACAATCGACCAATCCAAACAATAAATCTTAAAGCGAAGTAGCTGAACATGGATTTGATGGGTGAAGCTGATAAATAGGAATCGATAAGAACAAATCAAATCAACTAGAAATATACAGAATATATATATATATATATATTATTTTATTAAAATCAATATTTTAATTTAAGACAAATATTAAAATTAAAAATATATAATTCAAAATCATTATTCCAAAAACACAAATACTGAAAATCAAATATATATATATATATATATATATATATTGAAATTGATACTTATAATCAATATATCTTTTTAATAAAGCAAAGGAAGGATGTAGGTCATGGGATAACATGCGAACTTGATTTTAGAGTCGCTATACATACATACATACATACATACATACATATATATTTATACTCTTATTTTCAAAACACACATTTTATATTAACTATCTAAAGCACGGTGATGGAGCAAAGGAGGAAAGAGAAAGGGTATGAGAAGCAGGCTTTCACCATAGTGAACATACGAAAGCTACATACATACATACATACATACATACATATATATATATATATTTTTTTTTCTATAAACAAAACAAACGAACAGAAATATCTTTACTATTAATAATAAGATTTCGTTGTACATGATTCGCCCATGTCTTTTTGATGTACCAAAAATGCCCTTTTCATTTATAATTTTTTTTCGCTTTTTCATTCTCATTCTCACCGCTTCTTCTCAGTTACATTTTATTCCACTTTCTTGTTAAACCTAATCTCCAAAACACTATTAGTTAATCACCAAATTCATTCGTACTTTAGTGATTTTCTGAGGCAAAATTTCCTGGCCTACATAGTTTCATTATATATTATAATAGAGCTTACTAAATTTGTATTAACACATGGTAGTCCCTGTGTTATCACAATAAGTATAACGACCCGTAATTTTGCTACTTCGAAAATGAGAGATTTCATTTGTTTTTAATTTAAAAAGTTTTAAAACTTAAATAAACAAGTTATATATAATAGATAATAATTGGGAAATTATTTATTCTTATAATTGATAATTTAAAAAGCATAAATTTGGATTTTAGAACAAATCAACAAATGTTAAGTTTTGTTAAAAACAAATAAATGCTTAAGTAAATAGGTTTAAATATTTATTTAAAAAGATAAATATTGTTAAAATTTTTTAATAAAGATAATAAAAGTATATTAACAAATTTAAAGTATGTTAATAATCATTTTACAAAAATAAACAAATTTTGTCGCATTTTGTCAGTTTTACATGCACCGTAAAATTAGAGGTTTTGATATTATTTAAATATGATTTTAAAATATAAATAAACATGATTTAATTTATTTAAAAGAAGTAAAAAGTTCATTTTTAAATTCGGTGTACATAAATAAATAGTTTAACTAAAATATCAAAATGCGACCATAAAACATTTTGCCGAAAAACGAAGTTTTGTCGATTAAAAGTTGTCGCATCTTTATTTTCTTATATAGGAACATATATTCAAATAGTATAAGTATTAATTAATTCACCAATCAAGTTTACTTTTACTAAACAAGGTTAGAAACTTCTAGAAAACAATTAAGAAAAAGTGAGCACAAAAAGACGAAAATGTCATTTCAAAACAAAACGTAAAACATCAAATCAAAGAAACATAATTATTACTTACTTTACTTAATATCAAAGTGAAAATGACATAAAGTAATGATTTGAAATGTGATGTTAAGTGCTGAAAAAAAATAAGATTACTTTATAAGTAATTAAGGGTATTTTGGTCTTTTTATAAAATATTATTTTAATCCAAAACTTTTCTATAAATAAGACCACCGTTCTTCCACTTTCTTTTACACCATTTTCTACCTTCTTATTCTTCCTTGAAGCTCTCTTTAATGGCTTCTTCTTCTCTTCCAAATGCTTGCTAACTTTTTCAGAACCATATCAAATCAAATCCAAACACCACCAAACTTTGCCAAAGACCTTAGAATACCATTTATACATGGTAGGAAAGCGAGGATATAGGTATAGATGAACCTATAAAGAGAAGGAAGCAAGTTGGAAAGCTCCGAAGCAAGAAAAAGAGAAGGAAGTGCCGCCGATTATATTCCAACGAGCTAGAAGCAAATTCAAGGTGCCGTGGAAGCTCTGCCGAATTTTCCGAAGTTGATTAGTTGAAGTTTAAGTGAATTGTTGGATGATACGAATGTTGGTAGGAAGAATTGGTTAAGTTAAAGGTGAGTACTCTTATTTATTAATAAATCCATAAATTATTTTAAGTATAACGATTTGAAAGTTTAAATATGTTGAATGAATGTTTGATAACTTGGTTGCAAATTGGTTGATTATGTGATTGATTATATGGATGATAACTTGTTTGATAAAGATAAGAGAAATGATTAGTAATTAACCACAGTTAATTAAATGAAAATTAAGTCCATATAAATGTGTGTATGGAAATTATTTAGCCTCTTAATGATTTTGAATAAGTTAAAACAGTTTAAATATGGTTTAAAACAAATTTGAAGTGTTTCGGACAAGTTCCGAAGCAATTCACAAAATTGGTCAAAATCGAGCTTGTCACGTAGCGGCAGTTCGTAAATTTTGACCCGTAACTTCAAATTGACGTAGAGAATGATTTATAAGTCGGATTTCTTTGAAATAAAAATTCATTGGTCCACAATGATAATAGTTTTCCAGTAAAGTAAGAAAATCAAGATTTCATCAAGTAGAGTATGAAATATGTCCAACACAATTTTCAAAAAACATCGCGGTTTTGCAGTTCGGAATCCAAAACGAGATTTCTTTATAAATGATATTTTTAAATGTTTCAAAAATGTGAAATAAATTTGATAAATCTATTAAAATGGTTTAAAAGTGAGTTGGAATGGAAAATATGAATTTTCAAATATTTAAATTTTTTTTAATCAAATAAGCTTATAAAGCACTTTCCACAACACTTTTCTGTTGCCGTTACTACGACTTTTTAAAAGAAGATTTAACTTAATAATTATTTCCTAAATCTTTTGTGAATTACTTTAAAGGAATAATTAAGTAATGTAAAGATGATTTAGAAGTTTTAATAAGTGTTTTAATAAATTGTTAAGATGAATTGTTTATACCACTTAAACAAAAACTGAAGAATATTGAATGTAATAACAAACTGAGTATGCGGAAACGACTAGTACATTTGTTCCGCCTGTGACATCTGGGAAGGTAAACAAGGTGTTTAACTATGGTTAGGGATGAAGCAACCAGTGCCTTGAACTTACCTGGCCTATGTTTTCTCTTTTTAGGCGAGGGGCGGAATAGATCAAAAGGAAAGCCCAGATACTCTAATAAGATCATATTTAAGTTTTTCCAAGATAAAAGAAAAGAAACAGATTCTTTGAATGTTATTTAACCACTTAACATCTTTTTATCGATAATTAGCGCGAAGGAATCAGGATCAGATTTGGATGATTTCTATCCAAAAACCCCTTCAAACTAATTTTCGAAATAAAATATATTGAAGACAATGATCGTTACAGACAAAGATATTCATAATGTGGATTACTCGCCATTAGGCCCTGGAGGTGAAACTTGTCATTAGTCCCTAGAGGTGAAACTTGTCATTAGTCCCTGGAGGTGAAACTTGCCATATCTAAGATGGTAGTAGTGCTCTATTATGAAAATCTTCGATTTGCAAGAATATGAATTGAAGTTAAGAAAGAAATCTTTGATTAAGATTTAATAAATGATTTGGGAATATTTTCCTCAGTAAAAGAGAAAAATGATTTGGAATTATTCCAGGATTTAAGAAAGGTTTAAACAAATCAAATGATTTGATAAATGAGGCTTAATGATTCCATATACTCTTGAGATGAAAATGGAATAAATTGAAAAGAATATATCTAAGAAAGATATTTGGTTTAAAATATGAAGTAATTGATTGATGATTCATATCCACATATGAACTTAACATCTTTTTAAAGCGATGATTGGCTTCGAAGGAACAGGTATCGGATTTGTTTGATTCCTATCCAAAAACCACTTCGAGCCAATGTATACGTTCGAAAGTGAAGATATGTTGAAGATGATGATTATTGAAGACCAAGAATCTTTATAGCGTGAAGACTACTTGTTGAACATGCTCCGGTTGGCCCCCATTATAGAGTTATTTATAGCAGTAGTCTCCTCGTTGTGGAGATTTTTTCGGATTGCAAGGGCTTGTCGCCTAGCAATGGCCGAGGAAAGTGCCTTCGGTTTCGTTCAGTCCTAGAAAAAACTTGTATGGATGTTTGTCTGACATTGTATTCTAAATCAGAGTGGTTTCTATACACGTATATCAGTTGGTGGCGGAGAAGGCAACTTCTCTTAGCTTAACACCCTTTCCCGAGACATACGAGCTTAGGAAGTTATACTTTTCTAGAAATCAGTCGTGTGACGTGGAATGGCAGTGTGGCATTCAAAGTGGAACTTGTTATGATTAAAGCATGGTTTTGTATGAAAAGAGTGGCTTTGAAGAAATTGTTCGTAGCCTCGCGAGCCTCACACCCTGGTTATGATGGGATTCTATGTGGTCAGATGTATGCTCGCATTTCGGATAGTAGTGATTTGGGTTATCAGATGTTCTAAGCCCTAGGTACCAGATAAGTCTGGGCCTCAAGGCATTTATTACCCATGTGGATAAAGTGGTTAGCTTGAGAAAAGCAGGGAACTACCAGTTATCAGTTGTAGTGTAGTAAGTATAGTTCCAAGTGACTAGTTTGAGAAAAACGATTAAGGCACCATGGGAACTATGTTTGTTATGCGTGGATCGGAGAAAAGGTCACTAGTTCCATATCATGTTGGAAATCCAATCCCAATTTGAGATTTACGGTTTTGATTGTATTCCCAAAATAGCTGTAATGACATGCAAACATTTCAGCTACCCCCTTTCTGGTATCATATATTCCATTCGGTATATTCCGTTGACCCAGTCCGGATATATTACCTTAGACTTAGTCTAGATATTGATACCTTATTTGAATACATTTATTTGAAAAGTGTATTCAAAAGAATGTCATTAAAAATAATTTCAAGTGTATTTTGGTATGAAGTGTTTTGGTTATCATAAGGTAAAAACCCATCCGTGTTTATGTTTGGGCGTTGTCTTATGAGATACCCTTCTTTTCAAAGGTTTTGATAACATAGTCATTTTAAAGTTCGAGTATCTCACTCTGGTTTATCAAGCCTGATCCGGGTATTTTTATTACTCGGGTCAGATCCAAGTAGTTTCAGGTTGAGTTGAATACGGTTGGAGTTTCCAAAGGAGAGCTGGAGATCTTCATCATCATATGGACATATTTTATTATCCGTTGTACTTAGTGTATTTTGTTTGATGTTTATCAGCAATTGTAAGGACAGATGTTTATAACTGTCCAAGCTGAATTTAGGTTAGACTCTGATATTGTATTTTAAAATTTTCCGCTGTAAAGATTATTATTGTAATAATTTATAATATTCCATTCGTGTGAGATTCTGTTCTGTCTTTATTTTCTTTCTACCCTTAATGATCTGCTTATTCGTGCAGTTTGAGTTCGACATGTGTGGTTTATTGTCGATTCAAACGGTATGGAAAATAGGCCATTACAATAAGCAATTCTATTGTACCCCTAGATTCTATATGAAATTAAAAATAATTTCAAGGTCAATTAGTTATTTATCTATGCTATATATAACATGGGGAATTCCATGTTGTATAGGATTCCCTATGTAACACAGATTTGCGGTTCTGTTTGCAATACATACTTTTCAGTTTAGGGGTAAGGAGATTAAACTATAAGGGAATTCCTTATTTTTTAATTGATTTTTTTCGTAATTAAAATAATTTAATAGTAATGATATTAACAAGGGTTAGTTTGGTGTCAGGGTTAGGAAAACTAATGTTTTATCATTGTTCGTTGATTTTATCCTTGGTTTATATGTCCAAAATAGACACTTAGAACGTATTTTCAAAAGAAGGTTATTTTTTAAAGAAGCCCCATTCTGACTTATTTAAACCTAGCATTGATGTCTTTTATACCTATCATTGATGTTTATTTATCACATGTTTGCAGTTATTCACATATTTTTGTTGTTGAACAGTTCCGGAAGATGCAATAGAAATACATTAGGAACATGCCGTTGATATGATAGGAAGCAACGCAATTAAGATTCCCCATCCTTTAGCAAAGCCAAAAATTGAGTCCCCAAAAAAAAAACCAGTGGATCAGATTCCACTACAGTAACATCATTTTCAGTTGCATTACTCCAGCAATATACAAATAGTTTTATAGAAGAAAATTTGCAAAGCCTTTGCATTCTGTGCTTATAACTTCTATATATTAACTGATGCAATTAAGGATGTTGTTGATCGACCATGACCAGATTTCATTTATGGTTGGCCAAATCGATATTTTAAGTGACATTTCTCCACTAAAACACCACTTGGTAATTATTTCTTTAACATTTTCATTTTAATTTAATTTCTAAGTTACCATTTGAGTCAATTTCAATCGTGACTTTTCTAGATATTTAGTGATAAATAATGATATCCATTTAAGATGATCCAGACGAACTGCAATAATAATGTGTTTCTCATTGATATCTGGAATTTTAGTAAATATGTTTATGATGATATACAAAAACAGGAGTACGCAGAATAGCATGGATATGGAGGTTAGAGTCTGATAGCTCCAACAAGTGCTTTTGAGATAACCTTTCCAAAAATAAATTGGCATGGTAATTGAAATTGAGTAGGTGAGAAAACGTTTCTCATTAATGGAAACGTTGGATTTGTGGAGCTAAGGCTATCGTGCATCATACCTTGGTATGTGTAGTGCCTCATTTTTGAACATATTTACGTTTCTTAGTTTATGAATTGCATGTGAAAATTTTGATTAGTCTCTTTGTGATCATATTTTGTTATATTTATTCCTCTCCTCATAATTCTTGAATCTACAATGTAAAATAAACCTTCAAATTTACAAATTTGTGTGGTGGAAACTTCATCGACTCTTATGCTTGCAAAAAATCCTAAGTTGGATCTCCATAGCAAGTGTCTCTTACTTGGATTAGAGGATGCAAATTCATATAGGTTTTTTCAAATGCTTTAACTATCTAACAATGCTTTAAGCTGATCATTTCTGGAACTATCTTGAGGGTCTGATCAGTATATGTTTTCAAGTATCATAATCATATAAAGTTTCTAAGTTGCTTCACCAGAAAGTATTATGCTTAATGTTTCTTTCCTGAACAAAAACAATCATATGAGGGTTTTTTCAAGTGATGCTTAATGCTTCACTTGAAAGTATTTAGCTAACTAGGTTGATATTTCATAAATTTATTATTATTATCAGTATTAGTAGTATTATTTTAAACTTCGTTAATTTTTATAAAATTACATTCATAATTCATGAACTGATACATACATGAACTGAATCAACTGATATGCATGAACTTCAAAGAACATATGTTTAAAAACTTATTTGAGTGCATGACCACCTCAATGTAGGCATTGGGATGGCGATAGAATTTAGCATCACAGTTCAGCAGTACTCCAAACTTCATAAGTTCTTTCAACTACTTATTCCAGCCTCCATGCAGCAGCACTTCCAACATAATCCAATACTTTTCTTCACCATTTTCTTCACCAATGCTTCACTTTAACTTCATTGTTTGTGTATGGCTTCTGAAAATTTCATTTCAGTTATAAATTGCGTTGCTAAATTTTTTTACTATTGTGATTTTTAATTAAACAGGTTGCTAAGAGGGATGTATTATGCTTGAATCAAAGTGAGAGATAGAGGACAAGAGTGATGGTCTTCTCTGTACCATACTTTTTTGCGGTCTTGATTTTACTTTTTCATGGAATTAGCAAAGATGTAACTATCATTTGATGGTAAAACAAGAAAACTCAATGTAAGAAAGTCTAGATTTGTATTATTTGTGTATGGTTGTTTTAGTTGTGGCCAATTGATTATTTATTATTTTTCTGCACATATATTTGAATAATTGTATATATATATATATATATATATATATATATATATATATATATATATATATATGAAATGACCCGACTTCCTATCTCCAGGAAATCACATCATCTTAAAGAAAGAAAGGGATAGAAGAAGAAAAAAAAGAGAAAGAAGAAACAGAACAACATCAGAGAACTCACGGCGGAATAAATAAAATATAATATATCACATAAAATATTACATAATATCATATTACATCAGAGTACACAACTTATACAACAGATATTTGATAGTTATAAACATCAGTCTAACTAAATAATTCAAGTACAAGATACATATATCAAACAAACACAGTGGAACCATAATATATATCTACACGTGAAAGCCTCCTGCTCCATATCTCCTCCAGAATTCGTCAAGCTAACCTGAAACACTCGACTACTCATACATAATATGAGTACCCAAGAGTTTAATAAAACAGAAAATAAACACTCGGGTCAGACATGAGTCTGGTGTGAGTAAACGGTTTAAAATTGCTTAACTTTAAAAAAGACCTTTGAAAAGAAAAGGTATCACGTAAGACTTTTCAAACATAAACATGGAAAAGTTTTTACCTTACGCTAACCAAAACATTTGATAGGAAATCCAGTGATATTATAATAGTGTCTAGGGTTTTCAAGTAAATAAGAAATAGCCGAGATTGTTGCATTTATTAAATTTCAGCTACTAGCCACAAAAGTGGGTAATACAATCAAAACCGTAGGGTCTCGTAGGAAGAATGGGTTTCCATCAATGGCAGGGCTACCGGGGTACCGCCCGTCACAGCACGTGGCCTAGATCAACGTACCGAGGAGTACACCCGCTCCCCTGTAACACAAGGCCGGAACCATCCCTTACTGGACATTCTCGAACAAGACAACCCCGTAGTTGGCCGCGACCCAACTGCCCACACAGCCGAATAAAAAGGGACTTCTAGACAGGGGAAAATCTTGCTCGCCAGTGGGAGCTACCCACGAAGCCTTGCTGCACCTCCCCTGTTTTAGCCATTCTCGATTGATGAGGTTTGAGGCTGTGATTACCTTTATAGAACACATCTATCTTAGAATGCTCATCGTCTAACTGACAATGTTCTAAAAGCATTCGATCCATACAAGTTCGTTCTGGGTTTGAAC
This sequence comes from Allium cepa, assembly GCA_030765085.1. Taxonomy (NCBI): domain Eukaryota; kingdom Viridiplantae; phylum Streptophyta; class Magnoliopsida; order Asparagales; family Amaryllidaceae; genus Allium; species Allium cepa. Next base: position 827,921,795 of record CM060941.1, on the reverse strand, counting down.
GAAACCGAAGGCACTATCTCGTTGCACTCATTTTACCCTCAGAGTCAACGACCATAGCCCTTGCACTCTAAATCACCATCTCGAATCTATAAGCACTATTCCGTCAACTCATTACGAAATCACCCATAGAGTTATACTGACGTATAGTTCATACACCTCGAGTCTTCACTTGCTCCACTTGGACACAACCTAACGTTTAATTGGAATCGATGTGGTTTTCGGATTCTAAATATGGAAACCCGATCCTGGTCTCATCGAAACCAAACGCCATTTTAATGTCCAAGTTATACTTAAGGGTTTTAAACAATTTAAACTCATATTCAGGATGATATATAAACAGATAGATGAATCACATTATCACAATAGATAATTCATATCAAACATTCATCTCACAAAGCAACATATCACATAACAGAGATATTCAAATCATCCAGTATCAACCAATCACACAATATCAATCACCCAATATCGATCATCCAATATCAATCAACCAATATTAATCAATCATCCAAAGCAGAATTGATTAACTCTTAATCAATTTGATTACCTAAAATCCTCCTTCATTTATTTATTCCAAATAAATTAATCATCTTTAATGATCTTCCCAAATTAATCTTCCTTGATTAATTATACTTTAATTACATTCAAGTATTTATCCTTAACCATATTCAGTAATTAACCTTTAATTACTATCATTAGTTACAATAATTAATGATCATTCATTTACTTCCATTAATTAACTATAATTAATTGCATTAAACCTCAACTAATTACAATTAATTAATCACACTTAAATTAATTACTTATACTAATCAACTTTGATTAATATCATTAATTACATTAATTAATGATCCCCGTTAATTAATAATTCTCTTTAATTAAATAATTAACTTGCAATTGATCCACTCATTAATCATAATCAGTAATTAAAAATTTGTAATTACTTATCTTAATTAATTAAATTCTTATTTAACTAAGTTAACCCTTGATTAATTAATCTAATTAATTAATCTTTAATTACTTTATTAAGAAATTATTAAACAATTAAATTAATAAATAAATCCTTAATTAATTACTTAATTAATTACACTTTTTAATTAATTATGCTTAGTAATTAATCTTAAGTTAATCACATTTATAAATTAATTAATCACATTAATTAATTAACTAAAATAATTAAGTAATTAACCCTTAATTACTTAACAAGTAATTATTTCTAATTACTTCACTAATAACTCTTAATTATTCTCTTAATTAATTACTTAACAAATAATTAATTCAATCATTAAATAATTCTTAATTCATTAATTAATTAATCACTCTATAATTAATTAACTTCAAAAGAATTATATTAATCAATCATTAGATTAATATCATCTAGTGATTATCCATTAATCACTTCAACTAATTACTCCAATGAGTAATTTCCATCAATTACTTCCGTAAGCAATTAACTTTCTTAATTACATTCAATTATTAACCATTAATTACTTCATTAAGTAATTATACTTAATTAATCCATAATTAAGTGATTATTAAAATTAATAAACAATTAGCTAATTATTTAAAATTAGTTAAATAATTAATTAACTAATCTTCTTATAATTAAAGAAAATCTTTAATTAATTAAGAAAATCATTAATCTTAACCAAACTTAACTTATTAACAAATCATATTAAATAAGTATTCTTAAGTTAATTATCCAATAATTTAACCTTATTTATTTTCATAAATAAATTATTTGAATAATTTAAATCTGATTAATTCAAAGACAAATTATTAAACTTGGTTTACAAAATCATAATAATAACCTTACTTGGAGATAAAGCATTTATAAATCATTTACAAATTTAAAACACTTTAAATTATCAAGTTTATACTAATTTATTTTCAAAATAAATTGAAAATTTTGTTATTAAAACATTACTTCAAACTTTAACTTAAAACTTTGATTTAATAATTAAATTCAAATTTCTCTTTTAAATTGAACTTCAAAATTTAATTAGATAATTATTTTCAAAACAATCATCTTAAAACATTTTAATTTCTTTTGAAAATAAATTCAATTATCACTTTTAAATGCTTGATTTACTTTTACATCAAAGAACAAGTTTAACTTTTATAAATTTATTTTCTTTTATAAATTTATTTTACAACTTAAACTTGATTTTTATTTATTTTAAACAACAAGTATTAACTTAGTATTTTGTTTCTTTTCTATAAAACTTGTTACAAATTGAAATGCTTACCTATAATTATACAAACTCAAGTTTCATTGCAACCTAATATTTACACAGTACAAGCCAGATAACAACATCCCAAATCTCGAGTCTGAACCCCAAAGTACTCGAGCAAGCACCGAAGCACAACCAACCTCCTTCAACTTCGAGTTACCCCCGGTTACAGTGCGCGAACCCACCCGAGTTCAATTCGTCTTCTCCAAAACACAGAACTCCACCTGCTCCCATCGTGCACGGTGCACATGCACAACTGTGCCGACCAACGACGATCACCGCCGAAGACCTCCTCAAGTCCACGGCAACATCACCGACCCTCTTGATCTTTCTGATCGAAGAAACTTTCACCAAATCAAAATTTGGTCACCTCAACCCAACAGCAACCAAAGAACGATCGGAAAAACCCCTCCAGCCGCCACAATCGATCAACGACTCGCATGCCCATCATCCAGAAACTACGCCACTACCAGGCTATGTTTCCCTCCATTGCGATTGAACTCGAACCATCTCCCACGTCGCCATTGCCAAAACAGTCAAGCCGAAACCCAAACTAGTATAAACCCTAAATTGGTCGAATCCCATCACCACGATCATTGGAAAAATCCAAGTACAATTTTCCCCACATCCTCAACATCAAAACTTGCTTCGACCAAAAATCCAGCATCAATCAACACGCCAATCAATGGCATTCTCCAAAACCCCCAAAAACACACAAACCCAAAATTCACCTTAAATACACAATTAAAAATTATGATACAAGCTCTAAAAATCATAACTTTCCAATTGCAATTCAATTATACATTCAAAACTAGAATTTGAAATCATAAATTTTTGCCCAAATTTTGATTTTCACTATAATTTTTAAAAATATGAATAACTCATTCATTTAAAATCCTATAACTGTTTTTAGATGATAAATTATGTGATTACAAACAACTTTCATCTACAAATCACAATCCAGTTTGTGTTAAAAATCTAGTTATTTGAGATTATTGAAGGATTTGAACTGTTTTTAATAAACACTGTAACCATTCTAATTTTTTTACAGGCAATTCAATATATATTTTTTTTTAAAAAAACATACATGCAGGTAAACAAATATGCATCATCAAAATCAATTTCATTTGCATGCAACATTCAATCAAAGATTTTATCAAAACTGTTTTTAAAATAGGATTTACTCACGTTTTATTTGCAGAGCAGTTTTTCTATTTCCAGGCTCTTGAAATTAAATCGGGAAAGAATGCTTTTAATTGTTGTTGTAAAAATCCATCCGCATGCTTTAAAATTGAAATTGAACTACAGATGACTTGAAGTCGTAGGTTGATCTCATTTGGAAATGCAGGTTTTGATTGCAGTTTTCCTTGGTGTTGCAAGCTTGAGGTTTTGCTTTTGGATTTTATTTTCAGATTTGAAGAAAATAATTTCCATTTTGCCATTAATTTGAAAAAGTTGAAGAAAGGAAAAACAAGCTTCTTTATGTTTAAATTTCTCAAATAAAAGTAAAAGAAGTTAATTTTCAAAATAAAGACACTTGTTATCACAACTTGAACAAATGTCAAATGCAAAGCCCCTTTATCTTACAAGTGTTATTAAGGGGTTTAACATATTTACACATGTTTATTAGTATTTTAATTAAAATTTTACTTTTGTTTAAATGTAAATATAAACTTACTTTCTCAAGTTACTAAATGAATAAATGTTTACATAAGTATTTATTAATTTTTTTTTAAAAGAAATTATTCTGAAACCAATAAATACAAATATGAATATACATCTTATACATGTTATTTAAAATCTAGAACTTTATTTTTATACACTTATAACCATTTTAAATTGAAGCATTTAAAAAGAAAGCAAAACAAACTTTGGTTAAATCCCTTTTTAAACTATCTTATTTAAAAATAAATAACAATATTATATTTTAAAACAAACAATTATCTTATAATTGAAAACAATTTGACAAATCTAAATTAACTTTTGAAAATATAAATAAAAACAAAGCTTAAAATTATAATTTCATACATATAAAAATTGTCCATAGATTAAATTAAATTTAAAACAATATCAAATTGTAACATATACAAACATATATATTACAATTTAAAAATTCATCTTTTATTTAAAACACAAGGTCTTCTATTCACAATATATATCAGATATATATTATAAATAGAATAAAATTTCATTAGCTTTGAAAAATAAATCTTATCAATATTTTAAATTGTCAGAAAGATATTGATCACAATTATACGATTAAATATTTATTAACCATAAAAAGAATAAATTTATCAGTTTAAATTAAAATTATAAAGAAAATTATCAAACAAGTTAAATTATTAATACAGATTATTAAATTTATATTGCCCAAAATTCCGGGTCGTTACAATCTCCCCCCATAAAAGAATTTCGTCCCTGAAATTTAAAAGCAAAGATAATTTAATAACCCAGTACAGATTTCAATTTCAAACAGCAAAGCATTCCTAACAACCAGTTACTAACAACCAAAGCAATCAATCAACCTAGCTAATTATTCTGACACAAATCAGAATAAATCTCTAATACTATCTCGAGTTTTCCAAGTAAAAATTACCGGGAGACTCGCTCTACAGAAGCTAACAAACTACACCACTAAAATCCAAAGCTCCTCTCATCTCCAGATCCATCAATCTGAATAGAACATCAGACTATACTCAAGTCCAGCTCAACTTCCAAATCTAACTAAATCACAGATTCGACAACCAATCGATGAATCATACACGTATTCCCTCAGAGATACGTGAAATACAATGAATTCCAGCTATCCAAACTGGCAATTTAATCTTATCCTATCAAAACACAGATAAGAAATCTTCAAATGCCATAGCACTAACCATCCAATCTTATCCAATTACTGCTCTCTTAACTAGAGAAAATCTTAACAAAAATGAAGTCTCCAACTTCGAATTCCAAACCCCTTATCTCATATCTGCATAACTCAACAGACAATCCTGGACTGCCAATCTTCTTCCTGATCAGCTCAACCTATGCTGATGCTTGCAGAAACAGCTATACCAAAGCAAACCAGTTTCTGGATCCTATCCAACAGAAAAATCTTCCAAAATCCGTCGAAATCCAGAACACAAATTCTACTTCCCAAGAAATAGCAAACTGAACTTACTTTCTTCCTTGCACAGTTGTTACCTTGCTTCCGTTGCAGCACTCTGATTCTGAAATAGATAAGAATACTGTTGATGAACACGAATACAAACTTTCCAATATCAGAGAAACTTTGTTCATCAAATCCATGAAATTTGAGTGACTCATCTGACTCGGTCACGCAACCTTACAGCAGAATCTAACTCAAAAACTAGAGCTAACTAAATCCAAATTCCAAAAATTCTGAGCTACTACCCCAACTCTACTCCAGGCTAACTGTCAGAATCGCTTCTGGAACCAAAAAAATATGGAACTCAATTCCAGATGCAGACAAACTTCTGACTACCTCAGTGGCTCCTACTTCCACATGAGAATCCTCAGTCTCAAACAAAAGAATGCTCAAGAAAAATTCCCAAATTAATCGCAAGTCACTTTTGCGATCCAACCTAGTTTGGATTCTAAGGAAACTGTACTCTCTTTACCAATTAGAACAGCCTTAAGCTTTTCCAAACAAGGTTAACTCTTCAAGAAAACATCTCCAACTGCTCGGACTGCCGATAGAAGAACCACCAAGATTCCTGGACCATCGGAGAAATGGCCACACTACTGCTTCCAAACTCTACTTAATGATACTGCGAAGCTAAAAGACCTTCTCGACAGCACGCCGAACACTTCGAGTTGCACTGCTACCACAGCTGACCAAAAACTTCTAATCCAAGGGCTCTTCGGAAAACAAAACCAAAACCATCTACAACCACACAACAGACCTTCGAGATGGCAGACAACCTCTCAAGAAATTCAAGCTGCAAACCCAGCATCAACATCTCGCTTTTCTTAGGGAATGACAAATGAGACCATGCCAAAGTAGAATAACTCATAGACTTTAGTCTCATATTCCAAAACAGCCAACCTCCATGCTACAGATCCAGACAACTTCTACACAGACGAGTCTTCCCTGCAACAGGTAAGACTGCTCCTTAACTACTTCTAAAACTGCTTCAAAAGAAAACATCTTCTGGAATATCCATGGATACTGCATCTCATCACGCAGTTATCTAAATACCACCACTTACTTCTGCACTTCCGACAAATCTAAACTCAAGAAAAATTCGCTCACCCGAGCGAAATCCAAACTTACACTTCAAAGATAAACTCCGAATTTTCAAAAGATTTCCTTCGGATATCAAAGAAATCCTTACTCCAAACTACAAATCTTACTCGAGATGGTATTAGGTCAGCAGTCTCGACAAATATACATCCAACCTCAAACATATGGACCTCTTCCATCAACGGTAGTCGTGTTACACACACACACACCACTACTCCATCTACCTCTAAAACTTATGTTGGAAACTCCAAACAGATAACCCAACAGATCAGGTAGATATATATATATATAGTTATGTATAAAAATACAAGTACGCTCTCTCAAGAAAGACACCACTCCAGAGCCTAGGTATTCACTCAACCTAATGCTCTGATACCAGCTGAAACGACCCGACTTCCTATCTCCAAGATATCGCATCATCTTGAAGAAAGAAAGGGATAAAGAAGAAGAGAAAGAGAAAGAAAAAACAGAACAATATCAGAGAACTCACAACGGAACAAATAAAATATAATATATCACATAAAATATTACATAACATCATATTACATAACATCATATTACATCAGAGTACACAACTTATACAATAGATATTTGACAGTTATAAACATCAGTCTAACTATACAACTCAAGTATAAGATACATATATCAAAATAACACAGCGGAACCATAATATATATCTACACATGAAAGCCTCCGGCTCCATATCTCCTCCAGAATTCGTCAAGCTAACCTGAAACACTCGACTACTCATACATAATATGAGTACCCAAGAGTTTAATAAAACAAAAAATAAACACTCGGGTCAGACAGGAGTCTGGTGTGAGTAAACGGTTTAAAATTGCTTAACTTTAGAAAAACCTTTGAAAAGAAAAGGTATCACGTAAGACTTCCCGCACATAAACATGGAAAAGTTTTTACCTTACGCTAACCATGATAGGAAATCCAGTGATATTATAATACTATCTAGGGTTTTCAAGTAAATAAGAAATAGCCAAAATTGTTACATTTATTAAATTCCAGCTACTAACCACAAAAGTGGGTAATACAATCAAAACCGTAGGGTCTCGTAGGAAGAATGGGTTTCCATCAATGGCCTAGATCAACGAACCGAGGAGTACGCCCGCTCCTCTGCAACACAAGGCCGGAAACATCCCTTACTGGACAATCCGAACAAGACAACCCCGCAGTTGGCCGCGACCCTACTGCCCACACAGCCGAATAAAAAGGGAATTCTAGACAGGGGAAAATCTTGCTCTCCAGTGGGAGCTACCCACGAAGCCTTGCTGCACCTCCCCGGTTTTAGCCATTCCCGGTTGATGAGGGTGGAGGCTGCGATTACCTTTATAGAACACATCTATCTTAGAATGCTCATCATCCACCTGACGATGTTCTGAAAGCATTCGATCCATACAAGTTCGTTCCGGATTCGAACGAAACCGAAGGCACTATCTCGTTGCACTCATTTTGGAATCACCCTCAGAGTCAACGACCATAGCCCTTGCACTCTAAATCACCATCTCGAATCTATAAGCACTATTCCGTCAACTCATTACGGAATCACCCACAGAATTATACTGACGTATAGTTCTTACACCTCGAGTCTTCACTTGCTCCATTTGGATTCACGACCTAACGTTTAATTGGAATCGATGTGGTTTCTGGATTCCAAATATGGAAACCTGATCACGATCTCACCGAAACCAAATGCCATTTTAATGTCCAAGTTATACTTAAGGGTTTTAAACAATTTAAACTCATATTCAGGATGATATATAAACAGATAGATGAATCACATTATCACAATAGATAATTCATATCAAAAATTCATCTCACAAAGCAACGTATCACAAACAGAGATATTCAAATCATCCAATATCAACCAATCACACAATATCAATCACCCAATATTGATTATCCAATATCAATCAACCAATATTAATCAATCATCCAAAGCAAAATTGATTAACTCTTAATCAATTTGATTACCTAAAATCCTTCTTCATTTATTTATTCCAAATAAATTAATCATCTCTAATGATCTTCCCAAATTAATCTTCCTTGATTAATTATACTTTAATTACATTCAAGTAATTATCCTTAACCATATTTAGTAATTAACCTTTAATTACTATCATTACTTACAATAATTAATGATCATTCATTTACTTCCATTAATTAACTATAATTAATTGCAATAAACCTCAATTAATTACAATTAATTAATCACACTTAAATTAATTACTTATACTAATCAACTTTGATTAATATCATTAATTACATTAATTACTGATCCCCATTAATTAATAATTCTCTTTAATTAAATAATTAACTTGTAATTGATCCACTCATTAATCATAATCAGTAATTAAAAATTTGTAATTACTTATCTTAATTAATTAAATTCTTATTTAATTAAGTTAACCCTTGATTAGTTAATCTAATTAGCTAATCTTTAATTACTTTATTAAGCAATTATTAAACAATTAAATTAATAAATAAATCCTTAATTACTTACTTAATTAATTAATTACACTTTTTAATTAATTATACTTAGTAATTAATCTTAAGTTAATCACATTTATAAATTAATTAATCACATTAATTAATTAACTAAAATAATTAAGTAATTAACCCTTATTACTTAACAAGTAATTATTTCTAATTACTTCATTAATAACTCTTAATTATTCTCTTAATTAATTACTTAACAAATAATTAATTCCATCATTAAATAATTCCTAATTCATTAATTAATTAATTACTCCATAATTAATTAACTTCAAAACAATTATATTAATCAATTCTTAGATTAATATCATCTAGTGATTATCCATTAATCACTTCAACTAATTACTCCTATGAGTAATTTCCATCAATTACTTCCATAAGTAATTAACTTTCTTAATTACATTCAATTATTAACCATTAATTACTTCATTAAGTAATTGTACTTAATTAATCCATAATTAAGTGATTATTAAAATTAATAAACAATTAACTAATTATTTAAAATTAATTAAATAATTAATTAACTAATCTTCTTATAATTAAAGAAAATCTTTAATTAATTAAGAAAATCATTAATCTTAATCAAACTTAACTTATTAACAAATCATATTAAATAAGTATTCTTAAGTTAATTATCCAAAAATTTAACCTTATTTATTTTCATAAATAAATTATTTGAATAATTTAAATCTTATTAATTCAAAGACAAATTATTAAACTTGGTTTACAAAATCATAATAATAACCTTACTTGGAGATAAAGCATTTATAAATCATTTACAAATTTAAAACACTTTAAATTGTCAAGTTTATACTAATTTATTTTCAATATAAATTGAAAATTTTGTTATTAAAACATTACTTCAAACTTTAACTTAAAACTTTGATTTAATAATTAAATTCAAATTTCTCTTTTAAATTGAACTTCAAAATTTAATTAGATAATTATTTTTAAAACAATCATCTTAAAACATTTTAATTTCTTTTGAAAATAAATTCAATTATCACTTTTAAATGTTTGATTTACTTTTACATCAAAGAACAAGTTTAACTTTTATACATTTATTTTCTTTTATAAACTTATTTTACAACTTAAACTTGATTTTTATTTATTTTAAACAACGAGTATTAACTTAGTATTTTTGTTTCTTTTCTATAAAACTTGTTACAAATTGAAATGCTTACCTATAATTATACAAACTCAAGTTTCATTGCAACCTAATATTTACACAGTACGAACCAGATAACAACATCCCAAATCTCGAGTCTGAACCCCAAAGTACTCGAGCAAGCCCCGAAGCACAACCAGCATCCTTCAACTTCGAGTTACCCCCGGTTACAACGCGAGAACCCACCCGAGTTCAATTTGTCTTCTCCAAAACACAGAACTCCACCTGCTCCCATCGTGCACGGTGCACATGCACAACTGTGTCGACCAACGACGATCACCGCCTAAGACCTCCTCAAGTCCACGGCAACATCACCGACCCTCTTGATCTTTCTGATCGAAGAAACTTCCACCAAATCAAAATTTGGTCGCCTTAACCCAACAGCAACCACAGAACGATCGGAAAAACCCCCTCCAGCCACCACAATCGATCAGCGACTCGCATACCCATCATCTAGAAACTACGTCACTACCACCGGCTACGTTTCCCCCCATCGCGATTGAACTCGAACCATTTCCCACGTCGCCATTGCCAAAACAGTCAAGCCAAAACCCAAACTAGTATAAACCCTAAATTGGTCGAATCCCAACACCGCGATCGTTGGAAAAATCCAAGTACAATTTTCCCCACATCCTCAACATCAAAACTTGCTTCGACCAAAGATCTAGCACCAATCAACACGCCAATCAATGGCAATCTCCAAAACCCCCACAAACACACAAACCCAAAATTCACCTTAAATACACAATTAAAAATTATGATACAAGCTCTAAAAATCATAACTTTCCAATTGCAATTCAATTATACATTCAAAACTAGAATTTGAAATCATTAATTTTTGCCCAAATTTTGATTTTCACTGTAATTTTGAAAAATATGAATAACTCATTCATTTAAAACCCTATAACTATTTTTAGATGACAAATTATGTGATTACAAACAACTTTTATCTACAAATCACAATCCAGTTTGTGTTAAAAATCAAGTTATTTGAGATTATTGAAGGATTCAAACTGTTTTTAATAAGCACTGTAATCATTCTAATTTTTTTACAGGCAATTCAATATATTTTTAAAAAAAAAACATACATGCAGGTAAACAAATATACATCATCAAAATCAATTTCATTTGCATGCAACATTCAATCAAAGATTTTATCAAAACTGTTTTTCAAATAGGATTTACTCACATTTTATTTGCAGAGCAGTTTTTCTATTTCCAGGCTCTTGAAATTAAATCAGGAAAGAATGCTTTTAATTGCTGTTGTAAAAATCCATCTGCATGCTTTAAAATTGAAATTGAACTACAGATGACTTGAAGTTGCAGGTTGATCTCATTTTGAAATGCAGGTTTTGATTGCAGTTTTCCTTGATGTTGCAAGTTTGAGGTTTTGCTTTTGGATTTTATTTTCAGATTTGAAGAAAATAATTTATGTTTGGCCATTAATTTGAAAAAGTTGAAGAAAGGAAAAACAAGTTTCTTTATGTTTAAATTTCTCAAATAAAAGTAAAAGAAGTTAATTTTCAAAATAAAGACACCTGTTATCACAACTTGAACAAATGTCAAATGCAAAGCCCCTTTATCTTACAAGTGTTATTAAGGGGTTTAACATGTTTACACATGTTTATTAGTATTTTAATTAAATTTTTACTTTAGTTTAAATGTAAATATAAACTTACTTTCTTTAGTTACTAAATGGATAAATGTTTACATAAGTATTTATAAATTTAGTTTTAAAAGAAATTATTCTAAAACTAATAAATACAAATATAAATATACATTTTATACATGTTATTTAAAATCTAGAACTTTTATTTTTATACACTTATAACCATTTTAAATTGAAGCATTTAGAAAAAAAGAAAAACAAACTTTGGTTAAATCCCTTTTTAAACTATCTTATTTAAAAATAAATAACAATCTTATATTTTAAAACAAACAATTATCTTATAATTGAAAATAATTTGACAAATCTAAATTAACTTTTGAAAATATAAATAAAAACAAAGCTTAAAATTATAATTTCATACATATACAAATTATCCATAGATTAAATTAAATTTAAAACAATATCAAATTATAACGTATACAAACATACATATTACAATTTAAAAATTCATCTTTTATTTAAAACACAAGATCTTCTATTCAGAATATATATCAGATATATATATTATAAATATAATAAAATTTCATTAGCTTTGAATAATAAATCTTACCAATATTTTAAATTGTCAGAAAGATATTGATCACAATTATCAGATTAAATATTTATTAACCATAAAAAGAATAAATTTATCAGTTTAAATTAAAATTATATAGAAAATTATCAAACCAGTTAAATTATTAATACAGATTATTAAATTTATATTGCCCAAAATTCCGGGTTGTTACAATATATATGTGTGTGTGTGTGTGTGTGTGTGTGTGTGTGTGTGTTGTTTACACATGAATATCGAAATCCGAGGACAAATTGAAATTCATTGTTTGTGTCACCATCTCAATTTGGATAGTAACCACCCAGGTTTATTTTCTGGCTAAACCATCCGAGGACAAATTGAAATTCATTATTTCTGGCTAAACCATCAGAGGAAAAATTAAATAGCTTTGAAAACATTTATATTATATTTAATTAAATTTCCAAATTACTAAAAATATTAGAATTAGAAATTTTGCTTTATTAGTTAAATTTAAAACAAAGCTTATCTATTTACGATATATAAAAATAAATATATTCAATATAAATAGAAAACAATTTAATTAGCTTTTTTAAAAATAAAATTCACCAATTAAATATTTATTAAAGGAAGATTATTTAAATCAATTTAAATTTTTATTACAGATTATTAAATTGATATTGCCCAAAATTCCGGGTCATCACATTCCTCCCCCTTAAAAGAATTTCGTCACCGAAATTTAAAAGCAAAAGTAATTTAATAATCTCATTAAAGATTTTAATTTTAAATCACAAGCATATATCATCAACCATATGCTAGCAACCATAACAACCAATTTATTTAGACAAACAAATTTAACTATCCAGACAAAATTCTGAATAGAACTTCCTAGTGTTTCCCAAGTATATACACCAGGATACTCGCTTTACAGAATCCAAACAATCCATACTGCTAATCAATAGAGCTCCTACTCTTCTAGATCTACAAAACTGAACATGATATCAGACCACACTTAAGTCTGACTCAACAACCAAATCTCCCAAACTGCTGGTTCCACAACCAGAGATAGATCATACACGTATTCCCTCAGAGATACGTGAAACTCACTGAATTCCAATCTTCCAAACTAGCAATTCAATCCCAGTAGACCAAAGCACTTATCCTTAAACAGAACACAGACGAGATCCAAAACTTCGGAGCTAACTTCCCAGTCTTGCCAACTCTTATAGCTCCTTCGATCGGAGAAAACTTACCCAAAATCAAATCTCCGACTCAGAATTCCAAATCCCTCCGTCTCTTATCCACAAATTCAAACGATCCTAGGCTTCCTACATCCTTCCTGATCAGCTTAACCTTCGTTGATGCCTCTAGAAACAAACTAGATCAAAAACAACCCAACAAAATGATCCTCTCAAGATCTACCAAAATCAAGAACAAACTCTACTCCTCAAATATCAGAAGACTTAACTTACTTCCCCTATCTGGAAAAGACAAAACAAAAGCACTCCCAAACTGCTTCCACTGCACAATTCTGATCTGGAGTAGATAAAAATGCAGATGATGAACACGAGCACAAACTAGACAACACATTCCAGAAATATGATTCAACGGTCCATAAAAGAAAACTCAGAAGTTCTACCAAAAATCTGAGCTGCTTCACCAAACCGTCTCTCTAGAAACCATCCTTCTACTAAGCTAAACCATTGGTCCTGGAATCCTAGTTGATAAGAAAACTAAATCTCTAGGTGCTAAGGCAACCCTCGACTTCCCTGAAGGAATGTGGAAAATCTCTGATAACCCAAGAGAACACTCAACTATCGCAAGTCACTTTTGCGATCAACCCAGCCTAATTCCAAAGAAACTGCTCTCTCTTTACCAATCAAGAACAACTTATGCTTATCTAGTCAATCCATCGAAGAAATGGATCCACTCTCCAGCTTTTGAATTCCACCTCTAGAAAACTGCTAAGCCAGAAGACATCCTTGCCGACACACAGAACACTTTGAGGTGCACTACTGACACAGATGCCAAAGACTTCCTTAACCAGAAGCTCCTCGAGAAATTCGGGTCTCAAAGCCAAACACAAACCCCCTGCTGAACACAGCCACATTACTGAAGCAGACACACTTCCTTACTCTTGTTCCAAAGAAACATCTTCGGACACATCCATAATCACTACGTCTCATCACGCAGCTATTACTTCCTGAGGTTACCAAGATACCATTACTCGCTTCTGCTCAGCCGACAGATCCAAATTCTCACTTATCCAACTTCCAAGATGGACTCCGAACCTCTAAAAAGGTTTCCTTTAGAGATTGGTGAAATCCATACACCACTACAAAGCTCACTCGATATGGTATTAGGTCTACAGTCTCGACAGATACTTCCAACCTCAACACTCGGACTCCATCTATTGGTAGTCGTGTTTCACACACCACTACCTTTTCTACCTTTATAACTTATATTGGAAAACCCGAACAGTAAATCCAATCAAATAGGTAGAAATAATATATTTAAATATAAAAATACAAGTACGCTCTCTCAAGAAAGAAACTACTCCAAAGCCTAGGTATTCACTCAACCTAGTGCTCTGATACCACTGTAACGACCCGCCATTCATTCTACAGAAAGATGCATCATTAATAAGAAAGAAATGGATAGAAAAGAGAAAAGATGGAGAAGAAAGAAAGAAACAACATCAGAATCTAAACAACGGAACGAATAAATTATATTAATCACATAAGTATTACATAGTATACAACATCAATTAGAGTTACGCAGCTTATACATCATATACCAGACAATTATAAACACTTGTCTAGTTATTACAACTCAAATACAATATTAACAATCGACTCAGAGATCACACAGCGGTACACTATACATCTCTACAACGCTGAAGCCTCCTGCTCCATTGCTCCTTCAGAATCCATCAAAGCTAACCTAAATCCCTTGGCTACTTGTAAAAATTTGAGTACCCAAGAGTTTAAGAAAACAGAAGATGAACTCGGGGTCAGACATGGGTCTGGTGTGAGTAACAAGTTGAAGTTGCTTAACTTTGAAAAGCCTTTGAAAACAAAAGGTATCACATAAGACTTCCAACACATAAACATGGGTAAGTTTTTACCTTACGCTAACCAAAAAAATTTGATAGGAAATCCAGTGATATTATAATAGGGTATAGGGTTTTCAAGTAAAATAAAAAATAGCTAGAATGCTTACATCTCACGTTCCAACATAGTTGGGAACAACTAAAACGTACGGCACTTATTGGAGTTTGGATTCCATATAATGGCATGGCTACTGGGGTACCGCCAGTCACAGTACGGGGCCTAGATCACCGTACCGAGGATCCACCCTAAATCCCCTGCAACACAAGGCCGGAACCATCCCTTACTGGACAGTCCCGAACAAGACAACCCCGCAGTTGGCGCGCGTTCCAACTGCCCACACAGCCGAATAAAAAGGGACTTCTAGACAGGAGAAAATCTTGTCCTACTTGGTTGCTACCCACTTAACCTTGCCGCACCTCCCCTGTTTTAGCCATTCCCGGTTGATGAGGCTTGAGGATACGATTATCTTTAGAGAACACATCTCTTAGAATGTTCATCGTCCACCTAACGATGTGCTGAAAGCATTCAATCCATACAAGTTCGTTCTGGGTTTGAACGAAACCGAAGGCATTATCTCGTTACACTCATTTTGGAATCACCCATAGAATTAACGACGATAACCCTTGCACTTCATATCATCATCTTCCCTTGAGATTCACGACCTATCGTAACTTTGGATCGATGTGGTTTTCGGATATCCAAATCTAGAAACCCGATCTCGGTCTCATCGAAATCCAAAACGCCATCTTTTAGGTCCAAGTTGTTTTAAAGTTTAAAACAATTCAATTCTATTATCTATATGCACACAATAGATAATATACAATCCCACAATAGATAATCAACATTATCATCAAAAACAGATAATCCACATTATCATCACAAATAGATAATTCATGTTATCATCGTACTTTAACCAAACATCCATATCACACAGCATTTCTTATCTCATATTTGAGATCTCAAACCAATCAAGGCAACAAATATCATCCATTCATACATAAACAATGATCTAATAATTACATCATCTATAATGAATTTAAAATGAATTAAATTAATTACTTCATCTCTAATTAATTTAAAGTAAACTAAATTAATTACTTCATCATTATAAATCTTGCTTACATTACCATTAATTAACTACAAATCAATTAATTAATTATCCTTAATCAAATAGTTAATTAATTATATACAAATACAGTAATTAATCCTTTATGGCCATCACCACAACCACCAGCAAAGCGACGATCATTTCCTAACCCTAATCCGACCATCAGATTTCCCATACGTACTTGAAATCAAATTCGAGTATTTATACCTAAACCTGGAACTACAGACTTCACTAGAAAACAATTTCGACCACACATCGTCATTCACCAGAGTACCATTGCTTCCGGCCATAACTTCACCGTCACCCAAGCTACCATATCCCAGAATCTGGTGGAGCTCGGTCCACCAGAGACGTCGAAAAGGATGAAATTCCGATCAACCCCAAAACTAGGTTTAAAAACAATCTCGACCTCCAGCCGTCGCCACAACACCTTGAACCCTGATCTGACATTTTTACCTCAATCTCTGGTCATTCCTCCACCCCCACTGAAGACCACGACTTCCCAGACCACAGAGATCATCAAAAGTTACTAAAAATATCATTTCTAATTAAACCCAAACCGCTCCTTCAATCCGAGATTAAAAATTGAAATTTCATTCCTAAATATCATGATTTAGTTTGTGGTTTCAGATTTTGTACTTGAATTAATGGTTTAGGATGTTTCAATTTTATCATCACTTTAAACTTACCTGTTCAACCAAGTTTACAGATGAATTTCGAATTTATTTTAACATAAATAAAATTTTAAAACTTACTTCATGATGAAACAAACAAGTTTTATTTGCATCCTAAGTCCTAACAAAGATTGATTCAAATCATAATGGATTTTGACAAAAATCTTGGCTTTTAAATACTAAGATCAGAGAGAAACATATACAAAACCAATCATACATCAGTACAAACATATATACACAGGAATTTCATATATATCCACACAATTCATTTTTAATCTCAGAAATTGCATGCAACCAGATTTCATATACCTAATTTTTTTAAAAGGTAATATTACTCACCTGATTAGGATGATGAACAGTGCCCTTTTGAAAAACTTTTTTAAACAGAGTGTTGAAACTGCTTTGGACTTTAAACTTTGAGTTGCTTCTTTGTTTTGTAAACTTTAAACTTGTTTTGTTGTAATGCTTTTGCTCCCTGATTTACAAACTACATGCATGCTTCTAGATTAAAAAGAAAATGCAGGCTTGGTTTAAAACTGCAGTTGCATGCAGGCTTAAACATCATTGAAAATGATTTGCAAAATGAATTTCCGGTTAATGATTTGAAGATGGTTACTGGTGATTGATTTCTGGTATGTGGAGGGATTTTATTACTAATTATTAGATTCTGTTTTGAATAAATCTTCTGGTTTAAAAGGAATTTTGATCACTGATTTTGATTTAGAAATGGGTTTACAGGTTTTTGATTCTCAAATGAATTTCAGATTTTGGCTTTGATTTGAAGAAGATGATTTTTCAGATTTGTTTTGGGTTATTTTGGTTTGAATATAGGCTGAAGGTTTCTTAAGTTGTAAGAAAGAATAGAAAAGGAAATGAGGTTGAGAGAGAATGTATTTATATAAGCATAAAATGATTTATTTAAACAAAGAAAAAAAATCAAAAATAAAAAATGACACATGTCTAATATAGTAACATTTGTCATCTTGAATTAATGTTTACTTAACACATGTTATTTAGTGTCTTAAGGGATTTACACTTGTAGTTTGTTATACTTATTTATTTATCAAGTGTAAATAAAAACTTTTTACTTAATTTATTATTTCTTATCTAAATTTATATATACTTTTTCTTAAAGAAAATAATATATTTGTAAATAAAATCAATTATATATAAATAAAAACTTATACATATAATTTAAATCCAAATATTTTAGAACGTCTATCTTTTTGAATTTCAAAATTAAATCCAAATTCAAATTCAAATTAAATTTGAAAATCCAAATCAAAGTCAATTATATATATATATATATAAATTTATAAAAACACATTCAAATTTGAAAATAACAATTCAATTTAAAAACTTCTATTTACTTTAAAATCTATCTATATCTATACATTATAATTATTATTTGAAAATAACAGTTTATCGATTTTAAATAATTTGTAAAAGAGATTATCTTAATATTAATAAATTGCTTATCTTTCTTAAATGAAATAAAATCTCAAATGTAAATTGTATTTTAAACTTCTATATAAAATTTCAAATCATATTTATTAAGTAATATATAAAATAAACATTTTATTTGAATTTAAACTTAAGTTAAAAATCTATTTTAAACTATTAAACATTTATTTTAAGAATTTAAAACCATATAGTTATTTACTAAATAGCTTTGAAAAGCTTTATATTAAATTTAATCAAATTTCGAAACTACTAAAAATATTAGAATTAGAAAATTTGCTTTATCAGACGCGAGCCCCTCCTCGGGCGGATTCCTCCTTTTGCTCCTCAGCCTACGGGGTATTAGCAACCGTTTCCAGTTGTTGTTCCCCTCCCAAGGGCAGGTTCTTACGCGTTACTCACCCGTCCGCCACTGGAAACACCACTTCCCGTCCGACTTGCATGTGTTAAGCATGCCGCTAGCGTTCATCCTATTTGTTAAATTTAAAACATAGCTTGTCTATTAACGATATATACAAATAAATATAAACATGATAAATAGAAAACAATTTAATTAGCTTTTTTAAAAATAAAATTCACCAATTAAATATTTATTAAAGGAAGATTATTTAAATCATTTCAAATTTTTATTACAGATTATTAAATTGATATTGCCCAAAATTCTGGGTCATCACATTCCTCCCCCCTTAAAAGAATTTCGTCCCCGAAATTTAAAAGCAAAGGTAATTTGTCATTAAAGATTTTAATTTTAAATCACAAGCATATATCATCAACCATATGCTAACAATCATACCAACCAATTTACTTAAACAGACAAATTTAACTATCCATACAAAATTCTGGATAGAACTTCCTAGAGTTTCCTAAGTATATATACCGGGATACTCGCTTTATAGAATCCAAACAATCAATACTAATAATCTACTGAGCTCCTACTCTTCTAGATCTACAAAACTGAACCGGATATCAGACCACACTCAAGTCTGACTCAACTACCAAATCTCCCGAACCGTTGGTTCCACAACCAGAGATAGATCATACACGTACTCCCTCAGAGATACGTGAAACTCACTGAATTCCAATCTTCCAAACTGGCAATTCAATCCCAGTAGACCAAAGCACTTATCCTTAAACAGATCATAGAAGAGGTCCAAAACTTCGGAGCTAACTTCCCAATCTTACCAAATCTTATAGCTCCTTCGATTGGAGAAAACTTATCCAAAATCAAATCTTCGACTCAGAAATCCAAATCCCTCTGTCTCTTATCCACAAAATTCCAACGATCCTAGGCTACCTACATCCTTCCTGATCAGCTTAACCTTCGCTGATGCCTCTAGAAACAAACTAGATCAAAAACAACCCAACAGAATGATCCTCTCAAGATCTACCAAAATCAAGAACAAACTCTACTCCTCAAATATCAAAAGACTCAACTTACTTCTCCTATCTGGAAAAGACAAAACAAAAGCACTCCCAAACTGCTTCCGCTGCACAATTCTGATCTGGAGTAGATAAAAATGCAGATGATGAACACGAGCACAAACTAGACAACACATTCCAGAAATATGATTCAACAGATCCATAAAAGAAAACTCAGAAGTTGTACCAAAAATATGAGCTGCTTCACCAAACCCTCTCTCTAGAAACCATCCTTCTACTAAGCTGAACCATCGGTACTACTCCTGGAATCCTAGTGGATAAGAAAACTAAATCTCCAGGTGCTAAGGCAACCCTCGACTTCCCTGAAGGCATCCGAAAAATCTCCGATAACCCAAGAGAACGCTCAACTATCGCAAGTCACTTTTGCGATCAACCCAGCCTAATTCCAAAGAAACTGCTCTCTCTTTACCAATCAAAACAGCTAATGCTTATCTAGCCAATCCATCGAAGAAAAGGATCCATTCTGCAGCTTTTGAATTCCACCTCTAGAAAACTACTAAGCCAGAAGACCTCCTTGCCGGCACACAGAACACTCCGAGCTGCACTAATGACACAGATGCCAAGGACTTCCTTAACCAGAAGCTCCTCGAGAAACTCGGGTCTCAAAGCGAAACACAAAAACCCTGCTGAACACAGCCACATCATCGTAGCAGACACACTTCTTTATCCTTGTTCCAAAGAAACATCTTCGGACTCATCCATAACCATTGCGTCTCATCACGCAGCTATTACTTCCTGAGGTTCCCAAGATACCATTACTCGCTTCTGCCCAGCCAACAGATCCAAATTCTCACTTATTCAACTTCCAAGATGGACTTTGAACCTCTAAAAAGGTTTCCTTCAGAGATTGGTGAAATCCTTACACCAGTACAAAGCTCACTCGAGAAGGTATTAGGTCTACAGTCTCGACAGATACTTCCAACCTCAATAATCGGACTCCGTCCATTGGTAGTCGTGTTTCACACACCACTACCTTTTCTACCTCTATAACTTATATTGGAAAACCCGAACAGGTAATCCAACCAAATAGGTAGAAATAATATATATAAATATAAAAATACAAGTACGCTCTCTCAAGAAAGAAACTACTCCAAAGCCTAGGTATTCACTCAACCTAGCGCTCTGATACCACAATAACGACCCGCCATTCATTCCATAGAACGATGCATCATTAACAAGAAGGAAATGGATAGAAAAGAGAAAAGATAGATAAGAAAGAAAGAAACAGCATCAGAATCTAAATAGTGGAACGAATAAATTATATTAATCACATAAGTATTACATAGTATACAACGTTAATCAGAGTTACACAGCTTATACATCACATACTAGACAGTTATAAACACCTGTCTAATTATTACAACTCAAATACAATATCAACAATCGACTCAGAGATCACACAGCGGAACACTATACATATCTACAACGCTGAAGCCTCCTGCTCCATTGCTCCTCCAGAATTCGTCCAAGCTAACTTGAGTCCCTTAGCTACTCGTAAAAATTTGAGTACCCAAGAGTTAAGAAAACAGAAGATAAACTCTGGGTTAGACATGGGTCTGTTGTGAGTAACAGGTTAAAGTTGCTTGACTTTGAAAAGCCTTTGAAAACAAAAGGTATCACGTAAGACTTCCCACACATAAACATGGGTAAATTTTTACCTTACGCTAACTAAAAAAATTTGATAGAAAAACCCAGTGATATTATAATAGGGTCTAGGGTTTTCAAGTAAAATACAGAAATAGCTGGAATGCTTACATCTCACGTTCCAACATAGTTAGGCACAACTAAAATGTACGGCACTTATTTGAGTTTGGATTCCATACAATGGCAGGGCTACTGGGGTACCGCCTGTCACAGTATGGGGCCTAGATCACCGTATCGTGGATCCACCCTAAATGCAATACAAGGCCGGAAACATCCCTTACTAAACAGTCCCGAACAAGACAACCTAGCAGTTGGCGCGCATTCCAACTGCCCACACAGCTGAATAAAAAGGGACTTCTAGACAGGGGAAAATCTTGTCCTACTTGGGTGCTACCCACTTAACCTTGCTGCACCTCCCCTGTTTTAGCCATTCCCGGTTGATGAGGCTTGAGGCTATGATTACCTTTAGAGAACACATCTCTTAGAATGCTCATCGTCCACCTGACGATGTGCTGAAAGCATTCAATCCATACAAGTTCGTTCCGGGTTCAAACGAAACCAAAGGCATTATCTCGTTACACTCATTTTGGAATCACCCTTAGAGTTAATGATGATAACCCTTGCACTCTGAATCTTCATCTTCCCTTGAGATTCATGACCTATCGTAAATTTGGATCGATGTGGTTTTCGGATATCCAAATCTGAAAACCCGATCCCGGTCTCATCGAAATCCAAAACGCCATCTTTTAGGTCCAAGTTGTTTTAAAGTTTAAAACAATTCAATTCTATTATCTATATGCACACAGATAGATAATATACAATCCCACAATAGATAATCAACATTATCATCAAAAACAGATAATCCACATTATCATCACAAATAGATAATTCATATTATCATCATACTTTAACCAAATATCCATATCACACAACATTTCTTATCTCATATCTGAGATCTCAAACCAATCAAGGCAACAAATATCATCCATTCATACATAAACAATGATCTAATAATCACATCATCTATAATTAATTTAAAATGAATTAAATTAATTACTTCATCTCTAATTAATTTAAAGTAAATTAAATTAATTACTTCATCATTATAAATCTTTCTTACATAACCATTAATTAATTACGAATCAATTAATTAATCATCCTCTAATTATCCACCTCAATTAATCATCCCTGATTAATTATTATTTTATTACATTCAAGTAATTATCCTTTATTTTCACAAATTAATTATTCTTAATCAAATACAGTAATTAATTCTTTAATTACTTCATTAATTAATTAACTATAATTAATTACATTAATCCTTAATTAGTTACATTAATTAATTACTTTAATCACTTATCATTGATTAATTAATCTTAATTAATCAACCCTTAATTACATCATTAGTTATATTAATTAATGATTCCTAATTACATTTTAATTAATTATTCTATTTAAATTAATTACATTTAATAACTAATCTTAAATTAATTATTCATTAATCAATCTTGATTTATCACATTCAGTAATTAACTACCCTTACTTACTTCATTAAATAAATTAATTACTCCTTAATTAATTACATTTAATAGTTAATCTTTAATTAATTATACCTATTAATCACCCTTGATTAATCTCATTCAATAATTAATTATCCCTAATTAATTACATCACTTAATTATCTTCAAATAACCTTATTAATCAATTCTTAAATTAATTACACTAGGTAATTAATTATTAATTACTTTCTTTAAGTAATTATCCTTCTTTAATAATTACACTTAGGTAATTAAACCCAAGCCTACTTTAATTCTTCAATTAATTACATCCTGTAATTACCATCACTAATTACTTCACTAAGTAATTACACTTATAAATCTCATTAAGTAGTTATACTTAATCCCATCATCAAGTGATTATTTAAATTAATTAAACCAATTAATTAACCTAAACTAATCATATTAATTAATTAATTGCATAGACTAATTAATTCCTTTAATTACTTTCATTATGCAATTATACTTAAACAATTTCCATAAATGAATATCATTAATTAATTAATATAACTAATTATTAAAAATTAATCACATTAATTAATTATTAAACAATCCCTAGTTAATGACCTTCATTAACTATTGTTAATTCTTTAATTACTTTCCTTACGTAGTTAAACTTAGATTAATCATTATTAATTACAAATTAATTAGTCTTTAATAACTAATTAATTAATCTCTAATTATTTAATTAATTAAGTGATTAATACTTAATTAATTACTTGATTTATTAATTTCTTGATCATAAATTAAAAATCTTAACTTATCTCATTAATGATCTTAATTTCACATTAATTAACCTCAATTAATTAACTTAAACCTTAATTAATTAAAATCCTTAATTTCTTAATTAGTTAATCCAAATCATTAATTAATTAATTATTCTTTTAATTACGTTAATAATTTAATGAATCACAAATCATTAAATTTTAATTTACTTTAATATAAAACATTTCTAAATTATCATTAACAAAAACATTTGAAACATTTTACTTATGAATTTACTTTTAAATTCCATTAAGATTCAAAATAAATACAAGTTTAATTTTAACACAATTTAAAACCAATTTAAATTACATGTTAAAGAAATACATATCTTATAAAAGAAATTTAAAAGAGTTTAAACCAAATTTCTTTTAAAATCAATATCATATTAAATACACTTTAAACATTTTAAAATTGTTAAAACATTTAAATTTTATAAAACTGTATTTTATTTCAAAACCAGGATACAAATTTAGATTTGAATCCATAATTAGAACTGATTTAAAACTTGTTTAAATCTTGCTTTATATTTTAAAACTCATTTTAAAATTTAAACTTGACAGGTTTTTAAAAACCTGTAACAAACCAACTACTCGAGCCATCCCTTCAGATACTTCGAGCAAATTCCCACAACACTTCGATTAACACACGCATGCGACTTGAGAAATTCCGAGAACCATTTCCTCTCTGCTCCCAGACTTCATCAGGAAATCAAGAGTGCACCGTGCACATGCACGGTGGCTCCGGTCATCTATGGCCATCACCACAACCACCAGCAAAGCGACGATCAATTCCTAACCCTAATCCGACCATCAGATTTACCATACGTACTCGAAATCAAATTCGAGTATTTAGGCCTAAAACTGGAACTACAGACTTCACCAGAAAAAAATCTCGACCATGCATCATCGTTCACTAGAGTACCATTGTTGTCGGCCATAACTTTGCTTTCACCCAAGCTACCATCTCCTAGAATTTGGTGGAGCTCGGTCCACCAGAGATGCCGAAAAGGATGAAATTCCGATCAACCCCAAAACTAGGTTTAAACACAATCTCGACCTCCAGCCGTCGCCACAGCACCTTGAATCAGATCACAGAGATCATCAGAAGTTACTAAAAATATCATTTCTAATAAAACCCAAACTGCTCCTTTAATCCAAATTAAAAATTGAATTCATTCCTAAAAATCATGATTTAGTTTGTGGTTTCAAATTTTATACCCGAATTAATGATTTAGGATGTTTCAATTTTATCATCACTTTAAACTTACTTGTTCAACCAAGTTTATAGATGAATTTCGAATTTATTTTAACATAAGTAAAATTTTAAAACTTACTTCATGATGAAACAAACAAGTTTTATTTGCATCCTAATCCTAATAAAGAGTGATTCAAGAGATAATGGATTTTGATAAAAATCTTAGCTTTTAAAAACTAAGATCAGGCAAAAACATATACAACAGCAATCATACATCAATACAAACATATATACATAGGAATTTCATATATATCCACAAAATTCATTTTTCATCTCAGAAATTGCATGCAACCAGATTTCATATACCTAAAAAATTTTAAAGGTAATGTTACTCACCTGATTAGGATGATGAACAGAGCCCTTTTGAAAAAAAAAATTAAACAGAGTGTTGAAACTTCTTTAGACTTTAAACTTTGAGTTGCTTCTTTGTTTTGTAAACTTTAAACTTGTTTTGCTGTAATGCTTTTGCTCCCTGATTTACAAACTACATGCATGCTTCTAGATTAAAAAGAAAATGCAGGCTTGGTTTAAAACTGCAGTTGCATGCAGGCTTGAACATCATTGAAAATGATTTGCAAAATGAATTTCAGGTTAATGATTTGAAGATGGTTATTGTTGATTGATTTCTGATATGTGGAGGGATTTTATTACTAATTATCAGATTTTGTTTTGAATAAATTTTCTGGTTTAAAAGGAATTTTGATCACTGATTTTGATTTAGAAAATGGGTTTACAGGTTTCTTATTCTTAAATGAATTTCATATTTTGGCTTTGATTTGAAGAAGATGATTCCTCAGATTTGTTTTGGGTTATTTTGGTTTGAATATAGGCTGAAGATTTATTAAGTTATAAGAAGGAATAGAAAATGAAATGAGGTTGAGAGGCAATGTATTTATATAAGCATAAAATGATTTATTTAAACAAAAGAAAAAAAATCAAAATTAAAAATGACACATGTCTAATATAGTAACATTTGTCATCTTGAATTAATGTTTACTTAACACATGTTATTTAGTGTCTTAAGGGATTTACACTTGTAATTTGTTATACTTATTTAATTAAGTGTAAATAAAAACGTTTTACTTAATTTATTATTTCTTATCAAAATTTATATATACTTTTTCTTAAAGAAAATATATATATTTGTAAATAAAATCAATTATATATAAACAAAAACTTATACATATAATTTAAATCCAAATATTTTAGAATATCTATCTTTATGAATTTCAAAATTAAGTCCAAATTCAAATTCAAATTAAATTTGAAAATCCAAATCAAAGTCAATTATATATATATATATATATATATATTTATATTTATAACAACACATTCAAATTTGAAAATAACAATTCAATTTAAACACTTCTATTTACTTTAAAATCTATCTATATATATGCATTATAATTATTATTCGAAAATAACAATTTATCAATTTTAAATAATTTGTAAAAGAGATTATCTTAATATTAATAAATTACTTATCTTTCTTAAATGAAATAAAATCTCATATGTTAATTGTATTTTAAACTTCTAAATGAAACTTCAAATCATATTTATTAAGTAATATATAAAATAAACCTTTTATTTAAATTTAAACTTAAGTTAAAAATCTATTTTAAACTATTAAACATTTATTTTAAGAATTTAAAACCATATGGTTATTTATTAAATAGCTTTGAATAGATTTATATTAAATTTAATCAAATTTCCAAATTACTAAAAATATTAGAATTAGAAAATTTGCTTTAATTGTTAAATTTAAAACAAA
Source organism: Allium cepa (assembly GCA_030765085.1). NCBI lineage: Eukaryota > Viridiplantae > Streptophyta > Magnoliopsida > Asparagales > Amaryllidaceae > Allium > Allium cepa. The sequence goes on along the minus strand of CM060941.1, from coordinate 827,894,673 downwards.
GCTTATCTATTTACGATATATACAAATAAATATATACATTATAAATAGAAAATAATTTAATTAGCTTTTTTAAAAATAAATTCACCAATTAAATATTTATTAAAGGAAGATTATTTAAATCAATTTAAATTTCTATTACAGATTATTAAATTGATATTGCCTAAAATTCTGGGTCATCACATATTTGGCGAAGCTGTAGATCATAATAAATTATCATTTGGGTACATTCAGCTCTAAACAAGTTACATATTTAGCAGCTAATGAGGATATGCAATTATTATGGGAGTGAATTTGATCTCATAAAGATAAATTGCACAATTAATATAATGTCTTCTATCTATCTTTCATGCAATTTTCTAGGTTTCAGTGCTCTGCTTTCTGGTCCTATTACTCCTATGTTCACTTTTGGAGCGAATGAGATGCAAAATTATTTAGATATATCCTATTATACTGTCCGATAAATTGATTTGATGAGTATGATATTGATATGAGTTAAATATTTGTTAACTGACACTGATTTGGTTTTACATGAGCACTGCTCAATATGATTGATTTGACCTTAAACTTATGAATGTTATTTATGAAGTTGATTTTAGTTTCAACATACGGATGAAGTCATATTATATGATGTTACTGATATTATTTATAACATTATTTAAACAAGTTTTAACAAAGTTTTAAATCAGTAAATGTTCAATTAAATTCCTTACTCCTTTTAATTTACATGAATAAAGGTCAGCAGTTTCAATCCTTATTATAGTTGCTAAGTGAGATCAAAAGAATATATATACATACATATATATATATATATATATATTTGAAGTAGGAAGGAAATTTTCTATTATTCACTAAACATAAAATTGCCTTTATCTCTACTTCTAATGAGAATTCAATGAATAGGATTCAACCGCGTCTTTTGAATTTCCTAAAATACCTTTACATCCCCGCAGTAGCTAAAATTATTTTTCTTACAATTTGCATGCCATCTATTCATGGGCTTTATTATTAAACTACACGACATCATCTCAACTCAATTAGATGTTAAAGGAAGAAAACACTGTGTTAGTTGAAAAAAATAGTATAGATATCATGATATACATAGTTCAATTATCATAGTAATTAAATTTTATTGGTATATATGCACGTCCAGTTGGACCTGCATCTAATTACTTCGATAGTTGAACTATGTATATCATGATATCTGTACTATTTTTTTCAACTAACACATTTTTTCTTCCTATAACATCTAATTGAGTTGAGATGATGTCGTATAGTTTAATAATACATCCCATGAATAGATGGCATGCAAATTGTAAGAAAAATAATTTTAGCTGCTGTGGATATGTAAAAGGTATTCTAGGAAATTCAAAAAGATGCGGTTGAATCCTATTCATGGAATTCTCATTAGAAGTAGAGATAAAGGCAGTTTTATGTTCAGTGAAATATAGAAAATTTCTTTCCTACATCAAATATATGTATATTCTTTTGATCTCACTTAGCAACTATAATAAGGATTTAAACTACTGACCTTTTTTCATGTAAATTAAAAAGAGTAAGGAATTTAATTGAACATTTACTGATTTAAAACTTTGTAAAAATTATTTAAGTAATGCTATAAATAGTATCAGGAACATCATATAATATGAAGTCATCCGTACATTGAAACTACAATCAACTTCATAAATAACATTCATAAGTTTAAGGTCAAATCAACCATATTGAGCAGTGCTCATGTAAAACCAAATCAGTGACAGTTAACAAATATTATAACTATAGCTCATATCAATATCATACTCATCAAATCAATTTACTGGACAGTATAATAGGATGTAGCTAAATCATTTTGCATCTCATTGGCTCCAAAAGTTAACATAGGAGTAGTAGGACCAGAAAGCAGAGCACTGAAACCTAGAAAATGGCATGAAAGAAGGACAGAAGACATCATATTATTTGTGCAATTAATCTTATGGAAGGTGATGGAAAATGCCGTTTCAAAATGAATGACCCTGACTCGACCTTCGAAAATCGGGACAGAATACGACACTCGTATTCAAATGCCGCAGATCCAAACGTCGAATCTGGTTCGCCGGAGCTTATAACACATTAAGTACAACACGACGGAAGAAATTAATAGCATATATCATATACAACATTGATACAATATGATACAACAGAATGGTACAATGAATATCAATATACATCAGAGATATGATACAATACAATAGCAGCGGAAAGAAAAAAAGATAACACCAACATCGGAACAAAATCTCCAATATGGTCTTCAAGAGAGAACTCCAGTATCGGTAATCTGCATCTCCAAGGCACCAATCTAGAAATAGCTCGAACTCCCAATCAAGATGAAGTGAAGAAACTCGATCCAAATGCGATTGCCAAATCCTAAGGCTCGATTCCCCATTGATCATTGGGAATTGACGAAAACACGTTTCAGTTCAAAACCCAAATCCCACATTCAATACCAAATTAAAAACTTGACTTTATTTACTAAAATCTATCGTTTTAAATTTCGATTCCATATGCATAATCAAATCTGGAAATCCAGATGATCAATTTTCCTGTTTTTGAACCATTTTTTCTGTATATTAACACTTCTAGATAGTTTATAAACAAAACATACTTAAGATATTTTTAAAACTTAGATCTGGATAATATAAGCAAATTTCATTTAAAACCTAGAGTCTAAGATAAATTTTAGAAGGAGATTTTGGTTTATGAACAGGGTTTGAAAGCCTGTAATCCAACCAAGGTCAGCATAGCGTATAAATCAAACATGCACACCTAAATTTGTATTCATGCAAACATATTCCTATTCATGAAAAAAAAAATTCACAGCACACTTGCAAGATCAAATCAGAATTTAAGCTTTAGCAAGGTAGATTGCTCACAGATTCACAGCATTGGATAAAAAACTAGTTTTTAAAAAAAATTAAAGTTGCTCACCTATGAAAATGGCAGAGCAGAAAACCCAGAAGCATCTTTTTTTGTGAGAACTGGAATTTGATAATTTTATTTGTTGAAAATATCCTAAACTTGCTTTAGATTTGAAACTTCCAGATTTAATTTCTCTTTAGTTTGTTTTCCTGCAACTTAGATTGATACAATTGCTAAAATCTTTTGTTTTGTTACTGATCAACAACATTAAACTCAAAAAAAAAATTAAAAGGAAATTTACTTGCCTTTGAGTTGATTTGCTTTCAGATTGAAAACTTTTGCATTCTTGAATTTTAAACTGCTATTTTTTTTCCTAGTTTCATTCTGTTTCCAGGCTTGAGAAATGAAGATGCTTTTCATAAACTGGAGTTTGATTATGATCTGCAATTCCAGGTTTGGATAATCTTGTCAGGTTTCTAGCTTGAATCAAACTTTGATTTCCAGGCATTTGATTTTTGATTTGCTTGCTTGATTTGATTGCCTGGTTTTGATTTCTTTTATCTTGAAAATTTTGAACTGAAGATAACTTGGTTTACACATTTTCTTTCTACTTTATCTTTTCTAATCTTTGCTTCAGGTTTGAGATCTCTTGTTACTGTATATTTTCAGATTTGCTGAAAAGTTATATGATTGCATATGGGGGAGCCCAAAAGTTTCCATAATTTTAAATTTCATTTTTTTATTCAATTAAATATATTGAATGCCATGTGTAAAAACAAATGATTATGCGATCTAACCCTTATACAATTTTATACTTTACATATGTATATTTAATATTTATAATTTTACAAGGACAAAAGAATATTTTTAATAAATTTTTATATCATATCTATTTTATAAATAAAGATACCCCTTATTTGAATTATTATATTTTGTGTTTCAAACCTTATTTTATTTCAATTTATAAAACATGCTATATCTATTTTATACTTCTCTTATGTTTATGATCTTATATATATAATTTTTTTTAATTACATTATCCTTTTATTTATGTATGTGTTGCGTTTTCTTTTATATTTATATTTACACAATTTACATTCATACTTTTTATTATTATTTATTTTTGTACAACTTTATAAAAAGAAAAGAATGAATTTAAATACTTTGATTTCATATTAACAATTAATCACTTTTATTCATATATGAAAATTTAACTTAAAAATAACATTTTCAAAATGAGTACATTAAATTTTTTCCCTTTTTATTATCACTTCCAAATATTAATATAACTAAAAATTTAGAAAAAAACTAACTTTTTATTAATCTCAAGCTTTTAATTTCTATTTTATTTTTAATACATTTTATTTTGAAATTCAATATTTGTTTATGAAATGCTTATTCTTATATTCTAAATCAAATTGCTATTTATCTCCAATATTTATTGGTAAGACACTTATGCTTAAATTTCAAATTAAATTCCTATTTATAATCAAAAATTATTTATTTATTCTAGAAATCTCTAATTAATTCACAATTTATTTTCAACAATTAATTTAATTTCCAAATTAAACTTGATAAATTCTCAGGAATGTTACCGATTCCCCCCTTAAAAAAATTTCGTCCCCGAAATTTGCAAGGGAGATGACAAAGAAAAGATGATAGATAAAGAAATGATTGATCAGATCAGATCGAAATATTTATTCTGCACTCGGTTTACCAAATCAGAATATCAACAATATGAGAATAAACTCATACAATATTACACAAGATATTTGGGTCCACCGGTCTACGAATATGCAAGGGCATTGATTAGTTCGAAGGGATAACTAATCATCCGTAGAATATATCGGTCCCCAGAGAATAGATAGATGGATCAAATCTTCCACAATTTCTCGAACACTAGACATGCATTCCAAATTCGGGTTGGAATACCCCAAAATATATACCAACCTGTCCCTCTTCGGACTTTGATATACGCAAGAAATTACAATAGAATTCCAAATTTGGTTTTAACCGATATCGTTTTATTGCTACAATTCAAATTTAGCTTTATATTTGTTAACCAATTTAACTTAATTTAAAATTTCCAATTTATTTAAAATTTTCAATTTCAAATTCATTAAAGTTTAGATCAAAAAGCTGATAAGAAACCGATGAAGATACGAAGTAAGGATTTCCTACAACGATTCGTAGGGCCACCATCACACCGAAACTTCTTTCTGGAGCTGCTACGAAGCAATCAAAGAATTCGAAATCGAATCAAAGGAGATTGATAGAGAAAGTTATTTCCACTGTTGCAGGGTATTGACCATTTGTAGTGGTACTCCCCTGTCCCCTATCTCGTTCTCTTCTTGCACTCATACTCACTATTAGTGAATAGTAAGAGAATTTACTGAGGCATTCAATCGGATATCTTAGGGATATACTCATTCTAGGGTATACTTCACCCTATCACTAATGGGCTACTTAATGTGTTATACTCCTGAGCTAAAGTTTTAACATATAGCTCTGATACCAATTGAAAGGACCCTGACTCGACCTTCGAAAATCGGGACCGAATACGACACTCGTATTCAAATGTTGCAGATCCAAACGTCGAATCTGGTTCGCGGAAGCATATAACACATTAAGTACAACACAGCGGAAGAAATGAGTAGCATATATCATATACAACATTGATACAATATGATACAACAGAATGGTACAATGAATATTAATATACATCAGAGATATGATACAAGACAATAGCAGCGGAAAGAAAAAAAGATAACACCAACAGCGGAACAAAATCTCCAATATGGTCTTCAAGAGAGAACTCCAGTATCGGTAATCTCCATCTCCAAGGCACCAATCTAGAAATAGCTCGAACTCCCAATCAAGATGAAGTGAAGCAACTCGATCAAAATGCGATTTCCAAATCCAAAGGCTCGATTCCCCATTGATCATTGGGAATTGACGAAAACACAATTCAGTTCAAAACCCAAATCTCACATTCAATACCAAATTAAAAACTTGACTTTATTTACTAAAATTCATCGTTTTAAATTTCGATTCCATATGCATAATCAAATCTGGAAATCCAGATTATCAATTTTCCTGTTTTTGAACCATTTTTTCTGTATATTAATACTTCCAGATAGTTTATAAACAAAACATACTTAAGCTATTTTTAAAACTTAGATCTGGATTATATAAATAAATTTTATTTAAATCCTAGAGTCTAAGATAAATTTGAGAAGGAGATTTTGGTTTATGAACAGGGTTTAAAGCCTATAACTCAACCAAGGTCAGCATAGCCTATAAATCAAACATGCACACCTAAATTTGTATTCATGCAAACATATTTCTATTCATGACAAAAAAATTTCACAGCACACTTGCAAGATCAAATCAGAATTTAAGCTTTAGCAAGGTAGATTGCTCACAAATTCACTACATTGGACAAAAAAACTGGTTTTAATAAAAAAAATTAAAGTTGCTCACCTGTGAAATGGCAGAGCAGAAAACCAAGAAGCATCTTATTTTTGTGATAACTGGAATTTGATAATTTTATTTTTTGAAAATATCCTAAACTTGTTTTAGATTTGAAACTTCCAGATTTAATTTCTCTTTAGTTTATTTTCCTGCAACTTAGATTGATACAATTGCTAAAATCTTTTGTTTTGTCACTGATCAACAACATTAAACTCAAAAAAAAATTAAAAGGAAATTTACTTGCCTTTGAGTTGATTTGCTTTCAGATTGAAAACTTTTGCATTCTTGAATTTTAAACTGCTATTTTTTTCCTAGTTTCATTCTGTTTTCCAGGCTTGAGAAATGAAGATGCTTATCATAAAACAGGAGTTTGATTATGATCTACAATTCCAGGTTTGGATAATCTTGTCTGGTTTCCAGCTTGAATCAAACTTTGATTTCCAGGCATTTGATTTTTGATTTGCTTGCTTGATTTGATTGCCTGGTTTTGATTTCTTTTATCTTGAAGATTTTGAACTGAAGATAACTTGGTTTACACATTTTCTTTCTACCTTATCTTTTTTGATCTTTGCTTCAGATTTGAGATCTCTTGTTACTGTATATTTTCAGATTTGCTGAAAAGTTATATGATTGCATATAGGGTAGCTGTCACGACCCGACTTTCCACTCCCAGAAAATCGCGTCATGAATTAAGAAAGAAAGGGATAGAAGAAGAAAGAAATAAGAGAAAGAAGAAACAACACAAGAATCTCAACAGCGGAACGAATAAATTATATTAATAACCAAAGTATTACATAGTATACATCAAATATCAGAGTTACACAGACATATACAACACATACTAGACAGTTATAAACACCTGTCTAGTTATTACAATTCAATCACAATACATAACAACTCAGAGATAACAACACAGCGGAAAACTATATAACTATGCGCGGAAGCCTCCTGCTCCATATGCTCCTTCACAATTCGTCAAAGCTAATCCTGAATCCTAACCTGAATTCCCTTGGCTACTCGTAAAAATTTGAGTACCCAAGAGTTAAAGAAAAACAGAAATAACTCCGGGTCAGACATGGGTCTGGTGTGAGTAACAGGTTAAAGTTGCTTAACTTTGAAAAATCTTTGAAAAGAAAAGGTATCACGTAAGACTTCCCACACATAAACTTGGAAAAGTTTTTACCTTACGCTAACCAAAACATTTGATAGGAAATCCGATGATATTATAATAGTGTCTAGGGTTTTCAAATAAATAAGAAATAGCCGAAATTGTTACATTCATTAAATTCCAGCTACTAGCCACAAAAGTGGGTAATACAATCAAAACCGTTGGCACTTATTGGATTTTGGATTCCATCAATGGCAGGGCTACTGGGGTACCGCCCGTCACAGTACGTGGCCTAGATCACTGTACCGAGGATTACTCCCTTCATCCCCTGCAACACAAAGCCGGACCCGTTCCTTACTGAACAGCTCCAAACAAGACTACCCCGCAGTTGTGATCAGCAACCGCACCACTAAGCCGAAAATAAAGGGACCTCTAGACAGGGATCAATCTTGCTCTCCAGTGGGGGCTACCCACGAAGCTTTGCTGCACCTCCCCTGTTTTAGCCATTCCCGGTTGATGAGGCTTGAGGCTACGATTACCTTTATAGGACATATCACTTAGAATGCTCATCGTCCACCTGACGATGTTCTGAAAGCATTCAATCCATACAAGTTCGTTCCGGGTTCGAACGAAACCGAAGGCATTATCTCGTTACACTCGTATTGGAATCACCCTCAGAGTTAACGACAATAACCCTTGCACTCTGAATCTCCATCTCGAATCTATAAGTGCTATTCCGTCAAACTCATTACGGAATCACCCACAGAGTTATACTGACGTATAGCCCTTACACCTCGAGTCTTCACTCGCACCATTTGGATTCACGACCTAACGTTATTTGAAATCGATGTGGTTTTCGGACCCCAAATATGGAAACCCGATCCCGGTCTCATCGAAAACCAAAGCGTGTCTTTTAAGGTCCAAGTTGTTTTAAGTTTAAAACAATTCAATTCATTATCTAAATATACATAGATAGATAATTCACAACACAATAGATAATTCAACATTATCATTACCAACAGATAATTCATATCATAATCAGATATCCATACTATCATCCAAAAGCAACCAATGCATACATATCACATACACTACTAATCTCATAACTGGGATTACAAACCATACCAATCAATACCAATCATCAAACATAAGCAACTATCTAATGATCATTCCATTCTATAATTAATTTAAAATGAATTAAATTAATTACTTACTCTCTAATTAATTTAAAATAAATTAAATTAATCATTTCATCATCAAATCCTGCTTATCTTAATCATCAATTGATTATAAATCAATTTATAAATCATCTCAATATTCATTTCAATTAATCCTTATTGATTAATAATTCCCTAATTACAATAAGTAATTAGCATTTAATATTAATTATACCTTAATTAATCAATTCCAAATTACATCATTAATTAATTAATTAATGATTTCTAATTACATTTAATCAATCTCTAATATAAATTAATTACATAAGTAATTAATCTTCAACTTAAACCATATATATTAATCACCCATGATTAATATCCAATTAGTAATTAACTATTTTAATTACTCCTCCCATAACTTAATTACCCTTAATTAATTATCTTCATTAATCACTTGATTAATTTTCAAAGTAATTTAAATCAAAATTACTTCTATAATTAATATCTTTAATTACATCCTGTAATTATTAATTAATTACTTCTCTAAGTAATTACAATCCATAAATTACATAAAGTAATTATCAATCAATCCTCAATGTTTAAATTAGTTAATCTTAATTAATCTAAACTAATCACATTAATTAAATTAATTACACTAAGTAATTAATTCATTAATTACTTCATTAAGTAATTAAGAAATTGATTATTATTAATTAATTAATCTAATTAATTATCAAAAATTAATCATATTAATTAATTGTTAAATAACCTTAAGTTAATTATCTTCATTAACACCTCTTAATTACCTAATTAAGAAATTAACTTATAATTAATCATTATTAATTAACAACTAATTAATATTTAATTATAATTTAATTAATCTCTAATTATTAATTAATTAAGTGTTAATTAAAATCTTAATTATCATTAATTACTTGATTAAGTAAATCTTAATCATTAATTAAAACTTAATTAACCATCCTTAATTAAAGATTAATTAACATTAATTAATTAATCTCAAATCTTAATTAATTAACTTAAAAATTATTAATTACTTAGTTAATCATCCACATTATTAATTAATTAAATAATTAATATTACATTTAAATTAATTAAATAATTTAAATGAAACCAATTTCTTAAGTTCAAAATTTAGAAACCTTCTTCCTTTATACAAAGTATTTTAAACACTTTCTTTCAAATACAAATTCAAATTTAAAAATTTCTTTTTAAATTTCAAACTGAAACATAATTTAAATTTCATTTCAGATTCAAAATTAAAAATCAAAACTTTACTTACATTCCATCTTCATTTCAAATGCAAATCATTATTTAAAAACAAATTTAAATTTAAACCTTTATTTTTAAAAACTGAAGTTTGAATTTAAATTCCAGATTTAAATTAAATCAAACTCAGATTCATTTCACATTTCACTTCCAGATTTAACTTGTTTAAATATTCATTTGCATTTTGAAATTTTACTTTATAATTTAAAACATAAAAACAGAAACAGTTTACTATTTTGGTTTTAAACATATAGAATTCAAAAATGTTTAAATTTCAAGAATTAAACTATTGATTTCAAATTTAAACTTCAGGTTTAAAACTTCCAGTTGAACTCCATTTAACAAATTAAAATTTACTTTAAAATCTTAACACAGAAAAACAGTTTCTGTTTTTAGATTTAAAACCCAAACTTGAGTTTGAAAACATTTCAAATTATTCAAGACCTGAAATTTTAACTCATTGAATTTGAATTAAATTCCAGGTTAAATCTTAAATCCAGATTTTAGTTTGCAATTGATTTTTACTTCAATTCAATAAACCTGGAAACAGGCTTTTGATCAAACTTTTTTTAAAAAAAACTGCAGTACTATCATTTCAACTCAAATTATTACTAAATAAACAGAATTCAATCTTATTTTAATTCCTCTTTAAATTCAGGTTTTTAAATCCTAAGTTGAGATTTTAGTTTATATTTAAAACTTGCTTTTGAATTTCAAAACTGCAAAACAGGATCTGACTAAACTAAAACCTGAAACATCATATACCCGAGCTACCTTATAAACTACTCCGAGTCAATTACCTTCTTGCTTCGAGTTATTCCTCATTTTACTCGAGACAATCCCGAGACATGAAACCCTGCACCAAAAAAAACACACTACCATCAACATGCACACACCTCTGCACTGTGCACTCAACCACCATCTCCGGCCATCTCTGACAAACTTCAATGGCCATCCCCATCGACCATCAACCCCTCATCAACATTAAACCCTCCAATACCCATAAATTAACTTGAACTTAAATTCAAGTTTCAAAACAGAAACCTGAAACAGCACCCCCTCTTTCATGCTCGACCTGTCAACGGCGAACTCTGCCAACCCCGACCACAATCCACTTCCATATTCCAGCTAAAACTCCATCATCACAACATCTAGCAATACCCAAAAGGGCATTGAACTCGAAACACTGATGAAGCCACAGTACTAAATTCTTAAACCCAGAAAAAAAAAACTAGGGTTCATACATAAAAACCCCAAATCTCCCCACCAAAATTGAAATTCAATTTATTCTAGTAATTTTCTTACAATACTCGATAGCTAAACTAGCTCTAAAATCAAATTCAAGCAAATCAAATGCAAGAATAAAATGTACTTAACAAAAATGAAAAATGCAGTAAGTTCATCACTGCACTTGACTCACAACACTATAAACTATTTTATTTGATTTAAAATTCATGAATTTCCTTGTTGATTCAATTTATGAACCTGAAACATGAATTTCTATAAATTTAAATTTTCACTTAATATAAACTTTTACTCTGTTGTATTACTTCCAGGTAAAACAGAATTTTATTTTAACTTATAAAATTTTAATACTTACTTTTATTTATAAATAAGCAAGTTTTATTCTTAGATTAAAACATAACAGCAAACCAATCAAAATAAATGGGATTTCTATCAACTAGAACATACATTGTAATAGCCAGAACCTAGGTGAAACAGAATGCACCTCAAATAAACATATACACAGCAAAATCAAGTGTTATGTCATTTCTAAATAAAAGCATGAACAACTTCTACCTACTTAAAATTTTTAAAGTTAAGTTACTCACCTGAAATTGTGCAGAGAAAAACCCAGATTTAACATGCAGAAGCACAGATTCATGAATGCAGAGCACATCAATTTGCAGAGAAATGCAGACCCCCTTTTCTTGCTTAAATGATGCATGCAGGCACAACTTGCTTCCAGATTCTAATACAGGTTGTAGATGCAAAGGAATCCAGATTGTAATGCAGAGCTTTATGCTAAAAATTGAAATGCAGGCTCTACTTGAAGAGAATTGAACAGAGCTTCTTTGATTTCATATGCAAGAACATGCAAAGCTTCTAGCTTCTTGTTCCAGAGTTGAAGTTTAATGCATGCAGTTTGTAATTTGGGTTTGAGGAGTTATAGGTTTGAAATTTGTAAATGCAGGTGTTTGAAAAGGAATGCATGCTTGCAGGTTTGAATATTTGCATGATTGCTTCATTGAAAAATGTAATTGTTTGCATTATGATGAAGAGGGTTTCAGTTTGTATGAGGAATGATTTCTGTTTTTTTTTTTTTTTGAAGAAATGAACATTTGTATTATGAAATGATGAAGATTGTTTTGAAGTAAATATTTTCTTTAGTTAAGAAATGAAAATGAGAAAGGGAAGAAATGAGTAAATGCAATGCTTTAATCTAAATTTTATGATTTAATTAAAATTAAAGAAAACAAAATTAAACAAATGACACATGTTAAAAGAATGGACACATGTAAATATCTTTGTTTAAACATTATACACATGTCCTTTAAATGCTTTTGTTATTTTAATTAAGGTTAAAGAAAATTAAACTTAGATAATTAGTTCTTATATTCTTTAAACAATCTATGAAAGATATTATAACTTATATGAATACATGTTCATATTTTAATTTGTATTTCAAATTTACAAATTAAATTAACAAATCAAATTTATCAATCAATATTTTAAAAAGAATGACACAAACATTTTATAACTTATTTTAATATTCAAACTTGAGTCAAAATGAATTTCTAAACCAATTAAAACATTTATCTTACATGTTTAAAATCATAGAGTATTTTATTAAATGTTTTTAAAAAGCTTAAATTGAAAATAAATCACAATTCCTATTTTTAAAACATTAAAAAGATGCTATACTATTTTAAATTAAATAACTTGTCTATTTAAAAATATATAAATACATATACATTTCTAAATAGAAAACAATTTATTAGTTTATTAAAAATAATTTCACAAATTATATATTTAAATAAAGAAGATTATTAAATCAATATCAATTTATTAACAAAAATTTATCAATTCAATTTAAATTTAAACTCAGATTATTAAATTTAAATTGTCCAAATTTCCGGGATATTACAATCCTTCCCCCTTAAAAGAATTTCGTCCCCGAAATTTAAAACAAAGGTAATTTAATAATCTATTTACAGATTTAATTTTAAAACACAGCATATGTTAATCATATGCTAACAACCAAAGCAACCAATCCACACAATCAGAACAAATCTAATTATCCAAAAGAATTTTGGATAAAACTTTCACGAGTTTTCCCGGTATATATATATATATATCGGGATACTCACTCTATAGAATACAATCAATCAATACTATTAAGCTATAGAGCTCCTAACAACAATCCTATACAGAATATCAGACTACAAACGAGTCTGACTCAACAAACAAACCATCCAGAACTACTGGTTCTACAACCAGAAATATCAAACACGTACTCCCTCAGAGACACGTGATACACACTGAATCCCAGTTATCCAAACTGGCAATTCAACTCTAGAAAACCAAAAACTGATCTAACCCATCACAGAAGAAACCAAAACACTACAGAACTAGCTTCCCAGACTTATAGCTCTTAGGATCAGAGAAAAACTTAACCAAAATCCAATCTCCGATTCCAGAATCCAAATTCTCTGCCTCTTATCCATAAAACTCTTCGGACGATCCTGGGCTACCAACATCCATCCTGATCAGCTTAACTCTTGCTGATTCCATTAGAAACAGACTGAATCAAAACAATCCAATGATCTCCTCAAGATCACTCAAAAACCAAGAACAAACACTCTGCTTCTCAACAACAGAAGACAGAACAAACTTCTCCTTATCTGAGAAAACAAAACAGAAGCATTCCCAAACTGCTTCCGCTGCACAACTCTGATCCGAAACAGAAGAAAATGCTGACGAACAGCACAAACACAGAAATATGGCTCCACATATCCATAAGAAAACTCAGATGTTCCTCCCAAAACCTGAGTTGCTACACCAACTTATATCTCAAGGAACCATCCATCTACTAACTGAACCACCTGTTCCAAAAGAACACTTAACTATCGCAAGTCACTTTTGCGATCAACTCAGCCTAATCCAAAGAAACTGCTCTCACTCTACCAAACAGAACAGCTTATGCTGGCTTAGCCAACTCACCAGAGAAAAGATCCACTCTGCTGCTTCTGAACTCCACTTCAGAAAAACTGCCCAGCCAGAAGACTCCTTACCAACTCAGAACATTCTGCTAACTCAGCCACATCACCGAGCAGACTCACTTCTTACTCTTGTTCCAAAGAAAACATCTTCGGAAATATCCATATTCACTGCATCTCATCACGCAGCTACTACTTCCTGAGATATCAAGACATCTTTACTCACTGGCTTCTGCCCTACCGACAGATCAAAACTCAACTTAGCACTTCATAGATGAACTCCGAACCTTTACAAGTTTCCTTCAGAGATCGATGAAGTACTTAAACCAAACAAAACTCACTCGAGACGGTATTAGGTCTACAGCCTCGACAAATACACTTCCAACCTCATCCATCAAACACCAACCAATGGTAGTCGTGTTACACACACTTCTACCTCATCTACCTTTATAACTTATATTGGAAATACCCGAACAGGTAAACCAACAAATAGGTAGAACCATAAAAATATATATACATAAAAATACAAATACGCTCTCTCAAGATAGACACCATTACAGAGCCTAGGTATTCACTCAACCTAACGCTCCCTAAAGAAAGACACATTTCAGAGCCTAGGTATTCACTCAACCTACAGCTCTGATACCAACTGTCACGACCCGACTTTCCACTCCCAGAAAATCGCGTCATGAATTAAGAAAGAAAGGGATAGAAGAAGAAAGAAAGAAGAGAAAGAAGAAACAACACAAGAATCTCAACAGCGGAACGAATAAATTATATTAATAACCAAAGTATTACATAGTATACATCAAATATCAGAGTTACACAGACATATACAACACATACTAGACAGTTATAAACACCTGTCTAGTTATTACAATTCAATCACAATACATAACAACTCAGAGATAACAACACAGCGGAAAACTATATAACTATGCGCGGAAGCCTCCTGCTCCATATGCTCCTTCACAATTCGTCAAAGCTAATCCTGAATCCTAACCTGAATTCCCTTGGCTACTCGTAAAAATTTGAGTACCCAAGAGTTAAAGAAAAACAGAAATAACTCCGGGTCAGACATGGGTCTGGTGTGAGTAACAGGTTAAAGTTGCTTAACTTTGAAAAATCTTTGAAAAGAAAAGGTATCACGTAAGACTTCCCACACATAAACATGGAAAAGTTTTTACCTTACGCTAACCAAAACATTTGATAGGAAATCCGATGATATTATAATAGTGTCTAGGGTTTTCAAATATTTAAGAAATAGCCGAAATTGTTACATTCATTAAATTCCAGCTACTAGCCACAAAAGTGGGTAATACAATCAAAACCGTTGGCACTTATTGGATTTTGGATTCCATCAATGGCAGGGCTACTGGGGTACCGCCCGTCACAGTACGTGGCCTAGATCACTGTACCGAGGATTACTCCCTTCATCCCCTGCAACACAAAGCCGGACCCGTTCCTTACTGAACAGCTCCAAACAAGACTACCCCGCAGTTGTGATCAGCAACCGCACCACTAAGCCGAAAATAAAGGGACCTCTAGACAGGGATCAATCTTGCTCTCCAGTGGGGGCTACCCACGAAGCTTTGCTGCACCTCCCCTGTTTTAGCCATTCCCGGTTGATGAGGCTTGAGGCTACGATTACCTTTATAGGACATATCACTTAGAATGCTCATCGTCCACCTGACGATGTTCTGAAAGCATTCAATCCATACAAGTTCGTTCCGGGTTCGAACGAAACCGAAGGCATTATCTCGTTACACTCGTATTGGAATCACCCTCAGAGTTAACGACAATAACCCTTGCACTCTGAATCTCCATCTCGAATCTATAAGTGCTATTCCGTCAAACTCATTACGGAATCACCCACAGAGTTATACTGACGTATAGCCCTTACACCTCGAGTCTTCACTCGCACCATTTGGATTCACGACCTAACGTTATTTGAAATCGATGTGGTTTTCGGACCCCAAATATGGAAACCCGATCCCGGTCTCATCGAAAACCAAAGCGTGTCTTTTAAGGTCCAAGTTGTTTTAAGTTTAAAACAATTCAATTCATTATCTAAATATACATAGATAGATAATTCACAACACAATAGATAATTCAACATTATCATTACCAACAGATAATTCATATCATAATCAGATATCCATACTATCATCCAAAAGCAACCAATGCATACATATCACATACACTACTAATCTCATAACTGGGATTACAAACCATACCAATCAATACCAATCATCAAACATAAGCAACTATCTAATGATCATTCCATTCTATAATTAATTTAAAATGAATTAAATTAATTACTTACTCTCTAATTAATTTAAAATAAATTAAATTAATCATTTCATCATCAAATCCTGCTTATCTTAATCATCAATTGATTATAAATCAATTTATAAATCATCTCAATATTCATTTCAATTAATCCTTATTGATTAATAATTCCCTAATTACAATAAGTAATTAGCATTTAATATTAATTATACCTTAATTAATCAATTCCAAATTACATCATTAATTAATTAATTAATGATTTCTAATTACATTTAATCAATCTCTAATATAAATTAATTACATAAGTAATTAATCTTCAACTTAAACCATATATATTAATCACCCATGATTAATATCCAATTAGTAATTAACTATTTTAATTACTCCTCCCATAACTTAATTACCCTTAATTAATTATCTTCATTAATCACTTGATTAATTTTCAAAGTAATTTAAATCAAAATTACTTCTATAATTAATATCTTTAATTACATCCTGTAATTATTAATTAATTACTTCTCTAAGTAATTACAATCCATAAATTACATAAAGTAATTATCAATCAATCCTCAATGTTTAAATTAGTTAATCTTAATTAATCTAAACTAATCACATTAATTAAATTAATTACACTAAGTAATTAATTCATTAATTACTTCATTAAGTAATTAAGAAATTGATTATTATTAATTAATTAATCTAATTAATTATCAAAAATTAATCATATTAATTAATTGTTAAATAACCTTAAGTTAATTATCTTCATTAACACCTCTTAATTACCTAATTAAGAAATTAACTTATAATTAATCATTATTAATTAACAACTAATTAATATTTAATTATAATTTAATTAATCTCTAATTATTAATTAATTAAGTGTTAATTAAAATCTTAATTATCATTAATTACTTGATTAAGTAAATCTTAATCATTAATTAAAACTTAATTAACCATCCTTAATTAAAGATTAATTAACATTAATTAATTAATCTCAAATCTTAATTAATTAACTTAAAAATTATTAATTACTTAGTTAATCATCCACATTATTAATTAATTAAATAATTAATATTACATTTAAATTAATTAAATAATTTAAATGAAACCAATTTCTTAAGTTCAAAATTTAGAAACCTTCTTCCTTTATACAAAGTATTTTAAACACTTTCTTTCAAATACAAATTCAAATTTAAAAATTTCTTTTTAAATTTCAAACTGAAACATAATTTAAATTTCATTTCAGATTCAAAATTAAAAATCAAAACTTTACTTACATTCCATCTTCATTTCAAATGCAAATCATTATTTAAAAACAAATTTAAATTTAAACCTTTATTTTTAAAAACTGAAGTTTGAATTTAAATTCCAGATTTAAATTAAATCAAACTCAGATTCATTTCACATTTCACTTCCAGATTTAACTTGTTTAAATATTCATTTGCATTTTGAAATTTTACTTTATAATTTAAAACATAAAAACAGAAACAGTTTACTATTTTGGTTTTAAACATATAGAATTCAAAAATGTTTAAATTTCAAGAATTAAACTATTGATTTCAAATTTAAACTTCAGGTTTAAAACTTCCAGTTGAACTCCATTTAACAAATTAAAATTTACTTTAAAATCTTAACACAGAAAAACAGTTTCTGTTTTTAGATTTAAAACCCAAACTTGAGTTTGAAAACATTTCAAATTATTCAAGACCTGAAATTTTAACTCATTGAATTTGAATTAAATTCCAGGTTAAATCTTAAATCCAGATTTTAGTTTGCAATTGATTTTTACTTCAATTCAATAAACCTGGAAACAGGCTTTTGATCAAACTTTTTTTAAAAAAAACTGCAGTACTATCATTTCAACTCAAATTATTACTAAATAAACAGAATTCAATCTTATTTTAATTCCTCTTTAAATTCAGGTTTTTAAATCCTAAGTTGAGATTTTAGTTTATATTTAAAACTTGCTTTTGAATTTCAAAACTGCAAAACAGGATCTGACTAAACTAAAACCTGAAACATCATATACCCGAGCTACCTTATAAACTACTCCGAGTCAATTACCTTCTTGCTTCGAGTTATTCCTCATTTTACTCGAGACAATCCCGAGACATGAAACCCTGCACCAAAAAAAACACACTACCATCAACATGCACACACCTCTGCACTGTGCACTCAACCACCATCTCCGGCCATCTCTGACAAACTTCAATGGCCATCCCCATCGACCATCAACCCCTCATCAACATTAAACCCTCCAATACCCATAAATTAACTTGAACTTAAATTCAAGTTTCAAAACAGAAACCTGAAACAGCACCCCCTCTTTCATGCTCGACCTGTCAACGGCGAACTCTGCCAACCCCGACCACAATCCACTTCCATATTCCAGCTAAAACTCCATCATCACAACATCTAGCAATACCCAAAAGGGCATTGAACTCGAAACACTGATGAAGCCACAGTACTAAATTCTTAAACCCAGAAAAAAAAAACTAGGGTTCATACATAAAAACCCCAAATCTCCCCACCAAAATTGAAATTCAATTTATTCTAGTAATTTTCTTACAATACTCGATAGCTAAACTAGCTCTAAAATCAAATTCAAGCAAATCAAATGCAAGAATAAAATGTACTTAACAAAAATGAAAAATGCAGTAAGTTCATCACTGCACTTGACTCACAACACTATAAACTATTTTATTTGATTTAAAATTCATGAATTTCCTTGTTGATTCAATTTATGAACCTGAAACATGAATTTCTATAAATTTAAATTTTCACTTAATATAAACTTTTACTCTGTTGTATTACTTCCAGGTAAAACAGAATTTTATTTTAACTTATAAAATTTTAATACTTACTTTTATTTATAAATAAGCAAGTTTTATTCTTAGATTAAAACATAACAGCAAACCAATCAAAATAAATGGGATTTCTATCAACTAGAACATACATTGTAATAGCCAGAACCTAGGTGAAACAGAATGCACCTCAAATAAACATATACACAGCAAAATCAAGTGTTATGTCATTTCTAAATAAAAGCATGAACAACTTCTACCTACTTAAAATTTTTAAAGTTAAGTTACTCACCTGAAATTGTGCAGAGAAAAACCCAGATTTAACATGCAGAAGCACAGATTCATGAATGCAGAGCACATCAATTTGCAGAGAAATGCAGACCCCCTTTTCTTGCTTAAATGATGCATGCAGGCACAACTTGCTTCCAGATTCTAATACAGGTTGTAGATGCAAAGGAATCCAGATTGTAATGCAGAGCTTTATGCTAAAAATTGAAATGCAGGCTCTACTTGAAGAGAATTGAACAGAGCTTCTTTGATTTCATATGCAAGAACATGCAAAGCTTCTAGCTTCTTGTTCCAGAGTTGAAGTTTAATGCATGCAGTTTGTAATTTGGGTTTGAGGAGTTATAGGTTTGAAATTTGTAAATGCAGGTGTTTGAAAAGGAATGCATGCTTGCAGGTTTGAATATTTGCATGATTGCTTCATTGAAAAATGTAATTGTTTGCATTATGATGAAGAGGGTTTCAGTTTGTATGAGGAATGATTTCTGTTTTTTTTTTTTTTGAAGAAATGAACATTTGTATTATGAAATGATGAAGATTGTTTTGAAGTAAATATTTTCTTTAGTTAAGAAATGAAAATGAGAAAGGGAAGAAATGAGTAAATGCAATGCTTTAATCTAAATTTTATGATTTAATTAAAATTAAAGAAAACAAAATTAAACAAATGACACATGTTAAAAGAATGGACACATGTAAATATCTTTGTTTAAACATTATACACATGTCCTTTAAATGCTTTTGTTATTTTAATTAAGGTTAAAGAAAATTAAACTTAGATAATTAGTTCTTATATTCTTTAAACAATCTATGAAAGATATTATAACTTATATGAATACATGTTCATATTTTAATTTGTATTTCAAATTTACAAATTAAATTAACAAATCAAATTTATCAATCAATATTTTAAAAAGAATGACACAAACATTTTATAACTTATTTTAATATTCAAACTTGAGTCAAAATGAATTTCTAAACCAATTAAAACATTTATCTTACATGTTTAAAATCATAGAGTATTTTATTAAATGTTTTTAAAAAGCTTAAATTGAAAATAAATCACAATTCCTATTTTTAAAACATTAAAAAGATGCTATACTATTTTAAATTAAATAACTTGTCTATTTAAAAATATATAAATACATATACATTTCTAAATAGAAAACAATTTATTAGTTTATTAAAAATAATTTCACAAATTATATATTTAAATAAAGAAGATTATTAAATCAATATCAATTTATTAACAAAAATTTATCAATTCAATTTAAATTTAAACTCAGATTATTAAATTTAAATTGTCCAAATTTCCGGGATATTACAGTAGCTCAAAAGTTTCCATAATTTTAAATTTCATTTTTTTATTCAATTAAATATATTGAATTCCATGTGTAAAAACAAATGATTATGCGATCTAACCCTTATGCAATTTTATAATTTACATATGTATATTTATAATTTATAATTTTACAAAGACAAAAGAATTTTTTTAATAAATATTTATATCATATCTATTTAATAAATAAACATACCCCTTATTTGAATTATTTATATTTTGTGTTTCAAATCTTATTTTATTTCAATTTATAAAACATGCTATATCTATTTTATACTTCTCTTATGTTTATGATCTTATATATATATATATTATTAATTACATTTTCCTTTTATTTATGTATGTGTTGTGTTTTCTTTTATATTTATATTTACACAATTTACATTCATACTTTTTATTATTATTTATTTTTGTACAACTTTATAAAAAGAAAAGAATGAATTTAAATACTTTGATTTCATATTAACAATTAATCAGTTTTATTCATATATGAAAATTTAACTTAAAAATAACATTTTGAAAATGAGTACACTAAATTTTTTCCCTTTTTATTACAACTTCCAAATATTAATATAATTAAAAATTTAGAAAACAACTATCATTATCATTTTATTAATCTCAAGCTTTTAATTTCTATTTTATTTTTAATACATTTTATTTTGAAATTCAATATTTGTTTATGAAATGCTTATTCTTGTATTCTAAATCAAATTGCTATTTATCTCCAATATTTATTGGTAAGATACTTATGCTTAAATTTCAAATTAAATTTCTATTTATAATCAAAAATTATTTATTTATTCTAGAAATCTCTAATTAATTCACAATTTATTTTCAAAAATTAATTTAATTTCCAAATTAAACTTGATAAATTCTCAGGAATGTTATAGACTCCCCCCCCCCCCCGAAAAAAATTTTGTCCCCGAAATTTGCAAGGGAGATGACAAAGAAAAGATGATAGATAAAGAAATGATTGATCCGATCAGATCGAAATATTTATTCTGCACTCGGTTTACCAAATCAGAATATCAACAATATGAGAATAAACTCATACAATATTACATAAGATATTTGGGTCCACCGGTCTACAAATATGCAAGGGCATTGATTAGTTCGAAGGGATAACTAATTATCCGTAGAATATATCGATCCCCAGAGAATAGATAGATGGATTAAATCTTCCACAATTTCTCAAACACTAGACATGGATTCCAAATTTGGTTGGAATACCCCAAAATATATACCAACCTGTCCCTCTTCGGACTTTGATATACACAAGAAATTACAATAGAATTCCAAATTTGGTTTTAACCGATATCGTTTAATTGATACAATTCAAATTTAGCTTTATATTTGTTAACCAATTTAACTTAATTTAAAATTTCAAATTTATTTAAAATTTTCAATTTCAAATTCATTAAAGTTTAGATCGAAAAGTTGATAAGAAATCGATGAAGATACGAAGTAAGGATTTCTTACAACGATTCGTAGGGCCACCATCACACCGAAACTTCTTTCTGGAGCTGCTACGAAGCAATCAAAGAATTGGAAATCGAATCAAAGGAGATTGATAGAGAAAGTTATTTCCACTGTTGCAGGGTATTGACCATTTGTAGTGGTACTCCCCTGTCCCCTATCCCGTTCTCTTCTTGCACTCATACTCACTATCAGTGAATAGTAAGAGAATTTACTGAGGCATTCAAACGGATATCTTAGGGATATACACATTCTAGGGTATACTTCACCCTATCGCTAATGAGCTACTTAATGTGTTATACTCCTGAGATAAAGTTTTAACCTACAGCTCTGATACCAATTGAAACGACCCTGACTCGACCTTCGATAAACGGGACCGAATACGACACTCGTATTCAAATGCCGCAGATCCAAACGTCGAATCTAGTTCGCTGGAGCTGATAACACATGAAGTACAACACAGCGGAAGAAATGAATAGCATATATCATATACAACATTGATACAATATGATACAACAGAATGGTACAATGAATATCAATATACATCAGAGATATGATACAAGACAATAGCAGCGAAAAGAAAAAAAAGATAACACCAACAGCGGGACAAAATCTCCAATATGGTCTTCAAGAGAGAACTCCAGTATCGGTAATCTCCATCTCCAAGGCACCAATCTAGAAATAGCTCGAACTCCCAATCAAGATGAAGTGAAGCAACTGGATCCAAATGCGATTGCCAAATTCTAAGGCTCGATTCCCCATTAATCATTCGGAATTGACGAAAACACGATTCAGTTCAAAACCCAAATCCCACATTCAATACCAAATTAAAAACTTGACTTTATTTAGTAAAATCCATCGTTTTAAATTTCGATTCCATATGCATAATCAAATATGGAAATCCAGATTATCAATTTTCCTGTTTTTGAACCATTTTTTCTGTATATTAATACTTCCAGATAGTTTATAAACAAAACATACTTAAGCTATTTTTAAAACTTAGATCTGGATTATATAAACAAATTTCATTTAAATCCTAGAGTCTAAGATAAATTTGAGAAGGAGATTTTGGTTTATGAATAGGGTTTGAAAGCCTGTAATCCAACCAAGGTCAGCATAGCCTATAAATCAAACATGCATACCTAAATTTGTATTCATGCAAACACATTCCTATTCATGACAAAAAAAATTTCACAGCACACTTGCAAGATCAAATCAGGACTTAAGCTTTAGCAAGGTAGATTGCTTACAGATTCATAGCATTGGATAAAAAAACTGGTTTAAAAAAAATAAAGTTGCTCACCTGTGAAAAGGCAGAGCAGAAAACCCGGAAGCGTCTTATTTTTGTAAGAACTGTGAAAGTACGGTGTGTATACAATTATATGTGCTAATATAGTATACACGGATCGTGTAATATGGATTACAATACAAATGCGGAAATAGATGATAATAGCATAGTAAATAAAAAATAGAAAAATCACACCAGAGATTTTTATACTGGTTCGGAGCACCGTCCTACGTCCAGTCCCAGACTTCTATCTGGATTTTCACTATTAACTTCCTCGCTTCACCCGGAGGAACAGGTTTACAACACCCGAACAGCCGAACGAGATTTCACGCCTCTAATACACTGAGGACTTCAACACTTGCCTCTTACAACACAGAGGACTTCAACAAAAGAACAAATATAATTGTTGTTGACAACTTGTGCTCTTGAAAACACGGATTTGTCACTAGCAGTACACCCTTCCTATAATCTTATCCTCAAAGTATGCGATGTGATGTTTTGAAAAGATTAAGGAAAGTATATTATTGAATCAAAGGATATGAAATAGTTTCAAAGATTCAATAAATAATTTAGAGCTTTTATAATGCAGAATTAAGATCAGAGATTAGATTAAAAGAATATGAAATCGTTATTTTTAATCAACGAATTGGATGAGTTTATATAGATAAGAATGGTTGTAACTCTTTGCCATTAAGAGATATGATCTTTGGTGAAAGGTTAAGAGATGCAACCTTTGGAGAAGAGAAGTGTCTTTTGGAAAAATTGCTTTCTGTTCAAAAACGGTCGACAGGTTAAAAAGTGACCAGTAGACAGGAATTTAAAATATATATACGTTATGTGCATGTGTGCACGTTCATTGTGCATTTTACACAGAAACGGTCGACCGTACGATTATTAACCGGTCGACCAGTTCCTGTTAATTTGCACAATGAATGTTCAATGCTTTTAAAACGTATATATATATCGATTATATTGAGGTGCATGATTATTTGAGGATAGATTTTAACAAGTTTATCACTATTACAATATCAAATAATCAACCTATAATCTATAGTAACATATGTAGCTCTAATGACCTTGTTTTGTCGATCGCCTTATTTGTCAGAAATCAAAACTTTCATAAAACTCGTGACTCAACATTCTCCCCCTTTTTGATTGATGACAATATATATCTGTAAATCTGTATCTCCCCCTGAGTACGTGATCTCTTTCTCTTTGAATTCTTATAAATGTATGTTCCTGCAAGCAATTGTTAGCCTTTTCTCCCCCTTTGTCATCGACAAAAAGGAGTAACAGATACTAGAATATAATATGCATAGAATGAATATAATATGCATAGAAAAATAATAGAATATGAATGAAAGTACGTTGTATAGAATATTATGGTTTGATAAAAAGAAAAGATGAACAAAATATAAAATGTTTGCAAGTTTATATATAAGTTTCTTATGTATAAACCTATGGATGTGAGTTAATGATAAATTTTAACCAAGAAAATATAAGCAGAAAATTTTTTGTAAGTCTAAAAATAACTTTCTTTTTAAAACTGAATTTATAAGATAAGAAAGTAAAGAACGATCACAAAAAAAATAAGTAAAGCGAATTTAACCATTAAATAAAGCAGTGGCTTATATTTAATGTAAAAAATATAGTTTATGCAATAGTTGTAGTTAAAGGATAACTAAAGAGAATAACTAAAGAATAACTAACAAGAAGATGTTCTTTTAGAAATTTCTTAGTCAAGATTTTTTCTTGAAATTAAACCAAGCTCTCTTCGTAATCTAATAAAATTAGATTCGAGCAGAGGCTTAGTAAAAATGTCTGCTAATTGATTGTCAGTATGAACATATTCAAGACATATATTTCCTTTGTCAATATTATCTCGAAGGAAATGATGACGGATATCAATGTGTTTGGTTCTGGAGTGATTTACTGGATTTTTAGAGAGATTTATAGCACTAGTGTTATCACAGTATATAATAGAATTTGATAAATGAATATCAAAATCTTGAAGTGTTTGTTGCATATATAGTACTTGAGTACAAGCAAGAGCTGCTGATATATATTCAGCTTCACATGTTGATAGTGAAACACAATTCTGTTTCTTACTGGACCAAGAGACAAGTGATTTTCCAATAAAATGGCACGTACCACTTGTACTTTTTCTATCCGTTCGTGAGCCACCGAAATCAGCATCACTATATGATACTAATTCAAATGGACATTCTTTTGGATAAAAAAGACCGAAATCTTTGGTATTATTAAGATAACGAATTATACGTTTTACTGCTCGTAGATGTGATTCCTTTGGATCGGCTTGAAAACGAGCACATAAACAAACACTCATTATTATATCTGGACGACTAGCTGTAAGATAAAGAAGAGAACCAATCATGTGTGACGACCCGGAATTTTGAGCAATATCAATTTAATAATCTTTGATAATAATTAAATTGATTTGATCATTTTATATTATAAATTGACAAGTTTAATTTCTTTTAAAGATTAATGATAATAAATTGTTAATATCTATCAATAAGTTTCTTGACTATATGAATTGGCAAGATTAAATTCTTTTGAAATTGATAATAATCTGATTTGGAATTATTTATTTTGATAAATAAGAAGTTTTTAATGTAATAAAACTTTGTATTCAAATTGTAATATATATGAATGTATATATTGTGATTTGATATTTGTTTTAAAATTTAATTTGGAAATTAATAAATATAATGTTAGAATATGTTTCTATTTGAAATGTGTATATATATTTGTATATATATGTTTGAAATAGGAATTATTAATTTGAATCTAATAAGAGTTTTCAAACTTGAATATATTTAGTTTAGAATTTAAAATGATAATTTGATTTAATGACTTTGAATTGATAATTGAGATTTAAATTTAAAATAACAAAGTTAATTCCTTATTTATGATAAATAAGTACTTTAAGCTTTTAAATAAGATTTAAATTAAAATAGATGTTTCAAAAATATAAACATGATTGAATTAAAAATGTAAGCTACTTGTTTCATATGAATATTACATAATAAATGGATAATTAAGCCTTAAAATACATTACATATATATTCACCTTTCATGTAAAATTTAAAATAAAAATAACATTTAAAAGAAAAACATTTATAAAAACAATATTATAACACATATAAAACACTTGTAAACATTTTAGTATGGGTTAGAGACAAATGTAAATTAAGTTGATTAGGTGTAGGTTAATCAAAGCATAAGAGTGACAAATGTCTCTTCTTTGTAAAATTAAATTTAAAATTTAACTTGTAAATATAAAACAAAGTTTTACTTCAGCTCAAACATTTTCTTCAAACTCAAAACTGAAAACAAAAGCAAAATACAAAGATAAAAATGCATGCAAAATCAAAAGAAGAAATCACTTTCTTCTTTCAAACAAGATGAGTACAAATGCAGAAAACTGTAAATCTGGATTTAAAACAAATGCAAGTTCTTCATCAACATCTGGAAACTCTGTATTCAACTACAAGATAAACACCAACATGCAGCATCAATTTAATCAACATGCAAGAACCTGGAAGTAGATCAAACATGAAAGTTTCAACATACAACTGGAATTCAGAAGCATGCAAAAGTAAATTCAAAAGCCTGGAAAGAAGAACATGCAGCTCTGTTTTCTGCAAATTTTCAGGTGAGTAAAACAAATTTTAAAAACAGTTTCAACTTGATTTACTCTTTGTTATATGTATGTATGAAAATCATAAGTTTACCTGAATTCTTGGATTTTGAATGAATGCATGCTCTGGAAGTAAGAATAGTGAATGCCCGAGAAGTAAAAATATTTGCTCTGTCTTCTGTTTGAATCTAGTGAGTAAATAATCTTTTAAAAACAGTTTTAACATTTGATATAACTTGTTTCTATGATTGAATAACATGGTGTGAATTGAATATTTGATTTAATTCTGAATGCATGTTTGAATTAGGTGTATCTGTTTTGCCTGTGAAGTAATATCTGTCTTCAGTGTAATATAACAGGCTCAACTTCATAAATAAAATCAACAATCTAGTATTGAATTCATATTGATCTTTGATGTGTAAATAAAAGTTGTTTGTAATCAACTAAAATATCATCTAAAAATATTTGCAAGTTTTAAATTTGAATAAATAGTTGTAAATTTGCAAGTTTACAGTAAAATATAATATTGGGTCAAAATTTGATGAAATCAATTTCAAGTTTTGATTTCATGATTGGATTGCAAATGGTAAATGATGATTTTAGAAGCTGGAATCACAATTTTTAATGAGTTAAATTGTGGGAATTTTGGGATTTTCTGTTTGAGGTATTTTTGCAAATTCACGGCAAACTATGATGAATTGGTTGTCGCCGTTGAACTCGAAGGTCGAGGGGGGTTTAGAGATCATGCGAAAATTGGTTCTAGAATTTTTAATTGATGGGGTTGGCCATGGAATGAGTAGGTAGGGTTTTGTTGGCTGTAGAGGCCGATGATGTTCAATGAAGTGTAGCGTCGTCATATTGCTTGCAGAGTTGTTCGCGTGCATGGCCGAAGGATCAGGGAAGTGTGGTGAAGATGCTGTGGTGGTGGCATGGTCTCTGGTGAAGGGGATGGTCGGAGTTGATGGTTTTTCCTGGCTTGGTGCTTCGAACAGTTGGGTTCGAATGATGGAATTTCGTTTTCGATCGTGATTGGGTTTGCTGGAGGTTGCGTGCTGTTGTCGAGGGCGTATGTGACTTGGTGGAGGCCGGAGAAGGGATCGCCGTTGACCAACGGCGATGTGCACGTTAACGTGCACAGTTCGTGTTTCAATGGTGGGTTCTGGAAATAAGAGGGGAGAAGAAATAGGAAACTCGAAGTGGACACCGTGTTTTGTGGTGTAGGACTCGAAGCAGGTTGTAGGCAGGGGAGACTCGGGATGTTCCTGGGTTTTTGTGAAGTTTACTCGGGTATACGCGAGGGAAAAGATTAGTGGGTGGCTCGAGTATTTAGGTATGTAGGCTTTAGTATTGAAGTTAGATATGATTAATGCAAAGAATATTTGATTTTAGAAATTAAAGTTTTTAAACAAAGGTTGAACAAGTTTCAAAATTTAAATTTGTTCAAATTTATGTTTTAAAACAAGTTTATATATTTTAAATATGGGAGTTTTAAATATAATATGTAGATTTGAAATAAAGTTTATATTAAACTTTATTAAATAAATGTGGGAAGTTTTTTTTAAAAGACTTAAAGGTTCAATTTAAAATATGTTTTAAATTTAATTGATTTCTAAATCATTATATTTTATTTAAATAAAGTTTAATGATTTAGAATTTGATAATAAATTGTAATAAAGATTATCTTTAGTAAGTTTGAATTTAATTTAATTAAAGATAATTAAATTTGTAAAGATGATTGAGATAATTAAATTATTTTTAATTATCAAGTTTTAATTATGAATAAATGATTTAATTAAGATAAAGGTTTCTTAATTAAGAATCTTTTATTTTAATAAATTAAGAATCATTTAATTAATTTTAAATGATTTAGTTAAATAGTTAATTAAGTAATTAACTTGTGATTAATTAAAATAATCACTTATGGATTAATATAATATAATTACTTGGGAAGTAATTAAAGTAATTAAGTGGTAATTACAGAAGGGTAATTAAGTAAAGAATAATTACTTATGAAAAGTAATTAAGTAAATGTGATTAAGAGTTAATCACTTTAGTTATTAATTAAAGACTTAATTAATAATTGATTAAAGGTTTAAATTATTTGATTAATGATTGATTAATTAAAGAATTAAGAGTTATTAATTACTTGTTTAAGTAATTAATTAAGATAGAATTTAATTAATGATGTAATCATTAATTAATGAAAATAATTAATTAATTGTTAATTAATAATTTAAAAATAATTAATTTATAATTAAGTTTTAAATTACTAAATAAAGTAATTAATCAAAGGTGATTAATTAAAAGTAATTAATTAAGTATGATTAATTAAAAGTAATTAATCAATGTGATTAATTAAAAATGATTAATCAAGTGTAATTGATTAAAGGTAATTAAGGAATAATTACCAGAATAATTAGAGAATAATTAATCAAGGTTGATTAATTTAGAAAGTAATTAAGAGGTAATTACTTAATATAATTTGGAGAAATAAATCAGGATGATTAATTAATATGGAAATTAAGTAATAATTACTTAAAGTAATTAAGTGATAATTAATCAGGAAAGATTAATTGAAGTGGATAATCAAATGATGTTAATTAATTAATTTGTAATTAATTAATGAATAAGAAGTTGGATTGAGGATAATCCAAGTGATTTATTAAGGATTAATTTAATTTAAGGATTAATTAAATTAATCAAGTTTAAATCAAACTTGTTTATGAATGGTTAATGATTGGATGATATATGTATCATTGAATGAGTTAATGATATTGGTTGTTGTTGGATGATACTGATGGATGTGATGATGTGATTATGCTATATGTGATATATATATGCTGCTTTGTGATATGTATAGATGCATGTGATAATAGATGCTCATCTATTTGTGTTGTGAATACATCCATTTATGATAAGTGATATTTCTAAGTATCTATTGTTTAAATCCCTTAAGTACAACTTGGACATTAAAATGGCGTTTGGTTTCGATGAGACCGGGATCGGGTTTCCATATTTGGAATCCGAAAACCACATCGATTCCAATTAAACGTTAGGTCGTTAATCCAAGTAGAGCAAGTGAAGACTCGAAGTGTAAGGGCTATACGTCAGTATAACTCTGTGGGTGATTCCGTAATGAGTTTGACGGAATAGTGCTTATAGATTCGAGATGGTGAATCAGAGTGCAAGGGCTATGGTCGTTGACTCTGAGGGTGATTCCAAAATGAGTGCAACGAGATAGTGCCTTCGGTTTCGTTCGAACCCGGAACGAACTTGTATGGATTGAATGCTTTCAGCACATCGTCAGGCGGACGATGAGCATTCTAAGATAATTGGTCCTATAAAGGTAATCGCAGCCTCAAGCCTCATCAACCGGGAATGGCTAAAACAGGGGAGGTGCAGCAAGGCTTCGTGGGTCGCGCCCACTGGAGGGCAAGATACATCCCTGTCTAGAGGTCCCTTTATATTTCGGCTGTGTGGGCAGTTGGTCTGCAGCCAACTGCGGGGTGGTCTTGTTCGGGACCGTTCAGTAAGGAACGGTGCCGGTCTTGTGTTGCAGGGGAGTTAGGGTGGCTCCTCGGTACGGTGATCTAGGCCACGTACTGTGACGGGCGGTACCCCAGTAGCCCTGCCATTGTTGGAAACCCATTTTCCCTACGAGACCTTACGGTTTTGTTTGTATTACCCACTTTTGTGGCTAGTAGCTGGAATTTAATAGATGTAACAATTTCGGCTATTTCATATTTACTTGAAAACCCTAGACACTATTATAATATCACTGGATTTCCTATCAAATGTTTTGGTTAGCGTAAGGTAAAAACTTTTCCATGTTTATGTGTGGGAAGTCTTACGTGATACCTTTTATTTTCAAAGGTTTTTCTAAAGTTAAGCAATCTTAAACCGTTTACTCACACCAGACCCCTGTCTGACCCGAGTGTTTATTTTCTGTTTTATTAAACTCTTGGGTACTCATATTATATATGAATAGTCAAGTGATTCAGGTTATCTCTTGACGAATTCTGGAGGAGCTTTGGAGCAGGAGGCTTCAGCGTGTAGATATGGTTAGAGTTTCCGCTGTGTTGTTTAATGTATGATGTCTTGTATTGTATTAGACAGAAATGTTATAACTGTCTAATTTGAAATGTTTAGTTGTGTACTCTGATGTATATGATACTCTGTATATGTTCTATATTATATTTAAATCGTTCCGCTGTGAGATTCTGATGTGTTGTTTTCTCTTTCTTCTCTTTCTTTTCTTCTTCTATCCCTTTCTTTCTTAATTAGTGATGCGATTTCCCGGGAGTGGAAAGTCGGGTCGCTACAGCTGGTATCAGAGCTTTAGGTTGAGCGAATACCTAGGCTCTGGAATGAATCTTTCTTTAGGGAGCGTTAGGTTGAGTGAATACCTAGGCTCTGGAGTGGTGTCTATCTTGAGAGAGCGTACTTGTAATTTTTATATAAATATATATTTATATAACTACCTAATCTGTTGGATTATCTGTTCGGATTTTCCAACATAGGCTATAAAGGTAGATAAGGTAGGAGTGTGTGGAACACGACTACCACTTTTGGTTGAGACTCATATGTTGTGGTTGGAGATGTGTCTGTCGGGATTGTAGATCTAATACTGTCTCGAATAAGTTTTGTGGATTGTAGAAAGGATTTCTTTGAGTCCAAAGGAAGTCTTTTTCAAGAATTGGAGTATATTCTTGAAGTGTGAGATTGATTTGCTCTCAAGTGAGCGGGATTTCCAAGAGTTGAGTTGTCAGCTTAATAGAAGCAAGTGGTGACTTCAAGAAGGAATAGCTGTGTGATGAGATGCAGTATCCACAGATGGTTCTGAAGATGTTTCTTTTGGAGCCAGATTAAGATGGTGTTGGAAGAGCATGGATGCCTGCTGCAGGGAAGGTTCAGATGTTTAGAGATTCTTTGGATCTCAAGCAAGGATGTTTTAGAGGAATTGGATGTTAATTTTGAGTTTCAAGGAGACTAAGGTCGATGAGTTACCTCATTTCGGACATGGTCTCATTTGTTTTTCTTAAGAAGATAAGTAGCTGGTGTTTCTTTTAGCGCCGAGTTTCTTGAGGAGATGTCGACCCGTCTCAAGAATTTTTAGTGGAATTGAGTGATAGTTTTGTGTTTCAAGGAGCTTCTGAGTTAAGGAAGATCTTGTGGCTTAGCTGTATCATTGAAGTGAAGTTTGGAAGCAGCAGTATGGATCTGTTTCTTCGATGATTCAGTAATCTTTGGGATTCTACTATCGGCAGACCAGGCAGATGGTGAAGGCTTATTCTTTTCTTTGGGAGGCTCAGCAGAGCGAGATATTTGTTGGAAGTGATCTATCAGTTTCTAATAGGTGAGCCATTCTTGAAGATTGATCTTGATTTGGGAAGCTGTTCTAGTTGGGGAGACAGTTCTTTGGAATCTGAACTGAGAGAGATCGCAAAAGTGACTTGCGATTAGTTTGGGAATCTTGGAGCATTCCTTGGTTTGATATTGAGGCATCTCAAGTAGAGGTGGAAGATATGGAAGTAGTCGGAGGATCTCTAGATGTTTTTGGGGAAATCTGAGGTCTACCTGAATCGAAGATTGAGATTTCTTATCGACTTGGATTTTCAGGAGTAGTATTGATGGTTTAATCTTATAGTGGGATGACTCTTGGAGCGAGGTGAGTTTGGTAAGGCAGCTCAGGATTCTTTGGAATTGATCATCTTATTCCGAGTTAAGATTCTGCTAAGATGTTTTGACCAAGTGGAATGGTCACTGAGATTTTTATGAGTCGGATGAACTGTGTATGGAGAAAGATTGTGCTTATGTTCTTCGATAGCATTTTTATCTGCTCTAGATCAGAGTTGTGCAGCGGAAGCAAGTTAGCAGTTATTCTTGTATGGAGCAACCGGGAGTTGCAGTAAGGGATTTCTACAGGAAATTCAAGTATGAAGGATTTTTCTGGATTTGGTAGGTTTGGTTGTCTAGTGCAACTGTTTGGCTATTCAAATTTGAGATGCAGGTTTGAAGTCCATTGATGTTTGTGGTATAGAGTTGTATTTTGGATTTCAGCAAATTATTTTTGGAAGAGCCATTTTGTTGAGTAGAACCTGGAGATTTGGTTTGAGTTGGTGCTGTTGTTTCTTGAAGCAATCAGCAAGGGTTAGGCTGATCAGGGATATTAAAGGTGACTCAGAAACATCTGAAGAATTGTGCAGTTAAGAACTGAGGAGATTTGGGATGTGCAATTAGAGTTTAGATATTGATTTGGTTTTATCCAATTAAAGGAGATATAAGGTTTGGTAAAACTGGAGTGTTAGCTTTGAAGGTATTTGGAGTTTTATCTGTGATCTCTAGAGATTTGATTTTGATCTACAGGATTGAATTGCCAGTTTGGATAGCTGGAATTCATTGTATTTCACATATCTCTGAGAAATATGTGTATGATTCTTCGAGTGATAGAATCAGCTGTCCAGAAGGAATCTGGTAGTTGAGTTGGTTTTGAGTTTAGTCTGATATCTTGTTCAGATTTGTAGAATCAGATGAGGGAGTTCTTGGTTTTAGTAGAGTAGTTAGTTAAGATTCTGTAGAGTGAGTGTTCCAGTATAGGTATCTGGAAACTCTAGATATTAGAAGGTTCTATTCAGAATTTTTCTGAATAGATAAATTGTTTGTTTGTTTGAATTGGTTGCTATGTTTGATTGTTTGATTTGCTGATAGGAATTTAAATTCTTTAGCTGGGTTATTAAATTATCTTTGCTTTTAAATTTCGGGGACGAAATTCTTTTAAGGGGGGAGGAATGTGACGACCCGGAATTTTGAGCA
Source organism: Allium cepa (assembly GCA_030765085.1). Classification (NCBI taxonomy): domain Eukaryota; kingdom Viridiplantae; phylum Streptophyta; class Magnoliopsida; order Asparagales; family Amaryllidaceae; genus Allium; species Allium cepa. Next base: position 827,860,580 of record CM060941.1, on the reverse strand, counting down.
ATATCAATTTAATAATCTTTGATAATAATTAAATTGATTTGATCATTTTATATTATAAATTGACAAGTTTAATTTCTTTTAAAGATTAATGATAATAAATTGTTAATATCTATCAATAAGTTTCTTGACTATATGAATTGGCAAGATTAAATTCTTTTGAAATTGATAATAATCTGATTTGGAATTATTTATTTTGATAAATAAGAAGTTTTTAATGTAATAAAACTTTGTATTCAAATTGTAATATATATGAATGTATATATTGTGATTTGATATTTGTTTTAAAATTTAATTTGGAAATTAATAAATATAATGTTAGAATATGTTTCTATTTGAAATGTGTATATATATTTGTATATATATGTTTGAAATAGGAATTATTAATTTGAATCTAATAAGAGTTTTCAAACTTGAATATATTTAGTTTAGAATTTAAAATGATAATTTGATTTAATGACTTTGAATTGATAATTGAGATTTAAATTTAAAATAACAAAGTTAATTCCTTATTTATGATAAATAAGTACTTTAAGCTTTTAAATAAGATTTAAATTAAAATAGATGTTTCAAAAATATAAACATGATTGAATTAAAAATGTAAGCTACTTGTTTCATATGAATATTACATAATAAATGGATAATTAAGCCTTAAAATACATTACATATATATTCACCTTTCATGTAAAATTTAAAATAAAAATAACATTTAAAAGAAAAACATTTATAAAAACAATATTATAACACATATAAAACACTTGTAAACATTTTAGTATGGGTTAGAGACAAATGTAAATTAAGTTGATTAGGTGTAGGTTAATCAAAGCATAAGAGTGACAAATGTCTCTTCTTTGTAAAATTAAATTTAAAATTTAACTTGTAAATATAAAACAAAGTTTTACTTCAGCTCAAACATTTTCTTCAAACTCAAAACTGAAAACAAAAGCAAAATACAAAGATAAAAATGCATGCAAAATCAAAAGAAGAAATCACTTTCTTCTTTCAAACAAGATGAGTACAAATGCAGAAAACTGTAAATCTGGATTTAAAACAAATGCAAGTTCTTCATCAACATCTGGAAACTCTGTATTCAACTACAAGATAAACACCAACATGCAGCATCAATTTAATCAACATGCAAGAACCTGGAAGTAGATCAAACATGAAAGTTTCAACATACAACTGGAATTCAGAAGCATGCAAAAGTAAATTCAAAAGCCTGGAAAGAAGAACATGCAGCTCTGTTTTCTGCAAATTTTCAGGTGAGTAAAACAAATTTTAAAAACAGTTTCAACTTGATTTACTCTTTGTTATATGTATGTATGAAAATCATAAGTTTACCTGAATTCTTGGATTTTGAATGAATGCATGCTCTGGAAGTAAGAATAGTGAATGCCCGAGAAGTAAAAATATTTGCTCTGTCTTCTGTTTGAATCTAGTGAGTAAATAATCTTTTAAAAACAGTTTTAACATTTGATATAACTTGTTTCTATGATTGAATAACATGGTGTGAATTGAATATTTGATTTAATTCTGAATGCATGTTTGAATTAGGTGTATCTGTTTTGCCTGTGAAGTAATATCTGTCTTCAGTGTAATATAACAGGCTCAACTTCATAAATAAAATCAACAATCTAGTATTGAATTCATATTGATCTTTGATGTGTAAATAAAAGTTGTTTGTAATCAACTAAAATATCATCTAAAAATATTTGCAAGTTTTAAATTTGAATAAATAGTTGTAAATTTGCAAGTTTACAGTAAAATATAATATTGGGTCAAAATTTGATGAAATCAATTTCAAGTTTTGATTTCATGATTGGATTGCAAATGGTAAATGATGATTTTAGAAGCTGGAATCACAATTTTTAATGAGTTAAATTGTGGGAATTTTGGGATTTTCTGTTTGAGGTATTTTTGCAAATTCACGGCAAACTATGATGAATTGGTTGTCGCCGTTGAACTCGAAGGTCGAGGGGGGTTTAGAGATCATGCGAAAATTGGTTCTAGAATTTTTAATTGATGGGGTTGGCCATGGAATGAGTAGGTAGGGTTTTGTTGGCTGTAGAGGCCGATGATGTTCAATGAAGTGTAGCGTCGTCATATTGCTTGCAGAGTTGTTCGCGTGCATGGCCGAAGGATCAGGGAAGTGTGGTGAAGATGCTGTGGTGGTGGCATGGTCTCTGGTGAAGGGGATGGTCGGAGTTGATGGTTTTTCCTGGCTTGGTGCTTCGAACAGTTGGGTTCGAATGATGGAATTTCGTTTTCGATCGTGATTGGGTTTGCTGGAGGTTGCGTGCTGTTGTCGAGGGCGTATGTGACTTGGTGGAGGCCGGAGAAGGGATCGCCGTTGACCAACGGCGATGTGCACGTTAACGTGCACAGTTCGTGTTTCAATGGTGGGTTCTGGAAATAAGAGGGGAGAAGAAATAGGAAACTCGAAGTGGACACCGTGTTTTGTGGTGTAGGACTCGAAGCAGGTTGTAGGCAGGGGAGACTCGGGATGTTCCTGGGTTTTTGTGAAGTTTACTCGGGTATACGCGAGGGAAAAGATTAGTGGGTGGCTCGAGTATTTAGGTATGTAGGCTTTAGTATTGAAGTTAGATATGATTAATGCAAAGAATATTTGATTTTAGAAATTAAAGTTTTTAAACAAAGGTTGAACAAGTTTCAAAATTTAAATTTGTTCAAATTTATGTTTTAAAACAAGTTTATATATTTTAAATATGGGAGTTTTAAATATAATATGTAGATTTGAAATAAAGTTTATATTAAACTTTATTAAATAAATGTGGGAAGTTTTTTTTAAAAGACTTAAAGGTTCAATTTAAAATATGTTTTAAATTTAATTGATTTCTAAATCATTATATTTTATTTAAATAAAGTTTAATGATTTAGAATTTGATAATAAATTGTAATAAAGATTATCTTTAGTAAGTTTGAATTTAATTTAATTAAAGATAATTAAATTTGTAAAGATGATTGAGATAATTAAATTATTTTTAATTATCAAGTTTTAATTATGAATAAATGATTTAATTAAGATAAAGGTTTCTTAATTAAGAATCTTTTATTTTAATAAATTAAGAATCATTTAATTAATTTTAAATGATTTAGTTAAATAGTTAATTAAGTAATTAACTTGTGATTAATTAAAATAATCACTTATGGATTAATATAATATAATTACTTGGGAAGTAATTAAAGTAATTAAGTGGTAATTACAGAAGGGTAATTAAGTAAAGAATAATTACTTATGAAAAGTAATTAAGTAAATGTGATTAAGAGTTAATCACTTTAGTTATTAATTAAAGACTTAATTAATAATTGATTAAAGGTTTAAATTATTTGATTAATGATTGATTAATTAAAGAATTAAGAGTTATTAATTACTTGTTTAAGTAATTAATTAAGATAGAATTTAATTAATGATGTAATCATTAATTAATGAAAATAATTAATTAATTGTTAATTAATAATTTAAAAATAATTAATTTATAATTAAGTTTTAAATTACTAAATAAAGTAATTAATCAAAGGTGATTAATTAAAAGTAATTAATTAAGTATGATTAATTAAAAGTAATTAATCAATGTGATTAATTAAAAATGATTAATCAAGTGTAATTGATTAAAGGTAATTAAGGAATAATTACCAGAATAATTAGAGAATAATTAATCAAGGTTGATTAATTTAGAAAGTAATTAAGAGGTAATTACTTAATATAATTTGGAGAAATAAATCAGGATGATTAATTAATATGGAAATTAAGTAATAATTACTTAAAGTAATTAAGTGATAATTAATCAGGAAAGATTAATTGAAGTGGATAATCAAATGATGTTAATTAATTAATTTGTAATTAATTAATGAATAAGAAGTTGGATTGAGGATAATCCAAGTGATTTATTAAGGATTAATTTAATTTAAGGATTAATTAAATTAATCAAGTTTAAATCAAACTTGTTTATGAATGGTTAATGATTGGATGATATATGTATCATTGAATGAGTTAATGATATTGGTTGTTGTTGGATGATACTGATGGATGTGATGATGTGATTATGCTATATGTGATATATATATGCTGCTTTGTGATATGTATAGATGCATGTGATAATAGATGCTCATCTATTTGTGTTGTGAATACATCCATTTATGATAAGTGATATTTCTAAGTATCTATTGTTTAAATCCCTTAAGTACAACTTGGACATTAAAATGGCGTTTGGTTTCGATGAGACCGGGATCGGGTTTCCATATTTGGAATCCGAAAACCACATCGATTCCAATTAAACGTTAGGTCGTTAATCCAAGTAGAGCAAGTGAAGACTCGAAGTGTAAGGGCTATACGTCAGTATAACTCTGTGGGTGATTCCGTAATGAGTTTGACGGAATAGTGCTTATAGATTCGAGATGGTGAATCAGAGTGCAAGGGCTATGGTCGTTGACTCTGAGGGTGATTCCAAAATGAGTGCAACGAGATAGTGCCTTCGGTTTCGTTCGAACCCGGAACGAACTTGTATGGATTGAATGCTTTCAGCACATCGTCAGGCGGACGATGAGCATTCTAAGATAATTGGTCCTATAAAGGTAATCGCAGCCTCAAGCCTCATCAACCGGGAATGGCTAAAACAGGGGAGGTGCAGCAAGGCTTCGTGGGTCGCGCCCACTGGAGGGCAAGATACATCCCTGTCTAGAGGTCCCTTTATATTTCGGCTGTGTGGGCAGTTGGTCTGCAGCCAACTGCGGGGTGGTCTTGTTCGGGACCGTTCAGTAAGGAACGGTGCCGGTCTTGTGTTGCAGGGGAGTTAGGGTGGCTCCTCGGTACGGTGATCTAGGCCACGTACTGTGACGGGCGGTACCCCAGTAGCCCTGCCATTGTTGGAAACCCATTTTCCCTACGAGACCTTACGGTTTTGTTTGTATTACCCACTTTTGTGGCTAGTAGCTGGAATTTAATAGATGTAACAATTTCGGCTATTTCATATTTACTTGAAAACCCTAGACACTATTATAATATCACTGGATTTCCTATCAAATGTTTTGGTTAGCGTAAGGTAAAAACTTTTCCATGTTTATGTGTGGGAAGTCTTACGTGATACCTTTTATTTTCAAAGGTTTTTCTAAAGTTAAGCAATCTTAAACCGTTTACTCACACCAGACCCCTGTCTGACCCGAGTGTTTATTTTCTGTTTTATTAAACTCTTGGGTACTCATATTATATATGAGTAGTCAAGTGATTCAGGTTATCTCTTGACGAATTCTGGAGGAGCTTTGGAGCAGGAGGCTTCAGCGTGTAGATATGGTTAGAGTTTCCGCTGTGTTGTTTAATGTATGATGTCTTGTATTGTATTAGACAGAAATGTTATAACTGTCTAATTTGAAATGTTTAGTTGTGTACTCTGATGTATATGATACTCTGTATATGTTCTATATTATATTTAAATCGTTCCGCTGTGAGATTCTGATGTGTTGTTTTCTCTTTCTTCTCTTTCTTTTCTTCTTCTATCCCTTTCTTTCTTAATTAGTGATGCGATTTCCCGGGAGTGGAAAGTCGGGTCGCTACATCATGCTTCGATATAATTTCTGGTCAACATTCTTACCACTTTCATCTTTGTCAAGATGTGTAGTTGTACTCATAGGAGTTGGTTTACCAGATGTATTTTCTAATCCGAAGTGTTTGATAAAGTTTTCACAGTATTTTTCTTGATTAATAAAAATGCCGTTTGGAAGTTGCTTTATTTGAAGTCCAAGAAAATAAGATAGTTCTTCCATATGAGACATTTCGAATTCTTTGGTCATAATATTTGCAAATTCTTTGCAAAGTTTATCGTTTGTTGAACCAAAGATGATATCGTCTACATATATCTGGATAACTAGAATATCTTTTCGAGAATGTTTAATAAACAAGGTTTGATCGACTTTGCCTATTTGAAATCCTGAGCTAATAAGATAGCTACGTAGTCGTTCATACCAAGCACGAGGTGCTTGTTTTAAACCATACAGAGCTTTCTTAAGTTTGAACACATGGTCAGGATATTTTTCATGTACGAACAGAGGAGGTTGTTCGACATAGACATTCTCTTTGATAAATCCATTGAGAAAAGCACTTTTGACATCCATCTGATAAAGTTTGAAATTATGGTGACAAGCAAAAGATAATAGGATTCTAATAGCTTCTAGTCGAGCAACTGGTGCAAAAGTTTCTTCATAATCGATACCTTCTTCCTGATTATATCCTTGTGCTACTAATCTTGCTTTATTTTTGGTGATATTGCCTTGTTCGTCAGCCTTATTTTTATAGACCCATTTAGTACCAATTACTGACTGATCAGTTGGTCTTGGAACAAGTTCCCAAACGTCATTGCGCTCAAACTGATTTAGTTCTTCCTGCATGGCAATGATCCAGTAATCATCTGTAGCAGCTTCTTTTGGATTCTTAGGTTCGATATTTGAGAGAAAAGCGACATGACCCATTTGATTGAGTTGACTCCTTGTTCTGACATGTGATGTTATTTCACCGATTATATTTTAAGGCGGATGGTCTCTTAATATTCTTGGTGGTGATTGTAACTCACATATTTGAGGAATATTCTCAATAACTATTTCCGAGTCAGAATCAATATTTGTGATGATTTGATTGTCAGTGACTATTGATTCGTCATCATCTGATATAGTGTGAGGGCGCTGATAGATTTCATCAAAAGAGACATGAAGTGATTCTTCAATAGTTTTGGTTCGTTTATTAAATATCCGATAGGCCTTACTTCGTTCCGAATAACCGACAAATATTCCTTCATCGGCCTTTGGATCGAATTTGCCAAGCTGGTCTTTTGTATTTAAAATAAAGCACTTCGAACCAAAAACTTTGAAGTATGAGATTTTAGGCTTCCTTTTGTTAAATAATTCAAAGGGAGTATTCTTAGTAAGAGGTCTTATGGATACACGATTTAAAACATAACAGGCAGTTGCCACAGCTTCTGCCCAAAAATGTTTTGGTAAGGTGGTTCCATTCAATAATGTTCTTGCACATTCTTGTAAAGTTCGGTTTTTCCGTTCTACAACTCCGTTCTGTTGTGGAGTTCTGGGAAACGAAAAATTATGATATATACCTTTCTTTGTACAAAATTGTTCAAATTCATTATTTTCAAACTCTCCGCCATGATCACTTCTTATATTTTTAACTTTAATCCCTTTTGATTTTTGAATTCTTTTGACGAAAGATTTGAAGTGATCGAAGTATCACTTTTATTTTTTAAGAAGATTGTCCATGTATAACGAGAGAAATCATCAACAATTACAAGCACATATTGACTGTGATTTATTGATTGAACTCTAGTAGGTCCAAATAAATCCATGTGTAGTAACTCAAGTGGTTGTAATGTTGATATGACTTTCTTGGATTTAAAAGATGATTTGGTCAATTTTCCTAATTGACATGCATCACAAATGTTGTTAACTTTAAAACTCATTTTGGGTAGACCTCTTACTAGATTGTTTTTGGCTAGCTTGTCAATAGTTCTGAAGTTTATATGACAGAAGCGTTTGTGCCATAGCCATGGATCATTGTCATTAGCCACAAGACACATATCTGAATTATGATTAATGTTCATATTCAAAATATATATATTTCTGTCTCTATAACCTTCAAAAACCAAATTATGGTCTTTATCTAAAATACTACACTTATTATTTGAAAATGAAATAATAAAACCCTTGTCACATAACTGACTAATACTTAGCAAATTGTGTTTCAAATTTCTAACTAGCATGACATTAGTAATAAGAGGTAAGTTAGATGTACCGCAATTGCTCACATCGCCTTTGCCGATGATATAGCCTTTTGAATTGTCTCCAAAAGTGACGGAGCCACCATCTGAATATGTAATATTTGTTAATAAACTCTTGTCTCCTGTCATGTGCTTTGAGCAACCACTGTCCAATATCCACTTTCCTCTTTTCTTAAGTGGGACCTGCAAAAAATAGAATTAAGTCCATGGTACCCACTTTTTATAGGGTCCTAAGAGTTAGGTCTTAGGAGTCCAAACCCATTTGGGTCCGGTATCCCCTTTATATATATAATTGTTATTAAAATGCACAGTATTCATGAATTGCTGAATGTATTTGTTCCTAATCAAATTATTATTTGTTTTAGGAACCCATATTTTGATAGTCTTGACATTTTTCTTTTGAAATTTCACAACTGGTTTTGGTTTGGAATATAATAAACTAAGATTTTTCTTAGCTTCAGTTTTTTGTACTTTCTTTTTCCTTTTATTTCGAAGATGTTTCTTGGTTTCTTGTTTGTTATATCCCAATCCTTGTTTGTTTGAAATAGATTGTGAACTTTCAATGATTTTTGTCAAGTTTTCTCGACCTTTGTTAAAGTTAGAAACATTTTGAGTAATGTCATCAAACTTTGTTTGTAAGCTAGCTTTTTCTAGGTCTAGAATTTTGACTTTTGCTTTAAGCTCATGATTTTCAGTAGTGAAAGCATTATTTTTCTCTTTTTGAGTTTCTATTTCTTGACTCAAAAGAGATATTTGAGAATCAACATTAGATGATGATTCTTGAATATTTTCAAGTTCCTCTTCTAATATTTTCTTCTCATCTTTTAACATATCTCGTTCAAGCTCTGCTCTACTTAAATCTGCTTTGACTACTTTTAATTGACGTTTTATGTCTTTATATTTGACTATCAATTCAGCATTAATATCAAGTAATTCATCAAATGTAGGAATTTGTATCCCATCTTCTGTTGCCATAAAACAAACATTAGCTTGTTCATTCTCTGAATCACTTTCACTTTCTGATGAAGATGACTCTGAATCATCCCATGTTACTGAGAAAGCTCGTTTCTTAGATTTGTCCTTTTTATATTTGAATTTGTCATTTTCTGACTTCTTCTTTTGTTCTGGACAATCTTTCTGCATGTGTCCCTTTTTGTGGCAGTTGAAACATTCTATAGCAGATGAAGATAGTTTATTTGATCCAGGTTTCCTTTTATTGTAACGACTGGCTTTTCGATATTTTAAGAATTTTTTGAATCCTTTCGCAATGAATGCCAAATCTTCGTCTTCAGAATCTGATTCATTTTCATCTTTCTCAACATGAAATGCTACATTTTTCTTTTCTTCCTTCTGTTCTTTTCTAGCCTGCAAATTTGCTTCATAGGACATTAAATTTCCTATCAATTCATCTGGCTTCATGACGGAAAGGTCATTAGCTTCTTCGATTGCTAATACTTTTCCTTCCCATTCACTAGTCAGAGAATGTAGGACTGTTGAAACAACATCGAAATCAGAATACTTTTGTCCTAAGCCAATAAGTGCATGGTGAATAGTTTGAAACCGTGAATACATGTCATTGATTGTCTCATTTGGTTTCATTTTGAAATTTTGAAATTGACTTTTCAGCATGGCTATTTTGGCTTGTTTAACCTTGTTAGTACCTTCATGAGTGATTTTTAGTGTTTTCCAAATTTGATATGCAGTAGTGCAGATACTAACACGGTTATATTCATTTTGGTCTAATGCACAGAACAACATATTTATTGCTCTTGCATTTACAGCTGCTGCCGTTTTCTCAGCTGCAGTCCATTCTGAATAATCAGTTGTTGGATTCACTATTTCTCTTTGAGTGGCATTCCAAGCATCATAGTTATTTGATTGCATAAAGAATGACATACGTGTTGCCCAATAACTATAGTTAAGACCATTGAAAAATGGAGGTCTTTGTGTCGATTGACCCTCCGTGTAAGTGGTGTTTTGAGTGCTAGTACTTACGTTATTTGCCATATTACTATAATATATCAAATAACTGTGTTACGGTTATATGATGACCTTGCTCTGATACCAAATGAAAGTACGGTATGTATACAATTATATGTGCTAATATAGTATACACGGATCGTGTAATATGGATTACAATACAAATGCGGAAATAGATGATAATAGCATAGTAAATAAAAAATAGAAAAATCACACCAGAGATTTTTATACTGGTTCGGAGCACCATCCTACGTCCAGTCCCAGACTTCTATCTAGATTTTCACTATTAACTTCCTCGCTTCACCCGGAGGAACAGGTTTACAACACCCGAACAGCCGAACGGGATTTCATGCCTCTAATACACTGAGGACTTCAACACTTGCCTCCTACAACGCAGAGGACTTCAACAAAAGAACAAATATAATTGTTGTTGACAACTTGTGCTCTTGAAAACACGGATTTGTCACTAGCAGTACACCCTTCCTATAATCTTATCCTCAAAGTATGCGATATGATGTTTTGAAAAGATTAAGGAAAGTATATTATTGAATCAAAGGATATGAAATAGTTTCAAAGATTCAATAAATAATTTAGAGCTTTTATAATGCAGAATTAAGATCAGAGATTAGATTAAAAGAATATGAAATCGTTATTTTTTAATCAACGAATTGGATGAGTTTATATAGATAAGAATGATTGTAACTCTTTGCCATTAAGAGATATGATCTTTGGTGAAAGGTTAAGAGATGCAACCTTTGGAGAAGAGAAGTGTCTTTTGGAAAAATTGCTTTCTGTTCAAAAATGGTCGACAGGTTAAAAAGTGACCAGTAGACAGGAATTTAAAATATATATACGTTATGTGCATGTGTGCACGTTCATTGTGCATTTTACACAGAAACGGTCGACCGTACGATTATTAACCGGTCGACCGGTTCCTGTTAATTTGCACAATGAATGTTCAATGCTTTTAAAACGTATATATATCGATTATATTGAGGTGCATGATTATTTGAGGATAGATTTTAACAAGTTTATCACTATTACAATATCAAATAATCAACCTATAATCTATAGTAACATATGTAGCTCTAATGACCTTGTTTTGTCGATCGCCTTATTTGTCAGAAATCAAAACTCTCATAAAACTCGTGACTCAACAAACTGGAATTTGATAATTTTATTTGTTGAAAAGATCCTGAACTTACTTTAGATTTGAAACTTTCAGATTTAATTTCTCTTTAGTTTGTTTTCCTGCAACTTAGATTGATACAATTTCTAAAATCTTTTGTTTTGTTACTGATCAACAACATTAAACTCAAAATAAAATTAAAAGGAAATTTACTTGCCTTTGAGCTGATTTGCTTTCAGATTGAAAACTTTTGCATTCTTGAATTTTAAACTGCTATTTTTTTCCTGGTTTCATTCTGTTTTCCAGGCTTGAGAAATTAAGATGCTTTCATAAAACTGGAGTTTGATTATGATCTGCAATTCCAGGTTTGGATAATCTTGTCTGGTTTCCAGCTTGAATCAAACTTTGATTTCACGGCATTTGATTTTTGATTTGCTTTCTTGATTTGATTGCCTGGTTTTGATTTCATTTATCTTGAAGATTTTGAACTGAAGATAACTTGGTTTGCACATTTTCTTTCTACTTTATCTTTTCTGATCTTTGCTTCAAATTTGAGATCTCTTGTTACTGTATATTTTCAGATTTGCTGAAAAGTTATATGATTGCATATAGGGTAGCTCAAAAGTTTCCACAATTTTAAATTTCATTTTTTTATTCAGTTAAATATATTGAATGCCATGTGTAAAAACAAATGATTATGCGATCTAACCCTTATACAATTTTATACTTTACATATGTATATTTATAATTTATAATTTTACAAAGACAAAAGAAAATTTTTAATAAATTTTTATATCATGTCTATTTTATAAATAAACATACCCCTTATTTGAATTATTTATATCTTGTGTTTCAAACCTTATTTTATTTCGATTTATAAAATATGCTATATCTATTTTATGCTTCTCTTATGTTTATGATCTTATATATATACATTTTTTTTCTTAATTACATTTTCCTTTTATTTATGTAAGTGTTGCGTTTTCTTTTATATTTATATTTACACAACGTACATTCATACTTTTTATTATTATTTATTTTTGTACAACTTTATAAAAAGAAAAGAATGAATTTAAATACTTTGATTTCATATTAACAATTAATCACTTTTATTCATATATGAAAATTTAACTTAAGAACAACATTTTGAAAATGAGTACACTATATTTTTTTCCCTTTTTATTACAACTTCCAAATATTAATATAATTAAAAAATTAGAAAACAACTATTATTATCTTTTTATTAATCTCAAGCTTTTAATTTCTATTTTATTTTTAATACATTTTATTTTGAAATTCAATATTTGTTTATGAAATGCTTATTCTTATATTCTAAATCAAATTGTTATTTATCTCCAATATTTATTGGTACGATAATTATGCTTAAATTTCAAATTAAATTTCTATTTGTAATCAAAAATTATTAATTTATTCTAGAAATCTCTAATTAATTCACAATTTATTTTCAAAAATTAATTTAATTCCCAAATTAAACTTGATAAATTCTCAAGAATGTTACACAAAAAATCAGTGAGATCAAATTCATTCCTACGATAATTACATATCTTCGTTAGCTGCTAAATATGTAATTTGTTTAGTGCTGAATGAACCCCAATGATAATTTATTATGGTCTATAGCTTCACCAAATATATATTTATGTTATCATCAATTTTGACTTCATCCCTATCATAGAACAATGGAGATTAAACAGGACTGTTCTTCATAGAATGGTGCAATTTGCTATTGCAAGTGTATAATTATTGCTTGCTAAGATGAGAACAACAAAATGCATATAAAGTTTCACTGATCTGATCCTTGTAATGTAGAATTAGTCCTCTTTGAAAATAAAAGAAAAGGAGTAAAAGTTGAAATCGTTCAATAATGCAAATTGCTCTAACATCATCACATAAAAATGCAATTGGCGGGTTTAAAAGGTACAGGTCCTTCAGGGTAGGAAAAAAATTACAGATAAATCAAGTTGTTCAGGAAAAACAATCACGATGTCTAAAAAGGTTAACAATTTTATAATAATAGACAAAACATATGGAACACAATTTTTTATTTAAAAGGGAATTTCGAAGATTAAATAAAAGGAAGTGGTTAAAAAATTAACTTTGAGGCAGTGGTTTAGCCACAAAATAAACCAGGGTAGTTACCATCCAAACTGAGATGGTGACTCAAACAATGAATTTCAATTTGTCCTCGATTTCAATATTCATGTGTAAGCAACACATATACATATACATATTCAATTATCCAAATATGTGCAGAAAAATAATAAATCATCAATTGAACACAAATAAAACAACCATACACAAATAATACAAATCTAGACTTCTTACTTGAGTTTTCTTGTTTTACAATCAAATGATTGTTACATCTTTGCTAATTCCATGAAAAAGTAAAATCAAGACTGCAAAAAAAGTATGTTATGGAGAAGACCATCACTCTTGTCCTCTATCTCTCACTTTGATTCAAGCATAATACATCCCTCTTAGTAACCTATTTAATTGAAAATCAAAATAGTAAAAAATTTAGTAACGCAATTTATAACTGAAATGAAAATATCAGAAGCCTTACACAAACAATGAAGTTAAAGTGAAGCATTGGTGAAGAAAATGGTGAAGAAAAGGCTTGGATTATATTGGAAGCGTAGCTGCATGAAGGCTGGAATAAGTAGTTGAAAGAACTTATGAAGTGCTGGAGTACTGCTGAACTATGATGCTAATTCTATCACCATCCCAAGGCCTACATTGAGGTGGTCATGCATTCAAATAAGTTTTTAAACATATGTTCTTAGAATTTCATGCATATCAGTTGACTCAGTTCATGTATTTATCAGTTCATGAATAATGAATGTAGTTTTATAAAAATTAACGAAATTTTTAATAATACTACTAATACTGATAATAATAATAAATTTATGAAATATTAACCTAGTTAGCTAAATACTTTCAAGTGAAGAATTAAGCATCACTTGAAAAAACCCCCATCTGATTTTTTTTTGTTCAGAAAAGAAACATTAACCATAATACTTTCTAGTGAAGCAGCTCAGAAAATTTATATGATTATGAAACTTGAAAACATACATTGACCAGACCCTCAAGATAGTTCCAGAAATGATCAGCTTAAAATATTGTTAGATAGTTAAAGAATTTGAAAAAACCTATATGATTCCTCATCCTTTAATCCAAGTAAGAGACACTTGCTGTGGAGATCCAACATAGGATTTTTGCAAGCTAAGAGTCGATGAAGTCTCCACCATACAAATTTGTAAATTTGAAGGTTTATTTTACATTGTAGATTCAAGAATTATGAGGAGAGGAATTAGTATAATAGAATATAATCACAAAGAAACGTAAATAAATTCAAAAGTGAGGCACTATACATACCAAGGTTGATGCACGATAGCCTTAGCTCCACAAAATCCAACGTTTCCACTAATGAGAAACATTTTCTCACCTACACAATTTCAATTACCATGCCAATTTATTTTTGCAAGGGTTGTCTGCAAAAGCACTTGCTGGAGTTATCAGACTCTAACCTCCATATCCATGCTATTCTGTGTACTCCTGTTTTTGTATATCATCGTAAACATATTTATGTACACTTTGGCAATTACTAAATTTCCACATATCAATAAGAAACACATTATTATTGCAGTAAGTCTGAATCATCTTAAATGGATATCATTATTTATCACTAAATATCCAGAAAAGTCGCAATTGAAATTGACTCAAATGCTAACTAAGAAATTAAATTAAAATGAAAAGGTTAAAGAAATAATTACCATGTGATGTTTTAGCAGAGAAATGTCACTTAAAATATCAGTTTGGCCAACCATAAACGAAATCTGGTCATGGTCGATCAATAGCATCCTTAATTGCGTCAGTTAATATACAGAAGTTATAAGCACAAAATGCAAAGGCTTTGCAAATTTTCTTCTGTAAAACTATTTGTAAATTGCTGGAGTAATGCAACTGAAAATGATGTTACTGGAGGTGGAATTGGAACCACTAATTATGTTTTTCAGGACTCAATTTTTGGCTTTGCAAAAGGATGGGGGATCTTAATTGCGCTGCTTCCTGTCATATCAGTGGCATGTTCCGTATTTCTATTGCATCTTCCGGAACTGTTCAGCAACAAAAATATGTGAATAACTGCAAACATGTGATAAATAAACATCAATGATAGGTATAAAAAATATCAATGCTAGGTTTAAATAAGTATGAATGGAGCTTCTAAAACTAACCTTCTTTTGAAAATACGTTCTAAGGGCCTATTTTGGACATATAAACCAAGGATAAAATCAACGAACAATGATAAAACATTTGTTTTCCTAACCTTGACACCAAAATAACCCTTGTTAATATCGTTATTATTAAATTATTTTAATTAGGGAAAAAATAAATAAAAAAACAATAAGGAATTCCCTTATAGTTTAATCTCCTTACCCCTAAACTGAAAAGTATGTATTGCAAACAGAATCGCAAATCTGTGTTACATATGGAATCCTATACAGCAGGGAATTCCCCATGTTATATATAGCACAGATAAATAACTAATTAACCTTGAAATTTTATTTAATTTCATATAGAATCTAGGGGTACAATAGAACTTCTTATTGTGATAACACACGAATTACCATGTATTAATACAAATTTAGTAAGCTCTATTATAATATATAATGCTATGTAGGTCAGGAAATTTTGCCTCAGAAAATCACTAAAGTACAAATGAATTTGGTGATTAATTAATATTGTTTTGGAGATTAGGTTTAGCAAGAAAGTGGAACAAAATGTGTCTGATAAGAAGTGGTGAGAATGAGAATGAGAATGAAAAAGCGAAAAAAATTGTAAACGAAAAGGGCATTTTGGTACATGAAAAAGACAAGGGCGAATCATGTACAACGAACTCTTATTATTAATTGTAAATATGTATATTCTATTCAGTAAATAATCAAATAACCTATGAACCTAAACCAACCTTACATCACATCTCTCAAGCGCAAGTTAAAAAGCAAAGACAGGTTGAAGACTAATTCACGTGGCACATAATGAAGCCCTAACCTACAAATAAACAACAACATTAGTTATTAAAACTTAATATAGTGTGAACATTGTAAACATAACTTAGGACAAATATTACCATCTAACTATAAGTCAAATCAAATCAGATCAATTTTCCAATAAAACCCAAAAAACTGAGTTCTAAAGCCGATATTTTTGTTATACAAATATATATATATTTTTTTTGAAAATTTCGAATAGTTCCTAATTAAAGAGTAAAAGGTACTATTTTTGTTAAGCAAATATATATATATATATATATATATATTCTTTTGAAAAACCTCAGATAGTTCCCAATCAAAGAGTAAAAGGTGCGAGTAAATAGGTTACGACCATAAAGAAATCAATAAAAGATAATGAATAAATAAAGTAGGAAAATATAATAAATTTTCAAATTGAGGGCGATAATAAATGTTACTTCTTAGCTTACATATTAATTTATATAGATATAAATTTACAAAAATTAATGGCGATGTTTTTGATTAGTTAACATATTTTGTCATATATGTTGTAAATGGAAAAACGTGCTAGTTGTACAAATTAATGCCAACTTTTGTAGCGAGTTACAACAATGAGACCCAATTTATGTAGCTAAAGAATTAAATTTATGTAGCTAAAGAACTAGTCATAGTTTTGAGTAGTGTATCAAATTCGTCTAATGTCATCTCTAAATTACTTACAGCAATACTGATTTAGAAGAGTTAACTGATTTGCTGTAAGTAATGGTAGATATGTAGTAAGAATAAAATCATATCAATTATGGAAAGCAGACTAAGATTATTTGTTGTAATTAATGGATTAAAAGACGCATACCGCAATGGTTGATGACATGTCTAGAATTTCTCCATTGCATATACTACAGATTCAAAAGGCATAGAAAATCCTAGAAGCTATGGAAATGTTTAAACGAAATTTCTCTATTCCACATATTATAGATTTACCTATAGGTAGCGTAAAAGAAAAGGTAAATACAACGAAGATGTACCTTGGAAAGTTGATGATATATGCAGATGAAGATCAAATTAAGTACCTTTATTCCTAGCCAGTCAGTAGAACATCTTTGTAGACAACATTTTTAGTGAAAGTTCAGGTTCGTCCAACAATATCTCATTTTTCTACCAACACCTTGGTATTAGCACTTAAAACTCCTCGTGAAAGTGCCATATATTGTTGTCCATGATCAAATACATGCTCAGGTAGAAAAATACCGGTATTTTTTTTATCGTTTGCCCCTGTGCCTTATTTGTAGTGAAGGCAAAACACGAATGGATTGGAAATTGTTTCCGTATTAAAACAAATGGTAAATTCAAATTTTCAGGCGGCTTTATTGGGGTTCTTGAAATTAAAACTCTAGTACCAATATAATGTTCGGTGATGATTTTAGCATCAATGCAATTCTTATTGAGTTCTTTACATATAAGCCTCATTCCATTGCGTTATCCAATTTTCGGATTCAATTTTCTTAACAACATTACCGGTGCTCCAAGCTTCAGTTTTAAACAATGTGGAGGTAGCCCGCTAGGAGTGATTGAGTTTAGAAATTCTTGTTGGTATAAATTGTGAGCATCATCTTCTACTACATCATATGAATAGTAAATGATTTCGTTTCCAGGAAATATATTGAGTACATGTTCATTGAGCTTGTCAACATATTCATTTAGTGGTGTAATTAATGTTCTATTAACTATGTACTCTTTATCGAATGCATTTTTTGATAAGGTAGGAAAAATAGTATCTATCAACTTTGTCAGTGGATTAACATCATTTTTTGATGTTATGACCATATTTGTTGGTAGTTGAATCATTTCTTCATTGATTGAAGGTTCGGTGCCATCTACAATTTGAGTTAGAAATTTTGAATATACGATATCATTTGTTGCTTGTATGTTTTTCTTTAAATGCAAAATTTTAAATTTTTCTCATAAAAGTGATTTGATGATGCATGCATTCATCGCTTCATTTCTTGTAGCTTTAGGCATAACTGGCAATACTTGTTGAAAATCTCCTCCCATGATAAGGATTTTACCTCCAAATTGTAATGACCCATTTTTCCGTACCGTTTGAATCGACAATAAACCGCACAAGTCCAACTAAAATTGCACAAATAGGCGGATCATTAAGGGTAGAAAGAAAATAAAGACAGAACAGAATCCCACACGAATGGAATAACATGTATTATTTCAATAATAATCTTTACAGCGAAAATTTTTAAATACAATATCAGAGTCTAACCTAAATTCAGTTTGGGCAGTTATAAACACCTGTCCTTACAATTGCTGACAAACATCAAACTAAAACTAACAAACCACAACGGATAATAGAATACGTCCATACGATGATGAAGATCTCCAGCTCTCCTTTGGAAACCCCAACCATCTTCAACTAAACCTGAAACTACTTGGATTTGACCCGAGTATTAAAAAATACCAGGATCAGGCTTGATAAACCAGCGTGAGATACTCGAAACTTAAATGTATGGATCATGACGTTGTTATCAAAACCTTTGAAAAGAAGGGTATCTCATAAGACCACGCCCACACCTAAACACGGATGAGTTTTTACCTTATGATAACTAAAACATTTCTATATATCAAAACGTTTGTTATTATTTCTAATGACATTCTTTTGAAATTACTTTTTAATTAAACTTATTAAAATAAGATATCAATACCCGGACTAAGTCTAAGGTAATATCCCGGACTGGGTCAACGGAATACGTCGAACAGAATATATGATACCAAAAGGGGCAGCCGAAGTATTTGCAAGTCATTATAGCTATCTTGGGAATACAATCAAAACCGTAAATCTCGTATTGCGATTGGATTTCCAACATGATAGGAAACTAGTGGAAAGATCAATCTGTATCCACGGCTTATGTCCATGACTCAGACACCGTTATACAACAACACAAATGGCTAAAAGTGGATGCAATCTGCGAATAACATACAAGGACTCGGACTTCGTGCATCCCTACCATAAGGCCCAGACGTATCTGGTACCTGGGGCTCAGAACATCTTATAACCCAATCACTACTATTCGAAATGCGAGCATACATATGACCACATAGAATCCCATCATAATCGGGGTGTGATGCTCGCGAGGCTACGCTCAATTTCTTCAAAGCCACGTTTTTCATATAAAATCACACTTTGATCATAACAGGTTCCACTTTGTCACACTGCCATACCTTTGATCACTATTTGACTCCTACAAGCATACAACCTCTGAGCTCATATGTCTCAGAGAAGGGTGTTAATCTAAGAGAAGTTGCCTTCTCCGCCACCACAGATGTACATTTGTAAAAGACAAACGTTGTGTCTCAGAAATGCAATGTTGGACATTCGTCCGTACAAGTTCGTTCTAGGACTGAACGAAACCGAAGGCACTCTCCTACTACCACTAGTAGCGAGTAGTCTTTGCAATCCGAAAAATCTCCATCATGAGGAGACCACTACTAAAAATAACTCTATAATGGGGGCCAACCAGAGCATGTTCAACAAGCAGTCTTCACGCAGTGAAGATCCTCGGATTTCAATAATCATCATCTTCAGCATGTCTTTACATTCGAACGTATGCATTGGTTCGAAGTGGTTTTCGAATAAGAATTACCCAGATCTGACCCCGGTTCATTCGAAGCCAACCATCGATTTTAAAGATGTTAAGTTCATAAGTAGATATCAATTTTCAATCAATTACTTCATCTTTTATTTAAATCAAATATCTTTCTTAGATATATTCTTTTCAATTTGTTCCATTTTCTTCTCAAATGTATATGGAATCATTAAGCCTCATTAATCAAATCATTTGGTTCATTTAAACCTTTCTTAAATCTTGGAACAATTCCAAATCATTTTCTCTTTTACTTAGGAAAACCTTTCCAAATCAATCATTAAATCTTAATCAAAGATTTCTTATATTCAAGTTGTAACTTTTAAGTTAGGGAAAATAATTCCAAATCATTCATTAAATCTTAATCAAAGATATATTTCTTAACTTCAAATCATATTCTTGCAAATCGAAGATTTTTATAATAGAGCACTACTGCCACATTAGATATGGTAAATTTTACCTCCAGGGACTAATGGCAAGTAATCCTACATCATGGATACCTTTGACTTTAACGATCATTGTCTTCAATATATTTTATTTTCAAAATTAGTTTGAAAGGGGTTTTCGGATAGGAATCGCCCTAATACGATCCCGGTTCCTTCGTACTAATCATCGATAAAAAGATGTTAAGTGGTTAAACAACATTCAAAGAATTGTTTCTTTTCTTTTATCTTGGAAAAACTTAAATATGATCTTTTAGAGCATCCAGGCTTTTCTTTCGATCTATTCCACCCCTTGCCTAAAAAGTGAAAACATAGGCCAGGTAAGTTCAGGGCACTGGTTGCTCCATCTCTAACCTTAGTTAAACACCTTGTTTTGTCTTTCTAGATCTTACAGGCGGGATAAATGTACTAGTCGTTTCCGCATATTCAATTATTAATCTTCATTTTAGAAATGATTTATTAAACATCTAATCATTATTTAAAATACTCAATTATTCTTTTAAAAACATTCATAATTGATTATAGGAAATATTGTTACGTTTAAACTCATATTCAAAAGGTTACAGAATTCACAGCACATAAGTGCTGCGGAAAGTGTTATATAAGCTCATTTGATTTAAACAACTTCTTAATATTTGAGAATTCATATTTTCCATTCCAAATCTCTTCTAAACCATTTTAATAGATTTATTAAATTTATTTTATATTTTTGATTATCTAATAACATCATTTATAAATAAATCACTTTTTGGATTCCGAACTGTAAAACCGTGATGTTTTAAGAAAATTGTTTTGGACATATTTCAAACTCTACTTGATGAAATCTTGATTTTCTTTCTTTGTTGGAAAATTATTATCATTATGGACCAAGAATTTTTATTTCGAAGAAATCCGACTGATAAATCATTCTCTACGTCAATTTGACGTTACAGGTCGAAATTTACGAACTGCCGCTACGCGACAAGCTCGACTTATACCAATTTTATGAATTACTTCGGAACTTGTCCGAAACACTTCAAAATTGTTTAAAACAATATTTAAAATTATTTTATATTTAAAATCATTAGAAGGCTAAATAACTTCTATACACATATTTGTATGGATTTAATTCTCATTTAATTAACTATGGTTAATTACTAATTTTTTCTCTTATCATTTATCAAACAAGTAATCATCCATATCACAAATATAAAATCAACCATAATATCAACCAAGTTATCATCCACTAAATCATCAAATATATACTAAACTTTTAAATCATTATTCTTGAAATAATTTATGGATTTATTAGAAAATAAGAGTACTCGCCTTTAACCAAATTGTTCACTTCCTACCAACATTCATATCATCCAACTCTTCACTAAATCCTTTTATCTTCACCAAATCTTTTTTCTTGACTTTCCTTTTGATCCTGGCAGCACTTCCTTCTCTTTTTCTCGCTTAGAAGCTTCATGACTTTCTCATTCTCTTACATATGTTCGGCCTTGCCTTGATCATCCCCTTCCTCCATTATTCTTCACTTATTAGATGCTAAACCATGTTCTAATGGTATTCTAAGGTCTTTGGCAAAGTTTGGTGGTGTTTGGAGTTGATTTGATATGATTTTGAAAAAGTTAGTAAGCATTTGGAAGAGAAGAAGAAGCCATTAAAGCTCTAAAGAAAAAGAAGAAGAGAGCTAAGAAAGGAAAGAAGAAGAATGAAAAGTATGGAAAAGAAGTGAAAAAGTGGTTGGTATTTATAGAAAAAGAAATGAAGTGGTAAGTTACCAAAATATCCCTTTACCAAATTACCAAAATAACCTTACTTACTTCTAAAGTAATCTTATTTTTTTCAACACTTAACATCATATTTCAAATCATTACTGTATGTCATTTTCACTTAGATATTAAGTAAAGTGTAACGACCCGTACATTTCGACAATTTAATTTATTTAATAGAATTTTGTAATAAAAATTTAGTAGAAATAATAAATGGTGATAAATATATATTGAACGTTAATTTAACAATGGTAATTTAAGCCTTTGTTTGTAATATGAATAAATTTTTCAATAAAAATTGGTGTAAGTATTGTACCTGAATATAATGGGAAGATAGAGAATATAGGTAAGGCATTTAATTAGTTAAGTGTAAATTTATGGGTATAATAACAATTCGTATACATTACCTAATTAATCTGTCAATTAATTTGTTAAAAAAATCAAAACCTTTTAATTTGATAAATAATTTGATGCGTATTGATAAGCGTTACTTTAACGATTAATTTTAAAGTGATGGGAAGAAAATAAGTAAGGTTATGCAGTAATAAATAAATAAAAATATCGCAATAAATAGGAAACTGACATAACATTTATTTATATGAATGTTACTTATTGATTTGAGAGTAACGGAAGTGTGAATGTAGAATAAAATAAGCGTAGATTTATGTTAGGTAATTATTGAGAATATGGGGAATAAGTTGAAATAATATTAATTAAAAATTTATGCGTAAAACATGTTATGTAAGATATATTGATTCCATTTAATAAATTGAGGATTAATATTATCGAAGAGGATTAAATATGGTCTCAATGTAAATTTAGATAAGTTTTGAAATAAAGACTAATTCCATTCAGAAGATGACAATGGGTGCAATATTTTGATTTGTAAGCAATAGTAATAGGTTACATGTTTAATTGGTTGATAGAATTTGAATTGAAATAAATGTTAATACACTAAATAAAGGTTACATTAATATGATAAGTAATACAATGTCTAGAAGTTTAATATAGAGTATGTTAAGACGTAGAAATGGAAATTAGGAAGCAATTGGAATTAAATGAAATTTTAGGTGTATTTATGAGAAATTTACGTACAATTAAAGAGGCGAATGAAATAAATACCAACCAATTTTAGTGAATAACGGGATCTAAACCTAAATAAATAAATTCCTTGAAATTTAAGTTTTAATTTTTGATAAATTGGATTTGTACTTTAATATTGAAAATTTTGGGATTATTCAAAAATAAATTAATGTAGGAAGTTGTTAAAGGATTCTGAATTTACCAAGTGGTCCAAACTGACAAAATTTGCAAATAATTAAAGTTGGATCGTAAATCTGATTCAATTAACCTATTATTAATATATTTGTTTGGAATATAAAAAGTAGTGATAAGGTTAATTGAAATTAAGGGTAGTTTAATTTGTATGTTATTTGGGATTAAGGCAAGATGGGTGGATATTAGGAGTTATATACTTAGATCATTCAATTTATTTGGATAACATTGTAATAAATGTAATTAAATGTACATTTACGTGAAATATAATACCATGCTTAATAGATTGCTAAGTTGTATATATTAAAGGGAATTTTATTAATTGTTTTAAAAAACCTTAATTAATATGGTTGATAAATTTAATATAAGAAAAACCAATGAAATTCTTGGGAATAATGTAGGTTAATATGAGTTAGTAGTTAGGGTAGTGACTAAAATTGGTAATACATTGCAACTAATGTTAATACTGTCGACATAAGCTAATAAATTTAAATGTTAATGCAATACCAATTTATGTATTTAAGGTGATTGCGAAATTAGAATTTGATAAATGCAGTAACTAACTCAGGACAAATAGATTTTATGGAATCAATAAAAGATAGGTAAATTTAATGATTGTTTGGTGGTAATTTAAGCATGAATGGGAATAAATCGGGCAATAGTGAGAATTATTAATTATTACCCATCAATTTATTTAGAATCTAAATCAAATGCAACATTCTTGTTACTTGTAGCTTATAGGTGGAAATAACGTAAACTTTATTAGAATATGGTAATTAGTTAGATTAAAAGAATAGAAGGCAGGATATATGAATTCATTTGGATTTAGAACATGATAATTTGAATTTATTGAATTTATTTGAAACTGAACATAACATTTTATGTGATGGAAATTAAAGTTGGAATTCGGAGATGTTTTAGGAATTCCCATCTATGGGATACCGATAGATAGGATAATTAAATGAAAGGTCAACTAAAGGATTTCTGCAAAGTTAATTTATGATTTGGAGATAAAATAAAATTGAAGTTTTACGCAGAAGTTAATAATGTACTCAGCATTTAAGAAACATCTTAAATTGTCTAAATTTGAATAAACAATGAAGTAATAAATAATAATTATTAATAAAATCCAAAATTTGGTAACCCGTTTTCAAATTAATGATAATTAGTGTTGGTATAGGCTATTTATTTAAGTAACAGTGTGATGCCAAAAAAAATGGATTGGAAGTAATTGCGAAATATAAATAAAATATTTTAGTAGGGAATTCAAATGTATATATACATAGAAATGTGGATTTTTATAGTATGAAAACTTAGTCAATTTACAATAGTTAAATCTATTGAGAATGAATAAAAATCTAAGATAATTATTACGGTAATTTAGAAATTTAGTTGAAAATGGAAACTTATCTATGAATTTGGAATTTAATGAAATTGTGAATTTATATTGAAACTTATAAATGAAGCATCTAAATTTACATTTGTAAATACGTTTAAAATTCAATGTAAATGTCTGAGGAAGAAATTAATTTATTTACTAATCCGTAACGTATCCAATTAATATAAAATATTCTGGTGGGCCAACAACCGTTTTGCGCGTTTATGATTCGTGCCCACCTATCCTATTTCACTTTGTCTATTTATAGGCTGTGTAAACCCTATCCTCCATCTATCTTCATTTCTCTCTGTGTGTTCTTTTCTTCAACTTCTTCTCTTCCAATGGCTGCAAAATTTCTAGATCCAATTACAGTCCAAAATAAAAAAAATAAAAAAAATATTTCAAACTCCTCTAAAAATTCCAGAAAAATTATATGTCATAATTCTCGAATAGCGTAATCTGTTGGTACTGTCCGTTTTTTTTTATTGATGCTGTAGCGTGCTCGAATTTGAGAAGAAGGACGTGGCCTGTGACGTGGCATGGTGATGGGGTATATTTGTTTATTTTGTTTTATTTAATTTTTGTTTCAGTCGAAATTTTCGAATAACTTTCTCATATGTAGTCCGATTCATGCGAGATTTTTTTTTGTTAGGATCGTAATTAAATTCTAGATCTGTTGACGCTGGTTTGGACCAATTCGGAGACTGTCGAATTTTTGAGTTTGAATTGAATTTAAATTCGATTTAAATTCAAAAAGTTAGTGTTTTAACCCACTCACAACTTCTAAAATTTCTTATATTTGTTAATTCGACTTAAGATATGGGTAGAAATTTATTTATGACTGTTTGGCATATTTTATTCACTATTTCTGTTTAAACGCATTTATTTAATATAACTGTAAATTTATTTATTGCATATAAATTTGATAGTTAGAATTTATTTATTGCATATTAACTGCTAGGCATAGTTATGTTAAATTTTATTTCATATTAACTGCCAGTTAAGTTTACGTTTATTTTTGCATATAAACTGCTAATTAACAGTTATTAAATTTATTTTGAGTATAAACTGATAATTGATACCATTATTTATCACCTGTTATATATTGATGATTGTTTGAAATTGGATGATGACTGTGATAAATGGATGTATGATTTGATGGATGAATGGATGATTTACTTTATTAATTGCAAGTTGCTATGCATTTCATTCATTCGGGATTGCGGTTTGAAATGATATACAACCGCATTTTATTTTAAATTGCGGATTGAAATGATAAACATCTGTATCACTTGACCATAGGGCAGAAAATTTTATACTGGCACCGCGGTATATATATAAAATATATTTTGGAATGTTTTTATGGTTTTGTAAAGCTATATATATATGGTTTATGGGATATTGAATTAGTTATTTATATATATAGAGTAATTTTCGGGTTTAAATTTTGTATAAATTTGATTTGAAGTATAAAATAAAGTTTGATTTTTAAGAATCAAATACCATTAAGCATTTATTTAAAATCTAGTTTCTGGAGTTTTATGACTTAAATGAGAATAAGATTTGGAAGATAAATATTAAGTTAAATTGAAATTTAATAAAAGTTAGAATTTCTAAAGGATATGATTTTTATAACTTGATTTTTGTGTAGAGTGATTTAAATGAATATCAAGTTGATTTAAATGAATATATAATAAATTGAAAGATTTTCCAGTTGTGCGAAGTTAAAGGTTTTCTTAAATTATATTGAATTCATTAAGTAAATATTTCAAGTCTAAATAATAAGTAATTGGATTTAATATATATGGGATTGTCAAATGAGTTGTTTTTGAAATGGTGAAATATTTAAAGTTTTGGAACATAAGAATTAAAAATGGTATTTGGAAGTTTAAATCGATATTTGGAATTGATTTGTGAAATGTAAAGAAGCTATTTTGTTTTATAAAGGAAATTTAATATTTAACCATTTGAGAGATGAAAATTTATTTCAAAGTTATGATTTTCAAGGTAGTATAATTTGGAAATATTATATTCCAGAGTTTTGATTTCTAGATATTTTACTTTGAAAGCCCTATGAGTTTGGAAAGAATATATGTTGGAAAATAAAATGACATTATATGGGTTTGGGCCTAAATGATATCGTTTTGATTTGGGGTTTTAAAAATATAAACGATATCGTATTTATATGGGTTTAAAATGGATATTTTATTCTGGTTTTAAAGTATAATTATTTTAAATGACCGCGGTGTTATAATAACGTTTGATTGTTGAAGAGACCGGGATCGGAAGTTGTCATACTCTCTGCCAACTCCGAAAACCACTTTAACAACCGTGTACGCGGTGGAGATTCCAGAATGAAGTAGGTTGGTGGAGGCGTTTCCTGCAAGGTAAATACGTGGACCCGACTCCCGTGAGTTGGCATAAGGTGGCTAAAACAGGAGCGATTCTCAGGCCAATGAGGTCATTCCTCTGATCGGACACTCCTCTTCGATATTATACTTTGACTTTGGATTGATTCAGTGGCCACCTTTACTTTGATTTTTGGGGGAGTTTGTTCGAGGTGGGCGGTAGCTGCGGCTACGCATTTCCATCAGCCCGGATAGCAATTGGTATATCTACCCTGGCATTGCCTAGTTGTGTCGTGTCACCTACCCTAGCGCGTCTTATACGATTTTGTTTTGTACCATACCTATGGAGTGCCCTCTGACGACGCCCATTACGGGGGAGATTACGGTACTCTATAGACTATGGGAATATATAAATGTGTTAAGGTGGAAAATGTAAAGCCTTAACGCTATTTAAAAGTAAGTTTATTTTACAATTAGACACTATTATAATAGTGCAATATACTACATAGTAAATAGTTTAACGGGTCCTTAGGATATGTAAATCCCGAGCATCTCTTGAGTTACTGTACTCATATTTATTTCTGTTAATTTAACTCACATAAGATCTTTTAGTTCTGACTCGAGTGTTTTTGTCTTTCCAAATTAGCTTGGGTCAGTCCGAGCATTTCAGGATTGAAGATTTTATTTCCGGAGGAAGAAGACGAAGATTTTATTATTATTACTATAGATAATATGGTTTCACTACACTCATATTGTTCCGCTGCATTGTTATATGGTATGTGTACTCTGATATGTATTGTATAAATAAATCAAAGGTTTTTGTAAACAGATTTATGAACTGTATATTTGATTATTATATTTTATCCTTCCGCTGTGAGATTCTGTTTCTTTCTCTGTTTTCTTATTTGTTCCATAACAATCCGCCCTTACGTATGGTTTGAATTGGCACGTGTGTCTGTTTAAATCGTGCAAAAAGGCGGGATGTTACAGTTGGTATCAGAGCTTTGGTTTAGCGATAAATCTTGGCTTTATGGGGTTTGACTCTTTATTAATAGGGTAGTAATACCCTATGGGAGTCACTGAGTGTATATATGAGAGAGCGTATTTGTTAGTGTTATAAAAAGATATTAATATTGTGTTAATTTGTTCCGTTTCGTATTTATAAATTCTGGTTGGTGCATGGGACGCTATGACATCAATAGGGATTTCTAAACACTTAATAGGACAGACCGATATAATATTTGTTTTTAATATAGGTGAATGAAAAAAAATTTGCCTATTATATATATATAAAATAAAAAATTTCAAATTGATATTTATATTTGACTGCAATAGATTGATTGTTAGGCAATAAAGTGTAAATAATAATAGAAATAAGATTGAAAAATAAGATAAATGAAATTTGGAAATTTAGAACTTAAGTCCGGGGTTTTTCTTTTGAATGATTTTGAAATATATTAATAATTTTGTTTATAAGTATTTTCTGATATAAATATTTAACATAATTCGGAAGAATCGTTTTAAAGAAGATTTTTGAGAAAATAAGTTTTGTACTTTCCTCTCTGTCCTGGGAAAATAATTTCGGTGATGGCGGCCGCATCATCGACTTTCATTTTCGAGTTTCGAAGGGGAAAGGCCACTGTAGTAGTTCTACTGCAGATTCATTTTCGAAAAAGATATAAATTTTTAATTGTTTTAAATAAAATTAGAGGTATATAAGTTAGAAGAATGTATTTATCTAATATTTCAAAATAATTTGAAATTTAACCCGGTATTTAATTCTTAAATTTCCATTAATTAATTGTTTAAATTATTGTAGTGAAATAAAAGGTAAGTGATTAATAAATTGAAACCTCTAATTTAGGTAAGAGATTTAATGCAAAGTTATAAAGGGAAATTTGAAATTTGTAACATATGAGATAAAGAGTAATATTGTTGAACATTAAATTTAATTAAAAGATGAGATAAAACTTGTATAAGTTCATTTGCATTTTCTTTAACATATATAACTTACCAAATATAAAAAGTTGAAATGTTTAATAAGAAATGTAGTAGAAATTTGTACAAGTAATAGTAGGTAATGAAGCATTCAATGAATTTGCTGTATTCAATAACTTAAGATATAATTGAAATTTTACCAAGTAAATATAAATAAAGATAAGCATGATAGATAGATGATTATAAAACTTAAGGAATTAAAGTAAATAAATAAGGACATGCTATTATAAATGAATGAATAATTATAACAAAATATAGGGAACCAGCATGACCCGAGTTAATGGAATTGAATAATTGTAAGTAATAAGTAAAAATGAATGAGCAAACCTTTGATAAGTAAATGTGAATGATAAAAAAATCACTATATAAACAAAAAGGGAAATCAAACAACTAAAGCATGAAATTTATAATAAGTTAGTTTGGTTGCTGGTTTGAATTGTTATTGTTTGATTTATGGTTGGTTGGGTAAGGAAATTTGAAGTTGTTGGATGAATAAATAATCTATTTTGTTCCATCTAAGACTGTTGAGTAAATGATGCACTTGATAGTTACTTTTCATTCCGTACAATTTCAAGTTTGAACCCAAACAACTATTTGATTGTGTGATTGTATGGTTGTTTTGTAATTGTATGTATGCTGTTCGAGGGAATTGATGGTTGTTGTATTAATTTGGATGATTAGTGATTGGAACTACTTAGATATTTAAATTTTGGACTTAGAAATATTTGAAATGTTTTCCAAACTCTAATAAATTTAAGTACAAAAAGATAATGTTGTAAATTTGTATATTTTAAGAAAAGTAACAAATATTGTAAATTTAATTGTTTATAAGGTAATGTTTTGAATAAGATATGTAGATTCTAAATCCTTCTTTTCCCTTCTTTTTCCTTTTCGGGGACGAAAAGTTTTGAGTGGGGGAGAGTGTAACGACCCGTAAATTTCGACGATTTAATTTATTTAATAGAATTTTGTAATAAAAATTTAGTAGAAATAATAAAAGGTGATAAATATATCTTGAACGCTAATTTAACAATGGTAATTTAAGCCTTTGTTTGTAATATGAATAAATTTTTCAATAAAAATTGGTGTAAGTATTGTACCTGAATATAATGGGAAGATAGAGAATATAGGTAAGGCATTTAATTAGTTAAGTGTAAGTTTATGGGTATAATAACAATTCGTATACATTACCTAATTAATCTGTCAATTAATTTGTTAAAAAAATCAAAACCTTTTAATTTGATAAATAATTTGATGCGTATTGATAAGCGTTACTTTAACGATTAATTTTAAAGTGATGGGAAGAAAATAAGTAAAGTTATGCAGTAATAAATAAATAAAAATATCGCAATAAATAGGAAACTGACATAACATTTATTTATATGAACGTTACTTATTGATTTGAGAGTAACGGAAGTGTGAACGTAGAATAAAATAAGCGTAGATTTATGTTAGGTAATTATTGAGAATATGAGGAATAAGTTGAAATAATATTAATTAAAAATTTATGTGTAAAACATGTTATGTAAGATATATTGATTCCATTTAATAAATTGAGGATTAATATTATCGAAGAGGATTAAATATGGTCTCAATGTAAATTTAGATAAGTTTTGAAATAAAGACTAATTCCATTCAGAAGATGACAATGGGTGCAATATTTTGATTTGTAAGCAATAGTAATAGGTTACATGTTTAATTGGTTGATAGAATTTGAATTGAAATAAATGTTAATACACTAAATAAAGGTTACATTAATATGATAAGTAATACAATGTCTAGAAATTTAATATAGAGTGTGTTAAGATGTAGAAATGGAAATTAGGAAGCAGTTGGAATTAAATGAAATTTTAGGTGTATTTATGAGAAATTTACGTACAATTAAAGAGGCGAATGAAATAAATACCAACCAATTTTAGTGAATAACGGGATCTAAACCTAAATAAATAAATTCCTTGAAATTTAAGTTTTAATTTTTGATAAATTGGATTTGTACTTTAATATTGAAAATTTTGGAATTATTCAAAAATAAATTAATGTAGGAAGTTGTCAAAGGATTCTGAATTTACCAAGTGGTCCAAACTGACAAAATTTCCAAATAATTATAGTTGGATTGTAAATCTGATAATTTAACCTATTATTAATTTATTTGTTTGGAATATAAAAAGTAATGATAATGTTAATTGAAATTAAGGGTAGTTTAATTTGTATGTTATTTGGGATTAAGGCAAGATGGATGGATATTAGGAGTTATATACTTAGATCATTCAATTTATTTGGATAACATTGTAATAAATGTAATTAAATGTACATTTACGTGAAATATAATACCATGCTTAATAGATTGCTAAGTTGTATATATTAAAGGGAATTTTATTAATTGTTTTAAAAAACCTTGATTAATATGGTTGATAAATTTAATATAAGAAAAACCAATGAAATTCTTGGGAATAATGTAGGTTAATATGAGTTAGTAGTTAGGGTAGTGACTAAAATTGGTAATACATTGCAATTAATGTTAATAGTGTTGACATAAGCTAATAAATTTAAATGTTAATGCAATACCAATTTATGTATTTAAGGTGATTGCGAAATTGGAATTTGATAAATGCAGTAACTAACTCAGGGCAAATAGATTTTATGGAATCAATAAAAGATAGGTAAATTTAATGATTGTTTGGTGGTAATTTAAGCATGAATGGGAATAAATCGGGCAATAGTGAGAATTATTAATTATTACCCATCAATTTATTTAGAATCTAAATCACATGCAACATTCTTGTTATTTGTAGCTTATAGGTGGAAATAACGTAAACTTTATTAGAATATGATAATTAGTTAGATTAAAAGAATGGAAGGCAGGATATATGGATTCATTTGGATTTAGAACATGATAATTTGAATTTATTGAATTTATTTGAAACTGAATAGAACATTTTATGTGATTGAAATTAAAGTTGGAATTCGGAGATGTTTTAGGAATTCCCATCTATGGGATACCAATAGATAGGATAATTAAATGAAAGGTCAACCAAAGGATTTCTGCAAAGTTAATTTATAATTTGTAGATAAAATAAAATTGAAGTTTTACGCTGAAGTTAATAATGCACTCAGCATTTAAGAAACATCTTAAATTGTCTAAATTTGAATAAACAATGAAGTAATAAATAATAATTATTAATAAAATCCAAAATTTGGTAACCCGTTTTCAAATTAATGATAATTAGTGTTGGTATAGGCTATTTATTTAAGTAACAGTGCGACGCCAAAAAAAATGGATTGGAAGTAATTGCGAAATATAAATAAAATATTTTAGTAGGGAATTCAAATGTATATATACATAGAAATGTGGATTTTTATAGTATGAAAACTTAGTCAATTTACAATAGTTAAATCTATTGAGAATGAATAAAAATCTAAGATAATTATTACGGTAATTTAGAAATTTAGTTGAAAATGGAAACTTATCTATGAATTTGGAATTTAATGAAATTGTGAATTTATATTGAAACTTATAAATGAAGCATCTAAATTTACATTTGTAAATACGTTTAAAATTCAATGTAAATGTCTGAGGAAGAAATTAATTTATTTACTAATCCGTAACGTATCCAATTAATATAAAATATTCTGGTGGGCCAACAACCGTTTTGCGCGTTTATGATTCGTGCCCACCTATCCTATTTCACTTTGTCTATTTATAGGCTGTGTAAACCCTAGCCTCCATCTATCTTCATTTCTCTCTGTGTGTTCTTTTCTTCAACTTCTTTTCTTCCAATGGCTGCAAAATTTCTAGATCCAATTACAGTCCAAAATAAAAAATAAAAATAAAAAAAATAAAAAAATATTTCAAACTCCTCTAAAAATTCCAGAAAAATTATATGTCATAATTCTCGAAGAGCGTAATCTGTTGGTACTGTCCGTTTTTTTTATTGATGTTGTAGCGTGCTCGAATTTGAGAAGAAGGACGTGGCCTGTGACGTGGCATGGTGATGGGGTATATTTGTTTATTTTGTTTTATTTAATTTTTGTTTCAATCGAAATTTTCGAATAACTTTCTCATACGTAGTCCGATTCACGCGAGATTTTTTTTTGTTAGGATCGTAATTAAATTCCATATCTGTTGACGCTGGTTTGGACCAATTCGGAGACCGTCGAATTTTTGAGTTTAAATTGAATTTAAATTCGATTTAAATCCAAAAAGTGAGTGTTTTAACCCACTCACAACTTCTAAAATTTCTTATGTTTGTTAATTCGACTTTAGATATGGGCAGAAATTTATTTATGACTGTTTGGCATATTTTATTCACTATTTCTGTTTAAACGCATTTATTTAATATAACTGTAAATTTATTTATTTATTGCATATAAATTTGACAGTTAGAATTTATTTATTGCATATTAACTGCCAGGCATAGTTATGTTAAATTTTATTTCATATTAACTGCCAGTTAAGTTTACGTTTATTTTTGCATATAAACTGCTAATTAACAGTTATTAAATTTATTTTGAGTATAAACTGATAATTGATACCATTATTTATCACCTGTTATATATTGATGATTGTTTGAAATTGGATGATGACTGTGATAAATGGATGTATGATTTGATGGATGAATGGATGATTTATTTTATTAATTGCAAGTTGCTATGCATTTCATTCATTCGGGATTGCGGTTTGAAATGATATACAACCACATTTTATTTTAAATTGCGGATTGAAATGATAAACATCCGTATCACTTGACCATAGGGTAGAAAATTTTATACAGGCACTGCGGTATATATATAAAATATATTTTGGAATGTTTTTATGGTTTTGTAAAGCAATATATATATGGTTTATGGGATATTGAATTAGTTATTTATATATATATAGTAATTTTCGGGTTTAAGTTTTGTATAAATTTGATTTGAAGTATAAAATAAAGATTGATTTTTAAGAATCAAATACGATTAAGCATTTATTTAAAATCTAATTTCTGGAGTTTTATGACTTAAATGAGAATAAGATTTGGAAGATGAATATTAAGTTAAATTGAAATTTAATAAAAGTTAGAATTTCTAAAGGATATGATTTTTATAACTTGATTTTTGTGTAGAGTGATTTAAATGAATATCAAGTTGATTTAAATGAATATATAATAAATTGAAAATTTTTCCAGTTGTGCAAAGTTAAAGGTTTTCTTAAATTATATTGAATTCATTAAGTAAATATTTCAATTCTAAATAATAAGTAATTGAATTTAATATATATGGGATTGTCAAATGAGTTGTTTTTGAAATGGAGAAATATTTGAAGCTTTGGAACATAAGAATTAAAAATGGTATTTGGAAGTTTAAATCGATATTTGGAATTGATTTGTGAAATGTAAAGACGCTATTTTGTTTTATAAAGGAAATTTAATATTTAACCATTTGAGAGATGGAAATTTGTTTCAAAGTTATGATTTTCAAGGTAGTATAATTTGGAAATATTATATTCCAGAGTTTTGATTTCCAGATATTTTACTTTGAAAACCCTATGAGTTTGGAAAGAATATATGTTGAAAATAAAATGACATTATATCGGTTTGGGCCTAAATGATATCGTTTTGATTTGGGGTTTTAAAAATATAAATGATATCGTATTTATATGGGTTTAAAATGGATATTTTATTCTGGTTTTAAAGTATAATTATTTTAAATGACCGCGGTGTTATAATAACGTTTGGTTGCTGAAGAGACCGGGATCGGAAGTTGTCATACTCTCTGCCAACTCCGAAAACCACTTTAACAACCGTGTACGCGGTGGAAATTCCAGAATGAAGTAGGTTGGTGGAGGCATTTCCTGCAAGGTAAATACGTGGACCCGACTCCCGTGAGTTGGCATAAGATGGCTAAAACAGGAGCGATTCTCGGGCCAATGAGGTCATTCTTCTGATCGGACACTCCTCTTCGATATTATACTTTGACTTTGGATTGATTCAGTGGCCACCTTTACTTTGATTTTTGGGGGAGTTTGTTCGAGGTGGGCGGTAGCTGCGACTATGCGTTTCCATCAGCCCGGAAAGCAATTGGTATATCTACCCTGGCATTGCCTAGTTGTGTCGTGTTACCTACCCTAGCGCGCCTTATACGATTTTGTTTTGTACCATACCTATGGAGTGCCCTCTGACGACGCCCATTACGGGGGAGATTACGGTACTCTATAGACTATGGGAATATATAAATGTGTTAAGGTGGAAAATGTAAAGCCTTAACGCTATTTAAAAGTAAGTTTATTTTACAATTAGACACTATTATAATAGCGCAATATACTACATAGTAAATAGTTTAACGGATCCTTAGGAGATGTAAATCCCGAGCATCTCTTGAGTTACTGTACTCATATTTATTTCTGTTAATTTAACTCACATAAGATCTTTTAGTTCTGACTCGAGTGTTTTTGTCTTTCCAAATTCGCTCGGGTCAGTCCGAGCGTTTCAGGATTGAAGATTTTATTTCCGGAGGAAGAAGACGAAGATTTTATTATTATTACTATGGATAATATGGTTTCACTACACTCATATTGTTCCGCTGCATTGTTATATGGTATGTGTACTCTGATATGTATTGTATAAATAAATCAAAGGTTTTTGTAAACAGATTTATGAACTGTATATTTGATTATTATATTTTATCCTTCCGCTGTGAGATTCTGTTT
The DNA here is from genome assembly GCA_030765085.1 of Allium cepa. NCBI lineage: Eukaryota > Viridiplantae > Streptophyta > Magnoliopsida > Asparagales > Amaryllidaceae > Allium > Allium cepa. Next base: position 827,825,117 of record CM060941.1, on the reverse strand, counting down.
CTTTCTCTGTTTTCTTATTTATCCCATAACAATCCGCCCTTACGTATGGTTTGAATTGGCATGTGTGTCTGTTTAAATCGTGCAAAAAGACGGGATGTTACATAAAGTAAGTAATAATTAAATTTTTTTGATTTGATGTTTTACTTTTTGCTTTGAAATGACATTTTTGTCATTTTTTGCTTACATTTTCTTAATTGTTTTCTAGAAGTTTTTAACCTTGTTTAGTAAAAGTAAAATTGATTAGTGAATTAATTAATACTTAAACTATTTGAATATATGTTCCTATATAAGAAAATAAAGGTGCGACGACGTTGCGACAACTTTTAATCGACAAAACGTTGTGTTTCGACAAAATGTTTTACAGTCATATTTTGACATTTTAGTTAAACTTTTTATTTATATAAACCAAATTTAAAAATGAACTTTTTACTTCTTTTAAATAAATTAACACATGTCTCTTTATATTTTAAAATCATATTTAAATAATATCAAAACCTCTAATTTTACGGTGTATGTAAAACTGACAAAATGCGATAAAATTTGGTTATTTTTGTTAACGATTATTAAGATACTTTTAGATATTTTAATATACTTTTATTATTTTTATTTGATGTTTTCAATGGTATTTATCTTTTTGAATAAAAAATTTAACCTATTTATTTAAGCATTTATTTTTAGCAAAACTTAACTTTTGTTGATTTGTTTCAAAATCGAAATTTATACTTTTTAATTTATCAACTATAAGTTTTTTATTTAAGTTTTAGACCTCCTAAATTTAAAACAAACGAAATCTCTCATTTTTGAAGTAGCGAAATTATGGGTCGTTACATTCTCCCCTACTTAAAAGAATTCCGTCCTCGAAATTACCCAAAATAAAAGTTTGCCTAAAACATTTATCTTCAAACTTAATTCCATATAATATGCACAGATCATCCGTATGAAATATCTTATTCGATCTACTATTCCAATACAAAGCTTTACTTTCGAACTAGTATCGATCTCCTGATCCTCTAGTGCAGACCTTAATCAGGTTCTTTACTTAGAAACCTTTGCTTTCCTTGCATAGCTCTCAACTATGATAGAAAACTCAAGTATCCGATCATAAACCCTAATCAATGTTCGCCGTCAAGAATCGAGTGATAAATCCTTTTTCGGATTGGTGTAAACACCTCAATGTTCCGAAATCGAATATTAGATCAACATTTGTGTGACGAAATGATCTACATATAATATATGTATTTATTAACTTAAAAAACTTTCATACTTTTTCTAAAGTTTAAACATTTTTTAAAGGTGCTTCTTTATATAATCCCTTTAATTATTTATTTCCAAATATTTTTATTAAAGGAAAACATTCCAAAGAAATATATTTTTTACTCAAAAGATTATTTATCTTTTAAAAATATTTTATAAATTTCCAAATATTTATTATTGTAAAAGGGAACATTTTATTCCAATTTTTTTTCAAAACCATATTATAGTATAACACATTTCCTCTCTTTTTTTTGAATTTTATTTGCTAATATATCTTATTATAGATTTTATTTTCAAAATTATCTTAAGTTTAAATAACTTTCCATTATTTCTTTAAAAAATTTCAAAAGATTATGATAAAAATTCCATAGTTTCATCCTTTTATTTTTAAATAATTTTCTAAACTTTAAACACTTTTTTTTATAAAGCTATTTCTTTATAATATTCCTTTGAACTTTTTATTTCTAAATATCTTATTAGATTTGATCGGATATAAGATTGAAGAAGTGCATTGAGAGGATAATCAAATGGAAGTTTATTAATTAACATCATATTCATACATCTATTTCTATCTCTAGCTGGCATTACAAAATTTTAGAGATAACTTCCCTAAGGAATATAGCCTATCACTTACTACCATTATATAGATACTTAGACTACTATATATTATTCTTGAATTCCTTCTGAGATAGACGGTGCTTTATCTTTTGGGCTTAAGTCATCCGACCTTTTCCTTGGACGGTCCTTCTCTGAATGTCCATATTTACAACATGATCTGCAAGGCTATGAAATTGTGGATATCTGAATGGTATGCACCTTAGCCGAATTTTCTCCTTTCTTTAAATTGTAATCTTTGACTATATGTCCTAACTCTTTGCACCGATAACAACACTTTTCCTTCATTTTTGGGGTTTGGGTTTCTTCTTTGTTCTAGGGCAATCATTTAGAAAATGCCATAACTTCTTAAACTTAAAACAGCGTATATCTTTTCGAATAGGTTTTTCTTCATTCTGTTTCTTTATTTTCCTATCACAACAAACTGCATAATGCCCTTCTTGAAAACACCTAAAGCAGTAGATGCTAACATACGCTCCTAGTTTTTGTTTCTTTTCTACTTCTCTTTCTGCACGTGCTCTTCGTGCTTGCTTTGGAGTCATCCAAAACTCATTACTTGGCATATAATAAGCCATTCTTCCCCTAAGTGATATTTCAAGATAAGATTAGAAGTGTTTATACTATTTCCATTTCATCTTATTCAAACATCTTTTATCCAAATACTTAATTCAACTTGTTTGGATTTGAACTTGCCTTTATCCTCCAATGATAAGAAGAATAATTTACCAAGTGCTCCATACCATTTGCCCAAGACAACATACGATTGATACTTAGAATATTTTAATCATCACTAGATGAATTAAGACCTTATCCATAGGACTTCCCTAAGGGAAAGTATCTTATAAATTTCCCTAACTACACAAAATTTTGTATCATTTGAAAGACAATCCTTTATATGTAAAATATAATCTTTTTCAAAACAGTGTGTCGGTTCGCCTTGTTTAAATGTTTAGGAACCCTCATTGATAACCGTGATCAGACGCATCGACCAGAATCCATAAACCACTCAACAGATAAATCAACACAAAACATTTTTATTAGTCACTAACATATACGCGCTCATATATAATACACTCAGTATCATTCTAGGGGGTTACTAACCCTATCTCTAATGAGTTACTCATCGTAGGTATTACAAACCCTATCTCTGATGAATCTTTACCTGATCAAAGCCAAGGTTCTCGCTTAACCTTTAGCTCTGATACCAAATGTAATGACCCATTTTTTCGTACTGTTTGAATCGACAATAAACCGCACATGTCGAACTCTAATTGCACGAATAAGCGGATCATTAAGGGTAGAAAGAAAATAAAGACAAAATAGAATCTCACACGAATGGAATAACATATATTATTTCAATAATAATCTTTACAGCGGAAAATTTTAAATACAATATCAGAGTCTAACCTAAATTCAGCTTGGACAGTTACAAACACCTATCCTTACAATTGCAGACAAACATCAAACTAAAACTAACAAACCACAGCGGATTATAAAATACGTCCACACGATGATTAAGATCTCCAGCTCTCCTCTGGAAACTCCAATCATCTTCAACTAAACCTGAAACTACTCGGATCTGACCCAAGTATTAAAAATACCCGAATTAGGCTTGATAAACTAGCGTGAGATACTCGAAAGTTAAATGTATAGATCATGACGTTGTTATCAAAACCTTTGAAAAGAAGTGTATCTCATAAGACCACGCCCACACATAAACACGGACGAGTTTTTACCTTATGATAACTAAAACATTTTTATATATCAAAACGTTGATACTATTTCTAATGACATTATTTTGAAATCACTTTTCAATTAAATTTATTAAAATAAGATATCAATAACCGGACTAAGTCTAAGGTAATATCCCGGACTGGGTCAACGGAATGCACCGAACAGAATATATGATACCAAAAGGGGTAGCTGAAATGTTTGCAAGTCATTACAGCTATTTTGGGAATACAATCAAAACCGTAAATCTCGTATTGGGATTGGATTTCCAACATGATAAGTAACTAGTGGAAAGATCAATTTGTATCCATGGCTTACGTCCATGACTCAGACGCCGTTATACAACAACACAAATGGCTAAAAATGGATGCAATCTACGAATAACATCCAAGGACTCGGACTTCGCGCATCCCTTCCATGAGGCCCAGACATATCTGGTACATGGGGATTAGAATATCTGATAACCCAAATCACTACTATCCAAAATGCAAGCATACATCTGACCACATATAATCCCATCATAATCGGTGTGTGAAGCTCGCGAGGCTACGCTCAATTTCTTCAAAGCCACATTTTTCATATAAAGCCACGCTTTGATCATAACAGATTCCACTTTGAATACCACACCGCCGTACCTTTGATCACTATTTGACTCCCACAAGCATACAACCTCTGAGCTCGTATGTCTTAGAGAAGGGTGTTAAGCTAAGAAAAGTTGCCTTCTCCGCCACCACAGATGTACATTTGTAAAAGACAAACGTTGTATCTTAGAAATGCAATGTCGGACATTCATCCATACAAGTTCGTTCTGGGACTGAACGAAACCGAAGGCACTCTTCTACTACCACTAGTAGCGAGTAGTCCTTGCAATCCAAAAATCTCCATCATGAGGAGACCACTGGTGTAAACAACTTTATAATAGGGGCTAACCAGAGCATGTTCAACAAGCAGTTTTCAAGCTATGAAGATCCTCGGTTTTCAATAATCGTCATCTTCAACATGTCTTCACATTCGAACGTATACGTTGGTTCGAAGTGGTTTTTGAATATGAATTACCCAGATCTGACTCCGGTTCCTTCGAAGCCAACCATCGATTTTAAAGATGTTAAGTTCATAAGTGGATATCAATTATCAATCAATTACTTCATCTTTTATTTAAATCAAATATCTTTCTTAGATATATTCTTCTCAATTTATTCCATTTTCTTCTCAAATGTGTATCTAATTATTAAGCCTCATTTATCAAATCATTTGGTTTATTTAAACCTTTCATAAATCTTGGAATAATTCCAAATTATTTTCTCTTTTACTTAGGAAAACCTTTCCAAATCATTCATTAAATCTTAATCAAAGATTTCTTATATTCAACTTATAACTTTTAACTTAGGGAAAATATTCCGAAATCATTCATTAAATCTTAACCAAAGATTTATTTTTTAACTTCAAATCATATTCTTGGAAATCGAAGATTTCCATAATAGAGCACTACTGCCACATTAGATATGGTAAACTTCACCTCTAGGGACTAATGGCATGTAATCCTACATCATGAATACCTTTGACTTTAACGATCATTGTCTTCAATATATTTTATTTCCAAAATTAGTTTGAAAGGGGTTTTCGGATAGGAATCATCCTGATACGATCCCGATTCCTTCGTACTAATCATCGATAAAAAGATGTTAAGTGGTTAAACAACATTCAAAGAATTGTTTCTTTTCTTTTATCTTGGAAAAAATTAAATATGATCTTTTAGAGCATCCGGGCTTTCCTTTCGATCTATTCCACCCCTCGCCTAAAAAGAGAAAACATAGGCCAGGTAAGTTCATGGCACTGGTTGCTCCATCCCTAAGCTTAGTTAAACACCTTATTTGTCTTTCTATATCACACAGACGGGACAAATGTACTAGTCGTTTCCGCATACTCAGTTATTAATCTTCATTTTAGAAAAAATTTATTAAACTTCTAAATCATCATTCAAAATACTTAATTATTCTTTTAGAAACATTCATAATTGATTCTAGGAAATATCATTATGTTTAAACTCATATTCAAAAGGTTATAGAATTTGCAGCATAAAAGTGCTACGGAAAGTGTTATATAAGCTCATTTGATTTAAACAACTTTTTAATATTTGATTTATATTCTCCATTCCAAATCTCCTTTATAACATTTTAATAGATTTATCAAATTTATTTAATATTTTTAATCAATTAAAAATATCATTTATAAATAAATCACTTTTTGGATTCCGAATTGCAAAACCGTGATGTTTTTAGAAAATTGTTTTGGACATATTTCAAATTCTACTTGATGAAATCTTGATTTTCATTCTTCGTTGGAAAACTATTATCATTGTGGACCAAAGAATTTTTATTTCGAAGAAATCCGACTTAGAAATCATTCTCTACATCAATTTGAAGTTACAGGTCGAAATTTACGAACTACCGCTATGCGACAAGCTCGATTTTGACCAATTTTATGAATTGCTTCAGAACTTGTTTGAAAACTTCAAATTTTTTTAAAACCATATTTAAACTATTTTAACTAATTTAAAATCATTAAGAGGCTGAATAACTTCCATACACATATTTGTATGGATTTAATTCTTATTTAATTAACTATGATTAATTACTAATATTTTCTCTTATCATTTATCAAATAAGTTATCATCCATATCACAAACATATAATTAACCATAATATCAACCAAGTTATCATCCACTACATCATCCATTATATACTAAACTTTTAAATCGTTATTCTTGAAATAATTTATGGATTTATTAGAAAATAAGAGTACCCACCTTTAACCAAATTGTTCACTTCCTACCAATATTCATATCATCCAACACTTCACTAAATCCTTTTATCTTCACCAAATCTTTTTCCAAGACTTTCCTTTTCATCCTAGCAACACTTCCCTCTCTTTTTCTCGCTTCGAAGCTTCACGGCTTGCTCCTTCTCTTACATATGTTCGGCCTTGCCTCGATCACCCCCTTCCTCCATCATTTCTTCACTTATTAGATGCTAAACCATGTTCTAATGGTATTCTAAGATCTTTGGCAAAGTTTGGTGGTGTTTGGAGCTGATTTGATATGATTTTGAAAAAGTTAGTAAGCATTTGAAAGAGAAGAAGAAGCCATTAAAGCTCTAAAGAAGAAGATGAAGAGAGCTTAGAAAAGAAAGAAGAAGTAGAATTAAAAGTGTGAAAAATAAGTGACAAAGTGGTTGGTATTTATAGAAAAAGAAATGAAGTGGTAAGTTACCAAAATATCTCTTTACCAAATTACCAAAATAACCTTACTTACTTATAAAGTAATCTTTTTTTTCAACACTTAACATCACATTTCAAATCATTACTTTATGTCATTTTCACTTAGATATTAAGTAAAGTAAGTAGTAATTATGTTTCTTTGATTTGATGTTTTACCTTTTGCTTTGTGATGACATTTTTGTCTTTTTGTGCTTACTTTTTCTTAATTGTTTTCTAGAAGTTTGTAACCTTGTTTAGTAAAAGTAAACTTGATTAGTGAATTAATTAATACTTACACTATTTGAATATATGTTCTTATATAGGAAAATAAAGGTGTGACGACGTTGCGATAACTTTTAATTGACAAAACGTCGTGTTTCGATAAAATGTTTTACGGTCATATTTTGACGTTTTAGATAAACTATTTATTTATGTAAACCAAATTTAAAATTAACTTTTTACTTATTTTAAATAAATTAAAACATGCCTCTTTATATTTTAAAATCATATTTAAATAATATCAAAACCTCTAATTTTACGGCATATGTAAAATTGACAAAATATGACAAAATTTGGTTTTTTTTGTTAAACAATTATTAACATACTTTTAAATATTTTAATATACTTTTATTATCTTTATTATATGTTTTCAATGATATTTATCTTTTTAAATAAACATTTAAACCTATTTATTTAAGCATTTATTTATTTTTAACAAAACTTAACTTTTGTTGATTTGTTCTAAAATCCAAATTTATACTTTTTAAATTATCAACTATAAGAATAAAAAAATTCTCTATTATTATTTATTATATATAACTTGTTTATTTAAGTTTTAGACCTTTTTAAATTTAAAACAAACAAAATCTCTCATTTTCACAGTAGCGAAATTATGGGTCGTTACACAAATGCTTCATCTACATCCATTATATCTCTCATAGTTCTTTCAAATGCCTCACAGCATAACGATGTACCATTGTAGCTTCATACCACATAAGAACAGTTGATTATTTTAAAACTTTTGCTAATTTTGACTGTTTGCTTATTGAGCATGTTGATGTCGCTTTTGGTTGTAATAAAAGTTTAAACCTTGAATGTGTAGTTCTTCCACCAGGTAGTATAGTTGCAGCGACACCAGATGTAGCTGTTGCAATTGCAATACCACCATCTTTTCTAACCGTTGATAGAATAGCACGGTATAAATATGGTTTTCTCATCCCTCCAGGAACATCTATAATAAACAAACATTTTTCTTTTTTTACAATTGCATTCATAATTGTATTGTAGGCCTTCAATTGTTCCTCATTCAATTTTTCAATAGCTTGTAAATCATTCTCGGAAATAGGAATTGCTAACTCTTCTTCTATTAGCTCTGAAATTTTATCACATTCATCACAATCACATGCTCTTGAGATATTTGGAAAATCATAATCAGTTGTGCTTTTGTTGTGTTGGAGAAGTAACATGTTTAAATCTTTCAAAAGACGATTTGTTAGAAGTATTTGGTTAGTAGTACTTGAATTTCGGTAATCTTCTACCATACGATCGAAAAACTCATCTCATAACCTTCGCACGCCTGATGGATTGCAAAAAACTAAGACAGTAACAAATAATGCTCTTAAAGAAACTGGCATCTTTGTACTTGAGGCTTCGTCAAACATTCTTTAATGCTATCATCGTTTTCTAAAAGCCCTCTTTTCTCAACGGCTTCTTTAAATGATCGTCTTCTAACTACGTCAACTGTACATAAATCATTAAAAGAAGTCGGTCCTCTAATGTGATTCAAAATTATTCTCAAGAAGAAACGTTCTTCTTCTGTAGGTAGGACTATGTATATTCTACCAATCACCCTTACATTAGATACTCTTTTTTCCCTTTTTTTAATTTTTAATTCAACAACAGTGCTCTGGAAATTCACGATATAAAAGTTGCCTTGCCTATTCATCAATTGAATTTGTATAGAATAACTCTGTCAGCATTATGTATAGGTTGCTTTCAACGGCCAAAACTTCATTGATGGTTTGATCATTGAAAAACATAAAACTTTGTTTATTTGGAAGATGTATTTGAAGACGTTCAACCGATGGGTATATCTTGCTAAGAGAGAACCTAAAAATCTTCCATAATTCTTCTGGAGCATAAATCCACCTTGCATCTATAAACTGTTGTATCTCATCATAGTTAGGTCTAGGTCGAACTTGCATTGAAACGCGGTGTGGACCTTTGTATATTGGTAAAGATATTTAACGCTTTTTATACTACTACATATCTCTACATTGATGTGATTGTTATATTTACGTAGTAAACAAGGATTATAAGGTACAACCCATCTGTTATCTACCATCAACTTTACATTTCTATCAGTAGGAATAGATTTTCTAGTATCGCGTCTTCTGTAAATTGGATATGAATATGTGCCTTGAATAGTCACATTTGAAAATTATTTTAGATACTCTCTTTTGCAACCACCATTTTTCATGGAAGGACAACTTCGATTTTGAGTACCACATGGTCCATGAATCATCCACTTCATTATTTCCACATGTAACTCTGATTCTTCGTTAGAATCTGGTATTTCTGCTCTAACAATTTCATCATATTCATCTGGGTTAGTCAATTTGTCTTCATTTTTGAAGATAATTAGCATATGACATGTGGTAAACCTCTTTTTTAAAATTCAATCACATGGATGTGAGCAGCTACTTTTCCAAATGCTTCTTCAGTGCAAATATCTTTTTTAATTCCTCGTATTTTACACGAAATATCCTTGTCGTCAAATCAGTCTATCTTAGGGGTCTTGACCAGATAGCAGTTCGCTAAAAATTTCACCCCAAAGTGGATTGCATGTCATTGTAATGAATGAATCGGATTTGCCATACTTATTTACTAAGCCATTGTATCTTGATATCGTCGATACATATCATGTGGACAACCAATATAAGAAGAAGGTAGTATTGTCAGTGTTCCAACATTACCTAAATAAGAGAATTTGTTAAAAACTTCATAAATATGAAATTTAATTACGTAAAGGTATAAAAATGTACTTAATATAAGAGCGGGTTTTCAAATTCACAAACTAAGCATTTGGATCATTTTCCCCGGCGTTTAAGGCATCTTGTAATCCTTGGTACATTTCAGCTCTGATGGTTTTCTGATTACTCCTATACCATCTTAGCCTGCTAATATCTATCTTAACATAGTTATCAACCACGTATTGTTGAAACAATCGTCCGCCTCGAAGAAAAAGCGATTTATCATTTTCTCAAATCTATAAAAGAACATTACATATTGATGAATATTAGGATCTAAAAAGTATAAATATTTACAACATGTTATATATTAAATTGTATATACCTGTAGAATATTAGCATCATACTCACGACATGAAAATTTATTGCCATTTTTATCTTGACTATTTATATCCCATCTGTAACTTTCGTATGGTAATAAAAGTAGATATTGCAATGGATCATAATAACCAGCTATTTCAGGAACAATTATGAGTTGTCCATAGTTTGTCTCAACTACAATATCTCTTTCATGTACTTCTTCATTTTTAGCTCCTTCTAGCCAAATTTCAGCAACTTGTGAAGAAGTTGGGAGAGTATATTGTTTTTGATTTGAAGATTGTTCTTTTATGACCAATTTACATTGTTGGATATTTGGTTTTTGTCCAAATTGTCAAAATACAACAACAAATCTATTATGTGTACTAAGAGTTTTTTGTAATTTCTCTATGATATCTCGACTCAAAGTGTTATTTTCAGCCAATAGGTTATCAATTTCGTTCTTTATATCGTAAATATAAAGTTATAGAAATCTTGGATGATTATCAGATGTAGGTACCAAACTGCCTATTTATGATAGATACTTCCATGAGCTTGAAATGTGTATACTCCATCTTTACCGATAGCCAAGTTTTCATCGACATGAACTCCCATCGATGTAAGTGCAAACATATGGTCATAAGCTCATATGTTTTTCTGAATTCTTTTCCCCATTTGATTGGTCATTGTACAAATTAAAGATCTCGTCAGGTGAAGAAATTGATTGTAAAATGATTTTTCCATTTAGACAACAAAAGTTATTTGATTCTGGGTGAAAGAGTTTTGCTTGACAATATCTGCATATTCTTGATTGTGGAAAATAAAATCTTTGAAAACCAGAATGATCTATAAAGTGTCTTGCACAATTATGTCTTGCTGTAGCACTTCGACATGGTTGAGTAACTCTATGTATTGTGTGTCTATTGACGTTGTCTCTTTGTTCAAAAGATAGTGTATTAGTGTTTTGTTCATCTTCGTTGTTCACTGATCCATCGAAATGTTGATCTACACAAATTATTGATAAATAAAATTTATGAGTATTTATTAACATGAAATTCAAATAATTTTTCTATTATATTTACATATAACATATATATATATATATATTATAAAGAATTATAGTAAATGATTTTCTTAGTAATACCTTCAATATTTCGAGTGCAACGTGAAGAAAAGGAACTATCTATGCTTGTTTGTGATTTTTAGTCATTAATATTTTCTTCACATCTTCTGGATTTTCTAATATGATTCTTAGAGCGAACTTGCTTTCTTTTTGCTTCTTTTTCAGCTTTTGTCATTGACTATCTTTTCATTTTATCATAAATGTTACGACGTTCTAATTGTTGAGCCCTTTTTCTGCATTTAATTCAGATCGACGTTGTCGTTTTCTTTCTGCCTTGATTTGAGCATCTAATAAAGCTTGTTTTTGAGCTTTCTCAATGATTCTAGGGATTCGAAGAAGTATTAAAGATGGTGATTGATTAGATATTCTTGCTTGGCGTTGGTTTCTTTCAAGGATTCTTGGACTTCTACGGGGTGGTAACTGATAACTGTAGTTTGATTCTACTGGGTTGTGTTGAATTCTATTGGTATTCGTTGTCCTTTGTATGTGAATAACTTCGTCGGCTTCCTTTGCTTGAAGTTGAGCTTTTTCGATTATTCTTGGACTTCTTTGTGGTTTTGATTCAGAAAGTTGATTAACTTCCATAGTTTGGTAGTGAAATGCACAAATTCAAGATTGAAACTGTATGACCCTAAAAATAGAACATTTACTTTGTTTAATTTTGGAAGAAGTAAAGATTATAAACCATTATTGTGTATAAACTAATGTTATGTACAAAAATGATTAAAAAAATACTTAATTGTTAAGTAAACTATGGTATTTACTTAATTTGAGATAATAACATAATCTTTCCTGGTAAGAAAATATATTCATATAATAATGTTTATGAATCATACTTCAAAGTATTTTTAATTTTTTAGTATACAGCAGTAGTTAAAATTGGCGTAGCAAAATATCCTTAATAATCTCTCAAATTTCAAGCTATTCTAAAAATAATACCACTTAAGTTCGGTTCAAAAGTTTTTATTCCAATTAGTGGTTATTGAACAAAATGTTGTCTTTTTACATAAAGTATCGTTTCTACAGTATTGTAGTTATTATATATTTATGTGGAAAAAAATTAAGCTAATAATCCATGCGTAAGTTTGTATTTTTTTTTTCAGTTACAAATAAATATCCTTTTTAATGCATGTATGTATCAATAGATGTATCAAATGTAAGTACTATCCTAGAGTTTTAATCCCAACTCTTGTATTATATAGTCCAGTGTAAAAACGGGAGCATGTTAAAATAATTATGGTTGTTTTCAATGAATGAAAGATATTTGGTTGCCTTGTTTGCTGATGTCCAAACACCTTCGTAAAAATATGTACAACACCTCACTTCTGTCTAAAACAAATTAAAGCATTTTGGGACTAAATGCTTTAATTTCGGCAGCACTTCACTTCTTTTTCTTGTACGCATAACTTTGCATCCAAGTGGTGTGTTGTTGTATTTTCTAAAATAAATTAAAGCCATTTGGGACTAAAAACTTTAATTTATTATTGTATTTTTTTAAATAGTACTTAAAGTTTATTTTCAAATAGAAATTATATTTATTTCCTAATTTAACCAAATGCAATTTTCTGTGTTCTTTGCAATCTCTTATAATATCATCGATTAAGGAGTATTATCTTATATATATATATATATATATATATCAAAAATGGTACATAAATGTTAAATTTGTTTGCAATACTTATTACTAAATTAATTTCCATCTTATGTTATTTCACAAAATAAAATAATGTTAATAACGTTTTGAAATTTCAAATAGTAAGATAGTAAATATGATGGTTAATCTCATAATATTATATGGTAATCAAATTTCATATTCACACACACGCATGCACGAAATATCATGTGTAATATAGCTTAAGTTTTTTAAAATTGATTCTAGCAATATTTTATGTGTACAAATTAGCTGTAAAAGCTTTGACGGTATTTATGATTCATATTTATAAATTAACTTTAAGTTCAAGATACAATATTCAAGGTTATGATGTTATCTGGAATTTTTTTATTATCATGTTCAGGTTTAGAGGAAAACAACTCTAGAAAGCGCAAGTGTGTTTGTATATCTGTGTCTGTTTATATGTGGATATTTTATATAATACAAAGTGTTCTTGAGAGCCAAAAGAAATCTACCAGAGAAACTTTATCAATGTCAACAAAGAAAGATATGGAATATGCACCACTTTATCCTATAAAGAACATAGAAGATAAATATCAATGTAATAAAGAGAATAACCCATTAAGAAAGCTCTGTATGGCTTTATTGTAATGACCCGATTTTTTGACTCTCGAAAATTGACATCAATACGTCCACTGTATCAAATGCCGAACAATCGAATGCCGAAAAACCGAACCATTAGGGTTAAAGAAGAAGGAGGTAGAAGAAGAAATAGAAACAATATTAGAATCTCACAATCGCAGCGGAATAATATATAATAGATAAATGACTAATCTTTAAACAAAAGAACTATATTTGTTTATACATTACATCATCAGAGTCATGTATATGACACAACAGTGGAATACGACATAACAGCGGAAAAATAACATCAACGTGGTCTTCCAAGAGAGTTCAACATATCGCATCTTCACTTCCGAAGCTCCAAAGTCCAAACCAAAAAACTCTAAACCAAAAGCTTCCAAAACAAAGACTTCCAAATCCACATCTACTTCCTGACTTAACTCCAGAACCTACTGATTGTTGAGTCACAAGTTTTATGAAGGTTTTGATTTCTGACAAATAACTAAAGGTGTAACGACCCGTAAATTTCCGATAATTAAAATAGCTAATTTAATAAGTTTTCGTGATTTTAGTGTTAGAAAAAAATTTATAAGTCGTTTGGAATAATAATAAATGGAATGAATTTCGACAACAATTATCCAAGTAATGAAAAATAAATGCTACTTAGTGAATGCCTTTGAAATCAATAGTTGAATAGGATAATAAATGTTGAAATTCATTGGGTATAATAGAGTAATTGATTGATAAGTAAAATCTATTTAAAATCAAATATTGACTATTGAACCGGTAAAATATTTTAAATTAAATATTTGGAAATTATTCAATAATTTAATAATGGGAATTAAATAACCGTATAATGGAAATAGTTGTTCTATAATTTTAATTCGTTTCAAAAGTTAAATTTTATAAGTTCATTTTGAATATTTCAAAAGATAGTGATTTAAGAATAATCAAATTTGTTAAATTTAATATTACGAATGTTTGAATAAATTAAATTCCGAATTTGATATGATTAATTTGATATTGAAATTTAATATACGAAAATAGAGTGAATAATTGAAATTTGATTTAATATGATTCAAATTGGTTTACAAAGTGAATGTAAGTTATATTTGGATTTTAATAGAGTTAATAAGATTTTAAAATTGGAATTTATTGGATAAATTGAATAATGGGTTTACTATGATTAAAAAATGATTTGTAAAATTTTATTTTATCATATGAAAGTTAGAATGATGTTGTAGAACTTTTAAAACTGAATTTAAAATTTGTTTGTGAAAATTGAATATTTTAATATTTAATTATCGACTGGAAAATAGCCAATTTTTGAACAGTCTCAGAATTGGACAAAACTAGTTCCATTGGATCCGTAATAGTTAGTTATTATCGGATTTCAATTTTCGTAGCAATCGGAGTTGTCGTTTGACCGTGGCAGCTCGAAACGCGTTGAAATTGTTTAATATTAATTTTGCGAGTTAAAAATAGTCATTTTTCAAACGGTCTCGGATTTCGATGAAACTAGTTTCATTGGATCCGTAATGTGATATTATTGTAAGTTTTCAAATTTCAAGTCAAACGGATTTACCGTTTGTCCGGGGCAAGCCAAAACGCATAGAAAATCGTTTAATCGGTTTAATTTAAAATTGGTCGTTTATTTCCGTAACTCACACATACGATCGAATTAGCTTCCGAAACCTGTCCCATTGTGTCCGAAACGCGGGATAAATCCTAGGAACGTCAGTGATCGCGCGAAATTCGGAGTTCGAAAAACCCGGGATGAATAGTTTTCATCGTCTCTATAATAGCACTCCATTATTTATTATTTTCATTGAGAAACCCTAGCTTGTTCGTGGCCGCCACCTTCATTCAGTCAATGGCCGAAAACTGTCCAACTCCCTCCTCATTTTTCTCTTGATCCACTCATTATTAGCAGAAATCTCCAACTACAACATCGTAGAGCACGTTGAGATCTTCGATGTGAACGGACATGATCGTTTCTGGTGCCCTAGATCGTCGGCAAATCAAGCTCAAAGGCTACGCGTTCAAGCACGCCGTTCGAGGAAAATTGGTGACCGAGTGGGGCCGCATTCTGGGCGTGGGTGGTGTTGCATGCGAGCTTCGTTGTGGGAGTGCCTGATCGATGTAGAAGCAAGGGGAGGAGGTTCGAAAATTAACCCTAGGGTGGCGGCATGGGTTCGAACGGGCCTGGAAGCTAACGTGAAGATGGGGAAGGAAGCACGTGCGGCTTTGATCTGATGAAGGCATATCTAATGGCTAAGATTCGTTGAGGGTAAATTAACAAAAGAAATTGTTAATTTATTTATATTAAAATTCGTGAAATCTTTGTAAAATCATATCTTCTTCATACGAGGTCGAAAACGCACGAGACTTTTTGCGTTGGAATAGTATTGACGAGCACTACGCAATGGAACTGGATTGGAATCATTTGGAGCTAGAGAAAATTTTGGGTCAAATCGAACGTTGTTCGATTTGATTTGAAATCGTAAAATCAAGGTGAGTGTTTTATAACGCTCACACCGTACTAAATATCTTTATGCTAGTTAAATTTGACATTATGAAGTGCTATGATTTTATTTGTCGTTGTTTGATAAATTTAATTGTCATATGGATTGTCATTTGAATTAGCCGTTGAAATTAAATTGACAGTTAAATTTGAATTGAAATTGAAATTGGATTGCGATTAAATTACCTGACATTGGTAACTATGAAATTGCCATGAATTGTATTGTCTATTGGATGATTTATTTCGATGGATGCTATTGGTTGATATTTAAATGTTTGGATGTTTATTTGCTTATATATAACCTGTTATGCATACATATGATACTGTGATTTAATTTAAGCAATATATATTCATCCCTGACATTTAATTGAAATAAATAATTACTTGGCCATAGGATAGAAAATTATATACGGACACCGAATTGGCTAAATTAATAATTTTAAAAATCGTCGATTTGAAATTTGTTTAAATGTTTTGATTAAAAGTTATAAATAGAAATCAATTTATAGGAATCGAATTATCGAAAATTTGAGTTTGGAATGTTGAAATTAATTTTGGTTAAAGAAATTGTAAAAAAAAAAAAAATTTAAGTGGAGACTTTGGAATTTAAAATCGGGATATGATTGAATTTCGAAATTGATTTGTTTAAAGATTTAACCTTAATTCGAGCTTTGAATATTACTAAGTAAAAGTGATATAAAAATGATATTTTGAAATCGAGCTTGGAATTGAACCATATTTGAAATTTGGATTTAAACTTGAATATTAATGGAAAATTTGTTAAGTGTTATAAATGGATATTTTGAAATCAAGCTCCAAATCGATAAAAATTGAAATTGAATAAGTTGAAGGTGAATGTAGAGTTGAATTGATTTGAAGTTAAAGTGAAGTTGTTTTGAATTGAAATCGAAATTGAATTGGTAGAATGGAAATTGAAATTGATTTGAATTGGGAAGTTATAATTGAAATGGTTTGGTTTTGAAGCTGTTTTATTTTGTTTTCCAAATTTCTCGGTTATATAAACCATTTTGAATACTTAAACTATTTTTAATCTATTTTAAATCTACTTAACCCGATTTAAATTATTTTAAACTAATTTATCTATTTGAAATCCATTTTAAGATTTTAAGTATTTTTAACTATTTTAATTATTTAAAAAAAATACTTTAAACTACTTAAAACTATTTTCTAAAATTCCAAACTGGTCAATAAGGTGAATGTTTATATTTAAAATCTTGAATCTAAATACGAATTGAGTTAAATGAAGTTGCAACCTAAATTGAAATTCGAAATGATTTTGAAATCGAAATGAGATATTGATGCGAAAATTGATTTTGGAATGGAATCTGATATTTTGAAAGATACGATGATATTTGAAATGGATTTGATTTTTGAAGCGAATATGATATTTTGATATCAATTATGAATCGATTTGAAATATAAAAGAGCCAACGGTGTAATAATACGTAGTTATTAAAGAGACCGGGATCGGATATGGACATACTCTCTGTCGATACCGAAAACCACTTTAATAACTATTATACGCGGAGTGATGATCCAGAATGAAGTGGATGGTTTGGTGAACGCGTTGACTGAAGAAAGAGAACGATTATTGGATGACCCCTGACATGACTAAAACAGGAGCCGCGCCGGGCCATTGAGGTTCGCCACCTCTAGCGGACACACTTCTTCGATACCATTTCTATTACATTTGTGATGCGATTTGGGTGCACCCCTTGATTTGGGAGTGTTGTTTCGCGGTGTTGGGGTAGCTGCTGGCTATGCCCAACATCAGTCCGGATCACGCAACTACTAGTATCCTAGTTGGTATTGCCTCATGTACCTTGTCATACTGATTATCCTATTCGCGACCACTACGTTTTTGATTTGTACCTTGAGTATATGGATTGCCCTCTGGTGACTTCCGGTTTTGGGGAAACTACGGTCTTGTATATGCTTTTGGGAATATAAAAATGTGTTAAGGGGGATTATGGTAACGCCTTAACGCTATTTTGATACTCTATATTACTGATAGGCATTATCTACTTAGCGTATATTACTACATAGTATATAGTTTCACGGATCCTTGAGAGATGGAAAATCCCGTAACATCTCTTGAGTTATTGCACGCACGTTGACACTGGATAGGAGATGTCAAACCCCGTAAACATCTCTGACGCCGTTACACTCATATTTATTTACGATTGACTTAACTTACATGAGGATATTTAGTCCTGACTCGAGTGTTTGTCTTTTCATTACGCTCGGGTCAGTCCTGAGTTTTCAGATTTTTGAGGATCTATTGCTGGAGGATGAAGACGAAGATTTGGTATATTATGTACTACTATTATATTCATTCCATTCCGCTGCATTGTTGTATGATATTTGCTGTGTATGTAACTCTGATAAATGTTGTATAATAATAATCAAATGTATTCATTTCAAATGTATTCATTTAATTAACAGCTTCATGAACTGTTATTTTATTATTATACTTTAGCCTTCCGCTGTGAGATTCTGTGTTGTTTCATTTCCTTTTTTTCCCTTCCTTTTCTTTTCTTAATTACCCCAATAACTATCTGCCCTTTTAATGGTTTGGAATCGACATGGGTATTTGATCGTCGGTTTAAACTGTCCAAAAAGGCGGGGCGTTACAGTTGGTATCAGAGCTTTGGTTTAGCGATAAACCTTGGCTCTAGTGGGGAATAACTCATTGAAATAGAGGTAAACTATATGAATGAGTTGAGTGTATATGAGAGAGCGTACTTGTTATTTGATATAAAATGGTTTTATATTGTGTTAATTTGTTCCGTTGAGTATTTATCAATTCTGGTTGATACTTGGGACGCCAAGGCGTCGATAGGAATTTCTAAACACTCGAATAGGACAAACCAACACAATATCGTTTTGGAATATATTTTTATATAAAGAATTATTTGAATATTTATTCATTTTGATTGAATTGATTGTTAGGAGATGATAATATTAGATTATTATCGTTATTGTTTGATCAGTCAATATTTACAACAATTGATTAAATAACAATGGATTTAGGAAAATGAAATCTTGTAGACACAATTGATAATGAATATAAATGAATTTTAACTTGGATTTGGGAATTTGAATTTCGGTGTTTGAAATTGACTTACAAGAATTTGAAAAACATAATATGAGTATTATATGATAGTATAATTGAGTTGAAATTGTTTTCGAAGGATTTTTTTTTATGATAAGTGTTATATTCCCTACTCTTGACGTTAGAAAATGATTTCGGTGATGAGTGCACGCATCATCGGCGTTTATTTTCGAGAGTCTGAGTGGGGGAGACCACTTAATAGCTTGTCTAAACCTTGTTTTGATTCAAATTTATTTTATTTTGTATTCTCTATAGTATGATTTGATATATAAATTATATAAGTATATATTATTTCAAAACTTGATTTGAAATGAAACCGGGATTGGAATTCTTAAGTCCTTTAAAAATTAATGATTTTTTTTAAATGATTGAAATGAATTTAGACTTGAATCATTAAGGAACTTCTGAATTGTGAAATGAGAAATGAACCTAAGAGCTAAGTGAAAATATCAATTGAAGTAGAAATCCTTAGAATTAGGAAATTATGAACTTAAAATAAAATTGAAACTGTAAAACTCGCATAGTATTAAATTTCATTCTATAGCATAGATATAACTTACCAAAATATTTAAGAAGTTCAAAAATGTTATATGAATTGTTAAGTGGATAATATACAAGTATAGGTTTGAATAATAAAATATGCATTTAATTAATGGTTTGCAAATATAAATAAAATTGTTAGTAAATAATTAGAATTTAAATTAACATTTAAAGGTGATTCACAATTATGTTAATATAAAATGGAAATACTATATGTGAATGTAAATGTGAAATTAAATTATAGTGAAATTTAAGTAATGACTTAAGAATTAATTAATTGAAATTTCAACTTTAAATGAAAAGAAGTTGTATGTTGTTTAACTACATTCTATTTGCATAACTATAACTTACCAAATACTTAAAAGGTTTAAAATGCTAATAAGGATAAGTAGAGAAATAATATACCAATGTGAGAGTGAATAATAAAATGTGAAGATCTATTGATAGTTGTAAATATAAAAGAAATTTAAGCTGTAAAATGAATGATATATATAAGTGAATGAATAAAATTTAAAATTAATGAAATATAAATTGGTAAATGGAAACTAATTAAATTTGAATATAGTTAAATGTCAATAAACTTGGAAGTGTATGAAATTAAAGTTGACTTGAAATTGTATAATTGATTTAGTGTAGATTTTGGATGGATGTTAATGTTTGATATGCATTGGCTGTTAGATGGATGATAATTGATTAAGTAGAATTCATTAGTGTTAATGGAATTGAATAAACGGAATAAAATTGTAAAATAATTAAATTCAAATTTGAAGCAAAGTGAAATTAAATATAATTGAATTCAATTTAAATTGAAGCAAATTGACTTGAATTTAAAATGTGAATGAAACAAACTTGAATAAATCGGAAACAAATTGAATGCAAACCTATTGCATGGATGAATAAGAAAATAAATGACTTTGTGTTTATGATTGTTTTTTTAGAAAATTTGAAGTTTTGATGGTTTGCACTTTGAAATAATAAAAGCAAATTTTTGGGAAAATCCAAAATTGTCCAATGTATGCTGAAACGAAAACAACCATAACTTTTAAATGGCTGAACGGAATTTGACAATCTTGGACTTTTCGAAAAGCTTAGAAACTATAGCACAACTTTTATTTAGAGTGTCTTGAGAAATTCCTTCGTCTACTAGGTTAAAAACTTGAATGTTACTCGCTGGCCTGTGTAAAATAAGTAAAAATCTGTAGTACACACCCTTAGTATTTTCGTCATATCTTTTGGCTGGTTTATCGGATTTTGATGATCTTGCACTTTCTGGAAAGCTAATAACTTAAGCTAAAACTTTTGTTTGAAGTGTTTTGTGTTTTGATGTCGTATAGAAGGTCGAAAACGCGGGTGAATGTCTCTGACCTGCGCAATTCATTGCCCAGGCTGAAGCGTATCCCCTAAGTAAAACAGCCATAACTTTAGAACGGATGGTCCGAATTCGACGATCTTGGACATTCCGGAAAGCCTGAAATGAATGCAATAACTTTTGTTTAGATTCTGTTGTCAAATTTTACAGTTTAGGTGACCTAAAACTAAGATTTGTTTGCTGTCCAGAAATTGAAATCTCAGTTTTGAAGCTAAATATGTTATATATATGTTGTGTAGGCTAAGTATAGCGATCTATCTTTATATGCATGGTTCTAACTTAGTTATTGAGCATTTTAGTAGGTAGCAAAGGGGTTGCGCTTTGTTGCGAAGCTCGCTTCTACGCTAAACGCATAATGTAAGTAAATTGCTAATAAATGCTAAATAAAAGGTACGCTTACGGTTTTGTATGGTACTGGTGATAGATATATGTTGTTTCCCCAGATATGGGATGCCTCATCATTGAGATGAGATGTATATTTGTGATATATATGCTATTATATTTTTTCGATCGAGCCGCGCAAAGGAGACTCTGCCGAAATTTTCCGTAAATCCGGGTGTTAGAAAATTTTCAAGTTTTAAAAAAATTTTATAACTTGTTTTGATAACTAACTTTTAAAGTTAAAAAGGCATTTGGAATAACTTAGTAAAAGTGTAGTAATGACTTTATAGATGGAATTTCATTGTTTTATAAGTAGGTAACTTTGGATAAAATGTATCTAATGTTGAATTCTATACTTAGTTCTTTTTCCCTTCTTTTTTCCTTTTCGGGGACGAAAAGTTTTGAGTGGGGGAGAATGTAACGACCCGTAAATTTCCGATAATTAAAATAGCTAATTTAATAAGTTTTCGTGATTTTAGTGTTAGAAAAAAATTTATAAGTCGTTTGGAATAATAATAAATGGAATGAATTTCGACAACAATTATCCAAGTAATGAAAAATAAATGCTACTTAGTGAATGCCTTTGAAATCAATAGTTGAATAGGATAATAAATGTTGAAATTCATTGGGTATAATAGAGTAATTGATTGATAAGTAAAATCTATTTAAAATCAAATATTGACTATTGAACCGGTAAAATATTTTAAATTAAATATTTGGAAATTATTCAATAATTTAATAATGGGAATTAAATAACCGTATAATGGAAATAGTTGTTCTATAATTTTAATTCGTTTCAAAAGTTAAATTTTATAAGTTCATTTTGAATATTTCAAAAGATAGTGATTTAAGAATAATCAAATTTGTTAAATTTAATATTACGAATGTTTGAATAAATTAAATTCCGAATTTGATATGATTAATTTGATATTGAAATTTAATATACGAAAATAGAGTGAATAATTGAAATTTGATTTAATATGATTCAAATTGGTTTACAAAGTGAATGTAAGTTATATTTGGATTTTAATAGAGTTAATAAGATTTTAAAATTGGAATTTATTGGATAAATTGAATAATGGGTTTACTATGATTAAAAAATGATTTGTAAAATTTTATTTTATCATATGAAAGTTAGAATGATGTTGTAGAACTTTTAAAACTGAATTTAAAATTTGTTTGTGAAAATTGAATATTTTAATATTTAATTATCGACTGGAAAATAGCCAATTTTTGAACAGTCTCAGAATTGGACAAAACTAGTTCCATTGGATCCGTAATAGTTAGTTATTATCGGATTTCAATTTTCGTAGCAATCGGAGTTGTCGTTTGACCGTGGCAGCTCGAAACGCGTTGAAATTGTTTAATATTAATTTTGCGAGTTAAAAATAGTCATTTTTCAAACGGTCTCGGATTTCGATGAAACTAGTTTCATTGGATCCGTAATGTGATATTATTGTAAGTTTTCAAATTTCAAGTCAAACGGATTTACCGTTTGTCCGGGGCAAGCCAAAACGCATAGAAAATCGTTTAATCGGTTTAATTTAAAATTGGTCGTTTATTTCCGTAACTCACACATACGATCGAATTAGCTTCCGAAACCTGTCCCATTGTGTCCGAAACGCGGGATAAATCCTAGGAACGTCAGTGATCGCGCGAAATTCGGAGTTCGAAAAACCCGGGATGAATAGTTTTCATCGTCTCTATAATAGCACTCCATTATTTATTATTTTCATTGAGAAACCCTAGCTTGTTCGTGGCCGCCACCTTCATTCAGTCAATGGCCGAAAACTGTCCAACTCCCTCCTCATTTTTCTCTTGATCCACTCATTATTAGCAGAAATCTCCAACTACAACATCGTAGAGCACGTTGAGATCTTCGATGTGAACGGACATGATCGTTTCTGGTGCCCTAGATCGTCGGCAAATCAAGCTCAAAGGCTACGCGTTCAAGCACGCCGTTCGAGGAAAATTGGTGACCGAGTGGGGCCGCATTCTGGGCGTGGGTGGTGTTGCATGCGAGCTTCGTTGTGGGAGTGCCTGATCGATGTAGAAGCAAGGGGAGGAGGTTCGAAAATTAACCCTAGGGTGGCGGCATGGGTTCGAACGGGCCTGGAAGCTAACGTGAAGATGGGGAAGGAAGCACGTGCGGCTTTGATCTGATGAAGGCATATCTAATGGCTAAGATTCGTTGAGGGTAAATTAACAAAAGAAATTGTTAATTTATTTATATTAAAATTCGTGAAATCTTTGTAAAATCATATCTTCTTCATACGAGGTCGAAAACGCACGAGACTTTTTGCGTTGGAATAGTATTGACGAGCACTACGCAATGGAACTGGATTGGAATCATTTGGAGCTAGAGAAAATTTTGGGTCAAATCGAACGTTGTTCGATTTGATTTGAAATCGTAAAATCAAGGTGAGTGTTTTATAACGCTCACACCGTACTAAATATCTTTATGCTAGTTAAATTTGACATTATGAAGTGCTATGATTTTATTTGTCGTTGTTTGATAAATTTAATTGTCATATGGATTGTCATTTGAATTAGCCGTTGAAATTAAATTGACAGTTAAATTTGAATTGAAATTGAAATTGGATTGCGATTAAATTACCTGACATTGGTAACTATGAAATTGCCATGAATTGTATTGTCTATTGGATGATTTATTTCGATGGATGCTATTGGTTGATATTTAAATGTTTGGATGTTTATTTGCTTATATATAACCTGTTATGCATACATATGATACTGTGATTTAATTTAAGCAATATATATTCATCCCTGACATTTAATTGAAATAAATAATTACTTGGCCATAGGATAGAAAATTATATACGGACACCGAATTGGCTAAATTAATAATTTTAAAAATCGTCGATTTGAAATTTGTTTAAATGTTTTGATTAAAAGTTATAAATAGAAATCAATTTATAGGAATCGAATTATCGAAAATTTGAGTTTGGAATGTTGAAATTAATTTTGGTTAAAGAAATTGTAAAAAAAAAAAAAAATTTAAGTGGAGACTTTGGAATTTAAAATCGGGATATGATTGAATTTCGAAATTGATTTGTTTAAAGATTTAACCTTAATTCGAGCTTTGAATATTACTAAGTAAAAGTGATATAAAAATGATATTTTGAAATCGAGCTTGGAATTGAACCATATTTGAAATTTGGATTTAAACTTGAATATTAATGGAAAATTTGTTAAGTGTTATAAATGGATATTTTGAAATCAAGCTCCAAATCGATAAAAATTGAAATTGAATAAGTTGAAGGTGAATGTAGAGTTGAATTGATTTGAAGTTAAAGTGAAGTTGTTTTGAATTGAAATCGAAATTGAATTGGTAGAATGGAAATTGAAATTGATTTGAATTGGGAAGTTATAATTGAAATGGTTTGGTTTTGAAGCTGTTTTATTTTGTTTTCCAAATTTCTCGGTTATATAAACCATTTTGAATACTTAAACTATTTTTAATCTATTTTAAATCTACTTAACCCGATTTAAATTATTTTAAACTAATTTATCTATTTGAAATCCATTTTAAGATTTTAAGTATTTTTAACTATTTTAATTATTTAAAAAAAATACTTTAAACTACTTAAAACTATTTTCTAAAATTCCAAACTGGTCAATAAGGTGAATGTTTATATTTAAAATCTTGAATCTAAATACGAATTGAGTTAAATGAAGTTGCAACCTAAATTGAAATTCGAAATGATTTTGAAATCGAAATGAGATATTGATGCGAAAATTGATTTTGGAATGGAATCTGATATTTTGAAAGATACGATGATATTTGAAATGGATTTGATTTTTGAAGCGAATATGATATTTTGATATCAATTATGAATCGATTTGAAATATAAAAGAGCCAACGGTGTAATAATACGTAGTTATTAAAGAGACCGGGATCGGATATGGACATACTCTCTGTCGATACCGAAAACCACTTTAATAACTATTATACGCGGAGTGATGATCCAGAATGAAGTGGATGGTTTGGTGAACGCGTTGACTGAAGAAAGAGAACGATTATTGGATGACCCCTGACATGACTAAAACAGGAGCCGCGCCGGGCCATTGAGGTTCGCCACCTCTAGCGGACACACTTCTTCGATACCATTTCTATTACATTTGTGATGCGATTTGGGTGCACCCCTTGATTTGGGAGTGTTGTTTCGCGGTGTTGGGGTAGCTGCTGGCTATGCCCAACATCAGTCCGGATCACGCAACTACTAGTATCCTAGGTTGTATTGCCTCATGTACCTTGTCATACTGATTATCCTATTCGCGACCACTACGTTTTTGATTTGTACCTTGAGTATATGGATTGCCCTCTGGTGACTTCCGGTTTTGGGGAAACTACGGTCTTGTATATGCTTTTGGGAATATAAAAATGTGTTAAGGGGGATTATGGTAACGCCTTAACGCTATTTTGATACTCTATATTACTGATAGGCATTATCTACTTAGCGTATATTACTACATAGTATATAGTTTCACGGATCCTTGAGAGATGGAAAATCCCGTAACATCTCTTGAGTTATTGCACGCACGTTGACACTGGATAGGAGATGTCAAACCCCGTAAACATCTCTGACGCCGTTACACTCATATTTATTTACGATTGACTTAACTTACATGAGGATATTTAGTCCTGACTCGAGTGTTTGTCTTTTCATTACGCTCGGGTCAGTCCTGAGTTTTCAGATTTTTGAGGATCTATTGCTGGAGGATGAAGACGAAGATTTGGTATATTATGTACTACTATTATATTCATTCCATTCCGCTGCATTGTTGTATGATATTTGCTGTGTATGTAACTCTGATAAATGTTGTATAATAATAATCAAATGTATTCATTTCAAATGTATTCATTTAATTAACAGCTTCATGAACTGTTATTTTATTATTATACTTTAGCCTTCCGCTGTGAGATTCTGTGTTGTTTCATTTCCTTTTTTTCCCTTCCTTTTCTTTTCTTAATTACCCCAATAACTATCTGCCCTTTTAATGGTTTGGAATCGACATGGGTATTTGATCGTCGGTTTAAACTGTCCAAAAAGGCGGGGCGTTACAAAAGGCGATCGACAAAACAAGGTCATTATGGCTATATATGGTACTCTAGATAGTAGGTTGATTATTTGATATTATAATAGTGATTAACTTGTTAAAATCTATCCTCAAATAATCATGCATTTTCAAGGAAATCAATATATATACGAATAAATTGTAGTTGCACATTCAGTGTGCAACTTTACAGGGACCGGTCGACCGGTCACAATATATGCGGTCGACCGTTCCTGCATAATTTGCACACTGAACGTGCACACATGCACATAATGTATATATATTTAAATTCTTGTCTACTGGTCACTTTTTAACCTGTCGACCGTTTTTAAACAGAAAGCAATTTTTCCAAAAGACACTTCTTTTCTCCAAAGGTTGCATCTCTTACCTTTCATCAAAGATCATATCTCTTAATGGCAACTGCTCACAAAGAGTTACAACCATTCTTATCTATATAAACTCATCTAAATCGTTGATTAAAACAACAAGATTTTATATGCTTTTTACTCTAATCTCTGATCTTACTTTATATATACTCCTGCATTCAAAAAGCTCTCGATTATTTATTGAATCATTGAAACTATTTCATATCTTTTGATTCAATAAGTAATATACTTTCCTTAATCTTTTCAAAACATCATTCGCATACTTTGAGGATAAGATTATAGGAAGGGTGTACTACTAGTGACAAATCCGTGTTTTCAAGAGCACAAGTTGTCAACAACAATTGTATTTGTTCTTTTGTTGAAGTCCTCTGTGTTGTAAGAGGCAAGTGTTGAAGTCCTCAGTGTATTAGAGGCGTGAAATCCCGTTCGGTTGCTCGGGTGTTGAAAACCTGTTCCTCCGGGTGAAGCGAGGTAGTTAAGAGTGAAAATCCAGATAGAAGTCTGGGACTGGACGTAGGACGGTGCTCCGAACCAGTATAAAAATCTCTGGTGTGATTTTTCTATTTTTATTTACTATGCTATTATCATCTATTTCCGCATTTATATTATAGTCCATATTACACGATCCGTGTGTACTATATTAGCACATATAACTGTATACACACCGCACTTTCATTTGGTATCAGAGCACGGTCATCATATAACCGTAACACAGTTATTTGATATATTATAGTAATATGGCAAATAACATAAGTACTAGCACTCAAAACACCACTTACACGGAGGGTCAATCAACACAAAGACCTCCATTTTTCAATGGTCTTAACTATAGTTATTGGGCAACACGTATGTCATTCTTTATGCAATCAAATAGCTATGATGCTTGGAATGCCACTCAAAGAGAAATAGTGAATCCAACAACTGATTATTCAGAATGGACTGCAGCTGAGAAAACGGCAGCAGCCGTAAATGCAAGAGCAATAAATATGTTGTTTTGTGCATTAGACCAAAATGAATATAACCGTGTTAGTATCTGCACTACTGCATATCAGATTTGGCAAACACTAAAAATCACTCATGAAGGTACTAACAAGGTTAAACAAGCCAAAATAGCCATGCTGAAAAGTCAATTTCAAAATTTCAAAATGAAACCAAATGAGACAATCAATGACATGTATTCACGGTTTCAAACTATTCACCATGCACTTATTGGCTTAGGACAAAAGTATTCTGATTTCGATGTTGTTTCAACAGTCCTACATTCTCTGACTAGTGAATGGGAAGGAAAAGTATTAGCAATTGAAGAAGCTAATGACCTTTCCGTCATGAAGCCAGATGAATTGATAGGAAATTTAATGTCCTATGAAGCAAATTTGCAGGCTAGAAAAGAACAGAAAGAAGAAAAGAAAAATGTAGCATTTCATGTTGAGAAAGATGAAAATGAATCAAATTCTGAAGACGAAGATTTGGCATTCATTGCGAAAGGATTCAAAAAATTCCTAAAATATCGAAAAGCCAGTCGTTACAATAAAAGGAAACCTGGATCAAATAAACCATCTTCATCTGCTATAGAATGTTTCAACTGCCACAAAAAGGGACACATGCAGAAGAATTGTCCAGAACAAAAGAAGAAGTCAGAAAATGACAAATTCAAACATAAGAAGGACAAATCTAAGAAACGAGCCTTCTCAGTAACATGGGACGATTCAGAGTCATCTTCATCAGAAAGTGAAAGTGATTCAGAGAATGAACAAGCTAATTTTGTTTTATGGCAACGGAAGATGAGGTACAAATTCCTACATTTGATGAATTACTTGATATTAATGCTGAATTGATAGTCAAATATAAAGACATAAAACGTCAATTAAAATAGTCAAAGCAGATTTAAGTAGAGCAGAGTTTGAACGAGATATGTTAAAAGATGAGAAGAAAATATTAGAAGAGGAACTTGAAAATATTCAAGAATCATCATCTAATGTTGACTCTCAAATATCTCTTTTGAGTCAAGAAATAGAAGCTCAAAAAGAGAAAAATAATGCTCTCACTACTGAAAATCATGAGCTTAAAGCAAAAGTCAAAATTCTAGACCTAGAAAAAGCTAGCTTACAAACAAAGTTTGATGACATTACTCAAAATGTTTCTAACTTTAACAAAGGTCGAGAAAATTTGACAAAAATCATTGAAAGTTCACAATCTATTTCAGACAAACAAGGATTGGGATATAACAAACAAGAAACCAAGAAACATCGTGGAAATAAAAGGAAGAAGAAAGTACAAAAAACTGAAGCTAAGAAAAATCTTAGTTTATTATATTCCAAACCAAAACCAGTTGTGAAATTTCAAAAGAAAAATGTCAAGACTATCAAAATATGGGTTCCTAAAACAAATAACAATTTGATTAGGAACAAATACATTCAGCAATTCATGAATACTGTGCATTTTAATAATAATTATATATATAAAGGGGATACCGGACCCATATGGGTTTGGACTCCTAAGACCTAACTCTTAGGACCCTATAAAAAGTGGGTACCATGGACTTAATTCTATTTTTTGCAGGTCCCACTTAATAAAAGAGGAAAGTGGATATTGGACAGTGGTTGCTCAAAGCACATGACGGGAGACAAGAGCTTATTAACAAATATTACATACTCAGATGATGGCTCCGTCACTTTTGGAGACAATTCAAAAGGCTATATCATCGGAAAAGGCGATGTGAGCAATTGCGGTACATCTAACTTACCTCTTATTACTAATGTCATGCTAGTTAGAAATTTAAAACACAATTTGCTTAGTATTAGTCAGTTATGTGACAAAGGTTTTATAATTTCATTTTCGAATAATAAGTGTAGTATTTTAGATAAAGACCATAATTTGGTTTTCGAAGGTTATAGAGACAGAAATATATATATTCTGAATATGAATATTAATCATAATTCAGATATGTGTCTTGTGGCTAATGACAATGATCCATGGTTATGGCACAAACGCTTCTGTCATATAAACTTCAGAACTATTGACAAGCTAGCCAAAAACAATCTAGTTAGAGGACTACCCAAAATGAGTTTTAAAGTTAACAACATTTGTGATGCATGCCAATTAGGAAAATTGACCAAATCATCTTTTAAGTCCAAGAAAGTCATATCAACATTACAACCACTTGAGTTACTACACATGGATTTATTTGGACCTACTAGGGTTCAATCAATAAATCACAGTCAATATGTGCTTGTAATTGTTGATGATTTCTCTCGTTATACATGGACAATTTTCTTAAAAAATAAAAGTGACACTTTCGATCATTTCAAATCTTTCGTCAAAAGAATTCAAAAATCAAAAGGGATTAAAGTTAAAAATATAAGAAGTGATCATGGCAGAGAGTTTAAAAATAATGAATTTGAACATTTTTGTACAAAGAAAGGTATATATCATAATTTTTCGTTTCCCAGAACTCCACAACAGAACGGAGTTGTAGAACGGAAGAACCGAACTTTACAAGAATGTGCAAGAACATTATTGAATGGAACCACCTTACCAAAACATTTTTGGGCGGAAGCTATGGCAACTGCCTGTTATGTTTTAAATCGTGTATCCATAAGACCTCTTACCAAGAATACTCCTTATGAATTATTTAACAAAAGGAAGCCTAAAATCTCATACTTCAAAGTTTTTGGTTCCAAGTGCTTTATTTTAAATACGGAAGACCAGCTTGGCAAATTCGATCCAAAAGCCGATGAAGGAATATTTGTCGGTTATTCAGAACGAAGTAAGGCCTATCGGATATTGAATAAACGAACCAAAACTATTGAAGAATCACTTCATGTCTCTTTTGATGAAATCTATCAGCATCCTCACACTATATCAGATGATGACGAATCAATAGTCACTGACAATCAAATCATCACAAATATTGATTCTGACTCGGAAATAATTATTGAGAATATTCCTCAAATATGTGAGTTACAATCACCACCAAGAATATTAAGAGACCATCCAGCTCAAAATATAATCGGTGAAATAACATCACATGTCAGAACAAGGAGTCAACTCAATCAAATGGGTCATGTCGCTTTTCTCTCAAATATCGAACCTAAGAATCCAAAAGAAGCTGCTACAGATGATTACTGGATCATTGCCATGCAGGAAGAACTAAATCAGTTTAAGCGCAATGACGTTTGGGAACTTGTTCCAAGACCAACTGATCAGTAAGTAATTGGTACTAAATGGGTCTATAAAAATAAGGCTGACGAACAAGGAAATATCATCAAAAATAAAGCAAGATTAGTAGCACAAGGATATAATCAGGAAGAAGGTATCGATTATGAAGAAACTTTTGCACCAGTTGCTCGACTAGAAGCTATTAGAATCCTATTATCTTTTGCTTGTCACCATAATTTCAAACTTTATCAGATGGATGTCAAAAGTGCTTTTCTCAATGGATTTATCAAAGAGAATGTCTATGTCGAACAACCTCCTTTGTTCGTACATGAAAAATATCCTGACCATGTGTTCAAACTTAAGAAAGCTCTGTATGGTTTAAAACAAGCACCTCGTGCTTGGTATGAAGGACTACGTAGCTATCTTATTAACTCAGGATTTCAAATAGGCAAAGTCGATCAAACTTTGTTTATTAAACATTCTCGTAAAGATATTCTAGTTATCCAGATATATGTAGACGATATCATCTTTGGTTCAACAAACGATAAACTCTGCAAAGAATTTGCAAGTATTATGACCAAAGAATTCGAAATGTCTCATATGGGAGAACTATCTTATTTTCTTGGACTTCAAATAAAGCAAATTTCAAACGGTATTTTTATCAATTAAGAAAAATACTGTGAAAACCTTATCAAACGCTTCAGATTAGAAAATACATCTGGTAAACCAACTCCTATGAGTACAACTACACATCTTGAAAAAGATGAAAGTGGTAAGAATGTTGACCAGAAATTATATCGAAGCATGATTGGTTCTCTTCTTTATCTTACAGCTAGTCGTCCAGATATAATAATGAGTGTTTGTTTATGTGCTCGTTTTCAAGCCGATCCAAAGGAATCACATCTACGAGCAGTGAAACGTATAATTCGTTATCTTAATAATACCAAAGATTTCGGTCTTTTTTATCCAAAAGAATGTCCATTTGAATTAGTATCATATAGTGATGCTGATTTAGGTGGCTCACGAACGGATAGAAAAAGTACAAGTGGTACGTGCCATTTTATTGGAAAATCACTTGTCTCTTGGTTCAGTAAGAAACAGAATTGTGTTTCACTATCAACATGTGAAGCTGAATATATATCAGCAGCTCTCGCTTGTACTCAAGTACTATATATGCAACAAACACTTCAAGATTTTGATATTCATTTATCAAATTCTATTATATACTGTGATAACACCAGTGCTATAAATCTCTCTAAAAATCCAGTAAATCACTCTAGAACCAAACACATTGATATCCGTCATCATTTCCTTCGAGATAATATTGACAAAGGAAATATATGTCTTGAATATGTCCATACTGACAATCAATTAGCAGACATTTTTACTAAGCCTCTGCTCGAATCTAATTTTATTAGATTACGAAGAGAGCTTGGTTTAATTTCAAGAAAAAAATCTTGACTAAGTAATTTCTAAAGAACGTCTTCTTTTTAGTTATTCTTTAACCATAACTTTTGCATAAACTATTTTTTTTTTTTACATTAAATATAAGTCACTGCTTGATTTAATGGTTAATTCTCTTTACTCATTTTTTCATTCTTTTCTTTTTTGTGATCGTCCTTTCCTTTCTTATTTTATAATTTCAGTTTTAAAAGGAGAGCTATTTTTAGAGTTAACATAAAATTTCTGCTTATGTTTTCTTGGTCAAAATTTTCAATTAACTCACATCCATAGATTTATACATAAGAAACTTGTATATAAGCTTGCAAAAATTTCATATTTTGTTCATCTTTTTTATCTAACCATAATATTCTATATAACATTCCCTATGGCTCACATTTGTGATAAATGTGCTCAAGAATCATACATTTCTATTACGAGTTCTGAGTCGGAGGAATATTATTCTCCTACGACACCAAAACAAAAACCAAGTTGTCATCATCAATGCTCTTGTATGTCTGATAATACTCCAAATTCAAAACGAGTGAAGAGGACACTGTTCTGTTCTCCTCGTACCAAAGCACAAATCGATGAGATACACCACTATCAGAAACATCAGATAGACCTTCAGAGACAGCTCCATTATGGGCAAAGTCAACTTTATCATGAGCAACAACGGACATCGGCACGATTATCCATTTTAGAAAAGTTGGCAACATTTTTCTGCGGTTCCAACAAGCATGACGTGAATGAACCAATGCCGTCTAGGCCATCAACATCTAAAAGTCCTAACTCGTGGGATCGGAACTATGAGAAGAATGAAGGAGCTCAGAAACACTGGAGTCCATGGTCAAAACGTATTGAAGGAAACAACGATAATTTTAATGACGAATCTTCCACTTCTCATTAGATTTATATATAGTTATTATATCTTTATCTATCACTTGTGTAATAACGGTTATATTTTGTATTAAGAATGAAATATACTATATATAGGTTGATATATTATAAAAACTTGCAAAATAACATGTTATTACTCAGCAGGCAAAACCGGTCGACCGCCCCATTTATAGCCGGTCGACCGTTTGCTCCCTGGTTGAAAACGGTCGACCGGCCATAATTCTTTGGTCGACCGGTTGGCGTATTTTCAGTTTTTATATATATATCTATGCGTCATTTTCTTTCAACCCTCCTTCTCTTTTAACTCAAGCTGTTCTTTTTTTCCAAAATCACAAACCCTAGTTTCCTATTTTCAATTCCCAAATCTCAACTCTTCCAACAATGGCTCCTCCTCAAAAGAAATCCAAGAAAGGAACATCCTCTGAAACTTCATCTCTGAGCATCTCCGCCAAAAAGTGGCTTCAAAGTCAATTTGCTGTAACAAGATGGAATCAGATGACAAATTACAAGTTTCATCCAGGCTCTTTCATCAAATTTGATGATTTCACGGCTTATGGAGTTCGGAGGTTAGCCAATAATTCCAACATTACTCCATTGATAGATTTTTCAGAAAATAATGTGGAGATAAATCATTTGATGATCAAATTGTTTTACGCCAACATGAATCTCGACGAGTATCAACCTGATAATCCAAACGGAGTCATCTGGTCTGTGGTCTGTGGCAAGTAAATTTTTCCTACTCATGCTAGAATTGCCTCTATACTTGGTATACCAAATCGAGGCGATGAGTTTTCATCTACTTTCTGTGAAGTCTTCACTCGCAATAGTACCAGTCATCAGTTCATAGAAGACAATAGTGATGGCACAAAGTCTATTGGACTTCGACCCACAGCCAGACTACTTCATCGTGTTTTGATGCATTCTCTTTTTCCTAGACTTGGAAATTATGATGCCGTATATAAAGAAAACTTCAAAGCTCTCTATGCTATTTATGGTGAAATCCAAATCAATTGGGTACACATGCTTTTTGATGAAATTCTCAAGGTAAATAACTCTACACGACCTCATTTCTTCTACAATGAATATATCATGCGACTTTTGTTAGCTTGTGGGGTAAATCCTCCTGATTCTGCAACCTCAAAACCAAAATGCATTGATTCCATAACCATCAAACAAATGAAGCTTCCTCCACCTTATCTTGAGATTATGCCTTTTGAAGAATGGCAACAAAGAGGACCAAGAAAACAAAAAGCAACTTCCTCTCGTTCCGATGAAGTAAAACTATTAAAATCAAAATCATCCACAAAAGAATCACTTGAAACCATTGCGCGTAACCAATTTTTGCTTGAATCACGTCTCAAGCGCATGGACTCTAAAATTGATAAGCGCTTCAATAAGGTCAAGTCATTCTTTGGTATGCTATGGGATGCTATATCATGTTCCACATCCACCTCTGTTCAAGCACAAGACCCAGGAAAACGTCCTGCTGCTCCTGTTTTCACCTGGACATCATCTGACGAGTCTACTGGTATGAGTGGTCATGGACATGGAGAATCATCTAGAGGGAACAATGATGAGGAAGAAGAAGAAGATGATGATGACGACGATGATGATGATGAAGAGGAGATACGATCTGCTTCATCTTAGATTCTATTATGGTTTAGCACTTTAAAAACATTCATCGACACTTGTACTAAATAGTGTCGTTATTCTTATTTTTGTTTGACATTATGGTCTGTATTATACTCTTTTATGTTTTGGATGTGTTATTGTTTTGTTTTGCTATGCATATCATATTCATTCTACTATTCTAGTATCTGTTACTCCTTTTTGTCGATGACAAAGGGGGAGAAAGGGCTAACAATTTTTTGCAGGAACGTACATATATAAGAATTCAAAGAGAGAGATCACATACTCAGGGGGAGATTCAGATTTGCAGATATATATTGTCATCAATCAAAAAGGGGGAGAATGTTGAGCCACAAGTTTTATGAAGGTTTTGATTTCTGACAAATAACTAAAGGCGATCGACAAAACAAGGTCATTATGGCTATATATGGTACTCTAGATAGTAGGTTGATTATTTGATATTATAATAGTGATTAACTTGTTAAAATCTATCCTCAAATAATCATGCATTTTCAAGGAAATCAATATATATACGAATAAATTGTAGTTGCACATTCAGTGTGCAACTTTACAGGGACCGGTCGACCGGTCATAATATATGCGGTCGACCGTTCCTGCATAATTTGCACACTGAACGTGCACACATGCACATAACGTATATATATTTAAATTCCTGTCTACTGGTCACTTTTAACCTGTCGACCGTTTTTAAACAGAAAGCAATTTTTCCAAAAGACACTTCTTTTCTCCAAAGGTTGCATCTCTTACCTTTCATCAAAGATCATATCTCTTAATGGCAACTGCTCACAAAGAGTTACAACCATTCTTATCTATATAAACTCATCTAAATTGTTGATTAAAACAACATGATTTTATATGCTTTTTACTCTAATCTCTGATCTTACTTTATATATACTCCTGCATTCAAAAAGCTCTCGATTATTTATTGAATCATTGAAACTATTTCATATCTTTTGATTCAATAAGTAATATACTTTCCTTAATCTTTTCAAAACATCATTCGCATACTTTGAGGATAAGATTATAGGAAGGGTGTACTACTAGTGACAAATCCGTGTTTTCAAGAGCACAAGTTGTCAACAACAATTGTATTTGTTCTTTTGTTGAAGTCCTCTGTGTTGTAAGAGGCAAGTGTTGAAGTCCTCAGTGTATTAGAGGCGTGAAATCCCGTTCGGTTGCTCGGGTGTTGTAAACCTGTTCCTCCGGGTGAAGCGAGGTAGTTAAGAGTGAAAATCCAGATAGAAGTCTGGGACTGGACGTAGGATGGTGCTCCGAACCAGTATAAAAATCTCTAGTGTGATTTTTCTATTTTTATTTACTATGCTATTATCATCTATTTCCGCATTTATATTATAGTCCATATTACACGATCCGTGTGTACTATATTAGCACATATAATTGTATACACACCGCACTTTCACTGATAACCCGACTCTAGGCTGCCCGTGTGGAAAATTAGGGGCACCCAGACTTTAGAAAAGGGAACAATAAACTCCGAGTCAGTCATGAGACTGGTGTGAGAAATAAAAATAGTTATTTGTACAAAAAGAAATCCGTTCACCCTTTTGGAAAATGAAACTACCATAAGGTCTCCCGGCACACACTCAAATGCAATCGCACACATGGGGGAGGTTTCTCCTTATAGTAGTCAAACATGCCTGATACGCAAAAATACTTTTGATATTATTTGTAGTGCATACTGTGGAAAAATATTTTGCAAGTATAACATTAATCTTAGCCAGCGTACGTACCATTATAGTATGCCTACTATAACTACCATGTTAAATGGCAGGTTCTACAACTAAAATCGTAAAGGGCTCGTATTGTTTTGTTTGGATTTCCAACAAATGGTCAAGGCTAAGGAACTTCATTTATCCGAATGGGTACGCCTCTGAAAGGACGTCCGGAGAACCTAACCGGATCTCTGCTAGCACAAGGTCGGGTTACCTTTGTAACTAGGTAACTAACTGTCACCAGTATGCCATCCCCCGTTCGTAACCAACCTTTATCGAGGTGCCTCAAATTCCAACAACTACACAAGTAAAATATCTGGACTCCATACTAGAATACCACTTTTATCCAGAAGGAAATGCACATACCCTTAGGGTCGCGAACCCCATAACCTTGTTGAATCCTTCTTGTTTCGACCATTTTCCGAGGTGCGAGGTTCGATGAAGTCTCGTCCCACAAAGTTACGCTTTACATAAAAACCATGCTTCGATCAACCAATGCTCAACACTTAGCATGCCACATCACCAAATTGGGAATATATTACTAATAACTATCAACTACATAACCTCTGAGCTCGTACGTCTCAAAGAAGGGTGTTAAGCTAAGAGAATAAATTCTCCGCCACCAAACAGAAATGTATTTGATAGAAACCATCTTTATATCTCAAAGTGTAATGTCAGACACACATCCATACAAGTCCGTTCCAGGTCTGAACGGAACCGAAGGCACTATTCCTACTACATCCATTTTGGAATCACCCTCAAGATTGGTAGCGATTAGCGGTTGCATTTCACTGCTCCTTCTTTGACTCCAAGCTCTTGTCTTCCTCACAAAAACATTCAAACCGGATCGAAGTGGTTTTCGAGAAATTAATCCCGATCCCGGTCTCTTCGAAACGATCAGCGCTTTGGCCAAATATTGAGAGTCGGTTATTTAACTATTAAACAACATTCACAGCAATCATCGGACCTTAATAATTTCCCAAATTATTTATTTCAAAATATCTTCGCAAGATATTTTCCTACACTTCAACCCTTTGAAAACAGTTTTCAAATCACTTTCCTCTCGCGGAATAAATTCCAAATATCGTTTATTTCCACTGAAAATCAACAAGTCTAAATGCTTTAGATTTTAAAATAATTTAAATCACCTTATCTAAAAATATATACTTTAAAATACTTATACTAAAAACTATTTAAAACACTTTATTTAAAATACCAGTTATGAAATTTAATAATAATTTTTCATGTAAAAATTAAGCCAAAACAAATTTAAAAATAAAAGTTATTGAATTCTATACAAGTTTTCGAAATAAAAGATTTAGCCAAACTATATTTAAAATAAAATTACTTTATAAAATATAAATATTAATAATTATCTTTTTAAATCATAATACCAATTAACCCTTTAAAATTGTTACTACTATAAGTAATTTAATAAAATATTTACCTTTAAAATTTTAAACAAATTAAATAATAATTCTCAAAAACATTCTTTTAAACAACTTTAAAAACTTTTAACTTATATTTAGAAATTGCTTGAAATCATACTTGGCTTATCAGGGAAATACACTTC
Source organism: Allium cepa (assembly GCA_030765085.1). Classification (NCBI taxonomy): domain Eukaryota; kingdom Viridiplantae; phylum Streptophyta; class Magnoliopsida; order Asparagales; family Amaryllidaceae; genus Allium; species Allium cepa. The sequence continues at coordinate 827,786,708 of CM060941.1, read as the reverse complement.
CCTTTCACATCTTTTAAAAAATAAACCCCTATTTATTTTGTAACAAATACCCATTCCTTTATAATCCCCTCAGTGAATTTATACTTCCAAATATCCACTGATATCTTATTTCACTTTATAAACGCGGTTTATAAATTCCATAATCTCAGTCCCTTTAACAAAACACAGTTTCAACATCAAATAGATTTCCAAATCGATTTCTAAAATTTACTCCATTTAAAATTACACCTTTACTTATCCAAATTTATTTCAAAATCTATTAATTCCAAACTCACTTCTTTATTTATGATTCAACATCTTATTTTAAACTGAAAATATCCATTTCATTCTTTATTCAAGACACTCCCTTTTAATTCTTCCCAATCATTTTTAAATCTTAAAATTTAAAATAAAATCCTTTAATTCTTAAGCAATATCGCTTAAGTCTCCAAACTCCTTTAATTTTATTTATTTAAAATCTCTATATTTTTTTTCCATGCCCATCATTTATTTAATAGAATTTAAAATCAGACCTTTATTCTTTTCGAATTCATTCTTTAATTTATCTAAAACTATTTTACTTAATGTTTCTCTCTTATAACTCTTTTCAAAATCAAATCTTTTATATCTTTCATATCTTCAAAATATCCAAATATATTCAGCCAAACCATGACATTCAATAATTTCCATTACCCATATAATCATCACAGATTATTACATACGTCACGTCGTTGAATATAAAAATAAATTCAATATTTTGAGGAATCCAGTTGGATCCCTCCAACCTGTTTCCCTGCATCCATAGATGTTAGCACAACAATTTAAAATACCAATCCCGCGTTAAGGCGGGATATCGCGGTATAAGGGTCATCCGCTATTATGCGGGGCACATAGGTTCTCATCTGCTATATAATGCGGAAAATCAATCATTCCAATATACATATATATATATTGTAAATGGGTAAGCTTTTATAAGGCATTACAGCCCAAATATCCAAGGCCCGGTTCGAGCCGAGTAGGTTTGCATACAAGTCCGACAGAACATCTTTCAACTCAATATTACCATAAATAAATAAATACAATTACTTCATCTCCATCTTCAGAATCATGGCGGCTGGTAGCTCGTACTTAGAATTCCTTCCGATGCTCGATTCTGATCCGCTTCTGCAATTTGAGTTTCACCTAATTCTCGCAAGGTATTTTTCCAGTCCTTGATTCGCATTCGTATCAATTGAATGTCATTTCTCACGATTTTGCTGACTTCTATGTGGTTTCTCTATGTTTTCTGATATAATCGACGATTTCTCTCCTTCCAAATGCTCCAAATGGTCGTTGTGATAGCGATGCTGGCCAATTTGGTTTCTACGTCTACGCCATTCCTCCGCTGAACCAGGTGAACAATCTCTTCCTCCAGAGTACTTGTAGCTTTCATTAGATTTGTCTGTACTTTACATCGTTTCCATACTTCATTCGAAAAGTTGTATGCAAAGAAAAGATGCTCATGCGACTCTTCTGCTAGGTTGCATAGTTCGCATTTGTTTTATGTTAAAATTCCCCATTTAACAAGTCTGTCCTTTGTAGGCAGCCGTTTAAGAATTGCTTTGTAAGCTGTGAAAGCCATTCGGGCTGTTAGCTTGATTCCAGATAATTTTACTCCATTCGACCTTATTGTCCCTCTTTCTTATTTTTTCCCAAGCTGATTTAGCAGCGAACTCTTCTCCTGTAGGTTTCCATGCCCACATATCATTTTCTCTGCCGCTAAATATTGGCATCAATTGTATTTTATCTTTAATGTTCTGGTTGACTGGCAGCTGAGAACAATCCCATTCTTTGTTATTGATAATTTCTGATACTTTTCTGTCGGGGCATCCATAATTTGAGAATGTGTGAATTCCCAGTATATTGATCAAAGATTCACCTGTTATTAAAGGATCTCTCCATAAGTCAGTTTCTCTTCCCATTGCTATTACTTTTGTACTGCATGAGGCAAGTTTTTCCCTTACTCTCATGATGGCTTTCCAGTTTGTCGAAGCATTGTTATCTATTTGCATGCACCAGAAATTCCCTTTAATGTATCTATTCCTCATCCAATTCCCCCATAGTCCTTTTCCTGTGATTATTCTCCAAGCCTATTTTAGAGTGTATACAAGCCTCATATCCTTAATTCTTCTCAGACCAACTCCTCCTTCCTCTTTAGGTCTACACAAGTTCTCATATTTAATTTTATGCATGCCTCCCTTCCAAATAAAATCTGCACAAACCCTTTCTATTTTCTGAATTGATACATCTGTTAGTTGAAAAGTTTGTAGCCAGAAATTTATTTTGGAGTGAATTACAGTGTGTACCAGTTCAATTCTTCCTGCTAGCGATAAGAGTCTGGAGCTCCATCCTTGCAATTTATCCCTTATCGAAGAGATTAAAACTGCACATTCCTTGTCAGTTATCTTATTTGAAGATAGAGGAACACCTAGGTATTTCACAGGGAGAACACCTTCTTCCACTTTTAATATATCTAATATCTCATTTTTCTTGTTGCATGTTTTGTTGAAGTAGCACTTGGTTTTTTGTTCATTCATTATAAGGCCTGTGTATCTCTCTAGTTTGCAAAATATATCCTTAACAGCTCTAGCCGATTTGTTGCTGGATTTTACACATATGAGCATGTCGTCTGCATATAGTAGGTGGGTCACTATACGCTGAATGTTATATATATGCTGGATTATTCTGTTATGTGTCGCCAGCTCCATTTGTAATGAGAAGTATTCCATGGCAATAGTAAACAAATAAGGGGATAGAGGATCACCCTGTCTGATTCATCTGTTGGAACCTAGAAAACCTTTCGGTACACCATTGATCAGGATATATATATATATATATATATATATATATATATATATATATATAAACTACTATATGTAATATCACATCCGGTCAATTCAATCATTCAACCAATAAAATTTGAATTTAACAATTTAAATTAAACTAGGTAATCCGACTGAGTGAGAAGATCTCACCTTCGCTTTTGTTTTGCAATCATTTCCATTCCAGCTTGTTTTCACGATTTTTGACCTTGTATAAACAATTATATGATTTTTATTAATATTCAAACTAATCGAACCATTAAATTTCCATTTGATAATTTTAATTAACCAGTGATTTTATTTTAAACTAATACTTTTAATTTTAAACCTATTCCTTTTAATAAAAATGTTTTTGGCAACTAAAATAATTAAACAAATTATCTCCATAATACATTATTTTAAAAATAAACTAGTAAATGAAAATAGGTATATATATGCACATTTACTTTATTTTCTTTTAAAACCATCCATATATATACTTATAAAAACTGCATACCTTTTTCTTTTCTATATATCAAAGTACATTAAATATGTGTGTGAATTTATACATATATGTATTTATTTCAACATTATATTTTTTCTTTCTTACAGTCTGTATATATATATATATATAAATTAAATACGAGAAAAGTACCTCCAACCTAAAATGCAGACGAACTGTCTATCGAAACCCTCTGCCATCGACGACAAACATGGCAACATTGGTCCCTCCCTCGAACATCACAGCCTTCGGACGAACTACGGCGATCCAGCACCTCGAATTGCGACTGCCACTACGTCACCCCTCCTTCCAAACGACATGCCCTAGCTCGAGTTCGTCGCGACGCCATCTCTTAAAAAAACACGAACGTGGCGTTGAATTTGCGAAGCTCTCGCCTACAGTCGATGTTCCCGCAGTCTTCCCTTACCGCCGCCTTCATTCACGAGAAAAACGGCTTCCCAAGCTTCATCTAACGTCATCGACAATTATCCCTCTTCCCTCGAGTTTTTTATTAACTCGCGATCTCCCTTATTTTTTCTATAAATTCATTTCGATCGATCTCGATTACAGGGAGAAAGAGGGGAATTCGACTAAGAGAAGAGGGGATAGGTCGCCATTACTTGATTTGAAGAAGGGTGACAAACATGCTGTGTTCATTCTTTCGGCCACTAATTTTCTCTTTGAAGCTGTTGGGTTGATTTTGAACGAAAGAAGAGTTTTTGTTTTTTTCTTTTGATTTGTATAAATTTTATAAAAATACATGGCTAAGATAATTAAAGGAAGCAGACGCGTGTTATACTAGTGAACACGTGGTTAAAAAATATCTTTACCTGTCAATGCTTGCTGTAGACTCCAAAGATATAAAAATATCGTTTATTTTCAAATTTAAATTCAAATTTAAATCGTCTCGATAAATGCAACTTACAATCTCGAACACCTATCAAAGGCGTGTCGCTAGGCATTCATAATGTTATGCCCCTATTCTGAACGCACTAGAAAAGGTTTCGAGTCCTAATTCGATCGTACGGAGAAGATAGCTTATTGAACCCAGTTATTAAATTAAATTTTCGACATAGATTTCAGCGCGTTTATCTACCGTACGATCATACGATCACTCCAAACACTACGAAAATTGAAATCCGATAATAATACACTATTACGGATCCAATAGAACTGGTTTCGTCGAAATCCGAGACTATGCCTCAGAAGGCTAATTTTAAACATCAATTTAAACAATATATTTCAAAACTTAAGAAAACACTTCCGAATTCAAGTTTAACACTTTTAATATCTTCAGTACTATCAATATAAACTTTATAAGCCTTTAAATTATTTTTAACAAGCTTAAAATTCCAGATTCAACCATTTACCCAATTTCCAATTATTTAATTAAACAATTAAATCACACAATAAATAGTGGCATTTGAAATTCAAATAGAAATTAACTTTTAAATATTTAAAATCAATTAAATATTCCTATTTCAAATATCCAAAAATTCCGGGTCGTCGCATTTATTTCACATAATTCTTGGTTATTTTACTGTAAATGATTTTAGAAGTTGGTGAAATATTAAAGTAGAATTGATTTTTATCAATGATATATAAGAAACATTTTTCTTAAAACGATCAAACTATTTAGATCCCTAAATTGAAGTTGTACAAAATATATTTTTGTTTGATATGTAAACAGACATTGCAAAGATGCATGCATGAAGAATGAAACATTAAACTACCTATATAGCTGACCTCTAAATTATGGTGCCATTATGTTAGTTTCACAAATTAATTTGTACACAGATGTCAAAAAAATTTGACAGCATGATTTAAGTGAAAGATACGTTCATAACTTCTTATAACATGCACTCATATATTTCACATTCTGGTCTATCCATTTATATTACGAAAATATTATATATAGGCATAGTAAAATGCAAAGTACTTATTCCATGTTGTGTTTCATAAAAATTCTAATAATTTTCAACTATAATTATCCAAAAATTAAATGTTTGAGTATAATATCATAGGCAACATGGACCTGGAGAAGTAGCTATCAAGCTATTTCTCATGTGGATTGAAGAGGTGTTGTATAAAGTTTTTTAAGGTGAACCACACCAACAATAAGGAAATTATAATGCTACGAATGCACAATTTGATAACTAATAAAGTTTTAAATTTAATAACTAAAAAAGTTTTAAAATATATTCATAGAAAATTAGAAGCATAATGAACTTCCAAATCAATGCAAGTACCTAGACGTGAAGCCTATTAGATATCAGATCAAGGGTAGTCGATAATCGGTAATCACTGCGAATCGAAAATCGATAATTAACAACCATTTAAAATTAGAAACGTAACAAACTTTCAAATTAATGCAAGTATCTAGGAGTGAAGCTTATTAGATATCGATCAAGGATGGTCGATAATTGTCGCAAATCGATAATCAATAATCAACAATCAATTAAAATTAGAAGCATAATGAACATCAAAAGAGTATGGAAACAAATAATCACAGTGGACGCCATTTACTTGCATAAATCTCAAAATTAATATGGTGTCTATTGAAAATCTTTAATGTATATTGATATATGATGTATGAAATTTCAATGCAAAATAAGCATTTTGGGTGCTGTAGAAATCCTGAAATTTCTAAAACACGGATTATTATTGAAATAATATAAGTACGATAACATATGATTCTTTAATTCTTACCACTTCTCATTACAGTAAATCATTGTCATTACAGTAAAAGAATTTGACTAAAATATGATCTTTTTTATTTGAATTTTATTTGATGATTTAGAAGAAAATATTAAATGTAAAATCAATTCTGGATTCATAATTTTTTAGTTCAAAGCAAGCTATTTTTTCTCTTATATTTATACATATGAATAGTAAATAAAAACGGAACCTGAAGAAAATAAAATAATCAATGATGAGACTTAATTTGGATTGGAAAAGAAATTAAAGTATATTCACTCACACATAATATTAAAATAATAATTAATTATTATATTATATTTAAAAGTAAATTATATATACTATAGAGATTTGTAGTCATATATATGTATGTGTACTTGTAGTTGTATAAATGAACCTTTTTTTCATGTCTTACTTAACATAACTCATAAAAACTATAATGCTAATCTTGGTTGGTCTACTTAATAGTTGAAACTATTTTAAAAAAACTCAGCAAAAATATTTAGGATAAAATATAATTTGTTCAACATAAATATAAGGCTAATTTGAGAACAAAATTTAGTTAAAGAAGAGAATCTAGGCTGTATACACCCTCTTTAATGCAATCAAACAATGCAAAATTGTAGAAAAATGAATTACATACCAAAAATATGTAAGAGAAGAGATACTTGGCTTCCTCTTTAGTAATTTTTCCTTCTCTTTTTTGGTAATGTATCTCCAACACGTTACTCTGCTTTCAGTGGTTATGCTGATGTAATTAGTAGTAAATTTATTGCAAGCAATACTCCATTTGTCTCAAGAACAATATCTTTGGGAACTTACTTGTAAATTTTTTATCTTCCCTACAGCAACAACACTTTCCATCAAGCTGCAATAGCAATTTATATGATGAACTATACAATTGTTATGCATAATTCTCACAAAAACCAAAGCTTTAACATGTAACAAATATTTAATTAATGCTCAAGCTGTATACCATAACATCAACTAATAAATAAGAAGAACGTTGATGTAACGACCCGTAAATTTTAATAATTTTTATTTGTTTTATTAATATATCTAATTGAAATTTTATAAAACTTTAAACGATAAAATTTTAAAATTTAATTTGGATATTTGGATTACGTCTATTTAAACATAGCAAATGGTAAATTTGCATCAGATAAAAAGAAAGTTTATTTCTTGCGAAATTTTTAATTTCATTTTAGGTCGCTTAATATTTGATGATAATAAAATATTTTCCAAACCTGAATATTTCTATATAATAGATTTGTAAATCATCTTCTGAGTGAGACATCATATTTAGTTTCTTTAAATTTGGACTGTTATTGCCCCATTTATCTTATTTCTGGTAAATTAGCGGCATTTTCGGTACCGGATATCGACTTTTGATAGGATGATCATACCACTAATATTTGTATACCGATTTGACCATCTCATCGTGCCGATCTCTGTAGTATATTCAATTATGTGTTTTAAAGTCCGGTACGCAGCGGAACCCGTGTAGACGGCAACCGCATCGGTAACTGTTTCGTGCCTTTTGTGTTTAGTGTCTTTTCAACTGTATAGCTGCTTAAAATAAACATCGATCGATTATTAAACTTTTGATATTCTCTGACATTTTACCTTTTCAATAAAGTGTGTTTCGGTTCATACATTTTAGTTCGTTAGAATTCTTTTCCTGTACATATTGCATCTCAGTTGAAAAGAAAAGAAGAATATATATATATATATATATATATATATATATATTAAAGTTGGGCACTGTTAGTCTTCTTCTCAAATAGATCTGCTCATTTGCTAGCTCACCATCAGACTTTCCTCACAAACGCATCATCGCCATTTCCTCCTTCACCCACGATTTCCTTGGCTACGCGCGACCTTCCCTCCATCACCCAATAGGCCAACCCACCTCCGCTCGAACCTTTCCTAGCCATGGCAGCTGCACCCAGCTCTCAACCTCTCACTACACTGTGCCTTCCACCCTTGACTTTCTATTGACAACATCAGCACACGACCCGACCCACCAGCGGCCCCTTTCTTCCACCCATCTTATGGCCGAGCTGCTCTCCTCCTTCATCCCCATCAGCAGCATGACAATATCATTCGGTAGTTGTATATTTGCTAGTGGACTCGCTTGTTTTCCTCTTATATACGGTATATCTATATATATTGTGTATGTGTGTGTATATATATTCAATGAAGTAGTTGTATTTTCCCATCTACATCTTGCCTTGTGTCATGTCTGCCTTATATTGTGCGTACTTTGACCAATCACGTTTGCTATGATATGTAATATATCATATTTTGTATTTGATAGTATGTGATGTATATACATTAATATATATAAGTATTGTTTTAACATTTTTATATATATATGTTTTGTTATTTATAAAAATATATATTTAAGTCTACGTGTATGTATGCTAGCTGTATTTACTCTATATGTATACTATATGGATGTTTCAACATGATTAGTTATATATATATGTATGTATGTATGTATGTATTATCTGTGCACTTATATTAGCCTATATATATTTAGTTGCGTTCTACATATACTATAAAGATTTTTTTTCTTTTTTTTCTTGTTTTTTCGAAATATATTACATTGGTTTTGTAAATATTGATTTTAAAAATCTTGTATGTATGAGTTCAGATATGTTGTATTGACTTTGTTGTTTACATATATAAGCTTGCATAAGATATAATTTCAATAAGTGAGGCCATCATTAATTCATTCTTTTTATTATAATCAATTTGGTTTTGTGTATTTAGTAATCCTAACTTTACGAAGTCAAGTTTTTCGTTTTATAGTAAATCTAGAATATCAAAATGTTTCTTGGCCTTCATTTATAATAATCCGGGTATTTAGATATAAAGCGTATATACATTTTAAATAAAAAAAGTGTAATTGGATTCCACATTTTAAGTATATATACAAGTATTAGATTTCAAATATATCTTCGATTTTTAAATATATGTGTTAAAATTCATGATTTTGAAATGTATATTTTATTTTAATATTTGTCTTAAATTTAATATTGATCTTCATAAAGAAATAATAACAATATAATATCTATTTTCTGTTTCCATCAAATTGATTTATTGCTCTCATCGATTCCAGCCTTGCTTTGATCATCAAATTCGTACCAATCTGGATTTTTCTTTGGAATTCATTCCTGGATTCATAACCTATCTCAATCTCGTCCATCTCCAGCCTCGTAAGGTGAGCAATCACTCACGATTAATGTTCTTTTATTAATTAAATCTGATTTCAATTGAAACGACAATTGAAATATGCTATTGTTAGTTATTTTACATTGTTATATATGCTATTATCCATATCTATTCACCTGTGATATCTGACACCATTATTTGTTATTTATACTGATGATATATGCATGTTCTATTACTATCATATCTGTTATCACCCTACAAGTTCCCTGTTAGTATAGAATTCACTATGGGTTGAAATGAAACATATCCGAACGATCTGTAGAATAGGAGAAAATCGTTATTGGTTGAAATCATAGACCCAAGCTATTTTCATTGAATTGAATTTAGGATTGCGGGATGAAATGATATATACCGTATATAATTAAATTGCGGATTGAAATGATAAATATCTGTATCACTTGACCATAGGATAGAAAATTATATACTGATACCGTTGGTCTATAATAAATATTTTGAAAATGATTTCTATGGTTTTGGAAAGAAATATAAATGGTTTAATAAATATTGATTTTAGATATGGTATAAATTTTGTTTTATATGTAGTAAAATTTCATTTTAAGCTATGTATAAATTTGTTTTAATATAAAATAAGTATAAGAATAAAGTTTAATTTTATTAAAATATAAAATGGTTAAGTATTTATTTTATATTTAATATAGAGTTTATATTGATTTAATAAATTAAGGGTGAGATGATAGATTTGAAATTTATTTGAAAATATATTTGATTAAGAATTACATTTAAAAAAATCGATTTGAAACTTATGGAATTTGAGGTTTTTAAAAGATACGATTTTATAAATTGATTTTGGTTTGAGATGATTTAAAAAGAATATTTCAAGTTTTAATAAGTTGAAAGAAATATTTAATGATTTGAAATTTGGGGTTTATTTAAAGATATGGGATTTATTTAGTGGACATTGCAAAACTAAATAATAGCGAAGTTAAATTTGATATATATATATATATATGAAATTATCAAAATTTAGTTGAAATTGTTGAATACTTAAAGCTTTGGATTATATTGAAATTGAAATGGTTTATTTTGTGGTTCAGATCTGTTTTGAAATCAATATAATTTGAAATGGTTTATTGAGAAACTAAATTGAATTGAAATTGATGATTTGATATTGATTAAATTTGAATTTTGGAATTCGAGTTGATTAATTGATTTGTCAAATTTCAAGAAGCTATTTAATTATATAAAGCATTTTAAATTATATTTAAACTATTTACATATTTTACTTTATAAATTATTTTCATATAAATTATTTTTATTATAAACTATTTTAACTTATAACTATTTTATATAAGCTACTTTTCTTTATAAACTATCTTATTATAAATATATATATATATATATATATATATATATACTATTTTAATATCCAAACTGTTTAGTGGTGGAAGTTATGTTTTTAAAGTATTATGATTTCAAAGTATTATATTTCGAAAGTGTTTTAATTTCAAATGTTTAGTTTCAAAAGTGTTATAACTTTGAAAAATGCTATGATTTTGCAAAAGGATATATTTGAAATGGAAATGATATCGTATTTGGTTTTGAATTGGAAATGATATCGTTTTGAAATGGCAATGATATTTTGGTTTTGAAGTATAGTAACGACCCGATATTTTCAACCATTCACATCCGCACCTGTCGGACTTGAATTGCTCAAAATACCGCGTAGTAATAAAATTTGGCAAATCTCAGAATATACAGTAAATAATCATAGATCACAAACACAGAGTAAATAATAATGCAGCGGAAGTAAAAGAGATAGTAGCTCATGAAGCCACTATATTTATGAGATACATCAGAGTTAAACAAGATACAACAGAAGAGTAACAAGATACATAAGGTACACATCAGAATACATCACTGAAATCACTGGATTCCGAAAGAAAAATAGATGGCTGGATTTTCAAGCAAAGCTCCAACTCCGAAGGTAAGTCTTGAATGCTGAATTACTCAGTCTGACTCGAGCATAAAGAAAAACACAAAACACTCAAGTCAGAACATAAATACTTATGAACTGTAAATCAACTCAAGTGAACAGCAACAAAAATGCATCAGTAACTTAAAGGATGCTTGGGACTGCCCATCTTTTAAGGTTCCATTAAACTATTTACTACGTAGTAATATTGCGCTACTATAATAATGTCTGCAGTAAAATAAACTTACTTTAAAATAGCGTTAAGGGGTTACCCACATAGCACTTAACACGTAATAGCGCCAGTAGTCTATACAGTACCTGCATATCTCCTGATCGGGAGACTATGAGAAGATACTCCATAGGTACGACATAAATCAAACTCGTAGTAAGGCTCGATATGGTAGGTGACACGGCACACAAGGCAATGCCAGGGTAGATATACCAATTATGCACACGGGCTGGCGGTAACGTAGCAGCCACTACGTCCACCTCGGAACACACTCTCAATCAAAAATCGGAGGATGACCATCAAACCAATCACAAGTAAGAGTATAGTATCGATGAAGTGTGTTCGACCAGAGGAGCAACCCCTTTTGGCCCGAGATCGCTCATGTTCTAGCCGCCTTAAGCCAACTCATAGGAGTCAGGTCCACGTTCATACCTCAGTAGGATCGCCATCACCATCCTACTTCATTCTAGAATCTCCACCGCGTACACAGTTGTTAAAGTGGTTTACGGAGTTGGCAGAGTGTATGACAACTTCCGATCCCACTCTCTTTAACAACCAGACGTTATTATAACGCCATGGTCATTTCAAAATAGTTTATACTTCAAAAATCAAATCATTTCAAACTATATTCTTTTCAAAATAGTTTATACTTCGAAACCAAAACCATTTTATTTCAAAACTATATTCAAATCAATACGATTTCATTTCCATTTCAAACATATATTCACCTTTCAAAAGTCATAATACTTTCAAAGTTATAACTTTTCGAAACCAAAATACTTGAAATCATTACACTCTGAAAATCATAACATTTCGAAATCATACATTTGAAATCAAGAAACATTCATTTAATTCTTTACATTTTACAAATTTATTCAATTAAACCCAAATTTTCAAATTTCCAATTTAATTTAATTCAAACCATCAGTTTCAATTCAATTCAGTTTCCTACAAACCATTTCAAATCTTATCAATTTAAAATATAGATTTGATCCACAAAAATAAACTATTAATTTTTAGTATATCTCCAAGCTTTAATATCCCACATTTCAAAACTAAATTTTATAATTTCATGTATCTCAAATTTAACTTCATTATTACTTAGTTTTGAAATATTCATTTCATAAATCCAATATTATTTAAATAACTCAAATTACAGTAAACCAAATATCTTTCATACTAATATAAACTTCAAATATTCATTTATCAAAATCAAATATCATTCCAAATTCACATTATTTATCAAAATAAAGATTATATCATTCAAAATCACTTCCTTTCAAATCCTTATTATCAAATCATTATTTGAATACAAAAATCAAATATTCAAATTTAAATACCTTTTTGCCAATCAATTATGTCATTCATTTATTATTTCAAATATCACTACAAAACATATTTCAAAATTCCATTCGAAAATTCATTTATCTCATTTTCATTTCATTCCATTTAATACATAACAAATTAAACATTATTTAAATTCAATTTAAATTCGTTAGAATTTAAATTTAAGTATAAAAATATATTTAAAACTCCTTATATTTCACAAAAAATCAATTCCAAAAGTTAAATCATTTAACACTTTAAAATATAACTCAAATAGTGTTAAAATCTATAATATTTTAAAACATTGTCAAATTATAGCAATGACGGCATTTATAAAGTGCTGTCGTAGCTTATAGTTTTCAAAATAGTTTAGTTTAGGAACAACGACATTTATAAAATGCCGTAATAGATATTTAGTTATTTCAAACATAGTTAAATTCAAAACAACAGCACTTAAAAATGCTATCATAAGACCACAGCATTTTTGGAAATGTTATTAATAAAATTTCAGATTTTATTATAACTTTTCAGAAACAATAAAACTTCAATTTTAGCAAATTTTAAACTTATAAATCATATTTTTAGGCTTCAAAACTTCTCATTTAAATCAATTTAACATATGATTTATCACAACAAAATTTTATAATTAAAAATCCAATTTAAACTCAATTCATTTGTTAAGTTAAAATTTCACTATTTTCTTAACTTATTAATTTAACCAAAACTTAACATTTTAATTCAAATATCATTCAAAACGTTAAATTTAATATCCATTATTTACTTACATTTCAAAAATAAAATTTAAAGTCAAATATCACATTTAGTTCAAATTTACATATTTAAATTCATAAAATCAAAACTTAATATTTTGCCTTCTTAAAACCATAAAATATAAATTTTTAAATCAAAATTTCATACTTTAAAAATACATATCTATATAAAAATCATTTAAAATATACCATGGGATCTGTATATAATTTTCTATCCTAGGTCAAGTGATACGGATATGTATCATTTCAATCCGCAATTTAAAAAGAAAACCTGGGTTCTATCATTTCAAACCCGCAATCCCAAGTCAAATAAAATACAATAAAAATCAATTGATCCAATCATTTCATCTCACAATGATTTTTTTCTATTCCAATGTTCATTCGGGTATGTATCATTTCAACCCATAGTGATTATATTCTAACAGGGAACTTGCAGTGTGACCATATGCATAAACAATGTAAACAATTATACTAACATGTCAATGCCATAATATACTGTCATTTAACATATGTCAGGTGATAATTAACAAAGTTAACATGGTAATAACATGAAATAACATATCATATAATCATCATTAACTTGCATAAACATTTTAATTACTAATCACTTATCATCAATTTACTATTTCATAAGTAACAATGTCAGAGTGAGAAGGACTCACCTTTATCAATGCTGGAGACCACTATGACACACAAGAACAATTCCAAAGGCACGACAAGCATGATATAGCATGAGTTTTGATTTTAATGAATGGAGAGTCTTGATGTTGATCATGTAAACAACAAACAAATAAGACCATATAAACATATGTATACAATACAAATATGAGTTGAAACGAAATAGAAATTTGAATCAACAAAGAACATTACCCAGCTTTAACACAAAATGCTTGACCATGACTCAACATAGGCTCGACCACCTTCAATATTTGCTCATCTATGGTGATGTTTTTTTGGTGGTAAATGTCTCAGGTATGGATCATATAGGCATGGCTACAAGGAGATGAAGAGGTAGGAGTTACAACATGAAGAATACAAAAGACAAGGCAAAAATAAGAGTTTTTGTGCACCACTTTGGCTCAGCCATGTCAATATATGGGCTCGGTCATGCAAGTTCAGGTCTGGCCGGATATGAAATGATGTCCAAAGGTGGTGTTGGCAGGTGGTAGTGGAGCTAGGGGTGGCGGCCAAGGTGAAATATGAAGGGTAGGGTGAAGTGTAGGTCGGCTAGCATGGTTTTTGGTGAAGTTTTTGCAAAGCTTGAAGTGATGGCTTCATATACAAGTCACGGCCACTATTGGTCAGAGGAGGAGGTGGTGGTTTCTGTGGCTAGTGATGGTGGAGAGAATGGTGGTGATGATGGGTGGTAGGGCCGAGCAATGCTTGAAGAGAAACAAGGTAAAAATCAACGGGAAAATGAAGAAAAGTAGAAAGAAGAGCCATTAAACTTCAAATTTTTTTCTCAAGAGATAGCCATGAGTTTTTTTTGAAGTAGAGAGAAAGTTTCTCACATGAATACTAAGAAGAATAAATGGCTATAGGCTGAGAGATGTATGGCCAAAAGAAAGGAAGTGAAAAGGCAAGCACATGAACAGGCAAAGATAATGGAAGGTCACAAGTAAACGAAAAGGTTTTGACTCTTTGAATTTCCATTTCTTTAAGTTCAATATAAACAAATAAAATTTAAGTAAATAAAATAAAATGCTGAAAAAAATAAAGTATAAATGAAAATAAGATAATATCTTGGAAAAATGGAAAAATAAGTAAAGAAAATAATTTATTTAATTGAAACTAGAAATTAAAATTTTGTAAACAAAATACAATAAACATTATAAAATTATAACTACACTTTTAAAATGTTTTAAAAATAAAATATATGTATAACATGTCATTTTACACATATATACACAAATTAGAACATGATATGACAAACATAAATATTATTTATATAAATTAAAATAAACAATTTTGTTAAATAAAACAATTTACATACAATAGTGTAAAAAAACATAACTTTCACAATATTAATCGGATTTTAACGAAACGAAAAGCAGTATACTTAAAATTTTATTTACTTTCGTAAAATAAAATAAAATTTAAAATTTAAAATTTTAAAATAAAAGTCAAAGTTTGACCATATTGACCAAAATTCACATTTTTGGAAAATATTCTATTTATTCATGTTTGGAATTATAATTCACATCAAAATCAAAATTTATATTTAAAATAACGAAATTTTCCATTTTAATAAATAAAATAAAGATTTTAGATCAGGAATTCAATTAAAATAATTAAAATATACAATTAAAATAATCACAAAATACAGGGTTGTTACAAGTATAATCTATTTTGAAATGACTGTGGTGTTATAATAACGTTTGGTTGTTAAAGAGACCGGGATCGGAAGTTGTCATACTCTCTGCCAACTCCGAAAACCACTTTAACAACTGTGTATGCGGTGCAGATTTCAGAATGAAGTAGGATGGTGGCGACGTCCTATTGAGGTATATTCGTGGACCCGACTCCCATGAGTTGGCATAAGGTGGATAAAACAGGAGCAATCGATGTGCTAATGAGGTGGCTCCTCTGATCGGACACACTTCTTTGATACCATTCTATTACTTTATGATTGACTAGGTGCACCTTTGATTTTTGAGAGTGTGGCTCGAGGTGGGCGGTAGTGGCTGCTACGCGTTACCACCGGTCCGGAAGTGAAATTGGTATATCTACCCTGGCATTGCCTAGTTGTGCTGTGTCACCTACCCTAGCGAGCTTTACTACGAGTTTGATTTGTGTCATACCTATGGAGTATCCTCTGGTGGCTTCCCGATTAGGAAGGACTACGGTACTGTATAGACTACTGGCACTAAAAAATATGTTAAGGGGGATATAGGTAACGTCTTAACGCTATTTTAAATATATTATACTTTACTTTAGACATTATTATAATAGCGTATATTACTAAATAGTAGATAGTCTAATGGATCCTTATAGGATGGTTATCCCAAACATCCTTTGAGTTACTTGTATTTTAGTTGTTATTTCACTTGAGTTGGATTTATTGATATAAGAATGTTAATCATGGCTCAAGTGTTTTGTGTTTTGCTTCACGCTCGGGTCAGACTGAGTGGTTCAGCTTTTGAGACTCACCTTTGGAGTTGGTGCTTCGCTTGGAGATCCAGCTGTCTATATAGCTTTCAGATATTCACTTGATTCCAGTGATATATTATGATCTTGTATTGACTATTGTATTTGAAACTTCTGTTGTATCTTGTTTAACTCTGTTGTATAAATATAGTAGCTTAATGAACTACTATTCTTTTGTTTCCGCTGCATATCGTATATTACTCTGTGTCTGTGATTCTATGATTTATTTATTTACTATATATGCTGAGTTCTGCCAAATATAAATTAACAATCTGGTATTTTGAGCAATTCAAATTCGGCATGTGTGGATGCGAACAGTTGAAAATACTGGGCTATTACTTTTGGTATCAGAGCTTTGGTTTTAGAAAAACTCAACATATAGGGTAAATTTGATTTCGTAATCACTTTTGTTAGAGTTTGAATCCCTTCTTCTTTGACTCAATTCCTTTGAATTTTGGAACAATCCCCTCGAATCCAAAATCCATCCTTATCTCTCCCTTTTCATGCTTCTTGATTTTCGAGTATCCAATAACTCCACTTCGAATGATCTCTATAATAACTCGACGGTTTCGCAAATCTTCGAATGATTTGTAAAGGGTTGAAACTCCTGTACAATAAGCATTGATTGACCAAAGATTTTTGTATCGTCGGTTTACGATGCTGTCTATCTCGTGCTATGCCTGAATTCTGTCTCTTGCGACCGAACGTCGATTTGCCTCAGAATTCTACGTCAATCTTATTCTTGAAGTCAAGGTAGACTGGTTAAGGTCGCTCGCGATTAATATTAGTATATCCATCTTCCTTTTAAAAATTGATTATTTTATCCCCGCTCAAGCCTATATTCTTAGCTAGAATCTGTTTTGGTCAAGATCATCTTGAATTTAAATCTCTATCATTGTTCTATAATCCATTTTGTGTAATCGAGTGAGGGAGTGTATTTGTATTAATATATATAATATTTTATATATGGTTTTATTTGAGTTGTCAATGTTGATTTGGGTTTTCGATCGATTCGTCTGATCAACGCTATCAATAGGATTTCCAAAACACTTGAACAAAACAAAGTGACACAATATTGTTTCCAGATTTGGTGAATAAAATAATTTTGTGTGATTATATTATATATAAGTATAAATTTTTCTGAAATTAAATTGTTAATGAATTGGTTGTCAGAAATGATAATATTTGATTTTCATTTATTTTTTTGTAAACCGTTGACTTTTTTCTCATAAATAATTAATTGAACTATAAAATATGGTTTATAATTTGATTTGGAATCTAAATGAATTTAATTTAAGAATTTGGAAATTAATTTTCGGTTATTTCAAACTATGGTTTTATGGTTTTAAAATTTAAAGTATTTTCGAATAGAAATAGTTTCCAAAGAATGTTTAAAAGTTTTAAATCAGTGCTCTCATCTTTGGTCATTGGAAAATAATTTTGGTAATGGCGGCCACATCATCGACATTCATTTTCGAATTTCGAAGTGAAGAAACTAATTCGTAGCTTTGCTAGACTTTGATTTGAAAAATTAAATTGATTTGAATTTCTAAAGTATGACTATATTCACATATATATTATATATAGATATATGATTTGATTTGGATATATATGTATATATTTATCTCTAAATTGTTTGAAGTTAATTGGAAATATAACTCTTGAAATTTTTCAAGAATAAGTTTAATTATAAATGAAGCAAAAATTTTGAATAAATTATTTAAACTTGAAACAATTGAGTTGGAAATTTTTACTTGTATAATACTCAATTACATTCCAAAATAACTTACCTAAATCATTCAGAAGTTGAATATGTAATTTGATAATATAGAATGTGAAATGATTTTATGATTTGAGTGGTTATAATAAATGTTATACACTTAATTTTTATTATAAAAATATTAATAGGGATAAATAGAATAATAAGTTAATTGAATAATAAAAGAGATAAATAAAATAAATTTTGATTGGAAGGAATTTATATATTGAAATTACATCAACTTACTGAAATACTTTGAATTTAAAATCAATTGTTGAGTATAAATTAATTTAAATTGAAATCTATATGGTTTGAATTAATTGTTTTATTTTGCTTTTCAACCTATTTATCTTTTTCGTTGTTTCTATTCTCCTGCCTCCTTCCTTTTCGAGGACGAAAAGTTTCGTGTAGGGGAGAGTGTAACAACCAATAAATTTTAATAATTTTTATTTGTTTTGTTAATATAATTAATTGAAATTTTGTCAAATTTTAAACGATAAAATTTTGAAATTTAATTTGGATATTTAGATTACTTCTATTTAAACATAACAAACGGTAAATTTGCATCAGATAAAAAGGAAGTTTATTTCTTGTGAAATTTTTTCAATTTAAATCGGTTAATATTTGATGATCATAAAATGTTTTCCAAACATGAATATTTTTATATAATAGATTTGTAAATCATCTTCTGAGTGAGAGGTCATATTTCGTTTCTTCAAATTTGGACTGTTATTGCCTCGTTTATCTTATGTCTAATAAATTAGCAGCATTTTTGGTACCAAATATCGACTTTTGATAGGAAGATCGTACCACTAATATCTGTATACCATTTTGATCGTCTCGTCGTGTTGATCTCTACGGTATATTCAATTATGTGTTTTGAAGTCCGGTACGCAGCGGAACCCATGTAGACAGCAACCGCATCGGTAACCGTACATGCCTTTTGTGTTTAGTGTCTTCTCAACTGTACAGCCGCTTAAAATAAACTTCCATCGATTATTAAACTTTTGATATTCTCTGACATTTTACCTTTTCAATAAAGTGTGTTTCGGTTCATACATTTTGGTTCGTTCGAATTCTTTATCGGTACATATTGCCTCTCAGTTGAAAAGAAAAGAAGAATATATATATTAAAGTTGGGCACTGTTAGTCTTCTCCTCAAATAGATCTGCACATTTTCTAGCTCACCATCAAACTTTCCTCAAAAACGCATCATCATCGTTGCCTCCTTCACCTACGATTTCCTTGGCTACGCGCGGCCTTTCCTCCAACACCCAGTAGGCCAACCCACCTCCGCTCGAACCTCTCCTCACCATAACAGCCGCACCCAGCTCTCAACCTCTCACCGCACTATGCCTTCCACCTTCCCTCAAAATCACTTAGGCCACGCGTGTGCCACCCCTCTACGCCTAGAGTCCCACGCAGCCAGCACATGGCCCAACCAACTAGCGGCCCCTTTCTTCCACCCATCTTATGGCCAAGCTGCTCTCATCCTTCATCCCCATCAGCAGCATGACCACATCATTCGGCAGTTGTATATTTGTTGGTGGACTTGCTTGATTCCTCCTATATATGGTATATCTATATGTTGTGTGTGTGTATATATATATATATATATATATATATATATATATTCGATGAAGTAGTTGTATTTTCCCCTCTACATCTTGCCATGTGTCATGTCTTCCTTATGTTGTGCATACTTTGACCGATAACGTTTGCTATGATACATAATATATCATATTTTGTATCTAATAGTATGTGATGTATATACATTAATATATATATATAGTATTGTTTGTACAGTTTTATATATATATATATGTTTTGTTATTTATAAAAATATATATTTAAGTCTGCGTGTATGTACGCAAGCTGTATTTACTTTATATGTATACTCTATGGATGTTTCAACATGATTAGCTATATATATATTTATGTATTGTATGTGCATTTATATTATATATTTAGTTGCGTTCTGCATATATTATAAAGATTTTTTTCTTTTTTTCCGAAATATATTATATTAGTTTTTTAAATATTGATTTTAAAAATCTTGTATGTATGAGTTTAGATATGTTGTATGGACTTTGCTGTTTACATATATAAGCTTACATAAGATATAATTTCAATAAGCGAGGCCATCATTGATTCATTCTTTTTATTATAATCAATTTGGTTTTATGTATTTAGTAATCCTAAATTTACTAAGTCAAGTTTTTCGTTTTATAGCAAATCTAGGATATCATAATGCTTTGGCCTTCATTTAAAATAATCCGGGTATTTAGATATGAAGTGTATATATATTTTAAATAAAAAAAAGTGTAATTGGATTCTACTTTTTAAGTATATATGCAAGTATTGGATTTTAAATATATCTTCGATTTTTAAATATATGTGTTAAAGTTCATGATTTTGAAATGTATATTTTATTTTAATATTTGTATTAAATTTAATATTGATCTTCATAAAGAAATAAAAAAATATAATATCTATTTTCTATTTCCAGTAAATTGATTTATTACTCTCATCGATTCCAGCCTTGCTTTGATCGTCGAATTCGTGCCAATCTTGATTTTTCTTTGGAATTCGTGCCTGGATTCATAACCTATCTCAATCTCGTCCATCTCCAGCCTCGAAAGGTGAGCAATCACTCACGGTTAATGTTCTTTTATTTATTAAATTTGATTTCAATTGAAGCGACAATTGAAATATGCTGCTGTTAGTTATTTTACATTGTTATATATGTTATTATCCACATATGTTCACTGTGATATCTGACACCATTATCTTTTCTTTATATTGATGATATATGCATGCTATATTATTATCATATCTGGTGTCACCCTGCAAGTTTCCTGTTAGTATAGAATTTACTATGGGTTGAAATGATACATACCCGAACGATATGTAGAATAGGAGAAAATCGTTGTGGGTTGAAATGATATACCCAAGCGATTTTCATTGAATTGAATTTGGGATTGCGGGTTGAAATGATATATACCCGTATATAATTAAATTACGGATTGAAATGACAAATATCTATATCACTTGACCATAGGATAGAAAATATATAGACACCATTGGTCTGTATATAAATATTTTGAAAATGGTTTCTATGGTTTTGGAAAGAAATATATATAGTTAGATAAATATTGATTTTAGATATGGTATAAATTTTATTTTATATATAATAAAATTTTGATTTTAAGCTATGTATAAATTTATTTTAATATAAATATGACGACCCGGAATTTCTGAATATTTGAAAATGGAATATTTGATTGATTTTAAATATGTGAAAGTTAGTTTAACTTGAATTTCAAATATCACAGTTTATTTAGCAATTAAATTGTTGAATTTAATAATATGAAATTGGATAAAATATTGAATCTTCAGTTTTAAGCCAGATAAAAATATTTTTGAAGGCTTGCAAAATTCATTTTTGATAATACTAAATAGAACTTTTAAAATCAAATTTAAAAGCAGTTTGTTCAGTTTTAAAAATATATATTGTTTAAATCGATATTTAAAAATAGCCTTTCGAGGCACAGTCTTGGATTTCGATGAAACCAGTTGCGTTGGATCTGTAATATTGTATTTTTATCGAATTTCAAATTTTGTGTTTGGACTTGTATTGTGAGCGTACGATTGATAAACGCGCTGAAATTTATATCGAAAATTCAATATTACAACAGGTTCAAAAAGCTATCTTCTCCATACGATCGAGTTAGGCCTCGAAACCTTTTCCATTGCATTCGGAATAGGGGTTTAACAATATAAATGTCTAGCGGCACGCTTTGATAGGAGTTTTAAATTTTGAGTTGCATTTATCGAGACGATATAAATTTTAATTTTAAATTTTAAATATAATATAAATGTTATCTTTTCAATCCACTGTAGACGCAGCCACACTTGTCACACTAAAAAGCACATGTCGTTCATGAACAACACGCATTCGTTTTTTCTTTTAAATAAAAGAAATAAATAAAAATGCAAACAGAAAAAATAAAAATAAAAATGAGCGACTACCGTCTTTGTTCCAAAATAAAAAAAAGATCGCTTCTTGAAAAAAATTAATGGTCGATCTATCAAGCAATTTAATTTCAAAATCGAAAATAAATAACATCAAAACCCTTTCTTTTCTCAGAATCGAACAAACCATCTCCTCTCAAATATATTCACAAATCAAAGCCGAAGTGCTGCTCTTCTCAAATTTTCGAGCAAAAGTGGAAGCCGACTGGATCGCAGTGGTTGGAGCGGCCATCGGTGCAAATTTGGGTAGTGATCGGCGATCGAAGTGGCGGCGTCGAGCTCGAGGATGGCTTGTCGGCATCGGGTGAACGAAGCTCATGCGCATGCGTGAAGCGGAGCAAGGCGACGATCTGATGCGGCAAGAAGAGTTGATTGTGAGGGTTTCGCGAAGTCGGTGAGGTCGGCGTCTAGGGCAGTGGTGAGGTCGAGTCGAGGCTCGCGATCGAGTGATAGGGCTCGCGTTTGATTCATGGGTCGCGTAAAGAATCGTTTTCATTTAATTCAATTTAAAAAATATGTGTACAAATACACATGCATATAAATATATTTTGATAAGCAGAATATATATACGTATGTGCAGAAAATATAAGATAAACAGCAATAGAAAAATGTAAAGGCTGTCTGTTTAATAAAACGTATATATACACAGGAAGATTTTGGGGAATATATAGAGATTTTAAATATTTAAGGATTTATGTCAAAATAAGATTTTTAATCTATATAAATTTACTTATAAGGGTGGGTTTCAAAATAAAATAAATATACATTTTTTAATTTACTAAAAATAATTTATTAAAGGAAATTTATTTTTAAATTTAATTTTTAGTTAAATAAAGATTTTAAAAGAGAAATTAGTTTAAAATTTAATTATTTGTTTAAAATTAATTTATTAGTTAAAACTAAAATTTAAATAAAATTTTCAAACGGTAATTAATTATTTGATTAATACAAATATTGATAAACCGTATAAATGTTTATACAAGGTCTTAAATCGGGAAGAGACAAGTCGGTTTGGATCGGAATTGCAAAACAAAAACAAAGGTGAGATCTTCTCATTCGATTGAAATTATTAGAAATTAAATAATTGATCGATTGTTTTGTTGTGATAGTATATATGATAGTGTGTTTATATATATATATATATATATATATATATATATATATATATATATTGGAGTGATTGATTTCCCGCATTATATAGCGGATGAGACCCTATGCGCCCCGCGTAATAGCGGACGACCCCTTATAACGCGATATCCCGCCTTGAAGCGGGATGGGTATTTAATTGGTGTGCTAACATATGTGGATATACGGAAACAGGTTGGAGGGATCCAACTGGATTCCTCAAATATTTGAATTTATTTCATATGCACTGATATGATTGATTGATAATCTGTGATTGATTATATTGTTAATTGAAATTATTGGAGGCTATGGTTTGGCCGAATATATTCTGGTATTTTAAAATACCAGAAATATAAAATTGGATTTTTGAAAGGAAATTGAAGTAGAGAAATTTAAGTAAAATAATTTTAGAGGATTGGACAAATTTAAAAGAAGGAATTTGAAAAGGGTAAAGGTTGATTTTTGAAATCCTATCGAAGAGAGAACATTGTATATAATATTTTATTATATTACCTATTTACATTTTATTATATCTTTATTATATCAGATATAATAAAGATATAATAAAATGTAAATAGGTAATATAATAAAATATTATATACAATGTTCTCTCTAAATTCCAAGTATGGAGAAAAGATTTTAATAAATATAAATAAATGGATTTTGAGTAGTATTGTTTAATAGTTGAAGAATTTATTTTAATTCGGATTTTAAAATCTAAATAAAAGTGCTAATATTGGATTAATGGGTTTTGAAATAAAATTGGATAAGTAAAGGGGTAATTTTTAAATAAATTGAATTTTGGAAATTGATTTGGTGTTTGAAAGTAAATTTTTGGAAAATCGATTTGGAAATTGATTCGGTGTTTGAAAGTAAATTTTTAGAAAATAGATTTGGAAATTGATTTGGTGTTTGAAAGTAAATTTTTGGAAAATCAAATTGTAAATTGATTTGGTGTTGGAAAGTAAATTTTGGAAATCAATTTGAAAATTGTATATCAGTGGATACTTGAAAATATAAATTCACAGTGGAATTTATAAAGGAATAGATAATTTGTTTCAAAAATAAATATTCGTTTATTTTTTAAAGTGTGGAAAGAAAATTTACGATTTTGGGATGTAAATTGAGATAAATCGAGAAGGATTTATTAATTGTTTTAAATGGACTATTTTGGAATGGAAAGTGTATTTTCTTTGGAAAGCCGAGTATGTTTTCAATGTAGCTTTCAAATATAAATTAAAAGTTCTAAATTTGGTTTAAAAAATAATGTTTTAGGAGAAATTATTTTCTTAATTTATTTTTAAATCTTTAAAGTAAATATTTATTGAGTTAATTATAGAAGTGATTATTTTAAAGATTTAATTGGTATTTGATTTAGAAAATGGTTATTTAAATAATTACACTCTATCTAATAATTCTATTTTTAAAATTTATTTTGGGCTTAAGTTTTGAATGAGATATTATTATAAAAATTTCATAACTAACATTTTAAATAAAGTGTTTAAAAATAGTTTTCATTTTAAGTGTTTCCAAGTATATTTTTGGATAAGTGATTTAAATTATTCTGACTCGGCAAATTTTCAGTGGAAATAAACAATATTTGAAAATTTATTCCGCGAGAGGAAAATGATTCGAAAATTGTTTTCAAAGGGTTGAAGTGTGAAAATATTTCTTGCGAAGATATTTTGAAATAAATAATTTGGGGAAATTATTTAAATCTGATGGTTGCTGTGAATGTTATTTGATAGTTAAATAACTGACTATCAATGTTGTCCTTTAAACGGCATTTGAATTTAGATGTGACCGGGGGTCGGGGTTCCAGATGGTTATCCAAAAACCACATGGAATCTTAATGATGGATCTTTTGTTTAAAGGATCAAAGTGGAAATTTGTTGTGACTTACTTTAAATCTGAATGTAACCACTTATTTTTAAAACAAGCGCCCATTATTCGGATTGGCCAGGAGAGGACATTAAATCTTAAAACCATTCCGAATAATGATACGACGATATGGGATTGCATTTTAAGACGGTGTTGAAGACCGGGTATTTTCGAAAATGAAAGGATTGCCTGTCGAATATCTCTGCACCGAGTTGCTCCGGTATAGAGATTTATATCACCCTATGTGATGGGAAGTCCAGACCGATTAGGGAATATCCGGATTTGCAAGGACTTCTTTCCTTAATTGGAAGAAGTGTCTTCGGTTCCATTCAGACCCAAGATGGATTTGTATGAATGTATGTCTGACATTAAACTTTGAGATATAAAGCTGGTTTCTATCAAATACATTTCTGTTGGTGGCGAAGAATTTATTCTCTTAGCTTAACACCCTTCTCTGAGACGTACGAGCTCAGAGGTTATGTAGTTGATGGTTACTAGGGATATATTCCCAATTTGGAAATGTGGCATGCTAAGTGTTGATCATTGCTTGATTGAAGCATGGCTTTTGTGAAAAGGGTAGCTTTGTGGATGAGACTTCGCCGGACTTCACACCCCATAAATGGTCGGAACGGGAAGGATGCGGCAAGGTTATGGGGGTCGCGCCCCTCAGGGTATGTGCATTTCCTTCTGGATAAAAAGTGATATCTGGTATGGAGCCTAGATATTTAACTTGTGTGGATAAAAAAGTGGTATTCTAGTATGGAGCCCAGATTATTTACTTATGTGGTTTTTGGTTGTTGAGGCGCCTCGGTAAAGGTCGGTTTAGACCGGGGGATGGCATACTCGTGATAGTTAGTTACATAGTCACAGAGGTAATCCGGCCTTGTTTTGGCAGAGATCCGGTTAGGTTCTCGGGGCATCCCTCCCAAGGCGTACCCATTCAAAAGGAAGTTCCTTAGCCTTGACCAATTGTTGGAAATCTAATCACCCAAAATGAGCCCTTTACGATTGCAGTTGTTTAACCTGCCACCTTAGGTGGTAGCTATAGTAGGCATAATATAATGGTACATATGCTGGCTAAGAATAATATTATACTTTCGAAATGTTTTCCACACTATGCACTAATAATAATATCAAAAGGATTTTTGCGTATCAAGCATGTTTGACTATCATAAGGAGAAATCTCCCAAGTGTGCGATTGCTTTATGTGTGTGCCAGGAGGCCTTATGGTAGTTTCATTTTCCAAAAGCATGAACGGATTTCTTTTCCTTTTCTTTTTGTGCAAATAACTGTTTTAAGATCTCACACCAGTCCCATGAGTGACCTGGAGTTTATTGTTCCCTTTCTAAACTCTGGGTGCCTATAATTTTCCACACGGGCAGCCTAGAGTCGGGTTATCGTTGTTCTGGAGCGAAGTCAGGAAGATATGCTGTGGAGATCAGGAGGCAAGCTGGATGGCAAGACGTATCACTCATATATGATATTACTTTTCCTCTGTTGTTTTGTATATGACTTTGATGATGTAATGTATAAAGAAATATAGTTCTTTTGTTTTAAAGATTAATCATTTATCTATTATATATTGTTCCATTGCGATTGTGAGATTCTGATATTGTTTCTGTTTCATCTTCTATCTTCTGTTCTTTAACCATAACGGTTCGGTTTTTCGACATTCGATTTTCGTTATTTGATACTGTGGATGTATAGATGTCGATTTTCGAGCGTTGAAAAAAACTGGGCCGTTATAGAGTGGTATCAGAGCAATTGCTTAAGCGAGAACCTTTGCTCTGCTGGGGAATTACTTATTAGAGATAGAGTCCATAGTACTCTAGAATGAGTTTGAGTGTATTGATGGATATGAGCGTGTATTAATTAGTGAATATAAAATTGTTTTTATATTGTGTTGACTTATTGGTTGGGTGTTTATAGATTCTGCTCGGTGCAGTCTGGCCAACTGTATCGATAAGGATTTCTAAACTCTTAAATGAGATAAAATGACAAAATATTGTTTTGAAATAGGGTAAATGAAATAATTTTACCCAAATTACTTTTGTATGTATATAGGAAATAATCTTTGTAAATTATTATAGTATATGGTTGCCTGATTGTTAGGAAGTGATAATATTAAATTATTATCATTGTTGTGTAAAAAATTGAATAAGAAATTGAAATCATAACAAAACACTAAGAAATAAATTCGTATACAAATGGGGTTCATAAATGTAAATTGTAAATGTGATTTATAATTTGAAATAGAATTCCAGAGAAATATTTGAGAATGTTTATGAAAAGATTTGGCGTTTTAGACTTGGGAAATTTAAATCCCTTTTGAGTTTGAAAATGATTTTTTTCAAGGGTTTTGGAAAAATAATGGTGAAATTTGGAATTTAAAAATATTTGGAAAATGTTTGTAAGGGATAAAAGCAAATATTTGGAAAATGTTTTTAAGGTATAAAAGCACTAAACTCTTTTCGGTCGCTGGAAAATAATTTCGATGATGATCGCAACATCATCGGTGTTCATTTTCAAGTTCCTAAGGGAGGAATTGCTACCCGAATGTTTTGAATTGGGAATATTTGTGAAATTGAGTTTGATTTTGAAATAGTTTGATTTTGGATATAATTGATTTAAAAAATGATTTTTGAAATACTTAAGTGATTACTTAAACTCTGAAATCTTATTTAAAAATGGTTATGGAATATCAGAATTAATTTAAAATGGTGTTTAATAAAGTGAAATTGTGTAGATGTCCAGAGAAACTAAAAGAAGTAAAAGTTTGGAAATGAACCTTTATTTGAGATATGAATAAATTAATAGTGGAACAAATTAAAGATGATTTGAGATAAGATAAATAAAATTCAATATCCAAAGTTTGAAGATAAATTGAATTCAAGTAAATTAAAAATGAAAATTTGGATAAGAGTTGGAAATTAAAGTATTGAGATTTGAAATTAATAAGTAGATTGAAGCAAACTGAATTATATAGAATTAGGGATCCAGTTTAAATATAAGTAGATATAAACCAAAGCGGTGAAGTGAAATAATATAAGAAGTATATAAAATACTTATCTTAAACTTAAGAAATAAATGGTGAAATTCTTAAGTAAAATCTAGAGGTGGGAAAATATACTAAGAAAGTATTTGAATAGAGTAAATAAAAGTGTGGGAAATGAAAATTTTGGATAAAAATCAGTATAAGTGTGAATAAAAAGAGAATTGATATAGTTAGTAATCAATGGAGATAAATACATAGGATGTACGTATATTATTTTATTCGCATAAGGATTTGATCCAGATTCGAGCACATAATTTCAAGATAGTTATATCAATCCGAGTAAGGATTTTTCACTCGATTTTCAACGGCAAACCCTGGATATGGATTTTTGGTTGATTCTAGAAATTCTCTATCATAGTTTATGGCTATGCAAGAAGAATGACGGTTTTTGATCAAGAAACCAGATCTGAGTCCGCACTAGGAAGTCGAGTGGACGATACTACCTCGGAAGTGAAATTGTTTGATCGAGTGAGCGATCGGATTCGGTATGTGTACGGATGATATATGGACATCGTATGGACTTGAATAAAATAGATATTGAAACTTTGGTAAAGAAATGTATGAAATGATGTTGGATTCTGTAATTAGACATTATTGCTAGTAGGATATATAGGTGTTATAAAGCAAAAGGAAATTGGATTTTCGATTTCGGAAGATAAATTTAATTACTCGACGAAAAAGGTATGTATTTAAATTTCTATATGAAACTTGATGATTTTCTTGTGTAGCCACTTGGCCTTATGCTTTCTTTTTGAAATCTAGGGGCCCATGGTGGCATATTGTAGTCGTACCAGGCTAGTCGCGTAAATGAGATGCTGGCGAAATTTTTTGAAAATTTAGGGATTTAGAAAACTTTTGAGAAAATTTTGATAATTTAAAATTTGAGTTTAAATTTAAATTTGAATTCTTGAGAAAATAATATTATTTGGAACTTATAGTTGAGATTGGGAAGTTAGTAAGAATAATAATTCTTTAATAAAAATTGTATTGGAAAGTTGAAACTATTTGGATTAGGAAAATAGTGAACGGGTTATGGATCATTCTTCTTAACTAGTAATTTCGGGACGAAATTCTTTTAGGGGGGGGGGGGGAGAATGTGACGACCCAAAATTTCTGAATATTTGACAATGGAATATTTAATTGATTTTAATTATTTGAAAGTTAGTTTAACTTGAATTTCAAATATCACTGTTTATTTGGCAATTATATTATTGAATTTAATAATATGAAATTGGGTAAAATATTGAATCTTCAGTTTTAAGCTGGTTAAAAATAATTTTAAAGGCTTGTAAAATTCATTTTGATAATGCTAGAAATAATAGAACTTTTAAAATCAAATTTAAAAGCAGTTTTTTCAGTTTTAAAAAAAATACATCGTTTAAATCGATATTTAAAAATAGCCTTCCGAGGCACAGTCTCGGATTTCGACGAAACCAGTTTTGTTAGATCCGAAATATTGTATTTTTATCGAATTTCAAACTTTGTAGTGTTTGGAGTTGTCTTGTGACCGTACGAATGATAAGTGCGCTGAAATTTATATCGAAAATTTAATATTATAACTGGTCCAAGCTGTCTTCCCCATACGATCGAGTTAGGCCTCGAAACCTTTTCCATTGCGTTTGGAATAGGGGTTTAACATTATAAATGCCTAGCGGCACGCTTCGATAGGAGTTTGAAATTTTGAGTTGCATTTATCGAGACGATATAAATTTCAAATTTAAATTTAAAATATAATATAAATGTTTTCTTTTCAATCCACTGTAGACGCCACACTTGTCACCCAGAAAAGCACGTGTCGTTCATAATCAGCATGCGTTCGTTTTTTCTTTTAAATAAAAGAAATAAATAAAAACGCAAATAGTAAAAATAAAAAGAAAACGAGCGACTACTGCCTTTGTTCCAAAATAAAAAAAAGATTATTGCTTGAAAAAAATTAATGGTCGATCTATCGAGCAGTTTAATTTCAAAATCGAAGAAAAAGGGATAACATCGAAAACCTTTCTTTTCTCAGAATTGAGCAAACCCTCTCCTCTCACAAATCAAAGCCGAAGTGCCGCTCTTCTCAAATTTTCAAGCAAAAGTCATAGTCGACAGCATCTTAGTGGTTGGAACGGCCATCGGTGCAAATTTGGGTAGTGGTCGGCGATTGAAGTGGCGTCGTCGAGCTCGAGGATGGCTTGTCGGTATCGTGTGAACGAAGCTCACGTGTGTGCGTGAACCAAAGCAAGACGACGATCTGATGAGGAAAGAAGATTTGATTGCGAGGGTTTCGCAAAGGCGATGAGGTCGGCGTCTAGGGCAGTGGTGAGATTGAGTCGAGGCTCGCGATCGAGTGATAGGGCTCGCGTTTGATTCATGGGTGGCGTGAGGTATCGTTTTCATTTAATTCAATTTAAATAAATATGTGTACAAATACACATGCATGTTAATATACTATGATAAGCGGAATATATATACGTATGTGTAGAAAATATAAGATAAACAGCAATAGAAAAATATAAAAACTGTATGTTTGATAAAATGTATATATATACAGGAAGATTTGGGGAATATATAGAGATTTTAAATATTCAAGGATTTATGTCAAAATAAGATTTTCAATCTATATAAATTTATTTATAAGGGTGGGTTACAAAATAAAATAAATTTACATATTTTAATTTACTAAAATAATTTATTTAAGGGAATTTAGTTTTAAATTTAATTTTTAGTTAAATAAAGATTTTATAAAGGAAATTAGTTTAAAATTTAATTATTGTTAAAAATTAAATTATTAGTTAAAATTTAAATTTAAATAGATTTATTAAACGGTAATTAATTATTCGATTAATTCAAATATTGAAAAGCGTATATGTTTATACAAGGTCTTGAACCGAGAAGAGACAGGCCAGTTTTGTATCGGAATTGTAAAACAAAAAAAAGGGTGAGATCTTCGCACTCAATTGAAATTATTAGAATTTAAATTATTGATTGATTATTTGGTTGTGATAGTATATATGATGGTATGTTTGTGTGTATGTGTGTGTGTATAAATTGGAGTGATTGGTTTCCCGCATTATATAGTGGATGAGACCCTATGCGCCCCGCATAATAGCGGATGACCCCATATACCGCGATATCCCGCCTCGAAGCGGGATAGGTATTTAATTGTTGTGCTAACATCTGTGGATACAGGGAAATAGGTTGGAGGGATCCAACTGGATTTCTCAATTATTTGAATTTATTTCATATGTTATGATATGATTGATTGATAATCTATGATTGATTATATTGTTAATTGAAATTATTGAAGGCTATGGTTTGGCCCAATATATTCTGGTATTTTAAAATACCAGAAATATAAAATTGGATTTTTGAAAGGAAATTAAAATAGAGAAATTTAAGCAAAATAATTTTAGAGGATTGGATAAATTTAAAAGAAGGAATTTGAAAAGGGTAAAGGTTGGTTTTTGAAATCCTATTGAATAAATTCCAAGTATAGGGAAAAGATTTTAATAAATAGAAATAAATGGATTTTGAGTAGTATTGTTTAATGGTTGAAGAATTTATTTCAATTCGGATTTTAAAATCTAAATAAAAGTGTGAATATTGGATAAATAGGTTTTGAAATAAAATTGGATAAGTAAAAGGGGTAATTTTTACAATAAAGTGAATTTTGGAAATTGATTTGGTATTTGAGAGTAAATTTTTGAAAAATCGATTTGGAAATTGATTTGGTGTTTGAAAGTAAATTTTGAAAAATCATTTTGGAAATTAATTTGGTGTTTGAAAGTAAATTTTCCGAAAATCGATTTCGAAATTGATTTGGTGTTTGAAAGTAAATTTTTGGAAAATCAATTTGGAAATTGATTTGTTGTTGGAAAGTAAATTTTGAAAATCATATATCAGTGGATATTTGGAAATATAAATTCACAATGGAATTTATAAAGGAATGGGTAATTTTTTTTTAAAATAAATATTGGTTTACTTTTAAAAGTGTTGAAAGAAAATTTACGAATTTGGGATGTAAATTGAGATAAATCGAAAAAGATTTATTAATTGTCTTAAATGGACTATTTTGGAATGGAAAGTGTATTTTCTTTGGAAAGCCGAGTATTTTTTTCAAAGTAGCTTTCAAATATAAATTAAAAGTTCTAAAGTTGGTTTTAAAAAGAATGTTTATGAAGAAATTATGTTCTAAAATTATTTTTAAATCTTAAAGTAAATATTTATTAAGTTAATTATAGAAGTGATTATTTTAAAGGTTTAATTGGTATTTTATTTAGAAAATGGTTATTTAAATAATTACACTCAATCTAATAATTCTATTTTTAAAATTTGTTTTGGGCTTAAGTTTTATATGAGATATTAGTATAAAAATTTCATAACTAATATTTTAAATTAAGTGTTTAAAGTAGTTTTCATTTTAAGTGTTTCCAAGTATATATTTGGATAAGTGATTTACATTATTTTAAAGTATTTGGTCTCGGCAAATTTTTAGTTGAAGTAAACAATATTTGAAAATTTATTCCACGAGAGGAAAATGATTCGAAAATTGTTTTCCAAGGTTGAAGTGTGAAAATATTTCTTGCGAAGATATTTTGAAATAATTTAGGAAAATTATTAAATCTGATGGTTGTTATGAATGTTATTTGATAGTTAAATAACCGACTATCATATTGGCTTTTAAACGACATTTGAATTTCGACGCGACCAAAGGTCGGATTCCAGATGATTATCCGAAAACCACATCGAATCTTAATGATGGATCTTTTGTTTAAAGGATCAAAGTGGAAATTTATTGTGACTTACTATAAATCTGAATGCAACCACTTATTTTAAAATAAGCGCTCATTATTCGGATTAGCCGGGAGAGGACATTAAGTCATAAAACCCATTCCGAATAATTATACGACGAAATGGGATTGCATTTGAAGACGGTGTTGAAGACTGAGTATTTTTGAAAACGAAAGGATTACCTGTCGAATGTCTCTACACCGACTTGCTCCGATATAGAGATTTATATCACCCTATATGATGGGGAGTCCGGACGTGATTAGGGAATATCAGGATTTGCAAGGACTTCTTTCCTTAATTGGAAGAAGTGCCTTCGGTTCCATTCCGACCCAGGATGGACTTGTATGGATGTATGTCTGACATTACACTTTGAGATATAAAGCTGGTTTCTATCAAATACATTTCGGTTGGTGGCAGAGAATTTATTCTCTTAGCTTAACACCCTTCTATGAGACGTATGAGCTTAGAAGTTATGTAGTTGATGGTTACTAGTGATATATTCCCAATTTGGTAATGTGGCATGGTAAGTGTTGATCATTGGCTGATCGAAGCATGGCTTTTTTGAAAAGCGTAGCTTTGTGGACGAGACTTCGTCGGACCTCACACCTCGAAAATGGTCGAAACAGGAAGGATGCGGTAAGGTTATGGGGATCGCTCCCCTCAGGGTATGTGCATTTCCTTCTAGATAAAAAGTGGTATCTGGTATGGAGCCCAGATATTTAACTTGTGTGGATAAAAAAGTGGTATTCTGGTATGGAGCCCAGATTATTTACTTATGTGATTGTTGGTTGGTTGTGGCGCCTCGGTAAAGGTCGGTCTAGACCGAGGGGATAACATACTCATGACATTTTGTTACCTAGTTATAGAGGTAACCCGACCTTATGTTTGCAGAGATCCGGTTAGATTCTCGGGGCGTCCCTCCTGAGGCGTAACCATTCGAAAAGGAAGTTCCTTAGACTTGACCATTTGTTGGAAATCCAATCATCCAATGCGAGCCTTTTTTATTTTAGTTGTATAACCTGCCACCTTAGGTGGTAGCTATAGTAGGTGTAATATAATGGTACCTATGCTGGCTAAGATTAATATTATGTTTTCGAAATGTTTTCCACACTATGCACTAATAATAATATCAAAAGGACTTTTGTGTATCAAGCATGTTTGACTATCGCAAGGAGAAATCTCCTCCAAGTGTGCGATTGCATTGTGTGTGTGCTGCGAGGCCTTATGGTAGTTTCATTTTCCAAAAGCATGAAAGGATTTCTTTTCCTTTTCTTTTTGTGCAAATAACTGCTTTAAGATCTCACACCAGTCCCATGACTGACTTGGAGTTTATTGTTCCCTTTCTAAACTCTGGG
The DNA here is from genome assembly GCA_030765085.1 of Allium cepa. NCBI lineage: Eukaryota > Viridiplantae > Streptophyta > Magnoliopsida > Asparagales > Amaryllidaceae > Allium > Allium cepa. The sequence goes on along the minus strand of CM060941.1, from coordinate 827,752,059 downwards.
TGCCCATAATTTTCCACACGGGCAGCCTAGAGACAGGTTTTCGTTGTCCTGGAGCGAAGTCAGGAAGATACGCTGTGGAGATTAAGGGCCAAGCTGGATGGTGAGATGTATCACTCATATATGATGTTAATTTTTCGTTGTTGTTTTGTATATGACTCCGATGATGTAATGTATAAACAAATATAGTTCTTTTGTTTTAAAGATTAATCATTTATCTATTATATATTGTTCTGTTGTGATTGTGAGATTTTGATATTGTTTTTGTTTCTTCTTCTATCTTCTTCTTCTTTAACCCTAACGGTTCGGTTTTCCGGCATTCGATTTTCGTTATTTGATACAGTGGACGTATCGATGTCGATTTTCGAGCGTCGAAAAAACCGGGTCGTTACATTATAATAAGTATAATAATAAAGTTTGATTCTATTAAAATATAATATGGTTAAGTATTTATTTTATATTTTAATATAGAGTTTATATTAATTTAATAAATTAAGGTTGAGATGATAAATTTGAAATTTATTTGAAAATATATTTAATTAAGAATTATATATAATAAAATCGATTTGAAACTTATGGAATTTGAAGTTTTTAATAGATACAATTTTATAACTTGATTTTGGTTTGAGATGATTTAAACAGAATATTTCAAGTTTAAATAAGTTGAAAGAAATATTTAGTGATTTGAAATTTAGGGTTTATTTAAAGATATGGGATTTATTTAGTGGATATTGCAAAACTAAATAATAACGAAGTTAAATTTTATATATATATATATATATATATATATATATATATATGAAATTATCAAAATTTAGTTGAAATTGTTGAATACTTAAAACTTCGGAATATATTGAAATTGAAATGGTTTATTTGTGGTTCATATCTATTTTGAAATCGATAAAATTTGCAATGGTTTATTGAGAAACTGAATTGAATTGAAATTGATGATTTGATATTGATTAAATTTGAATTTTGGAATACGAGTTGATTTGGAATTGATTTGTGAAATTTGAGGAAGCTATTTAATTATATAAAGTATTTTAAATTATATTTAAACTATTTATAAATTTTACTTTATAAATTATTTTCAAATAAATTATTTTTATTATAAACTATTTTAACTTATAACTATTTTATATAAACTATTTTACTTTATAAAATATTTTATTATATATATATACACACTATTTTAATATCTAAACTGTTTAGTGGTGGAAGTTATGTTTTCAAAGTATTATAATTTCAAAGTATTATGTTTCGAAAGTGTTTTAATTTCAAGTGTTTAGTTTCGAAAGTGTTATAACTTTGAAAAATGCTATGATTTCGGAAAAGGATATATTTGAAATGGAAATGGTATCGTATTTGATTTTGAAATGGAAATGATATCGTTTTGAAATGGCAATGACATTTTGGTTTTGAAGTATAATCTATTTTGAAATGACTGTGGTGTTTTAATAACATTTGGTTGTTAAAGAGACCGGGATCGGAAGTTGTCATACTCTCTGCCAACTCTGAAAACCACTTTAACAACTATGTATGCGGTGGAGATTTCAGAATGAAGTAGGATGGTGATGACGTCCTATTGAGGTATATACGTGGATCCGACTCCCATGAGTTGGCATAAGGTGGCTAAAACAGGAGCAATCGACGGGCTAATGAGGTGGCTCCTCTGATCGGACACACTTCTTCGATATCATTCTATTACTTTGTAATTGACTGGGTGCACCTATTGATTTTTGGGAGTGTGGCTCGAGGTGGGTGATAGTGGCTGCTACGCGTTACCACCGGTCCGGAAGCGCAATTGGTATATCTACCCCTGGCATTGCCTAGTTGTGTCGTGTCACCTACCCTAGCGAGCTTTACTACAAGTTTGATTTGTGTCGTACATATGGAGTATCCTCTGGTGGCTTTCCGATTAGGAGGGACTACGGTACTGTATAGACTATTTGCACTATAAAATGTGTTAAGGGTGATATAGGTAACACCTTAACGCTATTTTTAAATATATTATACTTTACTTTAGACATTATTATAATAGCGTATATTACTACATAGTAGATAGTTTAACGGATCCTTAGAGGATGGTTATCCCAAACATCCTTTGAGTTACTTGTATTTTAATTGCTATTTCACTTGAGTTGGATTTATTGATATAAGAATGCTAATCCTGACTCAAGTGTTTTGTGTTTTGCTTGACGCTCGGGTCAGACTGAGTGGTTCAGCTTTCGAGACTCACCTTTAGAGTTGGAGCTTCGCTTGGAGATCCAGCTATCTATACATCTTTCAAATATTCAGCTGAGTCCAGTGATGTATTCTGATCTTGTGTTGACTATTTTATTCGAGACTTCTATTGTATCTTGTTTAACTCTGTTGTATATATATAGTAGCTTCATGAACTACTATTCTTTTGTTTCCGTTGCATATTGTATATTACTCTGTGTCTGTGATTCTGTGATTTATTTATTTACTATATATGCCGAGTTCTACCAAATATAAATTAACAATCTGGTATTTTGAGCAATTCAAATCTGTCATGTGTGGATGTGAATGGTTGAAAATACTGGGCTGTTACAGTTGACACTTTCGTAAGATTTAAACTGCTTATATTTTCTGTAATTAAACTATAATCGATATAGAGTTCGGCTGCATATTTATGACTTAACAGTTTATAAGAAATATTTGAATAATGTCATAAATAATATTAGTATTATTAAAGAATATGATCTTATCGTCATGATAAAATTAAAATCGTTATGAAAATTAAAACCAAATCAATGATATTAAATACCAATTACATACCAAATCAATGACATTAAATAATATTAGCAGTTAATAATATTTTAATTAATGCTCAAATTAGAATAACACCCATCATAGTAGTTAGTGGAAAAGAATAAAATGAACTTTATGTGTATAAATTTAAAATAAGACTATTTAAGTAATACCAAACAGTGCAGTATGGTCTATGCATTTAAAAAAAACTAAAACAAACATTAGTTAAAAAAATTTGACTAATTTAACCAAATGCAATTTTGTATGTACTTTGTAAATAACATCATATTAGTCAATAATAAATTTGTAATGAAAAGCATGTTAGTACTTAGCAAACAAATAAGTAATTCAAAGTTTAAACCGATATAACAAAAATAGAACTAAGAGCATGCATGCTTGTTTTCCTCTCGAAAATAGAATAACATCATATTTCATCATTAAATTATCCGTGTATATGTACAGAGTATCACATAATGTATATATTCTAAACATCCAAAATAAAATAATAAATTATAATAGAAATAATGACCAAAATTACCAATAGTAAAATAATGAGAAGAAGAGAAGCATACGTTAACAGTTAGTCGAACACCAATGGACAATCAGCAGATTAACCTTGGTTGGTAATAGATCAAAAATCGTTCAGCCGATAATCAGAAGATCTGGAGGCGAGTTGGAGACGATTGATAATCGCAATTTGAGATGGTAGATCTGGATTTGCTAGATCTTGAATTGCTTAATAGAATTCCCCAAGATCCATCGATGGATCCCGCACCGGTGATACCTTAAAATCTGAATTATCTGCAACTCCTAACACTACAGCCATCAGAACCATCAATGGATCTGGTCGATCCACCAAAAAAACTGCCACATTGAACCTAATTAAAAAGTTCTTGAGTGATTCTCCTACCCATTGCTTTACTAATGTCAATTTCATCACATTCTAGGGACTCGTAATTTAAACTCAAAACTGCTTCATAAATCTTTTGATTAATTCCATCCATGTGCTAATAGAACAACTTTCCACCTATCAGAACCAGAGCGCAGCTGCATACATTAAGTACGGGAGGGAAGCAACATGTTAGGACTTCTTCCGATGCCCCCAATACTTCCATGTGCCATATATACCTACCTCATCATATGCATAGTTGGATCCAACATTCCATCATAAAATTCCAGTGTTGGTAGTTTGACTTCTGGTGGATTCCTAGCATTCCTGATATTAGGAGCAAATGGACTTTTATTTACACCCTCCAGATCCATGTTCACTAATCCTCCATACATAGCTCGCCTAATCATCTCTATAAACCTATCATTGTCTTCCAGTGGTAGTCTCCTATCATAATGTCTAAGCTGCTCCCGAGTCTACGAGGGAATTCTAGAACGTATTCGTCCAGACGAGCATCCAAATCTTGATTCGCACCAAGCTCCATAAGATTTATCATAGGTCCTCCAGCACCGCGTTTAACCACACTTAGGGGCATGCCCCTAGCCTCTAGGGATCGGTGTCTATCCCTCTAAGATGGCATGGGATTGCCCCCGGCTGCTCTGTACCATTCTTTTGTCCATTGGCTCCATTTCCATGTTCCCAGTTTCGATTTTCATCGATTCTGCTACTTTAACTCCTTAATCTAAGTTTTCATTAGCTTCTATTGCTTTATTCCCATGACTCTATGCTCAAGCTTGTCCAATCTGTCGGAGTAAATTCTACATCATCTCCTTCTGTCTTTTCAGCATCCGTTCCTACATAGCATTGACCATTGTTTACATCTCCTCCCTAGTGATGTAGGAGGAAATTTGATTAGCTCCATCTCCCGACGAAGCCTCTTGACTCCGTTCATGATGGCTAATATCCGCTACTTGTCTTCTTGTTGATTGCTTTACCATTGCCTTCAATCTAAGCTTTAGATCTTTTACAAACTCTAAATCTAAATTCCAAATTCACGGGGCTAGCTTTCTCAGTAGAAGCACCAAAATGTTGGTGTCAAAATTATCCACCAATACCCAATTATGTAAAAGTACCAAATATATATCCAATCACATAAATATAAAGAGAAATAAATGAAAAAAATTAAAACAATCATAAAGCAAGTAAAAGGAGACAAGATTTATAGTGGTTTGGCTAACTCCGACCTACGTCCACTCCCAAACAATCCTTTTTATTATATTGAAGTTTGTTTACAGCTACAGTCCGAAATCCAAGAACAAAGTTAACAAAGTGTACCCTAGGTCGAAGGTAGAAAAAAGATCCCTTTTCTAACGTCATGTAGGTTGTATTTATAGGGGAAGACATGCACGGATCTGGCTGAAATTTCGATAGAAGAACCTTCAGGCCATGATGAGGCAATCCAAGAATTTTCAGGCCCATTGGAGCCCATAATAGGGATCGGTACCAATCCCCATTAGCATGTCCAAATGGGGTGCGACCTTTCTGAGGGGTTCTCCATGATGTTAGATACTTTCCCTTCAAATTTCATGTCATTTCAACTTATGGTTTGTAAGATATCGTGTTTTCTGTGAAGTGGTGTTGCATGCATTCTAATTCGGCTGATCCCTCTAATGGGATAGGTATCGGTCCCTCCAATATCTTCCAAATGCCATGCGATCCCTAAGGGAGCTTCTCCATATTTTATTATGCTTAACCTCTAAGTTTCACGCTAATTGGATTAGTAGTACTTGAGTTATTGATCAATCTTTGTTGCAATATGTTGTGAATGCTGATTATAGCCGATCACTATGGAGGGATAGGTACCGAATCCTCAAAGTTGCTTCAAATGATATGTGATCCCTATGGGGTGTTCCACATGTTGTAGTTAGCTTGTCCTCTAATTTCATGTCAATTGGATATGTAGATGCTAATTATAGCCGATCACTATGGAGGGATAGGTACCGAATCCTCAAAGTTGCTTCAAATGATATGTGATCCCTATGGGGTGTTCCACATGTTGTAGTTAGCTTGTCCTCTAATTTCATGTCAATTGGATATGTAGATGTTGAGATATTGATCGATCTTTGCTATAAAGTAGGGTTTAGCTGATCCCTCTTTCTTCATCCTTTTGATGTGTGATCCCTAGTGTAGGCTCCCTAGGGTCCCCACATCTTGCTTGCAAAATTTCAAATTCAATGGCCTTATGTATTTTGAGATATTAATTTTTTTCCATTGTGTTGTACTTGCTAGGTTGAAATATGCCAATCTTTATTATACTGATCCCATTTTATACGATCTCTTTCTTAGGTGAAGTAATTTGCCCATTACTTTAGCATACAAACTCGAAACAACTTGAGATTTGAAATGTAGCCTCTTGAGGCCTTTCTTGTCACTTTATACCTGTCTCACCTAGCCTTGGACAAAAATTAAGGATATGTATCGACCCCTTAAGGGAAGGGATAAGCACTGATCCCCTACCTGGGGGAGGTACTAATTCGTACTTAGAATATTCTGAAAATTCTATCTCTTGGCCTCGATTGATCGTCGCTTCATATCATTGCCTGCACTTGACTTCTAGACCTCACAATCATCTCTTTGGGCTACCAGTGTAACATCACCTATCTATAGGCCTAAAACTAAGTGCTACAGATGCTGCAGTCATTTATAATATTAGCTTTTGGCACTAAATACGGCTATGTTAACGGTATCTACAATATCAGAAGCACTTAAACATGAAACAAAACACAGATTTCAAAACAGCATTTTTTTCATTATATTTAAAACAGATGTTTCATATTCTTAATACATAATCCCACTACATTTCCAGGCACAGATAAAATATACTTAATATAAAATACACCAACAGCGGTATATCAAGATACCCCTTGGATGATTAGAGCCATATAGTCATAACAGACTTAAACACAAACATAGTAGAAATACAACAAAACATAGAACTACAACTCCTAAGTAGCTATCCGTTTGCCTCCTGCATGCCTCTGGTAGCCTTATTCTTCATCCTACTAAACTAGAAAAAGACCTTAACCCCTCAGCCTACTCAAATTAATTTTAAGCAACCAAAAGTTCAAGGTGAAACATAAACTTCGAGTCAGACATAAAGCCTGGTGTGAATAATACTATACATCCCGGTTTTATATTATTATGAGACCATGCTGCTTAACGGAACGGGTTTCCCTTCACTAACATCCTTTTAAAATATACCTTTGCAAAACCATTTCCTTGCACCAATACTGGTTAAATACTATAAAGCATCATTATGTAAACATACATAAATATCAGGTAATAATGAACTATCTATTCAAACACATAAGTTTTATTTAGATAACTTTTAACCTTTGGCTGACTCGGGCCTACCAGACAATATAATCAAAACTAATCTAACACCTGTTAGCTATTCTTCTTCTGGACTGTCAATCTTTAACTATCTGTATATACTACACTTTTGGACGGTATGTCTGTAACTTAATCATCTCCCAGGTCTTCCTGATCCTAATGATTTTCCGAGTTCACCAATAACCTATCTGTATACAAACATATATTCCCTTCTACGTGTAATCATAATTTTAGTCTACCTGTGACCAAGCCCTATACACTGGAATTTCGGACAATACTTAGCTGGGGTTAATAGCTAATGTATAAGGCATGACCACATGCTAGTCCCATCTAGTATTCTAATATCTGAGTCATTTTCACTTAAGGATCCCCTCCCATAATTTTCCTTGAAAACATTTTCAAAATGATTTAAAACCTCTAAATCAACCCCAAGCAAGGAAAATATATAATCTTTATGCTTTACTCAAAATCACATTACCTATTATATATATCTTCTTTGCACAAACCTTAGTTGATGAAAACATTTAAACATTTGAAGTGCCTCTTTCTAAACTTCAAAAAACTTCTCTTTTAAAACCAAGTGAAACCCTTTAATTTTCCAAGCCAAAAGGCCAAAACCTTACCTTTCGAAACTAAACATCAAACATTTCGAAACTATTGAAATCATTCCTTTCGAAAGCAATAAAACTATAGACATCCTACTTTAAAAACAACTTAAAATCTTGCCTTAGAAAACCTTTGGAAAACCTTCCATTTAAACCTTCCGAAACTATTCAAAAAATCTTTCAAAATCATTGAACTCAAACCTTTCGAAACCATTGAACTCAAACCTTTCGAAAACATTCAACCTTCTAAAACATAAACCTTTCTAAATCTTACTGGGTTCAATTTAAAACATGTGGAAAATCTTCTTTTAAAACCCTTTCGACTTCATTGGAAACTACCTTTCGACTTTGTCGAAAGCTTTAAAACACACCACTTAAAACAATAGTCCACTGCCTTTAAAACAACTCCTTCGAAAGCTTTAGGTTATAGTTCAATTAGAAAAGTCAGGTAAAACATCTAAGTCGAAAGCTTTGATACTTTTCGAAAGCATTGAGAAGAGGCTGGTTTTAGAAACAGGTAAACCTTTCAACTTTGTCGGAAGGTTCAAAACAACACAACGATAAAGCGACAGTAACCTTTTGACTTCGTCGAAAGGTTTAAACCCTTTATTTTAAATAAGTGACCTGGTCGAAAGCAACCAAGTCGTAAGCTCCTTATCGAAAGCAAGCATTGTAAGCTTTTAGTTTATGAAACATACCCCAATCTCTTTGGCAACAAACCTTTCGACTAGGTACCCTTTAACCTTGTTCAATTCATTATGTGCCAAGTAACTTGATACCACATGCATTGAACTTTGACCTTGTCGAAGGCTATAACCTTTCGACTTTGTCAGAAGGTCTGGGTCAGAAGGTTTGATCCTAAAATGGCCGAAACATGCTAAAAGCATGATTTTGTTGTTTTTAAATTAAAAAAGATAAATTTTCAACTAATCTGCCTTTGTTTGTTAAATTCTCATTGGTTAATAGATACTTTTCAAAAAAGTGTTGCCACTAATTTCAAAATTAAATAATAATTTTATTTTATAAAATGCCTCTTCTCCTTAATTAAATATATAAACAATTAAGTCACATGCCTTAAATAATTTTATATATTCATCAAAACACTTAGGAAAAATCTTGAAAAATTCCATAATATCTATTTTAATATGTTTTCCAACATATAAAAATTTCAAATCCAAATAATTATTTATTTAACCGTAAATAATTTATAACCCAATAAATCATTTTCTTCACTAAAAAATTAATAAAAAACCAACATAAATTCAGAAAATTATGAAAATTAGAACATATATGTAAAATATCATTTCTTAATTTTCAAGACATTTGGATGTCATTTAATAGGATTTTCATATCAAACATTTCATAAATACTAATATGGACATGCATAATTCACCAACAAACAAATATATAACTTTAATTATCAAAATATGGCATATACCTGCAAAAACATTTCGGATCTAATCTTAAACCCGAAAACTATAAGAAAATGAGATGTAGTAATTATTCACCTTAGCTTTGAGATTAAAAGATGTAAGATTTGATGTTGATTAACTTCTTCTTCTTCTTGAATCATAGCTTTATCTTCCTTCAAATAAAAATGGTGGCCAGCCCTAGATGTATATTTAGTTTGCTAAAATGAAATGAACGTGAGTGTCATTTCCTAAGGGTTTAAGGTATAAGCCTTCCATATTTCCCATATTGCCCTTACTCATTTCCTAACACATTATTTCATGTTATCTTATTTTAATTTGCATATTAACATGGCATGGATGCTCTTAATTTAATCAAATATCAACCTATTAATCTTCACATTATTTTATTTAATTTAACTAAATATCCTAGATAATGTAATAAAAATATGGGGTGTTACAAACTCCCTACCTTAAGGAATTTTGTCCTAAAAAATACTATAAGGCACACACACAACAATCAAAGGTAAAACATACTATCAAACAAATCAGGGAAAGCCTCTCTAATCCTGCTCTCAATCTCCTAAGTGCAGTCTCTTGCATTGTCATTCCACTGGACCTTTACTACTCATACTGTCTTGTTCCTCAACTTCTTCTCATCTCTTGTCACAATTCGAATCGGCTTTCTAACTATGGTCATGTCCGACTCTAGTACTAAATCTTCTAACACTGTAGGTGCTATAGTAGTCTCCAAGTCTCTAATGTACTTTCTAAGATGAGAAACATGGAAAACATCATAGACTCCTGCTAAACTACTCGGTAACTCCACTTTATAAGCGAGTTTTCCAATCCTTTCAACAATACGAAAGGGTCCAATGAATCTTGGTGCTAACTTTCTTGATGTTCTAAATCTAATTACACCCTTCATCGCTGAAACCTTAATAAATCATAGTCTACAACAGAGAATTCTAAGTCTTTCTTTCTTCTATCTACATAACTTTTTTATCTAGACTGAGCTTCCTTTATCCTAACTCAGATCAAGTCAATCTTCTTTGCGGATTCTTTCACCAAATCCAAACCAAGAACCATCCTGTCCCCAATTTCTAAGCAACACATGGAAGATTTGTATGGCCTTCCATTCAAAGCTTCAAACGGCGCCTTCCCAATACTAGTCGGATAACTATTGTTATATGAGAACTCGACTAAATGAAGATGGTCTTCCCATGATCCCTCAAAATCTATTACATGAGCTCTTAAAAAATCCTCCAAGACTTCGTTAACTCTTTCTATTTGCCCATCAGTATGTGGATGGTAAGTGGTATTGATATTGAGCTTGGTTCCAAATGATTCCTGTAAAATCTTCCAGAACTCACTTGTAAACAAAGAATCTCTATCACTGACGATACAACTAGGATTTCCTTGTAGTCTAACTACATTCTTCATAAATAACTTCACCAAAATAGGTGTCGTCCAATTTGACTTTACTGAAATGAAATGAGCACTCTTAGTCGGTCTATCTACTATGACCCATATGCTTTCATTTCCTCTACCACACCTTGGCAACCCATCGATAAAATCCATAGAGATAGAATCCTACTTCCATAACGGTACTTTCACCAATTGAAGCAATCCACTTGGCTTCTAGTGTTTAGCCATTGCCTGCTGGAAATTCAAGCACTGCTTAACACATAAACCAATGTCTTGTTCTATACCTTTCCAGAGGAAACTTCTCTTCATATCCTGATACATCTTCCTTCCTCCTGGATGGATAGTGAACTTCGAATGATGGCATTCATCCAAAATTACTTTCCTCGTGTCTCTTACGTTTGGAAAACACAACATTCCCTTCTTTCTTAACCATCCATTTTGGTCAAGACTGAAATCCTTTAAGCCATCACTCTCTGTTCCCTCCTTTAGCTTTCTGATCCGTTCAGCCAAAATTGGATCCTCTTTTATCTAGAAGCTATCTTCTCAATCATTACCGATCGAACTTTTAAGTAAGACAATACATCACTTCCTGCACTGGAACGTGCCTTGGATCTATACTACACATTACAAGATGATAACGTTTCTAAATCTTTCCACTCAGCAATGATAGCCAATATTGCATTCTGATGTTTCTTGCTAACTGCATCTGCCACCTTGTTTCCTTTTCCAGGTGTGTACTCAATTCCAAAATGACAAGCATCAATAAACACCAACCATCTCTATTGTCTCATGTTCAGCTCCTTCTAAGAGAATAAGTACTTCAACGAATTATGGTCTGCATAAATCTCAAATCACTCTCCCAAAAGATAATGCATCCACACCTTTAAAGCAAATATTACGGCAGCTAACTCCAAATCATGCGTTGGATACCTAACTTCATGTGGTCTGAGCTGTCTAGAAGCATAAGCAATCACTTTACCTCTTTGCATCAACACAGCTCCCAATCCAGTTCCATATGCAACAATATAAACAACCAAATCTTGATTCCCATCCGAGCCACCAACATCGGTGCATGGGTCAATAAGTGTTTCAAGCTTTGGAATGCTTTCTCACACTTATTAGTCCATACAAACTTCACATATTTTTGCGTAAGCTTAGTCATCTGTGCAGCTATACATGAAAAATCCTTTATAAACCTTCGATAATATTCAGCTAATTCAAGAAAGCTCTTTATTTCGATCACCATCTCGGGTCTCTTTCAATTATTCACCGCCTCAATCTTGTTCGGGTCTACATACAACCCTTTCTCTGAGACTACATAACTAAGGAATTTCACTTCCTTCTTCCAAAAATGATACTTTGAAAACTTAGCCTTCAGTTGATGCTCCTTCAATGTCTCAAGCACAACTCTAAGATGAACTTCATGTTTCTTCTCATCCTTAGAATATATTAGAATGTCATCTATGAAGACGAATGCAAACCTATCCAAGTGCTCTTGGAAAATTGGATTCATCAAATCCAAAAAAGAATGCCGGTGGATTAGTTAGTCCGAATTAACATAACTAGCCTTCGTACGGTCCATACCTTGTCCTAAACACCGTCAAAGGAATACTATCCTCCGCCACACTAAGCTGATGAAATCCTATCATCAAATCCAGCTAAAAGAATACCTTGACTCCACTTAAAAAATCGTCAATTCTCGGCAATGGATATCACTACTTTATCATCTTCTCATTCAACTTGCGATAATTGATATATAGCCTAAATGATCTTTCTGGCTTCTTAGCGAACACTGCGATAGCTCCCCAAGGCGAACTACTTGATCGGATAAAATTCTTGCCTTTCAAATCCACCAACTGCACCTTCAACTCTTTCATCTCTATGGGTATCATCCTGCTTGGTGGCCTACTCATCATTCTTCTCCAGGCACTAAATCAATCTGAAACTCAATAGCTCGTTTCAGTGGTAATCCAGTTACCAGCTCAAACATATCAGCAAATTCTTTAATCGCAAAGGCTCGATGCAAGTCATCCTCCAACTCCATAATACCCAATAAAGCATTCATTTCATAACTAGGGTTCTCTATGTTATAAAATATCCGATCACTACAATTCGGGTGACTAAGTGATATTTTTCTATCATGGCAAAATATCCTAGCATCATATTTACTTAACCAATCCATCCCAAGGATAACCCTAAATCCCACAAAATCAAATACATGTAAACAACAATCAAAAGTATGACCTAGCAAATCAAACTCTAAATGGTCGCACCTCATCCCAAGTGTCGCATACCCTCCTATCGGATTTGCTACCTTTAAGGAAGTAACTAAATGTAAGGGTTATAGGTTAAGCTTATCTACCAAAAATCGCGAAATAAAAGAATGTGATGCACCAGTATCAAATAGAATGCTAACAAACATACTATGAATCTGTAGCGAGCCTCACAGAACATCCTTCCCTTTCTCCTGTGCAACCGGCCTCGAAATTATGGCCTCCAATGCATACATCTGTCTCTTTACATCTTTACCAGGCACTTTTCATTGGTTCTTATAATGGCCTATCTGATCACAATTAAAGCATCAGATGTTCTTCTTCCCAATTGCCTCCTTTCCTTGCTCTTTTCCTTTTCCAGTATGACACTCATTAACATAGTGTCCTTTCTTATCACATTTATAACAGACCACCACAGCTTTTCCCTTCTTTTGTGATCCTCCCTTCTAAGCATTCTTCTTTTAAAAAAAACTTTCTTTTCTGGCCTTGTCCCATCTGGACCTCCTTCATTTTCCTCTTCAAACAAGTTAATGCCTCTTTCTGCCTCGATGCATTTCTACCACTACATCACTTGGACCTTTTAGTTGCAGAAAAGTAGCACTTATCAACTCCAGCCTCATGCCTCTTATAAACTTCTCATTCCTCTTGATCGCATTATCATCCAAGGCATACCCGTACCGAGCTAACTCTTCAAATCTTCTTGCACACTCTAAAACAGACATCTCCCCTTGTTCTAGTTCACCAAACTTCCTAACCAATGCCGGTTGTGCCATCACCAACATAAACCTTTTTTAAAACTTCTCCTAAACTCCACCCGAGTCATGGTTTCCTCATCAACACCAGCTGCAACAGTATTCCACCGGCATAGAGTAGCTTCTTGAAGCTGTCTCGAAGCTAATCTCCTCTTTTGCTCATTATTCAATCCTAGGTCAGCAAAGATTCTTTCACAATGTAGCAGCCAATTTTCCACCTCAATCGCATCTTCAATTCCAGTAAACAGCTTCCCTCCAAGCTTGGTAAAGTCTCTGCTCAAGTTAGCATAGTGGTTGACTATCAGAGTTTCCTGAACTCCTCCAGCAGCATTCCCTCCGATAACTCCAGCTGTAATTTCAGCATGCATCATGTTTACGAAAAACTAATACATGGCTCCCATATCTACTTGGCGAACCCCGGCACCAAAAGTTTCAACTTGAGCCTGACCAGGATCTCTTCTAGCATTTGGTCGGGAATTTCCATTAGTGGTGGTGCTATCAGCTCCAAGATTAACTCTACCTCTTCTTCCTTCCATATTTGTATCCATGCTTCGAGAGATACAGATGAATAGCCTAACTAAAATAGGAGTCTAGAGATATAGCTTATACTTATATATAACAAATACAAGCACGTTACTATAACGTTACCCCGATCTTAACACTAATTACTAAGGATTATGTTCTCAGAAACCATTTTTTTAGTTACAGTGTTTCATAAACCATGCTCTGATACCAAGCTGTGACATCCCCTATCTAGAGGCCTAAAACTAGGCGCTGCAGATGCTGTAGTCATCTATAGTATTGGCTTCCGGCAACTAATACGGCTATGTTAACGGTATCTACGATATCAGAAGCATTTGAATATGAAACAAAACATAGATTTCAAAACAGCATTTTCTTCATTATATTTAAAAAGATGTTCCATATTCTTAATACATAATCCCAATATGTTCCCGGGCACAGATAAAATATACTTAATACAAAATACACCAAGAGCGGTATATGATGACACCCTCTTGGATGATTAGAGTCATATAATCATAATAGACTTAATACAAACACAATGGAAAATACAACAAAACGTAAAACTGTAACTCCTAAATTGCTATCTGTTTGCCTCCTACATGCCTTCGGTAGCCTTATTCATTATCCTATTAAACCTAAAAAAGACCTTAACCCCTCAGCCTACTCAAATTAATTTTGAGCATTCAAGAGTTCAAGGGGAAAACATAAACTTCGAGTCAGACATAAAACCTGGTGTGAATAATACTATACATCCAGGTTTTATATGTTAAGTGAGACCATGCCGCTCAGTGGAACGGATTTCCTTTCACTAACATCCTTTTAAAATATATCTATGCAAAACCTTTTCCTTGTACCAAAACTGGTTAAATACTACAAAGCATCATTATGTAAACATACATAAATATCAGGTAATAATGAACTATCTATTCAAACACATAAGTTTTGTTTGGATAACTTTTAACCTTCGGCTGACTCGGGCCTACCAGACAATATAATCAAAACCAATCTAACACCTATTAGCTATTCTTCTTCTTTACTATCTATCCTAAACTATTTGCTAAATACTTTACTTGTGGATGGCCTGTCCCCAACTTAATCATCTCTCGGGTCATATGATCATAATGGTTTTTCTGGCTCACCAATAACCTATCTGTATACAAGCATATGTTCCCTCCGGTGTGTAATTATAATTTTAGTCTACCTGTGACCAAGCCCTACACACTGGAATTTTGGACAACAATTAGTTGTGGCTAATAGCTAATGTAAAGGGCGCGACCCCATACTAGTCCCATCTGATATTCTAATATCTGAATCATTTTCATTTAAGGATCCCCTTCCATAATTTTCGTTGAAAACATTTTCAAAATGATTTAAAACCTTTAAATCAAACTCAAACAAGGAAAATATATAATCTTTATGCTTTACTCAAAATCACATTACCATGTTATATATATCTTCTTTACTCAAACCTAGGGCTTTTAATTTTGTATGAGTGTCCGATGTCCATTCGTGTCCATGGCCGAAATACGTCCGTCCGATTTCATTCGATTTTCAATTTGGACACGAGCTATGACAACACAATTTGAATGAGCAAAAATCTCGTCAGTTTCGTGTTTGTTCGAAATCGTCCGAGTTTTTTATAATTCAGTATATCCTCTATGTTTCTCAAAACATATATACAACTATTTTGTAATGACCCCACCGCGATGACTAGTTTAGCATAGAACATTACAAGTAACGTTGTTTGCTAATCTAAAGAATAAGGCTTGTTAGGAGCGATCGAATGTGAATATATCTTTCTACTAACACTGACACATCATTTATACCTTTTTACTTAATATCTGAACTGAAATTTGACGTGTACAGTGTTAATACAAAGTAATAAACACACTGATTTCTCAGAATCAAAAAAAATATATAGAAATAATAGTCATAGAGCACAGCGGAATAAATCTCAACCTGTACATACACAAATTTTGAGTATATAAAATACACTAAACTCACATAATATACAAGTATTTATAATTCTCTAATCACATTTATGCATATTATAAACTTAAACATAATTCCAAAATGAGATAAGCTAAAAGTCAAAAGTGTTTATCTCCTTGCTAGCCCAACATCCAAAAGTCAACATGTCCTGCAACCTGAAAAGTCTCGGCCTGACCCGAGCAAAATAACACACGGGTCAGACTATCTCTAATTACTCAATAGATGAGAACAAGATATAACACAAGAATAAATAATACATAGCTGAATCCAGATATCCAATACAGGTGTCCAAGATGTACACGGCAAAATTACTAAAGATATTCAACCCAGATGTCCAATATATCACAAGTCGTTAAATTAATTTAACAAAAAACAGGATTATAAGTTTCAAGTCATATAACATGGATTAGTCACTAAACACATGATTTGCAAGATTGACTAAACTTATCATCTATAACAAGATCCAAGAATATATATATATTAATTCACAACCATATACTAGTTACAAAATCAAATTTTCCAAAATCCAAGATATCTATACTCAAGAAGATCGTAATGATCGTACTCAGGCCCCGTAGCAAACAAATAAACAATTTGGTATCACTCAAATCGATCCAATACTGAGGATTATACTCAGGATGGAAATCACGAAATCACAAGGCGATCTCAAGGATAATCCAGGATGATCAAGATGATCGTAGCAATAATAACTTGAAAATTCCAGGATTTATCTTGTATTATTTCACTTGAAAAAAATGCAGATTATTTATTTATTATTATATTTCTGTGTTCGAAAACAATTCCAAGAGTTAACTTCTTAAGGATCTAGCAGCCACCTACCGCACACCCAAAGAGAGTAAACTCTAAAGTGCCAAATACTATCACCATCGGTAATCACTAGAATTTAACAAATACGTCCCATACCGTATGGTGAAATCCAAGTATTTACTAAAAGCAAGTAAATATCACGTATTGCGGATACCACTGGAAAACCCGAACTACATTTTATTAAGGATCTAGCAACCACTTGTCACACACCAGAAGAGAATACAACTATAAAGTGTTAAGTGTTTTCTTAAATATGATCACAGGAATTTAACCAAGGCATACCATGTACCCGGTAGGATTCGAGTATTCTTTAATGGGTTAGTAAATTCCACTCAAACGTTCTATTCAATGAGTTATACAATATTCAATGAAGTGTTACTCGAAAGCATTTAAAACAATTAATAACATTAAGTTGAATAATAGTACTTCCCAAAGAATAGAATTAAGGTTTTCAAAACAAGTTTTTTCACTTTGATTTTTATTATTAAAAAAACTTGTTATGGTTTTCCACAAATCCACTTATTATTTAGCTTTAAATAAATGTTCACTTGTTTGGTAAAAAAATTCATAAACTCGAATTGTTCCAAATTTACATTTATGTACATGGAGTTGTCTCAATTTCCATATAAAACACTTACTTAATAACCCACATTTAAAAACCACTTTTATTATTCTTTCAAATCCATTTTGATATATATACATACATACATACATACATACATATTATTTAGAAATAATTTAGACTCACTTTTTAAACCATATTTCTAAAGCCATTTGTATACATTATCACTTATTTTATAAAACCATAATCACTCATATCTTCAATTCCAGAACTCTTTATGCTAGAAATAATTAATATATATAATTACTTATTAAAATAACTTATAAAAGATAAAGTTAAACTAAATTAGAAACAAGTTTGAGATTTATAAATTTAAATAAACTCAATTTGTAAAATTGCTTAAATATGAAGCATATTCATTTATATATTTTTAACTCAAATTAGAGCTTTTAGATCTGCAGTTTCGACCCCTTAAATCCCATAATTTTTCAAATCTCAAAAAATGAAAGTTGTTAATAAATGTCTACGCATTTAAGCAAAAAATTAATCATTCAATTCGGACTTACGGCAAAAGTCATGACCGAAACAATTTCTCAGATTTAAGGTTGTTAACTCTGTCTTTCACTGACAGGCCAGCAACAAAGAAACAAGTTTTTGAACACTTAAACTTTATAATGATGCAAAACGTAAAACATAAAAGTTGTTCCTTATAAAAATAACTTTCAACTGCCAAAAACCTCGCTTAGTTATGACTTAACAGTCAAAAGTTAAGGTGATTTTAATTTCAGGTTTCAACTTAGTAAATACACAGGAATAGAACAACACTATCAGAATCAAACTCGATTTCGAAGCCATTAATCTATTGAATTTCATAAAGTGATCAAAAAGAAGTTGTAGCTAACTGAAAGACCTTTCTACAACACCAAAAATGGGTCATTTTGGTTAATTTGACACTAAAATCTCGCAGTTTTACATCAGCGATTTTCACACTTTTTTCTCAGAAAACAAACTAATAATCACTAAACTCAAGCAAACAATTCATAATCAAATTAGAAGCAATTCAATCAACAAACTATCCAATTCAACTCATATATCAAAACTAACAATTATTATCATGGATTTGAAATGGTAAAGTGAGTGATTAACTCACCTACTATTTTCCTATAGCTTGCTAAATCCTCTTTTAAGCCTTGCTAACATCCTAGCTCCTTCAAAATCATCTAAAAACTCAAGAACAAAATTCGAACAGCAAGCAATTTGATCAAAAAGGGGATCAAAATCATTCTTTTAGGTTTTTAAAGGATAGAGATAGGGTTTAAAACACTTACTCTTCATTATTGGACAAAACCCCTTTGATTTGAGCTTTAATTTTGTTGATTATTAGTCTTGGGTTTAACAATGAGGAGGAAAATGTTTTCTGTTTTTATTTTTTGCATCAAATGAAATGAACGTGAATTATAAGAGAAAGAGGATTTTCTCTTATGGTAAACTTATTATTTTGTTTGAGTTTGGGCTTGCAATTGAACCCAATAAGAAAAATAAATGTTACTAATTTTTATATTTTGTTTACACGTTATAACTCCCTATTTTACACTAAACAATCTTTTACAAAATCACAAAATTAATTTCTCTATTTACCAAAACCAATTATAAATTTAAAAATTACATATCAACAACAAATCTCATTATTAACACTTTACTCGAAACACAAAATATAAATAATTTTTCAATCATGTTTCAAACTTAAATTGAAATCCTTTTTAAGAAATGAAACTCATTTCTTAAACAAATCAAATCAATTATTCTCAAAACTAAATTTAATTTCACAATTAAATTTCACAAATCATTATTTAACATTATTTTCCCTAATTAAATTTAATTAATTAAGTAGCTAACAATAGGGTTGTTACATGTTTGGTCGGTTAATTGGGTAAGGATTCATAAAATGTTTATACTATCATACACATTGATAAAAATAATGTAGCTAATGGAAATTCTATTAAACAACATAAAATTTAATGTAAATAGCAATGTTTGTCTGTGTCCGTTCAAGTCCGTGATCGAAAAACGTATGTACATGTCCGTCTGATTTCATTTAGGACATGAGCTACGACAACAAAAATTGTACGAATATAAATCTCGTCTAGTCCGTGTCCGATCCGATTTTATTCAGGACAAAAACTAAATAAGCCTCCATCCGATCCAGACCGATTTACATCCTTACTCAAGTCTTAGTTGATGAAAATGTTTAAACATTTGAAAGTACCTATTTCTAAAATTTTGAAAATATCACTTACAAAACCAAGTGAAATCCTTTAATTTTCTAAGCCAAAAGGACAAAACCTTACCTTTCAAAACCAGACATTAAACCTTTTAAAACTATTGAAATCACTCCTTTCAAAAGCAATAAAACTGTAGACATCCTACTTTTAAAAACTTAAAACGTTGCCTTAGAAAACCTTTGGAAAACCTTCCATTTAAACATTTCGAAACCATTCAAAGCAAACCTTTCGAAACCATTGAACTAAAACCTTTCGAAATCATTGAACTCAAACCTTTTGAAACTATTGAACTCAAACCTTTCGAAAACATTCAACCTTTTAAAACATAAACCTTTTGAAAACTTACTGCGTTCAATTTAAAACATGTGGAAAATCTTCTTTTAAAAACCTTTCAACTTCATTGGAAGCTACATTTCGACTTTGTCGAATGCTTTAAAACACCTCGTTTAAAACAATAGTCCCCTGCCTTTAAAACAACTCCTTCAAGCTTTGGGTTATATTTCAACTAGAAAAGTTAGGTAAAACATCTAAGTCGAAAGCTTTGATACCTTTCGAAAGCATTGAGAAGAGGCTGGTTTTAGAAATAGATAAACCTTCAAACTTGTTGGAAGGTTCAAATCAAAACAATGATAAGCAGTAACCTTTATTTTAGATAATTGACCTGGTCGAAAGCAACCAAGTCGAAAGCTCCTTGTCAAAAGCAAGCAGGTGTAAGCTTTTGGTTTACAAAACAAACATATCCCAACTTCTTTGGCAACCAACATTTCGACTAAGTACCCTTTGACCTTATTCAATTCATTACATACCATGTAACTTGATACCATATGCATTGAACTTTGACCTTGTCGAAGGCTATAACCTTTTGAATTTTTTGGAAGGTCTAGGTCGGAAGGTTTGATGCCTAAAATGGCTAAAACATGCTAAAAGCTTGATTTTCTTGTTTTAAATTAAAAAAGATAGCTTTTCAACCAACCTATCTTTGTTTGTCAAATTCTCATTGATTAATATGTTTTAGAGAAGTGTTGTCACTAATTTCAAAATTAAATAATAATTTTGTTTTATAAAATACCCCTTCTCCTTAATTAAGTACATAAAATAAGTAAGTCTCATACCTTAAATAATTTTATATATTCATCAAAAAACATAAGAAAAATTTGGAAAAATTCTATAAAATCTATTTTAATATGTTTTCCAACATCTAAAAATTTCAAAGCCAAATAATTATTTATTCAGCCGTAAAAATTTTATAACCCAGTAAATCATTTTCTTCACTAGAAATTAATATAAAATCCACATAAATTCAAAAAATTATAAAAATTGGAACCTATCTCTAAAATATCATTTCTGACTTATGTTTAAATTTTCAAGGCATTTGGATGTCATTTTATAGGGTTTCCATATCAAACATTTCATAAATACTAATATGAACATGCATAATTCACCAACAAACAAATATATAACTTTAATCATCAAAAACATGGCATATACTAGCAAAAACATTTCGGATCTAATCATAAAACCGAAAACTATAAGAAAATGGGATGAATTAATTATTCACCTTAGCTTTGAGATTAAAAGATGTGAGATTTGATGTTGGTTAACTTCTTCTTCTTAAATCTTAGCTTTATCTTCCTTGAGAATAAAAATGGTGGCCGACTTAAGATGTTTTTTTAGTTTGCTAAAATGAAATGAACGTGCGTTTCATTTCCTAAGGTTTTAGGGTGTAAGCCTCTCCTATTTTCCATATTGCTCTTACTCATTTCCGAACACATTAGTTCAGGTTATCATATTTTAATTTGCATATTAACATGGCACAAATACCCTTAATTTAATCAAATCTCAACCTATTAATCTTTACATTATTTTTTAATTTTAGTAGTTAAATATCCCAGATAATGTTATAAAAATATGGGGTGTTACAACTGTCCTCGATTATCGTGAAGTCTATTGGGTTAAATCTGCATGTACATTGCCTTGGCAAAAGGTGGGTTAACACCCTCAGAAACAGGATGAAGTACTTCCCTTTGCGGGTAGGAGTGCATCGAGGCAGCTCTGGGTGCCCTAGCCATGGTTTGAGCTTGATCGCTTAGGCACTCAGGACGTGGCTCATGGATTTTACCATTTTGATGACCGTTCAGCTCTTCCTCAACTATGTTGTTATCTCCTAGCTCCGGGGCCACGTGGATGGCGGTTTTGAATTCCAACCTCATGCTTTTGGGGGTCGCTAATACGCAAGTGGTTCAGATGATAGTTAGCATTGTGAAGTTGTTGACTGCCTGAGTTGATGGTTGTCCTAGGCCCGTGATGGAGTGAGTTTCTAGTGTGGTCCTTAGGTCGTTTACTACTTGGCTCATTGTTTCCATCCTAGTAATGTGATCGGATATAGTCTGCCAAAATTCACTGTTCACTCTGGGGAAAGGGTAGGGAATACCAGCGGATATGTTATCGTTGGTGAATCGATCGTGCGATTTGTCATTCACATTGACACCATTCGACACCATGTTGAGTGTGGAGTCAAGGCAAGGTTGAAGGGAGCTAGAGATTTTTAAAGGTTAGGCTCTCCTTCTAGTGCCAAAATGTTGACTAAAAATTATGTTTACAAGAAAGAATGACCAATAAACATAGAAAATTGTGAGAGGGTGGGGTTTTAATGACGCTGGCAGTATGTGATCGTGAATTAATGACGGAATGCTAGCAATAAAGAGACACGGATTTTAGAGTGGTTCGACCAAAATGAATGCCTACGTCCATTATATATATTATTCTCACTATGTGTATTATTACAATGGATACATAGAGATGATGGAGAATGCTTGAAGATGATAAGAGTATAGTGGGAAGTGTTATCCTTCAATATTGAGATTGCCTAAGGATATTCACGGTCCGTACGACAAATCGGACCATGGGATGATTTGGACCGTGGGATGGTTGCCAGTTGGAGGGTTAGTAGCGATACATGCATATATGGTGATAGACTGCCTTTTCATACTCTAGTTGCTTCTTTTGCAGGATGTAAGGCAATGTAACTAAGAGTTTTTTTCCACTTTCCACATCAGATGGGAGAATTTGGTGGCAAGGCTGCTGTATTAACACTTTTCTAGGGTGGCAAGACTTTAGTAGGTATGCTTTTCTCTACCGGTCTAATGTTCTCTCTCTCCTTAGAGCCACATCATCTAGGTTTTCTATCCTTATGTAGAGGAAGTTGGGTGCATAAATTTCAGGCCCTAGGATCGATTGGTTCCTAAGGAAGCCCAAATTAGCTTGACTGATGTGTTTATCTCGCTATGGACGGCCGCCATGCCCTATTAAACTTTTGCTAAAATTTTGAGCAACAGGTGTCGACATGTGTTGAATAACATAATTCTAGATGTTGATCGGGGCAATTGGAAGTATTAATCTAACATTATGTGTTCCATACATGATGAATGGATTATTCGGACCTACTCATATTGGAAAATGAGCCTCGTTGCATTTTGAAATTGTGTGTTAGATTTTACATGTTGTCATCGGATAATCGATAATGGAACTGCTGTTCAAAGCAACGCGAAGCGTTCTTTTAGAGGAACATAAGAGAGTGCAATGATGGGAAGTGCTGTGCATGGAATTATTCAATAACTGAAGTGCGTTCAATGTGATCATTCTTTGGAAGAAAATCGTCTCATCGAAATTTGGAATGGAAAATTGTGATTGACAATGCATTGGTAAAGTCGTTTGTGCATTTTAGATGAATGTAAGCTCAAGGCCATTGTCGTAGGAAGGAGTATGAAGCTGTGTTGGGATAGAGCTAAAGAAAAGCCATTGAGGACATGAAGCTGGCATTATGAAAGCATGAATTCATTGTGGCTTAGGCAAATGCAGTGCCAACTTCCAGTCACACTGAGGAATGTCTTAGGAAAATTCATGTGTTTGCAGCAACTAAAGCTAGGTCGTGGCACGATCACAAGTTGAAATATCTCATCTATTCATCAACCATAGGGGGACGATGGTCAATGGTAACCCTATAATTGCCGTGGAAAGGCTGCTGCGTCGCCACCAATAAAATACCCCACCTTTAAAATTTAAATCAGAATTTGGAATCAAGGATAGTTTGGTATCAAGTTCTCTCAAGATAGAAACGACGGTTTGAAGGGAGATTTGGTGGTGGTGACCGCAAGAAAATGGTGGTGGGGGCTTTGGTTGGTTGATGGTGAGTTGTGGTAGCATAGGGAATGAAGTCGTGAGTTTTCGGGTTGAGCCAAAGTAGAAAGGAAGGAAGTAAAACAATGAAAGCGTGGATCTGAAAAATGCTAGGTGTTGAATACTTAAAGAAAATGCTTGATTAAGTAAACTACATTGATACCAATCTGATCAAGTTGGTACCGATATGAATTTTTGGCTCAAAATGGAGAAAAGGGAGAAAAATAAAAGAGAAGAATTTATCACCTGGCTAAGGCTTGGAATGATCTTTAGGGTATTAATCTTGATCTTAGCACGGAAAGTAATACGACCGCTATTTAAAAGCTATGAAATGAATGCCCACATGATAGAGAAGACACATCAAAGCAACTATTATGTAACGTTCCACCCTGAGACCCACACTAACAAAGGGATTACCGAGTAATATTGTCTATTAGTGCAGAGAATATGGTTGGTTAGGAGCGACCTTCTATAAAATTACTTTGGACGGGTATCGCATACGTCAAATAATGTGACTATATATTTCTTTTCTTTTCTGATAAGTGGTAGTTAGATATATCCAGTTCAGGCGCAAAACAAGGTTTAATCTAATTCAGAACAATACAAAATATAATATACAACACAGAATTAAAAATTGCAATGGAAATAATATACATCAATATGTCTCAGAAGTATAAGTTTGTAAAAGGAAATACTAGACTCATATTTTTATACATATACATCTATAACACTGCCAGGTCTCAAATATAAAGATAACTGCAAAACTCTACAACATGAACAAGCATAGAACAAATATATACCCTAGATTCAAATGGTACATGAAAATAGTAACAGCATCAAATAAAACTCCTTAAGCTAGCTTACATCCAAAGCCATTGAGTCTTTATAACTGTCAAGTCTTGGTCTGACCTGAGCATTAAAATTACACTCGGGTCAGACTATCTCTAATTATCATAAAAGATGAGATGCTAATAATAATAAACTTGCATAAATGTCAAGGATAATATCCCTAAATGTACTTCAATAACATAGTCATACTTCATATAATGATTCACGATTGATACTTAAGTCTACGGTCATTAACAACATTCATCAAACTCAAAGTAACCACAACAATAAGAGCGTAGATATTCACATCTAGGTATGCAAGCAATAGACATGTACTTCGTAAGTCAATAAAAGAGGTTGCACTTCGCAAATTATAACTCATTTGAAAACGAGTATCATAAGACAGGCCTAAAAACCCATTTAATCCACCTAAACGGATCACCCAAGAACGAGTATGTAAACACATCAATAAGTTCTATCCACTTTCGATTAGTAGTGTAAGACTGTTGACTAATATCCCACAACCACTTAATGATGCTCAATACTAAAAGCTAATAAATTCCACCCATGCAAGCAAATATTCATTTGAACAAGTCCTAGAATTAACGAATGAAATAACCGTAAGTATTTCACACCTCTTTTTTTTACTAGACTATTTAATTCAATTTCTCATTCAGTGAGATAGTGTATTTCGTAATAAAAATAATTTTGCTTTGAAATCTAAATTAAAATTATTGACCCAAAAAGATTTATAATACTATATAGTAGAAACTACGATTTAATTCATATCTATACTTTTTGGAAAACTTACTTCGAAATCTCTTGAAATTTAATGTACTTATAAATATATATTCTCCAAAGTAATTCTTATCCAAATTACACCAAATATATATAAATAGAAATTAATTCATTTCCATAAAGAATTTCTTTTATAAATAACTTCACAAACTGGTACAATTAAATCATGTGTTTGACAACCATCATAGAGCAGGGCATCCATGCCAATAAGTTTAACAAAACTAAATTAAAGCACCCAGAAATGCACAAAAAGTTCATCACAAATCAACTTCAAATCCCGGCTAAAATTATCGCAAAATCAAGTCCAACAAATAATAAAATTTATAAGTCAAATGGACAAATGAACGATAAAATGGGCTCGACCAAAGGGTCAAACGGCATCACCAAGGGCTCAGCCCAGGTCATGACCCGTGCACAGGTCATATGGACCGGTGGACCGGTTGGAACGCTTGGGCTGAACCCTAGGCGATGCCACAAACCCTACAATGATCCTTTCGTGCTTATATCTCTGGCGTTTTTCTCGCAACCTCTGGAGTGTTGATATGGCTATCATGCAAGCCGATAAACCACTACAACTTGATGATTTAATGATTATATAATAATAATTCTTAGCAAACAGCAATTATAGTTTCATATGATAACAGATAGCATAAAAAATTGAGAATGATTCAATCATATACTCATAAATTCAACACAAAAGCAACTTGAATTAAAATTAGAGACAGTTGTGAGTGTAAACTCACATTTTCTCTTTAATTAGTTAGTCAAACAACAAATTCTACCTTGCTTCTCAAGATTTCGGTAAACCCTAGAATGTCTCAAGCCAAAAGAAAGAACAACAAACATCAAACATCAAACACTATAATTTACAAAAATCAATTAGACTAAAATGTGAATAAGTGTTAAGAGAACTTACTTTTATTTTCTCTAAATTTTATAAAATTTATTTTTATTTTTCCTTGTTGATTTGTTTTCTTGGTTTTATGAGAGGTGGAAGTTCCATTTTCTTTTTACCGTTAAACTTAAAAATGAACATACTATTCATTTACTAAGTACAACAAAGAGAGGAATCTTCCTTTATTCTCAAATGCGCTGAAACCTATTTAAGCCCAAACCCATTTTAACTAATAAAAAACAATAAAACATTTTACACTTTCTACCATTTTAAAACTCTAATATTTTATTGATTTCATTATATAAAAATTTAAGTTAATATGCTAAAATCGATTTCATCACCTAATCTTCATGATTAATTAATGAAACATAGTTTTTAATAACTTTTAGACCCTTATTTTTACTATTGGAAACAAGGTATTATGCATTTCCTAAAATAAGACAACATAAGAAATAAATCATTTTTAACATAAAAAGTTCTCTTTTCTTCTTAAATAAAATTACACATTATTTAGAAAACGCAAACACATTGTTCAACAAGTTTTAAAACAAGAATTTTGTATCAAAAAATTTCATATATTGCTTTTTCAATAATATATACATTTTATAATTCTCATTTCAAATTCTAATTTCAATTACTATTCAAATAAAAACACTTAAATTCTAATTTTTCCAATTTAAAGCTTTATTTATTCTATTTAAACAATACTGAAAAATCAGGGTTTACATATTGGATGACCAATGGACTTGTATAGATGATTGTATATGGTTGTCTTATACCAAAGCACATTTTGTTTCTAACAATAACATACCTATAACACCCCACAAAATTAATTAAGAAAAATTAATTAATTAATTAATTATGATGCTAAAAATGGAAACTGTGCAAATATTAGAATATGGCCGTGAGACTGCACCATTGTGACCATGTCAATTTTATAAGCAATCTTTATATATGGAGCTTTATAATTGGAGATCAAACGGAGAAGTTTTCGACTTTTGAAAATTTCAAATCAAAAATAATTCAAAATGAATAATTGTAGTAAATATAATTAAAATTAACGTCAAAATAAACAATAAATATAAGACTTAACGAATAAGGAGTTCCCTTGTAAGGCCTTTAATGCGTAAATATGGGTGAGATTTATATATACTATGTATGTATATACTATACATATATGTAGGCATAGTTCCATGTTAAATATTGGGTAGTGGAAATATGGCTAAGCTATATGGATGTGAGGTTGGTTAATAGCATATAGAAGTCTACCCAGCTAATCTAGTTATCATTATTGCGACTTTTGTAATCGATGTGGGAAATCTCCTACAGTAAGTACATATATTAGATGCGAGGTTAATTCAAATTTTATACGGTAATTCTGCCTAGGTAATCTGGCTACTAGCACTACAAATAGTCGGATTAATGTGAGACGTCACAGCTGGGTTAGTGGTCATAAGGTTGAGATTAACTTTGACGTGCGTAAGTGAAAATCCCTTAAGGGAGGTCCGCTTCGGGGTTGAGGTATTAAATTACCATTGGGGTCTGCCTTTTTCCTATCCAAGAAGTATTAAGTGGCCCGTAAAAGGATTGGTATGATGGTAGTTAGGGAGTAAAAAGAAAGGTTCGCCTATGGTTAGGTATTAAATAATAAGAGGGTCTGTCAATTTCCCAATTTAAGGATATTAAGTAGCCTAAGTACTTCCTTTCTCATCGTTACCATATGATTGGACGACATATGGGTTGTTGAACCTAATATACTCCATAATTGCATTGCACTTGCTTTTATAGTCAAGGAGTAAGATTCAAAGGGCCAATAGCCTATAATTGGAGATATACATGGAGAAATATAAAAAATACGTAGGACATAATACTTATTTGAATGATTACCGCCAACAAACTATTATTGTAAAACTTGAGGTTTTCATTCATCGGATATTGTTGTTTCGACTCCCTCCTCACTACACCATACAGGCTTGGGACAACGATGAGTGTGGAGAAGATGGTGGAGACTTGGCGGGCAGTTATCTATTTTAGTTATCTATTCATTTATTATGTTATACTCAAACTATGTATCATACATGTTTTATGAACTATTTGACATTGTACTCCTATGGTATGGTTTTATGAGATATATACTTTATTTTATTATTGCATTTTATTTCTTCTACCGTGAGACTCTGATAGCATAGATAGGTAGAACTACATATTAATTATACCAACCAACAGCCAGATCTGAAATAGGCCTATGGTTCGATGGGCTTTTATTGGATCAAAATTTAGGCCAGCTTCGGAGAGGGTTGTTACGTTTGGTGTCAGAGCTTACATAACTCGATCGGCGAAATAGGAATATGTGAGAATACTTATTTATTATTTTTAAAATATTTTTCAAAACCCTACTATATATATATATAAGTATACATATATTGGCATACGCAAACACTCTAGACAAATATTATTTTAGCATGTAATATTATTATAGGGAGTTATGACTAATTCAAAAAAATTCATACCTATAGATAGTCAATAATGGCAGAAAACAACGGCTTTAAGACCGAGAACTACGCTAATCAAAAGATGTGCCAGCATAGTTTTGGCAATAGTTAAGAGTCATGGGGCGAGTCCCCAATCCTCAACAAGTTGCACCAACGACAACGATCGCTATGCCAGCATTCCATCCAATAGACTTCCCTAGGTTATTCAAGGATTTTCATAGTATGGGAGGATGAGTGTTCTTTGGTTTGGAGGACTTTATAGAAACCAAAGCTCGTATGGATGATTGTGGCCGCATATTCAAGGAATTAGAGTTGGAAGACCGGGTCAGAAGGAAGTTATTTGTATGGAACTTGAAACTGGAAGTGCTGAATTGGTGGACCAAAGTGACCGTAGAGAACGCTGAGGAAGGAATAATTTGGGCTAAATTTATGACTTGCTTCGAGTCGTGATTTATATCCAATGCAGAAGTGAATCTATAATTGGAGATGTTTATTCACCTAAAACAAAGGGACTCCGCGGTAAAGGAGTATATTAATAAGTTCACCGAGTTGGCTAAATTTGGGATGATTCGGATAAAAACCAAAGCAAAGAAGATGAAGAAATCTGTGAAGGGCCTAAATTCTCCCTTGAGGGAACTTCTGTTAACCCTAGTTTCCGCATGAGCCACTTATAAGACGTCAGTCGAACTGACCCTGCTTTAGACAGTTGGTAAAGAAGAAAATGAGGAAGTAGGGAAGTTCGATGACTAAGCTAGATCGAAGAAAGGGAAGTTCTTAAAGTATAAGAAGTCTAAAGGAAATTTCAAGAAGGGAAGTCTAACATGCCAAGATGCCACACGAAGGGACACATCGCTAAAGATTGTAGGGTGAGCTTGATAATGGATATGGTCAGAGGGAAATGTAATCATTTCCACAAAGAAAGGCATTATAAGAACCTCTGTCTGTAGCTAATCAAGGAGGGACATGTTGTGTAGTCTTATGCCATTGAAGTCGTACCTACCTCGAGAAAACCTCCTCCTAAGAACAAGGGATAAGCTGCTTTGAAAGGTATAACTATTATTCTCAAGAATATTATTCGTACCCTATTTGATTCAGAAGCATCAAATTCATTTATAGCCAGAAATATAGTTAAAGCCTTAGAAATAGAAACTCAACTTGTCATTAACCCTATAGTTATGTCAAATCCAATTGGGGGTCTATACATCTTTCTATAATTTGCAAAGACCTAATGGTGGATATATGTAATGTAGACTTTATGTGTAATGCGTATGTTCTGGATTTTGTGGGGTATGGACTTATCTTGGGAATGAATTATTATCTTTCTACAGGATTGTCCTGGATTATGATAGGTGGATTGTATGGTTGAAGAATTATGGGGGTGAGATATAGATGTTCAACGTATGCCCTAATGCTCTACTGTGTTGAGCTATCTATATTCCATTAGCCTACCACAAGATGAGCTCTCATTTGTACCCTAGTTTGGGATTTTCTAAATACTTTTAAAGAAGTTTCCATTCTCCTACCTCGAAGAGAAATAGAGTTTAGATTGATTTGGAGAAAGATGCTAGACTAATCACACTACCGTTAAGGCATATGGCCCCTAAAGAAAGGCTGAAATTAGATAAGCGGATTTGGAAGCTATTACATAAGAAGTTTATTTGCCGTAGTACTTCAAAATAGGGAACACTGGTTGTCTGTGCAACTAAGGTGGATGAAACCTTAAGACTATGCATCAATTACCAAGAAATCAACAAGCTGAGCAAGAAGAATAGTTATCCCTTACCTATAATAGATGATTTTTTGACCAGCTTATTAGATCCAAAAATATTTTCTTAGTTAGACTTGGCCATTTGATTCCACCAATTAAGAATAGCAAAGATAGCAAGGAGAAGACTAATTTTCGCACCTAAGACAGATTGTATGAATGGGAGATAATGAATTTTGGATGATAAATGCCCTTGCATACTTTGTGGATTCGACGAGCAAAGTCTTTAGGGGTAGCTGAATAAGTTTATGGTAGTATTTGTGGGTGATATTC
Organism: Allium cepa; assembly: GCA_030765085.1. Taxonomy (NCBI): domain Eukaryota; kingdom Viridiplantae; phylum Streptophyta; class Magnoliopsida; order Asparagales; family Amaryllidaceae; genus Allium; species Allium cepa. The sequence goes on along the minus strand of CM060941.1, from coordinate 827,721,122 downwards.
TAGTATCCTCAAAAAGTGAAGAGAAGCATGAAAACCACTTAAGGGAGGTACTAGAGACCTTCAAAATAGACCAGTTAAAAGCCAAATTCTCAAAGTTTCATTTCTGAAGAAAGGAGATAAGGTTTCTAGGTCACATTGATTTCGAGAAGGAGTCATTCGCTAACCTTAAGAAGCCAAAAGCTATTCAGATTTGGAAGATTCCAAAGTACGTTATGGAAGTTAGTTGTTTTCTTGGTTTGTCGGGTCACTTAGGAAGTTCATCAAGGACTTCCTAAAGATAGAAGTACCATTGATTCGCCTAACCAAGAAAAACTTAGACTTCACATGGGATGAGAAATGCATGAGAGCCTTGCTATTAAACAGTGCACCTATACTAACGATCCTAGATGGATCGAAGCCTTTCACTATTTAAACTGATACATGCAGTACAGAGTTAGGAGCCATTCTTATGCAAGAAAGCAAAGTGATAGCCTATGCAAGCAGGAAGCCGAAAGACCAGCAGAAGAAGTATCCCACTCATGATATAAAATCAGCGACTACCGCATTCGCCTTGAAGATATGTAGGCATTATCTTTCGGGAGAAAGGTTTGAATTATTAATAGGTCATAAGTCTCTTAAACACCTATTTTTCTAAAAAGACTAGAACCTTAAGCAGTAGATGGATGAAGTTCATAGCATCATATGACTTTGAGATTTTGTATACCTCTGGAAAAGGGAATGTTGTTGTGGGTGCCCTTAGCTGGAGGCATGCTACTCTAGCGGCTATAAATTAGTGGAGTAAGTTGGAGTTTCTCTCAAATTTCAATTTCCAATCACCATTAGAATTTACTCCAAGGCATCTAGCACTAATGGTAGTATGCCAGCATTGATGGACCACATCGATTAAGAGTAAAAGAAGGATAGACAATAGTTTATATTTTAGATAAAATGGGTATGTGAAAGTATTTCCCCCATCAAGACAGGTATTCGATCAATGAAATGGGTTGCTAAGGAGAGATGGATGCCTATGCATTCTAGTGGTAGAGGATGTTCTGGAGAAAGTATTGGTTGAGTTCCACTAATTTAGGATGACTATTCATCCTGGTGGAGAAAAGATGTATAGATACATAAAGTGGGCTTTCTATTCGTAGTGAATGAAGAGGCAGCAGTGGAATATTTAGCTAGTTGTTTGACATGTTAGCAAATCAGGGCTAAACAAGGGAAACTCGAAGGTTTATTATTACCACTGGAGGTTCAACCTTGGAAGTGAAAACACATATCGATGGATTTTATAGATGGGTTGTCTAAAAGTCAATGAGGTAATGAAGCTATTTGGGTGAAAGTTGATAGGCTCACTAAAAGTGCCCACTTTATTCCAGTAAGAAGTAGTAGGATCACAACATCTTTACACTGATTTACATCAAGGAAATAGTCCAATTACATGGAATTTCGATTAATATTATCAACGATAGGGACCCCTTATTTACTAATGAATTTTGGAGGATTTTAGAGTTTGCTTTAGGGACAACGTTGAATCTTAGCACTGCTTACCACCCTCAGACCGTTGGACAGATGGAAAGTGCGAACAGAATCTTGGAGTATTAACGTGGGCTTGCTCATGGATTTTGGAAGATAAATGGAGCAGCATTTACCTGTAGTAGAATTCACCAATAATAATAGTTACCAGGCAATGATGGTTATGGTACCCTTTAAAGCATTATACAGGAGACCATGCAAGTCAATGAATGGTTGGTGAGATAATATTGAAAAATTCTACTTGGAAAGATTTGATACGTGAGACCATGAATAAGGTTGAGGTAATCAGATAGCGAATGAAGATCACTTTGGATAGATGGGAATCCTATACTGATGGAAGAAGGAAGGAATCGGTATTTTTAGTTGGGGACATGGTGTTTATTAATGTTTACCCTCTTAGAAAGGTTATCGACATTTGAAAATTTTGAATTGAAAATAATTCAAAACGAAATAAGGTAATACATATTATTTAAATTAATGTAAAAATAAATGACAAATATAAGACCTAATGTCTAAGTAACCATTAACAATTTATTAAAACTAGGCAACAAATAATTAACAGCTGAAAATAGCGATCAGGACCATTAACCGATCGACCGTCTCTTTAGGTTAGTCTACTGGTTAATGTTCTGGTGGTTAGGTTTCACCGCCTGAAAAGCTCGGATTTAAACTTTTAAAATATTCTCAATCCAATGGTCCTAATGCATCCAAGCAACTATAAATAAAAGGCTAGTCCCCTCATTCTTTTAATACAGATCTTAAGCCGTCAATGACATGTTGCCATTCTCTTCTCCACAATAAAGCTTCTTAAACTCCAATTTCAAAAACTAATATATACATGCAGGAATTGGAGGAAGATCTAAATAAATTTATCGAAGAGAAATGTAATTATATATACACTCTATGTGTATATCTTCTTCTTTAATCTATAATTTCGAAATCTAATATGTGTAAATAAATTTATTACACAATCAAAAGGAGACAATTTAAAGAAAGGGAAATGCTATAGCACAAAGCAAAACCAAGTTGGTTCATTTAGAATTATCTATGAATGGAAATCTTAATTTTTACCTAATAGTGTATTTTGTAGTTCGATGTTTGGATTTGTACCGTGCCTTGTGATATTTTGTTTGCCAAAATCTATCAACCTAAAACCTCAAAATCTCCCATAATATGTAATCTTAAATTGTTCGAATCCTGCCTGTTTCATTTTAATATAATACGATTATATTCATTAATATTTACAATAAAAATATCTTGTATTCTGTTTGATTCTACTTTTCAATTTGTGGTTGAAATGATAAAAAATTCCAAAACAAGCAAATAGAAAGAGGTATGTAGGTTAGAGAAAAAGGAATTTTTTCTCTTATCTGTAGTTTGCACTGTCTATTTCTACAACAAAAATAATATGATTACTCTGTCATTCCGGTGCCATTCGTTCAAAAGTTAAATCGAATATAAAGATTTGTATTGTAAATCTACTTCTATGGAAAAAGGGACTATAATTCTACTACATTAACGTAAAACTGATTTTATGTTTTGGATTCTATTTTTTAAATATGTATATAAGTCCATTTTTCTATGGCTAATTTATTTATGGTATTGCCCTTATGTGATTGTTGTATTAAACTGGGGCTTGTTTAGTGATTGTGAACATTAAATAGTATAATACTCGAATAAGAAATGAACAAATTACCTAAGTATGCATAAAAAACCAATTAGGTATAATTTAATATTAGGTATAAATATAACAATAACTTATTCCTTCAAACTATGAAATTGTCAATTATAATGGTAAATATTAATGTATACATTAAGTACAATTAATAATCGATCTAATAAAATGAGTTAAGGACAATTATGGAATTTAATCCACAAATAAAGGCGGAATACGGAGTTCCCTTATAAGGCCTTTAATGCATAAATATGGGTGAGATGTATATATAATCTATGTGTATATATATTATACATATATGTAGGCATAGTTCTATGTTAAATGTTAAGGAGTAGAAATATGGAAAAGTTATAGGGACGTGAGGTTAGTTACAAGCACACAAAAGTCTACCCAGATAATAGCCAGTAGTATGACTTTTATAACAGATATGGGACATCGCCTATAATAAATACTTATGGGGATGCAAGATAATCCCAATTTTGTATGGTAAGACTTTCCAACTAATCTGGCTACAAATAATCGGACTACTGCAAGGCATCATAGTTGGGTTATTGGTTATAACTTCGTGATTATCTTTGGCGTGCATTAGTGAAAATCCCCTGAGGAAGGTCCACTTCGGGTTGAGGTATTAAATGACCACTGGGGTCTGCCTCTTCCCTATTCAAGAAGTATTAAGTGAACTATAAGAGAATTGGTATGATGATAGTTAGGAAGTACCAAGAAGGGCTCACCTTGTGTTAGGTATTAAATAAGAGAAGGGTTTGCCTATTTCCTAACTTAAACGACTAAGTAGCGCAAGTACTTCCTCCCACATAGTTAGAATACGATTAGATGGCAGATGGGTGGTTGAACCCAATATACTCCATAGTTGCATTGCATCTTCTTTTATAATCATGGAGTAGGATTCGTAGGGCCGCTAGCCCATAGTTGGTGATATTCTTAATATACTAAATAAGTAAGACATAAAACTTATCTGAATGATTACTGCCCATATACTATTATTGCAAAACTTGAGGTTTTCATTCACCAAACATTATTGTTCGAAATCTCTCCTCATTACAACATATAGGTTAGGGATAGCGATAAGTGTGGAGAAGATGGTGGAGACTTGACGGGCAGTTATCTATTACAGTTATCTATTTATGTTATCATGATGTACCAAGACTATGTATCATGTATTTTTTATGAACTATTTGATATTTTACTCATGTGATTTGGTTATAGGTACTTTATTTTATTATTATATTTTGTTTCTTTTGCTGTGAGACTCTGAAACATAGATAGATAGCTTTGCATATCGGTTTATCAATTATATCAACCAACGGCCAACTCTGAAATGGACCTAAGGTTAGATGGGCTTTTATTGGATGGAAAATTAGGCCCGTTTTAAAGAGGGTTGTTATAGTACTTTGAGGAAAATGTTATCTTGTTTTAAGACAAAGCAACTTTCGAGCAAATCTGCATGTTAGGATAAAGATGGAGTGGTTCAAGGGCTCGAAGGAAAGCTTGGCATGGAATTGGAAAGAGCTTCAAGGAGTTAGAGTGTGAAATATTCCTATGGGAGTGATCGGTATCAGGCTCTTTTCAGGTCACTACCAACATGATTTCACATACTTTGGAGGACTTTAGAGCAATGGTCAAGGTACAATTTCGGCGAAGTGATCACCGTAGGGCCTATTTTTGAAGGAGTAGGTGAACAACTCCAAAACGCTCTGGAAAAAAGACAAGTACTGGACGTGTCAGAATCTCTTGGTAACAACCTGATTTCCAGGGCAAAAGTGCTCGGAACTTCACAATCAAAGTTAAAAGGCAAGATATAGGAGAGATAAAGGTCCTTCAATCAACAAATAAGGTCAGTACTATCCTGATTCTGGGTGGTAATATGATTTTACACTTCAGAGGGCCTTTTCTCCTCTCCTTTCTCAAATCTGGAGTTTGAACTAGTATTTCATGATCCAACAACTTCATTGGATGATTCCGCTATATATATATGAAGCCTATAACAATTTAAAGAGGACTTTTGGCCATTTTATTCTTCATCTTCATTCCCTACCCAAGTTTATCGGTAAAGGGGCTACTTTTTACTGTTCTAGGCTACTTTGAACTATAAGTCCCTTGTACTTGTGGCAACAACATTTCATAACAAGATCAAAGTTAACATAGGCCACAGCTTAACCAAACCACTACAAAATTCGAGTATTTCCTATTGCCTATTTGCTATTTTTATTTAGATCTATTCTCTATCATGCAGATTAGAGTGTTGTTCCACTTTTTGGCCCAACATGTTCAATACAAACATTTTTCAAATTAACCCCAAAGTTGTGCCAACGCAGGGGTCAAATTACAATAAAAAGTAACATAGTGGGTATCAATCCAACATCTAATGATGTCATACTAAACTCTTTAAACAGTTGTAAAAAAACAATCTTTATTACCTAACAAGGCCTCCTGGTTCATCTTCAAACTTTGTCTTATGGTACCTAGAGCAACCTGCCAAAACCATAAACCCAACTTACTCAAATTATTACCCATCAGTTTATAGGGGATACCAATAACAAAAACATGGGTCATACATAACGCCTAGTGTGAATAATACCTTACACAAAGACTAACATACAATGAGACACGTCGCACGACACAGAACAGGCTTTCCCCTCATTATGCAAAAAACCATGTAACAAAAAATTGTTCTTTATAAGCTAAAAATCATATTTGGTTTGTTCCAGAAACCCCCTTCTTAAGTTTCACCCTTTACATACTGTGCATTTCCATCGCACACATATTCGTCTTTTATCGTTTTCTTTTGAAGTGTGTCTCACACTGTTTGGTCCTACTTATTCATGATGCTCAATACATCCCTGAATAGTCCATTTCTCTTACTTTATACTACAAAGAACTCGTCGCATGTGAGTCATCTTATTAACTTTAATTTATACCACAAAGAACCAGCCACATGTAGTTCATCTTATTTACTTTAGTTTGTACTACAAAGAATCAGGCACATGTAGTTGCTAGAGCATATAGGCTGCATGAATGTCCTATATCCTTTCCAAAGTTAAATGCCTCTCATCACTTTCCTAAGGCATGCATTCGAGTGAGCGTCCCCACTCAACATCAATAGCCCTTCTAAATTCATGTTCTGGTGCATGTTCTTCCTTTATTTAGTCATCCTAAACTCCTCGAGCTTTACCTGATAGTTATGTATTAGTTTTCAATTTCAGATCCATTTCAGTTTAGTATAACTCTTCCCCTTCTGTATTGCCGTGCAGTATGTCTAACTTATATTGTGACGTGGTACATCCCACCTCCTTTTGGCCCGATGCATTTACTCATATTATGGGGCAATACTTCCTGCCTTATTTCGGCTTAGGTACTTATTTTTATTTATTAGCACTTTAATGCCACTTTTACTCTTCATCGGATAAAGTCTGACTCGTCTATTTCCCGTCTCTACACATTTCATTATTTAACACGTTCAACCTTCTGTACAACGAAAACTAATAATAATAAAGTGAATTAGAAAGATGTATCCCAAGTTTTTAAGAACTGTTTGAATCTTAATTCAAACAGTTCTTAAAAACTCACACAAATTATCGTTATATATGTCTTACTTATTCTGCATGGAATTTCTACAATTTAATTAGATTTTATTACAATGTCCTTTGTTTATCTTTTTCAGCTTTTACATGGGATCTTGTACTCTAATCGTTTAACATTAGTTTCATTAGTATTTTTAATAGATTTTGATCTTATACTAATTACCTTCTGCTAGCATAGTTCCACCTTCGATGATGGTTGATTTTAATTATTAATTACAGGGTTTTACAGTCTAGGTGTGTCTTGCCATCAATAGAAAGTCTGAATATTTATTGCTTGCCACCTAACTCAAAGTTAATTTATAAAGGTGTACTTACCACTAGTGCAATTGTAAGTTCATTATAGTGGAACTTCTGTATGGGGTATAGGACTAGATGTAGGAATAGGAATCCAAAGAAGTATAAAATTCTTAGTGTTTTGTCTTTGCTTTTACTTTCTAGATTTACTATATTACTGCCTACGAATATGATTCTGTTTTGATAAATTTGATAATCATAATATAATTTGGTAATAAGTCTAAAAGCATAATTCACCCTCCTCTAGTATTACACTAGCCTTAAGATCCATTTCCCACAGTATGAGGGTAGCTCATCATAACCCACATTTACAATCAAAGCTCTTTAGTGTTCATATTGGAGTTTTGAAAAGATTAAATAGACAGTGACACAAATACCATGTTTAACACATTTCCAGAAGGAGAATCTACAATTAGATCACCACTCTTTAATAGTAGTAATTATGCATATTGGTCATGTAGAATGAAAATTTACAATATAATAGTTTAGACACATAGAACATCAACTGAGTAAACAGAGCCCGGAAAAATTATGCTCGATAATCTAATGAGAAAAGGACATAACCAACCAGTAATTCAAAGGAAATGAATATTTTATTATGCACCCGGGAAAAAATGAGTTGTAAATTACATATTTTATCCATAGTACTAGTTTATGCCGACTGATTTTCGTCTAAGTGTTATGTTTACTATTTATGGATTAGATTTTAAAAATCATATATGCACATATAATATGTCCAGCCTACTTTGAGGTAGAAGTATACATATGCTTGTATATATATATAAGCTTAATGTACTCCAAAAAAGGATACCCCAGCCACTTAAAACTTCCTAAATAAGGAAGAGACAGACCCAACGGTCATTTTATACCTCGACCCCAAAGCCAACCCATCATAACGACTATTTAATACTTCTTAGAGTCATACATGAAGGCACTAGTAAAGTTAAGCAAACTAAGATTTATAGTTAATCGACTTGTTCTAGTTGTTTAAAATAACACTTAATGAGTTTATTTCCTACATGAATTCTAGATTTTAAGATATATTGCATGTTTTAATTTCACTAGGCAAAATTTTATTAAAGAAGACCAAGTACGAAAGATTTGAAATTCACTTTTAAGTGAATGGGGGTCAAAAGACTTAGTAATAGGAGAAGCTAATAATATAAGTGTTATGAAACTAGAAGAATAAATAGGTAATTTAATGGCATATGAAGTTCAGTTGCAGGGAATAAAGGAAAGCAGGGCAAATGAAACAAAGTCACTCAATTTCAATGCTACAATCAAACAATAAGAATCAGACGATGGTGACCATGGGATATCATTTAGAGCAAGGAATTTCATAAGGTATCTTAAATATATAAAGAGGAATAAATTTTGAAAATTGGACAACAGCAACTCTAGAAATTCAGTAAAATGTTTCGAATATGACAAAATCGAACATTTGAAAAGGGACTACCTAAAACTAAAGAAATCAAAAGCCTCTCCCAAGTTAGACTCAATCGAAAAAAGGAAACAAGCATTCACGGCAACTTGGAAAGATTATGGCACCAAATCAAGTAACAACAATTCATAGAATGTAGGCAATGAGGTATGTTTTATGGCTAACAATGAACATATATCTAAATTTAAGAAGGATAAGTCGATACTAGACTATTGATGTTCAAGACACATGATTGGAAACTCAAAAATATTGACGGACATCATTTACAAGAATGACAAAGAAATAAGCTTTGGAGATTAATCGAATGTATATGTAATTGGCATCGGTAACATTAGTAAGTCTAAAACTCCTACTATTTTAAATGTTTTATTAGTTATGAATTTGAAACATAATCTCCTTAGTGTAACTGTGTAAATTAGCTATATGATGAAGGATTTAGGATAAATTCCGATAAAGACACATGTTATATCTTAGACCAAAATTCTAATGTTACCTTTTGAGGTATTAGGAAAGGAAACATCTATGTGTTAAGAATGAAAATATCTAATAATGACTAATGTCTTATACCCAAATCAAATAAGCCCTAGATTTGGCAAAAAGATCTTGGTCACATAAACTTCAAACCCTTACATAAAATTTCAAAATATGAATTAGTAAGAGGATTTCTAAATATAAATAATTGTTGTGATGTCTATCAAATGGTAAACTACATAAGAAACCTTTTAAAACAAAAAATATGATATCTACTTCATAACCACTAGAATTTCTTCATTTAGATCTCTTTGGACTATCTCAAATACAATTAACTAATCATAGTAAATATGTTTTCGTAATTATAGATGATTTTTCAAGATACACAAGGATAATTTTTTTAAAACATAAAAGCGATAAATTTGAAACATTTAAAACCTCTGTTAAAAGAATTCAAAATAAAAGTCATCAAAATTAATACCATAAGAAGTGATCGTGGAGGGGAATTCCAAAAAGAAAATTTCTGTAATAAGAAAAGAATAACTCACAAATTTTCTTTTCCCCAAACCCCACAATGAAATGGAGCAATAGAATGAAAATAAAATGAACAATTCAAGGATGTGTAGGAAAATGTTAAATGATATTCATCTACATAAGAACTTATGGGCTAAAGTAGCAGCAACTGCCTATTACATTATGAACATAATTTTGATAAGATCACTAACATAGAAAACACCATATCATCTGTTTTTAAAAAAAGCCAAAAGTATCATATTTTACTGTTTTTGGCAGTAAATGTTTTATATTAAATACAAAAGATAACATACACAAATTTGATGCAAAAGTTAATAAAGGAATATCCATTAATTGCTCTAACGGAGGAAAAGCATACAAAATTTATAATACTAGAACCAATACTATTAAAGAAACTCTATATATTTCTTTTGGTGAAAGTTTTAAAGAAACTAGTATAGAAAAAGATGAAGATGAAAAGTTTAAACTGATTATGTGACGACCCGGAATTTTCGTGCATTTAAAATCAGAATATTTAATTGATTTTCAATATTCAATAGAGTAATTTTAACTTGAATTACGAATATCACAATTTATTTGATAACTGAATTATTAAATTAAATAAGTGAAATGAGATTTATATGCATTTCCTTATCATTTGTCCTAGGAGAATGAAATGAGATTTATATGCATAGTACAACATCATTGGAGATGACTATGTCATATAACTCACGTGTTTCTCCTAGATATTTCCTAAGTTACATTTTTGGGTCCATGTCTGATAGTCGATTATTTAACTATCAAATAAATAAACAATAACCAATTCTATATGATATTTATTTATCTATGGCAACCATTAAGCCTCCAAACAAATCTTTATTTAATAAATCCTCTTTCAAAACATTTGTATAAAACATTTATAGACTTATCTCTCTGACATAAATATATACACAAAATATTTGTGAATAACTTCTCACTTCCAAACCATGTTAAAAGGATTCAACAAATGTTGTTTAAATTGGAGGTAAGGACAACCCTAAACACTATTCCCTCGGCGTTAAGTGTGAAATGAACGTTCTATACCACCATTTTTAAAAGATTAGTTAGAGAAACTCACATCTCAAATTCTTTTTATACATCTTTCGATAAATCCTTTTTAATCAAATCTATTTTATTTATGAAATCTCTTTTGCTTGAAACCCAAATCCATTTGAAAATGCTTTTCAAACTTCCAAATTCATTTATTAAACCCTTTTATAAATATTCAAAGTCATTTATATAAATTACTTTTGTAAATATCCAAACTTTTATATAAATTTCTAATAAATATCCAAACCTTTTTATAAACTCCCTTTATGAATATCCAAATCATTTTCTAAAAATTCTTTTATAAATACCCAAAATCACTTATAAAACTTCTTTGTAAACCTTTCATGTTTAACAACTTCTTAAATAACCTTAAATCAATTTAGATTTTTTTTCATTTTATAAATCTTTTTTATTTATGAAATCTTCTTTGCTTGAAAACCCAAATCCAATTACCCAAAAACACCTTATACATTTCCTTATTTATCCATACCAAATCAAACAGAGGCTTAATGAGCACAATGGTGCTTTTAGTTTGGTTTTACTTATCTAGTCTAACATGGTATCGTATAACAATAAATATATAAGGGATCAAAACATAACAATCAATTGACTTAAGTAAATGTCCAAGTTAATTGTAATAGCAAAATGGTGTTTTGTTCTGCTAATAGACGCCATCTAGTTTTCCTCATCATATAGGTGTACTTAAGGGTCAGCGACACAGAAATGACTTGATTTAGAACAAATTTGAAAAGAAAACAGTTTAAAGCAAAACCGACTACTTAAACTCAATGCATTTTAAAATAAATTAATACCCTTGTAAATTAGAACCAAATCCTTGTTAAATAGTAATCAAACTCTAGTTAAAAGTAATTAAAACTTAATTAAATCTTATTAAAATATAATAACTTTAATCAAAGATTAACTAAATAAAACTCCTTATTAAAATAATAATTAATTAATAATTATCTTAAATAAATAATTAAATAATAATTAAATAACCCTTAATTAAAAAGTAAACAATAATTAACTTTAATTAAGTGACAAATCTTGATTAACTTAATTGATTAATACTTAAGTCTAAAAACCATTATTAACAAGTGATTAAGTGCTAATTACCTTTATTAATTAATTGATCAATTAAATCATCACTAAATAAATAAATAATTAAATAGTTATTCTCTAATTACTATATTAAAATTAGAAAACATTTTCTAAAAAGATTTCAAAGTGCAAACAAGTGTGGATTATAAAAACTAGTTAAATTTTTCCGAACTGCCCGTATAGCAACTAGCGCTATGCGGACCCGTAATTTTCGAAACTTGAAATTTTGATTTTCTAACTTTTAAAACTTTCCTTTTGAACTTTTATCACTTATAGAACATAAAAATGAACTTTTAGAAACAAAATCAAAGTTTAGGATTTGAAAAATTAGAACTTAAAACTATTTTCAAATTCCTTCCGTAAAAGGGATTTCAAGTGTCGCTTTTAAAGTAGTAAGTACTAACTTATCTCAACACGCACTAACCTACAACAAATTCATACTTGTCATTACATTTATCATATTACACCATCACAAACATAACAAAACTATCATTTGCAATTTATACTGACTTTTATAATTTCCAAGTACTATCAACATTGCTTAGATACACTTAAGCACTACTAATTCAATACCATATTCAACCAACTTATGAATAATCAAACACCACAGCTTCACACATCCAAGCGTCATTATAAACCACCATTTATACATTAAATTTTTAAGTTAATTATCTTATTCAAAATGAACTTTAACTCACCGTAACTTATCCATAACAAACTAAACTTCCACCGAACTTGGCTATAATACTAGCAAAGCTCCCTAACTTAAAAAATACGACTTTATGTGGCCTTGGAGGGCTTGATGTGGCTCGTCCTGGGTTGGTATTGGGCTTGGCCCTTGGATGGTTTGAGGAGATGGAGATTGCTTTATGAAGAGTTTAGGAATTGAAATGGAGTGATTTAAGCTATATTTTGAAATGCACCTACTAACTTTTTCTCTTAAGAATTTAGTGAGGATGGCATAAGAGTATGGAGGAGCTTAAGAAGAAGATGTGAAGAAAATGAAGAATGGAAATGTAAAGTGGAGTATGGTGAGAGGAAGGATGTATATATAGGCTTAGGAATTTTATTAAAATTCATAAAGGAATAAAAATTAAATACAAACACGTGCATGCACTCCATACCTCCCACCGTGCTTCTCCCTACACTCCTCCTCCACCAAGCCATGTTGTAGGGTACTTAACGTATGACAAAGGATTGTATATATATAAGTGTGTTTATATGTATATATATGTATATATATATATATGCATGTTATAACATAATTTGTCACATCCACTTTTATGCTTAATTATATATGTTAGTATATAAACAAGAGTATTTTGTTATCATAAATCATATCATATATGTGTGTGCATGATGCACCAAGTGTGCACAACGTTTCCGACAACTTTCGGGTGTCGAAAAGTCGAAATTTCAGAAAATATTCTTCGGTCTTATTTTCTATTTTTATTTGTACTATCCATTTTGGTAAGAAAATTTTGAAAACTATTTAATCATCATTATTAAATAATTAAAATAGGTTTATTTGCTAATAAAAATCCATTTATTAATTATATAAAATATATTTAAATAGCTTATTTTAAAGTGGCAAAATCCTAGGGCATTACGAGTCAATTTTCCCATCATTTGTTATTAATTTAAAAGAGTTATTTTTAGTTATAAAGCCTACTATTTGAATATTTAAAATTTATAAAATATTCGCAAATTAAGGTTGTAAAATTTTAGGGTCTTTACATAAATACCCCTTAGGAAAGTAATCAATTAGGAAAAATAAGACAGATTTCTTATAAGGCCTAAGTAATTAATACGGTGAGATATGTGATAATATACTAAGAGAGTGTAAGAAATATGACTAAGTTATAGGGATGCGAGATCAGTCAAAAGCACATAGATGTCTACCAAACTAATCTAGCTACCAACAGTGTTGACTTTGGGGCTGATGTGAGACATCGCTTATAATAAGTAACTACGAATGACGCGAGGTTAGTCCCAATTTTTTAGGGTAAATCCATTTATTTAATTTGGCTACCGGTTTCATCAAATAGTCGAACTAATATAAGACATCTTCATAGGGTACGGGTCGTAATACGAAGGACCTACTTTTAGGAATTGAAGGTATTAAGTGGCTATTTAAAGACATGCTTTTTTTCCTTGTATGAAGCATTAAATGGTTAGGATTGGGTTTATGAACGGTTGAGGATATCTCGGAAAGGTCCGCTTCAATAGGAATATTAAGTGTCCAAAGAGATTTCCTTGCAATGTCAGCTAAATAGATACCTTTGTAGATTCTGCCTTGGGAATAAGTTTTAAACGATGGCCGCCTACCTAAATTAAGGTCTCAAATGGTCATAATGTGCCTATTTTCCATTAATGGGTATTAAGTGGCTTGGGTTCTATCTCTCGCATTAGTAGACATTAGTAACGTTAGTTAAGGGTTATTAATTATGAGCAAACTTGCTTTGGGGACTGAAGGTATTAAGTGGTTGTTTGAGGCCCGCTTCTTTCCTTTATAGAAAGTATTAAATGATTTTGAATATAGTTTAACATGCAAAAGGCATATCCTTATTTAAAATACTACCTAAATACTGATATAGAAAGGCTTGAGATATTCTATTCACCATACATTATCGTTCTGACTCCATCCTCATTACAACATAGGTTAGGGAAGGAGACGATGATCAAGATGGAGATGACGATGAGAGGAGCTTGTGGCAGTAGTCTGTTTATCTATTTATGCTATTTTCTGATGTATCCATTGGCAGTTAAAAATGTACTTTTGAGCAAGATGATGTAACAATTATTGTTGATATTATGTTATGGTTTTGTTTTTTGACATTTGGAAGTTTGAAATAAAATGGGTATTGTTTATGCTATTATAATTTGTCCTCCCGCTATGAACTCTGAATGACAGATAAATAGTTATGTATTGTTCTTTTTACCAACCAATAGCCAATTTTGGAATGAGTTTAAGTTTCGATGGACCTTTTTTGGATTGGAATTTAAGCCTGTTTTAGGGTGAGTTATTATATGTATTCCCCTGGTGTAATCACCATGGCTACCCTAATGAATTTCCATGTGGATTTTTGTAACAACCCATAAATTACAAATAATTAAATTAATTAATCAAAGGGCCAAGAGGGGCTAGGTAAGATTGAAAAAGGGACAATGAATCAATGAAAATGAGTATATGAGCCAAAGCCCAAGTAATTGCCAGACAATAAACATCACTCTTTTACATTCATTCGTGGCATTCTACTAAAAGTAAAATAAAAGCTCAAAAGATACATTAATGGTGGTGGCTTAGAGAAATGGGAAGAAGAGAAAATAAAGCAAATACAAGCTTAGGAAAAGAGAAAAAGATCTAAACAAGATTTCGTAAAGATTAAGTTGAGTAATACTTTGCCTTTTATTTAGTTCATTTTAGTTGATTAGATCATGTTATTTTGTTGGCATTCATATAAATTTATGTTAAAAAGAAAACTTATTCTGATATCCAAACCATTGTTATAAAGATGGGTTATTAACTTGAGAAGCTCATGGCTTAGGAATAAATTATTATAAATTTTCTTTAGTAAACACATAGAAAAATGCAAGGAAAATAGCTTGTAATGAAAACGAAAGACAAGGATGGGATAAAAAAATTATTTACAAATTTTTTGAAATCTTATAAGACTTTCTCTACATAAAATAAGCTAGAACTAATGAAGAATTGCGCTGGTGGAAAAGGGATCTATGCTGAGAGTTGATGGAAATGATATATTATCAAAATAATAATGTAAGGGGACAAGATCCATAAAAGCAGCCAAAAAGTAAACAAAGGACTTTGTAAATGTCAGAAAAATAGTAGGGAAACGTATCCAATAACGATACATGTAAAGGTGATAACGTGCTTTATTAGAAGTGTCGGATATTGTCAAGTACTAAGCTAAGGAGGTGATGGCTAAACATATCAAAGGAGAATAACACCAAATAAAACTACATTGGGCTGTAGGGTGGTGATTTGCCAAAGAAATCCAGAGACTTTCTGGGGAAAGTAGTTCTACATTGCTATTTTTATAAAAGATAAGACAGCCGCAATTATAAAGAGAATAAGACAAACTACGCGACATGCCACGTTGCAATTTGGAAAAGAACATGCTTAATAAGTAAAGAGCGTAATGCACACATGGCTCGGGGCAGGGTCTATTACGCCGAAGTGATGTAAGCGAAAGAGGAGAGTGGAAGATATATTGATGCCTAGTAAGTACACTTGCATGAATGCACACCTGAAGAAACTTTAGGTAAGGAGAGGCATTCAACTTCCAGAGGTCTGCAAGAGGCTGATTCTATGCAACCTCAAATTAAATAAAACAATACTACATGGGACTAATTCTATGTAGGAAAGAACTACATGTAGCTAGTTCTTTGTAGTCCAAAATTAAATAATAATTAAATGAGATATAGGTGGTTGATTCATAGCAGATCAGAAGTAAATGAATTTATATTAGATAAAGGACTCCGAATGGCTGATTCATGGTGGTTCCAAGTCTAATCAAATAATATAAAAGATGAAAGGAGTGAGAATCTATTGGTAGCTATTTCATAGCAGATTTGAACATGATAAGTTTGTAAGAATGGGCAGCGGGTAAAATCGCATAGTAGTCCAAAGCTAAATAAAATAATACTATACTGGAGTGATTCCTTGCATTCTAATATTCAACAATAAATAAACAAAAATAATACTGGGGAGATATGGGTCAGTGCAGTAGGAGCAAAACAAAGAAAGAATTAAAGGGATGCTGCTAGGGGTCAGTGCAATATGAGCGTAGTTGAATTGTATTAAGTAAAAATTGGGAAGTTTCCAGCATAAGTAAATATGAACTTTGTTATGTGCAGCATTATATATGTTGTTTGTAAGTAGTGAGGGGAAAACACATTCCATGTTATGCGGCATGGTCTCAGTTTGTATTTATATTATACTTTAGGTAAGTATCATTCACACCAGAATTTATATCCGACCCGTATTTTTATCATTGTTTTCACTACAAACTCATGAATACTCATTTGAGTAGGCTGAGTTTATAGGATAGGAAAAGTATTTTAGGCCCAGGCTGAAAATCGAAGATGGTACAAAAGGCCTGGTTATTTGTTAGTTTATGTTTCATTTCGCTATATTAAGTGTTGCGTAGCATCGTCATATGTTGACCCGACACTCTTTTATGTATTCTTATGTTATATTTTGGCCCCTTTGTAGGTATGACTTAAGGCTAACTCTGAAAATGTATGATATGAATATTAAGGAAAACTTGATGAAATGAGAATAGTTTATTGTTCTGTTTACTTAGACTGTTTTGAATAATATGGAACTCACTCTTCATTGGATGAAATAATTCTGATGGTGACTATAATATCATCAGCGTTCATTTTCTGGTCTCCTAATGAGAGATGTTACAATTGATATCAAAGCATAGGGTTAGGGTAATCTAGGTAAAATAGAGTTAGAAGTAGGAATAAGAAATAAGACAAACACCTTGGGGATAGGATGTGCTATATATATAGAGACACATTCACACTACAAGAAATGTTCTTTTTATAACGACAATAGATAATACTTTATTTCATAGTGCTATTATTTGTTTAAATTTTCCAAAAGGGACTAGCTATGGAACGGATTAAAAGCAGGCAACCTCAAATTCATTTCAATTATACTAGTGCGAATCCGTGCTTCGCACACGGAAGTTGCAAAATATAGTCGTATAAGAAAATAATGGTAAAAAACAAAAGCATATACTAAATCAATAAAATAAGCATGGGTCTCATAAAATAGGATTAAAGGTGTATAAGAAAATAATGATTCCACTACATAACATATAGTTTTTTAAGTAGAATCCTATTATAATGCAACATAGAATACGTGTTATATAATAGGTTGTGTAAACCTCTCTTGTTAAATGCTTTTATAACATAGATAGAACATTCGGCATATGATACTGTTGATATATATGATAAGTGTTAACTAAGAACAGAGAGAACTAATAAATCAGCATCACAATAGTTGATAGGAAAATCATACTTAAAGTAATGTATTTTTTCAAACAATTTAGTTGGAAAACATTTATGTATAGTTGTACATCAGTAAGAGACTGTCAAAACATTAATGGATCAAAAAGTAACAATGAAGGTAGACTTTAGCAGCAAAAAATATGATTTATTTTGCTATTATTACAGTAGAATCAAAAATTCAGATACTTATAATTTTATTTTTAGGAACATCTTGATGTTAGAAAGCAAGCAAGTGAGCAAAGAGAAACAATTTTTCATGTTTTTCTTTGACCTCAGATGTAAGTTGTCTAGTCAGTTGATCTCATGTGTTGTTTTCCTACAATTTAATTATATTAAAGTTGATAATAATGGTAGTAGTAAAGGATGTTTTAACAACCCGACAAAAAGAAGTAACAATGTAAATTGTTCTTTTTGGATAAAAAATCCTAAATAGTTCGATACACAATAGACTCGGTAATACCAAAACACTGACAATTTAAAGATCTTTGCTCGTGGGATTCAACTCACCTTCATCTTCCTTTAATCTACTAAATCAGAAACAAAACAAATCTACAACTTACAGAACCACGTGGATAATACTAAATGGATGATATACCAATCTGAATACTAAGGTTGTTAGAAATATGTAGTTAGAGTTAACTCGTGCAAGTATGGATATGGAATGAAATAGTATGATTTCAACATTTAAGAAGCAATGAACAAAGTGGAAAATAAAATATACCGTACTTTAGTTCCTTTCAATAGATTATATATCTAGTATTGTTAACAGATACTGCTTTTAGTTATATTTTCGAAATAATTCAATACAAAAACAAAAATCAAAATTTTTCATGTTTCTTCTACTTGTTTGTTGAAAACTATGTGTTTAAGTTAGAAATATTTCATTTCAATTTTGAAATTTTAACTGTTAGTTTCAAATTTTATGAGGCATATCATTCATTACATAACTTGAATTGAACGGGTGTTATTTGTCTCATTAGAGTGGATATTATATGTTAGCGTTGCACCTTTCAAAATGATGTAGAGTGATCGATAACTTCTAATTATGTTGTTAGTCTACCCCTAAACTATCGTGCTATAGCTCTGTGTGTATGTATGTTAGTCAGCTAACTGTTGAGTAAGAAGCATGAGAGGCAAACTATTTATCCATAGCTATTTCTTGTAAGAACCTATACGAATAATGGATAACCTAGTCTTAGACTTTCAGTAATAAATCATGATACATTAGTGGTCAAGTTTGCTTACCATTGAAGTTACGATAATTTGATAGCCATATTTGATATTCTTTCCACCAACCAAGCTATAGATTCACTTTGGTTCAACGGAATTAAAAAAATAGACTAGCTAGCCTACATCAAATAACAGATTTTCTTACTCTTGAATGGGTAAAAAAAGGTGAAATGTAGCTCATGGTAGGAGAACATGTAGTGGGAAGAATGTATATCTTCCATTAACATAGCAGACCCACCGTCCAAGCAATAATACTATTTTATTTGACTAGTGGAAGTAGGCAAACCTCCCTAATGGTCGGTTTGATAAAGATAGTATTTAATTTTAGAATGAAAATACTATTTGTAGCCAGCCATGCACATTTTTATACTTACCGAAATTAAAAGAAGGGAGTCCTATCTTGTGCGGGAAGCACATGAAAGTGATATTAATGTATACCGAACCAATTAGCATACCTCGTACTAAATATATTTCATCCAAGTATGAATAGTTCGAATTATTTTAAGTTCCGAAGTCAAGAATGTTAGCCATTAGGTGATATACTAATTATTATTGAAATCTGGCATACATACCTTATCATTCATTAATCGTAAATTATTTGTTTGCATTGTATAGCTAGCTAGAAATTTTTATATGCACAGTTAGTATGATTGAAATACACAGCCACTCAAAAAATTGCATGTCAGCTGTATAAGTTTGAGAGAAAAACAGCCAAAAAACGTGATAGTTGTCAGTTTCATCTGCAGTCCATACCATGATAGTTTTAACTATTTCAGGAAGACCGTTATATAATTCTAGTGTTACAGCTGTGAAAATTTTGGTATGAAATTACTACGTCACAATTCATAGAATTTGCATCATAGCGTAGAAAATGAAATTTCTACATCATAATTATAAATATTTTAAACATATACACGCTTCTATTTTCATTACATGGAATTTAAAGTATTGTCTGTTTTGAATCCACTTTTAGAGCTTTAGTTACAATAGTTTCCACCCCACTTTCAATGCTTCCTTTCCTTTTCTCTCCAGTAATGTTGTTGTATCAGTGGCAGCGCCATCAAGTCGAAGCGATGCAATTTTAGTAAAGCAAAAATAGCAGACGATCTGTTACAAGCATAATATAAATATGAAACATTGGAAATGGAACCAATAACTATAACAGTACATAGGTGGCAGTTGATAAAAAACAACATATAATATGAAGTTAATTTACTTTGCTCAGAGGAAGTTATTATTCAATCCATGAAAAATTTAACGTAGACATCAATCCATTAAGCATGAGTATAGAAGCAAATGATAGAAAGGGAAAGGATGCCAAAATTAGTAAAGATAAAATAAAAATAATGATGGTGATGGAAAAAAAAGTTGCTTTCAGCGCATTGTTTTTTAGTTCCGGTACCTTATTTCATTTAAAGATGGCAATAGTGGAGAAAGTGTATACAAATTAAAATAAAGATACTGGAAAGGAAACGCTTTTTAAACGTATACAATTACAAATGCATTCTATAAATTTGAGCGTATAGTTTTGGTTTTGATCGTCTGAGCAAACAAATAAACTGATGAAAATTTTACAAAATAATACAAACCTTCCAGCAAGTACAATGGTCGAAATTTTAACCTGAATCTAAAAATTTACTGAGTTGAGTATATTATTATTCATCAAATATACATATCCATGTAACCTCCAAACAAAGAAGTTTTTATTAAGATAATATATGTCACTACGGCTAACAATTTCATTTCAACTTCAATGTCTAACTGATATTAGGCAGAAATGTCAAGAATACTGACAATTATATACATGATAGTGTAATTTTATTGACCAAAACACATGAGTTGGATGCCGTTTGTATTAAATTTTGTACAGAAAATGATTGATGCCAAGATAAAGCGGTTATAAGAGAAGATGCAATATAAGAAAACCCATGGATTCCTATGGAACAAAGATACATTGAAGGACAATCCACTTGACTTTTTGAATCTATTTCCAATGAAAAAAACATTAGAATGGATTTAAGTGTCTTTGGTAAATTTTGAATACTTTGTACCACGTGCATGATTCCTATCAACATAAGCCAATTCAGCTACATATTTATTTTAAATGTTGTAAAATAACAAGTTAGGTTTAGTAGTATGATTACGAAATAGCTTGGAGATATGAACTTCAATGATGTACACAACCGACACTGTTAAAATAAAGAACGAATATGAAAACTAAGGAGAACATCCATAAGCTGAGTCACTACATGCTCATCTGACTTAAAATATAGTTAGCAGAGCAAAAGGCTATGTAATAATTTATGTTTGGATAGCTAAAAAGTCAATGTTACAATTACAGGAGAAGTTAGCAAAGTAATGATTTTCTTTTCCTTTTTTGTTGCTGTTGTGAATAGTCCTATAGCTTGCCGGTTAAAGGAAGATAAAAAAAATTGGTTGAATGAGGAAAATTAGGATCCTTGCAACAATTGGTCATTGATAAGTTTATTTTTATAGATTAATTTTTAGTGGAAAATTGGTAAAAGTATAATGCATTAGGCAGTTACAATGGTAAACGTGTGATGCATCCAGCTGCCACGACCGTGTTACTCTAGAAATGAATAAGCATTTGGTTGAATAAGGAAAAGGAGAGGAAATCATACAAATTGATGATGCAAATATATCGAGTGCACTACTTAGGTCCAAAGGAAAAGCATCAAACGATGCAAAATCTCCCATAGTGGAATTGCAAAATTAATACATATGTTGGGCAAAACGTTCATTGATAGCAAGAGAAAAATATTGGGTGTATTACATATGTGTGCATATTCAACACCTACATCAAAATTGTTGGTAAAGTATATTTTCAAATGCAGACCTACATATAATCACAGTATTCAACCATTGGGAATCAGTCTCGACCTTCCAATCCTGGATGTGTATGAAATAATGGATTCAGTAGTAATTCGAAACTAAATTGACCGAAATTTGTAAATAAACAAAAATAAGAATAAGCTGTAACACTGTTAGAAGAAGAAAAAAAGAGAAAACATATTTATTTGTGCTTAATACAATAGTAATAGTTAATTTTGACATGTTTAGGTAGGAACATACATGTTTTTACATATTTGTTCTACGGGACATCTTCCAAAGTACTGTGAGCTAAAGGAGTCTGCACTCCTCTTTGCTGTGTTTGTTTTAAGTTGGTTGTACAAAGATATGAGGGACTACAACAATACCCTCTTACCAACTCTTCTAAGTATCAAATTCTGGGCATCATTGTTACAGAATGGCAATACCCTCAGTTAGTTGTGCATATATAACATCATTATGTATATGCCTTCTTAATAAAAATTACATTTATTTCTAATTCTTCTGTTTATAATTATACCACTGCAAAGTACCAATATAGTTAACAGTGGGCATACACAACATATACAATAGCATAAAATAGAATAGTGTTTGTTTACCATAAAGCGTAAAGCAGTGGGAACATGCAGCATATAAAATTCGCAGCATAATGGGATGCATTTATTTATAATGTGTTTTTCTACCATATAGTTAATAGCGGTAAGAGCATAGGTAGTAACGGTATAGGTTAGCTTTAAATAAGCAGCAGTTTAATAACATCTAAAATAGGATAACTAATTTAAAACGGGTAGACGGTATGCTAAAACTCAAAATAACCATGGTACACATTGCAGTGTTTTCTGATTAATATGCTGGTGTGATTTTTTTGCTTTTACAGATCAAATACTTTGAATCTATTTTCAATGAAAAAAAAGTTAGAAAGATTTAAGTGTTTTTGGTGAATTTTGAATAATTTGTACCACGTGCATGATTCCTATCAGCATAAGCCGATTCAGCTACATTTTTTTAAAAGTTATAAAATAATAAGTTAGGTTTAGTAGTATGATTACAAAATAGGTTAGCGATATGAACTTCAATGATGTACAAAACTGACACTGTTAAAATAAAGAACGAATATGAAAACTAAGGAGAACACCCATAAGCTAAGTCACTACACGCTCATCTGACTTAAAATATAGTTAGAATAGCAAAAGGCTATGTAATAGTTTATGTTTGGATGGTTAAAAAGTCAATGTTTCAATTACAGGAGAAGTTAGCAAAGTAATGATTTTCTTTTCCTTTGTTGTTGCTGTTGTGAATAGTCCTATAGCTTGCCAGTTAAAGGAAGATTAAAAAAATCGGTTGAATGAGGAAAATTGGGACCCTTGCGCCGATTGGTCATTGATAAGTTTATTTTTATAGATTAATTTTTAGTGGAAAATTGGTAAAAGTATAATGCATTAGGCAGTTACAATGGTAAACGTGTAATGCATCCAGCTGCCACGACCATGTTACTCTAGAAATGAATAAGTATTTGGTTGAATAAGGAAAATGAGAGGAAACATACTAATTGATGATGCAAATATATCAAGTGCACTACTTAGGTCCAAAGTAAAAGCATCAAAGGATGCAAAACCTCACACGTTGGTATTGCAAAATTAATACATGTGTTGGCCAAAACATTCATTGATAGTTAGAGAAAAATATTGGGTGTATTACATTTGTGTGCAAATTCAATACTGTAACGACCCGGAAAATTTTAACAATTTTAATTGATTCTATAACGTATTTAATTAAATATTTGTGAAATCTTATAATAATTGAATTTTTAAATAAAATGTTTATATATTTAGAATACGTATATTTAAATATAGCAGATTTTTAATTTTCAATTTATTTTAACAAAGTTTATTTCATTGGGAAATTCTATTAAATTCAAGCTAAAAATTGCTGATAATAAATTTATTATCAAGAATAGCCACTATCCTTTGCTTTAGTAATTATTTCATCAGTTGCTAAATTTTAGCCGTTGCCATCATTTCAGAAATTAAGCGTATAATTTTGTATACGTTGTATTTATCTTTTTGAATGGTTGATATGTTAATTGCCTTTATAGCTTTAATATTTGTCAGCTAAATAAATGGGTGACCGTTACTGCCAATATTTAATTTGATACGTTTTCCGGTTGCCTTTTTCATTCACTTGATTGATTGATTTGTTGCCGTCTCTGTTATTTTCTCTTTGTCTTCATTGCTTTTTAAAGGTAAGAAACTGTTCCCTCAAAACATAAATATTTGATTGTAGCCAGCAGTAACTTGTTTTAATAACCTTTTCCTAAATCAAAGATTTTGAGCGTTACAATTTCTTTTGATTGGATATATGTGTTTAGGAGAAAATATTGCAGGTGACCGTTACAATTGATTTCGGTGACTTTCTTTCTTCCCATTCATCATTATATATTTGCTTTCCATTTTTCCTGAATTTATGTTTAGCAGTTTTGAAAAATCAAACGTATACATTTGTATACGTCGTAATTATTATTTTAAAACGATTCACTTTATTTTTCTTTCCCTTTTTAACTTCGTTTCTCTCTTTTACTTTGTATTGGGACTTTTGTTTCCTTTGCTTTTCAACCTGAGCCTTGCTTGCCAAGCAATAAATTTATTGCTTAAATAATTTTCAGCTGAAATCAAGAAATTAGACCGTTACCATTTTGGTTATATTGATTTCCCATTTATTTTTGGCTCGTATTGCTCTGACTTTTCCTTTTCCTTTTCTATACTTACGTTTCAAAAATAAATAGTACATATAATAACGTACATAATAAATTGCAGCCAGCTCATTTCTCACATATTTATTTCGTGCCTTAAAACCCCGTCACTCAACGCATCGATGACTACCTTTAATTTCGCCAGTTTTGAAATGTAAATGTTGGATACGTTGCATCCATTGCCTTATTCCTATATATTTAGATCTGAACCATTTGCCTTTACCTTTTCACTTTCTTCCTCATTCATAAACCACTTCCTCCTCCTTCACGTAACCACTCACCAAACGTTACATCACTCCTTCTTCTTGCACTATCCACTCTCACGCCACCGAGGCCATCACCATCCACCTCTCCGTTTGTCTCCCCTCCTCTTCCACGCCGAAGCATGAAGCAGTGCCGTGCTCCCCTCCGAGCTCCCCACCACCCCTGACTTCGGCCTTTCTCCTTCCTTTTTGGGTTAGTATATGTATCTTAAATATAAGTATAGTATTCTGTGTAAATTATTTATATACATTAAGTAATAGATTCATAACTGTTGTATATATATGTCTAGCTTCTGTTATAATATGAGTCTAGTATATAGGCAGATTGTACGGGTTGTCTGCATAGTTGTATAAGTTTATAAATAGTTTATATAAGATATTTTAGTTATATAGTTTACATATATATTGGTATAACTTTTGTGTGGTGTGCGTATGTTTTGGGTTATAACTTTTGTATGGTGTGCGTATGTTATGGGTAGTATTTGCAGTGTATGGTTTCAGATATTATTATATTAAAGTGTACTAAGTATATTGGGTTCGAATTAAATGTAGTTTTAAATTTTTATGTTTTGAATTGATGTAAAAGCAAAAATATGAATAAGTTGTAAGATTTTGTTTCTGTTGGAGATAAAGTTGGACTTTAAATTTTATTTTATTTTACATGTCTAAATTAAATATAATATATGTATAAAGTTTTAACTGTTTAAGAAAAATATATAAAGTTTTAAGTGTTGTTAGAAGTATTGTTTTATTCGCTAGAAGGAAAGTATTTTGTTTATATTACTTATATAAATGTTGTCAGTTTAAATACATAGGTTACGGAAATTTGGTATTGGGTCTTTTCATTTGGGTAAGGTTGCAATAATTTACTTATACATATAGCTGCATGTTCACCTGTATATGAATTTACCTTTTTGATTTAGGCTGCAACTACATGAATTTTGAATTCCCACGTTTTCTATTCTAAATTTTTTTCCAGATTATATTAATATGTATAGGCAATTGTTTATATTTAAGTTTACAAGATTTTTTTAGTCTGCATAGTGAGTTAATATAAAAAGTATATTTTATTTATAAGCGGTTGTATACACATTAGTAGTTGTTTTAGTTAACAGTAATAAAAACAAAATTTATATAGCCTGTGTTAATTTATATATCTAAACTGTCAAGTTTATATGGGTATAAATGATTAGGTCAAAGTGCATATACAAGCTATAAAGATTTTATTGATTTTGGTTATATATATAAAAAAAAATTATTTGAGATTTATTTCAAATGAATATGTATTTTAAAATAATGGGTTTAAGTGAAATATTAATATAATATGCGTCTCGTCCAAAACTTTATATCAAGCTATTTTGATCCGTTCCCATCGTTTCTGTTACCAGATTCTGTTCATCAAATTCGTGCCAATTTTGCTTTGCTTGGATTTGTAAATCAAATTTCCATGTCCGTATCAGTGTGTGTTTCCGTATCACCTTCGGTACCCTCCAGCCACGAAAGGTGAGCAATCACTCACGACTAACGTTCTTTTATTTATTAAATTTGATTCCAATTGAAACGACAATTGAAATATGCTACTGTTAGTTATTTACATTGCTATATATTTTGTTGTTTGCAAATGTGTTCACCTGTGGGATATGATACCATATCTCATTGTTATATTATACTGTTATTGATGATATATGTCTGTTATTTTATTATTTGTTATCACTCTGCAAGTTCCCCGTAGTTTAGAATTCAATATGGGTTGAAATGATACATACCCGAACGGACTTTAGAATAGGAGAACTTCGTTATGGGTTGAAATGATAAACCCAAGCGATTTTCAATAAAAATTGAATTTAGGATTACGGGTCGAAGTGATATCTACCCGTATATTTAAATTTCGAATTGAAATCCGTATCCCTTGACCATAGGGTATGAAATTATATACAGACACCGTTGGTCCATATGTATAAATATTTTGAAAATAATTTCTATGGGTTGAAAATAAATATACGGTTTTAATAAATATTAATTCTTAAAATATTATATGAAAATAGAAATTTTATATATAGATTTAATAGTAATATTTTGGAGATCGATTTAATCCATATAATATGTTTAAGTATTTATTTAAATTTATATTTCAAAATTGATTGTTGTAATAATTTGGATAAGTTAAGGTTGAGAAGATAAAGTTGAATTAATTGAAATTGTATTTAGTTAAGTATTTTACTTAATTGGATTGTTTGAACCAAAGAATTTGAAATTTAAGATTCGATTTATAACTTGATTTTGATTTAAATGATTAAAGGGAGGTTTCAAGTTTAAACAAATCGAAAGGAATATTTAGTTTAAAGGTAAATTGGGTTATTAAATAAATATTGAATTTATTTAGTGAACATTTCAAGACTAAATAACAAGGTTAAATCGAGATCTATATGAAACTGTTAAATCAAACTTTGAGTTGTTGAATATTAAAGCGTTGAAATATAGTAGAATTTAAACGGTCAAATTTTGATTTAGTTCTGTATTTGAAATGAATAAAATTTGAATTTGTTTGATCAAAAAACTGAATTGTATAAAAATTTATAAATTGAGATTGAATTAAATTTGAATGGGATGGTCGGGTTGATTTTGAAAACGATTTGTTAAGTTGAGGAAACTACAAATATTCTACTCTAAATATTTATGTATATATATATAATGAAAAGATATTTTTGTTGTGAAGTATAAATTAATTTGAAATGACCTCGGTATTATAGTGTATATTTCTACCTTATAGATAGTTCCATGGACCCTTAGAGGATGGTTATCCCAAACGTCCTTTAAGTTAATTATATTTCAGTTGATATTTCACTTGAGTTAGATTTATAGATATAAGAATGTTAATCCTGACTCGAGTGTTTTGTGTTTTTGCTTTACGCTCGGGTCAGACTGAGAGATACAGCATTTGAGACTCACCTTCGAAGTTGGAGCTTTGCTTGAAGATCCAGCTATCTATTCCTTCAGTCATCCAGTTGATTGGTTCAGAGAAGCCATCTGTTGCATTGGAGACTTCATGGCATTTGAACAATTCGGTTGTATTTTATTTCTAACTCTGAGGTATATAGTAGCTTCATGAACTACTATTCTTTATCTATTCCGCTGCATTGTATTACTCTGTGTAAGTGATCTATGATTGATTTATTTACTGTATATTTTAAGTTTTGCCAAATTTTATTAACAATTCGGTATTTTGAATTATTCAAGTCGGACATGTATGGTTTTATTGTCGATTTGAATGGTCCAAAATAGCGGGCTGTTACAGTTGGTATCAGAGCTTTGGCTCTAGACAAAACTTAGCATATATGGTAAATTTATTTACAGAATCACTTTCGTTCGAGTTGAATCTCTTCCTTTTTGACTCAATTTCCTTTGAGTTTTGGAATGTCCCTCGGTTTTGAAATTCATTCTTGTCTCTTCCTATTTATATTCGTTTGATTCTGGAGTATCCCATAAGTCCACCGAATGTTTTGTAAAGGGGGTGAATACACCTTTACAATTGGCATCGATTCACCGAAGATTTTTGTATCCTCGGTTTACGATGCTGCTATATCTTGATATGCCAAATTCCATCTTTGGCAATCGAATGTCGATTTGTTTTAGAATTCTGCATCGATCATATCCCTGAAGTCACGGTTGACCCGGTTAAGGCCGCCCGTGATTTATAGAAGTATATCCATCTTCTATTTTGTAATTTAATTATCTCATCTTTGATCGAGTCTATCTTCGAATCAGAATTCTATTGATTGGAGTTCCTCTAATTCAAATCTCTATCTTTGTTTTGAAATCCATTCTTAAAATTATTCTTTGAAAATCGAGTATATTTGCATTTTTGAAATTGTTTTATATATCGAAATTATTATTTTGATAATTATGATTTTATTCTATATAAAAAGTGAAAATGTTTTTGATAAGGATTATATACCTATATATAAAACGAATAAGAAATGTTATTCTATATATAAAAGTTTTGAAAGGATTGGAAATTTCGAAAATTTATAAGAAAGTGATTCATATAAAAATGATTTATAACTGAAGGGTTAAATTTGAAATTCGAGAATTGAATTCCGGTATTTTGAAATTGGTTTTAAGATTTTGGAAAATATATAAAAATAATATGATTTAAAAGTATTTTTCCGAATAAGAAATGTTTCAAATGAGTTCAAATGAATTCCAATAATTTTGAAGAAATTTCAAAGAAGTTTTCAAGAATATAGAAATCCAGAACTCACTTATGTCGCTGGAAAATAATTTCGGTGATGAGTGCACGCATCATCGACATTGATTTTCAAGTTTCAGAGTGGGGGAGTGGCCACTTTATAAGCTTCGCTATGCAAGTGATTTTGTAAAACCGTTTTTGATTTCAACTTCCGAAGTATAATTTGATATTTTAGAAAGATATAAGTATATATTTGAAACAATTTAAAATGAGACCGGTGTTCAGTCCTCGAGTTTCGGATTTAATAATTGGTTTATTGATTTATTGTTGATTTTCAACTGTTGAATTGAAAATTTGATTTCCCTAACTATTTTGAATGTTCGAACACTTCCAAATCGAGATTAAATTTTCAAAGCTAAGAAATTTCGAGGAGTATAAAATGTTTGATAAAGAATATAAATTTAGTTTTGGAATGTTTTGAAAAAAATATGGTTTTGAATAATGGTTTAAAGAAAGGTAAATTGGATATTTCAAATAGAAATAGATAGTTTAAAAGTTTTAAAGGGATACTTATAAATTTGGAAACTATTTTTAGTATAATTGATTTTGAGAAAATATTTGGTTTTGAAATTTAATTGAAATTAAAACCAGTACTTATATGGTGATTTTGGAAATGAATTTGTTTGACTTGAATTATTTTAATTTGGAAACTGGGATTATTTTCTAAACCTATTATTATGGGAACTTTGAAATTGAGATATTTAATTTGGAAGAAAATTTGGTGAAATCATACATGATTTTGAAACTGATATTGAAATGATTTGAAATTTGAGAACCTTATAGTATTAAGCACTTGATTTGGGAGTGGTCGAACCTATATAAAATGGATTGTATAAGTATGAAGTTGATTTGAAATCTATTGATTTGAAAGGTACTCAATTTGGAAAGAGACTTTATATAATCGAAGTCTATATAAGTATGATTTGATCTACTATTGATTTGGAAAGTATTCGATTTGGGAAAAATGAAATCCTATATATATGGACTTTATATAAGTACGATATTTGAAAGTAATTTGAAAAGGTGCTATATGATATATATTTTCGAAGTAAAGATATGGAAAGTGCCTTCTGCTTGATATCCGCTTTGTGGCCACATCGTGGATTCATTCTATCGATATTATTCTCTCTGATTTTTGGTTTTTCAGATGTAATACTCGAGTGTTCCCACCGTGGCGTAACCCATGGTTTTTTTTTCTCTCGTGAATGCATAGCGCAATTGCCTAGCTGAGTCTTGCCTAGGGGTACGGATTGTTTCCTGGGGGATCCAGGCGTAACCATTGTGTATCCTGCAATCTGTGTAGGTCGCGAATAGTAGCGCAAGTGCCTGGCTGAGTCTTGCCTAGGGGTACGGATTGTTTCCTGGGGGATCCAGGCGTAACCATTGTGTATCCTGCACTCTACTAGTCATCATGGCGTAACTCGCAGGGCTGAGAAAGCTTACGGATATGGATTGTTTCCTGGGGGACCCAGGCGTAACCATTGTGTATCTGCGAACCATGATCGGACAAAGGTTTTGGTTTGGTTGATTTGTTTGGATTGTACTTTCCATATCTGTTTTTAAAAGGTTTTTCAAATATTTTCACTCGGTGTTGAAACAGGTCTACTAAGTACTTGAAGAACTTTAGCTTTGCGCTTGATCAACGCATGGCCAGAGTCTGCAAGAACGAGGATAAACTTGTTAAAACATCGAGTTATAAAAGTATTTTCGAAAGAAAAATTGGTTTCGATATAAAAGTATTTTATTTATAAAGGTATTTTATTATAAAAGTATTTTCAACAAAGAAATTTTGTATTAATATTTGAAATTTAAATTCTTATGGTTTGAAATAAATTATTCGTGCCCGATTCTATTCTTTTGAATCTACCTCATCTGCTCAGCTTTATTTTTCACCTCTATTCCGTTTTCGGAATCTACCTTCCTTTCCTTTTTGAATAAATCTTTTAAATATTGCTTATTTGTATACTACATTGTTTTATACAAAATTTTAGCGTTATAAATATTTTTGAAGTTATAAATTAAATAAAACATCTTTAAAGAAAATGATTATTAATTTATTGATAATATTTGAAAGGTATCTTGAGAAAAATTAAAAATTTCATAAATTTTGGATTTAATATTTTCAATAGTCTTTGTAAATAGAAGTAATAATGTAAATAATTGTTTGCAAAGGAGTTTGAGAAGTATTAAATATTAAAGAAAATTTAATTTCAAATGAAATTTTCAAATAAATATTTTAAATAAAATTTATATAGTTTTAAAATTTATTGTTTATCTTGGCTTTCAATCTATTTTTTTTTTCTGGTTGTTTTATTCTCCTACCTCCTTCCTTTTCGGGGATGAAAAGTTTTGAGTGGGGGAGAGTGTAACGACCCGGAAAATTTTAACAATTTTAATTGATTCTATAACGTATTTAATTAAATATTTGTGAAATCTTATAATAATTGAATTTTTAAATAAAATGTTTATATATTTAGAATACGTATATTTAAATATAGCAGATTTTTAATTTTCAATTTATTTTAACAAAGTTTATTTCATTGGGAAATTCTATTAAACTCAAGCTAAAAATTGCTGATAATAAATTTATTATCAAGCAATAGCCACTATCCTTTACTTTAGTAATTATTTCATCAGTTGCTAAATTTTAGCCGTTGCCATCATTTCAAAAATTAAGCGTATAATTTTGTATGCGTTGTATTTATCTTTTTGAACGGTTGATATGTTAATTGCCTTTATAGCTTTAATATTTGTCAGCTAAATAAATGGGTGACCGTTACTGCCAATATTTAATTTGATACGTTTCCCGGTTGCCTTTTTCATTCACTTGATTGATTGATTTGTTGCCGTCTCTGTTATTTTCTCTCTGTCTTCATTGCTTTTTAAAGGTAAGAAACTGTTCCCTCAAAACATAAATATTTGATTGTAGCCAGCAGTAACTTGTTTTAATAACCTTTTCCTAAATCAAAGCTTTTGAGCGTTACAATTTCTTTTGATTGGATATATGTGTTTAGGAGAAAATATTGCAGGTGACCGTTACAATTGATTTCGGTGACTTTCTTTCTTCTTATACATCATTATATATTTGCTTTCCATTTTTCCTGAATTTATGTTTAGCAGTTTCGAAAAATCAAACGTATACATTTGTATACGTCGTAATTATTATTTTAAAACGATTCACTTTATTTTTCTTTCCCTTTTTAACTTTATTTCTCTCTCTTTACTTTACATTGGGACTTTTGTTTCCTTTGCTTTTCAACCTGAGCCTTGCTTGCCAAGCAATAAATTTATTGCTTAAATAATTTTTAGCTGAAATCAAGAAATTAGACCGTTACCATTTTGGTTATATTGATTTCCCATTTATTTCTGGCTCGTATTGCTCTGACTTTTCCTTTTCCTTTTCTATACTTACGTTTCAAAAATAAACAGTACATATAATAACGTACATAATAAATTGCAGCCAGCTCATTTCTCACATATTTATTTCGTGCCTTAGAACCCCGTCACTCAACGCATCGATGACTACCTTTAATTTCGCCAGTTTTGAAATGTAAATGTTGGATACGTTGCATCCATTGCCTTATTCCTATATATTTAGATCTGAACCATTTGCCTTTACCTTTTCACTTTCTTCCTCATTCATAAACCACTTCCTCCTTCTTCACGTAACCACTCACCAAACGTTACATCACTCCTTCTTCTTGCACTATCCACTCTCACGCCACCGAGGCCATCACCATCCACCTCTCCGTTTGTCTCCCCTCCTCTTCCACGCCGAAGCATGAAGCAGTGCCGTGCTCCCCTCCGAGCTCCCCACCACCCCTGACTTCGGCCTTTCTCCTTCCTTTTTGGGTTAGTATATGTATCTTAAATATAAGTATAGTATTCTGTGTAAATTATTTATATACATTAAGTAATAGATTCATAACTGTTGTATATATATGTCTAGCTTCTGTTATAATATGAGTCTAGTATATAGGCAGATTGTATGGGTTGTCTGCATAGTTGTATAAGTTTATAAATAGTTTATATAAGCTATTTTAGTTATATAGTTTACATATATATTGGTATAACTTTTGTGTGGTGTGCGTATGTTTTGGGTTATAACTTTTGTATGGTGTGCGTATGTTATGGGTAGTATTTGCAGTGTATGGTTTCAGATATTATTATATTAAAGTGTACTAAGTATATTGGGTTCGAATTAGATGTAGTTTTAAATTTTTATGTTTTAAATTGATGTAAAAGCAAAAATATGAATAAGTTGTAAGATTTTGTTTCTGTTGGAGATAAAGTTGGACTTTAAATTTTATTTTATTTTACATGTCTAAATTAAAGATAATATATGTATAAAGTTTTAACTGTTTAAGAAAAATATATAAAGTTTTAAGTGTTGTTAAAAGTATTGTTTTATTCGCTAGAAGGAAAGTATTTTGTTTATATTACTTATATAAACGTTGTCAGTTTAAATACATAGGTTATGGAAATTTGGTATTGGGTCTTTTCATTTGGGTAAGGTTACAATAATTTACTTATACATATAGCTGCATGTTCACCTGTATATGAATTTACCTTTTTGATTTAGGCTGCAACTACATGAATTTTGAATTCCCACGTTTTCTATTCTAAATTTTTTTCCAGATTATATTAATATGTATAGGCAATTGTTTATATTTAAGTTTACAAGATTTTTTTAGTCTGCATAGTGAGTTAATATAAAAAGTATATTTTATTTATAAGCGGTTGTATACACATTAGTAGTTGTTTTAGTTAACAGTAATAAAAACAAAATTTATATAGCCTGTGTTAATTTATATATCTAAACTGTCAAGTTTATATGGGTATAAATGATTAGGTCAAAGTGCATATACAAGCTATAAAGATTTTATTGATTTTGGTTATATATATATATAAAAAAAAATATTTGAGATTTATTTCAAATGAATATGTATTTTAAAATAATGGGTTTAAGTGAAATATTAATATAATATGCGTCTCGTCCAAAACTTTATATCAAGCTATTTTGATCCGTTCCCGTCGTTTCTGTTACCAGATTCTGTTCATCAAATTCGTGCCAATTTTGCTTTGCTTGGATTTGTAAATCAAATTTCCATGTTCGTATCAGTGTGTGTTTCCGTATCACCTTCGGTACCCTCCAGCCACGAAAGGTGAGCAATCACTCACGACTAACGTTCTTTTATTTATTAAATTTGATTCCAATTGAAACGACAATTGAAATATGCTGCTGTTAGTTATTTACATTGCTATATATTTTGTTGTTTGCAAATGTGTTCACCTGTGGGATATGACACCATATCCCATTGTTATATTATACTGTTATTGATGATATATGTCTGTTATTTTATTATTTGTTATCACTCTGCAAGTTCCCCGTAGTTTAGAATTCAATATGGGTTGAAATGATACATACCCGAACGGACTTTAGAATAGGAGAACTTCGTTATGGGTTGAAATGATAAACCCAAGCGATTTTTAATAAAAATTGAATTTGGGATTACGGGTCGAAGTGATATCTACCCGTATATTTAAATTTCGAATTGAAATCCGTATCCCTTGACCATAGGGTATGAAATTATATACAGACACCGTTGGTCCATATGTATAAATATTTTGAAAATAATTTCTATGGGTTGAAAATAAATATACTGTTTTAATAAATATTAATTCTTAAAATATTATATGAAAATAGAAATTTTATATATAGATTTAATAGTAATATTTTGGAGATCGATTTAATCCATATAATATGTTTAAGTATTTATTTAAATTTATATTTCAAAATTGATTGTTGTAATAATTTGGATAAGTTAAGGTTGAGAAGATAAAGTTGAATTAATTGAAATTGTATTTAGTTAAGTATTTTACTTAATTGGATTATTTGAACCAAAGAATTTGAAATTTAAGATTCGATTTATAACTTGATTTTGATTTAAATGATTAAATGGAGGTTTCAAGTTTAAACAAATCGAAAGAATATTTAGTTTAAAGGTAAATTGGGTTATTAAATAAATATTGAATTTATTTAGTGAACATTTCAAGACTAAATAACAAGGTTAAATCGAGATCTATATGAAACTGTTAAATCAAACTTTGAGTTGTTGAATATTAAAGCGTTGAAATATAGTAGAATTTAAACGGTAAAATTTTGATTTAGTTCTGTATTTGAAATGAATAAAATTTGAATTTGTTTGATCAAAAAACTGAATTGTATAAAAATTTATAAATTGAGATTGAATTAAATTTGAATGGGATGGTCGAGTTGATTTTGAAAACGATTTGTTAAGTTGAGGAAACTACAAATATTCTACTCTAAATATTTTTATATATATATATATATATATAATGAAAAGATATTTTTGTTGTGAAGTATAAATTAATTTGAAATGACCTCGGTATTATAGTGTATATTTCTACCTTATAGATAGTTCCATGGACCCTTAGAGGATGGTTATCCCAAACGTCCTTTAAGTTAATTATATTTCAGTTGATATTTCACTTGAGTTAGATTTATAGATATAAGAATGTTAATCCTGACTCGAGTGTTTTGTGTTTTTGCTTTACGCTCGGGTCAGACTGAGAGATACAGCATTTGAGACTCACCTTCGAAGTTGGAGCTTTGCTTGAAGATCCAGCTATCTATCCCTTCAGTCATCCAGTTGATTGGTTCAGAGAAGCTATCTGTTGCATTGGAGACTTCATGGCATTTGAACAATTCGATTGTATTTTATTTCTAACTCTGAGGTATATACTAGCTTCATGAACTACTATTCTTTATCTATTCCGCTGCATTGTATTACTCTGTGTAAGTGATCTATGATTGATTTATTTACTGTATATTTTAAGTTTTGCCAAATTTTATTAACAATTCGGTATTTTGAATTATTCAAGTCGGACATGTACGGTTTTATTGTCGATTTGAATGGTCCAAAATTGCGGGCTGTTACAAATACCTACATCAAAATTATTGGTAAAGTATATTTTCAAACGCATACCTACATATAACCACAGTAACCAACCATCGGGAATCAGTCTCGACCTTCCAATCCTGGATGTGTTTGAAATAATCGATTCGGCAGTAATTCGAAACTAAATTGACAGAACTTTGTAAATAAAAAAAACAAGAATAAGCTGTTACACTGTTAGAAGAAAACAAAAGAGCAAACATAGTTATTTGTGCTTAATACAATAGTAATAGTTAATATTGACATGTTTAGGCAGAAACATACATGTTTTTACATATTTGTTCTACAGAACATCTTCCAAACTATTGTAAGCTAAAGGAGTCTGCACTTCTCTTTGCTGTGTTTGTTTTAAGTTGGTTGTACAAAGGTATGAGGGACTACAACATTACCCTCTTACCAACTCTTCTGAATATCAAAAAATGGTTAAATGACCTACTTAATCTTCGAACAACATCGACAACACTAATGTTTACCATTTTCAATGTCAAGAGGCTCATGAATGAAAATAGGTTAGGCTATCAAGCAAAAAAGGAATTCAACGATCATTTCACAAATCAACATTAAATAATTGTTGGGATTTAGTATACAAAAATGAACGACATCACAAACCTAACTGTTATCGTATTGTGATATATCGATCGCATTAATTAATTGGCAATATCAATTAGTCAACAAAGTTAGGAGAGGTTAATATCTCCGAAATTTATGTAAATGTAATCTGACATTTTTATGAATGAACCTATATGCCTAAAAGTGATATTTACGTATATGAAGATTTAGACATCTTGTGAAATGAATATTATGCAAATTATATGGTCAAAAAGGGGAATACTGAACTTGAAGTAAAATAAATATTTCCGTTTACCTATTAATGCAGGTGACAATCACTTTGACAATCATTTGTTTTCGTTGCATCTTTGAACAACATAGACATTTAATCTCCATTGTATTATAGGCTATCAGGCTTCTTAGTATATTCCTATTTTAAATATTAATAAACTGATATGAGCGCTCTCCTTAATATGAGAACCACTCTTTCATTTGAAAAGGATTAAGAAAAAATACGGTAAAATTATCTATGTAATCTTCCTTTTGTTTATTAATTGTGTTAACTCTTTCTTTTTTGTAAATCCTAACAATCAAAACAACAAAATCTTTACAAATCAAAATTACATATGCAAAAAAATAAGATATTAAATGATAATAATCAATAAAGAGATAATGGAGTTGACTTGATAAAAGGACCGAATAGGAACATAAAATAACTAATATCCTTTACACGTATATCCATAATAAAACTCATGTTTACCTTCTTCAAAATCAAGTTAGTAACAACTAATAAATGAACATAAACTAATCGATCACTCAATTTCACTATAGCACCCATGATAAAGATTGCAAGATCATAGTGACAAATTTAAAGTGGGACATCAAATTAACTTCAAATAAAAATGAGAAAAGATATTAACTTTTTCTATATGAGAAAAAAAATTCACTCCTATTACTCCTAGAAACTATGATCTTTAGAGACTTTAATCTATTTTCAAACTTCAATCGATTCTAATTCTACACCAAACTGCTCGTTATTTCAAAGCATCTTAAAAGGAGTTCCCACACAAGTACATATATTCTTTTATAAATGACGTAGGGAAATAAAATGAGTACTGCTACCATCAAAAAAAGATTAAATAACTACACATAAATGGCTTAGGAAATTATAATTTGGATTTGCTTGTTAAGAGCATAATTAGAAAAATGTAATCCACAACGGAACTAACACTGAGAAAATAAGTTCACTTAAAATAGCTAACAAATTAAAAGTAGAAGGCAAAGAAAGAGAAATAAAATGCTTTAGAGTTTCTTGAATATGATACATATTATATACCTTTATTTTCTGACCAACGTACCAAAAAAGCAACTAATGTTTGCATAGTACTATGCAAACACAGCTAAAACTATCAAAAATCTTTGAACTCATTTAGTCATAGCATGTAATTTAACATGTACCCAGTTGTAAATAGATAAAAAATATATTCTAGGCCAATAGATACGGCTAATTTCAAGAAATGAAACAATAAATTTACAATCAAACTATGAATACAGCAATTATATTGAAATTATGGAATTCTAAAGGTCATGTGTCAATTAGGCTATATAAATTCATACTATCTTACTTATTATGGAAAGTAATTCAATGTATGATTATTAAGCTATGTAACATTTTCATCTTTATTTACAGAAGTTCTCAAGTAATGCATGTGCGTACACAGGGCCGGCCCTAGGGCAAGGCCAAGCAGGCAGCTGTTTAGGGCAACCCCCTCGACGGGGTAACAAGTTGTGGGGAAAAAAAATATTGATGATGAATAATATATTTTAAATATATATAGATGCATTTCATCTAATAAAGAGTTGTTAGTCGAGTTGGTTGAGTATGCTTTTTTCATGTTTGAGGTCCAGACTTCAATTCTTGATGGCAACAAAATTTTTTCAACCTCTCCATTTTTTCACCTTTCGTCTAGGGCAACCCAATGTAAAGGGCCGACACTGTGCGTACATAACACGTAAGTAGGTGTTATTTGAATAATTCGAACTAAAAAGGAAGGGTTACAATTAAATTACTGCAGTAGGTGGGCCTATATCAGTAGACATAAAACTTTGAATTCCATCACAAGTAGTACATGCGAAGCCATGCTCGGGCCTTGATTCAGATGATGTGAAGCTACTCCTTCCTATCCCTTGCTCTGCTACATTCTACAATCAGGTAACCATGTTGTGCTTTGAATTAGTATTAGTGGAATAATGACGGCTGATAACGAAACGGCACTGTACATCTAATATGTAATAACGGTAAAAAAAATAGCAGTTACTGTCAATCGAATTGCATATCTTAATCCATTAATTAATATGCTTTCCACTAAGCAGACCTTTGACGTACACTACGTCGTATTTTCTTATGAAAACTGTGGCCTCCCTCTTTCCATGGAGCCTAATCATACCCTAGATTGGATCTAGTGGTTTGCAAACCATTAACTGAAAACAAAATTCAATGAGATTATCAACAAAAATACCGAACTAAAACAGATTATATGGTTCGATAGAGGGTAATAGTATCAGAAAGGCAACATCATAGTCTGTCGAAATTGACCACAACCAAGGCTTAGGAGTACGAAATCGAAGAAGGCACGATGTTGATATTGTGCCAGCATGTCGGTAGATAGCTCTGAAGATTTAGGTTAGGAAGTAAAGCAACGGAGAATTAAGCAATGATTTTAGTGAGGAGCTATGGAAGTATAGCCACTAACAAATTTCGCAGCAGTTGCATTTATCTTTTTCCTCCTTACTGAAAAAATTGAACAGAGTAAAGCAGAATACCTTAATTGTAGGACTTATCTATGCTACATGAAAACATCATCGAAGTTTCGGATTGCACGGAGATTCGAGACGTTGGTTGTTGCAACGTGAAGGCGGGCAGTGGGTATCTCTAGCAAATAAGGCTATGTAGTTGAAATTAGGGTTAGGGGCAGAATAGATGAAGCTGGAGTATTCGAAGGGATTAACAACGTTGTTGGGAGGAACAACCAAGGTTGAAGTGGGTATGTCGTGCCAATCAAGCAGTGCGATTTGAGAATGAATAATTAGGGTTTGGAGGATAAAAGAAGAAGCGGATGGATATGTAGAAACATAACAAAGTAAAAAACGTGATATGGATTTGGAGACTGTTTGGTTCTTCAGATTCAAAGGTCCGGGGGAGTTTGAAAGCCAACTCAGTAATCTGATTTCTGTAGTTGTCAATTCTAAAATTATTTCCCTCTTCTTTGTTCTCTCTTCCTTGAATTATTTCCTCATATCCTAAAACACAAATTCTCCTCCTTTATCACCACCTACTGCATCAATCGCTCCTCTGCAAACCAAAACCCAAAATCCAAAAACTTTTCTTGGATCCTAATTCAAAGCCAAAATTTTCCAAATTATACCGCTATTATTTTTCCACAATCCTAACCCTAATTTTCATGGCCATAAAATAAAGACGATAACCAAGATCGATCTCAACGACCAGGCATTAAAATCGATCGCGCTGCGATGCCCTTTCGACACCCTTGAAGAGCTCACCTCTCACGCTCATGCAAAGAACTGTAGCAAGTTGAAGAAACCCCCTAGATAATCTCAAACCATTGATGCGATGGTGGTGACGACAATAGCGAAGCAAGGGAAAAGTTCGAGGATTTAGGAGCAAGCATAAGGATATTTTTTACATCTGCTATTATTGGTTACTCATATATCTGTTACATTTGCTATTTCTAGTTGTTTAGGGGAAGAGGAGGAGATGGATGCGGTGGGGTCCAATAGGGCCGAGATTGAGATGGTTACTCCTATACCTGCTATTTCTGGTTTGTATTTCTTTCCTGTTCTGTTTTTCCTGGATAATAGTTTGGAATTTGATCATCCATATATGGATATTTTGATTGCTGGTGAGAGGGTTTTAGTAACCAATAATTAAAGTTAAACCTTTCATCCCTTATTCTATTTTTTTCGTGCATGGGGTTTGAAAGTTTTTTGAAATGATAAAATCACATTTACCATTTATAAATTTACAGTAGTAAAACTTTTATTCAATCGGATGTTCGGTAATATAAAAAATGATATCATTAAAACTCAAAGGTGGTCCTAGAGAAAATATACTAGGCAGATGATTCTAACTTGAACGTTAACATGTGCATGTCTTTAAAGTTTCTACATTTTCCCTCCAGTTTATGGTTGAAATGGTATAAAACAAAAGTAAATTAAACAAGATACTGGACAACTAATCCGGTGAAAATTAGACTCGTATGGAATTTATTTTTTAAATTGGAATCAAATATTTTAATAGTTGGATATTTTGGTGCTTAAGAGAAACAAAAATTCACAATTTAGTTACACTGTGCATGTGTATATACTGTATATACACACTGATACACGTTAATTTAACTAATTGGCTAATGTAAGAATGCATTGTTTATTTATACAAATAAAATAGCATTATTTGCTTGATGATGGAAATCTAAGGATTGCACATAGCTAAAAATCCAAATTTCCTTTAGAGTTAATAATATAAAAAAGGCATATTTCTACTAATTTAATCTGTTGTAGTTATTACTATTTATAGACTACACATTTCACGAGACCAAAAATCAGCGAATACCTTGTGAATGCCTGAAAAACCATCAAATGAATAAATTTATTCATTTGTATTCGACCTGCTATGTTATAGTCGGATATTTATTATTTTCAATTTATAGATCGATTTTATTCAAGAATCCAAAGTTTATAATTCAAAATCAGGACATAATAATTTGAAATTTATATACTATCCCAGATAGATAATAGATGAGTAGCTTGTACATGACCTATTAGATTACATCACAGAGTATGTTTGTAAAAGTAGTAAGGCGGTAGGTCACTAATGGTGTTTCCCATATAAAGGAACATACTACAAAACATGTTTGAAAAGTAATATAGACAGGATATTACTATGTAAAATATTATAAATTTATTGCTATACGTAATTAGTTTAAAATATACATTTTGAGAAAGTAACATAACCAAGAGAGTGTTGAATTGACGATTATACATTTATTTCTAGACTTGATTTGCTTGATGATGGAAAGCAAAGAATATACATGGCCAAAAGTATAAGATTCCCATAAAATTGATAGATTAAACAAGGGTATATTCCAAATAATTTTGCTATAATTCTTAATCCGTAAAAATTCAATGATTTACAGTTTACACTACAAATAATTGCAATAATCTAACTCAGTCAAAGACCTTTTCCTTTGTCTATTTGCACAACTATCATATGGGGATGTATAAGAGTTTTCAGATTTATGAAGAAGATGAGAAGTTGTATTTCATTAATTTGCAAAAGAATGAATTCTTTTACATTGTATACATCTCTTTATATAAGATGACTAGTGCGAACCCGTGCTTCGCATACGGACCGCACTCAATCTCTTATCATTATAACATGCTTAAATGATTTATATGGTTCATTGATTAAAAAATAGTGATTTTTTTTATCAATTTTAAAATAAGTTTGCATTTTGTCTAAAACTTGTGTATAAATCTTTGAAAACAATAATGCAGATAGTACTGGTGCTTGATAAACAATTGCAAAATATCGAGCAAAAATGATTTCAAAGATAAAATTTCCACACAATACACATATAAATTATACACATATAATTTATTGTGTGCATCAGTTGTTGCTCCATGCATCAGCTATATTATATGTAACTTCATTTGGTGAGATACATTTATCAATCATTTCATTTAATACTTGATGTCGTTGATTCAATTTGCTGTTTCGGTAATAACTATCTATAAGAGCAGTGTAGGTAACGACATTTGGTTTGCACTTGACCATTGATCTAAAAATGCCAAAAGCAACATTGACATGATTCATGAGAACGCAAGTGTTGACGATGATCTCATAACTGACTATGTGTAGGAACACATTATGCAGCATCATATTATTGTAGAATGATAAGATTAGAGGATAAAGAGATTTATTTCTATTTTGAACGATTCTTGTGAAAAATATGTTAAATCTAAAGCATACATATTTTATGTCTGAAGTGTTGGAACTAACAACCATTATTCAA
Source organism: Allium cepa (assembly GCA_030765085.1). Taxonomy (NCBI): domain Eukaryota; kingdom Viridiplantae; phylum Streptophyta; class Magnoliopsida; order Asparagales; family Amaryllidaceae; genus Allium; species Allium cepa. Next base: position 827,678,417 of record CM060941.1, on the reverse strand, counting down.
CAATATTTATTTTAATGTGAAGAATATCATTGTATTTCTTTTACAGTCAAAACAAATTCAATATAATAAGAAGCATATAATTGTATTTAATGCTTTTGAGCTTTCTGGTTCCATTTTTAATTTCATCTAACATTGTTGTTGTATTTTGGTAATGTTGGATTTCACCAGACTTGACTGCAATTTGTGAAAGTAGAATCAGAGGTTGGAAATTTTCAAAACAATCAATGACATGGATTAGTTAAAAGAAATAAAGTCAAACAGATTTAATAACTTTAATAATATGAATAATCTGAAAAACTATGATTTTAAAAAATTTATTTTTAGCTATTAACAATGGATATCATTGGAAAGCATATTAAATTTGAGATTTAATAGTGAAATCGATTCTTCAATCCAATTAATGTAGAAAAAGTTATCACATTTTAAAGTTTGGAATAGAAAGAAATTAAAAACGTGACTGTTCATTTTTCAAAATACGAAGGAGGCATGTGTGCTCTTGAAATCTAACTCAATAATAATATTATAGTATAGATTTCAACAGTTATAATAATAAGTGAATATTGGGCTTTTGGCTTCTATATGACCTGAACTGTAAAATGAAGGAAATAATATTAGATCAGTTCATTTAACTGATTCATTCTATTACCCTCTCTCAAAATTATCTAGGGTTTTTTTCCTCTTTCTTGTCGCCGTCATCAGTTATCTTCTTCTCTCCTATAATCTTGTAAAATTCTTTGCAAAGAGAACCTTTATTAAAACATCTTCTCTTTGATATGCTACTGGAATGTGTCTAACTTCAAGCTTTCCTTTATTGATTTGCATGCGAACAAAATATAGATCAATTTCAATGTGTTTTCTACACAAGTGAAGAATCGGATTTGTTAAGAGTGCTACCGTGTTGAGATTATCACACCAAATGATAGGCTTTCTGATATTATCTATCCTAATTTCATGAAGTAAAGATTTGATCCATATAATTTCTACGGTTGTACTTGCAATACATTGATACTCAGCTTCAGTGCTGAATCTGGAGATAGTACCTTGCTTCTTTGAGCGCCAAGAGATGGGGTTATCACCCAGGCAGATGCATCAACCAGAAGTTGATCTTCTATCATCTGGGTTGGTGGTCCATTCAGCATCAGTGCAAGCTTGTAAACTTAATTCTTTGCATGACTTTAGCAGTAATCCATGATTAATAGCTCCTCTCAGGTACCGTAGTATTCTTTTAACTGCTTTCCAATGTTTACTTAGTGGTTTTTGCATAAACTGACAAACCTTATTAACACTGTAGCTTATCTCTGGTCGAGTAATTGTGACATATTGTAAAGCTCCAATTATACTTCAATATTGCTTGTCATTTGTAATATGTTCACCTTTATTTTTGGAAAGAGGCATATTGTTAGCCACAAGAGTAGGAAGTGATTTGGCTGTATTCATTTTTTCTCTAACTACTATCTCTGCAATGTATTTCTTCTGTCGTAGTATTTCTGAATCGCCATTTTTATAACCTCTATACCTAAAAAATAATTTAAGTCACCCAGTTCCTTGACAGAAAAAGTATGATTTAAATGCTGAATAGTGTTGCTGATTTCCTTTTCATTACTTCCTGTGATTAAGATGTCATCAACAAACACAAGTATGTATGATGTTTTGCCTTCATTGGATTTTATGTACAAGAAGTTGTCGGATCTAGTTGACTTGTAGCCTAGCTTGATTAATGTTAGCTTAAGTTTTCCATAAAAAACCTTGGGTGCTTGCTTTAATCCATAAATGACTTTATATAGCTTACACACAAGATCTGCATTTTTATTTTGGATATACCATTTTTGTTGTTCCATGTAGACTTCCTTCTGTAAATCCCCATTCAGGAAAGAATTATTAGCATCCAGTTGCCCGACTTTCCACTGATTATGTAGAGCAATTGTGAGAATAGTTCTTATGGTGGTTGGCTTGACAACTGGTGAAAATGTCTCTTTGAAGTCAAAACCATATTGTTGAGTATAACCTTTTGCTACAAGCTTTGCTTTATAGTTAGATATGCTTCCATCTGAATTTCTTTTAATTTTGTATGTCCACTTGCTGCCATATTTTTATGGGTGGGAGGATGAACTAAGCTCTAAGTTTTAATTTTCATGAGGGCATTAAACTCTTCATTCATTTCCTTTTTCCGGTCGTTGCTTTCGTTTTTTTTTCATATGTGGTAGGCTCCTTGTCTTTCATTTGTGTATAATATACTTTGGGTTTAAATATTCCACTTTTGCCTCTGGTTATCGTAATGTTCTGTTCTTGCAGGAGGTGTTTCATGACTGCTTGCAGTTTCACTTAACTGTTGAGAATCAGATGTGTTACTTTCATCATGCTCTGAACCTTCATCTGGGTTGGAATTATCTAGAGGTGGTTGATTGAAGTTGCCAAGTGAATGATATGCATGTAAATATGCATATATTTACATCTATATTTTATCTCTTTTTATTTAAATAAACATCATATTTGAGCATTTTAACATGTTCAAAACCAAAATTCAATTATTTTCAAACCATCATATTTTCATATTCGTTTAGGGGCAAAATGGTCGGTTTTATGTATGTGTCAATTTAAGAATTTTTACTTGGACAATTTTTATGATTTTTATAGGATATTTTGAAGCATATGGAGGTGAGATTCATGATGATATATGTATGCATAATGAAATACAAAGTAATGAAGATGAAATAATTCAAGTTCAAGATCATGGAGGACACCACCCACTTGCCTAAATGTATAATTAGGAGCTAATGGACAACTAAGTGGAGGTTAAAGCTTTACGCACATTAAATGATGGATTAATTAGTGGCTAATAGTTACTTGGTACCCACACTTCCTAAATGGCATTTTAGGAAGCTTCATAAAAATAGAATTAGGGTTTTATGCATGTATAAAGTCCTCTTATGTACATGAACATACCTCATACTCTTTCACATTAGTTGGGAAATTAAAAGAGCAGGTTGTAATGACAATGTTTCATAAAATAAAAATGGCTTCAAGCCTCTTTCTCCTCTCTTTTCTACATGCTTTTCTTTTCTTTTATGTTAATGTATATTTCTATGCTCTCTTTCTTTTAATGTTTATAGCTTAGATTTACATTAATGCAAGTAGTGTAGCTTTAATTTTTATGCAAATAGTTAGTAGTTAATATCTCTTTCTTCCTTTGCTTAGTTTTCATTTCTTTGCTTTATAATGTTGAAATTTACAAGTGTTGGTTTGATAATACAAATAAGTAGCTAAACCCTTTTAATTTAGGGGTGATGAAGCTTTCTAAATTTATGTAATTTCAACATTTATTATGATTTATGATCTCTTTTGGTTTGTGCTTCATGAGAGTGAATTTTGACGCAAGTTTGTACAAGTGAGTTTGATAGCTTATGTTGCTTCTGCAAATAAGCTATTCTTATTCAACATAAACACAATTTGCATCATCATTTGCTAATCGGTTTTTGATTTTGAAATGAAAGTAAAAATGAAATTTGATGATCTATATTACTAGTTACAATAATAAATTTATCATACATAAAATAGCTTTTTCTTTGGCTTCATTTTCATGAGAATTGATAAGTGGTTTATTTGTTGTATCATAGTTTGATGGTTTGAGTTATGTTAATTAATAACATAAACAAACTATACTTATGATAAATACAACAATTATTTCACTTAATATGAAAGTTAGAGATCATAAATTATTTGTTTGTTGATTTACAAGAATATGAGAGTGGATTTGCCTCTAAATTGTTCTCTAGTCTAAGAATGTTTAAATCACATTTTAATTCTACCTTTAGCTTCTTTTTTGTAGTTAATAATTTCCTCTCATTTTGGTCTAATTTGATTAAACTGAAAATTTAAAATCTTAAAAATTCCCTGCGGATTGACTCGTACTCGTTACGTACTAAAATTGTACATCGTACGCTTGCGGTTATTTTATTTCAAAATTTATCGGCATTTTTCTAATCGATAGAAATTTTGCTGTTAAATAAGTTTTTGGCGTCATTGCCGAGGAATTGTTTTGATTTTGATTTTCTATTCTTCGGATTATTTTATTTTGATTTTTGTGTGTTTTTATTTTGTGTTTGCTTGCATTTAAAAAAAATTGTTGTGTGTGTTGCATTTTGATTGTGTTTCTTGTTTTCTTGTTGCATTTGCATATACATTTCTACTTAAAAGAATTATAATTTTCATTTCATTTTCATCTTCATTTTACAATTTTCATTTTGTTTTTACTAGTTGCATTGGCATTTGTATATAAAAAATTACACAATCTCATTGAAAAAAAATGAACATTGCATTTTGTAATATATATTAATAATAGAGATGAATATGCTAAATAAGGAAGGGCATTATTGTAATCTATGGTGCATAAGGAGTATAAATATGGAGTTTGATTTGTATTGTAAATGTGATCTGATGTGAATAATAAAATGTCTTCTCTCTTTATTGTTTCTGTTCTCTTTATTTTATAACACGTTATCAGCACGATGCTCTGTATGTATTCTATTTTAAAAGTAGTAATTTAAATACACTGTATGTATTGTTTCAGATATAATATAGCATATATGGTGAATTTCCTTTTACCTAGTCAAACAGATGGATATTTTTTTGTACTACCTAATGATTAGCTTGGATCTATTCTCTAGCATATATCTACTTCATCCGAAAAGGTTTAGCAATTTCTTCTTATCAGCAAAACACAAAAGCTGCTCACTTTATTTTCTTTCACAAGCAGATAAGGTAATGTATTATATATATATCTTTTCTTTTCTTGAAGTAAACTATATTACAGTCTGCTGCCTTTATATATTTATATTGCGAAGGTACCTCTATTTAAAGCTAGCTATGCTCACGTACCATTCATAACATTAATTTCATATGCTCATGTAATATGTTTTGTTTAGATTTTACTGTACTATGCTAGATTCTGATATGATATAATTTATTTATATTCATAAAATAAACCTAGCTGTACTATTATAAGTTTAGTTTTATTTACTTTATACTTTATATTGTACAGCTTATTAATCGAAATCACGTGAACTAATTGTCATGTAAGGCACATAATTTCATACTCATGGTTATTTTTATATAACTAGTTTGCGCCATCTAGCTACCTGATTGATCGAATTTTTTTTCACGTGTTGTGATTTTATTCCAAGTGTAATTTTAGCCTATTTAATGAGATCCACTTTCTCCCTCAGTTCTTTGGCACAAGAATGACTTGTTCAAATTAATTATAGTAATACTTTATACATCTGTATAACAGAATATTAAGTCAACATATTGGTAAGGTAAATCAATATATTTTGCTTATTTAAGTTTTAACTTAAAGTGTACTGTTGGATGTGAAGTTATATCATCTACTCCAGTGTAAAGTCAAGTAGAATTTTAATGTTATGCACCACTGGAAAAAAAATGAAGCATTTTAGCAATGTTCAGTATTATCTAAAGTGCACCATCATTCTTAGATATTCAATGATCCAGAACACTTGCTGAATTTCTGCTTTAGTTTTGCACCTACAGATTTTCAACAATAAGAAATCTCCTGTCCCAAAATTTTGTGTGCGCCGTGTCTTCCAATAATTTCACTACTCGTGTATGTTACATGAATTATTTAATATAGTTATAAAAAATGGACAATTATGACAAAGTGAAACATGGGAGCACAATGATTCAATGAAAAATAATTTCACTTGATTTCTAAACCAAAAAAAAATTGGACACGACCACTATTGTTGTTTATCAGTGTTTATTTGCATCACTAAAAGATAAATTGTATCTAGCACTATGTTACCCTGGAAATCTAGTCAGTTGCTTAAGAAAATCCAGATCATTCTATTGCTTTTTTTTAAACCTTTTGTTTTAATTTAGATTTTGGGTTTCTTCATTTTCTGTTCATATGGTAAACCGTTTATTATTTAATGGTAGTTTATATGTTTTGGCATGCTAGATTTTGGGTTTCTTTATTTTCTGTTCATATTGCTTCCAAACAATGTTTAATGCTTATTATATCTACTATAATAATTTTTTCCCTCTTCTTTCTCATTAACAGTTCATAGCATGACAAACATAGCTAAGCTTGAATTCAAAGCATTGGACATATCTGGAGACAACTATTTATTATGGATATTGGATGCAGAGATCCACTTGCAATCTCAGTGCTTAGAAAATGCCATTAAAAATGGTAATAATATGTCCCGGTAGGACAAAGTAAATATTCTGATATTTTTAAGACGTCACATCCACGATGATTTAAAAACAGAATATTTAACGGAAAAAGATCCTCTCTACTTGTGGAACTCCCTGAAGGAGCGTTATGACCACCAGAAGACGGTTATACTTTCAAACACTAGGTAAGAATGGTTGAACCAGAGGTTTCAAGATTTCAAATCCGTAAGAGAATATAATTCTGCTATGTTTAGAATTACTTCTAAACTGAATTATGTGGAGAACGGGTGAATGACGCACAAATGCTTGAAAAGACTTTCTCAACATTTCATGCCTCGAATATACTCCTGCAGCAGCAATATCGAGAACGTCATTTTACAAAATATTATGAACTCATAGAATGCTTACTAATTGCTGAACAAAATAATGAATTGCTTATAAAAAGATCACTCCTCAAGACCAACTGGTTCAACTGCATTACCTGAAGTTAATGCTATTTTTTCCCACTTTGGAAGAGGTAGGGATCGAGGTCGAGGTAGAGGACGTGGTCGTGGATATAGCTCCAGCAGAGACGGTTATGGTGGTTTTAAAGGTAACAAAACCACCAACTTCAAAAAGCAACAAAAGAAAATTGAGTCTATAAAGAACAATGATTCAGCTTCAAAAAATAAAAAGCATTACGAGGAAGTTTATTATAGATGTGGACGATCTGGCCACTGGTCACGTACATGTAGATCATTAAAGAAAACAGTTGAAGAATATCATCGCTCGAAGAATATTGAGGCAAATAATGCCGAAGAGTTACACGAAAACACTAACCTGAAGTTAGATGATTTCTTTGAAAATGACAATGGAATTTTTTATTAATGATGAAAATCTAAGTGCAATGATCAATGATATGACCGAGTTAATCAATTAGAAATGACTTAATATTTGTTATGTGGTTTCATTTTATTTCATTAGCTTGCATTAATAAATTAGTTTGAAGCTTGTGTTCGTTCGTTTGTATTTCCCTTTGCAGAACTAGTTAAAAATAATGTGTAATGTGGATATTGTTTTTAATCAGTAGCCTTATTTTAATCATATTTCTTTGTTTGTTTACATTACATTTATTTATGCATATAAATTTTTAATGATTGACTAATTATTGTCTTTAATTATTAAGGTATGGAACGTCATTTAGGTGATGATATATGTTTACTAGATAGTGCAACTACTCATACAATTTTGAAAAACCACAAGTTTTTCTCTGAACTATTTGAAAATTTCTCAGTTAAAGTCTCCATTATAGCTGGATCTGCTAATATAATTGACGGGTCCGGAAGAGCCCATATAATATTACCAAGTGGTACGCATATCTTTATTCAGAATGCATTATACTCAAGCAACTCTAAAAGAAATTTGCTGAGTTTCAAAGATATAAGAATGAATGGATACCATATTGAAACTATAAATGAAAACAACAAAGAATATCTTTGTGCTATTTCTAGAATTGAAAGCCAAAAGCTTATCCTAGAAAAATTTGATACAATTTCAACTGGTTTATATTTTACAAAAATTGGCATAGTTGAATCTCACTCTATAAATATGAGCCAGAAGCTCACAAATACAAAGACATTGATTCTTTGGCATGATCGCTTGGGTCATCCTGGATCAACCATGATGTGTAAAATCGCTAAAAATTCAAATGGGCATAATTTATCAAACCAATTGAATTTGCCAATTGATTACTTATGTGTCCATGTGCATAAGGAAAATTAATCACTTGACCTTCATATAGTAAAATCACTTCGGAATCTCCAACATTTCTACAAAGAATTCAAGGTGATATATGTGGCCCAATCCACCCTGAATGTGGACCATTCAAATATTTTATGGTATTGATTGATGCGTCAACTCGTTGGTCACATGTTTGTTTACTTTCTACAAGAAATTTGGCATTCTCCAAGCTGCTTGCTCAAATAATAAAATTGAGAGCACACTTCCCGGATCATCAAATTAAATCAATTCGACTAGATAATGCTGGAGAATTTACTTCTCAAGTAATTGATAATTATTGTCTATCACTGGGAATTGAAATTTAACATCCAGTAGCTCATGTTCCTACTCAAAATGGTCTAGCAGAATCTTCAATTAAGCGCTTGTAACTTATTGCAAGACCATTGCTTATGCAGTCAAAACTACTCGTTTCAGCTTGGGGACATGCAATTTTGCATGCATCAAAATTGGTTAAAATTAGACCAACAGCTTATCATCAGCTTTCATCTTCACAGCTCTTAACTGGATCTTAACCAAATATTTCACATTTACGAAAATTTGGTTGTGTTATGCATATACCTATTAATCCCCCATTTCGTACTAAAATGGGTCCTCAACGAAGGTTGGGAATTTATGTGGGATTTGATTCCCCAGCGATAATTCGTTACCTTGAACCTCTTACAGGTGATGTCTTCACTGCAAGATTTTCAGACTGTAAATTTGATGAGACTATCTTCCCACCATTAGGGGGGAGAAAGACCGTTCCAGTAGAACGGCGTGAAATATCATGGAATAATCCATCTATGTCTTATTTGGATGCATGTACCAAAAAAGGCCAATATGAGGTACAAAGAATTTTGCATATTTAAAATATTGCAAATCAACTGCCAGATGCATTTCGTGACACTGCAAAAATAACTAAATCTCACATTCCAACAGCAAATGCACCAGCAAAAATTGATGTCCATGAAAGATCAAAAGTAAATATAGCAGCAAATGAATCTAAAGCAAGACAAAAACGTGGAAGGCCAATTGGTTCAAAAGACCTGGCGCCTAGAAAAAGAAAGTCTAATGAAAAATCATCAATTATTGAACCTCTTGAAGAGGTTATAAATGATCAAAAGGATCACTTAAATGAAAATCCCTATTCTCCTAGAAGTGCGGAAGGAACTATTATCCCAGAAGAGATAAAAAAAGCTTCCAATGATAAAATGGTACCTAATAATAATGAGATCTCAATATTTTATACAAACTATGGATGTGACGACGCGGGATTTTGGCAATATTATTTGAATAAGCATTTAATCTAATTTAAATAAATACAAACTTATCATTTTAAAAATGAACAGAACTTTTGGACATTTACCATTTATATATATGTGTGTGTGTGTGTTTTGAAGAAACTTTGGTTTGAAAATTTAAAATAAAGTTTTTCAAAAATATTTAAAATAAAATCTATCTTATTCAATTAAATTAAAATGCTCTACTTTATTAAATTTAATCTAGATATATGAATGTAATATAGATAATAATGTTTAAATTTAAATCAATTTTATCAATAGTAAATATAGGTATAAAATAGTATATGAATATGAATTAAGTGTTTGATAGTTAAACTTAAATAGAAACAAAAATAAGCATTTATGTTAGGAATAGAAATAAATATATAAGTTAAATTATATGGTTACATAAAAACATAAAATAAAACACATCAAATAATTCAAGAAATATATAAACTATTGAAATACATGTAGATATGCAAGGAAATGAGACAAAAATATAAACATATATGTATATACAAAAATCAAATGGAGTAAGTATGTAAACATAGAAGGAAATAATTGCATTAGATGTTATCAACTCAAGCAAAAAACCAGGTCATTTTGAAATGTATATGAATCATCTCATTTTCCACAAAAAAATCCAGTTTGGTCAAAAGAAAAAAAGTCTCTGACCAAGAAAAGAAAATGTTTGCACCAGTAAACACCTATTCCTGTAAACTCTTATATATATATATATATATATATATATATGTGTGTGTATATATATATATATATATATATCTTCTTATTCTATTTTTGTTCATCAAAACTTAGCATACCAGAAAAATAAGTAGACACTACCATCTTATCATTGAAGCTTAATTAATACCTCAACTCAACAAGCAAGAAGATTAAAGAAGATCGGGCTAATAGCTTTTCAAAACAAAAGTTGCTCTCTGTTCAAAAATCTTTTCAGGCGAGTAAACACAATTTTTAAAGACTTAAGTATAATTTAATTTGTGTATGTGATTCATGAACAGTATTGTACTTGCATATGTATTGTTGAATATAACTTTGCATATCTATATGAGTTGTTCTGATTCTTTTCTGTATTTTTGTTACCGAGTTGAGTAGTTATTCAAAATTCAAAATATTTTCATCTAGCCATTATTAGGCTTTGAGTTTAAAATAAAATAAGTTGTTTAAACATAAATCAAGCTTTTAAAATTTGTTTTAAACCTGTTGGTGAAGTATCACCACTTGGAATCTTGTTTACATGGCAACATGAAATATTATATTAAATTCAAATGTGATGAATTGCCAATTCAATTTCATAACTTGAATCCACACTGTAAAATAGGATTTTTAAAATTAAAATGGTAATTTTTCGTTAAGTATGTTAAGAGCAGTTCTTAGATGAATCGAAAATGCTTTTTCACCAATTTCCATCGATCAAGGAATTATTGAATGTTGAGATCTTGCTTGAAGCAAGCTTGGCCATCGGTGAAGTTAGGAAAATTGCTAAATGATTTTTCTATTGCAAGAGATGTTAGAACGAGGAAACTTTAGGGTTTAACTCTCAAATTTGGACGAGGTCGGAGATGAGGTGTTTTCACCGCCTCTGGTTGATCGAGCTGCGTGGTATTCAAGGGTTATCGTCGTTAACTTTGAGGGTGATTCCAAAATGAGTGTAACGAGATAATGCCTTCGGTTTCGTTCGAACCCGGAACGAACTTGTATGGATTGAATGCTTTCAGAACATCGTCAGGTGGCCGATGAGCATTCTAAGAGATGTGTTCTATAAAGGTAATCATAGCCTCAAGCCTCATCAACCGGGAATGGCTAAAACAGGGGAGGTGCAGCAAGGTTAGGTGGGTAGCACCCAAACAGGACGAGATATACCCCTGTCTAGATGTCCCTTTTTATTCGACTATGTGGGTGGTTGCTAGCTACAACCGCGGGGTTATCTTGTTCGGAACTGTTCAATAAGGAATGGTTCCGGCCTTGTGTTGTAGGTGGTCGGGAGTGATCCTCGGTACGGTGATCTAGGCCCCGTGCTGTGACGGGCGGTACCCCAGTATCCCTGCCATTTTATGGAATTCAATCTCCAATAAGCGCCGTACGTTTTGATTGTGCCCAACTATGTTGGAATGTGAGATGTAAGCATTTCAGCTATTTCTGTATTTTACTTGAAAACCCCAGACACTATTATAATATCACTGGATTTCCTATCAAATGTTTGGTTAGCGTACGGTAAAAACTTATCCGTGTTTATGTGTGAGAAGTCTTATGTGATAACTTTAATTTCAAATGGTTTTCAAAGTTAAACAACTTTAACCCGTTTGCTCATACCAGACCCATGTCTGACCCGGAGTTTATTTCTGTTTTTCATAAACTCTTGGGTACTCAAATTTTTATGAGTAGCCAAGTGATATGTTTTGGATTGTTGAGTTCTGGAGGAGTTTGGAGCAGGAGTCCAGACGTACCTATCTATCTAGTTCCGCTGTGTTAGTTAATGTATGTTGTATTTTGAAATGTATGTAATGACAGATGTATATATGACTGTCATGTTTAAATGATGTTGTGTAACTCTGATATATGTAAAACTACGTAATAGTTATGTGATGTATTATATTTTGTTCCGTTTTCGCTGTGAGATTCTGATGTTGTTATTCTTTCTTTCTATCTTTTCTATGTCTGTCTCTTTCTTTTCTAATTGATGATACGTCTTTCTGTGGTTAGAAAGACGGGTCGTCACAATGGAGAAATATGGGATCGAAATAAAATAATAATTGATGACATATTCTCATTCGCAGTAGCTACTGAAATAATTGAAAGTCATGACTATAATGAGAATGTCGATAATGAACCAAATAGCCTAAATGAATGTCGAAAAAGACACGATTGGCCAAAATGGAAAGATGTTATCCAAGTGGAATTAAATTCACTTCAAAAACATGGCGTATTTTGAGCAATAGAGAAAACACCAGAAAATGTTAGACCAGTAGGTTATAAATGGGTATTCGTTTGAAAACTAAATGATAAAAATAAAGTCGTAAGATACAAGGCACGACTTGTCGCACAAGGTTTCTTGCAGAGACCAGGTTTTGACTTTAAGGAAATTTACTCCCCTGTTATGGATGTCATAACATTTCGATATTTAAATAGCCTTGTAGTTTCTGAAAAACTCGATATAAGATTAACCGATGTTGTGACAGCTTATCTTTATGGTGAATTAGATACCAATATTCAAATGAAAATTCCAGATGGATATTGCCTGAAGAAAAATCAAAGTCCATGTGCTCATTAAAACTAAGACGATCACTATATGGGTTGAAACAATCTGGAAGGATGTGGTACAACCGTCTTAGTAAATATTTGGTAAAAGAAGGGTACGAAAACAATCTCATTTGTCCATGTTTTTATAAAGAAATCGGTAAAGCGATTTGCTATCTTAGCCGTTTATGTTGATGATATAAATTTGATTGGAACTTCAGAAGAGATTGATGAAACAATAAATTACTTAAAGAAAGAATTTGAAATGAAAGATCTTGGCAAAACTAAATATTGCCTCTGTCTACAAATCGAGCATAATACCAATGGCATACTGATTCATCAATCAAACTATATTGAGAAAATTCTGAAATGTTTCAAGTGGATAAAGCATATCCACTTAGTACGCCTATGGTTGTTAGATCTTTGGATATTAAAAAGGACCCTTACCGTCCAAAAGAAGATGATGAAAATGTGCTTGGTCCAGAAGTATCATATCTTAGTGCCATTGGTACATTATTATATTTGGCCCAATGCACAAGACCAGATATTGCATTTTCAGTAAATCTTCTAGTAAGGTTCAATTCAGAACCAACAAAAAGACACTGGATTGGTATAAAACATATCATGAGATATCTTCGTGGAACGACAAATTTGGGTTTGTTTTATTCTAACATAGGCAATAATCCAAATCTAGTTGGCTATGCTGATGCAGGTTATCTTTTTTACCCACATAAAGCAAGATCACAGACTAGGTATGTGTTTAATAACAGCAATGCAACAATTTCATGGCGATCTACAAAACAAACATTAGTAGCAACATTATCCAATCACTCTGAAATACTAGCACCACATGAAGAAAGTAAAGAATGTATTTGGATGAGATCACTAATTGAGCATATTCCAATAAGCTGTCAACTCTCACCAGTAACAGAAGGGTCAACTATTATTTATAAAGACAATACAGCTTGTGTAGCTCAAATTCAAGCATGTTACATTAAGGGTGATAGGACGAAACACATTTCTCCTAAATATTTCTTCACACATGAGCTACAAAAGGATAATAAGATAGAAGTAAAACAAATCCGTTCGCAAGAAAATCCGACGGACCTATTCACTAAGGCGCTTCCAAAATCAACATTTCAGAAGATGGTGTACAAAATTGGTATGCGTCGTCTGCATCAACAGACTAATTGAATAATGCGTTATAATTCAGGGGGAGCGTATGAAATACGTTATAATGTACTCTTTTTCCTTCACTAATATTTTTTCCCACTGGGTTTTTATTAGTAAGGTTTTAATGAGGCATTATCTTGATTCATAAGTATCAACTCTCGTAGTAACATTATAAAATATATGTTACTTAAAGATGAAATCAAGTTGCACTCTTTTCCTTGTTTATGATTTTTTCCCACTGGGTTTTTCATAACAAGGTTTTTAATGAGGCAATTACTCTTATCATCTTTACATATGCATATTCAAGGGGGAATGTTATAATATATATTAATAATAGGGATGGATATGCTAAATAAGAAAGAGCATTATTGTAATCTACAGTACATAAGGAGTATAAACATGGAGTTTGATTTGTATTGTAAATGTGATCCAAGGTGAATAATAAAATGTCTTCTCTCTTTATTGTTTATGTTCTCTTTATTTTATAACAACATTGCATTTTATTTCTTCTTCAAATTTTTACATTTCATTTTATCCACATTTGCATTTCTATACATTTTCAATTTCTAGTTTTTTACACTGTCCATCCTTCAACCATCTGTAAACACACATTTCACTCCCTGTATCTGTCATTGTGCAACTTACTGCACATTACCATTCAAACTGCATACAAGCCACAACACTGTTGTCAACAACCTCAACTATCACATCAACTCCAAGCAACAAAACTTCCACAAAAAACTGCGGCCACAATGCATACATTTGCCTGTAACCATTCAAGTCCACTGATTACTTGCAATACCACTTCTCCACTGCCTTCTGTAGCCTCCAGACCTTACTGCTCTGACCATTAACCCCTCTGCCAGCCTGCACAAATAGTGTACCACAGTTCATTGCTACCGTCCATCCTTTGTCAAACATTCCAGCGCCTCTCACTGCTACCTTACATTCCACCCCAAACACTTCACTACCTCTATTTCACCAAAAAAAAAAAAATATCTGTGCACGTCAATTTGCAAAAGCAAAGCCAACAAACCAACCCTCTCCAACATTATACACTGTTGCCATAAAACCACTGAGCATTACCATCATCAACTAACAATCTCCCTTGTACAACCACAGACATACAAACTACACCACTTCATCACCTACACTACCACTACCACTTCAACAACAGCAGCCATCTCCACAACATACAATCATCTACAACATCTTCTTTCACAGTCCTTTACCTGAATCCACATTGCCATACCTCCACTGTTGCACATTTGTGCATATCATATTCACGACTGTCTACCACAACAGATCAATCCACACTTCATTTACAAACTTTAATTCTTTCTCCATCTTGTTAACTTCTAACGGCACCATCCTATAGAACTGCCTCTACAATCCCGCCACGAACCCACCAGAACAACCGCGAGCACCCACTACAAACAACTGCTGCAAACGAAACCCTCCTGACCTACCTGCCTTGCCCCATCAACCATCATCGCCAACCCATAACCATCGCAGCCTGAACGCTTCCACAATCTCCCCGCCAAGACACCCCTAACCCAAATCAATTTTCCCCATTCGCGACTGCAAACCCAATTCGGTATCTCTGCATGAACACAACACCACAAAACGCTTCACCACCCCAATTCCTCCAAGCAACATCAACACAAGTCACTCCTTCAAAATCGAGCTAACTCCCTGACAACCATCGTCCACCCTTTCGCCCACCGCAATCCACGAATCACCTTATTTCGGCTTAACTCAAAACAGAAGCATATATCATCTACCAGCAAACGCAAATCGAGCACAACCACTAACTGCAAACCGCCACCCAATTGGCTCGAACTGAAACCCTAAACAATTGCCGTCACACGAACCTAAACTGCTACCTCCACAATCCAAATCGAGTTGTTTTTTATTTTGAGTAAGTTCGGTTTAATAAAATGAAACGTGAGAATGATTTTGGGAATACTTGTTAAATGAAGTGGTAAGTTAAATTAGATGAATGATTGGACTGGGTTTGTTTGGTTTGGTGAAATAGGCTTTGTTTTGTATGGTTTTAATTGGTTTTGCTTTTAATCCTTTTTAAATTCCATCCTTAAATAAAAAAAAAGAGAATCTTTTGCTTAGATTGTTTTCACCAATTGTTGCTCTTTTTATAAAAGAAAAAGAAAAAAACAAGTCTCATTTTGTCTTATTTTCAATTTGTTTTCACTTGCTTTGTTTTGTTGTGTTTTATTTTCTTCTTTGATATAAAAAAACTGTATATATATCTTGTCTTTATTCTCAGGTTACCAAAGCAGATTGAAAGAGTTGCTTGCTTCACTCTGCTACCAAAAAAAATTGCTGCTTTCATCTCTACTTTTATTTGAATTGCATTGTTGATTGCTTGCATTTGAAAAAAAAATATTTCAAAAACAAAAACATCATTCGTAGTTGCATTGTTAATACACGTTTAATTTCAGTTTTGCATTTCATCCTAGAATTTTAATTAATAATAACGGCTAGACATCGATAACACTTAATTGCAAGTTGTCATCTTTCGACAATTTAATTTCTTGATGTCTAGGCTACGACAGAGCAATAATCAGTTATAAATATTACGGTGATTCATATATATTATACTGAATTGTTTCTCTGAAGGTACTTAAACCTTCGGCTGCGTTGCTACGGTGATTCTTGGTGCACCGATAAATCATGTCCGTTATGTGGCTGAGAACTATCTTGTTGATCTAAGACAAAGTGTGATTGCACAATTTTGGGTTAACTTAGGATAAACAATTTGTAATTAGACCCTTGCAGTCATTCAGTTGCATTGGTTCATGCATATTTAAAAAAAAAATCAAAAGTAAAAAAATTATAGATATTCCTTTTCTTTTTCTTTGAATTTTTTAAAAATCTTTTTCCTTTGAAATTTCAAAAATCCAAAAAAAACTAGAAAAACAAAAAAATCCAAAAATTTTCTTTTAAAATATTTTCATAAACAAAAAAAATTGAAAAAAGTCAATTTCCCTTTTGAAAAATAGATTCTTTTTTTAAACATTTTTCCCTTATTAAAAAAAACAAAAACATTCTTGTAAATGTTCGAATTTCCATATTCACATGAATTTTACAAAAGTTATGAAAATCAATATAATCCATATAATTTCACTTCAAATTCTTTTGGATATTTCAACAACAACCATTGTTTAAACGATTCGAGTTTGAACCACAAAATTTTCAAAATGACGAACAACCCTCGAATCTCGAAAATAGCATTGAAATGATTTCATCTTTACTTGAACTCTCTACACAACAAAATCAAATGATAAATGATTTGTGTAATTCGTATTTGTGCGATAACTCGATTCAAAGTTTTCAAGGATTTCATAATTTGAATTCAATTCAAAATTCAAAGGATTTCGATTATAACCCATGCCAATTCAATTTCGAACTCCAAAATGAATTTCAAACGCAAAATGAAAATGGAAACAACCTTTTAAACGAATTTGGCAATATGATTGATCTTAACCACGTTACAATTGCAAACTTTTGTCCTCAACAATTTCAAAGTGAAGATCCTCATGTTAATAACTATAAATTGGATTTTATTGAGCAAATGGAAGAAATTTACGATGCATACGGATTTGTTGTTCGAAACATAAATGAAACAAGGTGATAAACAAAATCAAACCTCAATGTGTGACGAGTCAAGTAATGAACAACTACTTTTGAAAATGAAAATGATGACCATGATCTTAACGAAGTTGTTGAAAAATGGTAATTGAGTTGGATTTCAATTCTTTTGAGGGTGTTAAACTTGATTTAAAATTCAACCTTCCTTTTCTCGATTTCAAAATTTTAAATACCACAACTTCAGATTTTGAACTTGAGATACAGAATGAAGGTGTTGGTAATCCAAATAAGGAAGATGAATTTAATGAACATGATTTTTTTGGACTTTTCGACAACGAGTTGTTGAATTTTGAAGGGGAAGATGTTGATCATCACTTTGATTTTGAAGTCAATAATTCGAAAGAAGTTTTCAACGATAAGTTTGAATTTCGATTTGGTGAAAATAAACTTGAATTTCAATCAATTATTTTATCAACCCCAAAAATCATCGAAAATAAAAGAACTCGTATGATTTTCAAAACGACATTCGTTTTTCCAAATCAAGATTCAACTTTGAAATCTTTGACGATACGATTTTCCGAGCTTAAGCTGTGTCTCGCATATTTGACGAGGGAAATGAATCGGTCTTTGGAAGACTGTTTCATTTACTTTTTGACGATATACTTTCTGATCTCGTGTAAATACCGTTCATTTTCATATAAATAAAGGCTATTTTTATTTTTTATCCTTTCACTTGGGTTGACTGTGAGGACACAGTCAAAATCAAGTGTGGGACGAGTCTCATCATTTTTGATTTTTCATAGTTTATTTTACATTTTGTTTTCAAATCACAAAAATAAATTCAAAAAAAACAAAATTTTATTTATTTTTAAGTATTTTGATTTGTTTTTAAAGAAAAATTATAGGATAAATATATGGTTTTTGCTACTAAATTGATATTTTTGAAAATTTATTCGTCTTAACAAAAATAAAAATGAAGTTTGATTACAAATAACAATGGTTTAACTAGTATATAGGAAGATTCATATGTGTTAATTATGAAATACATCCCAATTGAAAATTTTTGTTATAAAAAGTGGTTGATTTAAAGTAAAGATATAAAATATTTTCTATCTTCTAAGTTAAATGGTGCTAAGATGATTTTGCAAAACTCTCTCTTTCTAAAAAAATAGAAAAAAAACAATATATATATATATATAAGTAAATTTTTTTTTGTATATATGTATATAACACCTACAGTCGATAAGTGTTCATACTCGTGTGTTCACTCGCCATGCTCTGTACCCTTCTCACGTAAGCCCGAAAGGCAGTGCATGATCGGTATATCTGGCCTCAGTTTATTTGAGTTAGGTGTATGTATATAAAAATTATTTTTAATAACGCCTACAGTCGTAAGCCTTCACACTTGAGTGTTCACTCGCCATGCTCTGTATTCTCCTCACATCAGTCCGCAAGGCAGTGCATATGTAATATATCCGGCCTCAGTTTACGTGAGTTAGGCATATGTAAATATTGTTAATATCAATGAAATTTTCAACTAAGAGAGAGTAAGCAATTGAAATCCAGGCATCATTTTAACTTGTTTGATTTAACTTGTTGTTGAAAAGAAATGAGAATACCACTGTGACAAATGTTGATAATCAACTAAGGATCCATTTCATAATTATATTGTGTTATCAATCGAAACAACTAGCCAAATTATAGTCTATCTGTTATGACAACTTAATTTTTGTTGGAAATTTTGACAAGTAAATGACTTAAATTTTCAAGATAATGACCAAGACTTATATTTAAATTATTTGTGTCTATTTAAAAGTAATTCTTTCATTTGTAAATACTTTCAAAAACGTGCATTCATCCCATTGTAAATAAATCTTGCACTTTGTAAATATTTTCAATTTGCTGGACTTTGTGGGTAGTATCCGTTGAAAATCCTCACGAGAAAACACTCGTCCTACTTGGGACACCCAAAGTTTTAACGGCTTATTCCATACGCTCAACGCAATCGTGCTCCCTACAAAAAGGGATTTATCTTAGTTTTCCTTTATTCGAGGACGAATAAAAAGATAAGTGTGGGGGTATTTGATATGCATATATTTATATCCATATTTTATCTCTTTTAATTTAAATAAACATCATATTTGGGCATTTTAACACGTTTAGAAACAAAATTCAATTATTTTCAAACCCATTGTATTTTTTTTCTTCATTTAGGGGGAAAATGGTCATTTTTGTGCATGTGTCAATTTAAAATTTTCTACTTGGACAATTTTTATGATTTTTAAGGATATTTTAAAGCATATGGAAGTAGGATTCATGATGATTTATGCATGCATAAGGAAATGTAAAGGAATGAAGAGTAAATAATTCAAGTTCAAGATCATGGAGGACCCCACCCACTTGCCTAAATGTACAATTAGGAGCTAATGGGCAACTAAGTGGAGGTTTAAGCTTCATGCATATTAAATGATGGATTAATTAGTGGATAATGGTTACTTGGTGGCCATACTTCCTAAAAAGCATTTTAGGAAGCTCCTTAAAAATAGAATTAGGGTTTTATGCATGTATAAATAGCCATTTTATGTACAAGAACATGTCTTCTACTCTTTCATATTAGTTAGGAAATTAAAAGAGCATGTTGTAATGACAATGTTTCATGAAATAAAAATGACTTCCAAGCCTCATTCTCCTCTCTTTTCTACATGCTTTTCTTTGCTTTTATATTAATGTATATTTCTATGCTCTCTTTCTTTTAACGTTCATAGGTTAGATTTACATTAATGCAAGTAGTGTAGCTTTAATTTTTATGAAAATAGTTAGTAGTTAATCTCTCTTTCTTCCTTTGCTTAGCTTTCCTTTCTTTACTTTATAATGTTGAAATTTACAAGTGTTGACTTGATAACACAAATAAGTAGCTAAACCCCTTTAATTTAGGGGTGATGAAGCTCTCTAACTTATGTAATTTCAACATTTATTATGATTTATGATCTCTTTTGGTTCGTGCTCCATGAGAGTGAATTTTGATGCAAGTTTATACAAGTGGGTTTGATAGCTTATGTTGCTTTTGCAAATGAGCTATTCTTATTCAACATAAACACAATTTGCATCATCATTTGCTAATCGGTTTTTGATTTTGAAATAAAGTAAAAATGAAATTTGATGATCTATATTACTAGTTACAATAGTAAATTTATCATACTTAAAATAGCTTTTGCTTTGGCTTCATTTTCATGAGATTTGATAAGTGGTTTATTTGTTGTATTATAGTTTGATGGTTTGAGTTATGTTAATTAATAACATAAATAAACCATACTTATGATAAATACAATAATTATTTTACTTAATATCAAAGTTGGAGATCATAAATTATTTTTTGTTGATTTACAAAAATATAAGAGTGGATTTGCCTCTAAATTGTTCTCTAGTCTAAGAGTTTTTAAATCACATTTTAATTTTCGCTTTAGCTTCTTTTTTGTAGTTAACAATTTCCTCTCACTTTGGTCTAATTTGATTAAATTGAAAATTTTAAAATGTTAAA
Source organism: Allium cepa (assembly GCA_030765085.1). NCBI lineage: Eukaryota > Viridiplantae > Streptophyta > Magnoliopsida > Asparagales > Amaryllidaceae > Allium > Allium cepa. The sequence continues at coordinate 827,657,609 of CM060941.1, read as the reverse complement.
AATTCCCTACGGATCGACCCGTACTCGCCATGTACTAAAACTATACGCCGTGCGCTTGTGGTTATTTCATTTCAAAATTTATCGGCATTATTCTAATCAACAGAAAATTTGCTGTTAAACAGTGAACTAGTTGATATGTGACATAATCTGCTTTTGGATAAACCGTGTTGTGATCCTAGATCGTCTTGAGCACCTTAATGATTCTGCCGGGTATTCCAATCAGAGATGGTAGGTATTGGTGGTATCGATACTTTGGCATTATTATTTTTTGTGGTCTTTATTCTTTTCCTTGCATAAGGGAAAATATTTTCATTAAATATAACATGTTTAGAAACATGAATTATCCCATCATTAATAAGACTTTTGTACCCTTTTTGGTTATTAGCATAACCCAAAAATGTACAGGGAGCAGATCTAAGAATTAACTTATGTGAATTATATAGTCTAAGGTAAGGAAAACATAGATAATCAAAGGTATTTAGTATAGTGTAATCAGGTTTTACATCAAACAGTACTTTTTTTTGGCTTTTCCCTTTCAAAACCTTGGTATGCAGTTTATTTTTAAGGAAACTGATGTATCAAATGCATCAGGCCAAAACTTCATAGGCAAAGTGCCTTGAGCTAATAGAGTTAATCCAGTTTCTACTATATGTCTATGTTTTCTTTTTATTAGAACATTTGTTCTGAAATGTGAGGACATGTAACTCTATGAATAACCCCTTTATTTTGAAAATACTCTTTTAATGGCTTAAATCCTACTCCCCCATCAGTTTGTATAACTTTTACCTCATTGTTACACTGTCTTTCAACCTGAGTAATGAATTGTATTATAGCCCTACATGCTTCAGACTTTGATTTAAGAAAATATATCCATTTAAATCTTGAAAAAGCATCTATAAAAGAGATATAACACCTGTATCCATAACATGAATTTACTAGAGATGGTCCCCAAAGATCTATAGCCATGAGTTCAAGTGGTTTGCTATAAATGGTTGATGAATCTATAAATGGCAGTTTATGACTTTTATCTAACCGACATCATGTACAAATATAAGTAGTAGAAATGTCATTAAAAGAAATATTATGATTCCTTAATACTTGTTTTACAATTTTAACACTAGGGTGTCCCACTTTACAATGCCAAAGATCAAGTACACCTTGATTATCACTACATTCAACATTATTGCACCATGTTCCATTATTAATAAAATTTCTTGTGTTTCCACTTTTGAATTTGTATAATCCCTTATGCAACCTACCCTATAACAGTATATCTTGACTTAGTAGGTCTTTAACTAAATGGAATTTTAGGTGAAACTCAAAGTACACATTATTACCATTGGCGAATTGTGATACACTTAATAGATTATTTTTAATTTGTGGTACTCTCAATAGATTATTGAGATATAATTGTCTTTTATCTCTAATGCCACCTCTTCCAACATGTGTTATACTTATGGCTTCACCATTATCCACATGTATATTTTACGTACTTATGTAATCTCTGTTACCAAGCTTTAAATTCTAAATATTTTTTGTAAGATGGTTGGTTGCACCTGAATCTGGGTACTATTCCTCACTGAGTATATCCTCTGGTCTGGTGAGATTATCTGAACTTGACTGATGATTTCTTGAATTTTCAAGTTGGTTCTTTGCTTGCTGATTTAGTTGAGCAACATTAACATTTGAGTTGTAATTCCTCTGTATGTTTTGATTTTGCTTATTTCTACCGAATTCTTGGTTGAACCTGAAATAGCAACTAGCTGCAATATGACCAGTCTTTTCACAAATCTGACGATTTGACCCCAATATTGTTGTTCCACCTTCCACTTCTTCCTCTTCCTCTTTGAGTTGAACCTCTCAATTTTGATCATAACAACCTATATAAAATGTTATGTGTATACTAACCATCTTTGCGGGAGATTTATTGCAGATTCATCTACAGATGTTTAAAGTTGTATATTGTGTGTCTAGAGTATGTACTTTACTTAGAAGTTTTGTTAAAATCTCTCCTTAAATGTTATATATGCACACACATGCACACACATGCTCATGCATGCACAAAAGAGCAAACTCAGACGTCTGAAACCTTACATTCAGACGTCTGAGTGCTAAAATAAAAATATTGTTTTCACAATATTCAGACGTCTGATCAAAAATACTCATACGTCTGAATAAGGTCAGAAATGCACTATTTCTTTGCTGTTTGCATTTAAATCTAATTCAGCAGTCTGAATTTTTTTATTCAGACGTCTGAATATCCCCAGCTGCTATATTCTTGAAAAGTCACTTCTCTTCACCAAGAGAAACATTCTTTTAAATCAAAAGTTGCATCCGTTCTTTTCAATATAACTTTTCATTTGAAGATGCAACTCTTTATATACTATAAATAGATTACAAAATTCAACAAACAAATCACCGAATTTAGTTTTAGCACTCTTGAATTCTCATCTATTCTCAAACTTTCAAATTGCACTCAAATTACTTACATATTTTGATCTTTGATAACTTTATCTTCAACAATTCTCAAAGCACATCACTATATATCATTAAGGAGAAGATTATAGGAAGATTGTACTCAGTTTACTTATCAGTGTTATTTAAGAACACACTACAGTCAGATATCTTTGTTATTTGTATTGAAGTCCTATTCGGTTGCTTAGGCAGGTGAAGTCTTGTTCGGTTGCTCAGGCAGTGTAAACTTGTTCCTCTGGGTTAAGTGAGGGTTGTTGTAGTTGAAATTCCAAAAGGAGTCTGGGACTGGACGTAGAACGGGTAGTACGAACCAGTATAAAAATTCCTGGTGTGCTTGTTTTATTTTTATTTACTTTGCTATTATCATCTGTTTCCGCATTTAGATTTAATTATATTCCATATTACACGATCCTAAGTAATAACTAGCTATATTAATTACTTTCAATTGGTATCAGAGCAAGGCATCTTATAACCATTACACAGTTATATTATATTTTGCTTATATGGAAAACAACACCAACACTACCACTAACTCTGTCACTAACACTAGTTTTATTGAAGGTCAATCCACTGCACGACCTATATTTTTCAAAGGTCTGAACTATAATTATTGGGTAACTCGTATGAGAATCTATATGCAATCAAATAGCTTTGAATCATGGAATATTACACAAAATGAATACACTCTTCCTACTGGAGAATACTCCACTTAGTCAAACACACAAAAATTAGATGCTACTGCCAATGCTAAAGCTATAAACATGTTATTATGTGCACTAGATGGAAATGAATTTAATCGTGTTACCGTGTGTCAAACTGCTTATGAAATACGGAGAACGCTTAAAATCACTCATGAAGGAACTAATAAAGTTAAACAAACCAAAATCTCCGTGCTCAAAAATCAGTTCCAAAACTTTAGAATGAAACAAGATGAATCTATCAATGATATGTACTCTAGATTTCAAGTTATCTATCATTCACTATTAGGATTAGGAGAAAGGTACACTGATTTTGATATTGTATCAAAAATCCTAAACTCTTTAACGGATGAATGGGAAAGAAATGTCTTGCCTATAGAAGAAGCTAATGACCTCTCTACCATAAAACCTGAAGAGTTAATAGGAAATCTAATGTCCTGTGAAGTGAATTTGCAGGAAAAACGAGTACAAACACAGGATAAAAAGAACACAGCTTTCCATGCTAAAGAAGAAAAAGATGAAGATTCAGATGAAGAAGATCTTGCATTTATTGCCAAAAATTTCAAAAATTTCTTGAAATTCCGAAAAAACAACGAAAACAACGAAAAACGGAACTTTCAAAACAAATCATCATCTTTAGTACTTGAATGTTTTAATTGTCATAAGAAAGGTCATATGCAAAAAGAATTTCTAGAACAAAAGAAAAAATACTACAATAAGGACAAAAAAGATAAGAAAAAGAAAGCATTCTCTATTACATGGGATGATTCAGATACCTCTTCATCAGATAGCAACAGTGACAGTGAAAACCAGCAAGCTAATGTTTGCTTTATGTCTAATGAAAATGAGGTTAGTGATTTTACTTTTGATGATATGATAGAGATAAACTCAGAGCTAGTTGACACTCTAAAAAAACTTAAAAGAAAACATAAGGAGACTCGTGAACTATATAACAAAGCAGAATTTGAAAGAGATATGCTCAAAGATGAGAAGAAAATACTAGAGGAAGAACTTAAAAAATTATAAGAATCATTCTCTAATATTAATTCTCAACTCACTCTTTTGAGTCAAGAAATTGAAACTAAAAAAAAAAGAACGACGCTCTTGTTTCTGAAAATCATGAACTCAAAACTAAGGTAAAATTGATAGAGTTGGATAATAGTAGTTTCAAAACTAATTTAGAAAGCATCACCAAAAATGTTTCAAACTTTAATAAAGGAAGAGAAACTTTATCTAAAATTATTAATAGCTCTCAATCTGTTTCTAGTAGAAAAGGATTAGGATATGTTAAGAAAACAACAGCTTCACCTAGACAGAGAATTGGGAGAAATATCAATCCTACTACTGTAGAACAAAAAGTAATTCTTACCCAAAAAGCATTAAAATCTGGGTTCCTAAAACAAACAACAGTTTGATTAGGAAGAAATATATAAACACTTTTTTGGAAACTGTTTATAAAAATAAAGATTACATTTTTAAATGAAATACCGAGCCCTCTTGGGTTTGGTTTTCTAAGATTTAACTCTTAGGACCCTATTGAAAAAGGTGGGTACCAATGTTATCTCATATTTTTTATAGGTCCCACTCAAGCAAAGAGGAAAATGGATACTCGACAGTGGTTGCTCAAAACATATGACAGGAGACAAAGATATGTTATCAAATATTACTTACTCATATGGAGGCTTCGTCACTTTTGGGGAAAACTCCAAAGGTTATGCCATCGGCAAAGGCAATGTGAGAAATAATAGTATTTCAAATTTACCTCTTATTTCAAATGTTTTACTTGTCAAAAATTTAAAACATAATTTAATTAGTATCAGTCAATTGTGTGACAAAGAATTCAAAATCACCTTTTCTGAAAACAAATGTAGTATTTTTGATCAAAATCTAAATCTCATCTTTGAAGGAAATAGAGACAGAAATATTTATGTTCTGAATATGAAAATAAATCATAATTCAGATATGTGTTTAATAGCCAAAGAAAATGATCCTTGGTTATGGCACAAACGATTCTGTCATATTAACTTCAAAATTATAAACAAGCCTTCTAAAAATGATTTAGTAAAAGATCTACCAAAAATGATTTTTAAAATTGATCATATTTGTGATGCATGTCAGTTAGGAAAGTTAACTAAGTCATATTTTAAATATAAAAAGGTCATTTCAACTTTACAACCACTTGAATTACTACATATGGATTTATTTGGACCAACAAAAGTACAATTCATTAATCATAGTAGATATGTGTTTGTTATTGTTGATGATTTTTCTAGATATAATTGGACTATTTTTGTGAAAAATAAAAGTGATACCTTTGATAATTTCAAAACTTTTGTCAAAAAGAATTCAAAATTTTAAAGGTTTGAAAATCAAAAACATAAGAAGTGATCATGGAGGTGAATTCAAAAACGAAGCCTTTGAACATTTTTGTAAGAAAAAGGGAATATACCATAATTTTTCGTTTCCCAGAACTCCACAACAAAATGGAGTTGTAGAACGTAAAAATAGAACCTTACAAGAATGTGCAAGGACTTTGTTAAATGGAAGTACGTTACCAAAACATTTCTGGGCTGAAGCAGTTGCAACAGCTTGTTATGTTTTGAATCGTGTTTCTATTCGACCATTAACTAAGAATACTCCTTATGAACTTCTTAATGGACGAAAACCAAATATTTCTTGTTTATAGTTTTCGGTTCGAAATGTTTTGTTTTAAACACAAAAGATCAGCTTGGTAAATTCGATCCAAAATCCGACGAAGGAATCTTTTTAGGATATTCGGATCGAAGCAAAGCTTATCGAATTTATAATAAAAGAACAAATATCATCGAAGAAATATTTCATGTATCTTTCGATGAAAATTTTAAACAAATCCCAAGTATAAGAGATGATGAAGAATTCCCTGATAATATCACAAACACAGAAATTTCAAATGTTAAAAATAATGAAAACATGGCTAACAATAACAATGAAACAAGATATCCACCTAGATTATTAAAGGATCATCCTTCTGACAATGTAATTAGAGAACTTAATTCATCTGTTAGAACAAGAAGTCAATTAAATCAAAGGGTCATGTAGCTTTCTTCTCAAATATTGAACCGAAAAATATTAAAGAAGCATCTACTGATGAAAATTGGTTAATCGCTATGCAAGAAGAACTAAACCAATTCGAAAGAAATGGTGTTTGGGATTTAGTTCCACGGCCTTGTGATCAATCAGTGATTGGTACAAAACGGGTCTTCAAAAATAAAGTAGATGAACATGGAAATATCACTAGAAATAAAGCTCGATTAGTTGCTCAAGGATATAATCAAGAAGAAGGAATTGATTATAAAGAAATGTTTGCTCCAGTCGCTAGACTAGAAGCAATACGAATCTTATTAGCTGTAACGACCCGTTAATTTTGGTAAATAAATTTGTTAATTTAATTAAGATTTTGTAATTTAAATTTAGAGAAGAAAATAAAATTTTTATAATTTATATTAGAGCAGTAGAAATTGTAATTAAAATTAACAATTTAAATTTTATATGGCAATTTATTAAAGTAACGTAAATTGTCATACTTGGCTTTAAGTTTAATATAGGAAACAAAGGGGAATGTTGAATTAGTGAATGCAATTTTTTTTAACTAGAATGGAATTCAAATTAATTAAAAATGGAAGTTGTAAATTGTAAGCATTAAGTTATAATGGGATATAAGGGTTTATACCCGGATATAAAGCGAATATGTGAAACTAGAGGTAAGTATTGAAAAGATTAATGTACTAAAACATGGTTAACAATAATTGGATGTAAATTTAGGAAATACGTTTTTGCAAGTTAATAATTAATGAACATTTCCAATGTAATACAATCATTCAATTGTTATGACTTAGTTTTAAATGGAGCATAGTATAAACAAATGCAATCAGTGTATTACTGTGTGGAATAATATATTGATTTATTTGTTACTGAATGTAAATTAATGCGATTATGTTAATGTATGTTAATAAATAAATAATCTTGCGCAACCCCAAATTTATTGAAATAACCGAAAGGTCAAAAATTGATTACATTAAATAAATTAGGAATTTAATTTCATTAAAGGTAATTTAATATTATCTTAATGTAAAATTTAGATAAATTTTGGAATTAAATGCTAACTCCATTCAGAATATGACAAATGGGTGTAATATTTGGATTGTAAGCATATATTATAAGTTAACTGTTTAATTGGTTGATAGAATTAGAACTTGAAATAAATGTTAATACAATAAATAAAAGTTACATTAATATGAGAAGTAATACCATGTTTAGAAGTTGTAAATTTAGAGTATATTAAGACTTAGAAATTGAATTTTTAATCGATTGGAATAAAAATAAATAAATTTTTACGATAATATCAATTAAGGGATATTTGGAAATAACGTTAATGGTATTCATAATAGAACTAGTTGTTGAATTTGAGGAATGGAAGAAAAGATTTATTAATGTAAACTTGATAAATGGAAAGGAAAGGTCTAGGGAATTATTGAAATTTGTTATAATTGATTTTGAGTTTGAAATGTAAGAAACAAATGGGAACTTTGATCTTGAGAAATTAAAGCGTATTGATGTGACTAAAGGTTAGAGTAACGATTATTGTATGTTGCCTATTTTGGTAACTTGTTAATTTACAATTTTGAAATCAGTTACAATAATTTTAATTGAGTATTGCGTTAATGTTAATTAAAGTAGTATTTGTAACAATGTTAAGACTTTTCGTATTGGATAGTTTGTTGTAATATAAGACTTGGAAACAAAGTTATTAACGTATTGGAAAACAATTACATTTAGATGAAATTAATTGTCTCATTTATGTGGATGAGAACTGTAATTGAAAGGTATAAAGGTGATGAGCAACGAAAATGCATATTTATTTCATAAGTTAATATAAAAGAATGAAACTATTTAATGAATTAATTGAGTTTCTAATTTTAGCACATGTATATAGTTGGGTTGGAATAATTTGGAATAACAACTTCAATATATTTGGAAATAATAATTTATACAAAGGGAAGCTGAAAATTTGAATATATATGGAATGAAATGTGAGACAAGTGTTAACTGCGTTACAAAGTAATGATAGGCTCAATTAAAGGGTTGGAATTGAATCTAATCAGTTTAATTGGAAACTTATTAAAATAAATTTGGATTGGGTGATTTATTTCCATTTAAATTAGTTCACGTTTCAAAATATAATGCTAGTTTATTGCACATATGTTTATACCTAAATTTAAACTTATGTTTAGATCCAATCAGATCATTAAAAAGAAAGGATTATTTATAATATGAAGATAGGCTAATTTAAGGTTAGTAATTAATGGGTGGAATGAAATGGGTCTAATGTAAATGGTATATTAGGCTGTAAATCAATTTGTAATAAAAATTTTATTTAATTGGAAGGTAATCGATAATTTATGAATTTGATGGTAAGTAATTAGGATCAAATTCTATGCTAATTGAAACCGGATGTAATTTAATAATGTTAGTGCAATACATTTAATTTAAATTGTAAGGTTGAAATTGATTGGGATTCAATTTATAATAAATATAATTTTTGTAGCAATTGAAATTTTATGTTTTGCAATTAAACGTAATTAAAAAAACTACGTTAATATGAATTTAGTTGATAATTGTAAAGAAATTGGGGTAATTGGATATATACTAATGTTAAATATATACATAAGATGATGATTGTTGATTTAATAATGAGAATTGAATACGAATGGTATAAAATTTCAATGAAATAAGATTTTATAATTTATTGAATTTACTTTAACTAAAGGTAAACACTAAAATTTTTGCAATAAATCCTTATTTGATATGGAGGTTTGGTTAATAAATTTGAAGCTAATTGCAATCAGAAATCATAGAAATGGTAAGTTGACCATTTATTCATAATAAGATCTAAAAATCAAATAAATGGATTTTTGGAATTTAAATTGACAAATTGTGAATTCATTTAAATTCGGATCCATCTGTCTATTCCAACTTCATCTATAAATACCCCGCTAAACCCTAGCCTCCGCCTGCTCTCATTTGTTTGCGCGATAAATTTCTTCAGCTCCTTCTCCTCCTCAAAGGTAGACAAAATTTCAGATCCAGATCCATTTCAAAATCAGAGTCAAAAAGTCAAAGTCGTCAGAAAAATCTCAAAATAATATATGTTGAAGCTCTCGACGAGCGTAATTCAATGGTGTAATTCATTTTTCAATTCGATGCATCGTTTGACCAGAAATCGTGGTCAAAATTGATTCGGGCGTTTTTGACTGGTGCGTCTGATCGGAAAATCCCTTCTGGATTATGTAGAGGGGCTAGCACGTTGTTCATCGGCGAAGTTTTGCGGCGAATTGACGGTCGAATTGGTGGCTAGGCGTGGTCAAAGATCGGTCAAACGGAGGTGTGTTGGGTTTCACTTGCTGTGCGCACGTTTATGAAAGAGGGAAGTGAGGTTGACGTGGCATGTTGCAAGGTGAATTGTGTTCTTTTTTTTGTTATTTTATTTTTGAAATTCAAGCGCAATTTTCGCTATATTTTTCACATACGAACTCCGTTTCATGCGCGGTTTTTTTTTTAGGATCATAATAAAATTCTGGACGCTTTAACGCTGATTTGGACAGATTTGGAGATCGTCAAATTTTTGGGTTTAAATCGGATTTAAATTCGATTTAAATTCAAAAGATGAGTGTTTTAACCCACTCACAACTTCTAAGTTTTCTTATGTTTGTTAAATTGACTTAAGGTATGAGTAGAAACTTATTTATGACTGTTTGGCATGTTTTATTCATCATCTCAGTTAAATCGCATTTATTTAATTTAACTGTTAATAAATTTTATTATTGCATATAATTTGACAGTTAAAAATTTATTTATTTGCATAAAAACTGCTAGTTAAACAGTTATTAAATTTATTATTGAATACAGACTGGTATTTAATATCTGTTATTTATTACCTGTTATATTTTATGCGCTCTATATTGTTGATTGGTTTAATTGATGATGATTACAATAAATTGGTTGATGATTGATATTTGGTGAATGGATGGTGTGTTCTATATTATATAAACTGCAAGTTATTATGCATTTTCATTTCATTCGGGATTGCGGTTTGAAATGATATATAACCGTAATTTTTATTTTTAAATTGCGGATTGAAATGATAAATATCTGTATCACTTGACCATATGATAGAAAATTAAATACAGGCACCGCGGTATATATATATAGAAAATTATTTTTGAAATATTTTTTCTATGGTTTGGATAGGATACGGTTTAATAAATATTAATTTTTGACCTTATATAAAATCTTATTTTATGTACATATATAGTTAAATTATTGAATTTAAGCTATGTATAAATTTGTTAAATAAACTAAATAAGTTGAATAATGGAGTTCTAATGATTTAAATCAATCTAGATTGGAAGGTGAATTAAAATTTAATTGGAATTGAGCGTATTTAAGAATTAAACTCTATAAGTGATGTAACTTATTTAAACTTGGAAAATTTAAAGGTATGATATTTATAATGGATTTTATTCAAGATAAATTAAATGAATATTTCTAGTATAAATAAATTTAAGGAAATATTTAATTGTTAGAAATTTTGGGTTTTATTTTATGGATTTATTTTATGAATATTTCAAAACTAAATAATAGGACAATAAATTGTTGAATCGAATTTCCAACCTTAAGTTTTGAAATTGTTAAATACTCAAAGTTAGGAATATATTGAAATTGAAGTGGTTTATTTAACTGGAAGTGAATTTAAAATTTATGGATTTAGACTAAATTTTAAATGAATAAATTTTTAAAGCCGTGAAGATTATTTACTTTATAAAGTAATTTTAAACTCAACTATTTTATTTTATATACCGTTTCAATAACCAAACCATTCAAGTTTAGAAGTTATGGTTTTAAAGCTATAAATTTTGAAGTATTATGTTTTGAAAGTTATAATTCAAATGTTCAGTTTCCAGATATTAAATTTTTTAAAGCAGTATGATTTTGGAAAAGAAAATAATATTGAAATAAAATGATATTATTGATTTGGGTTTTATAAAAATAATATTAAAATGAATTGTTTGGAAATGGAAATGATATCGTATTTATGGGTTTTGAAATGGATAATTATATTCTGGTTTTAAAGTATATACTATTTTTAAGACCGCAGTGTTATAATAACGTTTGGTTGTTGAAGAGACCGGGATCGGAAGTTGTCATACTCTCTGCCAACTCCGAAAACCACTTTAACAACCGTGTACGCGGTGGAGATTCCAGAATGAAGTAGGTTGGTGGCGGCGTTTCCTATGAGGTAAATACGTGGACCCGACTCCCGTGAGTTGGCATAAGGTGGCTAAAACAGGAGCGATTCTCGGGCCAATGAGGTCATTCCTCTGATCGTACGCACTCCTTCGTAATTATACTCTGACTTTTGGATTGATTCGGTGGCCACTTTTGATTTTTGATTTAGGGGTGTTGTTCGAGGTGGGCGGTAGCTGCGCGCTGCGCGTTTCCACCAGCCCGGATAGCAATTGGTATATCTGCTCTGGCATTTCCTAGTTGTGCCGTGTCACCTACCCTATCGCGCCTTATACGAGTTTGGATTTCTCCCGTAGCCCATGTGGTATCCTCTGGTGGCTTCCCGATCAAGAGGGACTATGATATTGGATGGACTACTGGGACTATTACGTGTTAAGGGCTATATGGGTAACCCCTTAATGCTAAAAAAGTAAGTTTATTTTACAATTAGACACTATTATAATAGCGTAATATACTACATAGTAAATAGTTTAACGGATCCTTAGGAGATGTAAATCCCGAGCATCTCTTGAGTTACTGCACTCATATTTATTTCTGTTGATTTAACTTACATAAGATCTTTTAGTTCTGACTCGAGTGTTTTGTTTTTCAATTCGATCGGGTCAGTCCGAGCGTTTTCAGGATTTGAAGTTTTAGCTCTGGAGGACGAAGACGAAGATTTGTATTACTATCTACTATATTATTCCACTACACTATTTAATTCCGCTGCATTGATATTATTGGTATGTGAACTCTGATATTTATTGTATAAAGAAGAATCAAATGTTTTGTAAACAGTTTTATGAACTGTAAATTTATTATTATATTTTATCCTTACGCTGTGAGATTCTGTTTTGTTTTATTTCTTTCTCCTTTTTCTTATTTACCCCATAACAATCCGCCCTTCCTTATGGTTTGAATTGGCACATGTGTCGATTTGAACCGTGTGAAAAGGCAGGATGTTACAGCTAGTATCAAAGCTTTGCTTTAGCGATAAACCTTAGCTTTGTGGGGTTTGACTCTTTACTAATAGGGTAGTAATACCCTATGAGAGTCGCTGAGTGTATATATGAGAGAGTGTATTTGTTAGTGTTATAAAAAGGTTTTAATATTGTGTTAATCTGTTCCGTTTTGTATTTATAAATTCTGGTTGTTGCATGGGACGCTGTGACATCAATAGGAATTTCTAAACACTTAATAGGACAGACCGACATAATATTTGTTTTTAATATAGGTGAATGAAATAACTTTGCCTATTATATGTTCTATATATAAAAATATTTTATGAAGACATATATTTTGTTGCTATAGATTGGGCGTTAGGTAATGAAAATATAAATAATAGTTGAAACTAAGTTGAAAATAAAATAAATGAAAAGTGGAAACCTAGAACTTAAGTTCCGGGGTTTTTGAAGATTTCTTTCAATGGATTTTGGAAAATAATAATAATATTGTTAGAAGTATTTTCTGATATAAATATTTCATTAGAATTTGAAAGAAATGTTTTAAAAGAAATAAGTTGTACTCTCCTCTCTGTCGCTGGAAAATAATTTCGGTGATGGCGGCCGCATCATCGACATTCATTTTCGAGTTTCAAAGTGAGAAGGCCACTGTAGTAGTTTTACTACAAGATTATTTTGATAGACAAATAAATATTTTTAAATTGTTTTAAATTTAATTGGATATATAAATTTTAAGTATATATTTATCTATTATTTTAAAATGATTTGAAATTTAACCCGGTACTTAATTCTTAAGTTCCGTTAATTAATAGTTTCAATTAAGTATAGTAAATTGGAACATTACTAATTTATAATTGGAACTTTGACTAAAAATAAGTGATTAAATGCAAGGGTATAAATGAAATTTAAAAGAAACTTGGAATTGTAACCTATGAAACAAATAATGTAAATATTGAACCATTAATCAATTAGAGGAATTGAGAAAAATTTGTATAACTGTTATGCCAAGTAACTCAAATTGAACATGAATATTATTAATAAATGAATAAATAAAATATAGTAAATAAAATTGAGAAATGAATGGATGTAACGCAAATAAAGAAGTAAATGAGAATTAAAAAAATCATTACATGAGTAAAAAGGGAAATCAAACAACAATGTATGATATGAAATTAATAAGAATGAACTTAATTTATTGATTGAAATTGTTGTTTTGTTTTGTTTTGTTTGTTGGGTAAGGATACCTTAAAGTTGGTTGGATGAATAAATCATCTATTTAGTTTCATCAAAGACTGTTGAGTAAAAGGTGCGCTAAATAGTTTATTTTCCATTCTGTACAATTTAAAGTTTGAACCCGAACAACTATTGTTTGTTTGATATGAATGAATGATTGATTTTATGGTTGTATGCCTTGTTGCAAGTGTTTGTTGTATTGATTGTTATTGTGGTCGAAACAACCTTAAATATTTCATCTTATATAAATTATTAACCCTTTTAGATTATATTAGTGAAATGCAGGTTATGGAAGCAATTGCTACTGCTTTTGATTCCATAAATAAGCGTTAATTGCGCGACAAATAGGTACATTTTCGGATTACGGTTTATAGCGCTATTATATTGTTTCCCCGTGTCGGGATATATATTATTTTGGAAAATATATGTTATATATTATTATATTTGATGTTATATTTTCTCCCGAGCTCTACGTACAAAGGAGACTCTGCCAAAATTTTTCGTAAATTTTGGACTTAGAAAATATTTTGAAAGTGTTTCCAAACTTTATTAAATTTGAGTATAAAAAGATTTAATTGGTGTAAATTATTATATTTTATTTTAATTAATTAATTTGGTAAATTATTATTTTATAAAGTTGATATTTTGAATAAGATATATTGTCTATTTAATTCTTTCTTTTTCCTTCTTTTCCTTTTCGGGGACGAAAAGTTTTGAGTGAGGGAGAGTGTAACGACCCGTAAATTTTGGTAAATAAATTTGTTAATTTAATTAAGATTTTGTAATTTAAATTTAGAGAAGCAAATAAAAAATTTATAATTTATATTAGAGCACACTACAAGAAAACTGATTTTTTGTAGCGCCCAAAAACCGCCACTACGTATTTTTAGTGGCGTTTCGATAATCGTTACGAAAAAACATGCCACTAAAAATCCTCGAGTATTAGTTGCACTTTTTTAAACGCCACCAAATTTGTTTTTTTGATAGTGTTTTTATAACGCCATAGAATTTCTTTTTTGTAGCGCCTATTTGCCGCCACCGTAAAGGTTTTGTCCTCCATGATACTTTTTTATGGCGTTATCAAATTTTTTATAGCGCCTGTTTAACGCCACCGAAAGGGTTTTCTCCTCCACGTTACCTTTTCATGGCGTTATATACATTTTTTGTAGCGCTTAATAAACGCCAGCATAAGTGTACTTGAGTTTTTAATCACTCTTTTGTAGCGCTTAATAAACGCCAGCATAAGTGTACTTGACTTTTTAATCACTCTTTTGTAGCGACATTTTAACGCTACCAAAATAAATAATATCCAGTAGCGTTTGTTTCCCTCCACCTGCTACTCCAGATTTACCACTGATCTAGCATGCAATTATATAATAACAGAATACGCAAGCACATACACTTTTGAACACAATATATTAAACAACTACAAAATACGTATACACATTGAAGATCCACAAGGTACATAGACATTCATACATCCACATACATAGGTGTCGACAAAAAGCTACCCGTACACATACACAACCAAACTACCATAAGTGTTGCAACCAAACTACCATAAGTGTCATAACCGTACATATACATCTGAAATAAACGTCTGAAATAACCGAAGTACCGAGCAAAACCTGAACCACCATAAAAACCTGAACTACCTGTCATTGCTGATGTCTTCAAAACCTGAACTACCTGTAAACAAAGAACATAACAAAAGAGTGAGAAAACAAAACCTGAACTTAAAACTACATCACTAACATTCCACCACAATCCATACATAACTCCTCACCATCAATTATACTAAAGTAATATCTGAATAAATATACAGACATATGTGTTTTAAAAATATAAATTACTAAAACTTGCATAGATAAATAGGGATGTACCTACGCATAAAAGAAATGAAATCAATTCTACAAAATGGACAAGATATGATATAGTAAGAGTATTGTAACAGCGTAACGGTCAATTAAACAAGTCTAAAACACCAAAAAGCACAATAATACACCCCATGCACGTGAGATACACAACAACAAAACTGAAACTCAAATATATGAAGACAACACACAAGCACACACAACATCCATTCAATATAAACATAATAGTTGTTACAATACATAACACTATATATATAGACACACAGACACAAATGCACTCACGCATAAACATATAGCATTTGAATGCACACACACAACACAATGCAGAACACACATTGCTTAATCATTGTTACATGGCCTTAAATGATAGTTAACCGCTTAAGACAAGGTTTATATATATAAAAAATTAATTAGTGAATAATATGGCACATCCAACACTTCTAGTTATAACTAGGAATTTACTTGCTATAAGTTTCTCGCTACTTTATGCTAATGTACCATAATAAAATTATTCGTGCTAGATACTGTGTTAAAATTATCATATGTTTACTCAGTAGTATGATATTGAGTAAACAGATGATAATTTTAACACAATCACACTCACACACACAGTTGGGTAAGCACACATCCTCATAAACACACTAGCACATATATAAACCTAATAACGCGATAGATGGACTTGTGCCAGAAAAGCCTAAGAGTGTCTTAATGAACATGCTCGAATATCAGAATTTATAATAATTTCTTGGATTTTATTTTTAATTTAGAAAATGACAATAATAGGTTTTAATTAATTTTAGAAGAAGAATGAGTGAATCCTGTTAAAGTGAATATGTGTGAGATAATTTATATGATAGAGAAAGTTCTTAAGTAGATATAATATTGCATCACTAACATTCCACCACAATCCATACATAACTCCTCGCCAATCACAATCATTCAATCACAATTCGAATATAACACCCCTACTTATGTACTTTTATCAGTTTACCAAAAATCTATCTGCACTTTAGCTGCTAGCATTCCTAATGTATATATAAAAAAATTATATACCTTTCATTTTGACTTAATAATGATTTTTTCCATTGGCCAAGCTATGGGAACGCCAAAGCAATCATTCATGCACGTCAGACTCGATGTTGGTCTCCATATCTCTGCATCTAGAACTATCACCAGTTCAATCCAAACTTTTACAACATTACGTCCCAGTGGACGACAATGGACCATCGTTATCGGATCAGTTGATGCAATACTTCCTTCCGCCACTACGTCTGCTCCACCCAAATCGATCAACTGGCATTTGGCATCCTTTTGCATGGTTGCAATTGGCTGAAAGAAAAGAGATTATTATGCACAATGTATACATGCACATTAAATAAACTTTCATACACAGTTAACTTCTTCAAATTTGAAAATTAATACTTACATGTTGCGATTTATTCATGACCATATGTGCGGATTTCATGGGAGAATTCACAACATTTTCAGTATCATCACGACTCTCATCTAGTTTTTCTTGATCAACTTCTACTTTTGATCTTGGCCATGCTATTTTCATACCAACCGCGTCTCCAATGCACGACATATCAGATGTGGGTCGCCACAAATAAGCATCTTTATTTACTACTTTGTCCACCCAAATCACAACAGCAGACGTACCGAGTGGAATACCATTAACAGTATATTTTGGATCAGTGGCGTGGATTCTTCCTTCGGCAATTACACCTTCACCCTCAGTCCAACCGTAAATCTTGCAAGTGTCTTCGATGATGCTGGTACTCTAAAAATGAGAAGTGAAATTCAAGACTTTAGTATGCTATACAAAAACAACGAATATGTGTTAAATTTTTATTCAGATGGGGGTGTGCTCGCTGCATTTTAGACGTCAATAAGCTCACAGCATATAACACCAATATACTTAACGTGAAAAAAATTACCGTACTGGCTGCACTACAGTTCAACCGTGTTCGCAGCGGGACCTTGATGCAAACTGATGGCCAAGCAACTACCTTATTCTTAGCGTCTGCTAAGACTGCCATTTCAGGTGTAGGCCTCCATAAATAAGTATCTGCTTTATCCACTGAATTTATCACAACGCTCCAGGCATTTGGTCCCAGACGAATGCCATTGACAACGTCATCTGGGTCCATGGACAACAGCCTCCCATGGGCAACAACTCCAGAGGTTCCATCCCAATTCAACAGCAAACATACTTCGTCGTCGCTCTACAATTAATCAACCAAAAATTAAATCAATTACTGGATTAAAAAATTAAAATATAAATTTCATTTATTGAGTAATATAAATATTATTTTTACCGAATCAGGTGAGTTCCTTCTCGAACTTTCTTTACCCTGCAGCGAAGCACGAATATAAATTAATATTTTACGAATATAAATTAATTTCCAAAAATTTACCTTCTGGTCCATCAGAGTCTGTATCATTCCCTTCAATTCTGCTATTTCCTCTCGACACCGAGACACTTGTTTATCATTGGACTGGGCCAAAGCTAGCTTGGTTAAAGTGCAACCCCTACCCAATGCCCTTAATCGTCCCGGTTTATCTTGTCCTAGTACATGTACAAGAGCATCTTTTCCAATATCAGTCTGTGACGAGCCGGATTGGGATAGGCTACCATATTTTTTGATCTCCTCCTATATAAATAAATACACATAGATAATGTACAATGGTAAAAATATCATAGTTTCAAAAAAAAATATACCAATAAAATTAAAAACAATTTTACAATAGCATTCCTAGCTTCCATGTTCACTGGTTCACCAGTTTTTTTAATGTGAGATCTAATCCACACATCAGCTCTACTTATGGACGATGGATCTACACTTGCTTTTTTCTAAAAGTAGAATAACATTAAATTAATAAACTGACAGGTATAAAATAATGTTAAAAAATGCTATAGTTAATTAACTTACCATGTCTTCGGTCTTTTTAGCCATTCCCCTACGACCGGTTGTATGCGGAATTTGAGTGTACCTAAGGGCTGAATATTTCTCACTTTTTTGCTGAAATGTTGAAAGATGCTAGAATTTAACAACCAAAATCATAAAAAGAAAAACTATCTAATATTTATAATGCAGGGTAAATATGTATGGCGAGGATTGCAATTTATTTGAAAATCAATTCATCATGGTCATATACTTATTTGGTATTATTAATGTTGGATAACTCAGTGACATATACAGCATTCCATATCTACTAATAATATTTAAAGATTGAACTAACTTGCAAAGTGTTTTTTTACTTCATTTAAAATGTTCCTGTGCTTGTCATAACGCATTTGTATTTTGTACTATCATAGGTTCTTGCAGTTAATACCTAAACAGGAACCCTCAGCATCCACCAACACTTGGAATTCACTTCTAAAGAAATTTATCGGTTGCTAACTATGTAGATGGATTTGCAGAAACATTCCAGACGAGTTCAGTAGGAATGATTTACCTTAAACTCCGGACTTGTTTTCGCCTTCACAAACTTCCTCCAATCGGTTATGCTTTTTATGTTCGTAGGTTTCATTTTAAGTCTTTCCTCATCGTTCTCCGCTTTTTGCAAATTTCGAACCAATTTGCTTTTTGACGATCTCCAAAGTACTCCCATTTGTTGAAATATAGCTTTTCTTTGCCATTCCTGTTCCAGTTTAAATCTAATCTGCAACAATACATCAAAACATGATATTAGTAAAATTTATTTAATTTAATTACGACAGATTTAATTAAATCTGAAAGGTTTTCTGAAGTTATTAGAGGGCAATTTCAATTTATAATTGGCAAGAACTATTTTTCAATTTATCCAGAAGTTATTAGATGGCAATTTCAATTTATAATTGGCAAGACCATGCAATATTAGAAGTCATTTTCAAAACATATTAGAGACAGAATGTTAAATAATAGATGCCTGCTTCGTACCAGAACCGACTGCCACAAAACTTCTTTTAACTCATCACTAATATTCCTCCAATCATCAATGGTGTATGGAACCTGCTCCCGCACAAGCGGTCCAAGAAAAGAGGATAAATATACCGACCCTTGCCCTACTGGTATACCTAGATCATTGAACTCAACTTCAATTCGATCCTGACTGCATGATGGGAGTCTTTTTGCTTTTGCTGGACCTCTACCGCCTCTTTTCCGAGATGTACTTCCGATATCAGCTTCACTTTGTTTCCCAATTTCCAGCTCGACATCAGCAGTTTGTTCAGGACGGGTTTCATTTTCTAAGCGGGGTCCTTCATTTGGGTCAGAGGGGATATCATCTAGTGGTTGTTCGTCTTCTTCATTGTAACAGTGGCTTGCTTCTTAGCATTGTCTGGTTGTTCTTCTATTTCATTTATACTAGCTGGAACTTTACGTTTTCGCTTTGACTGTTTGTTCTTACCTTTAACTGCTTGTTCTTCAGCCTTTCTCTACAAGCGGGTACGTACAGATGTTGTAGACATATTTTTCTGCAAGTGACAGAAAACACAGTATAAACGAAAAAGCACATGTAAACAATAAGCAGCGATATATATTAACAAATAACACTTAAATATCATCAACATGTAGCTGAAAAGAGATGTGGCAGTTTGCAAACCAAACAAGCAGGCCTAAAAGCCTTGAGATGATGAACAGATTTGTAATTTTATGAGAAAATGTACATGTAATGCAAACAGAATTGATAAGAACACTACTCATTATCAAGCAATATATGCAAACAGAATTGATAAGAACATATAATGCTTTGTCTCTGGAAGTATACAAAGATCAAAACACAAAGAACAAAAATTGAATGGTACATGCATTTGCAATGGATTAGAAAATTAAATGGTGCAAACTAACAGCCATTCGCAACATTAAAAAAAACCAAAGCATTAGTGCAGCAAATGAACAACAATCACTAAAGAAAATCAATACAAGTTCAATGAAATTTCCAAATAGCCCGGATTTAATATATAAGTTCAACCATCACTAAAGCAAATGAACAACTATGCTCAAGTAGAACATATAATCTACTCAATTATGCCCTCGCAATCCTCTCTAACATAGCAAACATCTTCATCATCCGCTTCAGTTATTTCATCTTCCACCACTTGAATATCTTCCTCGATGCAATTGTGCTCCTCTATATCATTAAAACTTCTTGATGGTGCTTTCATTACAACGTACCAATTAGAAACATCGTTCTCTCTTGAATAAAATACTTGTTTTGCTTGAGATGCAAGTATGTATGGGTCTCATGAAAATGATGCTTGATGTAAATTAACAAGAGTGAACCCATCATCATCAACTTTTACTCCATTTCCTTTATACGTCCAACGACACTTGAAAACTGGAATATAAAACAAATGATAATCTAATAAAATTATATCTGTCAATATTCCATAATAAGTGACCAAATCAACCACTTGGGACATATCTTTAGCACTTGCTCTACACATAGTAGTTGCATCAAAAGTCACCCCACAATTCTGAGTTTCTCTCCCTAAATCTTTTACATGAAAACGTTGCTCGTTGATGATATATCCTTTGAAAGACATGGCATCATCCTTCGGACCATAAGCAATCCATTTTAACATGTCATTATGATCCTTGGAGGTAATAGGTATCTACAACAAATTTCATTTAGCATGTAAATTTATATAGTAATATTGATAGTTGAATGAGAATATATTTGAAATCTAACTAACCTTCTTTTTAATCCAATCGACAAAACTTTTTGTATGTGTTTCCTAAAGTAAGGTCGCATTTTTTGTCATGCATTGGTCTGAATTTTCTAATTCCTCCAAATGCAAACTAGTATTGAACAATTGATTATAAGTTATATATATCATTGCGAACACATCAAAATATTTAAAACAATATAACATAAACTTACTCTATAAACGGTTCCACCACGGCCATATTCATTAACACAGCTAAATGAGCACTTTCTTTCTCATTAACTGGCAATTTAATTGTCTTCGATACTGAAATTGAACGTCCCTCTAATATTCTACTACTTTCATAATCTTCATTTCGAGCTCCTTTCTCCTCTATATGTCCTGATTTCTTCAAAAATTCATTGAAAAACAACATGCATTCTGTTGCAAGATACGATTCTGCAATACATCCCTCTGGTCGTGCATAGTTTCTGACATAATCTTTGAGTGTCTTCATATATCTTTCGAATGGGTACATCCATCGAAAATGAATAGGTCCACACATTTGTGCTTCTTTTCCAAGATGAATGGATAAGTGTATCATTATATCAAAGAAAGATGGTGGAACAAAAATTTCAAGCTCACATAAAACGTCAATAATTTCAACATTGATTTGTTCTACCTTCTCTCTATCAAGAACACGTTGACATAATTTGTTGAAAAAAGAACATAAGCGAATTATCGCTTTTCTTGCCTTCTTTGCCATGAACCCTCTCGATGCTACTGGCAATAAATGTTGCATTAATACATGGTAATCATGTGACTTCAATCCACTAATTTTGTAATCCGATAACGAAATCCGATTTTTTAAATTTGAACAGTAGCCATCCGGTCCTTTGAAATCATACAGTCTTTTGCAAAATATTTTTCTCTCGGATTTTGACAACATATATGGAGCCGGTGGAAGATATGTTTTATTCGCACGAGGTTGTGTATGAAGCTCACTTCAAATTCCCCAATCCTCTAAATCCTTTCTACAGTTGGTTCCATCTTTGGATTTATTTCCATGCAACATTGTGCCCAATAGGCTTTCACCAATGTTCTTCTCCACATGCATCACATCTAAATTGTGACATAATGGAAGTTCCTATGAAAACCAAAACAATAATGCATTATTGGGTTTTTATTATATTCAAACAATGAAAAATAAATAAATTAACCACTAACCTCCCAATAAGGCAAATCAAAGAAAATTGATCGTTTTTTCCACCTTGATAGCTCTACTTCTGTAGAACTGTTAGTATCATCATATTCATCTTCTTTATCATAGACATGCTTTCTCTTCTCACTTTTCTCCTCTATTCCTTTTCCAAAATCATTTGGATAATCCTTCAATAATGCATAGATGTTTCTCCCAGAAAGCATTCTAGGAGCACCATCTGTCTCTATGGTATTATCAAACAATGCCTTTTGTTTCCTCCATGAATCTGAAGGAGGTAGAAATCTTCTATGACCCATGTAGGAGAACTTTCGACTATGTTTCAACCAACGAGAATGGGTATTGACACCACATAATGGGCAAGCTTTTTGCCCTTTCACACGACATCCAACAAGATTTCCATAAGCCGGAAAATCATTAATCGTCCATAACAAAATTGCATTCAGTTTAAATAAAGTTTTACTAAATGCATCATAAGCAGTAACTCCATTAGACCACAAGTGATGCAAGTCTTCCACCAAAGGCGCCAAATATACATCAATATCATTCCCGGGTTGCTTCGGGCCTGGAATAAGTAAAGTTAACATAATATTTTCTTTCTTCATACACAACATAGGCGAGAGATTGTATGTCACAAGCATTACCGGCCAG
The DNA here is from genome assembly GCA_030765085.1 of Allium cepa. NCBI lineage: Eukaryota > Viridiplantae > Streptophyta > Magnoliopsida > Asparagales > Amaryllidaceae > Allium > Allium cepa. Next base: position 827,634,543 of record CM060941.1, on the reverse strand, counting down.
CAACTATATTTCGAACTCAACATGGAAAATGGATTGAATCCATCTGTAGCAAGACCAAGCCTAAGATTGCGTGGATCAGATGAAAAAGATTTATACTTTTCATCCACCATTTTCCATGTCATAGAATCCACGGGATGACGCATTTTTCCATCGTTACTTTTATTATTAAAATGCCATCTTAATTCTTCAGCCATCTTTTGAGATCTATACATTCGTCTAAACCTTGGAATAATTGGGAAATATCTCAATACTTTAACTGGAACACCTTGTATAACCTCTTCAATATCTTGATTTTTCTTCCATCTCGAGGAACCACATTTTGGACAACTTTCTAAATTTTTGTATTCTTTTCTGAAAAGGCAACAATCATTCTCACAAGCATGTATCTTTTCAAAACCCATGTCGAATGCTTTAAGAAATTTCTTGACTTCATATAAGGTTTTGGGAAGCACGTTATCCTTCGGAAGAAATAGATGTTGCACAGCTAAAAGCTTATCAAAACCACTATCGGACAAGCCAGTCTCGCATTTAAGATTATACAAGACGATGATGGCAGATAATTTTGTGTGATCTGTGCAACCAGGATATAATGGAGTTTCTGCATCTTCCAAGTTCTTGACTAACTCATCCTCTTTTCTTCGAGAATCAACATCGTCTTTATCATCATCAAAAAAATTTTGATTCAAAAAATCTTCATCTTCATAGTGAATCATCTTGAATAGTTCATATACGTCAAACATATTTGTTTTATTCTCTACATTTATCTCTTCACCATGGTTAAACCATACACTGTCAATGTATTTAGGATCCATTCCTTTTATAACTAAATGTTCAACGATGATTTGGTCATCATGACGACTAAGATTCCGACAATCCTTGCAAGGGCATAATTTTTTTTCTACACTTCTTACATTCCTCTTTGCAGCATGCACGAAATTCATTGCTCCTTGTCGGTATTCTATACTCGTTCTATGAAAAAAGTAAAAAAAAAAAGTGAGCTTTAGTATTAGATTATATGTTCTAATTCTCAAAATACATATTAAGTTAATCATGGTTTTATCACCTGTTTAAAAAAACCCAGCCTTTTCCATTATCGACATTTGAAGGCAAATAAGTTTCCAATCTTTGACGTATAAATTGGTTATCTGTTGTAATCAAAAAAATAAGTAGACGTTGAAGTACAAATACTTGTAGCACTACTACATATAACCATGGTGGTTTAGTAGACAAAGGCAAAGAATACTTTTCCAAAAATATAAATTTTACACTTATATTTTGCATTTAACCTCAGATTTACATGTATTTATAATTAATCCATGCATAACACCACACTCCTACCCATACATAACTGACCAAGTCACAACCCTCCAAACTGCTGCATAACAGTTACAGCTATCTGCCCCTCCTTTGTCAATCCATCCACAAACGCTCCACTTCAACAAACAACATTCCAGTCACTCCACTTCAACAAAACTTTTGCAAATCTCTGCACTTCACCATTACACACAGACCACTGACCAAACTTCCTCCCACCTATCACCAACAAACGCCGGTGCATTTCCGCTGCCACACATTGCTGCAACTTTCAAAAAACGCAGCAACCTTTCATCACCATACTACTCAATCCTCCTATTTTACCACTTCTCACAACATTGTTTAATTCAACCACTTCCATAAATATACTTCAACACTGCAATCGCTCCCCCACTCCACTATTAAATAATTCATTCACTCCTCACAACAACACAGTTTCATACCAGCCTATAACAATACCCACTTTCATCTCATACACACCACATTCATTCATATCACCAAAGACAATATCCACTTGCCTACATTCCTGTAGCCTGCTTCAATAACCATTCTACAACCTACTGACTACTGTACTGATACAACCAACTGCACCATATTCACACACTACAACAGTGACCACTCCAACTACAAACCCCAAGCAACCACAGACCATCCTCCTTCCCATTTCTCCAACCTGCAATCTGTTCGCAACCGCACTTCATACTACAACTCAACAAAACATCAACAACCCAGCCTCCACATCAAACTACCAGAGACTCACGCAACATTCATCAACTTGCCCTCTGACATTCTACCACTCCTTACGAACACATACTCACATCCTTCCCCCAGCCTCGCCCCTTCTTACCAAACCAACAGTCAACTTCACCGCCACCTCTTCACTACCTCACATCCACACAACTGACATATTTCCAGTGCCTTCCACTCCACAAAAGACTATTTATGCTCCAACATTTACCACTCTCAACCATCGAGCCAGCCAATACCCAATCGCAAACAAACCCACGACCTCCATCAATGCTACTTGAACCCACCAAATTCCCGAAAGACGCAACCTCAACCTCCTCTCAGCAAGCAACCATTGATCCACTAACCACTTCAACAGAACATTCATATACTCAAAGAAATCAAAGCAGATAACCCAACAGATCATTGCAATTAGGTTTAAATCAACCATTTCAGTAATAGTTTAGGAAAAAATATGAAAATAAGATGCATTCAAATTCATATAAAAGCCAAATAGAATCACAAAGTCGATTTAAAAGATTCATACCTAAATATACCTAATCGATTTAAAAGATTCATACCTAATTATACCTAGATCTGCTGGCTGCCGCGACTCGATGTTGAGTAAGGGGGAAACGACGGAGTTGACGATGATACTTGAGTGCGATGAAAATTTAACACGATTAAAAGGGGAAAAAAATTTTCTGAAGAAGAAAGCAAATTAGGGACGAGAATTTGGTTAAGTACGAGAGTAAAATGATAGGTTACGTTTATATAGTTCGCACGAACTCTTTTTTTTAGAAGCGGGAAACGTGAATTATTTTTTGCCACGTTTATATTATTTGGTAATCTATTATTAGTTGCATTTACAATAAAACGCCACCGATTTTTGCAAATATAAATGGTTTTTCTTGTAGTGGCAGTAGAAATTGTAATTAAAATTAACAATTTAAATTTTATATGGCAATTTATTGAAGTAACGTAAATTGTCATACTCGGCTTTAAGTTTAATATAGGAAACAAAGGGGAATGTTGAATTAGTGAATGAATTTTTTATTTATTTAACTAGAATGGAATTCAAATTAATATAAAAATGGAAGTTGTAAATTGTATGCATTAAGTTATAATAGGATATAAGGGTTTATACCAGGATATAAAGCGAATATGTGAAATTATAGGTAAGTATTGAAAAGATTAATGTACGAAAACATGGTTAACAATAATTGGATGTAAATTTAGGAAATACGTTTTTGCAAGTTAATAATTAATGAACATTTCCATTGTAATACAATCATTCAATTGTTATGACTTAGTTTTAAATGGAGCGTAGTATAAACAAATGCAATCAATGTATTATTGTGTGGAATAATATATTGATTTATTTGTTACTGAATGTAATTTAATGCAATTATGTTAATGTATGCTAATAAATAATTAATCTTGCGCAACCCCAAATTTATTGAAATAACTGAAAGGTCAAAAATTGATTGCATTAAATAAATTGGGAATTTAATTTCATTAAAGGTAATCTAATATTATCTTAATGTAAAATTTAGATAAATTTTGGAATTAAATGCTAACACCATTCAGAATATGACAAATGGGTGTAATATTTGGATTGTAAGCATATATTATAAGTTAACTGTTTAATTGGTTGATAGAATAAGAACTTTAAATAAATGTTAATACAATAAATAAAAGTTACATTAATATGAGAAGCAATACCATGTTTAGAAGTTGTTAATTTAGAGTATATTAAGACTTAGAAATTGAATTTTTAATCGATTGGAATAAAAATAAATAAATTTTTACGATAATATTAATTAAGGGATATTTGGAAATAACGTTCACGGTATTCATAATAGAACTAGTTGTTGAATTTGAGGAATGAAAGAAAAGATTTATTAATGTAAACTTAATAAATGGATAAATGGAAAGGAAAGGTCTAGGGAATTATTGAAATTTGTTATAATCGATTTTGAGTTTGAAATGTAAGAAACAAATGGGAACTTTGATTTTGAGAAATTAAAGCATATTAATGTGACTAAAGGTGTAACGACCCGTTAAATTAATAATATTAAATGAATTGAATTAATATAATTTTTAATCTAATTTATAATAAATGTAGGAGTTGGATATAGTAACTGAGATTTAAGATTTAACAATTGAAATGTTATATGGCAATAGGTAGAATAACGAAGATTTGTGTTGTGGTTATAAGTCACAATTAGTTGATTAAAATGGTATTAATGAAATAATAACTGAATTGAATTGCAATATATAAACATCAGAAAAATTTAATTGGTGGATTAAATTTGTTAAAGTTCATAAGTTTTGTAATTTAGTTTAGTAGAACTTTAAATTATAAACGAAGATTGAAATAAACGATAAATTTAATTATGTAAATGGTGACTCAAGACCTAGGTTATAGGAATTGGAACATAATCCAATTTGAATTAAGTAGAAGAAGGATTTGGTTAATATGTAAGTTATTGTTCAAGGTATTGAATAAAAACTTGGAATCCAATCATAATTTAATGATAATAACGTTAGTATTAGAGAATAAATATATTTCAATGCAGTACCCGAATGAATGGAATAAAATGAATATATATTGAATAGAAATGAAATGTAAATTGGCACATTTGGTTGAAAGTTAATTTTAAGAAACATATAAATGTTGAATTTGTGAATGTTAATATAAATATTAACTTGAATGGGATTCATTAACACAAAGATGTAATAAGTGTAGATAGTAAAAATTTAATGTCTGTAGTGGATAAAAATCTAGTAGTAACATAAAATTTATTTATATGGAAAAAGAGTATAGATTTGAACAAATTTATGAAAATTTGATAAGAACAGTGGTTGTAATCAGTTTGGTTATTTAATATTTGGAAGAAAGAGATTTGTAAATCCATTAATGAATTTATAATGGGAAGGAATGATAAGAATGTAAAAAAAAAAAAAAAGCATTTGATTCAATTAAGGGAATTAAATTATAATAAATGGACTTAAGATAGTAATAAAATTTGTTTTGCCTATGTAAATTTTATGTATTGATAAGCTATAATTAAATTTGAAATTTGGTAGTAAATAGGGGATATGTTGACTAAGGCAATTAGTAATTTAATAAATGAATGCATAGTAAGTAAGTGGAAATGTATGCATAAAAATATTTTCATATATGGGATAATTACAAAAGTTTACCCATTTATCTAATGTATATAATTGAATCTAAATTTAGGGCAACATTTTGTTATTGATGGTATAAGTGAATTTGAATAAAAGGGTAAAAATTATGTAGATTTAACATGTATTGAGTATATAGCTAAGAAGGGCATTCGATGTAAATGAATCTATATTAAAATATCTAGTCAATAAAGGAGAACTTTAAGGGAATAAATATAAATGAATGTATTTGGGGAATGGAGTCCTTTTATATGTTGAATAGTATAACGTTGTTATTAAGAATGAACGTTACTTTAGTAATTATTAATATGGTAACGGAAGAGTGAATAAATTTTATAGTAACGTAAAACATATTGTAAGGTAATAATTATGTGTAGACTTATAAAAAAGATTTATGACAATAATTATTGTACGCATTTATTCTATTTGTTTGTTAAGTTTATTTTAATCAATTTCAATTTATGCACTAAATTATTTCAGTTAGTGTGGAATTTTTGTAAGTGTATAAATAAGATGTAACCAAGGGAAAATTTCATTTTTATAATATAATAATTAGTGTAATCTTAAGAATGAAACCGAAGTGGAATGAATTAATTGAGGTTTTAAGTTTTATTCAAGTGTTAAGTTAACAAAATTCCAATAAGATTGAAATACAGTAATTTATGCAAATAAAAGATGGAAATTGGGTAAATATTAATGTATTGGAATATAAAAGAAACGTTAACTATGTAGGGAGTAATAATTGATTTATTTGTGAGTTGTAATCAAATAGAGTCAAATTTATTAGAATTTATTGCAATTAATGGGATTAATTGCAGTAACCTTTGAAGATTTATTCACTAAAATAATTGACGATGGAAATTATATGTAAATTTGCTTTTAGTTAATATTAAATATCCAGAGGGCTAGAAATGACACAAATCTACTAGTTTAGAAATTTACAATAAAAAGTGGTAAGTAATTTTTCTAAATATTTAGATAGTAGGAAGATGAAGATTTAGATGGAATTTATTATTTAACTATTTCATAAGTTGAGATCTAAGTTTAGAATTGAGATTTTTAATGTATAGATATTGAGCCAATGTTAGTTTCATTAAATTGACATCAATAACTTTGAATAATAGAAAGAAAGTGAATTTAATAAATTTAATCAAACGTATAATGTTGAATTTATTAAAAATTGGAATTTAACCTTTAAGTAAGGATTAACATCTAAATTGATGAATAGAACAACTATGTATTGACACTTGAATTGTTTAGAATTGGAGTAAATAATTAAGAAAATTTAAAGGGAGAAATTTGGTCAATTTTTGAATTTAGATGTAAAAATTGGATTTTTATAATTTATTTAATTTATTTAATGAATATTGAAAATAGCCATTTTGGTCACGGACTCGGATTTCGATGAAACCAGTTTCATCGGATCCGTATCGGTGAATTATTATAGGGTTTCAAGTTTCGTATCGATCGGACCTGTCGTTTGATCGTACGGACGCGAAACGCCTTGAAAATCAATTTTATTAAAATCAATTTGAAATCAATTTGGAAATCTTGTTTTCAGCATAACTTCTTCATACGATCAAATTTGGACGTGAAACTTTTTCCATCGCGTTCAGAATATTTTAAAATACCTATCTGGATATATGGGTTTGACAAATTTCGTTCCGGGGTCAGAACGGGCTTTTTGGGCCTTAGTTTGTTTCGTACGTTCATCTATCTAGTCTATCTACTCTAACCCAACCCTACCTATAAATATACAGTTATAAACCCTAACTCCATTCTATTGTCTATTTGCTGTACGTTCATCTTCTTCAAGCTTCTCTTCTTCTTCAATGGGGGCTAACCCTAGATCTAGTCAGTTCAAAAAAAAAAAAAAAATTGGATCTGCAGCAGCTTCTGGTCGCGCTTCGGGTTTCAGGGGAGAAAACCCTAGAGCAACTTCGGGTCAGGAAGAAAATGACTCTGGTCGATCCGGGTCGTTTTGGCGAAAACTCCAAGCAAGCACCGGGGAATTGAGGCGGCGCACCGAAGTCGAACCCGAAGTCGACCCAGGACCAGAATTTTCCATTTTTCAAATTTTCATAACTTTTGCATACGAGCTCGGATTCACACGCGGTTTGTTTTGCTGGGATCGTATCGGAATTTCTGACGCTTTGGCATGAGTTTGGATGAATTTGGAGACTGTCAAATTTTTGGGTTTAAATTGAATTTGAATTCAATTTAAATTCAAAAGGTGAGTGTTTTAACCCACTCACAACTACTAGAAGCTTTTATGTTTGTTTAAATTAATTTTAGAAATGAATAGAAATTTATTTATGAGTATTTGGCATGTTTATTTATTCATATCTGTTGAATTGTATTTATTTAATTTAACTGTTAATTTAATTAATTTATTGCGTATAAATTTACAGTTAAAATTTATTTGTTTGTATATGAACTGCTAGTTAACAGTTATATAATTTATTTCTGAATATTGACTGTAGATTAATAGCTGTTAAATTTAATTTGAATAAAATTGCCAGTATTACCTGTTATGTGGTACCAAAAATAATATTGTTATTGATTGATATTGATTGGTGATTGCGATTTGGATGATGGATGATGTTGATGAATGGATGTTTATTGTATATCATTAAATTGCAAATTATCATGCATATTTCATTTCATTCGGGATTATGGTTTGAAATGATATATAACCGCAAAATTTTATATCTTTTAAATTGCGGATTGAAATGATAAATATCCGTATCACTTGACCATAGGATAGAAAATTATATACAGGCACCGCAGTATATATATAACTATTTAAATGTGATTTCTATGGTTTGGATGGAATACGGTTTATAATAATCTTAAATTTTATATTGTATAAATATTTTTCTTCCATATATATATACATATGAAGTTGAAAAATTTGAAATTAAAAGGTGTATAAAAATCTTTATTAAAAATGGAAGAAAATTTAGAAAATGGAGTTTAATAATTTATATCATATGTTTAAATGTTAAGTTTGGAAATTTTAAGATATGATATTTATAATTGGATTTTTCCCAAAATAAATTGAAATGAATATTCTAGTATAATTTGAATTGGGAAATATATATATTTTTTATTACTAGAAATTGAAGTCTTATTATTTATGGATTTTATATGAATATTCAAGACTAATTAATAGAACAATTGATTTGTTGAAAGCATAAAATCCAACTTTAGTTTGAAATCTTAATACTCAAAATGGATATACGTATATATAAATAAATTGAAGTGGTTTTGGAACTTGAGAGAGATAATATAAATTTTGGTTTAGACTTTAATAAAGAAATGTATTTGTAAAGCCATGAGAACTATTTTCTTTACAAAGTAACATTTAAGTTAAACCATTTAATTCATATACCGTTGAATGTCCAAACCATTCAAGTTTTTAGAAGTTATGGTTTTAAATTATGATTTTCAAAATATTATGCTTTGAAAATATTTGATTTTCAGACGTTATGAAGTTAAAGCATTATGATTTTGGAAAAGAATTATATTTGGGATAAGTGATAAAATATGGTTTTGGGATTTGAAATGATATCGTATTCATGGTTATGAAATGGAATGTTTATTCTGATTTTTAAAGTATAACCTATTTTTAAATGACCGCGGTGTTATAATAACGATGGGTTGGCAAAGAGACCGGGATCGGATATGGACATACTCTCTGTCGATACCGAAAACCACTTTGACTAACCGTGTACGCGGTGGAGATTCCAGAATGAAGTAGGTGGTGGCGACGTTTCCTGTAAGGTAAATACGTGGACCCGACTCCCGTGAGTTGGCATAAGGTGGCTAAAACAGGAGCGATTCTCAGGCCAATGAGGTCATTCCTCTGATCGGACCCTCCTCTTCGATATTATACTTTGATTTTGGATTGATTCAGTGGCCACTTCTATATTTTGATTTTGGGGAGTTAGTCCGAGGTGGGCGGTAACTGCGGCTGCGCGTTTCCACCAGCCTGGATAGCAATTGGTATATCTACCCTGGCATTGCCTAGTTGTGCCGTGTCACCTACCATACCAAGCCTTTACTACGAGTTTCTATTTGTGTCGTACCTATGGAGTATCCTCTGGTAGCTTCCCGATCAGGAGGTATTACGGTACTGTATAGACTACTGGCATTATTTGTGTTAAGGGCTATATGGGTAACCCCTTAACGCTATTAAAAAGTAAGTTTATTTTATAAATAGACACTATTATAATAGCGCAATATACTACATAGTAAATAGTTTAACGGATCCTTAGGAGATGTAAATCCCGAACATCTCTTGAGTTACTGTACTCATATTTATTTCTGTTAATTTAACTCACATAAGATCTTTTAGTTCTGACTCGAGTGTTTTTGTCTTTTCAAATTCGCTCGGGTCAGTCCGAGCGTTTCAGGATCGATGACTTTAGCTTTGGAGGACGAAGACGAAGAGTTCGTATTATTATTAATTATAGTATTGCACCACACTCTAAATTACCGCTGCATTGATTGTATTGGTATGTGTAACTCTGATATTCATTGTATAAGTAAAATAAATATTTTGTAAACAGTTATCATGAACTGTATATTGATTATTATATTTTATCCTTCCGCTGTGAGATTCTATTTTGTTTTATTTCTTCTCTTTTTTTCTTATTTACCCCATAACAATCCGCCCTTGCGTATACTTTGAATGGGCACGTGTGTCGGTTTAAAGTGTGCGAAAAGGCGGGATGTTACAAAAGGTTAGAGTAACGATTATTGTATGTTGCCTATTTTGGTAACTTGTTAATTTACAATTTTGAAATCAGTTACAATAATTTTAATTGAGTATTGCGTTAATGTTAATTAAAGTAGTATTTGTAACAATGTTAAGACTTTTCGTATTGGATAGTTTGTTGTAATATAAGACTTGGAAACAAAGTTATTAACGTATTGGAAAACAATTACATTTAGATGAAATTAATTGTCTCATTTATGTGGATTAGAACTGTAATTGAAAGGTATAAAGGTGATGAGCAATGGAAATGCATATTTATTTCATAAGTTAATATAAAAGAATGAAACCTATTTAATGAATTAATTGAGTTTCTAATTTTAGCACATGTATATAGTTAGGTTGGAATAATTTGGAATAACAACTTCAATATATTTGGAAATAATAATTTATACAAAGGGAAGCTGGAAATTTGAATATATATGGAATGAAATGTGAGACAAGTGTTAACTGCGTTACAAAGTAATGATAGGCTCAATTAAAGGGTTGGAATTGAATCTAATCAGTTTAATTGGAAACTTATTAAAATACATTTGGATTGGGTGATTTATTTCCAACTAAATCAGTTCACGTTTCAAAATATAATGCCAGTTTATTGCATATATGTTGATACCTAAATTTAAACTTATGTTTAGATACAATCAGATCATTAAAAAGAAAGGACTATTTATAATATGAAGATAGGCTAATTTAAGGTTAGTAATTAATGGGTGGAATGAAATGGTTCTAATGTAAATGGTATATTAGGCTGTAAATCAGTTTGTAATAAAAATTTATTTAATTGGAAGGTAATCGATAATTTATGAATTTGATGGTATGTAATTAGGATCAAATTCTATACTAATTGAAACTGGATGTAATTTAATAATGTTAGTGCAATACCATTTAATTTAAATTGTAAGGTTGAAATTGATTGGGATTCAATTTATAATAAATATAATTTTTGTAGCAATTGAAATTTTATGTTTTGCAATTAAACGTAATTAAAAAAACTACGTTAATATGAATTTAGTTGATAACTGTAAAGAAATTGGGGTAATTGGATATATACTAATGTTAAATATATACATAAGATGATGATTGTTGATTTAATAAAGAGAATTGAATACGAATGGTATAAAATTTCATTGAAATAAGATTTTATAATTTATTGAATTTACTTTAATTAAAGGTAAACACTAAAATTTTTGCAATAAATCCTTATTTGATATGGAGGTTTGGTTAATAAATTTGAAGCTAATTGCAATCAGAAATCATAGAAATGGTAAGTTGACCATTTATTCATAATAAGATCTAAAAATCAAATAAATGGATTTTTGGAATTTAAATTGACAAATTGTGAATTCACTTAAATTCGGATCCATCTGTCTATTCCAACTTCATCTATAAATACCCCGCTAAACCCTAGTCTCCGCCTACTCTCATTTGTCTGCTCGTAAAATTTCTTCAGCTCCTTCTCCTCCTCAATGGCAGACAAAATTTCAAATCCAGATCCATTTCAAAATCAGAGTCAAAAAGTCAAAGTCGTTAGAAAAATCTCAAAATAATATATGTTAAAGCTCTCGACGAGCGTAATTCAATGATGTAATTCATTTTTCAATTCGATGCATCGTTTGACCAGAAATCGCGGTCAAAATTGATTTGGACGTTTTTGACTGGTGCGTCTGATCGGAAAATCCCTTCTGGGTTATGTAGAGGGGCTAGCACGTTGTTCATCGGCGAAGTTTTGCGGCGAATTGACGGTCAAATTGGTGGCTAGGCATGGTCAAAGATCGGTCAAACGGAGTTGTGTTGGGTTCCACTTGCTGTGCGCGCGTTTATGAAAGAGGGGAGTGAGGTTGATGTGGCATGTTGCAGGTGAATTGTGTTCTTTTTTTTGTTATTTTATTTTTGAAATTCAAGCGCAATTTTCTCTATATTTTTCACATACGAACTCCGTTTCGTGCGCGGTTTTTTTGTTAGGATCGTAATAAAATTTCGGACGCTTTAACGCTGGTTTGGATAGATTTGGAGATCGTCGAATTTTTGGGTTTAAATCGGATTTAAATTAGATTTAAATTCAAAAGGTGAATGTTTTAACCCACTCACAACTTCTTAGTTTTCTTATGTTTGTTAAATTGACTTAAGATATGAGTAGAAATTTATTTATGACTGTTTGGCATGTTTTATTCATCATTTCAGTTAAATCGCATTTATTTAATTTAACTGTTAATAAATTTTATTATTGCATATAATTTGACAGTTAAAAATTTATTTATTTGCATAAAAACTGCTAGTTAAACAGTTATTAAATTTATTATTGAATACAAACTGGTAGTTAATACCTGTTATATTTTATGCGCTCTATATTGCTGATTGGTTAAATTGATGATGATTGCAATAAATTGGTTGATGATTGATATTGGGTGAATGGATGATGTGTTCTATATTATATAAATTGAAAGTTATTATGCATTTTCATTTCATTTGGGATTGCGGTTTGAAATGATATATAACCGTAATTTTTATTTTTAAATTGCGGATTGAAATGATAAATATCAGTATCACTTGACCATATGATAGAAAATTATATACATGCACCGTGGTGTATATATATATATAAAATTATTTTTGAAATATTTTTTCTATGGTTTGGATAGGATACGGTTTAATAAATATTAATTTTTGACCTTATATAAAATCTTATTTTATGTACATATATAGTTAAATTATTGAATTTACGCTATGCATAAATTTGTTAAATAAACTAAATATGTTGAATAATGGAGTTCTAATGATTTAAATCAATCTAGATTGGAAGGTAAATTAAAATTTAATTGGAATTGAGCGTATTTAAGAATTAAACTCTATAAGTGATGTAGCTTATTTAAACTTGGAAATTTTAAAGGTATGATATTTATAATGGATTTTATTCAAGATAAATTAAACGAATATTTCTAGTATAAATAAATTGAAGGAAATATTTAATTGTTAGAAATTTTGAGTTTTATTTTATGGATTTATTTTATGAATATTTCAAAACTAAATAATAGGACAATAAATTATTGAATAGAATTTCCAACCTTAAGTTTTGAAATTTTTAAATACTCAAAGTTAGGAATATATTGAAATTGAAGTGGTTTATTTAACTGGAAGTGAATTTAAAATTTATGGATTTAGACTAAATTTTAAATGAATAAATTTGTAAAGCCGTGAAGATTATTTACTTTATAAAGTAATTTTAAACTCAACTATTTTATTTTATATACTGTTTCAATATCCAAACCATTCAAGTTTTAGAAGTTATGGTTTTAAAGCTATAAATTTTGAAGTATTATGTTTTGAAAGTTATAATTCAAATGTTCAGTTTCCAGATATTAAATTTTTTAAAGCAGTATGATTTTGGAAAAGAAAATAATATTGAAATAAAATGATATTATTGATTTGGGTTTTATAAAAATAATATTAAAATGAATTGTTTGGAAATGGAAATGATATCGTATTTATGGGTTTTGAAATGGATAATTATATTCTGGTTTTAAAGTATATACTATTTTTAAGATCGCGGTGTTATAATAACGTTTGGTTGTTGAAGAGACCGAGATCGGAAGTTGTCATACTCTCTGCCAACTCCGAAAACCACTTTAACAACCATATACGCGGTGGAGATTCCAGAATGAAGTAGGTTGGTGGCGGCGTTTCCTATGAGGTAAATACGTGGACCCGACTCCCGTAAGTTGGCATAATGTGGCTAAAACAGGAGCGATTCTCGGGCCAATGAGGTCATTCCTCTGATCGAACGCACTCCTTCGTTATTATACTCTGATTTTTGGATTGGTTCGGTGGCCACGTTTGATTTTTGATTTGGGGGTGTTGTTCGAGGTGGGCGGTAGCTGCGCGCTGCGCGTTTCCACCAGCCCGGATAGCAATTAGTATATCTGCCCTGGCATTGCCTAGTTGTGTCGTGTCACCTACCCTATCGCGCCTTGTACGAGTTTAGATTTCTCCCGTAGCCCGTGTGGTATCCTCTGGTGGCTTCCCGATCAGGAGGGACTATGATATTGGATGGAGTACTGGGACTATTACGTGTTAAGAGCTATATGGGTAACCCCTTAATGCTAAAAAAAAGTAAGTTTATTTTACAATTATACAATATTATAATAGCGCAATATACTACATAGTAAATAGTTTAACGGATCCTTAGGAGATCTAAATCCCGAGCATCTCTTGAGTTACTGCATTCATATTTATTTCTGTTGATTTAACTTACATAAGATCTTTTAGTTCTGACTCGAGTGTTTTGTTTTTCAATTCGCTCGGGTCAGTCTGAGCGTTTTCAGGATTTAAAGTTTTAGCTCTGGAGGACGAAGACGAAGATTTGTATTACTATCTACTATATTATTCCACTACACTATTTAATTCCGCCGCATTGATATTATTGGTATGTGAACTCTGATATTTATTGTATAAAGAAGAATCAAATGTTTTGTAAACAGTTTTATGAACTGTAAATTTATTATTATATTTTATCCTTCCGCTGTGAGATTCTGTTTTGTTTTATTTCTTTCTCGTTTTTCGTATTTGAAGTTTTAGCTCTGGAGGACGAAGACGAAGATTTGTATTACTATCTACTATATTATTCCACTACACTATTTAATTCCGCTGCATTGATATTATTGGTATGTGAACTCTGATATTTATTGTATAAAGAAGAACCAAATGTTTTGTAAACAGTTTTATGAATTGTAAATTTATTATTATATTTTATCCTTCCGCTGTGAGATTCTGTTTTGTTTTATTTCTTTCCCGTTTTTCTTATTTACCCCATAACAATCTGCCCTTCTGTATGGTTTGAATTGGCGTGTGTGTCAATTTGAACCGTGTGAAAAGGCGGGACGTTACATTAGCATATGCATGTTTTCACAACTTTAAATTATATCAAATGGATGTTAAAAGTGCCTTTTTAAATGGTTTCATAAAAGAAAAAGTTTATGTTTAACAACCTCCCTTATTCGTACACGAACAATTTCCCGACCATGTCTATAAATTCAAAAAGGCCTTATACGGTTTGAAACAAGCACCCTGTGCTTGGTACGATCGTCTTAAAAGATATTTAATAGATTTTGGTTTTGAAATTGGGAAGGTTGATCAAACTCTTTTTATTAAAAAAAATAAGAAGGATATTTTAATTTTTCAAATATATGTTGATGATATTATTTTTGGATCTACATATGAATAATTATGTCAATATTTTTCAAATTTAATGACTAGAGAATTTGAAATGTCACATATGGGTGAGTTAAATTATTTTCTTGGCTTACAAATAAAACAATTAGAAAATGGTACTTTTATAAATCAAGAAAAATATTGTAACAATCTAATTAAACGCTTTGGTATGGAAAATACTTCTACCAAACCAACTCCTATAAGTACAACCATACATCTTGATAAAGATGAAAGTGGTAAAATTATTGACCAAAAATTATATCGAAGTATGATTGGATCATTACTATATTTAACAGCTAGTAGACCTGACATAATATTGAGTGTTTGCTTGTGTGCACGATTTCAAGCAGATCCCAAAGAATCACACTTACGAGCAGTGAAACACATACTACGGTATCTTAATAAAACCAAGGACATTGGAGTATTCTATCCAAAGGAATGTCCTTTTGAATTAGTGTCATATAGTGATGCTGATTTTGGAGGAAGCCGGACAAATAGAAAAAGTACAAGTGGAACTTGTCACTTCATTGGACGATCTCTTATATCTTGGTTTAGTAAGAAACAAAATTGTGTTCCATTATCGACATGTGAAGCAGAATATATTTCTGCAGCTTTAGCATGTGCTCAAGTTATCTATATGCAACAAACATTACAAGATTTTGGTTTTAATTTAAGTAAATCAACTATTTGTTGTGATAATTCTAGTACTATCAATTTATCTAAAAATTCTGTAAATCATTCACGAACAAAACACATTGACATTCGTCATCATTTTCTTCGTAATAAATCTAGAATTTGTATCGTCTGACAAATAATTGGCAGATATCTTTACAAAACCACTAAATGAAAATACTTTCATCAATTTAAGACGAGAACTCGGAATCGTCTCTTTTAAAGATTTATAAGTTCGAAATTTTAATATATATATGTATGTATGTATGTATTTTATTTTAAATATATAGCTTCTTTCAAAAGAAAAATATAATAATAATAATAATAATAATAAAAAGGAGGGTGCCATCTAGCACTCGAACTCAAGACCTCATACTTGGTAGTCCTCTACACTACCACTTCACTATCTATTGTTTTCTGAAATATAGGTTGTTATCGAACTCTTATGGACCTTCCATTCTCTCTATTTTTCCTATGGCCATTTTTCTTTTAACCATACATTATCTCTTCTAAATTTAACTAGTTTCTACCTATATATTATCTGCATTTTATAATTCTTTTTACCAAGAATTTATTCAACACTCTTTTTCTTCAAAAATTTCTTTTTAATCATGTCATCCCATAATAACTCCAAGTGATCTGAGCTATCTTACACCTCCCCTTCCTCGGAATCGAACAATCTACCAACTCCTACTCCAATATATGAACCAGTTCCGATTGTTCCTCCCTTAACTCGTACTGGATATACTCCTCCATCTAAAAGAACAAGACGGTCTCTCTTTTTTGGACCACCATCCACAAAAGAAAAAATCGATGATATTCATCACTATAAGAAATAAACATTAGACTTACAACGTGAATTATACTATGAGCAAAAAGTTAATGCCAAACGGTTTAGCTTTCTGGAACAAGTAGCATTAAAGTTCTATGGTTCTTCATCAAAAGATACTGTTCATCAACCATCTTCAGCCTGTTCTCCAAGTCGTCGCAATCCTTGGGAACCCACCACAACGTCCACCGACAACTCCAAATTCTTGAGAACGTGGTAACAGATGGTCTCCACTTCGACCATTTGTAGAGAACACCAAAGTTGAAGAGGAATCATATCATACTTTATCCTCTTCTTCAAAATCTTTTTAATTATCTCTTGTTTTTTTTATATAATATGTTAATTTGTTTCTGTTTATTCTAAATTATATATTGTTTTTATTCTCAAAAAGGGACTATATGTGCATCTGTACAAAATTCAGATATCTGTTTATACTTATTCAGACGTCTGAATATTAATAAAAATTTTTTTTTGCCCTAGATTCAAACGTCTGAATCAAAAATAACAGACGTTTGAATTAGACCATTTTTGAACTAATTCCTTGCGGGTTGCAATTCAACTCAATTCAGACGTCTGAATAAAGTGGTTCAGACGTCTGAATCTCTTTTGAGCAAATTTTTTCACCTCTCCTATTTTTATTACCTTTTTACCCCTGCCTTTTCACCCTCTATATAATACCTTTTTCACTTCTTTCCTTCTTACTTCATAACCCTAGGTCCCATTTTTACCTTCCTCAAAGCTTTTAACTTTTCTTCAAGTCTTCAATGGCACCAAGATTAAAGAGAACTAGAGAATCAGCATCCGTACCATCCGAAGACCAAATCCGACAATGGCTATGGAACGATGTTGCTGTTTCTCGATTTAATTCTATGAAGAACTCTAACATCTTCGAAGGAGCATTCATGAAATTTCCGGATTTCGCAGCTTATCATATTAGAGAGTTAGCGGAGCAATTTCACTTCGACGGCTTAATTGGGTATAATTCTAACAATGTTAAGATTAATCATCTTATGATTAAACTTTTTCTTGCAAACTTAAATTTGGATCATCAAAATCCTCAAAACTGTCAAGATTGTGTTTGGTCGTTACTTAGTGGCATAAGATTCTTCTTACCTTTACAATGACTAGGTCATATTTTAAATTGCCCTTATCAAGGAATTGATATTAATGAAATTGAAGTTGATATGGAACATCGGGATGAAGTTTCACATCAATTTTTATCCGATCAACTTATAAATATGGGCAATTTAAATCTACCTTCTTAAGGCCACAAGCTAGGCTAATTCACAGTGCTTTTATTCGTTCTCTCCAACCAAGGATGGGTAGCTATGAAAAAGTGTATAAAGATAATTTCCAAGCACTTTATTCTATCTACTCCAATCAACAAGTGAATTGGGAGAAAATTATTTTAGATGAATTTCAAGACATCACAATCCGAAGGAAGTATAGAACCATTCATTATGGTGCCTATATTATGCGCATTCTCATAAATATCGGTGTACCAATGCTTGACTTCGATTTTACAAGTATCAGTGAGTTAGGCGCTAAAACTTTAGGGTTGATGGGTCTTCCTATACGACCTCCTTCTCAACAAATTTTTTCCTCCCAACAATGGTCACAAAATATTTAACAAGGTGTTTCTCAACCTCGAGACACTAGTATTGCTTCTTCTTCTCATACTCAACATAAAGAAGAGGAGGAGGACGATGACACCATCCAAGAAATTGGCCCGGATACATCTTCAAGACAAGCCATCATCACACCCTCCCGAAATAAATCAAAGATTCCTCTGGACATAAAGGCACTTGAGAAGAAGACAGAAATAAAATTCAACTCTATCAAAGGCTTTCTCAATAAAATATGGGTATGATTTTCTTGTTCTAGTTCTTCATCCACTTAAGCTTACAATTCGTCTTCACTTGAATTGTCTTCCTCAAGCTCAATTTCTAATCACAATGATTCATCTCTTTCAAGCCAATTTAATTATCTTAGTCTAGTTGTATGAGAAATTTTCTTATGTTTTGCTTGTCAACTTTATTATCTAGTTGTATGGGAAATTTCTAAAACATTATCTATTTATGTATTCTTATATACTACTTTGATTTGCCTTAATGAAATGAATTATCTGTTATCATTCATATTCTTTCTTTTTGTCGATGACAAAGAGGGAGAAATTTAAATTGTGCATATTGACAGGGGGAGTAACAATACTTTACTAGCTTATTAATTTTATATAGTTGTCATCATCAAAAAGGGGGAGAATGTTAGAATCTCAATTTTGATTATAACAACCTATATAAAATGTTATGTGTATACTAACCATCTTTGCAGGAGATTTATTACAGATTCATCTACAAATGTTTAAAGTTGTATATTGTGTGTTTAGAGTTTGTACTTTACTTAGAAATTTTGTTAAAATCTCTCCTTAAATGATATATATACACACATGCACACACATGCTCATGCATGCACAAAAGAGCAAACTCAGATGTCTGAAACCTTACATTCAGACGTCTGAGTGCTAAAATAAAAATTTTGTTTTCACAATATTCAAACGTCTGATCAAAAATATTCAGACGTCTGAATAAGGTCAGAAATGAACTATTTCTTTGCTGTTTGCGTTTCAATCTAATTCAGAAGTCTGAATTTTTTTATTCAGACGTCTGAATATCCCCAACTGCTATTTTCTTGAAAAGTCACTTCTCTTCACCAAGAGAAACATTCTTTTAAACCAACAGTTGCATCCGTTCTTTTCAATATAACTTTTCATTTAAAGATGCAACTCTTTATGTACTATAAATAGATTATAGAATTCAACAAACAAATCACTGAATTTACCTTTAGCACTCTTGAATTCTCATCTATTCTCAAACTTTCAAATTGCACTCAAATTACTTACATACTTTGATCTTTGATCACTTTATCTTCCACAATTCTCAAAGCTCATCACTACATATCATTAAGGAGAAGATTATAGGAAGATTGTACTCAATTGACTTATCAGTATGATTTAAAAAGACACTATAGTCAGATATCTTTGTTATTTGTATTGAAGTTCTATTCGGTTGCTTAGGCGGGTGAAGTCCTGTTCGGTTGCTCAGGCAGTGTAAACCTGTTCCTCCGGGTTAAGTGAGGGTTGTTGTAGTTGAAATTCTAGAGGGAGTCTGGGACTGGACGTAGAACGGGAAGTTCGAACCAGTATAAAAATTCCTGGTGTGCTTGTTTTATTTTTATATACTTTGCTATTATCATATATTTCCGCATTTAGATTTAATTATATTCCATATTACACGATCCTAAGTAATAGCTAGCCATATTGATTACTTTCAGAACCTCCCCCTTGATTTTATGATTCTTGTTTCATGTTTTGATCATTTTTGTTGTATGAAGGCCTTTCTTGAATCTTGCTTTTGAAGTTGGATGCATAGTTCACTATGTAGTCATTTGATGTAGTTTTTCTTCATTCAATCCTTCCTTCATGAGAAAGAAGGGTGGATTTAACATACTGCATGTTGGGCAATGCTTCCTTTGAAGAGATTGCTCCAATTATTTACTCATACTCCTCATCTAGCCCATTCGTTATCATAAGAATTTGTTCAGTTTCAGAATTCTTTTGACATGAACTTTCTAACAAATTATAATATGATTTAATCTTTGTTAGATACTCTCTCATTGGCATATTTTATTTCTAGAGATTCCGTGTTTGTCTTTTATAATTCATTATCCTTGTAGTTGACTGTGAGTTGAAAATTTATTTTACAGTATTCCATATTTTGAAAGATGATTTGCAACCAACAATTTGACATAAGAGATTTACACTTATATATGAAAGAAGCCAATAAGATAGTAAACTATCTTGCCTTCGATACATTATGTGATCCTGATTGCTTTTTAGTTTTCCTTCTTTATCTGCAGTCATTTTGGGTGGAATTGTAGCAGTTCATTTAGTGAAATCCTCAAGACCATATACTCTAATGGCAGTTTTAACTTGGTATTTCCATAATAAGAAGTTGTTTTCATCAAGTTGTATGGAGAAAATATGAATTTTGGGTCTTATGAGAGTGAGGGTGGTGGTTTCAATGGGTTATGTTGTGGATGAGGCCTCATCATCTTTAGACATGAGGAAATCTTTGAGTTAAAAGGAAAACTAAATGGTGATGTTTGGCGAGGTAGGTTGAAATGTAGTAGCAAACTGGATTTCAATTTGCAGCCAAGTCAGAGATGATCAGATGATGAAAAGCAATTCAACAACTCTTTTCTGATGGTGCAGCAGTGGGCAACCAAGGTTGCGAATGATGAGTGATGCTGACTAAATACTTTGGTGAGGCACACTTCAAGAAAACCGATCAAGAACTAGATTCTTGATCACTACAACAAATAAATCGATGCCGCCTCTGAGTAATGTCACCTCTCGGACAATGCCGTCTACTATAAATTCCACATATCATCAATGTTGTCTATTAATAATGCCATTTGTTATCAAAACCACTCGTTATCAATGCCATCTATTATTAATACCACATGTTATTAATGCTGCTAATTATCAATGCCGCTTGTTATCAATGTTGTATATCATTAATGCCACATGCTATCAATGCCATTATTAACAATGTCTCATCTTGATGATGTGATAGTCCATTAATACACTAGATAATGCCGCAAATAATCAAATCAAAGCAATATCCTTAGCATCATTGAGATGAACCTCAACGATGCAAGCATGCTGCATAACATCCATGTCGTGTCTTACTACCTCTATAAATATCAACCTAGGGGCATGAAGGAAAGGGCAATCGTGTGCTTTCTCCACTCTCAAAATTGATTTTTTGTAAACCTAAATTGAATTAGGAAAAATCTTGATTTAATTGCAATCGTCCCCAATTTATATGAACATGGATTTGGGCATGCTTATTACTTTGCTTGTGCACTTTGAACATTATGGGACATGCGTATGCATATAATTAAGCTCTTTGGGCCCAATGCTTGTCATGATTTTATAGAATCGCATGAGCTTCAGTCTAAACTAGTGTTAGTATGCATAGCCCCTATCTTGCCTATTACATATGGCCATTGGATTATGAACCATGAGAATTTCTTATCTAGTTCATTAACATGCTTAATGAGATATTTCACATATTTACCACTTGTTCTCCTTTGATCATGTGACATGATTTTTCGAATATCCTATTCCAAAAGACCATGCATGCTTTCGAGTATTTTATTCCAAGTGACTATATGGGCTTTCGAGTATCCTATTTCAAAAACATAGGGACATGATAGAACCATTTCAGTAACATCTTGGTATTTTCAACCATTCACATCCGCACATGTCAGACTTAAATTGCTCAAAATATCATATTGTTAATTTTATTTGGCAAAACTCAACATATACGGTAAATAAATAAATCACAGAATCACAAACATAGAGTAATATAACAATAAGCAGCAGAAACAAAAGAATAGTAGTTCATGAAGCTATTATATATAACAGAGTTAAATAAGATACAACAGAAGTCTCAAATACAGTAGTCAAATACAAGATTAGAATGCATCACTGGAATCAACTGAATAACTGCAAGCTGAATAGATAGATGGATCACCAAGCGAAGCTCTAACTCCAAAGGTGAGTCTCAAAAGTTGTATCACTCAATCTGACCCGAGCGTAAAGCAAAACCAAAATACTCGAGTTAGGATTGACATTCTTATATGAATAAATCCAACTCAAGTGAAATAACAACTGAAATACAAGTAACTCAAAGGATGTTTGAGATAACCATCCTCTAAGGATCCATTAAACTATCTACTATGTAGTAATATACGCTATTATAATAATGTCTACAGTAAAGCAAACTATTAAAATAACGTTAAGGCGTTACCCATATCCCCCTTAACATATTTTATAATGCCAATAGTCTATACAATACCGTAATACCTCCTGATCAGGAGGCTACCTGAGGATACTCCATAGGTACGACACAAAACAAACTCATAGTGGTCTCGGTAAGGTAGTTGACACGACAAAACTAGGCAATGCCAGGGTAGATATACCAATTACACTTCCGGGCTGGTGGTAACGCATAGCCGCAGCTACCGCCCACCTCGAGCCACACTCCCAAATCAAAGGTGCGCACCAAATCAATCAAAAAGTAATAGAATGGCATACGAAGAAGTGTGTCCGATCGGAGGAGCTACCTCACTTGGCCCATCGATTGCTCCTGTTTTAGCCACCTTATGCCAAATCACGGGAGTCGAGTCCATGTATATACTTCATATAGGATCTTCACCACCATCCTACTTCATTCTGGAATCTCCACCGCGTACACGGTTATTAAACTAGTTTTCGGCATTGGTAGAGAATATGACAATAACCGATCCCGGTCTCTTTAACAACCAAACGTTACTATATCACCGTGGTCATTTCAAAATAGTTTATACTTAAAAACCAAAATATCATTGCCATTTCAAAACCATATAAATACGATATCATTTCCATTTCAAAACCAAATACGATATCACTTCCATTTCAAATATGTTCATTTCCAAAAAATCATAGCACTTCAAAGTTATAACACTTTCGAAATTATAAAGATTCTAAAACCATAACACTTTAGAAATCATAACTTAGAAATCATAATACTTTGGAAATCATAACACTTTGGAAATCATAATTTAGAAATCATAATACTTTGGAAGTCATAATACTTCGGAAATCATAATTTAGAAATCATAATACTTTGGAAGTCATAATACTTTAGTAAACCACAACACTTCCCACTTACCCGGTTTAGATATTAAAATAGTGTATAATATAAAATAGTTTATAAAATAAAAATAGCTTATATAAAGTAGTTATAGGTTAAAATAGTTTAAAATAAAATAGTTAGTATATTAAAATAGTTTATATTAAAAATGATTTATATAAAAATGATTTATATTAAAATAGTTAAACAGTTTTAAATATAATTTTAAAAATACTTTATATAAGACAATAGTTTCCTCAAATTTCACAAATTGATTCAAATCAACTCGAATTCCAAAATTCAAATTTAATTCAATCTCAGTTCATCAATTCCAACTCAATTCAGTTTCTCAATAAACCATTTCAAATTATATCGATTTCAAATACATATTTTAACCACAAAATAAACCATTTCAATTTCAATATTTTCAAAGCCTTAAATATTCAAACATTTCAAAACTTTATTTGATAATTTCATATATATATATATATATCAAATTCACTTTACTATTATTTATTTTGAAATATTTACTTAATCATTCAAATAACATTTAAATAAAACTAAATTATATAAATTTGAAATATTCATTTAAATCACTTTTAATCAAAATCAAGTTATAAAATCATATCTTTAAAATCCTAAATTTAATAAATTTCAAATCAACTTATTTGAGTATAATTCTTAATAAATTCAATTTCAAACCATCTATATCTCTTCCC
This sequence comes from Allium cepa, assembly GCA_030765085.1. NCBI lineage: Eukaryota > Viridiplantae > Streptophyta > Magnoliopsida > Asparagales > Amaryllidaceae > Allium > Allium cepa. The sequence goes on along the minus strand of CM060941.1, from coordinate 827,610,366 downwards.
AACCTGAATTTTATTAAATCATTATAAACTCTATATTTGAAAATATAAATTTTAAATAAACACTTAAACATATTATATATTAATTAAATCAACTTTATTAAATCAACTTTATTAAATCAAATCTTATTATTAAACTTATTTTATATATATTTTAAAATAGTAAAATTGTTTGTAAAATCATAAAATTAATAATTCTAAAACTAACTTATAATTTTAAAATTTCAAAACATATAATTTTAAAATCAAAATTTAAACCTTTATAAAAATAACATTATATATATATATGTATGTATATGTATATATTTTATATCTTAAATTCAATATCTATTAAAACCAAAATATTCATATCAAAGCTTTGGAAATCGTTTCAATATATATATATATATATATATATATATATATATATATATATATATATTGACCAACGGTGTCTGCATATAATTTTTCATCCTATGGTCAAGTGATATGGATATTTATCATTTCATTGCAATTTAAATATATACGGGTATATATCATTTCCACACGCAATCCCAAATTCAATTCAATGAAAACCGCTTCGGTTTATCATTTCAACTCATAACGATTTGTCCTATTCTAAAGATCGTTTGGGCATGTATCATTTCAACCCATAGGGAATTCTAAACTAACAGGGAACTTGCAGAGTGATAACAGATATAATATTAATATAACCGGCATATATCATCAATATAAATAACAGCAGATAATGGTGTCAGATGCCACAGGTGAACAGTTACAGATAATAATATATAAATAATAGTGTAAATAACTAACATCAGCATATTTCAATTGTCGTTTCAATTGAAATCAAATTTAATAAATATAAGAACATTAATCGTGAGTGATTGCTCACCTTTCGAGGCTAAAGAATACAGAAGATGACATGGATACGCACAATGATACAGACACTGAATTTAAATTACGAATCCAAGCAAAATCGGCATGAATTCAACGATCAAAGTTGATAATAGGAATTGATGGAACAAATCAGAACAGGATCATGTAAGTGAATTCATATATACAGCTATATATAACTATTTATATATAAAAATCATATTCTCAATTCAAACACATTTTAAATTTAAATATATATGTAATTCAAAATCATTGATTTAAATAAACACATAAAACAAACATATTTACATAATATAGTTTGAAACAAATACATATGTACTTAATAAAATGCGAAATACTTACATATATTGTATGTTCATTTAAAAATATCTGTATATAAACCCATACTTGAACCAATATTTATTCCAGAGACACATATAAAAAACAGTGAAATATATATATATATATATATATATATATATATATTAAAAGAAAGAATCAAATATCCAATTATATAAACAATACATGCATGCAACAGTACAATGTCTGAGAGCAATAACATATACACAATAATGCATATAACTAAGACATGTATAACAGATCCATAAAATTCTACAAACAACATTAAATATAAAGTTATTATAACTAACTTCATTGTGTATGTTTACAGAGTTATGGATTTTGCAAACTATTATATATACATATATATGCTTTTCGATATTATATTTTAAAGCTATTATAAAACCACATCCAGATAATAATATACATTAAAAATATATACGGTGTGTGTGTGTGTATACAACTATCCTATATAGACTTATATATTATGCGCAACTCATATAACAACTATCCCATTGCATGACTCAGTAAACTGATATATGGAAACTTATATAATCTAACATATAAATTAATATATAAACATATATACTTATATAAACCATATATATATATACACTAACTTAACATATAATCTATATTAACTTATATACAATAGACCTAAATGAATACCATATATATAACATATATAAGTTTCCATTTAAACATGAGCAACATACAAAAGAGTAGCACATAGAAAACTATGCATAATATACTATATTATAGACTTATATGTAAACAAACATATTATAAGACTTATACAAATTATATATAAAGCAATATATAGAAACATACGTGAGTTATAATACGATATATATATACACACACATACACACACTCACTATCCAAATACAATTATAATACCTGTATATTGAGAAGCGAATGGGAAGAGGATGGTTGTGAGGCTGCCTCGTGATGGTGAACACAACGAAGGCGATGTTTGAATGGTCGAAGATAGGTGGCTGAGGAGGTCGAGCATGCTAGAAAGCAGGGTAGTCTCATCCATGGAGATTGGGGAGGATTGGTGGGCTGTTCATTGCTCGACCTGGCCGATGAGACATGCGGTTCGGTTGGAGGAGGAGATGCCTGTCAAGGAGGAGAAGCTTGGCAAGGCAGGTCGAAGGTCCAAGGTGGTACGGAGGGGACATGATGGCAAATAATGATGGTGGCCGAACAAAAGAAGGGAAGACGAAAAAAAGAATTTAGAGAAGATTGGAGAAGAGGAGAAGAGCTTACGGTGAAATTTTGTTTTGCAGAAGAGAGAATGAGAATGAGAAGGAAGAAAGAAATGAAAAAGAAGAATGAGAAGAACAGACAAAAATGAGTGCAAGAAGCAATAAGAATGGAAATGGGAAGTCAGGCAAAAGAAAAAGAACACATAAAAAAAGAGAACTTGCAAGAAACAATGAATGTGAATGAGCAGCCACAATTTTGAACATGCATCTTTAATTCACAAAGGCTATTCATTTCCTAACAACTTTTGTGAACTTTTAGAATTCCAAGTCCATTAGTCTTACCAATAAAAATAAATAAGCTAAATACAAAATAAATTCAATTAAAAATAGGAAAAGAAAATACGAAAAATAACTGCATGAAATACACTGGAAAAAACATAGATATCAGTGATACGACTGTCCAATGAAAAATTGATATCGGTACCAAAATAATACTGGTAATTTGCCGAAAATAAGATAGACGAAGCAATATCAGTCCACATTTGAAGAAACGAAATATGACGTCTCATTCAGAAGTTGATTTACAAATTTATTGTATAGAAATATTCAGGTTTGGAAGATATTTTATTATCATCAAATTCTAACTGATTTAAATTGAAGTAGAATTACACAAGAAAAATAACTTCCATATTACCAGATGAAATTTACCATTTGCTATATTTAAATATGCGTAATCCACTTATCAAATTTTCAATTCAAAATTTTATTATTTAAATTTCACAAAATTTCATTTAATTAAATTAGTTAAAAATCATTAAAAATACCCGTGTTGTTATAATTTTTTTATGTTATCATCTTGTACTTATCCTTGAACGTTGTTCCTTTAGTACCATTTGGTCAACACCAACTAAGCGGTGCTTAGTCGTGTCATCGTATGTGTTAAAAATCAAGATTTAGCTCATCATACTAGGCATCACGGGTGTTGTACCAATTTTTAGTCTAGCATTTCGGCTTTGGACGAAGGGCTCGAACCTCCAATTCTGTTTAACTCTCTCCTTAAAATAATTAAACAAGTTTTTGTTTCCATAAAATGGGAAGGTCGAGGCAAATTAATATTCCTAATAAAGAAGTCACATAAACGGTGACATTAAAAGAAAATGTCATCCCCAATTTCGACTTGGGAAATGTAGAACCTAGACAACTGTCAAAGCTATCAAAGCCTTCCAGTAGTGAAGCTAAGATCATGGATCTAACTCAGTAGATGGAAATGATGCAAGAGCTATTTGAAAAAATCCTTGCGTAGAAATCCTCTAAGCTCACCGAGGGAGAAGAAGTTGAATCTCTAAAAAGGAATTTGGATGCTTGTTTGCTTAGGAACAAAAGAAAATACTAATTCACTATAACTCCATAAAAGAGAAAAAAAAGACCAAGAAGATGGAGCAACATAATTCTCCCCTAAATCACTAGTAGATAATAAGGAAAAAGCAAACCATCAAGGAAGATTAGTGGAAAGGTCACATGATCAGACTGGAAGTTCAACCTCTAAAGAGTACATGCCTGATAGGAGCAATTATCATAGCGATGAAGATTATCTAATAGAAATGGTTGAAAAATGGAAAAACATATGCTTAACCTTAAAGGGAAGAGGACAGTTGATGCTAGAGTCAATAATAACTTTTGGGAAGCCCCATTCATAGATAGGATCATGTCCATAAGGATTCCAACTCACATTAAGATTCCACGCTTAAGATACAATGGGACTACTGATTTGAATGATCACCTAATGGCATTTGAAAATAAGATGAATCTCTATAATGCTTCAGGAGCTGTACGCTGCCGACTTTTCCCACTACCTTCCAAGAGGCAGTGGCTAAGTGCTATAAACATTACCGAGACAAGACCATATATTATTAGGAGCAATTCTCTTATGAGTTCTCAACACAATTTTTCATTTGCAAGGATCCTACAATTGACTTCAGCGTATTGGTTAATATCAGACAACGACTGAGAGAGCTGTTTGGTGGCCATATTAAGAGATTTAACATATAAGCGCTAAAGGTAGAGCATATGACAGATAGAGACAAATTAATGACAGTACGCTTAGGACTGATTGAGCAAACACCTTTCTAGAAAGAACTATATCTTCATGGATATAGGGATTCCATTTTCAAATCGATAAGTTCATCTATTTGGATGAACTATTCTATGCTAAGAAGGAGTCCGTAGCGAAGAAAGAAATAGGAAAGTCTGGCTTTAATCGTAACAATAAGAAACCGAGATGGGAGGAGGCTACAAAAACTAGTCATATTGCTCTGAACAAGCCGATATCTTACATATATGTTACAGTAAAAGAAAGCAGAAACTTTCCAATTTCCTACAAAGTTAAGAGCAACCCTAAGCTGAGAAAAGGGGAAGATTGTTGTTCCTATCATAGGTCGAACGGGCATTAGATAGATGAATGTCTCATGTTGGCTGGGATAATTCAGAGGATGATCCTTTATAGGCACTTGAAAGAATTTATCGAAGATAATCAGATAGCTGCATGTCCTGATGAAGGCCATCGAAGGCTACCGAATAATACCGAACCTCAAAGAAAGTGATGCTCAATCAGATTTCATTCCACCCATCAATCGAATCGATGTAATTCGTGGAGGACCTTATTTGGTTGGGAACAACAGGGGAGCAAAAAAATGATATATTAGAGAGGCTAGAGATGGGTATTCTCTACTAAAGAAGAGCCACCCCTTAAGAACCCCAGATTTAAGATCCAGATGCACAACCTGACCATAACCGCACAAGAGTTAAGAGGGGTTGGTCATTCGCATAATGACCCGCTTATGATCACTGCATGGATTGGACTTTCTGTAGTGACTATAATCCTTACTGATACTGGAAGTGTAGTGAATGTTATTTTGAAACATGCATTCGATAAAATGGAAATTATAAAGGAAAAGCTAGTGCTAAGCTTTGTGCCCATCTTTGGGTTTAAAAACAAAGGATCAACTCTAGTGGGGTAGGCAAGGCTTCTGGTACAGATGAGAATTCCACCACATTCCAGGACCTTCGAAATTCTATTTTCCATTATGAACCAAACTTCTTGCTACCATGCCTTCTTTGGAAGTCCATCTTTGGATGAGGTCGATACTTTTGTGTCACCAAAATATCCGATGGTGAAGTTTCTGACCAAGCGGATGGGAAACAGTGAGCGGAGAGAAATTTAGCTTTGGAGAATTGTATTTTTTCCACTTTTAATTAATACAAATGAAATAATCTTTCTTGTTATGACTCGGATAAATATGAGTCAATCATAATCATAATCATAATCAAAAAGCTCTTAGACGAAGGTCATTTAAGCCAATCATCCAAGGAAAAAGCAGGAACTGTTAAGAAAAATAAGCATGCACCAAGAAGATTTAAGGAAGAGGAAAGAAGCAAATATGGTAAAGGATGAAGTAGATATTGAGGATATCATCAATGAAATGGACAGTAAAGGTGAACAGGAAAGAATGAAACCCACTGAGGTTCTTGAGGAAATATGCTTGGATTCAATTGACTCAACAAAGATAGTAAAAATTGAGATGGGCTAGGTGGCAAGCTCAAAGGAGAGTTACAATTTCTTCAGTCCAGCAAAGACTTGTTTTCCTAAACCCTTTCAAATATGAAGGATCGCTTGTGGAGTATGCCAGACAACAACTGGATCAAAGGATGGCCCATGAAAACCATCCGATCTAGCCTTCCCCAAAATCAACCAAGGGCGCTATGGCCATGGCCGACATTCATACCATATGCGGAGGGCCTCACATAGCAGGAAGCAATCAAAGGGCGCTCACTCAATATCAGAGGGAAGTCTCCACCTCTGATTAAGTATATTCGTTGCAACGATGGGTCGTTAAGGCTATAAGAACAAAAGAGGAAGATCCTCCAATCACTTTCACAGCTCAGGATCGGTGGTAGTGGTATACCCCACCACAATCGAATGCTTATAATCGTGTTGTTAGCTGGCACCAATGTCCATCAAATGTCCACTGGGCTTTCGTTGACGGGGGAAGCTAGGTCAATGTCATGTTCAAAGAAACTTATGATGCACTCAAGCTGCTGGCTTCCTATCTCGTGCCTTTTGTATTGCCCATTTATAGGCTCAATGAAGTTGGGATAATCCCCATGGCGGCAATGCTCATAACTACCTTCAGTAAGGAACCCACCAACAAAGATTCAATCAGTTATGTGATCCTAAGCTGCCCATCTACTTACAACTTGCTCATCGGACGACCACCCTGACCGAATTGGATGCCATCATGTCATATATTCGCTTGATAATGAAATTCCCAATGCCAAACGAGACGGTGAGGTTAAAGAAGACCAACATAAAGTAAGGTAGTGCTATGGGACTTCCCTTCATCGGGTAGAGAAGGGTTTCCTAATGATTCAAGAGGAACCCACCATCGATATCAATGCCCTATTGGAACCGGAGAACGCGACTCCCATAAGTGCAACCCTAGGAATATACGACTAAGTCATCAACATGGTAGGCGGTCCCCGGTCCGTTAAAGAAACTGAGGCTTTGGGGTTGGTTTACCTTGCATCCCCTCAGAGGACACGAGAACTTATCTCCAGTTGGAATGAACAGGCGGTCTCCCGGTGGCTACCTTGGCCAACCAACAACACTCTAGAGGGAAAATTCATCCAGAGCGGGCATGTTGCAGCCAACCTAGCATAAAAATGTCTCTCTATCCTAGCCGAAGAAATAATGGAACGCATGATCTATGCTTTGGATCAATGTGACGTAGTGACAAACGCAAGTATTGAAAACGACTCACTAGATCTACGAATGAGGGACCAGACACCCGATGGAGGACCCATAACCCCATGGAGTACACATCCGTCAACTAAAGAGAGCCCACCAAAAGTTATCCAGATTGGGACTGAGATTAGTTCAAGTTTCAGTGATTATTTGATAAATTTTCTCAGATAGAACAAAGATGTCTTCGCTTGGAGGCACGCCGGTATAACAGGCAATGATCCTTGCATAATCTGCCACGTGCTAAACATTGACCCAAAAGAAACCCCCATTTGATAGTAGTGAAGACCCTAAACCCCAAAATATATAAGGCATTAAAGGAAGAAGTATAGAAGCTGCTCACTAATGGCTCCATAAAGGAGGTAAACTACCCGATTTGGGTCATAAACCTATTCTTAGTCCGCAAAATAAACGGTTTATGGCGGACATGCATTGACTTTTCAGATCTTAGCAAAGCTTGTCCAAAGGACAGCTTTCCTCTGCCCTGCATTAACCAACTCGTGGATGCGATTGGCAAACGTAAACTCTTCACTTTCATGGATGCCTATTCGGGCTATTACCAGATCGTCATGCATAGCCTTGATCAAGAACACGCCTCTTTCATCATCAACACCGAGCCGTATTGCCACCGGGTCATGCCTTTTGGTTTGAGAAATGTGGAGGCAACCTACCAGCATTTAGTCAACCAAATGTTTTTAGAACAACTAGGTCATTTGATAGAAGTGTACGTCAATGACATGTTGGTAAATCGAAGAGGGCCGACGGCTATGTACCCTACCTCGTTGAAACTTTCAGCATCCTACGAAAGTACAACATGAAGTTGAATCCTATGAGCTGCTCATTTGCGGTCCGATCCAACCGATTCTTGGGGTAAGTTGTGAGCGCTAAAGGAATTGAGGCCAACCCTGACAAGATTCGAGCTATTCAAGAATTGCATGTTTCGAAAATGGTGAAATAGGTACAGAGCCTCAACAGGATGGTAGCCGCTTTAGGCCGTTTTGTTTCAAAGGCTACGGATCGGTGCCTGCACTTCTTCGACCTCATTAAGAAGGGAAAGACTTTTGCCTCAGATGATGAATGCACCAAGGCCTTCAATGACTTGAACTAACACTTGGCCACCCCTCCAATTCTATCAAAACTTGTTGATGGGCAAGATCTTTCCTATACTAGCGGTCACCAACCATGTAATCCGCAATGCACTCGTCGGGGAAGAGAAAAAAGTTTAGTGGCCAATTTACTATATAAGCAAGCGATTGATGGAACCTGAGATAAAGTACACAAGGACCGAAAAACTAACCTTGTGCCTCGTGATGGTGGCCTGGAAATTGCGATGGTATTTCCAAGCTCATCATATCAAAGTTCTAACCAGCCAACAACTTACGTAGATCCTGAGTTACACTGACGTAGCCAGAAGGCTCCTCAAATTGTCCATCAAGCTGAGCCAATACAACATCCATTTTCTTCCATGACCTTCAATCAAGTGATGGTCGAATTCAAAACCGAATGTTCCGACTCAGATGACGAAGGAGAGAAGGAGAATCCCACAAAACAAACTTGGCACCTATATGTGGATGGTGCATCCAACGAGAAGGGAGTAGGAGCAGGAATAGTTATGGTTACCCCCAAGGGGAAAGAAATCTGCTTTGCCACCCGGCTTAACTTCAAGGCCATGAACAACAAGGCCGAATATGAAGCCCTCTTGGCTGGCCTAAAGATGGCGAAAGAACTTTACGTGGAATCACTACATGCCCATAGTGATTCTGCTATCGTCGTCAACCAAATGATTGACCGCTTTTAGACAAAGGGAAAGGTTCTGGCACTTTACGTCATTGAAGCTTAGAGACTTACCAAAGCCTTCGAAGAATTTTGACTAGATCAAATCCCTAGGGAGGAAAATAGTAAGGCGGACCAATTAGCAAAAGCAGCAAGCGACACGAGAGAAACTCTCCTATAGGTACCACTGGATACTCGTAGCACTCCCGACTTCGAGCCGGGGCAGCCGTCGTAGAAATTAATTATCCTTTCGAAGGAAATTGGATGATAGAAATATACAAGTATATCATGAACAACGATCTACCAAATGACCATAAGGAGTTCACTGCATTACGTGATCATCGAAGGGAAGTTTTACAGGCGAGGACATTCAACCCTGCTGCAACGTTGTGTGTTTGAAGATGAAGCTACCCAACTTTTAGAGGAGCTTCACGAGGTCATCTTGCAAGATCACACTAGGGGAAAAGTATGGAAAAAAGTACCGCTCGTCAAGGGTACTACTGGCCCACCATGGTAAAGAATTCTATGAACTATATGAAGAAATATGACCGGTGTTAGCGATTCTCAAAGGTCTTAAGGGCTTCCTCGGGTTCTCTGGTCTCCATGACATCCCCTTGGCCTTTTGATACATGGGGAATTGATCTGATTGGGAAGCTCCCTAATGCCAAAGGCGGATACAAGCATGCAATCGTAGCCATAAATTATTTCACCAAATAGGTTGAAGCTGTACCTCTGACCGGTGTCACGGCTCCAAAGATTCTCAACTTCATTATCGAGAACATCATCTTCTGCTTCGGCTTCCCAAAGAAAATTATTACGAACAATGGGACCTAGTTGGAAAGCACGATGTTCCAAGAGTTCTGCGATCGAAATGGAATAGAAAAGGGCTTCTTATTGGTCGCTCACCCATAGGCTAATGGACGGGTTGAAGCAACCAATAAAACCATCAAGTCTACTCTTGAGAAAAGCCTTGCCAAAGTGAAAGGAAATTACGCGGAGGCGATGCCTCTTGTATAGTGGTTGTATCACACCTCCACCAGAACTTCGACCAACCACACACCCTTCTCCCTTTCATATGGGCACAAGGCAGTGCTGCCTATTGACATGAATGTCCCATCCCCTCGTAGGGTGACCTACGATAGTGAGCAAAATGACGATCTCCTCAAGATCGACCAGGACACACTCGATGAGCGGAGAATGGGAGTGGAAATTCACACTGAGGCTAATTAGAGAAAATTTTCAAAATAGTACAATGCACGGGTGAAGCTCCTACAGTTCACCATCGCCTACTTGGTTTTACCTCATGTGCTTGCAAACACCAAAGACCCAGCCGGTAGGGTGCTCAGCCCGAATAGGGAAGGATCATATATTATCAATTCCGTGTTAGCTAACGGTGCATACCTTCTATCTCGCCCGATGGGAAACATGTATCTTAGACCTGGGGCCTAGAACACCTATAGGCTTACTTTATATAACGAAATTACTCCATAAATAAGACCTTGGAATGTAATCATTTCTTTTTACAGGGACCAATGGAAGATCATCTCTCTTTGCCAAGAAAATGTTAGCCATGCAAATACAGGATACCTGGACAGGGATAAGTTCCTACATGCTCATTCACCTAGTCCGGTGATAGCCCACATCCTGTCAAGGGATCGCATGGGCAACCACTCTCCCTCCCTGATAGAAGGATGCACTCGGTGAGGGTGGATTACCGTGCATCCACTCTGCGTAGGCATGTCAGGGATGCCCAACAACCTACAGGTTGTCTTGGTGCTACCCGACCCGCTCCGACAAGCAAATGCAAGATATAACTCTTGCCTCCTAGGGTGCAACGATGAGCTAGATTGCAACAACAATGGTCCGTTTCTCATTGCACGTAATTCTCCTCCTCCCTACAGGACAAGTCACTATTTTCGAAACTGGCGTATGATAACTTAGTGCAACGCCATAATGGTATCTTCGAGGTTCAACATCCATAATGTGCTCGCAAGCAAATAAGTCGGGCTTCATTTTAACCCCTGGGTGTTGGGAAGGGCGGCCATAAACAAATAAGTTGGGTCCTTCAAACCATACAGGCCTCAACTCCTACCTCTGGGTATCGAAAAGGGTGCCCGTAAGCAAATAAGCCGCTTCCATGCAAACCCCACTGGCCTCAATTCCAACTTCTAGTTGTCGAAAAGAACGCCCACATGCAAATAAGATGGGACCTTCCACGCAAATTCCCCGAATCTCACTAACGCCTCAATCCCCCAAGGTGAAACATTCTCGGCACAACATACCCTGTGCTTTTCTTTTATTTGCAGGTACAATAACAGAAATGAGAATCTCAAACACCACATGATGCAAAAAAAGAGTTCATAACAAATGAGGGGTACAACATATAGCCCGTCGTGCTAGGTGAAATTGACCTATGACAACGAAAAAAAAGAGAAAAAATAGACAGGGGAAAAGAAAAAACAAAGACAACCAGCCTAAAACTAACAACACATGGCAATCACCTTACTCATTTGGTTCGGTTAGAGAGTCAATCGGCTCAGCCGTTAAGATGGCCGACACATGCTTACTCTTTTGGGTCAATTTGGCGGCCGCCTCCTCGAGGTACATGTGGGTTAAAGTGGGCGTCACATCCAGGATCACAATAGAAAGGTGGAAGTTGTTCAAGAAATTTCCCACCGCTATGTTAGTCAAACGAGTTGACCAGTAAGCGTCCCTTTCCTAATGGGCTCTCTCTTTCAACCCCTCAATGTCGTCCAAGCGCAAGCAAGTTTAATAAGCATCCAAAAGCCCTTCAAAACGCCCTACCTCCTGCGCAAATCTCTCCTCCACCCCCTTCAGCTATGTAACGTCTTTCTCGAGCGATCCTTGGTCGGCAATAGCCTAGTCTCTAACAGCCTCGACGTTGGTCTTGCGATGGTTGGTTTCTACCACTTCTTTCTCAGCTAACTCCCTGGTCCGAACTACATCTGTTCATAGCATGATCTTTGACTCACGATCATTTTCAGCCACACCTTTGCCTGCAATAGCCATCTCACGCTCATCAGCGGCCAGCTTAGCTGCTACCCAGGCTGCTTCAACCTCTTCCCTTGAAAGTCTCAACTCTTCCTTCAATTGGGAAATTATGTCATCTCCACCCAACAAATTGGCTCTAACCGCTTCCAACTCTGCCACCTCATCCACTATGCAGGCCCTATTCTCCTCCAACTTCTCCCTCAGGGGAGTCAACTTGTTATGACCTCCCACTAATTTATCCCATGTCCTCACCATCCTTTGAAGGCCACCACAAGAAGACTCCTCCACTTCTTCTATGGCCTACCTCCGGGCGGGTCTCACCTGCAAATTAACAAGGTCATCATGGGACCGCATCATGTATGCGCCTGCTTGAAAATAAGGTTGTCTGAGTTATTGGCAATAGGAGATGGAAGAAAAATGAGAAGGCGAACAGGTCTTACCACAGCCAGTTCATTGCATAAGCTATCAACAACGGCATGTAATCCGTGACATGGCCATCCATTGCGTAACCAATTGGAAATCCCTAAATAATAAGCAGCAGCCACTTAGAAGGGTCACAAGAGTCTGTCCAAGCCGTCCCTGTCATATTCCGAGCCGATCTACATGGAAATCATCATAACTTTCTCTTCATCCTCTGCTTAGGCCTACGGTACATGGAAACATCAACAATGCTTTTAAAAGCTTCGCCATGAACCACCCTTATTTCATCCATCGCGAACTCCTCTCCTCCTATGCCCCACCATCGGTCCCTCCTCCTTTATAACTATGGTCCTTGCTAGTTTGCTACCTGTGGACTCCTTACCATTGGACTCTTCATTAACATGAATAACAAAGCAAGAGGCATCGACGGTGACTTCGGGGGGCGGCAGAGGAGAGAACATCACGGCTTCCCCCCAGCATCTTGCCTTGAAAGATCCATGGAGGGATCCTTTGCGTTATTCAGCTCCTCAAAAATTGATCTGGCCACTGAAACAAGGAACGTTACAAGTTAGAAAACAAGGAACTGGCCACGGTAGGGATAAAAATAATTAACTATCGGGCAAAACAACCCGGTTTCGATTCCTAATCAGAGGTGCACAAGGTTCATAATCATCACCTTAAGAATTTCGTCCTGCTCTTTCTACACCTTATGGTCAAACAACATGACCCTTATTTTCAATAGGACCATCATCTGAGGAAGACCAAGTCGCACTTTCTCCAAGGGTAGAGGCTGGTCAGAAGTTCCACCATATTTCACTGGATCACCAACAAGGCCTGTGAGAGGTGTCCTAACTCTAAGTGATGGCATGCTATGGAAAGGCCCACCAGATAGCGATAGCTGTTCGGAGTAAATTGATTCGAGGTGAGGCTAACCTCGTTCAAAAGGGACACGATGGTTGGATGCAAGGTCAAGGCCTCTCTTTCTTTCAAGTAACTCATGGAAAATGTTTAGTAGTTTGATGGAGTAGTGCCAGCTCGTTTGTGGGCTTTTAGAAATTGGTTCAAGCCAGGGGTACATCCAAATAGGTTCAGCTCTTTGACCATGCTATTTGGTTCACTTACGAAGTCAGAAGAGACCATGGGAGCCAAGATGGAAGCACTATCGGAAGCAGCCATCCTATGACAAGATTGTAGCAAACATTAAAAAACAAGCACGATGGATTTCTCCCCATCAGGGACTAACCGGCCTCAAAGCATGGTCAAATGAGGAGGGCACCGTCAAAAAGAGAAGAAAACCACCAGAAGGGACACCGCCAAGCGGCACCCCACGACGGAGAAATGAGCAATCGACGACCTGTTGACAATGGTAAATGATAATAGAGAAAGGGACATACCTGTTAATGGAGAATTTCAAAAAGTTTCAAACTTTTTACAACAATAGCAAAAGAAATGAGAAAACGGTAAAAGGAGAAGAAGAGGTGGCTATGCCTATTATAGGCCCTCACCAACCAAATCATAACCCTTCATCTCAAAATGACAACCAAATTCGAACAAGGTGAAAAGATGTGAAGTTAGGGTCGATTCAGATCATTTGGCTTAGAAGTTACATGGAAAAACGGACCGCCAAAGACACCCATAGAAAGACACGTGATAGCAACATTAATTACACTACAAGCATCCATCAAATCAAATCATTTCATATCTACAACCCGCCTCTGCCCGTGAATGCAGGCTTGAAGGGAAAAATGCTGCTTAAATTTTTTGCAAATGTTTAATATGGCATGGGGGCCGCCCGTATGGAGATAAACTCATCAGCCAAGTTAACTCAGGCTTCCATAGGAACCGACCGACCCAAGGGCTAGGTTCAGGTTTCTCTCTCATAAGAACAGAAAACTGGCTGAAGTGGCTCTATGGAGAGAGAATAGTCAGACCGACAGAGAAAAGCATACCTACTAAAGTTCTACCACCTTGAAAAAGTGCCAATGCAGTGTCCCTTCACCAACTACTCCCATCTGACGTGGAATATGGCAATAAACTCCAAATTACACCATCTGACATCCTGCAAATAAGAAATCAGAGTACGAAAGGCAGTTTTCACCATATATGCATGTATCACTACAACCCTCTAGCTGGCAACCATCCCATGATCCGATCTGCCATACGGACCGTGAATATCCTTAGATAATCTCAACCGTAGATCAAATGTGGCTTGCTCATATAAATACCCCAAGCATTTCACTAGGCAAAAGGGAAGATTTGGGAAACTTAGAAGGATAACACTTCCCACCATACTCTTATCATCTTCAAGCATTGTCCATTATCTCCATGTATACATTATAATATATATATATATATATATATATATGAGAATAATAAACACAGTGGATGTAGGCATTCATTTTGGCCAAACCACTCTATAATCTGTCTCTTAATTACTAGCATTTCGACATTAATTCACACACATACTGCAAAGGTAATAACATCATTAATACCCCACTCTCTGACAATTTCCAAGGTAGATTAGTCATTCTGTCGCATTGATAGAATTTTTAGTCAATAACACCCGTTGGATTATGGGTGTTGGTCACACTGGTTTATAAAATAGAATACTGAAATAAGAATACCTACCCGTGTTCATTATTGAGTTTTCCAATTCATAATGACTCGTCATTCACCTAGATCCACGTTGGAATTGGGCCGTCAACTCCTTCTAAGAGGTTAGTTCCACCATTGCTCAAGCCTCGACATCCAAGTCTGTTGAACCCAAATGCTCAACTATCGTCGAGCTACAAAGGATGATAGTTCTAGCGGTTGTAATCTAGAATCCACTTCCTCCTCTTAAAAAACATGTTGGCTTAAGTGTTTTAGACGACCTTCCTAAACAAATTCCAATAATCCAAAATTCCAAGTCACTCCAAATTATTTGTCTCTAGCATGGAATCCCAGAGAGTGACATCCTACTATCGACTGTTAATAGACGATCACCCAATTGTCCACCGGGCTACATAGCTTACAATAAGTACATATTCTTACGTGAATCTATACCACCCTTCAATCCATTCCTTTATATGTTCCTTCAAGAGTTTGATCTCACTCCCACTCAAGTCCACCCCAATGGTCATGCCTTGTTGAGTTCTCTTTATGTCCTATTCATGCTACGACTTCAGCAGCTTCCAACCCTTAGGCAATTGACACACCTTTTGAGCTTCAAGAAAAGGAGCAAGTCATTATTCTTAATGATAATTGATGCTAAGGGCTAATGCCAAATGATCAAGGCACTTCATAATAAGTTATCATACTTCAAAAATGATTATTTCTACATCCGATGTCCATACGGCTTCAATGGGTTCTGATTAAGACTTCTTCCTTTTCATTCTTCCCTATACTTGGAATCATATCATCCTAGTGTCTAACTCCTTAACCATTCTCTTTGCAGATATTCCTGCCCGATAAAGGAGCATTGAGCATTTTGAGACTTTGAAGCTCCTCAAAAAAGTCAGCATTCAATATCCCTCCACCACTTATCTCCTAATGGATGAGAACCTTCGTCGGTATGGTTTTTATACCTGAACACTTCGTTGTTCCAACCGAGCCTCCACCAAGAGGGTCCATGGTGTCCATCAGGTCTTCTACCCCCATTTATGGCTCTAGTGAAGACATACATAGGACATTAAAGGCCTATTAGGCATGGTGGACATCGATGAACCGATAGATAAACCGGTGTAGGAAAATTTACCCAACGAAGTACAAAAAGAAAGGAAAGAGAGAGTGGAGATGGAAACTATTTACGAGGAAGGAGAAGGAAGAGAGGGAGAAGAAGAGAAAGAAAAAGGAGAAGGCGACAAAGAAGATGATGACGATGAGGGCTTCGACCAAGATGGAGAGGAATCATACAAAGAGACGTCTCTAGAGGGTATCAAGATTCCTATCCCATCACGTCCTAAGCGAATAATTATCAAGACCACCCAGTAGTAAATTGAACTAAGTGCGACACCACCAATCAATCAACTCCTACAGCAGATCATTTGGAAAATATCTTCAACTCACCAAGTAATCTTGACATCCTTATTGGCGATCTTCTTAAGGAGGATCCTTCGGGATTCAACTATCGATCTAAGGTCCTCCTAGACGAGGAAGGAAAAACTCTGTCCTTATAATCTACTGAACATAGGGTACTTAGGACAACGCCAGCACTTCACGCACTTCTAGGATCACAAACACGCACACCTTGCATTTGCATTTATTCCTGTGCTAAAATGTTGATATGTTTATTTATCTTTCATTTCATGTGAGGTAAGAAGACAATGTTTCAGCTACCTTCACTTTGTTTTTTCGAACAAATGAGATTAACTCTTGACATCTCATCCTAGCTTGAACAGGGAAAAAGAATCAGATAAAGAGAGATCATGGAGGAAAGAAAGAGAATGCCAAACGAAAAGAAATCGCCAAATAGAAAAAGATAGAAAGAAAAGACACGTAGAGGAGAAAGAACGATTTGGCCAAGGGTGATGGCCCAAAGACTCATACGACCACCATGGTCCTTCCTTTAGCTTTCCTCCACCTCGATCTCAACCGCATCTTTCTTTGCAATAACTTCCAATGTTGTTCTCACCACCCACCATTATTTCTTTACCCCACCAATCCAAGGAGGTCTCTATTTGCCTACCTCTACCTCCACCCCTATGAAGTAAAATGCATGCTCATTCCCAAAACTTTATCCGATTGAAGTGAAATTCGATTTGACCTTAAAGATATTCCTAGGGAAGAGGGAAATCTCAGGGTTGGAGGAATCTAGATGCTGATAGACTAAGGGTATGAGTGGAGGAAACTTTCCTTTTCCCTCTACGATGTCAATGGAATCTGCTGAATTAACATCTTATCATCTAAGTCAGAGGGGAGAAGTTGTGATAAAAGTATAAAGGAATACAAGCAAGAATTGACCGAAACTATAAAAGAAAGAGGTGCAACTCAAAAATCAGTGAATAACTCTAAAGAATTGGTCAAAGAGATGACACAAACTCATAATCTGGTGATAAGTATGATGAAGGACCAAGTTAAGACCGCTTACAAAGAAAATGCCCATCTTATGGCATAGATTGAGACCATGGACAACCCCCTATAAGAAAAAGAAAAGGCACTTTGGGCCAACGAAACTGATATCCGAAAACTCTAAGCCGAAATTGAGAAGCTAGAGTCTACCTTACTAGCAGAAATAGTGGAAAAAGTGGAGGCTCGGGTTGATCGTGCTAGGATTGTGATTGAGCTAAATGGGTTAATAGAGCAAGTGGCTAAGGAATAAGAAGATCTGAATTCCATCCTCCAGTAGTTCTCCACCAATGTTGTCCAATTTATTAAACTAACATGGTTAGGAAATTATTACTCCGTCACTTTGGCCAACACCTGGGAAGAGATAATGCGTTGAGTGACTGCATCAAGTGAAGGCATCACTAAGGACCAAATGAAAGCCAAGTACCTTGATGCCAACGACATTGAAAAGCTAGAAGAGGAAAAGTGATTCTAGCTGCATAGGATGCTGCTACTGCTGAAGCTTCCATTGAGGTTCCTGTAAGTCCAAGTGCATCAAGCCAAGTAGAATCATCAGCTCTGAAAATCCAAGAACATGTAAGGGATGTTCCAATTTCCACTGGGGCTAGCTTTGGGACCACCTAGACTACCATCTAACTTTTACAGCAGTAACCTCCGTTAAACCCGATATTCCTCCCTTTGTAAGTCAATCGATGTAATCCGCAATTGAAGAGGGGAAGCTGATAAACTCCCATGCAACAAACTCCTCTTGGAGAAGGTATTTCTCTCGTCTCTCTGGTGTTTGAGAAACTTCAATTTTTTCCTAAGACCATTACTAACATTTACGTCTTTGTTTGTGAACTCATAGGTCATCCATCTCTTCACCTCCATCGCTAACAATGCAAGGTTTGGGCCCTAATGCGATCCTTACCACATATACCTATGTTTTCATAGGACTGGCCACCGCTATCTTTCTTTCCAATTCCTATCCTAGATAAAAAAAGATAGTAGCCTTGGAGGATCTGGAGAATAGTTCTGGATCCTAGGAGGAAGATATTCTGACCATAAGTGCCACGGGCCCAACCAACCCTATCCTCAAGGCGAAGAAGAGGAAGATGAACCTGTAGAAATTGAAGACTAAGTTCAAGCCAGAGCTAGAGAAGCCATTTGGAGCCGAAAAGACAAAGCCCAAGTTATCATTAAGCCTCCTAAAGGAAATTGTACCAATGCTTTCATAAAGACATTCAACGCCCTTGTTGACAAACCCGAAGATCCAACCGTCACAATTATTAATGGAGTAACTACTCCCTCCTAACACAACACTCTTAAGGGGAAAACTAAGGATGGCAAGGGATAGAAATGACCTTATAATGGTTTGGGCGGTAAGGATGGCAAAGGCAAGAAGAAGATGTAGAAGAAACATGCTTTCCACTTAGCTTTTGATGATGATGAGATAGTTTCATTTTTTTTACTTTTGCCGTACCTCGACCGCATTTGTGTGGGAGCGACCCCCACAACCGATGTATATAAAAATTAATGTAATGAAAGACTGCTTTTCTTTTACAATCTCTGTTCCATTTACATTTTCGCATTTTTATTTTTTTACCTACTTATATACAATCCATGCATATATAATATAATTATTGTACTATTATTGATTTATATTATATATGCCTATGACTGTGCAATTCTATTATTTACCATAGCTCTATGCATATGCGTAACCTTTTGTTATTGCTTTAATTATATTTTGTTACTTACTTCTATTTTCTATTGCCAAAATATTCCTAATTTTGAAAAACAGAACTTGCTATTCATTTGGTCATCTCCATGGCAGACTTTAATTACCTTCGACCGATTTCTACCTAACTACGAACAAAGTCATAGTCAAAGGAACACTTGACTCCTTGTCGTTTCCTGTCTTCGGGAATTGACATTCCAAGTGCTTATGTTCGGACATCATATTTAAATCTTACCTGACTCCGGGCATTAATCGAATTTGTTCCTTAATCCTTTTCACTTTCCATTGCCCAAACGTATATACCCGAACCATAAGTGATAAATAATCCAATTATTCATAGATCCATGCCTTTAGGGATCAATGGTTCAGATGCTTATCTTCGAGCATCAGCTTTTGAACTCGCTAATCTCTAGGTTTCGATCGAAGAGGCTAATCGACCATCATCATTTTATCCCTAGTCGGGCATGTCCTGCTAAGCCGTAAATATGGTCATGGAAATTCATATTATATAGTGATTCCTATCTCTAGGAAATATTGTCCCGAGTGCCTAGCTACAGGCCTTAGTTCTCGATCTCACCTATCTACGAGCATTAATCAAAAGCATTCATTGATCATCCTTGCTTATCCTTGGCCGAGCATGTTCTATCAGTTCGCAAGCATGGTCATGAAAACCTAGGTTATGCACCGACTCTTATCTCCGGGAACAAATGCTTCAGACACCTATCTCTGGGCATCTGCTCCTAGTCTCAACTATCTCTAGGAATTGATTGAGAGTATCCTTTGACCATCCTCACTTATCCTCGGTCAGGCATGTCCTACCAGGCTGCAAGCATGGTCATTGAAATATTGATTTGCATACCAGTTTCTATGTCCGAAAACTAGTGCTTTAGTTACCCTATTTTGGGCATCCCTCTTTAACTTTGGCTACCCCTAGGCATTATCCAACACCGGTGGGATAAGTCGAATTATCCGATTGACCTTATGATTATACTTCTTTTTCATGATCTTGGATCAAAGGAGTTGGGAAGTACCTATCATCAGGCACCTAATTGTACTGCTAATCACGTAGCATATAGTTTTACTTACGAGAACGCGGTTCCTTTGGTTCAAGAAGCTAAATTTATTTATATACGAAAGATATGGCTAGTCCTGCCCTATTACATTACCGTCGGTTCACTAGGATGGCTTAGTTATAGTAAATAAACTAAATAAATCCAAGTGAAATAGCATTGCAACAGGCCGCTATTCCTTGCTTATGGGATCGGGATCCCATCAATAGCAGCCATCTTGAAAGTTCTATCTCCAAGCTTTTGTTCGATCGCATAGGGACCTTCCTAATTTGAACCAAGTGTCCTCTCTTCGAGGATAAATCATTTCAAAACAAGGTCCTCCACTTTGAAGGTATGGCTCCGGACCTTGGTGTTGAAATGTTATGCTGCTCTTTTCTGGTGAGCAACTACCTTTCATTCAGCCTCTTCTCATTTTTCATCAATTACATCGAGACACTCAAGTAAGAGTTCCTCGTTGACCTTGGGGTCGTAAATGCTTTTTTCAGTGAGAAGGACTTCCCATTTTATTAGAATCATGGCTTTAGCTCCAAAGGCCAGAGCGAATGGAGTGTGCCAAGTCATGGACTTGTGGGTCGTCCTATAGGCCCACAGTGTAGATGGAAGCTCATCAACCTAGTTGTCTTTGGCTTTATTTAACCATTTCTTCAAGAAGGGCCTGATGATTTTATTCGTTGCTCTAACTATCAATTCGCATATGAGTACGCTACTATTGAAAAGCTTTTCTCAATCCTGTATTAGTTGTAAAATCCTTGAATTCGGTCAGTTATGATTTTGGGGAACTCCTAATCCACATATAATATTCTTCGTCACAAAGATGACCACTTTCCTCATTGTGATCGTAGCAAGCAGTTCCGCTTTAGCCCACTTTGTGAAGTAATCCATTGCATTAATAGCGTACTTAGCACCTCCTTTCAATATCGGTAGCATACTAATTATAACATTTCCCCAAACCATAAATGGCCATAGGATAAGCATTACGGTTGTGGCTCTTGGATTTTTCATAAACCTCTAGCATCTGTTGCACCATCTAGTGTATTCAGCAATATCACGATTATTTTTTGGCTAGAAGTGTCACAATGAAGTATCTTCTTTGCTAATATCTGCCTCCTAGTGTGGTCACCATAAATACCTCCTTGAATTTCCATGAGGATTTTTCTATCCTCATCCATGGTTACACATCGAAGTAGGGGGGTTGAGAAACCTCTTTTGTACAACACTCTTTCTTATAATATAAATCACAAAACTTTAAGAAGGAGTTCTCATTGCTCTTTCTTTCCATTTGGGAGAGTTACCTTAAGCAAACAATCCTTGATCTGAGACATCCATGACTCCTCCTCCTCTTCGGCCTCTAAGTTCCAGTCGACATTCATTTGGTTAATGCTTGGAATTGGCAAGACCTCTACTAAAACTAGTTCCGTCAACTATGCATCTCCATAGCTTTCTAGCTTGGCCAGTTAATCAGCCTCTGTATTCATTTCTCTAGGGATCTGTATAATTGTGTAATGCTCTGTATCATTTTGCAGTTCCAGTGATTTCATTAAGTAAAGGGCAAGTCTCGTACCTTTAGGCTAGAATTTCTTCTTTACCTAGTCGACAACTAATTGGAGTTACTGAATATATGCAGTGTCCTTGACCCTAGCTCTTTCTATATCTTGAGTCGCACTATCAATGCCCTCATACTTTGCCTTATTGTTTACTGAGAACTTTTGATTCAATGCATATTATGCTGGCCATCCTTATAGAGTCATGAGTACCACTCCTACCTTAGAACTACATTCATTAGAAGTTCCATCTAAGAATATTTTCCATTGAAAAAGTATAACCACATTGCCTTCCTCTTTTCCATTCTAGATGGTAAATTTAATGATGGTATTTAGCAATAATTGTCCTCTTATTTCCCTTCTTAGATGGTAAGTGATGCCATACCAGATCAGTTCGATGTTCCATTTCAATAACCTTCTCAAAGTTTCAGGTATGTACAATACTTGTTTCAAGGGTTAACTAGTCGGCACCTTTATCGAGTGGGCCAGGAAGCATGGTCACAGTTTCCTTGACGCAATCAACAAGTAATAAGCAAGTTTCTCCAACTTCAGATAGTTCTTTTAGTTCTAGTAAACTGCTTGTTGATAAAATACACTAACCTTCAAACCCTTGCCTCCTCGGTTCTCACGTATCAATGTTATACTCAATGCATGAACAGACACAACCAAATAGATAAACAAATCTTCCCCATCCAAATGTTAGGATAGAATTATTAGTCTTTCCACATGCCCTGGTAATTCATGGAAATCTTCTAGGCACTCCTTCCTCCAAATAAACTTTCTTTTATCCCTTCTTAATGGCATCGAAGAACGATGTACACTTATCTGTAGCCTTTAAGAAGAACCGACTCAAAGTGGCAACATACCCCTTCAAGCTTTGAATCTTGCTCCTTGTGGTTGGGGTAGTTATTTATTTCAAGGCATTAACATGCTCTAGGTTAGCTTATTTCGCTTTGAATTCAAGATAAATCCTAAAAATTTGCCCGATGCGACCCTAATAGAACACTTCAATGGATTTTACTTCATCTCATACCTTTGCAGCACTTCAAACATCTTCGAAAGCTCATCCATGTGGTTTATCAATAGTTGGGACTTCATGAGCACATCATCTACATACACTTCCATCTTTCGTCCGCTCTGACTCTTGAATATAGAATTAACCAATCTCTGATAGTAGTTTCTACGTTCTTCAAACCGAACTGCTTCATCTGGTAGTAGTACAATCCAAAATCTGTTACCAAACTTGTGTGCTTCTGATCCAAAACATGCATCATTTTTCGATTTCTATCGAAATAAGCGTCCATGGAAAAAACTAACTCATGTTCGGTGGGCCTATCTACCAATTGATCGATTCTGGGCAACAGATTGCAGTCCTTTAGGCTTGCTTTATTCAGGTCCAAGTAATCAATGCATGTTTGCCACTTCCCCTTTTCTTTCTTGACCAACATGTGGTTCAATACCTATTTAGGGTATAAAGTATCACGGATAAAGCCATTTGCCTTTAGCTTATCCACTTTTTCTTTCAACGCAGTGGATCGATCTAGACCCAAATAACGTCTTTTTTGTTTTCTCGAGGGTATTTTAGGTCTACATTCAATGCATGAGATGCTATCTTCAATGATATCCCACATATATCCAAATGTGTCCAAGAAAATACATCTAGGTTTGATT
Source organism: Allium cepa (assembly GCA_030765085.1). Lineage (NCBI taxonomy): Eukaryota > Viridiplantae > Streptophyta > Magnoliopsida > Asparagales > Amaryllidaceae > Allium > Allium cepa. Next base: position 827,586,913 of record CM060941.1, on the reverse strand, counting down.
GAAGGACACTAATCCATTCCTTCATCAATCCACCATTTAGTCGAGATCCAATCTTAAGGAACCGAATAGGATCATCCATGTCGATCAGAACATTGATTATAGGCTCAGCAAGTGCCGCCCATATTTCCTCTGATTTCTATCAAGGATCCATAGATTTAAAGAATTTTCTATAGTCCTCCGACCATAGCTTGGGAATTATTTTCTATGTGTTCGCTTTTTTGACATAGAGAGCTCCCACACTCTTTGCTTTCTCCCACCACTTTGCCTCTCTGAGCTCGACAATGTAACATTCTCAACCAGTGCTTTGGTCACCTCAAAATGATCCAACCCCATTCTCTATGGGGAACTTCATCATTAAGCAACAAGGAGCGAGTGCTATCCTGAAATCAGCAAGAGTTGGTCGACCAAAAAAGGCATTATATGTTTTAAAATTCGTCCACAATCATGACTTCTAAAACCATACAATCTTGTAGTCTCTAAATCCTAACTCCATAGACAAATCAATAGTCTCAATGGGATTTTTTTCCTCACTTGGAAATCATTGAATCCTTGATTTGTAAGGCTTGATGTCCTTTAAACTTATTCTCATCTAATCAAAAGCCTTTGTAATAGAATATTCATCCTTCCATAATCCATCAAGTCTTGGTGTACATTAGCAAGGCCAACAATGACCATTATCACCATGGGATCAAAGGCTTGCGCTTCAACCCCTTCAAAATCCCTATTATGAAAAACAAGTCATTAGTCATCAACCTTTACTGCTTAGCTGGAGCTTCATCCTTAATTGCGAAGCAGCTCTCCTATGGCACATGCCTTAAAGAGAATGAATATTGCTCTATCTCATTCCAGCTTTTCTCCATTGGATGAAGTCTTTCGGTTATAGTGTCAATGACAATCCTTCCATTTGGCCAGCTGGGCCCTTCTCCACTAGGTCTAAGATGATTCCTTAGGGCATTTGGCTCTTGGGGTCTAACATTTTGTCCACCATCCTACTGCTCTCTAACATGTTGTTGCAACTTCTTTTTTAGTGTCAATATTTAATTGGAATCTCTAAGACACCTGCACTCGTTCATATCGGGCCCATGATTTTCATAGAAGAGACAATACTTCCCAAAACACTTTTCTGCCTACATCGCCTCTCTCCCAGTTAGCTTCTTATACTTTTTCATGCCTTATGTAGTAAGGTATGTGTTCTTAAGCATGTCGTTAAGTGGTGTGTACTCCTCTAGTTTCATATTCCTTAGACGCTTATTGGTATCATTTCGCCTACCCTCGTTGCCCTGATTCCTATTTTTTGTTATTAGAACTCCCAACATTTATAGCCACATTACCGACATCCTCATCGACATGTTTAGTAGCCACATTGCTTTGAATAACCTCCTTTGATTGTCCACCACTAGTATTTCTAGCAACCTAGCTTGGCTCTTCCAAATATAACAACTGGTTGGTCTTTCGGTGGAACTCCTCTATAGTTGTTGGCTATTTCATCCTTAGCAACTTCCCAAAATCCATATTCGGATGTATTCCTTGAACTGAAGCCATCAACACCATATCCTCATTTGGATTATTCATTTCAGCAACCACAATATTAAACCTACTCAGAAAATCCTTTAATGACTCTTTAGGTCCCTAAGAAATACCCGAAAAGGACATCACGTCCTTAGACCGAATATTTTAGAGCCTAAACTACTCCAACTTCTCAGCTAACTCACCAAAAGCCGAGATGAACTTCAACACGAGCCAAGTGAACCACATTGATGCATCTAAATAAACATGGAAGCACCTACATCAAATTACATCAATCGCTCTAGCGTCATCCATGTGCTTACTTAAATAAATGCTGCCTAGTGTCTATTGTCCCATTATACAATTATATTGAAGGCATCATAAACTTTCTAGGATACTCCTCCCTTAATATGTTTTCCATAAATGGAGTTCTACTAGGTGTAGAGCACCAATCTTTGCTCTTCCTCTATTGGTTTTCATATAGCAACCTTAATCATATCTACAATATGCTCCTCATTAGGTTGGTGATTTGGAAAATGACTATCAGGAGCTACGCCGAGTGTTTGAGTCCAAAAATGGTCTTGGTTTGATCGTTGATGTTTAGGTTCTCCTGCCTCTAGAAGAACCACTCCTTCGGACCTTCTTTGATGTCTAGCTAGCTCAATAGTGGTCGTTTAAACACCAACTTTCTATACTCCATCATTTGGTCCATCTATATTACAATATCCTGTAAATCATCCACGAAATTTGACAAAATTACGACCTCGCTCCTCTGCCTCTCCAACCTCCTTAAATTTAGATTGGTATTGACTTGATTCTGGTTGTACTGATATGAATTCCCTTAGCAGAGGCTCGGCTACTTCTACTAGTGTTACTTCCTACTGTTCCAGTAGTATGCTCCTTCATCTTTTGTTTTCCATCACTTTAGTTCTAACCAGAAGTAGATGAGTTTTCCTCCATCGAACTAGAAGGCAATGCTTATTTCATGTTCCTCCCGCGTCTTTAATATTGTTGGATCTACAAGGCTGTGATAAAATCCGTCTTTTCAAGAAGAGGCTTCTAACTATCTATCATCCATTGATTTAACTCTGCCATTATCCTGTCGAACTCTACCTTTGTCACCATTTCCTATATGGTATATAGTCCTGGCAATACTTGTAACACCCTGCAAAATTAACATTAATCAACAAATAATTAATAAGGCTCCAAAAATGAAATTTGATCAAATGATGGAATTTGGCTACGAAAATTGCACCATTGTGTTTGTGGCAATTTTCTGACAAACTTTCATATTTGGAGTTTCATGATCGGAGCTCAAACGAAGAAGTTATTAGCATTTGAAGTTTCCAAAGAAAAATAAATTAAATATAGAAAAAATGAAATAAATAATAATAAATGCAAGATAACACGATCGACCCCTTCACTTGGGCCGTTCAACCGCTAACAGTCAACTGCTTATAAGGGTTGTAATTAGACGGTGGTAGATAGGGTTTGAACCTTGACCAAATGACCCGAATTTAATTATTTTCAACAAACGGTTATGGTTGATTCGAGCGCCTATAAATATAGGCATAACCCCTCACTTCCCTTCTCATACATTCTAATCCAAGTGGTGAAGCTCTGCCATTTCCCTTTTCCATTACTTTTAATTATTATGAAATATTATATAAATATATAATTGGAGAAGGGTGGAAAATAAAAGAGAAGAAGAGAAGGAGTGAATCAATACTATAGAAAAAGAAAGGAAAAGGAGTCAAGTAAAGGAATGGATTCAAATTTGAAGATTTAAAAAGCATAAAAGTTGTGGGAGATTATATAACTTATTCATAACAATGAACTTTATGTTGTTGGATTTAATTTAATTATTATGCATAAATAAGATCTGATGAATTATAGGCTTAAAACAAATGTATAAGAATATCGCCTACAATTTCTATAAAATAGGTAATGGACTAGAATAGATGTACAATCTAATCATGAAATTTGAATATAGTCCCAAATACTTATTACAGTAGAATGTTTGTTTATTTCATTTTTATAGTTGGGTAGTAAATTAGGTTTCCCTAGTTGACTTGGAATGCGAACTTCCATATTTTAATTTATTTGGAGTAGGGTATAATTTGTGTGTGTGTATATATATATATATATATATATATATATATATTTCCATGTGATTCCCACAAATTATCCAATTTCTAAAATATATATAAAAGTGCATCATTTAAATTAACAAGGATATACCAAGAAGGAAAGAGATGGGTAAATTATGGATATTCTTCTCCATTTGCACTATCTATATCATAAAAGGAATGAGATAATTCCATGTAATTTGAAATGGTGCAAATGTCTCATTTTTGGGTAATTTATGGAAAGTTGTAACGTTACTCCTTTTTGAAATGATAACTCTGATAAACTAAAAAGTGAAAATGAATGTTCTAGTTTAGGAATTAATAACTAGAATACACACACACACATATACATAAAACCATGCACAACAGTTAAAAATAAAAACATTTATATTTTGTAATTTACGATAATATTAATATTAAATAGCGTAAGAAACCATTGGACTAAAAAGGAAGGCATGGGAATTTCAAAATTTATGGATATTAACAACAAATTTTATGGGAAATAAATTTGTAATTAATAGAGAGTTAAAAGAAATAAATAGGGATAGATTAGAAAAATAAATATATCATTGATGAGGAAATTAATTAAGCAGAATATATGGATTTTGAAACGGGTAAATAAATTTATTAGAGATTATCAAATTTTGACATTAACGATCAATAATTACAAGGTATGGACATTTATTAGACAAACAAAGAAATAAGGAAACCAAAGCCTAAGCATTTAGAACAAGCATGAATTAGTGGGCCTCGTCCAACACTTAAGCTTTGGTGATTGGTTTAGTTTGATAAGGGTTAATATGCAAGGTCAGTAGAGTTACACAATAGAAGTCCGCCCTTCACCTAAAGGCTCCCAACAGTTATGTATACTTACTACCGATGTGTGACATCTCCAACCATAGGATCATGGGAAAGATATATGCATTGGATGTAGGACCTGCTTTTAGGTCGGAATTATTAAGTAGCTATAATAGGGTCCACCTTCTTTTTATTTAAGAAGTATTAAATGGTCTGGTTAGCGTTTATGCATGGTAGTGGGAAATCTCCAGAGGCGTCCGCTTCGGGGTTGAGGTATTAAGTAGCCATTATGGGGTTCGTCTCTCTCCATAAAGAAGTATAAAGTGGTTTAATGGGATTCCGAATGTTGTCAGCTAGAGAGTACTAGAGAGGGGTTTGTCTTGAGTTAAGTGTTAAATGGCGAGACCTGCCTAGGATATAGATATTGAATGGTTAGAGCCTGCCTAATTCTATTAAAGAGGTATTAAGTGGCTTGGGTACCTCCTCTCACATTGTTAGGACATGACTAACGATAGTTGTGTAAGACTGGGAAATGTCTTTAGCCTACAGTTAAGGAAAAATTGTAGAGGTGGTATGCGTTGGTAACATGGAAATTATATTATAATGCCTTATCTAGGTGTCATCGGTCTTTATAGTTAGGATCTATTGATTAGTAGTTATGTTGTGGAGGGCCTACTTCGGGACTGAGGTATTAAATGGTCGTTGAGATTACCTCCTCCCTATTTAAGAAGTATTAAGTGGCTGGAGTTTTGGGTAGTATATGTTTATATATATGTGTGTGTATAAGTATGTATATATATATAAATATAGATAATGATACCTTAGAGAAGGTTAGGTCAAGCATGTCATATGATTATATAGGATTTACCAGATTAGTCGTAAATAATAGATATAGCACTTAAATGGAAATCAATCGGCATAATTTAGTGGTATGAGTAAAGTATGTAATTTTCCAATCACCAAAATATTAGTTTTACCCCCTCCTCGTTACAACCCACAGGATAGAATTAGAAGAACATGCTATTGGAGTAAGATGGGAATTGTTAATGGTGAAGTCTTTTTATTTATGCTTGGTGTGGACGAGGCAATTAAATATCCAAGGAACGATATTCTAAGGTAGTAGCCTTGCTCAATACATATGTTATATTATATTTTTCAATTTTGATATGAGTTTATATTGATCCCACTCTAATATATTTATGTTTATTACAGGTTACCAAAACCAATGGTTCATATCCTAATGGACTTAGGTTTCGATTTAGTCGAAATTGGGCCTATCAAGATGTGAGTTGTTACATTTAGTATGGGTACTAAGGTTAGTCTACGATATGCTGAGAGAAAATATTTGTGTTTTTACCTATAATTATATGTAAATTATAGGCCAAACTTTATAAGTTCCAAATATAAAAATAGTCGCAACCATATTCAGAAAGGATGGATGAGACGACTATGATTTAGAATAATACATAGAGTTAAATTTAAACACCTACCCCGATTACCCCATGAGGTGGAGGTTGTATTATTAGGATCAGACCGAGAAGAGAATGAGCAAAACGTATGGAAGAATCTTAGAGGATGGATGATACTTGAATCCTTTATTGGGCTTAGGCTACCTTATGAATATTGATTTTGATGGATTATCGATTGAAGATATACATTTCATCCAAACATATGGGAAGAAAGAACTTATGTTGTAAGCATATGGAAGCAAGGTATGAAGAAGGTGTGCATTAATCACCATAAGAAGATAAGCCGAATTTTGATGAAGAAGAGTTAAGAAGGACAGATAAATTCCATTTCTATGCCCAACTCCATGTAAAAGAATTTTATAAAAATATTTTTGATAATTCCTTGAATATTTTGAGTGGGCTTTTCAAAGGATATATTGAGAAGTTGTTTTGAAAAAGTAAGGAAATTTGAAAATTCATAATTTGAAAATTTTTGAGTCAAAAGTTTCTAATTTATCGGTTTTTGGTAAAAAGGATTTTTATTTTTGAAATTCTTAGTTTAAAATTAATTTAATCAAAAAGTTTGGATTTAAAGATTTTTGATAAAGTGATATTTCATTTTTGAAATAAATGTAAAATAGAGTATAGGTTGGGGTTGATGATTTTTCCTATTGTGTAAATTTGAAAGTTCCATTTAAAATTCTTTTTAAAGGGTGGATAAATGGAAATGGTATTTGATTCAAATAAGTTATAAAGAACATAAGGGTAAGAGCACCTGACAGATGAGGTAGAATAAAATTAGGAATTTATTTATAAAAATAAGATTTGTTATCTAGTTAGAAATAATATAGGAGAAACAATATGAATATGGTATGTAAAATGGATAAATTCCATAGATATGTAGTAATTGCACATATATTTTGGATAGACACTTAGCTAGTTGTTGCAATTACACATATCTTTTAGAAGTCTCCCTCTTGTGCTAAAAATCTCCATTAAAAGTGGAAGTAATATATTATAAGTGTAGGAAAATAGTAGGACAAAGGTTATCTTCGTCTACTCTACTTTTCATTAATTTTAGTTATAAAGGATGTTTTGAAAAATGGTTTGGTATGACAATTGGATTTAAACGTGATAAATGTTTTTAGTTAAAAATCCTATTTTTAAAAGAAGTAAATCTCTGTAGTAGAAAGTCCTTAAAAAGGTAAAATTGGTTAGAAAAGAGAAAATTTTCATGGTTCCGTTTTGAATCCAAGAAATTTTTGGAAAAAGTTTCAAAGTTTATATTTTCAAAGATAAAGGTTTTGGATTATGTACTTCTATATTATGAAATTTTAGTTTTTAAAGAATGTTGAGAACCAAACCAAAATTTTGATATGGTGTAAAAAAGGATCAGTACCTAGGTAAGGCAGGGTAAAGGTTTTAGGCTATGAATAAAATAGCTATGAATGCTCGTAGGGTAGCAACAAGAAATCCTCATTGAATATATGGAATGTTGGTATGAACCTAGGAGTATTTTATTAGAGATATGTGGAAACCATGAGAAGAACTCTCAAAGGAATGGGGAATAGTAGCAAATTATAGTTTTGTGAGTCCCATCGTATACTCGCATGAAGGATCAAGGATATAGAGGAAGTAAATAACTGTTAAGAAATTTTCATTTAGAGAAAATAGTAGTATGGTTGGAGAAGAGAGTAGTGGGATGACAAACACACTTGAAGGACATTGGTTGACTCAAGGTTGAAGAAGGAAAGATAATTGGTATGGAAGATATTCCATCAGACCAATTTTCTGATGAATTATTCTAAATGTGCATAGTTCATATTGCTTACACACTTGGTGTGAAAGTACATAATTTATCCCATAATTGGGTATAATAATTGAAGTAACGGATGGACCGCATTTATTGGAAGCCAAGAAGGAGAGTTAAGGAAGGTGGGTGATAGTGGAATGACATATTAGAATTTCCATCCTAATTTAGTAAGGACTGTTAAAGCCACTACGTCTTTAACACCAGTTGATGAATGGTAGCTTCCTAAAAAAGTTTCTTTTAGGGTTTTTTAGATGTACTAGTTGTCTCCCTTAGGTTATTAGAAATGGATACGAATGACGTGATATATGTTTTTATTTTATCACTATGTTGATTTTACAGATAGGATTAGACCACTATATATATAGAAATAGTGTAAGTAAAGAAATCTCATAAGGACACTTAACTAGAGATAAAATATAGGTAAGAATGGAAGTTTATAAAATAAATTAGGAAATTAAGTTAGCAACTAGAAATTTATTCAATCCCAAAAACTTTAAAATTTTGAAACTTAAATAAATTTTAGCAATTAGAGGACAGGGAAATGTAATTGCGAAATCACGGGTCACTATCCCGATGCCTTAAAAGCTAAGATTTATAAATATGCTCGTAGGTAGTTTGTTGTTTAGAATATAAGAAGGGTTCCCAATATGTAACATCATAGTATTTTCAACCATTCACATCTGCACATGTCATACTTGAATTGCTCAAAATATCAGATTGTTAATTTATATTGGCAAAACTCAGCATATACAGTAAATAAATAAATCATAGAAACACAGACATAGAGTAATGTAACAATAAGCAGTGGAAACAAAAGGATTGTCGTTCATGAAGCTACTATATATATAACAGAGTTAAACAAGATACAATAGAAGTCTCGAATATATAGATGTCTCAATACAATAGTCAACAAAATCTGAATACATCACAGGAATCGACTAAAAAACTGAAAGCAGAATCGATAGATGGATCTCCAAGCGAAGCTCCAACTCCAAAGACGAGTCTCAAATACTGGTACACTCAGTCTGACCCGAGCGTAAAGCAAAACACAAAACACTCGAGTCAGGATTAACATTCTTATATCAATAAATCCAACTCAAGTGAAACATCAACTGAAATACAAGTAACTTAAAGGATGTTTGAGATACCCATCCTCTAAGTATCCAATAAACTATCTACTATGCAGTAATATACGCTATTATAATAATGTCTATAGTAAAGTAAACTATTAAAATAGCGTTAAGGCGTTACACATATCCCCCTTAACACATTTTATAGTGCCAATAGTCTATACAGTACCGTAATAACGCCAAATCAGGAGGCTACTAGAGGATACTCCATAGGTACGACGCAAATCAAACTCGTAGTGGGCTCGATATGGTAGGTGATACGGCACAACTAGGCAATGCCAAGGTAGATATACGGATTACATTTCCAAGCTGGTGGTAACGCATAGCAGCCACTACCGCCCACCTCGGAACACACTCCCAAATCAAAATCAAGTTTGGCCACTAAATCAATCACAAAGTCGGTATATAACATCGAAGGAATGTGTCCGACCGGAGGAGCTACCTCACTTGGCCCGTCAATTGCTCCTATTCTAGCCACCTTAAGCCAACTCATGGGAATCAGGTCCATGTATATACCTCATATAGGATCGTCGTCACCATCCTACTTCATTCTGGAATCTCAACGGCGTACACAATTGTTAAAGTGCTTTTTAGTATTGGCAGAGAGTATGAAAATATCCGATCCTGGTCTCTTTAACAACCACACTGCGGTCATTTCAAAATAGTTTATAAAATCAAAATTTCATTGCCATTTCAAAACCATACCAATACGATATCATTTCCATTTCAAAACTAAATACGATAACATTTCCATTTCCAATATATCCATTTTCAAAATCAAAGCACTTCAAAGTTATAACACTTTGAAACCAAAACATTTGAAATCATAACACTTTGGAAATCATAACACTTTGGAAATCAAAATTTAGAAATCATAATACTTTGAAATCATAATCTTCCCACTTAACCGGTTTAGAAATTAAAATAGTATATATAATAAAATAGTTTATAAAGTAAAATAGTTTATATAAAATAGTTATAAGTTAAAATAGTTTATATTTAAATAGTTTATACTAAAAATAGTTTATATTAAAAATGATTTATATTAAATTAATTTTTATAAAGCAAAATATAAAATAGTTTTAAATTTAATTTAAAAATTCTTTATATACTTATATAGCCTCCTCAAATTTCATAAATCAATTCAAAATCAACTCGAATTTAAAAATTCAAATTTAATCAAATCTCAAATCATTAATTTTAATTCAATTCAGTTTCTAAATAAACCATTCCAAATTATATCGATTCAAACACAGATTTGAACCACAAAATAAACCATTTCAATTTCAATATATTCAAAGCTTTAAATATTCAAACATTTCAAAAGTAGATTTGATAATTTCATATATATACACACACACCAAATTCACTATACTATTATTTAGTTTTGAAATATTAACTTAATAAATCCAATATCATTTAAATAAAACCTCAAATTTCAAATAACTGAATATTCCTTCAATTTATTTAAACTTGAAATATTCATTTAAATCACCTTAACCAAAATCAAGTTATAAAATCATATCCTTTAAAAATCTCAAATTCCAAAAGTTTCAAATTGATTTAATTAAATAAATTCTTAATTAAATACCATTTCAAATCAATTTCAAAACTATCTTCCCAACCTTAATTTATTAAAAATTATTATGAACTCTATATTTAAAAATAAAATTTTAGACAAATACTTAAACATATTATATATAAATTAAATCAAACTTTATTAAATTAAATCTTATTATCAAACTTATTTTATAATAAAACTAATTTATACATATTTTAAAATAGTAAAATTATAAGTAAATTCTTAAAATTTATAATTTCAAAACCAACTTATAATTTTAAAATCTTCAAAACATATAATTTTAAAATCCAAAAATTTAAAATTTATAAAATACATTTATACATAATATCTTAAAATCAATATTTATTAAACCATATATTTCTTTTCCAAAACCATAGAAATCATTTCCAAAATATTTATATATAGACCATAGGTGTTTGTATATAATTTTCTATCCTTTGGTCAAGTGATACAGATATTTATCATTTCAATCCCTAATATAAATATATACGGGTATATATCATTTCAACCCCCAATCCCAAATTCAATTCAGTGAAAACCGCTTGGGTTTATCATTTCAACCCATAACAATTTTCTCATATTCTATAGATCGTTCGCGTATGTATCATTTCAACCCATTGGGAATTCTATACTAACATGGAACTTGCAGAGTGATAACAAATGTAATAATAATATAACAGGCATATATCATCAAAATAAATAACAAATAATGGTGTCAGATGTCACAGGTGAACATATACAGATAACAACATATATATAGCAATGTAAATAACTGATAGCTGCATATTTTAATTGCCGTTTCAATTGAAATCAAATTCAATAAATATAAGAACGTTAATCGTGAGTGATTGCTCACCTTTTGAGGCTAGAGAGAACAAGAATGAAATGAGTTACAAATCCAGGCACGAGTCTCAAAGTAAGGCAAGATTGAACTTGAATCAACGAACGAAGCTGATCTATAGGAATTGATGAAATCAAATCAGAACTAGATCGATGAAGATAAATAGTATAAGTGAACACATATATATAACCGTATATACACACACATATATGTGTGTATAATCATATTCTAAACACATTTTAAATTATATATATACACATTTCAAAATCATTGTTTTTAAATTAAAAACATATACTAAACTCAATACACACACACACTCCGTATTTAAAAACTAATACTTATATATTATATTCATTTCAATATTTATATTAAAGTACCATACTTTTCTGCAACATCCAAAAAAAAGAAATTCTTTAAACATAAAAATGTTTATATATTTACCTTGTAAGGTACTAAAATAAACAGATATATGTAAAAACTATAGATAATAATGTATACAAATAAACAATTCATGTCAATCAGGCTAAGACCAAAGTAAAACCGAGCAAAGCAAACCAGGATTTTCTCTGTAAAACAAAGTGTATATATTATTTATTTAATCATCAAAACCCAATAGTTTAACATATATATACACACACACACAAACTAGCTTATATAGATATACTGTACAACAAAAATACCGTTTCATAGCAACTATCAGGCCAAACTAAAGTAAAGTGTGTATACACACACACACACACAAGCAATATACAATATAAAAAGCTAACATAATATTTTAAAGCAACAGGATATATACAATTTGGAGACAAGTATAAATAACTTACTTAATCTTATATTCATATATATATATATATACATATACATATATATACATATATATATTTCTAAAGATTACAGATCTATAAATAAACCATTTCGAAAATATATGTGAGCATGTGTGTGCATTATATATATATATATATATATATATATATATATATATGACGACATGAACATGCCTAAATATAAAATAAGATGATATTTTTTGTACATAAATAAACAAACCAAATATATATATATATAATACTTAAAATAGCTGTATCAAACAATAAGTTTATATACAAACTTTATCATAACTCGTTTATAAACTAATATATCTATATGACTTATAAAATTCAACCCTATACCTATACATACAGTACTGCTATATATATATATATATATATATATATATATATATAATAGACTCATAACTCACTATGACTTATATATATAGTACAAATATAATATACCTTCAGCATGCATAAGAGGAGACGGCTTGAGTGACAGAGACCCGAGGCGACGGAGGCTGGAAAGCGATGAGCTCGGTTATTAGGGGAGGCAAGGTCGGTAACGGTTGCGGCCAGTTAGCACGGTCAAGTAAGGCCGAACTGGAGGAGGAAGCAAAGGCTTCGGTAGTGGGTAGAGCGGCCATTGTTTTGGGTTGTTATGTGCGTGGGTGTTACGAGAGATGGAAACAAGGTGCGAAAGGGAAAGCGATTGCAGTTGGCTAGAGTGAGCAGCCCAAGGCAGCGGTGTTCGGCGCGAGATCGATGGCCGATGTAGAGGATCAAGGGGAGAAGCGGGTGTAGCTGCGAGGTGAAGAGAAGGAATAAATATTCTGGCCAATCTTCATTTATACGAAACAATGTATATTATAGAAAATATAGACATAACCAAAAATAAAGAGGATCAGAGAAAATAAATGGACCAATGTAAGATTGAACATAGGGAATAGATGAGTCACAGCTGGAATTCTAGGAATACGAAGTAGATGGCTATTGGTTTAAAAGACGATGGAATATGAAACGATGAATGGAAACCAAAAGATTTTAAAACCGGTACCGATACGAAATCATTTTTTCGTGGATTCTGCTATGCACCGGACCTCAAAATACAGATTGAATATATCACAGAGATCAGCACGGCGAGATGATCATAATGTTATATAGATATTAGTGGTACGATCATCCGATCAAAAGTCGATAATTGGTACCGAAAATGCTGCGAATCTGTTGAAAATAAGATAAACGGGGCTTGAGAAGTCCAAATTTGAAGAAACGAAATATGATGTCTCACTCAAAAGATTATTTGCAAATTTGCTGTATAAAAATATTCAGGTTTGAAAAATATTTTATTATCATTAATTTTTAACTGATTTGAATTGAGATAAAATTGCATAATAAAATAAACTTCCATATTATTAATTGAAAATTGACCATTTTCTATGTTTTTAAATACGTATTCCAAATATTAAATTTTTATTTCAAAATATTATTATTTAAAATTTCGCAAAAATTCAATTAATTAAATAAATAAAACCACTAAAATTTACGGGTCGTTACACAATATCCAAGATTAATTGCAAAATAATAGGGTCAACAATATACATCAACTCATAGACTGAGATCGATTACGTTAAGATGTGGCCTGATTTGTTTTGAGGATAGGGTAGCAAATACTTTGAAAAATTATGCTCGAATGCTTTTGTAATTTTCTTAGATGCTTTTGAGAAGTAGGGTTCAAATGTTTTTGGAAACATTTTTTCCAAGTGCTTTAAAAATGCTACTTGAAATTTGATTTTTCAAATTACTTGCATATTTGATTGGTAAAGGAAAAGGAATTTTTTCAATTTTCTAGGGCCACATGCTTAATGTAGAGCAGATTGATGTGTTAACGAATATGGTTTTTACTGTCCAACAAAGGTGACGGTATGCTAAACATAGATAATAACAAGGAAAACAGTTGTTTAAGCTTTGAAATTTCTATTTCCATACCTTGTTGATAGTGTAATAAAAGTTGCGCTTAAAATAATTATGCTTTGACATCCAAAAATAACTTCCTTATGCAAATTGTGTTTGGAAAAGTTTTGGGGGTAAAAGAGAAGATTCCATGGTACAATGAAATAGATAGCCAAAAGAAGGGTGGAATTATAGAATTTTCCATCTAAATTTCTTTTCCAACATAGGAGTATATATTCAGAAACAGGATTTCAGAAATTTTGAATGTTAAAAATTGTATGCTGAGTTTTGGACATTAGGGATAGACGCAAAATTGATTGAACCATACTCCTACTCACAGTAGTGTGGAAATTATTGTGTGAACTGAAAATTTGCATACATAAAGAACTGCCCGTATATCTGGGTTGTTTGCATCATATTTTCAGTTTTTAAAAAGACTGCACTCATACAGGAGGCGATGATTTAGATTCATTATGTATACATGTTTTATACGTTGTGATACACCATGCACTAGTACACGTTTAGTTGTAAAATTGGTTGGATTGCTTAAATTGGTTGCGTACTATGTTCATTGAACTTGCACATGTACACATGAAACAAAATGAAGATTTAATATATATTAATGTGTGTATTGTTTTCTTATGTTGTTGTTTAATTAATTGCCCTGCTATTTTTTTATGAGTACCTTATGCTTTACATTCATCTTTCTGAATGAATTTAGTTAAGCCTGCTTTTTTTGTATATTTTAGGTGAGCGTGAGCAGAGTGTGTTCATCATACACACACACATATATATGCATATATATATACATATATATATATATATATATGTATATATGTATGTATGTATGTATATATGAACACACATTTCTAAGTATGATTTACCTTATCATTTTATAGTAAATTTGACTCATTGTCTTATTAAGTGGTACTAACAATTATACTGTTATATTATAAGATAAATAACTAGCAGTGATATATCCAAATTATGGTTTCCTAAACTATATATAAGATGATTGGCAAATTAATATTCTTCACCGCCTGCACATCGGTAGAAGATAATGGAAATGGAACTATATTCTTCACATTTTCCTATTAATACTTTACAATTTATTTCAAATGTACTTTATATATATAATGCTTTGGAGGGATTTTGTTTGTGGGGCTGCCGCTAGTGTTCAAGTTAGTGTGTTGGGTATGTGCGATTTTGTGTGTGCGCATATGAGTGTGTGTAATGTTCATGTGTTATGTGTTGGGTAGTGTTAGTGTGTGTGTGTGTGCGCAAGTGCAAGCGTATGGGTAGGTGTGTGTCTCATGGCCTGCGTATGTGTGCATGTTAGTGTTTATTGTGTATATGGTTGTGTTGGTCTGCATTTTGTTGGGCTTTGTGTGTGATCTGATATGTATGTAAGTGGGTAAGTACATAATTACGGGTATGTGTCGTATTTATATATGCATTTACATGGGTTTAAGTCAGCATATCCTTTTCTCTGCTGGTTCTGGTTTCAAGTAACAAATTTTGTTTTGCTATGAGTTTCCATGTTTTGACCTCATTAGCATAACCGCTTGTTATACAAAGTTGCTAATACTTCATACTTTGTTCAAACCCCTAAATCAATAAAAGGTACATCGATGTAAATTTAAATTATTAAGTATAAGTGAGTACATGTATGAGTATATATATAATACTCTCTTTTTGTGCTCATGCGTATGCCAGTGGAGATGTTTGTAGTAAAGGAGAATTTGAAATTGCTGAATGTATTTTATTGAGAGCTTTTGATCATAACATCCAGAGTACAATCGGTTTGTATATAAAGGGATAAAACAGATAAATGGGCTACCGAGCCAAGAAGGGTAGATAATACTTTGTACACGAACTCTAATATAGAGAAATAAAACACATTTGTGTATGTAACCCGTATGCACTATTAACCCCCCCCCACTCCCTCAAATTTATCTAGGGTTTTCACCCTATCTTCTCACTTGCGCCGCCATGGAAATTTTTGTCAAAAAATCTTCAGTTCTGAGGTACAAAGTCAAGTCTGATCTCATAGATCTAACTTGCTTTGTCTACCCTAGCCCGGGTTTCTTTTGCTTCATCACCAGCACTGCTATCCACTGCTTTTAAGTCCGTTTTGAGTCTTGAGAAGTTATTGAGAGAGTCTTTGTTAAAATGTCAGCGCGCCGGTATTCAGTAGGAACATGACGAACATTGTGCTTTCCTTTACTGATTTTTTCACAAACAAAGTGCAGATTGATCACAATCGTGAATGGAGGACTGGATTAACAGAGAGAGTCACTATACTTAGGTTATCACAATGAACTGTTGGGTTTTTTGTTAGCTTAACTCCGATTTCACATAATAATTGTTCGATCCAAATTAATTTTGCAGTTGTACTAGCAATCTATCTGTACTCGGCTTCAGTACTGGAGCGTGAGACAGTTTTTTGCTTCTTTGAGCACCACAAGATCGAATTGTGACCAAGATAAATGCAAAAACCATAGGTGGATCTTCTATCGTCTGGGTCGGTAGCCCAGTCGGCATCAGCGTAAGCTTGTATATTTAACTCTTTGCATGTATGTAATGATATTCCATTATTAAGTATGCTTCTAAGATAGCGCAATACTCTCTTTACTGCCTTCCAGTGCTCGTCTCTTGGTTGTTGCATAAATTGACATATTCTATTGACACTGTAACATATTTCTGGTCTTATGATAGTAACATACTGTAGAGCACCAACTATGCTTCTATATTGTCGATCATTAGAAATATTTTCTCCTTTGTCTATAGAAAGATGTAGATTACTGGTCATATGAGTGGGCAGTGGTTTGACTAGATCAATTTTTTCTCTGGCAAGAATCTCTAAAATATATTTCTTTTGACTTAAAACAAATTCTGTAGCACTCTTCTTTATGAATTCTATACCCAAGAAGTAGCTGAAGTCATCAAGTTCTCTGATAGAGAAAGTTTGATTTAAATGCTAAATAGTTTTGTTGATTTCATTATCATCACTGCTTATGATTAGTATATCATCCACATATACCAGTAGATAGACAGTTTGTCCATGATTTGTTTT
Source organism: Allium cepa (assembly GCA_030765085.1). Taxonomy (NCBI): domain Eukaryota; kingdom Viridiplantae; phylum Streptophyta; class Magnoliopsida; order Asparagales; family Amaryllidaceae; genus Allium; species Allium cepa. The sequence continues at coordinate 827,569,831 of CM060941.1, read as the reverse complement.
CATGTATCGTGAATTGTCTGACTTGGTTGACTTATAACCTAAGTTATCAAGGTTTTTTGAAATTTTTCATGCCATACGCTTGGAGCCTACTTGAGTCCATAAATAGCCTTGTGAAGTTTACATGCTAGATTTGCATTGTTGCCTTGAATATAGCCTTTCGGCTGTTGCGTATAGACCTCCTCTTGTAGCTCACCATTGAGAAAAGCATTGCTTACATCTAGTTGCTTGATTTTCCACTGGTTGTGTAGTGCTATGGTCAGAATGATTCATATGGTAGCTGGCACTTCTATAGAAGAAAAAGTCTCATTAAAGTCAAATCCAAATTGTTGTGTATACCCCTTTGCAACAAGTCTTGCTTTGTATTTTTCTATGCTGCGATTAGGAGTTCACTTTACTTTGTATGTCCATTTACTTCCAATAACAATTTTGTGACTGGGTGGATGTACTAAGCTCCATGTATTGTTCTTTGTGAAGGCATTATACTCCTCATCCATGGCTAGTTTCTAGTGGTCATACTTGATTGCTTCTTCATAAGTAGTAGGTTTTTTTTGATATAGATGAGCTGCATATGTTTTGGGTTTAAAGATTCCACTTTTAGCCCTGTAATCATATAATGTTTTGTTCTTGCAAGAATGTTGGGTTGATTGTTTTCACTGGCACCGGAGTGTTCAGAACATGGTGAATTGCTTTCATCATGTTCTGAGATTTCTTTAGGATTGGAACAGTTATGTGATGAGATGTTGAGATAATCACTTGACTCGGTTGTACAATGACCTGATCTAATGGAAGACAAAGTGTGTTGTGGTCTTGATGTCTCATTATCCTTTTTTCCACTGGTCTAGTCAGTAACTTCAGGTATTAGTGGTATTGACACCTTTATATTGTATATTTTCTGAGTGGTTTTTCTTCCTTTATCTACAAAAGGAAAAATGTTTTCATTAAATACAACATGTCTTGTAATGTAGATTTTACCATTATTGATAAGACATTTATACCCTTTCTAATTACTGGCATATCCTATAAATGTGCAAGGAGCAGATCTTAGACTTAACTTGTGGGTATTATATAGCTTGAGACATGGAAAACATAGGTAACCAAAGGTTCTTAGGTCTGAATAATTTGGTTTTATGTCGAATAATACTTTAATTGGGCTTTTGTACCCAAGAACCTTGGTTGGCAGTTTGTTAATTAGATAAACTGATGTAGTAAATGTATTAGGCCAGAATTTCATTGGTAAAGAGCCTTGAGCCAAAAATGTTAACCCAGTTTCAACTATATGCCTATGTTTTCTTTCCACTAAGCTATTTTGTTCAGAGGTGTGTGAAGTAATTCTATGTATAAGTCTTTTATTTGGAAAAGTATTTTTTCAAAGGTTTAAATTCACTTCCTCCATCTGACCGAATAATCTTAACCTCACTGTTGCACTGTTTTTCAGCTTGACTAATAAATTGAATAATTGCTTTGCATACCTCTGATTTAGCTTTGAGAAAGTATATCCAAGTATGTCTAGAATAAGCATCAACACATGAAATGTAGTACCTAGAATCTGTAGTCTGAATTTACTAGAGAGGGTTCCTAGAGATCTATAGCTATAAGATCAAGTGGTTTATTATAAACAGTAACAAAATCTGTAAAAGGTAATTTGTGGCCTTTGCCAAGTTGACAACTTGTACATGTATAAGGAACGGTAATATTCTCAAAAGAAATATTATTATTTTTCAACTTTAACACTGGAATGTCCCAGTTTACAATGCCATAGATCAAACATACTCTTACTGCTACCACCATTATTTTCTAAATTGTTGCACCATGATCTTTTATGAATAAATTTCATTGTATTCCCAAGATTGCATTTGTAAATCCCCTTATGCAACTTACCCTATAACAATATATCCTATTTGATAAGTCCCTAGCAATACAAAATTTTGGGTGGAACTCATAGTATACATTGTTGTCATTGGCAAATTGTGAAACACTAATAAGACTCTTTTTAATTTGAGGGATAGTCAACAAGTTATTCTAGTAAAGTTGTCTTTTACCTTTGATATTGCCATTTCCAATATGAGTTATACTTGTAGCTTCACCATTACCCATATGAATAGACTGTGTACCTTAATATTCCTTATTGCCAAGGTTCAAATTCTGAATGGTGTTAGTCAGGTGATTGGTGGCACCTGAATCTGGGTACCATTCTTCACAGTGAATGTCTTCAGGTTTGGTAAGTGTCTCTGAATTCGTTTGATCACTTTAGTATGCTCACTCCGACTTCTTGATGACTTCATTAGTTGAGCAACATTTGCATTTGGGTTAAATTTTCTTTACATGCCTTGACTTTGTTGAATGTTGTTGTTGTTAGTACTGTACCTGAAATATCATTTGCTTGCAATATGGCCAAAATTTTCACATATTTGACACTTAGCTCTATTGTTGCTGTTCCACCTTCCACTTCTCCCCCTACCTCTCTAATTAAAACCACCTCTATTGTTTTGAGTCTTTTCTCGATTCTTGGTTATTGAACTTGAAGCATAGTTAATTAAATAACCTGATGCACTTGACTTTCTTTTTTCAACTCTCCCTTCATGAGCAAGAAGGAAGGAGTGGACAAACTGCATACTAGGTAGTGTCTCTTCGGACGAGATAACTGCAATGGCATATCCATATTCTTCCCCAAGACCATTCATTATGGTCAAGATTTGCTCAGTTTCAGAGATTTTATGACCTGCAGTTTCCAAAAGATCACAAAATGATTTAATCTTGGTCAAGTGCTCCCTCATTGACAAGTTTTCGATTTTTGAATTTTGCAATTCTCTCTTATAATGCATGATAAGTGCAGTAGACTGAGAATTGAAAATCTGCTCCATGATTTTTCAGATTTCATATCACGATCCACATCCAACAATTTGATGTAGTAGATTAACACTAACAGACGATAAAAGCTATGCTGATAGTAGACTATCTTGTATCTTACATAATCTTGACTGCTTATCGTTTTGCCTTCTTTGTCTGCAATCGTTATAGGTGGAATTGCAATAGTTCCTTTAATAAAATCTTCTAGCCCATAGCCATTTATTGCAGTTTCAACTTGATATTTCCAGTGCAAGAAATCATTTTCGTCAAGTTGAACATTGTTGAGATGACTCTTGGGCTTTATCAGAGGAAGGCTGGTGGTTTCGGTGACAGATGTGGCAGTTGAATCGTTGTCTCCTCCTTCTGACATGGTGGACACAGGATTGGGGAGTGATTGCAACTATCTTGGCGAGGCACATTGAAATTGAGTATCATACTGAGTTTCAATATGCAGCTGAGAGTAGAGATAAGGATCAATGATGAGAAGATGATACAAATCTTCTCTAATAGCTGAGGTGCAGCCAAGATTCAATTGATCGCGATTTGAATCTTTGGGCAAGGCACTCTATAAGAAAACTGATCAAGAAACTTATCCTTGATCACTGTCGAGGGTATAAATTCTCTGATGATGATATTTAAACTGAAGAGAATTATTGATCCGAAACAAGCTCCAGATGATAAGAACGCTCTAATGGAGTTCAGTCAGTAAAGAAGATGATCAGCCTAAGATGTCATTAGGCGGAGGCTTTAATACCATAAAGGAGAATTTGAAATAGAAGAATGTATTTTATTGAGAGCTTTTAATCATATTTTATAGAGTACAATCGGTTTGTATATAAAGGGATAAAACAGATAAATGGGCTACTAAGCCAAGTAAGGTAAATAATACTTTGTACCCAAGCTCTATAATACATAGAAATAAAACACACTTATATATGCAGCCCATATACACTATTATGTAGATATCTATTTCTTAAGACTACATGCTATATTAAGAAATCATGAGTATATGACTGGTTTTGTAGTATATATTGTTTTGGTTTTTGGGCCTTGTATATTGTTTATTTTTATTATCGAAAATTTGCTGAGCATTTTCAGTTAAGTGGATATTAATCGAATAAAATTTGTATGATATCTCTATTTTGTCTTCTGCACTTGTACATATGTGTCCCTATTCCACTTATGGTTATATATTATGTTTTGTGCATTCTCTAATTGAATTGATCTTCCTCGCGTCTTTCTGTATACTACTTTTGACTTGCTGCACTTGATTTTTACATGGTTTCGTCCACAAGTTTATGCATCTTTCTGTATACAACTTTACTATACCCTCCTCAGAAGTTTACCGATCCACCGAGTTCTCCTGGGTTTTAAAAAAAAGGGTACTTATGTTAACGCCAAAATCGGTCACTAACACCCAAAGCCAAGTGAAAGCACCAACAGTCACAGATAGAATGTATATAGAGAGTATAAATATGAAGAACAGCCAAAATTCAAATGAAAATAGTAAAGAATAACATATTTTATAGTGATTTGGCTAACTTCTACCTACGTTCACTCCATCATTTTCCTTTCTATTGCTGTAATAATGGATTACAATTACAATTACAATCCCAAGTTTAACAATGGATGAGTGCCTTAGCCTTAAAAGAAGAAAAAGTCAGAGAGTAGAAAGAAGATCCCTTTTCTAAAACCCCACATGTTGTATTTATAGGCAAATCCAAGTAGTTGGGCCTCCTGAGTAATTCAGGCCCATCAAGGCCTTCGCCGAACTTCCACCTTTTATTTCAACTTTCTGTACATGCCGAACGGCGACCAAGGCCGAGCCACAACGCCGAGTGGCTCAGACCGAACAACAACACCGAGGGATATCCGATGCCAAGCGACCTCCAGTTTTGAACCATCATTACCGAGCCACCCTGACCAAACCACAACATAGAGCGACCGATGCCGAGCCACCATGCCGAGCCACAATGCCAAGCGACCCCGTCCGAATCACTATGCCGAGCGACCCATGCCAAGCCGCCAACGCCAAGCGACCCATGACTTTCACGCTGAACCGTGCTTCCACACCGATCCACATCATCCAGTTGCGCCACCTCAATGTGCCGGCCCATCCAAATGCCGAGTCGCCCATGTCGGGCCACCAATGCCGAGCCGCGTATGCCAAGCTGCCTATGTCGAGCCGCTTATGCCGAGCCATGCATATTGATCTATCCCTGATTGGCAGTCTATCAATCTAGCTGGCTCCAACCAATCGTATTCCGGTATCAACAAGTGAGTAGTCGACTTGGTTAAATCCGTCTGTCCACGACCTTGCAAAAAAGGCGGGTTAACAATTTATACGTTAGCTTATGCAGCATATGGGAGTAGTTTCAGTCACATACAATTCAAAATATCCAAATACCACTTAACTTTATAAAAGATCTATAAATTATTTTTTATTGTATAAACTATTTGATATTTGATATTTGAGTTATAGTTAATTATTGAATTAATCCTAATATATATATATATATATAGTATTTGTTATGTAAAATTATAGGTTATGAATAATTTATTATTATAAGAATTGTTTTGTTTATTTTATATTTATTTTAATAATCTATTTTGACATTACTATATTAATATTTCTTCCTTATTTGTTGAAATAACAATTTTATGAATGATTCACTATTGACACTGTTTTGATTTGATTGATTTTAACATGATAAGGTGATAACTTCCTTTTCGATTGATTTATTAATATTTACACTATGTAATGAGAAATCTGAATAAACAGTTAGTGATACCGTTCGGTATGGGACTTTCGGTAACACTATTTCTGTTATTCTTTAGACTTGTTATATAGAATATGAATGGACGAGTGTGATATATGAGCATCGAAAAAATGAACTAGCAATACGCGGTGGTATGGGACACCATTGTGTTATTTATTCAGTTATTCTTTGCTTGTGGACAACACTCATACGAGGTTATGTTGTGTATGTTGTGTGTGACTCGCTGCGGTGAGTACATATGGAGGCTACTAGTTGACCACATAGTTTGTGTACATTATATGTCTATCCACTTACGGATTCCCTTTATGTTTCGAGAGTGAACCAGATTGGCCAATATCCACCCTGGTAGCCTGATCATGGGGTCGCACCCCAGATCCGCGACACAATTGTTGTTTATAGTATTTTATGTGAATCATGAGACAAATAGTTGGTTTCCCATTGTGTCGCATAGGCCAACAGTCAGTTACCCTTGGGGCATATGTCGGTTGTCGTGGCCGAAGAGGCTACGGTTTGTCGAGCCAATAGTGGATCATTATCACGATATCGAGAGGAGAGAGGTAACGATAACCTATGGCTATAGGAGTTGTGTAATATGGACCACGTGTGGCTCCTCGAGCAAGTAGACGTGTTGTTAGTCTCCCGTTTGGTTTTGGAATATGTGAATATATGTGTATCTATGTGGGTAATAGATAGACATATATTATGTATATATGATATTATACCTGAGACTATATCCAGAGTATGATCAACCTCGTATCTTTCTTAGGAAGACGACCTACATATTATTGATTTGTTGTTCTAATTTTTAGGACCTTTTGGTCCCGAGTTTCGTCTTTCCAAGAGCCATGGGTCGAGACATATAATTTTTCATATGCAGCATTGTTATGAGCTGGCTCAAATCTTCCTTATTGAGTCTATTAATTTGATATTGGTATTTTGTAGTACGAAATTTAGAGAAATAGTGGGTTATTGTTTATTACTGCCCGACTTCACTTGAGGATGTCTCATTGATGACTATTCTAGATCTGATAGTGATTTCTAGATGATGATTCACCCATTCGATGTTCAATGTAAATTTTGATTTGATATGTTTTAAATAGGTGATGACATGATTATATGGATTTGAAATGTTTGGATAATTTAATGCCTTGAGGATTATTCTATATGTATATATACTTTGCTATGTCGTTTGATGTATTATGTATCCTTAATAATGATGTCATATTGTTCCTTGTTTACATAGTAATATATTCTTATGATCCTTGATTAGACATAGTCTGACTAGTGTGTTATTTTATAATACTCGGGTCTGTCCAAGACATTTCAAGTATGGGGATAACTTGACCAGCATTTGCTTTAATAGGCTTAAAGGAGACATATTAGATGTTCTATGATATTTAAATGACATTCGTTCACTATATACTTAGGCAGTAAGTTGTGTGTATATATACATACATATATATATATATATATATATATATATATATGTATTAATTTATATCATTACACTGAGATAGATGATATTTGAGTTGTATTAAATTCTTTTAACATTATTATATATAAATCATATATTACTGCTACGATTGACTTTGTGTTCTCTGTGATGTACTATATATTATGGATTGTACTATCTTGAAAGCACACGTGTTTATTGTTTTGTATCGACAATGTGTATGTACCGATGAGTTTTATGTTTGATGTTTAGTATGTACCAGTGTTACTCTAAGAGGATATTCATGTACGTACCCCATTTTGTCTCATTTTCTGTATTATCTGACATTATTACTCTGTAATATTATTAGATAGTATGAGTATAGAGGTAGGGTGTCACATATAGAATTTAACAGACTTTTCGTAAATAATAGACATAACACTTAAATGGAAATCAATCGGCATAATTTAATGATATGGGTAAAACATGTAATTTTCCAATCACCAGAATGTTGTTCTGACCCCCTTCTCATTACAACCTATACAATAGATTTAGAAGAACATGCTACTGGAGCAAGACGAGAAATGTAGCTGGTGAAGTTTTCTTATTTATGCTTGGCACGGACAAGGCAGTTAAATATCCGAGGAATGATACTCCGAGGTAGTAGCCTTGGTCAAAACATATGTTATATTATATATTTTTCAATTCTACTGTGAGTTTATATTGATCGCACTCTGATATACTTGTGTTTATTATAATTACCAAAACCAACAATCCCATACGCCAATGGACTTAGGGTTCGATTTAGCCGAAATTCGAGCCTATTATGGTGCAAGTTGTTACAAATGCAACTGTTGGTTGGTTAATCACTTCAATGTGGGGGTGAAGCTCCGTCTTCACCCCAGCAACTACCCTAGGTCTTCCATATCTCCTTGGTGCCATTACTTCCAACATGAAATTTCCTTTAGAATTTAGATAAAATCCTTCTGGATCTAACTCTTAAATGTTCTAGTCCATAACAAATAGCAAGGTCTACACATAATAAGCTCTTTTCTCAATGAAATTACCAAAAATTTTAGGCCAAAAAGTGACATAATACCCCAATCCGAATAAAAGAGAATAGTTCTAACAAAGATAACGAAGTAGACAATAGAAAACATGTGAATTTTATAGTGGTTCGGCTAATATAAGTCATGTGTCCACTTTAATCTTATTATAGATTGTTGTAATCACAAATATAGGGGATTAACAGTTCAAAACAGCTTAGAACACTAAAACATAGCATCCTTATTGACAAACTTGGGTAGAGGAAGAAGACGAAGAATAAAATAAAAAGTCCTCTCTGAGTTGTTATGGGCTTCATATTTATAAAAAAGTAGCCCAACGAAGTCGCTGGATCATGAAATATCAGTTCAAACTCTAGATCTAAGAAAGCATAAGAGGAGACGAGGTCCCTTGAAGCATAAAATCATAACGGTAATCGTTATAGATCAATATCAGGTCAGTACCTATCTGATTTGTTGATTAAAGGACTTTTGACTTTCTTATATCTCGCCTTCTAACTTTGACTCATGAACTTTCAAACACTTTTGCTATGGAAATCAGGTTGTTACCAATAGGTTCTGACACATCTAGTACTTTTGCTTTTTTTTGAGACCTTTTTGTGAGTTGTACACCTACTTCTTCAGAAATGGGCCATTAAATGATCACTTTACCCAACTGTACTTTGACCATAGCTCCAAAGTCCTCCAAATTGTGTGAAGTCATGTCGGTACCCTCCTAAAAAGAGTTGTACAGGTCACTCCCTTAGGCATATTTCACACTCTAACTTCTCGAAACTCTTTGAAATGCCCTTCCAACCTTTTCTCCAAGTCCTTTAGCCGCTCCATCTTTGTCCTAGCATCCAGATTCTTTAGAAAGCCACTTGGTCTTAAAGCAATATAATAGAACATTATGTTGGTTTAAATGTAATGTAAATATTTTGGCTGGTCTGTTTGCTTAGGCTTCTTTTCATATATACACCGATCTCACTTTAGTTGCTTTTCATTTCCTGTTAGCCTAGTGAGGGATGTTACAGTTGGTACCAGAGCATAAGTTTGGATACACTTAAGTAAAACAGAGCTAGAAAATTAGAACAATACTTAGAGTAAACCAAACACTTGAGAAAGGTATGCGCTAAGATATAAGACATGCTTGTGTGTGTGTGTGTATATATACATATATATAGGAAGATATATCTTCCCTTCTATTATTACTTCACACTCTTTCTTTCTATTTCTAATAAGGACTTGTTTAATATAAAAAGAAAGTTGGAAATGAGGAATGGATGAGTTATGATGGGAGGGAAAAAATGCAATGAGAGGGATAGAGACTATGTAAACCAATGAGAGGAATGAAGGTGAAATGCCAGGAGGAGTTATGGTTGAAGCTACATAGCTAGCTAATATGTTGGGCATGTATATGTATGCATTATTTGGGTAGTTTATGCTACAAATGATGATGGAGAATTTGCAGGAGGTTGTTGATCCAAGGCTTGCTATAATAAGAAAGACTTCTCAAAAATGAAACAGGACTATATGAACCTTAGAGAGAAGATGTTTACTAGGATGGAGATTGCAGCCAAAGTGTTGAATTAGCTTAGAGCTTGTGAGTGCATGTTTAGATACTTGGGTTTGACCGATGTGAAGAGGAGAAGGCTTACATCGAGGAAACTACATGAAGATCCTTTAGACGGGTGAGAGATAGTAACTACTGAGACTCTCGAGGAGGAGATTACTTGGTTGCAGTTCTAGTAAAGGTTCAAGACTTAAGTTTGAGCATAGTGCGCTACTATAGGAGTTCATACACTTGAAGTAGGGTGACCTTATGGTTGAAGGGTACATTCAAAAATTCAACTCTTTGGCTAAGTTTGGCAGGGAGATTATCAACAACTTATTAGAGAAAAATTAAAAGTTTATAAGTGGGTAGAAGCAAGGTCTTGATCATAAGATAATGGCACACTTTACATCTCTTTTTGAATTTGTTATTGACATGGCCTGAAGGTATGATGGAATGCATCAAAAGCACTGGAGGGTAGAGACAAGGCTTAAAGTAGTGTAGAAGAAGAAGTTTGCTCCATATACTAAGGGCAAGAAATCTATGTCGAAAGGAAAGGATAGAAAAACTACCACCGTGGAGGTTGTCTGTTTTAACTGTGGATGGAAGGAGAAATATGCAATAATGTGTCTAGCACTAAATAAACTTTAAAGAGTGGAGTGCTTCAAGTGTGACAAGAGAGGGCATCTAAAGAAGGACTGCCTAGATCTTAAAGGATGGCTCGTGCTTTAAAGTGGTTGGGAAAGGGTTCATCTATGGCAGAGAAAGGAAAGAATATTACTTTAAAAGGTATGACATTGGTTTCAGGTATCTTAGTTAAAATACCGTTTGATATTGGTGTTACTCACTCATTTATAGCTAAAGTCTTAGTTGATAGGCTTGGGTTAGCAGTTACCTCATTATTCACTTCCACTTGTGTAATAATTCCAATAAGAGGATGTGCCGCTCTCAGTTTGAGATGCACTAACTTATAGATAGAGTTGGATGGGTGTAAGTTTTATGTGATCCCTATATATTTGATTTCATAGGCTTAGGAGTTATTTTAAGGATGGACTACTTGAAGCAATACCATGCTACAGTATACTACGCCGAAAGAATAATTACCGTTGAGTCACCCAGGCCGAAATAAAAGAGTGTTTATAGTTTCAGAAGAGTTTAACACTGGGCACAAAGGTGTTTTGTTAGCTTTAGCTTCGAAGGAGGAAGATCTAGCAGCAATATGTGTGGTGAAGGAATTTCCTGATGCATTTGAACCAGTTTTCTGGTTTTTATCCCTAAAAGTGGAAGAGTTTCGAAGAGTTGCTGCCGGGAGCCAAATGTTTAGTCGACCCCCTAATCGAATGCCTTCAAAGGAGATATAGGAATTAAAGAGATAATTGGTGGTGTTATAGGGAAAGAGCTTCGTAAGGCCAAGTAGCTCACCGTGGGGAGCTGTGTTAATATTTTTAAAAAAGCCTTATGGGTCTTTAAGGAAATGAATTGAGTATCGAAAGTTAAATGAAAGAACAATGAAGAATAGATATCCTTTGTCGGGAATTAATGATTTATTTGATTTGTTGAATGGAGATAAGGTGTTTTCATAATTAGACTTGCCTTTGGGGTTCCATCAATTCAGAGTTATGGAGGATAGTATTCCATTGACTGCGTGTAGGATAAGGTACTATTCATATGAATGTTTAGTAATGCCTTTGGACTGACCAATGCACCCACGTACTTTGTAGACTTAATGAATAGAATTTTCCAAAACCAACTGGATATATATGTGTTAGCGTCCATAGATGACATCTTGTTATACTTAAAAGATAAGGAGGAGCACGCAGTTCACCTGAGGCTTGTATCAGAGATGTTGAGACAACATAAGTTGAAGGTGAAAATTTTTCAAGTTTCATTATTGGAGAAGGAAAGGTAAGTTGGTAAGCCATGTGGTTTCGGAAAGGGGTTTGGTAGTAGACCCTTCAAAGGTTGACGTAGTAAGTAGGTGGACGAGACTTAAGGTTGTAACAGAGGGGTGCAGTTTCTTAGGCTAGATAGCTACTATCAGAGATTCATTAAGGACTTATCTTGTTTAGCCATGTCGATGACAAAATTGATTTAGAAGAACGAGATATATGTTTAGACGAAGGAGTGTGAGGTGTCATTCAAGAAATTGAAGCATTGGTTAACAATTGCTTCTACATTAGTGATATCCAAGGGGAGTGGTGATATGACCATATATATACAGATGCTTCACGTTTGGGGCTAGGATAAATACTGATGCAAAGGGACAAAATAATAACCTATGCATTTAGGTAGTTGCAACCCCATGAAGTTCAACATTCCAATCGCGACTTTGAGTTAGCAGCTATTGTCTTTGTATTAAAGATTTGAAGGCATTATCTCCTACGAGAGACATTCGAGATATTTACTGACCACAAGTCCTTGAGATACTTGTTCTCCTAAAAGGAGTTGAACATGAGGTAGTAGAGATCGTTAGAGTTTTTAACATCTTATGATTTTGGGATAGAATATACCAAGGGAAGGGTAATAAGTTTGTTGATGCCTTAAGCCAAAAGCGATAGATTATGTTTTAGAAATGATTGAAGAGTGGGATATGTTAGAGGCGCTATTTGCATGATGTGTAGTTCCAACCTAGTGAAAACTCGAGAAGTAATTACAGAATGCTATCTTGCTTGAAAGATTAGCTTGCACTTGTAGAGAAGATTATCAAAATGTAGTAGGAAAATTAGGTTATGCTAGAGAGATGAGAAGCTTAGGGTCAAGAACCAAGGTATTTGAGCTCAAAAGTTTCGAAGTTGATGGAGAAGGGAGACTGTGAAAGAAATAAAGGTCATATAAGGAAGCCGTTGGAATGAAGTGTTGGATGAATTTTATCATCCAAAGTTCACCATTCTTCTAGGAGGTACCAAGATGTACCAAGACACAAAAAGAAGTTTCTTCTGGAAAGGGATAAAGAAGGATGTTGGAGAATATGTAAAAAGATGCCGTCCGTGCCAGTAGCTTAAGGCAGACATCAAAAACCAAGTGGTCTTTTGCAACCTTTGGAGGTTCTGGTATAGAAATGGGATTCGTGTCTATGGATTTTGTTGATAGATTGCCAAGGCTAGAACAGGGAATGAAAGCATATGGGTCATAGTTGATAGACTGACTCAATGTGCTCATTTCATTCTAGTGAAAGCATAACAACTACACTAAAGTTTGTCAATATATATAAATATATGCGTATGTGTATACATGCATACATATATCAAGGCCGTAGTGAAGATAGTGCTATCATCAATAGTCGGATTCGCTATTTGCCCTTGAGTTTTGGTGAAGTATGCAAAGTGCTTTGGGAACGGAAATGCGCATGAGTATTGCATACCTTTCGCAGATGGATGGGTAGATCGAAAGAGTCAATATAGCTCTAGAGGATTTACCAAGGGTTTGCATTTTGGATTTTGGATTTTGGGGGATCATGGGAAGCACACTTACAATTGGTGAATTTTCATACAATAATAGCTACCATAGTAGTATTGGATGGCACCTATTGATATGTTGTACGGAAGATCTTGCTTGTCATCCACATGCTGGTTAAAGATGGGGGATAGGCTTTACTTAAGGGTCAGATGTAGTCAAGGATGCTACTGAGAATGTGGATTTGATCCGGACTAGAATGACGGCAACACGGTCTAAGGAAAAGAGTTATGTTGACACAAGGAGGAAAAAATTAGAGTTAGAGTTATGAGACCATGTGTTTGTGAAGGTTTCACCAATGCATGGTGTGATGCGCTTTGGGAAGGCTGGTGGTGAGCACCCAGATAAGTAGGTCCGTTTCTGATTATAGAGAGGGTCGAAGGAGTGGCGTATAGAGTAGAGCTGCTGAGGATTTTTACAGGGATCCATAATGTGTTTTGATAGAGTTAAAGTTATGCCCTATGGGCAATTATGTAATTTGTTACATATATCTAACTCGATAACCAATCTTGTTCCAAACAAAAGATGTTTTCTTTCTATTATAACTTATTATATTTTGATATAATTAATTAAGTAACTAATTTAATGTATATTAAAAAGAAAATTCTGAAACGATATGTTATGTGATAGTAAGTACAATGTGTTGTAATCTTGAGAAATTTATCACATTAGAAATAACATATTATTTTAAATATTCCTAGTCAAGATGTTTCAAGATAGGATGCCGATGCATCCATTAAGACTAGAGTATGTAACGCTTCCCAAATATTAAGCAGGGTGTTACTCATGACTTCTAGGGGCACAAGGAGTTACATATTATATTGGATAACTATGGAACGAAACACTCAAAAGTTTTATGTTGGTTGATATTACTAAGGTCAAACAAAGAATCTCAAATTGACAATATCACACAATTCTCTCTACTTGAAATACCTTAGAACTTTAATGTGGACACTCCACTTTAATCATAGTCAAATCATGGAATTGCGCCCATAGAATGACTATAGTTCGGTCTGAGTTGAAGCATCGGAAGTGAAACACTATTCAATAGAGAATTCGCCTTCTTAGTTATATGAGGATAATATCACGATCAATACTAGTCAACTCAAAGTCAATGTTCTGGCTAGAGTAGTACGACTAATAGCAAGTGTTATTGTTGAACCAATAATTTTGTGTTTGGACTAATCAAGCTAAATGTGGACAATGTTGGAAGTTTAATTAAAACCAAATTCCAAAAGTCCTAATCTGATATAGTGTTAACGACGAGAATTGGTATAAAAATCGTTTCTACCAAGTACTGTTTATAAAAAGTAAAATTGGATTTTACCGGAAAGATGTATAAGTGATAAATTCATCCAAAATGTTAAACCACTAGCTACGGTGTTGTGTGAACGTTAATATTCTAATTGGTTGATATTAATTGCTGATTGCATTTACACCTTTAAGTTGCACAGCCGCAATGATGAATACTCTGAAAAACCACATGTTTTAATTCGTTTGTAATAATTATAAATTGATTAAATCAATATTTATTATTAAATTTTATTTTTTTGTTTGAATACCATTAATATTTACTAAAATATGTATAAAAAGTTATAAATGCGTATATCGATAGATGATATAGATAGAATATTTAACTAGGATGTTTTTAGATTAATTTTAAGTGGTTTTGGGAAAATTTTGAGGCCCACATGCCTCTTTTTTGGTCGTTCATGAACGATGGGGTGGAAGAGGTTCCAAATGTGTTTGAAATTCAGATGATAAATTAAAGGAAGGAAATAAATATCCACCCTAACTCTTCTTTATGACTCATTTAAAACCCATTCATGAAATGATTTTTTTTCATTCTTTTTTCTCTTCATTCTATTTTCTACGAAATCTATTTTCTATGAAAAATATGAAGAGGGGGGAGGGTGGATTTGATGAGATTTAATGAGTAATTAAATAAGAAAGGTTTTAAAGGAGGGAATATAAAGGTTTTAATGTTTCCTTTGAAATAAATTCTCTTTCATTCCTTTAGCATTCTTTCGGACTATTTAATTTTCTCTCTCTTCTCTTCACGCTGTAAATGTTCGAAATTCCATGGCACCATGAAAGAAAAAATTCCAAAACAAAAATCAAAATCTAAATAGATTCTTGTTGTCTTCGAATTTTACTAAAATATGAAGGTCTATTCAATCGAATCTAGGATCTTCATTCATTATTCAAGATGCAACTTTTGATTATATCCTAAGGTACGTTTTGATTTGATTTGATTATATTTTTCTCTTATTCGCATTGCTTTGATTTTATATGCCTCATCCCGTCAATTGATTTTTCATTTTGCAACATCTAATTTAGATCCCTTTTTTCCACCTGAATTAGTTATATGTTCGTCACGTTGATTTAATTCAGATTCCATTTTATTCTATTTCTAAATTTACTATATGTTATCATGATTTATATACTTTAGATCATCTATCTCATTTGGTTATTTGTTATTTTTCTTTGTGTAATTTTGATCTGAATGCTTCTACAATGAATTTATGTGTGTTTAAGTTGTCTGATGCCTTTTTGTTTCAAAAACTATAATTGAAACAAAAAACTAATTTTGGATTGAAAAACTAGTTTATAATTTTGCAAAATTTGTACAAAAATGTAAATAAACTATATATCTTTATTATTTAAGCCTGCATTGAAAATTGATTTCTTCTTTTATATAGTTAATCTTTTGAATACAATTATTTTGGTTATTGTTTGCATAAGAATAAAAGTTTTTCAATCTAGAATTCATGAGTGGACTCTTGTGCAAAATCATAAAACTTTAGTTTCCTTTCTAAATCAAGAGATTAATTCAAATTGTTAGATTTAAATTCAAATATAATATTCATATATAATAAATTTTAGCCTTTACATACATAAGTTGTTTTAAATTCAAAACATTACTTGTAGTTATTTATATTTGGAAACATATATTTGTATGTTATTTTAATAAAGTTCATAAAATGGATTTTTGTGTAAAATCGAAAAATTTAATATCACTCTTCCTTAATTGAAACTTAATTCATTATTGTTAATTTCATATTTCAAAACATATAAAATGATCTAACTTAATTTATATATATTCACATATATCTATACATGTATTATTATGCGTAACAACCGACTTTTCGACCCTCGAATGTCGATACCAATACATCTATGGTATTCACTGCTAAGCACCCAAGTGCCAGAAAACCCGATTACTAGGGTAAAAGGAAACAAAGAAAAGAAAAGGAACAAGAAAGAAGAACACAATATTAGAATCTCACAACGGAATGATACATGAAATGTTATAAAACCTTTCGAAAATAAAGGTATCTCTAAGACCATTCCACAAATAGACATTGACGAGTTCTTACCTTACAATATCAAACCATTTGTGTTAGAAAATCCAATGATATTATAATAATATTTAGGGTATTGAATATAAACAAGAAAATAGCCTTGCTGCTTATATCTCATGATAAAAAAATACTGAATAAATATACAATAAAAACCTCTAAGGCACGTTCGTATATGGGTTTTCCATGTAAACTTCCCCATTAAAACTCATAAGTAAACTGAGACAGTCTCTATGACAAGGATCAAAAACTACCTTCCGGGGGTATATCTCTAGATAAAATATACTATAAGGTAAACACAATTGGACCCAATGTCCGAACACTTTCATGAACTACGTGGAACCAAGTATCAACAACTCCCCATGCATAACATATCAATAAGCGTACTCTAGATATGGATTTGATACACTCCCATGAGTTAGCTAAACCCGAGATCATGCATCCTACTTTGTCTTTAGTCATATATCGATGTTAAGGCTAAGTTCAACATCTTTCACAAGAGTCTTCATCACTCATACAGATTACGATTCCCCAAATGGATTTCAGCATCTTAAACAGATCCACTTCCAAGATATAGAACATATATCTTAATCTTGAAGTGGTTTTCGATAAGTAAAACACTTAGCGATTCCGGTTTCTTCAAAACTGAATTGACGAATTTGGTCATATTGAACAACAATTAGAATGATCATATAAGGAAACTAAGTGCCATATGCTTTCCATAAGAAGTAAACATACAAACTTTATTAATTCATACAGTGTAAGATCAAGCTACCTAAATGACATTTAATCCCTTTTTACTTAATTAATCCTTTATTAATTTATAACTTATTTTATTTTTAAACTCGTTTTTACTCAATAAAATTTCTTTCACTTGCTTATGGAATCCTAATTAACTAAATTTCTATTTTCTTAAAACTCCTAATTGATTAAACTACTGATCAATTAGTGTCTTAATCAATTAAAAACTTCCCTCGTTAATTAATACTTCTTTATTAATTAAAACTTCCTTTTTCTACTTGTGTGTGTATATATATATATATATTTATTTATTTAAAATATTTTTACAATATATATATATATATATAAGTATTTTACAATTTCTATCCATACGTACTCTTTTCTATACTTCAAAAAGTATTCATATACTAATCTCAATGATATAAGTATATTCACAAATCAATAAAAAGGTTTACTTATTTTAAAATATAATCAATGAGGTTAAAAACAAATGTTACTCAAACATTATTATTATAAACCCCTTCTCTCCTTTATAATTTTGACATATACTTTTTCTATCTTTATTCTAAAAGATTCAATACTTATTATTATCTTTAAAGTTTCATTATTAAAGATCTAAGTATATCCATAGTCATTTAACAATATTTTTCCACTTTAAATATAATTCAAGGGTTTAAAAACAATGTTACTAAAACAGTATTTACCACAAACCCAAAACATTTCATTTTTAATCATTATCTTTAGAACTCTATTTCAAAGGTTTAATTTCATTTAAAAGGTCTTAAGACAAGTGTTACTAAAACATTTTCATAACACACCCAAATCATTTCATACTTTAAAAACACTTCTCTTTAAACTTGATTTCAAAGATTTAATTATACTTAAGGGTTTGAGAAAAATGCTGTTTAAAACATTGCCACAACAAACCCACAACATTCATATCCTTAAGTATTCCTTGCTAAAGTTATAATTGTTTTCCTAATTATAATCCTAATTATAATTAATTAGGGTTAAAAACAGATGTTACTTATATTATTTAGTCAAGTTAGATTGTCGACTAATCGACTATCTAGTCCTAAAACGATCGCTTATATAAATCAATGTTCGTATACCTAACCCGATCAAACCACTTAACAACTCTTAAACCTGTTTTTTAAAACTTTATTTAAAAACCCTTTATATATGATATATATGATATATATATATATATATGTATGTATGTATACTAATTTATTTATGTGGCTAAAATACTAAATAGAATATTAAAACAATTTGAAAATATTATAAGTTAAGATATTTAATTCTTTAATAAATTAATTGTCTAATTTTCTTAAAATTATATATACTTAAAACATACTTAAAATACCTATAATATGGCTAAAATATTTATTTATAATATTACTTAAATATCACTATTTTATAATATATTTAAAACTTAAAATGATGTTTTTCTTTTTTTTTTAAATAAACTAACTTTAAAAATTCATAATTAATTCTTAAAAATATAAAAATATTCAAAACCACTTTTAAAATTCTCTAATATTAGTTATAAAACATCCTTAAAAAGAATGAAGCAAAATACTTTAATTTAAAGCCATTTATAAACATTTTAATGTCTCAAATAGAAAAGACATCATTCAAAATGCTGTAAGAAATCATTGCAGTAGGTTAAAAAAGTTTCCAAAGAATTTAGAGTTAAAATAGATACTGTAGCAATTTTGAAATTGCTATAAAAGTTCTGGGCACATTAAGACCATTTCCGAGCCAAAAATATCATCTCAGTTCAAAAATAGAGATTACGACACTTCTGAATGCGGTAGGAAGTGGTTTGGAGTTACTATGGCGGTTTTATAAGTGCTATGGGTTAGTACTGTAGCATGTTCTAATAATTCCAATTTTATACATTTGAAAGTTTCATCGATTTTATCTATGATAACAAACTTTTAACCAATCAACCTTTTTACAGTAACAAGTATACACATAATACATTACGACCATGGCATGAAATCCCTAAGGACCTCTCTACAACAATCCATAGAAAATCAACAAGTAAGGTATTTCCCTCAGTCGATTTATAGCGACCATCGCTATAAAACCACTTCTATTTCCAGTCCGTCCCCTACTAACCTTGGACTTTGTTATAAGTCATAGCAAGTCATATAAATCCACAATCATCATCTACATAAGCTATTTGCTTTTCAAAGGAAATATCAAAACCAATCAAGTAGTATAAAATCGTTTACATATAATAAAATAAAACACAAGCATGTATCACTTCATATATTTATTAAATGGTGAGTTAACTCATAAACTCCTTACTAAATCCATGCACAAGCCTTGTCGAACACATGCACGCTTCCTACCATCACCCAAACATTTAAAGTTCTAACGTTTTTCTCCAAAACCTCCTTCCCCTACCTACTAACTTACGTCCAAGCACAAAAATTGCACACGGTTTTTCATATTTGATCCCTTCCACTTTGATTTAGCATAATACATTTGATAGTTTTCTTACAATACCATAGGGAGGTTCTAGCTCAAAATTTTAGAGGATTTGGAGTTGTAGAGAATTAGTTATGATTTTTGGCAGTGAAGAGACAATTTCTGGGTTAAAAAAGGGCCAACGAAACCACTCACTTCTTACTTGTTTTCACCTAAGCTACTCTCCAAATTTGCAAAAGTGATCAGCATGAAAGTTATTCCTTATTAAAATACCTTTCTATGAATTATGAGATCATCAAATTTGGTTTAACAGAGAGAAAGTTATGAATGAAATAAGAGAGGGTATTTTATGGTTTCGTATTTCGTGTTTTACTCTTATACATGCAAGCACTTCCTATTTTTGCCAAGTGGTGACAAGTTTACCAAGTGTCACAAGCCTTTCCACTTTTATCATTTTATTCTTGCAAGAGGGCAAGTAAGAGCTATATGCTGCATAAGAGGATTCAAATAATTCTTTTGTATATATTGGTCCGTTTTCGGGCCCGTTCAGTATATGTGACGTCTGCTTTAGTTCGTCCGTTTGTCAAAATAAAATTATGTGTTTGTTCAACTCGGTGCATTGATTAAAATACTATATAGTTTATTTAAAATTTAAACACTCAAATTTCTAACTAATTTATATTACATTCATTTCATTCAAATAGCTTATTTTGAGTAAAATGTCGTTTATCGATAAAATGATTTTTGATCACATTATTGATATTTCTTTTAAGTATATATTTTGTAAAAATATTTTAAAAATATCTTTGCAAGTATTATTTATTTATTTAAAAATAGTTTATTGAAATTATAAAATCCATGTAAAGACATTTAATCCATTTAAATTCAGATATTTAAACACACGGTGTTCAGAATTTCGAGTATTACATTATATATATATATATATATATATATATATATATATATATATATATATATATTTTTCATTCAAAACCTTGGACAACAAAAGGAATATGCAAAAGGATAAAAAATGGGTCCATTGCGGTTTTAGTCCCAATACCTGCATACGGTCACATTATCCATATACACATTTTAACTGTAGCATGTGCACTTTACACAAATAAGTGTATTTCATACACTTATAATTAAAACCTAATAGTAAAACAAAAAATAACAAATTCAATACAATAAGTTAAAATATTCTAGATTGGATCTAAAATCCATTTAGACTTCGTAGGCCCAACAAAGTTCTAAAATTGATTTTTTTTAAATTCACCCATTTCATCCACTTCCGTCTACCCGAAACCTTTTAATGGTGTTGAAGCCAATATGGACTATGAGGGTTTATATTAGCAATATTAGGCCTAACCGATTAAAACCTACTCATTTCGTAGGATGTCTATAATGGTTTCTTCGAAGGTTGGGTATAGGTAATCGAGTAGTCTGCCCTATCTTGCTACTGGTCTACCCTAAAGGATGAGGTAAGCAAAGAGGTTATACCAAATATAAGGGCCCGAATTGATTTTGGGCCTTGCACTAATTTTTAAATTTTGCTTGAAAGTTTAAAAGATACATTAAACTTAAATGTTAAGTTTAAAATTTTATAAAAGTTATAAAAGCATTCAAATTTTTAAAATTATTTTAAGAAATTAAATAAAAAAATTTGAAATTTCAAAATTTGAAATTTAATTAATATGATTGATTAAATTAAATTAAACAATTATTAAAAGTTAATTGATTAAAACATACATTTATGTCTATATATATATATATTGATATATGTGTATAACTATAATTGCCTTAATTTTTATTTATCTTGAAATAATTTATGATAATTAAAACTAAAATTTTGAGCTAACTAAAATATTTAATTAAACTATTTAATTAAATAAATTTATTAAAAGTTAATTAATCAAAATGTATACATAAATTGATACATACACATAAACAAACGTTGAATGTTATAGTTAATTAGTTATCTTAAATAGTTTAAGATGTGCCATATACAATTTTAGAATTTTATATAAAAGTAATTTAAATTAGTTAAATATGATTCAGTTAATAAGAACTAAAATTAATCAAATAAGATATAATTGATAATGTACATATAAGTGTTATATAAGTCAATGCAATCATAAAAGGTTATAAATTAATAGAACTTGTGATATATGAACATATAATATTAATGGAACTAGAAGAAATCCAATTTCAATTTAAGGAATAAGGACATATGTATTATATGTATATTATGATTTCAGATGTTCCGACACTTGAATCATGAGGGTATTTCATAAGAGATACATTGTTCGCTATCACTTAAAATATATGTTAAAGTTAATGAATCTTTCATATAAATTGTCCTCTACCATTTATATGTTAATAGATTACTTGCATGCACTTTAATTGTTGATCTTTCCTCATGCTAGAGATGTTATGTATAGTATAACTAATATATTAACTAGATGAGATAAGACATATGCATGCATTTGTTGAGCATTCCTCAAGATATGTGGATTATACTTAGGCAATCGCAAAATGGTGGGTAAGACCGAGTGATCTCTTTCGATTTGTTGAGCTTTCATCAAGGTCTCGATGAGGTTAGGACATAGACCATTAGTTAGGAGTTTTATTTGATACAATAATGAATTGTTGAGCTTTCCTCAAGGTTGAAATCCCAAGGGATGTGAGTCCTAATTCCAACTAGAGAAGTCAAAAGGTTTCTATGTTTTCCTTTGGTTTGAGAAGCATAAAAAACTAATGGGAGTCATATTAGAAAAATGAAATGGTAACATTTAATCTTCCTAATACTGTAAGAATATACGCTATACAAGTTAAAACAATCTACATAGATAAATTTTTGCAACCATTATAATTGATAAAATGTTTATCAGTTAAAATATACAAATGAATCAAATTAAGTTTGACATAAAAACATAAAATATACTTGTCAAAACATCTTTTTACATGTTTGTCACTTCAAAACCCATGCTAATGCCAATTTACAAAACCACTAAAACTTTCATGCCCTATTCGCTTAAGAATTTATTTGTCCGAGACTATATATTGTCTTTTATGAGCTTTGAACTCTTAAGTAGTAGAAGAACACAGATATTTGGTCCATACTCAATAAGATACAAATTTTATACGGTGAATGGTCATGGTTCATAGTGTATGAAACTTCAGTGAAATTAGTTCATTGGAAGTGAGCAAATATACCATAATGCAAAATCGTATATTCAATACGATTGATTACAGTAAGAATCTCTTTTGAATGGTTTGGCCATTTTGGAAAGGAAAAAGAATGTACGATAGTGCATGTAACTTAGGCACAACTGGGATGAAGAGAGTAAATGGTCACCTCTGCTTCATAAAGAGACATCATAAACAAGAATTTTATAAAATACTAAAAGATAATTAGCATGGAACGATAAATGTGATTTCTATTCCAATTGTGTTATAAAATGTAAAACTGTTTTCTATAAAGGTTATTTGTACGAGTTTAAGATATTTGATCGAAAACTCTTGATTGTCAACTAGTTATAGTAAAAGAATAAAGAGCCATAATAAGTATCTAAATGAAACTTCATATTTCGTACGCTATTATACTAATGACAGAAATAGTCGAAGCATGCTATATAATAGTTATCAATGGATGCATTATGATACCAAAAATTTGTTTTCGTAAATGTTCTAAATATTATTTATGAAATAATAATTGTTTTTAGTATTGATTGAAAATGATTATAGTTTTATGAATATTTTGAATATTCGTTAGGAAATAAATCTGTAAGAATAACGGTATTTATTGCATTAGCAACATAACAAAGAATTATCGCAAATTTTCACACTTATTTGGATTTAAGGGCAATATGCACTAATTTAGTGGGAGTGATATAAAAGTCGGGAAACTCTTCGAATAGACACATAAAGATGTATGCAGTTGAAAGTCTACTGATATCAAAACGGTTCCAGATATTTTGTTTGATTCACATATGAATTATCATAAAATAAACACGTGTATTTGATAGACATATAGTATGTCTATAATGAGTTCAAAGAATATTAAACGAAAGTAAATAACATGACATGCAAAAGAAAACTAAACGATTTGGTCCGATTGAATAAGTGAGTGCATTGGAAAGGAGTGCCAAATGTACCTAAAAACAAATAAGATTTATCTCAATAGTCACTCCCCCGGATGGTACATGATGATGTATCAGTAAGGGTTAGTCAGATGTTGTTAGATAAAATATGATTAATAATGAGTGAAATTGAATTAACTGCTTTCTATAAGGATATATACCTAAGATTAGGTATATAAAATTAAATCTTATTTATAAAATAAAGTACACAAAACCTCACAAGGTAAGAGTTGATAGATTTACCTCTACATATCCTATATCAAGGAGTTGACATGCTGTGTGAGTCGAGAGACTGTACGCAATACTTATTTGTGAGAAATCTTGTGTGGACCACTCCCGATGATTTTGGGACCAATTAATATTAATTGACCAATTAATGTTGTGAACAAAGGTTTTATAAACTAAAAGGACAGATCAGTTATATATAGGCAATTCATAAAATGTTTACGAATAACTATTCCATTGCATTAAGAAACAATTGTTGTTTCAAGAAACACCTTCATGATGAAGGAATTTCTTTTATAAATTACTAGTAGCATAATGGATTTGGATACGATTTAAAGGTAAAATGATTACAAAGGATGAAATGGAATTGTCCAAGCCTAAATCGACCCAATTAGTTAGAATGTCTATTTCTTATTGGTGTAGAAAAAAGAATTTGCGCAATTGTCCATATGTCTTTAAGAGTATTGATTCTACCATACGGCATGATGTGCAAATCCAAAATGGATTTCAAGAACATTACTAAAATGTGAATTTCATAGTTATACTCAAAGGGATGTAAACTATCGATCACAACAATATTTTCGAGAAGAAGACCAATGTAGTTAGAATATGGTAAGCTAAGTTGATATAATAACATCATAAATTTCAATTATTAAAATTAACATAACAGATTCATCATTTAACGTACTTAAATTATTCTGGATTCCACTCCAAAATTATTGCTCGATATGACTTTGAGTTTTGGTATATGCATGTTGAAATAGAAATTTGAAATAATGATTTAAAATATGCTACTTATGTTTAAAAAACCAATTGTGGTGGTCAATTGAATGGGAGCAACAACTAAGTTTATGTGTATTGGATATGATACAAGAATTGATACAAAAATATCATTCAGTAAGCATCAAGGTTAAACAAGTATTTAGATATAGAAATCATACGGTTTGACTTTTATTAAAATTGCAGAGGAAGCACGTGTCTACATGAAAGAACATTAAAATGTACTAAAATATTTGTAAAACTATAAGTAAATAACAAACTTGTGATTATTAATGATGTATTCATGTAAAAATTATTTTAGTTTGGTTGTTTAATCCTCGATATAGGATTTGAAAAGTCATCCTTTTAATTAGTATAAAAGGATGCTGGTTATGTCCTAAATGATATAAAGACAACATATTAAAATGTTAAATATGGAGAATGTGAAATGGATTCATTATGCATTGGCAATATGAATTATCATAATGCTATATTATCTACTATCGCATTTCACTTACGTATTTGATACGTAAAGTAAGTATCAAATCAAAAGTAAGATCATTAACTGATAGTTTAGAGTGTTCTTGAGTATTTACAAAATACTAGAAAATTATTTATAGAAACAATGAACTCTTTATATAGGAGTGCACAGACTCGAACTTAATAAGTGGCATCGAGCATAGCATGTCAAGCCTAAATTCATGTTCAATCTTAAACTAAAAACTCTAAGTTGGAAATGTTCCAAATAATTAGTAATGGCTAATTCAAGGAAATGCTAAGTACATCTCCTTGAATAGCGCTACAAGAATACATGTATAAATAACTGCATAAATTTATATATAAGGTAGGAGTGATTCCAAATGTTAAGAATATCGTAATGTTGTTATATCATGACAATATCGTGATACATATCATAAAAGAACTTAAAGCTCACTGGGAGTCAGGAAACATGCTTTGAATGATTCCACATGATAAATGCAGTTTATCAGAATTGGAGAAAGTTGATTGACGGAGTATACAATTCAAAAAAATAGCATATTTATTCACTAAGGACTGGCTCGGTTAGTTTTTAAGAAAACCAGTTGATGGTGTGGGAATAAGATTCCATAATTGTGCCCTAGCATCAGTGGGAGATTGATCAAGTTAGATGTATAACATAAGAGCAATTATGTAATTTGTTAGATATATCTAACTCGATAACCAATCATGTTCAAAATAAAAGATGTTTTCTTTGTACCATATACTCATAATATTTTGATATAATTAGTTAAGTATTTCATCCTTGTAGTTACGTGAGGTTAGTGTCACCATTAAAAATTGTTATTATTGAACAAAGAAATTTTTATTTGGGCTGATGAAGTTGAATGTGGATGATGTTGGAATTTTGACCAAAACCAAATTCCAAAAGTCCAAATGTGATATAGTGTTGACGAAGATAATTGGTGTAAATAGTCGTTACTACCTCGTAACGCTTATTACAGGTAAAATTGGACTTTGCCGAAAAGACATATAAGCGATAAATTCGGCCTAAATGTCACACTACTTGCTAAAATGATGTGTGGATGTTAATATTCGAATTGTTCGATATTATCCGCTGATTGAATTTACACCTTTAAGTGGCACAACCTTAATTATTAATACATCGAGACACTACATGATTTAATTAATTTATAATAATCATAAATTAAATAATAATTATGAATCATGAATTATTAAATTTTATTTGATTTGTTTGAATAACAATACTATGTAATAAAACGTGTTTATAAATGTTATAAATGCATACCGATATATACCAGTATTGTGTAATAAAATGTGTTTATAAACGTCATAAACGTGCGTATCGATATACGATATGGATAGAATATTTAAACTGGATGTAGATAAATTGATTACTAATTGGTTTTGCAAATATTTTGATGCCCATAGGCCTCTTTATGGCCGCTCATGCATGATATTGGTGTGAGAGAGGTTTCAAATGTGATTTGAAAATTCAAAGGAGAAATTAAAGTAAGGAAATAAATCTCCACCCTATACTCTTCTTTATTATGACTCACTTAAAACACAATTATGAAATGATTATTGTTCTTTTCTCTTCATTTTATTTGAATATAAAGAGAGGGGAGAGGATTTGATGAGATTTATTGAGTAATTAAATAGAGAAGATTTCAATGTTTCCTTTAACAAAATTCTCTTCCATTCGTTACTAGAATTTCTCTTGACAATTTACTTTTCTTTCTCTCTTCTCCATCCTCTCATGGCCTAAATTCCATGGCACCATAGAAGAAAAAAAATCCTAAATCAAAATTGCAATAAAAATGTGGTTGTTGTATCTTGATTCTAGTAAAATCTAGAGGTTGATTTGAGTGAATTTTCGAGCTTTGTACATCATTCAAGATGCAAATTTTGGCTACATCCTAAGGTACTATTTTAATTTTATTTAATTATATGTTTCTCATGTTCTTGTGTTTTGGATTCTGCATGTTTTATGTTTCGTAGGCATTTTCGCCTACAACATGGTGATTATGAAAAGATGTCAAAGACCATAGAAACGGTCGGAAGATGCATAATAACGGCACCATCATGTAATCACAAGGGCAAAGCAAAGTGGTAGAAGAAAAATTGGCATAATTTAAAACTATACTCAAAGCACTTGTATAATTTTTCTAAGGTCAGGGCATGCACCTAGATCGAAACCATATCTCAAGCCGAGGTATGGATTAGAAAATATGATCATCTTAAAATTTGTCCACTAGTTGATTGAATTAAGCCCCACCTTTGGGAGCTACTATCTATTTCAAGCAAATGGAATGGTAAGAAGCATTGGAATATTCTATTCTATGATATGAAGCTATTGGTCTATGTAACAACCCTATTTTTGATTACCGTCGAAATAAAAAATTTAAAATGGAAATTTTAAATTTGAGATTTGAAAAAAAAAATAGTAATAATTGCAAATCAGTTGCAACGTCAGTTGAACACTTATAAGCGGTGCACGTTGGAATTGAATTGCAAGTATTTCCTTCACGTGTGTGAGTATAGGGTCCATTTCAAAAACAAAGTTGGAAACTTTGCTGTCATAATATTTGTAAAGCATAAATATGAACACTTTTGTGCCATCATCAATGCAGCCCGTCCTTTCCTTCACATATGCACGTTGTGCCTCTAATGCAAATGTACAATGTTGCCAGCACATCTTCATTCTTTGACTTGTACACAAATTTGAAGAGAAAAGTATGCCTGCTTCATTCTTTTGTTTCAAAAATCCAGTAGCACTGCAAAATATTAATGGCGTTTTCAAAATTCTTGCTCTCTTTTGGATCCTAGTTGCTAACTGATTTTGGAGCAAATTATAGGTAAGTGCAAACTCACGTTTCTGATTTAAGACCATGGTTGCAACTTTGTTAGTAAAGTTGTTTACGTTTGTATGCAATATTTTCATATGCAATATCTTTGATAAACACATGACAAAGTTATGGCTTGCATACAAAAGTGCGTAGCACAAATTTTTTGGTCCAGATCGTTTTATACGTGCGTGCAAAATATAAGCCCAGGCCTTCTTCATTTTTCATTTTATGTTTGGGTTTGCAAATATGTGTGAACGAAGGCAAGTCCAAGCTACATATTCTGTTACGTGCGTACGTGTAGCTTCGTTTAGGCAAATTTCTTTTTTCTTTCATGCAAGCATGGTTTGCACAAAAATTAAAGTGTCGGGCCTTTCAAAATATTGAGTGCGTACATGAAATTTTAGTTTTATGCCATGATATTTTTGTTTAGACCAAATGATAACATGTGGCACAAAAACTATGCCCAGACTTTATTTCATGCGTGCGTGAATTATGGCCAAGTCATTTTATATTTGGTCAAATTTATAATTGTTTCTACATTCATTTTATGCGTTTATGTAATACACTAAACCAGGTCCAAATATATTTAGTACGTGCATGCATATTTTTGTGTTTGTGTGAAAAAAATTCATGCGTGCAAACAAATAATGTATGTATGAAAATTTTATGGCCCAGGCATCATGTGTTTTACGTTTCGTGTGTGCACTAGTATAATTTGTCCTTGCTTTGAAAATTTGTCACACACCATGCCTGTGTGTTGAATATGCATGCATAGTGTAGTATTATCAGGTATATATTTATTTTCATTCTGCGCATGAAATAGAGTAAGTTATATTTTGTTTACAGTTGTAGTTCACGTGCACATTGATAATTACGTATATGCGTGAAGTATTGCGAGGCATCTTTATTTCATTTCTTGCGTGAAAACTTAAGCGTAGTCCAGGTCGTTTTGTATTTTGTTAACCGTGTGTAAGTGCATTTCAAAAGAAAAATGTGTACAGGTTAATTATATTTTGCCTATATTTGTTACGTGCATGCATATTGAAGTATTGCCAGGTTATTCAAATTTTGTTTTTTTCTTTTATATGTGTATGAAGTGCGCACGTTACGTTTTTCTTCCAAATTGTGCGAGCAAATTGAGTTACAAGAAACTCAAGTCCAGGCAGTGTTGTAATTGTTGAATATATAGTAGTGCAGTCTACGGTTTAATTTAATTTGAACCGGTGTTTCGTTTTGAAACGTATTTTTGCCGTTATTTTTATAACGGATTTCTACTCCGGTGTTATATTTTTGAAGCGTGTTGTTTTGATGAGATTTTTGACGAATAAAAGTTATTGTTGTTTTGACTTCAGTAACCGTCAATTTAAAATGAGTTTTCAAGCGGCTATCTTGCAATCATGAAAACCCGCAACGCTGATTTTTATATTCGTTTTTACGGTGTTTTGTGAAGCGCAATTTCCATGTCGAAATTGCTATAGAAGTTGTTGTTTTTATCGCGTGTTTTTAAATCTTTTTAAAATATAATTGTTTTCAAAAATTTCACAGTTTACGCTTTCAAAAGAATGAGGAATCGACTTAAACGCTTCAGCAAAATTAAGGACTATGAACCCTTACTTTTACTGATTCGATTAATTCCAGACTTGTCCATTAGAGAACGTAAATTTTATTTATATAAAATACACAATTTTGTGCTTTCAAGGAAACGATGATGAGAATTAAATGACTTAGCAAAAGTCCGGAATATGGAACCACGCTTTTACTAATTCGGTTAATTCCGGACTCGTTAATTAAAATATTTGCCGTGGAATTGCTGTTTAAATTTTTTGATGATTTTGTTGGGCTTTGGAGCCACTATGCTGGACCTTCGGGTCAATTACCAGTACTAGGCCTTCGGGTCATATGTTGGACCTTCGGGTCATTTGTTGGGCGCCAAATATTATGATGACAGTACTTGGCAGGCTTCGGCCATATGAGATGCACGTGCGGCGTAGCTTAGACTCGCCATATGCTGGGATCGATCCACTTTTATGCTGATTTTCTAGTTATCTTATTTTGATTTCTATATTTTTGTGTATTTCTGTTTTGAATTCAATTATGAATTTGGAAGTTGATTTTGATGGTGTTTAATGAGTTTTCTTCATTTAAACTATGCTGATTACTTATGTTGAATAGTCTCATTCGAGATTATGATTAATTTTCTTTGGTGTTGTTTATCCTGCATTCATTTCTAAGTTTAAATTAGACCGATCCGTTTGTTATTTTCTTGTAAATAATACTCGGGTCAGACCGAGTTATTTCAGGATAATCTCTATCTCTGATTCAGTAGCTGCTTCAGCTTTTGGGATTTCACCTCATCTTTTGTTTAGGCTTCGAGGTGTTACTTTTGGTGTATTGACTCTCATCTCATGTATGTTGGTGGCTATGTATTTGTACATTGGGTTCATGTGAACCATCGAGTGTTGTAGCATATATCCAGACTTACCTTCCGCTATATATCTGATATTTTTGTTCTGATGTGATTATACTTATCTGTGTTGTTGCTATTATGAGTTGTTCTGAATTTTTCATTAAGCCACCGTGGTTTTGTTTTAGATTTGAATTGAATATGTCGTTGGGAGTAATTTACACAACTCCTATTGATGTAATCAATACTCGTCTAAGGCATAACTTACGGATGGTCGCTTCTAACAAGCCATATTCTTCGCAATAGTAAACGTTATTCCTTATAATAACCTTTGTTGTTGTCAGTATGGAGGTGGGGCGTCACAGCTTGGTATCAGAGCCGAGATTCAGAATAAATTATAATAAACACGGAACAGAAGTAGAATGGAACATGTGTTACAACTATTCGAGGGTTTGTTCATGCCTTTCTAATCTATTCCTTCGTTGTTCTTAAACTTTTATCTTCTTTAACATGTTGGAATATGTCTAGGAATAAATCTCATATTTCCATAGTATTCCATTTGTTAAATTCCTTATCAATCTTATATTGTTGTAACTGATCCTTATCTTCTCTTATTCTCTCAGCCTATGGCTGGAAGACGTAGAGGGAAGTGTTCTACTGTAGGTCCGTCTAGTGGTTCTCATCCGGACGGAGTCTATATGTCAGCTGATCAGTTTATAGAGCTATTTCGGGGTGCTCAGGCTTTTGTTGCTACTCCCGCAGCTCCTACTCACAAGTCTGCCTTCGCCCGCATGTGTAGTGACTATTCCCACCTTAGGGGCAAGCCTATCAAGGGATCAGAAAGTGTATTGGATGTTCAGACTTTGTTGCACGCTTGTGAGCGCATATTTTTTTCGGATGGATCTTTCAGATCATCATCGCGTTGTCATGGCATCTAGCATGTTGCAAGAACATGCGCTTGATTGGTATGAGCTATTGATTGCGGAATTTGATGAATCCTCTCCCTCGTGGATTCAGTTTAAGGAATGTTTCGAACTTAAGTTCGTTCCTGAATCAGAAAAGGCCAATCTTGCTCGTAGTTTCCTTGAGTTGAAACAAGGAAAGTCCTCTGTTTCTGATTATGTTGCATCTTTCGAGGTCTTGTCCAAATACGGAGTTGAGTTCATTAACACTCCGTGTAAGAAGAATCTTAGATTTGTCGAAGGTTTGAATAAGTATTTGAAGAAAGTCCTTTTGCTTCAGCTTAAACTTCCTTTTGAGAAACTTGTTGATTCAGCACTTTGCCTTGAAGCTATCGAAAAGGAACGTGACAGTGGTGATGAGGTTGAGGTTTCTAAGAACCCCAACAAGAAGAGGTTTCCATTTCATAAGCCTAATTCTTCCAACGAGAAGAAGAAGAAAGCTACCTCTAGTTCTCAACCTAGTGGTGCACCTTCTAATCAAAGGGCGTGCTATAATTGTGGTTCTCTGGATCATCTTCTCCGTAGCTGTCCTAAGCCTCGCATTTGCTGCTATTGTAAGAAAGAGGGTCATTGGGTTTCTGATTGTCCTACTGCTCCTAAGGGTTTCAAATCTGGGAAGCTTAATGTTGCTAAAGCTTCTAGTGATTCTTCTCAGCCCAAAGGTATTCCTCCTTCTGTTTTGGAAGGTTTTATTTTATTTCATGGTCGTTCTATTAGAGTTCTTTTCGATACGGGTGCATCACATTCATTCGTATCAAAGGAGCTTGTTAATGTTATTCCTTTGGACATTGTTAGTCTTTGCGACCCTTTGAGGATTGCGAATCCTATTGGAGGATCCGCTACTCTTGGTTTGTTATGTGTTGATGTTGAGATTATTCTATGTGGTTTTTCCTTTCATGTGAATCTGCATGTTATGGATCATCTTGGTTTTGATATGATTTTGGGAACGGATTGGCCCATTCGTTATGAAGTTCAAATCCTACGTCCCGAAAGAACTTTATATCTCAAGCATCCTAATGCTATCGAGCAGTTATCTATTGTATTTCGAGACATGGATCATGCTTCGAATGCTCTCATTTCTTCCTTCGAATCGGAGGATGTCATTGCTAATATTCCGGTTGTTTGTGATATTTCTGATGTTTTCGAGCCTATTTTGTGTTTGCCACCATAGAGAGCAATTGAGTTTCGTATTGATCTTATATCTGGTGCTCATCCTGTCAGTCGTCCTCCTACGAAGTGTCTACTAAGGAAAACGAGGAACTCAAGCAACAATTATCTGAATTCGAAGCCAAGCAATTTATTCGTTCTAGCACATCTCCTTGGTGCGCCGTCGTTGTCTTCGTTAAGAAGCTAGATGGTACTCTTAGGCTTTACATTGATTATCGCAAGCTTAACGAGCTCACTATAAAAAATAGGTACCCATTACCTAGGATCGACGATATGTTCGATCAGTTAAGTGGCGCTAAGCTTTTCTCCCAACTCGACCTTGCTACCGGTTTTCATCAGTTACGAGTTGCGGAAGATAGCATCCCTCTTACCGCAAGCCGCACTCATTATGGTTCTTACGAATGGCTTGTTATGCCGTTCGGTTTGACGAACGCTCCAGTGTATTTTGTTGATCTTATGAATCGAATATTCCAGGAATTTGTCGATAAGTTCGTCTTGGTTTTCACTGATGATATTCTTATTTTTTCCAAATTTGAAGCCGATCATATTCAGCATTTGGAGATTGTTTTGAGCACTCTTCGTCAGCATCAGCTTTATGCCAAATTCTCCAAGTGTCACTTTTGGGAGAATAAGGTGAAGTTTCTCGATCATATTGTTTCTTCCGATGGTATCTCTGTCGATCCTTCCAAGATCGAATCTATTCAGAATTGGAAGAAGCCCGAGACTGTTGATGAGATCCGCAGTTTCCTTGGATTGGCGGGTTATTATCGCCGGTTCATTAAGACTTTTCTCTTATTGCTTTACCACTTACCACTCTCACGAGAAAAGCTATTCCTTTTATTTGGTCGGATAAGTGAGAGATTTCTTTCGTGAAGTTAAAAGATCTCCTTACTCATGCTCCTATCTTAATGGTTCCCAAAGGGAATCAATCTTGTTGTTTATACCGATGCCAGTGGTTATGGACTCGGTGCTGTTCTCATGCAAAAGGATAGAGTATTTGCCTATGCTTCTAGACAACTAAAGCCTAACGAAATTCATTATGCTACCCATGATTTGGAGTTAGCCGCTATACTCTTTACTTTAAAGATTTGGCGACATTATTTATTAAGCGAGCATTTTGTTCTCTTCATTGACCACAAATCTCTGAAATACCTCTTCACTCGGTAGGAACTTAATATGAGGCAAGAGCGTTGGCTCGAATTTCTTGCTTCATATGATTTTGATATTCAGTATACCCCTGGTAAGGGTAATCGAGTTGCTGATGCGCTTAGTCGCAAGCTGCAAGTTGTTGTTTCCATGATGCTAGCAGAGTGGAATATGTTGGAAGCTTTATCTCATTGTGATATTAGAGACCGTCCTTCAGTTTCTGATTCTCCCGTGCTTTTATTTAGCATGAAAGCTCATCCTAGTTTTTTGGATCGTATTGTCATGCCCAGAAGCAAGATCCAGATCTGTCTTATCTTATTCAGAGTTGTAAATCAGAACCCCGATGTGATAATCTAAAGGATTTCGATATTGATATTCATGGTTGTATTCGGAAGAAGGGAAGGTTGATTGTGCCTAATGTTCCTAATCTTAGAAATGACATTCTTAAGGACTATCATCGTTCTAAGTATACTATCCATCCAGGCAGTAGTAAGATGTATGCTGACATGAAATGCTTATACTTTTGGGAAGGTATGAAGCATGATGTTGCAAGTTATGTGAGTCATTGCATGACTTGTCAACTTATTAAAGCGAAACACCATTGTCCTAGTGGTCTTTTGCAGCCTCTTGAGATTCCATTATGGAAATGGGATCAAATTTCTATGGACTTCATTGATGGTCTACCTCGTTCGAGGTCGGGCCATACTAGTGTTTGGGTGATTGTTGACCGATTGACTGAATCAGCCCAATTTATTCCTATCAAGTCCAATCGGACTGCTCCTTTGTTGGCTAAGCTTTTTAATAAAGAAGTCGTTCGACTTCATGGTGTTCCTAGTTCCATTTTTAGTGATAAAGATCCGTTTTTCACTAGTGGTTTCTGGCAAAGCCTTCAGAAAGCTTTTGGCACTAGGCTCAGTCTCAGTATAGCTTATCATCCATAGTCTGATGGTCAGACTGAAAGGGTGAATCAAGTCTTAGAGGATCTCGTTCGCGCTTGTATTCTTGATTTTGGTGGTAGTTGGGAAGACCGTTTATCTCTTGTTGAATTTTCTTGGAACAACAGTTTCCAATCTAGTATCGGTATGGCTCCTTTCAAAGCCCTTTATAGAAGACTGTGTCGATCACCATCTTGTTAGTTGGAATCTGGGGAAAAGTTAGTTTTCGGCCCCGATTATTTCGTGAATCTTCCGAGAAGATTGATATTATTAGACAGAGAATGAAAGAGGCTCAGAATAGGCAGAAATCTTATGCCGATCATCGTAGGAAGCCTTTGGTATTTTCTGTAGGCGATCACGTGTTCATTCGTATTTCTCCATTGAAGGGGGTGGTGCATTTTAGTAGCTCGGGAAAATTGGCTCCTCGATATGTTGGATCATTTCCTATTACGGAACGTATTGGCCCTGTTGCTTATCGTGTATCGCTGCCTATTCAGTTTTTGGGAATTCATGATGTATTTCATGTATCTCGGCTTCGTCGATGCCTTCGAGATTCGGATTCTATTATTGATCCTCAGGTGTTGCAAGACCTTGAGATCTCACCCGACTTGTCTATGGTGCAAAATCCTATTCGTGTGCTAGCTTCGGAGGTTAAACGCCTTCGGAATAAAGAAGTCCCGCTTGTGAAAATTCAATGGTCCACAAACCCCAAAGATTGCACTTGGGAAACCAAAGAATTCATTGAACGTTCTTATCCCGGTTTTCTCTCCTCTTCGGATGGGGGTGAGCACTTTTCATTCATCTTTTCTATTTTAAATCTTTGTTGTGATGAATTATTTGTGTTGTAGACTACTTCTAGTATGAAAATTGCGGGGACGCAATTTTTATAAAGGGGGTTTGTAACAACCCTATTTTTGATTACCGTCGAAATAAAAAATTTAAAATGGAAATTTTAAATTTGAGATTTGATAAAATATATATTAATAATTGCAAATCAGTTGCAACGTCAGTTGAACACTTATAAGCGGTGCATGTTGGAATTGAATTGCAAGTATTTCCTTCACATGTGTGAGTATATGGTCCATTTCAAAAACAAAGTTGGACACTTTGCTGTCACAATATTTGTAAAGCATAAATATGAACACTTTTGTGCCATCATCAATGCAGCCCGTCCTTTCCTTCACATATGCACGTTATGCCTTTAATGCAAATGTACAGTGTTGCCAACACATCTTCATTCTTTGACTTGTACACAAATTTGAAGAGAAAAGCATGTCTGCTTCATTCTTTCGTTTCAAAAGTTCCAGTAGCACTGCAAAATATTAATGGAATTTTCAAAATTCTTGCTTTCTTTTGGATCCTAGTTGCTAATTGATTTTGGAGCAAATTAGAGGTGAGTGCAAACTCAGGTTTCTAATTTAAAACTATGGTTGCAGCTTTGTTAGTAAAGTTGTTTACGTTTGTATGCAATATTTTCGTATGCAATATCTTTGATAAACACATAACAAAGTTATTGCTTGCATACAAAAGTGTGTAGCACAATTTTTTTGGTCCAGGTCATTTTATACGTGCGTGCAAAATATAAGCCTGCGCCTTCTTCGTTTTTCATTTTATATTTGGGTTTGCAAATATGTGTGAACGAAGGCAAGTCCAAGCTGCATATTCTGTTACGTGCGTACGTGTAGCTTCGTTCAGGCAAATTTCTTTCTTTCTCATGCAAGCATGGTTTGCACAAAAATTAAAGTGCCAGGCCTTTCAAAATATTGACTGCATGCATGAAATTTTAGTTTTATGCCGTGATATTTTTGTTTAGACCAAAAAGATGATAACGTGTGGCGCAAAAACTATGCCTAGACTTTATTTCGTGCGCGCGTGAATTATGGCCAAGTCATTTTATATTTGGTCAAATTTATAATTGTGTCTACATTCATTTTATGCGTTTATGTAATACACTAAACCTGGTCTAAATATATTTAGTACGTGCATGCATATTTTTGTGTTTGCATGAAAAAAATTCATGTGCGCAAACAAATAATGTATGTATGAAAATTTTATGGCCCAGGCATAATGTATTTTACGTTTCGCGTGTACACTAGTATAATTTGTCCTTGCTTTGAAAATTTGTCACACGCCATGCCTGTGTGTTGAATACGCATGCATAGTGTAGTATTGTCAGGTATATATTTAGCATCATTTTGCGCGTGAAATAGAGTAAGTTATATTTTGTTTACAATTGTAGTTCACGTGCACATTGATAATTACGTATATGCATGAAGTATTGTCAGGCATCTTTATTTCATTTCTTGCGTGAAAACTTAAGTATAGTCTAGTTCGTTTTGTATTTTGTTAACCGTGTGTAAGTGCATTCAAAAGAAAAATGTGTCCAGTTCAATTATATTTTGCCTATATTTGTTACGTGCATGCATAATGAAGTATTGCCAAGTTATTCAAATTTTGTTTTTTTTCTTTTATATGTGTATGAAGTACGCACGTTACGTTTTTCTTTCAAATTGTGCGTGAAAATTGAGTTACAAGATACTCAAGTCCAGGCAGTGCTGTAATTGTTGAATATATAGTAGTGTAGTCTACTGTTTAATTTAATTTGAACCGGTGTTTTGTTTTGAAATGTATTTTGTTGTCGTTATTTTTATAACGGATTTTTACTCTGGTGTTATATTTCTGAAGCGTGTTGTTTTGATGAGATTTTTGACCAATAAAAATTATTGTTGTTTTGACTTCAGGAACCGTCAATTTAAAGTGAGTTTTCTAGCGGCTATCTTGCAGTCAAAAAACCCGCAACACTGATTTTTATATCCATTTTTATGGTGTTTTGTGAAGCGCAATTTCCTTGTCGAAATCGCTATAGAAGTTGTTGTTTTAATCACGTGTTTTTAAATCGTTTTAAAATATAATTGTTTTCAAAAATTTCACATTTTACGCTTTCAAAAGAATGAGGAATCGATTTAAACGCTCCAGCAAAATTAAGGATTATGAACCCTTACTTTTACTGATTCGATTAATTCCATACTTGTCCATTTGAGAACGTAAATTTTATTTATATAAAATACACAATTTTGCACTTTCAAGGAAACGATGATGAGAACTAAATGACTTAGAAAAAGTGCAATATATGGAACCATGATTTTACTAATTCGGTTAATTCCGAACTCGTTAATTGAAATATTTGCCGTGGAATTGCTGTTTAAAATTTTTGATGATTTTGTTGGGCTTTCGAGCCATTATGCTGGACCTTCGGGTCATATGTTGGACCTTCGGGTCATTTGTTGGGCGCCAAATATTATGATGACAGTACTTGGTAGGCTTCGGCCATATGAGATGCACGTGTGGCGTAGCTTAGACACGCCATATGCTGGGATCGATCCACTATTATGCTGATTTTCTAGTTATCTTATTTTGATTTCTAAATTTTTGTGTATTGCTATTTTGAATTCAATTATGAATTTGAAAGTTGATTTTGATGGTGTTTAATGAGATTTCTTCATTTAAACTATGCTGATTATTTATGTTGAATAGTCTCATTCGAGATTATGATTAATTTGCTTTGGTGTTGTTTATCCTGCATTCATTTCTAAATTTAAATTGGACTGATCCGTTTATTATTTTCTTTTAAATAATACTCGAGTCAGACCAGGTTATTTCAGGATAATCGCTATCTCTGATTCAGTTGCTGCTTCAACTTTTGGGGTTTCACCTCATCTTTTGTTTAGGTTCGAGGTGTTACTTTTGGTGTATTGACTCTCGTCTCATGTATGTTGATGACTATGTATTTGTACATTGTATTCATGTGAACCATCGAGTGTTGTAGCATGTATCCAGACTTGCCTTCCGCTTTATATCCGATATTTATGTTCTGATGTGATTATACTTATCTGTGTTGTTGCTATTATGAGTTGTTCTGAATTTTTCATTAAGCCACCGTGGTTTCGTTTTAGATTTGAATTGAATATATTGTTGGGAGTAATTTACACAACTACTATCGATGTAATCAATACTCATCCATGACATAACTTACGGATGGTCGCTTCCAATAAGCCTTATTCTTCACAATAGCAGACGTTATTCCTTATAATAATCTTTTTATTGTAAGTATAGAGGTAGGGCGTCACAGTCTAAGTTTTATTTAATTTTGATGTAAAATGAAGGAGTTATGGAACAAAAACATATATAGTTCAGTGGTTCTGCGTTAAACTTCAAATAGAGTGGTCAGGAGTTTGATTCCTGGCAAGTGCATTATTTTTATGGAACAGGAGAAAGGTCAGATAGGAAACCTAATCGTTAACTACCTGACCATTTACTACCTAACAGATTGCCACCTAACCTCACATCTATAAATACCTAATGGATAAGTAATAATGGAAAACAGGGTTGGAGCTCTAGAAACTACCTGACCAATTCTCTACCTAATAGAATCTTGCTTAACCAAATTTCAGGAACACTTCTAAACAACAATGAATCATCTAAAGTTTATCTAATCATTCTCATATATCTAGTCCACCATCCAATATCGAGTTATGGGGGATAAACCTCAAGGTTTATGGCATCAAAGTATCGCCAATCACAGATCCAATAACCTAAAATTGTTGTAAATAATCCAAAGAGATCCAGCAAGCATTGTAGTAGTTAAAGATCGAAGCATTATCCTTGGTCAAAGTGTCAGACAAGAAGGAAAGAATCCCGTAAAGCAATAAAAGTGAAAACATAAGGTAGGGCAAGAGAAAACAGCTTCATCTTCATCTGTCTAGTAGGTGAAACACAGGACAAGATTCCTTGTCTAGTAGTGGAATTACCGGACAAGAATTCTTATCCGGTAAATGAGAGATTGTCAAACTAAAGGCACCACCGAGCTAAAGTACTACCGAACCAAAATTCACTGAACACCTCCCACTAGATGTAGATTCCTGTTCGGTAGCCTACTACCGAAACATGGCACTACCGCGAAAACTACCATTGCACCAATTGACATCGAGCCAATTACATTGAACCAAACAAAGCATAAATGGAAAGACAATCTTGAATATATGGAAGTTTTGGAGCACATATTTATCGGCCTAACCTCCCTATACCATCACTCCTATGTATACTAAAGCTTCCAATAATAATAT
This sequence comes from Allium cepa, assembly GCA_030765085.1. Classification (NCBI taxonomy): domain Eukaryota; kingdom Viridiplantae; phylum Streptophyta; class Magnoliopsida; order Asparagales; family Amaryllidaceae; genus Allium; species Allium cepa. Next base: position 827,529,969 of record CM060941.1, on the reverse strand, counting down.
GAGAGGATTTTGGAGAGAAAGCATACAACATTAATGGCGGACAAGTCAGAAAAAGACAAGAACGACTGAATAGGAATCAGCTCATAAGAATAGCCTGATAGGAACAACCAAACATGAATGACCGAATAGGAATAGCTGAATAGAAGCAGCCGAATAGAAATAGGCAAACATGAATAGAAGAACATGAATAAATGAATAGGAATTGATGAATTAACTTCTTTTGGTCTATATCTTACTTTCTATTAAGCAACAGATCATCATATTTTTTATCCCAAGGATTGTACTAAAGATTTATATAAAGAATAATGAAAATGGAAAGTGCATGTAAGCACATTTTGGACGAATCATTATAAATCTTTATGTTATTTACTTTAATGCAACCATAACCTATATGTAATCTACTCTTTGAAAATCAATCACAATACTAATATAACAACGTGCTATACACCTGTACTCTATATTAAGTAGATTGGAGATGTTTGACCATTTTTTATGTGATCTTTTTTGGTGCTTTCACTAAGAAATGATTCTCAATATGCCTTTGAAATCAAAGGATAATATTTGTGCTACCAATGAGAATGCAGGGTACACTAGCGTATCTAACGAAACAACTATCAATCAAGATGACCACTCAGCAAGCACTCTAATGCTAACAAACGTAATTACCAAAGGCAACCTGGATAGAGTTGTGGCCAAGCTAAATGAATGTTGTACCGCTCAATAGAACATAACAATGGACCAACTTACAACACTCTTAGGGCAGCCATAAACTATTGATCACACTATTGGAACATAAGGGCTATTGCAATCCTGGAGATCCCAATGGCAAAAGGGGATGCACTCTAACAAGGAATCTGATAAAAAAGTCAAAGAGATATAAGATGGAATGCTAGAGGGATGAAATGAGAAAGATTTGAGCCCAATGCTAGACCTGGGAAGCGCACTAAATCAAACAAGGTTGATTCCAAACTGGGGGTAGTTACAGTAAACACTTCTCATTCCGTCATTGAAATTATGGTCAGTGGAGGATAAAATGATCAATGGGATTCGTGTAGGAGCCATGAAATGCTCGAAACCAAAAATTAAGTTATCATAGAGAGGATGAAGGAAATCATTCCTCCAAAGGGAAATGATAAGGTATCATTGCCAGTCGCCTGGAACATAGGATGGGTTGGCTCGTGTTTTTGGATAATGTGTTCTACGTGAACAAGTGGAGTGAGGAATTTATGTTAGGTTTAGTAGTACCTTCTCCATAGAGATGGAACTACCAAGAACCCTAAAGATTTTAGGATGCCTACTATTGATCTATATAAAAGACTAATTGACCTTATATTACATTGGCAATGGTATACCTAGCAAAAGCTAATGAGTGAAGCTATAGAGGTAGTCTTGTGTAAGTGTTTTCCTATACGTAGCCATTGTGTGGTCTTATGTTTTACCCTATCGATTAATTCATTCTTAGAGATGTTAAAGGAGAAGTTTATATGTCAATTCTAGGTACATCTTGAACAACTCAAAGGTGGATACTTCTTATCTGATGTGAGGCAAAGGGACTCCTTATGGTGGTACCTATCCCTATTTAATGCCGCAACAGCTAGAATTCAAAACACAGATGAATGGTTTGCCTTGATGACTTGTATAGTGGAGTGCATCATAGAACGAAGAATGGTTGGAGATTAACAAAGTAGAAACCAACCATATTGGAGGAATTTGTTTATGAGGTGGCAACGTATATAAGGTTGGAAAGTGCTACATCAGAGGGACAACCTAGTATAACAACTACAGTCGAAGAAGACTCTAGTAATGTGATTGCAAATGATGATGGAAAATACAAAATCTCCTTTCCTAGCTAAGCATCAACAGATAGCAGATGCATTTCTTAGCCTCATGGAGCAAGCAACACCAACATAGATCTAGAAAGACTAAGTCGAGAATTCTACTGAAAATCCAATAATAATGGATGTAAGGGAGCAAGTAAGGTAGGAAGGAGCCATTGAAATATGGACATCCGTAAAACAAACTGGCCAGGACTCGAACCAAATCATCTTGATGCAAACTAATCACTGTTGAACTAATGGTATAGCCCAAGCCAGACCAAGGAAAGATGTCTTACCAGAAGTCAATGCTACTGCTAGAACCGCATATTCGGTTGCCCAGATGGAACCTCCTGAGTTCAAATTGACTGATATATGGGTGGTTAATCCATTGCACATGAAGGAGGAGAGACATGACATGGCCCAACAAGAATCTAAGGAAACATTCCAATAGTGAAGGAGTGATTCGTTGGGCTAATGCATCGAGTGTCAAGCGAGCAGAGTAGGAGACTAGAGTTTGACAAGATGAACCAGTGTCTATTCACTATAGAAATCTAAATGCAGTTAACCCTTAGATTTTAAGACATAGGTCATGGAACAATATGTTAGAAAAACAGACCCTGGAACACATTTGAGGTGCTACATTCAGCATTTGGAGGCAATTGGAGCTATGAAGGAAGTAATATGTCATTTCTTTATTTCATTGTTATCATACTTAGTGGCTATTTGGTTTGTCATTTGAGGACTGATCTGTTAACACTTCGGTATCAAGCAAAAGGATAGAAAAAATCTATGAAATAATCTTGCATGGTTCAGTGCTATAGCAGCTGCTATAAGTCAACATAGTGAATAGATTATTACTTTGGTTGTTGTTTCAGTAATTGATGGGAAAATAAAGTTTGACAATGAATTTAAGAAAAGTCCAACTACCAGCTTAGAGGACATATACTACTGAGCCTACATATTCATGCTATTGGAGGATTCAGATATCAAGGCAGGACGATCTTCCATGTTTGTAGCTTGTAGAGACTCCAAATGGAATCTATTATTAGAGAAACTATGGATTATGGTGAATTGATGACAGAGAGTCAACTGCATTAGAGATGGGATCCGTAAAATACCATGTGTTCCATAAGGTTTATAGTCATGGGAGCAATGAACGTAGACAAATTTCACACGTATGCTATGGGCCGAAACACTAAGGTAACTCCACCGAGAATGCCACAAATTCTTTTCCGCAGCCCCTCTATGGAAATTAGTCCCTACAAAGAAAGGGCATAAAGCATGCTTGGAGGTACAGTATTGGATTCCCCTTTGAAAATCAGAGCATGTTCTCCTACTAAATATCCTATGGAAGACGTGCATGAAATTATGAAAAATGGAATAATCGGATGGTGGATCATACATTTCCTAGCCCTAGAGATATGGTTCAACTCAAAATTAGAGACAATAAGAGACAAGGTTAAGCTCTCCGGAGATGGTAGGGTTTAATCTTTCCAACAAGCATCGAAGATAAAGTAAGCTTCATATGAATATGAGGGATGACACTTCGAAGATCGAGTACCCTCGTAGAGTGTGGACACAATAATGAAAAGGTGTGACTTACTTTAATGAATAATTTTTGTATGATATTTAATATAAATACTTAAGGCATAATAATGCCATGCCACTTGATTATGCGACACCTACGGAAGTGAGAGAAAACACTAATAAATTGTTGGATATTCCTCTTACCTTAGAGGCTAGACCAAATGATAGAGTACAACACACTAATAGCATGATTAGAAATAACAAAAGAACTAGGAATCAGGACACTATGTATCCATAGCGACTTGCAAATGGCTAAAAAATCAAGCACTTCAAGAGTTCTAGCTTAAAGGAGAACGGTTGGCATAGTACTTGAAAGGGAAAAAAGCAAAGGCCTTTCTTTATGTGCAAGAATGTTATGTGCTTAAGAAAATCCCATGGGAGGAAAATCAAGACGTCGACGATTTGGAAAAATTGGCTTGCTTAATAAATGGCCCGCTTTTGGATTTTTCTAGTAAAACTTCAACCTTTACACATAATGAAGCAAGGAAGGTTATGCACAAGGCGTCTTGATACATAATACAAGATGGCATCCTATATAGAAGAATTTTCTCTAACCTGCTGCTAAGATGCATAGCTGCAAGAGCGGCTAAGGAAATATTAGACAACATGCATCAAGGCAACTGCGAATACCATGTTGGGGGTAAACCCTAGAAATAGAGATATTACAATGTGGATATTTCTGGATAATTCTTAACTATGATGATGTGGAGCATACTAAAAGTTTTGATGAGTGCCATAGGGGTAGAGCTAAGCACTGAAGAGCCAAGCTTACAATAGTAATGGAGGACGAGTCAAAGAAAGAAATGAACAACCGAACAAGAATTGGCTCATAAGAACAACCTAACAGGAATAGCCAAACAAGGACAACCAATTAGGAATGGTCGAATGGGAACAGTCGAACATGAGCAATCGAATGTGAACAGGCAAACAAGAATAGATAAACATGAATAGTTGAACTTGAGTTGCTTAATTGAATTCCTTGGGTCTATATCTTACTTTCTATTGAGAACCTGATCATTATATTTGATACCCCAAGCATTGTACTAAAGATCTATACGAAGAATAATGAAAATGTAAAGTGGATGTAGGCATAGTCTGGCCGAACCACTGTAAATCTATATGTTCTTTACTTTACTACATCCCGAACCTACATGTGATATACTATTTGAAAATCAATCACGATACTTATATAACAATCATTTTATACACCCGATGTTCACGGCTCTATAATAAATAGATTGGAGGTGTTTATCCATTTTTTGTGCAAACATCATGTCGTCTATTTGATTTTTCATTTTGCAATATATAATTTAGATTCCCTTTTGTCCGCCTCTATTGATTGTATGTTCATCATGTTGATTTAATTCATATCCCTTTTTCTATATCTTAATTTACTATATGTTATCATGATCGATGTACTTAAGATCCTCTATCTCATTTGATTATTTACTGTTATTACTTGTATAATTTAGGTATAAATGCTTCTATAACAAATTTACGTGTGCCTAAGTTGTTCGATTTTATTTATTTATTTTTGAAATCGGTGTTGAAAAACGAACTAATTTTTGATTGAAAAACTATTTTATGATTTTATAGTATTTGTTTACACAAATATAAAAAATTATGTATGTTGATTGGTTAAACTTGCCTCGAAAATTGATTTCTTATGTTATATCATTGATGTTTTGAATATAATTATTTTGTATGCTGTTTACATAAGAAAAAAGTCTTTCAATCTAGAATTCATGAGCCGGTTCTTGAGTAACACCTTAAATTTTTTGTTTCCTTTCTAAATCAAATGCTTAATTTAAATTATTAGCTTTAAATTCAATATAGATATAATAAATTACAATCTTTACATACATAAGGTGTTTTAAATTTAAAACATTACTTGCAATAATTTATATATGGAAATATGTGTGTGTGTGGGTGTTAATTTAACTGAAATTCATAAAATGGACTTTTGTGTAAATATGTAAAATTTAATCCCAAATTCTTTCTTAATTTAAATAAATTCATGATTATGAGTTTTAGATATCAAAACATATAAAATGATCAAACTTCACACACACGCACGCACACACGCACATACATAATTTTATATCAAAATCCTGGACAACAAAGGTCTATGTAAACGGACAAATGTGTCAGTTGCGATGTAAATCCTAACATTTACATACATTCACATTCACGATGTACACTTATTATTTGTAGCACATGCACTTTACACACACTAGTGTATTTGATACACTTATAAACTAGAAACTAATGATAACATTTAAATAAAACAAAAATATTTTTGAATGGATAAATAAAATAAAGATTTTATTTAAATATTTTAGACTAGATATATATTCCATTTAGACTATATAGGCGTAATAAAGATCTAATTTTTTTTTTTAAATTCACCCATTTCACCCGCTTTCAACTACCCTGGTTCCTTCATGTTTCACACATCACATCTGTGGAAGTCTAAAGGCAGTAGTAAATCTGAGAGAAGTAGATGACTTGGTTATAGACCCAAACAAGAAATATGTAAGGTAACTGCTTCGAAAAGTAAACCGAGACGAGGAGTAGCTTTGGAATGAAGTAGTGAAGCTAGTATATGTCCAAGTGAAGTTGAGGAGGACTGTACTTGGGCAGAGGATAAGGTTAAGAGAACTTATCCGAAGCTGTTTGTTTCTACTTAGCATATGTGTTAGCTCGTAATATTATAAACCGCATATATACACACATATATGTATGTATGTGTGTGTGTGGTATGGTCAATTATTTTGTATTAGTAGATACACTGATACAACATTGTTATGACACATGGGTGGAGGACTTACGTGGTTATGCAAGTATAGGAATGAGGCAAGTTGGCATCGCTATCTTACCTTAATTGAATTTCGAGGGTGAATTCTTTTTAGAGGGAAGCCTGTAACGCCCTATAATGAATAATAATTATAGAGAATTAATTATTGAAATGAGAAATTAAAAGGAGAAGTTATAAAAATAAATGAGAAATATGGTGTGCAATTGGGGTGTACACTTGCCTTCTATATGTGGCCAATTATAAAAGATAAATTAAATAGGAAAGAAACAAACGAGTGAAAAGGGTATAGGAGTCAAGATCTAAATTATTATGAGATAATAAGCATTACCCTTTCTTTGTTTCTTCATTCAATTCTATTCAAATGAAAAAAGATTAAAAAACACTTTAATGGCGGTGGCATAAAAAGAGCAAATACGAAGGAGAAATCATAAGTTAAAAGGAAGTAAGACGATTAAATAAGACTATCCAAAGGTCTAGTTGGGTAGTACTGAACCCTTTACAATTTTGAGTGTGTCTAATTTCGATTTATTATGTTGTAGTTCAAACGTGTTAATGATTAGATAAGGTAAAATGATGTACAAATGAATGTTTTAGGGATGGTAGCTATATGTGAGATGTTTGTCTATATTTTCTACTCAAATGATTTCGAAAGGTCATGAAAATTTATCGTGTTTCCATCACAATTCTAGATATGGATTTTTTATTCGTAGAATTTTCTATGTCAGAATAATTGGTTATGCATTTTTAAAAGGGGATAACTAGCAAATAAATGAGAGAAAATAACCTAAAAATAGAAATATCTGTGAAATTGCCTAAATAAATATCCATAATTTTTTGAAATTTTATAAGGTTTTTTTAGGTTAAAACCGGTCATCGCCCAAAATGGAATAGTGCTCAGTAGGATATCGAAACCTATTAAAAATATGATGAAACTAACTTTAAATGATTTTGGGACAAGATCGTATATAAAATTAGAAAAGATAAGTAAAGGACACAGTCACTAGCCACTAATAGTAAGCGGAGGCTGACGTATGTTTTGTTGAAGGGATTCAAAACCTTTATTGAAAGAAGGAAAACGTGTGTATATACAAGAACCCAAAAGAAAAGACAACACTATTTACATCGTAAAAAAACACAGCAAATCATAGCCCAAGAGTAAAAATTATCATAAAACACTTCCGGCCCAAACTACTAAAACAAGTCAAACTGTAAACTTATTTACCAGTACGAAAATAAAATCAAAGAAATCTCGACACATAACACAAACTAAAGCACCAACTTTACATATATATAAGCTCGAAAGCTCCAGATATACTAAAAATGGCAACATTAAGACTCATCTCCCCACTTCAACATAAAAGGAAAGGGCCAGACTCATCACAACTTATAGATGGCAAACATACGACTCCAACAACCACAACACGCAACTGAGCATAGGAACTCCACAAAGCATGAAAGAACAATGAACGGTAGCTAGGATGGAATGAGCAAAGTACAAATTGTCGATGGATGGACTCCAAGCCACAAGATCTGATCAATAGCAAGGACATCCTCCAATCATTTTCAAGCTATTCGATCCCGAGTTTAGATGTTGTATGAATTTGTTCAAATCCTGTAACTAAACTAATGAAAATCACATTGTAATTTGTTGGAAATTTTCAAAATCAGCTTTGGGTTTGGATTTGTTTTTGAAGAGGGAAGAAGTGGGAAGAGATGAAAGAAGAGTGGTATAGTCCAAAATTTTGGAAAATAAGGGATTATACTTGGTTAAATATAGGATTCTCTAAGGAAGGCTTGGCCCTTTGGGCACCCAAAGCTTTGCTTTGATGTGAGAAGAGAAGTTATGCATCACCACCACACGCGCGCGCCGCCGCCATCCGTCCGACGGATCGGGTGCGGGTCTAAAATGATAAATTAATTTTTGTTAACCGGCTGGATCCGGAATCTAAGTTTAAATGGATCATTTGAATGAAAAGACGCAGCCGTTTAGTAACATTTTTAAACCGTTGCAAAAAGTCGCAACCATTTGTAACAGTTTCAAACTGTTGGAAAGGATGCGATGCTTGACGAATGGACACTTCCTCACTACTATAACCAGTGACGCCTAGGAACCATCAGAATATAACAATCTCTTATTTTAGTACTTTCTTCTTCTTCCTCAAGATCTACGATGCCCAAAAAGTATTGCAAAACACTACCGTATCACTGTAGTTTGCGATGCCTGTGAGGTGTTGCAAATGCAGAAATATTGTAGATCAATTCTCTTCTTCTTCTTCATTCTATTCTCTACTAAATTGCGTCATCAGAAATCAAATTTGACTGTTCTTGGTTGGATCAAAATCGTATAAGTTTTGAATCCGATTACACTGTTTCAAGGCTTCATTAATCCTGAAGTTGATAGTTCAATAACCTGTTTGTACCTGTTGGATTGAACTATTGTCTAAAAGAATCTACACAGTAGATCCTTGAAGTCAGAAGTACAACAGTTATAATCTTCATCTTTCTCGAATCATCGATACAAATATCCAACAGTTTTTAGACAATATTTCAACCATGGATGGTTCGAGCTCAATTAATCTCAATGCTCTTCAAGTTATGAATCGGGATGTAACGTGATTGGAGTGGTTTGATGGTGAAAACTTCACTAGTTGGCAAGAGACGATTAAATTCTTTTTGATCACAGTCAAATTGTTCTATATTCTTGAAGATAACTTGAAGGAAATACTAGAGGAAACTAATAAAGATACAGACGAATTGAAAGAAAAACGTGCAAAGCGCAAAGAGGATGATTTTCTATGTAGAGGGCACATTCTGAATGCATTGTCTACTCCTGTCTACAACGCACATAGGACTTTGGAAACTGCAAAGGCACTTTGGGCTGAACTTGAAAGCAAATATTGCATATCCGAGGCAAGTAACAAAAAATTCCTTATGTGCAATTTTATGGATTTCAAAATGGATGCCAATAAGTCCATAATTGGATAAGTAAGCGAAATTCTATTGTTACTGAATCAACTTAAGGATGTTGGAATAAATCTCCCTGAATGATCTTTTGTTGTTGGAGTTATAATTTCAAGACTTCCTAATTCTTGGAATGATTATAAGAAAAAAAATTAAAACATATGGAAATGGATTACAATTAGACAGTTCACAACGTCATCTTCATATTGAAGAGGACTCTCGTAAACGCAAACTAGATGATAATCCGCAAACTGAGTCCCATTCTAAGGTAAATAATGTTCAAATTACTGAGAAGCTGAAGCCTAAGAATGAAACACAATTTAAGAAGAAAAATTATAAGAAGAAAAAGAAAGATGCTTGTTACTATTGTAACAAGCATGGCCACTATGCCTGTTGTTTGCACCAAAATTGGGCACAACACTTTTCAGAAGTTTTTGAAGAGATAATAGTGAAGAATATAAATTAAAAATGAGGATTATATAAAAAAATCTCCAAACAACAGGAATGTGAATGCACAGACAAGCGATTTAGAGTGGTTCGGCGTGTTGCCTACGTCCACTATGAAGTTTCTGCAACTTTATTGATTCTCTTTCAATGATTACAAGTGATTACAGCAAGCAACAGCAAATTACAACTTGGAATTCGAATTCAACAGTAAGAATATGATGCAAGTCTTGATCCGGCAGAGTCTGGGCGCTTGATAATCAAAAAGATCCTTCTTCTGTAGGCGTTGGGGCTCTATTTATAGGCATAGGAGGCTGGAACCTGTGTAGTTAATGCCTCGCTATTACTTCGCTATAACTCCGCTATATCTCATAGCGGATTTCTACCGCTATAATTTTTCCATGTAGCCCCAAAATATAGCCTTTCCGCTTTAAGCCCCGCTATTTCCGCTATAACCCGCTGTTCCCGCTATATTTCGCTATTTCCGATATATCTTCTTTAATAAAATGAATTGAAAAATTGAATTTATGCACTATAAAAATTATGAAACTAATTTATTTGATTTAATTTTTAATATATTTTTAGAAATGAAAATGCTCTAATATTCTACTAAATTCAATTATGTTATATAACAGTTTTACATTTATTTAAAGTATATTTGCACATGTTTTGATTTAAAATTATTTATGTATTATAATTCAATTGAATGATGATTTTTTATTTAATTACCATTTATATATTTGTAAAAACATTAAGTACGAGTTTTATATGCTATTTTAGAGCCATCTGCTATATCCCGCTATATCCTCGCTGTATCCCCGCTATGACTTTTTGCACCTACACCGCTTTGACTCTACCGAGCGCATTAACTGCAGAGGCTGGGACTTCGCTCAAACTTCGAGAGATTCGCTATGGAACGTGAGGGGGCCCACACGACCAATTCCAGAAAGTTTCGACACGATCTGTGATCGATACGAAATCATTTCGTATCCATCAAGATCATGTCCGATGGAGCTAAAATTTGGTGTGAACGTTACTTGGCTCGTGTGCAATCTCCTGTGAAAATTTCATAGCATTTGGATCGATGGATCTTGAGATATGATCGAGATGAGTTGAGATTTCTAGGATGGCTGTTTGGTTCGACTCGATAGCTTCGAAACGATCCTCTCGTATTGATGGTTGCACGTGTTTCAGAGATGACGTGGCGCACGCAATTCGAACCAGTCCACCTTTCTCTCTGGTTTGACCGTTTCGCATCCATGGTTCTCGTGTTGTTTGTATCGAGTGCCGTTATCCAATTCGTGTTGATGGACACAAAGCAGTGTTAACTCGATGGATTCGAGCAGCAGCAACATCGATGGATACGAAGTGACGAAGGCAGATGGTTACGAAGAAGGACTTTCCTCGATGGATATGAACCAGGTAGATACTTGATGGATGCGAAGGAGGCCTTAGCCGATCAATACGTAAAGCATGCTCTATAGATGGACTCGAACTAGATTAGTGCGAAGTGGACGGATATGAAATAGGGCTCAATAATGGATACGAAACCCTGTTCGGTAATGGATTCGAACGAACAAAGGAGGATGGAGACGAAAGGAGGTAGTTATTTCATGGATGCGAAATAGTGACTTGTTGCAGTTGATGGATGCGAAGTAGCCACCAACTAATCGATACGAGGATGATAGAGTCGAATACTGACAACCCGATCGATACGAACCAACGGGAACCGGTCGATGCGAAGTGGGTGACGGATGCGAACCAAATCGATTCGAACTGTGGCTTATTGATGGGTACGAACCCAATCGATGCGAATTCGATGGACACGAAAATGTGTCCTTTTCCTTCAACTTGCATCGATCATATCTTGAGCATATTTACTCGGATTGACTTGAAATTTGGAACGCCAGCTTCCATGGCTTAGCTTGTCATGTCTTGTCAGTCGCAGGTTGATCCGGACTCGGACAAAATTCATCGATATCCATAGCGAGCCTGTGCATACTGGACATCCAGGACGCTAAATATTGGGCTTGTAATCAGTTCTTTGATATCCCGGCCTTGCCAAAAGGCGGGATAACATTTGCCCTCCAAAGTACGTCTTGTGGAAACATGACGTGCTTTGAAAAGCTGTAGTCTTCACTCTGAACAATCATTGCTCTTTTGTCGAAGGTTGTAACCTTGTGTTGATATAACTGATTGCGTATGATAGGGCCTAGCTGTTTGTCGCCGTAATCGTTATTAGATGAATATCCAATTCCTGTTAATGCTGAAAATGGGATATTGTTTTGACATATGCACATATGTTAACCTGACTCTCGTTAACGTTGCACGCTCACGAGTCGTTGTCTTTTTTTTATCGAATTTCGTATCGATCATCTCCTGAACCGATGTGAAATTTGAGTTGTAACAACGTTTTTCAGTTGTTTTAGGAAGTTCCTTCGCATCGATCCTCTCCTGAATCGACATAGAAGGTTGAAAGATTGACGTCGCATCGGTAAATGGAGTATTCGGTGGATGCAAAATGTTCATTCGTATTGATGCTAAATGACTCCAATAGATCTTTGTTGTGTTGTCCGTAACGATGCTAATGTTTATGTATTAAAGGATACGAAATAGCTCTTCGTATCAATGCGCACTAGATGGAGATGTGAATTTGTCGATGCGAACAGGGGCTTCGAGTCGATGGGCTTCATCGTCTTCAGCCGTCCTCGCCGTGTGTTTTGTGTCGATGGGACTTAGCCATTATTAACTTTTTCACTTTTCACTTTTTACTATCGTCTTTAATGTTCGTATCGACACGAAGAACCACAGAAAGGAGAATAATAGCGCCATGCTTTCGGCTCGATTTAACCTAACCTTTTGATTCTACAAATCCAAATCTCAAATTTGGTAATTAATCGATTTTTGCTACATCCTGACGACAAAGTTCGAATCCCAGATCCCTCTTTTCTTCACTGATTATCAATTCTGGTAATTCTTAAAATGAGATCTGGGTGTGAGCTCGGTCAAAAATGGCCATAGCGACGCTCCTGTAGATTGGAGAAGAAAGAATGAAAAAGGCAAAAAATGAATCGATCTGGGGGCTTGCGTTCGGATCGATGAAGGCAGTTATATTTCTCCTTGGATTTCGCATCGATCCTTGGAATATTCCAATGGAGGTGATGCAGTTCATACCGATTGCTATGGTGGTGGATCGTATTGATACGAAATGATCGATATGAAAAATAAGTTAACGATCACTCCGAAGTACTCAGCTTTAGATCGATACGAAGTTCACCTTTATGCTCAATACGAAAAGTATCGACTCGAACGTGATAAATGTAAAGCTGAGACCTTCCTGATCGGTATGAACTAAGCAATCAAGGATCGATTCGAAGCCATCCTATTATGATCGATATGAACTCGGCCCTTGACGATTGATTCGAAACACGCTCCCTGGGATCGATTCGAACTTGTATCTTGATGGACTCGAACGAGCTTCCTGTGATCGGTTCGAAACCTCCCAAGATGGATACGAAATTTTGACACTTTTCAGCACAATTCCGACGAGTTTCATTCTTGCATATCTGGACTTGATAGTTAAACTGCATACTTGACTACCTTCCGAAGCTCGTCGATGGAACCATAGCAACTTTAATCCGGATCGATTGCCAACATTTAGATGATTTGGCGATGACGGTCAGCGATGACGGTCATTATAACTGGACTTCGAAGCTTTGTCGTTTGCATATTTTCTTTAACTCTGCAAAATCTTTTCAAGTAATGCACAACACTGCAGTGCACAACACACACTCTACACGAGAGGAAAACATGGGCTCTTCAACGTCTAATGATGATTTCTCGTGAGTTAGCTATTTATGGAAACTCCAAGCTCACAACCACAAGATACTCAGAGTTTGGCTCCTCCCAGACTTGAAATACCGGACATCGAGACCGAAGTCATTGGTCCAGCCCCGGACGAGTTTCCCGACGCATCCTCCATCAACAATCCACCAGACTCTGTCGCATCTCATATTTTTGAAGATATGCGTGGGAGAATATGCTTAAGGCATGGTCTGTCGATGGACGACGTATTATTGCCGGGACCAAATCCACCGGAGGGATATACCGCATTCAATTGCCACGCGTGTGCAGCTGGGACGCTTCCTCCATTCAATGAATATATAAGAGAAGTGGTGTCATTTTTGGGGATCTCCCCATCTCAGCTACACCCGAACGGATATGCCTCGCTCATAGCTTGTTCATTGCATTTATGGAGTATCTCTATCGACCGCCACTCCCGATTGAGATCAGATACTTGTTCAACTTCAAGAGTCGAACTGATAGTCCATCTTTCACATTCCTGAAAGCAGTAAGAAACTACCAAGTGATTACGGGGTCTTGGACTAGACTTAGCTACTTCAAGACGGAATGGTTCTATGTTAGATGCCCCCCATGATTTGCTAGGCGATGGCTATTTAGACGTGAGTATTGCTATCTTTTCGAGCAGTCGGCAAGGTAGTTGCAAATAAAACCCAATTCATATTCTCTTTTTCTTTACAGTGATAATTCAGCGACCCGAAGGTGAATATTTCAAGTAGATAGCTCGGATTCTCCAAGAGGTCCCAAGCGAAGAGAGGAATATTGAATTGCTCTTGATGGATAGGAATCTTATGATTCTTGGGCTGATCGAGCGAAGACAAAGTATAATGCTTGACGGTGTTTTAAGGACTGCCTCAAAAGAGCGAGTTAAATGAAGAAAACCTAGAGTTGACATAATTGAGGAAGCTGACTTTGAAAAGGCTCACACCGATGAGGAACTGTTGGGCGAACCTACGGATGTAGCCCAGGATATCGAAGAGCAGAGAAAAGGCAAGGCAGCCGTTGTTAAGCCATCTAAAAAGGGAAGATGGAAATCTGTTGTCACGTCCCGGCCCTCCTCCAGAATTAGAATTTCGGAGATGTCTCCCCCAAGAACAGAGAATCTTTTTGAAGGGCTCACCGATCTTCCAATTCCAGATGACGTGTCCCTACATCGTGATGCCGGAGTGGATGAACTCCAGCAAGCTTTAGTTTTAAGCGAGTCTCTGCCCACTAGCGCGGTTGACACATCCGGTTGGTCGGGGGGTTGCACATACATTTACACTTCACAGCACTACACGATTTCTGAGTGTAATGCGCTCACTGTGAGAGATTACTAACTTTTGTCTCCATTTTGACTTGCAGATACCATGTCTGGTCGAAGCTCGATGCTTGGCAGTCTTCACAACAAACGCAAGTCTTCATCATATTATGAATCATATAGGAGAGAGATACAGAGACTATGACCAGGGGTACTCGAGTCATGAACGCTCTGACAGAGATAAAGAGTATAGGCGTCGGTCTCGATCTCGTATGCCACCTCCCAGATTCTCTGCACAACATCCTGCCCACGCCTCGCGACCTTCCGAGGCTCCGCGACACAAGCCGTCTTCCCAATCGTCAAGGTCTGAAACTCACCGTAGGACTGAGATTGCGGCCCCCGCAACAATAGAGCAGGTACTAACCGAGCCTTTGGGGGAAGGAGCAGCGAGGCTTGCTCAGCTGAAGAAAGGTTTTCCTAACATTTGCTTCGATGGGTTTGTCTTCCCTCCGCGTTCAAAAAGGGTACCATCGTCGATCGAACCCATAGTGCATGACTACATTGCAGACATATTTTTCTAGTACCAGGAATGGTCGAAAACAGCGAAAAAGGCGTCAAAGGTGGCCTTCGACCGGGCGGTCATGATTGAGAAGCTAGAGTAAGAACTTGGTCAAAAAGACCGAATTATTCAGGCACTCAATAGTGAGGCCGAGTCTTCTCGCAAATCAGAGATTGAGGCTCTTAAATAAGCCGTTGAGGCTCAAGCAACAATGGAAAGGATGAAGCATGAGCATTACGTCACGGTGGAGGACATGGGCCATCGAAACACCATCGTAACCGTCAAGCGGGATGCGGCCTTGAAGGAGCTAAATGAGCTTAAGGCCAAAGTTTCGAAATTCATGAAGGAGAGGGACGTCACTAACATTTCCACATAGGAAGCGTGCGATCAGGCGGTGGAGTTTTAGAGAGAAAGGGATGCGGCCTGGAAAAGGTTCGCGAGGTGGAGGCCGGAGTTGATGAGAAAGTTCGGCAGGCTGAGATCAAGCTCGAGACGGAGATTGAAGAGCTTCTCATCACTTATAACGCCAATGTGTTAAGACATAGGAATCTGGTTTGGCTTGATGATTACTCGACACATTTATACAACGCTTGGAACTTGGTGGTCGAGGAAGAGAAGGCGGTGCTATTGGGTAGTGCCCTTGACGAATTTGAGCTGGAGAACCATACATTGGGTGAAGACGAAAAGAAATTTCTCCATGATTCTATGATCTCTCATGCGAGAGAGAGATTGGGCACCTAGCACTTAGAAACCGGGGAAGGTTATGGAGTTGAGCATTCTACTACAAGTTCTGAGATTATAACTTCATCTCGATCCGAGCCCACTCCAGCTATCGAGCTCCAGCCCATCCCGGCCTATGACCCTAAACAGCCACACTTATCTTCTATTAGGGAGCATTCATCTGAAGCTATTCAGCCAGCCGCAAGCCGAACTGAGGAAGGTACTCTGAACAAATTTCATGTGTATTTGAAGTAAAGGGCTTGTTTTTTAAGTGTGTTCTGACAACTTCCTTTCTTTCTTGTCCAATGAGCGAAGTTACACTGACAGCGCCTCCTGCAAGCCAAGAATCACATCAAGTGCAAAAGGCCATCACTACTGAGGCGATCATCACAACTGCGGTTGTGTCGACGGTGATGACACTGGGGAGCTCGCTGTCTTTGGACGAGCAGATGATGAACGAGCTCCTTGGTCAAAGCAGCGATCCTTTTGCAGACAAGCCATTCGTTCTTGGCGCGTTCTCGCTTGCTCCTAGTGCATCGACACAGGCTGTTGCTACCTATAAGGAAGCCCGAGCCGCTCGTGAAACCAAGATACTGGCTCAAATCAACGTAGAGATGGAGGCGGCGGCTCACGTCGATGATTCTGAGGGTGGAGTGACGGCGCCGGATCTGACTCCACTTGTGATGATATCACCCAGGAGACACGCTTGTCGATACCAGCATGCCCATTCCGCCCCCGGTAGTAGACCCGACTCCTCCGACTCCTCCCGAAGAGAATATTCCTTTAAGTTCAAGTTCGAAGGAAGATGTCGATATCATGCCTTCATCAGAGGATGATCCGCCAAAGGGTAAGGGCTGAAAGCGAAAGACTGTTTGCGGTTCCAGTGGTTTCGCGTTGAAGAAAAAGCCGAAGAAGAAAAAGTAGATAATCCCCCTCTGGCGCATTTTTGGCAGTTAGGAAGTTGCTTTTACTTTTTTTTCATAGGTCATGTATAGATGCAGGCTCGGCCCCATGCTAATAGGAATTTTTTGGAATAACTTGTACATGAATCTTCACATACAGTTAGTTAAAATGACATTTAGTTTCTTTGATTCAACTCTCATTTCTTTCGTGCTTAAGTATTTGTAGTATTTGACTTTCAGTCTAGTGTACTTGTGGTGTTTTTACCTTCAAGTTGAGTTCGTTTTATTTACCAAGTCTGAAAACCTTGATCACAAGTAGTAATTGATGAATGAGTTGAATTTTGGACATTGTATCACTTCGGTTGGTGATTAACACTTAAGCTTTTTGCCCCCGGTTCCGGGGACCATCGCTTGTATTTCGGTGGTCAATCGCACCAATTGCAAATCTTGAGCATATGTCTACACTACGTGGACTTAGATAATCCATGATCGATAATCTGGTTCGCACTCTGGGAATTCGAGAGTTACCGATGTTTGTAGCACAGTTCGCACTCCAGGAACTTTGACTTGGTATTTGTACTCTAATTCACACTCTGGGAATTAGGAGTCGACATATATACTTCGGTTCGCACTCCGGGAACCTAGAATTTATGTTTGTACTCCAACTCATGCTCCGAAAACTTGGAGTCAGTCGACAGATGGTCAGTCACATCTGTTTGGGCTTTTTAGGAATTCGTTCACACTCTGGGAAAGATGGATTATCGGGATCGTGGATGGTCGGATCACATCCACCCCGAGTTAACAAGCAAGGTCGCTAGACGGACAGGTCCATCCTCCTCAAACTTGGTTAGGATACGGCTGAAGTCGTTAGGCGGACGGGTCCACCCTCTCCAGGACCACATTTATATGTTTATACTCCAACTCGCACTCTCGAAGTTTGGAGTTAGTGTTTATGCTCCGGTTCGCACTCTGAGAACCTAGAGTTGGTGTTTATACTCCAATTCGTAGTCTGGGAATTTGGAGTTGGTGTTTATACTCCGGTTCGCACTCTGGGAACCTAGAGTTGATGATTATACTCCAATTCGCACTCTGGGAATTTGTAGTTGGTGTTTATACTCCGGTCCGTAGTCTGGGGACCTAGAATTGATGTTTATACTCCAATTTGCACTCCGGGAATTTGGAGTTAGTGTTTACACTCTGGTTTGCACTCTGGGAACCTAGAGTTGATGTTTATACTCCAATTCGCAATCTTGGATTTGGAGTTAGTTATAGGACTGCCGTATGTCGGTCCAGTTCAGCCTTTGATGTGATGGCTTGCCCCCGAGCTGAGGTTTCACTTAGTGAGTGGCCGGTCGTATCACAGTCACTCGCCATTTGAATAAATTTCATCGTGCGATAGAACTTAGCTCTTCATGCATCGTGATTGTTGAATGTCGCATTTGGTGAATCACAGCTCTAGCTTGAAGAGATGGTAATTTATTGCTGGAACGGAGAAACATGGCAAAGTCAGTGCCCTATTACAAATTCAAACTTCAGAATGCAAAGAAAATTACGAAGTATTCATATACTAAATAAAGCCTGTCATGTGTAACAATGACGAAGATCCTCGTCGTTGCAGGCTCCCGACAAAGTGGGTCCGCCATTGATGGCGTTTATCACTAATCTCCCACCGGGACAGGTAGAGTCCTCCTGTCTCGGTCGATCGGGTTCATTATTTTGATTCGATGGGCCCGCTCCTCCAGGCTGCGGCGTCCGCACAAACTGTTCCAGCTTCCTTTCTCTAATCAATTTTTCTACAAGATCTTGCAAGTGACGACATTCATTCGTATTGTGCCCGTAGCTTTCATGAAACCTACAAAATTTTCTCGTCTGGATTTGCCTTTCCGATGACGGTCTTGGTGCAGGTTTTTTGTATTGAACTGTATTACAGGTTTGTAAATACAAGTTCTTCAATGATGTATTCAAAGGAGTATAGCTGTCAAACATAGGACTCTTGCGCTATGGGCCATGGCTCTGATCTCGCTTTCTAGTTTGATTCACGTTCTCCCTCCGCTGAGTTTGTTTGTTTTGAATGTTCAACTGAACTTTTTCGGAACTCCCACCGGACTGTTTGATCGCGACATTGCTTTGGATTCCTTCCTTGCTTGGCCCTGCATCAGTCTGCTTCCTAAACTGTTTCGCATCTTTCCTTCTCAGGAATTGAGCCGCCTTGGTGTAGAAATGGTCATACGATGCAGGTGGTTTTTGCCGCCAACCAGTTTCCATACTCAAAATCGGGGTCAATCCCGTTAGTCAATGCCATATGAATGGAGTCATCGTTCAGATTGCTGATTTCCACACATGCAGCATGGAATCTCTCTAAGTAGTGTCTGAGCGTCTCTCCAGGAACTTGGGTGACGCTAGACAGAGTGTTGACATCTTTTGGCCTTGCGACGTACATGCGGAATTTCTCAACAAATTTTGTAGCCAACTGGTCAAAAGGAAAACGGATCGAGGTGGCAGTCGAGTGAACCACATGGTAGCGATGCCTCCCAAGGAGATAGGGAAACTACGACACTTCACTGCATCATCAGCTCTAGCAGCGCTCATCGACCATTCATATTTCAGAATATGTCGGTTGGGGTCGGAGTTTCCCTCGTACATGGGTAGAGTCGGCATCCTGAAACGATGAGGGGGTTCAGCAGTAAGAGTATCATCGTTCGTAAAAGGAGTGTGACTTCGGGAGATTCCCCAGTCATCATTCGTGAGACCATGGCTTTCACGGATCATCTGACGTATCATGGTCGGAAGATCCGGCATTTGTACGTTCTAAGTGCGTTGAGTCAAAATGTGGTTGGGTCCCAAATTATGAGGTTGGACCGGATGCTATCGACGATCCACATCTCGCCTTCTTGGCTCATAATCTTCTGGGACATATGGTCAAGGAGTACGTCCATGATGACGACGGTCCAGGTTCGACTGATTTTGGGCATCGACCCTTGGCTCAACCGTGACTGTCGTGGAGCGGTATTCTATGGTGTAGTGAGGAGCGGCACCCCCACGGGAGGAGGGACCGGTTTGGAAACTAGCTGATGGACCAACTCTCAGCTATCCATCGGTCATTGCCGGTTGATATCCAGCAGTTTGTATGTGACTTCCATCTAGCCGGGGTCATGGAGATCGATGATGGTAATAAGAAGATGAAGAACTTTCGCTGGAGAAGCGAGAAGCATGATCTCTCCAGGATCTCCACCGCTTTTGGTGATTCAGCTGGTTGGTCAGATCGACATTGGCGCGTAGCTGTTCTGTTAGTTGTTGCCGACTTTGTGTCATCTCTTGAAGCAGCAGCTGAAACTCTTTTCGGGTAACTGGACCTGATGGTTCCGAGTGTCCGGTAGCATCTCGGATAGGGGGAGGTAGTGGCACAGTATTCTGTCTATCCTAATCTCCTTGATTGACTACGTTGGAGGTGGTCCTTATGCTAACCATCTTGGGGGTTGAACTCCTTTCCTAGACTTTATGCAAATCTGAATAGAAGGGAAGGAACTTGAATTAGTGATCTGGATCTCTCTCTTAGATTTATGCAATCCGGTATCGAGACAGATCCAACGAGCAGGAGAAAGTCTGGGTTTTCTCAGTGAAAGCACCAAAGTGTTTGCACCAAAATTGGGCATAATACTTTTCGGAAGTTTTTGAAAAGATAATAGTGAATAATATAAATTAAAAATGAGGATTATCTAACAAAAACTCCAAACAACATGAATGTGAATGCACAGACAAGCGATTTAGAGTGGTTTGGCATGTTGCCTACGTCTACTATAAAGTTTTTGCAACTTTATTGATTCTCTTTCAATGATTACAAGTGATTACAGCAAGCAACAACAAATTACAACTTGGAATTCAAATTCAACAGCAAGAATATGATGCAAGTCTTGATCCTGCAGAGTCTGGGCGCTTGAGAATAAAAAAGATCCTTCTTCTGTAGGCTCTGAGGCTCTATTTATAGGCGTAGGAGGCTGAGACTTCGCTCAAACTTCGGAAGATTCGCTCTGGCACGTGAGGGGGCCCACACGACCAATTCCAGAAAGTTTCGACACGATTTGTGATCGATACGAAATCATTTCGTATCGATCAAGATCATGTCCGATGGAGCTGAAATTTGGTGTGAACGTTCCTTGGCTCGTGTGCAATCTCCTATGAAAATTTTATAGCATTTGGATCGGTGGATCTTGAGATATCATCGAGATGAGTTGAGATTTCTAGGATGGTTGTTTGGTTCGAATCCATAGCTTCGAAACGATCCTCTCGTATTGATGGTTGCACGTGTTTTAAAGATGATGTGGCGCGCGCATTTCGAACCGATCCACCTTTCTCTCCGGTTTGACCGTGTCGCATCCATGGTTCTCGCCTCGTTTGTATCAAGTGTCGTTATCCAATTCGTGTTGATGGACACGAAGTAGTGTTAACTCGATGGATTCGAGCAGCAGCAACATCGATGGATATGAAGTGACGAAGGCTGATGGTTACGAAGAAGGACTTTCCTCGATGGATACGAACCGGGTAGGTACTTGATGGATGCGAAGGAGGCCTTAGCCGATCAATACTTAAAGCATGCTCTATAGATGGACTCGAACTGGATCGGTGCGAAGTGGAAATAGGCTCATTAATGGATACGAAACCCTGCTCGGTGATGGATTCGAACGAACAAAGGAGGATGGAGACGAAAGGAGGTAGTATTTCATGGATGCGAAATAGTGACTTGTTGCAGTTGATGGATGCGAAGTAGCCACCAACTAATCGATACGAGGATGATGGAGTCGAATACTGACAACCCGATCGATACGAACCAACAGGAATCAGTCGATGCAAAGTGGGTGATGGATGTGAACCGGATCAATTCGAACCATGGCTTATTGATGGGTACGGACCCGATCGATGCGAATTTGATGGACATGAAAATGTGGCTTTTTCCTTCAACTTGCGTCGATCATATCTTGAGTATATATACTCGGATTGACTTGAAATTTGGAATGCCAACTTCCATCGCTTAGCTCGTCATGGCTTGTGAGTCGCAGCTTGATCCGGACTCGAAAAAAATTCGTCGATATCCATAGTGAGCCTGTGCATACTGGACATCCAAGACGCTAAATCTTAAGCTTGTAATCAGTTCTTTGATATCTCGGCCTTACCAAAACGCGAGATAACACCTGTGACTGCCGTCAATGGAAGAAACAACAAAAGGTAAATGTGGTCGAAGAATCGCTTGTGGTTATAGTGCAAGAGGCGAACTCCGTTAGCGAAACTGATGATGATTAGTGATTTGATACTGGAGCAATCATTAACATTTGCAAAGACTGTAATCTATCTAAGACTTACGAAGAAAATAATCGAGAAGTAGGCAAGGTTACTAGAGAAAATAAGGTTCCAAGCATAGTTTTGGGAAAAGACACTATAGAACTTACATTTACTTCTGGAAAAGTTCTTACATTACTTAATGTATTTTATGTACCTGATACGTGTAAGAATTTGGTCTCTAGATACCTTCTTAACAAAGGAGGATTTAAGATGGTGTATGATTTTGATAAGTTAATGTTGTCCAAGAACGGAAAATTCATTGGACAGGGATACTCTTGCAACGGCATGGTTAAGTTGAATCTAATAAAGAAATCTTCTATTTATATTGTTGATTCTGTTAGTTTATGGCATGGTAGACTAGGACATATTAATTATAATTCCTTAAAAATATGCATAAACTAGGATTAATTTCTGATTGTGATTCCGATACTATCTTTAAATGTGAAATATGCGTTTAAGCAAAAATACACCGAAAATCCTTTAAATCTGTAGAAAGGAAAACTGGCTTGCTTGATTTAGTATATAGTGATGTAGGTGACTTAAAAAATCATACCACCTATGGTGGTAACCAATACTATATAACATTTATTGATGATTATACTAGATATGCATATGTGTATCTAATGGAAACTAAAGATGAGGCCTTTGATAAATTTAAAATTTACAAAGCAGAGTCGAAACATAGTTAGGAGTTAAAATAAAAGTATTATATTCAGATCGAGGTGGTGAATATTTCTCAAATGAATTCACATTATTTTGTAAACAACACGGCTTAGTTTACCAATGTACCGCCCTATATACACCATAACAAAATGGTGTTGTTGAAAGGAAAAATAGAACTTTAGTAGAAATGGTTAATGCCATGCTCAGAAGATCAAAATTACCTTATAACCTATGGGGCGATGCTATGCTGCATGTTATATCTTAAATAGAGCACCACTTAAAAAGAATATTGTTTTACCTTATAAATTATGGTTTAATAGGAAACCTAATCTTACAAGACTTAAAGTTTGGGATTGTTTAGCATATGTTAGAAAACCAGACCCTAAACGATCAAAGTCGGGAAATAGGGCATTTAAATGTGTTTTCATAGGATATTTCATAGGATATTCACTTAATAGTATAACTTATAGATTTTTAATTCTTGACACATTAGAAGTTATAGAATCCGTAGATGTAGAACTCTTTGAAAATGAAATTGTGAAGATTCCATTGAGATTGTCTAGTCCAGAACCTAATACGATTGATGATATCAATGACGATGACTAAGCTCTTGCTCAAAACAGCAAGGAAGTAACAGTACCGGATAACAGTACTAAACAAAGGAGAAGTAAAAGAGCAAGAATAGAGAAGGACTATGGTCCTGACTTCATTACATATCTTATAGAAGGCAGTAAGGACGAAGCCTTTATTGTGACTAGATATGTCATAAACGTCGATGATGACCCCAAAACTTATTCTGAGGCTATGAGTTCTAGAGATTCAATATTCTGGAAAGAAGCTATTAATGATGAAATGAATTCCATATTGTTAAACCAAACTTGGTTTTTAACTGATTTAACTTCTGGTGCTCAACCTATAGGATGTAAATGGATATTTAAGAAAAAGTTGAATACAAATGAATCCATTGATAAGTTTAAAGCTAGATTAGTTGCTAAGGCATATAAGCAAAGACATGGTGTAGATTATTTTGATACATATGCTCCAGTTGCTCGCATATCGTCTATACGCTGTTTAACAGCACTTGCATCAATTCATAAATTGGATGTAAAGACTGCATTTCTAAATGGAGATTTAGAAGAAGAGATATATATGGAACAACCTAAAGGTTTCAAAACCCCAGGTCAAGAAAAGAAAGTTTGCAAATTAGTAAAGTCTCTTTATGGCCTGAAGCAAGCTCTTATGTAATGGCATGATAAGTTTGATAAAATAGTATTGTCATATGGATTTATTGTTAATGATGCTGATAAATGTATTTATAGCAAATCAAAAAACAACGATTATGTTATAATATGTTTATACGTTGATGACATGCTAGTATTTGGTTCCAATATATCTTGTGTGAATGAAACTAAGAAGTTTCTATCTTCTAAATTTGATATGAAAAATCTAGGAGAAGCTGACGTAATTCTAGGAATTAAAATTATTAGGACAGAGGGGGAGTTGTTGCTAACACAATCTCATTACATTGAGAAGTTCCTCCAAAAATATGGTCATTATAACGACAAACCAGCACCTACTCCTTTAGATCCTAGTATTAAATTAGAAAAGAACACTGGATATACCATTTCTCAACTTGAGTATTTCAGTATTATTGGGAGTCTTATGTATGCTATGCATTGCACGATACTAGACATAGCACATACTATAAGCATGTTATGTCGATTTACGAGTAATCAAGGTTTCAAATATTAGAAAGATATTTCCATAGTTTTAGATTATTTGATAGGAACCGTTACCTATGGTTTATCTTATAAAGGATATAGTGATGCAACCTAGAACAATGTAGAATCCAAATCCAAGTACTGTATAGATCTTTGCGTTAGGAGGCGCTGTTGTGTCATGGATTTCCAAGAAACAGACCAGTATACTTGACTCAACAATGTTGTCAGAGTTGATTGCATTAGTAAATGCTAGTAAGGAAGCAGAATGGCTTAGGAATTTATTAATAGAAACCCCATTATGGAAGAAACCATCTCCAGTAGTCTTGATTAACTGTGATAATCAGGCTACAATATACAATGTCTTTAATAAGAGATATAATGGGAAGTCTAGACATGTGAGTCTAAGACATCAAATGATAAGATAGTTACTCAAAAGTTGAGCAAAAACTGTTGATTACATAGAAACAAAGAAAAACTTGGCTGACCCACTCACAAAAAGTCTTCCAAAGGCAATGGTTTCTATAAAATCAAAGGAAATGGGACTAAGGTCTATGAATAAAGGTTGATCATCCTTAACAGAAATCCAACTTATATATTGAAAAGGATAGACAAAGTTCAATGGGTATCAACAAGTTAAGAGAATGATTATGGAACACTAAATCAATAATCCCATAATATTTAGTATTGGATTCTGCAAGAATAAAGGATGAATAATATATCCTTAATAAGTCTAATTTCCTTAAAAAGGTGCATCGCAGAAACACCTTAAGAGACTTACTTATATGAGTATGGAAATCAGGCCGTTTCCTAAGAAAGTAAGACCGCTTTCTGAAGTAGACTCATGTACTCAGGATTTAAGCACATGGCAATTAATATGCTCTATATACAAAAATCAGTATGTGTGACTGTTTCGGTAGTATCACTAGGGGTACTTGGTTCAAGATACGTTCACCATAGACCTCGATAGAATTTTGAATGGTTTACACTAAGTGAAGGTTCTAATCCAAATAATACCTATCATTTATGTATTGGTTTCCACGATGATGCAAAACTTGATCTTGGGACTACGCTGGCTTGATCCCACTTGGGTACATAGGTAGTACTCTAGTGATGCAGCTGGCTATTTTATTTATTTTACTTATTTTTAAAATGGGGGGAAATTGTAGGAAATTTTCAAAATTAGTTTTGGGTTTGGGTTTGTTTTTAAAGAGGGAATAAGTGGGAAGAAAAAGGAAAAAGAGAGGTATAGACCCACATCTTAGAAATAAAAGATTATACTTAGTTAAATATAGGGTTCTCTAAGGAAGGTTTGCCCCTTTGGGCACGCAAAGCTTTGCTTTGATGTGAAGAGGGAATTTATGCATCACCACCACACGCACGCGTGCGCCGCCGCCGTCGTCCGTCCGATCTCCCGGACCAGGTCCGGTTTTCGAGTTTGGGGTTTTAAATAACAAATTAATTTTTGTTAACAGGCAGGATCTAGAATCTAAGTTTGAACAAATATTTTTGGCGGATCATTTGAATGAAGAGACGTGACCGTTTTGTAACAGTTTTAAACCATTGCGAAAAGTCGCAACCGTTTGTAATGGTTTCAAACTGTTGGAAAAGATGCGACGCTTGACGAATGGACACTTCCTCGCTACTATAAATACTGACGCCTAGGAACCATCAGAATATAACAATCTCCTATTTTAGTACTTTCTTCTTCTTCCTCCAGATCTGCGACACCCATAAAGTGTTGTAGAACACTACATTATCATCGCAGTTTGCAACGCCTGTGAGGTGTTGGAAACGTAGAAACGTTGCAGATCAGTTCTCTTCTTCTTCTAGCTCATTCTATTCTCTACTAAATTGCATCATCAAAAATAAAATTCGAATATTGTTGGTTGGATCAAAATCGTACAAGTTTTGAATCCGGTTACGCTGTTTCAAGGCTTCATTCAATCTTGAAGTTGATAGTTCAATAAACCGTTTGTACCTGTTGGGTTGAACTATTGTCTAAAAGAATCTACACAGTATATCCTTGAAGTCAGAAGTACAGCAGTTATAATCTTCATCTTTCTCTAATTATCGATACAAATATCCAACATAATTATAACAGGAATGGAGCTTACCAGATCTTTGAAGCAAGTACTAGTGAGATAGTGATGCAACAGGGATAGGTATAGTGCCTAAAACTCATTATGACCATTCGCTGTAAACTTCCCAATCAGTTTGAATATTATAGTTTGGCATAGACTTAGATTTAAAAGCTTCGATAGTAGTAAATGAAAGGACTTGTTTACAGATAGATTGTGCTATATGGTGATATTGTTGAAAACTTTATCGTTTTCTTTCATGCCAAATACACCACAATGTAATAGAAAGCACTAATCTAGAAGTAGCACTTTTTTTATTATGTCAAAAATATGATCTTCAGAGCCTCAATTTTAGAAACCAAATCGAATTGAGTAGATTTAATGACAGGCCATTTTAGTTTATTTCGCACCATTTCCAAATGTGTGCTGAAAACTTGCACTTGAAGAATAAATGGTGAATATCATCATCAATTGAATCACTACATTACAAGAAGCAGAGCTCACACTGATATATTGTTGAATAAGCCTTTGTTTAGAATGCAAAAAATTATTTAACGCTTTAAAAAGGTTGGCTGCCAATTTTGAAATGTTAATCTTATGCCACACCATTTTGCCAATGATTTAAGCTCAGTAATCATCGTAATTGAATTCCACACATTTTTAAATGAGTATTCTAGGGTTTTTAGAGCAGGACCTCTCTCCTTGTAATACTCTCGCCTAACCACACTTAACTTCAAAGTTCTGATGGGATCCATTAGTTTAGCGCTAGTATGAGACTAACATATTAAATAACAACACGTGTAGAGACAGGTAATAGATGTGGTAGACTTTGTCTGATGTAGAGCAGAGGTGGCAGCCAAGCGCTAAGAAATAGGACTAAATAGCTAGGGGTGAAAGAAGGTGGGATGTACTACGCCACAATATGAGTAAAGGCATAGGGCCAAAGGAGGCAGGATGTACCGCACCGCAATATGAGTAAAGCATACCATGTTGTAATACAAACGGGGTAGAGTTGTACTACGTCGAAATGAATATGAAATTGAAACCTAATACATAATTGCTAGGTAAAGCTCAGGGAACTTACGATGACTAAATAAAGGAAGAACTTGTGCTAGAATGTGAGTTAGAAGGGCTATTTATGTTGAGTGGGGACTCTCACGCAAATGAAAAGCTTAGAAAGACGATGAGAGGCACTCAACTTTCTAAAGGACATGGGATGCTCGGGCGGGTTATATGCTCTCGCAACTGCATGTGGCTGATTCTTTGCAATATAAACTAAACTAAATAAGATGAACTGCAAGTAGCTGGTTCTTTACAGTATAAACTAAAGTAAATAAAATAAACTGCATGTAGTTGGTTCTTTGTAGTGTAATGTAAGATAAAAGAATTATGCATAGATGTACATCAGCACGAATGAGTAGCTTGAAACAGCATGGGAATCACTTTCGAAGACAACGATAAAAGATGAATATGCGAATGGTGGAAGTGCATAGCATGTAAAGTGTGAAACCTCAAAAATTGTTTCGAGAGTAAACTAAATATGATTTTTAGCTTATAAGAACAATTTTTTAGTACGTGACTTTGTGCATGGTGAGGTGAAAACCCACTCCTTGTCGTGCGACCTGGTCTCACTATATATTAATCTTTGGGTAAGGTAATATTCATGCCAGACCTTATCTCCGACTTGTATTTTTGTTATTGTTTTCCCTATAAACTCATGGGTGCTCATTTAAGTAGATTAATGTTATGATTTAGGGAGGTTGCTTTAGATGTCGTAGGACGAAGGCCAAAGATTAAGGAGTCCTTGTTACCTAGTAAAGATTGTTTATTTTTGTTGTTCAAAGAGTTCAATACGACATCACTATATGCCGGCTTGATACTCACTATGTTACTTTTTATTGTTGTTTGAATCTCACATGGGCATGGCTTTAGGGTTAATTTGAAGAATGCATTTAAATGCACATTATGTTGGTTTGAATGTAATGTAAATATTTTAGCTTCTTTGTTTCTTAGAATGTTTATCATATATATAACGATCTCATTTTAGTCACTTGAAAATAATTCTGGTGATATCTACAGCTGTTCACTTTCAAGAAGCTGAGTACGGGATGTTATCTGCCTTAACTTTAAACCAGTTGGAAAGAGAACGTATATTGACTTTTTAGAGGTGAAAGGATACACCTATACAATTTTGACTTTCTATCATGGTAGGATGCACATTTACAACAAGCGGTAAAGTAATATATATACAGGAAATTACCTTTTGATCACAACTTCAAGTAGTCTTCAATACAGGTTCCTATACACCTCCAGTAACATGATAAGACCAAAGAGTAACTGATAGAGAATATTAATGTGGACTCTCTGAATTTTAGTAGTTTTCAAATTCGTGAAAAAATAGAGAGAAAGAGAGTGGATTCAGAAAGTATAAGTGCATATGAGTAATACGGCTTATTTGCAAAACATAAGAATCTAGAGAGTAAGAGAATTATAGAGAATTACTTGAAAATTTCATTTTTTTCTTTAAATGGAAGATTAAGAGAATTCTCTCTTTGAAAAGGTGAAAGGAAATGTCTATTTTTTTTAAAAATAAAGTTGCAACCAAAGACTAGTATGTCGACATATCTTAGTGTTAAATGACAATCTTCTTTACAAAAATTGTTTTAACTCTTTTATCTTGTAAGAACAATATTTTAATTTTATAAAAAGGTTACGAAGAATAAATAAAGAGTTTTCAAGGAGAATTTTCAAAGAATTGCTACAGGATGTTTAACAATTGAATCTAAGACGGTATATACTTAAAACCTACTAAGTGTTGCTTGTATTCTTCCAGCCTTTGTTGCTTAAGTCTTCTACATTCTCATAGCCTTGCCTTTAAAAACCTTTTGTTTCTTTTGACCTCTTTGATCTTCTTGATTCCTTTTGATATGCTTAACCCCTCTTAATTTGCTTGATTCCCGTTGATTTATCTTAGTCTACTCGATTCTTCTTGATCTCCTTGATATGTATATTGTATCATCACTTGACCATCCAGCAATATGTTTTGTTAGTATTCCTATATACCCTATACTATATCATACATAACTTGGAAAATAATTAGTACCAACATTATGGTTGTATCATAAAAATCAATACATGTGGTTCTAATCACATATACACACAATTTAAGTATATATTTATAATCATTTTACTTTTGGACTTTTTTTAATTTGTTTGGACAAAACTTATGTGGCACATAAACATATAACTAGAGATCTACTTATTTAAAAATAAATATGTCCTTTTAGATCTGCTAGTTATCGACACGTTGGTTGCTAGTTATTCCTCGTCCGATCGCTTGTTCCTTGTCCTTGAACTTGGTGTGCAACTTGTAACATCCCGCCTTTTCGCACGATTTAAACAGACACACATGCCGATTCAATCCATATGGAAGGGCAGATTGTTATGGGGTAAATAAGAAAAACAAGAAAGAAATAAAAGAAAACAGAATCTCGCAGCGGAAGGATAAAATATAATAATAAAATATACAGTTTATAAATCTGTTTACAAAACATTCATATAATACATATCAGAGTTACACATACCAACAACAATGCAGCGGAACAGTGTGTAGTGCACTAGTATAAATAATAATAATATACATCTTCGTCTTCGTCCTCCAGAGCTAAATCTTCAAATCCTGAAACGCTCGGACTGACCCGAGCGAATTGAAAAGACAAAACACTCGAGTCAGAACTAAAAGATCTTATGTAAGTTAAATTAACAGAAATAAATATGAGTGCAGTAACTCAAGAGATGCTTGGGATTTACATCTCCTAAGGATCCGTTAAACTATTTACTATATAGTATATTGCGCTATTATAATAGTGTCTATTTGTAAAATAAACTTACTTTTTAATAGCGTTAAGGGGTTACCCATATAGCCCTTAACACAAATAATGCCAATAGTCTATACAGTACCGTAATACCTCCTGATCGGGAGGCTACCAGAGGATACTCCATAGGTACGACACAAATAGAAACTCGTAGTAAAGGCGCGGTAGGGTAGGTGACACGGCACAACTAGGCAATGCCAGGGTAGATATACCAATTACGCTTTCGGGCCGATGGAAACGCGCAGCGCGCAGCTGCCGCCCACCTCGAACAAACTCCCCACATCAAAGAAATCAAAAATGAAGGTGGCCACCGAATCAATTCAAAATCAGAGTATAGTATCGAAGGGAAGTGTCCGATCAGAGGTGCTACCTCATTAACCCGTCAATCGCTCCTGTTTTAGCCACTTATGCCAACTCACGGGAGTCGGGTCCACGTATTTACCTTACAGGAAACGCCGCCACCAACCTACTTCATTCTGGAATCTCCACCGCGTACACGGTTAGTCAAAGTGGTTTTCGGTATCGACAGAGAGTATGTCCATATCCGATCCCGGTCTCTTTGCCAACCAATCGTTATTATAACACCACGGTCATTTAAAATAATTATACTTTTAAAACCAAAATAAAATATTCATTTAAAACCCATATAAAAACGATATCATTTTATTCTTAAAACCCCAAATCAATACGATGTCATTTTATTTTCCAATATATATTATTTCCAAAATCATAGGGTTTCCAAAGTAAAATATTTAGAAATCAAAACTCTTGAATATAATATTTCCAACTTATACTACTTTGAAAAAAAAAACATAGCTTTGAAACAAATTTCCATCTCTTAAATGGTTAAATATTTAACTACTTTTATAAAACAAAATAGCTTCTTTAGATTTCACAGATCAATTCTAAATATCGTTTTAAACTTCCAAATACCATTTCAATTCTTATGGTTAAAAGCTTTAAATATTTCACCATTTCAAAAACAAACTTATTTGACAAACCCATATGTATCAAATCCAATTACTTATTATTTAGACTTGAAATGTTTACTTATTGAATTCAATATAATTGAAGTAAACCTTTAACTTCACATAACTGGAAATTTTTTCAATTTATTTAACTTGATATATTCATTTAAAACAACCTGATACTCATTTAAATCTCTTTACACAAAATCAAGTTATAAATCATATCCTTTAAAAATTTAACTTTTATTTAAATTCCGATTTAACTTGATATTCAACTTCCAATTTTATTCTCATTTAAGTCAATAGAACTACCAGAAATTAAATTTTAATTAAATGCTTAATCGTATTTGATCTTAAAATCAAACTTCGGTTTATACTTCAAATCAATTTTTATACAAAGCCTAAAACCGGAAAATTTCTATATATACATATAGCTTTTATTAATGATCAAATCAAAACCCATAAACCATATATATGTATAGCTTTACAAAACCGTGGTAAAACATTTCCAAAAATAATTTTATATATATACCGCGGTGCCTGTATAAAAAATTTCTACCCTATGGTCAAGTGATACGGATGTTTATCATTTCAATCCGCAATTTAAAAATAAAAATGCAGTTGTATATCATTTCAAACCGCAATCCCGAATTAATGAAATGCATAGCACTTGCACTTAATAAAATTAATCATCCATTCATCCATCAAATCATACATCCATTTATCACAGTCATCATCTAATTTCAAACAATCATCAATACATAACAGGCGATAAATAACGGTGTCAATTCTCAGTTTATACTCAAAATAAATTTAATTACTGTTAACTGGCAGTTTATATGCAAAAATAAACATAAACTTAACTGGCAGTTAATATGAAATAAAATTTAACATAACTATGCCTGGCAGTTAATATGAAATAAATAAATAAATTTACAGTTATATTAAATAAATACGTTTAAACAGAAATAGTGAATAAAACATGCCAAACAGTCATAAAAAAATTTCTACCCATATCTAAAATTAATTTAACAAACACAAGAAATTTTAGAAATTGTGAGTGGGTTAAAACACTTACCTTTTGAATTTAAATTGGATTTAAATCCAATTTAAACCAAAAATTTCGCAGTCTCCAAATTCATCCAAACCAGCGTCAACAGATCTGAAATTTCAATACGATCCTAACAAAAAATAATCTCGCGTGAATCGGACACGGTATGTGAAAATTACACAAGTTAAACGTTAAAGAAATTGTATTCAAAATCAAATAAACTAAAATAAAGAATACCTCTCTTCGAGAACTATGACATATAAATTTTTCTGGAATTTTTAGAGGAGTTTGAAATTTTTATTTATATTTTGGACTGTAATTAGATCTAGAATTTTGCAGCCATTGGAAAAGAAGAAGTTGAAGAAAAGAACACACAGAGAAATGAAGATAGATGGAGGCTAGGGTTTACACAGCCTATTTATAGATAAAGTGAAAACGAATAGGTAGGCACGAATTATAAACGCGCAAAACGGTTGTTGGCCCACCAGAATATTTCATATTAATTGGATACGTTACGGATTAGTAAATAAATAAATTTCTTCCTCAAACATTTACACTGAATTTTAACGTATTTACAAATATAAATTTAGACGCTTCATTTAAGTTTCAATATAATCTCATTAAATTTCAAATTCATAAATAATTTCCATTTTTAACTAAATTTCAAATTACCGTAATAATTATCTTAGATTCTTATTCATTCCCAATAGATTTAACTATTGTAAATCGACTAAGTTTACATACTATAAAATCCACATTCCTATGTATATATAGTTTTGAATTCCATACTATAAATATTTTATTAACATTTCGCAAATACATAAATTGGTATTGCACTGTTACTTAAATAAATAGCCTATACCAATCACTAATTAAATGGGTTACCAAATTTTGGATTGGTTAATAATTATTAATTATTGCTTCATTTCTTAATTATACACCTGCATGAGTTATGCTTGTCTAATTATATTCCCATATTAACTAATGTTTCCAACAAACAATAACCTTTCCTTAGTCCTACCCTTTTTACCAAATATTTCCCTGCAATAATTCATTTTCCCATACATACTTCCATTTACACCTAAACTTATTATACCTCTTTATTTTCTCAAACAAATTACAATGATTAAACAAATTTAAATGAAAATTTGAGTTGATAGATTCATAGATTCAAATGTTTTCTTTATTTCAATATCTACTAAACTTTGAAATTATAACATAGACTCCAAAATAAAATCCTCCACTCTAGTCATACAAGTCTTATTGAAATAAAATGTATCTACCCTATTTTTAGGTCTTGGTTCCTAATATCCACCCGTTTTGACTTAATTTAAAATAGTGTACAAATTACATTACCTTTAATTGCAATAAATCCTATCATTGCCATTTATATTCCAAATGAATAAATTATTAATAGGTTAATTAAATCAGATTTACAACTCAACTTTAAATATTTGCAAATTTTGTTAGTTTGGATTACTTGGTAAATTTAGAATCACTTAAACAACTTCCTACATAAATTTATTATAGAATAATTCAAAATTAACGTACAATTCCATTTTATGCAGCGATTACAACTTAAATTTCAAGGAATTTATTTACTTAGGTTTAAATCCTATTATTCACTAAAATTGTCATCCCATTTATACAATCCACATTGGTTTGTATTTATTCCATTTACCTCTTTAGTCATAGCGTAAATTTATCATTAATACACATTAAAGTCCACTAAATTTCAACTGCCTCTTAATTTCCATTTATAAGTCTTAACACCCTAAATTTGACCACTTTAACATGGTATTACTTCTCATATTAAATGTAACTTTTATTTAGTGTATTAACATTTATTTCTATTTAAATTTCATCAACCAAATTAAACATGTAACTTATAACTATTTCTTACAATCCAAATTATTACACCCATTGTCATATTCTGAATGGAGCCAGCATTTAATTACACAATTTATCTAAATTACATTAGGACAATATTTAATTCTCTTTGATAATATTAAATCCCCAATTTAT
Organism: Allium cepa; assembly: GCA_030765085.1. NCBI lineage: Eukaryota > Viridiplantae > Streptophyta > Magnoliopsida > Asparagales > Amaryllidaceae > Allium > Allium cepa. The sequence continues at coordinate 827,495,345 of CM060941.1, read as the reverse complement.
TAAATGGAATCAATATATCTTTCTTTATATATTGTACGTCTAAATATCTTAATTATCAAATTTCAACTTATCCCTCAACCCCCAAATAACGTTATCAACAATCTTCATATTATAATTAATACTAACCTTTATTTCATCTTATAGAATCAATTATCTTTATTGGCAAATTAACCTACCTTACTGCACAACTTAAGAAAATTAATTGCAAATATGATCTCACATTAGACTTCATAAATTATCAGTTGAAATCTACATAAAACCATTTATTTAATTAAAACCTTGCTATTATACATATTGACTCTTTACGTGGAATTAGATTACATTCCTTAATTTCATTAAAACTTTATTTCTCACCTAAATCGCAAAATAGTAAATTTCAATTACTATAGAAATTTTATTTAAGATGAATTTGAATCCCAATCAATTGTTATTGCACTCCTTATTACATTAAATTACATTCAGTTCACACATTTTAGAATTAAATTCAAATTACCTACAAATCTTATTTCATTCATAAATGCCATCATTTACCACATTATTGCATAGTTTCATTTAATTATATTCAGGCTTTTCATGTTTCTATTAAACTTGCATACATACTTCCGTTATTATTTAATCAATTATTAGACATTATGACCAAATCATCTAACTAAATTGTATAATTTTCCATTTATTAACATTCAGTTACTATTCAACATGTTTAATTCATTAGATAAATCAAATAATTACGCTTGCTTTTCTCATTTGATTTTATAACCTAATATACCATTCATATTAAATCTATTTCATTTAATTCATACAAATTCAGCTAGATTAACTTTACTATCCAGATTTTCATGCAGTTACTTTTAATAAATCAAATATTGCATTGGATAATTTTACTGCTTACCTTTCATATATAAAAAAAATTCAAAGTGTACGCTCCCACTACTATCTTTATTAGGATTTATGCCCTATACTAATATTTAGTTTTACTTACCCTTTATATTTCATCTCTTCTTAAATTAAATTACAAAATCTTAATTAGATTAACCAACTTAAATTGTCGAAATTTACGGGTCGTTACATTCTCCCCCACTCAAAACTTTTCGTCCCCGAAAAGGAAAAAGAAGGGAAAAGAAGGATTTAGAATCTACATATCTTATTCAAACTTTACCTTATAAACAATTAAATTTACAGTATCTGTTACTTTTCTTAAAATATACAAATTTACAACATTATCTTTTTATACTTAAATTTATTAGAGTTTGGAGAACATTTCAAAATATTTCTAAGTCCAAAATTTAAATATCTAAGTATTTCCAATCACTAATCATCCAAATTAATACAACAATCATCAATTTCCTCGAACAGCATACATACAATTACAAAACAACCATACAATCACACAAATCAAATAGTTGTTTGGGTTCAAACTTGAAATTGTACGGAATGAAAAATAACTATCAAGTGCATCATTTACTCAATAGTCTTAGATGGAATAAATTATTTATTCATCCAACAATTTCAAATTTCTTTACCCAACCAAACATAAATCAAACAATAACCATTCAACCCAACAATCAATTTAACTTATTATAAATCTTTATTTCATACTTTAGTTGTTTGATTTCCTTTCTTTCATTAATGAGTGATTACCTCATTATTTTCATTTATTACTTACAATATTCATCTTCCATTTTAAATGTCATGTAAGTTTCTTTTATTGCATTCCATTTATGTATTTCTAAATTTTATTTATTCATTTATTATAGAATTTCATTCTATTTACTTAAGTTTTAAAATCGTCTAATTATAATACTTACCTTTAATTATGGTAAAATTTAAATTTACAACTTAAGTTTATAAAAATAAATTCCCCTTTATAACAGCAAATTCATTGAATACTTTCATTATCTCAAGCTTTACTTGTAAGATTTCCCCCTTACATTTTCTTACTAACACTGTAACTTTTATTATATGGCAAGTTATATATATGCTTTAAGAATGTAAGTGAAAATTTATACAAGTTTCTTCTCAATTCCTTTTATTTTTTTAGTGGTTCATTAATTATATATTCGTTTTATAAGTTACAATTTCAACTTACTTTTACTTTCATTCATTTATTTAATGCTAATATTTAATAATAGTAACATTTTAATTACACCTAATTTGTAACCTTATAACATCAATTCTAATAAATAAAGAATTTCCTTTATCCATTTACTAAGGTTTACAACCGTTTATTTACATTACTTCTCTTCCTATTGTATTTTTTTTTTAAGGTTCAAATTTGCTACACTTAATTGTACTATTAATAAATCTGGAACTTAAGAACCAAATACCGGGTTAAATTTTAAATCATTTAAAATAATAGATAGATATCTACACTTAACATATATATCCAATTATAATTAAAACGATAAAATTTTCTTAACAATTCTGCAGTAAATTACTACAGTGGCCTTCCCACTTCGAAACTCAAAAATGATTGTCGATGATGCGTGCACTCACCACCGAAATTATTTTCCAGCGACAGAGAGGAAAGTACAAAACTTATTTTCTCCAAAAATCTTCTTTAAAACAATTTCTCTTAAATTATATTAAATATTCATATCAGAAAATACTTATAACAATTATATTCCAAAAATTTTACGAAAAATTCCAAAACCCCGGATCTTAAGTCCTAAATTTCCAAATTTCATTTACCTTATTTTTAAATCTTATTTCTATCATTATTCAAAACCTTCATTACCTAACAACCAATCTATTACAACCAAATATATATATTATTTTGAAAAATTATTTTATAGAAAATATAATAGGTAAAATTATTTCATTCACCTATATTAAAACAAATATTATGTCGGTCTGTCCTATTAAGTGTTTAGAAACCCCTATTGATGTCACAGCGTCCCATGCACCAACCAGAGTTTATAAATACAAAACGGAACAGATTAACACAATATTAAAACCTTTTTATAACACTAACAAATACGCTCTCTCATATATATACACTCAGTGACTCCCATAGGGTATTACTACCCTATTAGTAAAGAGTCAAAGCCCACAAAGCTAAGGTTTATCGCTAAACCAAAGCTCTGATACCAACTGTAACATCCCGCCTTTTCGCACGATTTAAACAGACACACATGCTGATTCAATCCATACGGAAGGGCGGATTGTTATGGGGTAAATAAGAAAAACAAGAAAGAAATAAAAGAAAACAGAATCTCGCAGCGGAAGGATAAAATATAATAATAAAATATACAGTTTATAAATCTGTTTACAAAACATTCATATAATACATATCAGAGTTACACATACCAACAACAATGCAGCGGAACAGTGTGTAGTGCACTAGTATAAATAATAATGATATACGTCTTCGTCTTCGTCCTCCAGAGCTAAATCTTCAAATCCTGAAACGCTCGGACTGACCCGAGCGAATTGAAAAGACAAAACACTCGATTCAGAACTAAAAGATCTTATGTAAGTTAAATTAACAGAAATAAATATGAGTGCAGTAACTCAAGAGATGCTCGGGATTTACATCTCCTAAGGATCCGTTAAACTATTTACTATATAGTATATTGCGTTATTACAATAGTGTCTATTTGTAAAATAAACTTACTTTTTAATAGCGTTAAGGGGTTACCCATATAGCCCTTAACACAAATAATGCCAATAATCTATACAGTACCGTAATACCTCTTGATCGGGAGGCTACCAGAGGATACTCCATAGGTACGACACAAATAGAAACTCGTAGTAAAGGCGCGGTAGGGTAGGTGACACGGCACAACTAGGCAATGCCAGGGTAGATATACCAATTACGCTTTCGGGCCGATGGAAACGCGCAGCGCGCAGCTGCCGCCCACCTCGAACAAACTCCCCACATCAAAGAAATCAAAAATGAAGGTGGCCACCGAATCAATCCAAAATCAGAGTATAGTATCGAAGGGAAGTGTCCGATCAGAGGTGCTACCTCATTAACCCGTCAATCGCTCATGTTTTAGCCACCTTATGCCAACTCACGGAAGTCGGGTCCACGTATTTACCTTACAGGAAACGCCGACACCAACCTACTTCATTCTGGAATCTCCACCACGTACACGGTTAGTCAAAGTGGTTTTCGGTATCGACAAAGAGTATGTCCATATCCGATCCCGGTCTGTTTGCCAACCAATCGTTATTATAACACCGCGGTCATTTAAAATAATTATACTTTTAAAACCAAAATAAAATATCCATTTAAAACCCATATAAAAACGATATCATTTTATTCTTAAAACCCCAAATCAATACGATGTCATTTTATTTTCCAATATATATTATTTCCAAAATCATAGGGTTTCCAAAGTAAAATATTTAGAAATCAAAACTCTTGAATATAATATTTCCAACTTATACTATTTGAAAAAAAAACATAGCTTTGAAACAAATTTCCATCTCTTAAATGGTTAAATATTTAACTACTTTTATAAAACAAAATAGCTTCTTTAGATTTCACAAATTAATTCTAAATATCGTTTTAAACTTCCAAATACCATTTCAATTCTTATGGTTAAAAGCTTTAAATATTTCACCATTTCAAAAACAAACTTATTTGACAAACCCATATGTATCAAATCCAATTACTTATTATTTAGACTTGAAATGTTTACTTATTGAATTCAATATAATTTAAGTAAACCTTTAACTTCACATAACTGGAAATTTTTTCAATTTATTTAACTTGATATATTCATTTAAAACAACCTGATACTCATTTAAATCTCTTACACAAAATCAAGTTATAAATCATATCCTTTAAAAATTAAACTTTTATTTAAATTCCGATTTAACTTGATATTCAACTTCCAATTTTATTCTCATTTAAGTCAATAGAACTACCAGAAATTAAATTTTAAATAAATGCTTAATCGTATTTGATCTTAAAATCAAACTTCGGTTTATACTTCAAATCAATTTTTATACAAAGCCTAAAACCGGAAAATTTCTATATATACATATAGCTTTTATTAATGATCAAATCAAAACCCATAAACCATATATATATGTGTATAGCTTTACAAAACAGTAATAAAACATTTCCAAAAATAATTATATATATATATATACCGCGGTGCCTGTATAAAAAATTTCTACCCTATGGTCAAGTGAGATGGATGTTTATCATTTCAATCCGCAATTTAAAAATAAAAATGCAGTTGTATATCATTTCAAACTGCAATCCCGATTTAATGAAATGCATAGCACTTGCAATTAATAAAATTAATCATCCATTCATCCATCAAATCATACATCCATTTATCACAGTCATCATCTAATTTCAAACAATCATCAATACATAACAGGTGATGAATAATGGTGTCAATTATCAGTTTATACTCAAAATAAATTTAATAACTGTTAATTGGCAGTTTATATGCAAAAATAAACGTAAACTTAACTAGCAGTTAATATGAAATAAAATTTAACATAACTATGCCTGGTAGTTAATATGAAATAAATAAATTCTAACCGTCAAATTTATATGAAATAAATAAATTTACAGTTATATTAAATAAATGCGTTTAAACAGAAATAGTGAATAAAACATGCCAAACAGTCATAAAAAAATTTCTACCCATATCTAAAATTAATTTAACAAACACAAGAAATTTTAGAAATTGTGAGTGGATTAGAACACTCACCTTTTGAATTTAAATCCAATTTAAACCCAAAATTTCACAGTCTCCAAATTCATCCAAACCAACGTCAACAGATCTGAAATTTCAATACGATCCTAACAAAAAATAATCTCGCGTGAATCGGACACGGTATATGAAAATTACACAAGTTAAACGTTAAAGAAATTGTATTGAAAATCAAATAAACTAAAATAAAGAATACCTCTCTTCGAGAATTATAGCATATAAATTTTTCTGGAATTTTTAGAGGAGTTTGAAATTTTTATTTATATTTTGGACTGTAATTGGATCTAGAATTTTGCAGCTATTGAAAAAGAAGAAGTTGAAGAAAAGAACACACAGAGAAATGAAGATAGATGGAGGCTAGGGTTTACATAGCCTATTTATAGACAAAGTGAAAACGAATAGGTAGGCACGAATTATAAACGCGCAAAACGGTTGTTGGCCCACCAGAATATTTCATATTAATTGGATACGTTACGGATTAGTAAATAAATAAATTTCTTCCTCAAACATTTACATTGAATTTTAAACGTATTTACAAATATAAATTTAGACGCTTTATTTAAGTTTCAATATAATCTCATTAAATTTCAAATTCATAAATAATTTCCATTTTTAACTAAATTTCAAATTACTGTAATAATTATCTTAGATTCTTATTCATTCCCAATAGATTTAACTATTGTAAATCGACTAAGTTTACATACTATAGAATCCACATTCCTATGTATATATAGTTTTGAATTCCATACTATAAATATTTTATTAACATTTCGCAAATACATAAACTGGTATTGCACTGTTACTTAAATAAATAGCCTATACCGATCACTAATTAAATGGGTTACCAAATTTTGGATTGGTTAATAATTATTAATTATTGCTTCATTTCTTAATTATACACTTGCATGGGTTATGCTTGTCTAATTATATTCCCATATTAACTAATGTTTTCAACAAACAATAACCTTTCCTTAGTCCCACCCTTTTTACCAAATATTTCCCTGCAATAATTCATTTTCCCATACATACTTCCATTTACACCTAAACTTATTATACCTCTTTATTTTCTCAAACAAATTACAATGATTAAAAAAATTTAAATGATAATTTGAGTTGATAGATTCATAGATTCAAATGTTTACTTTATTTCAATATCTACTAAACTTTGAAATTATAACATAGACTCCAAAATAAAATCCTCCACTCTAGTCATACAAGTCTTATTGAAATAAAATGTATCTACCCTATTTTTATGTCTTGGTTCCTAATATCCACCCGTTTTGACTTAATTTAAAATAGTGTACAAATTACATTACCTTTAATTGCAATAAACCCTATCATTGCCATTTATATTCCAAATGAATAAATTATTAATAGGTTAATTGAATCAGATTTACAACTCAACTTTAAATATTTGCAAATTTTGTTAGTTTGGATTACTTGGTAAATTTAGAATCCCTTAAACAACTTCCTACATAAATTTATTATAGAATAATTCAAAATTAACGTACAATTCCATTTTATGCAGCGATTACAACTTAAATTTCAAGGAATTTATTTATTTAGGTTTAAATCCTATTATTCACTAAAATTGTCATCCCATGTATACAATCCACATTGGTTTGTATTTATTCCATTTACCTCTTTAGTCATAGCGTAAATTTATCATTTATACACATTAAAGTCCACTAAATTTCAACTGCCTCTTAATTTCCATTTATAAGTCTTAACACCCTAAATTTGACCACTTCTGACATAGTATTACTTCTCATATTAAATGTAACTTTTATTTAGTGTATTAACATTTATTTCTATTTAAATTTCATCAACCAAATTAAACATGTAACTTATAACTATTTCTTACAATCCAAATTATTACACCCATTGTCATATTCTGAATGGAGCCAGCATTTAATTACACAATTTATCTAAATTACATTAGGACAATAATTAACTCTCTTTGATAATATTAAATCCCAAATTTATTAAATGGAATCAATATATCTTTCTTTATATATTGTACGTCTAAATATCTTAATTATCAAATTTCAACTTATCCCTCAACCCTCAAATAACGTTATCAACAATCTTCATATTATATTTAATACTAACCTTTATTTCATCTTATAGAATCAACTATCTTTATTGACAAATTAACCTACCTTACTGCAAAACTTAAGAAAATTAATTGCAAATATGATCTCACATTAGACTTCATAAATTATCAGTTGAAATCTACATAAAACCATTTATTTAATTAAAACCTTGCTATTATACATATTGACTCTTTACGTGGAATTAGATTACATTCCTTAATTTCATTAAAACTTTATTTCTCACCTAAATCGCAAAATAGTAAATTTCAATTACTATAGAAATTTTATTTAAGATGAATTTGAATCCCAATCAATTGTTATTGCACTCCTTATTACATTAAATTACATTCAGTTCACACATTTTAGAATTAAATTCAAATTACCTACAAATCTTATTTCATTCATAAATGCCATCATTTACCACATTATTGCATAGTTTCATTTAATTATATTCAGGCTATTCATGTTTCTATTAAACTTGCATACATACTTCCGTTATTATTTAATCAATTATTAGACATTATGACCAAATCATCTAACAAAATTGTATAATTTTCCATTTATTAACATTCGGTTACTATTCAACATGTTTAATTCATTAGATAAATCAAATAATTACGCTTGCTTTTCTCATTTGATTTTATAACCTAATATACCATCATATTAAATCTATTTCATTTAATTCATACAAATTCAGCTAGATTAACTTTACTGTCCAGATTTTCATGCAGTTACTTTTAATAAATCGAATATTGCATTCGATAATTTTAATGCTTACCTTTCATATAAAAAAAAATTCAAAGTGTTCGCTCTCACTACTATCTTTATTAGGATTTATTCCCTATACTAATATTTAGTTTTACTTACCCTTTATATTTCATCTCTTCTTAAATTAAATTACAAAATCTTAATTAAATTAACCAACTTAAATTGTCGAAATTTACGGGTCGTTACACAACTCCTGGCTTTAAGGCTTTCACTAATTTTCTAATTGAGGCTAGGGTTATTAGTTTCTATGTGATTTAAATGGGAGATGGTAGGGCTATTTGTTGCCACCATAAGATCATATCTTCCACCTTTCTCTCCATTTTGAATCCAATCTCATCTAGACTAATTCCATGTTGCCTTGAAATTCCATGGTGCCTCTTCTTATGGGCCTTTTGCTCCTACGTCCCCATAACAAATTATAGACATGATATCCAGATCTAGTATCTAAAACCTAAGATGAAGCACTTATCAATAAAAAAAAATATACAGAAAATGCTCGTGGGAGTGGAACTGAATTCCTTCCCCTTTATCATCTTTAGATAATCAGGAAAGTTCCTCTTCCAGTATCCCTTCTTAGAGCAATGGTGACATTCATCCTTCTTTGGCCTTAGCACTATTCTTGTCGCCCTTTGACCTATGGTTTCTTTTCTTTGAACTATTCAAAGAAGATGCACATTTGACTATGAGTACCACATTCATCATCCGTCTTTATCATATTAAGGAGGTCTATAATAGTACACCTCAACTTTCATATTTAAATCCAATATGATCGGATCGAACCACAGAGTTATTGATCCAAGAATCAAGTCGATTAATAACTCTATGTCAAGTGTCATTCCTAACTCAATCAATATCTCTATGTGCCATCATATTAAGTACATGATCTTAACTGGGAGTTCCTTTACTCATCTCAAACAATTTCCATGAGATCTTGTACCTTATGGTACAAGACCGTACACCGTACATCTTTTATAAGTGTTGAAATATGGAATGAACATCCATATTCTCATTTGTCTATTGAACTTCGATGCTCGTGGGTGATAATACATAGCATTGAGCTAGTTAAAGGTGTACTGACCATGATTAATAAGGTGCTATTTGTTTGACCATAGAATCTTTATTGGGCTTAGCGACAGACTCGCTAGCGACAACATACCATTGTTTCTCTTTGGCGAGTGCATTTTTCATTCCTTAACCATACTTTGTAGTTCATGGCGGTAAGTGTTTTACTCTAAAATTAGCTTCATTGTTTCCATTTAATATACACAAAATCATTAGACTGAATAAGATAACTTCGTGAATTACATACGCTCTTATGTTTATAATATTGGTTTATTATATTTATGTAATAAGGCTCTCATTCGATTCTGCATCTCTAAAAAACTTTAAAAAAGATGTAGCAATTTCTTAAATTCCTTTAATGGGTATAAGATCCTTTTATCATGTTGCTATAACCTTGAGGGTGCTCAAAAAATTCTTGTCATGATAAATGGTAACTAACACTTTACTAGTATATCTCATATATAATTCATAGCTATATATTTAATTGTTCCTATTCATTTTTACGACCTTGAGAGTGCTTAGTAAATCAAAAAATACATGAAATACTCTAGACCTGTCATTTTTTAATAGTAAGGGTAAGTTTGTAACCTTTGAAGGTGCCCAACAAAGTTATAAAATATTCTTACCAATGAACAATAGAAAGGTCATTACAAATATTTTATGGCTTGAGGGTTATTAACAACCATAAGTATGTATAGTTATCTATTTACATTAGAAATGATAGAGAGCAAGTTTATTTTAAATTCATAATTTAAAATAATATTAATTAACCATTATCAACATTTTATGGGAGATGAGTATTAGCTCATGACATCATATATCTCTTCCTCTTATGTAAACCCACTTGAGTCTATATGGGTTTTAATTCATTTGAGCCTCCCATTTCTTATACATATGTTATATATCTATAGATCATTTATAATTCATTAAGACACACACACCCCATACGCATTTCTATATTAATTAAATCTTTTAAATAGTTAATATGACATTCATATTTATGAAATAATTAAAATAATTTTAAATTTTCATAGTGTAACTCTTTATAAAATTTTACTCAAAGTTAAAAAAATTGATTTGGTTTTATAATATTAAAATTCACATATATGAATCAAAATAAGGCATAAAATGCTTTAAAGACTTTCAATAGGGCTTATCTTTGAAATGGACCACTCTGATGAACCATGTAAGGGCTAAGAGATGGGAGGTTTTTTGTTCATAAGAACGTTCCATAATTAGAGAAACCTTATCCTTTGTTAAACACTCTTTCCTTAGACACTCATCTAATTGGATTTCTCAAATAATTTCCTTAGGTGTTGTAAATTATTCATACGAACACTGTGCATGTTGTAGTACCATTGTTGGATCATGTGCATTGGTAATGGGTTAAAAGGGGGAAATTTCTATATAAAAATCCTTTTATTTATTTTGCACCAGATATTACTTTTAATTAAATGAATAACTCATTTGCAGTAAACCATATTTGGTAACATTAATAAAAGAGTTTGTTGGTTTAATTTAATTTGATTAATTTATCTTAAAACTTTAGTGTGTGTGTATTTGCATATTTTGGCATAAATTTATATTTTTAGTCATTAAAGTATCAAATATATATTTATAATTAATATTGTTAATAATATTTTTTTGGCTATGATATAAACAAAAATAATAATTTAGATTTAAATTTATATTACATATACTTAAAATATATTATATATATGTTGATATATTTGTACTTACTTTAAATTTGAGTTTTAAATTATTTTGACTAATTCAGGCATTCATAAAAACGTATTATGTATATATAATTACTATTTTTAAACCAAAGATAGATATATATACTTAATTCACTTAAAACCAAAAAAAGAAAATATATTCTTAAATTTAAGAATAAAAATGAAAAAGTTTTCGTTAATAAACCTGAAAATTTATTTTTTCCTTTTGCTTTATGAAACCCAAAAAACAAAATAATTTTTTTATTAAAACCAAAAATTAGTTATTCATTACACACACACACGTATTGGTCATGAGCAAAAAGTATTTTTTGTACAATATATCATCCACTTTGGATCACTTGATCCCTTTTTTTAACTTAGTGTGTAAGTCCCGGCTTCAAAGCTTCCACCAATTTTCCAATGGAGGCTAGAGTTATTATTTTCTATGCAATATGAACGAGAGAGAGTAAGGCTATTTATAACCACCATAAGATCATATCTTCCACCTTTCTCTCTTTTTTGAATCCAAATCTCCTCTAGACTCATGGACTAAGTCAAATGCCTCCCCTTGTCCCCTTGTTTGGCCAACCATATCCTTTACAGGGTTTGCATGGTGTTGGACCTAATTAATATACCATATATTAATTATCTAATTAATTATTTAAGCTCACATATTTTACTAAATCAGCATGTAATAATTATATATATTAATTTGATTAATTTTAAGGTGTAGAATAAATAATTAAAATGGTAAAAACTTTAATATAATATTTGGATCAATTATGATATATATAAGTTAACTTTAAATTAGTTGAACTCAATAATTAGAATAACTCAATTATGTTGACTTCTTGGTGCAAAGTCGGTCCTTAGTTAATATATAAACAATTTAAATACCGAAGCCTTTACGAACTTTATTATAGTACAGGATCAGACACGATTTTAGTTGGTTCTAGATTATTTAGATGAAATCTAATGTATAATCTTTATTAAGCTACACCTTGTAACGATGCTTGGTGCACGTTTTGTAAAGACCCGATATTTTTAACATCTAAAATTGATTATAAATGCCAACAAATATACTCACAACTAATTTCAAATGTTAAAGATAGTGGACCGTGAGGATATAAAATTAAATTCTCTAAGACAATGAATAAAATGGGAAATCTTCATAGTGGAATTTAAGTAGAAATTTCATTTCAACAATTAAATATTACACAAATTTTAACATTGGAAAATCTTCATCTCAATACATTAAACCATTTAATTTACAACCATAACTATACAATTATTAAGCAAGAGATGTACCAAATCATATTATGGATGTGGCCTACCCATATCATTTGCTTCCTTCTTTGCTTCCACCTACAACCTTACAAATATATATATATATATATATATATATGTATGTATGTATGTATGTATAATTATATATATGTATATATAAGGATAAATATGTTTCAACTATGTTTAGACTGCGCCTAACCATATACACTATGACCATAGGATCGATAGTTCTTACATAGAAAAAGACTGCCTACGTACCCCTTTTAGGGGATCAAGCACACGTAGTTCTATTTCTAGCTCTTCTCCTGCATCCAAATACTTGATAGTACATAACAACCATAACATTCATGCAAACATCACAACAGTCGCAACAAATACAACCATTGTAACCATCATGATTAATGCAGCCAATGTTACAAATATAACCAATGCAACCATTGTAACTATCATGACCAATGCAAATAGTAGAAGAAGAAAACAATATTCCTACTAATCGATCTCAACAAATCATCTTATGGGGAATCGACCATAATCGTACAGAACCATCAAGCATCAACAACTTTCAATGACAACCCCAATCCATTGGCGAATAAAACCACAACATACAAATATATTTGCATACATCATCACCAATGTAAATATAAATCATCAAATGTGTACTTGTTCAATCAACATTAGTAACATAATATCCATTATCAAATAACCATAATTAACTGCCCACAATTAGTAGCAATAATGCTAAATATCACATATTCATCAAAATGTGAACATCATCAAAACATCAAAAATATGTGATAATTATAGTCAACAATTAATCAATAATTACAATCATCAAAATATATTTGAATCTATTATTCTCTTAAGTATAAAATTATCTTATTATCATTTATTATAAATTCACCTTTATTTATTTATCCTAAAAATAGTAATTATTCTTTTTAAAGAATAATATACTCTTTAAATTCCTATTGTAATTTCCTTTTTTAAATATCCCAAAGCATCGTATTTTAGTAATCTTCATCAAATCGCTTTTTAAAATGATATTATTATTATTATTTTACATCAGAATAATAATATACATTAAAACCTCTTAATACTTTCCAAAAATTGATTTATTTCTATTTATTCAGAAAGTACAACAATTTACTTTAAATCACTTAGACTTCTTATATTTCTATGTCTCAAAAATAGTAATTATTTTATTTCTTAGACAATAATAATAATATTCTCAACCACAAATACCATAAATCAATATTTGGTCATTTACATAAAACTATATACTGACTACAATTTTCACATCATTATTATCTTATTTCATTTCATAAACAATAACTTCCCAAATATTAGTTTAAAGTACGATTATAATTATTATTTATAAATTTCACTAGAAATTCATAAATAATGACTTACTAAATTCTGTACTATAATTTTAGTAAAGTTTGTTAAATTATCGTTATTTATAGAACCATCCAGAATCTATAAATAACCTATGTATCAGTTACTTATTTAATTTTCTCATTACTATTCATTTATGTCAATTAATTATCTTCCAATTCAAATCAATAACTAATCATAGCTAAACAACCAAAATACTATAATAATAGTAAGCTATCCATTCAAGGCACAGCACATCCAAATTCCCATAATAATTAAATAGCCATCTACAAATTATTTTATATATATATATATATATATCAATCAGTATGATTTTTAATCAACAGATATGAATTTTAATCAGTAGATATGAATTTTTAATCAATATATATATATATATATCCATAAATTATAATATATATAGACTTATTTTAATTAAATCGGTTTTATCAGCCTTACCTATCTATTGGATGTCTATGCATCTGTTTCCAAGATTGGGTTATTGACAAAATTGATAAAATTATGGAGTGGGGATAATATTAATAATAGTATAAAATGTCTTATAAACTGGGAAACTGTTTGTAAAGCTAAAAATGAGGGTGGTTTAGGAGTTATTAATTTACGCAACATGAATTTGTCTCTTTTAGGTAAATGGCTTTGGAAATTTAAGGATATAAATGATAACGCTATTTGGAAAGAGATCATTTTAAAATATTACTATAATGGTAACTTCAATTTACACCAATTTGATCTTTCTTTTTCCCATAATTTTTCTAATTTTTGGAAAAACATTTTAAAATGTTATGATTTCTTTAAATTAGGAACTAAGAAGATAGTTCATTCAGGAAATTGTACTTCTTTTTGGCATGACTGTTGGATTTCGATCTTGCCTCTTAATTTTGATTTTATGGATTTGTATGATATTTTCAACTTTAACTATGCTTTAATAAATGAAGTTTATTCTCCGGAGAATGATTCTCCTTGGAACTTTAGCTTTAATAGAATTTTAATTGGTACTATCCTTACGCAACTCTCCCTTGCTTTATGCCAGATTAAATCTTTATAATATTGGTGTTGATAATGACTTTATTAGTTGGGAATGGGATAAGTGTAAGGAATATACTCCAAAATCGTTTTATAGATTTATTAATTTTTCGGGTGCTATTAATAACTCTTTTAAATATATGTGGAAATCTAATGCTCCTCCTAATCCAAAATTCACATGTGGTTAATTCTTCATGGTAAACATACAATTGAATTTTAAAGAGAAAAAACATTCATATTGATAATAAATGTTATTTTTGCAATCTGCATCTTGAGGACATAAATCATATTTATTACCATTGTTTGGACACTAGTTACATCCTAAATAATACTCTTAAATTTTTTAACTTTAATATAATAACTAATATTTTGGATTGTGAATTATATTGGAAAATTTATAGATTCAAATTCAATAAAAATGTTAGACTTTTACTAGACACTTTATTTATTATTATTATTTTGTTTATTTGGTTTGAGAGAAATCAAAGAATTTTTAATAATAATAATAGTCATCTTAACAAATTGATTTTTCAATTTCTACATTTTGTCTTAAATGGATTTCTAATCCCAAATATAAATTAGCTAATAATATCCTATTCAAACGGTATCTTAACAAGGTTAGTTATAATATTAATTTTTTTAAACTTAACAATATCTTTATTGTTTTAGTAATAGTATTATTAATTTTATTCCAAAGTTATATGATAATCTCACTTTAAATCATAACTTGCTCATGATTTAAGACATATAAGTTTTGTCTGTCTCACTTTTTGTTCTATTCTGTTTGGTTTTTGGTTTCAGTTTATTCTTTTGTTTTGTTTTTTGTCATGTTAGATTGATTTAGGTTTTTTTCCTTTTAACTAAATATATATGTATATTTATTTAATAAATATACATATATATGTATCATTCTAATTTTTTCCCTAGTCTTGTTTCAGTTACAGGTTTTGGGAGATAGGATATCAGGTTCATTTCGTTGGTTTCTCTTGTAGTCAGATTGCTGGATTTTAGATCATAGAGAGGTCATCAGAGCAGAGTTTTCTTCATCCAGGACGTCTTGTAGTTTTTTCCCTCAGATATAGGATTCTGTTATCTTCTTTTTGGAGTGCTTTTTCATGATGTCCTTTTCTTCAGTTTGGCTCTGCTTCTTTATTCAGAGACTTCAGAGCGTTCTCTCTATTCTGCAGATCCTCTTCAAAGCAGTTTCTTTTTCACTTCCTCTGTTTAGGACTTTTAGATTGGTACTTCTAGCATCTTAATATCGGGCGGTGGCCATGCCAGAGCTTGATATTAAGGTGTGATGGGTGGTAGCCTTGCCTGATCTCATCTTAGGAGTACCTGAGTTTTTTTGCTTTTCGTAGTTTAGCTCCTGTTACCTGCCAGGCATGTTGGAAGCTCCTTATGTTCGTGTTATATATATTCACATGTGTGCTTTCCTCTATGCGTAGAGGATCACACATTTTTCTCAAAAAAAAGATATGAATTTTATAGTTTAAAGTTCGATTAATTAAATAAAATTGTTCATGCCAACGCTCTTTTTCTAGTAGCCTCTAAACCCAACGCCATACCATTCGGAATTTCGCCATAAGTCTAATGGATGAAAATGCATATATACCGAAGTTCATATGTAGAAGTTATGGCAATTAGTGCTAAGTTATAAATTGGTAAGCTGATCACTATATAACAATAAACTAATAAAGAAAATAAAGTTGCATGATTCTTCCTTCCTACCGAATATTTACAAACAAATCCATTTTGACCTCTGCTTGGCCAATTTTGACTAGGAAATTCGCTGAACCGTGCGACAGTAGGCCAAAACGAGGAGCAACTACCATGCTTGCCACCTCTGCCGCTACCCACATGACTCGCGCCTCCACTTATAATGCCACCAATTGCCAAAATTTCTCCTCCAAAATCAATGTAGCTATGAGCTTTTGGGGCAAATTCTGGTCTCCTTACTGCTTTGAGCATCAATGAAAACAAGATCTATAATCCTCATCGACTCTATCATTTTACCTCTTTAATTGCACCAATTGGTTTCCAAATCAAAAAAACCCCAATTTGGACCTATGGTTTCTTTGATTTAAACAATTGACTATTATTTTTGATTAGCTCGAACATTTTTTGACAAATGAATGCCTCTCATCAACTCAATTCATCGAGAACTTCACAACCATATATTATTTGATGGTATTGGGGCTCTTTGACTTTTAACACAATTTTGGATTAGAGATAATCATCTTCCATTAGCAAGCGATCAAGAAATTTTGGGAATTAGATGGAAAATAAAGATGGAGGTGACAGCCAGGGTTTTATAGATTCACTTCTTTAGTCATTAAGCTGGGTTATGGGCTTTTTTTGCAGTTTAGCTCGAAATGACTACGTACACTGTTAAAAGACTGCAATGCCAATATTTCACAAATGTAATTCCAAATATATCAAAATCATATAAAAAACCGATCATCTTGGAAATGACCTTCTCAATAGTTATAAATAAGATACCCAATTCACTATTTTATTCAAAATTCACTTATAATTAAGTTAATATTAAAAGCATAAAATTTCTGTGTCGTTACATTCTACCCCACTTAAAAGAATTGCACCCTCTTAATACCCCAAATTGAATCTTCAATAAAATTAAGAAAGCATTATTATTAGTCTAATATCAAAATATGAGAAATACATCGATCATAAGTTAATTACTTATAAAGTAGCATATAATGACCATATAACATTAATTATGAAACAACCAAATTCATGTAGAAACTGAAATTAAATTTCTGCCTACGCATACTATAGTAATACATACAATTTCTCAATCATAAAACCGAAACTATAATATGTAAAATAACATTTCATTAAGAAGGGTAAAACAATATTAATCGTAGATTAATTCATCTCATGCATTTCAATAATCAACCATAACTGGCTATGATAAAAGTCCATAACAAAACATAGGTCAATCCAAATATGCATGTGCCAATTAAATGAATATAAATAAACGGTCATCATGGCTCAAAATAAAGTACACACTCAAAATAATATGGTACTACCATCATATTAATCTATCAAATAATAACATGTGTATGTTAATTTCTATGCTAACTACATATCCTTTATAATACGTGTATCCTCAAAACTGTTGATGAACTTCCTCATAGTCAACCTTCAAGATAATTGGTGTACCATCTCAAACGTATGCCACCCAAAATATCATATGCACCTACCTATGGTCACATCCTCAAAAATAGTATTTCTCTACTCATGGCTACACTCTTTAAATGATTAGATCTTCCACTTGTGCTACAACTACATCGATCTTTGCATTACATTGGATGCTTGATAACTGTATGACTATCAATTGCTAGGGACTAATTGAAAAATCTTTGTTCTCTATATACTTGAACACCAATCCATAGTTGACCCTAAACCCCTTCAACAATCTAAGGTATATGGATCCCTTCATTGATTAGGGGTAGCTATCAAAGTACCCAATGAGTTTCCTTACCATACACAAGCTTTCGAGTGCACTGGAAAACACTCCGAGTATCAACAATACCTTTTCACGCATATTCAATCCTTCATTTCTCCATCTATTTCCAATCATCATCAAAGATCCAATTAATTTTCCATTCTCCATAATAGAATCCTTCAATATTCTATCCTATAATAGAACCTTCAAAGTTCTATGCAAGAGTTCCCATCAACGAACTTGCCCTAGTGGATCATCATCATCATGACTCCATCGATCGACTCGCCGTCATCGAAACAATTCTAGACATCCACATCAGTCGTAGGACCAACATTTCAAAGTTTTGAAGCCATCACGTAATGTAATAACTCATGATTCATAAGGACCAAAATCCATATCAAATGACAAAATATGACTCTCGAATATCACAAAAGACAGCTTATCGGGAAAATAAAAGAAAGATGAAGAAACAAGACACTGCACTAAGGCATAACGATATAATATTACAAAGATATGATAACATATAATATACTTAACATACATAAATGGAATGGGATAAACAATATATAAGAGACTGCACTAGCAGAAGTAATTGATAAATAAATATCAACACAGAAAGTTATAATAAAATATTTAACATAACAGGTCTTATATACAAATAACATCTACCATGTACTACCACAATATGAAGTGTGTGTGTGTGTGTGTGTTATATGTATATATCCAAGTATCATCTTTGCCTCCAAAGCTTTAGCTATGCCACTCTGATAATGTATCCTTGAAAGCACTTGACTTCCAAACTATTCAATCGAGTACGCAAGAGTTATCATAACATAAATAAATAAAGACAAAATGTGGGTCATACACAAAGCCTAGTTTGAGGGGAACTATATCAAGATATCAAAATTATATACATATATAAAATGGGACGCTACTAAGGCGCATCTGCTCCTCTTTACAAACGTGGCGGTGAACAAGTAAATAAACCAATCAAAAAAGTAGGAAATCATACCATAAACTGCTCTTCTCCTGTAACCAATGAGCCAACACAAGTAATACAATGTGACTGATATGTAACAGTATATAAGATACCCCAATATAAAAACGCTGAGACAATATAAATATTATAATACAAACATATCTTAGAACACACAACAATATTACCAACCAACTAATATTGCACATAATATAATGATAAGTGATAAACATATAACATAAATCGATACCCATCATTGCTGATGGATGGAGTCAGCTATGGACACTAGTTGGTTCAATAATCCCTATCTTGGATCTAAAACAATTAGAGTCTTCACCGAATTGTACTATAAACATCCACAATCCAATTATTCTTACTAAATGTCCAAAATAAATAAAGTCAGTACCTAAATATACCATAGGCATCGAGCCATATCCATCTTTGATCGAACTCTTATAGGTCATATTGTATCCCTATTATGAGCATAAGTGATCATGACTTAATCGTTCCATGCCTAAGCCTGGTGATAAATTCTTCTCTTTTATTTTTTCTCTCTTTTTTCTCTATTTTGATCCAAAAATTCATATTGGTACCTACCTGATCAGGTCGGTACCGATCTGATTTACCTAATCAAGCATTTCCTTTAAATATTACAAACTTAGCATTTTTTAAGTCCATGCTTTCATACTTTTACTTCCTTTCTTTCTACTTCAGTTCAACCTACAAAATCATGGTTTCATTACCTATACCGCCCCAGCTCACCGTCAACTAACCGAAGCCGTTGCAATTTTCTTATAGTCGCCACTACCAGCTCTTTATTCCAACCTTCATTGCTATCTCGAGAGAACTCGATATCGAATCTCCCTTAATTCCAGATCCTGATTTAAAACTTAAAGATAGGGTTTTCCACTGGTGCGATGTTGTGTCCTTTCCACAGTGATTACACGGTTATTGTCGGTCACCATTCTCCCATGGCTGATGAACAGCTAGAGAATTTTGATTTGTGATCTTGCCACGCTATTTCTTTAGTCATTGCAAAACATTAATTTTCCTATGACAATGCTCAGCATGACTTGGAGTTGGCACTGCATTTGCCTTAGTCACAATGACTTCATATTTTCCTAGAGCTAGCCATAGATCCTCAATAGGCTTTTCAGGTCTATCCCAGCACACCTTCATACTCCTTCCTATTACAATGGCCTTGAGTATACATTCATCCAAATGCATAAATAGACTTTACCAAAGCGTTGTCAATCATAAGTTGCCATTCCAAATTTCAATGAGACGGTTCTCTTTCGAAGAATGATCACATCAAACGCAATTTACTGATTGAGTAATTCCATAGCATATCACTACATGTCACTGCACTATCCTATGTTCCTCCAAAATAACACTCCTCATTTCTCCAAATGACGGTTCCATCATTGATTATCCAACAATGACGTGTAAGATTTGATATATAATTCCATTGTGTGACGTGGCACGTTTCCTAGAATAGTGGGCTATTTACGTAGAATGGTCCATTCATAGTGTATGGGAATTATGACACAAAATGTATAAATTTACACTTCCAATTACCCCATTCGACGTTCAAAATTTGATTGGTCAACACACGTCGATACATGTTAGACTCTGGGCGAAGATCACACAGGTTTATATAAAATAGAATATCGATATAAAACATACGTGATCGTGATCATTGCCATGTTTTCCAATTAAGAATTGACTCGTGGTTCACCAAGATTCAATACCTATGTTGGGCCGTCACTCTTCTCGAGGCTTGTTCCACCACTGTTCAAGCCTCGACATTCATGGATGGCGGATCCAGATGCTCAATCATTGCAGGCATATAGATGATGATAGTTTCAGTGGCTCCAATCCAGAATTAACCTCCTCCTCTTAATAAGAAAGTTGGATTAAGGTTTCTAGATGATACTCTTGAACAAATGCCAATAATCTTAAATGCCAAGTCACTTCAAACCATATGCCTCCAGATATAATCCGAAAGAGTGACATTTTACTACTAATTATTAATAAACGAGCATCCAATCCTTCACAAGGCTACACAACTGTTAACAAGTAAATTTTCCTAAGCGACCCTATATCACCCTTCAATCCATTCTTTCGTATGTTCCTTCAAGTTCTCGGGCTCACTCCCACTCATGTCCACCCTAATGTTTACACCTTGTTGTGTTCTCTTTACATCCTATTCAGGCTACAAATTTAGTAGTCACCATCCCTTGAGGAATTAACACACCTTTTGAGCTTTAAGAAAGGAGCGAGTCATCATCCTTAATGATCATCAAAGATTGGCACTGATGCAAAGTGATCGAGCCACTTTACAATAATCGATCTTACTTCAAAAACAAGTATTTATACATCCAATATCCATATGGATTTAACCGGCTTTGGCTGTCTAAAAGCAAGACTTCTTCCTTTTTGTTCTTCCTTGTACTGGAACCTTATCAGCTAAGTGTCTAGCTCCTTACCTATTCTCATCATAGATATTCATGCTCGAGATAGGAGCACCGAGCATTCTGAGACTTCAAAGCTCCTCAAAAGAGTCAGCATCCAATATTGCTTTACCGATTATCTCTTGACAAATGAGAACCTTCGCTATGTGTTCTTCTATACCCTAAATGCTTTGCCATTCCAACCAAGAGGGTCTAGGGTGTCCACCAGGTCTTCTAGCCCCATTCACATATCTATCGAAGATATCCGAGGAAGAAGTGTAGTCACATCAAGCATGGTGAACATCGATGAACCGATAGATAATATGGTGGAGGCAAATTTATCTAACGGAGTATAAGCAGAAAAGGAAAAAATTGGGGATGGAAACTATTCATATAGGAGCATAAGGAAGAGAAGGAGGAAAAGAAGAGAAATAAAAAGAAGAAGGCAATAAAGAAGACGATGATGAGGGCTTGGACATGATTGAGATAGATCATATGGAGAGGCGTCTCTAAAGGGTACCTAGATTCCTGTCTCGTCACGTCCAAAGTGAATAATTGTCAATACCACCCAGCAGTCTACTGAACTGAGTGTAATGCCAACAAATGAGCCTACTCCTCCAGTCGGTCATTCAAAAATATGTTTGATTCACCGAGTTATCTTGACATCCCTATCAACAATCTATTTAAGGAGTATCCTTTGGGCTTTAGCTTTCCATCCGAGGGCCTCCTAGCCAAGGGAGGCAAAACTCCATCCTTACGACCATCTGAGCATGGCTATTAGGGTATTTAGGGCAATAATATAACTCCACTTGTAGGTTCACAAACACTCACACCTTGCATTTGCATTTACTCTTATGCTATAATGTTTATATATTACTTTATCTTTTGTTGTAAGTGAGATAGGAAGTGACCACTTAAGCTACCTTTACTCTGGTATTTTCAAACAAAGGAGATTAAATCCTAAAGCATACCGTTCTCATCCAGCTCCTACAAAGAAAGAGAATCAGATGAAAAGAGAGCATGGATTAAAGAAAGAGAATGCCAAGCGAAAAGAGACTGCTAAATAGAAAATGATAGAAATAAAAGACATGCAGATGAGAAATAACCTTATGTTTAAGGGTGAAGGCCCGAAGACTCGCATGACCACCATGGTCATTCTTTCGCTTTCTCCCACCTAGATATCAGTCGCACCTCTCTTTGCAAAACCTTTCAACATCCCTCTCCTATCACTACTATTTCTTTACCCCATCGATCTAAGGAGGTCTTTATTTACCAAGCTCTACCTCCACCCTCAGCAAGCAGAATGCAAGATGCCTTCCTGGACTTTTGTCTGACTGAAGTCAAATTTGATCGTGACCTTAAAGATATTCCTGGGGAAGATGCCAACCGTAGTGTCGGAGGAATCTAGTAGCCGATAGGTGCGAGTGAAGGAAACTTGCCTTTTCCTTCTTTGAGGTTAATAGTATCTACCAGACTAACATTCAATCATTTAAACTAGAGAGGAGGAGCTACGATAAATCTATAGAGGAATACAAGAGAGAATAGGGCGAAGAAATAGAAAAGAGATGTAGCTCAAAAATCGATGAATAATTCAAAAAATTAGTCGAAAGATGATATAATCTCACAATTAGGTCACGATTGTGATGAAAGCCCAAGTTAGGACTGCTTATGACAAAATGGCCATCTCAAGTCATAGATTAAGATCAAGGACCAAGCCCTCCAAGAAAAAGACAAGGAATTATAGGCCAAGGAAGATGATATCCAGAACTCTAATACAAAATTGAGAAGCTTAAGTCCACCTAATTGATTGAAAAAATTGAAAAAGTGGAGGTTCAGATTGATCATGCTAGAGGAGTAATTGAGCTAAATGATTTAAAGGAGAAAGTGTCTAAGGAAAAGGAAAATTTGGATTCCACCCTTCAGTAGTTCTTCACCAATGTTTTCCAATTTAACAATGTAAAGTGATTAGGAAATACTTACTCCGTCACTTTAGCCGACACCTAGGAAGAGATAATGTGTTGAGCGGCTACATCTAGTGACGACCACACCGAGGATCAATTGAAAGCCAAAGTACCTTGATACCGACTACGGCGAAAAGCTGGAAGAGAGAAAAGCGATTATGGCTGTACATGGTGCTATTGTCGTCGAAGTTTCCATTGATGTTCCTGCTGGCTTAAGTGCATTAGGCCAAGCAAAATCAATTTCAAAAATCCAAGAACCTGAAATGGATATTCCAATTTCCGTCAATGTTAGCTCCAAGGCCACCCAGTTTGCTATTCCAACTTTTATAGTGGTTACCTTCATCAAACCATATAATTCCCCCTTTGTAAGTCAATCGATGCAATTGACAATCGAAGAGGGAGAAGCTGATAAAACTCGCATTTAACATATTCCTCCTAAAGAAAGTATCTCTTTGGTCTCTTTGATATCTGAGAAACTTCAATTCTCACCCGAGACCATTACTAACCTTTAATTCTTCGTCTGTTAACTCATAGGTCATCTCTTTCTTCCACCTTCATCGCCGGCAACATAAGGTTTGGGCCTTATTGTGATTCTTACCTCATCTATCTCTGTTTTTGTAGGATCGATCATGCCAATTCCTCATTCCAATTTCGATCCTAGTCCTAGATTAGAAAATACAACTTTGGAGCATCTCAAGGATATTTCTAGGTCCTAAGAGGAAGAAATTATGACCACAAGTGCCATGGGCCCAACCAACCCTATCCTCATGGTAGAGAAGTGGAAGATAGACCTTTCGAAAGTTGAGATTAAGTCCAAGTCAGGGCTAGAGAAGCAAATTGGAGCAAACAGATAAAGCCTATCCCAAGAATTCTTCCTACTACCATTACACCTCCTAAGGGAAGCCATACTGACACCTCTACATGACATCCAATTCCCCTTTTGACAGGTTCAAAGATCCAACCGTCAATATCAATGAAGGAGAGGCCATTCTTTCTAAAGATAGCACCCTCAAGGGGAAACTTAAGGATGGGAAGGGTTGAAGAAACCTCACAATGGTTTACGTGGAAAGGGTGGAAATAGTGAGAAGAAGAAGATAAAGAAGAAATAGGCCTTCCACTTGGCTTTTAAAGATGATGAGATGGTTTCTTTTTGTCTCCTTTTTCTATACTTAGGCCACGTTTGTGTATGCGGGAGCGACCTCTACAACCGTATACATAAAAATTGATGTAATGAAAGATTGCTTTTCTTTTACAGCCTCTATTCCGTTTACTTTTTCGCATTTTTATATTATACCTCCTTATATACATTCCTTGCATATATAATATAATTGCTTATACTACAATTCATCCATATTATGCATGTTATGTCTACGCAATTCTATTACTTACTGTAGCTCTGTATATATAAGTAACTTTCTATGATTGCTTTAGTTATGTTTTGTTGCTTAGTTCTATTTTTAGTTGCCAAATTGTTTCCATTTTTGAAAAATGGAACTTTCTATTCATTTAGCCATCTCAATAGCAAACTTTTTTGATCCTCGACTGAGTTTTGCCTAGTCAAAAACAAGGTCATAGTTGAAGGAATGCTTGACACTTCGTTATTCCCTATACCGGAGAAACGACATTTTGAGTGCCAGTCTCTATACAACATATTTTAGTCTTGCTGGACTTTGGGAATTGATCAAATTTATTCCTTAATCCCTTTCACTTTCCATTAGCCATGCATATTTAGCTGAGCCATAAGTGATAGATAATCCCATTATTCACCGATCCCTATCTTTAGGGAACAATGGTTCAAATGCTTATATCTAAGCATAAACGTTCAACCTCACTGATCTTCGAACATCGATCAAAGTCGCTCCATGACCATCATCATTTTATCCTCGATCAGGCATGTCCTACCGAGTTGCAAATATGATCATGGAAATTCCTACTATGCACTAATTCCTATTTCTAGGTATTAATGTCTCAGGCACCTATCTCCGGGCCAAGATTGTCGATCTCGCCTATCTGTAGACGTTGATCAAAAGCATGCATTGATCATCCTCGCTTATCCTTGTCCAAGCATGTCCTATTGAGCCATAAGCACGATAGTGAAAATCCTTGTTGTGCACCAGTTCCTATCTCCGGGAATCAATCCTTCAGATTCCTATCTTTGGACATCCCATCCTAGTCTTACCTATCTTCAGGCGTTAAGTGAGAGTATCCTTTTACCATCCCCGCTTATCCTCGGTCAAGCATGTCCTGCCTAGCCGTAAGTGTCATCATTGAAACATCGATTGTGCACTAGTTTCTATCTTCGAAAATTGGAGCTTTAGTCACCCCTTAATTGATTTTGCCTATCTTCGAGCATTAGCGAGTACCTAAGGGATAAAGTGAAATTATTCGATCAACCCTTATGATTATAGTCCTTTATCCTAATCATGGATTAAAGGAGTTAGGTGGTACCTATCTCCAAATACCTGATTGTATTGCTAATTGCACAACACATGGTTTTGCTTATAAGAACATAGTTCCATTAGTTCAAGAAGTTGATTTTATTTATAAACAAAATATACGCCAAGTCCTGCCTTGTTACATTACCTTAATTCACTAGGATGGCTTATTTGTAGAAAATAAACTAAATAAAGAAAAAGAGCATCGCATCATCTTGCTATCTCATGCCCGTGGGATTGGGATCCCATCCATAGTAACTAGCTTGAAAGTTCCATCTCCAAGCTTTTGTTCAATAACATAGGGACCTTCCCAGTTCGAGCCAAGTGCCCTTACTCCAGAGAGAACTCATTTCAAAATGAGGTACCCCACTTCGAAGGTATAGCTTTAGACCTTGGTGTTGAAATGTTGCTACTCTTTTCTAGTGAGAAACTACCCTTAATTCATCCTCTTCTCATTTTTTATCGATGAAATCAAGGAACTCAAGAAAAATTTTCTTGTTGACCCTGGGGTTGTAGTGTTGTTTTTGATGAGAAGTGACTTCCAGTTCTAATAGAATCATGGCCTTGGCTCCGAAGGCCAGAGAGAGTGGAGCATGCCTAGTTATGGACTTGTAGGTTGTCCTATAAACCCGTAATGCAACTGGAAGCTCATCAACCTAGCTTCCCTTGGCTTTAGCTAATCATTTCTTCAAGATGGACATGATGATTTTATTCATGGCCTCCACACGTCCATTTTCCTATGGGTATGCTACTGCCAAAATGCTTTTCTCGATTATGTACAGATTGCAAAAATCCTTAAACTTAGTACTCTAAAATTGAGTTCCATTGTGAGTTATGATTTTCTAGAGAACTCCATCATATAGCTGATCACATTCCTCGTTGTGATCATAACTAGGGGTTCCACGTCAACATACTTTATGAAGTAATCCGCTGCAACGATAATGTACTTAGCTCCTTCTTTCGACATCAATAACATACCAATAATATCAATTCCCAAAACTACAAATGGCCATGGTCTAACCATCTGAGTAAGTACTTTGGACGGGGCTATTGGAATTTTTCCAAACCTCTAGCATCGGTTGGAGCATTTGGTGTAATCAGCATAACCATTGTTTATTGTTAGCCAGAAGTATTCATAGTGAAGTATCTTCTTCGCTAACGTCTGTCCCTAGTATGGTCCCCATAAATACCCTCATGGATTTTCATAAGGAATTTTCTAGCCTCATTCTGGGTTGTACACTGAAGCAGCGGGATAGGAAACCTCTCCTATACACTATTCCTTTCTGCGTTTTAAATCATGACACTTCACAAAGGAGTTCTGTTCATTTGTTCTTTCCTTTTAGAAGAGTCCCCTTAAGCAAATAATCCTTGATCGGAGCCATCCATTGACTCCTCCTCTTATTCCTCCAAGATCCAGTCGATATCCATGTGGTTGATGCTCGGAGCCAATAAAACCTCCACTATAATCAATTTCATCAATTGTGCATCTCCATAGGCTACCAGCTTAGGTAGTGAATCGACCTTCGTATTCTCAACCTGGATATGTGTAATGCATAATGCCATATATCATCCAATAGTTCTAGTGCTTTTTTTAGGAAAAAGGTAAGTCTCGTGCCCTTAGCTTGGGATTCCTTCTTTACTTGGTAGAACATCAACCTTGAGTCATTGAATATCTACAACATCCTTAACCTTGGGTCTTTCACTATCTTGAAGGCCGCTATCATTGCCTTATACTCAGCTTCATTGTTTGTTGTAGGGAACTCTAGTTTCAATGTGTAGTAACTTAGTTATCCTTTTGGAGTCACGAGTACCACTCTAACCCTAGAATTACATTCATTTGAAGCTCCATCTAGGAATAATTTCCATTAAAAAGTGTGACCATATCATCTTCCTCTTTTCCTTCTCGGACAGTAGATTCAAAGATGATATATGCCAATGCTTGTCCTCTTATCGCCCTCTTTGGATGGTAAGTGATGTCATAATGGCTCATTTGATGTTTCATTTCAATAACCTTCCAAAGTCTTAGGTCAGTGGAATACTTGCTTCAAGCGCTGATCCGTCAACACCTTTATCAAGTGAGCTTGAAGTATGGTTTCCAATTTCTTGATGCAATCAACAAAGAGTAAGCAAGTTTCTCCTGCTTTGGGTGGTTGTTTTCAGGTGTGGTAAATCACTAGCTGATATAATACATTGGCATTTGAATCTTTGCCTCCTCCCCATTTTTGAACTCAGTGTTGAGTAGACACTGCCAAATATACAAACATATATTCAAGGTCCAAAGACCATGATAGGATTGGTGATCTTTCCATATGCCTTAGTAATTCCATGAAATCTTCTTGGTGCTCCTTCATCTAAATAAGCTTTCCTTTCTCCTTTTTGAGGGCATCAAAGAACGGTATACACTTATCATTTGCCTTTAAGATGACCGACTCAATGTGGCAACCTACACATTCAAGCTCTGCATCTCCCTCTTTATGGTCGGGGCAATCACCTATTTCAAGGCATCAACCTGCTCTAATATAGCTTTAATTCTCGTTGCATTCACGATAAATCCCAAAATGCTTGTCCGATGTGGTCCCACGAGAACACTTAAAAAGATTTAACTTCATCCCATACTTTCATAACACTTAAACATCTTTTAAAGGCCATCTATATGGTTTGTTGATAGCTATGACTTCACGAGCTTAACATTCACATACACTTTCATCATTTTTCCTATCTGATTCTTTAACTGGAATTCACCAATCTTTGATAATTAGCTTTTGTGTTCTTCAAACCAAACGGCATCACTCGATAGAAGTAAAATCCTAAATCCATTATAAAACTCGTGTGCTCATGATCTGAAACGTGCATCGGTATGTGATTATAGCCATAGTAAACATCCTTGAAAGAAGGTAAGTTGTGTCTGGTAGTCCTGTCTACTAGTGGGTAAATTCTGGGCAACGAGAAGCTGTCCTTTAGGCATGCTTTATTTAGGTCGGAGTAATCAGTACATGTTCGCCGCTTTCCATTTTCTTTATTGATCAACATGGGGTTCGATACCCATTCAGTGTAAAAAACATCATGGATAAAGTTGTTTTCCTTCAGCCATCCACTTCCTCCTTTAATGTCGTGGATCGCTCGGACCCAGACCGCGTCTCTTTTGTTTTACTAGGGTTATTTTGGGTCCACGTTTAGTGCATGACTCATTTCGCTGGCGATATCTCTCAATGTGTCCAAGAAAATACATCCAGATTAGCTTGTAGAAAACTAACCAGTCCTTACTCAATCTGATGCTAAGTTGAGATCCGATCTCAAGGACCCAAGTAGGATCGTCCATATCAACTAGAATATTGATCTTCAGCTTAGCTGGTGCTGCCCGCACTTCCTCTAACTTCTTCTTAGGATCTACAGACTTAAAAAAATTCTATGGTCCCCAAGCCTAGTCTTGGGAATTAATTTATAAACATCCACCTTTTTGACATAAAGAGCTCTCTCTGAACTCTTTTATTTCCCTTACTGCTTTAGCTCTCTAAGCTCAGCAATGTAACATTCCCAACCAGCACTGTGGTCGCCTCAATTTGATTCGACCCCATTCTCCATTTGGAAACTCATCATCAAGCATCAAGAACCTAGTGTTTTTTTGAAATCAGCAAGGGTAGTTCGGTTTGAAAAGTCGTTTTATGTCAAAAATTCATCCATAATCACGAATTTCTAAACCAGCATAGTCTTGCTGTTTCCATCTCCCAACTCCATGGAAAAACTAATAGTCCTAACGGAATCCTTTGCCTCATCGGCAAATCCTTGAATCCTACATTTATAAGGATTGATGTCCTTAAAACTTATTCTCATCTGATCAAAAGTCCATTTGAACAGAATATTCACCAAGCTTCCATATTCCACTAAGACTCGATGTACAGTAGCAAGGCCTACAATGACCTTTGTCACCATGGGATCAAAGGTTGGAACTTTAACCTCATTGGAATCTCTAATTAAAAAAACAATATCATTAATCATCAACCTCTATACTTCACCGAAGCTTCATCCTCAATTGCGAAGCAGCTCTTCCATGGCTCATGCCTTAAAGAACTCATATGCCGCTCCATCTCATTCCAGCAATTCTTTGCAAAATGAGACCTTCAATTATGGTGTCTATAACAATCATTCCATCTGGCCACTTGAGTCCATTTCCACTGGGTTTAGGCTGATTCCCTTGGGTGTTTTTCCCTTGGATTCTAACATTATGTCAACCATCCTACGGCTCTCAACATATTGTTGCAATTTCTTTTTCCATATCAATTCTTTAATGAAATCTCTAGGAAGCCCGCACTGATATATATTATTCCCATGAGGTTCTTGGAAGCGACAATAGTTCCAGAGCGCTTTTCTTCCTCCATTGCCTCTCTTCTAGTTTTCTTCTTAAACCTTTCCATGCCTTATGTGGCATTGTATATGTTCCTTATCATGTCATTCATAGGCGCTTATTCCTACGGTGTCATATTCCTTCGAGGCTTTTTTGGCATCATTCTGCCTACCTCCATTCCCTGATTCCTCTTTTTTGGTTATTAGAATTCCCAACATTTACATCTACATTACCAGTGCTCTCACTGGTCTATTTAATAGCCATATTTCTCTATTGTCCACCACCATTCTTTCCAGCAAATTGGCATGCATCTTATAAACGTAAGAACCGATTGTCCATCCATAGTTGTTGGCTATTTCATCCTCATTCACTTCCCAAAATCAATGTTCAAATGTATTCCTTGGACTAAAGCCATCAACACCATATTCTCATTTTAATTGTATACTTCAGTAAATGAAATATTAAACCTGGTCAAAAAGCCCTTCAATGTTTCTTCAGGTCCCTAAGAAACACTCAACAAGGACATCACATCCCTTGGCCAAGCAGTGTGGAGCCTGAACTAATCCAAGAACTTCTTAGCTAATTTGTCAAAAGTCAAGATGGACTTTGGCGCGAGCCGAATGAAACATATCGATGCAACCATGTAACATCCCCTATCTAGAGGCCCAAAGCTAAGCGCTATAGATGTTGCAGTCATCTATAGCATTAACTTTCGGTGACTAAATTGGGCCATGTTATTGTTATCTATAATATCAGAAGCACTTGAATATGAAACAAATAATAGATTCCAAAACAAAATTTTCCATTACATTTCAAAACAAATGTTCCATATTTAGATTACATAGTCCCATAACGTTTCCTAGGCAATGACAAAATATACTTATTACAAAATACTCCAAGAATGACATATGAAGATACCCCCTTGGATGATCAGAGTCATATAGTCATAATTGACTTAATATATATACAGTGGAAATAAACACAAAACAAAGAACGACAACTCCTAAATAGCTATCTGTTAGGTTCCTGCTCTCCCCCGGTAGATTTATTTTTCATCATACTAAAACTTGAAAGAACCTCAACCCTCAGCCTACTCAAATCAATTTTGAGCACCTTAGAGTTTAAGGGGAAAACATAAGCTTCGAGTCAGACATAAAGCCTAGTGTCAATAGTATACATCCCAGTTATTAATGTTAAGTTAGACCACGCCGCTTAACGGAATGGGTTTCCCCTCACTAACATTCCTTTAAAACATATCATTTGCAAATCTTTTCCTGCAACCAAAACTGGTTAAATACTATAAAGCATCATTGTGTAAACATACATATCAGATAATAAAAGAATTATCTTTCCAACACTTTAGTTTTGTTTGGCTGACTATTAACCTTTGGCTAACTCGAGCCTACAAAACAAAGTAACGAAATTTATCTAACATTTGTTAGACACTCCATTTTTGGATGGTATATCCTTAACTTTCTGGTAAATACTCCTCTTCTGTACGATCTGTCCCTAACTTAACATCTCTTAGGGTCACCCAATCCTAATGGTTTTGCGGGCTTACCAATAACCCATCTGTATACTAATATATATTCCCTTCAGTGTGTAATTATAATTTTAGTCTTACCTGTGACAAAGCCTTACACATTGGAATTTTGGACTAAATTAGCTGGGATCAATAGCTAATGTATAGGGTGCAACCCTATACCAGTCCCATCGGGTATTCTAATGTCTAAGTAATTTTACCTAGGGATATCTTTCCAAAATTTTCCATGAAAACCATTTTCAAAATGATTTGAAACCTTTAAATCAACTCACAAGGAAAATATATAATCTCTATGCTTACTCTAAGTCACCTAGCCAAGTTATATATATACTTTACTCGAATCTTGGTTGATGAAAACATTTAAACACTTGAAAGTACCCCTTTCGATTCAATTGAAAGTTCTGCTTTCTAAGCCATTGAAAGTACCTCTTTCGAAACCAAGTAAAATCCTTTATTTATCTAGACCGAAAGGCCAAAGCTTCCCTTTCGAAACCATAAACCCTTTCGAAATCTTGAAACCTTCCTTTCAAAATCTTTAAAACCTTAGACATCATACCTTAAAATACTTAAAAACATTGCCTTTAAAAACATTGCAAACACCTTCCATATCAACCCTTTCGAAACCATCAGAAAATAATACCCTTTGACTCCTTCAAAACCCTTTGGGGAACCACCCCTTCGAAACCATTTTAAACACCTTATGAAATCATCAAACCTTTAGAAACTCAAACCTTTCGAAAGCTCTTGGGTTCATTTTAAAACATATGGGAAACACCTTTCAGAACCATTTAACCCAACACTTTGAAACCTTTGGGTTATACTTCAATCGGAACAAAATGGTCATTTAAAACATCTAAGTCAAAAGCTTTCCTTTCGAAACCTGTTCCTAAGGGAAGGGGTGATGTTGTTGAAACCATCCCTTCAAAAGCTTTGGGGAAGTGGTTAATTTCAAAACAAAGTGTACCTTTCGAAACCATTGACTTCGAAAGGTAGAGAGGCGGCAGCTAGGGGTTTCGACCCCTTCGAAAGCATCATTTAAGATAAAAGAACAAAACCCATTCAAAACCTTTTTTTAAAACACTTGACTCGGTCGAAGCCAACCGATTCGAAAGCTATCCTTTCGAAAGCAAAGTAGGTGCTACTTTAATTTTTTAAAACAAAAGGTGCTTCCAACCTTTCGAAACCCCTTGGTTTTGACTCTTACCTTCCGCCTTTGTCCAATTCACTATGTACCAACATGCTGATACTATATGCATTGGTTAGGGGAAGGAGGCGGAGGGTCTTAGTCAAAAGCAACCTGGGTGAAACCAAAATAGGCGAACATGCTTTTAGCATGAGTTTCTGATTTAAACCCTTTTTAAGTAAACTATTTAAGTAACCTGCCTTGTTTGTCAAACACTTATTGGTTGCTAATTTTTCTTTTCTAGAAGTGTTGCCATAATTTCAGAATTAATTAATTTAAATTATTTGCAAAACACCCCTTCTCCTTAGTTAAATTGATAAAACATTTAAGTCCTATACCTTAAATAATTTTATATATTCATCAAAACACTTATAAAAATTCCAAAAAATCCTTTTCAATATGTTTTCTAACATATATAAATTTCATACCCAAATAATTATTTGTTATGCCGTAAATAATTTATAACCCAATAAATCATTTTCTTCACTAGAAAATTAATATAAAATCCACATTAGTTCAGCAAATTATGAAAGTTGAACCTATCTCTAAAATGTCATTTTCGATCTACATTTAATTTTTCAAGGCATTTGGATGTCATTTAATAGGGTTTCCATAACAAACATATCATAAAAACTAATATGAACATGCATAAATCATCAACAAGCATGTATAAACTTTCAATCATCCAGAACAGTGCATTATCATGCAAAATCATTTTGGGTTATCCTCATGTCCAAAAAATTTAAGAAAATTGGATGTGGTAATTATTCACACTAACTTTGTGATTAAAGACGTGAGATTTGATCTTAATTATGTTGATTTATTTCTTCCTCTTGAACATCCTAGCTTTATCTTCCCTGGAGATTGAAAATGGTGGCCGGCCCTATAGTACTTTTGCTTAAGAGTAATAAAATGAACGTATGTTTGGTTTCCTAAGGGTTTAGGGTATAAGATTATCCTATTTCCTATTTTGTCATCCCTTATTTCCTAACACTTATTTCCATCTTATTTCTTTAGTTCATTCTACATGTGGACACGGCTACCCTTTGTTAATCAAATCTCAATCTATAAATCATCTTACATTATTTTATTTTATTTAGCTAATTAAATACTCTAAATAATGTTACTAAAAATATAGGGTATTACAATCTCCCCTCCTTAAAAATTTCATCCTCGAAATTATGATAAGGTACACAACACACAATCAAGGGTAAAACATACCATCAAACAAATCAAGATAAGTGTCTCTAATCCTGCTCTCAGTTTCCCAAGTGCAGTCTCTAGCGTCGTCACTTCACTAGACCTTCACTAATCTGACTGTCGTGTTCCTCAACCTCTTCTCATCTCTATCGACTATCCGGATGGGCTTCCTAACTATAGTCATATCTGGTTGCACCACTAAATCATCTAACACAGTCGGTGCTATAGTATTGTCTGGATCCCTAATACATTTCCTCAAATGAGATACGTGGAAAACATTACGGACTCCTGCTAAATTACTCGATAAATCTACTGTATATGCGAGTTTCCCCATCCTTTCTAAAATAGGAAATAGTCATATGAACCTCGGTGCTAACTTCCCCATCTTCTCGAACCTGATAACACTTTTCATCGGCGATACTTTGATGAAAATACGATCTCCCATCGAGAACTCTAAATCTTTTTATCTTCTATCTACATAGCTTTTCTACCGAGACTGAGCTTCCTTCATTCTCACCCTAATTAGCTCAATCTTTTATGCTGCTTCTTTTACCAAATCAGGACTGAGTTATCTATGGTCTCTAACCAACAAACTTGAGATTTACATGGTCTTCCATATAAAGCCTTAAACGGTTCCATTCCTATACTAGTCTGATAACTATTATCATACAAAAACTCGGCTAGATGTAGGTGGTCTTCCCATGATCCCCCAAAGTCTAATACACAAGCTCGTAACAACTCCAAGATCTTATAAACCCTTTCCATTTACCCATCTGTCTATGGATGGTAAGCAGTACTCATCTTGAGCTTGGTTCCCAAAGCTTCCTGTAGACTCTTCCAGAACTCGCTAGTAAACAAAGAATCTCTGTCACTAATAATACTACTAGGAATTTCGTGTAGTCCAACCACCTTTTTAAATAACTTAGCCAATACAAGTGCCGTTCTATATGCCTTAACCGGAATGAAATGGGCACTCTTGGTCATTCTGTCTACTATGACCCATATACTTTCATTCCCTCTATTAGACCTCGACAATTCGTCTGTGGAATCCGTAGAAATGGAATCCCACTTCCATACCGAAATGTCCAATGGTTGAAGCAATTAACTCGGCTTTCACTTGTTGACAGTTCAAACACTGATTTACACATAAGCCAACATCCCTCTTCATTCCTTCCCAGAAGAAACTTCTCTTCATATCTTGATATATCTTCGTTCCTCCTGGATGAATAGTAAACTTCGAACGATGACATTCCTCCAAGACTTCCATTATTAGGTCTCCCACAACTGAAACACATAATCTACCCTTCTTTCTCAACCACCCATTATGGTCAAGACTAAAATCCTTCAAGTCATCGCTCTCCACCCCTTCCCTTGACTTTCTGATCAATTTAACCAAAACTAGATCCTCCTCCTGTCTAGAAGCTATCTTCTCAATCAATACCAGTCAGACTTCTAAACAAGACAACCTAGCAGATCCTCTACTAGACTCAGCCTCGGATCTCCACAGTACTCTACAAGCTGACAATGGTTCTAAATCTTTCCATTCTGCTATCATAGCTAATACTGCATTCTGATGCCTCCTACTAAGCGCATTTGCAATCTTATTTCCTTTTTAGGTGTGTACTCCATTCCAAAATCATAAGCGGCTAGAAACTCAAACCATCTTTGTTGTCTCATGTTTAGCTCCTTCTGAGAGAACAAGTACTTTAACGACTTATGATCTGTATAAAGCTCAAACCTCTCTCCTAAAAGGTAACCCTCCACACCTTCAAGGCAAATATTACTAAAGCCAGCTCCAAATCATGCATCAGATACCTAACCTCATGTGGTCTAAGCTGTCTAGAAGCGTAGGCACTCACTTTACCCCTCCACATTAGTACAACTCCCAACCCAGCACCACACGCATCAGTATAAACAACTTGACCTTGTTTCCCCTTCGGAACCACCTACATAGGTCATGGGTCAATAAGTATTTCAAGCTCTATAATGCTTCCTCACACTTATCGATCCATGCAAATTTCACATCCTTTCATGTTAGCTTAGTCATTGGTGCAGCTATTTGTAACGACCCATGAAATTTAATGGTTTTAATATATATTTAATTGGAATTTTTTTGAAATTTTAAATAATAATATTTTGAAATAAAAATTTAAAATTTGATATACGTCCACTTTAACATAGCAAATTGTAAATTTTCATCTGATAATATGGAAATTTATTTTTCTTATATAATTTTATTTAATTCGAGTCAGTTAAAATTGATGATAAAAAATGTTTTCCAAACATGAATATATTTACATAATAAATTTGTAAATCATGTTTTGAGTGAGACATCATAGTTCTTTCTTCAAATTTGAACCACTATTGTTTCGTTTATCTTATTTTCGACAAATTTACAGCATTTTCGGTACTGATAATCGCTTTTGATAGGATGATCGTATCACTGATATATGTATACAGTTTTGATCGTATCATTGTGTTGATCTTTGCAGTATATTCGATTCTGTGTTTTGAAGTCTGGAACGTGGCGAAACCACGAATCGATTAATCGCATCGGTACCCTTTTTGAGTCCTTTCATTTTCGAGTCCTTTTGTTTCCTTCGTCTATTCATTTTCCATCGTGCAAGCTGTCAGCCACTAGAATTTATTACTTTCGAATTGACCTACTGTGACTTTTGCTATCCCTTATTTTCATTTTACATTGGTTCATTTCATTTCTTAATCAGTTTTCTTCATTTTCGGTTCAATATATATTTCTAATGTGGTCATTTTCTTTTACTTTCTCTTCTCTTCTTTATTTTGGTTCTATATAAGTCATACATAAATGTTTCCTGGAAACCCAAACACACCTCCTTATAGCCATGGCCGAACAACGTGAGCAACTCTCCTCCCCCTCTTCTTTATTCTCCCCTCCGCATGTAGCCAACCCTTGCTCGACCTCATCAACCACCGCCTCACGCCAGAGCTCCAACGCAACCCCGCAATGTCCCCTTATTCTCGCCTTGCTGCCTTAATCTCTACCTCCGGCAACAACCATCAGCCATACAATAGCATCATCCTCCTCTCCACAGATGCAGCCGACCCCACAACTCTAACCCATAGCGTGCCGACCTCTAGCCTGTCCCAAAGCACAGCCTGCATCCTTTCCTCCTCTGTGCAATTTTCTATGTGAGCATATAGATAATAATAATATATATATATATATATTAGTGTATATATATTGATCTTATACATTGTTATATGCGAGCTAGCTGGAAGTTGTACATCTATTTTGATATATATCTTTGTATAGCTCTGACATATCATATTATATATAATTAATTTTAAATACATGCTTATATATGTTTTGGTCTTTTCAGGTATATATAAAATTTCTGGTTATATTAATGATATATTCACATACGTTAGTGATATATATTTATATATATGTTAGTAGATAAGTTATCCGTGATATATATTTATAGCTATCTGTTTGTTGTATATATATGTACATATGGGATATATATATATCGTTCTGTAGGTTGGTATAGTATATGGATATATATTTATATATAATATAGATGTTGTTATATGTTAAGGGTATTATATATATATGTATGTATGTATGTATGTATGTATGTATGTATGTATATACAATGTAAATTGTATGTGTTTGTATTTATATATATGAAAAGTATATGTAAGTATATAATTGATTGCAGTTTCTATATTAGTATATATATATATAAGAATTTTTCGGATGTAGTTTATGTATCAGTTTTTTTTACTGTACAAGTTTGTGCATTTGAGCTATTGAGTTCGGTTTATATAAAGTATATGAGTTTCATATGTTAATATATATTACTTTATATAGATATTTATATAAGTACATGGGGTTTTGACTTTCAAATTTAATATATGAGTTCATAGTAGTATTATGGAAGCTGTTAGAGTCCATATTTATATATTAATCTTAGTTTAAAAAAATATATCTTAAAGAAATATTATATACGTAGGTTATATATCGTGGTTTGGTTTTTAGATTTGTAAATGGTAATCTTCGATCTATGTGTTAAAATTAAAATGGTTTGGAAATATATAAAGATTTTATTTTAATATATGTGTTTAATTAAAACAATGATATTTAATTATATTATATATATTTTAATATTTGTTTTAAATTTGAATATTGATTTCACGGAAATAATAATAATATACATATTTCTAGTTGTTTCTATCAAATTGATTCTGATTGTTTCATCGATTTCTGATCTATCAGCTTTGCTCGTCAAATTCGTGTTCAATCTTGCCTTGTTTTGAGATTCGTGCCTGGATTTCGTAACTCAACTTCATTATCAATCTATCTAGCCTCGAAAGGTGAGAATTCACTCACGATTAACATTCTTATATTTATTAAATTTGATTTTAATTGAAACGACAATTGATATATGCTGCTGTTAGTTAGTTAGTTACATTGCTATATATATATATATATATGCTATTATTTATATCTGTTCACCTGTGACATCTGACACCATTATCTGTTATTTATATTGATGATATATGCATGTTATATTATCATCATATATATTCTCACTCTGCAAGTTCCCTGTTAGTATAGAATTCACTATGGGTTGAAATGATACATACCTGAGCGATCTGTAGAATAAGATAAAATTGTTATGGGTTGAAATGATAAACCTAAGCGATTTTCATTGAATTGAATTTGGGATTGCGGGTTGAAATGATATATACCTGTATATATTTAAATTGCGGATTGAAATGATAAATATCTGTATCACTTGACCATAGGATAGAACATTTTATACAAACACCGATGGTCAATATATATATATATATATATATATATATATATATATATATATATTGAAATGATTTCTAAGGTTTTGAAATGAATATTTTGGTTTTAATAAATATTGATTTTAAGATATATATATATATATATATATATTATTTTATAAAGGTTTTAAATTTTGATTTTTAAAATTATATGTTTTGAAAATTTTAA
The DNA here is from genome assembly GCA_030765085.1 of Allium cepa. Lineage (NCBI taxonomy): Eukaryota > Viridiplantae > Streptophyta > Magnoliopsida > Asparagales > Amaryllidaceae > Allium > Allium cepa. The sequence continues at coordinate 827,455,745 of CM060941.1, read as the reverse complement.
AATTTCAAATTAGTTTTGGAATTATAAATTTTAAAACTTTACTTGAAATTTTACTATTTTAATATATATATATATATATAATAAGTTTAATAATAAGATTTGATTTATTAATGTTGATTTAATTAATATACAATATGTTTAAGTATTCATTTAAAATTTATATTTTCAAATATAGAGTTTATAATGATTTTAATAAAATTCAGGTTGGAAAGAGAAATCGAAATTGGTTTGAAATAAATTTATTTAAGAATTATACTCAAATAAGTTTGATTTGAAATTTATTGAATTTGGGATTTTAAAGATTTGATTTTATAACTTGATTTTGATTAAAAGTGATTTAAATGAATATTTCAAATTTACATAAATTGAAATGGTATATTTAGTTTTATTTAAATTAGGATTCCAAATGGCGATTTAATGGCGCGGCCCTGCGCGATTTCTAATTTGCTTCACGTTTCCAGTTCGCTGTAGTCCTCCTTCCTCCTCTCTCATCTCGTTTCCCTTCCGCGTTCATGCCTAGCCCTCCCCCTCATCTTCCAATTCTCCCCGCTTCTCCATCTACTTCCCCCTCTTCTACACGATCTGGAAGAGTATACAAGGTTCCCCAGGATACGAATTTATCTATGCAGGACTTGCTATCTGAGACGGAGTTCTCTCCTCTCCCTTCTACTATGGCGTGCTCTGCTGCCATTGCGTGCCCTCGTGTGTGTCTTGAGAATGTTTTGGTAGGTGATGTCTGTCGAAATAACTGTAGTTCGTTGAATTCACTTGCGAATGCAGATGTCGTTTCTAGTGATATTGGTGAGGCTTATGGTGTGATTGGAAGTGGGATTTGTTCAGCCGATGCTAATATTTCGAGATTGACTCGATGCACACCAAATCTTTGTCATAAGTCTTCTGAGGAGGAAGTTCCCAACTGCAGAGTTTTAAGAACTGGAGGTGTGTTACTTGCGGCCACCCCCTCTGATGTGCTTGCGTCTTTTATCGGTGGTCCATTCGTGGATGCCGTTCAACCAGCTACTATACCTACAGGAACTAAAGTTTGGTCTTCGCTTTTTACTTCTTTGCCCCACAACGCGGGGGTCTATGAGCCTGTGGGATTTGATATTGTAGAGGATAATGGAGTGATGATTCCACCTCCAAATGTTATGCAAGTTGGATTGGACTTTTGGTCAGAATATTTAGTTGGCTTCTTTTTGGATCCTAAACATCGACTTCATGACGCGGCTTCTATTTGTCGAAAGGCTTGGAGGCTTCGAGGTAATCTCCATGTTAAGCTCGTTGACTCAATGTATTTCCTATTTTCTCCTCCTCTAAGGAACGCCATCGTGTTCTTGAGGCGGAGCCATCATTTTTTGATGGGAAACCTATTATAGTTACTCCCTGGTCCCCTACGGTTGCTAGTGCTCGTGAACAAGTGTTATCTATCCCTATTTGGGTTTCTTTTTCTCAAATACCTTCGGCTCTTCAACCTCTGCTTGGTTTGAATTGGCTTGCATGCATCATTGGTAAGCTGAAATGTTTTGATGCTAATACAGTTGAGCGTGAAAAGCTGATGTATGTTATGGCCTTGATTGAGATTACCCCCTTTAAACCTCTCCTTACCTCTATACCTGTTCAGCTAGCTGTTGGCCATGTTGTAGATGTTCGTGTTCGTTATGGATGGATCCCCGACATATGTACATCATGTCACTACTTTGGCCACTTAGTTTCTGCCTGCTCCCATTCTGCTGTTTCCGCTTCTGCGCCTAAGATACCACTGCCTCGGCCTCCGCTCAGGAAATGGGTTCCCAAGGTCTCGCAGGTTTCTCCTCCTGCTGTTCTTGACCCTGGTTTGCCGACTTCCCATGCTCGGCCTACTTCCCCTGTTGCATCCATTGTTACTGGTGTTGTTCCTGTGGATTCCATTACCATTCCGGATGTTGTTCCGTCTCAGTTGCCTATTGTCTGGGTTGAGTCTGAGAGATGTTGGGTAGATCGATGTTCTGACTTGCTTTACAACCCTGTGGATGATTCCTTCTATAGATATGTTTCTAGCGGTCTTTCGGACCGACGATGCCTTTATTACAGACCGTCTGGTGTCTCCTTGGTTCTTGATTTGGATGATACGTATGCTGATTTAAATTCTGCCTTGCTTGCCGATTCTTCTTGGGATCGATCTTTTCTTACTCATCTGAGGTAGACATCTACGATCCTATGCTTGCTCTCTTATTTCGCCCCTTTTTTGGTCTTCTTGGAAATGACTCTTTGGAATCTTCCCAGGTCGTAGTTGATGCTGGTGGTACTACCTCTACGGAGGAGTTTTAGTCTAGACTGTATTTTCTAGTAGCTGTGACATGTCTGTCACACTCCTGTGTTGTAGTTGTTACTCTCTTTATAGTTGTTAAGGTGTCTCGACCTTACTCCTGTACTTCAAGTTTTTATTACGTTCGTAATAAAAAGTGGACGGTCCACTACAAAACCGACCGGCCTTGCCAAAAAAAAAAATTAAAATAAATAATAGTAAAGAGAAATATATATATATATATATGAAGTTATCAAATCTAGTTTTGAAATGTTTGAATATTTAAAGCTTTGAAATATATTGAAATTGAAATGGTTTATTTTATGGTTAAAAATATGTATTTGAAATCGATATATTTGAAACGGTTTATTAAGAAACTGAATTGTGTTGAAATGGATGAATTGAGATTGAATAAAATTTGAACTTTGGAATTCGAATTGATTTGAATCGGTTATTGAAAATTGAGGAAACTATTTTATTATATAAAGTATTTTTAAATTATATTTAGAAATATTTTATATTTTACTTTACAAATCATTTTTTTATATAAACTATTTTAATATACCAATCATTTTAAAATAAGCTATTTTTAATATACTAATCATTTTAATATAAACTATTTTACTTTATAACTATTTTTATATAAACAATTTTATTTTATAAACTATTTTATTATATATACTATTATACCATTATAGTATGCCTACTATAGCTACCATGTTAAATGGCAGGTTCTACAACTAAAACCGTACAGGCCACGTTTGTGGTGATTAGATTTCTAACAAATGGCAAAGGCTAAGGAACTTCCTTTAATCGAAAGGGTATGCCTTTGGAGGGATGCCCCGAGAACTTAACTAGCTCTCTGCCAACACAAGGCCGAGTTACCTCTGTAGCCAGGTAACTAACTGTCACGAGTATGTCATCCCCCGGTTGTAAACGACCTTTAACGAGGGCCCTCAACACCAACAACCATAAAGCAAATTATCTGGGCTCCATACCAGAATACCAATTATAATCCAGAAGGGAATGCACATACCCTGAAGGGCACGACCCTCATAACCTTGCTGCATCCATTCCTGTTTCGACCATTTTCGGGGTGTGAGGTTCGATGAAGTCTCGTCCCACAAAGCTACGATTTTCATGAAAGCCATGCTTTGATCAACAAATGATCAGCACTTAGCATGCCACACTATCAAATTGGGAGTATATCACTAATAACCATTAACTACGTAACCTTTGAGCTCGTACGTCTCAGAGAAGGGTGTTAAGCTAAGAGAATAAATACTCCGCCACCAAACAGAAATGTATTTGATAGAAATCAGTTTTATATCTCAAAATGTGATGTCAGACATACAACCATATAAGTCCATACTGGGTCTGAATGGAACCGAAGGAACTTCGTATAATAAAGGAAGAAGCCCCTACAATCCGAGAATCTACAATCCCGATCGGGCTCCCTATCACATATGGAGATCTCTATACCAGAGCAACTCGGTGCAGAGAAATCGACAGGTAATCCTTTCGTTCTCGAAAATACTCGGTCTTCACCATTAATTCAGAATGGGTTTTATGACACAAAGTCCTCTCCCGGCTAATCTGAATAATGAGCACTTTTTTAAAAACATGTGGATACACAAGTCACAAAGATTCACTATTAAGATTCGATGTGGGTTTTGGATAACAATTTGGAATCCGACTCCCTATCGCATCGAAATTCAAATGTCGTTTAAAGGCCAACTATTTTCACATTCACGCAAAAATAAATCACAGATATCACAATTCAATTCACAGCAATTCACATCACAATGTATCACAATCACATATCAGGGGTATCAATCAGTTCAAGGTATTCAATAATAATTCAGCATCTATAAGCAAGATTGATTAGTCGTGTGATTATAATCAATTAATGACATAATTATTTTCATTAATTATCCTTAATTAATGATTAATTTTCCTTAATTATAAATTAATTAATCCTTAATTATTAATTAATTAATCTTAATTATTTATTTATTAACCTTAATTATTTATTAATTAATCTTTAATTATTAATGAACCATACTTTAATCAATAATTAATTAATTATTCTTTAATTAGTATAATTAAGTAATTATCCTTTAAGTAATTATATTTTAATTACTGTCATTAATTAATAATCTTTAATTACTTAAACTTTAGTTAATTAATTAAAAGATAAATCCTTTATTTTAATTAATCACTTAATTATCATTAAAAATATTTAATTAACAAACCTTGTAATTAATTAACATTGACACATAAATTAACTTAAGAGATTTAGGTTAATTGGTAATTAAAAACATTTTATCTTAATTAAATCTTTAATTACGTTGTTTATTTAAAATAAATTAAGAATTAATAAATAAATAATGTCACAAAATAAAATAAACTTAATTACTTTTGAAATAATGCACCTTTAATATCTTAAGAAAAAATCATTATTTAAAAGAACAAGTTAAACATGTTTTAAATTTGAATTTGGTTTTTATATTTTTGAAAACTATTTTATACTAACCCGAAACCGACTCGAGTCCACCCCCAAGCCAAAACCAATATTCCCCAAGTCATGCCCGAGTAAAATCCTTCCCTTCTCTTTTTATACGTTGTTTTTATTTTTAAAATTAAAATCTTTTTTACTAGTGTAAACACCCGAACCCAGTATCGAGCTAGCAACCCATTCCCTCGAGGTCTACTTCAAGTCTTCACCCTTTTTCCTAAACTCCTACCTATTGACACATACCAAAGACGTGTGCACGTTGCGCACAGTTTCGACCATCTACGGTCAATGCTGCGACTATCGCCAAGTCGATGACCACCTTCCCTAGCCAACCAACCACCCAGAAACCAAAAACTACGACGATTTCGACATTGAGCTAAACGACCCCAAACTGGAACGAAAATGGATCATCAAAGATCGCCTTGTCCCGCCACCTCGGGCCACCAGAGGCCACGCAACGCTAGCTAGAGCTTCGTCGATCCCCTACGCTTCGAATCCCAATGGTGCAATCAACACCGGTCTACTGATGTTGATGCAGCAATACAAATTCCGACCTCGACCAAACATAGGTTTAAAACAAAACATCACCACCGTGCCGTCGCCATGGTGCATTAGAACTCCACCGAGTATTTTTCTCAGACTCCCCGACCATCAACCATGCTCCAGTCATGATTGCGATAAGCAACACCGATCGCCAGAATTTGGTAAAACTTACGATTCTAGTCATCCATGCATTTCTCATTCGATACCAAACTAAAAATATTGTGTTTATTCTTAAAAATCATGTTTTATGAAGACTAATTGGATGATATAGCTGAATCAAGAAATTAGGATACTTGAATTTAAACATATATTTGAATTCTACCGTTTATCTTCTTCTCGGCCCCAATTTTCTTCGTTTTCAACTTGAAAATATTGTTAGAATTTAAATCTTGTGTGCCGACCCGACTTTTTCTCCCCAGAAAAGTCGTATCATCATGAAGAAAGAAAGGGATAGAAAAGAGAAAAGAAAGAGAAGAAATAAGAACACAACATCAGAATCTCAACAGCGAAATGAATAAATTATATTAATAACATAAATTATTACATAGTTTACAACCACTATCAGAGTACACAGATATAAAACCCATACTGGAAAGTTATAAACACCTGCCTAGTATTTACAACATAAAACAACTCAGAGACAATCACAGATCACACAGCGGAATACTATATATCTAACGCAGAAGTCTCCTGCTCCATTGCTCCTCCACAATTCGTCAAAGCTAACCTGAATTCCCTTGGCTACTCATAAAAATTTGAGTACCCAAGAGTTTAAGAAAATAAAGAATAAACTCCGGGTCAGACATGGGTCTAGTGTGAGTAACAGGTTAAAGTTGCTTAACTTTAAAAACCTTTTGAAAAGAAAGGTATCACGTAAGACTTCCCACACATAAACATGGAAAAGTTTTTACCTTACGCTAACCAAAACATTTGATAGGAAATCCAGTGATATTATAATAGGGTCTAGGGTTTTCAAGTAAATAAGAAATAGCCGAAATTGTTACATGATTAAATTCCATCTACTAGCCACAAAAGTGGGTAATACAATCAAAACCATTGGCACTTATTGGATTTTGGATTCCATACAATGGCAGGGCTACTGGGGTACCGTCCGTCACAGTACGTGGCCTAGATCAACGTACCGAAGAGCCACCCTAACTCCCCTGCAACACAAAGCCGGACCCATTCCTTACTGAATAGTTCCGAACAAGACAACCCCGCAGTTGGTGTACATCCAACTGCCCACACAGCCGAAATAAAAAGGGACCTCTAGACAGGGGTAAATCTTGCTTTCCAGTGGGAGCTACCCACGAAGCCTTGCTGCACCTCCCCTGTTTTAGCCATTCCCGGTTGATGCGGCTTGAGGCTACGATTACCTCTAGAGGGCACATCTCTTAGAATGCTCATCGTCCACTTGACGATGTTTTGAAAGCATTCGATCCATACAAGTTTGTTCCAGGTTCGAACGAAACCGAAGGCATTATCTCGTTACACTCATTTTGGAATCACCCTCAGAGTTAACGACGATAATCCTTGCACTCTAAATCACCATCTCGAACCTATAAGAACTAGTTCCGTCAAACTCATCGCGGAATCATCCCCAGAGTTATACCGACGTATAGTCCTTATACCTCGAGTCTTCACTCTTCACAAGAGATTCACGACCTATCGTTAATTTGGATCGATGTGGTTTTCAGATATCCAAATATGGAAACCCGATCCCGGTCTCATCGAAATCCAAAGCGTGTCTTTTAAGGCCAAGTTGTTTTAAAGGTTTTAAAACAATTCAATTATCTATATACATGCAAATAGATAAATCATAGATTCACAATAGATAATCAACATTATCATCACATCAGATAAACCATATTATCATTATCAAAAAGATAATCTATATCAACATCATAATGCAACCAATGCATCCAAATCACTCAGCATTATCTATCTCATATATGAGATTCAAACCATCTAAGCAAACAACATCATCCATCTATATAAGCAATGATTAACCACACCAAATATAATTAATTTAAAGTGAATTAAATTAATTACATCATTCTTAATTAATTTAAAGTAAATTAAATTAATTACTTCATCAATATAAACCTTGCTTATCATTATTAATTAATTATCAATCAATTAATTAATCATCATCCATTTATTCATTTTAATTAATCATCCCTGATTAATTAACCTTTAATTACATTCAAGTAATTATCCACTAATTAATTTCTCAAATTAATTATATTTAACCAAATACAGTAATGAACCTTTAATTACTTCAGTAATTAATTAAATATAATTAATTACATTAATCCTTAATTAATTACATAAATTAATTACCTTTAATCACTTGTTATTGATTAATTAATTTTAATTAATCAATCTTAATTACACCATTAATTATATTAATTAATGATCTCTAATTACATTTTAATTAACTAACTTATTTAAATTAATTACTTTAAGTAATTAATCTAAATTTAAACGATAATTGTTAATCACCCTTGATTAACCCCATTCAGTAATAAGCTACCCTTAATTGCTTCACCAAATAAATTAATTACTCCTTAATTAATTATCTCTAATTAATTCCTTGATTAATTTACAAAGTAATTATACCCAAATTACTTTTATCAACAAATCACCTTTAATTAATTACATCCAGTAATTATCCATTAATTACTTTCCTAAGTAATTTCTCTTCATTTAATTACATTAAGTAATTATACTTCACAAATCATCAAATGATTAACATTAAATTAATTAAACTGAATTAATTAACTTAAACTAATCAAATTAACTCAATTAGTTACAATAAGTAATTAATTCCTTAATTGCTTCCATAAATAATTATACTTAATAACTTACACAATTGATTATCTTTTAAATTAATTAATCTAATTAATAATTAAAATTAATCACATTAATTAATTATTAAATAATCCTTAGTTAATGACCTTCATTAACTGTTAAACAATTCATTAATATTTTTCCAAAATAATCAACTTATTCAAATCATTATTAATTACAAATTAATTAATCATTAATTAACCCATTAATTAATCCCTAATTAATTAAATAATTAAGTGTTAATTAAAACGTAACTAATCTATTATTACTTGATTAATTAGTTATTAACTAAAAACTAATCTTATTTATTTAATTATTCTTAATTACAAGTTAATTACTCTAAAATTAATTAATCTTAAACCTTTATGATTAAACCCTTAATCACCATTTTATTCATTCCTTAAATAAATTAATTGTTCATTTAATTATCCTAATAATTAAATGAAATACAAAACATTAAATTATTATTTAACTTTACAAGTTTAAATTCAATCTAAACCTTTAATTGCTAAATAATACTTTTATTATAAAAGAAATTTTGCAAAGGTTAAAACAAATTTCTTTTTAAAATTAAAACCATATAAATTTTACATTATCATTCAAATTTGGTTTTAAACACTTAAATTTATAAACTTAAATTTATTTTTAAACCAAAGATTCAAATCCAAATTTTAATCAAATTTAAACTTTGTTTAAACATTACTTTATATTTAAATTTCAAATTTACATTCAAATTCTTTAAAAACATTCTAAACAATAAACTCCTTTAAAGTTATTTTAAAGCAAATTTTGAATTTAAATACTTGATCATTTCCAACTTGTGATTCAATTTAACTTGAATTCCATAATTCAAGTTAGATTTAAAACTTACTTTAAATTCTTGCTTCCATCCTTTTTTAAATTTAGTTTTAAATTTAGTTTTAAATTTTGAAAACAAGACAAGTTTTCAAACTTTAACAAACCTACCCGAGCTAAAAACTAAAATAACTCGAGTAACTCGAGTAACAATTTCCTTTTAAATTTATCTTAAAATCAATTTAAATCCCAAATAAAAACATGTTTATACAAAACCCTGTATTGACAGGTTTACCCAAACCCTGTAACAAAATTTAAACACCCGAGCCTCACATCAATTTCCTTCGAGTGCAATACCCCTCAGCTTCGGGTAAAAACACGGTTCTACTCGAAATAACATACGAGCCCTTCATCCCCAAAACATCAGCTGACAACCCATGAACGCCGTGCACCTGCACCCACGCTGCACCCAATTCCGACCCCTCGCGACGACGCTCGCAAGTCAACGGTCATCCCCTAACTCCATTCCGATCGTCAAACTAACTACAGAACCCAAAAATTAAATTCGAGCATTCGTGCCCAAACAGGAAGAAATGTCGAATCTGAAGATCATCAGAATTCTCTCGCCACCGACCACTAAAAATTTATCACCTCTGGCCATAGACTCCTCCACACCCCAGCTACCATCATCTCAAAACAGGTAAAACTCGATTACTTAATTTGATCGCAGTGATCAAATTCCTTAAACACAAAAAAATTAGGGTTCAAAATTTCAAACCTAAATCATGTTTGCCTCGATGCTCAGATACATAAACAATTATTTTTCCTATAAACTACACACATCACTCCATCAACCAAAGAAACACTGGCAACTCCATACCCTTAGTTTGACAGAACCAACCCCAATTATGTTTTCTAGTTAAACCAGAAATATTCAGTTGAATGCAATCTAAAAATTCAGATTATGGTGTTAAAAATCAAGTTATTAATCAAGTAATTTATTTATAAACTTAAATAAATAAATCTGGAATATTCAAATATTGTTTACAGAAATTTTTGCTCTGTTGTATTTTTATTTACCCAGAGTCATCACAGTATCATCCTTATTTTAATTTTTTTTAAATTAAACTCTAACTTATTACATATCATACTATTCTTAAAATCTTAAACTATAACACTGATTTTAACATGATGTCATGAAATGAACATAACTAAAATCTGGAAACTAGAACAGGCAAAACATGTTACAGTGCAACATGCATTCAACATATAATAGAGAATATCATCAAGTTCATCCATTCCAAACATGATAATCATAGGAATAAATCAAACAACTATATTCAACTAAGTTTATTTAATATAAAAAAAATGTTACTCACAGGTTTTAGGAGCAGAGTCTTGCTTATGCATTTTTTTGAACTTCAGTTTGAATTTTAAAAACTGCAGATGCTTTAAAACTTCATCTTGCTTTTGCTTTTTGAATACTTGAATCTCGATTTATTTCTTTGTTTCCTTGATTCATGCACTTACCAGATTCACTTGCATGCTTCCTAGAGAAAACAGAGAAAGAAATATGCAAGTTTGGATTCTTTTTTTTTTAGAGACAGAAAAGAATTACAGGCTTTCACAAATTTGCATGCAAGTTATAATGCTGCAATTTGATTTTTAAATGCATGCAGATTTTAGATTTGGAGAATTGGATTGCAAATTTGATTTAGTCATTTAATGTTTTGAAGAGGCTATGATTTGCATTTCAGGTTTGAGGAGATTTTGCATTACAGTTTTGAAGATGGTCTTGGTTTTGAAGAAGATTCAAACAATTTTTTTTGATTTGGTTTATGAAGAGTTTGCAGGAAGTTACAGATTTTGCAGGAAATTTTGCTTTGATCAAAAGGTTTCTGTTTTGAAGAAAGATGCATATTTGTTATGGCTGAAGATCTTAAGTTTTGAAAAAGAAGAATAGAAAGGAAGAATGATTTTAGAGGAGATGTATTTGTGTAAGTATATTTTGATTTTATTAAAATTACAAGAAAAAGAAAAATAAGACACTTAGTATAAGTTTAACATTTGTCATTTTGTTTAATTAATGGCTTACACATGTCATTTAAGTATGTTAAGAGACTAACACATGTACTAAGTGAATTTTAATTTTAACTTAAATTGTGTACAAAAGCTTTTAAATCTAAATTTACTATTCTTATGTATATATAAATGAGTTTAGCTCTTTTTAAATTGAAAAGAAATGAAAACAAACAAATTAAAAATATAGCTTATTCAAAAATATTGAAGTATTTATTCTATTAAATTTCAAAACATCAAATTCAAATTTAAAATTAATTTATCAAATCCAATTTTAAAATCAAGTTATATATAGATGCATATATAACTCTTATTAAAATTAAAATAACAAATCCTATTACTACAAATCTATTTATGTTCAAAAGAATTTAAGTATATAAGTTTTTATTCAAAAATAACAAATTAAGCAATATCAACTAATTTGTAAAAGAGATTATAACAAATTAAGATCATTTGTAATTTGTATTGTAAATTCTTATATATAAATTCAAGTAATATAAAATAAAACTTAGCTTCTATATTTATCTATTTTAAATTCATACTTTTTTAAGTTAAATAAAATTTCAAAACAAATAAGATTTATCATAGTATAAACCATAACATTATTTATTGAATTGTGTTGAAAAGTTAAATATCAAATTTAAATCAAATTTCCAATATATCAAATATAAATTAGAGCTAGAAAATTAATTCATTTACTAAATTCAAAATCAAAGTTTATCAACTTACAATATATACAAATATATTTATTATAAACAGAAAACAATTTATTTATTTTAAAAAAAAAATCTTTCAATTTAAATATTTATTAAAACATGATTATTAAATCAAATTTCAAATTTGTTATTAAAATTATCAAATCCAATTAAATTTATAACACAGATTATTAAATTTATATTGCCCAATTTCCGGGATATCACATCTTGATTCTATAAACACATTTCATTTAGATCTTAAAGCCTGAAATGAATTAGAGGAAGAGAAGTTGATTTTTGAACAGGCTTGATACTAGTAAACCTGGAACAGAGGGCATTTCTGCCTGTATTTGACATTCACAAGCATACATATTCATATTTGTATATATATAAACATAATTTAAATCAAGCAAAATTTTATCACAACCTTACTTTACACATTTAACACTACATCAAGTTTAAAGATCAGATCAAGGAGGTTTACTCACCTGATGTCTGAAAACAGAGAGGAGCCTGGAAGTTGTTTTAAATTTGAAAATCTGGAAAATGTTTGGATTGCTGAATTTTGATCTTGTAAACTAGATTCTCGAAACTGGAAAGTGCTTTGCAACTTGTTGATGTTTGAGTTGATCTTGATTTTTCTCAGTCTTGAAAGAAGTTGAAATTGATGTTGTTTTTGTTTTTAAAACTTGACTTTTTTTAATCGTTTTGAATTTGCTTTATTGTTTCAAATTTTGTTTTTCTGTTTTGATTACTTGCTTTTGAATTCTTTTCTCTGGCGTGTTTTTTTGATCCGCTCAGGTTTTAGAAAAGTGAAGATAAAAGAAATGAGAGAGGAAAGAAATGGAAATATATATTGCCGTGATTTTCTTTAATTTGGAAATGAAAAGAAAAAAAAATTTGACACTTGTTCATTTATATGATAAAATGATTTACATTTGTTAATTTTCACACTTGAATTGTTACAGTTGTTAAAGTATAGGTTAATATTTCAACACTTGTTGTTTACATGAGAATTTGGTTTTTATATAATTTATATATATTAGATTTCTTTTAAGTTTTGTACTTATATATATATATGTTTTTTTTATCAATCTATATTTTATACTTTTTTATTTATATATGTAATCTTAAAGGAAAAATGATTTTTTAAATTAATTATATACAAATAAAAAATCACACATAAATTATTTTTAAATCCCTTTAAAATAGTTTTTTTGAATTTCAATTCAAATTCAAATTCCAATCTATTCACATATATATGTAAATCAACACTTATCAAATTTGCTTTGAAAATTTTCAAATTAATTTCAAATTAATTGCAGAAATTTATATTAACTACTAAGTTGATATTTGACTTAAAAATTGGGATGTTACAGATTTCCCCCCTTAAGAAAATTTCGTACTCGAAATTTGAAAGAGAGAGAGAGAGAGAAATAAAGAATTTAAGAACACATAAAAAGGTAGAGAAATGGCTTACCAGGTTAAGCCGAAATATCCACTCTACAATTGGGATAGGACATTTGCTTGCTACCCACTGTTTCCCAAGTACAGTCATTTGGATCACCACTCCATCGCACTTTCACTAATTTCACCACTTTGTTTCTCAATTGTTTTTCATCACCGCCAATAATCTTTAACGGTTCTCTCTTCACTGCCAGATTTGGTGTAATCTCAAAATCCTGTTGAGCGGCCTCTTCAATAATACAGTCTGGATCGTGTACATATTTCCAAAGGTGAGAAATATGAAACACGTTATGTACGCCAAATAACCAATTGGGTAGCTGCACTCGATAAGCCAAAGGGTCGATCCTCTCCAGTATAGGAAAAGGACCTATATATCACGGGCCAGCTTACCAGTCTTTCCAAATCTCAACACTCCCTGCATTGGAGAAACCTTTAGGAAAACGGAATCTCCAACCTGGAATTCTAAATCTCTTCTCCCGTGATCAGCATAACTTTTCTGACGACTTTGAGCAGTTTTTTAATTTCTTTCGAATAAAATCAACTTTCTTAGTAGCTTCCTTTATCATATCTAGTCCAAGAACAAGTCTATTACCTGACTCAATCCAACATGCAGGTGATCTACACCGATGACCATATATTGCTTCGAAAGGAGCCATTTCGATACTGGACTGATAGCTATTATTATATGAAAATTCAACCAGATGCAAATGGTCCTCCCATGAACCGCCAAAGTCAAGAATACAAGCACACAAAAGGTCTTCTAAGATTCGATTTATCCTTTCTGTTTGCCCATCAGACTGCGGATGGTAAGCAGTACTGAAGTTTAATTTGGTTCCTAGTGCGGCTTGAAATGCCTCCTAAATCTGCTAGTGAAGATTGGATCACAATCACTCACTATACTGCTTTGTATTCCAAGGAGACGAACAATCTCTTTTATTTATAACTTTTCCAAACTTGCTGCTGTTCAAGTAGATTTTACTGGGATAAAGTGGGCAGTCTTGGTCAGATTATCCATGATAGCCCAAATTGCTTCATTCCCTTTCTAAGTTCATGGCAACCTGTCTATGAAATCCATAGATACTTGATCCCATTTCCACTTAGGCACCTCCAATGTTTGAATTAAACCCACCATCTTCTTTTGATCACTTTTGATTTGTTGACAAGTTGCACAACGACTAACATAAATAGATATATCTCTCTTCATTGTTTTTCACCAGAAGGTCCTTTTGATATCTCGATACATCTTATTAATCCCTAGATGGATACTAAGTTTGGACTTGTGACACTCGTCCAAAACTTCATGTTTTAGATCTGGAATATCTGGGACACACATCCTGCCTTTCAACCTTATAATTCCACAATTATCGATTCCAAAGCTGGAATCTTCACCTCGACGAATCCTTCCATAAATTTTCTGAAGAAACTTGTCTTCTTTCTGCTTACGAGCAACCTTTTCAAGAAGAGTAGGAGTGACAACATGATATGCGAGAAAAACATGTCTTCTACTTAAGGCATCGGCTACCACGTTGGCTTTTCCGGGTGTATACAGAATATCAAGGTCATATGACGCTAGAAATTCCAACCGTTGTTGCCTCAGATTTAAATCCTTCTGGGTGAAGAGATACTACGGAGATTTATGGTCGGTGAATAATTCAAAATTTTCACCTAGATGATAATGACGCTAGATTTTTAAAGCAAAGATAACTGCCAAGAGTTCTAGATTGTGGGTCGGGTAGTTTTTCTCATGTGGACGCAATTGTCTACTCGCGTAGGCAACCACTCTACCTTCCTGCATTAGAACAGCACCCACGCCTTCACCACATGCATCATTATATACAGATAAACCTTGGTTCCCATTAATAATAGCAAGAACGGGAGCGGTGGTCATTCTTTTCTTCAACTCCTGGAACGCTTCTTCGCACTTCGGAGTCCACTCAAATTTAGCATCCTTCATAGTCAATTTAGTCAACGCACTGGCTATCTTAGAGAAATCCTGAACAAACTTTCTGTAGTATCTGGCTAAACCCAAAAAACTTCTGATTCCTTTTGGAGTTGTGGGTTGCTTCCAGTCTAGAATAGCGGAAACCTTGCCCGGGTCTACAGAAATTCCCTCTTCGGTAGCAATATGTCCAAGAAATCTAACATCTTTGACCCAAAAATGACACTTAGAAATTTTGGAAAACATGATGTTCTTCCTTAATATATCCAAAACATATCTCAAGTGCTCAGCATGTTCTTCTTCGATTTTGGAGTAGATCAGAATATCGTCAATAAATACCAGAACAAATTTATTCAACACCTCTCGAAATACACGGGTCATCAAGTCTACGAAATATGCGGGAGCATTGGTTAGTCCGAAAGGCATAACTATCCACTCGTAGAATGTGTCAGGACCCCTGAAAGCAGTTAAGTGAATACAGTCTTCAGCAATTCTTAGTTGATAGAATCCTTGGGCTAGATCCATCTTTGAAAAGAATCGAGCGCCCTGTAACTGGTTGAACAAGTTGTCGATTCTGGAAAAAGGAAATTTATTTTTAAGAGTTAATTTATTGAGATCGTGGTAGTCCACACACAATCTCAAGGATCCGTCAGACTTGGATACAAACACTACGGTTGAACCCCAACTGGAAACAATGGGACGTATTAATACTTTCTCTAGCAAATCTCGGGTTTGCTTGACTAATTCTATTCTTTCCATTGATTCCATCCTGCGGCTTGCATGAACAACAGGGCGAGCATTGGGAAATAAGTCAATTCTAAACTCAATTTCCCTATGTGGAGGTAAAGATTTAACCTCTTCGAATACGTCTGGAAATTCTCGGACAATAGGTATAGATTGCAGACTAGGTTCGAGATACCCCAAATTATACATAAACTTATCCCTTTTCGGACTCAGATCTTTACAAGAAATCATAATGAAATTTTCAAGTTTTGTTTTGTCTAAAATCGTTCGATTGTTCCAATCTAGTTTAGCTTTGTATTTCGTTAACCAGTTCATTCCGAGTAAGATTTCAAATTCATTAAAGTCGGGGACAAAGAGATTAATAGGAAATTGATGACGAGAATACGAGATAGGAACCTCTCTGCATCGTAGACAAAGGTTCGCAGGGCCACCAGCAGGATTCTTCACACAAATGAGCTCATCAACAAATTCGGGTTCAAGTTTTAATTCGTTTACAGTTTGTTGGGAGATAAAGCTATGTGTGGCTCCAGTATCGAACAAAACCCTAACAACTCTATCATAAATAAGAAGGTCACCTTCTAAATTAAACTTCTTTTTCTTTGTCTACTCCAGAGGTTGAAGGTTTATCTTTGATCGCATACACCTTCACTACTTGATCTTGCTTCATTTTCGGACAATCTTTAACTTCGCGTCTTGGTTTATGACAGTAATAGCATTGCCTGGCTCTTGTCTTTATAGATTGATCCATCTTTCCTTGTTTCTTAGCCTTTATACATCTACTTGAGTAATGCCCCTTCTCCAAACAATTATAACAAGTAATCCCTCGCCTGCTTCTCCTGATCATTCTTCTTCTCCTTGCCTTGCCATGGTTTCTTTCCACCGAACTACCTTTTCTTCCAATTTGGATTGCTTGCACTTTCTTTCTCTTCTGAAACTTCCTTCTTATCTAGGGTAGCGTATATATAACCCATATCTATCAGATCAGAAAAAGATTCCTTCACGTGGGCAGTCATCCTCTCATGGAATTTCTTATTCATTCCTTGAATAAATCTTTTATTCTTCTTCAAAGGTATATTCACCAATTCCGGACCAAATCGAGATAACTTGTTGAACTTATTCAAGTACTCTTCAAATGATAAACTTCCCTGCTTCAAGTCAATAAACTCCTGGTACATTCTGGAGATACCAGCAGAAGGCATATAACGTTTCTCAAACACCTCTTTGGATCATCCCTAAGTGAACTCATCCTCCGGCTCATCCACTGTAATAGTCTCCCACCAGGTTGGAGCTTCCTCTTGGAGTTGCCAAGAAGCTATTAATCTCATCTGGTCATCCTCCAATTTTAATCCTATGAAAATCCTTTCGCACGATCAAATCCAGGCTTATTCTTGGATAATAGACCCCTTGCCGTGAATGGCTTTGCACCAAGTCTGGAAAAACTTCGATATAAATCAGCCAGATTCGGGTGAGGTTGAGTGGGAATAACTACTTTCACTGTTGTAGGGCCTTGACCAACTATAGTGGTACTTCCCCGTCCCCTACCTCATCCTCTTCTAAACTTGGTTTAGGCCATACGGATGAGATATTTTAGGGATATACTCATTCTAGGGTATTTCTAACCCTATCTCTAATGAGTCACCTAATGTTTTATACTCCATAGCCAAAGTTCTTACTCAAACTTTAGCTCTGATACCACTGTCACGACCTAAAATCCAATGTCCGAAAATCGACATCAAATACCTATTCGAATGCCAGAGATTCAAACGTCAGACTCCAGTTCGGTGGAGCTTATAACAACATTAGATGAATACAAAACAGTGGAAACAATAGATGATTTCATTTATCACAACACATGGATACAACATTGATACAATATTCATTATACAATAAACACCATCATCAAAGTGCTATACATGATACGACAAAGAAATATAATGCCACGGCGTAGAAACAATAGAGTCTTTCAAAGACAGAGATCAAGAGCAAGAATCCAGCATAAGCACCATCAAACCAACTTCAAAGCTTCCAAAAGATTTCCAAACCAAAAGCTTCCAAAATCCGACCGCTTCCAAAGCCAAAGACTCCAAGACTTCCTGAATCTACTTCTACTATCCAAGCTAGCTCCAAAACATGGATAACCTACTTCTAGGCTGCCCGTGTGGAAATTATGGGCACCCAGAGTTTAGGAAGGAAACAATAAACTCCGGATCAGTCATGGGACTGGTATGAGTAAACAAAAAAATAGTTGTTTGAACAAAATAATTTAAAAAGAAATTCGTTCATGCTTTTGGAAAATAAAACTATCATAAGGCCTCCCTACACACACACACACACAATGCAATCGCACAATTGGAGGAGATTTCTCCTTATGATAGTCAAACATGCTTGATATAGGAAAATCTTTTTATATTATTATTAGTGCATAGTGTGAAAAGCATTTCGAAAGTATAATATTAATCTTAGCCATCATACATACCATTATAGTATGCCTACTATAGCTACCATGTTAAATGGCAGGTTCTACAACTAAAACCGTACAGGGCGCCTATTTGGTGATTGTATTTCCAACAAATGGCCAAAGCTAAGGAACTTTCTTTAACTGAAAGGGTACACCTCTAGAGGGACACCCCGAGAACTTAACCAGCTCTCTGCCAACACAAGGTTGGGTTGCGTCTGTAACTAGGTAACTAACTGTCACGAGTATGCGATCCCCCGGTCGTAACCGACCTTTATCGAGGGCCCTCAACACCAACAACCATAAAGCAAATTATCTAGGCTCCATACCAGAATACCACTTATTATCCAGAAGGGAATGCACATACCTTAAAGGGCGTGACCCTCATAACCTTGTTGCATCCATTCCTGTTTCAACCATTTCTGGGGTGTGAGGTTAGATGAAGTCTCGTCCCACAAAGCTACGCTTTTCACAAAATCCATGCTTTGATCAACAAATGATCATCACTCAGCATGCCACACTACCAAATTGGGAGTATATCACTAATAACCATCAACTACATAACCTCTGAGCTCGTAAGTCTCAGAGAAGTGTGTTAAGCTAAGAGAATAAATTCTCTGCCACCAAACTGAAATGTATTTGATAGAAATCAGCTTTATATCTCAAAGTGTAATGTCAGACTTACAACCATACAAGTCCATCCTGGGTCTGAATGGAACCGAAGGCACTTCGTCCAATAAAGGAAGAAGCCCTTGCAATCCGTGAATCCACAATCTCGATTCGACTCCCCATCACATATGGAGATCTCTATACCAGAGCAACTCAGTGCAGAGACAATCGACAGGTAATCCTTTCGTTCTCGTAAATACCCGGTCTTCACCACCGTCTTCAAATGCACTCCAAGTCATCGTATCATTAATTCCGAATGGGTTTTATGACACAAATTCCTCTCCCGGCTAATTTGAATAATGAGCGTTTATTTTAAAAATACATGGATACACAAGTCACAAAGATTCACTATTAAGATTCAATGTGGGTTTCGGATAACCATTTGGAATCCGACTTCCTGTCGCATCGAAATTCAAATGCCGTTTAAAGGCCAACAGTTTTCACATTCACACAAATATAAATCACAGATATCACAGTTCAATTCACAGCAATTCACATCGTAAACTATCACAATCACATATCAGGGTATCAATCAGTTCAAGGTATTCAATAATAATTCAACATCTATAAGCAAGATTAATTAATCATGTGGTTATAATCAATTAATCACATAATTATTTTCATTAATTATCCTTAATTAATGATTAATTTTCCTTAATTATAAATTGATTAATCCTTAATTATTAATTAATTAATCTTAATTTATTATTTATTAACCATATTTATTTATTAATTAATCTTTAATTATTAATTAGCAAACCTTTAATCATTAATTAATTAATTATTTTTTAATTACTATCATTAAGTAATTATCCTTTAAGTAATTATCTTTTAATTACTGTCATTAATTAATCAATCTTTAATTATTTAAACTTTAATTAATTAAAAGATAAATCATTTATTTTAATTAATCACTTAATTATCATTAAAATCATTAGTTAACAAAACTTGTAATTAATTAACATTAACACATAAATTAACTTAAGAGATTTAGGTTGATTAATAATTTAAAAACATTTTATCTTAATTAAATCTTTAATTACATTATTTATTTGAAATAAATTAAGAACTAATAAATAAATAATGTCATAATATAAAATAAACTTAATTACTTTTGAAATAATGTACCTTTAAAACCTTAAACAAAATCATTATTTAAAAGAACAAGTTAAACTTGTTTTAAATTTGAATTTGGTTTTTAAATTTGAAAACTGTTTCATACTAACCCGAGACCGACTCAAGTCTACCCCCGAGCCAAAACCAATATTCCCCGATTCGTGCCCGAGTAAAATCCTTCCTTTATCCTTTTATACTTTGTTTTTATTTTTAAAACTTAAAATCTTTTTCACTCGTGTAAACACCCGAACCCAGTCTCGAGCCAACAACACATTCCCCCGAGGTTTACTTGGAGTCTTCGCCCATTTTCCCAAACTCCTATCTACTGACACAAACCAAAGACGTGTGCACGTTGCACACGGCTCCGATCATCTCCGGTCAATGCTGCAACTATCGCCAAGTCAAGGACCACCTTCCCTAGCCAACCAACCACCCAGAAACCCAAAACTACGATGAATTCGACATCGAGCTACACGACCCCAAACTAGAATGAAACTGAATCATCAAAGATCGCCTCGTCCCGCCGCATCAGGCCACCAGAGGCCATGCAATGCCAGCTAGAGCTTCATCGAACCCCTATGCTTCGAATCCCACCAGTGCGATAAACACCGGTCTATTGATAATGATGCAGCAATACAAATTCTGACCTCGACCAAACATGGGTTTCAAACCCTACATCGCCGTCGTGCCATCGTCATGGTGCATTAGAACTTCACTGAGTATTTTTCTCAAATTCCCCGACCATCAACCATGCTCTAATCATGATTGCGATAACCAACGCGTCACTTATCGCCAGAATTTGGTGAAACTTACGATTCCGGCCATCCACGCATTTCTCATTCGATACCAAAGTAAAAATCTTGTATTTATTCTTAAAAATCATGTTTTACGAAGATGAATTGGATGATATAGCTGAATCAACATATTAGGATACTTGAATTTAGACATATATTTGAATTCTACTGTTTATCTTCTTCCCAGTCCCAATTTTCTTCAATTTCAACTTGAAAATATTTTTAGAATTTAAATCTTGATTCTATAAACGCATTTAATTTAGATCTTAAAGCCTGAAATTAATCAGAGGAAGAGAAGTTGACTTTTGAACAGGCTTGATACTTGTAAACCTGGAACAGAGGACATTTTTGCCTATATCTGACATGCACAAGCATACATATTCATATTTGTATATATCTAAACATAATTTTACTCAAGCAACATTTTATCACAAACTTACTTCACACATTTAACACTACATCAAGTTTAAAGATCAGATCAAGGAGGTTTACGCACCTGATGTCTGAAAACAGAGAGGAGCCTGGAAGTTGTTTTATATTTGAAAACCTGGAAAATGTTTGATTGCTGAATTTTGATCTTGAAAACTGGATTCTTGAAACTAGAAAGTGCTTTGCAACTTGTTGACGTTTGAGTTTGAGTTAATCTTGATTTTTCTCAGTGTTGAAAGAAGTTGAAACTGATGTTGTTTTAGTTTTTAAAACTTGATTTGCTTTTGATCTTTTTGAATTTGCTTTACCGTTTCAAATTTTGTTTTTCTGTTTTGATTACTTGCTTTTGATTTCTTTTCTCTGGTGTGTTTTGTTTTTGTTCTTCTCAGGTTTTAGAAAAGTGAAGATAAAAGAAATGAGTGAGGAAAGAAATGGAAATATATATTGCCTTGATTTTCTTTAATTTGACAATGTAAAGAAAATAATTTTTTTGACACTTGTTCATTTATATGATAAAATGATTTACACTTGTTAATTTTCACATTTGAATTGTTACACTTGTTAATTTTCACATTAGAATTGTTACACTTGTTTAAGTTGTCAGTTAAAGCGCTCGGCAGATTCAAAGCGGTGGAGGTGCAAAAAGTCATAGTGGGGATACAGCGAGGATATAGCAGGATATAGCGGATAGCTCTAAAATAGCATATAAAACTCGTACTTAATGTTTTTACAAATATGTAAATGGTAATTAAATGAAAAATTATCATTCAATTGAATTATAATTAATACATAAATGATTTTAAACAAAAAACATGTGTGAATATACTTTAAATAAACGTAAAACTGTTGTATAACATAATTGAATTTAGTAGAATATTAGAGTAATTTCATTTTTGAAAATATATTAAAAATTAAATCAAATAAATTAGTTTCATAATTTTATAATGTATAAATGCATTTTTTTAATTCATTTTATTAAATAAGATATAACGGAAATAGCAAAATATAGCGGGAATAACGGGATATAGCGGAAATAGCGGGGATTAAAGCGGAAAGACTATATTTTGGGGCTATGTGGAAAAATCATAGCGGTAGAAATCCGCTATGAGATATTGCGAGGTTATAGTGGGGAAATAGCGGGGAATTAACTACACAGTGTTAAACTATAGGTTAATATTTCAAGACTTGTTATTTACATGAGAATTTGTTTTTTATATAATTTATATATATTAGATTTCTTTTAAGTTTTGTACTTATATATATATCATTTTTATTAATCTATATTTTATACTTTTTCTTTATTTATATATGTAATCTTAAAAGAAAAATGATTTTTTAAATTAATTATATACTAATAAAAAATCACACATAAGTTATTTTTAAATCCCATTTATTTTTAAAATATTTTTTTGAATTTTAATTTAAATTCAAATTCCAATCTATTCACATATATATGTAAACCAACACTTATCAAATTTGTTTTGAAAATTTCAAATTAATTGCATATTAATAACAAAATTTATATTAATTACTAATTAATATTTGACTTTTAAAAAAAGGATGTTACACAATTCTTTCCATAGAAAATTTTCTAGTATTTCATAAATACTCGAGATTATTTTTAACCAAAAATTAGTGATTTTACCTTAAATTTGATATTTGCTTAATACACTAAGTGTATAAGTAAGTTCTACTATACCACATATATAACGTACATGATGGCCCCTATTACCGATGTATAAGGGATCTATATTGTTCTATCCATATTAACATTTTAATATGGTGTTTGTGTACATAGATTGGGACAATCCCAACATCCTTTTATACTTTATACTAAGTATAAAAAGCACAAATCCAATAAATAAATTAAAAATACGTCACCAAAAATCAGGCAGTTATTTAAAACAAATGTTTTATTATATTTAAGTTTGAATTCAAATTTACAAATATATTAAATTCAAATTCGAAGACTGTAAAATTTTGGGTTATTACATTCTTTCACCCTTAAAAGAATTCCATCCTCAAAGTTCCATCACTATCAAACCCAGTAAGAAATAAACCCATAACAATACTTAATATTTTCCATAAGCCCGCACAATGTATATAGATCATCCGTACACAATATCTAATTCGATCACTTACCTGAATACATAAACTTTTCTTCCGAACTAGTATTGCTCACCCGACTTCCTTAGTGTGGACTTCAACCATGCTTCTTGATTAGGAACCCCCGTTCTCCTTACATAGCCTTATACTATAATAAAAAAACATTAGTATCATATCAAGAACCCTCACCAAGTATATACCGTCAAGAATCGAGTGATAAATCCTTATTCAGATCAGTGTAAATCACCTCAAGGTCATGTACTCGAATCCTTGATCAAGAACTATTATGCAAGCACAATGATCTATGTACAACTTATGCGCCTATTCTTATTGGTTCATACTTATCTTATTTTTTGCCTAATCAGGATACTCAATAATTTTAAAATGATTTATAAGTTACAAAAACTATTTTTATTATTTTTCCACAAAACACTCAGCTTAAATTTTTACATCAACTCGACTAATGAAATTTTTAAACAACTTGTCATAATGATATGTACAAACCAAATTACCCTACTACATATGCTACATGAGTCCATAAAATAACTTAGTTGAGAACTGTTGAATTTAAACACTTAGTTTTTATTTCAAATCGTTTTGAAATAGGATATAGTATACATATACCAAATCATACTTTTGGGACTTTAAAAAAATGTTTTACCAAAACAATCCTAAAGAAAATTTACTATGATAGCATTTCTCCACTTAGAAACTTGAAAATGAGTGTTGATAATGTTGCAATAACCATCAGAATTACTTTCCAACAACCGAAGTAAGTTCAGTGCTTTCTATGAGAGGTAACGTTCTTCCATTTCCAATTCATACATAGGTTAATTTAATCGTGTAAAAATATGTTAATATAGAATAAAATAAAGTTTTCAACTTTATGTATAATAAATTTCAATAATCAATAGGAGATTATGTGGTATCCACATACTTATGCAAAATAAATTAAGAGAACTATATTTATGATCCTATAAACTACAAATTCAACCTCAACTAGAAATTAGAGTAGGAAATTATGACAAAAACTACAAATTTGACATCAAACTAACTGAAAAAATAAATAAATAAAAAACTTAACCTTTTAATCAAGCTCGATCGAACTATTAGTCTAAGCATCTCGGAGGTCATCAGATTATTTTTCCATAAAAACCATAACATTGAATGAAAAGGGCAGGAAAACAATTGCTACATAATATTAATAATATCATAAATAATTCAAGATGAATATGAATTTGAAAACTATTAATAAATTCAATCTAAATCTAGTTAGATTGAAATAGTTAAAGTGATTGATTAAAAATCGTTTGGAAAGAATTTTTATTTAGATTTAGATTGAGAATAGAACTATTTTTAAATCATATCATATATATGAAACTGAAAACGGAGAAGGAACAATATTGTGACAAAATAAAATGAAAGTGAAAGAATTAGAAGATGAAAAATATCTTGATATAGATAACTAATGAAATAATGAATGCAAGATTATTGTACATAAAAATGAGAAAACAAACAGTCTAAAAAAATGTATAATTATATAACATGATAGATATATGGAACGTTCAGACAATATATCATTATTTATCCCATACGCAATAATTGTATCATCAATATTCAGAATTATAAATAAGTTTATATAGTGCAACACAATACAAAATATTTAAGTTAATATATATATATATATATATATATATATATATATAATATTTATTTGGAATCAAACTTGTAACAAATTTTCAAAGTTGCCCCCTGTAGCCAAATCAAAGTGATAAATTTTTCTTGAAAATAATATATAAAAGTTTATTATTTTAATATTCTTCTACTTCATATATAATGTAACGACCCGGATTTTTCAGCGTTAATTTTGAATATTTTAAATGGTTTAAATATAGGAATTGATTTATAATTTAGTCAGTAATATTTTAAAACGAAAATTTTAAGCGATTTCGTAAATTTTTGAAATCATCAATCTAATCGACGCATTAAAATAGTTTTCCGGGACACAGTCTTGGAATTTGATGAAACCAGTTCCATTAGATCCGTAATAGTGTATTATTATCGGATTTCAAATTTTGTAGCATTTAGAGTTGTCTTTTGACCAAACGTGATATAAACGCGTTGAAATTAACATCGAAATTTAATATAATTAGGTCCAAAAAGCTATCTTCTCCATATGATCGAATTTGGACTCGAAACCTTTTCCATTGCGTTCGGAATAGGAGAATAATATTATAAATGCCTAGCGGCATGCCTCTATAGGGGTTCAAAATTTCAAGATAGGTATAACGAGATATTTTGGGAAAATTTATATTATAAAATTTAAATTCAACTCATATCCGTCGTTTCCATCCTTTCAACCCGTTCTCCCTTCAAACATGCTACCATCTGTTCCTTCACTTCGTTAAATCACGTTCGCTCCCTCTACTTTTCAGTAAAATCCACAAAAGAATGAAATAGAATTCGTTCATATATATATATATATATATATATATATATATATAATGGCTGCATCATAAATTGCGATCGAAGCAAAACCACAGAAGTGGCTGGAGGGAGGGGTTCGAAGCAAGAACGCGCACATCGGTCTCATATTTGTTTGCAAAGGTTCGAGGGCCAGAAGGTTGGGCAAAGAGGCAGTAAGGTTTGGTGAAAGTTTTTGGATGTGCTCGTCATCGAGCAGGGCGGGGTTCTACTATTTTGCAATGGAGGTGGGCTGTCGCGAATCACGCTATTGCGGAAGAGGTTGAGAGCTTAGATGCAGTCGGAGTTTAGTGGAGTTCGTCACCTCTGGAGAACTATTGTGTCATATCGAAGGCGTAGGCGGCGGCGGCTTCGGTTGGAGACAACGGCGGATTCGTTCGACGTTAGAGGGAATTCGCAACCTAGAGTTGTTAGATCGAGAGAAGAGGTATAACTGTGTAAATTAAATTATATATTTAGTTATTTAATTAAAGTTTTAAATTGGGAATTAGTTGGTTATTATAAAAAATTAAGATCATTAACTTATATAATTCGTAATTTATTTATACGAGGTCCAAAAATCGAAAAAACAAGTCTGATTTGGGATGGATTGCAATTTAAATATCAAGGTGAGTAAATCTCACTCTTTTTGGATTTCAAGAATTTATTTTAGATGGCTAAATAAATTATGGGATGTATGGATGAATCGATATTTCATTTGAATGTTATATTGTTATATATATAGTAGTGTATATATACATGTATTTGGAGTGATATTTCCATAAATTATAGCGGATGAGGCCTTATACGCCCTGTCTAATTGCGGATGGCACTATATACCATGATATACCACTCGAAGTGGGATTGTTATTTTTATGTTGTGTTAACATCTGTGGATGAAGGGAAATAGGTTGGAGGGATCTAACTGAATTCCTCAAAACGTTGAATTTAATTTCATATATTGTGATATATGGATTGTGCAGAATAATCTAGTATAGGTTATTGTAATGATTGAAATTATTGGATGCTATTATAGCAATGGCCTGAGTTTTGATATTTTCAATACCATAAATATATTTTTAAAATGGAAGGAATAAAAGGGGATTTTTGATATAAAAATATTTATTTTGGAATTGGGTTTATTTAAAAGAAATTGAACTAGAGAAGTATATTTGATTTTTGGTTACACTTAACTATAGAAATTATTAAATAGAGATTAAAAAAATGATTTATATGAGAGAATTTATAAATGATATTCTGGAGATATAAAAAAGGAGTTAAAACCAATATTAAAAATGGACTGGAAGTATAAATGGAATTAATAAGAAATGAATTTATATAATGGAATTTTATAAATAAGATTTGTTTATAAACAGAGAAAATCCAAAGGGGTTACAAAATTTATAAATGATGTTTATAAATAAAGGAATTTGATATCAGATGATAATTGGGAATATAAATTCACAGGATGAATTTATATTAGAATATGAAAGCAGGTTTGAAAAAAATAGCAGGTTCTATTTTGAAATGAGAATGGTTAGGGAATTGACAATGAATCGATATGTTGTGAAATCGAGAGGAAGTTATAAATTAAATTGGTTATCGAGACTTTAAAATATATTTTTATTTTTGGAAGTTAAGTTTGTTTTTTTCAAAAGGAAAACTTTATTATCTAAAATATGAAATTTTAAATTAGTTAGTATTGGAATACTTTGGAAATGTGACGACCCTGACTCGACCTTCGAAAATCGGCACCGAATACGACACTTGTATTCCAATGTCGCGGATCCAAACGTCGAATCTGGTTCCCCGGAGCTTATAACGCAATTAAGTATAACAACACAACGGAAGAAAAAGAAATGAATATCATTTACAATTCCAAATGAATATAATATCTAATGATATAACAATGATACAATAAGAATCAATATCAGAGATAGATAATGCTACAACGGAATAACAAATGAACTAGCAACGGAAAACAAAAACTCCAAAACAGCAACAGCAACTCTAACTCCAAAGCACCAATCCAGAAATAACTCGAACCACCATCACATTGCACCAAGACAAGTAAGTCTCGTCCATGAATCCACAGACTCCAATATCCCAGATCTCCAAAGAATACCAAAGAGAAAGCTGAAAGCTACTGAATTCGATATCTATATCTACAATCTAAAAAACCCAACTCTAGACTGCCCGTAATGTAGCGGCCCTGACTCGACCTTCGAAAATCGACACCAAATACAACACTCGTATTCAAATGCTGCAGATCCAAACATCGAATCTGGTTCATCGGAGCTTATAACACAATTAAGTATAACAACACAGCGGAAGAAAAATGAATATCATATACAATTCCAATGAACACAATATCCAAATATGGAACAACACTGACACAATATGATACAGAATATCAGAGATACAAGATGATAATGCTACAGCGGAAAACTAAATGAACTAGCAGCAGAACCAAAACTCCAAATTGCAATTGCAACTCAAATCCAATGCTCCAAAGCTATAACTTCGAAGTACCAATCCAACAATAGCTCGAACCACCATCTTGTTTCATCAAGCTGAGCAAGTCCAGTCCGTGAATCCGAAGACTCCAATATCCAAGATCTCCAAAGAATACCAAAGGGGAAGCTGAAAGCTATCAAATCTTTATCTATATCTACTATCTGAAAAACCCAACTCTAGACTGTTCGTATGGAAAATTGTGGAAACCCAGAGTTTAGGAAGGGAACAATAAACTCCGGGTCAGTCATGGGACTGGTATGAGCAAACAAAAACAGTTTATCTCTAAAAAACAAAGGAATTTCAAAACATTGAAATCCGCAATGCTTTTTGAAAATGAAACTACCATAAGGCCTCCCCCCACACACACAATGCAAACGCGGACTTGGAGGAGATTTCTCCTTATAATAGTCAAATATGCTTGATACGAGAAAATTCTTTGATATTATTACTATAAGTGCATAGTGGAAAAAATCATTTCAAAAGTATAATATTAATCTTAGCCAGCATAGACATTTCGTGCTTTGCCCACTATAGCTACCATCCAAACAATGGTGACCACCATAAGTGAATGGCAGGTTATACAACTAAAACCGTACAAGGAGCATATTGGATGATTGGATTTCCAAAAAATGGTCAGGCCAAGGAATTGCCCATTGCCACATGGGTATGCATTTGGAGGGACATTCCGAGAACCTACCCGGCTCTCTGCTAACAAAAGGCCGGCTACCCCCTTCCCGGGGAATAAAACCTAAGATATGCCACCCCTGGTCCTTTGGGACCTTTATCCGAGGGCCCTCCAATAACATCACACGGTAATAAATATACTACAGTGTCCACACGAGTAAGTATCTGGGTTCCATACCATGATACTACCCTTTTCCAGAAGGAAAGGTCATACCTTAGGGGCGCTACCCCTGAAACCTTGCTGCATCTTTCCTGTTTCGACCATTTTCGGGGTGTGAGGTCCTGATGCAGTCTCGTCCACAAAGCTATGCTTTTCACAAAGCCTTGCTTTGATCAACAAATGATCAGCAGCACTTCGTATGCCACATTACCAAATTGGGAATGTATCACTAGTAACCATCAACTACATAACCTCTGAGCTCGTACGTCTCAGAGAAGGGTGTTAAGCTAAGAGAATAAATCTCCGCCACCAAACAGAAATGTATTTGATAGAAACTAGTTTTACATCTCAAAGTGTAACGTCAGACACACATTCATACAAGTCTGTTCCGGGTTCGAACAGAACCTAAGGCACTTCCGAAGAAGCCCTTGCAATCCGGGTATTCACAATTCCGATCGGACTTTCCATCACTTAGGGAATCTCTATACCGTAGTTACTCAGTGTAGAGATAATCGATAGGTCATCCTACCGTTCTCGTAAACACCCGGTCTTCACCACCGGTCTTCAAATGCTATCCATAACGTTGTATCACATATTCGGAATGGGCTATATGACACAAAGGTCCTATCCCGGCTAAACCGAATAGTGAGCGCAATATTTAAAAACATATGGATATGGGGTCTCGGTTAAGTCACAACTTAAAACCCAAAACCTTTCATTCAAATGGTTAAAACAAATCACACCATTTCCAATCTTTTAAACAAAAAGATTCATTTCAAAAACCTTCAATGGTTTAAACAATTTCCACACTTAAATCTTTTAACAGAAGATTCACTTTTAAGACCACTTTAAATTTTAAAACAAGGTTCATCAATCTTTGCCAAAGATTCATTCATAGCTTTTCAAAACAATTCAATTCCAAATTGGATTAACTCATCGGGTCTTTAAATCAAAGACTCATTTCATAGCTTTCAAAATTATTTCCAAAGATTCATTTATAACATAGAAAATTATTTCAATTCAAACTTGAAATTTCTTATGAATTTGAAATTCATTACTTATGTAAAATCTTTTATCATTTGAAATCAAATAGTTTTATTTCGGAAAACCCGATTTCATTTATACAGGTTAAAATCCTTGGGTTAATTCAAATTCCAAAAATAACATTTTTAAAATGGTTTAAATTGATATAAGCTTGTATACCCCTTTTTAAATCATAATTACCAAATACAGAATTCAATTCCAAATATCGAATTCCAATTTAAATCGAATTTTTCAAATTCCAAATCTCTGTTAGTTATTCAAAATAAATTTTATTCTTAAAAAACCTTTTCAAAGCTTTCCATATTAAAATTAATTTATTTCCAAAAACTATTTGAATTTAAAAATTCAAATTCAAAGCTTATTTTAAAAATCTATGACTTAAACGACTTCCACGTGAAATCCATATTTGTGTGTGTATAAGTGTGGTCCAGGGGTTTACACACAATAGTGCAATCACATTACAGATTCAAATACAGAAACATCGACAAGTGGTATAATCTATAACGCTTATCTTCATTTACAGATCATGGATGAATAATTATAAGTTCATCGCAGATAATGAATTACATCACAGATAAATAAATTACATCACAGATGAATAAATTACATTAATCATAATTTAAATCAAAACAGAGCATCACATATCAGGGATATCAAACAATTTCAAATCATCCAATCCAAGTATCCATAAGTAATATCAATTTATTATCTGATTAGTTTGAATCAGATTAGTCACTAGTCTTGGTTAATTAATGTTAATTTATTACAAACCATAATCATTAATTAACCTTAAATCGTTTATTAATTGACCTTTAATTAATTAATCAATCTTGATTACAAATAAATCAACCTTTAATTATTTAAATAATTAACCATAAATTATTTAATTATACTCTAATTAATTAATCATTCCTCAATTAATAAATAAATTTAAACCCTTAATTACTTAATGAATTAATCGAAATCATTAATTAATTAAATTATTTAAACCATTTTTAATTACCTTAAAGATTTAATGATTTTAACTTTAAGATAAAAACATTTCTTTAATTATTTGATTAATTAAGTGTTAACTGTAACTTAATTAATTCATAATTATTTGATTAAATTAATCCCTAATCATTAATTAAAATCTTAACTTATCTAATTATTGATCTTATTTTCAAATTAATTAATCTTAATTGATTAAAGAAGGAAGCTTTGTTCAAAAAAAAATATTTCAAACTGTAAGTAGGCCTGAATCCTTGTTTGTTATTGATGAAATAAATAAACAAGAGTATACAAAAGTGATTTAAGCGAAGATTTATAATTACAAATGGCAGATTCAACTTCAAGAATCAAAGTAGGAAAAATCATCCTGGCTTCATCTTTCTTTTGAAAAACCATCAGAAACTCTCTAGAAAATACTGTGAGCAAACTTTAACCTCTTGAAACTTGATTTTCTTTATCCCCTTAAGTCTATGATGATGGGTGATTTGAAATGTTCTGTTTTGTTTGGGTATGAAAGTTCCTTTTATCACTGAATGTATGCATATATGGTTGTATACATCTGTATACTTCTGTTGACAAGGTCATGATTGCTCAAAAATAACTTTTATCTCCCCATCAAAATCTTTATAAAGTATGATGTTTAAAGGGAAATTTATGATAATGATGTGATACAAATTTTAAAGAAAGAAAAATAAGAATTTTTTTATGTATATCATCTGAAAGAAAATCTGGAAGCAATCAAGTAGCAATTCATAATCAAACTAATTCAACTCAGAATTAAATCAAAGCAGAGATTAAAGCATCAAGTTCAAACACAAAAAACATTGTCTCTGTTTTCTAGGAATCTCAGGTGAGCAACTTCCTCTTTAAAAACCTGATTTGATTTATGATAATTGCAATGCATGTCTGAAATAAGAAGAATTTGTCAATATGCCTGTATGTTTTGAATGTGCCAGTGCATGTTTGTTATTCTGGTGTATATATACATATAGATATATATCTGATCTTGTGTAATTGGCTAGAGACAGGATCCTAAATCAGGATTCGAATGTCTGAATGAAATTGTTTGAGTGAACCAAGATCTTAATTAAAAAAGAAAAAAAATGTTTTTTAGTGAAAACTAGAAGAAATTCCTACCGAGGATAAAAAAATCACAGTCAAATTTAAAAAGGCATGACAAAATTTAACTTAAATGATGAGTTGATTCATTGATATGGTCTGTTTTATAATTAAAAATTATGATTTTTTTAAATGAAAAATTTTAAGTTTTGGTTTAAGGGAAAATTTGCAAAATGAATAGGAAAGACATTTTTATCAATCCTTGTCAAACGAAGAGGTAATGATCCTCGTGATCAAGGTTATAGGAGGTTGGAGCATCGAGGGTCATCAGAAAAATAACCAGAGAATCTATCATTCGCCGTGGCGAACGATCGATGACAATTTAGGTTTTTAACCTAGTATTGATGGAAGCTAGAAGATGGATTACTGTAATCTGCACAGTGCATCGGTATGGGCTAGTAGGGGTGGGATCGAAGTTTGAGACCATGGCACAGCTTCAGGTGAAGGCACACGGCCAACGATGACCGGAGATGGAAGCACGGGAAGGTTTGGGTTCCAGGGGGAAATGAAAATGTTCGATTTCGATTTGTGGCCAACTTTGAATTTCTGGATTGTTGTTTGGGATGAGGAGATCGTAGTCAACTTGGTGGCGACCTCGGTGATGATCGGAGGTGAGAGAATCATCGGTGCATTGGATCGTGACAATTGATTTCATATACTAATTTATAAAGAATTGAAGTGGTTTCGGGTATTTATTAATACCCGACTCCGGCCTCTTCGAATCTCATGTCATCCTAACCCAAGTTATCCGAATGAACTGCACAACATTTCATAACTGAGATATCGACTCATTCAAATCATCCAAAGCCATTCAATCACCCATAAGTAAAACTTAATTACATATAAATTTAATTTTAATTAAGCCTGATTGAATTACTAATCTCAGCCACTTAGATTAATTTATTTCAAGTCAATTAACCAATCATTCCTTCATTATTTATCTTAAATAATCATCCTGGATTTATTATTCTTCAATTATAATGAGTAATTAATTCTTAATTAATTTCACAAATTAATTAACCTTTACCCCTTCATATTGCTTACATTGATCCTTAATTAATTACTCAAATTAATTATCTTACAATCACTATTGATCAATTATTCTTAAATTAATCATACTCCTTAATTAATTTCTTTAATTAACCAATCTTGAATTAATTACACTAAGAAATTTTCACTTAATTTCCTCCACTAAGTGGCTATCTTTTAATTATCCTCAACAAGTAATCTCTTTTTAATTATATCTGGGAACTTTCCACTAATTACTTCACTAAGTTATTATACCTTATTAATCACCTTAAATAATTATACTTAACCCAACATTAAATGATTACCTTTAATTAATTAACTTAATTAATTGACTAAAATTACCCATATCAACTTAATTAATTACATCGCAAATTGCGAAAATCAAATTTCCCTTCAACCCACAACAACTCTGAATATTCCAACTTAAAAATCAATATTTTAGATTTAAAAATCCTAAAATTTGATCACTAATCTGAATATAACCCTGAAACAACAAATTGATAATTTTGAGATTTGATGAGTATTAAATTTCTACTGATGTTCTTCCTTTTTCATTTAAAAACTGGCTTCAGACTGTCTTAATTTTTTTTAATTTATATCATGTTATAACATCCAAAATTTGTTTATACAACTTGTCCTAAGAAAGATCAGAGAGGAAGAACACGATTCTTGATCAGATTTAATTTTCAAATATTTAATATTTATTGAAAATTGATTTTTTTTTATTTTAAACGAGTTGTTGATGGTTTATTAAAATCGCTTATTATATTAATAATAACTTAAATATATTTTAAAAATAAAAATAAATTACTATTCTTTAAAAAAGCTTATTACATATATATATAGTTTGAAATGATTGAAAATTTGTTTATAAATTCTTTCGAGATGTGTAAACATGTTTTAATTTAAGGATGAGATTTTATAAGAGAAATCTTATAAATGGAATTCTGGAGACTTAAGAAAAATTTCCAATGTTTAGATTCGATAACATCGGAAAGAATTTGAATTCATTAAAGAAGTTATAAATAGTTGGTTGGGATTATAAATAAGTATAATCAGTTTGAAAATCGTAGGAAGATTTTATTAAAATTTGGAAAACTTATGAGATAAGTTATGGAATATTTCCAGGTTTAATATTAAAATGATTTTGTAAATTATACATACAAATATTTTCCTAGGTATCGAAAAGAAGGCTTTGGAAATATTTTTAGTGGGAAATGATTTGGAATAGAAATATTTTTTAGGTGTTATAAAAATGGAAGTTGGAAATATCTAACTGTTGAGAATGGTGAAATATCCTGTTATGGATACAAGTGTTGAAATTATTTTCAAATTATAGAAATATTGAAAGAGGTTAAGCATATATCTCAGTAAAGATATTTTGAAGAAAATGTTTTGAAGGTTTATAAAAACAAGGTCTAGCATCTGCTTTTGGATGTTTATTTGATAGTTAATTAACCGACTATCAATATTAGCCAATTTTGTTAATCGTTTCAAAAGGAACGAGATCAGATTTAATTATCTGAAAACCACTTCGATCCGGTTTGAACATAACAAATGAATACCGTGAAGATGATGAACAAAATGATTCGGTTTGTCCAGACCCAGGGCAACTTGTACGGACGAATGCTATCAGAATATCGTTATTGGAGGACGATGAGCATTCTAGGTAGAATTGTTTCTTGAAAGGTAACGCTTAGCCTCGAGCCTCATGAATGACTAAAATAGGGGAGATGCAGCAAGGCTAAGTGGGTCACACTGAATAAGGGTACGTTATCACTTTTCTAAATGTCCTTGGAAACCTATTTATTATGGGTGGTTGTACATGAAAGGAGCGCTCGATGGTAAGGATGGGAACACCCAGGGTGATAACATATTCGATCTATCCAGGTTAGGGGTGGGCCGGTCTTATGTAGTAAGGGATCCCGATGAGGTCTTCAGTACATTGTTCTAGAGGTGTATTGTGATGGCGGTACCCCAATCGCCCAGTCATTTGTTGGAATCCATTCTCCAATATGAGCTTACGGTTTTTGTTTGTAGAACCTAGTATGCTCGAATTTAATTAATGTAACAATTTCAGCTATTTGAATAAGTATTTGTACTTAGACACTATTATAATATCACTGGATTTTCTATAAAATGTTGTGGTTATAGTAAGGGAAAAACCAGTTGTGTTTATGTGTGACGCGGTCTTACGAGATACCTTTATTTTTCAAAGGATTTTGATAATTTTAATAATCCAAATTGAGTGTGTTTTCTCATGATGGTTTTCTAGACAGACTGGGGTGTTATTTTATTATAATAGTCGGGTTAGTCCGAGTATTATAGTTTCAAGATTAGAATGCTATGAAGCTCAGGAGACGAGCTGGAGGAGTTTAGACGTATTTCCATACTTGACTTGTATTTCCGCTGTATGGGACAAGTTATTATAACTGTCCAGATTGATATATTGATTATTGTACTCTGATGATTATAAGTATAAAACAGTTACAGATTCCTTTGTATAAAAATCTGTTATTATATATTATATTTTGTTCCCTTGCGACTGTGAGATTCTGTGTTGTTATTTCTATTCCTTCTTCTATCTTCTCTTCTTTACCTAGTTATTCACCCTTTCGTACAATTTGGATTGAACATGAGTGAATTTTTATCAACTCAAAGAGTACGGAACTACGGGTCACAACATTTGGTGTTAGAGCTAAAGGTTAAGTGAGAAACTTGGCTCGAGTGGGGATTACTCATTAGAGATAGGGCCAGTAAAACCCTAGAATGAGTTTGAGTGCAATAATAGATATAAGAGCGTGTTTGTTAGTGAATATAAAATGGTTTATATTGTGTTGATTTATTGGTTGAGTGGTGTATAAATTTTGATCGAATGGTGGGATGCCACTTAAATCAATAGGAGTTTCTAAAACATTTGAACGCGATAAACTGACACGAATGGTTTTGAAGTGGGTAAATAAATAATTTTACCCAAACTATATTTTGATATAAATGAGAATAATTTTCTAAAAATTATTATAGTGGTGTGTTTGGTTATTATTATATATATGTATATATATATATATATATATATAACAAAAATAAGACTTTAAGATTTGGATAAATATTAAAACCAAATTAAATTGTATAAGTACAAATTATACAAATGAGTTAAAAACTACAAATGGGTTCAAACCATAATTTGGAAAATTAAACCCCGGAGATTTTTAGAAGTATTTTCCAAAGTGTTTGAAGATAAAATATAGTATTATTATTTTGGAGAAATTTTGAAGAGAAATTTTGTTTTAAATGGATTTTGAAGATGTTACAACACTGAACTCACTTCAGTCATTGGAAAATAACTCTGATGATGATCGCGACATCATCGATGTACATTTTGCATGTTTCTAAGTGATGAGTTGCTACCATAGTGAATTGATATGGAGATTTTTCGGTGAAAACAAGTGTTGTTTTGAAAATTCCGAGGGAATTGTTTTGGATAAAATTGGATTGATTTTGAAATTCAAAGAAAGTGGTTTGTTGAACCAAAATGGGTATGTGTGTGTGTATGTGTATATATTTGTATATATGTTTATTTAATTTCAAAGTGATTTAAGGTATATACCGGGTGTTTGATTTTTGGAAGTTAATATAAATGTTTTGGGGAAAACATCAGAAATAAGCTTTTGGACTCACATAGTGAGAATGATTTTAGTGAGGAGGAAAGTATGGGATTTGAGTTTTGGAAAAATAAATTTTTACTTAAGTAAGTTAAAATAGATTGTGTGGATTAAATTTAACATAAGGAAAATTAAATAAATTTATTGGGAATAGAGACAATAATAAATTCGAATAGTGAAATTGCTATATAAATATAAGTAAGGAAGTGGAAAATATGAAATTAAATTCTTACTTGATTTAAATTAAATGGATTAAAAAATAAATCTGTTTGGAGTGAAATTTAATTTAAGCATGAACAACTCGAATTTGGTTTTGTAATGTTGGTTGAAGGAATTGAAATTTAAATAAAAAGGTGAATTGAATTTGAATTATTTGGAATTGAATTAAATGTGTAAATGTGAATTATAAAGTGACTATATAACTATAAGTTATAAAATTTGAATTGGAATAGAAATAATGTCGAATTGAAGAAAATATAAATTTCAAGTTGTGAAATAACTATATAACCATATGGATAAATTTTGAGCGAAATAAAATTCAAGTGAAGAATTGGAATTGTGAATAAATAAATTGGAATAGATTATAAAAATTGAAATTAATGGAATAAAAATATACTTAGGCTTTAAATAAATGTATAATCTCAAGTTAAAAATAAAATATGAGTATACTCGAGTATAGAAATTATGGAAATGTGAAAATTAAGCTGTGTGACTTATAAAATTGAAAAGTTAAATAGAAAACCCAAAATAAAAATGGTGTAATATTTTAAAGTGAAGAAATAAAGCCCAAACTTGAATTATAAAAAGGAATTTGAACTCAAGAAAATTAGAAGAAGTGATTTTTCAAATTAAAATCAGATATTGAGTATAAATTTGGCGTGTACTAATTAGATAATTAATTAGTTAAATAAATATAAAGGTGAAAATTAACTTGGTTAAGTTAAAATTGGATTGTGGATTAAAAATGGATATTGGAAATAGAACTTAGGTTGTAAATAAAATTCGACATAAAGGGTAAGTGAATTAATTATAATTGGAAATATTATCGAATAAAACAGAAATGGTTTGAAATAATGATGACTTGAGTGTAAATAAATTGAATGTTGCCTTGGATACGAATTAAATAAATTTGAGAATGAATTTGTGACGACCCGTCTTTCATTCCATAGAAAAACGTATCATCAATAAGAAAAGAAAGAGATAGAAATAGAAAGATAGAAAGAAAAGAACAACAATCATCAGAATCTCACAGCGGAACAGAACAAAATATAATATTACACATATCCATTACATAGTTTACATATCGGAGTTCACAAAATAATACTACTCCATTTACATCAGTCATTCATAATAGTTCTCCAACCCATACAACCCAAGATACACATCAAAATGCTACTACAGCGAATATAGATAGATAGTACGTCTAGTCTCCAGCTCCAGCTCCCAAAATATGTGCTAATCCATACCTAATCACTTGGCTACTCATAAAAATTTGAGTACCCAAGAGTTTATGAAAAACAAATAAACTTCGGGTCAGACATGGGTCTGGTGTGAGTAAATCAGTTAAAGTTGCTTAACTTTAAAAAAAATCATTTTTGAAAACAAAGTATCACGTAAGACTTCCCACAAATAAACACGGGTAAGTTTTTACCTTACGTTAACTAAAACATTTGATAAGAAATTCTGTGATATTATAATAGGGTCTAGGGTTTCAAGTAAATAGAAAATAGCCGAAATTGTTACATTCATTAAATTCCAGCTACTAGCCACGATGTGGGTAATACAATCAAAACCGTAGGGTCTCGTAGGGAAAATGGATTTCCATCAATGGCAGGGCTACTGGGGTACCGCCCGTCACAGTACGGGGCCTAGATCACCGTACCGAGGATTACTCCCTTCATCCCCTGCAACACAAGGCCGGACCCATCCCTTACTGGATAGTTCCGAACAAGAC
The DNA here is from genome assembly GCA_030765085.1 of Allium cepa. Taxonomy (NCBI): domain Eukaryota; kingdom Viridiplantae; phylum Streptophyta; class Magnoliopsida; order Asparagales; family Amaryllidaceae; genus Allium; species Allium cepa. The sequence continues at coordinate 827,416,637 of CM060941.1, read as the reverse complement.
AACCCCGCAGTTGTGGCCAACAACTGCCCACACAGCCGAAAATATAATAAGGGACCTCTAGACAGGGGTAAATCTCACTCTCAAGTGGGGGCTACCCACGAAGCCTTGCTGCACCTCCCCTGTTTTAGCCATTCCCGGTTGATGAGGCTTGAGGTTACGATTACCTTTATAGAACACATCTATCTTAGAATGCTCATCGTCCACCTGACGATGTTCTGAAAGCATTCAATCCATACAAGTTCGTTCCGGGTTCGAACGAAACCGAAGGCATTATCTCGTTACACTCATTTTGGAATCACCCTCAGAGTTAACGACAATAACCCTTGCACTTTAAACCACCATCCCGAATCTATAAGGACTAATTCCGTCAACTCATTACGGAATCACCCACAGAGTTATACTGACTCATAGTCCTTACACCTCGAGTCTTCACAAAGCTCCACTTTGATACACGACCTAACGTTATTTGGAATCGATGTGGTTTTCGGATATCCAAATATGGAAACCCGATCCCGGTCTCATCGAAAACCAAAGCGTGTCTTTTAAGGTCCAAGTTGTTTTAAAGGTTTAAAACAATTCAATTACAGTATCTATATACACACAGATAGATAACTTAAAACATAACTGATAATCAACATTATCACATAACAGGTGATCCACATCATCAATATCAAATAGATATTCCATATACCACTATCACAATAGATAACCTATGTTATCATCACAATATAACCAACATCCATACCACACAATATCATTTATCTCATTACTGAGATTACAAAGCATCCAAGACAATCAAGTTCAACCATTCATATGAATTAAATTAATTCCTTCATCTATAATTAATTTAAAATAAATTAAATTAATTACCTCACCAAATTATCTTGCTTACTCAATTGATTACAATCAATTAATCAATCATAAATTACTTTAATTAATCACTCTTGATTAATTATACTTAATTACATCCATGTAATTTATCCTCAACTAAACAGTAATTAACCCTTAATTACTTTAATTAAATTAATTAATCATAATTAATTATCTTAATACTTAATTAATTATATTAATTAATTACCTATTATTGATTAATTAATCCTTATTAATCATCCTTAATTACATCACTAATTAAATAATTAATGATCTTAATTATTTCTTAAATTAATTACTCAAAGTAATTAACTAATTTAATTACTATATTAAACCAATTTAATTATCCTTAAATTAATTTCTTAATTAATACCTTGATTAATTATTTAAATAATTAACCCAAATTCCTTCATACTTAAACATCTCCTTAATTACAACCTGTAATTATTATATAATTACTTAACTAAGTAATTTCCAAAACATTAATTACATAAAGTAATTATCCTTAACCCAAGTGTTTAAAATTAATTAAACTTAATTAATTACTTTAAACAATCTCATTCAATTAAATTAATTACGTTAAGTAATTAATTTCTTAATTACTTCATCAAGTAATTATACTTAAGCCATTTATAATTGATTATTATTAAATTAATTAATCTAATTAATTATAAAAATTAACTACATTAATTAATTATTAAATAATCATGGTTAATGATCTTCATTAACCATCCTCTAATTATTTTATTAAAGTAATTAACTTAAATTAATTACCAATTAAATTATTTTAATCATTTATTAATTAAAGTTAATTATTAAATTAATTAACCTTAATTAAAAACTTAATTACATAATTATTATTCATTTATCAATAATTAATAATTTAATTAATGATCTTAATTTCCAAATTGATTAATCCTTAATCAATTATTAATTCCAAATTTAATTAATTTATTAAATTAATTAACAAATCTTAATTACCTTGTTAATTAATTCTAAAACAAAATCTTAATCAAATTTTCAAAATAAACATAACTTAAGAAATTTCCCTTCAAATTAAACAATCTTAATTATGTTTAAAACAATATTATCCAAAACAAAATACTTAAGAAATTTCCCTTTAAATTTCAATTCAAATTCAAGTTAAAATAGAATAATATTAAACTTATCAAATTTTAAATAATTTGAAACTTATTAAAATTACAAGTCAAAACAAAAGTTTGACTTAAAAATGCAATCATAAGAATTTGAAGTTAAATCTATTTCAAAATTTTAGAAGTTTCAAAGCATTTATATTTTAAATCTTTCAAATTTGAATCTTCCTTTAAATTTTGAAACTGAACTTCATTTTAAACTCAGATTCCAATTTAAATTTAATTCTTAAATCTTAATCACCTTTTAAAACTTCATCATTAAAGTTCCAACTATTTACACAAAATAAAATAGTTAATTAAATTAAATTTAAAACTTAAGTTCTGTTTTAAAAACTGAAATTTGGATTTCAAATCAGTAATACAAACTTGAATTGCATTTAAACTCAAACTTTACTTTAAATATAAATTGCAGATTCAAATTTTTAAAAACCCAGATTTTGAAAAAAACAGAAAACAGGGTTTTCAAAACCTGGAATTTTGAATTCAAATCAATATACAAATTTAAATTCAAAAATACAACCTGAATTTGATTTTTAAACCTGAACCTTAATCTACACCAAAAGCTACAGATTTTTTTTGTTTAAAAGTTTAAAACCAGATTTTAGAAACTGTTTTCCCATAACCTGTAACTACAGAGACCTGAGAAACCTATTTTTTTTTTCTTCGGGTCAAACACATGCCCACTTCGAGTCTCTGAACCATTTACTTCGAGTTTTTCTACAATCTACTCGAGTCATTCACAGACCATTCCTTGAAAACCCCAAACCAAACAGTTCACCAGAAATCCTCGTTGCACCACCTCTGGTGATCATCAGCGATGATCCAGCAACCTCCACATACACAAACATGCCTACAGCAACCATCAAATCGATTCAATAATCAATCATTCAAATTTTAGCTTCCCCCATTCCTAAACCTGAAAAAGTTCTACAGGTTCCAACTTAAAACCTGTCAACGGCCATAAATTGCCACTCCGATCACCTGACATCCAACCTTTCCGGCCTCGCACTCCTCTACACATCCTCTACCCATATCCCAAACACCATAGCACTCGGTCAATCCACCACTTCAAACTGACTCAAAGCACAAACCTATGCAAAACTAGGGCTTTCTTCCAAAAATCAAAACTGCAATTCAACCTAGCAAATTTAATTACTTCTTTGATTTTTCTAAGGATCTATGATCCATTCTTAACAACTCAAAAGAATTTCAGAATTTTACAATTCAAAAATCAAAAGAATTTGCACAGATTCATATTTTTGTTTACCAGACCAAACTGTAAATGAACATTCACTTTAAATACTTATTCTTGATTTTAAAACCAAGTTTTTGTCAATGCATTAAGATTATGGAATTGGATTTAAGTATTAATGTGTTTGATTTGAATCTTAAGTTTTAAACTGAGATTAAATTAAATGATTTTGATTTTGATTTTTAAATCAAACTGTGAACCTGTAAACTACAAAACAGAGAAGACTTTGGAAATATAAGTATGCATACCAAACAATCAGAGATACAACCATATAAATACACAACCATACATATGAATGTACTTAATAAAATATTTAACTCAGAAATTAGCATGCAACCATTATTCATACTTAAGTAAAAAATGTGATGTTACTCACCTTTTTGAAAACAAAACAAAGCTCAGTTGAATATGCAGAAAACTCAAAATGCAGGCATTTCATCTCTTACACAAACACAGGCATATCCATCATACTCAACAAGCAATAGATTTAAGCAACTATATTTTAATTTAGTTTTGAAAATAAATTGTTACTCACCACTTGATGAATGCAGACCCCAGATCATTTGAATTTGCAGACATATGATGTGCAGGTATGCTCCTCTCTGTTTTGAATTTGCAGAAAACAAGCAGGCTTATAGAAATACAGGTGCTTCCTCTGTTGTTTAAAATCTGGGTTGCTCATGCTTTCCATACTCTAATTGCTTGCATGCAGATGCTAGATCAACCAAGGTTTAAAACAGTGCAGACTTGTAAAAATGCAGATGCTTTATTGATTTGAGAGAATGCAGGTTTGAATAGAATTTTGATTATGCAGATTTACTTGAATTGAGGGGTTACAGATTTGTGGATTTTATATGCATTTGTGAATGTAGATTGATGGTGAATAGATGTAGATTTGCATTTTGTGGTGTGTAAATGAAGGATTTGAACATGCAGATTTTGAATCATACAGAGTTATGCTTGAGGAATTTTGCAGATTTGAATATGAATTTGGGGTATGCAGATTTATCTATTTGATTGTGGAATGCAGATTTGTTTCTAATATGAAGATGATTCAAAATTTGAAGCTTCTCTTTGATGAAGGAAAATAAAAGTGAAATATGAATGAAGTTGTAAACTATGTAAATGTATATTTCAGATTTTATTAAAGAAAAGAAAAAAAAGAAAAACTAAAATTTAACACATGTCAATTTAACAACACTTGTCAAAAGAATACATATAAATTTAACACTTGTATTTTCTTTAGGGAAAGTTAATACTAATTACAAATGAGTGTATGTATTTTAGCTTAAATCAAGTTGTTAGTTTATATGTATAAATTTATAAATGAAAACAAATCATGTTTATAAACTTATACAAATAAAAATTAAAACAAATGAAGATTTATACTTTGAATTTAAATTCAAACAAAAATTCAAAATCAAATATTTTTAAATCAAGTTATAATTATAAATTCAATTTGAACTTAAAATTTCAAATGTTATTTAAAACTTATTTAAAAAGTCATTATATTATTAATATTGCTTTTATAACTCTCTTATTATTAAATTAAAAATCATTTTACAAGAGATTACATTTTTATTAACAAAACATTCATTTTACTAAACCATAAAACATTTTATTGGATTTATTCTAAATTTAAAACAATACCAATCAATTTAAAATATAAACCAAATATTTATATTGAAAATAGAAATCAATTTATTATTTTAAAAAGATAAAATAACCAATTTAAACAATTATTGAAAAGATTATTAAATTCATCTGAATAATTATCACAGAATATCAATATCAATTTAATTTTAACTACAGATTATTAAATTGATATTGTCAAAAATTCCGGGATGTTACAGAATTCGAGTATGGAATTAAAATTTAAAGTAGATAAAATGAATGAACTAATTAAATAAATTAGTAATTGGGATTAAATTTGATTGAATAAAAATCAAATGAAAAATTTGAAATGGAATTTGATTGCAAAGGAAATAAACTTAAGTTATATAGTGAATTAATTGGAAATAGATAGATTAACTTAAGTAAATATTTGGATGGAAGCCTGATTCAAATAATTTTTTAAAGGGGTTATTAAATAAAGTAGCAAGGAATGATTCCGAGTTAACAAAATGAATTTGAATGTAGTGAAAGTAGATATGGATGAAATTCAACTGAATTGATCGTGAACAAATTTAAAGTGGAATAGAATTGAAAAAAAATTGATTTGGAGTCAAATTAAAATAGCTATAAGCTAAAATGGTTATTTTATTAAATGAAATGTGCCAAATTTGCATAGAAAAATTATTGTTCAACACAAACTAAAGTAAATAAAATTCTATGAATAAATAGAATGTGAATAAATCGATTTTTAATCGATTTGGAGTGGATATGGTTTGTTTGGTATAAAAATGAATTAAATACAAATAATTTAGTTCTTGTTCGTTTGAATTAAATAAAATGATATATGGATCGATAGGAAGTAATTAAATTAGTGTTGGAACATTATCATTGCTTATGATTATGTGTCGGAATGAAGTGTTTATGAAATCCATGTGTGTATCCATTTAAATGAATGAAATGTTATAAAATTTCATGATTTTGTTACTCATGTGTTTAAAATTGAGTAAGTATAGATGCAGAGGGACTGTTTGGCTAGATTTGGATTGCGTATTGCCAAATGAAGTAAATGCTCACTTAATAATGCTTAAAAAAGCTAAAGAAGATATGTTTTTAAATTATATATCGCAATATATATATATATACATTTCCGACCGTGTGGGTCGGTATATTAATATTTATCTCTCTTGTCATATTGCAAAATACTCTCTGTACAAAGGAGACTCTGCCAAAAAATTTCGAAAATCTGGGGTGTTAGAAAGTTTTTGAAAATTTCTGGTAAATTTTTGTTAACGGCAAATTGATTTCAAATTAAAATTGAAATAACGGTTTTGGAATTAAAGTTGGAAGCTAATTATTTTGGGTGGAACTAAAAGATTGGAAAGGTGAAATATCAAGTTTCAACTAAGTGGATTTTTGGATAAGTTAATGGGTTTGGAGCATTTTTTCCACCTTAGCAATTTCGGGGATGAAATTATTTTAGAAGGAATGACAACTCGGATTTTTCAGTGGTTAATTTTGAATATTTTAAATGGTTTAAATATAACTGGGTCAAAAAAGACATCTTTCCCATACGATTGAATTTGGACTCGAAACCTTTTCCATTGTGTTCTGAATAGGGGTATAACATTATAAACGTCTACCGACACGCCTCCGTAGGGGTTTAAAGTTTCAAGACAGGTATAACGAGATATTTTGGGATAAATTTATATTATAAAATTTAAAATCAACTCATACCCGTCGTTTCCATCCTTTCAACTCCTCCATTCAAACATACTACCATCCATTCCTTCACTTCGTCAAACCACGTTCCCTCCCTCCACTTTTAGTAAAATCCTCGAAAGAATGAAATATAATTCATTCATATATATATAATGGCTACATCATAAATCGTGATCGAAGCAAGAACGCACACGTGGCTGGAGAAGCACGATGAAGACCGGGACAGGCGACGATCGTGAGATGGCGAAGAGGGAAGATCGAATCGAATTCGATTTGAAGCACGGAGTCACGGTGGGAATATCGATGGCATGATGCTGAGATCGATCTCGTGTTCGTTTGTAAAGGTTCAAAGGGTAGGAGGTATGACACAGTGGTAGTAAGGTTTGGTCAAAGTTTTTGGATGTGCTCATCATCGAGAAGGGAGGGGTTCGACTGTTTTGAAATGGAGGTGGGCTATCATGAGTCGCGCCGTTGGAGTGGAGGTCGAGAGCTTCGATGCAGTCGGAGTTCGGTGGGGTTCGTCACCTCTGGCGATCAATGGTGGCATATCAGAGGCATAGGCGGTGGCAGCTTTGGCTGAAGACAGCGGCGGATTCGTTCACCGTCAGAGGGAATTCACAGCCTAGAGTTGTTAGATCGAGAGAAGAGGTATAACTGTGTAAATTAAATTATACATTTAGTTAGTTAGTTAGTTAAAGGTTTAAATTGAGAATTAGTTGGTTATTATAAAATAATTGAGATCGTTAACTTATATAATTTTTAATTTATACGAGTTCTATAAATCGAGAAAACAAGTCGATTTTGGGATGGATTGCAATTTAAAAATCAAGGTGAGTAAATCTCACCCTTTTTAGCTTGCTAGAATTTATTTTAGATAGCTAAAATAAATTATTGGATGTATGGATGAATTGATATTTCATTTGAATGTTATATTGTTATATATATATATAGTAATGTATATATACTAGTATTTGAATTGATATACCCACACATTATAGCGATGAGACCCTATGCGCCCCGCCTAATAGCGGATGACCCTATATACCGTGATATCCCGGGAATGGTATTTTTATGTTGTATTAACATCTATGGATGCAGGGAAACAGGTTGGAGGGATCCAACTGGATTCCTCAAAACGTTGAATTTAATTTCATATATTGTGATTTATAGATTGTTAGAATAATCTAGTATAGATTATTGTAATGATTGAAATTATTGGATGCTATTGTAGCACTGGCCTGAATTTTGATATTTTAAATATCATAAATATATTTTAAAATGGAAGGAATAAAAAGGGATTTTTGATATGAAAATATTTATTTTGGAATCGGGTTTATTTAAAAGAAATTGAATTAGAGAAGTATATTTGATTTTTGGTTACATTTAACTATGGAAATTATTAAATGGAGATTTAAAAAAATGATTTATATGAGAGAATTTATAAATGATATTCTGGAGACATAAAAAAGGAGTTAAAACCAATATTAAAAATGGATTGGAAGTATAAATGGAATTTATAAGAAATGAATTTATGTAATGGAATTTTACAAATAAGATTTGTTTTATAAACAGAGAAAAACTAAAGGGGTCATAAAATTTCACTACAACAAACAGGACCTTTAACAGCGTTCCAAAAATGCTATAAAAGCTATTAACATCGTTTTTACATACATTGTATATCGACATGCAGTTATATGTTAGAGATATACAATGACAAGGAATAAACACTGTTAAATGTCTTTTTTTACAGCGTTTCCCTGGTGTCATAAAATCATTTAACAGCGTTTGGTCTAATTTCGTTGAACTTTTATTAGCATTTTATGGGTGCAGTTAGAGATCTTTCTTAGCATTTGTATCGTGCTAAGATAAGATTTATAGCATTTTTTTATTGTTGTGATATTTATTTATAGCATTTACCTTTTGCAATAAATCGTCTTTATGTTTTTAGATACAATTAAACGGCGTTTTTAAAACAATGTTAAAACCTTCAATGCTGTTAAATGTCATTTTTTATAGCGTTTCCCTAGTGTCATGAAATCATTTAACAGTGTTTGGTCTAACATGTTATGGTAGATTCATGGCCTATTATCGCATAAAGGAAATGCTGTTGTATATTTTTTTAACACAGAAAAAACTCTATTGTAGGTTTTCTATAGCATATAAAAAACGCCATTATAAATTTTCTATACTATTCAAATACGTTATTTTCTATACCCCGCTTTGAGTTTACAATAGTCTATCTATACATTAGAACATCTAACAACAAGATATATTCACCTCAATTAATGAACTATTCAATCAATTCAAACAACAATAATATAAAACTTTTGATAATCAAAACATATTATATATTATACACAAACATAATTTCACCAAATTCAATATTGTATACAATATTTCATAATCGATATTTTTAAACATACATGGTAATACTATTATTGGGACTCTATAAAAGAAAATACCCAAGTATCATGATCGTAAAATGTCCATGTTTTCCATCTTCAAACATCCAATTCCCTAAAAGAAAACGAGAGAGCATTTAAAGCATATGTACGAAAACATACATAAAAGGATATATGAGTAAGGCATAAACAGAAACATACATATTAAACGTATTGACATGCTTAATGTCGATACACATTCTACATAATCTTATGTCAGATATATAATGCTATAACAATTAAGGATTGTTTATATTACTTATTATTCATAATTCAAACTTAAATTAGAATAAATACATGTTGAAAGGTATGGATAAAATCATAAATTATCCATTATTATTCAAATAATACTTGAACTAAGGATAAAGACATGCATTGTGGGTTATGAACGCTGCAATGCACCATAGCAGCATAACACCATGTTTGTTATTAAAGCAATAGTACTTGAATATAAATTATTAAAGCCAACATCTATTTTCATTTTTTGATGTAACTATTCTAAGAACAAGCGCAAAATCCTATTAATCATGTTACCTCCAGCATATGTATTTTGTACATATATATTGACTGGGATATCCCATGTTCATGTAAAAGAAAAAATAAGTTGCCTTTTGACCTCAACCTGCTTTCATTCAACTTATAATTCAACTTATTAATTAACTTATTATTTAACTTCCTTTTCTATCAACAAAAATTAAATAAATAACTTAGCCAAACATTTCCAACCAATACGTTTTACGATCTATAAAGTCAAATTTTTCATTATTGTTTAAACTCCTACCTTTGATAACCAATTCATCAACAATCAATCAATGCTCACATGAACTTTATTATTCTCAAGTTTGACCGGTCATTATGTTTAAGTTTTCAATGTAAAAGCGGTGAAAAAAACAAGGAAATGAGAATTGCTTTTCGAGGATCTAAGGACATTAAGAGGTAAAATCCAGTGAATTCTCAATCAAACTTTGTAAATTATTTTATACCAAATTCCTTTTAGTTATAGCGTTAATTTAGACATTTTTAGTCATGTATATTGCTTAAATGTTCAATCATGGAAAAAGCAGCAAGAAATATTTAAAATAGTACTCTGCATTAAAAAAAAATATCAGTACTGTCGAAGATAGATAAACCAAAAAATATGATGTCTATTTTTTCTCAGTACTGTTAATATGCATACTACGTAGTTAGTGTTGAAAAAGTACAATATTAAAATGTAAAGTCTATTAGCTCTTTATAAGTATTTTATATGGTGAATGAAACATTTACCCATCCATGGTCATATTGGATATAAGTAACAAGTTCACATGGAAATGTCTTTCTAAACTGCAATATTTCTACTTAGCATGACATTATAACAAACTAACAGGTTACGGATCCTTGAAATATGGAGAAGACGCCATAATAAAGGCTATCATCAACGTATTGCGAGACCAAAAGACAAAATCCATGAGCGTCATTCTTCTCTATATTTCCAATTGAATTTAAGTTTTGAATGTAGTTTTATTGTATAGACAATTTATTGTGCAACTTTTATTATAAAGGTTATGAGAAAGTTTTGAAGCTGTCCAAGGCGGTGAAGTTTACTTATACAGATTCAAGGCTCGCAATGGCCTTTCTCCTTTGACCCAGAAGCTCAGATGTCGTGAAAATTACAAGTCACTTAAATATACACCTCATATCAAAGATTTAGGAATGAAATTTGTTGAAAGGATAAGAAATGGAAGCAACTATTACATTGCCCTATTTTAAGGTATCAGCTATGGTCAGTCTTCTCAGTTTTCACATAGTGATAGTATGTGAATCCTAAGCAAATGTATTTATGGGTTAACATAAAAATCATAATATAATGCATATCTACACATGTATTACATATCAAGTAAGAGCATGATCAAAAATTTTTATAGCATGACATATAAAACAAAGGTATTCACATAAATTCTGCTAGATTAAAGCTCTAATGAATTTTTCTGTTTTGGATACATGTACATAGCTATGGTTGAGCAAATTTAATGAAATAAATTGCATGTACTGTACTAGTAAAAAATCTCATCCAAACCTTTATCGTAGATATGAGAAGGACATGTTAGCATTTACAGGTTGTAGCCACAACCTAGCATCAAGTGAAGCATAAGAACTCGAACAAATGACATATCATGTACAAAACTGGAAGGAGAAAGAAATCTATAGTACAGAAAAGCAAAGCTCGGGAGGCTATCCTATGACACTTAGAGAGGCAGCGACTTTTCTCAAGGCAGTGGGTGTGAAATTCAGAGAAGATGATCTACCTGCTAATTCATTACATCAAGACCAGAACAGCCATATTAGTCCTGAGACCCCATTTTAGTTTACAAATAAGTTGGGATCATCTGCTACTACCCAAACTGTGTTCAACAAGACTGCCTCCCTAATACACAAAACACCTAGCGAAAACTCTGTCCCAACTCCAAGCAAGACTAGAATTAACACTTCGCCAATTCCCGACATGGTTGCTTCATCTTCAGAGAAGGCTGCCAGACCTAAAGCTATTCTTAGTTCTGGCAATCCCTAGATGGTTAACTAAGGTAAAAAGATACCATCGGTAAAAGTAAGTAAACAAATTGCAAGTTATCCCAATACCAATCCCAATTCAAGTGACACTTCGTCAATCAGTTCTAGGCTCACAAAGAATGCTCGACAAAGGAAATCTCAATTGAATTTAAAAAGCCAATTCAAAGAATCGAATTCAATAGCTACTTCATTGAATAAGATAATAAAGCTAAGGATCTACCAGTTGATTTTAAAAAAAGAAGCTAAGCAAGCACAAAATCCTATAACAGCTTAATGAATTAATTTTTTATTTCATTTTAAAAAAACTTCACCAATCAATGAAATAAAAAAGACATATTCACTAATTCCTCAGATTTATCATTTATTTATCGATATACTTTCTTTAATTACTAAATTGCACAGAAGAAAAATGAATTTACCTACAATCTGACGAGACGCGATGATTTTGAGAAGAAGTGAGTTCAGATGCGTTTATTGGAGGTTAGATTGATAAAAACATGAAAATTAGGTTTCTGAGGGAGAAGTCGACGAGTAGAGTTGTTATAGTGTTAATTTAGAGTGAGTGAAATGGGCGGGTAGCCAGAAAAAATTATCGCTCTATGTTTCATTTTACCAGAGGAGGTGAATTATAGCATGCCATATCAATCCTTTTAAATCCTACAAGTTTTACAACAGCACGTCCACTCCTAAGGCCATCATGCTATGCCATTGTAAGTGGATTTTCTTGTAGTGTTTATAAACGATGTTTATAAATAAAAAAATTTGATATCAGATGATAATTGGGAATATAGATTCATAGGGTGAATTTATATTAGAATATGGAAACAGGTATGAGGAAAATAGTAGGTTCTATTTCGAAATGAGAATGGTTAGGGAATCGACAATGAACCAGTTGTTATGAAATCGAGAGGAAGTTATAAATTAAATTGGTTATCGAGATTTCAAAATATATTTTTATTTTTAGAAGTAACGAATGAATACCGGGAAGATGTTGTGACCGAGATCTGATTTAGTTATCCGTATGTTGTGACCGAGATCAGATTTAATTCTTCAGAAACCACTTCGATCTAGTTTGAACGTAATGGATGAATACATGAAGATGATGGAGACGGTGGTTCGGTTTATCCAGACCCATGGCAACTTGTATGGTCGAATACTAGCAAACATCGTCATTGGAGGACGATGAGCATTCTAAGTAGAATTTTTTCTTGAATGGTAACGCTTAGCCTCGATCCTCATCAACCGGGAATGACTAAAATAGGAGAGATACTACAAGGCTAAGTGGTTCGCACCCAATTAGGGTATGTTATCACTTTTCTAGATGTCCTCGAAAACCTATTTATTATGGATGGTTGTGCATAAAAGGAGCGCTCGATGGTAAGGGTGGGAACACCCGGAGTGATAACATATTCGTTCTATCCAGGTTAGGGGTAGGCCGGTCTTGTTTAGTAGTGGTCCCGGCAAGGTCCTCGGTATATTGTTCTATAGGTGTACTGTGATGGGTGGTACCGTAGTGGCCCAGTCATTCGTTGGAACCCATTTTCCAACACGAGCTTACGGTTTTTGTTTGTAGAACCTAGTATGCTGGAATTTAAGTAATGTAACAATTTCAACTATTTAAATAAGTATTTGTACTTAGACACTATTATAATATCACTGGATTTTCTATAAAATATTTTGGTTATCGCAAGGAAAAAACTCGTCGTGTTTGTTAGGAACTGGAGATAGTGGTTTTGATGACAACAACCTTTGTAACTTATTTTATTATAACTTATATACTAACACTATTGTCTAGATATATATGAATTTTATTATGCAGGATATATATAAGGCAGGTATTGATTATTGAAGACTATATAGTATAAAGATCAAGAATGAAGAAATCAATTTTTATGGCTCATGAGTATCAAGATCAAATTTCAATATAAGTGTCTAGTTTTGTTAAAACTTCATAATAGCATGGAAATCTTCATTCCAAATTTCATTTGGGGTGGAACCCATTTCTACCTCCTTAGTGGCTTACAAACCCACGACAAGTAGCTTATAAACCTACGACAAGTGGTTTACAAACCCACGAGAATCATGGTTTTGTACAAGTTCTCGAGTCCTGATGTGATGAAATATTCTGCAGGATGAAGCATGCAAAACTACTTCAATTTTTTTTTTCAAAATGATTTTCAAAACTACTTTTCAACTGATTTTCAAAAAGATGTTTTAGCCTTAAAATATTCTTTGTTTTTTTTTAAATAAACTCTTGTTTTAAACTTCGTTTGTTTTTAAACTATCTTCTGATTTTTAAAAATTCTTTTATAATATATATACTTGAGATTTAAAATCAAATTTATATATACATTCTAAAATATATTTTCTACTCTTCTTTATTTTACATCATAGGAAAATTGGTTTATTCTACTCCAGAATCATATCATCTTGTTTTCCTTTCAATACCATTTTCAAAATAAATTTTACATAGTTTTAACTTAGGGATGTCGACATCATGGGATACCCCATGTCGACATGGTGGCCGTTAAATTCAAAAGTTTCAATTTTTAAAAGAAGTGTCTATTCGTTTAAATCTCTTCACGAATGGTTATGACCGTTACTGGTCTATAAATAACCTTCACAAATGAATTTTTTAACCAACTATTTTCTAACTTTCTTCACCCCTTCTTCTCCACAAATCCATATTCTAAAATTTCATATTTTTATTAACGTGCCAAAATTTAACCGAATTCTCAAGTGAATTAAATTAGAATCTCATTCTTGTTTGATTCTCTGCCCTCTCTCGAAGATCGAAGTGCTATTCAGAGTTATAGGATCAATTTGTAATCAAAAGTTTATCGAGTCTCTCTATATGGTGTGGTTGTGCCTAGAAATCAATTGGGTGATGTTGTGTCCCGTAAATCAAGAGAGTTTGCCTCGAACTCGAAGACAGAAGGATACATCAAGGCCTTTAGAAATTGAGGATTGTAATCTCGACATTGGTATAATAAAAATCTGTACAAGGTGTTTGCCTTGGTGCAGGACTGGACGTACGGTAACTCCGAACCAGTATAAAATCTGGTGTGTTCTTTCCTTTTACTGCTTTTTATTTACTTTCTGCATCTATGTTTGATTCTGTGATTGTTCTGTGATTAAGTTCTGCATTTGTTTATATCATTATTTTAAATTAGTCCATACAAATCTTAGAATCCATTAAACACTATTCAACCCCCCTTTGGTGTTAAATTAGCCTTAAGATATTTAATTCGCGTTCCCCTTCAATTGGTATCAGAGCATAGGTTTTCATTGTTTTCATAATCTGAAACTTGAAAAGTTAAAAATGGAATTTTTAGGAAATTTTGTTAATACTAGTTTGAATTTATGCATTTCATCGAAGTATCATAAGTCTGCATATAGTTTTTATGGAAAATCAAGTTCTCTACCGAATTGTTTTGTTATGTAGGAACATACATGTTACACGACTTTTGAAGAATCAACAAATAATGGACAAACTGTGCAAATTGAGAAAGATAAATGGATACTTGATAGTGGCTATTCAAGGCATATGACTGGAAATCCCGAGATACTAATTGACATTATATATCAAGATGGTGGATTGGTCAATTTTGGAGATAACTCAAAAGGATATGTGATTGGCATCGGCAATGTCGGTAATTCTAAAACTCTTCTTATTACTGATATTTTGCTAGTTAGGAATTTATAACATAATTTGCTTAGTATAAGTCAACTATGTGATAAAGGATTTAAAATTAAATTTGAAAAAGATAAGTGTCACATCGAAGATAATAAGTCAAATATTATCTTTGAAGGAATTGGGAAGAAAAACATTTACATCCTTAGTATGAAAGTTTCAAATGATAACTTATGTCTTTGGCTAATACAAGTGACCCTTGAATTTTTGGTCATTTGAATTTCAAACTATTATCTAGGTTATCAAAACTTGACTTAATTTGAGGTCTTCCTAAGTTAAACTTTAAAGTAGATAGTATATGTTATGCTTTCCAATTAGGAAAACTTAAGAAAATTTCATTTAAATTAAAAGATATGATTTCTACTTCTAAACCTCTAGAATTACTTCATTTAGATTTATTTGGTCCATCTCAAGTTCAATCAATTAATCATAACAAATATGTTTTTGTAATTGTACATGATTATTCTAGATATACTTGGACAATTTTTCTTAAACTTAAGAGTGATGCTTTTGAATTATTTAAAAAAATTCTAAAAGAAATCAAAATCAACTTTCTTTAAAAAAATAAAAACTATCCGCAGTGATCACGGTGGAGAATTTGAAAATGAAAATTTTGAGATTCTGTTATCAAAACGGAATTACTCATAATTTCTCTTTTCTAAGAACTCCACAACAAAACGGAGTGGTAGAACGTAAGAATAGAACGATTCAAGAGTGTGCTAGAACAATGCTTTCTGATAAGTAACTTACCTAAAAACTTTTGGGCTGAAGCAGTCGCTACAGCTTTTTATATATTAAATAGGATTTTAATTAAACCATTAACTAATAAAATACCATATGAATTACTTTACAATAAGATATCTATAGTAGCTTATTTTAAAGTTTTTGGTAGTAAGTGTTTTATTCTTAATACAAAAGATGATTTAGATAAATTTGAACCTAAATCCGACAAAGGTATCTTCATCGGACATTCTAATAGAAGTAAAGCATTTAGAGTTTATAATTTAAGAATTAAAAATATTGAAGAAACAATGTATGTATCTTTTGATGAAAATTTTAAAGATACTGTACAAATTGAAGATGAAGAAGATTTTGTAACTTTAAATAATGAAACTAATTGTGAAATCATTCAACCTAATAAAAGAATTATGCTATTAAAAGATCATCCTGTAGAAAATATACTAGGAAATATTGAATCTATAGTTAAAACAAAAAATCAACTAAATAGTATGAGTAATGTAGCTTTTATATCAACTATTGAACCTAAAAATCCAAAGGAAGCATCATCTGATGATTCATGGATTCTTGCTATGCAAGAAGAATTGAATAAGTTCACCAGAAATGATGTTTGATAACTTGTTCCTAGACCTGAGGATAAAAGTACAATTGGAACAAAATGAGTTTATACAAATAAATAAATTAACTTGGTAAGGTCGTGAAAAATAAAGCTCACTTAGTCGCGCAAGGTTATTGTCAAGAAGAAGGAATTGATTATGACGAAACATTTGCACCCGTAGCAAGACTAGAAGCTATCAGGATTCTACCTGCTTTCGCAAACTACAACAATTTCAAGTTATATCAAATGGATATTAAAAGTGCTTTTCTAAATGGTTTTGTAAAAGAAGATGTTTATGTTGAACAACCACCACTTTTTGAAGATAATAAATTTCCAAATCATGTATATAAATTAAAGAAAGCTTTATATGGTCTGAAACAAGCTCCTAGAGCCTGGTATGAAAGACTAAGATTTTATTTAGTACAATCTGGTTTTGAAATTGGTAAAATAGATACAACTCTTTTTATTAAAAGAAACAAAAATGATATTTAATTAGTACAAATATATGTAGATGATATAATATTTGGATTAACTATAACTAAATCACCAATTTGTTATGATAATACTAGTGCAATAAACCCATCTTAGAATCCAACTCATCATGCTAGAACAAAACATATTGATGTTAGACATCATTTTCTTAGAGATAATATAAGTAAAGAAGTCATAACTCTTGAATATATTAATGCTGAAAAACAAATTGCTGACATATTAACCAAACCATTAAATAAACAAAACTTTACTAAATTTAGAAGAGAATTAGGTATATGTTCATTAATTGAAATATAAATTATAAATAATACAAGTATAGTTAATAATTAATATAAATAAAAATTTCTCAAAAATTGAACCGGGCATGTCGACATACAGGCCGAGATTTTCAAATTTAAATTTCCCTCTAAAATTAGTTATGAAGTTATATATTTATATATTTCGATTATTACTCCTTTTCTCTGTTCTATTCTTTGTAATAAACTTCTAAAACATTAAATTAATGGCTTTCTCTTCTAATAATAAACCTTCCTCACCCACTTCTCCTCATTCTGGTCCTTTTCAATGTTCAACACATGTACGAGTCATCAAATTACAAGAGAGGATGAAAGATTTGCTTCAAATGATGATGGAAATTCAAGTGAGTCAACTACGAATGGCTAGAGAACAAGACAGGCAAAGCATAATCCTTAGGAATTTACAAAACTTCCTTATGGATAACCATGCCAATCCCATTGTCATCGAAGAATCATCACAAGCCATGGATTTTGAAAAAGAAGAGCCTCTAGAAGAACTACAAGAGGATCAAGAAGAATAACACCCTCCGTCAAATCCGGGTGTTTATATGGACGAAGAAGATGACGTGATTTGCGTTAGAGGTCCTTTTTGATGCTAATGGGAACTTGGTCGAACAACGTTGAAACTTTTGTCTCCACTATCCAAATTGTTCGGTCCATAAATCACCAATAGTTAAGGGTCCTCGTTAAGCATTTTTTCGTTTTCTTGGTTTTTTATTGGTTTGTTAATTTGTATATAAGTGTTATCTGAATGTTCTTCTAAAAACAATCTTTAGTGTATAAATTCTTGAATTCCATTTAACTTAGGATGCTATATTTCACTCATACATAGTTAATATTCTTATGTCATATGTTTGTTTATCTCATTTTCTATTAAGTTCAAGGTTTATAGGTTATTTTTTTGTTGATGACAAAGGGGGAGAAGTTATATAAAATAGTAGGCTTGGGGTAAAGGGGAGTTCTTGGTGTAAGGAGGAGTTATGGTATGATCGAAGTGGTAAGCATATTTTATAAGGTTGTCATCATCAAAAAGGAGGAGATTGTTAGGAACTGGAGATAGTGGTTTTGATGACAACAACCTTTGTAACTTATTTTATTATAACTTATATATTAACACTATTGTTCAGAAATATATGAATGTTATAATGCAGGATATATAAAAGGCAGGTACTGATTATTGAAGACTGTACAGTACAAAGATCAAGAATGAAGAAATCAAGTTTGAAGACTCATGAGTATCAAGATCAAGATTTCAAGATCGTGTCTAGTTTTTTTAAAACTTCATAATAGCATGGAAATATTCATTCCAAATTTCATTTGGGATGGAACCCATTTCTACCTTCTTAGTGGCTTACAAACCCACGATAAGTAGCTTACAAACCTATAACAAGTGGCTTACAAACCCACGAGCATCCTGGCTTTGTTCAAGTTCTCGAGTCCTGATGTGATGAAATATTCTGCAGGAAGAAGCTTGCAAAACTACTTCAAAATGGTTTTTCAAAATGACTTTCAAAACTTCTTTTCAAATGATTTTCAAAAAGATGTTTTAGCCTTAAAATATTCTTTGTTTTTGTTTGTATATAAACTCTTGTTTTAAACTTCGTTTGTTTTTAAACTATCTTCTGATTTTAAAAAATTCTTTTACAATATATATATATATACACATACACACTTGATATTTAAAATCAAATTTATATATACATTCTAAAAATATATTTTCTACTTTTCTTTATTTTACATCATAGGAAAATTAGTTTATTTTACTCCAGAATCATTTCCTCTTGTTTTGCTTTCAATACCAATTTCAAAATAAATTTTACATAGTTTTTAACTAAGGGATGTCGACATCATGGGATACCCCATGTCGACATGGTGGCCATTAAATTCAAAAGATTCAATTTTCAAAAGAAGTGTCTATTCGTTTAAATCTCTTCACGAATGGTTATGACCGTTACTAGTCTATAAATAGCCTTCACAAACGAATTTTTTAACTAATTATTTTCTTATTTTCTTCACTCCTTCTCCACAGATCCATATCCTAAAATTTCCATATTTTTAAACTCGTGCCGAAATTCTGTCGAATTCTCAAGTGGATCAAATTAGAATCTCATTCTTGTTTGATTCTCTTCCCTTTCTCGAAGATCAAATGCTATTCAGAGTTATAGGATCAATTTATAATCGAAGGTTTATCGAGTCTCTCTATAAGGTGCGGTTGTGCCTGGAAATCAATTGGGCGATCTTGTGTCCCATAAATCAAGAGACATTGCCCCAGACTCGAAGACAGGAGGGTACCTCAAGGCCTTTAGAAATTGAGGATTGTAATCTGGACATTGGTATAATAAAAATCTGTTCAGGGTGTTTTTCTTGGTGCAGTACTGGACGTAGGGTAACTCCAAACCAGCATAAAATCCGGTGTGTTCTTTCCTTTTGCTGCTTTTTATTTAATTTGTGCATCTAAGTTTGATTCTATGATATTTCTGTGATTAAGTTCTGCATTTGTTTATATCATAATTTTTTAATTAGCCCATATTAGAATCCATTATACCCTGTTCACCCCCCTCCTCTAGTGTTAAATTAGCCTTAAGATCCTTAATCCACACTCCCTTTCAATGTTTATGTGTGACATGGTCTTACGAGATACCTTTGTTTTTAAAGGATTTTGATAACTTTAATAATCCAAATTGAGTGTGTTTTCTCACGCTGGTTTTGCAGACTGACTTGGGTGTTATTTTATTATAATGCACAGGTCAAACCAAGTATTATAGTTTTAGGATCAGAATGCTATGGAGCTCAGGAGACGAGCTGGAGGAGTTCTTAACTTATATTTCCGTACTTAACTTATATTTCCGCTATATGGGACAAGTTATTATAACCGTCCAGATTGATATATTGATTATTGTTCTCTGATGATTGTAAGTATAAAACAGTTACAGATTCCTTTGTATAAAAATCCATTTTTATATATTATATTTTATTCCGCTGCGACTGTGAGATTCTGTGTTGTTGTTTTTATTCCTTCTTCAATCTTTTCTTCTTTACCTTAGTTATTCGCCCTTTCGTACAATTTGGATTGAATAGGAGTGAATTTTTATCAACTCAAAGAGAACGGAATTGCGTGTCGCTACATACAATGTTTTTGCAAAATTTATTTTCATATGTAGTTATATAGCTTAAAATTAGAAAGCAATGAATGTTACAAAAATAGAGCTGATTCAATTATTCTATACAAAATAAATGAATTAAACAAAATGTAAAATCATACCAAATAAAAAAATCAAACGAAAGTCAATAATTAGATAAAACTGAAGAATAAAATAAAGTTTTCAACTTTACCTACAATAGATTTTACTAATCAATGGGAGATTCTGTGATATTAACATATTTATGAAATCATTAACTCTATGTAAGACAAACAAAGAGAGTATATTCATAATCTTATAAATTGAAAATTTGACCTAAAATTAAGAATTAAAAATTAGAACAAAAACTACAAATTGAATATCAACTTAAATGAAAAGACAAATAATTAAAAAATATAACCTTTTAATTGTGATGAAAAAATCAATTAGCGAAAGCGATTTAATTAGTATATGGTATTGCCTATTTGAATAATAATGCAAAATAAAAATCAACTATGATATCATACAAAATCAAATAGCAAAAACAAGAGGGCACATAAGATTTAACGCGTTTCAGATTTGTATCTTACATCCACGGAGACCCAACAACCCATTTTATTACTATCACCAAATTCAAAGAGGTTACAAGCCTAATCAATGATTAGAGGGCTCCAAGATGTGGAGACTCTCTCTAATCAAACATTTAATTGAAGAATTACAAATTAGAGCACTCAAAATCTAAACCCACAATTTGATTTAGCTAGGATTTCTATTAAATTCAATTATTGGAAATCTGATATCTGATGATTAGGGGACGATTAGGCGGCTAATTTATAGATGCTCTAATTACTCTAGACCATCAGACCATATTAAAAGAATCTGCCCCATCAATAGAGAAGAAACATGCACTGAATTAATGAAACTGCCCGCCAAAATTCGAATCGGCAAAAAACCCTGAGAAAATCTCGCTACAGCAACTCAAACGTCTGACCCATGACCAAACTCTCGAGATAGAATTAGCCACAACAGATACGTTTGATTACCTGAAACACAAAAGCAATAGTAACTCAGACATTTGAATTTTGTAGTTGGCTTCTAAACAGAAACTCAAACATCTGAATTTTATATTCGGACATTTGAATACTTGACACTGGCTAAAAATAGCTTCTTTTCTCCATGTCTTTTGATCTCTTCCCCCAATCGACTTCCCGTCTCATCCAACACGAAGCTCTACATCATATCTTCAATTTAAAGCACTTGTAGGCATATATCTAAATAGCATGACAACAACATGATTCGAATATATAGGTTTCGTCAACAATCGACATAAGGGTTGTTGGATCTTATGCCCCATGGCACTCAACCAACTGAAATCAAACTGATCAAGTTTGAGCAATGTTGAAACTTGTCCTTAGGAAGTGACTTTTTCATCATATCAGAAGGATTATCCATGGTACTCGCCTTCACCAACTTTATCTTTCGTCATTCTTCCTCAAGCATAAGGAAGAATCCTCTGACATCAATGTGCTTTGTTCGAGAACCGTAGGCTTGATTCTCTACAAGATGAATCACACTTTGACAATCTAAAAATATCTCTGCTGTCTGCTGCACCACAGAAAGATCATTCAATAGCTAAAGTAGATACGATCCCTCCTTTGTTGCTTCCACAATCGATATAACCTCGGCCTTGGTAGTCGACAAAGCTACTATTAGTTGCAGCTTTGATCTCCATGAAATTGAATGCCTAGTTTATAGTTTGACTTTCATCCATCTCTATCCCTAACATAATGTAAATCACAGTAACCTTTAAGAAAGATGTCACCATCTACTCCACCATATTACAAGCTAATTGGAGAAGTGCCACAGAGATATATGAGTATTCACTTCATTGCTTGCCAATGCTCTTTGCCTGGGTTAGACATATATTGACCCATAACACTTACTACATGGGCCAAATCTAGTCTCGTGCACAACATAGCATACATGAGACTACCAACAACAATAGAATAAGGTATATCAGCTATATATCTCTTGTCTTCATCAAATGGAGATAATTCTTTCGACAAATCAAAATGAGAGCCTAATGGAGTGTCTACCGGTGTAGCTTTCTTCATACCAAATCGAGCGAGGACCTTCTCGATATACTGCACTTGAATGAGTCTCAACTCTCTCCGCTTTCTATCTTTGAATATCTCCATTCCCAAAATTCTTTATGCTTTTTCATATCCTTTGTATCAAACTCCTTGCCGCGCTCTGCTTCTCTGGACTCATCATGGACAACATTCAATGAATATGTTGTCATCTCATCGAAGTCAATGCCTTCGATGCTCTATCCAACAAAGTTCTTAAGCCACTTAAGTTTCTTCCTCTGTCTTACAACTCTAATCTCTAAATGAGCTGCACTTTGAGTCCAATCTTATATACCAACATTTGTACTATCCTTATCAACCACGGTGTCATCGGAGCTCCACTTTGAGTCCAATCTTCTATACCAACATCTATACCATCCTCATCAACCACGGTGCCATCAGAAACAACATTTGAACCTCTATGGAAAGAATATGAAGATGACTTGCCTTGTATTTGATATTTTGAATCTATCCTCACACTGTCATCGGATAAAGAAGGCTCCACCTTCAAACATAGCCTTTTCATCAAAAATAAGATGGTTGATGATAGTAATCTTCTTGTTGATAAGACACCACAACCTATATCCCTTCGCTCCTCTTCTATAACCTAGAAAGATACACTTACAAGCTCTAGGTTCCAGCTTTCCTCTGCTCTCATGTATATAAGTTGGATATCCAAATACTCTGAGAAATGAATAGATAATAGGCTCTCCTTTCCATACTTCCTTAGGAATCTTCATATCTATGGCAATAGAAGGTGTGGGTCAATAAGGAAAGCCGCCATAGATAAAGCTACTAGCCAAAATCCCTTCTTCAACTTAGCAGTCAATCTGAGGCAACAAGTTCTCTCCAATAATGTCAGATTCATTCTTTTAGCAACTCCATCAGACGGAGGGTCCCCAAGTGTGGTGTAATGCCTCTTTTGGACTCACAAAAGTTGATGAATTCCTGTGATACAAATTCTTCACCATTACCAAACAGAGAACTTTCAACTTCTTCCATGACTGATTCTCAGTCATAGATTTCCACTTTCGAAACCTGGCTTCACCCAAGGATAGGCAAGGAGAGGGTCCCCAAATATCTGTATGTTCATACTCAAGGATAGCTTTCGCTTTATGCTCCCAAGTTTCAAAAGAAACCTTTGTTTGCTTTCACAGAACACACTCTTCACGAAAGCCAAGCTTTGAATGCTGAACACCATCAATCAAACCTCACTTTCTCAACTCAACCAAACTGCGTTCATTGACATGACACTTCCATAGATGCCATAATATGGAGAAATCTGAATCTGTAGAAGTAATAAAAGTTGACTCACCAACTATAGTAGTGCCCTTCAATAAATAAAGATTTGCTGCCCTTACTCCTTTTACAATAATCACGAAACCCTTCGATATCTTCATTTTCGCTCCCTCAACTACAATCTTCAACCCATGCCTACTCAAAGCCCTAATAGAAATCAATCTCCTTCTCAAATTAGGTACATATATAACATCAGTAATAGTATGAATAACACCTTCATACATTCTGAATTCCAAACTACCAAAACCAACCATACGACAAGAAGCATCATTTCCCTTTAGAACTTCTCCTCCATCAATCTCATAATGTACCGACCCGTAAATTTTCGATAATTAAAATAGCTAATTTAATAAGATTTCGTGATTTATTGTTAGAAAATTTTTTGTAATTCGTTTGGAATAATAATAACTGGAATGAATTGCGACAATAATTATCCAAGTAATGAAAAATAAAAGCTACTTAGTGAATGCCTTTGAAATCAAAAGTTGAATAGGATAATAAATGTTGAATTCATTGGGTATAATAGAGTAATTAATTGATAAGTAAAATCTATTTAAATCAAGTATTGAATATTGAACAGGTAAATTTTTTAAATTAAATATTTAAAACTTATTGAATAATTGAATAACTGTAAAATGAAAATAGTGTTCTAAATTGTGAATTGGTTTTAAAAGTTGATTCTTATAAGTTTAATTTCATTATTTCAAAAGGTAATGAATTATTGGATAATCGAAATTGTTTAAAATTTAATATTTGGAATTTATTGAATAATTTAATAATGGGAATTGAATAACTGTATAATAGAAATGGTTGTTCTATAATTTTAATTCGTTTCAAAAGTTAAATTTTTAAGTTCGTTTTGAATATCTCAAAAAATTGTGATTCAAGAATAATAAAATTTGTTTAAATTTAATATTACAAATGTTTGAATAACTAAATTCCGAATTTGATATGATTAATTTGATATTGAAATTTAATATATGAAAATAGAGTGAATAATTGAAATTTGATTTAATACGATTCAAATTGGTTTCCAAAGTAAATGTAAGTTATATCGGGATTATAATAGAGTTAACAAGATTTTAAAAATTGGAATTTATTGGATAATTGAATAACGGGTTTAATATGATTAAAAATGATTTGTAAAATTTTATTTTATCATATTATAGTTAGAATGATGTTGTGAACTTTTAAAATCGAATTAAAAGTAAATTTGTGAAAATTGAATATTTTAATATTTAATTATCGACTGAAAAATGGCCAATTTTCGAACAGTCTCAGAATTGGACGAAACTAGTTCCATTGCATTCGTAATAGTTTGTTATTATCGGATTTCAATTTTCGTAGCAATCAGAGTTTTCGTTTGACCGTGGCAGCTCGAAACGCATCGAAATTGTTTTAATATTAATTTGACGAGTTAAAATAGTCATTTTTCAAACAGTCTCGGATTTTGACGAAACTAGTTTCATCGGATTCGTAATATGATATTATTGTGAGATTTCAAATTTCGTGTCAATCGGATTTATCGTTTGTCCGGGGCGAGCCAAAACGCCTAGAAAATCGTTTAATCGATTTAATTTAAAAATCGACCATTTGTTGCCGTAACTCGCACAGTTGATCGAATTAGGTTCCAAAACCTATTCCATTGTGTCCGGAACGTGGGATAAACCCTAGAAACGCCGGTCACCGTGCGTAAATCGGAGTTCGAAAAACCCGGGTTGAATAGTGTTCGTCGTTTTTCTATAAAAGCACTTCATTATTTTCTTTTTCCAAAAAAAAAAAAAAACTAACCCTAAAACAAAGCCGGCCGCCACTTCAATATTCGAAGGCCAGAAACGCACGATTCTTCTTCTCTTAATCTTATCCAATCCTCTCACTTTCATCAAAAATGACCACTATAAAGTTGTAGATAATATCACGAACTTCAAATCCATACGGGGTTGATGGGTTTTGGCGCAGTTTAGGGGAAGTTTTTGGGCCGCGTATGGCTACCGTTCACGCGCGTTTCTAGGCCATTAGGGGAGGCCGAGCTACAGGGGGTTCTGGCCGTGGGTGGCTCTCGCATGGGCGCGCATAATGGTGGTGCTTGATCGGGTCGAAGTTCATCGAATTAGGTGCGAAAATTGGTTGGGTGACGGCGGCGTTGGGTTCGAACCTGGGAACGAACGCGTGAAGAGAGAAGAGAATGGTGACGGCCGAGATTCAAGAGGCATGAATCGAATGGCTATGATGATGGTAGGGTTAAAATTAAAAATAAAGTTATATTAATTTATATTATAATTCGTACAAACTTTAAACTATCATATCTTGTTGATACGAGGTCGGATTTTGACGAAACGAATTGCGACGGGTTCGTTTTGTTGAGCACTACGCTATGGAGATGGATTAGCATCGTTTGAAGCTAGTGGAAATTTCGGGTAAAATTAAACGCTCGTTTAATTTTATTCGAAATAAAACGCTAGAACTGCATTGAAATCAAGGTGAGTGTTTTATAACGCTCACAGCGTACTAAATATCTTTATGCTAGTTAAATTTGACATTACGAAGTGTTATGAATTTTATTTGTCATTGGTTGATAGAATTTAATTGTCATATAGATTGTCATTTTAATTAACCGTTGAAATTAAATTGATAGTTAAATTGAAATAAAAATTGAATTGCGATTGAATTACCTGACATTGATAACTATGAAATTGCCATGAATTGTTTTGTCTATTGGATGATGTATTTCGATGGATGTTATTGGTTGATATTTAAATGTTTGGATGTTTATTTGCTTATATATATTCTGTTATGCATACATATGATACTGTGATTTAATTTAAGTGATATATATTCATCCCTGACATTTAAATTGAAATAAATAATCACTTGGCCATAGGATAGAAAATTATATACGGACACCGGATTGGCTAAATTAATAATTTTTAAAATCGTCGATTTGGTATTTATTTAAATGTTTTGATTTAAAGGTTACAAGTAAAATCAATTTATAGAAATCGAATTTATCGAAAATTTGAGTTTGGAATGTTGAAATAAATTTTGGTTAAAGGAAATTGTTAAATAATTTAAGTTGAGACTTTGAGATAAAAAAATTGGGATATGATTGTATTTCGAAATTTATTTGTTTAAAGATTTAACATTATTTCGAGCTTTGAATATTAGTAAGTAAAAGTGATATAAAAATGATATTTTGAAATTGAGCTTGGAATTGAATCATATTTGAAATTTGGAATTGAATCATATTTGAAATTTGGATTTGAATTTGAATATTAAAGGAAAATTTTGTTAAGTGTTATAAATTGATATTTTGAAAAATCAAGCTCCAAATCGATATAAATTGTAATTGAATTAATTGGAGACGAATATAGAATCGAATTGATTTGAAGTCAAAGTTGACATTGATTTGAATTGAAATCGAAATTGAATCGGTAGAATGGAAATTGAAATTGATTTGAATTGAGAAGTTATAATTGAAATGTTTTGGTTTTGAAGTTGTTTCATTTTGTTTTCCAAATTACTCTGTTATATAAACCATCTTTAAATACTTAAACTATTTTAACCTATATTAATTATTTTAAATTAATTTATCTATTTGAAATCCATTTAAAGATTTTAAGTATTTTTAACTATTTTAATTATTTAAAGCTACTTTTAAACTACTTAAAACTATTTTCAAAAAATTTCAAGCTGAGCAATAAGGTGAAACGTATATGTTTAAATCTTGAATTTAAATATGAATTGGGTTAAATGAAGTTGCAACCCTAAGTGAAATTCGAAACGATTTTGGAAATCGAAATGAGATATTGAGGCGAAAAATGATTTTTGAAACGGAACCTTACATTTTAAATAGATGCGATGATATTTGAAATGGATATGATTTTGAAGCGAATATGATATTTTGATATCAATTATGAATCGATTTGAAATGTAAAAGAGCCAACAGTGTAATAATACGTAGTTATTAAAGAGACCGAGATCGGATATGGACATACTCTCTGTCGATACCGAACACCACTTTAATAACTATTATACGCGGAGTGTTGATCCAGAATGAAGTGGATGGTTCGGTGAACGCGTTGACTGAAGAAAGAGAACGATATTGGATGACCCCTGACATGACTAAAACAGGAGCCGCGCCGGGCCATTGAGGTTCGCCATCTCTAGCGGACACACTTCTTCGATACCATATCTATTACATTTGTGATGCGATTTGGGTGCACCCCTTGATTTGAGAGTGTTGTTTCGCGGTGTTGGGGTAGCTACTGGCTATGCTCAACATCAGTCCGGATCACGCAACTACTAGTATCCTAGTTGGTATCGCCTCATGTACCTTGTCATACTGATTATCCTATTTGCGACCACTACGTTATGTTTTGTGTTATTCCTATGGGGTACCCTCTGATAACCACCAGTTTACGGTGGGGCTTACGGTGCTGTATAGACTATGGCATTATAAAAATGTGTTAAGGGGGATTATGGTAACGCCTTAACGCTATTTTGATACTTTATATTACTGATAGGCATTATCTACTTAGCGTACATTACTACATAGTAGATAGTTTAACGGATCCTTAAGAGATGAAAATCCCGTAACATCTCTTGAGTTCTTGCACGCACGTTGACACTGGATATGAGATGTCAAACCCCGTAAACATCTCTGACGCCGTTACACTCATATTTATTTACGATTGATTTAACCTTCATAAGGATATTTTAGTCCTGACTCGAGTGTTTTGTCTTTTCATTACGCTCGGGTCAGTCCTGAGTTTTTTCAGATTTTTGAAGATCTATTCTGGAGGATGAAGACGAAGATTTGGTATACTATTACTATTATTACCCTTGCATCATGCTATCTGCTGCATTATTTTAATTGTTCTGTTTTATATGTATAACTCTGATACATGTTGTATAAATAATTGTCAAAGTATAGTAAACAGCTTCATGAACTGTTTATTTGATTGTTATATTTTATCGTTCCGCTGCGAGAATCTGTGTTGTTTCATTTCCTTTATTTCTCTTTCTTTTCTTTTCTTATTTACCCCAATAACCATCTGCCCTTTTTAATGGTTTGGAATCGACACGTGTATTTGATCGTCGGTTTAAACTGTCCAAAAAGGCGGGTCGTTACAGTTGGTATCAGAGCTTTGGTTTAGCGATAACCTTAGCTTTGTGGGGTCTGACTCTTTATACATAGGGTAGTAATACCCTTTGATGAGTCGCTGAGTGTATATATATAAGAGAGCGTATTTGTTAGTGATATAAAATGTTTTATATTGTGTCGGTTGATTTGTTGAGTGGCTTATGGATTCTGGTCAATACGAGTAATTAACGTCATTGATAGGGATCTCTAAACACTTAAACAGAACAATTCGACATAGTATTGTTTAAATTGGGCAAATGAAATAATTTTTCTCTAACTATATTTGTATATAAGAAAAAAAATTCAGAAATTATTGTGACTTATCTAGCTTACCTGGTTGTTAGGAATGAAAATATAGGTTATTATCATTAATTAAATATTGTAATTTAATAAATAAGATGAATTACAAAATGAACAATGTTGAAACACTTGTGGAATGTTTTAAGAAAGAAATCCTATAAGAATATTTTATAAAGGTGACTTATAAATTAAAATAAATTTAAACTGGAAAATATTGAATTCAAGACCCGGAGGTTTTGACAATGGT
This sequence comes from Allium cepa, assembly GCA_030765085.1. Lineage (NCBI taxonomy): Eukaryota > Viridiplantae > Streptophyta > Magnoliopsida > Asparagales > Amaryllidaceae > Allium > Allium cepa. Next base: position 827,386,985 of record CM060941.1, on the reverse strand, counting down.
TTTCAAAAGCTTCGAAGAAATTTATAGTAATATTAGTTGGAAATATTTATAGGAAATATTTTGAAAGGATTTTTAAGAAGGAATGAATTAAGTACTCCTCTCTTATGTCGCTGGAAAATAATTTCGGTGATGACTGCGCAGCATCATCGACGTTCATTTTCGAGTCTCAAAGTGGGGGAGACTTCTAAGAAGCTTTGCTTTTCTTCGAAATTATTTTGGGTAAATGGGTTTCGGTTTAAACTCTAAAGGTATGATTTGTTATATATATATAAAAAAGATATAAGTGTATATGTTTATTTCAAACGATTTGAAAAGAACCGGGCATTTAAAATTCTAAGTTATGTTAATTAGTAATTTTCAAATTATTTGAATGAAATGTGAATAACAAGAATTTATAAAATAAGAGGATTAAGATATCTAAGCTTATTGTTTTGGGAAAACTTTAAAGTTGAAAGGTAAAGAGGATTCAAACAAATTAAATTTGTGAACATTCTAATTAAGTAAAAATGAAATTCTATAAATTTGTATAATACCAAAATTACCTTCTGATAACATATAACAAGACTTACCAAATGTTAAAAGTTAAAATGATGTTTTGGATATGTAATGAGATACTGTATAGATAAACAGAACCTGAAAGTAACTGAAATATACAAGTAAGGAAAACTCAAAGGGAACTAAATGTATACAAATGGAAAATTTTTGTTGTGAAAAAATTTATATATACTTAAATATAGCATGAAATGATAAATGGATAAATGGAACAAGTAAGTGAACTTAAGAAAGAAGATAAATGAATTGTATAATAAACTTTTGTAAATTGGTTATAGAAAATAAATATAAATTGCATAGAAATTTTTTTTTTTTGAATTTGTAACTTTGAGGTAACCGTAAACTAAGAAAAGTCATATATGAGAAGTTAGACTTTTATGGAATGACTATAAACTAAAGTGATGATTAATAAAATGTTCCATAAATAAATTTGTTATTAACTAAAATTATGAAATTGAAGTAAATGTAAACAGAAGAATCTGGTATAGCTAAGAATTAATTGGAAAATGAAATTGAGTTTAATTAAATTATATAGAATGTTTAAAATGAACTTGTGTAAGCAAATTTTTTTATATGATGTTTAAGAAAAGATAATGTTAAAGAATATGCTATGTAAAGAAATGAATATACTAACTGAATAATGGATTGTGAGTAATTAAGTGGACAAAAAAAATAGAAGTAAATAAAATAATTTAGTATAGATAAATTGGATAGAAATCCATTGTAAGGTAATACGTGAGATTGTACGTATATTATTTTATTCGCATAACGATTTGATCCAAATTCGAGCATAAAATTTTGAGATGATTTATATCGATCCAAGTTAGGATTTTTCACTCGATTTTCGACGGCGAACCCTGGATATGGATTTTTGGTTTGATTCTGGAATTCTCTATCATAGTATATGGCTATGCAAGGAAAGTAACAGTTTCCAATCAAGGAACCAAATCTGAGTCCGCACTAGAGAGTCGTGTGAACGATACTAGTTTGGAAGTGAAATTGTGTTATCGAATAAGCAATTAGATTGATATTGCTCACGGATGATATATGTACGGCTTACAGACTTAATTAAAGTTAATATTGGAAATTTAAGATGCCAAATATAAAATGATTCTTTTAAAATTATGTAACCGGATATATATATATATATATATAAGAGATAAACCAAGTTGAATGTAAAATTTATAATTTGGTTATGTTGGGAATGATTTGGTTGTTATATGATTGTTAGTTGATTGTATATAATTCATTAAGTGTTAATGAAATTGAAAGCTATAAGTCATTGAAATCAAATTGGAAGTTAAATGAATTTAAATAGAGTTTAATTTGATTCAAATTGGAAGTTAACTAATGTAAATATAAATTAGTTAATGTTAACTAATTGAATTGAGAATGAATGTTAATAAAATCCAACGTTAATGTATCAACTGTGATAAAAAATTGAAACCCAAGTCAATAAACATTAATGAGAAGTAAATTTATATCGATTGGTTACGGATTTGTTGGATGATAGTTGGATGATAATTGATTGATGGTTGCATTTGTTGTTTTGTTGCATTTGCTATGTTGGCACATGTAGTTGTTATGTTGCTGTATGGTGTATATTGATATTATTTTCATATATGCATGTTTCTCATGGTTTGTTGAGTGTCTAGTAGGTGCGGATTGCGCTTGCTTCGCATTTGGAGCTCGCTTTCGTGCTATATTAGCCGTATATGCTCGCTAATAATATATAAGGTACATATCTCGGGTTACATACCGTACTTTTACACTTTTTTCCCTGCGGGATGCCTCATCACTTGATGAGATGTATATTTGTGATATATATACTGTCATTTTCTTTTCCGATCGAGCCGCGCAAAGGAGACTCTGGCGAAATTTTCCATAAAATCCAGGTGTTAGAAAAAAATTTCAAGTTTTAATTTTTTTTTTATAACTTGTTTTGATAACTAACTTTTAAATTTATAAAGCCGTTCGGAGCAACTTAGTGGAAGCGTAGTATGACTTTATAAGTGGAATTTCATTGTTTTATAAGTTGGTAACTTTGAATAAAAATATATCTGATGTTGAATTCTATACTTAGTTCCTTTTCCCTTCTTTTCCCTTTTCGGGGACGAAAAGTTTTGAGTGGAGGAGAGTGTAACGACCCGTAAATTTTCGATAATTAAAATAGCTAATTTAATAAGATTTCATGATTTAATGTTAGAAAAAATTATGTAATTCGTTTGGAATAATAATAACTGGAATGAATTGCGACAATAATTATCCAAGTAATGAAAAATAAAAGCTACTTAGTGAATGCCTTTGTAATCAAAAGTTGAATAGGATAATAAATGTTGAATTCATTGGGTATAATAGAGTAATTGATTGATAAGTAAAATCTATTTAAATCAAGTACTGAATATTGAACAGGTAAATTGTTTAAATTAAATATTTAAAACTTATTGAAAAATTGAATAACTGTAAAATGAAAATAGTGTTCTAAATTGTGAATTGGTTTTAAAATTTTATTCTTATAAGTTCATTTTCAATATTTCAAAAGATAATGAATTATTGGATAATCGAAATTGTTTAAAATTTAATATTTGGAATTTATTGAATAATTTAATAATGGGAATTGAATAACCGTATAATAGAAATGGTTGTTCTATAATTTTAATTCGTTTCAAGAGTTAAATTTTTAAGTTCGTTTTGAATATCTCAAAAGATTGTGATTCAAGAATAATAAAATTTGTTTAAATTTAATATTACAAATGTTTGAATAACTGAATTCCGAATTTGATATGATTAATTTGATATTGAAATTTAATATATGAAAATAGAGTGAATAATTGAAATTTGATTTAATACGATTCAAATTGGTTTCCAAAGTGAATGTAAGTTATATCGGGATTATAATAGAGTTAATAAGATTTTAAAAATTGGAATTTATTGGATAATTGAATAACGGGTTTAATATGATTAAAAATGATTTGTAAAATTTTATTTTATCATATTAAAGTTAGAATGATGTTGTAGAACTTTTAAAATCGAATTAAAAGTAAATTTGTGAAAATTGAATATTTCAATATTTAATTATCGACTGAAAATAGCCAATTTTCGAACAGTCTCAGAATTGGACGAAACTAGTTCCATTGGATCCGTAATAGTTTGTTATAATCGGATTTCAATTTTCGTAGCAATCAGAGTTTTCGTTTGACCGTGGCAGCTCGAAACGCATCGAAATTTTTTTAATATTAATTTGACGAGTTAAAATAGTCATTTTTCAAACAGTCTCGGATTTCGACGAAACCAGTTTCATCGGATCTGTAATATGATATTATTGTAAGATTTCAAATTTCGTGTCAATCGGATTTATCGTTTGTCCTGGGCGAGCCAAAACGCCTAGAAAATCGTTTAATCGATTTAATTTAAAAATCGATCGTTTATTGCCGTAACTCGCACAGATAATCGAATTAGCTTTCGAAACCTATTCCATTATGTCCGGAACATAGGATAAATCCAAGAAATGCCGGTCACCGCACGTAAATCGGAGTTCAAAAAACCCGGGTTGAATAGTGTTCGTCATTTTTCTGTAAAAGCACTTCATTATTTTCTTATTCCAAAAAAAAAACCTAACCCTAAAACAAAGTCGGCCGCCACTTCAATATTCGAAGGCCAGAAATGCATGATTCTTCTTCTCTTAATCTTATCTAATCCACTCACTTTCATCAAAAATGACCAACTGCAAAGTTGTAGATAATATCACGAACTTCAAATCCATACGGGGTTTATGGGTTTTGGCGCAGTGTAGGGGAAGTTTTTGGGCCGCGTATGGCTACCGTTCGCATGCGTTTCTAGGCCATTGGGGGAGGCCGAGCTACAGGGGGTTCTGGCCGTGGGTGGCTCTCGCATGGGCGCGTGTAATGGTGGTGCTTGATCGGGTCGAAGTTCATCGAATTAGGTGCGAAAATTGGTTGGGTGACGGCGACGTTGGGTTCGAACCTGGGAACGAACGCGTGAAGAGAGAAGAGAATGGTGACGGCCGAGATTCAAGAGGCATGAATCGAACGGCTATGATGATGGTAGGGTTAAAATTAAAAATAAAGTTATATTAATTTATATTATAATTCGTATAAACTTTAAAATAACATATCTTGTTGATACGAGGTCGGATTTTGACGAAACGAATTGCGACAGGTTCGTTTTGTCGAGCACTACGCTATGGAGCTGGATTGGAATCGTTTGGAGCTAGTGGAAATTTCGGATAAAATTAAACGCTCGTTTAATTTTATTCGAAATAAAACGCTGGAACTGCATTGAAATCAAGGTGAGTGTTTTATAACGCTCACAACGTGCTAAATATCTTTATGCTAGTTAAATTTGACATTATGAAGTGTTACGAATTTTATTTGTCGTTGGTTGATAGAATTTAATTGTCATATAGATTGTCATTTGAATTAACCGTTGAAATTAAATTGATAGTTAAATTGAAATAAAAATTGAATTGCGATTGAATTACCTGACATTGCTAACTATGAAATTGCCATGAATTGTTTTGTCTATTGGATAATGTATTTCGATGGATGTTATTGGTTGATATTTAAATGTTTGGATGTTTATTTGCTTATATATATTCTGTTATGCATACATATGATACTGTGATTTAATTTAAGTGATATATATTCATCCCTGACATTTAAATTGAAATAAATAATCACTTGGCCATAGGATAGAAAATTATATATGGACACCGGATTGGCTAAATTAATAATTTTTAAAATCGTCGATTTGGAATTTTTTTTAAATGTTTTGATTTAAATGTTACAAGTAAAATCAATTTATAGAAATCGAATTTATCGAAAATTTGAGTTTGGAATGTCGAAATAAATTTTGGTTAAAGGAAATTGTTAAATAATTTAAGTTGAGACTTTGAGATAAAAAAAATTTGGGATATGATTGTATTTCGAAATTTATTTGTTTGAAGATTGAACATTATTTCGAGCTTTGAATATTACTAAGTAAAAGTGATATAAAAATGATATTTTGAAATTGAGCTTGGAATTGAATCATATTTGAAATTTGGAATTGAATCATATTTGAAATTTGGATTTGAATTTGAATATTAAAGGAAAATTTTGTTAAGTGTTATAAATTGATATTTTGAAAAATCAAGCTCCAAATCGATATAAATTGTAATTGAATTAATTGGAGATGAATATAGAATCGAATTGATTTGAAGTCAAAGTTGACATTGATTTGAATTGAAATCGAAATTGAATCGGTAGAATGAAAATTGAAATTGATTCGAATTGAGAAGTTATAATTGAAATGTTTTGGTTTTGAAGCTGTTTCATTTTGTTTTCCAAATTACTCTGTTATATAAACCATCTTTAAATACTTAAACTATTTTAACCTATATTAATTATTTTAAATTAATTTATCTATTTGAAACCCATTTAAAGATTTTAAGTATTTTTAAGTATTTTAATTATTTAAAACTACTTTTAAACTACTTAAAACTATTTTCAAAAAATTTCAAGCTGAGCAATAAGGTGAAACGTATATGTTTAAATCTTGAATTTAAATATGAATTGGGTTAAATGAAGTTGCAACCTAAAGTGAAATTCGAAACGATTTTGGAAATTGAAATGAGATATTGAGGCGAAAAATGATTTTTGAAACGGAACCTTACATTTTAAATAGATGCGATGATATTTGAAATGGATATGATTTTTTTGAAGCGAATATGATATTTTGATATCAATTATGAATCGATTTGAAATGTAAAAGAGCCAACGGTGTAATAATACGTAGTTATTAAAGAGACCGAGATCGGATATGGACATACTCTCTGTCGATACCGAACACCACTTTAATAACTATTATACGCGGAGTGTTGATCCAGAATGAAGTGGATGGTTCGGTGAACGCGTTGACTGAAGAAAGAGAACGATATTGGATGACCCCTGACATGACTAAAACAAGAGCCGCGCCGAGCCATTGAGGTTCGCCATCTCTAGCGGACACACTTTTTCGATACCATATCTATTACATTTGTGATGCGATTTGGATGCACCCCTTGATTTGGGAGTGTTGTTTCGCGGTGTTGGGGTAGCTGCTGGCTATGCTCAACATCAGTCCGTATCACGCAACTACTAGTATCCTAGTTGGTATCGCCTCATGTACCTTGTCATACTGATTATCCTATTCGCGACCACTACGTTATGTTTTGTGTTATTCCTATGGGGTACCCTCTGATAACCACCAGTTTACGGTAGGGCTTACGGTGCTGTATAGACTATGGCATTATAAAAATGTGTTAATGGGGATTATGGTAACGCCTTAATGCTATTTTGATACTTTATATTACTGATAGGCATTATCTACTTAGCGTACATTACTACATAGTAGATAGTTTAACGGATCCTTAAGAGATGAAAATCCCGTAACATCTCTTGAGTTCTTGCACGCACGTTGACACTGGATATGAGATGTCAAACCCCGTAAACATCTCTGGCGCCGTTACACTCATATTTATTTACGATTGATTTAACCTTCATAAGGATATTTTAGTCCTGACTCGAGTGTTTTGTCTTTTCATTACGCTCGGGTCAGTCCTGAGTTTTTTCAGATTTTTGAAGATCTATTCTGGAGGATGAAGACGAAGATTTGGTATACTATTACTATTATTACCCTTGCATCATGCTACCTGCTGCATTATTTTAATTGTTCTGTTGTATATGTATAACTCTGATACATGTTGTATAAATAATTGTTAAAGTATAGTAAACAGCTTCATAAACTATTTATTTGATTATTATATTTTATCGTTTCGCTGCGAGATTCTGTGTTGTTTCATTTCCTTTATTTCTCTTTCTTTTCTTTTCTTATTTACCCAATAACCATCTGCCCTTTTTAATGGTTTGGAATCGACATGTGTATTTGATCGTCAGTTTAAACTGTCCAAAAAGGCGGGTCGTTACATATAATTTGTAACGAAACAGCTCCTATCAGGTGTCATATGATAGGATGTACCAAAATCAATAAGCCATAAGTTGCTCTTCCTAGAAGAATCAAAAGCTGTAAACACATTGATATCACTCTTTCTATCTGATATCTCTACAGTCGATGATGAAACTTTCTTTGGGTCTTTTCTTCTTCCTTCAAGCTTAGGACATTGAGCTATAAAGTGCCCCGTTTTTTACAATAATGGCGGGTCAATCGCTTAGGCCCTCTAGACTAAGACCTTGAATTACTTTGACCTCCACCATTCTTTGACTTGCTCTGGCTTCCACCTCTCAAAATAGATATTCCTTCTATATCACTATCTAAACTAGTGCTCGCCAATCTACCTCTCCATAATTCATTGTGAAGACCAGCCTTTACATCAGATAGGCTAATCTTACTACGACCATATATCGTGGAATTAACAAAAGAAATATACTCCTTAGGCAAGGAACATAAGAGGATCACCGCTTGAGCCTCATCGGTAATACCAACATCTGTTGTCTTTAGGTTCATAATCAAAATGGCCAAAGCATCTACATACTCTATAAGATCAGCTTTAGGCTTCTTCTTAAATGAATAGAGTTGTTACTGAGATTCATGAGGGACTTGTCTTGATATGCATCTGATAATGCATCCCATAATTCCTTCGCTATATTCTTCTGAGAGAATTTTCAAAGAAATTCATTTGAAAGACACAATTGGATTTTTGTAAGAGCTTCATCTTCCATCTCTTCCAAAACAATTACCTTAATGTCCTTTAATTTATCAAGCGCAAAAACAATCTTAAAAGTCTTCTCTTTTTTCAACACTGTCTCCATCTTTACCTCTAAAGTTCCAAAATATCCCTATCCATCAAAAAGTGTAATAGCATAATTGACACCAGATTTACTAATAGACATTTTAGAAGTAGCCATAAATACCCAAACAGAATAAAAATGCTATCTCTGACACCAAACTATGGTGAAAAAATTGATTAGCGAAAGAAATTTAATCAGGATCTATTGCCTATTTAAATATCAATACAAACTCAAAATCAACTATGACATCAAATAAAATCAAATAATGGAAATAAGAGAGACATAAAAGATTTAACATGGTTTAGATTTGTATCATACATCCATAGAGACGCAACAACTATTTTATTACTATCACCAAATTCAGAGAGATTACAAGCATAATTAATTATTAGAAAGCTACAAGATGTGGAGATTCTCTCTAATCAAACACTCAATTGAAGAGTTAAAAATTAGAGAACTTAAAATAGAATACCCCTAATTTGATTTAGCTAGGGTTTCTATTAATTTCAATTATTGAAAATCTGATCTCCAATGATTAGGGAGACAATTAAGAGGCTAATATATTGATGCTAATTACTCTAGACTATCAGATCACATCAAAAGAATCTGAACCATCAATAGAGAAGAAACATGCACTAGATTGACGAAACTGCCTTCTAAATTCGAATCAGCTAGAAAACCCTAAGAAAATCATGCTATAGCACTCAGACGTCTGACCAAGGTGGTCATACGTCTGACCAAACGCTTTAGATAGAACTAGCAGCAATATAGATGTCTAATTACTTGAAACTCAAAAGCTACAATAATTCAGACGTCCGAATTTTGTATTCAGACATCTGAATACCCGACACTAGCTAAAAAAGCTTCTTTTCTCCATATATTTTGATCACTTCCTCCAATCGACTTCATGTCTCTTCCAACATAAAGCACTATAGCATATGTTCATTTTAAAGCACTCATAGGAATATATTTGAATTCTCATAACAATAACATTAATCAAGCTCAATCAAAACATGTAGGCTAAGTTTTTTTGGAAGTCTTTAGATTATTTTTCCATAAAAATAATAACATTGAAAGCAGGACCACAGTTACATCAAAAAAAAATAACATTGAAAGTAATTGGTTAAAAAAACAATCGCTGTAAAATATGAATAAAATCATAAATAATTTAGGTTGTATATGAAGTAAAAAACTATTAACGAATTGAATTAAACTCTTGTTAGAATAAAAATTTAAAGAGATTGACTAAAAATTCCTTGGGAAGAATTTTTAAATTTGATGTAGGTTGGGATTAGAATTGTTTTCGAACTGTAGCATGCATATGAAACTTGAAAAGGGAAAGAGTCAATATTGTGAGAAAATGAAATGGAAATGAATGAATTAGATAATGATAGATGTCATTGATGTATATTGGTATTTCTTTTAAAATGTATAATGGGAAGATAATCTATAACATACTAATGAGCCCATTGGAATTCTTTTAAGAAATAACATTAATAAGAAAACATAATAGGAAAGTATAAGACAATTAATCTACTGGGACACATGGTAACACACAGGATTTTTGAGAAAATTGAAAATGAAGAGCATACAGATTTAAACTTAGTTTTAATAAAATATAATATATTTCAGGGGTGATATAAAATTTATCGAGCTTAAAGCTCGTGATTCTATTCATCCATGTTCTATTATACCTTTGACTCACAACCATTCATTTGTTATTTATTATTAATGGATAGCATAGATTCACCTAATACACCCCATGGAAAATAAGACCAAAAGATTTAAGCTCAAATTTGCCTATTTAAATTCAAGTACTAGTCAATTTCAACTTTCTTCACTTTATTCATCAAAAAAAGACTATGATTGATTGATTTATAATTAGGTAGGTTTTAAAATAGAAAAACAAGGGTACAAATATATGAATCCAAAGCACACTGTTCTCTTTCAATCATTTAATACATGACACTATGATTTTTTCTTTGCAAACAAAAATATGATTAAAAAATATATAAAATAGATTATTATTTTCTATTTTTATTTATTTTATTCTTTTTTTGTTCAAAATTTCAAATATTCCGATTAGTTGAGTACTCACTATGCCAAAGTCCAAATTGAGATTATTCTTCTCAATATTTATTATTATTATTAGTATTATTTGTTAGTATTATTTATTATATGGCCAATGTTACTATTGTGTGCTAATTTCATTTAAAGAATTAATAAAAAGGCTTCTGAATTTTTGAAGGAAAAATTTAAATCAATATTAATAATTATACTAGTCCCAAAGTGTAACGATCCGTGTAATGACTGCCTTTTTGGATGGTTTACGCAGACGCACATGTCAGACTCAAACCATTCAAAAGGGAAGGTTGTTATGAGGTAATAAGAAAAACAGAGAAAGAAAGGAAACAAATAGAGAATCTCGCATCGGAATGACAAAATATAATAATCAAATGAACAGTTCATGAAGTTATTTACAAATACATTTGATTATACTTTTATAATATAGATCTGAGTTAAATACAACAAGAATAGATAATAAATAAATGTAGCGGTACAACATGATGCAGTAGAATAGATAAAAATAAATAATAATAGTACTATATCTTCGTCTTCGTCCTCTAGAAAGCAGTCTTCGATAAACTGAAAAGTTAGACTGACCCGAGCAAATTAAAGGACAAAACATTCGAGTCAGAACTAGAAGATCTTATGTAAGCTAAATCAACATTAACTAAATATGAGTGTAACGACGTCAGAGATGTTTACGGGGTTTGACATCTCCTATCCAGTGTCTAACGTGAAAGCAATAACTTAAGAGATGTTCGGGATTTCCCTCTTATAAGGATTAGTTAAACTATCTACTATGTAGTACAATACGCTATTATAATATGTCTACAGTAAAGTAAAATATTAAAATAGCGTTAAGGCGTTACCCATATCCCCTTTAACACATTTTATATATTCTCCTAGCCTATACAGTACCATACGCTCCTCCGTGAGGTTTAACCAGAGGTCACTCCATAGGTAGGTACAAAACAAACTCGTAAAAGGCACGATAGGGCATGTGAACACGGCACTCGAGGCAATGCCAGGGTAGATATACAAATTGCAGATCCGGACTGGTGGTAAAGCATAGCAGCTACTACCGCCCACCTCAGAATACACACCCAAATCAAATCAAGGGGTGGCCACCAAATCAATCACAAAGTAATAGAATGGTATTGAAGAAATATGTTCGATAGGAGGAATGACCTCACTTGGCCCGACGTGGCTCCTATTTTAGTCACATCTAAGCTAACTCAAGAGAGTCAAGGTCACGTAAATACCACATATAGAATCGTATACCAAACCATCCTTCTTCATTTCTGGAATCTCCACCATGTACATAGTTGTTTAATGTGGTTTTCGGTATTGGCAGAGAGTATGAAAATATTCGATCACGGTCTCTTTAACAACCAAACACTTATTTTACACCCGATGGTTCTTTTACATTTCAAAATGGTCGATTCACAATTGATATCAGAATATCATATTCTCAAAACCATATCACTTTTGAATTCATATTCACTTTCAAAACTATATTCACTTTTAAAATCATATTTACTCAAATATGTCATTTCACAAAAAGGTATCAATTCCAAATTCCAACTTAGGTTGTATCATCATCAAGGATTTAAATATAATTACTTTAACTTTACACGGTCTGAAATTTTAGAAAATAGTTTAGGTAGTCATAAATAGTTTTAATAGTTTTAAAAATAGTTTAAAATATATTTAAAATAGTTTAAATAGTAAAATAGTTTAAATAGATTTAAATTTGATTTAACTAGATTTAAAATGATTTAAATAGGTTTAAAATAGATTGAATAGATTTGAAATATATTAAATATATTAAAATAGATTGAATAAATTTAAAATAGATTAAATAAATTTAAATTATATTAACTAGATTTAAAATTGTTTAAATAAATTTAGTTAGTTTAAAATATATAAAACTGGATTAAATAGGTTATAATAGATTAAAATAAATTGAAATAGTTTAAATTGATTAAAATAGTTAAATAAATTGAAATAGTTTAAAATAGTTTAAAATAGATTTTAAAGTTATACACAAACATTTCCAATATGTGATAAATTCATTTATATTTGACACTTCAACTTTTAAATTCAAATTTAAATCCTTTGAACAATTCATTAAATTTATTCTAATTTCAGCATTAACGCTGGGATTATCGAAAATAATTCAGTTTAAGTAACTACATTTCTATTTCAAAAATGCCAGTTTATTGAATTCAAAATTTAAAGAATTTAAAATCATTGAATTTAACCAATTCAGTGTTCATATATAACTTTCTACCCTATGGTCCAATGATATGGATATTTATCATTTCAATCCGCAATATAAAATTTTACGGTTATATAACGTTTCAAAACGCAATCCCGAATTAAATAAAAATCCATAAAATCGCTCAAGCCTATCATTTCAGCCCATGATGATTTTTTCCTAATCTATAGATCATTAGGGTATGTATCATTTCAACCCATAAGGAACTTACAGTGTTATAACATCTAAAAATACAGCATCCAGTCATCCAATATCAACGATCAAACATACAACACGATCATCATCCAAATCAACCAACAAACGTTAATAAATAACTGATTATCGTTAACAGGCATTAAATTTACAATTAAATTCAATATTAAATTAACCGATGATTAAATGCAATAAAAGTCAAATTTAGCTAGAATGGCAATTTAAATATTTCAAACTACGATCAATAAATTTCTAATCACATCACAAATTAAATGTAACTAACATAAGATAGTTTAGTAATTGTGAGTGGGTTAAAACACTCACCTTTGACTTAAAATCAATTTGAAATTCAAATAAAGGCCCAAATTTCAACAGTCTTAGAATTCACCCAAACAAGCGTTAAAATGGCTGGAATTTCGATACGATCGTAAAGGAAGAAACCGCGTCCAAAACAGAGTTCGTATGCAAAAGTTATGATCATTAGAACATTATACAATTTAAATTAAAATGAATAAAATATAAATTTTCAATCATAGACATCACTACCTCGTAACCCTAGTTTGCATTCGAGACATTAAAGCCGCCACGAATCCGGCTCTTTGATCATGAACGCTCACCGTTAGCCACCTCTGACCGCAGATCAGGCCACGCCATCGTGCTTATCACCTCGAGCCGCCCCAGATGGACCGCACGCTGAGGACTCTGTCGCTCCCTCATGTCATTGATGTTGTCCATGTTCTAGCTCAAACCCTTATGAAACCCATGACCATTAGCATGAATGAGCGACATTACCGAGACCTACATCGCGCTACCTTCCCGACGCCACTTACCGATCGTCGATCGGGCGAAGATCCACCGTTGGATCATCAAAACCTAAAACGAACGGCCGAGGTTCATCGATGAATTCTGGTCAAATGGCGACTCGAATTGGAAAACGAATTATTGCAGTAGATTGTGCTCAACGAGAGATTCGAATCGATATATAATATGATAGGGTTTGGAGGGATTTGATTTTGAAATTGAATTTGAAATTGGAATAGGGTTTTGAAATTTTGAATCTGTTTCCGCCATTGAGAAGGAGAAGTAGGCAGATGACACTGTACGTACAGTATTGAGGAATGAAAGCCCGCTAGAGTTTAGAACAAACAATATATACTAACAAAGCCCGATAAGAATTATAAACAATATCTGAATTGATTTGAAACGACAAATACGACCCGAAAAGCCCGTTTTGCCTCTGGAACAAAAATGGGTAATCCCATATACTGAAATAGATGTTTTCGGTAATTTTAAACTCAATGGAATAGGTTTCAAGTCGTAATTCCATCGTTTGAAGAAGTTAGCTTAAAATCGGTTTATTTCAAATTGATTTCAATTTAATTTCATTAAATTGATTTCTACGCGTTACGAGTTCGTACGATCAATGACAAGTCTGATCATTACGAAACTTGAAACCTTATAATAATTCACCGTTACGGATCCGATGAAACTAGTTTCGTCGAAACTCAAGACAGCTACCAAAATGGTTGTTTTTACGTTAATTAAATAAATATTAAACTAATTAAATCACTTTTTATTCAAATTTGATAATTAACAAATTTCATCATTTTTGATCACTTAGACATTTATAATGATTTACTACAAGTTTACATAAAATTTCAGTGTTGGTTATTATACTAATTACAGTGTTCAATTTCAACTGTAGTTAGATTCAATTACTTATAATTAATTCCAATAAATTGATTAAATTTTGATTTCAATCTTTTTATTCAATCAATGATTACTCTATAGACACAGTTACATTGGTTTATACCTTATCACATTAATATGCTATAATTTCGATCTTTTATTTGTATTAACAACTATATTTCAATTATATTGAATTTTTATCAATTTTATTATCATTTAAACTCTCAATAAATTAATTTATCTTGGTTTCATATTTTGAAATTATTAAATCAATTTTATTTTCTTATGAGTGTAATTGACATTTCTATACATTTTATTACATTTCTAATTTGCAGTTATTGTATTAACTCACATAAATGTAATATTTATTTACATTTATTTGTAATTAATTAATCAAATTGGTAACGAATAACCATTGTCACCATTCTACATTTAATAACATTTATAAGTTTATAATTTAGAAATAAATATTATAACAACTCACATTACACAAATTTTATCTAATTCGATCTATTACACATTATTTCATTAATAAATCAATATTTAAATTATCAATTACTCTTTAAACCCAATTATCAATTAACACACACCTTATTATAATTAATTTACAATCTATAACCAATTATGACTTTCAATCATTTTAATTAATTGGAATCACATTCAAAGCAATTATAGGTTACCTTAAATTAATATTACCTTACATTGATACCATTACCTTTTATTCCAGTTACATTCTTATTATTAAATCACAAAACTCTATTTCTTCCAACATTAAATCGCAAAACCTTATTAAATTAACCATTTTTAATTATCGAAAATTACGGGTCGTTACAATCTGCCTTTCCAACCCTCAAAAGTCGATACTTAATACATCCACGGTATTAACATATTAAGCATCAAGTGCTAGAAATGTAGATTGTTAGGGTAAAAAGAAAAAAACAGGGAAAACAAAATCTCACGGTGGAACGACAAAATATAATATAACAAAAACAGTAAAAGCTATCACTCTTAAATACATGGTATATCAGAATCAAAAACAAACCTCATCAGCCTAGAAAGTTATAACTTCTTAACCTTACCATAGATAATGGTTATAAATAATAACACAGAGGAAAATAAAAATACTACAGCAGTGAACATCTAGCTTTACTCCATGAGCTCCACATCCCACCAATAACAACTTGGAAAAATACTCGGTCTGACCCAAGCGTTATAATAAAATAACACCTGCATCAGTCTGGAAAACAAGCGTGAGAAAACTAAGGAAATAAGAGGAACATATAATAATTCTCTTAGTCAATGCTGCTAAATCGAAAGGGTTTCTACCTCATAAGAACAACATCCATAGATGAAAGAATAGAAACAAGTCGGAACAAAATTAGACTTAAAAGAATGGACACAAATAATTAAACATCCAGAAGAACTCTAGGCACTTTTCGATGCAATTAAGAAAACGATTCAAAGAATTGAATCAAATAAGGAAAATGGAGTTTTTCAAGAATGACTAGTAGGGTGCGCCCTTACTAAATGTATATATCTAGAAAATATACTTGAGAGGGGCATTTACTTTGTGACTCTCCGAAAATGTACAAGCCAGACCTCGTCGACCTTACCGAATATCTGAGTATTTTATATCTCCGCATGCATACCACCAAATCCTATACAAAAGTAGATGTGAAGATACCATAATGGGAGCAACCCCACATAGCTTGACATCCGCTCGCTTTCTGGTTTTAGTCGTTCCCAGCAAAGGATATCAACGCTCAATTGAGCAATAAGTCATCTTAAATTGATGAAACTCAAAGAAGATAGCAAAATCGATAGTCAATAAGTCAACTATAGGGAATAAAAAATGATCGTATATAAAAATTATTATAATTATCATAACTCGCCAATCCAAATCTAGCGTCACCCCGGAGAAAATAATGAAGTTGGACAAGCAAGGGCAGTGTTGCTTCCTACCTTGTCATAACAATATTTTAACTTTTAGTAGCAAGAGTTCCCTCAATGCTTGGTGCTAAGTGTAAGTCTAAATATTTTTAGTAAATGAATCAAACTTTTAAAAACATTTGACTTACACTTATGTTTGATTTTCACATCACAAATATTTGTTAAACACTCTTTAAAATAGTCTTCATAAAAAGCAAATTATATCTATAAGTATATTAAAAAGAAGGGTATAAAACAAATGTCATTAAAACATTGTTTACAATAAACCCTAAACCAATTAAACTTGGCTATTTTCTTTAAAACCTTCCTTTTTACATATCTTTTCATTTATAAAATATCATTTATAAATCAACTTATTGTTTACTTTAAAACAAAACTCCTCTAAAGATTCAAGAATATCAACATTTATTAAGTCGAGCAATAAGTTTTCTTAATAACTTTACGAAATCATTTATTAAACAGAAGTGTTATAATCCATGAATTCTTTTCTTAATTCCTAGAGAATATTTATCACAACAATGATACTGTGATACATGCTTCCTTTTCATTTTTCAATAAACTCAAAGATACTTAAAATATAATTTAAATCATCCATTTCAAATATTACCTGGAAAATTTCGAGTCCGAAATATATTAAAATCTTAAACCATTTTCTTTCCTTATTTTGGAATTAAACTTCTTCAATAATTTATATTATATTTTTTATAATATATGTAAATTTCAAACTGCTTTTAAAACACTTAAATATATGTTAGGAAAGTTCGCTAAAAGGGTTGAAGAAGAAATATCAAGTTTAAAATCATATTATTTATCCCGAAAGAAAACTAATCAAATTTATAATCATTTTACAAATTCAAAACAAATTAATTATCATGAAAGAAAATTAATCAAATTTATAATATTTTTATGAATTTCAAATAACATTAATTATCCCGAAAGATAATTAATCGAATTTATAACTCCTTTTATAAATTTTAAACAAAACTTATTCTTTATTTCAAAATTCTTAAAAATACTTAAAAATATAGTTTAAAAAACTTTCAAAGTGTAAAAACGCGACCAAACATTTATTTTATGAAAATAAGAGCATAAGTTGAACAAACAAAAAGATTTAAGGAGATGATATTTCATAAGTGACAATATAGTGATAACTGCTCTAATGACTTACACAAATAAAATAGTATGTCACAATTATTTCAACCAAACATAAATATAAGCAACATAAGAATATAAGTAAACCAATATTGGCAAGAAATCCCTTAGGGTCTCTCTACAAAATTCCCATATAAATCACACTAATGTATGTGTATTTGGAAGTGTTTGTAGCGGGCTACGTACACTTTCGACTTCCTCTTTCTTTTTTTCCTTACAAAGCAATGGTTATTTATACCATCCACTTCCAAGCGGGAATCAAATCCAAACAAACAATCAACAACAATATATGAACTATGATCCAAGCATTCAATAATAATCTATAGCAAAATAGATATAATATAGTTTATTTAGAGGTGAATAAAATCACTATAATTCCAATTGTCATTTTCGCTTTCCACTTTGACCTAAAATGGAATGGTGTTCAATTTTAGCTTAAAATTATATTAGCTTCAAATTAAACGAATAAAACTCCAATGTATAGAAACATCAATACAAGTCTGATGCAAAAGATCGCATCCAAATCTGACCTCGTATGGAGAAGATATCAATTTTATAAGATTTGGTAATTAGTTAAACAATTAAATTCACTTAACAACTTAATTTAAATTACTCAACCTAAATCCTTCTCGCCCATCACTATAACCAACACCCTTATGCACATCACAAAAATCATGCACACCCCAAAAATCATGCACACATACACCTTATCTCCAATTACTCAATGAAATCAACTTCTGCTTGCTCTATGGCACTCCACTCCGCAAGAGATTCCTCCCCAACACCACAAAGTTCAACTTTACGCCTCCTTTTGAGTTCTTACCTAACATCCCCAATCATGAAATCCTAAAATCATAATGCTCAAGGAGGAGCTACAACCTCTAGAACTTCCACCACCAACTCATTTTAGCACCACAAACTCAAATCCAACCCCGATTTTTCCAAACTCTGCTTAAATCTCACCCAAAAATCAAACCCAAGTTTCCTAAATCTAAATCAAACACCACCATCACCATCGCGCACAACTAAATAACCATAGGTTCGAAGCCTACTCCAAAAGAACTCACAGGATTTATTTTCATGATTTTTAGTGGATTAGAATTTTTTGTTTTGATTTTTAAAGATGAAAACTTGATTTTTCTTTTACTGTAAATGAAAATAAGAGAGAGAGAGAGAGAGAGAGAAGGGAAAAGTCAAGTGTCTTGCTTTTTCTAAGTGTTTAGCTTAGTTTATAATACGATTTCTAACATTTCTCTACACAGAATTTCGTCCGCGTACAAATCGCGGACGATAAAACAAAAAAACGGCCACACACAAAAATACAACACGATCTCAAAACAACAATAAAATATACTGGTTAACTTATCCTCTGAAATTTCTAAAATACCATTGTTTGCCGAAAAATACGTCAAACGATAATTAAATATTTACTAGATTAAAAATTATGGAAAAATCCTATAGATTCATTTAAAAATACAATAAAAATCAAGTCATTTCATTAACAATTAATTTTATTATTATTTATTTGAACCATTTATTATTTCAAATATTACAAAATGAGTTCACCATTGTAACGACCAGCCTTTTCGACCCTCAGTAGTCGACACAGATACATCGACGATATTCACGTTCCGCACATCCAAGTGCCTGAAAGATAGATTGTTGGGGTGAAAGAAAAGAAAAGACAGGAATCTCACATCATAATGAGTAATCTATAATATACACTGATCTTTAAGAAAATAAAATTTCATTTACATACATCAATAAGAGTATTATCGTATTATCAGTCTAAACAGTTATAACAGCCTATCTTTACGGCTAGTGATAAATACAAAATAAGAAAACAATGGAATATGAGATACGAGAATACATCTTGGAGGATCCAACACGTCTCCTGATGCTCCAAAGTATCTAGCTAAATCTGGAAAACAAGCTCGGGTTGACCCGAGCATTATAAGAAAATAATGTCCGGATCAGTCTAGTAAACTAGCATGAGAAACACACATCATATGGATGTTTAATGTTATAAAAACTTTTCAAAATAAAGGTATCTCATATAACCATGCCGCACATAAACATGGACGAATTTTAATGTCACGATGACCAAACCATTTTATAGAAAATCTTGTGATATTATAATAATGTCTAAGGTTTAAAATAAATAATAACATAGTCGAAATGCTTACATCTCACATTCTAGTAGCTAGGCACAACTAAGTCCATAAGGCACTTATTGGAGATAGGTTTCCACCAACGACAAGGCTACTGGGGTACCACCTACCATGGTACAACTCTAGACAATGCACTGAGGGCCTTATATGGACCCCCACCAATACAGAGTCGGCTGCTCCGTTAACATGGCATACTGGATTACATCATCCCTCGGACATCAAGGTTGCAAACCTATTGCCTTTGGCCTCACTTCTCGTAAATGTATGCATATCAAAATCCATAAATATCAATTCTAGATTGAGTAATAATGCTCTAAATGGTAGCGAACCACATAGCTCTGTTGCATATCTTATGCTTTAGTCATTACTGGATTGTGATGCTTGTGAGGTCACGATTAACTTTTTTCCCTTTTAGCAAATCCCACTTGAAATGCTAATACTGCCCTCTAGGCATAATGCAATGCCAACATTCACCCATGCAAGTTGTTTGAAATATGAACAATCGAAGGCATTACTTTCACTATATCCATTTTGGAGTTACCCTCAAGATTAGTGTGACGACCCGGAATTTTTAAGTATTTGTAATCGGAATATTTAATTGGTTTTAAATATTCAAGATAATAATTTCAACTTGAATTAGGAATATCGCTATTCATTCGATAATTAAATAATAGAATTTAATAATTAGAAGTTGAGTGAATTGTTGAATCTGGAATTTTAAGCCTATTGAAAATAAATTGAGGACTTATGAAACTTATATTGATAATACTGGAAATTATAAAGTTGTTAAGATTTAAATTTAACAGTGGTATGTTCAATTTTAAAATTTTATATCGTTTAAATTGAATTTAAAAATAGTCTTCCGAAGCACTGTCTCAGAATTCGACGAAATCAGTTCCATTGAATCCGTAATATTGAATTATTATCGGATTTCAAATTTCGTATTGATCGGAGTTAGTGTGTGAGTGTACGGTATATAAACGCGCTGAAAATCTAATTGATATTAATCCAATGAAATTTAATTTAATTAAAATAGAAGTCTTCTCTTATACGCCACTTCTTTCCATTTTTAATTCGTTCCATCCTTATCTTCTATCGTACGCTTCTCGTTCCTTCTAAAATTTGCCTGTACCTTCTTTGTTCATTTAACTTCCAGTCAAAAAATCAAACGAAGAAAAAAAATATAATCATCTCGTTCAAAAAAACAAAATAATGGTCGAAGCCTGAGGAAACCACAAATCAACGTTCGAACGAACAAATTAAGCAACGAAAATCTTTAATTGGCCGACCCTGTAGACTTCTTTCGTTCCCTTCTCAAATCTAAATTCGCGGCCCTCTCCTCATCCCCAATTTCAAATCGATTAAGATTTCATTCAATTTTTTTATTAGCGGCCGAGCTATATAGGAATTTGAGCTCAAGAGGAGATGGACTGTGATTTATCAAACTCGCGTGCTGGCGGCATGGCGCGATCGTGGGCAAGGTGAGAGTTCAAGCATCAACTCGAGTCGTTGAGGGTAAGGAGTGTCGAGGGGGAGCCGCTCCCGTGTTAGGGTTGGTAGTTCGAATCGCGAAAGTGTGGAGGCCGCAGTTTTGCTTCGAGGTGCTCTGGTAGGGGGCGAGTCGCGTGTGAGCTCGATGTAGCGGCGTTGCGCAGTCGCGAAGTCACTGGGGATAGCAGAGAGAGGTGGGGATGTAGTTCTGTGTCGTGCGACAGTGATTTGCGATTGAATGGCCGGAGTTTCTCGAGGAGGGCGAGCTAGAGATTGATGATTTTGGGCGTGATCGAGGGCCGAGGACGTCGACTGGGTGGTGCGTGTATTTTCTGGGCAGTGTGGTATCTTCTGTTGTTTTTCTTTTAAGTTAATATATATATCTATATACATGCAGTGGGAATTAATATATATATATATATATATATACGATTTGGAAAATATAAGAATTTGTATGACTTTGTTTTTAAATCTATGTAGAGTTATTATTTAAGTGAATATATGAAGTAAAGGAAAGGTTCAAAACAAAAATCTTCTTATAGCTTTAGGAAAATATAAGGATTGGTATGATGATAATAATAATAAAATGTTAGTGGAGTTTACAATATATTTTTGTTAGTGTATATGTAGTTTCAAATTGGAAGAAAATAGTAATAAAACAAATATGCATTTTTTAAACTTACTAGTTATAAAAATAATAATAATGGGGTTATTGATTTATTTAACAAGCTTATTTAGCTATTTAGTTACTATAAATAATTTATCAAAAAGGGAAATTTGTTTAAGCCCAAATTACTAGTTAAATTAAATAAATGAATAGTAATAAATTTCTCTTTCCATTTTAATATTAATGAACCATATAATATTTATTTAAGGTCAAACATCTGGAAATCCAAGGCGGTATTAAAGTGGATTGCGGATGAAAATAAAAGGTGAGTTAATCTCACTCAGTTTAAAATTAAATTTAAAATGATTAAATTTAAATAATTGCTTGAATGGTTGAATGAATTGATGTGATATAGTATGATATTTTGGAATTGGTATATTATATTGTGCTGACATTTGTGGATGCAGGGAAAAACAGGTTGGAGGGATCCAACTGGATCCCTCAATGTTTATTTAAATTATTTAAATCTCTCTGTTGTGATTTATTTGATATCCTGTGATGACCTTTATTGGAATATTAAATGCCGTGGTTAGATTAGATATCATTGGGTATGATGAATTACCAAAAGTATATAAATTGGATTTTGGTATGATAATAAAAGAAGTGAAATTGTAAGTGGAATAATTATAGAAATTTGAGTAAATTTTTAACTGAATTGGGAAGAAATAAAATGACTTTAAATTTCTAGTAAATAAATCGTGAGTATGGAAAGGGAAATTTGAATAAACAGGAAATTAATGAATGTTAAAATTCAGTGTTATGATTACAAAGGACAAAACATTTATTTAAAAATTCAGGATTTAAATTATTGGAAAAATAAAGAAGAAATGGGGAAAAAGCCTGAAATTTGTATATTTCAGTTCAAAGATTTAAAATCAAACAACAAATAATAATAATAATAAAGTCCATAATTAGTGAGTTTTGAAATGAACCGAGCAAGTAAAGAAATTCATTTCAAATAGAATGAATTGGAAATCGATTCGGGAAATTGATTTAAGTGCTCGAAGTTGGTATTCTCTCTAGATGGCCAAGTACACGTTTTTAAAAGTAAATTTGTAAATATAAATTAAATGTTTTAAAGTTGTTTTTTTTAAAGAAAGCAAGTTTTGTAAAATTTATTATTTCTAATATTTAATTTCTAAAGCAAGTATTTCCTTTTAATATATTATAGCATTAATTATTTAAAAGTGACTTAGTATTTGTTTTAAAAGTGGAAACCTGGTTTTATATTTTATAAAGTAACCTTATTTTCTCAAATTCATATAGTATGTATTTTTAACAAATTATTTAAGTAGTTTTATCCCAAATGTTTTAAAGTATAAATTTCAAAGTAAAGTGTTTTAAATTATTTTAAAAATCTAGTTTTTGTGCTTGGTAATTTCAGAGGAGATAGAAAATATTTGGGAAAGTTGATTCTGAAAGAAAGATGGTTTTGAAAACTGTTTTCAAATGATTGAAAATAGAAATATAGCTTTTGAAGATATTTTTGGAGATTAATAAATAATTTGGAAAATTATTTATTGGTTGATGGATGTTTGTGAATAGAAATTGATAGTTAAATAACCGACTATCAATATTGGACAAATGCGTTGATCGTTTCGAAGAGACCGGGATCGAGATTTATTTCTCGAAAACCACTTCGATCCGGTCTGTACGTTTCGTGTAAACGATTTTGGATTCGAAGATGGAGAGTGAAGTGCAAGGGCTAGTCGCTACTAATCCTGAGGATATTTCCAAAATGGATGTAGTAGGAATAGTGCCTTCTGTTCCGTTCGAACCCGGGACGGACTTGTATGGATGAATGCTTGCGAAACATCGTCAGGTGGACGATGGGCATTCTAAGTGATATGTTTCTAAAAAGGTAACGCTTAGCCTCAAGCCTCATCAAATGGGAATGATTGAAAATCAGGGGTTATGCAGCAAGGCTAGGTGGGTAGCACCCAAGCAGGGTGAGGTCATTCCTGTCTAGATGCCCTATTTTATTTCAGCTTAGTGGTGCGGTTGCTGATCCCAACCGCGGGGTGATCTCACTCGGGATTATCCAGTAAGGGATAGTCCCGGCCTTGTGTTGCAGGGGAGCGGGCGTACTCCTTGGTACGGTGTTCTAGGCCCCGTACTGTGACAGGTGGTACCCCAGTGCCTAGTCATTGGTTGGAAATCCATTCTCCCTACGAGCCTTGTACGAGTTTTGTTTGTATTACCCACTCTGTGGCTAGTAGCTGGAATTTAATAATGTAACAATTTCGGCTATTTTATAAGTATTTGTATATAGACCCTATTATAATATCAGAGGATTTCTATAAAAATTGTCTTAGCTATCGTAAAGTAAAAACCCGAGATATTTATTTGTGGCGTGGTCTTACGAGATGCTTTTGTTTTTCAAAGGATTTTTGAAATTTTAATAATCAATTGGGTGTGATTTTCTCACGCTGGTATTCCAGACTGACTCGGGTGTTATTTAACTATAATGCTCAGGTCAGACCGAGTATTATAGGATACAGGATTAATGCTGTGGAACTCAGGAGACGAACAGGATGGCGATACGTACTCCCGTACTTGTGTGTGTGTGTGTGTGTGTGTGTGTATATATATTCCACTGTTGAGTTGTGGTGTATCCATTGTATGATATTGATGTGAGCTGTGACTGATGTATTCTGATGATGTAATGTATGTAAACAGATATATTTGATTTTGAGTAAAGATCATTTATTATCTATTATATTTTATTCCGCTGCGATGGTTAGATTCTGTTGTTGTTTTCAATTCTCTTCTTCTACCTCTTCTTCTTTAACCCAATGGTTCGTATTTCTGTACAACTTGAGTTGATTGTTGTAGAATAGTGTTGACTCAAGGGGTACGGATTTGCGGGCTGTTATAGTTGGTATCAGAGCATAGGTTGGAGATAACCTTGGCTCTGGTGGGAACTACTCATTTCAAATAGAGTCTATAGTACTCTAAAATGAGTTTGAGCGTATTAATAGATATGAGCGCGTATTTGTAAGTGAATATAAATTGGTTTAGTATTGTGTTGATTGATTTATCGAGTGGCATATGAACCTTCGTCGACACAGTCTGCGCAACTGTATTGAAAGGGTTTCTAAACACTTGAATAGAACAATCGACACGGAATTGTTCTAAAGGTGGGTAAATGAATTAATTTTACCCAAAAATATATTTTCGATATAAAGAAAGTTTTTGTAACCTATTAAGCTAATATATGGTTGCTTGGATGTTAGAAATGATAATATTGAAGTATTATCATTGTTAAGTGAAAATTTAACTAGAAATTGAAATATAATTAAAAATTTAAGGGATAAATTCATTATAGAATGAAATTTATAAATATGAATTATAGATGTAAATTATAAATTGAAATATAATTAATTGGGAATTTGTATAAGCATAAATTATACAAATGCATTTTAGTTAAAATTTGAATTAAAATAGAATTTGAAAACTTTGAAACCCTAGAGATTTTGGAAGTATTTTGGAAGTAAATAGTATTACTGTTGTTTTTGGGTTATTTCTGAAAGGAAATTTGTTTAAAAATGGATTTTGGAAGGGAGATAGCATTGAATTCACTTCAGTCACTGGAAAATAACTTCGGTGATGACTGCAGCATCATCGATGCTCATTTTCGAGTTTCTAAGTGATGAATTGCTACCAAAGTGATTTGTTCAGGAAAACCTGTTTGTTTTTGAAATTTCAAAGGAAATTTGTTGGGAAATAAAAACCAGGATTGGTTTGACTTTTGAGAAATGTGATTTGAGATGTTGGAGATTTCAAAATGGTTTGAAACTAAAGCCGGGAGTTTAAAAATCCTGATGAGATAATTATAAGCTTATGAATTGAGATGATTTTAAATCAGGAAGGAGATATAAGCTTTGAATGTTGGAACTTGAATTTAAGGTGAAAGGTTAAAAATGAAATTTTCTTGGATTGGAGAATAAAATTTAACTGGATTAAAATAAATTGAATAAGCTGAAAATAATATTCAGTTGTATTCGAATTAAGTTAAAGTCGAACTGAGTTAAATAAAACTGAGTTAAAATAAAATTGAATTTGAATAAAGGTTCAATTGAGTTATTAAATGAAATTAGATTCTTACTTGAATAAATGGAAAATAAGTTGGATAAGGATTGGGTTGAATAAATAAATCAAGATAACTTGTAAAGAAATTAAAATCCATAGGAACAAAAAAAAATATGCTTGGGTTATAAATAACTAGAAGGGTTGAGTAAAAAAATAAAAATAAAATAAAAGATGAATATATTCAAGCTTATGATGAATGGAATTGTATAAAACAATAAGTTGTGACTTATTAAATTGAAAATGGAATACAATGCCCAAAATCAATATTTTGATGAATTGGAAAATGAAAAGAAAATCCAAACTTGAATTATAAAGTATATTGAACTTAAGAAAATTAAATGAAGTGATATTTGAAATTGGTATTCAGGTGTTGGATTATAAATAAGGGAAGAACTAATTAGGTAATAAATTAGTTAATGAAATTGAATTGTGAGTTTATGATGAAGTTGGAAATAAACTCAGGTTATAAATTAAAATTGATTCAAATTGTTGATGAAGTGAAAGTAATTGAGAATGAAGCTGAATTGTGAGTTAATAAATTGGATGGTAAATTAAAGATGAATAATAGAATCAGAACTTGAGTTATTAATTAAAATTAGACTATAATTTGAAAAGTATAGAATAAAAATGAAATGGATTAGAATAGTAATGGTATGAATTGAAAATAAAAATCCGAATAAGTGGAAATAAATTGGAAATGGCATTGTAATAAATTGAATGGGTTAAATCCAGAAAGTTAATTTTTATAATAACTAATCAAATAAATTTGTAGTTTGAAATGAGATTGGATTGAGATAGAATCAAATTAAATTGAAAAGAGAAATTTATTTGCAAAACGAAATGAACTTAAGTTATTGACTTAAGTAAGTGTTGAATAAAATCCGAATTCAAAATAAAGTATGGTTTAAATGAGTTGAGAAATAATTATTGAATGGGATAGCTTGAACTGTTTTTGAGCTAAATAAAATAGTTTGGAATAAACAAATATGGAATGCAATGTGTCGAGTTTAATAAATGGTTGTGAATGAATTAAAATAAAAAGGAAATTTAATAGGTAATGAAATGAAATGTAAGTGAACGGATTCAAATTTGATATGCAATGAATGAGAATATATGGATTGTGAATAAATTTGAAATGGAATAGAATTAAGTACAAATCGAGCTGAAATCCATTTAAATTGGTTATAAAACATAAATACTTTTTTATTCACATAGATCTTGTCAAATTTGCATAGAATAAATATCATTGGATGTAAATGGAAGTAATTAAAATTCTATGAATTGATAGGAGGAAAACAAATTGATTTTGAAAGCAAAGGAATTAAATATGAATTGAGATTTCTTAAGAATAAATTAAGTGTAAGCGATTGAGTTTTAAACCATTCAAATTGATGAAGTGGTATACGAATGGATTGAAAACCATTCAAATTGAATGAAAATGGTTTATAAATTAATTGAAAACAGTTGAATTAGTATAAAATTGTATAAATTGCTTACGGAAAATGTTTGATGTGCATTTCTTTTAGGATTCGTATGTTTTAACCATTGTAACTAAGTGAAATATAGTTAAACTGCATATATTTGGCACTTACATGTTTAAATTGAGTAAGTACAGGTACCTGAAAGCCGTGTGGCTGGATTTGGTTGCATTAACTGCTAAATAAATAAGCTGCTTGCTTAAAATGCTAAATAAGGTACGCCTACGCAATAAAAATAGGAAATATGAACTGTTTTTGGTTAATCCGACCGTGTGGGTCGATGTATATATATTTATCTCTTTTTTCAAATTGCAAAAGCTCCTCCATACAAAGGAGACTCTGCCAAAAAATTTCAGAAATTTTGGGAGTTAGAAATTTTTTGAAAGATTTTGGAAAATTTTGCTAACGACAAAACGATTTTAAACTAGAAATTGAAATAAATTAGTAAATGAAACTAATTAAAATAATGACATGAATTAGCAATAAATGAAAAATAAAATTTAAAATATTCAAGGTTGATGATAAATAGAATTCATATAGAAATGGGAGAATCAATTTGAATAGAAATAGATATAAACTGAAGTGGTAAGATGGAAATAAATAAAGAAACATATAAAATGCTTATGTTAACTTAAGTAAGGAATGGTCAATTCTTAATTGGAAATTTAATATTGCAAATGTATTCTAAGTTGATAGTTGGATGAATATTGACATTTGGTAAGGAAGTCGATAAAATGTTTTTGGAATGTTGTGATTGGATATTAGTGCTAAGCAGGATATGCAGGTATTATAAAAGGGAAAAGAGAATTGGTTTTTTATTTCAAAAGATGAATTTGAAATGCTCGACAAAAAGGTATGTATTTAAATTTGGTATGAAATTTGATTGGGATTTGGATTGAGCCACTTGGCTTTTTGTTTTCTTTTTGGATTTGGGAGGCCGTAGAGCCATTTTGTAGTAGTACCGAGCTAGCTGCGCAAAGGAGACGCTGGCAAAAAATTTCGGAAATTTAGGGAGTTAGAAAAATTTTGATAATTCAAAATTTGGTTTTTGAATTATAATTTGAATAATTGAACTAGTAGGTTATTTGAAAACTATAGAAGATTTTGAAAAAGTTTGAGGGGTTAATAAGAATAATAATGGGTCTTTTATAAAAAGATAGTTAGCAAAATGTTGGATTGTTTGGTTTTGGGAATAAGTAAACGGGTATTGGACCATTCTTCCTAATTAGTAATTTCGGGGACGAAATTCTTTTAAGGGGGAAGGAATGCGACGACCCAGAATTTTTAAGTATTTGTAATCGGATTATTTAATTGATTTTAAATATTCAAGATAATAATTTCAACTTGAATTACGAATATCGCTATTTATTCGATAATTAAATAATAGAATTTAATAATTAGAAGTTGAGTGAATTGTTGAATCTGGAATTTTAAGCCTGTTGAAAATAAATTGAGGACTTATGAAACTTATATTGATAATACTGGAAATTATAAAGTTGTTAAGATTTAAATTTAACAGTGGTATGTTCAATTTTAAAATTTTATATCGTTTAAATTGAATTTAAAAATAGTCTTCCGAAGCACTGTCTCAGAATTCGACGAAATCAGTTCCATTGAATCCGTAATATTGAATTATTATCGGATTTCAAATTTCGTATTGATCGAAGTTAGTGTGTGAGTGTACGGTATATAAACGCGCTGAAAATCTAATTGATATTAATCCAATGAAATTTAATTTAATTAAAATAGAAGTCTTCTCTTATACGCCACTTCTTTCAATTTTTAATTCATTCCATCCTTATCTTCTATCGTACGCTTCTCGTTCCTTCTAAAATTTGCCTGTACCTTCTTTGTTCATTTAACTTCCAGTCAAAAAATCAAACGAAGAAAAAAATATAATCATCTCGTTCAAAAAAACAAAATAATGGTCGAAGCCTGAGGAAACCACAAATCAACGTTCGAACGAACAAATTAAGCAACGAAAATCTTTAATTGGCCGACCCTGTAGACTTCTTTCGTTCCCTTCTCAAATCTAAATTCGCGGCCCTCTCCTCATCCCCAATTTCAAATCAATTCAGATTTCATTCAATTTTTTATTAGTGGCCGAGCTATATAGGAATTTGAGCTCAAGAGGAGATGGACTGTGATTTATCCAACTCGCGTGCTGGCGGCATGGCGCGATCGTGGGCAAGGTGAGAGTTCGAGCATCAACTCGAGTCGTTGAGGGTGAGGCAGTGTCGAGGGGGAGCCGCTTCCGTGTTAGGGTTGGTAGTTCGAATCGCGTAAGTGTGGAGGCCGTAGTTTTGCTTCGAGGTGCTCTGGTAGGGGGCGAGTCGCGTGTGAGCTCGATGTGGCGGCGCCGCGCAGTCGCGAAGTCACTGGGGATAGCAGAGAGAGGTGGGGATGTAGTTCTGTGTCGTGCGACAGTGATTTGCGATTGAATGACCGGAGTTTCTCGAGGAAGGCGAGCTAGAGATTGATGATTTTGGGCGTGCTCGAGGGCCGGGGACGTCGACTGGGTGGTGCGTGTATTTTCTGGGCAGTGAGGTATCTTCTGTTGTTTTTCTTTTAAGTTAATATATATATCTATATACATGCAGTGGGAATTAATATATATATATACGATTTGGAAAATATAAGAATTTGTATGACTTTGTTTTTAAATCTATGTAGAGTTATTATTTAAGTGAATATATGAAGTAAAGGAAAGGTTCAAAACAGAAATCTTCTTATAACTTTAGGAAAATATAAGGATTGGTATGATGATAATAATAATAAAATGTTAGTGGAGTTTACAATACATTTTTATTAGTGTATATGCAGTTTCAAATTGGAAGAAAATAGTAATAAAACAAATATGCATTTTTTTAAACTTACTAGTTATAAAAATAATAATAATGGGGTTATTGATTTATTTAACAAGCTTATTTAGCTATTTAGTTACTATAAATAATTTATCAAAAAGGGAAATTTGTTTAAGCCCAAATTACTAGTTAAATTAAATAAATGAATAGTAATAAATTGCTCTTTCCATTTGAATATTAATGAACCATATAATATTTATTTAAGGTCAAACATCTGGAAATCCAAGGCGGTATTGAAGTGGATTGCAGATGAAAATAAAAGGTGAGTTAATCTCACTCGGTTTAAAATTAAATTTAAAATGATTAAATTTAAATAATTGCTTGAATGGTTAAATGAATTGATGTGATATAGTATGATATTTTGGAATTGGTATATTATATTGTGCTGACGTTTGTGGATGCAGGGAAAAACAGGTTGGAGGGATCCAACTGGATCCCTCAATGTTTATTTAAATTATTTAAAACTCTCTGTTGTGATTTATTTGATATCCTGTGATGACCTTTATTGGAATATTGAATGTCGTGGTTAGATTAGATATCATTGGGTATGATGAATTACCAAAAGTATATAAATTGGATTTTGGTAAGATAATAAAAGAAGTGAAATTGTAAGTGGAATAATTATAGAAATTTGAGTAAATTTTTAAATGAATTGGGAAGAAATAAAATGACTTTAAATTTCTAATATATAAATTGTGAGTATGGAAAGGGAAATTTGAATAAACAGGAAATTAATGAATGTTAAAATTCAGTGTTATGATTACAAAGGACAAAACATTTATTTAAAAATTCAGGATTTAAATTATTGGAAAAATAAAGAAGAAATGAGGAAAAAGCCTGAAATTTGTATATTTCAGTTAAAAGATTTAAAATCAAACAACAAATAATAATAATAAAAATAAAATCCATAATTAATGAGTTTTGAAATGAACCGAGCAAGTAAAGAAATTTATTTCAAATAGAATGAATTGGAAATCAATTCGAGAAATTGATTTAAGTGCTTGATGTTGGAATTCTCTCTGGATGGCCAAGTACACGTTTTTAAAAGTAAATTTGTAAATATAAATTAAATGTTTTAAAGTTGTTTTTTTTAAAGAAAGCAAGTTTTGGAAAATTTATTATTTCTAATATTTAATTTCTAAAGCAAGTATTTCCTTTTAATATATTATAGCATTAATTATTTAAAAGTGACTTAGTATTTGTTTTAAAAGTGGAAACCTGGTTTTATATTTTATAAAGTAACCTTATTTTCTCAAATTCATATAGTATGTATTTTTAACAAATTATTTAAGTAGTTTTATCCCAAATGTTTTAAAGTATAAATTTCAAAGTAAAGTGTTTTAAATTATTTTAAAAATCTAGTTTTTGTGCTTGGTAATTTCAGAGGAGATAGAAAATATTTGGGAAAGTTGATTCTGAAAGAAAGATGTTTTTGAAAACTGTTTTCAAAGGATTGAAAATAGAAATATAGCTTGTGAAGATATTTTTGGAGATTAATAAATAATTTGGAAAATTATTTATTGGTTGATGGATGTTTGTGAATAGAAATTGATAGTTAAATAACCACCTATCAATATTGGACAAATGCGTTGATCGTTTCGAAGAGACCGGGATCGAGATGTATTTCTCAAAAACCACTTCGATCCAGTCTATACGTTTCGTGTAAACGATTTTGGATTCGAAGATGGAGCAGTGAAGTGCAAGGGCTAGTCGCTACTAGTCCTGAGGATATTTCCAAAATGGCTGTAGTAGGAATAGTGCCTTCGGTTCCGTTCGAACCCGGGACGGACTTGTATGGATGAATGCTTGCGAAACATCGTCAGGTGGACTTCTAAGTGATATGTTCTAAAAAGGTAACGCTTAGCCTCAAGCCTCATCAAATGGGAATGACTGAAAATCAGGGGTTATGCAGCAAGGCTAGGTGGGTAGCACCCAAGCAGGGTGAGGTCATTCCTGTCTAGATGTCCCTTTTTATTTCGGCTTAGTGGTGCGGTTGCTGATCCCAACTGTGGGGTGATCTCACTCGGGATTATCCAGTAAGGGATAGTCCCGGCCTTGTGTTGCAGGGGAGCGGGCGTACTCCTCGGTACGGTGATCTAGGCCCCGTACTGTGACAGGTGGTACCCCAATGCGTAGTCATTGGTTGGAAATCCATTCTCCCTACGAGCCTTGTACGAGTTTTGTTTGTATTACCCACTCTGTGGCTAGTAGCTGGAATTTAATAATGTAACAATTTCGGCTATTTTATAAGTATTTGTATATAGACCCTATTATAATATCAGAGGATTTCTATAAAAATTGTTTTAGCTATCGTAAGGTAAAAACCCAACATATTTATTTGTGGCGTGGTCTTACGAGATGCTTTTGTGTGACGCCCCACCTCTATACCCACGCTAGCCAAGAACACTACGGTGTAATGCTGTCAACTAGCACGGAGGATAAGGCTGTTGAGGAGCGACCATCCGTATAATTTCTTTGCGCGAGCACCGATATGTCAGATAATATAACAAGCATTCTATTTCCAGAGGAAATCCGACATACCGACACAAACTCAAAGCTACTACACGGTGGCTATATAAATCCTTCGGAAACAAATATAGAAATAAACATAACATAAATCAGTCATAGACAATTCATATCACAAAGGCGGAATAAGATATGAATATTACACATAAAAGTGTACATCAGAGTAGTGGTCTAAAAAGATCCACAATATCATAAAAGAATAGTTACATGGACTACACAAAAGAATAAGTATACATTATGGAGTCTACATCTCAAATGTATACAACAAAATAAACTACTAAATTAAGTAGTTTGCCAAAAGTCAGAGAAATGAATCCCAAGAGAGAAGTCAAGCAGAAGCACCTGTAACATCTCGGTCTGACTCGAGTATTATTTAATAAGAAAATAATAAACGGATCAGTCTAACTATAGATATCAGATGAAACGATATAGAATAAGAGATATGACCAAACACATAATAATCACAATGCCAAGATGTGATATATAAGCAGTTGAAAATCATCAAGGGCTTATTCAATGTCACAAAATCTACACAAGAATCAAAGGAAATGTCATACTCCATATTTCATTCATCAAACCACAAATATTGACGATTATATCAATGTCAATCACAAAAGTCCATGACACACAAATTCACCAATACACAAATATTGATAAAACTTATCAATGGAAATCACAAAAATAGGTGAAGTATAAATTCTAGAAATCAACTCAAGAAATCCAGTCAATGACACACAAATTCACCTATGCACAAGAATTGATAAATCATATCAATAGAAATCACAAAAATAGGTGAAGAAGAAAATTCCAGAATTCGACACACGAAATCCAGAAATCACACAAAATAAGGGGGGGAGGCCTATCACATGAACGGGAGCATGAAAACTCACCAACAGCTGTAACACATGAACGAGAAGCTATCTCATGGTAGCTAGCCATTAATTTGACACACGAATGGTCCGAAGACCTGACACACGAATGGTCCAAAGACCGTGGGTTGCTACCCCACCAATTTGAGTCGAAACTCCACAAAATGGGGTTTAGTCTCCCGCGCAATCAAAGAGACATCGCACATTGCTAGTCTAAATCACAAAAATGATCGTCATGATCATCGAGAAGTGTCAATTACACTAAGCTAGTAAATATATGAGTTTAGCTTCATGTCCCATAACCACTTGCTTAACTTAAATATTTACGAACAAACTGTAGATATCCACTGTAAAATTGTCACAAGAGATTCAATCGAACAAGTCCAAGAATTAACCGACAAAGTGAACGCAAGCGTTTCATACCACTTGTTTTACTAAGTCGTTTAATTAGATTTCTCATACGAGTGAGGTAAAGGTTTATATATATACTAATAGATTGGAAAATGGTTTTATAAACGAATTTGGTATTAAAATAGT
Source organism: Allium cepa (assembly GCA_030765085.1). NCBI lineage: Eukaryota > Viridiplantae > Streptophyta > Magnoliopsida > Asparagales > Amaryllidaceae > Allium > Allium cepa. The sequence goes on along the minus strand of CM060941.1, from coordinate 827,352,620 downwards.
ATTGAAATCGTTTGAGGAAAGAGTTTTGATATTTACTACTAGTATAGAAAACCTTTATATTTTTAAAGTGACAAAACACAAAGAAGATTGTAGGAACAATTAATCACTAAAATTCACATACGAAGATGTGAATAAAAATCCAACGAAACCGATAAAGAATCCATCAAAATGGATACTCAAGAAAATCCCTAAAAAGGAGTCATCAAAGTCATAATAATTGATAACAATAAATAGGAAACAACACGAATCGATTTAAGTTGGAAATTCAAGCACCAAGGCAAAGCAGGCAAAAATCATCAGGTCGGTCGACCGGACTCCCTGAGTCGGTCGACCGAGCCTTAAAACAGAAAGTGCTTATGCACTTGGAAGCAGGTCGGTCGACCGAACCAGGGAGGTCGGTCGGCCGAACCAGAAACAGAAGTGCAACAGCGCTTTTGGAAGCAGGTCGGTCGACCGAACCAGGGAGGTCGGTCGGCCGAACCTGTTTCTAGCCTCTTCCCTGCCTATTACAAATGAGGTTCAATCTTGACCAAATTGCATTCTCTCAAGCAATGGCGCTAAGGGTTTATGTCAATCGACTACCCGGTCCTATATGCTCCTCGATGCATCACCAAGAACATGTTCAAACATAGAAGTTAGGATTTTTAACGAATTGAACTCAAAACACCAAAAATTGGAATATACACCAATTCAATCCAAACCAAAAGCAAATGCACACGAATAAGTGTTAGGAATTCATACCTAACAATCGAAGATAAGTATAAGCATAGATGTGAGATAAAAATCTCACCTTTTCACAAAATCAAACGAGAAGAAGCTTGAAAGCAAATGGAGAATCAACCTCTCTTCAACACAACCCAAATGAGCTTGAATCTATGCTCAAAACAAGAACATTCCCAAAATTAGGTTTAGGAATTTCTGAAATTGGTAAAAGGATAAGTTGGAGAAGAAGAAGAGAAGCTTACCAATGGGTTCTTCTTGAGTTTGGAGCTAGGAATTTGATTTGCAAGAGAAACTAGGGTTTTGGAGTTTTAATTTCCAATCTCTCCCACCATTAATGCTAAGAAAACTGAAAAGAGAAGAGAATGAGGGTGAATGGCGAAGAGTGGCTCAGATTTGAGTATAAGCAAAACATAGGGCTAAGCCCAAAAACCAAACCCAAAGTGAAAAGTAGCAAAAATCAAATTTCTCCAAACATATCGATGCTTATACTCAAAAAGGTCGCAAACGACATTTTAAACTCAATGGGAGTGGTCCCGAGTCCTAATTCGACCGTATGCAAAAAGTAGCTTTTCGAACTAAAATCCGACTAATGATAAAATATTTAAATAAAATATTTAAATATAAAATCGATAAATATGCGGGTTGTTACAGACTCCCCTCCTTAAAGAAATTGCATCCTCGCAATATTTAAGAAGAGAACATAAAGTAACAACCATAAAAGCATATTCAACACAAAAGAAATTTGAAATAAGAAGTTCACCTCAAAGAGCACGAGAAATTAAGTCCGGATGTGTTCGCTCGATGTACTCTCTAGATTCCCAAGAACAATCCTTAGGATTTGAAGACCATTGAACTTTAACAAGCGGAACATCTTTATTTCGAAGTCGCTTGACCTCTGAAGCAATAATACGAATAGGATGTTGCTCATAAGTTAAATTAGGCGAAACTTCAATCTCTTCCACAACACCGGGCTCAAGAGCAGAATCGGAATCTCGAAGACATTTTCGAAGTTGAGAAACGTGAAACACGTCATGAAAAGCAGAAAATTGAGCCGGCAATAAAAGGCGATAAGCCATGGAACCAATACGTTCAATGATAGGAAATGGCCCAATATATCGAGGCGCCAATTTTCCCGATCGACTGAAACGTACAACACCTTTCATAGGTGAAACACGAATGAACACAAGATCTCCCTTAGAAAATTCTAACTTCCTTCTCCGGTTATCGGCATAGGATTTTTGTCTACTCTGAGCTTCTTTCATTCTATGTCGAATAAGTTCAATTTTCTCTGTGGAATCACGAATAAAATCTGGACCTAACACCAGCTTCTCACCGGCCTCAAGCCAATAAGAAGGAGATCGGCATGGCCTTCCGTAGAGTGCCTCGAAAGGTGCCATACCAATACTAGATTGGAAGCTATTATTATAGGAAAATTCAACAAGTGAAATATGATCTTCGCAACTTCCACCGAAATCAAGCACACAAGCACGAAGAAGATCTTCAAGAGTTTGATTCACACGCTCGGTTTGTCCATCGGACTGGGGGTGATAAGCGGTGCTAAAATTGAGCTTCGTTCCTAAAGCTTTTTGAAGACTCTTCCAAAATCCACAAGTAAACAATGGATCACGATCGCTAACAATTGAAGTAGGAACACCATGTAATTTAACAATCTCTTTAACAAAGAGTTTGGCCAAAAGAGGAACGGTTCGGTTAGACCGAACGGGAATAAAATGGGCGGATTTAGTAAGTCTATTAACAATTACCCATAAGCTATCATAACCCGATCGAGAACGGGGAAGGCCATCTATAAAATCCATGGAAATTTGATCCCACTTCCAAACTGGAATTTCTAAAGGTTGCAATAACCCACCGGGCCTTTGATGTTCGGCCTTAACGAGTTGGCAAGTCATGCAACGCTTAAGGAAGTTAGCGATGTCAAGCTTCATTCCCCCCAATAATAAAGTCGCTTCATATCCGCGTACATTTTACTACTACCGGGATGAATGGTAAATTTAGAGTGATGAGAATCTTCTAAAATATCTTTACGAAGATCCCTAATATTTGGCATGATAAGTCTACCAAATTTCCGAATGCCGCCACGAGAATCGATATCAAAGTCTTTCAAACCTTCGATATCAATTTTATCCTTAATATTTTGGCCAAGAAGAGCCAATTCAGGATCTAGCCATTGAGCTTCAAGAATGCGGTCTAAAAGAGATGGATGAGCCTCAAGGCTACATAAAACAAATGGTGAGCATAAATTGAAAACACGGTCTCGAATTTCGCAAGTGGATAAAATCTCGAGATCGTTCCATTTGGATATCATCATAGAAATAACAGCTTGTTGTTTACGGCTAAGAGCATCGGCGACACGATTACCCTTACCGGGTGTATAAAGAATATCAAGATCATAAGGAGCAAGAAATTCGAGCCAATGTTGTTGACGCAAATTAAGTTCCTTTTGAGAGAATAAATACTTCAAAGACTTATGACCGGTATAAGGAACAAATTTCTCTCCTAATAGATAATGACGCCAAATCCAAAGAGCAAAAACAATAGCCGCGAGCTCTAAATCATGAGTGGCATATCTAGTCTCAGCAGGCTTTAATTGCCTAGAAGCATAAGCAATAACACGTTCTTTTTGCATAAGAACGGCACCCAAACCAACGCGACTAGCATCGGTATAAACAACGAAATCTTGATTCCCCTCGGGAATAACAAGAATAGGAGCATCAGAAAGGAGTTCTTTTAATTTCTGAAAAGAAGCTTCACATTTGTCCGACCAAATGTATTTAATGCCTTTCTTGGTCAAGCTAGTGAGAGGCACGGCAATCTTAGAAAAGTCTTTGATAAAACGACGGTAATAGCCCGCCAATCCGAGAAAACTACGAATCTCTGTCACACCCTCCGGTCTCTTCCAATCTTGAATCGCTTCAATCTTTGAAGGATACACGGAAATTCCGGATTCGGAAATAATATGACCGAGAAACTTCACACGAGATTGCCAAAAGTGGCATTTAGAAAATTTTGCCTTTAATTGATTACTCCTAAGAGTTTCCAACACAATCCGAAGATGTTTTTCATGCTCCTCCTCGGTTTTAGAATACACAAGAATATCATCGATAAAGATGAGAACAAACCGGTCGAGGAAGTCTTTGAAGACTCTATTCATAAGGTCAACGAAATACGCCGAAGCATTCGTTAGACCAAATGGCATGACAAGCCATTCATAAGATCCATACCGAGTACGGAACGATGTCAAAGGAATACTATCCTCTGCAATACGAAGCTGATGAAATCCAGTAGCTAAGTCTAATTGTGAAAAGACCTTAGCACCACTAAGTTGATCGAACAGATCATCAATCCGAGGTAAAGGATATTTATTTTTGATAGTAAGATCATTAAGCTTGCGGTAGTCAACGCAAAGCCTAAGTGTACCATCGGATTTCTTCACAAAAATAGCTGAAGCTCCCCAAGGCGAGGAACTAGAGCGAATAAATTGCTTCGTCTCTAATTCAGATAATTGTTTACGCATCTCCTCGTTTTCTTTATTGGACATACGATACGGAGGGCGAGTGATAAGTTGAGCTCCAGGAATGAGATTAATTCTGAACTCAATTGCTCGCTTAGGTGGTAATCCTAAAACGGGCTCAAATATGTCAGAAAATTCACAAACGACGTGAATAAGAGAAATAATATCACCCTCGTCATCATCATCGTCATCACGAGGATTTAAAGAATACAAAGATGCAACCAAGCTGGAATCTGAATCTTTAAGATTAATAGAAATCTGCTTAACAGATTGAGGATGTCGAAGATGAATAGTCCGCTCAGGACATAGGATATGGGCTTCATAACGGTTAAGCCAATCCATTCCCAAAATCATTCCAAAGCGTAAATAACGCATGACATGCAAGTCGGCAAGGAAAGAAAAATCACACAAAATAATCTCGACATCTTTACACAATAAACTGATTGTTGCGGATCCACCAACCGGATTCGCAATTCTCAAAGAAGTCATTAAACACAAAACATCCAAGGAAAAAGTATCAACAAGCTCTTTTGATATAAAAGAATGGGACGCACCCGTATCAAAAAGAACTCGAATAGGATGATCACGAAATAAAATAATTCCATCCAGAATAGAATGAGAAATACCTTGGCCACGAGATGTGTTGCCAGGGGCTTGAGCAACATTAAGCTTTCCCTCCTTCCTATTTTGAAGTTTGGGACATGCATGCATAAAATGGTCCGGGCTCTTGCAATAGCGACAAGTACGAGGCTTCGAACACTTGTTCGCAAAATGGTCTTTCGAACCACAATTATAGCATTTCCCTTGAGTAGAGGAAAAGGTCTTTTCAGCAGGAGTTGCTTGCCTCCCTTTCTTATTGGGATAAGGGCCTTTGAATTTGTTTGACCTCTTCTTGTTGTTGAAGTTTGGTTTGGAACCCACCACTTCAACATCATTCTCCCTATCCGCCTCTTCAAGACGAAGAGCGATATCAACGAGTTGGTCGAAAGAAACTTCTAATTTTAGAAGTAATGGCTTCTTGAGACTTTTGTTTAAGCCATAGAAGAATCTCTGGTTCTTCTTTAAAGGGGTGTTGATGTATTCAACCCCATATTTGGAAAGCGACTCGAAGGAGGCGACGTAATCAGTCACGGAGGACTCACCTTGAACAAGGTCTATAAATCGTCGAGCCAATGTCACTTTTTCAGCTTCCGGTACGAATTTCAACTCGAAGCGTTCTCGGAATTTCTCCCAGGTGAGATCCGCTTCATTAGTTTCAAAAATAAGAAGCTCGTACCAGTCCAATGCTCTTTCTCGGAGCATACTTGAGGCCACCTGAACTCGGTGAAGGTCAATAAGATTCATGCGAGAAAAGATTCGATCGCATGACCTTAGCCAAGCCTGTACCTCAATAACAGTTTCGGAACCTTTGAATGGCTCCCCACCCAAATTAGTGTAATCGCTACACAAGCGTGCAAATCCCGACTTTGGGTGAGGAGGTTCCGGGTTAGCTCCAGCTGCTTGAGCATTTGTCACTAAATCAAGAAGCTGTTGAGCAGTCATAAAAACTCCATCCTAGGGTGGAGTGCTAGATGGCACGGCTCTGGGGCGGCCTGGTCTAGACATTTCTCTTCCTTTAGAAAGAAAGAAGAAGAAGAAAAAGGTTATTCACCAAATTGAATATCAAGCAATCTTGATAGATAAACAAGGAATCATAAGGAAAATAGGATGAATCGGTACGAAGACTCGAATTAAATCCTAAAGCATGACTCCTAAGATGGACTTAGGACGATGATCCTTGTTATAATATTCCATATTGTTCCGAAGTTTGGCTCCGATACCAAGCTGTGACGCCCCACCTCTACACCCACTCTAGCCAAGAACACTACGGTGTAATGCTGTCAACTAGCACGGAGGATAAGGCTGTTGACGAGCGACCATCCGTGTAATTTCTTTGCGCGAGCACCGATATGTCAGATAATATAACAAGCATTCTATTTCCAGAGGAAATTCGACATACCGACACAAACTCAAAGCTACTACACGGTGGCTATATAAATCATTCGGAAACAAATATAGAAATAAACATAACATAAATCAGTCACAGACAATTCATATCACAAAGGCGGAATAAGATATGAATATTACACATAAAAGTGTACATCAGAGTAGTGGTCTAAATAGATCCACAATATCACAAAAGAATAGTTACATGGACTACACAAAAGAATAAGTATACATTATGGAGTCTACATCTCAAATGTATACAACAAAATAAACTACTAATCTAAGTAGTTTGCCAAAAGTCAGAGAAATGAATCCCAAGAGAGAAGTCAAGCAGAAGCACCTGTAACATCTCGGTCTGATCCGAGTATTATTTAATAAGAAAATAATAAACGGATCAGTCTAACTATAGATATCAGATGAAACGATATAGAATAAGAGATATGACCAAACACATAATAATCACAATGCCAAGCTGTGATATATAAGCAGTTGAAAATCATCAAGGCCTTATTCAATGTCACAAAATCTACACAAGAATCAAAGGAAATGTCACACTCCATATTTCGTTCATCAAACCACAAATATTGACGATTATATCAATGTCAATCACAAAAGTCCATGACACACAAATTCACCAATACACAAATATTGATAAAACTTATCAATGGAAATCACAAAAATAGGTGAAGTATAAATTCTAGAAATCATCTCAAGAAATCCAGTCAATGACACACAAATTCACCTATGCACAAGAATTGATAAATCATATCAATAGGAATCACAAAAATAGGTGAAGAAGAAAATTCCAGAATTCGACACACGAAATCCAGAAATCACACAAAATAAGGGGGGAGGCCTATCACATGAACGGGAGCATGAAAACTCACCAACAGCTGTAACACATGAACGAGAAGCTATCTCATGGTAGCTAGCCATTAATTTGACACACGAATGGTCCGAAGACCTGACACACGAATGGTCCAAAGACCGTGGGTTGCTACCCCACCAATTTGAGTCGAAACTCCACAAAACGGGGTTTAGTCTCCCGCGCAGTCAAAGAGACATCACACATTGCTAGTCTAAATCACAAAAATGATCGTCATGATCATCGAGAAGTGTCAATTACACTAAGCTAGTAAATATATGAGTTTAGCTTCATGTCCCAAAACCACTTGCTCAACTTAAATATTTACGAACAAACTGTAGATCTCCACTGTAAAATTGTCACAAGAGATTCAATCGAACAAGTCCAAGAATTAACCGACAAAGTGAACGCAAGCGTTTCATACCACTTGTTTTACTAAGTCGTTTAATTAGATTTCTCATACGAGTGAGGTAAAGGTTTATATATATACTAATAGATTGGAAAACGGTTTTATAAACGAATTTGGTATTAAAATAGTATTGAAATCGTTTGAGGAAAGAGTTTTGATATTTACTACTGGTATAGAAAACCTTTATATTTTTAAAGTGACAAAACACAAAGAAGATTGTAGGAACAATCAATCACTAAAATTCACATACGAAGATGTGAATAAAAATCCAACGAAACCGATAAAGAATCCATCAAAATGGATACTCAAGAAAATCCCTAAAAAGGAGTCATCAAAGTCATAATAATTGATAACAATAAATAGGAAACAACACGAATCGATTTAAGTTGGAAATTCAAGCACCAAGGCAAAGCAGGCAAAAATCATCAGGTCGGTCGACCGGACTCCCTGAGTCGGTCGACCGAACCTTAAAACAGAAAGTGCTTATGCACTTGGAAGCAGGTCGGTCGACCGAACCAGGGAGGTCGGTCGGCCGAACCAGAAACAGAAGTGCAACAGCGCATTTGGAAGCAGGTCGGTCGACCGAACCAGGGAGGTCGGTCGACCGAACCAGGGAGGTCGGTCGGCCGAACCTGTTTCCAGCCTCTTCCCTGCCTATTACAAATGAGGTTCAATCTTGACCAAATTGCATTCCCTCGAGCAACGGCGCTAAGGGTTTATGTCAATCGACTACCCGGTCCTATATGCTCCTCGATGCATCACCAAGAACATGTTCAAACATAGAAGTTAGGATTTTTAACGAATTGAACTCAAAACACCAAAAATTGGAATATACACCAATTCAATCCAAACCAAAAGAAAATGCACACGAATAAGTGTTAGGAATTCATACCTAATAATCGAAGATAAGTATAAGCATAGATGTGAGATAAAAATCTCACCTTTTCAAAAAATCAAACAAGAAAAAGCTTGAAAGCAAATGGAGAATCAACCTATCTTCAACACAACCCAAATGAGCTTGAATCTATGCTCAAAACAAGAACATTCCCAAAATTAGGTTTAGGAATTTCTGAAATTGGTAAAAGGATAAGTTGGAGAAGAAGAAGACAAGCTTACCAATGGGTTCTTCTTGAGTTTGGAGCTAGGAATTTGATTTGCAAGAGAAACCAGGGTTTTGGAGTTTTAATTTCCAATCTCTCCCACCATTAATGCTAATAAAACTAAAAAGAGAAGAGAATGAGGGTGAATGGGGAAGAGTGGCTCAGATTTGAGCATAAGCAAAACATAGGGCTGAGCCCAAAAACCAAACCCAAAGTGAAAAGTAGCAAAAATCAACTTTCTCCAAACATATCGAAGCTTATACTCAAAAAGGTCGCAAACGGCATTTTAAACTCAATGGGAGTAGTCCCGAGTCCTAATTCGACCATATGCAAAAAGTAGCTTTTCGGACTAAAATCCGACTAACGATAAAATATTTAAATAAAATATTTAAATATAAAATCGATAAATATGCGGGTTGTTACATTTTGTTTTTCAAAGGATTTTTGAAACTTTAATAATCAATTGGGTGTGATTTTCTCACGCTGGTATTCCAGACTGACTCGGGTGTTATTTAAAAATAATGCTCGGGTCAGACCGAGTATTATAGGATACAGGATTAATGATGTGGAACTCAGGAGATGAACAGGATGGAGATACATACTCCCGTACTTGTGTGTATATATATATATATTCCGCTGTTGAGTTGTTGTGTATCCATTGTATGATATTGATGTGAGCTGTGACTGATGTATTCTGATGATGTAATGTATGTAAACAGATATATTTGATTTTGAGTAAAGATCATTTATTATCTATTATATTTTATTCCGCTGCGATGGCTAGATTCTATTGTTGTTTTCAATTCTCTTCTTCTACCTCTTCTTCTTAACCCAATGGTTCGTATTTATGTACTACTTGAGTTGATTGTTGTAGAATAGTGTTGACTCAAGGGGTACGGATTTGCGGGTTGTTACAATTAGCAGCAAGCTGCCATTGAACATCAAAGGAACCCGTCTTTGATTCCACTATCTTTAAGATGCCTTCTAAAGTATCGAATACATATATGGTTTCAGAGTGGTTATGGTTTCTAGTCATCTCATATAAGTACACTCCCCCTCTTACTAGTCGCTCCAAAATCAATCAATATTTTCGGTAAACTCAACTCCAGTTCTTTTGGAAATAAACAGACAATACATAAGAGTGAGATCATCTCCTAACTGTTTAAGTGAATGGATTTCCTTATCATTTGTCCTATAAGAACACAATGAGTTTATATGTATAGTATAGCATCATCGAAGGTAACTACACCATATAATTCTCATGTTTCCTCTCATATTTTTCGAGTTATATTTTATCAAGATTTAATAATCGGTTATTTAATCATCAAATAAACAACAACATTTTAGAGATTTAATTTTAAGTGAAAATCACTAAGCCTATTTAAATTAATCTTTCATTAATTATATCTCTTTTTAATAGTTAGGAAATAGTCGTATACTTATTTCATTGGTATAAGTATATTCACTAAACCTTAAGGGAGATCTCACAATTTCAAAATCATATTAAATGGGTCAAAAACAAATGTCATTCAAAACATTGTTTACTATAAACTTAAAACACTTTTCCTTCGGTGTTAAGTTGGGAAAGAATGCCTCCATACTACCATAACTAAGAAGAATATTTATCAAAATAAAATCTCATTACTTTATAAAATTCCCTTTTCATAAACCCATCCCATGTTTACAGGTCCCTTTATAAATCTTCAAATTAATTTGTAAAACTTCTTTTATAAACCTCTAAAGTTATTAACAAAAATCTTTTATAATCTATAAAATTATTCATAAAACTTCTATTTGCAAAACTCTTTTATATATCTTCCTTATAAATTCCTTTATAAAAATCCTTTATAAAATCCAAAACTCATTTTTTTATAAATCTTATATATTAACACCATCTTCGTTATTTTTTTAGATATCGCTTATAAATTCATTCTTTTGTTCATAAATTACCATTCATAAATCTCCCTTCTATTTATAAATTACCATTCATTACTTTAAAATAATTATTTAATCCTTTATTTAAAGATCCCTTATCGTTTAAGACAAGATAAACAGGTTTAATTATATAATAATCACTTTACCTTTAAAAATTACTAAATAATTATTTAAAATATAATAATAATAATAAACCTTTCTTAAATTAATTATATAAAAATTTTAAATCATATTTGAAAAGAGTTCTGAAAATATCTAAAGTGAATAATTTTTATACTGTACATAAATCAAAAATTTTCCAAACTACATCCGTAGCGACTATCACATATGGAATATAACTTTAAAAATTGTTTTATAAATTAAATAGCATTTAAACCACTTCGAAACTATTTTAAAATATTTATATACCCTTTATAAAACTCCATTTCTTTTTATATTTTAAACCACTATAGATTTAGAAAGCATCTTTCTTCAAAATATTATAAAGTTGAAGTTAATTTAAAATTCATAACTTTTTAGATTTGGAAAGAAACTTAGCGACCACTATAGCACTTAAACAAGGTACCATTTACTTTAATTCAACTCTCTAAGTCATATTATCGGTATCTACATAAGCAAGCATATATGTGTAACAACCCGGTATTTTCAGCCATTCGCATCCACACATGCCGGACTTGAATTGCTCAAATACCGCATTGTAAATAAATTTGGAGCAAATGAAATACAAATCACAGAATCAGAGACACAGAAACATTAGAATAACTCGCAGTGGAAATTAAAATACCATAGTAGATCATGAAGCTACTATAACAAACTCTCAAAACATAATACATAATATCAGTCTGAAAAAACATATACAATAGAAATATCAAATAGATAGCAGTTTATAAATACCAGAGCTGGAATAGAACAACTGAAACTGAAAGGGAACAGTTACTAGACAAGCGGAATCTCCAGCGATTCCTAGCTCCAGGAAGAAATCCAAAGCTAAGCTGTAAATACTCAGGGTGACCCGAGCGTAAAGTAAAACACAAAACACTCGAGTCGGGACATATATACTTATATAATGTAAACCAACTCAAGTGAACTGTAGTAGAAATGCACAATAATTTAAAGATGCTTGGGATTGCCCATCCTTTAAGAATCGGTTAAACTATAAATTAAATACATCCCATGGTTAAAATTTAAAAATGGTATTTTATACTTCGAAGTCAAATATTATTTAAAATTTCAATATCATTCAAAATCCATTTTAAAATATCAAATATCGTATCTTCCAAACCACATTCATTTATTTAAAATATCATTTCAACACACATTTCAAAATAGTTTATATTTCAAAACAAATTACTTCATTTTAAATCATAAAAATGAAGTTATTATATAAATAATTAAATTATTAAATTTCCAAAGTTTTAATCTTTCAAACTCATTTATTCACTTAAATTTATTAAAACAATGAAAATTCAACTTTCGCAGCATTTAAAAAAATGCTACGGAAAGTTACTTTTAAAACAATTCAATTTAACAAAAGACAGCATTCAAAAAGGCTGTAATAGGATTACATTAATTCAAATAAAACCTTAGTTAAATTCAACAATTATATCACTTACAAAGTACTATAATAGTCTTTAATTCAATTAAGCCATTTAGTTCATTTATTTTAAGTACAACATTTACCAATGTTGTAATATCATTTACTTTAGAAATAATAGCATTTCAAAATGCTGTTAATTAAATTTAAATATTCACTATACTTTCACAAACTGTTAAATTTTTATTTAAACCATTTCAACTTATAAAATCATATATTTTCACATTTATAACCATCATTTAATTTTCCTTAAATTCATGATTTTATAAAGTTAAATTTCCATTCAAAAATCAATATTTAATAATAATTCACTTATTAAATTCCAACATTCAATTTCAATTCATATAATTAAAAAAAATTACTTAACACTTAAGTTTAAATTTTCAAATATAAATTAATTTCATTTCATTTACTTAAATTAAAATTTTACTTTTAATTAAAATTCATAAATTCCAATTTAAGTTACATTTCCAATTTCAACTTAAATATTCATTCATTTCACATTTTAACTTTATTAAAAAAATTATTAATATATTATAAAATCATTTTAAATTCATTTTAATCCAAATTATCATAAATTTATCATATTTCCAGATTTAATTTAAATTCCATTTATCACCAAATTATAATTTCAAAAATAACTTACATTTTCATATTTTCTAACTTTACCATTAATTTATTTCACTTATAAATTTTTAGAAAATCAATAATACTTTACAAAAATCATTTTTAATCAAATTTAAATCAAAATATTATAATATTTACATCTCTAAAATATTTTAAAATTTTTAGAAAAACATATTTTAACTACGGGTCTGTATTTCATTTTCTATCCTAGGTAAAGTGATACGGGTAATATATCATTTCAAACCATAATTTACAGAGAAAACCCGGGTTTTATCATTTCAAACCCGCAGTCCCAAGTAAATGAAATAATTTGAAAATCGTTCAGGCCTATCATTTTAACACATAACGATTTTCCCTTATTCTAAAGTCCGTTCAGGTATGTATCATTTCAATCCATAGTGATTCTAATCTAAAGGGAACTTGCGGTTTGATAAACTGATATGAATAATAAAACAGCACGGTATAACAGTAACAGATGATATAACAGGTGTTTAAGCATGGGTGAACATCATATGATCATAACATAGCAGGTGTAACATGGTGATGCATTTTACAGTTTCAAAAGTGATCGATTTACTAGTTATATAAGTACAAAACTGTCTGGTGAGAATAACTCACTGGTATAAGATGGAGATGGAAACTGAAACACACAACTGATATCCACACAAGCACGATAGCACAACAAAGATTCGAGTGGGAGAGCCAATAATTAATTTCCTCGAATACAATTCAAACAAAACAATATAAGAAACATAAGTTTTCAACTCAAAATACGATTAAACAATGCAAGAATTAACTGCGTAAAACAAAGTCAAAAGCTTTGCACTTGCTTTCAACCTTCCTTAGGCTTGGCCATAGGGTGGAATACATGGCTAAGGTATGGTTTTGATCCGGTTGTGGGTTCAATTGGGTCGGCCATTCATGGGAAAAATTGTGCAAAGGTGTGTATGAACTAGAATACGCAAAACAAGCAACACACATGGTTTTCAAGCAAATCAAGGCCTCAGCCAAGGCCACAAAGGCACGGCCATCTCTAGTGCGCTCAATAGGATGACGTGGCAGTGGTGTCAGGTGAGGCTGGAGGTGGTGGTGTATGTGGCGGCTAAGGGCGTGATGAAGGTGATGGAAGCATTGTGGTGCTCGGCTAGGTGGTATAGGTGAATCATTATGCATTTGGTGATGGATCTACCACCAAGGGTGGCTTGGCTTAGGATAGCCAGTGAAGAGGAGGTGGTGATGATGGGTTCCAGTGGTGGTGGAGGTAGCCAAGCTGAAGGAGTGGCAAGGGCCGAACCTAAAAGAAGAAAGCAAGTGCAAAATTTCATGAATTCAAGCATAAAACAATGAAAAAGAAATAAAGTTTACCAAAATTTTTGAACAAGGAGAGGCCGACATTTTTTTCTCAGGTTGGAGGTGGGAATTCATGTGAAAAATGAGGAAGTGGCTGAAGAGAAAAGAGTTAAGACAGCAAATATGGAAATGTGTTGGTTGAAGTGTGAAAAGGTGTGAATACAAAAGGCAAAAGCAAACAAATGGTCACAAACTCTTCAAATATCCACCATATTCTTTTGAAATTTTAAATAACTGAAATATATATATAAAAATTCAGTTAAAATATTAAAATAACAAATAAACAAAATATAAATAAATAAATATTAATTATATATAATTAAATCAAGAAAAATTTCAAAAATTGCCAACTAGGCTAGAAAATTTGAAAATAAATGCAATGAACTTCGAAAAAAATTATGTACATGAAAAATATTTATAAATAAATATAAGAACATAAAATAAAAATGCATTCACAAAAATAAATAAATAAATTTTAATTAAATATAATTTAAATGAAGAAAATAGCAGAAGAATGGAAACTAGCCTTTAAAAATAGAAAATAAATTGAATAAATTTTGGAAAAATTCTATTATCACTTTAAAAATATTTATAAATTAAATATTACAAATAAAACAAATTTAAAATAATTTCAAACAAAATAAAGTCAAATTTAAATTATATTCAAAAATCTTGGGTTGTTACACCCTCCCCCACTCAAATCTTTTCGTCCTCGAAAAGAACGGGCAAGGAAAATAAAGAGAAACAAGACAAAAAAAAAATAGTACCTAAAACGAATAATTCCGAATTGAAGCACGAATGCTCTCCTCCATTTCCCAGGTACAATCTCGATCGTCTGTACTCCACTGTACTTTGACCAGATTAACAGATTTCCTTCTGAGCTGCTTTGTACTTCTGTCGACAATACGAAGTGGCTTCCTCTCAACAGTCAGATTAGGCTTAATATCCAAACTATCAAGAGCAGAAGGCTGGACAATAAGAGATGAATCATGAAGATGATGGTGAAGATGCGAGACATGGAATACATCATGCACTCCAAACAGCTTCTCGGCAAATCCAGTCGATAAGCCAAAGAACCAACTCTTTCCACAAATGCGAAAAGGACCATCGAAAAGTAAGAAGAAGGTAGGAATAGCTAGAAGGGAAATAGATTGAAAGACAAGGATGAACCATTATTTTAAAACCATATACATTTCAATTTAAAATTTTATATTTAACATTTTTAACATTTTATAATATGATGAATATTCATTTGATTCAATTTTAATAGTTCGAAGTAAACAATATTTAAAACAATTTAAATCATGATTAAAATATCCTTTATATAATACTTTACCAAAATACTTTTATAACTCGATGTCCTAACAAGTTTACTTTCATTCCTGTAGACTCTGGACATGCATTGATCAGGCGCAAAGCTAGAAATCTCCAGGTACTTAGTAGACTTATTTCAAAACCCAGTGTAAATACTAGAAAAAAAAATTAAAAACAGATATGGAAAGTACAATCCAAACAAAACAACTAAACCGAAACATGTCGATCATGGATCGCGGATACACAATGGTAACGCCTGGATCCCCCAGGAAACATCTGTACCCGTAGGCCGACTACCGTGGCCCTGCGATTACGCCATGAAGACTGGTAGTACCGCAGATACACAATGGTTACGCGTGAATCCCCCAGGAAACATCTGTACCCTTAGGCTCTCGTAGTCCCTGCGGATTACGCTACCAAGCGACCAAATAGATCACAGATACACAATGGTTACGTTCGGATCCCTCAAGAAACATCCATACCCTTAGGCTCTTGCAGCCCCTGTGAGTTACGTTATGCAGCTGCGCTCGTAAGACCATGGAGATCGCCATGGAATTCGATGGACACTCGAGTATCATATCCGGAAAACCCAATCAGAGAGAATAATATCGATAGAATGAATCTACAATGTGGCCACAAATCGGATATCAAGCGAAAGGCACTTTCCATGTCTTTACTTCGAAAATATGTATCATATAGTAACTTTCAAAAATCACTTTCAAATATCATACTTATATAAAGTCCATTATATATAATATTTCATTTTCAAATCAAATACTTCCCAAAATCAATAGTATATCAAATCACACTTATATAGACTTCGATTATTATAAGATTTCAATTTACAAATTAAGTACCTTTACAAATCAATAGTTTCAAATCACTTCATACATATACAAATCAATTTTATATAAGTTCGATAACTCCCAAATCAACGTATTTAAATAAACAAGGTTCTTAATTTCAAACCATTTCAATATCAATTCAGTTTCAAAATATATATGATTTCGCCAAATCATTTCTTCCAAATTACATATATTCAGTTTCAAAGTTTCTTAAAATAATAGATTTAGAAAACAATCCAAATTTCCAAATCAACAAAATTTATGTCAAACAAATTGATTTCCATTTCAAACATACATTTACTTCCAAAAATCATAATACTTTCAAAGTTATAAATCTTTCGAAACCAAAATACTTGAAATCAATACACTTTGAAAATCATAACCTTTCGAAATCATACATTTGAAATCATAAAACATTCCTTTAATTCTTTACATTCACAAATTTATTCAATTAAACCCAAATCTAAAATTTTCAATTTTAATTCAATTCAAACCATCAGTTTCAATTCAATTTAGTTTTCCAACAAAACCATTTCAAATATTATCAAATTTCAAATAAAGATTTGATCCACAAAATAAACTATTCAATCTTTAATATATTTCAAAGCTTAAATATACCATATTTCAAAAATAATTTTAGAATTTCATATATCTCAAATATTTACTTCATTATTACTATTGAAATATTCATTTCATAAATCCATCATTTTTAAATAAACTCAAATTACAAGTAAACCAAATATCCTTTCATACAAATATAAACTTCAAATATTCATTTATCAAAATAAAGATTATATCATTTCCAAACCATTTCAATCATAAAAATATCTAAAATGGTTACTAAGCTTAAAACCATCTCTTTTTAAAACCTTCAAACTATTTATTTCTATATGAAAAATCCAATTTACCATTGGAAAATTATTGCTCTATATATATTTTGTTCAAAGCATTTCAAATCTATATTTCTTACCAGTATAATTCAAAATAGTCTTATTTATTTCACTCAACAAACAGTCCGACCTATATAAATCATATTACTTTATACTTTAATCATACCAAACTAAACTTATATTCTTTATCAAATACCTTATACTTTCAGAATACTTTGCTTTGAAAAGTTAACCTTGATTTGGAAGTGCTCGAACCTTCAAATTAGTCGAAGAAATCATATTTTCAATCCAAGAGTTGGAAATCGCCAATAAATCAGTAAACCAATTCCAAAAGATAGGGTTATACCAAAACAAATCTGAATCTCGAGGACTGAACACCGACTTATTTTAAATCATTTCAAATATATATATATATATATACATATATCTTTCGAATATCAAACCATACTTCAAAATCGGAAATCAAAATTTGGTTTCACAAAATAACTCGCATAGCAAAACTACTAGAGTGGCCTCTCTTCCACTCAGAAACTCGAAAATCAATGTCGATGATGCATGCATTCATCACAAAAATTATTTTCCAGCAACATAAGTGGGTTCTGGACTTTTTATTTTCTTGAAATTTCTTTGAAATCACTTCGAAATCATTGGGATTAGTTCGAATACATTTGAATATTTTTATTCGGATAAATATCTTTAAATCATATTATTATATATATTTTCCAAAATCCTAAAACCGATTTCAAAACACCGGAGTTCGATTCCCTGAAATTCAAATTCAAAACCCTTCAATTATAAGTCATTTTTTTATATAAGTCGAATTCTTATAAAAATTTCAAAATTTCAAATCCTTTCAAAGCTTCAAATTTTCAAAGAAATAAAAATATATAATTCATATCAAAAACATTTCACTTTCATATATAAAATGGGGTCATCCTTATCAAAATATTAATTTCGGTGTATGCACAATTTCAACTTACCACTAAGCACAATTATTCAAGGGATGATTCAAGGTTAGATTTCAAACAAACAGAGATTCGAATTTAGAGGAACTCTAATCAAATAGAATTTTGATTCGAAGATAAGCTCAAACGAAAATGAGATAATTTAATTACCAAATAGAAGATGGATAAGCCTTTATAGATCGCGAGCGACCTTAACCAGTCAACCGTGATTTCATGAACATAATCAATTCATAAATCTAAGACAAATCAACATTCGATCACCAGAGATAGAATCCAGATATAGCAGAAGGTAGATAGCATCGTAAACCGAGGATACATAAATCTTGGGTTAATCAATGCCAATTGTAAAGGAGTTTCACCCCTTTACCAATCATTCAAAGATTTACGGAATCACCGATCTTTAGAGAGGTCATTCCAAGTGGAGTTATGGAATGCTCCAAAATCAAAAGGATAAAATAGGGAAGACAAGACTGGATTTCAGAACAAGTGGGAGCATTCTAAAGTTCAAGGAATCATAATCGATAAGAATCCTAACCAAGAGATTTCAACCAAGGTGGATACCGAAGGGATGAAATTTAGAAAATCTTGATTTCAAAATAAGAAAATTTTATACCAATATAATTTTTTGAAATCCTTTAAAAATCATTTGGAAATCATTTATACTTCGAAAATACGTTCTCTCACAAGGAAATGATTCTGAGATTGATTTCACTCATTCTAAGGTATTTCTACCCTATCTCTAATGAGTTTTTGCTCCGCAGGCTATGGTTTGCCCAAAACCTCACTCTGATACCAACTGTAACAACCCGATATTTTCAGCCATTCGCATCCACACATGCCGGACTTGAATTGCTCAAAATATCGCATTGTAAATTAATTTGGAGCAAATGAAATATAAATCACAGAATCACAGACACAGAAATATCAGAATAACTCGCAGCGGAAATTAAAATACCATAGTAGTTCATGAAGCTACTATAACAAACTCTCAAAACATAATACATAATATCAGTATGAAAAAAAATATACAATAGAAATCTAAAATACATAGCAGTTTATAAATACCAGAGCTGAAATAGAACAACTGAAACTGAAAGGGAACAGATAGTAGACAAGCAAATCTCCAGCGATTCCTAGCTCCAGGAAGAAATCCAAAGCTAAGCTGTAAACACTTAGGCTGACCCGAGCGTAAAGTAGAACACAAAATACTCGAGTCAGGACATATATACTTATATAATGTAAACCAGCTCAAGTGAAATGTAGTAGAAATGCACAATAACTTAAAGGATGTTTGGGATCGACCATCCTTTAAGAATCAGTTAAACTATAAATTAAATACATCCCGTGGTTAAAATTTCAAATTGGTATTTTATACTTCGAAGTCAAATATCATTTAAAATTTCAATATCATTCAAAATCCATTTCAAAATATCAAATATCGTATCTTCCAAACCACATTCATTTATTTAAAATACCATTTCAACACACATTTCAAAACAGTTTATATTTCAAAATAAATTACTTCATTTTAAATCAAAAAATGAGTTATTATATAAATAATTAAATTATTAAAGTTCCAAAGTTTTAATCTTTCAAACTCATTTATTCACTTAAATTTATTAAAACAATGAAAATTCAACTTTCGCAGCATTTAGAAAAATGCTACGGAAAGTTACTTTTAAAACAATTCAATTTAACAAAAGACAGCATTCAAAAAGGCTGTAATAGGATTACATTAATTCAAATAAAACCTTAGTTAAATTCAAAAATTACAGCACTTACAAAGTACTATAATAGCCTTTAATTCAATTAAGCCCTTTAGTTCATTTATTTTAACTACAGCATTTACCAATGCTGTAATATCTTTTACGTTAGAAATAATAGCATTTCAAAATATTGTTAATTAAATTCCAAATATTCCCTATGCTTTCACAAACCATTAAATTTTTATTTAAACCATTTCATCTTATAAAATCATATATTTTCACATTTACAACCATCATTTAATTTTCCTTAAATTCATGATTTTATAAAGTTAAATTTCCATTCAAAAATCAATATTTAATAATAATTCACTTATTAAATTCCAACATTCAATTTCAATTCATATAATTAAAAAAAATACTTAACACTTAAGTTTAAATTTTCAAATATACTTAATTTCATTTTATTTACTTAAATTAAAATTTTACTTTTAAATAAAATTCATAAATTCCAATTTAAGTTATATTTCCAATTTCAACTTAAATATTCATTCATTTCACATTTTAAGTTTATTAAAAAAATTATTAATATATTATAAAATCATTTTAAATTCATTTTAATCTAAATTATCATAAATTTATCATATTTTCAGATTTAATTTAAATTCCATTTATCACCAAATTATAATTTCCAAAATAACTTACATTTCAGATTTTCTAACTTTACCATTAATTTATTTCACTTATAAATTTTCAGAAAATCAATAATACTTTACAAAAATCATTTTTTATTAAATTTAAACCAAATATTATAATATTTACATTTCTAAAATAATTTAAATTTTTTAGAAAAACATATTTTAACTACGGGTCTGTATTTCATTTTCTAGCCTAGGTAAAGTGATACGGGTAATATATCATTTCTACCCGTAATTTACAAAGAAAACCCGGGTTTTATCATTTCAAACCCGCAGTCCCAAGTAAATGAAATAATTTGAAAATCGTTTAGGCCTATCATTTCAGCCCATAATGATTTTCCCTTATTCTAAAGTCCGTTCCGGTATGTATCATTTCAACCCATGGTGATTCTAATCTAACGGGAACTTGCAGTGTGATAAACTGATATAAATAACAAAACAGCATAATATAACAGTAATAGATAATATAACAGGTGTTTACGTATGGGTGAACATCATATGATCATAACATAGCAGGTGTAACATGGTGATGCATTTTACAGTTTCAAAAGTGATCGATTTACTAGTTATATAACTACAAAACTGTCTGGTGAGAATAACTCACTGGTATAAGCTGGAGATGACAACTGAAACACACAACTGTGATCCACAAAAGCATGATAGCATGACAAAGATTCGAGTGGGAGAGCCAAAGATTAATTTCCTTGAAACAATTCAAACAAAACAATGTGACAAACATAAATTTTCAACTCAAAATACGATTAAACAATGCTAGAATTAACTGCGTAAAACAAAGTCAAAAGCTTTGCACTTTCTTTCAACCTTCCTTAAGCTCAGCGATAGGGTAGAAGACATGGCTAAGGCATGGTTTTGATCCGGTTGTGGGTTCAATTGGGTCGGCCATTCATGGGAATAATGGTGCAAAGGTGTGCATGAACTAGAATACACAAAACAAGCAACACACATGGTTTTCAAGCAAATCAAGGCCACGACCATCTCTGGTGGGGTCAAGAGGATGACGTGGCAGTGGTGTCAGGTAAGGCTGGAGGTGGTGGTGGTGGTGTATGTGGCGGCTAAGGGGGTGATGAAGGTAATGGAAGCATTGTGGTGCTCAGTTAGGTGGTATAGGTGAATCATTTTGCTTTTGATGATGGATCTACCACCAAGGGTGGCTTGGCTTGGGATGGCCAGTGAGGAGGAGGTGGTGGTGATGGGTTCCAGTGACGGTGGAGGCGGCCAAGCTGAAGGAAGCAAGTGCAAAATTTCATGAATTCAAGCATAAAACAATGAAAAAGAAATAAAGTTTACCAAAAAATTTGAACAAGGAGAGGCCGACATTTTTTTCTCAGTTTGGAGGTGGGAATTCATGTGAAAAATGAGGAAGTGGCTGAAGAGAAAAGAGTTAAGACAGCAAATATGGAAATGTGTTGGTTGAAGTGTGAAAAGGTGTGAATACAAAAAGGCAAAAGCAAACCAATGGTCACAAACTCTTCAAATATCCACCATATTCTTTTGAAATTTTAAATAACTGAAATATATGTATAAAAATTCAGTTAAAATACAAAATATAACAAATAAACAAAATATAAATAAATAAATATTAATTATATATAATTAAATCAAGAAAAATAGCAAAAATTGCCAACTAAGCTAGAAAATTTGAAAATAAATGCAATGAACTTTGAAAAAATTTTATGTAGATGAAAAATATTTATAAATAAAGATAAGAACATAAAATAAAAATGCATTCACAAAAATAAATAAATAAATTTTAATTAAATATAATTTAAATGAAGAAAATAGCAGAAAAATGGAAACTAGCCTTTAAAAATAGAAAATAAATGCAATAAATTTTGGAAAAATTCTATTATCACTTTAAAAATATTTATAAATGAAATATTACAAACAAAACAAATTTAAAATAATTTCAAACAAAATAAAGTCAAATTTAAATTATATTCAAAAATCTAGGGTTGTTACAATATGCAAATAAAATCAATTATTAATATTCAATAACTAACCCATTATTTATCCAATATTAATTAACCTACAGATTAATTAATTGGCATATAAATAAATGTCAAAATTAATATAATAGTAGAATGGTGTTTTATTCTACTCAATAGATGTCCAAAATAATCTATTCAATTTAACTATAGCAAAACTTTGTTATATTCTGCCAAACAAATGTCATCAATGAGGTATAATTAATTAACTGTGTTATTATTAAAATCGACGTAATTATATTCAATCGGTATTATTTAATCATTAAATTATACTCCATAAAAACTATCAACTAATTATACCATGGGGTTTTACTTGTCAATACGAGTCTAATGAAAAAAATCATGGGTTAAACGGATTTAAAACGAATGAAATATCGCTTTTTAAATTCACATACACACTTAGTCGATATAACTTAAATAAATAAATTAGAAGCATTTCTCACCTAAATCAAACAAGGCCAAGCCCAGCCCACAACAAATACACCCGCTTGCTATAGTACCTCACCTCCAACCCTAAATTTGATTTTGAAATCCTTAACCTAAACGTGCACGGATACATGCACCTAACATGGCTAACCATACCACCAACCGTTGCACTATAACCACTAGCAAAACCCCCTTTGAATCCTCATATCATTGGCACCCTCACCACCACCTTCGGGTGCCTATGTCAATTTCTAACCATTCAACTCAAATTATATTCGTGCTAGGAAAATGAAAATGAGCACGTCGTGCAATCCTCTTCACCACCACGGCCAGCCACCACCTCAACTGCCAATGACTCACTATCCTTAGCCTCACCTCCAAGCTATTCCATAGTTGACTTGGTGCACTCAAACACCTCCGATGCCAAAATTTAAACCCAAAAATAAAAGATAACGAAACCCTAGATCGAACTCCTTTGAGAACTCCGACCACCAAAGAAACTACGACCACCTCCAATGCCTCCGCCATCACCCAATGTTGATTCCAGCACCAACTAGAGCTCCTTTATTCCACCACGACATTGGAAAATCCAACATGATCGATAATTGTTCATCTTCCTACTACGACCACCCTAGGATACTAAAAATTCTATGATTACCAATAAAAGCACCAGTTGATGATAAAGGCACACCCATATCCTTCATTCACCATTTCAGATCGTCAAATTTTTATCACTTCTCGACATCCACTTTAATTATAGAATCCCCGCCACCACACACGACGAAATGTCAAGCGACTATTTAAAAAAAACTAGAGACCAAACACACAACTTTCTTATTAATCACTTTGGCTAATTTTGATTGGTTGTGGAGATATGGATTTTTGAAGGTGGAAGAAGGAGTTTATTTTCATTTTACAAGGAGAAAAATAAGAAGAATGTTAACTCAATTTTGAGCCAAAGAAAATTTTAACTGGACTTAGAAGATCCAAATGAATATGAAATGACTTGAAAATTGGTAGGCATGCTTAGATGGACAAAGAAAATAGCTGGGGAAAACTTAGGCCAGAAATATACAAAGTACATAACTCGACACGAAGTTATCCCCATAACTCGGTACCGAGTTATGCTGCATTACCATCGTAATCTCAAACATCATACAGTCTATCCTCTAGCTCTTCCATGCATGCCCAAGTGATTTTGTAGAGTTCCTAATGACTTATCCCAATAATTAAAGAGTTGATTATTGTGAACTGTATAACAAGCCAAGTTGTGAAGAAATGATCATCAAGGTAAGCCATCGATCTAC
The DNA here is from genome assembly GCA_030765085.1 of Allium cepa. Taxonomy (NCBI): domain Eukaryota; kingdom Viridiplantae; phylum Streptophyta; class Magnoliopsida; order Asparagales; family Amaryllidaceae; genus Allium; species Allium cepa. Next base: position 827,328,345 of record CM060941.1, on the reverse strand, counting down.
GAAAACAATTGGGGAACCCTAAAATGAAGCAATTAACACGATGGAAAAGAAAATGGAGAGTTTTCCTATGAACGGGTAACTCGACACCGAGGTATAGGGATAACTCGGCACCGAGTTCTACCCTTAATTCATATACACCCCCAAACTTTCCACACTACTTCAGGTCGATATCTGGATCTCATTACAAGCGAGCTTCTGACCCAGTACTTCCTCTACCCTCATAAATACAAATCATAGAGCAACCAAAATAGGGATTTAAATTCTCTGACTTTGGTACTTCTTCCTTCCAACTTCTTCTCCATTAGAGTCACCTAGGAAACAATTATTTATTATTCTAGGACTTAAGTCAGCAAATTCTTAGTACCAGTGACACTCAAACACTCTAGAAACATCATTGTAAATTCGAGATTTACAAGATTGTGGTTAGATCCGAGATAATTAGTTGTAATCTAGAGAGAGCACGTAGGTGGGAGATTACGTCGAACCACTATAAAAATTATGTCTCCTTTTACCACTATCAAGATTATTTAATCTGAACTGGTGTTTTCATCAAAATTCTGGATGTTGATCCAATTTTTAGGCTAACATTTTGGTACTTTCACTGATAATAAAGCTAGATCTAAAAAATAAAGCTTGGGTATGATATTTGAAGAATATGAAGAGGCCTAATACTTGATCTAAAACCGAAGCAAGTCAACCAGAGCCTAATGGTAGGCAGAAGATGTCCTCAAATTCTCATCAATCCATTTACATGACTAGAGAAGAGATAGAAAGAATGATGAAGGAGATGCAGGATGGAGTGATAACTAGACAACATGAAATGCTTGAAGGATTCTTCCAAAGAATGGGACAACAAGAAATAGCTAGAGTTGCTGGAATTCAGAACTAAGGACAAGGAGCCAATGCAGGAGTATATGAAGTTGGAGTAGAACAAATTGGAATGATACCCCCACCAACTGAACAGCCTGGTGTCAACCCAGATCAACTCGATACTGAGAGAACTATACTCGAGGGCAATGCTACTATAAGCATGGGACAGCTAGGATGCCAGGAACAAATGATGCGGGATTTAGAAACATGAATTAGAATGCAAATGCACAACAACCGGAGGAATATGTTCCAGAGCTACCTTGTTGGAACAAGGGATAGAATGAAAGTAGAGGAACAAGACAGAACGATAATATGCAGCCAAAGGAGTATGTGCTAGAGTATATGCCGAAACTCCCTATAGGAGCAAAGGGCAGAATATCGCTTTTGGGAAAAGATCTTCATTAGATGGTGAAAACCAAATTGCGGAGTTGGTAAGAATAATAATTAGAGATGGACAGATCAGGGTTTGGAGGATGTAAACAGGAATCCATTCACTGCTAATATTCGAAATGTGAGAAATCCTCCCGATTTCAAGCGTCTGACACTAGAAATATATAATGGAAAGACAGATCTGACGGTTCATCAAATGAGATATATCCAACATATGGAGGTATTGGGTGCTTCTAAGGAGGTAATTGGGTGGTGCTTTCCATTAGCACATGGACCGAATTGGTGAGAAGATTCTTAAGAGAGTTCACGTCTTGCGATCGAAGAATGTAATGATGCTATCAAACGTGAAAAAAAACCCGAAGAGACTTCGGGAAGCTATTCGACAAGATTTAATGTAGCAGCAACTGTAGTCAACAAGTCGGATCCATCATTACTCTTAATGGTAGCAGCATCTGGAGTCGCAAGTAAGACTAACTTCAAAGGTGCACTAGAAAGGGATCCACCAATGGATCTTATGGAATTCTACTATGAAGCTGAGAGATATTTTTGTCAGGAAGGCATTGAAGCCGAGGATGCTAAAATTGATGCCGTAGATGACAATGGGCTATCCGGAGCAGTGGTTAGGAAAGACAAAGGGAAAAGAAGAGTTAATAATGATTTTAGGGAACCAAAACGACAAAAGAGGGATCCAAAATTCTCTTCCTACACTGATCTGATCGAGACCCCAGAGAAGATATAACAAGACACTAGGGAAAAATCCCCAATGGAAAGCCTGTAAGAAGGGAACCTACAGATCGGAAGAAATGGTCTAGAAATTTTGCATCTTCCATGAGCTGGATGGACATGAAACGAACGAGTGCTGACACTTTCATGACCTAATAGAAGAACTAGTTCGGAGTAGCCAGCTACAATAGTATGTAAGGAGCCAAACTGCAATAGTGCGGATGAAGCAACCACCATCTACGGTGAATGCATCAAGGAACAACCAAGGATATGGTTCGAGACTAAAAATCCCATGATCGGGATGAACGGGAGTCAAATCTGATTCATGTGCTTTGCTTTTTGGTTTCTTCTCTTGCATTTTCCTTTTGTATTAAGCAATAAAGACAATGATAACTTTAGGCCTCTTACACATGTAAAGGGCTTTTGAACGGTCCCTAGGCATGCTCTGAGTCGGATGCTTGAGAGAACTACTTAAGACAATAATGACCTTGGATCGCTTACACGTGTAAGAGACCTAGATTGGTATCTAGGTATGCTTTAAGTCGGATATCTAGGATGACCACTTAGGATTTCTTCATGTTTTCTTTGATTTGATACGAATATTTAAATTTTGAAACATTTGCATTGAATCTGATGACTGATATTGATCGCTTTAAGCTCTATTCGGAGAGACGGGAATAGAGTGCAGGGTGTAAGTCCTCTCGTCGGAGAGCGAATGGATGGACTTGTAAGATATTAATCGCTTTAAGTCCCATCCGAAGAGATGGGACTGGACTGCAAGATGCAGGCTCCCTTTCCAAAGAGCGAGTGGACGGGCTTGTATGAAAAGATATTCCCCTCACTTGAGAGTGAGCGGATGAGCTTGCTTGGTCGGTGAGTTCCTTTGCCACAGAGCAAGCAGACTCGGTAAGGACCCAAAGAGATTGAAACCCATGGAATCAACAAGGATCCGAAGTGATCGCACATTAAGTTGAACATAGAATAATCCAGAGAGATCATGACTTTAGATTGAATGCGAAATGATCTGGAGAGATCGAACCTTAAAACAGATATAAATTTGATAAAAGTATTTGAATGCCATACAGTTAGAATAAAACCGATAAAATCTCGGATGAACACGGGATGGTTTTGATATATGATGTAATAAATCCGAATGAAATTGGATTGATAAGGATATATAAGCAACATTTAAGAAAGAGCTGGAGTTCGTAGTTAAACCGAGTCTTGAGCGACCTCTAATTTTCTATAGAATCTGAAGGAACTAGATGATTCATCAAGATTAAGATCAGCGAATAACCAGAGAACTCAACTATCAAAGACTGATTACTGGAATTTATTCTTGAGCAAAGCATACCTTACATTTGAAAGGCCTGCTTTGGGGGGACAAATGTTCACCCGCTTTTGAACAACTGGACTTAGAAGATCTAAATGCAGATGAAACGACTTGAAAATTGGCAGGCATGCTTAGATGGGCAAAGAAAATAGCTTAGGAAAAATTATGCCATAAATATTCTAAGTACACAACTCGGCATCGAGTTATCCCTATAACTCGGTCCTGAGTTATGGCGCTTCACCACCATAATCTCAAACTTCATACATGTTATCCTCTAGCTCTTCGATACATGCTCAAGTGATTTCGCAGAGTTCCAGATGACTTATCTCAAGAATTAAAGAATTGATTGTTGTGAACTGCAGCATAAGCCAAGTTATAAAGGAATAATCATAAAAACTCTCCCATTTCTTTTGCATCATGTTACTTGCTTAATTTTGGGGGTCCCATGTGTTTTCATAGATTAGTGACTTGTTTTCCCTTAAAGGGATAACTCAGCACCAAGTTATAGGTAACTCGGACTTGAGTTATACCCTTAACTCGGGTGCACCCCAAACTTTCCACACCACTTCAGGCCGATAAATGGACTTTATCTCAAGTAGGATTTTGACCCAATACCTCATCTTTCCCTATAAATACAAATCATAAAGCAACCAAAACAAGGATATGGATTCTCTTACTCTACTACTTCTTCACTTTTAACTTCTCCTACATTAAATTTACCTAGGAAACAGTTATTTGGTGTTCTAGGACTTAAATCAGCATATTCTTAGTGCTAGTGACTCTCAAATACTTCAGAACCATCATTGTTAATCTAAGATCCATTAGACCATGGTTAGATCCAATAAAATTAGTTGTAATCTAGAGAGAGAACAACTAATAAAAAAGATAAGTGGACATAGGAAGGAGATTACACCGAACCACTATAAAAATTGTGTCTCCTTTTACCGCTTCTTATTTATTTAATCTGAAGTGGTGCTTTCATCTGATTTTTGAGTGTTGATCCAATTTTTGGGTTAACAAAGAAGAAGGAGGGAAAATGAAGTGTAGAGGTGAAGTGAGGGTTGAGTGTATGTCATGACCCGCCTTTCTCGACCCTCGAAAATCGACATAAATACACCACTGTATAACATGCCGACGATCAGGTGCCAGAAAAGGCAGATTGCTGAGGGAAAAGAAAAAAGATAGAAGAAAAAAGGTACTGAACAAATAACAGAATCTCACAAATGCAGCGGAATAAAATATAATAGATAATATCTGATCTTTACACAAAAAGAAAACTATATCTGTTATATATATATTACATCATCAGAGTACATCATAAACAAATCAACAATTACCAGCCTAGCAGTTATAGCAGCATGCCCTCTCAGCTAGCTGGTAATTCAACAAACACAGCAGCGGAAATACACAAGTACGGGTAATACATCTCGATCTCCAGCTTCTCTCCTGAGCTCCCAAGCATCCTATCTTGTATTTATAATACTCAGTCTGATCCGAGCATTATAATAAAATAACACCCGAGTCCGTCTGGAATACCAGCGTGAGAAAAATACACTCAATTTATTTATTAAAGTTTCAAAATCCTTTGAAAATCAAAAGCATCTCTTAAGACCACGCCACAAATAAACATGTCAGGTTTTTACCTTACGATAGCCAAAACATTTCTTATAAAAATCCTCTGATATTATAATAGTGTTTAAATACAAATACTTATTTAAAATAGCCGAAATTGTTACATTAATAAATTTTGGCAATATTATGTTCTACATTCAAAACCGTAAATGGCTCGTAGGGAGAATGAATTTTCAACTAATGACTAGGCACTGGGGTATCACCTGTCATAGTACCTGGTTTAGATCAGCGTACCGAGGATCCACCCTAAATCCCCTTCAACACAAGACCGGGACTACCCTTTACTGGATAATCCCAAAAAAGATCACCCCGCGGTTGGGATCAGCAACCGCCCACTAAGCCGAATAAAAAGGGACATCTAGACAAGGATGACCTTACCTTAATGGGCGCGACCCACTTAGCCTTGATGCATATCCCCTGATTTTCTATCATTCCTTGTTGATGAGGCACGAGGCTAAGCGTTACCTTTTTAGAACATTTCACTTAGAATGCTCACCGTCCTCCTGATGATGTTCTGAAAGCATTCATCCATACAAGTCCGTTCCGGGTTCGAACGGAACCGAAGGCACTACTCCTACTACATCCATTTTGGAGTCACCCTCAGGATTAGTAGCGATTAGCCCTTGCACTTCGCTGCTCCAGCTTCGACTCCAATCTCTTGTCTTCATCACGAAAACGTACTTGTTGGATCGAAGTGGTTTTCGGATCACAAATCTGATCCCGGTCTCTTCGAAACAACGTTCGCTATTTCTCGATTAACTCAACCCCGGTTCTTTAGGAAATACACAGACGAAAGTAAGATCGGAGTTCGCCCCCTAACCGTTAGTGGACGGATTTCCTTATAAACATCCCAGAAGGACGAATGAGTTTATACGTACAGTATAGCACCTCGAACGGTAACTGTACCATATAATTCTCATACCTCTTCTAGATATTTCCGAAGTTATATTTAGGTCCAGATTTGATAGTCGGTTATTTACTATCAAATAAACAAACATTCAACCAATTATTTTATTTCCACTGAAAACACTAAGTCTCTTAAAACTTAGATTTTTATAATTTAAATCACTTTTCTCAAAAATATATACTTAAAACATTTTGAAATAAAATTACTGTAAATCACTTTACTCCAAATAATAGTTATGAAATTCTAAAATAAATTTCCAAGTAAAATTTTAGCCACAAACTACTTTTAAAATAAAGTTTATATAAAGTATAAATATTAGAAAATTTCTTTTAAAACATAATGCTAATTTAATCTTTATAATAATTATTACTAAAATTAATTTGAATAGATTTACTTTAAAATTTTAAAACAATTAAAAATAATAAATTTTGCTAAAACATTCTTTTTTTAAAAAATTAAAACTTAAACTTATACTAATAAAATTCCTTTGAAAAAAGTACTTGGCTTTCAAGTAAATACACTTCCATTTCAGAATAACCCATATAATACTTTATAAATCCTGCTCGATTTATCTCAATTTAAATTTACGTCTCAATCCCGTATATTTCTTCCAACACTTTAAAAATAAAACACCTTTTATTTTTAAACACATTTCCTATCTCCTGGAAATCACTTTCAAAATATATACCTAAATTATTTAAAATAAGATACCAAATTCTTCATTCAAAATAATTCTTTTGAAAATCTATAAGAGTTTCCTGAGTAACTTAAATCAAAAATTTCCCGTTAAAATAAAGTTATTATATCAAATATTTATGTTAAAATTTTCTTTTTTAAAACATAATACCAATTTACCTTTAAAATAATTAAATACCATAATTACTTAAATAAATATTTACTTATACCTAAAAAAATTAAAAATAATAATTCCATAAACATTTAAAAAAACATTTCATTTAAACTTCTAGATTATACTTTGAAAGTTTTTCTTTGAAAACATACTTAGTTTTCCAGGAAAATACACTTCCCATCTTTTAAAAATAATCCCACCTTTATTTTTAAAACGATTTGTACCTTTCTTATAGAAATTCCCACCGGAAATCTATACTTTCAAATTTATCCACTGATAAATATTCCACTTCATTTATAAACACAGTTTACAAATTTTCCATTCCGTATTTCCTTTTTAAATTTATTACTTAAAAATTTTCTTTTCATTTCCTTTAAAACCCGATTCATTTATTTATATTTTAGAATGCCGTATTATACTTATCCAACCGTAACACAGCATAACAAAATTCCCAAATTTATCTATCATAGGATATCAATAAAATACATCACATATTATGAAGATAATTTCTATATTGTGAGGAACACAGTTGGATCCCTCCAACCTGTTTCCCTACATCCACAGATGTTAGCACAACAAATAAAATACCATATCCAAGCTGATAATAATATTCACAATCAATAATTAAATTTTAACTATTTAAATTAAATGGCATTCCAGATGTGAGTGAGATTAACTCACCTTGAATTCAAAACGTCGGGCGTTCAAATTTTACATAAAATATAGCACGTTCGATTTAATGCAAAATTTTCACTTGCTCAGAACGACTCCAGATGTACACTACAGCAGATTGCTCGTCGCTGCAATTCCGGCGCTGTCATTCGTCGGAATCTGACCAAGTATGCACAAGTTATGGAGTTTTAAAGATTTTGAATATAATTTGAACTAAATTCTTATTTATTTTATTATTTTACCAAAAATCAAGATCGGCCGTAGTTCTAAAATCGAAGGTCGATACCTTCTCTTCTCATGCACGTTACTAGGGTTCTCAAAACCCAAAGCCGCCGATCCTTAAGCTCTTGTCGCCTGCCGCCACTCCTCTGATCATCTAGGGTTAGATCAAACACCATCACTTCGCTCGCCACCCTCAGTTCCACCAAGGCCAGAATCTCACGAAACTCGGTTAAGTGTAATGCTTGAAAAACAAGGATGAACGGCGAATGAACCCAGCACCATAGCTCCCACCTTGCCGCAAGTTAGGCGATCTCCACCGTCAGATTTACCCGTCTTGGTGTGCTTTCCATCTTTCTAGTTGGAGATATTTGACGAAAATTGATGGATCAAGAGAAAAACGAGGGAGATTGAGGTTTCCATTCGGCCATTAATTGTATAAGTGGCAGCCATGAAAGGAGAGGCTAGGGTTTGGCTGTATACTCTTATATATAAACGTTTACAAAAATAATATTTTATTAATATTCTCAAATTTAACAAGCTTTTACAAATGAACTCCAAATCACACGTGCCGCCTGGCATTTATAAGATTTTACCCATATTCTGAACACAATGGAACGTGTTTCGGAGGCTAATTCAATCATATGTGGAAGATAGCTTTTTGAATCGATTTAAAATATTACATTTTCAATTTTATTTTTCAACGCGTTTCTCACCCGTACGAATAAATGGTCACTCCAAACGCTACGAAATTTGAAATACGATAATAATACACTATTTCAGATCCAATAGAACTGGTTTTATCGAATTCCGAGACTGTGCCTCGGAAAGCTTTTTTAGCTCGTCGATTAAATTCGAGCAATTTCCAAAATCGTCGAAATCGCTTAAAATTTCATTTTTAAAACTTTGCAAACTCAATTGAAAATCATATAGAATTTATAATCACATTAGAAATTATTTTGATTCTTGTTAAATCAAAATCTGATTATTTGCATTATTATTATATATTAAATTCCATTATTAAATTAATGTAAAAATTCCAAAATTTAACTTATCGACTTTTGATTCCATCCAAAAGTCCAATGTTATAATTCAAATCCATCTAGACTTAAAATAAATTTTAGAAACCATTTTCATATCTATATACAACAAAATTCACCAATTCTCCCAATTACAAATATTAAATTATGATTTATCCAAATCCAATTGAATTGCCATATTTGAAATTTTACTAATCTTAATGATTTAACTAAAATTTTCTTATTTCAAATAAAATTATAATTCACATTCAACATTTAAAATGAATTAATTGTTCAAAATTTAACGACCAAAATTCTAGGTCGTTACATTCCTCCCTGCTTATAAAATTTTCGTCCCCGAAATTTGTTAAGGTAAGAAAATGCTTCCAAATTCATTTACTTACCCAAACATACTTAGTTAAAAACTTACATTCACTTCACCAAAACTTTTAGCTCAATTCCAAAACCATTCACTTTATTTTTAACCCAAAAGCTTTGTTTACGACATCATTTCAAAATGCAACTTTCTAATTAACTCAAAACTTCCAAAAAAATTTCCAACTCCCAAAATTTTTGACAGCGTCTCCTTTGTACGGAGAGCGTTTTACAATATCACAATTATGATAAATATATACATCGACCCACAGGTCGAAAAAAAAATATATCACAATATATTATCATTTCCCAATTTTATTGCATAGGCGTGCCTTTTATTAAGCATTATTAAAGCAAGTGGCTAATTATTATGCAATTACACGCTCCAAACACTATTCAATTGCCTCCCGTACCTGTACTTACTCAAACAAGCACATGAGTTTCCAAAATCATGAAATTTTAACAACATTCCATTCATTTAACTAACCAAACAGATAAATTTCATAACCCTACATGTTAACCATAGATTGTAAGAAATCACAGGGTTTCAATACTATTTTAATTTTCTTTATAAATCCATATTCACTTTATTCCACTCGAAAAAATTTACAACCAAATTTTACTATACTCAATTCATATTTACCATAACCAATTCATATTCACATCAATATGATCAACGTGTGCCTTACTTACATATATTTACTATACGATTCCAAATTGATTCACAGTCAATTTTATTTTCAATTTGATTTATTGGCATCTCTCTTATGATTCACTTTCATTTCTATGCAAACCCTCTTAATAAATTCCAACCCATTCCAATTTATTCAAAAACCAACTTTATTTATTTCTTTTAATTCATTTACTTTCGTTTATGACAAAACGACTAATTTCTTATGCAAATTTGCCATTATTCAAGCAAATAACAATTTGCTAAGCTTATAACTAATTTAAATTAATTCCAACTCAATTTATATTAATTTCATTCCATTCTGAATTATTCCCTACTCATACATTCTCATTACACTTATCAAATTAAATTCCTATTCTTACACTTCAATTTCATTATCCATATAGGTTCATTCAAGTCCATTACATAAGCTCGACAACAACCATTTCACTATTTTCTTACGTTATCTGAACTCCATAATATCTCCATTTCTTCTTACATCAGTTTTATTTCCATTTTAATTTTAATTTTAATTCACCTTCTCAATTCATTTCTGAATTTTTTTTATTAATAACATGACCGTTTTCAATTATTCTATACCTAAACTTGATTTATTTGGAGCTCAAACCATTTCTATTTTAATCCCACTTCATTTCATTCAAATCATAATTAATTCATTTACAATATATGTCGAATTTCATTTAACTTAACTTACGCTAGTTTCATTTTCAAATTATTCTTTGAATTTAGTTGGGTAAGAATTTTATTCATTCAATGTCATTTCAACTTAATTAGATTTCCTTTCATTTAATCCTCTACCAATTTAATTCAAGTTCAACTAAATTTTATTTATCCAACTTAAATTCATACCATTTTCTTTGCTAATTTAAATAAGCATTTTAATTCCATTCAATATTATTTATAACACAACTGAATTTTGATTTCAACTCAATCCAAATTCAACTCAATTCCTTTTAATTTAAGTTAAATCCAATTTGATCAAATTTTATTTCTCCATTCAATTTAAAATTTTACTTTCTAGTATATAAGTTCAAAAACTTATTTACTAACCTAAGTTCATTCACCTTTTATATTTCACTTTGCCTTATCTCACTTTACATTTCATTTAGGATTTAAATTTTGAATTCCCAATAAAATATCAACCATTTTATTTAGGTTTACAATTTCATTTCCTATCCATAATTTCACCAACTTATTTATTTAAAATCTTATATTGCTCATTTGTGTCCATTTACATCTTAGAATCAATCCCAGATTATATATATAACACTCAATAGCTTAAGGGTATAAATTTTCATTACACAATTATAACCCACAATTATATAACCATTTTACATTTCAACTTTATATCCAATTTAATTCAATTCCAATTTTATTTAACTTATCCTGAGTTAAATTCAAATATATTTTATTCACTTCCATTTACTCAAGTAAAATTTTAATTCTAGGATTAAAATTTTCATTCTTTTCTTATGAGTATCAACTTCACTTTATAAGTTCAATAGTTGATTTATCTTAACTTTTCACATTATTTAAATAGAATTTCCAGAATTCAATTACCCGATTTTTATTTCAAAACCATTTTGAAATCATAAATAACACATACCCACATGTTATATCAAATCAAACTTTCGGATTTCCAAGACAACCTGGTTTTAGCCAAAAAAAATTACCTTTTTAGATTTCTAAAACAACTTGTATATCAAAACAAGTCCAAACAAATATCATAACCAATCACTACGGCAACAATTCATCACTTTAGAAACTCAAAAATGATTACTGATGATGTAGCCATCATCATCAGGATTACTTTCCAGCGACTGAAGTGATTTCAGTGCTTCCTTACTTCCACAAATTCCTTTCAAAATAATTTCCATTCAAAAATATTTTCCAAAATAATACTCTCATTACTTCCTTAAAACGCTTTAGAAAACATTTCAAACATTCACAAGATTTTAAATTCCCAAACTCCTTGTTTATATTCATTTAAAACACTTTTCAAAATTTCCGAGATTTAAATTCTGGTCTAAATTAAATTTTAATTATATTTCTTTTATATAAATCATAATTAGATTATTCTATTTGGTTATAATTATATATTATTCCAAATTTTATAATCCGTTTTGATTAAGATATCACAACCAAACATCCAAATACATATATAATTGTAGAAAATCATTTCTTTTATATCAAAATATAATTTTGGGTAAAATTATTTCATTTACCCATTTTAAAAACAACACTATGTCGGTTTATCTTGTTTAAGAGATTATAAACCCCTACAGACACGGTTGTACTTCTCGTACCGACCAGAATTCATAAACACTCAACTGATAAGTCAATACAGTATAAAAATAGTTTTTATATTCACTAACAAATACGCTCTCATATCTATTATTACTCTCAAACTCATTCTAGAGTACTTCTAACTCTATTTCTAATGAGTAATTTCCCCACCAAAGTCTTGGTTATCGCTAACCTAAGCTTTGATACCAACTGTCACAACCCGCCATTCTCGACCCTCGAAAATAGACATAAATACACCACTGTATAATATGTCGACGACGGGGTGCTGGAAAAGACAGAATGCTGAGGGAAAAAAAGAAGATAGAAGAAAGAAGGAACTAAACAAATAACAGAATCTCACAATTGCAACGGAATAAAATATAATAGATAATATCTGATCTTTACACAAGAAGAAAACTATATCTGTTATATATATATATATATATATTACATCATCACAGTACATCATAAAAAAATCAAAAATTACCGGCCTGGCAATTCAACAAACACAGAAGTGGAAATACACAAGAACGCGATCTCCAGCTCCTCTCCTGAGCTCCCAAGCATCCTATCCTATATTTATAATACTCGGTCTGACCCGAGCATTATAATAAATAACACTCGAGTCAGTCTAGAGTACCAGCATGAGAAAAATACACTCAATTTATTTATTTATTAAAGTTTCAAAATCCTTCGAAAATCAAAAGCATCTCGTAAGACAACGCCATAAATAAGCATGTCGGGTTTTTACCTTACGATAGCCAAAACATTTCTTATTAAAATCCTTTGATATTATAATAGTGTCTAAATACAAATACTTATTTAAAGTAGCCGAAATTGTTACATTATTAAATTCCGGCAATACTAGGTTCTACAATCATAACCATAAATGGCTCGTAGGGAGAATGGATTTCCAAATAATGACTAGGCACAGGAGAACCGCCTGTCATAGTATCTGGTCTAGATCAGTGTACTAAGGATCCACCCTAAATCCCCTGCAACACAAGACCGGGACTACCCTTTACTGGATAATCCCGAATAAGATCACCCCGCAGCTGGGATCAGCAACCGTCCACTAAGCCGAATAAAAAGGGACATCTTGACAGGGATGACCTTACCCTAAAGGGCGCGACCCACTTAGCTTTGCTGCATATCCCCTGATTTTCAGTCATTCTTGGTTGATGAGGCTCGAGGATAAGCATTACCTTTTTAGAACATTTCACTTAGAATGCTCACCGTCCTCCCCACGATGTTCTGAAAGCATTCATCCCTACAAGTCAGTTGCGGGTTCGAACAGAACAGAAGGCACTACTCCTACTACATCCATTTCGGAAGCACCCTCAGGATTAGTAGCGATTAGCCCTTGCACTTCACTGCTCCATCTTCGACTCCAAGCTCTTGTCTTCATCACGAAAACGTACTTGTTGGATCGAAGTGGTTTTCGAATCACAAATCCGATCCCGATCTCTTTGAAACAACGTTTATTATTTCCTTGTTAACTTAACCCCGGTTCTTTAGGAAATACATAGACGAAAATAAGATCAGAGTTCACCCCCAAACCATTAGTGGACGGATTTTCTTATAAACATCCTAGAAGAACGAATGAGTTTATACATACAGTATACCACCTCGAACGGTAACTATACCATATAATTCTCATACCTCTTTTAGATATTTCTAAAGTTATATTTGGCTCCAGATTTGATAGTCGGTTATTTACTATCATATAAACAAACAATTCAACCAATTATTTTATTTCCACTGAAAACACCAAGTCTCTTAAAACTTAGATTTTTATAATTTAAATCACTTTTCTCAAAAGTATATACTTAAAACATTTTAAAATAAAAATACTTTAAATCACTTTACTCAAAATAATAGTTATGAAATTCTATAATAAGTTTCCAAGTAAAATTTTAGCCACAAACTACTTTTAAAATAAAGTTTATATAAAGTAAAATATTAGAAAATTTCTTTTAAAACATAATGCTAATTTAATCTTTATAATAATTACTACCAAAATTAATTTGAATAGATTTACTTTAAAATTTTAAAACAATTAAAAATAATATTTTTTTCTAAAACATTCTTTTTAAAACAATTTTTAAAACTTAAACTTATACTAATAAAATTCCTTTGAAAAATATACTTGGCTTTCAAGTGAATACACTTCCATTTTAGAATAACCCATATAATCCTTTATAAATCGTGCTCGATTTATCTCAATTTAAACTTACGTCTAAATCCCGTAAATTTCTTCCAACACTTCAAAAATATACCTTTTATTTTTAAACACATTTCCCATCTCTTGGAAATCACTTTCAAAATATATACTTAAATTATTTAAAATAAGTTACTAAATTCTTTATTCAAAATAATTCTTTTGAAAATCTATAAGAGCTTCCTGAGTAACTTAAATAAAAAAATTCCCTTTAAAATAAAGTTATTATATCAAATATTTATGTTGAAATTTCCTTTTTTAAAAAAACATAATACCAATTTACCTTTAAAATAATAAAATACCATAATTACTTAAATAAATATTTACTTATACCCAAAAATAATTAAAAATAATAATTCCATAAACATTTTAAAAACAAATATTTCATTTAAACTTCTAGATTATACTTTGAAAGTTTTTCTTTGAAAACATATTTAGTTTTCCAAGAAAATACACTTCCCATCTTTTAAAAATGATCCCACCTTTATTTTTAAAATGATTCGTACCTTCCTTATAGAATTTCCCACCGGAAATCTATACTTTCAAATTTATCCACTGATAATATTCCACTTCATTTATAAACCCAGTTTACGAATTTTCCATTCCTCATTTCCTTTCTAAATTTATTACTTAAAATTTCTTTTTATTTCCTTTAAAACCCAATTCATTTTATTTATATTTTAAAATACCAGATTATACTTATCCAATCATAACATAGCATAAAAAATTCCCAAATTAATCTATTGTAGCGACCCTGACTCAACCTTCAAAAATCGGCACCGAATACGACACTCGTATTCAAATGCCGCAGATCCAGACGTCGAATCTGGTTCGCCGGAGCTTATAACACATTAAGTATAACAACATAGTGGAAGAAAAAGAATAATACATTGGATATACAACATTTGATACAGTATTCAGATACATGAATATCAATATACATCAGAGATATGACACAAGACAATAGCAGCGGAAAGAAAATATAACACCAGCAGCGGAACAATATCTCCAATATGGTCTTCAAGAGAGAACTCTAGTATCTGTAATATCCATCTTTAAGGACCAATCCAGAAATAGCTCGAACTCCCAATAACGATGCACAAAGCTAGCCAAGGTCAGTCGTCCAAAGACTGAGGAAGACTCCAAAGATTAAAAGCTACCAAACCAAAGACTTCGAAAAGCTATCGAATCTACACCTATTATTGATTATCTGAAAAACCCAACTCTATACTGCTTGTGCGGGAAAATTGTGGGCACCCAGAGTTAGGAAGGGAACAATAAACTTCGAGTCAGTCGTGAGACTGGTATGAGCAAACAAAACAGTTTTTATCTTTTAAAACAAACAACAAAAGAGTTTAAAATAAATCCGCAATGATTTTTGGAAAATGAAACTACCATAAGGCCTACCGCCACACACACAATGCAAATGCAGAATTGGAGGAGATTTGTAATGACCCGTAAATTTCCGATAATTAAAATAGCTAATTTAATAAGATTTCGTGATTTAGTGTTAGGAAAAAATTTGTAATTCGTTTGGAATAATAATAACTGAAATGAATTGCAACAATAATTATCCAAGTAATTATCTATAGATTGAATGGAGTTCTAATCTAATTGAATTGACTCAAATGTTATAACTTGGTTAAGGGAATATATGGAAAAACAAATGTAAATAAGTGAATAAGAATTGTGAATTATTTAGGTAGAAATACAAATTTAATAGATTGGTTTCGAAGACTTGAATAGTAATAAGTATTGAAAAATAAATACTACTTAGTGAATGCCTTTGAAATCAATAGTTGGATAGGATAATAAATGTTGAATTCATTGGGTATAATAGAGTAATTGATAAATCAGTAAAATCGATTTAAAATCAAATAATTGAATATTGAACAAGTAAATTGTTTAAAGTAAATATTTAAAACTTATTGAATAATTGAATAACTGTAAAATGAAAATAGGATTCTAAGATGTGAATTTGTTTTAAAGGTTAAATTCTATAAGTTCGTTTTGAACATTTCAAAAGATAGTGATTTAAGAATAATCAAATTTGTTTAAATTTAATATTACAAATGTTTGAATAATTAAATTCCGAATTTGATATGATTAATTTGATATTGAAATTTAATATATGAAAAAAGAGTGAATAATTGGAATTTGATTTAATATGATTCAAATTGGTTTCCAAAGTGAATGTAAGTTATATTGGGATTATAATAGAGTTAATAAGATTTTAAAATTGGAATTTATTGGATAATTGAATAACGGATTTAATACGATTAAAAATGATTTGTAAAATTTTATTCTATCATATTAAAGTTAGAATGATGTTGTAGAACTTTTAAAATCGAATTAAAAGTAAATTTGTGAAAATTGAATATTTTAATATTTAATTATTGACTGAAAAATAGCCAATTTTCGAACAGTCTCAGAATTGGACGAAACTAGTTCCATTGGATCCGTAATAGTTTGTTATTATCGGATTTCAATTTTCGTAGCAATCGGAGTTTTCATTTGACCATGGCAGCTCCAAACGCATCGAAATTGTTTTAATATTAATTTGACGAGTTAAAATAGTCATTTTTCAAACAGTCTTGGATTTCGACGAAACCAGTTTCATCAGATCCGTAATATGATATTATTGTAAGGTTTCAAATTTTGTGTCAATCGGATTTACTGTTTGTCCGAGGCAAGCCAAAACGCATAGAAAATTCGTTAAATCGGTTTAATTTAAATTGGATCATTTATAGTCGTAACTCGCACAGATGATCGAATTAGCTCCCGAAACACGTTCCATTGTGTTCGGAACGTGGGGTAAACCTTAGAAAAGCCTACCGGCACGCTTCTTTTGGAGTTCGGAAAATTTTCGGTGAATAGTGTTTTTGCAATTTTCTATATAAGGACCTCTCTACTTCACTTTTGCAACCAAACCAAACCCTAACCCTAGTTTCTGAAGCCAGCCGCCACTATCATTTTCAATGGACAGAAATTGTTGAACTTCCTCCTCTATTATCTCCAAATCTACAAACAATTAGCAAAAGTCGTCAACTACAAAGTTGTAGAGGGCATCAAGATCTAGCTATCCAACGGTGGAGATCGGAAATGGAGCCACGAATCGACGCGAAATCGTGGTCAAAGCTGCTGCGTTTTTTACGCAATTCGAGGCAGAGGGAGGGGCCGGGTCTGGCCGCACTTACGGCGTAGGTGGCTATGGTGATGGGCTTTGTGGTGGCGCTAGCTGATCGTTCTGGAAGTCGACGAGGTGGTCGTGATAATTGCTTGAAAATCGACGGCTAATGGGTTTCATGTACGTGAATATCACGTTGAGGAAGAAAGGGGGGCAACGGGCTGATCTGCTTGGGCTGGAAATCTACGACTGAGATCGCGTAGGGTTTGAAATAAAAAAAGAAATGTTAATTAATTTACGTTTTAATTTGTTCAATCTTTAAAATGCTCTAACTTTTTCATACGAGGTCGAAAACGCACGAAACTTTTTGCGTTAGAATCGTATCGACGAGCACTACACAATGGAGCTGGTTTGGAATCATTTGAAGATAGTGAAAATTTCGGGTAAAATTAAACGCTCGTTTAATTTTATTCGAAATAAAACGCTGGAACTACATTAAAATCACGGTGAGTGTTTATAACGCTCATAACGTATTGAATATCTTTATGCTAGTTAAATTTATCATTATGAAGTGTTATGAATTTTATTTGTCATTGTTTGATAAAATTTGATTGTCATTTGAATTAACTTTTAAAAATTTAATTGACAGTTAAATTGAAATTAAAATTGAATTGCAATTAAATTACCTGACATTGATAACTGTGAAATTGCCATGAATTGTATTGTCAATTGGATGATGTATTTCGATGGATGCTATTGGTTGATATTTAAATGTGTGGATGTTTATTTGCTTATATATATCCTGTTAGGCATACATATGAAACTGTGATTTGATTTAAGTGATATATATTCATCCCTGACATTTAATTGAAATAAATAATTACTTGGCCATAGGATAGAAAATTATATACGGACACCGAATTGGCTAAATTAATAATTTTAAAATCGTCGATTTGAAATTTATTTGAATGTTTTGATTTAAAAGTTATAAATAGAAATCAATTTATAAAAATCGAATTTATCGAAAAATTGAGTTTGGAATGTTGAAATAAATTTTGGTTAAAAGAAATTGTTAAATAATTAAAGTGGAGACTTCGAAATTTAAAAATGGGGATATGATTGAATTTGAAAATTGATTTGTTTAAAGATTTAACCTTAATTCGAGCTTTGAATATTACTAAGTAAGTGATATAAAAATGATATTTTGAAATCGAGCATGGAATTGAATCATATTTGAAATTTGGATTTAAACTTGAATATTGATGGATAATTCTGTTAAGTGTTATAAATGGATATTTTTGAAAAATCAAGCTCCAAATCGATATAAATTGAAATTGAATTAATCGAAAGTGAATATAAAATTGAATAAATTTGAAGTCAAAGTTGACGTTGATTGAACCGAAATCGAAATTGAATCGGTAGAAGGGAAATTGAAATTATTTCGAATTGGGAAGTTATAATTGAAATGGTTTGGTTTTGAAGCTGTTTTATTTTGTTTTCCAAATTACTCAGTTATATAAACCATTTTTGAATACTTAAACTATTTTAATCTATTTTAAATCTACTTAACCCAATTTAAATTATTTTAAACTAATTTATCTATTTTAACTCCATTTTAAGACTTTAAGTATTTTTAACTACTTTAATTATTTAAACTGCTTTTAAACTACTTAAAACTATTTTCTAAAATTCTAAGCTGGTCAATAAGGTGAAATGTTTATATTTAAATCTTGAATTTAAATACGAATTGGGTTAAATGAAGTTGCAACCTAAATTGAAATTCGAAATGATTTTGAAATCGAAATGAGATATTGATGCGAATAATGATTTTTGAAACGGAATCTTACATTTGAATAGATACGATGATATTTGAAATGAATTTGTTTTTTTGAAGCGAATATGATATTTTGATATCAATTATGAATCGATTTGAGATGTAAAAGAGCCACCGGTGTAATAATACGTAGTTATTAAAGAGACCGTGATCGGATATGGACATACTCTCTGTCGATACCGAAAACCACTTTAATAACTATTATACGCGGAGTGTTGATCCAGAATGAAGTGGATTGTTTGGTGAACGCGTTGACTAAAGAAAGAGAACGATATTGGATGACCCCTGACATGACTAAAACAGGAGTCGCGCCGGGCCATTGAGGTTCGCCATCTCTAGCGGACACACTTCTTCGATACCATATCTATTACATTTGTGATTCGATTTGGGTGCACCCCTTGATTTGGGAGTGTTGTTTCGCGGTGTTAGGGTAGGTGCTGGCTATGCTCAACATCAGTCTGGATCACGCGACTACTAGTATCCTAGTTGGTATTGCCTCATGTACCTTGTCATCCTGATTATCCTATTCGCGACCACTACGTTTTGTTTTGTGTTATACCTATGAGGTACCCTCTGATAACCACCAGTATATGGTGGGGCTTACGGTGCTGTATAGATTATGGCATTATAAAAATGTGTTAAGGGGGATTATGGTAATGCCTTAACGCTATTTTGATACTTTATATTACTGTAGGCATTATCTACTTAGCGTACATTACTACATAGTAGATAGTTTGACGGATCCTTAAGAGATGGAAAATCCCGTAACATCTCTTGAGTTATTGCATGCACGTTGACGCTGGATATGAGATGTCAAACCCCATAAACATCTCTGACGCCGTTACACTCATATTTATTTACGATTGATTTAACTTTCATAAGGATATTTTAGTCCTGACGCGAGTGTTTTGTCTTTTAATTACGCTCGGGTCAGTCCTGAGTTTTCAGATTTTTGAAGATCTATTCTGGAGGATGAAGACGAAGATTTGGTATACTATTACTATTATTATCCTTGCATCATGCTGTCTGCTGCATTATTTTATTTGTTCTGTTGAATATGTATAACTCTGATAAATGTTGTATAAATAATGATCAAAGTATAGTAAACAATTTCATGAACTGTTTATTTGATTATTATATTTTATCGTTCCGCTGCAAGATTCTGTGTTGTTTCCTTTCTTTTATTTCTCTTTCCTCTTCTTTTCTTATTTACCACAATAACCATCTTCCCTTTTGAATGGTTTGGAATCGACATGTGTATTTGATCATCGGTTTAAACTGTCAAAAAAAGGTGGGTCGTTACAGTTGGTATCAGAGCTTTGGTTTGGCGATAACCTTAGCTTTGTGGGGTCTGACTCTTTATAAGTAGGGTAGTAATACCCTATGATGAGTCGCTGAGTGTATAGATATGAGAGAGTGTATTTGTTAGTGATATAAAATGTTTTATATTGTGTCGGTTAAGTTGTTGAGGGGCTTATGGATTCTGGTCAATACGAGTAATTAACATCATTGATAGGGATCTCTAACACTTAAACAGAACAACTCGACATAGTATTGTTTTGAAATTGGGTAAATGAAATAATTTTGCTCTAATTATATTTTGAATATAAAGAAAAAAATTCAGAAATTATTGTGACTTATTTAGCTTACCTGGTAGTTAGGAATGATAATATTGGTTGTTATCATTAATTGGGTATTGTAATTTAATAAATAAGGTTTATTACAAAATATACAATGATAAAACAACTTGTGAAATATTTCAAGAAAGTAAAATCCTATAAGAATATTTTATAAAAGTGGCTTATAAAATTAAAATAGATTTAAATTGGAAAATACTGAATTTAAGACTCGGAGATCTTGAAAATGGTTTCCAAAGCTTTGAAGAAATATATAGTAATATTAGTTGGGAATTGTTTATGGAAATATTTTAAAAGGATTTTTAAAAAAGAAGGAATGAATTCTGTACTCCTCTCTTATGTCACTGGAAAATAATTTCGGTGATGACTGCGCAGCATCATCGACTTCATTTTTGAGTCTCAAAGTAGGGGAGACTTCTAAGAAGCTTTGCTTTTCTTCGAAATTATTTTGGGTAAATGGGTTTTGGTTTAAACTCCAAAGGTATGATTTGATATATTAAAGATATAAGTGAATATATTTATTTCAAACGATTTGAAAAGAACCGGGGATTTAAATTTCTAAGTTATGTTAATTAGTAATTTTCAAATTATTTCAATGAAATGTGAATAATCAGAATTTATAAAATAAGAGGATTAAAATATCTACGCGTATTGCTTGGGAAAACTTTAAGTTGAAAGGTAAAGAGGATTTAAATAAATTAAATTTGTGAACATTCTAATTAAGTAAAATGAAATTCTATAAATTTGTATACTACCAAAATTACATTCTGATAACATATAACAAGACTTACCAAATGTTAAAAGTTAAAATGATGTTTTGGATATGTAATGAGTATTGTATAAATAAACAGAACCTGAAAGTAATTGAAATATACAAGTAAGGAAAACTCAAAAGGGAATTAAAATGTATATAAATGGAAAATTTTGATTGTGATAAAAATTATATATACTTAAATATAACACGAAATGATGAATGGATAAATGGAACAAGTAAGTGAACTTAAGAAAGAAGATAAATGAATCGTATTATATCTTGGTAAATTGGTTATAGAAAATAAATATAAATTGCAAAGTGATTGTGTAAAAAAAAATTGATTTTGTAACCTTTAAGATAACTGTAAACTAAGAAGCGTCATTTATGAGAGGTTAGACTTTTATAGAATGATTAATAAACTAAAGTGTCGGTTAATAAAATGTTCCACAAATGAATTCATTATTAACCGAAATTATGAAAATGCAGTAAATGTAAACAAAGGAATTTCTTATAGCTAAGAATCAATTGGGAAAAGAAATCGAGTTTAAATTAAATTATATAGAATGTTTAAAATGAACTTGAGTAAGCAAATTCTTTGATATGATGTTTAAGAAAAGATAATGTTAAAGAATATGCTATGTAAAGAAATGAATATACTAACTGAATAATGGATTATGAGTAATTAAGTGAAAAAACATAGAAGTTAACAAAATAATTTAGTATAGATAGATTGGATAGAAATCCATTGGAAGGTAATACGTGAGATTGTACGTATATTATTTTATTCGCATAACGATTTGATCCAAATTCGAGCACAAAATTTCGAGATGATTTATATCGATCCAAGTTAGAATTTTTCACTCGATTCTCGACGGCGAACCCCGGATATGGATTTTGATTTGATTCTGGAATTCTCTATCATAGTATATGGCTATGCAAGGAGAGTAACAATTTCCAATCAAGGAACCAAATCCGAGTCTGCACTAGAGAGTCGTGTGAACGATACTAGTTTGGAAGTGAAATTGTGTGATCGAATAAGCGATTAGATTGATATTGCTCACGGATGATATACGTACGGCTTACGGACTTAATTAAAGTTAATATTGGAAATTTATGTTGCCAAATATAAAATGATTCTTTTAAAATTATATGATTTGGTTGTTATATGATTGTTAGTTGATTGTATATAATTCATTGAGTGTTAATGAAATTGAAAGCTATAAATCATTGAAATCAAATTGGAAGTTAAATGAATTTAAATAGAATTCAATTTGATTCAAATTGGAAGTGAACTAATGTTATGTTGCTATATTGTGTATATTGATATTATTTTCATATATGCATGTTTCTCATGGTTTGTTGAGTGTTTAGTAGGTGCGGATTGCACTTGCTTCGCATTTGGAGCTCGCTTTCATGCTATATTGGCCGTATATGCTCGCTAATAATATAAAAGGTACATATCTCGAATTACATACCGTACTTTTACACTTCTTTCCCTGCGGGATGCCTCATCACTTGATGAGATGTATATTTGTGATATATATACTGTCATTTTGTTTTCGGATCGAGCCGCGCAAAGGAGACTCTGCCGAAATTTTTCGTAAATCCGGGTGTTAGAAAATTTTCGAGTTTTAAAATTTTATAACTTGTTTTGATAACTAACTTTTAGATTTAGAAAGCCGTTCGGAATAACTTAGTGAAAGCATAGTTATGACTTTATAAATGGAATTTCTTTGTTTTATAAGTTGGTAACTTTGAATAAAATATATCTAATGATGAATTCTATACGTAGTTCCTTTTCCCTTCTTTTTCATTTTCGGGGACGAAAAGTTTTGAGTGGGGGAGAGTGTAATGACCCGTAAATTTCCGATAATTAAAATAGCTAATTTAATAAGATTTCGTGATTTAGTGTTAGGAAAAAATTTGTAATTCGTTTGGAATAATAATAACTGAAATGAATTGCAACAATAATTATCTAAGTAATTATTTATAGATTGAATGGAGTTCTAATCAAATTGAATTGACTCAAATGTTATAACTTGGTTAAGGGAATATATGGAAAAACAAATGTAAATAAGTGAATAAGAATTGTGAATTATTTAGGTAGAAATACAAATTTAATAGATTGGTTTCGAAGATTTGAATAGTAATAAGTATTGAAAAATAAATGCTACTTAGTGAATGCCTTTGAAATCAATAGTTGGATAGGATAATAAATGTTGAATTCATTGGGTATAATAGAGTAATTGATTGATAAGTAAAATCTATTTAAAATCAAATAATTGAATATTGAACAAGTAAATTGTTTAAAGTAAATATTTAAAACTTATTGAATAATTGAATAACTGTAAAATGAAAATGGGATTCTAAGATGTGAATTGGTTTTAAAGGTTAAATTATATAAGTTCATTTTGAACATTTCAAAAGATAGTGATTTAAGAACAATCAAATTTGTTTAAATTTAATATTATAAATGTTTGAATAATTAAATTCCGAATTTGATAGGATTAATTTGATATTGAAATTTAATATATGAAAAAAGAGTGAATAATTGGAATTTGATTTAATATGATTCAAATTGGTTTACAAAGTGAATGTAAGTTATATTGGGATTATAATAGAGTTAATAAGATTTTAAAATTGGAATTTATTGGATATATGAATAACGGGTTTAATATGATTAAAAAATGATTCGTAAAATTTTATTTTATCATATTAAAATTAGAATGATGTTGTAGAACTTTTAAAATCGAATTAAAAGTAAATTTGTGAAAATTGAATATTTTAATATTTAATTATCGACTGAAAAATAGCCAATTTTCGAACAGTCTCAGAATTGGACGAAACTAGTTCCATTGGATCCGTAATAGTTTGTTATTTTCGGATTTCAATTTTCGTAGCAATCGGAGTTTTCGTTTGATCGTGGCAGCTCGAAACGCATCGAAATTGTTTTAATATTAATTTGACGAGTAAAAATAGTCATTTTTCAAACAGTCTCGGATTTCGACGAAACCAGTTTTATCGGATCCATAATATGATATTATTGTATGGTTTCAAATTTTGTGTCAATCGGATTTACCGTTTGTCCGGGGCAAGCCAAAACGCATAGAAAATTCATTAAATCGGTTTAATTTAAATTGGATCGTTTATAGTCGTAACTCGCACAGATGATCGAATTAGCTCCCAAAACACGTTCCATTGTGTTCGGAACGTGGGGTAAACCTTAGAAACGCCTGCCGGCACGCTTCTTTTGGAGTTCGGAAAATTTTCGGTGAATAGTGTTTTTGCAATTTTCTATATAAGGACCTCTCTACTTCACTTTTGCAACCAAACCAAACCCTAACCCTAGTTTTTGAAGCCAGCCGCCACTATCATTTTCAATGGCCAGAAATTGTCGAACTTCTTCCTCTATTATCTCCGAATCTACAAACAATTAGCAAAAGTCGTCAACTACAAAGTTGTAGAGGGCATCAAGATCTAGCTATCCAACGGTGGAGATCGGAAACGGAGCCACGGATCGACGCGAAATCATGGTCAAAGCTGCTTCGTTCTTCACGCAATTCGAGGCAGAGGGGGGGCCAGGTCTGGCCGCACTTACGGCGTAGGTGGCTCTGGTGATGGGCTTTGTGGTGGCGCTAGCTGATCGTTCTGGAAGTCGACGAGGTGGTCGTGATAATTACTTGAAAATCAACGGCTAATGGGTTTCATGTACGTGAATATCACGTTGAGGAAGAAAGGGGGGCAACGGGCTGATCTGCTTGGGCTGGAAATCAACGGCTGAGATTGCGTAGGGTTTGAAATAAAAAAAAGAAATGTTAATTAATTTACGTTTTAATTTGTTCAATCTTTAAAATGCTATAACTTTTTCATACGTGGTCGAAAACGCACGAAACTTTTTGCGTTGGAATCGTATCGACGAGCACTATGCAATGGAGCTGGTTTGGAATCATTTAAAGATAGTGAAAATTTTGGGTAAAATTAAACACTCATTTAATTTTATTTGAAATAAAACGCCGGAACTACATTAAAATCACGGTGAGTGTTTATAACGCTCACAACGTACTGAATATCTTTATGCTAGTTAAATTTATCATTATGAAGTGTTATGAATTTTATTTGTCGTTGTTTGATAAAATTTGATTGCCATTTGAATTATTAAAAATTTGATTGACAGTTAAATTGAAATTAAAATTGAATTGCGATTAAATTACCTGACATTGATAACTGTGAAATTGCCATGAATTGTATTGTCAATTGGATGATGTATTTCGATGGATGCTATCGGTTGATATTTAAATGTTTGGATGTTATTTGCTTATATATATCCTGTTAGGCATACATATGAAACTGTGATTTGATTTAAGTGATATATATTCATCCCTGACATTTAATTGATATAAATAATTACTTGGCCATAGGATAGAAAATTATATACGGACACCGAATTGGCTAAATTAATAATTTTAAAATCGTCGATTTGAAATTTATTGAATGTTTTGATTTAAAAGTTATAAATAGAAATCAATTTATAAAAATCGAATTTATCGAAAAATTGAGTTTGGAATGTTGAAATAAATTTTGGTTAAAAGAAACTGTTAAATAATTAAAGTGGAGACTTTGGAATTTAAAAATGGGGATATGATTGAATTTCAAAAATTGATTTGTTTAAAGATTTAACCTTAATTCGTGCTTTGAATATTACTAAGTAAGTGATATAAAAATGATATTTTGAAATCGAGCTTGGAATTGAATCATATTTGAAATTTGGATTTAAACTTGAATATTGATGGATAATTCTGTTAAGTGTTATAAATGGATATTTTTGAAAAATCAAGCTCCAAATCGATATAATTGAAATTGAATTAATTGAAAGTGAATATGAAATTGAATAAATTTGAAGTCGAAGTTGACGTTGATTGAACCGAAAACGAAATTGAATCGGTAGAAGGGAAATTGAAATTGTTTTGAATTGGGAAGTTATAATTGAAATGGTTTGGTTTTGAAGCTGTTTTATTTTGTTTTCCAAATTACTCAGTTATATAAACCATTTTTGAATACTTAAACTATTTTAATCTATTTTAAATCTACTTAACCCAATTTAAATTATTTTAAACTAATTTATCTATTTTAACTCCATTTTAAGACTTTAAGTATTTTTAACTACTTTAATTATTTAAACTGCTTTTAAACTACTTAAAACTATTTTCTAAAATTCTAAGCTGGTCAATAAGGTGAAATGTTTATATTTAAATCTTGAATTTAAATACGAATTGGGTTAAATGAAGTTGCAACCTAAATTGAAATTCGAAATTATTTTGAAATCGAAATGAGATATTGATGCGAAAAATGAGTTTTGAAACGGAATCTTACATTTGAATAGGTACGATGATATTTGAGATGGATTTGTTTTTTTTAAAGCGAATATGATATTTTGATATCAATTATGAATCGATTCGAAATGTAAAAGAGTCACCGGTGTAATAATACGTAGTTATTAAAGAGACCAGGATCGGATATGGACATACTCTCTGTCGATACCGAAAACCACTTTAATAACTATTATACGCGGAGTGTTGATCCAGAATGAAGTGGATGGTTTGGTGAACGCGTTGACTAAAGAAAGAGAACGATATTGGATGACCCCTGACATGACTAAAACAGGAGCCGCGCCGGGCCATTGAGGTTCGCCATCTCTAGCGGACACACTTCTTCGATACCATATCTATTACAATTGTGATTCGATTTGGGTGCACCCCTTGATTTTGGAGTGTTGTTTTACGGTGTTGGGGTAGCTGTTGGCTATGCTCAACATCAATCCGGATCACGCAACTACTAGTATCCTAATTGGTATTTCCTCATGTACCTTGTCATACTGATTATCCTATTCCCGACCACTACGTTTTGTTTTGTGTTATACCTATGAGGTACACTCTGATAACCACCAGTATACGGTAGGGCTTACGGTGCTGTATAGACTATGGCATTATAAAAATGTGTTAAGGGGGGTTATGGTAACGCCTTAATGCTATTTTGATACTTTATATTACTGATAGGCATTATCTACTTAGCTTACATTACTACATAGTAGATATTTTAACGGATCCTTAAGAGATGGAAAATCCCGTAACATCGCTTGAGTTATTGCACGCACGTTGACGCTGGATATGAGATGTCAAACCCCGTAAACATCTCTGACGCCGTTACACTCATATTTATTTACGATTGATTTAACTTTCATAAGGATATTTCAGTCCTGACTTGAGTGTTTTGTCTTTTCATTACGCTCGGGTCTGTCCTGAGTTTTCAGATTTTTGAAGATCTATTCTGGAGGATGAAGACGAAGATTTGGTATACTATTACTATTATTATCCTTGCATCATGTTGTCTGCTGCATTATTTTATTTGTTCTGTTGAATATGTACAACTCTGATAAATGTTGTATAAATAATGATCAAAGTATAGTAAACAACTTCATGAACTATTTATTTGATTATTATATTTTATCGTTCCGCTGCAAGATTCTGTGTTGTTTCCTTTCTTTCATTTCTCTTTCCTCTTCTTTTCTTATTTACCCCAATAACCATCTGCCCTTTTGAATGGTTTGGAATCGAAATGTGTATTTGATCGTCGGTTTAAACTGTCAAAAAAGGCGGGTCATTACAAGATTTCTCCTTATGATAGTCAAATATGCTTGATACGAGAAAATTTCCTTGATATTATCCCAAGTGCATAGTGTAGAAAAAACCATTTCGAAAATATAATATTAATCTTAGCCAGCATAGACATTCCGAACTATACCTACTTTAGCTACCATCTAAACAGTGGTGACCACCATAAGTAAATGGCAGGTTCTACAACTAAAACCGTATAAGGCACGTATTGAAGATTGGATTTCCAACAAATAGTCAGGCTAAGGAACATCCTACTGCCACATGGGTACGCCTCTGGCGGGACGTCCCGAGAACCTAACCGGATCTCTGCAAACACAAGGTCGGGTCACCTCTGTAACTAGGTAACTACTACTCGAGCATGACATCCCCCAGTCCATTGGGACCTTTATCCGAGGCGCCTCTCAACCACAAAGCAATCACAAAGTAATAGATATGGAGTTTCCACATGAGTTAAGCACCTGGGCTCCATACCATGATACCACCCTTTTCCAGAAGGGAATGACACCCTTAAAGGGAGCGACCCTCATAACCTTGCCGCATCTTTCCTGTTTCGACCATTTTCGAGGTGTGAGGTCCTGATGCAGTCTCATCCACAAAGCTACACTTTATATAAAAGCCATTCTTTGATCCTAAATGATCAACAAATGATCATCCATACACAGCAGCACTTAGAGTGCCACACTAACAAATTGGGAGTATATCACTGATAACTATCAACTACATAAGCTCTGAGCTCGTACATCTCAAAGAAGGGTGTTAAGCTAAGAGAATAAATTCTCCGCCACCAAACAGAAATGTATTTGATAGAGATCAGTTTAATATCTCAAAGTGAAGAGTCGGAATACAACCATACAAGTATGTTCCGGGTTCGAACAAAACCGAAGGCACTTCCGAAGAAGCCCTTGCAATCTGGGCATCCACAATTCCGATCGGACTCCCCATCACATATGGAGGACTCTATACCAGAGCAACTCAGGGCAGAGTCAATCGACAGGTTATCCTATCATTCTTGAAGACACCCGGTCTTCACCATCGGTCTTCAACTGCAATGAATAACGTCATATCACTATTCGGAATGGGTTATACGGCACAAGGTCCTCTCCCGGCTAAACCGAATAGTGAGCGCAATATTTAAAAACATATGGATATAGGATTTCAGTTAAGTCACAACTTTGAAAAACCCGAAACCTTTCTTCAAATGGTTTAAACAAATTACCATTTAAAATCTTTAAGCAAAAAGATTCATTTCATCTAGTTTCACAAAGATCCATTCACAGGTTTTCAAAACAATTTCCATTTCGATTAGATTAGCTCATTAAGTCAAAGATTTATAGCTTTCAAAACACGTTTCCAAAGATTTATTCATAACTTGGAAAACCATTTTCATTTTAGACTTGAAATCCTTTTAACACAAATTGGAAGTTCATTTCTTATGTGAAAGCTTTTATTATTTGAAAACAAAAAGTTTTCGTTTCGGAAAAATCCAATTACATTTATACAAGTTAAAATCTTTGGGTTAAATTCAAATTCCCAAAACAACACTTTTAAAATGGTTTAAAAACTTGTATATCCTTTTTAAATCATAAATAGGATTTAATTTCAAATTTTGAATTCAAATTTAAATCAAATTTCAAAACTAAATCAAGTTGTTTAAAAATAACTTTTATCTTTGAAATTCCTTTTCAAAAGCTTTTCACTTTAAACCCAATCCATTCCCAAAACCATTTGGATTCAAGATTCAATTTTAAAAATATTTCAAAAATTTGTGACTTAACCAATTTCCATGTGCAATCCATATTTGTGTGTGTATAAGTGTGGTCCAGGGGTTTTACACAATAGAAGTACAACATCATCAATCAGTACATATTCCAATACAGCAATATATTTGATAAGCGGTATAAACTATAACGCTTATCTTTCATTCACAGATCACATATGTATATCACAGATAATAAATTACATCAAACACAGCTCAACCAGAACAGAGTATCACATATCAGGGATATCAAACAATTCAATCATCTAGTAGAATCCAAACATCCATAAGAAAAATCAGTTAATTGTCTCATTAATTCAAAGCAGATTAATTACTTGTGAATTGCTAATCCTGGTTAATTAACACTAAAAATTTACAAATCATTTTGATTAATTATTCTTTAATCATTTATTAGTTAACCATTAATAATAAATTAATTAACCTTTAATTATAATTCATCAACCTTTTAATGATTAAATAATTAACCTTTAATTATTTTATTTATCATTTAATTATTTAATTAATCTTAAGTTAATTACATAATTAACTATCCCTTAATTACATTAAGTAATTACAAATTGATTAACCTTTAATCATCAATTAATCAACCTTTAATTATTAAGTAATTAACCTTTAGTCATCAATTAATCGACCTTTAATTATCAAGTAATTAACCTTTAATCACTTAATAAATCTTTAAATTATGGATAAATTAATCAACCCTTAAATTAATTTCATTAATAAATTATCACTTAATTTACTTATATTAAGTAAACATCCTTTAACAAATCTCATCAATGAATCATAAATCATCCTTTAATCAATACTTAATTATTAATTTATTATATCCTAATTATTAATAAATTAAACCTTTGATTAATAATCAATCAACCTTTAAAATTAATTACATTTACAAATTACTTTTAAAATTAATTTAATGATTCTTAAATTATTCAAAAATTCATTTAATTAAAGATAAATCTTTTATCCAGATTAAATACTTTATCACACTGCTAATTAAGTTTTAAATAAGCTTAAGAATTATCATCACAAGCCATTAATTATCTTTGAAACAATTTTAAAACAAATTTAACTTTAACGTTTAAATCTACGAAACTTGCTTAAACTTGTAGACAAAAACAAGCAACCCGAGCTGAAAGATGTTGTTCCTGAGCTCAACTTCAAGTTCTACTCATTCTTCTTCTTCTTCTTTCCCTCTTTATCATTAAAACCTGTTTTCGTCAAAACTACTCGATCCCAAAACAAAAACCCCCGAGCAAATTTCAAAAATACCCAAGCACGACTTCGAGTTCATAGCCTTCCCTCCCAAACTACTGTTACTGACACAAACCCACATTCATGCACATGCACCGCCGATCGCCGGTGCTCAGTCCAACATCGACGCCTACAACACATCGACGATGACCCGCCTGACTTCTCCAACCACCCAGCTCAACGAAAACATCAGCAAAAATGAATCCGAGTCGTTCCACCCAAAACTGGAATCAATTCAGATCTACAAAATCGATTGCCGACGACAATCTCGACAACCTGGAGCTATGCCGCTGCCCCCAAAGACACACTAAACTTCCACGCTCAGTCTCCCCCAGGTGCGATCAACCCAATCTTCTCGACGACGACGCACGATCCAAATTTTCCGATATCATTTCAAACTAGGCTAAAACCCTACCCCGATCAACTGCTGCCACCAGTGTGGATTAAAAAATCACTAAGTATTTTTCCAGTAATCCCTGAACCTCCGGCCACCTACAGCTTTGGCCCCGACGAACATTATATCACCGATGATCGGAAATAGGTAAAAAGAGCCAGACCGATCAATTCACCAAAGCACGTGATTCCCAAACTTAAAATTTATGATTTTATGTTTAAAATTCATGTTTTATGAAGGTGAAGTGGATCATGCACCCCAAATTCAAGTTTTGATCGGCTAATTTTTGAATAAAATTTAATTTTACTGTGTTTTTAAGGTTTTCAGTAAATCCATTTGTCCTTAATACTTAAAAGTATTTTTAATATTTAAATCTTGATATTTAAATTCTATTTTTGTTCAAAAATCAAACTCTAACAGAGATTGAGGAGCAAGATTTGAGTTTTGAAATTAGCTTATGCCTGTAATTTTTAGAACAGGGCAAACTTCCCTGTACACAGACATGCATACCTATTTTCATGTGTATATATATATACACACACACAGGCATATTCACAAAATTATACAAACACATAACTCAAATATAAATCCAAGCATCAAAAGAAATATCAGGGTCAAGCGCTTTGCCCATAAATTTTTTTCTTTCCTGCAGACAGAAAGCTCCTTATGGTTTTCTAAAATAAGGATGAAGCATGTATTCCTTTTTCCTTCTTTAAATCTTGAAGTTAAATCTGCAAAGTTTGTTAATACAAAACTTTTCTTAACTTCTGTTGTATTCATTTGTTTACTTCATCAATAACAAACAACTTTTATTACTTACAGTTCGCATTTCTTATGCACAGAGATCAGGGTCTGCAGTTGCAACCAGAAATTGATTTTTTTATCTTTGAACTTGATTTCCTCCTGAACTGATTAATATAATTTGCTTAAATTCTTGCTTTATTACGGATTAAAACCTTCAAATTAAATTTTTTAAAAGAATTTCACTTGCCATAGATTGCTTTAAAGGATCCAGCTCTGCCTCTTTTAGCCAAACTGAAGCACCGTGTTCATACTAATCTGCAGTATGAACTTCTTTATTAAAGCTTGATTTTAAAACTACAAATTCACCAAACTATGAAATTTAAAGGTTACCTGAGAGATGGAATGTAAAACCACAGCTTGATGTTTAAGAAAATCTTCATATTTTAGATTTCTTTCAAGAGGAAGTTGCAGTTTTTTCTTCTTCTGATTTTCTCTTTTCTAATTTTTTTCTTTGGTGTTGAAGTTTGAAATGCCCAAATCTTTGTTACTGTTCTTTCAAAGATTGGGAGGCTAAATAAATTTGAATATGGGGAGCTGAAAAGTTTTTTTGTAATTTTTTAAATCTTATTATTTTATTCAATCAATCATAGTGAACGTCATTTGTAAAAAAAAATAATCATAAGGCCTCAATGCATGTTAATTCCTTTACTCCATCTCCTTTGTGTAATTTGCTTACAAATGTTAAAGATTATCAAAATTATGTTTGTCTCCCTCTTTTAGATTATTTACAAATTTTGTTTTCAAACCCTTTAATTTAAAATTTCACTTAAGTCTTATATGTACATAAGTTTGTATTTTACATTTTCATGTATATACTATTATTGGTTAAGCCTTCTTATACTTATACTTTCAAATATACCTTCATATCAAAGTCTTGTGTTAATTTATATATATATATATATATATAGATATATAAAATTTAGTTTAAACAAATTCTAAAAGGAGGCATATAAATTCTTTATTCAATTCTTATTTAAACTTGAACTTAAGTTAAAATATTTTTATTCATAAGTACACATTTTATTTAAATTTTAAACTCAAGTTACTATTATACTTTTAAATAAATAATTATCTATATTTGTATTATTTTAAACTTTTATTTCTTGTTTTATCTAAAAAAATTTATTCTTTCTACTTATACCAATTTAAAGAAAGAAATGATTTTAAACTAATTATGCTTTTAATAAATAAACACATATATAATAGTATTTAGTTTTAAATAATTGTTTTTAAAATCATTTATATCTAATTCAAAATATAACTTTCAAAATAAATATTACATATGTCTCTTAAAATTAGAAAATAAATTTCTACTAGTATAAAATTATATAGTTTCAAATCCATAATTAAATTTTAAAATCAAGGTCCAAATAAAAAAATATCCTATTTAATCTTGGAAAAAATCAATTTAATTTACAATTTAAATTCACAAATTTATATCAATTACCAAATTTAATTTTTACTCAAAAATCGGGATCGTTACAGGTTCCCCCCCTTAAAAAAAAATTCGTCCTCGAAATTTGCAAGGAAGCCAACAAAGAACAGAAGAAAGATAGAGAAATATCTTTCCAAATCAAACTGGACATTTATTCTGCATTTGGCTGACCAAATCAGAATATCAACAATAGATACAAGAACGAATCTATTTAACACTTCACAAGATACTCGGGTCCATCGATCTATGGATATGCAAGGGCACTGATTAGTTCGAAGGGGTAACTAATAGTTTGTAGAATATATCGGATCCTAGAGAATAGATAGATGGATTTAATCTTCTACAATTTCTCAAACACAAGATATGGATTCCAAACTTAAGTCGAAACACCCCAAATTATATACAACTTGTCCCTCTTTAGACTTCAATCTACATAAGAAATTACAATAGAATTTCGATTTGGTTTTAATTGATATCGTTTTATTGACACGATTCAAATTTAGCCTTATATTTGTTAACCAATTTATTTAATTTAAATTTTCAAATTCATTAGAGTTTAAAACGAAAAGCTGATAAGAAACCGATGAAAATACGAAGTAAGAATTTTCTACAATGATTCTTAGGGCCACCATCATACTAGAGCTTCTTCTTCAAGCTGCCACGAAACAATCAAAGAATTTGAAATCGAATCAAAGAAGACTGACAGAGAAAATTGTTTCCACTGTTGCAGGGTATTGACCATTTGTAGTGGTACTCCCCTATCCCCTATCTCGTCCTCTTCTTGCACTCATACTTACTATCAGTGGATAGTAAGAGAATTTACTGAGGCATTCGAACGGATATCTTAGGGATACACTCATTCTAGGGTATACTTCACCCTATCTCTAATGAGTTACTTAATGTGTTATACTCCTGAGCTAAAGTTTCAACCTTCAGCTTTGATACCAAATGTAGCGACCCTAACTCGACCTTCGAAAATCGGCACCGAATACGACACTCGTACTCAAATGCCTCAGATCCAAACGTCGAATTTGGTTCACCGAAGCTTATAACATATTAAGTATAACAACACAACGGAAGAAAAAGAATAATACATTGGATATACAACATTTGATACAATATTCAGATGCAATGATGATACAATGAATATCAATATACATCAAAGATATGATACAAGACAATAGCAGCGGAAATAAAATATAACACCAGCAGCGGAACAATATCTCCAATATGGTCTTCAAGAGAGAACTCTAGTATCACTAATCTCCATCTCCAAGGCACCAATCCATAAATAGCTCGAATTCCCAATAACGATGCAGAAAGCTAAGCAAGGTCAGTCGTCCAAAGACTGAGGAAGACTCCAAAGATTGAAAGCTACCAAACCAAAGACTTCGAAAAGATATCTAATATGCACCTATTATTGATTATCTGAAAAACCCAAATGTAGACTGCCCGTGTGGGAAAATTGTGGGCACACAGAGTTTAGAAAGAGAACAATAAACTCCAGGTCAGTCGTGGCACTGGTATAAGCAAACAAAACAATTTTTATCTTTTAAAACAAACAACAAAAGAGTTTAAAATAATTCCGCAATGCTTTTTGGAAATGAAACTACCATAAGGCCTCCCGCCACAAACACAATGCAAATGCAGAATTGGAGGAGATTTCTCCTTATGATAGTCAAATATGCTTGATACGAGAAAATTTCTTTGATACTATCACTAGTGCATAGTGTAGAAAAAACCATTTCGAAAGTATAGTATTAATCTTAGCCAGCATAGACATTCCGAACTATGCCTACTGCAGCTACCATCTAAACAGTGGTGACCACCATAAGTAAATGGTAGGTTCTACAACTAAAACCGTACAAGGCGCGTATTGAAGATTGGATTTCCAGCAAATGGTCAAGCTAAGGAACATCCTACTACCACATGGGTACGCCTCTGGCGGGACGTCCCGAGAACCTAACTGGATCTCTGCCAACACAAGGCCGGATTACCTCTGTAACTAGGTAACTACTACTCGAGCACGCCATCCCCCGGTCCTTTGGGACCTTTATCCGAGGTGCCTCTCAACCACAAAACAATCACAAAGTAATAGATCTGCAGTGTCCACATGATTTAAGTATCTGGGGTCCATACCATGATACCACCCATTTCCAGAAGGGAATGACACACCCTAAAGGTAGAGACCCTCATAACCTTGCCGCATCTTTCCTGTTTCGACCATTTCCGGGGTGTGAGGTCCTGATGCAGTCTCGTCCACAAAGCTATGCTTTATATAAAAGCCATGCTTTGATCCTAAATGATCAACAAATGATCATCCATACACAGCGGTACTTAGCATGCCACACCAGCAAATTGGGAGTATATCACTGATAACTATCAACTACATAACCTCTGAGCTCGTACGTCTCAGAGAAGGGTGTTAAGCTAAGAGAATAAATTCTCCGCCACCAAACAGAAATGTATTTAATAGAGATCGGTTTAATATCTCAAAGAGTAGAGTCAGACATACAACCATACAAGTCTGTTCCGGGTTCGAACAGAACCGAAGGCACTTCCGAAGAAGCCCTTGCAATCAGGGCATCCACAATTCGGATCGAACTCCCCATCACATATGGAGGACTCTATACCGGAGCAACTCAGTGCAGAGTCAATCAACGGGTTATCCTATCGTTCTTGAAGACACCCGGTCTTTACCACAGGACTTCAATTGCAATGCATAACGTCGTATCACTATTCGGAATGGGTTATATGACACAAGGTCCTCTCCCCGCTAAACCGAATAGTGAGCGCAATATTTAAAAACATATGGATATGGGATTTCAGTTAAGTCACAACTTTGAAAAACCCGAAACCATTCTTCAAATGGTTTAAACAAATTACCATTTCAAATCTTTAAACAGAAAAATTCATTTCACCCAGTTTCACAAAGATCCATTCACAGGTTTTCAAAACAATTTCCATTTCGATTAGATTAACTTATTAAATCTTTAAATCAAAGATTTATAGCTTTTAAAACACGTTTCCAAAGATTTATTCATAACTTGGAAAACCATTTTCATTTTAGACTTGAAATCCTTTTAACACAAATTGGAAGTTCATTTCTTATGTGAAAGCTTTTATTATTTGAAAAAAAATAGTTTTCGTTTCGGAAAAATCCAATTACATTTATACAAGTTAAAATCTTTGGGTTAAATTCAAATTCCCAAAACAACACTTTTAAAATAGTTTAAAAACTTGTGTACCCTTTTTAAATCATAAATAGGATTTAATTTCAAATTTTGAATTCAAATTTAAATCAAATTTCAAAACTAAATCCAGTTGTTCAAAAATAACTTTTATCTTTGAAATTCCTTTTCAAAAGCTTTTCACTTTAAACCCTATCCATTCCAAAAACCATTTGGATTCAAGATTCAATTTTAAAACTATTTCAAAAATTTGTGACTTAACCAATTTCCACGTGCAATCCATATTTGTGTGTGTATAAGTGTGGTCCAGGGGTTTTACACAATAGAAGTACAACATCATCAATCAGTACATATTCCAATACAGCAATATATTTGATAAGCGGTGTAAACTATAACGCTTATCTTTCATTCACAGATCACATATGTATATCACAGATAATAAATTACATCAGACACGACTCAATCAAAATATAGTATTACATATCAGGGATATCAAACAATTCAATCATCCAATAGAATCCAAACATCCATAAGAAAAATTAGTTAATTGTCAGATTAATTCAAATCAGATTAATTACTTGTGAATTACTAATCCTGGTTAATTAACACTAATAATTTACAAATCATTTTGATTCATTATTCTTTAATCATTTATTAGTTAACCATTAATAATAAATTAATTAACCTTTAATTATAATTCATCAACCTTTTAATGATTAAATAATTAACCTTTAATTATTTAACTTATTATTTAATTAATTCGTTAATCTTAAGTTAATTACATAATTAACTGTCCCTTAATTACATTAAGTAATTACAAATTAATTAACCTTTAATCATCAATTAATCAACCTTTAATTATTAAGTAATTAACTTTTAATCATCAATTAATCGTCCTTTAATTATTAAGTAATTAGCCTTTAATCACTTAATAAAATTTTAAATTATGGATAAGTTAATCAACCCTTAAATTAATTTCGTTAATAAATTATCACTTAATTTACTTATATTAAGTAATCATCCTTTAATAAATCTCATTAGTCAATCATAAATCATCCTTTAATCAATACTTAATTATTAATTTATTAAATCCTAATTATTAATAAATTAAACCTTTGATTAATAATCAATCAACCTTTTAAATTAATTACATTTACAAATTACCATTAAAATTAATTTAATGATTCTTTAATTATTCAAAAATTCATTTAATTAAAGATAAATCTTTTATCCAGATAAATTACTTAATCACACTTCTAATTAAGTTTTAAATAAGCTCAAGAATTATCATCACAAGCCATTAATTATCTTTGAAACAATTTTAAAACAAATTTAACTTTAAAGTTTAGATCTTCGAAACTTGCTTAAACTTGTAGATAAAAACAAGCAGCCCGAGCCAAAACATGTTGTTCCTGAGCTCAACTTCGAGTTCTACCTGTTCTTCTTCTTCTTTCCCTCTTTATCTTCAAAACCTGTTTTCGTCAAAACTACCCGAGCCCAAAACAAAAACCCCCGAGCAAATTTCAAAAATACCCAAGCACGACTTCGAGTTCATAGCCTTCCTTCCAAAACTACTGCTACTGACACAAACCTACATTCATGGACATGCACCGTCGATCGTCGGTGCTCAGACCAACGTCGACGCCTCCAACACATCAACGATGACCCGCCTGACTTCTCCAACCACCCAGTTCAACGAAAACATCAGCAAAAATGAATTCGAGTCGTTCGACCCAAAACTGGAATCAATTCAGATCTACAAAATCGATTGCCGACGACGATCTCGACAACCTGGAGCCATGCCGCTCCACCCAAAGACACATCAAACTTCCATGCCCAGTCTCCCTCAGGTGCTATCAACCCAATATCCTCGACGACGCCGCACGATCCAAATTTTCCGATATCGTTTCAAACTAGGCTAAAACCCTACCCCGATCAACTGCTGCCGCCACGGTGGATTAAAAAATCACTATGTATTTTTCCAGTTATCCCTGAACCTCCGGCCACTAACAGCTTTGGCCCGACGAACATTATATCACCGATGATGGGAAATTGGTAAAAAGAGCCAGACCGATCAATTCACCAAAGCACGTGATTCCCAAACTTAAAATTTACGATTTTATCTTTAAAATTCATGTTTTATGAAGGTGAAGAGGATCATGCAACCCAAATTCAAGTTTTGATCGACTAACTTTTAAGGTTTCCAGTAAATCCATTTGTCCTTAATACTTAAAAGTATTTTTAATATTTAAATCTTGATTTTTAAATTCTATTTTTGTTCAAAAATCAAACGCTAACAGAGACTGAGGAGGAAGATTTGAGTTTTGAAATTAGCTTATGCCTGTAAGTTTTAGAACAGGGCAAACTTCCCTATACACATACATGCATACCAATTTTCATGTATATATATACACACACAGGCATATTCACAAAATTATACAAAGACATAACTCAAATATAAATCCAAGCATCAAAGGAAATATCGGGGTCAAGTGGTTTGCTCACTAATTTTTTTCTTTCCTGCAGACAGAAAGCTCCTGATGGTTTTCTAAAATAAGGATGAAGCCTATATTCCTTTTTCCTTCTTTAAATCTTGAAGTTAAATCTACAAAGTTTTTTAATACAAAACTTTGCTTAACTTCTGTTGTATTCATTTGTTTACTTCATCAATAACAAACAATCTTTAATTACTTATAGTTTGCATTTCTTATGCATAGAGATCAGGGTCTGCAGTTGCAACCAGAAATTGATTTTTTTATCTTTGAACTTGATTTCCTCCTGAACTGATTAATATAATTTGCTTAAATTCTTGCTTTATTACTAATTAGCAACTTCAAATTAAAAAATTTAAAAGAATTTCACTTGCCTTAGATTGCTTTAGAGGATCCAGCTCTGCCTCTTTTAGCCAAACTGAAGTATTATGTTCATACTAATCTGCATTAGGAACTTGTTTATTAAAGCTTGATTTTAAATTTACAAATTCAGCAAGCTATGAAATTTAAAGGTTACCTGAGAAAGGGAATGTAAAACCACTGCTTGATGTTTAAGAAAATCTTCATATTTTAGTTTTTTTTCAAGAGGAAGCTGCAGTTTTTTTTCTACTGATTTTCTCTTTTCTAATTTTTTTTGTTTGGTGTTGGAGTTTGAAATGGCCAAAACTTTCTTACTGTTCTTTCAGAGATTGGGAGGCTAAATAAATTTGAATATGGGAAGCTTAAAGGTTTTTTGTAATTTTTTAAATCTTATTATTTTATTCAATTAATCATAGTGAATGCCATTTGTAAAAATATAATCATGAGGCCTCAATGTATGTTAATTCCTTTACTCCATCTCCTTTGTGTACTTTGCTTACAAATGTTAAAGGTTATCAAATTTATGTTTATGTCCCTCTTTTAAATTATTTTATAAATTTTGTTTTTAAACCCTTTCATTTAAAATTTCACTTAAATTTTATATGTACATAAGTTTGTATTTTACATTTTCATGTATATACTATTATTGGTTAGGCCTTTTTATACTTATACTTTCAAAATATACCTTCATATCAAAGTCTTGTGTTAATTTATATATATATATATATATATATATATATATATAGATAAAATTTAGTTTAAACAAATTCTATAAGGAGGTATACATTCAATTTTTATTTAAACTTGAACTTAAGTTAAAATATTTTTATGCATAAGTACACATTTTATTTAAATTTTAAGCTCAAGTTACTATTATACTTTCTAAATAAATAATTATCTATATATGTATTATTTTAAACTTTTATTTCTTGTTTTATCTATATTTTGTTTATTATTTCTACTTATACCAATTTAAAGAAAGAAATGATTTTAAACTAATTATGCTTGTAATAAATAAACACATATATAATAGTATTTAGTTTTAAACAATTGTTTCGAAAATCATTTATATCTAATTCAAAATATAACTTTCAAAAAAAATATTACATATGTCTCTTAAAATTAGAAAACAAATTTCTTCCAGTATAAAATTATATAGTTTCAAATCCACAATTAAATTTTAAAATCAAGGTCCAAATAAACAAATATCCTACTTAATCTTGGAAAAAATCAATTTAATTTACAATTTAAATTCACAAATTTATATCAATTACCAAATTTAATTTTTACTCAAAAGTCGGGATTGTTACATCTATCATAGGATATCAATAAAATACATTACAGATTATGAAGATAATTTATGTATTGTGAGGAATCCAGTTGGATCCCTCCAACCTGTTTCTCTGCATCCACAGATGTTAGCACAACAAATAAAATACCATATCCAAGCTGATAATAATATTCACATTCAACCAATCAGTCAATAATTTAAATTTTAACTATTTAAATTAAATGGCATTCCAGATGTGAGTGAGATTAACTCACCTTAAATTCAAAACGCCTGGCATTCATATTTACATTAAATCGAGCACGTTCGATTTAATGCAAAATTTTCAATTGCTTAGAACGACTCCAGATCTGCACCACGGGGGACTGCCCATCGCTACGTTCCGGGGCCACCAGTTTCGTCGGAAT
Organism: Allium cepa; assembly: GCA_030765085.1. Classification (NCBI taxonomy): domain Eukaryota; kingdom Viridiplantae; phylum Streptophyta; class Magnoliopsida; order Asparagales; family Amaryllidaceae; genus Allium; species Allium cepa. The sequence goes on along the minus strand of CM060941.1, from coordinate 827,286,732 downwards.
CTGACCAAGTATGCACAAGTTATGGAGTTTTACAGATTTTGAATATAATTTGTACTAAATTCTTATTTATTTTATTATTTTACCAAAAATCAAGATCGGACATATGTTCTAAAACCAAAGGTCGATGCCTTCTCTTCTCACGCACGTTACTAGGGTTCTCAAAACCCAAAGTCGTCGATCCTAAAGCTCTTGTCGTCGCTCCTCCGATCATCAAGGGTTTGATCCAACACCATCACTTCACTCGCCACCATCAGTTCTACCCACGGCCAGAATCTCACAAAACTCAATTAAGTGTAGTGCCAGAAAAACAAGGATGAACGGCGAATGAACCCAGCGCCATTGCTTCCGCCTCGCCGCAAGTTAGGCGATCTCCACCGTTAGATTAATTCGTCTCGGTGTGCTCTCCATCTTTCCAGTTGGAGATATATGACGAAACTTGACGGATCAAGAGAAAAACGAGGGAGATTGAGGTTGCCTTTCGACCATTAATTGTATAAATGGTGGCCGTGAAAGGAGATGCTAGGGTTTGGCCGTACACTCTAATATATAAACGTTTATAAAAATAATATTTTATTAATATTCTCAAATTTAACAAGCTTTTAGAAACAAACTCCAAATCACACGTGCCGTCTGGCGTTTATAAGGTTTTACCCATATTTCAAACATAATGGAACATGTTTCGGAGGCTAATTCTGTCATATGTGGAAGATAGCTTTTTGAATCGATTTAAAATATTACATTTTCGATTTTAATTTTCAACGCGTTTCTCACCCGTACGAATAAGCGGTCACTCCAAACGCTACTAAATTTGAAATCCGGTAATAATACACTATTACGGATCCAATGGAACTAATTTCGTCGAATTCCAAGACTGTGCATCGGAAAGCTATTTTAGCTCGTCGATTAAATTCGGGCGATTTCCAAAATCGTTGAAATCACTTAAAATTTCATTTTTAAAACTTTACTAACTCAATTATAAATCATATAGAATTTGTAATCACATTAGGAATTATTCTGATTCTTATTAAATCAAAATCTGATTATTTGCATTATTATTATATATTAAATTCCATTATTAAATTAATATAAAAATTCCAAATTTAACTATCAACTTTTGATTCCATCCAAAAGTCCAATGTTATAATTCAAATCCATCTAGACTTAAAATAAATTTTAGAAACCATTTTCGTATCTATATACAACCAGATTCACCAATTATCCCAATTTCAAATATTAAATTATTATTTATCCAAATCCAATTGAATTGCCATATTTGAAATTTTACTAATCTTAGTGATTTAACCAAAAATTTATTATTTCAAATCAAATTACAATTTGCATTTAGCATTTAAAATGAATCAAATGTTCAAATTTAATGACCAAAATTCCAGGTCGTTACAGTGTGCATACTTATCAACAAATACAACATTACCTCAAATCACCATGATAACTAGTTGAAAATTTTGGTTTTGATTTGAAAAAGATTTGAAAAAGTTCTGAAAAGCAAGTTTATTGGTATTCCGCTACATAATATTTCATTCACCTACAAACCACGAATAACAGAGATAAAAATACAATCATGCACAACAATGCGACTCGATCCCAATACAACAATAAAATACACTGGTTATTTTATTTTGTTTGGTTTTCAAAATAAACAACATTTGCCGGAAAACACGTCAAATTATAATTTAAATATTTTCTAAATTAAAAATTAGGGAAAGATCCCATTAAATAATTTAAAAACACTAAATTGAAAATCAAGTCATTTTATACAAAATTGATTTTCTTCTTATTCATTATATTTTAATCAAACTTGAATATTTAAATAAATTAAATATTTTCATTCGAAACGTTAATAATTTCGAGTTGTTACGACCATTATTATTTATTAATTAAAAGGATTTAAATAAGGCTATCAAATCTATTTAATTAATATTTAGTTCAAAATTGAATTATTTAAATAATACCTATACTTGAATATAAGTTATTTATATTTTTTCGGGATGCTGCAAAAATGTTGCAATAGGATATATAGAACCCTTCTCTATTTAAACAGGTGATATTCCAAAATTAAAACGTCCTTTTGCCCATTTTTTGTATTTAATGGATAACTTCTGAAATGTATTTTTAAGTCTAATAAGTTTATAGAATGTAAGAGGAAAAGAAAATGCAAAAGGATCTCCATCATCAAATCTGAGGAAAACTATTGAAGATTAGTATTAATGCTTTCGACTAAAGACGTCTTCACTTAAAAATTGTAAGATTTTCCTTTTCTATTTTATTTTGGATTTATGGATTTTGGATTATGTTGTAATTGCAAAATATATTATGATCTTATTACATTTCTTTCATTTGGTATCAGAGTAATCGTAAATTCATATAAGGTGCAAAAAAAATTATGAAATTGATTTTTCATGGTTTGTATAAAAGCTATACAAATTCAACTGCTTTATGTATAAATATTTACTTATAATTTTGGACGAAAGAGTTCAAAGGAGATTTTTTTCTCTATTAGTGTGCACGTAGATGTTAATCAATGTAATTTCCATGGAGATGTAACGTTGGATAACGTTAACCAAGAGACATTATGTCATGAATCATTTGGGCACTCTCCTTTCGATATGTTGGATCGAATACAACTAAGTTTATGTGAAATTTTGGTCCAAACTAGATCATGACAAAGAGTGTTGATATGTCTATATATGTTGCATTTTGAATCTGTTATTATTCTCCATGTTTATTTTATATATATTTTTATAAATAATTTAACCCGTATAACATTATTTTTTAATAATTACTTGTTGTCAATTTCTGTCAACTCTGAATTGTAACTGCCACTTTATTAAAATGAATTCTGTGATTTAAAGTCATAATCACCTTTTACATTTAATAGATTATGAACGGTAATTTTACTAACTTTATTTGTCGTAATGATTTATTAAGTGAATTTATTTGTTTTGATGGTTCAGCTTGTTTCTGCCCAATGGTGATACAAATTGATTTTCATGAAATTATGTAATTACGTATAATAAGTTGCGAACAGTAATTTTATCAACTTTAATTTCTGTTAAGATTTATTAAGTGAATTTATTTATTTAATGGTTCAGTTTGTTTCTGCCTAATGGTGATACAAATTGATTTTCATGAAATTACATTTTAACATTTAATAAATTATGAATGGCACTTTTACCAACTTAAATTTTCATTATGATTTATTAAGTGAATTTATTTGTTTTAATGGTTCAGTTTGTTTATGCTCAACGGCGATATAAATTGATTTTCATGAAATTATGTTTTTACATTTAATAAATTATGAATGGTAATTTTACCAACTTTAATTGCCATTATGATTTATAAAGTGAAATTATTTGTTTTAATGATTCGGTTTGTTTCTGCTCAGGGGTGATACAAACTAATTTTCATGAAATTACGTTTTTACATTTAATAGATTATGAATGGTAATTTTACCAACTTTAATTATCATTATGATTTATTAATTTAATTTATTTATTTTAACAATTCAATTTGTTTCTACCAAATGTAATATGAATTGAATTTTATGCAACAACTATTATGATAGGAATGAAATATAATTTGACGTTTTATTATTTATTTCAGTATAATTACTGTTAGCCTCTTTATATACAATTAATTTAATGTTGTTATGCTATTTGTGGAATATAGTTAATAATAGTAAGCATTTCATTTTCTCTAAATCTAATGCATCATTGAATAATGTTTACGCTCAAATCCTTGGAATAGTACCAATGTATGGAACTAATTTTTCCAGTTAAAAAGAGAAAATTGAGATTTGTCTTGGTATTCTGGATAATGACCAAGCATTACGAATGGATAGACCTACTATTATAGCGACAAGTACTGCTGATGAAAATGCTAATTTTGAAAAATGGGAGCGGTCAAACCGTATGTCTCTCATGCCGATAAAAGGTACTATTACAGCTGCTATAAGAGGAGGTATTCCTGAGAAGGATGGTGCAAATAGTATTTTCGCTGCAACAAAGTATTTGGCTTCTGTTGAAGAGCATTTTAAAAGTACTTTTAAGGCTAACACAAGTACTCTCATAATGAAAATGCTCACTACCAAGTATGACTGGACAAGGGGTGTATGTGGACATATCATGATGATGAATGATATGGCCGCAAAATTAAATGGCATGGATTTGGAAAATTATGAAGGTTTTTTAGTTCATTTCATTATGACTTCTCCTCCTACATAAATTGATCCTTTCAAGATCGACTATAATATGTAGAAAGAAAAGTGGAAAATGAGTGAATTAACTGCTATATGTGTTGAAGAAGAAGAAAGGATTAAGGCTGAGAAACCCTACTATGCGTATATTGCTATTCAAAACCTAAAACCAAGAAATAAGGGTAGTGGTAAAAGTAAAAAAAAAAAAGTGAATATGGCTATTGGTATTAACAAGACTAGTGTATCTGGTACAAAACCCTTGCATGCTACTAAGTGTCATCACTTTAAAAAGTGTCGACATATGAGAAGAACTGCATGAAGTTTAAAGATTGGCTCGCTAAAATGGGTGGTGATTTAAATTTAGTGATTTGTGAAACCTTTTTAGCTGATGTTCCCTTAAATACATGGTAGGTTGACATTGGTGCCTTTGTGCACATTACAAACTCATCGTAGGGATTCCATTTCATGAGGATGCTTCAAGGGGAAGAAAGGAAACTTATAGTTGCTAACAGATTAGAGGCTGAAGTCGTGGCTGCTGAAATTCTTCATTCGGTTTTGAAGAGTGGCTTTATTCTTGATTTACATGATGCAATTTATATTCCTATTATGATGAGGAATTTAATTTTTTTTAGACTTGATGCATGTGGTTTTACGTTCCAGTTTGGAAATAATGAGTTTAAACTATATCGAAACTCTAAGTTTGTTGGTTCTGGATTATTATGTAACAATCTATATAAATTACATTTGAATTCTTCCTTTTGTGAAACTCTATTATTTATGAATATTACTAGTGTTAACTATAAACATGGAGTTTAGAGAAATCGTGATGTTATGAATTCATCCAAATTATGGCATCACAGGTTAGGTCATATTTCAAGAGATAAAATGCAACATCTCATTAGAAATGAAATTCTCCCAACATTTTTATTTCGAAAACTACGTAGTGTTAAAGGAAAATAGGAAAGGAGCCACCCGAAGTGTGAGACTATTAGAAATTGTGTATACTGATATATGTGGCCTTTTACTACTTTGGATATTAACGGGCATAAATCGTTAATTACTTTTATTGACAATTATTCTCGCTACGGTTATGTGTATCTGATTAATGAATAATGTAAAGCGCTGCATAAATTAAAAAAATTTAAGATTGAAGTTGAGAATCAACATAACCTTCATTTTTAAAATAGCATGATCAGATAAAGGAGCTGAATTTTTTATGGTAGACACATCGACCTTGATCAAAGTCCAGATTTGTTCGCTTTATTTCTTCAAGAAAAAAGTATTGTTCGTTAGTACTCTATGCTTAAAGATCCTTGATAGAATGGAGTTGTTGGAACATGTAAGCATGTACTAATAAATATGGTACGAAGAATGATATGCAATACCACATTGTCAGATTTTTGTGGACAGAAGCTTTAAAAACAGTCACATATATTCTAAATCAGGTTCTTAGTAAATCTGTTTCAAAAACACCTTATGAACTGTAGCCTGATAGAAAATCGCAATTAGGGTGCTTGCGTATGGGGGCGGTCTTGTTGAAGCAAAAGTCTATAATCTACAAATAAAGAAACTTGATTCCAGAACCATTAGTTGTTATTTTATTGGTTACCTAAAGAGATCCAAAAGTTTCAAATTTTATAGCCTATCACGTACCACAAGAATAGCAGAAACTAAACATACTGTATTTTTTGAAAAATGGCAACATAAGTGGGAGTAATGTAAATAGAACAGTAAACCTTAAAGAAAATGGAACTTATGTTCCAATTCTGATAATTCAAGAGCTTACAAATTTTATACCTCTTATTCAAGAGGCTAATGAAGAAACTCGTGTTCTTGATGTTCCTAATGTTGATGAAGCTCTTATGCTGCCACAATAACCCTTATGAAGATCACAAAGAGAGAGAATATCTACCATACCTCATGATTATATCATATACCTTACCGACGAAGGATGTGATATATGTAATGTAGACGATCCTATCTCATTCAAGCTAGCAATTATGAGTGATAACTCATCTAAATGTTTAGAAGCCACGAATGACGAGATGAAATCTATGGAAATTAATGAAGTTTGGATCTATTGAATTACCTGTCGGGGTTAAACCTAAAGACTGTAAATGATTCTAAACAAAAACTGGCTCCAAAAGTAACATGAAATATTTAAGGCCGGACTAGTTAATGAAGAGTTTACATAACGGGAAGGTGTACATTTTGATAATACATTTTCTCCCGTCTCAAAGAAAGATTCATTAGGAATTGTTTTAGCCATCGTAGCTTATTATGATTCAGAGATACATCAAATGTATGTGAAAACTGCATTTTTGAATGGTAACTTGCATGAAGAAATATTTGAGAAATAAGCTAAAAGGTTTGCTATAGAAGGCAAGGAGCATATGACGTGTAGGTTAAATCTTTCAATATATGAATTAAAACAAGCTCCATGACAGTGGTATCTCAAGCTTGATGAAGTTATAACTGAATTAGGATTTAAAGAAAATACAATAGATTAATGTACGTACCTCATGATGATTGGGAGTAAATTTATTTTATCATTTTGTATGTGGGTGATATTTTTTTTAGCAAGTAGTGATTTAAACATGTTATACGAGGCAAAATGTTTTCTATCAACTAAGTTTGAAATGAAGGATCTTGGCGAAGCCTCTTATGTTATAGGAATTGAAATTTACCGAGATTGGTCTCATGGGATCCCGGCTTATCTCAAAAAGCATATATTGAGAAAATACTTAAAAGATATAACATGCACAATAGCTCTCCAAGTGTTACTCCTATTGTCAAGGGTGAAAAATTCAGTAGTTTCAATGTCCTAACAATGAAATAGAACGTGCTCAAAAGAAACAAATTCCTTATGCTTCGGTAGTAGGGAGTCTTAGGTATGCTTAAGTTTGTACATGTACTGATATTGAATTTGCAGTTAGTATGCTTGGCCGATATCAAACTAATCTAGGAATGGAACATTAAAAAGCTGCTAGGAAAGTTTTGTGCTATTTGTAAGGGACAAAAAATTATATGCTTACTTACAAGTGGTCAGATAACCTTGAAGTTATTCTGATTCATAATTTTTTGGATGTGTCAATGGTAAGAAATCCACGTTGGATGACATATTTATGCTTGCATTGGGACCAATTGTATAGAAGAGTGCTAAGCAGTCTATAAGGACATCTTTCACTATGCAAGTAGAATTTGTGACAAGTTATCATGCTGCTGGTCAAGCAGTTTGGTCAAAGAATTTTATACCCAAACTTCAAGTAATTTATAGTATTGTGAGGTCACTCGCCTTATTTTGCGATAACGAAGCTGTTGTTTTCTTCTCTAAGAAGAACAAATCAAGTGGTGCATCTAAGTGGATTGGCATCAAATATCTTATTGTTAGATACATAATCGAAAACGGTACTATTATGATACAACATATTGATGCAAGAGTTATGTTAGATGATTCTCTAACAAAAGAACTTCCACCCATTCTTTACAAAAAGCATATTTTCGGCATGAATTTAGTTAATGTATTATAATTTTGGTGTTGCAAACTATATATATATAATGTTATGTACTAAGTCTTTAATTATGTATTGACTTTGAATTTATAAATTTTCTTAATATGATGCATATAATTTTATTTAATCTAAGCAAATTACTTATGAAGACCAAATGAATATTATTAACTACTGTTAGAAAGGGTACCAATGTTATAATTAATGGGGATCAAATAACGACATTTGTTATTCTGATTACATTAGTTTGGTTTGGATATTTCTAACTGAATCGGTTTAGAATTAATGAAAACTATATTAGCTAATTTTGAACGTGTGATTTATTATGTTATAACATTACGACTAAGTGAGAGAATGTTAATTTTAATTATTATGTGACCTGTGTTATTATTGTACACCAAATTCATTTAAAGAATTAATGAATAAACATCTGAATTTTTGATAAAAAATTCAGATTGTTACTAATAGTTATATTTGTCCCAAAGGTTGTCTTAGAATATATATATACCCTTTCTCTATTTGGACAGATGATGTTTCAAAATTAAAACGTTCTTTTATCCATTTTTTATATTTAAGGTATCATTTCTAAAACCTTTTTTTAAGTCCAGTAAATTTACAAAAGGAAACACGAAAAGAAAACGCAAAAGAGTCTCCATCATTAGATCTAAGGAAAACCTTTGAAGATCAATATTAACGCTTCCGCCTAAAAATATCTTCACTTCGGAACTGTAAGATTTAAATTCCTTTGCTATTTTATTTTGGATTTACGGATTTTAGAATGATTGCATCGTAATTGCAAACATATTACAATCTTATTAAATCTCTTTCATTATTATTTTGAAATCGGATACTTGCCAATCTATTCAAGAAAATTTCAAACATAAAATTAAGAAATTCAATTGAGCAAGTATCATCTTCTCAACTACTTTCTATCATATATGGAAAGAAAAAAAATACAAGACTGCACAACAACAAAGAAAAGAGCAGCATGCAACTTTGGAAAGAAATTGAACTAGTTAAACTAATAATACTTCAGAATCAGGTAAACAACAATCATATGGAAGTAATCATATGCAAGAGCAATATGAACCAGTTAACTACGAGGAAAAATTGGAGTTGTACTTACTGGGTAGGAAATATAACTCTGATATTCCCCGTAGTAGAATAAGCAGAGTGGACAAAGAAGATAGCAGGGTTGCGTAAAAAGGTGGCCAATTCCAAAATCATATCTGCAAAGGAAATAAGATTATCAATTCAAATTATGAAAGCTAAACTAAAGATAAATTAACTACCTCACCTTATATGTCTGGAATTTACCGCTCTAACAAAGCAAAACCAACTGTGAGTCATTCACTGCTTAAGGTTAAAACTCGGAAGATGTTAGATATCATCCCAAACTCAAAAGGTAACTACTATCGAAACAGGCTTAACCATAAAATATATCATTTTTCTATATGGAGTCAAGGAGAGAATAGTTGTCGAAATGAAGTAAACAACTGGGGGACTAAGTTAGGAGATTAGGATGCTACCAATCTCGAAAACACTTCCACCAGAGGCGGTCTTTTCCATGCTCAACTCAAAATTGACTCATGTAGGGAAAGTAAACATGCATTTAATAATTGCAAGTTGAATAATAATGTATATAAAAATTCTAATCTACCTTTCCTCTTACCAGGTTTGAGCTGGAACTACGCACGCACAACTTAATGCCTGATGAAATCCATCCCCTTCAACAAGGAAATATATTGCAGCAAGGCATCAATAGTTAGAGATTAGGTGATAATCTTTACAGAAGAAAGCTAAACAATTGATGTCATCACTTATTTGTTTGAGACATATGCGAAAGCAGCTAGCCTCAAATTCAACCAGTGCCAACTATAAACAAGCATATCGATTGGGTAACTTCAGAAGAATAGAGGATCCCAGCAAATATGAAAATAGTTGCTTTGATTTGACTTAGAACCCGCCATAAAAACCTCGTATTTTTATCCTGTGATTTCTACTTCGATCCAGGAAATACAACAGCTACTTGTAGCAGGTAAAAGCTTTGATTGCCTTCACGGTTGAAATTTTTTTGACATAAATTAATTTTATTTGATTTTGCAAAGAAATGATTCATGCAGAGATTCTGGAAAGAATGAAAGTGGATTTAATTGCCTGAATGTTACAGACTAGTATTTGATATTTGATACAACAAAATGATAATAATAAGCAGTGTACAAATGTTTGTAATATATATACAGAGTGTAACGACCCAGAATTTCTATTTATTTAAAATTCGTATATTTAAAATTTTAAATATTAATAAGTAAGATTTGTAAGTCGAATAAAATTTTAATTCGAATATCTAGATTTAATTGTATAATTAAATCGATAATTTAATAGTTGAAATTACAGAAATAATTGTAAATTGGGTTTAGTATGATTGGGATTGATTTGTAAAATTTTATTTAATCATATTGGAGTTAGAATGATGTTATAGAACTTATAAAATCGAATTTAAAGTTAATTTGTGAAAATTGAATATTTTAATATTTAACTGACGAGTAAAAAGCCATTTTTCAAACAGTCTCGGATTTCGACGAAACCAAAATGTGATATTATTGTAAGATTTCAAATTTAACGTCAATCGGATTTATCGTTCGTCCGGGGCAAGCCAAAACGCATAGAAAATCTTTTAATCGGTTTAATTTAAAATTTATCGTTTATTGCTGTTGGGCGAGTTTCTACTAGTCCAAGGCCATCAGACCAATGATGCGGAATGAAGGCTAGGAAAGACTACCGGACCAACCCATTTCCTAAGCACTACCGAACCATCTCCTTCCCCATGCCTGTCGAACTAACTCCCTTCCCATGCGCACCGAACCAACCCATCTCCCAGGTACTACCGGACCAACATATTACCGAACCAGAGTAAAGAAGGTACTACCGGACAACCCTCCACCGAATCAACCTCCACCGAACCAACCACTACCATACCGGAGCTGCCGAACCAACCCACGCTCCACCCACTACCGGTCCAATCAACACTCCACTCACCGTCGAACAAAGGTGCTACTAAACTAGCATTGCCGGGCCAGATTACATTGGCCCAGGCCCACCAGCAGCTATATATATCCAAGACCCCTACCCCCAGCCTCACTCTATAAATAGAGGGGTAGGGGTACAACAATGGCAGACAAGTTTGAGAGCTCAAGCACGGATAGAACTTTCAAACAACTTTCAGATACTTGTAATAAAAGCTTTGTACTTGTAACCTGAAAAGTAAAGGAGAGTAACATATAAAGTGGACGTAGGCACATTCTGGCCGAACCACTATGAATGTGTGTGTCTTTTACAGTTTAGTCCATCTATTTTATATATTTGCATAAATCGGCCAAATCATTAAGAACAACATATAATCAACAAAATCATACGACTTGGAGGTGTTTGCCCATTTTTTGTGCAAATATTTTTGGTGCTTTCACTATGAATTGAACTCGGGAGCTTCAGCTTCTCCCCCTCAACCTTCTTCCTAACAGCTTCGCTCATTGCTTGGAAAACATGCCTCTCAGGCAGAAGAAAGATGTTAACAAAGGAAAAAACATCGCGACTAGCACTATTCCAGATCCAGTAATCATAGATCAAGGGAATCGTTCCGTTCCAACAGCAAATGGAAATCAGGCAAATCCGACAGCCCCTGCCACGGAGAAACCAATTACTAAGACAGATCTGGACAGGGTTGTAGCTGAAGTAACTAACCGCTTCACATCTCAACAAAAAGCCTTGGTGGACCAACTCATGTCACGCTTAAGGGATGCTGAAGAATCCAACCACAGCACCGAATCATGGGGCGAGTCCCAGTCTGGAGGATCTAGGAGGCGACAAAGATCTTTCTTCTTCGAGGAGGCTAACAACAGAAAGAGCAATGGCAGGAGCCGAGCCCAGACTCAGCCCGAATTCCGACCCGAGGAAACACTTGGAACCGAACCCAATGGGGGAGGTACCGGGCAAGGTCGGATATGGTTGAGCCTGTCATGCTACCTAACCATGGGAACACCAATGGACGGGGCCGAGCTGGAGTCCAGCTCAAAGTTGGGCCCGAGGGAATGCTTAGAACAAAGCCCAACGGGGGAAGATCGAGGCAAGGGCCAACTGTGGTTGACCCTAGCATGCTCCCAGAGGACCGAAGACAGCCACCGGAAAATGTTAGGAGTAATAGACGATACCATCCCTACAGGTTACCTGGACGGACTCAATCCCGCAGAGAAGAACCAAACTCATTTCTATCCTCTCCAAGTTCTGATGAAAGGATGGCACGATTGTTCAGAGAATGCGTCCAACGGGAGCAAAGAGATCGGGGGATAGGCGCTAGGGTAACCAGCCCCTTCACCCGCAATATCGAAACTGCCATCACCCACCGGGAATGGAAATGCCAACAATGGAACCTTACAATCTGACCTCGTTGTACACTTGCAGAGATACACACAGCATATGCTCATGAGCGGAGCAACAGAGGGAGTGTTGTGTAAATGTTTTCCACTATTCTTGGCAGACCTAGCTACCTCTTGGTTCTGCCATCTACCCCAAGGATCCATCAGCTTGTGGGAAATGTTGAAAGAAAATTTCATCAGCCAGTTTCGCATTCATGTGGAACAACCCAAGGACGCTTATTCCCTATCTAATATCAAACAGAAGCCCGGAGAGACAGTGCAACAATATCTAACCTGATTCAACGCCGCAGCGGCCGCAGTCCAAGATGCCGATGAGAAACTTATCCTAATGGCTCTTTGTAGTGGCGTACATCCGGATACCAAGTTTCCTAGAAGATTAACGAAAGAAAAACCAGCTACCTTACCCGACTTCTTCCATGAAGCCGGAAAATATATGAGACTTGAAGACGCTGCCATTGAAAGGCAGACAGGGCAACAAGCTAAGGCAGCTCATGGCAACACACCTGCAGTAGCAAAGGACGTTCGAAGAAATGACTCCAGAGATAGTGCTGGGGGCAAGAAGGGAGAAAAGCGTTTATATCGGCCAGGACCGAGATTTGACACTTACACTCCTTTGAATGAAACGATCGAAAACATCTTCCTGGCCATGCAAGACGAAGTTAGATACAGACGCCCCCCGCACAAGAAGGAATCAGATAACGCAATTAAATCTGAAAAGTTCTGCCGTTTCCACGAATCTCATGGACATGATACCAATGAATGCCATCATCTCCGGGACTTGATTGAAGAACACATCAGAAGGAAGAGACTGGAACGCTATGTAAAAGGCCAGAACAGGACTCCAGCTCCTGCCAATGAAAGCCCGAGGCTATCACCCCAGGAAGTAGGCGGAGGAAATCGCAACACCATTGGCTCTAGTCAAGAGAAGATAGTGGTCCATACCATATCGGGAGGACCACACATCGTCGACAAAAGCTGGGCAGAGATGGAAAAATATGGAAAGTCGCTTAGAAACAATGAAGACTGCGTCGATTCTGTTATAGAAGAACGCCACCCAAAGCGGAAAGAGAACAATGACATCACATTCGGTAGGCGTGACCTAGAAGGAAGGCAGTACCCTCACATGGATCCTATGGTCATCTCCGCCTGGTTCGGTCCAGCCAAAGTTTTCCGAATTCTAGTAGACACTGGAAGCTCAGTAAATATCCTATTTAAGCATGCTTTCGACAAAATGAAGCTGTCGATGAAGGATGTGTCTCCCTGCAACAAACCGCTACATGGTTTCACTGGAGAGGCCTCGGGCAACTGTACCTCTTTGTTGAAATAGAAAGTCATCCCCGCTCCGTTTTGCGGAAACAAACGTTTGTGCTAATAGAAAACCACTCGGCTTACAACGCCTTTTTGGGAAGACCAGCCTAGTCCGACTTCCAAATTGTCCTGGCCCCGTGGTGCCTGAAGATGAAATTCCCAACAGACAATGGAATAGGAGAAGTAGAGGGAGATCAGGACGCTGCTCGAGACTGCTATGTAACTGAACTTCGCAATAACCGCAGGAAGGATAAAGGGAAGAATGCAGAGACTACTCTCTGCAAGAAAAACTTGGAAGCATAGCAACTAAAGAAAGCCCCTCCTCTTCGATATACCAGTGATCCTATCAATGAATTAGACCCCAGGGACAAAGAGGAGGATGCCACCGTCGATCCTGCAGTGGCCATGGAATTTGTATCTGTAGACAAATACGACCCAAGTAGACTGCTGAGAGTCGGGTCTCAGTTAAGAGCAGAGTTGAAGGATCAACTCGTCGATTTTCTTCGCCGTAACTTGGATGTATTTGCATGGACGCACGCTGACATGACTGGAATCTCCCCAGACGTAGCATGCCACGTACTGAACATCGATCCCACCAAGGTGCCAGTAAAGCAGAAAAAGAGAAGCATGGGGGCAGAAGGATCAGCAGCTCTCGAGGAAGAAGTAAAGAACCTACTTGCCAATAACTTCATACGAGAAGCCATCTACCCAGAATGGATCGCCAACCCGGTACTGGTAAAGAAGGCTAATGGGAAGTGGCGAACATGCATCGACTTCTCCAACTTAAATGACGCTTGCCTGAAGGATTGCTTCCCACTCCCCCGAATCGATCAACTCGTGGACAGCACAGCCGGGCACGAACTCTTATCTTTTATGGACGCATACTCAGGATATAACCAAATTCCTATGCACGCCCCGACCAAGACCACACTAGTTTCATCACTGACTGGAGATTGTACTGCTACAGAGTAATGCCTTTTGGACTTAAAAACGCCGGAGCTACTTATCAGCGCCTCGTCAACAAGATGTTTGCGGAACTAATAGGACGAACTATGGAAGTTTATGTGGATGACATGCTGATAAAGTCGAGGAAAGCCAATGATCATGTAAGCCACCTAGACGAGATGTTTCAAGTAATTTGCCAATATGGAATGAAGCTGAATCCTCTAAAGTGCTCGTTAGGAGTGTCATCGGAAAAGTTCTTGGGATTCATCATCCATGCCAGGGGGATTGAAGCAAGCCCCGAACAAGTCCGAGCCCTGAGAGATATCAGGATACCTTCCACTCGAAAAGAAATGCAAAGCCTGAATGGAAAGCTGGCCGCCCTAAGCAGATTTGTCTCTAAAGCAACCGACAAATGCATCACTTTCTTCGAAGCCCTAAAGAAAGACAAAGGAAAGTTCGAATGGACTGACGAATGCTCAACATCCTTCCTTAACCAAATCGAACACCTCCAGAGCGCCGCTTTGGTAAGAGAAGACAACCGCACGCAGCGGCCCGTATACTTTGTAAGCAAGAGATTTACAGGGGCAGAAGATAGATACTCTAAACTTGAGAAGCTAGCATATTGTTTGCTAATCACGTCACGGAAACTGCGACACTATTTCCAATCTCATTCCATCAGAGTTTTAACCGATCAACCGCTAAGGCAGGTACTCTATCGCCCCGACACTTCTGGGAGACTACTTAAATGGTGCATTGAACTGAGTCAATATGATATCACCTACCTTCCTCGCACCGCCATCAAGCCATGGCCGATTTCATTGTCGAATTCACTACCAACGAAGGTAAGGAGCAATCTGAAATAACAGGAGATATCAAGTGGAATCTCTTTGTAGATGGAGCATCAAACGAACAGGGCTCGGGGGTAGATATCGTGATAATCACCCCCAGGGAAAGAAGCTGCATTATGCCCTAAGGTTGGAATTCGCCGCCACCAACAACGATGCAGAATATGAAGCAGTAATAGTAGGATTAGAACTTGCCTTAGAAATTAGAGTCAGTTCTTTATGTCTTCATAGTGATTCTCAACTTATCGTAAACCAAGTACTAGGAGAGTTTCAGACTCGAGGAGAACGACTCACAGCATATCTAAAGAAGGCCAAGCTGCTGCTCAATCAATTGGATCACTATTTAATCAAACACATTCCTCGAGAAGAGAATCGAGAGGCAGACGAACTGGCAAAGCAAGCTAGCATGAAGAACAGCACCATTTCCGGAACAGTAGCCATCTCGAAACAACTATCCCCAAGTTTCGAACAAGAAGATCTGATAGCTGCAATCGAAGAACAGACCTGGATGACTCCTATCCGGAAATACTTACAAGATGGCGTACTACCCAACGAGCGTAAAGAAGTCAGGAAAATCTTGAGGAGAGCTTCCCTTTACACAATACAAGAAGGCATCCTCTATCGCTGCGGCTTCTCTAACCCCTTATTAAGGTGTGTTACTAGAAGGGAAGCTAAGAAAATCTTATCCAACATCCACCAAGGGAGCTGTGGAGATCACACTGGTGGGCAGACTCTGGCGAAGAAGACGCTCTGATATGGATACTACTGGCCCACTTTAAACAGAGACGCCTTAGACTTCGTCAAAAGATGCGACAGATGTCAGAAATTTGCTAAGATTCCTCGACTACCAACAAATGAGATTACTCAGATGACCAGCCCTTGGCCCTTTGCAGTATGGGGAATCGACTTGATTGGCGAACTGCCGATGGGCCGAGGCGGAGCCAAATATGCTATAGTGGCAGTCGACTATTTCATCAAATGGGTGGAAGCGGAACCTCTAAATAAAATATCTTCAGCAAAAGTTATTAACTTCTTGATCAAAAATGATCTATGCAGGTACGGGGTTCCACTCAAAATCATATCGGACGATGGACTTCAGTTTGACAGCGAGGAGTTCGCCGACTGGTGCCAAGAGCACGGAATTCACAAAAGCTTCTCATCTATGGCTTATCCCTAGGCAAATGGACAAGTCGAAGCTGTCAACAAAATTCTTAAAACTCTAATCAAGAAGAAGCTTGAAAAGTCAAAAGGCGCTTGGGTGGATGAACTTTCTATGGCACTTTGGGCCTACCGCACGTCTTTCGGAACATCAACAGGGCATACTCCTTTCTCTTTGGCATACGGATCGGAGGCCATGCTCCCAGTTGAAACTGTAGTGCCATCCCACCGTAGGATCCACTACAACCCAGAAGAAAATGAAGAACTCCTCCACATGTCTTTGGATCCAATCGAAGAAAGAAGAAATGATGCAGCACTCAAAGCAGCGGCTCACAAGCAAAAAGTGGCAGCACAATACAACTCCAAAGTCAAACATCGAAGCTTACAAGAAGGAGATCTTGTCCTCGAGCGAATCTTCCCACGCCCCGGAGCGCTAGATCCCATCTGGGACGGACCATTTGTAATTCATAAAGATCTCCACAACGGAGCTTATATTTTGTCAACAGTGGACGGAGAGGTGTTCCAAAGGGCATGGAACATCCAACACCTTCGTCGATACTTTTCTTAACTTGTACTGCCCATATAAAGTGGATTAACAAAGAGAATCAGTGGACGTAGGCATTTTCGTGCCGAACCACTTTAAAAATCTTCTCTTTTTAACTTATTCCTTTATATCTTGGCTGCTTGTTAAGCTTTATCTTTTTCTGTTGAACAAAATCCTGTGTAATGGCATTTCCATCCTAGACACTTCACGGCGCAACCTCACCTGGACAAGACCTAACAGGTACTATACGAATCTATGCCCTCGCCAATGAGACACTTTTGCTCCAGCATCCCTCTGATGTGGGTTAACTCATTGCTCGCGACGGCCCTCAAAGCCAACTGTAATGAGCCGATTATAAGCCACCGAGGAGGCCGAAAATAGCCTGGGCAGCTCATTACAGCGTTTGGCTTGCCGGCAACTGCGAACCGATTATAAGCCCCAACATAAGGTGTGGCCAGCCAGGGGCAGTTCACAATTGACGATCGGCACCCGCGCTAGCCGGCCACGGTAAATCGAATAATACCCACGATTACGGACCATAATGGCCCGG
This sequence comes from Allium cepa, assembly GCA_030765085.1. Lineage (NCBI taxonomy): Eukaryota > Viridiplantae > Streptophyta > Magnoliopsida > Asparagales > Amaryllidaceae > Allium > Allium cepa. The sequence goes on along the minus strand of CM060941.1, from coordinate 827,269,227 downwards.
GTAGTTACCATGCGCGATCTCGGCTCCGATGTGTCTTAAGTACGGCTGTGGTAAAAAAGAAAACTCCCCGCGGAGGCATAAGATAGGTGACAAATGTCTCCAAGACCCACAGCTAGGGAAAGTGACTACAAAGCCCGTTTGCCACGAACTTAAGCGCATCGAAGGCCTTCCGTGATTGGAAGTTTTACTATTTCTTATATTTCCATTTTATTTATAAAAAAATTCCACCTATCCTCTATAACGATCGCTAAAGTACAGGACACAAAATGGGAGACACTCGCTAATGGGAATAAGAACTCACAACTGGATGGCAGGTCACTTAGCTGCATTCCACATTCGATTACACAAGGCATTCAAAGCTACTGTCTACAGCTAAAACTTGAAGGGCAGTACTCTCTTCTCTTGTACATAAATATGTAACTATAATTTATTCACACATCACACTAACATTGCAAGACATGGAATTATATTTTAAGCAAGAGCTTAGCGTCAAACACAATTGAATTACTAACACATGCACAACTATATTTTATGCAACACATCGAAATAACAACAGCATTCAAACATGACAAAATTAGCTTATGTTATAAAGTTACATGCCAAAAATCAAGTTGTTCGTTACATAATCACAGCCTGAAAATTACATTAATGTTTTAAGACTAACATAGACAGCGATGTCAAGTAAACTGAAAAATGTTCAGATCAAGCCAAGGAGCCGACTGCATCGGGGCTTCGCCTCTATCCTGCTGGCCCTCCGAGGTCTACTTAACCGCCGGATCAGAACTCCCAGCATGCTGACCAGAGGTAGTTGGAGCTTCAGAGGTCCCACCTGTCCAATTCAAGAGAAGAATTCATTGAATGAACTATAAGCAACCAAGCTATGAAAAGGCTAAAAGGGAAGACTTACCAGCATCTGTTCCTTGATCATCATCCCCCAACTGCATGCCTACCTCCTCAGCAGCAAGCAACCGCATGCCCTTCTTCACCGCCACTTTCTCCTCCTTAGTGAATTGGGCCGTAACCACATCCATTATGAAGGCCATGCCACCCTCCTTATCCGCATCAGCCTTGGCCTCCTCCAGAGCCCGGAGATAAATCCTGGCCATGATCTGGGGATAATCATCCATCCAGGATAGGTTGCCCTGCTTCCAAGTACGGAAATACATATCCTGGAGCATCTCATCCATCATCCCCTCGTTCTCCTCTAACTCCCTCATTCGGACCTCAAAAGCCGACAGCTTTGCAGTGGCAGCATCACTCTCCGATCGGTATCGCGAGCGGTCAGCCTGAAGGGATTTCCTCATCGCCTCCATCTCCTCCTTCAGCTTGGCTTGAGTAAGCTCCGCGGCTTCAAGATTCCCATATAACTCCTCTACCCGCTCGAGATCCGCTTTTCGAACCTCATCCACTGTTGCAATAGCCATATCGATCTGTTCCTTGCAGATGGCCTTCATTTTCCGCAGCTCGACTCTACTAGCCTCTTCCATAGTTTTCTTTAGCCATCTGGAAGCAGCCTCATGCTGAGAGATCTGGATGGCCTGATCGGCGAGTAACTTGGCCTGATCGGCAACACTAGCCGCAATCTTATGTTGGCACTCCCAATTTCCTCCCCGGCCTTGACCAGTCGGGCGTGATGCCCCATCAACTTCCTAGTCTCCTCAGCAACCCGATCGATATTTGCCTTGGCTTCATCCCCCATAGTTACAATCCGAGTAGTAAGCAAATCAAGGTCCAAGGACTTGGCCTCATCAAGTACCCTTACCATAGGATTGCGAGGGAGAAGGTGCTCACCAATAACCTCGTCAAAGGAAATATCATGAGAACCCGGATCCAGATCTGGATGACCCGCAAATGGATTACGAGCCAAGCCGGGACGATCAATACGAGTAACGGTAGGATTCTCTGATGGATGCGGAGAGGGTATGAACTCAGTATCCTCCCCCGTGATATCATGAATAGGCTGGGTTGGGGGCTGAGGTCTAGGTGAAGGTTCGAATAAGGAGCGCCTCCTCCTTTTCTTTTGAATATCCTCTTCAATAACTCCGAGAAGAGGACGGTAGCCGACTACGTCCCCGGAACGATTGGTCGGAGGCTTTGGTTTAGCGGAAGCTTTGAGGAGTTTGAATTGTTCGAGGCGGTGCCGAATGTATGATGTCTTGGCCTCCTTACCCGTTCTTGGAATAAAAAACAAGTGTTACAAGCATGCATGGGACTATAATCCAAGAAAGATGTGAAGTTAAAAGAGGAGTCAAAAATTCACCTTGAACCGCCGGAGTTGCCCTAGCTGAAATGCTCTCAGAAGATGGACCAGCACCAGTCCTAGCCATATCAGTTTTCTTTGGCTTCTCCACCAAGGCCGATCCTTCCTCCAACCCCTCGAAAGCCTGGCGGAAAACATCATTTGTCCACTCTTGGATCTCCCATGCTTGCCCAAAAGACAAAGCCTCGGCGCCATCACCTTCTCCATCACCTCCGCTCTCCTCCTCGCCTCTTTCCTCCTCTACATTTTCCTCCTCCGGAACATCTAGACATGTGCTAGGGGAGGGTCCATCGGATTTCTTGAGCTTCTTCGCCCCGACGACTGGAGGTATCGAGAAAGGTTTCCTCTTGCTGCTCTTCGACGTGGCCCCTCCTTTGGCTTTGACAGCCCTCTCCTCAGCTGTGTCTCTCTGCTTAACCACATACTGATGTGGTAGAATCAAGTTGTGCTGCAGAAGAGTAGTATTCCTGATCAGGTAAGAAGCTGACCTCTCCCTTCCCGACATGGCTTCTATCTCCGCAGCCATCTGAATCAGGCGATCGTTCTCCACGACCGCAAAGCCACCTATCGCTAGCAAGAAATAAAAACACATAAGAAGAATCATTACAATCAGAACGGAAGTTATAAATAAGCTTCAACTTACAGCCGGAGGTGAAGCGACGGATAGAAATAGAGTCATCCTTGACAAAAAACCATTCCTTCTTGAACATGCTGAACTTCGAATTTAAGTCTAGGACCGGCTTGAAGGACACGGCCGATTCCAAGCTGATGTATGAAGACCCCTTCTTATAGCCTCTCAAGTTGTACAAATATCGGATCTCCCGGTTGGAAGGGGACGCCCGTATTTTCTCTGAAAAATGATGAATAGGCTCACCGGGATAGCGTAAGAGTTAGAATGAAGCTGGAAAGGGGCCACCTTTAGGTAGGTGATGAAGCTGACTATCCAAGCATTGATCGGGGGAATGGCCCCACACATACAATGGTACCTGCTGTAAGCAAAATATCCTTCAGGAGGGTCATACGGCATAACTCCATTCCCTGGCAGCACCATGTGTGCTCTATCAATCCCGAAAGAACGAGATATAACATCAAGCTGCTCCTCTTTGAGGGAGCTAGGAAAGCAGTCAGGAGGAGAATTCAAGAGCTCCTGAGGGCCATATCCATCCACTAGTGATCTCGAGGTGGGTCACTGTCGTCTCGGTCCTGGCTGAGCTGGGGGAACCGTGGAGGACTCTTCTCTGTCCTTGGATTTCTTCTTATCTGATCGAGTTTCCACTTTATGAGACATTTATCTGCAAACACAAAAAAGTACGTCGTTAGAACAAGGAGTGTAGAAATGTAAACGAGCAAATGCATACAGTCTGGAATCTCGTTCATAGTTAAAAAAACATAAGAGTTTCATTCGGTAGTCCAAAGTTTTTGAATTCATTCGGTACTCGAAATCCCCGAGTTCATTCGGTAAGACAAAGCATAAGGTTCAGTCGGCACTCGGAATCCCCGAGGTCATTCGGTAGTTCAAAGCGAAAACTCATTCGGCAGAAGGAGGCTTCACCTGGTTCGGCAGTTGAGGTTTGATTCGGCTAATACGTTTGATTCGGCTAATACGTTTGGTTCGGCAAAGACAAAAGTTTGGTTCGACTAATAAGGATTAACGAAAGCATCAAGCCCATAATTATAGGCGAGCCTAGATAATCGGATCAACTGGTTCGGTGCTAGGTACCGAATGAGAGTGTTCAAGTTTGACGGCCTAAAACAAAGCGCGGCATATGCAGGCATATTCCCCACTTTGGGGGGCAAATGTTGGGCGAGTTTCTACTAGTCCAAGGCCATCAGACCAATGATGCCGAATGAAGGCTAGGAAAGACTATCGGACCAACCCGTTTCCTAAGCACTACCGAACCATCTCCTTCCCCGTGCCTGCCGAACCATCTCCTTCCCCATGCCTTCCGAACCAACTCCCTTCCCATGCCCACCGAACCAACCCATCTCCCAGGTACTACCAGATCAACATATTACCGAACCAGAGTAAAGAAGGTACTACCGGACCGAACCAACCACTACCGGATCGGAGCTGCCGAACCAACCCATGCTCCACCCACTACCAGTCCAATCAACACTCCACTCACCGCCGAACCAAGGTGCTACTAAACCAGCATTGCCGGGCCAGATTACATTGGCGCAGACCCACCAGCAGCTATATACATCCAAGACCCCCCCCAGCCTCACTCTATAAATAGAGGGCTAGGCGTACAACAATGGCAGACAAGTTTGAGAGCTCAAGCACAGATAGAACTTTCAAACAACTTTCAGATACTTGTAATAAAAGCTTTGTACTTGTAACCTGAAAAGTAAAGGAGAATAACATATAAAGTGGACGTAGGCACATTCTAGCCGAACCACTATAAATCTGTGTGTCTTTTACAGTTTAGTCCATCTATTTTATATATTTGCATAAATCACCCAAATCATTAAGAACAACATATAATCAACAAAATCATACGACTTGGAGGTGTTTGCCCATTTTTTGTGCAAACAATTGCCGTATCTCGCACAGATAATCGAATTAGCTTTCGAAGCCTATTCCATTATGTCCGGAACGCGGGATAAACCTTAGGAACGCCGGTCACCGCGCGTAAATTGGAGTTCGGAAATTCCGGATGAATAGTAATTCGAGAAATTTTCTATAAAAGCACCATACTCTTCACAAAATTGCAAACCCTAATTTCAAAAGCCTAGCCGCCGGCTAATTTATTTTCAATGGCCAGAAACTCGTCTCCTTCTTCCTTTGATTTCTTCTAATCCATGAAGTATTTCAACAAACCTCCAACTGCAAAAATGTAGAGCTCGACGAGTTCTACAAAATCAACGGTGATGATAGGAAAATACGGAGTGGATCGACGGCAATTCGTTCTCAAAGGCGGCGGGTTCGACCACGTTTCACGTGCAAGATAGGCGACCGAGCTCGCCTATGCTCTGGTCGTTGGTAGAGTACGCGTGGCCGAAGTGCACGGCGGTGCTCGATCGACGTATAGATCGTCGGGGGTGGGTGTGTTTGAAACGAGGGGGCAAACGATGGGTTGCGTGCGTGATTACCTGGAGACGCGCGTGGACGTGAGGAAGAATGCAAGGATCGGCCCAGATCTGCTAGGCATGAAGTCAACGGTCCGATTGATGATGTGGGTTTGAGAATATAAAAGATTTGTAAATTAAATTGTATTAAAATTCGTATAACTTTAAAATGATGCAACTTTTTCATACGAGGTTGAAAAATTACGAAACCAGTTGCGTTAGAACCGTATTGACAAATACTACGCAATGGAGCTGGATTACAGTCGTTTGGAGTTAGTGAGAATTTCGGGTAAAATTAAACGCACGTTTAATTTTATTCGAAATAAAACGCTACAACTATTATCGGAAACTCAAGGTGAGAACTTCTCACTCAATCGAATAGTTTCGATTTAAATTTTAAATAGTTAAATTTAAAATTGCTTGATTGTGTGGTTGGATGATAATTTGTTATCTATTGTGTTAAATAGACATTATACTCCATATATTAAGCGGATGCTATTTATTAAAAACATATACCAGGATGATTCAACCTTGTATGGAATTGGTATTATATATGTACTTGGAGTTGATTTTCCCGCATTATATAGCGGATGAGACCCTATTGCGCCGCATAATAGCGGACAGTATTTTATAAATCCACATACCGCAATATTTCGTCTTGAAGCGAAATTGGTATTGTGCTAACATCTTTGGATGCAGGGAAACAGGTAGGAAGGATCCAACTGGATTCCTCAAACATTTGAATTGGTTTCAATGTTGTGTGTTGATCTGTTTATTGATCTATTTATAATCTGCGTGATTATCTTTGTGATTGAAATTGTTAAAGGCTAAGTTTTAGCCGAATATATTTTGGTATCGTTAGATGGGGAAAATAAATAAAATTTGATTTTTTGAAAATTTAAGTTGAGAATTCATAATAAAATTTAATTTTGGAATTGATTCATTTTAAATAAATAAACGTTATAATTTTTATGTTACAAAATTATGATTTTTGTGAAATATAACCGAAATGTGATTTTTGAAATAAGTAGTTAATTTATTCATAAAATGGTTTAAATTGGGATTTTGGAATTATTATAAATGATTTATATAAAATATTTATAAAATTGATATTTATAAATTAAAATATTGAAATTATAAAACAAGTTTTTATAAGTGTTAAAATGAAATAAAAATGGATTTCATAAGTGAATGAAATTTATAGATTTATAAATTATGAAGTTATAAAATGAATAGATTTTATAAAATAAAAGATTTATAAGTAATTAACTTATAAATTGGATTTTTGCATGTAAATGGAATATGGATAGAATTAGTAAATAAAGTAATCTTATAAGTGAAGTTGTTATAAAATATAAATTGAATTTATAAACGTTGTTTTATAAATCCGAAATCAACTTATTTTAATAAGTTTAATTATTATAGCTTATTAAAGGAAATATATCCACGATTTTGAACAATGAATAATCCTTTAAATAGAATATGTAGAAATTGAATTTGGTTAATGAAGTTTATTCACGATTTTAGACGGTGAATAATATATTAAAGAAATATTTTGGAAAAGTGATATTTTAAATAGAATTAAAACGGTTTAAAATGTTTAAAATGTGTTAAGTATCGAAACCATAGATTTCAACATTTATTGTTGAAATAGACGTTTTCGAGAAATAGAAGGAAATGGTGGACTATAACACTGTTGTTGTAGTAAATGATTTCCGAAAGGAAATGTTTTATTATAGTATTGGGATTTATATATCTATTTTAAGTTCGAATCCATGTACTAGTGATTTTGGGTTGTCGTAACAATGTTTTACGCAACATTCGTTTTGACCCAAATAAATGTGTTTAAGAGAATGTTTTCCTTATAGAATAAATATATACTTAATTTGGATTTAAGTATATTGAATATTTTTCAAGTGTTGAAAATAAATAGATTGGTGAATTACTTATTATTAAATAAGTATGGAAATGTTTTTCCAATATGAAGTGAATGTTTGAGATTTTATCTTTTAAAGATAAATTAAAAATGAATATTAGAAATCGATTTAAAAATCGTATATTCATAGATATTTTGGAATTGTAAATTCACTATGGAATTTATAAAAGAAAGGGAAATTAGTTAAAAATAAACGTTGATTTATTTTGAAGTGTGGAGATTAATTTACGGATTTGGAACGTAAATTTAATAAATCGGTAAGGATTTAGTTAATTGTTTAAATGAACCATTTTGAAATGAAAGTTGTAAGGGTGTAAATTGATTTGAATGGTTGAAGTGTGGGATATATATCTTATAAAGATATTTATTGAAAATAAATAATTTGGGGAATTATTTGAAATCGGGTGATGTTGTGAATATTGATTGATAGTTAAATAACCGACTATTCATATTGACATTTAAATAGGTATTTGTTGTGAATTTGTTGAAATTGAATGCTACACTTATTTTTAAATTATTGCGCTCGTTATTCGGATTACCCATTCCGAATAGTGATACGACGTAATGGATAGCATTGAAGACCGGTGGTGAAGACCGGGTATTTGTGAAAACGATAGGATGACCTATGGATTGTCTCTGCACCGTTAGCTATGGTATGGAGATTTCCTTTGTGATGGGAAATTCGATCGGGATTGTGAATACCCGGATTGCAAGGGCTTCTTTTGAAGTGTCTTCGGTTCTATTCGATCCCGGAACAGACTTGTATTGTTACGTGTCTGACATTACATTTTGAGATATAAAGTAGATTTCTTTCAAATACATTTCGTTTGGTGGCGGAGAATTTATTCTCCTAGCTTAACACCCTTCTCTGAGACGTACGCGCTCAGAGGTTATGTAGTTGAAAGTTATCAGCGATATACTCCCAATTTGGTAATGTGGCATGCTTAGTGTTGCTGTGTGATGATTATTTATTGATCATTTGTTGATCAAAGCGTGGCTTTGCGCCTAGATTTGTGGACGAGACTTCGTCAGACCTCACTCCCCGAAAATGGTCAAAACAGGAATATGCGGCAAGGTTATGAGGGTCGCACCCTTTAGGGTATGTCATTTCCTTCTGGAAAGGGTGGTATCATGGTATGGAGCCCAGATACTTACTCATGTTGACACACTATATTTATTACTGTGTGATGTTGGTTACCGAGCGCTCGGATAAAGGTCCAAAGGGACTGGGGGATGGCATATTCGTGTAGTAGTTACCTAGTGACAAAGGTAACCCAGCCTTATGTTGGCAGAGAGCTGGATAAGTTCTCGGGATGCCCCGCCAGAGGAGATCCCATGTGGCAATAGGAAGTTCCTTAGCCTGACCATTTGTTGGAAATCCAAACAAAACAATACGATCCTTGTACGGTTTTAGTTGTATAGCCTGCCATGGAATGTGGCGGTAACCTGCTATTGAACATGGTAGTTATAGTAGGCATAAGTGTGAAATGTTTATGCTGGCTAAGATTTATATCTTTACTTCGAAATGTTTTCCTACACTATGCACTACTAATAACATCAAATGTTTCTTTTTAATGCGTATCAAGCATCTTTGACTATCATAAGAAAAAATCTCCTTCGATTCTGCGTTTGCATTGTGTGTGTGCGGGAGGCCTTATGGTAGTCACATTTTCTGAAAAGCATTGCAAATCTATTTTAAAAATTATCATGTTCTTTGTTTTAAAGATAAACTGTTTTAGTTCTCACACCAGTCCCATGACTAACTCGGAGTTTATTATTTTCCTTCCTAAACTCTGGTTGCCCACCAATTTCCACAAGGGCAGTCAAAAGTCAGGTTTATCTGGATATTCTGGAATTCAGGAGTTGCTGGAGGCAAGCTGGATGGCATGGCGTATTCACTAGCATGTAGTACTTATTTTCCGCTTTTTGTTGTTGTTTTGTTGTTGTACACTCTGATGATGTAATGTAATGTGATGTAATGTAATAACTAATATAGTTCTTGGTTTAAAGATTATTCATTTATCTATTATATGTTATTCCGCTGCGATTATGAGATTATGATGTTGTTCTCTGTTTCTTCTTCTTCTTCTATCTTTTTCTTCTTCTTTAACCATAACGGTACGGTTTTCCGGCCTTCGATTGCTCGGCAGTTGACACAGTGGACGTATTGATGTCGGTTTTCGTGGATGAAAAGTCGTTTCGTTACATTTGGTATTAGAGCATATGGTTCAGCGACAACCATACTCATTAGAGATAAAGTCAGTAGTACTCTAGAATGAGTGTGAGTGTAATAATAGCTATGAGCGCATATTTGTTAGTGAATATAAATTGTTTTGTATTGTGTTGACTTATCAGCTGATTGTTTATGAATTCTGGTCGGTGCGGGAAGTACAACCGTGATCGATAGGGGTTTCTAAACTCTTAAACAAGACAAACTGACACAATATTGTTTTGAAATAGGGAAAATGAAATAATTTTACCTCGATTATATTTTGTATATAAAGGAAATAATTTTTTAGAATTATTAAAGTGTATGTGAATTGATTGTTTGATTGTTGAATAAAAACAACAATTTTTTAAAAAAAAATTGCATAAACAAATAGATTATAAGTATGAAGTTATAATTAAAATGATTTACACTTGTGAAATAATCTTATGTATAAGAAGTGAAATTATATAAGTAAAAGATTTATAAATGTGATTTATAATTTGAAGTAAAATTCCAGAGAAGTGTTTTGAAAGGATTTGATATTTTGGAAAATTGTTTTGGAGAAATTAAAGCTCTAAACTCTTTTTTGTCGCTGAAAAATAATTCCGATGATGATTGCAACATCATTGGTGTTCATTTTTTGGGTTTCCAAAAGAGGGATTGCTGCCAGATTATTTTAAATGGAAGTTGTTTCGAAAATTTGGGTTTGGGTTTTGGAAATTCAGAAGATAATTTGAATTGATTTCAAAAAAAATGGTTTTGAAAGATTGAAAGGACTCTGGAATCCTATTTAAAATATTTATGGGAGTGATAAATGAGTTGATAACTTATACAATTTGAATTTTGATAGAATAAATTTAACTTAAAAGATGGAGTTAAATTAAAGGAAGTGTAAGTGAATCAATAAAAATCCAAGTGGTAATTGTTGAATATAAGTTGTATAACTTATAAAATGAGAAAATGTAAGTGAAACCAATTATTAAAAACGGTTAAACAATTTGGTAAAGCAAAATAAATCTGAATTTGAATAAGTGATGAAAATTTGACTTTGGAAAAAGTTAAATAGAAATGAAATCTGAATTGAATATAAGTGAAAAGAGTTTTGAACTTATAATATGAGATAATAAATTTGACTTTGGTAAAAGTAAATGGAATTTACTTTAGAATTGAAATCTGAATTGGATTTATAAGTGGAAATTTAAGTTGAGCTAAACAAATGATGTTTGAAATGGAATATAACTTAAGTGAAGTTGAATGAAGTTGATTTTGGTGTCGACGTAAATTAATAAGTGAATTAATGGAATGAAGTCATTAAGAATATGAACTTGAGTTATATAAATGAAATTCAACTTTATAGTGTTAAAGGAATTAGCAATTGAATTAACAGGTGGATGGAATATTAATCAATCGAATGTAAAAGAATTGATATGGGATAATGAATGTAAGTGTAAATTCATTAGAAGCTAATGAAGTTGAGAAACTGAATAATTGAATGAAAATCAATTTAATATAAACCAATTGGAATTAAAAGTGTTGGACCAAATTGAATGTAAATTAAATAAATTTGGTTATGTTGAATATATTTTGGTTGTTATTTGATTGTTAATTGATTGTGTATATTTCATTAAGTGTTAATGAAGTTGAATTGATGAAATGGAAAGCTATAAATCAAATTGGAAGTTAAGTGAATTTGATTTGAATATGGAAGTGAACTAACTTGAATATAAATTAGTGAATGTAAACTAATTGAATATGAATAAATGAATGTTAATAAAAACATCCAATGTTAATGAATCAAATATGATTAAATAAAAAAAAAACCAATTCATTGAATATTAACGAGAATATGAGTGAATATTGATTTGGTTATGGATTTGTTGAATGTTAATTGGATGATAGTTATTTGATGGTTGCATTTGTTGATTGAATGCATTGCTATGATGTCACATGTAGTTGTTATGTTGCTATATGATGTGTATTGATATTATTTTCATATATACATGTTTCTCATTTGTTTGTTGAGTGTTTAGTAGGTGCAGATTGCGCTTGCTTCGCATTTGGAGCTCGCTTTCGCGCTATATTAGTCGTATATGCTCGCTAATAAAAATATAAGGTACATATCTCGGATTAAATATCGTACTTTTACACTTTTTCCCCGCGGGATGCCTCATCACTTGATGAGATGTATATTTGTGATATATATACGGTCATTTTTTTCGGATCGTGCCGTGCAAAGGAGACTATGGCGAATTTTTTCGAAAATTTAAGGCGCTAGAATATTTTTTGAGAAAATTGAAAATTATGAAAACTAAGTTTGGATTCGAAAACTTAGTAAAGTTGTTGAAAGAAGTTTAACTATGAATTTTGAAAAAGTTAAACACTTAAGAGATTTGAAAATCTAAATTGAACGGTTTGTTTTGGAAAATTAATGGATTCTGTAACTTTTTATTACTTGGTAATTTCGAGGACGAAATTCTTTTAAGGGGGGAAGTTTGTAACGACCTAGAATTTCTATTTATTTAAAACTCGTATATTTAATTGATTTTAAATATTAATAAGTAAGATTTGTAAGTCGAATAAAATTTTAATTCGAATATCTGGATTTAATTGGATAATTAAATCGATAATTTAATAGTTGGAATTACAGAAATAATTGTAAATTGGGTTTAATATGATTGGGATTGATTTGTAAAATTTTATTTAATCATATTGGAGTTAGAATGATGTTATAGAACTTTTAAAATCGAATTTAAAGTTAATTTGTGAAAATTGAATATTTTAATATTTAATTGACGAGTAAAAATAGCCATTTTTCAAACAGTCTCGGATTTCGACGAAACCAGTTTCATCGGATCCGTAAGATTTCAAATTTCAAGTCAATCGGATTTATCGTTCGTCCGGGGCAAGCCAAAAGGCATAGAAAATCGTTTAATCGGTTTAGTTTAAAATTTATCGTTTATTTCCGTATCTCGCACAGATAATCGAATTAGCATCTGAAACCTATTCCATTGTATCCGGAACGCGGGTTAAACCCTAGAAACGTCGGTCACCGCACGTAAATTGGAGTTTGGAAATTCCGGATGAATAGTAACTCGAGAAATTTTCTATAAAAGCACCATACTCTTCACAAAATTGCAAGCCTAGCCCCCAGCTAATTTATTTTCAATGGCCAGAAACTCGTCTCCTTCTTCCTTTGATTTCTTCCATTCCATGAAGTATTTCAACAAACCTCTAACTGCAAAAATGTAGAGCTAGGCGAGTTCTACAAAATCAACGATGATGATCGGAAAATACGGAGTGGATCGATGGCAATTCGTTCTCAAAGGCGGCCGGTTCGAGCATGTTTCACGTGCAAGATAGGCGACCGAGCTCGCCTATGCTCCGGTCGTTGGTAGAGTACGCATGGCCGAAGTGAACGGCGGTGCTCGATCGACGTATAGATCGTCGGGGGTGAGTGCGTTTGAAACGAGGGGGGCAAACGATGGGTTGCGTGTGTGATTACCTGGAGATGCGTGTGAACGTGAGGAAGAATGCAAGGATCCATCCAGATCTGGTAGGCACGAAGTCAACGGTCCCGATTGATGATGTGGGTTTGAAAATATAAAAGATTTGTAAATTAAATTATATTAAAATTCGTATAACTTTAAAATGATGTAACTTTTTCATACAAGGTTGAAAATTTACGAAGCCAGTTGCGTTGGAACCGTATTGACAAATACTACGCAATGGAGCTGGATTGGAGTCGTTTGGAGTTAGTGAGCATTTCGGGTAAAATTAAACGCATGTTTAATTTTATTCGAAATAAAACGCTACAACTATTATCGAAAACTCAAGGTGAGAACTTCTCGCTTAATCGAATAGTTTCGATTTAAATTTAAAATAGTTAAAACTAAAATTGCTTGATTGTGTGATTGGATGATAATTTGTTATCTTTGTGTTAAATAGACATCATACGCCGTATATTAAGCGGATGTTATTTATTAAAAACATATACCGCGATGATTCCAACTTGTATGGAATTGGTATTATATATGTACTTGGAGTTGATTTTCCCGCATTATATAACAGATGAGATCCTATTGCACCGCATAATAGCGGATAGTATTTTATAAATCCCACATACCGCGATATTTCGTCTTGAAGCGAAATTGGTATTGTGCTAACATCTTTGGATGCAGGGAAACAGGTTGGAGGGATCCAACTGGATTCCTCAAACATTTGAATTGGTTTCAATGTTGTGTGTCGATCTATTTATTGATCTATTTATAATCTGTGTGAATGCTTTGTGATTGAAATGGTTAAAGGCTAAATTTTAGCCGAATATATTTCGGTATCGTTAGATGCCGAAAATAAATAAAATTTTATTTTTTGAAAATTTAAGTTGGGAATTCATAATAAAATTTAATTTTGGAATTGATTCATTTTAAATAAATAAACGTTGTAATTTTTATGTTATAAAAATTATGATTTTTGTGAAATATAACCGAAATGTGATTTTTGAAATAAGTAGTTAATTTATTCATAAAATGGTTTAAATTGGGATTTTGGAATTATTATAAATGATTTATATAAAATATTTATAAAATTGATATTTATAAATTAAAATATTGGAATTATAAAACAAGTTTTTATAAGTGTTAAAATGAAATAAAAATGGATTTCATAATTGAATGAAATTTATAGATTTATAAATTGTGAAGTTATAAAATGAATAGATTTTATAAAATAAAAGATTTATAAGTAATTAACTTATAAATTGGATTTTTGCGTGTAAATGGAATATGGATAGAATTAGTAAATAAAGTAATCTTATAAGTGAAGTTGTTATAAAATATAAATGGAATTTATAAACGTTGTTTTATAAATCCGAAATCAATTTATTTTAATAAGTTTAATTATTATACGTTATTAAAGGAAATATATCCACGATTTTGAACAGTGAATAATCCTTTAAATAGAATATGTAGAAATTGAATTTGGTTAATGAAGTTTATTCACAATTTTAGACGGTGAATAATATATTAAAGAAATATTTTGGAAAAGTGATATTTTAAATAGAATTAAAACGATTTAAAATTTTAAAATGTGTTAAGTATCGAAACCATAGATTTCAACTTTTATTGTCGAAATAGACGTTTTCGAGAAATAGAAGGAAATGGTGGACTATAACACTGTTGTTATAGTAAATGATTTCCGAAAGGAAATGTTTTTTTTATAGTATTGGGATTTATATATCTATTTTAAGTTCGAATCCCTATACTAGTGATTTTGGGTTGTCGTAACAATGTTTTACGCAACATTCGTTTTGACCCAAATAAATGTGTTTAAGAGAATGTTTTCCTTATAGAATAAATATATACTTAATTTGGATTTAAGTATATTGAATATTTTTCAAGTGTTGAAAATAAATATATTGGTGAATTACTTATTATTAAATAAGTATGGAAATGTTTTTCCAATATGAAGTGAATGTTTGAGATTTTATCTTTTAAAGATAAATTGAAAATGAATATTAGAAATCGATTTAAAAATCGTATATTCATAGATATTTTGGAATTATAAATTCACTATGGAATTTATAAAAGAAAGGGAAATTAGTTAAAAATAAACGTTGATTTATTTTGAAGTGTGGAGATTAATTTACGGATTTGGAACGTAAATTTAATAAATCGGTAAGGATTTAGTTAATTGGTCTAAATGAACCATTTTGAAATGAAAGTTGTAAGGGTGTAAACTGATTTGAAATTGGTTTTCAAATGGTTGAAGTGTGGGATATATATCTTAAAAAGATATTTATTGAAAATAAATAATTTGGGGAATTATTTGAAATCGGATGATGTTGTGAATATTGATTGATAGTTAAATAACCGACTATCAATATTGACCTTTAAATAGGTATTTGTTGTGAATTGGTTGAAATTGAATGTTACACTTATTTTTAAATTATTGCGCTCGTTATTCGGATTACCCATTCCGAATATTGATACCACGTAATGGATAGCATTGAAGACCGATGGTGAAGACCGGGTATTTGTGAAAACGATAGGATGACCTATCGATTGTCTTTGCACCGTTAGCTACGGTATGGAGATTTCCTTTGTGAGATTAAAGATTATTCATTTATCTATTATATGTTGTTCCGCTGCGATTGTGAGATTATGACGTTGTTCTCTGTTTCTTCTTCTTTCTTCTTTTTCTTCTATCTTTTTCTTCTTCTTTAACCATAACGGTACGGTTTTCCGGCCTTCGATTGCTCGGCAGTTGATACAGTGGACGTATTGATGTCGGTTTTCGTGGACAAAAAGTCGTTTCGTTACATAGAGTTATATGATAAATGGGCCAAGTAGATGCACAGCCCAGTTCTCTTTAAAGCTTTATAGAATGCTGGCTGAATTATGACCATTGATCTTGAGTATGAGTGGCTATGATTGAATAGGAGAAAAGATAACCCTCCTTCATATACGTAGACACATTACCAAAGCATTCTATTTCTCCCCCTCAAACCCTACTTCGGCTAGGGTATGTGGCGATTTACCCCTCAAATTCTCGATCGATCAATTTATGTAAAAACTTCTATGAAAGTTTTTCCAGAGATTTGAGTGAAGAGAAGAGATTTGAGGAGATGCTGCTTTGGCAGAGAAATATGAAAGGATTAACACTAAGGAAATATTGGCATACGATTTTTTGATTGGAAAAGTTTCAATTGCAGCTTTCTCCTTAGTTATTATGCTTAATGGTTTGAGAGTCTTTTTGAAAGTCTTCATCTTTGTCACTCTTCTGCTTGAGAGTTTATGAATTGTTGTCAAAGCTTTCGACTTTGAGTCTCTTTCTAAACCAAGTGAAGTTTGTCTTTGATAGAGGTTTGGTCAGAATATCGAAGGTTTGGTAAGTACAAGGTATGTGATTAACTGCCAATTTTCCCTTTCTTATCTGTTCTCGAACTAAATACAGATCCAGTTCAGTGTGCTTTGTTCTCGCATGAAGGATAGGATTGGCAGTTAAGTGTGTTGTACTTAAGTTGTCACACCAGATGGTTGTTTTGTTCTCTGTTTTGATTCGTAGTTCATTCAGAAGAAATTCTATCCACATAATCTCAGTTGTAGCATTAGCTACGCTTTTGAACTCTGCCTCTATGCTCGATCTCGACACAGTTGGTTGCTTTTTTGAACACCACGGTACAGGATTCTGACTTAGGTAAATACAATAACATATAGTTGACTTCCTATCATCTGGGTCTGTGGCCCAGTCAACATCAACATAGCCTATAATGTTTATAACTTTGCTTGCCTCTAAGGTTAGACCAAAGTTTAGAGTGCCATTGAGATATCCTAAAATTCTTTTTACTACCTTCCAATGAATATCTGTTGGACTTTGCATGTATTGGCTTCCATTATTGATACTGTAACTGATATCTGGTCTAGTGATAGTTGCATATTGAAGAGCACCAACTATGCTTCTATACCGACTGTTATTTTGAATAGTTTTCCCTTTGTACTTAGATAAATGGGCATTTCTTATCATTGGTGTAGAGATTGGGTTGGCTTGATTCATTTTGGCTTTGTGCAGTATTTCTATGATATACTTTTTCTAATTCAGCTAAATGGTTGTGTCAGATACCCTTTTTACTTCTATGCCCAAAAAAGTAGACCAGATTGTCAAGATCCTTGATTGTGAATTCTTGGTTTATATGCTTTATTAAATTATTGATTTCTTGCTCACTGTTACATGTAATAATAAAGTCATCTAAATATATTAGCACATACATTATTAAGTTACTACTGAATTTTGTAAATACTGAGTTGCCAGATTTTCATGGATGATATCCCAATCTGATCATTATATCCTTTAGCTTTTCGAACCACACTCTTGGTGCTTGCTTTAAACCATATATGGCCTTATGTAATTTGCACATATAATCTTCTTTTCCTTTCTGTCTGAAGCCATGTGGCTATTCCATATAGACCTCTTCCTACAAAATACCATTCTGAAAAGCATTGTTAACGTCTAATTGCTTTATGCTCCAATTTCTGTATAAGGTAACTGTAATGACAATTCTGATAGTAGTAGGTTAACAGAGGAGAAAGTCTCATTAAATTCAAAACCATACTGCTGTGAATAACCTTTAGCTACTAGTCTTGCCTTATACTTAGAAATTGAACCATCTGCATTTCTTCTTAACTTTTAAGTCCACTTGTAGCCTATAATATTTTTATTCCTTGGCTTGGGAACAAGATTCCAAGTCTTGTTCTTCATCAGTGCCTCATATTCATCAAGCATAGCTGCTTTCCAATTTTTGTTCTGCATTGCTTGATCATGTGTGTTTGGTTCAACTGTATCTAGAACTGCATTGAAAACCTTTGGTTTGAATATGCCACTCCTTGATCTTGTAATCATATGATGCCTGGTACCATATGTATTTTGCTGATGACTAGTTCTCTCTATTTTTGATTGAGTATCAGTAAAATTGATTTGTAAATTGACTTGTGTTTGATGAGATGTAAATTATGCACTTGCTCCTTGTTGAGATGATTGATCAGGTACAGAGACCGAGTCAGTTTGAGTATCTGGTGATTCATGTCTGAACTCGTGACTTTGAGAGTCAGGATAGCTTCCTTCATGTCTGTTACTCTAATGAACAACTTCTCCATGAGGCTGTATCACTGCAAATGGTGGACTGGGTATTGGTGGTAAAGACTCTTTTGTACTATACACTTTACTTGTGGTTTTGACATTTTCTTCTCTAAAAGGAAAAATCCTTCCATTGAAAGCCATATGTCTAGAAATAAAAAAGTTTACCATTTCTATCTAAGCATATATATCCCTTTTTATTGACATTATATCCTAAGAATGTACACGGGGATGACCTAAAATTCAATTTATGAGCACTAATGGTCTGATGTATGAAAGCATAAACACCCAAACACCTTAAGACTGGGATAAACTGGATTAATATTAAATAACACTTCAATAGGACATTTTAGATTCAAAACTTTTGATGGCAGTCTATTAATCAATTAGACTGCGGTAGCAAAAGCATCGGGCCAAAATTTTAATGACATGGATGCTTGAGCCAATAAAGTAAGCCCAGTTTCAACAATTCGTCTGTGTCTCCTTTCAATAAGACCATTTTGCTCAGATGTATAGGGGCATGTTGTTCTGTGATTAATTCTTTTTTTCTGAAAGAACTCCTTCAATGGTAGATACTCTGTTCCACATCAGATTGAAAATTTTAGACCTTGCAGTTTGATTGATTCTCTGCAATTGCTATGAATTATAAAACTACACTATGAGTTTCAGATTTTGACTTTAAAAATATATATCCACATATATCTAGAATAAGCATCAACAAAAGAGATATAATGTAACAACCCGCATATTTATCGATTTTATATTTAAATATTTTATTTAAATATTCTATCGTTAATCGGATATTGGTTCGAAAAGCTACTTTTTGCAAACGGTCAAATTAGGACTCGAGACCACTTCCATTGATTTCAAAATGTCGTTTACAACTTTTTTAAGTATAAACATTGATAGGTTTGGAGTTAGTGGAATTTCACTTACTTTTCCCGCTTTGGACTTTGGGTTAGATTAGCCATTATAACTCAAACCCACTTCTCTCCTTCTCCTCACTCTTCATAAATTCTTACCAAACACAAACTTTAACATTAATGGTGAGTGGAAAGGGAAATTAGAAACTCCAAGCCTAGTTTTCAACTCCAACTCCATCATTCAACTCCAAATTCAAGGAAAAGCATTGGATTCAAGCTTGTAGTTGCTTCTCCATTCACCTTCAAGCTTTACCTTCATAATTTGGTGAAAATGTGAGATTTCTATCTCACAATTCTAGCCTATAACTATATTGGACTGTTGGGAATGATTCCCCATCACTTTAGCATGTACATTTGCATTTGGTTTGGATTGGATTGGCAAAAAACTCCAATTTTTAGTGTTTTTGGTGAAATTCTGCACTTAGGTCGTTCTGCCTATGCTAGGTCGTTTGCGTGGAAAAGTCTCCGCCTTCAAATAGCCCGTTTCTGGCCTTAAATCGTTCTACAGCCTTAGGTCGCTCGGCACTAGGTCGTAGGTCTTAGGTCGTAGGTCGTTTGGCCATGAAATGTCGCCTCGGAGTTAGGTCTCAAGGTCGCTGGGTCGTAGGTCATTAGGCTTAGGTCGTTAAGTCGTTCCCTCTGTTGGAAACGCCTCCTCGGTCTTAGATCGTTAGACCTTAGGTCGGCCCCCACCCAGGTCGTTAGACCCTGAGTTGTTCCGCCTTTATTTAGCTTGCGCACCTCTTTAGGTCGCATACTCCTTTACGTCGCATGACCCCCATCCCTTTAGGTCGTTGGACCTTATTTTCCTTAGGTCGTTGGACCCTATTTCCTTTAGGTCGTATGACCCATTAGGTCGCGTACATTTTAGGTCGCGTGTTTCACTAGGATGTTAGGCCTTTACCTCGTTAGGTCGTAGGTCGCTCGACCTTATTACCTTGTTAGGTCGCGAGTCCCTTAAGTCGCTCGCCTCTGTTAGGTCGCTCGCTTCTGCTAACTCGCGAACACCTCTAGGTCTCAACCACTAGGTCGCTTGACCCCTTAGACCCATAGGTCGCAACCATTAGGTCGCTCGATCCTATCCACCCTTAGGTCTTCACTAGGTCGTACCATTTTGGACGGGGTGCTGCCCCCTGGACCCCCACGACCTGATCGGGGAGGTCGAACCCCGTAGCGGGGGTGTTGCCCCCGCACCTCCACCTTGGGGGGTTGCCACTCCCCGGACCCCCCTCGTAGGGGATCTTATCTGAAAAACATTCAACAGTAGTTGCTTTGTTGAGATGCTGAGTTGACCATTCTTCGAGACAAACTATCTTGGGCTTCTCGGTCGATTTTATGGTATCACGGCCTTGCTAAAAAGGCGGGATAATAACTTTAGAAATATGAAGGTTTCAATACTAGTAGTAAATATCAAAACTCTTTCATCAAAAAGATTTTAACTCTAATTTACTACAAAGCACTTTCCTTAAACTGTTTTCCAATCTACTAGTATATACAAACCTTTTCCTTAAAACCTTTTGTGGCAATTTTCTAGTGAAGATCTACAGCTTGTTCGTAAATATTTAAGTTAAGCAAGTGGTTATAGGACATGAAGCTAAACTCATATATTTACTGGCTTGGTGAGATTGACACTACTTGATGATCATGACGATCATTTTTGTGTTTTAGACTAGCAACTGTGTGATGTCTCTTTGTCTGCGAGGGAGACTAGATCCCGCTCTTGTGATGTTTCGCCTTCGCATTTGTGCGATGTTCCGCCATCACATATGTGGGGTAGCGCCCCACGGTCTTCGGGCCATTCGTGTGTCAAAATTAATGGCTTGCAACCATGAGATAGCATCTCGCTTTGTGTTACACGTGTAGGTGAGTTTTCATGCTCCTATATTGTGATTTCTGGATTTCTTGTGTAGTCTTATGGAATTTGTGCTTCACCTATTTTCATGACTTTCATTGTTATGATTTTCCAGCTTTTATGTTTTGGTGAATTTGTGTGTCATCACCTTTTTTAGGTGAATTTGGATCTTTTTAGAAGATTCTTTTGATATTGTTTGATCTCTTGATGATCTTCATTTACATGCTTATCATAGTATGTCTTTATGGTTACTATATGTTCTTGCCATATCTATTGTTTTATATATCATGTTACCTGATATTTATAGCTAGACTGATCCATTTATTATTTTCTTATAAATAATACTCGGGTCAGACCGAGATGTTACAAGTGCTTCTGCTTGACTTCTCCCCCAGGGATTTACTACTCTGACTTTTGGCTGACCATTTAGATTAGCAGTTTTGTCATTTACACTTGAGATATAGACTTATAGATGTATTCTTTTGTATAGCACGTGTTGCTATTCTTTTGTGTATGTAGCCCTTTCATGACCACTGCTCTGATGTACACTTTCATGTGTTAGTTATATATTCATATCTTTTTCCGCCTTTGTGATATGGATGTCTGTGACTGATTGTGTTATGTTTATTTCTATATTTGTTTCCGAAGATTTATTTATAGCCACCGTGTGATAGCTTTGAGTTTGTATCGGTATGTCGGACTTCCTCCTTAAATGAAATGCATGCTATACTATCTGACATATCGGTGCTCGCACAAAGAAGTTACATGGATGGTCGCTCCTCAACGGCCTTATTCTCCGCGCTAGTTGACAGCATTACTCCGTAGTGTTCTTGGCTAGCGTGGGCATTGAGGTAGGGCGTCACAGCTTGGTATCAGAGCTAAACTTCGGAACAATGTAGAATAACTTAACAAGGATCATGGTCCTAAGTCCAGCTTAGGAGTCGTACCTTAGGATTAATTCGAGTCTTCGTACCGATTCATCCTATTTTTATTATGATTCCTTGTTTCACTTATCAAGATTACTTGATATATCTTTTAGTGAATAACCTTTTTCTTCTCCTTCTTTCAAAATTAAGAAAAATGGTTAGACCTGGACGTCCTCGTGCCGGTCAATCTACTGCAACTCCCTAAGATGGAGTTTTTATGACTACCCAACAACTTCTTGACCTTGTCACGAATGCTCAAGCAGCTGGTTCTAATTCGGAACCTACTCACCCTAAATCTGAGTTTTCACGTTTGTGCAATGATTACACCAACTTGGGTGGGAAGCAATTTAAAGGCATTGAAACTATCATCGAGGTCCAAGCTTGGCTCAGAACGTGCGCTAGAATCTTCTCTCGCATGAACCTCACAGACCTCCATTGAGTCCAGGTGGCTTCCAGTATGCTCCAAGAAAGAGCATTGGATTGGTATGAGCTGTTAATCTCAGAAACTGATGAAGCGGATCTCTCCTGGGAGCACTTCCGGGAACGCTTCGAATCGAAATTTGTGTCCGAGGCTGAAAAAGTAACTTTGGCTCGGAGATTTATTGACCTTGTTCAAGGTCAGTCTTCTGTGGCGGACTACGTTGCATCGTTCGAATCCCTTTCCAAATATGGGGTCGAATATATCAATACTCCATTGAAGAAGAACCAGAGGTTCGTTTATGGCTTAAATAAGAATCTTAAGAATTCACTACTCCTGAAACTAAAAGTTACATTTGATCAACTCGTCGATATCGCTCTTCGTCTTGAAGAGGCCGATAGAGAGATTGATGTTAAAGTGGTTGGCGCTAAACCAAACTTCAACAACAAAAAGAGGCCTAACAAAGTTAAAGGTTCTTATCCCAACAAAAAGGGTAAGCAAGCAACTTCGGCTGCAAGGACACCTTCCTCTAGTAGCGGGCAATGCTATAACTTTGGTTCTAAGGACCATTTTGCGAACAAGTGTTCGAAGCCCAAAAGTTGTCGCTATTGCAAGAGCTCGGAACTTTATATACATATGTGCCCCATACTGCAAGGCAGGAAAGTGGGAAAGTTAAACGTGGCTCATGCCCCTGGCAACACATCTCGTGGCCAAGATATTTCTCATTCCATTCTTGATGGTATTATTTTAATTCATGATCAACCTATTAGAGTTCTCTTTGATACGGGTGCATCCCATTCTTTTATATCAAAGGAACTTGTCGACACTTTCTCTTTAAATGTTGATGCTTTAATGACTTCCTTGAGAATTGCGAATCCTGTTGGTGGATCCGCAACTCTTAGTTTGCTTTGTAAAAATATGGAGATTATTTTATGTGATTTTCCCTTCCTAGCCAATTTGCATGTTATGCGTTACCTAGGCTTTGGAATGATTTTGGGAATGGATTGGCTTAATCGTTATGAAGCTCATATCCTATGTCCTGAGCGGACTATTTATCTCGGACATCTGCAATCTGTAAATCAGATTTCTATTATTCTTAAAGATTCGGATTCTGCGTTGACTGCATCTTTATATTCTTTAAATCCTCATGATAATGATGATGAGGAGGAGGAGGATGTCATTTCTCGAATTCACGTCGTTTGTGAATTTTTCAACATATTTGAGCCCATTTTAGGTTTACCACCTAAACGAGCAATTGAGTTCAGAATTAATCTTACCCCTGAAGCTCAACCTATTACTCGTCCTCCTTATCGCGTGTCTAATAAGGAAAATGAGGAGATGCACAAACAATTATCTGAATTGGAGACGAAGCAATTTATTCGCTTTAGCTCCTCGCCTTAGGGAGCTTTGGCTATTTACGTGAAGAAATCCGACGGTACGCTTAGGCTTTGCATTGACTATCGCAAGCTTAACGATCTGACTATTAAAAATAAATATCCTTTACCTCGGATTGACGATCTGTTTGATCGGCTTAGCGGAGCTAGGGTCTTTTCACAGTTGGACTTGGCTACCAGTTTTCATCAGCTTCGTATTGCTGAGGATAGTATTCCTTTGACATCGTTCCGTACTCGTTATGGATCTTATGAATGGCTTGTTATGTCATTTGGTTTAACGAATGCTCCGGCTTACTTCGTTGACCTCATGAATCGAGTTTTCAAGGCTTTCCTCGATCGGTTTGTTCTCATCTTCATTGATGATATCCTTGTGTATTCTAAAATCAAGGAGGAGCATGAAAAGCATCTTTGGATTGTATTGGAAACTCTTAGGAGTAATCAATTAAAGGCGAAATTTTCTAAATGCCACTTTTGGCAATCTCGTGTGAAGTTTCTCGGTCATATAATTTCCGAATCCGGAATTTCCGTGGATCCTTCAAAGATTGAAGTGATTCAAGATTGGAAGAGACCGGAGAGTGTGACAGAGATTCGTAGTTTTCTCGGATTGGCGGGTTACTACCGTCGTTTCATTAAAGACTTTTCTAAGATTGCCATGCCTCTTACTGGCTTGACTAAGAAGGGAGTTAAATACATTTGGTCGGACAAATGTGAAGCCTCTTTTCAGAAATTGAAAGAACTCCTTTCCGATGCTCCTATTCTTGTTATTCCCGAAGGGAATCAAGATTTTGTTGTTTATATTGATGCTAGTCACGTTGGTTTGGGTGTCGTTCTTATGCAAAAAGAACGTGTTATTGCTTACGCTTCTAGGCAATTGAAGCCGGCCGAGACTAGATATGCCACACATGATTTAGAACTCGCGGCTATTGTTTTCGCCCTTCAAATTTGGCGTCATTATCTATTGGGAGAGAAATTTATTCTTTACACGGATCATAAGTCTTTGAAATATTTATTTTCTCAAAAGGAACTTAATTTGCGTCAACAACGTTGGCTCGAGTTCCTTGCACCTTATGATCTTGATATTCTTTATACCCCCGGTAAGGATAATCGTGTCGCCATTGCTCTTAGCCGTAAACAACAAGCAGTTGTTTCTATTATGATATCCGAATGGAACGATCTCGAGATTATATCCACTTGTGAGATTCGAGAGCGCGTATCCGATATATGCTCATCACTTGTTTTATGTAGCCTTGAGGCCCATCCTTCTCTTTTAGACCGCATTCTTGAAGCTCAAGGGATAGATCCTGAATTGGCTCTTCTTGGCCAAAATGTTAAGGATAAAATTGATATTGAAGGTTTGAAAGACTTTGATATTGATTCTCGTGGCGGCATTCGAAAATTTGGTAGACTTATCGTACAAATATTGGTGATTTCGTAAAGATATTTTAGAAGATTCCCAACGTTTAAATTCACCATTCATCCCAGTAGTAGTAAAATGTACGCTAATATGAAGCAACTTTATTATTGGGAGGGAATGAAATCTGATATTGCTAACTTTGTTAAGTGTTGCATGACTTGCCAACTTGTCAAGGCCGAACATCAAAGGCCTGGTGGGTTATTGCAACCTTTAGAAATTCCAATTTGGAAGTGGGACCAAATTTCCATGGATTTTATAGATGGCCTTCCCCGTTCTCGTTCGGGTCATGACAGCTTATGGGTGATCGTTGATAGACTTACTAAATCCGCCCATTTTATTCACGTTCGGTCTAACCAAACCGTTCCTCTTTTGGCCAAACTCTTTATCAAAGAAATTGTTAAATTGCATGGAGTTCCTACTTCTATTGTTAGCGATCGAGATTCATTGTTTACTAGTGGATTTTGGAAGAGTCTTCAAAAAGCTTTAGGAACGAAGCTTAATTTTAGCACTGCTTATCACCCCCAGTCCGATGGACGAACCGAGCGTATGAATCAAGCTCTTGAAGATCTTCTTCGTGCTTGTGTGCTCGATTTTAGTGGAAGTTGGGAAGATCATATTTCACTTGTTGAATTTTCCTATAATAATAGCTTCCAATCTAGTATTGGTATGGCACCTTTCGAGGCACTCTATGGAAGGCCATGCCGATCTCCTTCTTATTGGCTTGAGGCCAGTGAGAAGCTGGTTTTAGTCCCAGACTTTATTCGTGATTCCACAAAGAAGATTGAACTTATTCGACATAGGATGAAAGAAGCCCAGAGTAGACAAAAATCCTATGCCGATAATCGAAGAAGGAAGTTAGAATTTTTTGTGGGAGATTCTGTTTTTATTCGTGTTTCACCTATGAAAGGTGTTGTACGTTCCAGTCGATCGGGAAAGTTAGCTCCCCGATATATTGGGCCATTTCCTATCATTGAACGTATTGGTTCTATGGCTTATCGCCTTGCATTACCAGCTCAATTTTCTACTATGCATGATGTGTTTCATGTTTCTCAATTACGAAAATGCCTACGAGATTCCGATTCTATTCTTGAGCCTGGTGTTGTGGAAGAAATTGAAGTTTCGTCGAATTTAACTTACGAGCAGCATCCTATTCGAATTATTGCTTCGGTGGTCAAACGACTTCGAAATAAAGATGTTCCTCTTGTGAAGGTTCAATGGTCCTCAAATCCTAAGGATTGCTCTTGGGAATCCAGAGAATTCATCGAGCGAACACATCCGGACTTGCTTACTCCTGCTCTTTGAGGTGAACTTCCTATTTCAAATTTCTTTTGTGTTAATATGCTTTTATGGTTGTTACTTTTTATTTCCATCTTATATATTGCAAGGACGGAATTTCTTAAGGATGGGAGTCTGTAACAACCCGCATATTTATCGATTTTATATTTAAATATTTTATTTAAATATTTTGTCGTTAATCGGATATTGGTCCAAAAAGCTACTTTTTGCAAACGGTCACATTAGGACTCGAGACCACTTCCATTGAGTTCGAAATGCCGTTTACAACTTTTTTAAGTATAAACATTGATAGGTTTGGAGTTAGTGGAATTTCACTTACTTTTCCCGCTTTGGACTTTGGGTTAGATTAGCCATTATAACTCAAACCCACTTCTCTCCTTCTCCTCACTCTTCATAAATTCCTACCAAACACAAACTTTAACATTAATGGTGAGTGGAAAGGGAAATTAGAAACTCCAAGCCTAGGTTTCAACTCCAACTCCATCATTCAACTCCAAATTCAAGGAAAAGCATTGGATTCAAGCTTCTAGTTGCTTCTCCATTCACCTTCAAACTTTACCTTCATAATTTGGTGAAAAGTGAGATTTTTATCTCACAATTCTAGCCTATAACTATATTGGACTGTTGGGAATGATTCCCCATCACTTTAGCATGTACATTTGCATTTGGTTTAGTTGGATTGGCCAAAAACTCCATTTTTTAGTGTTTTTGGTGAAATTCTGCGCTTAGGTCGTTCTGCCTGTGCTAGGCCGTTTGCGTGGAAAAGTCTCGGCCTTCAAATAGCCCGTTTCTGGCCTTAAATTGTTCTACAGCTTTAGGTCGCTCGGCACTAGGTTGTAGGTCTTAGGTCGAAGGTCGTTTGGCCACGAATCGCCTCGGAGTTAGGTCGCAAGGTCGCTGGGTCGTAGGTCGTTAGGCTTAGGTCGTTAAGTCGTTCCATCTGTTGGAAACGTCTCCTCGATCTTAGGTCGTTAGACCTTAGGTCGGCCCCCTCAGGTCGTTAGACCCTGAGTTGTTCCGCCTTCATTTAGCTCGCGCACCTCTTTAGGTCGCATACTCCTTTAGGTCGCATGACCCTCATCCCTTTAGGTCGTTGGACCTTATTTCCTAAGGTCGTTGGACCCTATTTCCTTTAGGTCGTATGACCCATTAGGTCGCGTACATTTTAGGTCGCGTGTTTCACTAGGCCGTTAGGCCTTTATCTCGTTAGGTCGTAGGTCGCTCGACCTTATTACCTTGTTAGGTCGCGAGTCCCTTAAGTCGCTCGCCTCTGTTAGGTCGCTCGCTTCTGCTAACTCGCAAACACCTCTAGGTCGCAACCACTAGGTCGCTTGACCCCTTAGACCCCTAGGTCGCAACCATTAGGTCGCTCGATCCTATCCTCCCTTAGGTCTTCACTAGGTTGTACCGTTTTGGATGGGGCGCTGCCCCTTGGACCCCCACGACCTGACCGGGCAGGTCGAACCCCGTAGCGGGGGTGTTGCCCCCGCACCTCCACCTTGGAGGTTTGCCACCCCCCCGGACCCCCCTCCATAGGGGATCTTATCTGAAAAACATTCAACAGAACTTGCTTTGTTGAGATGCTGAGTTGACCATTCTTCGAGACAAACTATCTTGGGCTTCTCGGTCGATTTTATGGTATCACGGCCTTTCTAAAAAGGCGGGATAACAACTTTAGAAATATGAAGGTTTCAATACTAGTAGTAAATATCAAAACTCTTTCATCAAAACGATTTAAACTCTAATTTACTACAAAGCACTTTCCTTAAACCATTTTCCAATCTAGTAGTATATACAAAACTTTTCCTTAAAACCTTTTGTGGCAATTTTCTAGTGAAGATCTACAGCTTGTTCGTAAATATTTAAGTTAAGCAAGTGGTTATGGGACATGAAGCTAAACTCATATATTTACTGGCTTGGTGAGATTGACACTACTTGATGATCATGATGATCATTTTTGTGTTTTAGACTAGCAACTGTGCGATGTCTCTTTGTCTACGAGGGAAACTAGACCCCGCTCTTGTGATGTTTCGCCATCGCATTTGTGTGATGTTCCGCCATCACATATGTGAGGTAGCGCCCTACGGTCTTCGGGCCATTCGTGTGTCAAAATAATGGCTTGAAACCATGAGATAGCGTCTCGTTTTGTGTTACACGTGTAGGTGAGTTTTCATGCTCCCATTTTGTGAGTTTTCATGCTCCTATATTGTGATTTCTGGATTTCTTGTGTAGTCTTATGGAATTTGTGCTTCACCTATTTTCATGACTTCCATTGTTATGATTTTTCAGCTTTTATGTTTTGGTGAATTTGTGTGTCATCACCTTTTTTAGGTGAATTTGGATCTTTTTAGAAGATTCTTTTGATATTGTTTGATCTCTTGATGATCTTCATTTACATGCTTATCATAGTATGTCTTTATGGTTACTATATGTTCTTGCCATATCTATTGTTTTATATATCATGTTACCTGATATTTATAGCTAGAATGATCCGTTTATTATTTTCTTATAAATAATACTCGGGTCAGACCGAGATGTTACAGGTGCTTCTGCTTGACTTCTCCCCCAGGGATTTACTACTCTGACTTTTGGCTGACCATTTAGATTAGCAGTTTTTGTCGTTTACACTTGAGATATAGACTCATAGATGTATTCTTTTGTATAGCACATGTTGCTATTCTTTTGTGTATGTTGTCCTTTCATGACCACTACTCTGATGTACACTTTCATGTGTTAGTTATATATTCATATCTTTTTCCGCCTTTGTGATATGGATGTCTGTGACTGATTGTGTTATGTTTATTTCTATATTTGTTTCCGAAGATTTATTTATAGCCACCATGTGATAGCTTTGAGTTTGTATCGATATGTCGAACTTCCTCCTTAAATGAAATGCATGCTATACTATCTGACATATCGGTGCTCATACAATGAAGTTACATGGATGGTCGCTTCTCAACGGTCTTATTCTCCGCGCTAGTTGACAGCATTACTCCGTAGTGTTCTTGGCTAGCGTGGGTATTGAGGTGGGGCATCACATATAATATTTATATCCGTAATCTGCGTATATAGGGTCAGGACCCATAGGTCGGTAGCTACCAATTCAAGTGATTTGTTATATTGAGTTTTTGAATCTATGAATGGTAGTTTATGACTCTTACCCATCTGACAATATGTGCATATGTATGGTAAAGAAATATTATCAACAAAAATGTTACTCTCATTCAATACATGCTTAACAATTGTGACATTTGGGTGCCCAAGTTTACAATGCCACTTATCAAATGTCTTACTAGTTTCATACTGTTTGACTTCAGAGTTATGACACCAATTTCTTTTAAAGTCTGATTTTCTTGAATTTACCATACTGAACTTGTACAGCCCCATACACTGATTACCCTGTAAAAGTACTTCCTTAGTTAGAATATCCTTAACTAAGCAGTGATGTGGATAAAATTCAAAATAGACATTATTATCTCTTTCAAATTGAGATACACTCAGTGAGTTTTTTCTGATAAGTGGTACCCTCAACAGATTATTAAGATACAGCTGTCTTTTACCCATGATATAAGACCTACCAACGAGTTTAATTGCAACAGATTTTCCATTACCTATATGTATTGTATTCGTACCTTTATACTTCTTGTTTCCAAGATTGAGATTAGTCAAATTGTTGGTGATATGATTGGTTTCTCCTGAATCAGGATACCAATCTTCATCCCGAATATGTTCTGCTCTTGCTATTTCAGTTTGAGAGGTTTTCATGTCTCACTGGTTGCTTGTATCTTGTTGAATGTGTGCCATATTGGCACTGTAGTTTGAGTTTCTTTGTTTGTTGGACCCTTGACCCGGAACATAATTAAGATTCAATCTGAAATAGCATTTTGCTCCTGTGTGATCAAGTTTTTTTTGCAGATTTGGCATTTGGGTTTGTTATTGTTATTCTATCTGTCCCTTCCTCTTGATCTATTTGAATATGCTCCTCTTTGAGTGGACCGATCACCTCTTCTGTTATTCTTGCCTTTGCCTTTATAGTTTGCAGCAAACTTGGTAGAAAATCAGATTCTTGTGGTTTCTTTATAACAATTCTTGCCTCATGTGACAGCAAAATAGAATGCGCATCATCTATTGATGGTAAATTTCTTTGATACGTTATAATAGACACCACAATCTCATATTCATAACCTAGCTCATTCAGTATAGTCATGATCTGTTCTGAATCAGGGACCTTCTGATTAGCTGCTTCTAATGTATCACATATAGACTTAATCTTGAACAGATACTCTCTCATATCGTGGCTATCTTTCTTTATATTGTGAAGCTGTCTTTTATGAAATAGTACTTTTTCTACTGATTGTGAGTTAAAAACCTTTTCAATAGTTGTTATCCCATTTTTGGTCAAAACTGGAATATTAACAAATTGGCAAGGATGGTTCAAATCGATCAGGCACTTAGGAGTTCGTATTGATGCACTTTGTACCAATGGGATGGTGAAGGTTAGCAGCATATTCGTATCAATCGGTGTTGGGCGTGTTTTCACTAGACCGGTGCTACCGCCGAACCAAGATGAAGGAGGCCACCACCGAACCAACACTCTTCCCATGCCTACTGAACCAACTCATTCTCCATCCACTGCCGAACCAAGGCAACGCTGGACCAAAGCATTGCCGAACCAACTTTGCCAGACCAGATTGCATCAGCCCAGGCCCACTAGCAGCTACATACATCCAGAACCCCTACCCCCAGCCTCACTCTATAAATAGAGGGGCAGGGGTACAACAATGGCAGAGAGAAGTTTGAGAGCTCAAGCACGGATAGAACTTTCAAACAACTTTCAGTTACTTGTAACCAAAGCTTTGTACTTGTAATCTGAGGAAAAAATGAGAATACCATATAAAGTGGACGTAGGCACGTTCTGGCCGAACCACTATAAATATGTGTGTATTTTACAGTTTAGTCCCTGCTTTTCATATATTTGCATAACTTACCCAAATCACTAAAAACAACATAAAATCAACTAACTCATACGACTTGGAGGTGTTTGCCCATTTCTTGTGCAAACATTTTTGGGTTATTTGCTGAGATCTGTAATTTGTGTTTGAATATTGCTGAGTTGTATTCATACACTGGTGCTTTCACGGTATTTGGGGTTTGTGGCCAATTTTGGCGCAAACACTTTGGTGCTTTCACTGAGAACTGAACTCAAGGAGCGTTTTAATCATTGCCTCGCAAAGATTTGTTGAGAGACTCCCTTTAAGAACCAGAAGTCTATCCGAGATTATGGCTCTTGGAAGGAAAACAAGTAGAAGACAGAGACCAGAAAGAAGTCAGCACGAAGGGAGTCAAGGGGCTTCCTCAGGAGAGAACCAAACTTCAGTCTTCATCGCCAGGGATGAGATGGAGACAATGATGAAAAGACAAGAGGAGTTGATTCAGAATTTGTTTCAGCAGATTGGGCAACTTGGAGCACAGAATAGAGAAGCGGATGGAGTTCAGAACGGAGCAGGACCATCCGGCATAGCACTTGGATTAGGAGGCACACCCATGGAGAACATAGATCCAATTTCGAAGAGAGAAAGAGAAGCATCTGCACAACCTGGGAGTAGCAGAGGAGTGAACGCTCAGTCAAGGGGGCAGATCCCAGAATTCCCTCGTGGACTCGAGGGGCAGGTCGAAAGTAATGAACAAAGATTGCATCTCGGAGACAATGACAGGTTGACAGAGATGGTTAGAAAAGCTATGAGAGGCGGTTTGGTAAACAAAGATTTGGAGGATGTTAATAGGAGTCCTTTTTCTCCAGCAATCAGACAAGCTAGGAACCCACCGGATTTCAAGTTACCATCGCTGGACATGTATGACGGGAGAACGGACCCCACGGTTCATCTAACGAAGTATATGAGGCATATGGAAGTGCTGGGGGGCATCAGAGGAGGTTATGGCCCGGTGCTTTCCATTGTACTTGGCGGATATTGCAGCATTGTGGTTTAGACAATTGGAGAATGGATCCATCGGAACGTGGAATGATTTGATTGAGAGATTTATGAGGCAATTCAGGGTCCACATTACAAGACCCAAGAATGTGATGACCTTGGAAACCCTAAAGCAGAAAACTGGAGAGACTTTGAGGAGTTACCTAACGCGATTCAATGCGGCGGCAGCTTCGGTGGATCGACCAGATCCATCCATGGTTATGATAGCGGCTGTGTCCGGGATAGCTGACGGAACAGAGTTCAAAAATTCATTAACTAAGGATCCACCCGTGGATCTAGGAGAATTCTATCATGAGGCGGAAAAGTTTCTGCGATTGGAGGATGCGAACGCCGAAAGAGAAGAAGAAGAAGGAATTGATATTTATGCGATCAAAGGAGGAAATCCCCCTGAGAAAGGCGCGGAAACTAGTAGAGGTAAAAGAAAGACTGAGAATGACGAGGACAGGTCAAAGCGGCAACGGAGGGAGCCGCGATTCACCACTTACACTGAGCTGAGTGAGAGTCTAGAACGAATTTATCAGGATACCAAGGAGCAGGTTCCGTATCGTAGACCAATGCGAAGGGATCCAACCTCTGACGAAAGAAAATCAGATAAGTTTTGTGTATTCCATGAATTTAACGGTCATAACACTAATGATTTTAGGCATTTGAAGGACGAGGTGGAATGACATATCAGGAACGGTATGCTCCTTCAGTATGTGAGGAGGCGAACTCCAGCTGTGGAGCCAGAGCGACCACCGTCTACATCGGGTAGAAGTGACCCTGGATTGGGGCACCGTTTGATTATCCATTGATTGCTTGATTAAAATAACGATGAACAAGTTGTAAACCTCTCGCTAACACGGTTAAATCATTTACACATGTGAGCGATCACGCACGATCCATAGGCATGCTCTGAATGACTACCAGCTGCGTTATAGTAAGAGTTTACGCTTTGACATCTTCATTCTGCTCTTTGCTTTGATTTTGATTTGAACATTTAAATTCTTCCTGTTTGGGCATGTCTGCTGTAAGGTTCATATGATTATTGCTTTAACATTTACAATTCTATGGAAAAATTACTTGTATGCCCGTGGATCGCGAACGGTCCACAAGCACCTCTTGCATGGCAGCGAACTGCCGAAGTCTTTGATTCGGAAACTCCCCCAAACAATAACTCCGGCACTGATAATATTAAGTCCCCCCGGGGCACACTCATTCGCCTCGAACGGCACCCGACCTCGAACGGTCACAACTCTCCTCGAACGGCACCCGACCTCGAACGGTCACAAATCGCCTCGAACGGCACAACCCGACCTCGAACGGTCACAACTCGCCTCGAACGGCACAACTCGAACGGCACAACCCTACCTCGAACGGTCACAACTCGCCTCGAACGGCACAACCCGACCTCGAACGGTCACAACTCGCCTCGAACGGCACAACTCGCCCCGAACGGCACAACTCACATACCTCAAATGGTTCGATCATGAACGGTCGTCATTTGAGGTCCGCCACTTGACCGCGCGGTCGCACTTCGCCTCAAATGGCTCGATCCCGAACGATCGTCATTTGAAGTTAGGCGCTTGACCGTGAACGGTCGCACTTCATCTCAAATATCTCGATCCTGAGCGGTCGACATTTGAGGTCACATAAAACTGTAAATTTCTTTGCAGGACATCAACAGGATATGAACATCCAGCTCATGGCATTACAAAACACGCCTTCCTATCACAAGGCATGTGTTGGGGGTAAAGTGTTATCCCATTTTTGGTCAAAACTGGAATATTAACAAATTGGCAAGGATGGTTCGAATCGATCAGGCACTTAGGAGTTCGTATTGATGCACTTCGTACCAATGGGATGGTGAAGGTTAGCAGCATATTCGTATCAATCGGTGTTGGGCGTGTTTTCACTAGACCGGTGCTACCGCCGAACCAAGATGAAGGAGGCCACCACCGAACCAACACTCTTCCCACGCCTACCGAACCAACTCATTCTCCATCCACTGCCGAACCAAGGCAACGCCGGACCAAAGCATTGCCGAACCAACTTTGCCAGACCAGATTGCATCAGCCCAGGCCAACTAGCAGCTATATACATCCAAAACCCCTACCCCCAGCCTCACTCTATAAATAGAGGGGCAGGGGTACAACAATGGCAGAGAGAAGTTTGAGAGCTCAAGCACGGATAGAACTTTCAAACAACTTTCAGTTACTTGTAACCAAAGCTTTGTACTTGTAATCTGAGGAAAAAATGAGAATAACATATAAAGTGGATGTAGGCACGTTCTGGCCGAACCACTATAAATCTGTGTGTATTTTACAGTTTAGTCCCTGCTTTTCATATATTTGCATAACTTACCCAAATCACTAAAAACAACATAAAATCAACTAACTCATACGACTTGGAGGTGTTTGCCCATTTCTTGTGCAAACATTTTTGGGTTATTTGCTGAGATATGTAATTTGTGTTTGAATATTGCTGAGTTGTATTCATACACTGGTGCTTTCACGGTATTTGGGGTTTGTGGTCAATTTTGGCGCAAACAATAGTTGACCATATATCACTTGCAGTTTTACAGCCTATAACATGTGTTAGTGAGTTTGCATTTATAGAAGATAAAAGACATGAGCATATAAGTCTGTCTTGCCTGTAATGTTGAACATATCCCTCATTGCTAATAATCTTGTTTTCTTGATCAGTGATACACTTTGGGGGGATAGGAGGGATTCCAAGAATGAATCCTTCGAGTCCATATACTTGAATGGTTGTCTCCCCCTGGAGCTTCCACAAAAGATAATTGTCTTTATTTAAATGAACTATAATCAATTGACTTTGAAGACTGATTACAGTTTTAACCAGCTTCTCTGCATTTGAAGTAGTGTGTTGAGATTCACCTCCGCTAATTGGGGTTTCTGAGTGGGCCTCTTCAGACATGATGATCACAAATATTCACCAGAGACAAAGGGAAAGAAAGGAAACAAAAACGGTAGCTTCTTGATAAGGGACAGGATCAAGAACTAGAGACAGAGCACAACAGGTTTGTTGCACCCAAAGATCTCAGATGATGATATCTTTTCTGATGAGTTCTTTTTGGAATGGCACTTTCTTAAATTTGTGTTGATGTTTTCTGAATTCTAGACTCTGATTTCTTTGATTTTTGATGTTGTTTCAAACTCAGATTCACTGAGGAATATTGTTGCAGCCAGATGAACTAGCGAGGCAATGATATTTGTTGGCTGAATCTTCTTCTCAAATGATGATATCTAATCTGATGAGAAGAAAAGATATACTCTACTGATGATTCCTTGTCTTTGATTTTCTGATTGAATCTTCTTGATGCTATTAGGCGTATTGCTGCTCTGGTACCATATTTAATTTTGCAAAGAAATGATTCATACAGAGATTTTGACAAGAATGAAACTGGATTTAATTGCTTGAATGTTACAGACTAGTATTTGATATTCGATACAATGAAATGATAATAATAAGCGGTGTAAAAACAAATGTCTGTACAGAGTTATATGATAAATGGGCCAAGTAGATGCACGGCCCAGTTCTCTTTAAAGGTTTATAGAATGATGGCTGAATTATGACCATTGATCTTGAGTATGAGTGGCTGTGATTGAATAGGAGAAAAGATAACCCTCCTTCATATACGTAGATACATTACTTTATTTAAATTTAATATCAAATTGCCCCTGCCTTAACTTTATTTAGGATTTTGTTTGGAAGAGTGTAATATGATGGTAGCATGTGGCTAGAGTTTGATATGTATAAAGTGGGTGGGCTGTTGTATTTCTTTCCCGTTTATTTTTGGATTGTAGGCATTGGACGATAATTTCCACCACTTAAAAAAAACAAAAAAGAAGAAGTGAGAGAAGAAGAAGAGTAGCGATAATACACAATATTATTACAAGGGTTTGATAGTATATAACATATCACAAGTTAATGTATTGTCCAGGGGTTGAAACAACAACGCCCACCTCTCAAACCAATGTCCAATCCTTACCACTGAAAAACACTGATACGGCACAACATTTTTTTTCCTTTATTTTTTTGTTTTGTTTAGGGGTGAATGGCAGTAACTTCATGGACCAAAACTTCATCTGACCATGAGCTAGTAAAATTATTAGAAACAAGTCATAGAAGCAAACAGATTTTTCATCGATACCTCTGCTTTCTGACTACGAGGTGTTAATTTGTTTGCTATTGACATGTGTTGTACTAAACTTCAGCATCATATGTGATGGGCACAGACGGTCTAGAAGCTAACTGATTGCTGCATTAATGTACTGTACATGAAGGTGAATTAGCTCCTGAACACTGCTAATTAAACACCTAACTATAACTAGTCTGGTGCGCAGCTGCTGTCCATTTATGTTGTTGGACTGTTTGATTTTATCCCTCACCGAAACTTTTTGTCCTTACTGCTGCTACTCCGTTACATTGTTAGACTGGTATCTACAATCTAATTATCTTAATTGCTTGACCATCTGATATTGTCTGTATACATATAATAATTCCATTTCATGTCCGTTATACGATCTACTCATAGGGGCTTTGTTCATTTCTGCTATGACTTTTCATATCGTAACATCAAAAACCAAGGACCTGTAGCTCTTTTTTCTTGCTACTCATATCCCATGCTATTGTTTGACATAGTTATCGTCTTAACCTGATCTTATACTTTATTACTTGCATTATATGCATGTCCTTTATTTACTATTCATTTTAAGCAAAATTTCAATGATTGTTGCAGGGTGGTGCAGCGGTGTTAATTTGTTGAGGAAGGGGACCAGTAGTTATCGCCGCATAGCACGTGGTCTCATTGCTCGGTAGATTAATGATTCAATAATTTATTTATCAAAATTTATATTCACTGTTTATTTACCAGGAATAATTAAATTTACTTTTGTGGCCACTGATCAGTGATCACCGTATGTTCTAAAACATTATATATATGTACAATGAATTATTTTCATTGCATCATATGTAATTAACTTTACGCATGTCAATCTGGCTGGACATTGTATTTCTCCTCGCTTATAACATAAAAATTATATCTCCACACACACTCACTATGATCAAAGTAGTAAATCCATACATCATTAATGTGAGTCCAAAAACTATTAATTAATTTGGAAAATTGCTGCTCTTATCAATATGAATTATGTGAATATTGTCTAACAATTGATAACTGTTAACATCATTCAATTTGAAAGTAAATGTATGTTTTGGATGGTCCTCAAGCAAACATGGTCCTGCTAACTGTGTGGCTGTGTCTCTATTGAGTATATATTGTTTGTCTTCATTCTCGTCTTCTGTGCATTAGTCGTCATTGTTAGCTGTTGAAGATGTATGTACATGTTCGAATTGTCTCATCTCTTATTCCCTTTATATGTATAATACTATTACTACAGGGGTATGTATATCGGTATGATGCCTCATCCCAATATATTGATTATTACTTCTGAACCAGTCCTTGAAACATAATTTGTAGGGTCGACAACGTGCAAATTTACCGTTGGATAATGATATGTCATATATACAAATACTGAAGTCTCCATTAGTATCTGTTATCCTGATAGTAGTAGATATTCATATCAGATCCTAATAGTAGGTGGAACAATGAATTTTTTCATTTCTTCTCTCTTTCCACTTTCTATTGATTTTTGTCGTTACATTTATGTTTTACTTCTTTTATTATTTTCTGCATTTATTGAGTTCACCAGCAAAAGACAAAGACCTTTTTTGCTGCATTTATTCAAGGGACGCTGATAATTAGTCCCTTTTTTCATGTTGTTTTATGTACAAATTTCATTCCTATTTTGAATAATAAACACACAAAATAGCTTGTACTTCTTGTAAAAAAAACATATTAGTTTTAGAAAATCTAGCCATCTCATGAAATTCGACGATGGTTAAAACAATATTATTTGATCCAACGGAACATATTTATAGAAAGCATAAATCCATTTATGTTTTTTTATGCAAATTGTTTTGCCTTTTTTTCGTACAAATGCATGCATGACCAATTATTCGCATGGCCAAGTAGGCAATAGTTAAAATTCAACAAAAAATTGAAATAAGATTAATTCGGCCAAAAAACATGTATGTAAAAACACAAATCTAGTTGTGTTTATAAATACAAAGTATCTAAGATACAAAATTAGCTTGAACTCCTAGAGGGAAAAAAATGCATATTAAGCCGAAGAGATAATATAAGCTTGGTTAAACCATAAAAAATGCATATTTACCAAGTTGATTTAGTAAATAGCACCACTTGAGGGAGAGGGGGGGGGGGGGGGGGAAGAGGAAGGGTGGAGAAACATAGAGAGGAGGGGAGAAATTCATAATTGGAATGTGAGACCTTAAGCTGACAAGGCTAGCACAGTCCGCTACAAGTAGGCCTGTCAATGGGCCGGGTTCGGTTCGGGTATTATAAAATCGGAACCCGAGTCCGATTACAATAATTAAAACTCAGAATATTTATGTTAAATCCATATTTTAAAACTACAACTTTGATTAAAATTTTGTATACAAACAATGTTAACATATAAGTTGGACGGTGATGTAATCAAGTTCACAATAAAAGTATGCAAAATATGTACATGTAAACAAACAAAATAGTAAATAAATAACATATACACTCATGTTTTGATATGACGGAAACTAACAGTCAGGGTCAAGCCCTAGCCGAGTCAAGTTTTAATACAACCGTACCTGATTCGGATCAGGCCTGCGTTGGATTTGGATAGTAAAACGCAAAACCCGTACCTGCATATATAAGACGGGTTTGGGCTGGGCTCGAGTCGAAACCCGTACCATTGACAGGCCTAGCTACAAGGTTCCAAATTCATTCAACTTCCGTGTTCCATCAAAAACCACAGTAGAGCTCAATCATCAAATTACATATA
Organism: Allium cepa; assembly: GCA_030765085.1. Taxonomy (NCBI): domain Eukaryota; kingdom Viridiplantae; phylum Streptophyta; class Magnoliopsida; order Asparagales; family Amaryllidaceae; genus Allium; species Allium cepa. The sequence goes on along the minus strand of CM060941.1, from coordinate 827,230,010 downwards.
AAGGTAGTTATTCGTTCAAATAAAATACTATTAAAGCATAAAAGGGCCGCTAGTTCAAGAGACAACCGGTAAAATGCTTTAAATCGAGGTTCTAAAGTTCTTGTGTTTGTCTTCAAGACTTCAAAAAATAATTGTTCTGCTTGAATAAAGTACCATTTTATTTTTTATTTTTTGTCTAAACTAGAAGGGCAATACTAGCAACTTTTTATAAGTAAACAAACAAATGTTGAACAAAGTTTAGACTACTAAACAGGTATATGCTCTTTATTGATGTCGATTTTAGTGTATTATTATCTCCACTTTTATGTTGTTTGAGCTTGCACGCTTTGTAATGTTCATCAAACCGGCTTTTAGGAAGATTGGTCCACTATAGACTAGCAAAATTAAATAGTATAAAACCAAAAAAAAAAACATTAAACATATTGTCTTTTAACATGTCATCCTTAAATCTTTCCTATGTATCTACTTTATTCTCTTCGTAAATATCTCAAATGAATTTTCTCGTACTTCGTATGATATTTAAGTGATAATACAGTTTATTTTCAAAAAGTTTTAATTTCTTTTATAAACTTCCAAACTCTAATACTTACAAATTTCGATTTTAAAATACAAACTTTTAAAACTTAAATTTAAAATTCATTTTTTTGGATTTTTGACTTTTAAATTAAAATCCAAAATTCTAAAAAAATTCAACACATTATCGGTGTGTTTAATTTTTAATGAAAAATTGCAGAAAATATCTTTATTAGAAATTATTTAACCTAATGAGTGTTTTCTCCACCATTGTGAGGTTGTACTAGTTAGTTTAAAAATAAGAGTCTTTTGCCCCGACTTTCTTAAATCAAACTTAGTAGTTAGTACACAAAAACTCATTATCAATGAAAACTTTTGGATTACCTCCTGTTTTTTTTAAAACTCATCCGATCATAAAAATGGTCGAAAATCAACTAGTAATGTCATTACTCTCTTCAATTCATTTTTCTCTTCGTATATATTTTAACCAGGTTAAAATTAAAACTTAAAAAAGATCAAATTGACCCAAAAAAAGTTTAGAACGCAAAATATATTTATACTAAAATTGCAAATATTTGAAGCTTTTATTGTAAATATTGCAAATATTCAAAACAAAACCGAGTTTTTGTTTTTGTGTAAAAATACTCGCAGGTTTTAGGAAAATTGTTGGCTAGAAAAATTACCGAAAATATTTTTTGGGAGGTGATCCAAAAATATTACTAACTGTGAGTTTTTCGTGTATTAAGTCTGATTTCAGAAAATGGATCGATATTGCCACTTAAGAATAAATATAAGGCTTGATACAAATATCATACATAATGTCCCTTGCATTTGAAAGCTATGCATGCATATGCACATCATACATGCACTTTATGTGTACCATCCATACATAGTATTTTTGAAGTGAACACAAATAACAAACAACATATGTGTACATGTTGTGTGCATTGGTAGTATGCTAGTATGTATCAAAATTCATCCTTGTTTGCATTTTATGCTGATGGTAATTTCTTTGTACCATCTCACCATTACTAAGACTGATGAATATTGAATGTCTTGGCGGAGGCTCAAAAAAAAAAAAAAAAAAAAAAAAAAAAAAAAAAAAACCTTTAGTAACGGAGTATTGACCTTGCATTATTTATAAAAATGTTAGCGTACTCAACTTCTGTAGGCATATGTCGTTATGCAAGCAACGCATTAGACATACAAATGTAAACACTTTTGAGCTCAGCTGATAAGCAGTCGTGTATGGAAACAAACAAATCTGTTTTCCTACTAAAAATAAATAAAGAACTAGATGGACAAACTAAAGCATGTTGAGAATAAGACCAAGAAATTCAGAAGTAGTTACAAGTTCATATCCTAACCAACCCAACAAAACTATTTAAAAAATAAAAATTAATAAATATCGGGATAGAAACAGTTAGATTGGTTACAAGAAATATATGGCTAGTTCCAGAAAATATGACAAACTAGACAGAGAAGTAAAATAAAGAAATAATGTGAGCAGAGTTTGGTTATTTATGAGCATAACAACAAGTTGACTTAAGGCAGTAATGCTTTCTCATTTGTCTCAACTTAGTTTTCCTTATCTCATATCTTCTCTTTCAGTATTCTTATCATCGTCAGCATCCTTGCCTTTCTTATTTTGTGAATTCTGTGAATGGCAGTTCTCTCTTTAAACTGTATTCTACTTATTTTCATACCAATTATAGTAGTATGCATTCTTTTCATTATCTTTTTTCTCACGCTAATGCTACGAAGGTCTAAGTCTGAGAATATTTGTACCACTACCAATGATAGTGGAAGCTTCGGAAAAAGCAGTGTTGACAAGAAGCAGATATTTACTCCTCAGTTTATCAGCTATAGCCCTGGTAATTGACTAATTCATTATATAGTTTCTTACATTTACACAAGTCATAATCCTGAACACTTGAATTCTTCAGATGTAAGGAGAAGTTGCATCTATGGTGGTGGTAAGCTTGGAAACATCGCCATGAAAGACAAAAAGAAAGAAGGACTGGTATTATTATATTTTACAGATAAACTAACTGTAGTAGAAGTTCTCTGATGTAGCAATCAGTGTTTAGTATAGCGTTGTATTGTCTATTTACAGGTCTTCACCTTTAGGGAGCTTGAAACGGCAACAGATGGATTTAATGAAAGAAATGTGATCGGAAATGGAGGATTTGGTGTGGTTTTTCGAGGTAAATTAAGTGATGGAATGGTTGTGGCAATCAAAGTTTTGCATAGAGAGGGAAGACAAAGAGAGAGAGAATTTAGAATGGAGGTAAATTATACTCTATTATTGTTTTATTGTATCCCTTTAATTTTCTAGAATTATACTTCTTCTTCTTCTTCTCCAGTTTGCCCCTTTAAAAATGTATTTTGCATGTTGTCAGAGTTCAATATGATTATGATAAACTAAATGAGTAACTTAAGTACTGTTGTTATTTTCCGTATGATTCATTTCAGAGTTTCAGACCACCGCTACATATATTTATTTTCTTTTATCTAACATCACATGGTTTTCAACCGATCACAATAAATTCATGTCTTCTCATTAAATAGTTCACAAGTTCACCTACAATCCAACCTATTCGAGTTGTAAAGTTTCTTAGTTGAAATTTGGAAATGAAGTCTTTAAATATGGTAAATGCAATATAAATATGACATTTCTTAGCGCAAAAAAATATATTTTGAGGTGCTCATGAGTTGTGACAAACGGTGCAGTAATTTACAATTAATATGTATCCATATAGAACAAAGAAATTGTACGAGCTTGCTTTATTTGTATGTTGTCAAAGACAAGCTTACACTCCACAATGATAGCTATGTGGGCCCCACATGGTCTCATTTTGCCATCACATGGCGGTTTTACATTTTATTAAAAGAAAAAAAAAACTTCCAGATATTTAGCCTTTTTTTCTTTATAAAGCATCTGATGGTGTTATACTTATACCATCTCACCTTTCGGCGCTTCGTATATTTAGAACTTTGCTTTAGGAGTTTTGGTTCATTTATTTATTGATCGGTGGCATCAAATGGCTTACATTTCGACTTCAAACTCCATATGAACAGTTTCCTTGATTAGTCTTTTGCATTCTGTCTGTGGTAACTACATTTCTCTTCTTGCAAAAATATATTGTTCTTAGACATGATGTCAGATTTCGGCAATAAGCACATCCTAACGGTCTAAAATGCACTAATTAACAGAACTCCTAATAGCCCAAAATGTGCAAGTTCCTACAAAAATATTCTATATATCAGAGATTAATGCTTGTAATCTAGTAATAATATCCATAAAACTTTGCTTCTGTTCAGTTTTAGCAACCTACTATTAATTTATATGCAGGTTGACTTGTTAAACCGATTACACTCAAGGTACTTAGTTGGACTAATTGGATACTGTGCGGATCAAAATCACCGGCTTCTTGTATTTGAATACATGTCAAATGGAAGCTTACAAAAACATCTACACCCTTCATCACAAGATCAATACCACCAACCACTTAATTGGTCAACTAGATTAAGAATTGCTCTAGACTGTGCTAGAGGATTAGAGTTCTTACATGAGCACACAAATCCTGCTGTAATTCACAGAGATTTCAAAAGCAGCAATGTATTGTTAGATCATAATTTCAGGGCAAAAGTTTCGGATTTTGGAATGGCCAAGACTGGTTCAGACAAGGTTAATGGTCAAACATTTACACGTGTGCTGGGGACTAGTGGATACGTCGCACCTGAGTAAGTGATATAAAACTTGTACCTACTGTTATTTGAAGAAATTTGATCACTTAGATGCATAATCTGCTTATTAAAATACAAATTATTATCACAGTAGTAATTGATAATGTAAACAGTATCTCTTAACATTTATAGACATTCCAGTATGTTATTCTCCTTATTTGAGTATTTCCAACACATCCCTTCGAATATGACATATCTTCGGCTAAACATGTACATTTATACTGAGTGATGCGATCATTTGTTATCACAAAACCGTTTGACATTGTGAAAACTGATCTTTTGATATTTATAGCGTTCTTGTCATCTTATTCTTTTGATGTAGACGTATTCTCAACACTGCAACATGTATGCAGATATGCATCAACTGGTAGGCTTACTACAAAATCAGATGTTTACAGCTATGGAATTGTTCTTCTACAACTACTTACTGGTAGACTCCCTGTAGATATATCTAGACCTCCTGATGAACAAGTTTTAGTTTCATGGGTTAGTACCTAATTAACAAATACTTATTAAGTCACAATGATATTACATGTCTTTGATTAAGTTTCACCATTTACAAGTATACGATGTTGATATTTGTAGGCTCTTCCAAGGTTGACGAACAGAGATAAGCTTGTTGAAATGGTTGATCCTGCTTTACAGGGTCATTTTTCGAGAAAAGAATTGATTCAGGTTGTTTTTTTTCTTCTTTAAACAAAACCTCTATATTATGTGATACTCCCGCAGTTCTTTCTCTTTTTCGATAGATATAAATGCAGTGATCATGCTGCTATATGTCTATCTAGACATGTCTATATTACATGTTATTTATTTACCAGTACGATTCTTGTGTTTGGTATCAGGTAGCTGCAATTGCTGCTGTATGTGTGCAAGCAGAAGCAGAATATAGACCCCTAATTACTGATGTTGTGCAATCGCTGGTCCCTTTGGCCAAAATCTTCTCTGGACCGGCACCTTCTTCGCTACATCATCAAGTTACGATATCATAGTGTCTTATATGTAGAGAGAGAATCATGGTTTTTTGTTCATTTCTGTAGTTATCTTATATAATTCATGTATGTAAATTAAGTTGTGATACTATTACTTATTGTTCAGAATATAATATGAAAGTTTCACACAGAGACGTTGCTGTTGACTGTTGTATAGTGTAGATTAATAACCCAAGATGTTGCAGATATCTTTATATAGTCTTACCTGCTTTGGTTCAAATGAACTGACTGCGTTTCTTCTTCTTCTTATTATTCTATAGCATGAACTTATGTGTCATAGCTAATAGCTTTGGTTCTTCTGTGTTTTAATGTACAGTGATGGCAGTGAACAACCAACTCAGCTATTGAAAGAATTGATTTTATTCATTCCAAATATGAAATATATGCACACCCCACAATTACAACAAGCTTTTATACCGCGAGCTCAAAAAGCAATGACGAATCAAATCAACACAGGGGATAAGGAGTAGACAGAAGACAAGCAAGCTCATATATAGTGGAAATAGCAGTCTCTAGTAGGGACTACATTCTTTTACATTAAACTCTTCCAGTGGTTAAAGGGTATGGCTTGGTTGTTTCTGCGACTCCTAAATGTATTGCTCCTGTGCTTATAAGCTGAGTCGCACTCAACACTATACTTAAAGTCTCCATTGCCCTCTGCATGTACATTCCCATATCAATTAGTACATCAAAAGATATCTATTGATTATTTGAATATATATTGTTTTTTTTTTTTTGCTTACCAGTCCTGGAGTTCTGGGACTTAAGCTTATTTCTTTAAATGCCAACCTACATATTTATTAAACATATCACATAATCATTAGTTGCAATATATAGACAGAAAATAGCTAATCATGGTACAGTTAAACAATTACATTACATACCCCATAGCTAAAAGAGTGAGGCCCCAAGCTACAATAGAATAAGCAGAAGCTGATAACAGAGCAGAAGCTCTCCATTGCAGGACATTATACAATCCACTAAGCGATGCAGCGATTCCAACTAGGCCAGCGATTAGAGCAAATATTACAAAAAACCCAGTTGCCATATTTCCTATTGGGTAGTATATTGGAAACAGCCTTGCTGGGTATGTCATGCCTTGGACTGAAACGTAAATGTACATTTTATTAGTTTAAATGCGTTTTAAAGGCAAGTAAAACAGCAAGAATTATGCATGTACCTTCGGTGGGAGTTTCATTAATGCCATAATTAAGAGCCCAGACAGCGATTATGGTCATGATTATGTACATTACGAGGTTGAGTAAGAGTAACAAGGATGCTGCAGATTTTGGTCCTTGTGGTGCCATTTGAAGAGGAGATCGGTCTATGATAAAAAATAAACTAGTTTTTTTTGTATTTAATATGAAACTTGATCGGGTTATATAAAGATCTATGTATAATTATTCCTTGCTTCTTTATGAGGTTGTTGCTTTTATCAAATTGGAAATGAAGAATAACTTCGTATACTTTGGCTTCGTTTTAGGATTAATCCTTACTTCCTAAGTTGCCAAGCAAAGCATAATTCTAAATAAATTGTTTCTTTTTTTTCTTTTGCTATTTTTTTTAGCATAAAAACATCCTGACCAGTGACAAATAGGGATGCTTAGTTTAATCAATCCAGGAAACGTATTCATCCTGTTTCATCTTTCTTAACATTCCAGACTTAAATAATAGACTTATTAGAATGTGAAACACACCCACACACAACACACAACAAACAGCATTAAAAAGAGCGAGCCGGTCTTCTTAATATAATAGACTTAAATTTGTTAAAACAGACAGAATAGCGTTCTTAGTATCAGTTCTTCAATCAAAATCAATATCAGTATCAATGCTATAATGATAATCTCCACCACTGCCTACTTTGGCCTTTTTGGCAAGATTCGTAAAAGCGTTTGACATGACATAATTAATCACATTAGGCTAACGAATCTTATATTGAAAAGTTAAAATCCATTAAAAAAAAATTAATTTATTGTTCAACTAAAGGCAGTGGAGCGAAGAAATTTGTCTGTGATCTGAAAAATCTCCCGGAATGTATTAACTGTATGCTTGAAGTTTCATAAGTTAGTAAAACATCTGTTATACCGTATAACGTTCTTCGGCCGCTACACTATTTCAATTTAACACTATTAAATAATAGATCTTCTTTAAGTTCTGCTATTTTCCGTTGCATCCGTAAATAATAATTTTTTTGCCACCCGCTTTAGCAACATTAATATAAATGTTGATTTGACTGGTTCTCTTTTAAACCTGATAAACAAAATTGGGATAAAGACATGAATTTATGACATAAGTGCTCAATATAAATTAAAAATATATGGTAGTCACGAAATCAAATCTCCACAAATCATGATATTCTTCGATTTTATTTTTAGCAGATTAAGCAATATTCTTTTTTCCTAGACAAAACGATGTGAGGATAAGAATAAATTAACTCTAAATATTTGTTTTATATATAATGAAGTTTTTTGCAACTCCGTTATTTTCCGTTATATCCCCGCTATAACTTTTTGCACCTCCACAGTCATAGAACCGCTAAGCGTTTTAACTGTAGATATCTCTACAAACTTGTGTTGTTGACTTGTTGCAAAAATCATGATAAGTTTAGTAGCATTTTTGTAAGTAAGATAGAGGAGACTGTGAAGTCTCCTCCGAACACCACATTTGTAACGATCCAGAATTGGCCGCTTTAAAATAGAATATTTAAAGTGATTTTAAATATATAATAAGTAAGGTTATATGATTCAAAAAAAATTAGATAATTTGAAAAGAGAGGTATACACAAAAATAGTAACATTTGCCTATATCGACAAAAGTGACAAAATGCTGATTTTAGAAAAGTAAGTTTCAATGGTTAAATAAATGGGTTTTTAGGCTCAAGGAAAAAGTTAGAGAAAAATTTAGTTTTAGGGACAAGAAGTTTGTTTTTTAGGCTGAAGGATACTTTTTAGTGTAAATCATAAAATGATAGTTGTAACTATCATTTTCAGTTTACACTAAAAAGTGTCCTTCAAATTAAAAAGTAAACTTGTTGTCCTTGAGACTAATTCCTTTTGTAACTTCTTTCTTATGCCTATTTACCTGTAAATAAATTATCTTAATTAATTTATGAGTGTTTATATTTTTAAATGGCATTATACAAATTTATTTTTAAATTTGGTTTACATAAATAAATAGTTTAACTAAAACGTCAAAATGTGACCGTAAAATATTTTGTCGAAAATCAACGTTTTGTCTATTAAAAGTTGTCGCAACGTCGCCGCACCTTTATTTTCTTATATAGAAATATATATTCAAATAGTATAAGTATTAATTAATTCATTAAACATGTTTACTTTTACTAAATAAGATTAGAAAACTTCTAGAAATCATTAGTAAAAGTAAGTAAGAATTAACAAAAGTAAGAAAAAGTAAACATCAAATCACATTAAATCAAAACCAACATAATAATGATATTCTTTACTTAATTTTTAGACGAAAAAGACATAAAGTAAGGATGTGAAAAATGATGTTAAGTATTGAAAAGGTGGAGATTGCTTTAGGTTAAAGTAATGTTACTTTGATAATTTGGTAAGAGGCTATTTTGGTAAATTATCACTTACTTTCTTCTTTTATAAATACCCACCTCCTTATTCACTTTCATTCACATTTTTTCTTTTCTTTTCTCAAGCTTCTTCATCTTCTTCCTCTTCTCTTTAATGGCTTCCAAACCCATTAAAAAAATTAGAAAGAAATAATGTCAAAATATTTATAAAATATTCAAAAGAAATCAATGTCCATTCTCTTCAAATCAAACTCCTCTTTTTTCCATATTTTACCTCTTCTTCTCTCGACCACAACTTCTGCAAATTCGACCACAACTTGTATGGATGTTTGTCTGACGTTGCATTTCTAAAGATTATGTACATTGATTTTTACAAACGTACATCAGTGGTGGCGGAGAAGACAACTTCTCTTAGCTAAACACCCTCCTTGAGACGTACGAGCTCAAGGGCCGTATTTTTGTGGAAGACAATTAGTAGTCAACGGAAATGGCAATGTGGCATTCAAAGATGTGATATGTGCTTTGTGAAAAGGTAATCGTAGCCTTAAGCCTCATCATATCGGAAATGAACGAAACAGGATTAGATGCGGCAAGGCTAAGTGGGTCATTCCCAATTAGGGTATGATCATTCCCTTTTAGATATATTTCTTCCCCCTATGACGTTCGGGATGTAAATTAATGTAGTGTATAGAAAACGAGCGCTCGGTTAAAGGTCGGTAACCGACCGGGGGATGACGTATTCGGTACCATCTAGTTATAGAGGTGGGCCGGTCTTGTGTTGGTAGAGAAGCTGTGTGATTGTTTCTCGGGACATCCATCTAGAGGTGTACCCATTTTGAAAGATAGATCCTTCACCTGGTCATTTGTATGGAAATCCATTCTCCAATATAAACCTACGGTTTTGTTTGTAGAGCCTAGTATGGTGGAACTTAATAATGGTAACAATTTCAGCTAAGATTAATAAGTTTATTTGCAAATGTTTTCAAAGAGATATCACTGGAAATAATATCAAATGTTTTGATATAAAAGTGTTTTAGTTATCATAAGGTAAAAACACGTCTATGTTTATGTGTGGGCATGGTCTTATGAGATACTCTTTATTTCAATGGATTTTATCCTAAGGCTGATATATGACATTATCATTTATTATTGAGTTTTCTCACGCTGTTTTATCAAGCCTGATCTGGGTATTTTCAATACTCTGGTCAGATCCGAGTAGTTTCAGGTTAATTCAAAGATGGTTGGAGTTTCCAGAGGAGAGCTGGAGATATTCATCATATGTATGGACATATTCTATTATCCGCTGTACTTGGTGTATTTTGGTTTATGTTTGTCAGCAATTGTAAGGACAGATGTTTATAACAGTCCAGGCTGAATTTAGGTTAAACTCTGATATATGTATTTAAAAATTTTCCGCTGTAAAAATATTTGTTCAATATTATATGTTATTCCATTCGAGTGAGATTCTGTTCTGTCTATTTTTCTTTATTTCCCTTCATGTTCCGTATTTTCGTGCAATTTGAGTTGGACATGTGTGGTTTATGGTCGACTCAAAGGATACGAAAAATGGGTCGTGACATTTGGTATCAGAGCTTTTGTTTAAGCGAACACCGAAGCCTGATAGGGGTAAGTCTCATCAGAGAGGATTAATAATATCCTAGGATGAGTAACTCATTAGAGATATGGTTGGTAACACCCTAGAATGAGTTATGAGAGTGTTATATATATGTGAGCGCGTAATTGTTAATTTTATAAAAATGGTTTTGTTTTTAAAAAAGGGTAAATGAAATAATTTTACCTAGGATTACATTTTGAATATAAAGTATATATTTGGAAATGTTGTATAGTTAGAAATCAAGATCAGTGAAATTTAAATATGAACAACTTGTGATTAGAATTTCACGATTTGACTATAAGATGTTTCATAAAGATAATTGATAAGTAAGAAATTTGATAAGGTAATTAAGATCTTTAATACTTGTTCCAAAATAATAAATTAAGAAATGATAATATCAAGTTACTATCATAAATTAATCAATTGTTTAATTTAATGGTTAAAGTACAAATATCTTGTGAATTAAGTTTCACGATTTACTATAAGATGTTTGATAATAAGATTAGTTTAAGGAATGAACATAAAGATAAAAATGTATTTAAATAATTGAAAATGATTGTGTAAAAACGAAAATATAAAAGGAACGAAGGTTTAAAATTTGAGCAATTTAAAAGAATTGTGGTAACTTAAATAATGTTAATTAATATAAGATTAAATTTATAAAATGAATTTATAAAAAAGGTTTTATAAAGTAATCTCTAAAGGATTTTGAAAATGTTATTATTTCAAATAAAAAGAGGTATTTTATGATAACTAATTCGATTGGCTCAAAAATAAATAAAAAAGAATGGGCAAGAGATGTGTTCGGATGGTAAACACTTCCCTTAAGTATTACTCTTCTTGTTAAGAGGATATATTATACTATTGGTAGTACCCAGTTCCTTGGATTGTTTTAGAGTTGCTCGATCAATATAATTTTCTTAAATTAATGAGATAATATAAACCATTGATTAGTAGTCTTTATAAAAATGTTTAAAGTAAAGATAAAACTGGAATCGCTAATTGCTAAAATAAAGCAGAATTTTCGACGATTTTGGACAGTCAAAAATTTCTGAATCGCATCAAACTCAAAGCTAAGGAATTTATGGAATATTCTGGTAAAATATAAACCACTGTGAAATACTCTGAGTAAATGAAATAAGATAAGGATAATTTATAAATTTGATTTATAAAAAAAAGATTTAAGAGTTAAGAGTATAAGGATTTAAATACGGGTGGTTTTAAAATTTGTTTTTCAAAGCTAGAAAATTAACAATAGTATTAAATAAGAAATAAGTTTTATAACTTATGAATTTGAGATAATAGTAAATTACAACAAAGTCTAAATTTGTTAGATAGACGGATTCAAGTAAATCCAATTTGAAATTTGGGATTTGTATATACTCTTAGGATGTAAAGGTATATCATACAAATGTAGATTTAAATCATTAACTATTAAGTAAAATGATGACTCCTCAAAAAGGTAATTATAACCTGAAAAATGTTTTATTATTGAATTCTTGCATTAATTAAGAATTTGGACTTGAGTCTTTAAAAGTGATTGATTTACATAAGTTATAAAATGTAATAAACTTAAGTAATAGATTTATAAAACGGATCATAAATAATATTAGTGTTAAAGGAAATATAGTGAGTTAAAAGATTGTGGGAAGACTTTTTATAAAGATAAAATATCTTTTGAGTGAAAAATGGTTTCTTTGGAATATATTCCTTTAATAAAAATATTTGGAAATAAATAATTAAAGAGGTTATATAAAAAAACACCTTTATAAAGTGTTTGAGCTTAAGATAAAGTTTATGAAAGTTTTGAGGGTTAATAAATACATATGTTATATGTAGATCATCTCATCACACAATTTTGATCTAAGATACGAGTTCGGAACTTGGAGTTGTTTACACTGATCCAGAAAATAATTTATCACTTGATTCTTGACGACGAACATTGATGAGGATGTTTGGTTAGGTATTTTAGTTTTCTATCATAGTTGAGCACTATGCAAGGAAAGCAAAGGTTTCTGAGTAAAGAGCCTGATTAAAGTCTGTACTAGAGGATTGGAGGATCGATACTTGTTCTGAAATGAAGTAGTATATTCGAATAGGAGATCGAATAAGATATTTCATACAGATGATCTATATACATTATATGTAATTAAGTTTAAAGATAAATGTTTTAGGTAAACTTTTGTTTGGGTAATTTCGAGGACGAAATTCTTTTAAGTAGGGGACAATGTAATGACCCAGAATTTGACCACTTTAAAATAGAATATTTAAAGTGATTTTAAATGTAAAATAAGTAAGGTTATATGATTCAAACAACATTAGATAGTATTTGAAAAGAGAAGTATACACAAAAATAGTAATATTTGCCTATATCGACAAAAGTGACAAAATGCTGATTTTAGAAAAGTAAGTTTCAATGGTTAAATAAATTATCTTAATTAATTTATAAGTGTTTATATTTTTAAATAGCATTATACAAATTTATTTTTAAATTTGTTTTAATAAAAAAATAGTTTAACTTAAACGTCAAAATGTGACCGTAAAACATTTTGTCGAAAATCAACGTTTTGCCGATTAAAAGTTGTCGCAACGTCGCTGCACCTTTATTTTCTTATATAGGAACATATATTCAAATAGTATAAGTATTAATTAATTCACTAAACATGTTTACTTTTACTAAATAATATTAGAAAACTTCTAGAACTCATTAGTAAAAGTAAGTAAGAATTAACAAAAGTAAGAAAAAGTAAACATCAAATCACATCAAATCAAAACCAACATAGTTATGATATTCTTTACTTAATCTTTAAGTGACTAAGACATAAAGTAAGAACGTGAAAGATGATGTTAAGTATTGAAACTGTGGAGATTGCTTTAGGTTAAAGTAAGGTTGGTTTGGTAATTTGGTAAGAGGTTATTTTGGTAAATTACCACTTTCTTTCTTTTTCTATAAATACCCACCTCCTTATTCACTTTCATTCACATTTCTTCTTCTTTTTTTCTCAAGCTTCTTCCTCTTCTCTTTAATGGTTTCCAAGCCATAAAAAAATTAGAAAGAAATAATGTCAAAATATTTATAAACTATTCAAAAGAAATCAATGTCCATTCTCTTCAAATCAAACTCCTCTTTTTTCCATATTTTACCTCTTCTTCTCTCGATCACAACTTCTTCAAAACTGAACCAAAATATAAAATTATTTTTTTAAAATCATGTATTTTTCCCGTGGCTACAAATTTCATATTTACCATATTGTCTCATTTTAAATGTACTATGTCAAAATTATACTTCTTTCCAGTGCATTTTCTGGCCCAGTTTTTAAAGCCAGAAAATAGGTCATTTTATTTTGATCATAACTTCAGAATAACAGAACCAAATTAAGAAATTATTTTTTAAAAAACCATATGAAATTCCAGTGGCTACAACTTTTATGTTGATCACTTTTTTCATTTTTGAAGTTTTCTATACTTGAAACTCAATTCTATGAAGTGTATTTTCGGGCTTTATTTTTGTCAATCCGACAATACCTCTTCTTCATTCTATCATATCTCCCTCAAAACAACTTGGATTCAAATAAGTTTTTTTCAAATTCAAGATAAAATAATTTTCAAAAACTTTTCAGTTAACAAGTTTTTTAAATTTTGAGAGTAAGAGAGTCCAAAATAAGAGAGAAGGTGACCCATTTTTCGGGTCTAATTTTGAGAATTCAAGTTCAAAGCTCTACCGCTTCTTCTATATATTTTCGGCCAACCTCCATCTCAAGCCTTGTCCAAGCTATTGGAAGGGAGAGGGTATTGTTTTCTATTGTTTAATGGAGTATGAATTGATTAGTGAAGTGTTGGTTGATTAGAATGTTGGTAGAAAGTTAACCGCTTTGGTTTACAGTGAGAAACTCTATTTAGCATCTCTATTTATATATATACATGTTTGATGTTGTGTTATGATTGCTATGGATGCTTATATATACTTTGATCATCAAGTATCGATTATCTGATATGATTATTAAACTGTTTTACCAAGTCACGTTAATACACGTCGATAAGCACAAAGGAAAGTACTTACCTTTGAAAATGAAATGGTGTATATGGAATGCTTAAACCTTTTGAAAATAGTTTTAAAATGAGTTAGAAATGTCTTATAAACATTTAAATATGTATAAAGAAATAAAGGAAGAAAATCAAGATTTTATCTTGTATATTTTAAATATGTCCAAAATAATTTTCCAGAAAAATTCGCGCTTTTGCCATAAAGTGACCAAAGTTTAAAATTGATATTTTAAATGATTTAAAAATATGAAATAAATCCTAAAAATCTTTTAATATGTATTAAAAGATATTTAAGTTGAAAATATGGATTTCTAAATGATATAAAAGTCATTTTGAAGAATATAGCTTTTAAAACGCTATTTGCAACACTTTTCGCAAGGCTTTTCGCAACAGTTGAAATAACTTTTGAATGCAGTTTTTGATAATTATTTCCTGTATATTTTGTGAATTATTTTAAAAGAATAATTAAGTCATTTAAAGATGATTTGGAAGTTTTAACGAGAGTTTGAATAAATGGGGAGAGGAATTGTTTATACCACTTAAAGAATAAGTGAAGAATATTGAATATAATAACAAACTGAGTAATAAGGA
Organism: Allium cepa; assembly: GCA_030765085.1. Taxonomy (NCBI): domain Eukaryota; kingdom Viridiplantae; phylum Streptophyta; class Magnoliopsida; order Asparagales; family Amaryllidaceae; genus Allium; species Allium cepa. The sequence goes on along the minus strand of CM060941.1, from coordinate 827,214,958 downwards.
AACGACTAGTACATTTGTCCCGCCTGTGAGATCTGGGAAGATAAAACAAGGTGTTTAACTAAGGTTAGGAATGGAGCAACCAGTGCCTTAAACTTATTTGGCCTATATTTTCTTTTCTTAGGCGAGGGGTGGAACATATCGAAAGGAAAGCCCGGATGCTCTAAAAGATCGTAATTAAGTTTTTTCTAAGATAAAAGAAAAGAAATAAATTCTTTGAATATATGGTCTATATATAAGATTTATAAAATTGATATTTTATAAATAAAAGTAATGGAATTATAAAAGTGTTTTATAAATATTAGAAATGGGATTGTAATCAATATATGGGTTTACAATTGAAATTTAGAAAAGAATTTGTAATGGATTTTATAAATAATAAGATTTGAAAGGAGTGAATTTTTAAATAAGAGTTTTATAAGTAATTAAATTATAATTGGATTTTGACTTATAAGTGAGATATAAATGAAATTTGTTAGTAAAGAAATTTTGTATGTGGAAGTTTATAAAATAAAAATGGGATTTATAAACACCGTTTTGTAAATCTGAAATCAATTTAAATTGATAAGTTAGATGTGAAAGTTTATTAAAGGAATTATATTCGCGATTTTGGACAGTGAATAATCCTTCAAATTAAATGGATGTTTTGGAAAGTGATATTATAAAAAAGGAATATTTTCCCTAAGTTAAAAGTTAAGAAAGAAAATCTTTGATTAAGATTTAATGAATGATTTGGAAAGGCTTTCCTACGTAAAAGAGAAAATGATTTAGAATTATTCTAGGATTTAAGAAAGGTTTAAATAAACCAAATGATTTGATAAATGTGACTTAATGATTCCTTATATTCTTGAAAATAAAATGGAATAAATTGAAAAGAATATATCTAAGAAATATATTTTAAATAAAAGATGAAGTAATTGATTGATGTTTGATATCCACATATGAACTTAACATCTTTTAAATCGATAATTGGCTTCGAAGGAACCGGGGTCGGATGTGGATAATTCCTATCCGAAAACTACTTCGAACCAATGTATACGTTCGAATGTGAAGACATGTTGAAGATGACGACTGTTGAAGACCATGGATCTTCATAGCGTGAGGACTGCTTGTTGATTTGCTCGGGGTCACACCCATTATAGAGTTATATATGGCAGTGGTCTCCTTGTTGTGGAGATTTTTCGGATTGCAAGGAGTACCCGCTACTAGTGGTAGTAGGAAAATACCTTCGGTTTGTCCTGTTCCTGGACAACTTGTATGGACGTTTGTCTGACATTGAATTTCTAAAGATTATGTACATTGGTTTTTACAAACGTACATCAATGGTGGCGGAGAAGGCAACTTCTCTTAGCTTAACACCCTCCTTGAGACGTACGAGCTCAAGGGTTGTATTTTTATGAAAGGCAATTAGTAGTCAACGAAAATGGTAATACGACATTCAAAGATGTGATATGTGCTTTGTGAAAAGGTAATCGTAGCCTTAAGCCTCATTAAACCGGAAATGACCGAAACATGATTGGATGCGGCAAGGCTAAGTGGGTCATTCCCAATTAGGGTATGATCATTCCCTTCTAGATATATTTCTTCCCGCTATGACGTTCGGGATGTAAATTAATGTGGTGTATGGAAAACGAGCGCTCGGTTAAAGTTCGGTAATGATCAGGGGATAACATGTTTGGTACCATCTAGTTATAGGGGTGGGCTGGTCTTATGTTGGTAGAGAAGCTATGTGATGGTTTCTCGGGACATCCATCTAGAGGTGTACCCATTTCGAAAGGTAGATCCTCCACCTGGTCATTTATATGGAAATCCATTCTCCAATAAGAACCTACGGTTTTGTTTGTAGAGCCTAGTATGCTGGAATTTAATAATGGTAACAATTTCAGCTAAGATTAATAAGTTTATTTGCAAATGTTTTCAAAGAGATGTCACTAGAAATAATATCAAATGTTTTGATTTAAAAATGTTTTAGTTATCATAAGGTATAAACCCGTCTGTGTTTCTGTGTGGGCGTGGTCTTATGAGATACTCTTTATTTCAAAGGATTTTATTCTAAGGCTGATATATGACAATGTCATTTATTATTGAGTTTTCTCACGCTGGTTTTTCAAGCCTGATCCGGGTATTTTCAATACTCTGGCCAGATTCGAATAGTTTCAGGTTAATTCGAAGACGGTTGGAGTTTCTAGAGGAGAGTTGGAGATATTTATCATACGTATGGACATATTCTATTATCCGCTGTACTTGATGTATTTTGGTTGATGTTTGTCAGCAATTGTAAGGACAGATGTTTATAACTGTCCAGGCTAAATTTAGGTTAGACTCTGATATATGTATTTAAAAGTTTTCTGCTGTAAAAATATTCGTTCAATGTTATATGTAATTCCATTCGAGTGAGATTCTGTTCTATCTATTTTTCTTTATTTGCCTTCATGTTCCGTATTTTCGTGCAATTTGAGTTGGACATGTGTGGTTTATTGTCGATTCAAAGGGTACGAAAAAACGGGTCATGACATCATCACATCGAGTTATGTATTTAAGTAAAACAACAAATGTAAATCATGTGGATTCGGAAGACAGATACTTCATTCTAAACAACAGGACTTGCGTCCAAAGCAGCCAGGTAAGTATACTCTAAAGTAAGAACCCCCCTACAACAAAGAAATATCGATTCACGTCGGCACATCGGATTTTAAGCATTTACCGGGATAAGGGCGGTGTGTTTTCTATGGAGGGTAAGATAAGTGTCCTGAAAACTATAAATGTTTTATCTTGTGTAGATAGTTTGCTCGCTATGGAAAGGGAAAAGGAATTTTCGTATCGTTTTTTGGAATTAATTCCGCTACACTTATTCGTTATCGATCAATGATCAATAACGGATCCATTGTCTGTAGCGACACTAAAAGTTCTTCCCAATACAGGTACACTGAGCATGCAAAAATCAAGACCAATCTGAATCCTCCAGATGGGAAAAACCATTCTGTGATGCGTCATGCTGTATCGGCAAGGTAACTTAGTACAAGTCAATTTTAGTTTTATGGACGAAGGCAGCAAAACATGCCAGGCACCGGGGTAAGGCCCGAATGTCGTTCCGTGAAGAAATCAAGGCTTGATTTATTATCTTCCTTAATAAAATCATCATCAACTTAGACTTTTTGCTATAATCATTACCAATACACTTCGTCGTCGAATCACTAAATGAACGTCAGAATCAACATTACCTACCTTGTATTAAGGATCAAATGGCATAGATGGTAGGAGTTTGCAACCCAAAAATCCAAGCATGGTGGGTCGATGGTGATCCAAGGAAGGAGATGATGGATTTAGGGCTTGGTCGATGGTGATCTAGAAGAAGCTAGGTTGAAATCAAGGCGATGGTGAGATTCAGGTCAATCAACGACGAAGGGATCCGTTGGTGAATGGTCGGCGATAGTGATAGATCAGATGGACTTAGGTCTTGGAAGAAACTTGGATCGAATTGTAGAGGGAAGGCTCGGGTCATAAGAAGATAGTAAGAATGGAGACAAGGTTGATTCGAGGCAGTTATATAGGAGGATTGCACAAAAGAAAAAAAGGCTAAGCTATTGGGTCGCTAGCGAATCATTGGCTATGGATCGCTAGCAATCACTCAAACCACGTGCGATTAATCTCGAATTTGTCTAGCAAGATCCACGTGCTGCTTCAAGACATTCTAAAAAATTTTAGGGTAAAATTTGGTCCATCATGACAAGCGACAACATTTCAGAAACTGGAAAGCAATTACTTCCAAAGCACGCCTTGTTTTCAACAAAGGCATACTCTAGTGGGAAAATGTTATCCAGGTTTTTAACCCAACAGAATCCAAAGGATGTCGAAATATCTTGGTCGAGTTAGAATAGCTCAAGAGCCAGCCAAAAAGAATAGAACAACAAACCAAGAGAAATCAGAGAAATAGAAAGCGAAATACACAAAGGTGATGGATCGTTAGTAATCCATCATCCATGGATCGCTAGCGATCCATAATCTTGGCTTGAAGACTCATTAGTTCACTTGAGTCATGGTCCAATGGGTAGTCAAAGACAAAGCTCAGAAATACACTAAGTCTATCGATCCATGCACTATAGATAGCTAGCGATCTATACCATTTCGTCAGGTCGCCATGGACTTCAAAGCAGAGGTAGGGGGAAGCACCTTACGCCACTAGATCGTTATCGAGCCAGAAGCTATGGATCGCTAACAATCCATCAAGTTAGCTCGGTTTTTGATGCTTTTTGTAGTGCGTCTTCCTATAGTGATTTGCAAGCATCTGGCAAGAAGGCCTAGCCCAATGGCTCTCGAACCTTCATAAATACTCACCTAATTGCAACATAAAGGGAATCCTTTAGACTAGCTGCTGAAAATCTGTAGAAACTATTCTTCACTCTTCTCCTCCTTCCTCACAACAGTCATCTAAGGGGTTTACCGTGATTCTCCAGTAAACTCTAGCATTGGGGACTTAGCCTGACTTGGGAAATTCAACAACTTTGTAATCCACTTCACCTTGTAATAGAATTCAACCAATAGAAAAGTTATAAAGTGGATGTGGGATTCATTAACAACCTAAACACTATAAGAATCTTCTTGTCTTCTTACTATTTTTGCTTTTCCTACGTTTATTCTCTATATTACAGCTCTATAAGAACAAGGCTGGTGCTTTCACGCTCAATCCAGAGTATTGATCCATTTTTTGGGTTAATAGATTCAAATAAAAGATATTTCGATTAAAGAGTTTGTTAATAAATGTAATTTCTATATGGATTTACACCACTCTTGGTTAGAGCAGAACTAATTTAACACAAGTTTTAATACGTTAAATTTAATAAGAAGGTTTTAATAAACTTGTTTATGAAGCTAAGTCTTTTGTTGTACATCTAAGTTGTATAAACTATTTGATGTTATTGGACCGACTAATAAATGTGTAATGGCCCGTTTTTCCGTACCATTTGAATCGACAATAAACCACACATGTCTAACCCAAATTGTACGAATAAACGGATTATTAAGGGTAGAAAGAAAACAAAGATAGAACAGAATCTCACACAAATGGAATAACATATATTATTTCAATAATAATCTTTACAGCGGAAATTTTTTAAATACAATATCAGAGTCTAACCAAAATTTGGCTTGGACAGTTATAAACATATGTCCTTACAATTGTTGGCAAACATCAAACAAAATACACTAAGTACAGCGGATAATGGAATATGTCCATACGATGATGAAGATCTCCAGCTCTCCTCTGGAAACTCTAGCCGTCTTCAACTCAACCTGAAACTACTCAGATCTGACCCGAGTATTAAAAATACCCCGATCAGGCTTGATAAACCAGGGTGAGATACTCAAAATTTAAAATGACTACGTTATCAAAACCTTTGAAAAGAAGAGTATCTCATAAGATCACACCCACACATAAACATGGACGAGTTTTTACCTTATAATAACTAAAACATTTTTATATATCAAAATGGCTGATATTATTTTTAATGACATTATTTTGAAAACACTTTTCAAATAAAATTATTCAAATAAGGTATCAATATCTGGACTAAGTCTAACGAAATATATCCGGACTGGGTCAACGGAATATATCGAACGGAATATATAATACCAAAAAGGGGTAGCTGAAATGTTTGCAAGTCATTGCAGCTATTTTGGGAATACAATAAAAACTGTAAATCTCTATTGGGATTGGATTTCCAACATGATAGGGAACTAGTGGAAAGATCAATCTGTATCCACGGCTTGCGTCCATGACTCAGACGCCGTTATACAACAACACAAATGGCTAAAAGTAGACACAATCTGCGAATAACATCCATGGACTCGGACTTCACGCATCCCTGCCATGAGGCCCAGACGTATCTGGTACTTGGGGCTCAGAAAATCTCATAACCCAAATCACTACTATCCGAAATACGAGCATGCATCTGACCACGTAGAATCCCATCATAACAGGGGTGTGGGGCTCGTGAGGCTACGCTCAATTTCTTCAAAGCCACGCTTTTTGTACAAAATTACGCTTTGATCATAACAGTTCCACTTTGAATGCCACATTGTCATTCCACGTCACATGACTGATTTCTTGAAAAGTATAACTTCCTGAGCTCGTATGTCTTGGAAAAGGGTGTTAAGCTAAGAGAATTTGTCTTCTCCGCCACCAACTGATATATATTTATAGAAACCACTCAAACGTGATTTAGAATACAATGTCAGACAAACATCCATACAAGTTCGTTTTAGGACTGAACGAAACCAAAGAAACTTTCCTCGGCCATTACTAGACGAGAAGCCCTTGCAATCCGAAAAATCTCCATCACGAGGAGACCACTGCTATAAATAACTCTATAATGGGGGCCAACCAGAGCATGTTCAATAAGCAGTCCTCATGCTATGAAGATCCACGGTCTTCAATAATCATCATCTTCAACATGTCTTCACTTTTGAACGTATACATTGGTTCAAAGTGGTTTTTAGATAGGAATAATCCAAATCCGACTCCGTTTCCTTCGAAGCCAATCATTGCTTAAAAAGATGTTAATTTCATATGTGGATATCAATCATCAATCATTTACTTCATCTTTTAAATCAAATATCTTTCTTAGATATAATCTTTTCAAGTTATTCCATTTTCTTTTCAAATGTATATGGAATCATTAAGCCTCATTTATCAAATCATATGATTTATTTAAACCTTTCTTAAATCCTAGAATAATTCCAAATCGTTTTCTCTTTTCCTTAGGAAAACCTTTCTAAATCATTCATCGAATCTTAATCAATGATTTCGTATATTAAAGTTATACTTTTAACTTAGGGAAAATATTCCCAAATCATTCTTTAAATCTAAATCAAAGATTTTCTTATATCCAAGTTATAACTTTTAACTTAGGGAAAATATTCTCAAATCATTCATTAAATCTAAATCAAAGATTTTTTCTTAACTTCAAATCATATTCTTGCAAATCGAAGATTTTCATAATAGAGCACTACTGCCATCTTAGATATGGTGAATTTCACCTCTAGGGACTAGTGGCAAGTTTCACCTCTAAGGACTAATGACAAGTTTCACCTCCAAGGACTAATGGCAAGTTTCACCTCCAGGGACTAATGGCATGTAATCCTACATTATGAATATCTTTATCTTTAATGATCATTATCTTCAATATATTTTATTTCTAAAATTAGTTTGAAAGGGGTTTTCGGATAGGAATCATGCAAATCCGATCTTAGTTCCTTTGTACAAACCATCGAATAAAAGATGTTAAATGGTTAATTAACAGTCAAATAATTTGTTTCTTTTCTTTTATTCTGGAAAAACTTAAATATGATCTTTTAAAGCATCCGGGCTTTCCTTTCGATCTATTCCACCCCTCTCCTAAGAAGAGAAAACATAGGCCAGGTAATTACACGACACTCGTTGCTCCATCTCTAACCTTAGTTAAACACCTTGTTTTATCATCCCAGATCTCACAGGCGGGATAAATGTACTAGTCATTTCCGCATACTCAGATTTTCAACTTTATTTTGGAATTGCATATAAATATTCCAAATTATCTTTCAAAACGCTTAATTATCCTTTTAAAACATTCACAATTGATTTTGGAAAACGTCGTTACATTTAAACTCATATTCCAAAAGTTATAGAATTCGCAGCAGAAAAGTGCTGTAGAAAGTGCTACATAAGCTTATTTGATTTAAACAAAATTTTAATATTTGAGAATTCATATTTTCCATTTAAAACCTCTTTTAAACCATTTTAATAGATTTATCAAATTTATTTCATATTTTTAGTCATTTAAAAATATCATTTATAAATAAATCCCTTTTTGGATTCAGAACTGCAAAACCGCGATGTTTTTAGAAAATTGTTTTGGACATATTTCAAAATCTACTTAACGAAATCTTGATTTTCTTTATTCATTGGAAAACTATTATTATTGTGGAGCAAAAAAAATTTATTTTGAAGAAATCCGACTTATAAATCATTCTCTACTTTAATTTGAAGTTACGGGTCGAAATTTACGAACTGCTGCTACGCGACAAGCTCGATTTTGACCAATTTTGTGAATTGCTTCGGAACTTGTCCGAAACACTTCAAATTTGTTTTAAACCATATTTAAACTTATTTAGAATCATTAAGAGGCTAAATAACTTCCATTTACATATTTGTATGAATTTAATTAACTATGGTTAATTTACTAATCTTTTCTCTTATCATTTATCAAACAAGTTATCAACCACATAATCAACCAATTTGCAACCAAGTCATCAAACATTCATTCAACATATTTAAACTTTCAAATCATTATACTTGAAATAATTTATGGATTTATCAGTAAATAAGAGTACTCACCTTTAAACAAATTGTTCACTTGCTACCAACATTCTTATCATCCAACACTTCACTAAATCCTTTATCTTCACCAAATCTTTTCCCTGGACTTTCCTTTTGATCTCGGGAGAACTTCCTTCTCCTTTTCTCACTTCAAAAATTCACGACTTGCTCCTCTTTCCCCATAGGTTCGGCCATGCCCTTTTCCACTCCTTCCTCCATTATTTCTTCACTTCTTAGATGCTAAACCATGTACTAATGGTATACTAAGGTTTTTGGCAAAGTTTGGTGGTGTTTGGAGTTGATTTGATATGGTTTTGAAAAAGTTAGTAAGCATTTGGAAGAGAAGAAGACGCCATTAAAAAGAGCTTCAAGGAGGAAGAAGAAGAAGGTAGAAATAGTGTGAAATTTGTGAAAGAAATGGTAGGTATTTACAGAAAAAGAAATGAAGTGGTAAGTTACCAAAAATATCCCTTTACCAAATTACCAAAATAACCTTACTTACTTATAAAGTAATCTTATTTTTTTTCAACACTTAAAATCATATTTCAAATCATTATTTTATGTCATTTTCACTTAGATATTAAGTAAAGTAAGTAATAATTATGTTTTTTTGATTTGATGTTTTACATTTTGCTTTGAAATGACATTTTTGTCTTTTTGTGCTTACTTTTTCTTAATTGTTTTCAAGAAGTTTCTAACATTGTTTAGTAAAAGTAAACTTGATTAGTGAATTAATTAATACTTATACTATTTGAATACGTGTTTCTATATAAGAAAATAAAGGTGCGACGACGTTGCGACAACTTTTTATCGACAAAATGTTTTACGGTCATGTTTTGACGTTTTAGTTAAACTATTTATTTTGTGTAAACCAAATTTGAAAATGAACTTTTTACTTCTTTAAATAAATTAAAACATGTCTCTTTATATTTAAAAATCATATTTAAATAATATCAAAATCTCTAATAACTTAAAAAATGCGACAAAATTTGGTTATTTTTGTAAAACGATTATTAACATACTTATAAGTATTTTAATATACTTTTATTATCTTTATTAGATGTTTGTAATAAGATTTATCTTTTTAAATAAATATTTAAACCTATTTATTTAAGCATTTGTTTTTTAAAAAACTTAACTTTTATTGATTTGTCCTAAAATCCAAATCTATACTTTTTAAATTATCAACTATAAGAATAAATGATTTCTCTATTATTATCTATTATATATAACTTGTTTATTTATGTTTTAAACCTTTTTAAATTTAAAATAAATGAAACCTCTCACTTTCGAAGTAGCGAAATTACAGTTCGTTACATTCTTGCCTACTTAAAAGAATTTCGTCCTCGAAATTACTCAAACAAAAGTTTGCCCAAAACATTTATCTTTAACCTTAAATCCATATAATATATGCATGTCATCCATATGAAATATCTTATTTGATCTTCTATTCGAATACACAACTTTATTTCCGAACTAGTATCGGTCCCGTGATTCTCTAGTGCGGACTTTAATCAGGCTCTTTGCTCAGAAACCTTTGCTTTCCTTGCATAGCTCTCAACTATGATAGAAAACTCAAGTACCCATTCATAAAACCTAATCAATGTTCGCCGTCAAGAATCGAGTGATAAATCCTTTTTCGAATCGGTGTAAACATCTCAAAGTTTCGAACTCGAATCTTAGATCAAAATTTATGCGATGAAATGATTTACATATAACATATGTATTTATTAACCCGCAAAAACTTTCATAAAAACTTTATCTTAAGATCAATCACTTTATAAAGGTGCTTCTTTATATAATCCCCTTTTGTTATTTATTTACAAATATTTTTATTAATGGAAAATATTTTAAAGAAACAATTTGTCACTCAAAAGATTATTTAACTTTAAAAAAGTTTTTCCACAATCTTTTAACTCAGTATATTTTCTTTAACACTAATATTATTTATGAATCATTTCGTAAAACTATTACGTAAGTTTATTACATCTTATAACTTATGCAAATTAATCACTTTTAAAGACTTAAGTCCAATTCTTAATTAATGCTAGAATTCATTAATAAAACAATTTCTAGGTTATAATTTCTTTTTTTTGTTTAAAATCACATTTATAAATCATACTTATCCAATTTCATTTACTCAGAGTATTTCACAATCTTTTAGTTTTCATAAATTCCTTAGCTCCGAGTTAGGTATGATCCGGAAATTTTCGACTGTCCAAAATCGTCAAGAATTTTGTTTTATCTTACCAATTAGCGATCCCAATTTATCTTTAGTTTAAAACACTTTTATAAAGATTACTAATAAATGATTCACATTATTTCTTTTACTAAAGAAAATTATATAGATCGAGTAACTCCAAAACAATCTAAGGAATTGGGTACTGCCAATAGTATCAGATATTCTCTTAACAAGAAGAGTAATTATTAAGAGAAGTGCTTACCATCCAAACACATCACTTACCCATTTTTAGTTTATTTTCGAGCCATTCGAATTAGTTATCATAAAATATCTATTTTTATATTTGAAATAATAACATTTTCAAAATCCTTTAGAGATTACTTATAAAACCTATTTTATAAATTTTTATAAATTTATCTCATATTAATTAACTTCATTTAAATTACCACAATTCTTTAAATTACTTGAATTTAAATTCTCATTCCTTTTATATATAACTTTTACAAAATAATTTTCTATTATTTAAATACATTTTCCTCTTATATGTTCATTCCTTAAACAAATCTTATTATTAAATACCTTATAGTCAAATCATGAAATTTAATTCATAAGGTATTTGTACTTAAACTTTTTAATCAAACAATTGATCAATTTATAATAGTAACTTAACATTATCATTTCTTAATTTATTATTTTGGAATAAGTATTAAAGAACTTAATTACCTTATCAGATTTGTTACTTATCGATAATCTTAACGAAATATCTTTTAGTCAAACTGTGAAATTCTAATCACAAGATGTTCATATTTAAATTTCACTAATCCTGATTCCTAATTGTATAACTTTTCAAAATATATACTTTATATTCAAAATATAATCCTAGGTAAAATTATTTCATATACCAATTTTTTCAGAATCCGTGTGTCGGTTCGCCTTGTTTATATGTTTAGGAACCCTCATTGATAACGGTGATCAAGCGCATCGATCAGAATCCGTAAATCACTAAACGGATAAATCAACACAAAACATTTTATTAGTCACCAACAAATACGTGCTCATATATAATACACTCAAACTCATTCTCGGGTGTTACTAACCCTATCTCTAACGAGTTACTCATCCTAGGGTATTATTAACCCCATCTCTGATGAGTCTTTACCCAACCAAAGCCAAGGTTCTCACTAAATCTTCAGCTTTGATACCAAATGTAATGGCCCGTTTTTCCATACCATTTGAATCGATAATAAACCACACATGTCTAACCCAAATTGCACGAAAAGACGGATCATTAACGGTAGAAAGAAAATAAAGATAGAACAGAATCTCACACGAATGGAATAACATATATTATTTCAATAATAATCTTTACAGTGGAAAATTATAAAATACAATATCAGAGTCTAACCTAATTTCAGCTTAGACGGTTATAAACATCTGTCCTTACAATTGCTGACAAACATCAAACAAAATACACTAAGTACAACGGATAATAGAATATGTCCATACGATGATGAAGATCTCTAGCTCTCATTTAGAAACTCCAACCGTCTTCAACTCAACCTGAAACTACTCGAATCTGACCCGAGTATTAAAAATACCCGGATCAGGCTTGATAAACTAGCGTGAGATACTCGAAATTTAAAATGACCACGTTATCAAAACCTTTGAAAAGAAGGGTATCTCATAAGACCACGTGCACACATAAACACGAATGGGTTTTTACCTTGCGGTAATTAAAACACTTTTATATATCAAAATGGTTGATATTATTTTTAATGACATTCTTTTGAAAACGCTTTTCAAATGAACTTATTCAAATAAGGTATCAATATCTGGACTAAGTCTAACGAAATATATTCGGACTGGGTCAACGGAATATATCGAACGAAATATATAATATCAAAAAGGGGTAGTTGAAATGTTTGCAAGTCATTACAGCTATTTTGGAAATACAACTAAAACCGTAAATCTCGTATTGGGATTGGATTTCCAACATGATAGGAAACTTGTGAAAAGATCAATCTGTATCCATGGCTTACGTCCATGACTCAGACGCCGTTATACAACAACACAAATGGCTAAAAGCGGATACAGTCTGCGAATAACGTCCAAGGACTCGGATTTCGCGCATCCCTGCCATGAGCCCAGATGTATCTGGTACCTAAGGCTCAGAACATCTGATAACCCAAATCACTACTATCCGAAATGCGAGCATACATCTGACCACATAGAATCCCATCATAACTGGGGTGTGAGGCTCGTAAGGCTACGCTCAATTTCTTCAAAGCCACGCTTTTCGTACAAAACCATGCTTTGATCATAACAGGTTCCACTTTGAATGTCGCATTATCATTCCACGTGACCCGACTGATTTCTAGAAAAGTATAACTTCCTGAGCTCGTATGTCTCGGAAAAGGGTGTTAAGCTAAGAGAAGTTGCCTTCTCCGCCACCAAATGATATACATTTATAGAAACCACTCAAATGTGATTTAGAATACAATGTCAGACAAACATCCATACAAGTTCGTTCTAGGACTGAACAAAACCGAAGAAACTTTCCTCGGCCATTACTAGGTTAAAAGCCCTTGTAATCTGAAAAATCTCCATCATGAAGAGACCATTGCTATAAATAACTCTATAATGGGGGCCAACCAGAGCATGTGCAACAAGCTGTCCTCACGCTATGAAGATCCACGGTCTTCAATAATCATCATCTTCAACATGTCTTCACTTTCGAACGTATACATTGGTTCGAAGTGGTTTTCGGATAGGAATCATTCAAATCCGACTCCGGTTCCTTCGAAGCCAATCATCACTTAAAAAGATGTTAAGTTCATACGTAGATATCAATCATCAATCATTTACTTCATCTTTTAAATCAAATTTCTTTCTTAGATATAATCTTTTCAAGTTATTCCATTTTCTTTTCAAATGTATATGGAATCATTAAGCCTTATTTATCAAATCATATGATTTATTTACACCTTTCTTAAATCCTAGAATAATTCCAAATCATTTTCTCTTTTCCTTAAGAAAACCTTTCCAAATCATTCATTGAATCTTAATCAAAGATTTCTTATATTAAAGTTATACTTTTAACTTAGAGAAAATATTCCCAAATCATTCATTAAAACTAAATCAAAGATTTTCTTATATTCAAGTTATAACTTTTAACTTAGGGAAAATATTCCCAAATCATTCATTAAATCTAAATCAAAGATTTTTTCTTAACTTCAAATCATATTCTTGCAAATCGTAGATTTTCATAATAGAGCACTCCTTCCATCTTAGATATGGTAAATTTCACCTCTAGGGACTAGTGGCAAGTTCCGCCTTTAGTGACTAGTGGCAAGTTTCACCTCCAGGGACTAATGACAAATTTCACCTCCAGAGACTAATGACGAGTAATCCTACATTATGAATATCTTTATCTTTAACGATCATTGTCCTCAATATATTTTATTTCTAAAATTAGTTTGAAAGGGGTTTTCGGATAGGAATCATGCAAATTCGATCTCGGTTCCTTTATACAAACCATCGAATAAAAGATGTTAAATGGTTAATTAACAGTCAAAGAATTTGTCTCTTTTATTTTATTTTGGAAAAACTTAAATATGATCTTTTAGAGCATCCGAGCTTTCCTTTCGATCTATTCCACCCCTCGCCTAAGAAGAGAAAACATAGGCTAGGTAAGTTCAGGGCTCTGGTTGCTCCATCCCTAACCTTAGTTAAACACCTTGTTTTATCATCCCAGATCTCACAGACGGGACAGATGTACTATCAATTCCGCATACTCAGATTTTCAACTTTATTTTGGAATTGCATATAAATATTCCAAATTATCTTTCAAAACGCTTAATTATCCTTTTAAAACATTCACAATTGATTTTGGAAAACGTCGTTACATTTAAACTCATATTCCAAAAGTTATAGAATTCGCAGCAGAAAAGTGCTGTAGAAAGTGCTACATAAGCTTATTTGATTTAAACAAAATTTTAATATTTGAGAATTCATATTTTCCATTTAAAACCTCTTTTAAACCATTTTAATAGATTTATCAAATTTATTTCATATTTTTAGTCATTTAAAAATATCATTTATAAATAAATCCCTTTTTGGATTCAGAACTGCAAAACCGCGATGTTTTTAGAAAATTGTTTTGGACATATTTCAAAATCTACTTAACGAAATCTTGATTTTCTTTATTCATTGGAAAACTATTATTATTGTGGAGCAAAAAAAATTTATTTTGAAGAAATCCGACTTATAAATCATTCTCTACTTTAATTTGAAGTTACGGGTCGAAATTTACGAACTGCTGCTACGCGACAAGCTCGATTTTGACCAATTTTGTGAATTGCTTCGAAACTTGTCCGAAACACTTCAAATTTGTTTTAAACCATATTTAAACTTATTTAAAATCATTAAGAGGCTAAATAACTTCCATTTACATACTTGTATGAATTTAATTCTCATTTAATTAACTATGGTTAATTTACTAATCTTTTCTCTTATCATTTATTAAACAAGTTATCAATCACATAATCAACCACTTTGCAACCAAGTTATCAAACATTCATTCAACATGTTTAAACTTTCAAATCATTATACTTGAAATAATTTATGGATTTATTAGTAAATAAGAGTACTCACCTTTAACCAAATTATTCACTTGCTGCCAACATTCATATTATCCAATACTTCACTAAATCCTTTATCTTCACCAAATCTTTTCCCTAAAATTTCCTTTTGATCTCGGCAGCACTTTCTTCTCTTTTTCTCGCTTCAAAACTTCACGACTTGCTCCTCTTTCCCCATAGGTTCGACCATGCCCTTTTCCAATCCCTCCTCCATCATTTCTTCACTTCTTAGATGCTAAATCATGTTCTAATGGTATTCTAAGGTCTTTGGCAAAGTTTGATGGTGTTTGGAGTTGATTTGATATGGTTTTGAAAAAGTTAGTAAGAATTTGGAAGAGAAGAAGAAGCCATTAAACAGAGCTTCAAGGAGGAAGAAGAAGAAGGTAGAAATAGTGTGAAAGAAGTGGTAGGTATTTATAGAAAAAGAAATGAAGTGGTAAGTTACCAAAATATCCCTTTACCAAATTACCAAAATAACCTTACTTACTTATAAAGTAATATGTTTTTTTCAACACTTAATATCATATTTTAAATCATTATTTTATGTCATTTTCGCTTAGATATTAAGTAAAGTAAGTAATAATTATCTTTCTTTGATTTGATGTTTTACTTTTTGCTTTGAAATGAGATTTTTGTCTTTTTATGCTTACTTTTTCTTAATTGTTTTCTAGAAGTTTCTAACCTTATTTAGTAAAAGTAAACTTGATTAGTGAATTAATTAATACTTATACCATTTGAATTTATGTTCCTATATAAGAAAATAAAGGTGCGATGACGTTGCGACATCTTTTAATCGACAAAATGTCGTTTTTCGACAAAATATTTTACGATCATGTTTTGACGTTTTAGTTAAACTATTTACTTATGTAAACCAAATTTAAAAATGAACCTTTTCCTTCTTTAAATAAATTAAAATATGTCTCTTTATTTTTAAAAATCATATTTAAATAATATCAAAATTTCTAATTTTATGGTGTATGTAGAACTTACAAAATGCGACAAAATTTGGTTATTTTTGTAAAACGATTATTAACATGCATATAAGTATTTTAATATACTTTTATTATCTTTATTAGATGTTTTTAACAAGATATATCTTTTTAAATAAATATTTAAACCTATTTATTTAAGCATTTTTTAAACAAAACTTAACTTTTGTTGATTTGTTCTAAAATCCAAATTTATACTTTTTAAATTATCAACTATAAGAATAAATAATTTCTCTATTATTATCTATTATATATAACTTGTTTATTTAAGTTTTAAGCCTTTTTAAATTAAAAAAAATGAAATCTCTCATTTTCGAAGTAGCGAAATTACGGTTCGTTACAAAATATCTTTATGTTAGAGGGATCTAAGGAAAAGTAGACCATAGGACCGAGTTAGGATATCAATATCCTTCTCATCTTAGGTACCTGCCGGACTAGATGGATAAAGTGGTCGACTTGGTTTTAAGACCAAGATTTATTTTGGGCTTGCATCTGAATTTAAAAAAGAGTAAGATTAAACCAGATAGTTGTATCTACTCTTAGGATGTAGTAGGGTATTATACAAGTTTAAAAAAATTAAGTTATATTTTTCTAAAATGTTTTCATAAATAATTTTAGGAATTAAGAAGAACTGGAGTAGTATAATTATTAAGTTATCCTAAAGGGATAAAACCGTAAGTTGGACTTGGATTATCTTATTCGCATAATAGTTCTTGATCTAAAGTCCAGGCACGCGATTATGATAATAATGGTCTGAATTAGGCATTTTCACTCGATCCTTTGATGCGAGTAGTTGAGATGGATTCTTGGGATAATGTAAGTGTTTTATATCATAATTTATTATGTAAGTAAAACATAAATATCAGATCAAGTACTGGATCAGGGTTCTGTAGTGGAGAAGTTAAGTTATTTATACTAGTTTGAATGAGAGATTTATGTATCCGAGCAAGTAATCGGGTGGATATTGTGTACGGATGATCCATGCACATCGTACATTCTTAAGTACATTAACCTTTAATGTTTTATAGTTTACGAGGAGTTGGGTAAATGACTCTTTGATTTCTCATAAGGTAGTATGAATAATCGATTAAGTAATAACCTATGGCTGTGAAGCACGAGGTATGCTTAGTAGATTTTTTTTATCATCTTTATGTGATGAGAAGGTTGCAAACAAATAAAAAATTTAAGTTTGTTTGTTAGTCATTTAACATTATGGAAAATGTTAAGAATTAGTATGGCTAGTTTCAGATTTATTTTTTGTGATGAAATTTCAAGGCCGAAATTCTTTGAAGTAGGGAATGATGTAATGATCTAGAATTTTATTGCTTTGATTTGTGAATATTAAATTAATTTTAAATATTTAATTTATGGTTTTTAATAATTAAATAATCCTCTTTTAACTAATAAATAATGATGGTGAGCTCATTTTAAAATTTTTTTACAAAAATAATTAGTTCGGAGAAAAATTGGAAATGTAACCGAAAATTATTTTTCGGATTTTCAAATTTTCATCAAACGGAAGTTAGCACAATGTTGTTGCACATACATACACACTTTTATAACATACATATACATTTAATAAGAAGTTAAAAAGTATAAAAATGGATCAATTAATTAATGTTAAGACTTCTTAAGTGCTTTTAAGAAGTAATAAAGTAAAGAAATGACTTTTCTTCTTTATTTTTTAGTAATAAAGTACTAGCTAGTACATGTCAAAATGTTGGAAAGTTCTTAGCACATTGGTTGGCACATGGAGGAAGCTTATTATGGAAGAGTAGTGGGGGTTAGGTAATATTTTAAAGGGATAAAAGTGAGATAACTTACTTTGTTTTAGCTTTAAAAATGAATGTTTATATGTTGTGAATATTATTGCTTGTGTTGTGTATATAGTGAGTAATATTGTTTGATTCCTGCTTAGAAGCGGATGGCATAAATAACCATTGTTTTGTAGGGGACAAAGCAATAAAATGGAAGTCTCGGTTGTTTGATCGACTCTAAGCCTTTAAAATACTTGTATGGTTATTCGGAAAACATTTCCAAAAGATTGAGGAAGAGAAATATAAGTTTAAATCATTTATTCAAAAAAATTGCCAAATTCAGTTGTTAAATTAGCCATGAATAGCGATTTTAAAACATTGTAGACCGAAAAACTTATTCCATTATATATTTATGTCCATTTTTGTAAATAAATTCCCTTTTTAAAAATTTAACATATTTATGGAATTTATTTCATATCTTAAGGATTTAAAAATACAAATTTTAAAAGGTTGAAAATCATGGTTTACGAACTGCCAAAACGCGACTATTTTGAAAACTTGATTTGAATATAACTCAAACTTTTTTAAATGAAAGATCAATTTTTCTTTATCATTTTAAAACTATAGTTATAAGAGTCCGAAAAATTCTATTCCAAAGCATTCCGACTCATATTCCATTCTATATGGATTTATATTTTTTACGGCAAGAAATCACGAACTACCGTTACGCGACGCGTTTACTTTGGCTCCATTTTCCAATTTTTTTAAAACTTGGGAAATTTTTTTACGACGCAAAATCCGTCGCTTTCTTAAAAAAATTTATTTTCCTTTTAGTTATCTTATTCTACTTTTACTCTTTTTTTATACATCAACTAGACACAGCTATAATCTAGGGCAAGGAGGTCTAGGACCATGTCCACATTGACACAGAAAGGTCCTACTCTAGGAATCCAAATAACTCATATGCTCCTCTTGCGGCCTATTACTTGTACCAACTTATGCGGTATTACTCATGATGAATAAGATCTATTCACCTCTTCTGTTTCATGCTCAAAAAGGAATAACTAAGTCTCATTTACTACAATGGATAATGGTATCAATCTATGCGGTTTGTATCTAAAAAGACAATTAAGCTTGGAGAAATTTATCTTTACCTTTTATTTTTCCCCAACTAAGGTCTACCTATCCCAACCACGTGTGTCTTATCACCTTACTATTATCATTTCACAATTCTTCTATAGTCTGCACACATAAAGCAATATTTCTTTGTTTTCACTAGTGTCTTATATACCTTATGAAAACTTTTATTATACTAAGAGTAATTACTACTCTAACCTTATAATTTTCCCATTACACCTAGGAAATGATTCATATATACTCCATATTCAAAAGTCTGATTGGGTTTGGTATTTATCAGTTTTTATTCAAAAAATTAAAACGTTAAAATTTCATCTTTTCAAAAACTTATTTACTTTTCCACCAAACCATTTTTTAAACATGTCTTGATTGTTCTTAAAACATTTTTCTTTTTTCTTGACTTTAAAAAAATGTCCTCGCATGTTTTCAAGATATTCTTTTTTTTTTAAATTTTCAAATTTACTAAAACTGGGGTAAATAAGAACAATTATTTTATCAAAAATCTCTTAAATTTCCTACTCTTCCAATTACTTAACCTTGAAGGAGTTACTAACTTATTACACTTAATGGTTTTATACCTTAATGTATTGGAATTACTTTCTCTTATAAGAAACCATTAACGCTAAAACCTTATATGAATCCTTTAAAGGAGGATTTCATGTTTATGTGAAATTATAAGGAATTTGTTTTATATTTTATCAAAATAGGACATACAAAATATGGTGCTTCCCATATCTTGTACATATCTTTCACGTATAACTTATAGCTTTCACAAAAAATCTTTATTTGCGATTCATGGAAAATTTTATCATTATTCATTTCATTCTAATAGATTAAGGTATGTTTACTCTATATTTACTTACATAAGATATTTCCTACTAAGTTCATTAATTTATCGTACATTATTTTTCAAAAGAACTCATTTTTAAATCTTCTTTATAACTAGAAAATATTTTCATGTGCTTATTTAAATAATAAGTGTACATACAAACCACTTTAGAAATTATCTCCAAAACTCATTTGTGTCAATACAAATGTTGCGCATAACATCGCTACTACAACCCAAAAATACTAATATATGGATTTAATTAAAATAAAAATTAATAAATCACATAAGCTATGTTTAAGCTATATTCCATATTTCAAACATCCTGCATTGTTTATCTATCAACTCCGTTCAATTTTGGCTTCATATAACCATATGTACTTTACTTTCGGGTCCTACAACCATTGCTCCATGGCCATCACTCTTGATATCAGTCGAATCTAACTTGTCCTGTTAGTCTGAATATAGCCAGGTCAAAGGGCTGGATAACACTTAAATTTCTCATGCCCATTCTAACAAAAAACACATAAGTTCTCCATCTATTTGTCCCTACCTAATGTATTAGAATATATCACTAATGCATATAAAAATTAACCATTATATCACATATATAAACATGGTTATAACAAATAGCAAACACACATGCTAATCTAAATAAATAACCCACGATAATCCCACTTGACTTTACCTTTTGTTTCCTAGATATAATCATCTTGGTCCTCACTCCACTAGATCTACTTAAGCATCACCGTCTTATTCTAAAACTTCTTTACATGTCGGTAAACAATATAAATAGGCCTCCTTACAAAGGTCGTATTAGGTTTGACTACCAAATCCTTTATAACTCTCAAAACTACAATATTCCTAGGGTCTGGGACACTTCCTTGGATGTGAAACATTAAACACATTATGAACCCAACAAAAGCACATAGCAATTCAACTCTATAAGCTATGTTGGTGATTTCTCTAGATTGAAAATGGTATAATATGCCTCGATGCTAACTTTCCATTTCCAATCCTCATAGTTCCTCGCATCTTTAACACGTTAACAAATACATGATCCCCTAGATCAAATTCCAAGTCTTTTTTCCTTCTGTCGACATAAGTCTAACACCTTATCAGGGATTCCTCATCCTTTATCGATTTAATTCAACTTTCTCTAATGCTTCCCTTACAAGGTCTGACCTTAGAATAAGCCTTTCTTCTATTTTGTACTAACTTACTAGCAACTTAAAATGTAACAACCTATATTTTGGAGTGACATAATATAGGAAATTAGGTTAAATAAGATGGAGAAACTATTAAAAAGGTGAATAAAATAATTTAATTGCAAGAATTACCTAAGGGGGTTTTGATTAATTAATGGGCTCTTTAAAAAGTTAATTAAATAGACCAAGGGTAACTAGGGTAGCTAAAATTAGCCTTGTTGATGAGAATAAATAAGTAAGATTTTAAATTGAGAAGATTTTGGTGTAAGGGAAATATATTAAAGAGATTAGGCAAGTGGTGATATTAGCCCAAGCCAAATTCATCAACATACTTTCCCTAGCTACATTCCCTAATTCTATTTCATTTTCATTTACAAAATACGCCCACAAAAATAGACAAGGCCGCCTACCATTTTCAAAGCCAAGGAAGAGGATTTCACATGCTAGATGATTCACGCTTTCACTTTAAGAAGAAAGAAGATTAAACCAAGGTTTTCTTAATCAAGGTGAGTAAAATTTTCCCTAAAACCCTCCTAATCATTTTCGGTTTGGATTTGATGTGGAATAAATGATTTTGATGATGATGAATAAGTTTGAAATAATAAACATTTGGTTGGGATGTGATATGAAATTTAAATAAAAGGAGTTGTTCATATTTTAGGGTAAAACATGTTTTAATTACATCTATATGCTTCAAAATATTGATATGATGTACATGAAGATGTAATGAAGATGGGATTTTAATTTCATATTTTGTGGAATTTATTTGGAGTTAATATGAGTTTTCTTAAGAAAATGCTTGATTTCGAAAGAATTAATTGTTAAAAATATAAAAATAATTATTTTGACTTGAAATTTTGTAATGTGCTAAACTATGACAAATCAGATTTTTGATGAATTTTAAGGATTTTTCCCATCAATTTCCAGTTTTATACAAATTATTTGGCTAAAGGAAGAATTAATTGGTTAAAGATAATAATTAATCAATAGAGAATGTAATTAACAAATTCTTGAAAGAAAAATGTAAAGGAATATATTAACCAACAAGAATTCGACACCAAACACGGTTTGGTGTAAGGTAATTACTTACTATGGAAATAAAACCATTTTTAAGTTAGTTATGAAAACCATGCCAACCTACGACAACCTCTATGAATAATAAACTATCAATATCATTAAAGCTATCAACTTACGATAGCCAATGGGGTGTTAACTTGCGACAACTATTGGAAGCCATCATGCGATAGCTCATAAGTGCTCAATTTGCGATAGCTATCAACTTGCGAAACCTATACATTACCCGACGTGCGATGGCTTGGAGGAAGCTCAACATGCAATGACTTGGGAGAGTCAACCTACGATATCTACTTATAGCTCAATGTGTGATGGCTAGTAGAGTTATCAACTTGGGATAGCTCGTAAGATCTTACAATTTCTAATAAACTATCAATCTGCCAAGGCTAGTTGAGGGTCAAGTAGCGATGGCCTAGGAAAATCAATGTGTGATGGCTTAGGTAGAAGCCAACTTGTGATACCTAGGATTGACTAGCGATGGCTTTGGGAAATCCAACATGCCATAGCTAGGGTCAATTTGCGATAGCTTAGGAGCTAAAATTCGCTAAATAAATTAAGAAATAGTTAGTGCGCTTTGGAAGATAGTTTCCAAGTGTTGTTTGGCTGTTTTCATATGGATGAAATAATGGAAGAATTTTATAAGTTAAAATTAAGAATTTTTTTTGAAATGGAAGATAGCTTAGAGAAGCTAATAATGATAGGTATTATTTAATTAAAGATAAATATGTTTTATTTAAATAATGAGTAGGTTACACAATAAATCAATAAAAGAAAATGATTGAACCATGATCGTTACCAGCTCATAGAGTTAATAGATGGAAAGGTGTTAAGACTACAAGTCTAAAGTCTAATGGTATATAGCAGGATGCTATGATAGGGTTCAACCAAAAATGATTCAAGAGTGCTAAAGTGGGTTATGTAAGGATGCCATGGCTAGGTGTCAAGACATTAAGGTGGTGTTATAAATAATTCGACGACGGGAACGATAGTGGTTCAGGACTAAGAAGGGCTATTGATGCTCATTAAGGATACTTGTTAGAATGTATTTAGGGAGCTTACATTCAACCTCTTAAGAGAGCCAAGGTAGCTCAAGTCTGAGTGGCTCCCATTATGGAATGAGTGGCAATTTCATCAGTGACATTGTTCGAGAAAAGATAAATCAGTGATAGGCAGGTCTAGGGAGGTAATCACTAAAGTAAGTTAAGGATAAATTAAAGACGAACATCTAAAAAAAGATTAGGTGATGTTTGCACGGATGACAAATGATTGAATGGCTTCATGATTCTATATTAACTATAAGGTACACTTAATTTGAATTGACATTATAAATATGATGATATGGTTCATAATTAGATGAAAAGCGTAGGTGCACTTATGGGTTGAATATGATGCACATAGTTTCTCTTGATGTATTGCTTGTTTACATATATGATGCAATCATTATGTAATAAAGTAAGGGAAAAATCCGTTCTGTGCTATAACAGTGTGTTCTCACTATGGTTGCTTAGGGTAAAGATTTTACTCATACTAGGCTTTATGACTGGCCTATATTTTTATTATTTCCCATAAAATCATGGGCACTCATTCGATTAGACCTAGTTTATTGGTTTACATATGCATCTTTTGGAAAGATAAATAAAGACTCCAAATACGAAGCATGCTAGTAAATAAAAGTTATATTGAAAATTCCATTGTGTATAACAAGGAATCATAACTGGTTAAATGTCGTGTTAGCATCTTCACAAATCGGGAAGGACACTATATTTATTTCTTATTATATTTACTATTATGCTGGAATTAGATGGGTTAATTGAATCATGTAAAATAAGTTGATGTGATGCAAATTTATTTCGCTGTTATGTTTACTTAATGTTGTGCAAACTAATACCGAACTCCTTTGTTGCTTGAAAATGATTCTGTTCATGACTGCAGCATCATCAGTGTCTATTTTTGGGTCTCGAAGTAGGAGGCATTACATACAAAGTCTTTGATACAATACCCAAAATGGTCTCATTCTAATACTAGAATGATAACCATTTGTATGAAAGTTCCACTAAGTGCATATGATCTTCCTAACATCCACCAAAGTCTAATACACATGCTCTTAGCAAATCTTCTAGGACTTGGTTGATCCTCTCGGTCTAACGATTTATTCGCCAACGGTCAGAATTACTTGTACGCAACTCTGGACCCAAAGCACTCTGTAAGCTCCAGCACAACTCGCAATCAAAGGATCTCAATCACTGATTATAGTACATGGAATTCTATGAAGTCTCACCATAGTCTTCAAGTATATCTTGCTTAAACTTGTTGTTATCCTTATGGACTTCACTGAAATGAAATAGGAACTCTTAATCAACCTAT
This sequence comes from Allium cepa, assembly GCA_030765085.1. NCBI lineage: Eukaryota > Viridiplantae > Streptophyta > Magnoliopsida > Asparagales > Amaryllidaceae > Allium > Allium cepa. The sequence continues at coordinate 827,190,431 of CM060941.1, read as the reverse complement.
TAACTATGACCTATATACTCTTGTTCCCAATCCTTGACCTTAGAGAAACATCTACAATGTCCACCAAAACTGAATACTACTTCCATACTGGAACGTCTAAAGGCTTCAAAACACCACTTGACTTTTAATGTCCTATCTTAACATATTGGCATGTGAAACATCTTTTCATATATTATCCAATATCTCTTTTCACTCCTTTTTCGTAGAAGCTCTGTTTCATGTCTTTGTATATCTTAGTACTTTTTGGATGAATAACAAACTTTGAATGATGACATTCATCTAAAACCGACTTCTAAATAAATTTACTATCCGAAAAATACATCCTTCCTTTCCTCTAAAGCCAAGCTTCTCCTCAATGCCGAAGCACTTTAGCCCTTTAGCCTCAACACCGCTCTTCAAGCCTTGGATCCTTTCAGCATAACGTGGGTCTTCCTTCTAGCTCTCGGTAATCATATCTATGAGAGTTGGATGAACTTATAAGCAAGACAACATCCTAGAGTTTTGACTCGTACAAGCATTTGACCGTAAGCACATCACAAGAAGACGACGTCCCTAAAACATTCCACCTCGATCAGAGCTGAAATGCAATTCTACTGCTTTCAACTTAAGGCATCAGCGACTTTATTTCCTTCCCATAGGGTATACTCTATCCCAAAATCAAATGATGCCAAAAATTCTAACCATCTTTGTTGTCCCATGTCCAACTGCTTCTAAAGAGGAAAAACACATCAAAATTTTGTGGTTAATGGGAAACTCAAACATTTCCCCTAAAATGTAGTACCTCCAAATCTTTAGTGCAAATATAATTGCAGTTAACTTTAAGCCATGAGTTGGTTCCGAACCTTAGGGCTCTCAGCCACCTATATACATCAGCTATAACCTTGCCCTTATACATCAACATTGCTCCTAACCTCGATCTCAAAGCATCTATGTAGATCACCATATGTTCATTCCCTTCTAGCATTATTAAAACCTGAGCTTTAGTCTGTCGTAGCTTCAACTCTTTAAATACTGCCTTATAATCCTTCGTCTAAACGTACCTTTCATTTTTTTAGGTAAGTCTTGTCAATGGCGATGTTATCCTAGAGAAGTCCTTAACGAATCTCTGATAGTATCCGACCAACTGTACGACTTTTATCTCGGTAACTATCTTGAGTCTCTTCCAATCATTCACTACTTTGACTTTCAAAGGATCTACAACCAGTGCCTTCTTTGAAACCAAATGACTTAAGAACTTAACTTCCTTCTTCCAGAAATGAAACTTGGAAAACTTTGTTTCAAATTGTATTGTCTTACAATACTAATCTAAGAAGAATTTTATGATCTTACTCATCCTTAGAACACACTAAGATATTATCTATAAAGACCAACACAAATCTATCCAACTGATCACAAATGACTTGGTTCATAAGGTCTACAAAGAAAGTCAGAGCATTGGTTAGCCCAAAGGACATGACCAACCACTTATATGGTCCATACCTTGTCTTAAATGCAATCAAAGGAATACTCTCTTCGGCAACTCTTAGCTGATGGAGTCTCATAGAAAAATCTAACTACAAGAGTACTCTAGCTCACTAAACTGATCAAATAGATTATTTATCCTAAATAGTGGATAATGATTCTTCAATGTCACTTCATTAATCATTTGATAATCAATAAACATCCAAAGTGATCAATCCAATTTCTTCACAAACACTATAGAAGCTCCCCATGGCGAATTACTCAGTCTAATGAAACTCATGTGCTCAAGTTCTGCTGGTTGCTTCCTCAACTCTTTAATTTTCTTATGTAACATTTTTCTAAGTGGTACACTAACAGGTTATGCCCCTAATATTATATTAATGCGAAACTCAATCCCTCCCATCGATGGTAATTTTATTACTGGTTTAAGGATAGCTATAAATTCCTAAACCATAAAAATTGTGTCTTATCTCTTCTTCTAGACTTTCCATCATATAGAATGATACCCTTAACCTTCCCTTCATCTTCCAATGATACTAGGGCGATTTCTCCACCTTTCAGATTTTGCAAAGCAATAACTCTCTTAACACAAAAAAATTTTGGCATCTTTCTTCACTAACTAGTCTATACCCAAAATCGCCCTATACTTTTCAAAGTCAAAACTCTAACAGATCATAATAAATGAATGGCTACACAAATAACTCTAGGTATGTGCACCTTAACCCATGAGTGGCATAACCGCCAATCTGATGAACCACATGCAAGAAATAACCAAGTTGATAACATCTATCCCTACTATATTAACCATATCCTTAGAAATGAGAGAATGTGTTGCATCAGTATTAAACAGAACTCTAGTTGAAAATTGGAAATGGAAATCATACCTTCCAACGCAAGATTTTTTTCTTTCTTCTTAGTAGGAGGCCCTCCTTTCGGTCCTCCCAAGGCAAATAGTCTTGTCTACTTCATCTTCGAACAGTGCTTCTTCTTGAAACATAATGCCCCTTCTGTCTATAGTTGTAGGAAGCAATCTTAGAGATATACTTTCTACCACTCCCCTTTTGGCTCTTTTCCTTCGGTTGCTAACCCTTCTTTCCTTTCCGGTAAGGAGAAATACTTCTTCATTTTTGAATGAGCTTCACTTCCACCCTCCTATGTGCATAGTACATACAATTATTTCTTCTTTCCATATCCATGATAACTCAAAAGGAGAATCCAGATGCGCCATCACCTTATGATCTAAGTAACGCTTCAAACCAGGATAAACTTCTTATTCTTCTTTAGTAGGCCGTCGATCAATTCTCGACCATACTTTTCTAGGGCATTGAACTACTAGATGCACTTTTCGATAGAAATATCTCCTTGCCAGAGATCAATGAACTCTCTTAACAATACACTTCTCTGAGACTTGGAAATGAACCGAGCCTTAAACCTATCTCTAAAATGCTCCGTATAAACCACCTCTTCGGGAGTTGTAGCTGTCACGATCTCTCACCAATCTAAGTCGTCTCCATGCAGCTGCCTAGAAACAAGTTCTCTCTTATGTGCATCATTTAGCCCCAAATTTCTAAAGACATGTTTGCATACCTTTAACTATTTTAACACTACTACTGCTGGTTCTTTTTCGGTAAACATTTTGCCTTATAAAGTCTTGATGTCTTTATTCAAATTTGAAAAGTCTTCCCTCGTAGCCACTCTCGGCTTAACCACTTATAGCATGTTCCCCCTCATCATCTGTGACATAAATTGTCGAGAAAAACATTTATATCCATTATTGGGATATGTAGGATAACCTTATTCACTACCATTGTAGCTATTCCGCTACCATTACCTTCGACTGTTTGCATGCTATCGTTCTCCCTTTCGGCATTAGATCCTCCCACCGTGATTCTTCCACTCCTATATCCATTTTTACTAAGAAAGTTTCCATTAGAAACAAAAGGAAAGAGACTAAAACAACAACAGATGAATAGATCTATCTATTTACATAAAATAGGGAAACAACAAGTAAATTATATAATACGTATACCCTCCTCAAGTGTTCATTTTCAATTAGCTACTTAGCTTTCATAACTCTATTTCACTTAAGTGTCCCCTAACCTAAGATTTGGTACAATTTTAACATCCCTTATTCTAAAACCCAAAGATGGAACCCCAATATGCTGTAGTCACATTTGAATTATTTTTTTGGGAAAATACGATTATATTATACAGTCTTAAGAAAATGGAGCAGCTAATCAATATTACATAACATCAACATTAAATTTTACATGTTCAGATCATTCCCATGGTCGTTCATGCCTACGAAGGGATAAAAATAGAATACAAAGATAGATAATAGTGTTATGCCTAAAATACGAAGATGTTGACATAAACACCAACTACGTTGGAATCAAACAACAAACTTAACATCCACTGCTTTTTCTTCGATATTCTTTATTCATCTATCCTAAATGCAACATGCCTAAGCTAATAAACTCAACCTACTCGAACAAGTACCCATGAGTTTATAGGAAAATAATAATAAAGCACTGATAAGACATAAAGTTTGGTATCAGCAATATATTTCCCTAAAATACAATATAATAAGCCCATGAATTTGAATACCTTCCCTTCATAATACCCTACATCAACATTGAGTGATAATGTCTGACTACTGAATAGCATGAAAGACAGTCCGTTAGGGTAAAAATTAAAACTAAACATCATACCAAGGCATATCGATATAACCTTATAGTGGAATGATAACATATAATATACTAAATATATATATATATATATATGAATAGAAAATGATTAAAAAATATAAGAGACTGCAGTAGCAGAAGCAACCGATAAATAAATATCAATACAGATAGTCGGAATACGTCAACTCCATTCATTTGGAGTTCAGAATATAACATTCGATATCACAAGTCGCATTTAAAGAGTATCATGTCTATCGTGTAATACATCATCAACAAGTATACATATCCAGTATATTGACTTCATACGTTCGAAATGCTCCAACTATCCTGTAAACTTGTCCCCAAAAGCATCTGACTCCTAAACTACTCAGTCGAGTACCCGAGAGTTGTCATGACATAAAAAGACAAGAAAACACATGGATCAAACATAAATCCTGTGTGAGGGGAACTATCTCTAAGTACTGCATAAACATGCAACCTATATGCATCTAATAAATGCAAGTAAAGATCAATAGGTACCACTAATTATACATCGCCCTACTTTATCCCTACACCAAGAAGTCAGGATGACACATAATAGTGGTTCTCTTATTGAACACTACCTACTATAACAAGCCCAGCTCTTGAATATGAAAAATGAGTGTAGGCACAAGACTGCACTTCATAAGCAAGGTGTCATAGATCTCTCATTCCCTATCAAAGCATTTGAAATGCGAAAAAATACAACGATATAACATTGCTACTAACTTAGCATCTCTAAACCCAAAACCAAAATATGAATATCTATAACCAATACATATGCCGAATTGCCATTAGCTACTAAAGAGACCTATCGAGAGCCAAAATTAACTTGTGAATTCCCTGAAAACCAACACCTCAAAAGAAGTTGGCCTATAGGTCCTATCGCATCCCCCGTCCATATAACGCAATAGTATATGACCTACTCTAGATTGGCATACCAATCTCTCTCTACCCCTGCTTCGAAAACACTCTACAGGTCATGCGTCTTAAAGGTATAGTAGATTCCTTTTACAAAATCAATATCATCATATTGTCTATGGATATACGATATGGATTCAAGCTACCCTAGTATGTCCTTCCTACATATATACATAACACCGAAGTATTGTCATCCTCGTGTGGATTGTGATTCGTTCTTGAAGTACCTCGCACTATCCGGTTGCGACAAGTTAGGCATACTAAACCTAAATATATAAATCGCCTAAACCGTATATTTATAATTATATATATATATATATATATCACTTGACCCACATATTTACACTTCTATATAATATATTTCATCCACTATTGGGTAACCCCAAGTCGGGCATATCAAACTATACATACGCATAAATTGTGTATCGATAAATCATGCTGAATTGCCATTATCTACCAAAGAGACCTATCGAGAGTCATAACTAACTTGTGAATTCCCTTGAAAACCAACACCTCGAAAGAAATTGGCATTTAGGTCTTATCGCAGCACTCGTCCATATAACATAGTAGTGTATGACCTACTCTATATTGGCATCCCGACCTTTCTCCACTCCTGCTCTAGAACCATATCTGCAGGTCATGCATCTCAATAGTACAATGGATTCCTTGCACCAATTCGTAGCCCCGAGTCGGACATACCGAAACTATATTACACATATAGGCATATATAAATCACACAAACTGTATGCAGGTATATATATAACCAGTCTAACTATATGGAAATAATAAATACATAAAGTGCACATTTACATACAAAAAGGCAATACACAAGCAAAGCAACAAATCTATCATCTCAATATCAACAATAATTCACATATACAATAATATAAACAATTCAACAAAAATGCACCTTGCATACATCACAATCTCATAATTATATCTTCTTCGTATTATTTTATAAAGTTCTCATGTCTAATACATAAAATCATGTGCGTTCCTATCAGTCATGCTTAGCTTATTTTTACCTTTTTCTTCTATTTAAATTAAGTTTAGCTATCAACAAGGTTAAAATATTATAGAGCTCATGTATATAATTTATATGTATGTATGTATGCATGTATATATGTATACAGATATATCTCAAACCATTTTCTAGGGCCAAAAGTTAATAAATCACATTATTACAATATTAGGAATTTCATACCCATAATCAAACCTTATTAAGTAATATAATATTCATTTGCAGTTTTGAACTTATTAAATCACTTTGTAGAAATTCACTAGTTAGTTAATTATTGATTACACTAAAATGAACCAAAATCAAGGCCAGGTAACTTCAAAGCCGTACAAGTTTAACCATCTAAATCATTTTTAGTCTTACAGCTTATTTTAAAAGTCATACTTTTAACTTCTGATTAGTAGTAATATGTATAATGATATTTTTAACACTAACGTATCAACAAATTTAAATTTAATCATTTTATAACCATGTTATAAATTAATATCAACTCTATCTAATTCTATTAATATGAATAGGACACAATATTTATATATAGGGATCTCAATCAATTATCTCGAATATAAGTAATGAAATATATAATATTATTTCTACCATTGATCTAACTACATATTAGAGTTTAACTAATTTATAATAATTTTATAAATTAATATCAACTCTATCTAACTCTATTCAATAGGAACAATATCTATATATACAGAATCCTAATCATTTATCCTGAATATCCACCTAAACCTATCCAATCAAATAAAGGAAATAATTTACTATATATATATTATTCTACATCTTCTAGGTGATATTTTCCAAAATATACAAGTATAGAGATATATACAACAATATAAATTTAGTGCTATAATTCCACTTACCTGAATTATAATTTCTTAAATGCTTAAATCTAGTCCAAGCCTATATACCATGTTGCAGATAATCTCACAACCAGTGCAATCGCGAAGACCGCATCTCTATTGAACTTCATATGCAAAAGATACAAATTAAATACGAAATGAGATTAACTGGTTTATCAATTAACTTTAATTAATAATAATTACCTCACTAATTGTTCTTCCCCTAAATCACTTTCCTGTACATGCCAATGTGCTTGTATACACAACCCAATAAGGCCATGCACTTCCTCTCCCCTTAACGGAGCTACGGTCGAAAAAATCGAGCACAATCCCCTCCATTCGTCTTTTGGAGCAATGATGAACGGAATGGTGCTAAAAACTTGAAGTCCACACCCCTCTTAAAGAATGGAATGCTTATAGCCCTAGCTGGCAATGAAATGTTGCAACTCAAGGTCGATGACCGCACTTCCTTCGACCATGACTAATCCACTTCACTTCAAACCAATTTCACTTTCTCGCACTCGGATTGCCCAACCAATACCTCAAGAAAAATTGACTATTCTCTCAACTCAAATGGCTTATGCCTATGCTTTTGGGTTTTTGCTTCCTGAAAAGGCCATATACTATTCTCTCAATCTCTCGACTGCCACATCAAGCCTTATGTCATTTATCAAATTCACCACCTAACCATTTACTATTAAGCTTTTTTACTTAGTTATTCATTCAATAAAGGTATCACATTAACATAAACATTCTAAATATTTTTTAGGCCATCTTATACCTTTGTACATATTCATACTTGCGGAAGTTACTAGTTACGATTTCTAAAATTTATCGAGTGTTGCACTACTCATAGAAATTACTAGTTCTGGAACAACAGTTCCATGGAACATGGAAAGGACCTATAGACACATGAACAAGCTTGGGAGACAATGGAAAAAATATGTGCATTTACGTCCGAGTGCGTGTGCATACTCGACATGCGATTTCCTAAATTAACGAGAATTTAGTTCTTACCTGAAACTTTTGAAAAAGAAACAAATTCAGATAATTTAGGCCTACTACCTCAATCAAGTAGCTCAACGGAGTCGATCATAAACTATTTCAAGGAAAATACATTTTGATTTTACAATGTCAAATATCAACCAAGTATGGTAATGGACGATTAGAGAAACGACTCCCCGTGAAAGCCACTTGACTAAAGGATAACGACATTTCAAGGTACTAAGTATAATCCATTCTAGCAATTCTAACTTGTCTATATTCAAAGAACATCATGTTTGCAACAAGACGTAATTTGGGAGGCAATTGTTATTTGGCCTTTTAACCAGGAAGTATTTAAATAGACTTAAATGATCGAATTGGATGAGGGAATGAAGGAGAAATCACCTAAGGATATTGGGAATATCATAAAAAGGCAAGAAAAAAGAAATATAAAAAGGTGTGAAAATAGTTGAAAATTTAGATTCAAGTTTTTAGAGGAGTCGACTCGTAGAAAACTCACAAAATCCTTAAGTAAAACATGAAGAAGAATAAACTTGAGAAACCCCTGAGTCAGAACCGAAGCAATCCCAAAAAAACCCACATGCGACCTAGAGTGGACTCGGTACCGATCCCTGACTTGACTAGGTATCGACCCCTGATGACTTCAAGCAACACTCAAAAATCGTAGGTCTGACTATAAGTAAATGAATGAAAACTCAGAGCATACAAACCTTAGAGATCTTTAAGTCGAGCTCCAAGCAAACACTCAAATTTCTCAGGTTGGACTCTATGCAAATTCAACCCAAACCAAAATATAAGCGGATCACCCAAGTTGGGGATCGGTACCGACCCTACTCTAGGGATTGGTACTGTAACGACCCAAAATTTCTATCATTTGAAATTAGTATATTTAATTGATTTTAAATACGAAAAAGTAAAATTTATAAGTTGAATAGATTTTATTTCGAATATAGTGATTTAATTGGATAATTAAATTGATAATTTGAAATTGTATAAATAATTAGAAATTGGATTAAAATGAATAAAAATGATTTATAAAGTTGTTTTAAAATCTATTTGAATTAGAATGATGCTACAGAATTTTTAAAATCGAATTAAAAGTTAAATTGAAGAAATTGAATATTTTAATATTCAATTGACGTGTAAAAATAGCCATTTTTCAAACAGTCTCGGATTTCGACGAAACTAGTTTCATTGCATCCGTAATGTCATATTATTATAATATTTTAAAATTTCATGTCAATCGGATTTACGTCATATTATTGTAATATTTCAAAATTTCTTGTCAATCGGATTTATGGTTTGTCCGAAGCAAGCTAAAACGCGTAGAAATCTGTTTAAGTGAATTTTAGATTTTAAATAGTCAATTCGAAAACCTATCTTTCAATTACTTTCGAATTGGCTCCTGATATGCATTCCATTGCGTTCGGAATAGGGGTAAAACATTATAAACGCCAGGCGGCACGCTTCGTTTCGAGTTCATAAAAAAATCGGATGAATAGTGTTTTGCAATTTTCTATAAAAGGCCTCCATATTTCACAATTTTCACTAAACCCTAATCCAGGTCAGAGCTAGCCGCCACCAAAATTTAATGGCCGTGAATTGTCGATTAGTCCTCTTTTAATCTCTTCCATTCCATTCAATATTTTCGAATACTTTCTAAAGCAAAATTGTAGAGTTAAGCGAGCTCTTTACATCCATACGGCGATGATCGCCCGGATAGTGACGTGGTAATCAAAATCGTCGATCAAAGTCCAGCGTTTAACCACATTTTTCCACGTGCTAGAGCAACTGAGCCGCACTTGGTCATGGCTGTGGATGGAGCTCGGCAGGGGCTTCGAGAAGTTGGCGACCGATCGTGTCCTCGACGATTGTAGGCGGCTCGAAAATTCAAGGCAAAAAGGCGGCAATGGGTTTCGTTGTACATGAATCACCTGGAGAAGAAAGAAGGGCACGGCCTGATGTTGATGAAATAAATGAACGGCTACGATTGGTTTAAGGTTATAAAAATAAAAGTAGAAATGGAAATTATTATATTATAAAATCGTATAAACTTCTAAATGTAATGACCCGTAAAATTTTAATATTTTAATAATTTAGAATGGTTTTATTTACGTATTTAATTGAATTTTTGTATTTTTATTCATCTTATTTAAAACTTTAGTGTTTGATTACTTAAAAATTTGAATAATTGAAATTTCTTAGATTGATTATAAATCATTTGCCCAAATTGTAATAAATATGAACAATTTCTGTAATTTTGATTTTGGGTTAAAGTTTAACTTTAATTAAAATTTTAAATTTTAAATTTTAACTTCCAAATCTTTTGGTTAAACTGTATATATCTGTACAACATTTGTTCCAATTTTGTTTCTTTTAAATTGGTTATATACTTTTAAATTAAGTAATGATTAATGTGTAAAAAGAATTAAATTTGTACGTTTCTTTTATACGTATATACATCCGTTTTCTTAGTAAAGTAATAAACAAATCAAATTTTAAATTAAGAAATAAATAATGTGTAAATAGCTATTTAATTATACGTTTTATTCGGTATGTTTTATATCCGTTCTTGTTTAAATTATTTGGCGTTATATAAATGATACGTTATCTTCTGAAATATACTTTAGCATATATTTTACTAAATAAGTATGAAATAAATAAATTTGAAGTACGTTACTTTGTTATAAATTTTGGACGTACGTTTCGATTTAATTATTGCCTCTCTAATGTGCACACTTTTGATTTCTTACCTTAGCTGTTAAAATCATCAGCCGTGCATTTTAAAAGGAATGAAAAATCTTGCCTTGCACTTCACATGTAAATTATTTCATCTCTTTTACACTTTCCTTTTGCTTATTTGTATTTAATAGGAATGAGATCCTATAATTACTCTACCGTTTCAAATCATTTATTTCTTGCCTTTCATACACCAAATCAACGCAAGCCTATGTTAAATACAAAAACCCACATACACAATTTCATCCGCATCTCATATTGCCTTCATCTTCTCGCACGTGCTTCTTCCTGAAGGTAATGGCCGCATTTTTTTTTGTTTTTCTTTGCATTTTCTTGTTCTTCTTTCTTGTTTTTTTAGTTTAAAGACTGTTGATAGTAAAATATATATATTACTGTTTAAGTATAAATTTTCCCACAGCTTTCAAAATTACTTCATATGGTTTACCTTTCCTACAGCTCTTTTATTACATTTCTATATATAAAGTATACAGTTATATATATTAGCTGTTTTACGTTTTCTAGGTCGCGTGTTATATATATACAATGGGTTTTAGTTTTTGATCTCTTTTTTTATATTTTACAAATATATTGGTCCCAATACACATGTTTAATGAATACTGATTTTAATATCTAGAGTTTTTGATTTTTAAAATGTGTTTTAAATACTAATTTTAATTTATATATATATATATATGTATATATATATATATATCTTTTACTTTAATTGTTTAAAATTTTATATTTTGTTTTGCTGATTTCGGTTATTAACGGTATGTTAATATATATTATATTATACCAGTTATGTTTTGATGTTTATATGTGTGTATTCTTATAAAGCAGGCAATACAAGTTATTTTGGTACTAATATGTATTTTTATGTTATTATGTTAGTTTATATTATACTGGGTATTACTGGCTATAGTTATATTTATAGTTTGATTGCATACGTTAAGTATATATATGTGTCCTCTATTGTACAGTTTTAAGTTTATAAAAATTATAAAGTTGTTTATATACTAGTTTGTTTGTTTTAAAGATTATATTATACTAGTCTCTATTCTTTTTAAAGGTTATGTTATGCAATATTTATATATATTATTTTATATAAACTTATACTTACATGTTGTATAGTATATAAAATTTAATAATGAAAGTTTTGTTAACTATATGTGATAATATAGGTGAAGTAAATTTTGTGTTATTGTATTGGTATGCGGTTTACAATATAATGAAATATGTTAATATAGATATTTTAATAACTTATATTTTTAAAGCATATAATATAGTGTATTTGTTCGTATAACATACAATGTATTAGTTCTGGTAACATACATGTCTAATACTGAATAATTTGATATGTAAGTTAGTTATGTATAGCTACCTATCAGTTTATATATATGAGTATCATTTTAAAATAGAATGTGTATATATACACATATATATATGTAGTTTATATAAGATTTTGTGTATGTTATATATATACATGTAATATGTTGTTTATCTTTATGAGTATATATATTCATTTATTTCAAATTTTACTATGTAAATATATGTTGTTTTATATGTGTTTTTATTTAAAAGCAATGATTTTGAAATAAATATATATTTAATTTAATATGTGTTTAAATTAATATTGATTTGAAATTAATAATAATAATGCAACGTACATTTCGTTTCTGTCTCTATCAAGATTGATTCTGATTAGTTCTCACCGATTTTCCTATTTATCAGCTTGTCCGTCGTGCTATTTTCTTCATCGAATCATGTCTATCTAGCATTGCTTTGGAATTCGTAACTCAATTTCATTGTCTATTCTCTCTAGCATCGAAAGGTGAGCAACCACTCACGATTAATGTTCTTTTATTTATTAAATTTGATTTCAATTGGAACGACAATTGAAATATGTTGCTAAAATTTAACTGTTATTTGTTTATATTGTTATATGTATGATATGCATTTATATGTAATTGTTCACCTATGGGATATGACACCATATCCTGTTGTTTATATTATATTGTCATTGATGATATATGACTTTTATTATTATTTTCATATCTGTTATCACTCAACAACTTCCCTATTAGTATATAATTCACTATGGGTTGAAATGATACATACCTAAATAGACTTTAGAATAGGAGAATATCATTATGGGCTGAAATGATAGACCCAAGTATTTTTTATTTGAATTGAATTTGGGATTGCAGGTGGAAATGATATCTACCCGTATATATTTAAATTGCGGATTGAAATGATAAATATTCGTGTCACTTGACCATAGGATAGGAAATTATATACAGACACCGTTGGTCTATATATAAATATTTTAAAAATAATTTCTATGATTTTGAAAGGGAATATATATATATGTGGTTTTATTTAATATTGGAAATATCTTTAAGTTTTTATATAAAGTAGATTTAATAATAAACTTTAATCTAATAAAGTTTGATTTAATTAATATAATATGTCTAAGTATTATATCTTTGAACAGATTTTCAAGGATTTGTATGAGTTAAGGAAGATAAAGTTGAATTAAGTAAAATTGTATCTAATTAAGAATTCTACTTAATTAAATCGATTTGACCTATTGAATTTGAAGTTTAAGATTGAATTTTATAAGTTGATTTTTTTATTTAAAGTGGTTAAATGATATTTCAAGTTTAAACAAATCGGAAGGAATATTTAATCTAAGGGTAAATTAAGGTTATTTAATAATACTAAGTCTATTAAGTGAATATTTCAAGACTAAAAAAATATGAGGTTAAATCGAGATCTGTAGAAAACCGTTAAATTTAACTTCGAAATGCTGAATATTAAAGCTTTGAAATATACTGGAAATTAAATGGTAAAATTGTGATTCAGATCTATATTCGAAATCAATATAATTTGAATTTGTTATTTAGAAAACTGAATTGAATGGAAATTGATAAATAGAGATTGAATTAATTTGAGTGGAAAAGTCGAGTTGATTTTTGAGGAAATCGCAAATACCTTGCTTTATAAATTTTTTAATATATACATACCATTTTGGGAAATAAATCTATTTGAAATGGAAATGATATTTTTGGTTTTGAAGTATGAATTAATTTGAAATGACCACGGTGTTATAGTGTATATTTCTACCTTGTAGATAGTTCTGTAGATCCTTAGAGGATGGTTATCCTAAACATCCTTTGATTTACTTGTATTTCAGTTGATATTTCACTTGAGTTGGATTTATTGATATAAGAATGTTAATCCTGACTCGAGTGTTTTGTGTTTTGCTTTATGCTCGGGTCTGACTGAGTGATACAACATTCGAGACTCACCTTTGGAGTTTGGAGCTTCGTTTGGTGTAACAACCCGCATATTTATCGATTTTATATTTAAATATTTTATTTAAATATTTTATCGATACTCGAAATTTTGTCCGAAAAGCTACTTTTTGCATACGATCGAATTAGGACTCGGGACCACTTCCATTGAGTTCAAAATGCCGTTTGCAACCTTTTTGAGTATAAGCTTCGATACGTTTGGAGTAAGTTGAATTTTGCTACCTTTTCACTTAGGGCTTTGGGTTGAGTTCTGCCCACTAGCCAACTTAATACCCCAAACTAAACCACTCCTCTTCATTCACTCCCTCTTCCTCTACTTTTCAGTTTTAAAGAGATTAATGGTGAGTGGAATGGGAAATTAAAATTCAAGCCCTAGTTTTCTTTTGCAAATCAAGCTCTAGCTCCAAACTAATAGAAGAAACTTTGGTAAGCCTCTTCTTCTTCTTCTTCTCCAACTCATTCTTTTATCAATTTCAGAAATTCCTAAACCTAACTTTGGGAATGTTCTTCTTTTTGAGCATAGATTCAAGCTCATTTGGGTTGTGTTGAAGAGTGGTTGATTCTCCCTTTGCTTTCAAGCTTCTTCTTAATTTGTTTTTGTGAAAAGGTGAGATTTTTATCTCACATCTATGCTTATATCTATCTTTGAATGTTGGGTATGAATTCCTAATACTTACTCATGTGCATTTGATTTTGATTTGGGTTGGTTTTGTGAATATTCCAATTTTAGCGTTTTGAAAGCCCAATCCTTAAAAATCATAGCTTTGATCTTTGATCATGATTTTGTGATGCATCAAAGAGCTTATCGGGCCGGGTAGTCGATTGGCATAAACCCCTAGCGTCCATTGCTCGTCCGATTTAAATTTGGTGGAGATTTGGCCCTCACTCAGATAGGCTGGGAGGAGCTGGAAACAGGCTCCGGTCGACCGAGCTCTGTGGCCGGCCGACTGACCTGCTACCAAAGTGCATAAGCACTTTTCTACCTCTGGTCCGGTCGACTAGCTACAGAGCTCAGTCGAACGACCTGCTTCCCGAGAATTTTTCTAGAACAGGGTCCGGTCGACCGAGCTCTGTAGCCGACTGACCTGTTGCTATTTTTCCTATTTCGCCTATTTTGCGTGGTTTCCAAATTTAATCGATTCGTGTTCTTTCCTTCTTTGTTGTTATCATTTGTTATTGACTTTGATGACTTCTTTCCTTCGGGAATTTTAGGAATATCCATTTTGATGGATTCGGTATCGATTTCTTTGGATTTTTATTCACGTCTTCGAATGTGAATTTTAGTGATTGATTGTTTCTACAATCATTTTTGTGATCTGTCACTTCAAAATATAAAGGTTTTCAATGCTAGTAATAAATATCAAAACCTTTTCTTCAAAACGATTTCAACACTATTTTATTACAAAGCTCGTTTCCCAAACCGTTTTCCAATCTTTTAGTATATACAAACCTTTATCTCACTCGTATGAGAAATCCAATTAAACGACTTAGTAAAACAAGTGGTATGAAACGCTTGCGTTTACTTCGTTGGTTAATTCTTTGACTTGTTCGATTGAACCTCTTGTGACAATTTTCTAGTGGAGATCTACAATTTGTTTGTAAATATTTAAGTTAAGCTAGTGGTTATGGGACATGAAGCTAAGCTCATATATTTACTAGCTTAGAGTAATTGACACTTTCTTGATGATCATTGAGGATCATTTTTTGTGATTTAGACTAGCGCTATGCTATGTTTCTTTGTCCACGAAGGGGACGGTACCTCGTTTTATTGAGTTTCATCTCATTTTTATTATAGGCTAACGACTTATTTATTTCTTGGGGTTTCGACCCAATTTTTGTGGGCTAGCGACCCACGTTTTTATGGAGTTCGGTTCTTTGGGCGTACCGTTGTACTACGTCGTTGTTCCGAATTTTACGAGTTTCGGGTTCT
This sequence comes from Allium cepa, assembly GCA_030765085.1. Taxonomy (NCBI): domain Eukaryota; kingdom Viridiplantae; phylum Streptophyta; class Magnoliopsida; order Asparagales; family Amaryllidaceae; genus Allium; species Allium cepa. Next base: position 827,174,490 of record CM060941.1, on the reverse strand, counting down.
CGGGCGTACCGTTGTACTACGTCGTTGTTCCGAACTATTCGAGTTTCTGGTTCCTCGGGCGTACTGTTGTACTACGTCGTTGCACCGGCTCTATGGTTAGCGACCATGGGATAGCGTCCCGTTTTGTGATACACGTGTTGGTGAGTTTTCATGCTCCTGTTTTGTGATAGGCCTCCCCTTTTTGTGATTCCTGGATTTCTATTGATGATTTCTAGAATTTGAATTTCACCAATTTTATGATTGGCATTTGTATGTTGTCAATATTTGTGGCTTGGTGAATGAAATAAGGAGTATGACATTCCTTTTGATCTTTGAGAATATTTTTGTGATATTGATAAATCTCTTGTTGATTTTCAATTACTTATTTATCACAGCTTGGCATTGTGATTATTATACGTTTAGTCATATCCCTTATTCTATATTATTTCATCTGATATTTATAGCTAGACTGATCCGTTTATTATTTTCTTATTAAATAATACTCGGGTCAGACCGAGATGTTACATGTGCTTCTGCTTGACTTCACTTCTAGGATTATCATCCTGACTTTTGGCTAACTACTTAGATTAGTAGTTTTTGGTTGTATACATTTGAGATATAGACTCATAGTTGTGTATACTTATTCTTTTGTATAGCACATGTTTCTATTCTTTTGTGTCATTGTGGATCTTTTAGACCACTACTCTGATGAACACTTTTATGTGTTATATATATTCATGTCTATTTCTGCCTTTGTGATATGAATTATCTGTGACTGATTTGTGTTATGTTTATTTCTATATTTGTTTCCGAAGACATTATAGCCACTGTGTAGTAGCTTTGAGTTTGTGTCGGTATGTCGGATTTCCTCTTGAAAAGAATGCAAGTTATATTTTATCTGGCATATCGGTACTCGCACAAAGCAAATATACAGATGGTCGCTCCTCAACAGCCTTATTCTCCGTGCTAGTTGACGGTATTACACCGTAGTGTTCTTGGCTAGCATGGGTATAGAGGTGGGGCGTCACAGCTTGGTATCAGAGCCAAACTTCGGAATAATGTAGAATAATTTAACAAGGATCATCGTCCTAAGTCCTTCTTGGGAGTCGTGCCTTAGGATTTAATTCGAGTCTTCGTACCGATTCATCCTATTTTCTTTATGATTCCTTGTTTTATCTATCAAGATTGCTTGATATTCATTTGGTGAATAACCTTTTTCTTCTTCTTTCCTTCTTTCTAGAGGAAAAGAAATGGTTAGACCTGGCCGTCCCAACGTCGGTCAATCTAGTGCTGCTCCCCAAGATGGAGTTTTTATGTCTGCCCAGCAGCTTCTTGATCTAGTAAAGAATGCTCAAGCAGCCGGTTCTTATTCGGAACCAACTCATCCTAAGTCTGGATTTGCACGCTTGTGCAATGATTATACCAACTTGGGTGGGAAACCATTCAAGGGTTCTAAAACTATTATTGAAGTACAGGCTTGGCTGAGATCATGCGATCGAATCTTTTCTCGCATGAATCTTATTGATCTTCATCAAGTTCAGGTGGCCTGTAGTATGCTCCAAGAAAGAGCATTAGACTGGTACGAGCTTCTGATTTCTGAAATTATTGAAGCGGATCTTACTTGGGAGAAATTCCGAGAGCGCTTCGAGTTAAAATTCATACCAGAAGCCGAGAAGGTGACTTTGGCTCACCGTTTTATTGACCTTGTTCAAGGCGAATCTTCTGTGACAGACTATGTCGCATCTTTCGAATCTCTTTCCAAATACGGGGTTGAATACATTAACACCCCATTGAAGAAAAATAAGAGATTCGTCTATGGCTTGAATAAAAACCTCAAGAAGCCCTTACTTCTAAAGCTAGAAGTTTCATTTGATCTGCTTATTGATATCGCTCTTCGTCTTGAAGAGGCGGATAAAGAGAGTGATGCCGATGTTGTGGGTGCCAAACCAAAACTCAACAACAACAAGAAGAGGCCTATTAAGTTCAAAGGGTCTTATCCCAACAAAAAAGGAAAGCAAGCAATTCCGGTAGCAAAAGCTTCTGCCCCAAGTGGTGGGCAATGCTACAATTGTGGTTCTAAGGACCATTATGCGAACATGTGTCCAAAACCTCTCTTTTGTCGCTATTGCAAAAGTTCGGACCATTATTTATCTTCTTGTCCCAAACTTCAAGGTAGGAAGGAGGGAAAGCTTAATGTTGCTCAAGCCCCTGGCAACACATCTCATGGTCAAAATATTTCTCATTCTATCCTTGATGGCATTATTTTATTTCATGATCATCCTATTCGAGTTCTTTTTGATACGGGTACGTCCCACTCTTTTATTTCAAAAGAACTTGTTGACATTTTTTCTTTGGATGTTTTGTGTTTAATGACTTCTTTGAGAATTGTGAATCCGGTTGGTGGATCAGCAACAATCAGTTTATTGTGTAAAGATGTCGAGATTATTTTGTGTGATCTTTCTTTCCGTGCCGACTTGCATGTTATGCGCTACTTAGGCTTTGGAATTATTTTGGGGATGGATTGGCTTAACCGCTATGAAGCCCAAATTCTATGTCCTGAGCGGATTATTCATCTTCGACATCCTCAATATGTTAAGTAGATTTCTATTATTCTCAAAGATTCGGATTCCACTTTATCTGCATCTTTATATTCTTTAAATCCTCGTGATGATGATAATGATGATGAGGAAGATGTCATTTCTCTTATTAACGTTGTTCGTGAATTTTCCGACATATTTGAGCCCGTTTTAGGATTACCACCTAAGCGAGCAATTGAGTTCAGAATTAATCTTACCCCTGGGGCTCAACCTATTACTCGTCCTCCTTATCGTTAGTCCAATAAAGAAAATGAGGAGATGCGCATACAATTATCCGATTTGGAAACGAAGCAATTTATTCGCTCTAGTTCCTCGCCTTGGGGAGCTTCGGCTATTTTTGTGAAGAAATCCGATGGCACACTTAGGCTTTGCGTTGACTACCGCAAGCTTAATGATCTTACTATCAAAAATAAATATCCTTTACCTCGGATTGATGACCTATTCGATCAACTTAGTGGTGCTAGAGTCTTTTCACAATTGGACTTAGCAACCGGTTTTCATCAGCTTCGTATTGCAGAGGATAGCATTCATTTGACATCGTTCCGTACTCGATATGGATCTTAGGAATGGCTTGTTATGCCATTTGGCTTAAAGAACGCTCCGGCTTATTTCGTTGACCTTATGAATCGAGTTTTCAAAGGTTTTCTCGATCGATTTGTTCTCATCTTTATTGATGATATTCTTGTGTATTCTAAAACCAAGGAGGAGCGTGAAAAACATCTTCGGATTGTGTTGGAAACTCTTAGGAGTAATCAATTAAAAGCGAAATTTTCTAAATGCCATTTTGGCAATCTAGTGTGAAGTTTCTCGGTCATATTATTTCCGAATCCGGAATTTCCGTGGATCCTTCAAAGATTGAAGCGATTCAAAATTGGAAGAGACCGGAGAGTGTGACGGAAATCCGTAGCTTCCTTGGATTGGCAGGTTATTATCGTCGTTTCATAAAGGACTTTTCTAAAATTTCCGTGCCTCTCACTAGCTTAACGAAGAAAGGTGGTAAATAAGTTTGGTCGGACAAATGTGAAACTTCTTTTCAGAAACTAAAAGAACTCCTTTCAGATGCTCCTATTCTTGTTATTCCCGAGGGGAATCAAGATTTTGTTGTTTATACCGATGCTAGTCGCGTTGGTTTGGGTGTCGTTCTTACGCAAAGAGAACGTGTTATTGCTTATGCTTCTAGGCAATTGAAGCCGGCCGAGACTAGATATGTCACTCATGATTTAGAGCTCGCGGCTATTATTTTCGCCCTTCGCATTTGGCGTCATTATTTTTTGGGAGAAAAATTTATTGTTTACACCGATCAAAAATCTTTGAAGTATCTATTTTCTCAAAAGGAATTAAATTTGCGTCAACAACGTTGGCTCTAATTTCTTGCATCTTATGATCTTGATATTCTTATACTCCCGGAAAGGGGAATCGTGTTTCCGGTGCACTTAGTCGCAAGCAACAAGCGGTTGTTTCTATGATGATATCCGAATGGAATGATCTCGGAATTTTATCCACTTGTGAAATTCGAGACCGTGTTTCCGATTTATGTTCATCTCTTGTTTTATGTAGCCTTGAGGCTCATCCTTCTCTTTTAGACCGCATTCTTGAAGCTCAAAAGCGGGATTCCGAATTGGCTCTTCTTGGCCAAAATTTTAGGGATAAATTTGATAATGAAGTTTTGAAAGACTTTGATATTGATTCTCGTGGCAGTATTCGAAAATTTGGTAGACTTTTCGTGCCAAATAATAGTGATCTTCGTAAAGACATTTTAGAAGATTCACATGGTTCTAAATTTACCATTCATCCTGGTAGTAGTAAAATGTATGCGGATATGAAGCGACTTTATTATTGGGAGGGAATGAAATCTGATATTGCTAACTTTGTCAAGTATTGCATTACTTGCCAACTCATTAAGGCCGAACATCAAAGGCCCGGTGGGTTATTTTAGCCTTTAGAAATTCCAATTTGGAAGTGGGATCAAATTTCCATGGATTTTATTGATGGTCTTCCCCGTTCTCGTTCGGGTCATGATAGCTTATGGGTTATAGTTGATAGACTTACTAAATCCGCCCATTTTATTCCCGTTCGGTCCAATCGGACCGTATCTCTTTTCGCCAAACTCTTTATTAAGAAATTGTTAAATTGCATGGAGTTCCTACTTCTACTGTTAGCGATCGTGATCCATTGTTTACTAGTGGATTTTGGAAGAGTCTTCAAAAAGATTTGGGAACGAAGCTTAATTTTAGCACCGCTTATCATCCTCAGTCCGATGGACAAACCGAGCGTGTGAATCAAACTCTTGAAGATCTTCTTCGTGCATGTGTTCTTGATTTTGGCGGAAGTTGGGAAGATCATATTTCTCTCGTTGAGTTTTCCTATAATAATAGCTTCCAATCTAGTATTGGTATGGCTCCTTTTGAGGCACTCTATGGAAGGCCATGCCGATCTCCTTCTTGTTGGCTTGAGGCCGGTGAAAAGCTGGTTTTAGGTCCAGATTTTATTCGTGATTCCACAGAAAAGATTGACCTTATTCGTCATAGGATGAAAGAAGCTCAAAGTAGGCAAAAATCCTATGCCGATAACCGAAGAAGGAAATTAGAATTTTCTGTGGGAGACCTTGTGTTTATTCGTGTTTCCCCTATGTAGGGTGTTGTACGTTTTAGTCGATCGGGAAAGTTAGCACCTCGATATATTGGTCCATTTTCCATCACCGAACGTATTGGTTCCGTGGCTTATCGCTTTTATTACTGGCACAATTTTCTGCTATTCATGACGTGTTTCACGTTTCTCAATTACGGAAGTGCCTTCGAGATTCTGATACTATTCTTGAGCCCGGTGTTGTGAAAGAGATTGAAGTTTCGCCTAATTTAACTTATGAGCAACATCTTATTCGTATTATTGCTTCGGAGGTCAAGCGCCTTCGAAATAAAGATGTTCTGCTTGTTAAAGTTCAATGGTCCTCAAATCCTAAGGATTGCTCTTGGGAATCTAGAGAATTCATCGAGCGAACACATCTGGACTTACTTTCCCGTGCTCTTTGAGGTGAACTTTTTATTTCAAATTTCTTTTGTGTTGAATATGCTTTTATGGTTGTTACTTTATATTTTCTTCTTAAATATTGTGAGGACGCAATTTCTTTAAGGAGGGGAGTCTGTAACAACCCGCATATTTATCGATTTTATATTTAAATATTTTATTTAATTATTTTATCGATACTCGGAATTTTGTCAGAAAAGCTACTTTTTGCATACGGTCGAATTAGGACTCGGGACCACTTCCATTGAGTTCAAAATGCCATTTGCAACCTTTTTGAGTATAAGCTTCGATATGTTTGGAGTAAGTGGAATTTTGCTACCTTTTCACTTAGGGATTTGGGTTGAGTTCAGCCCACTAGCCAACTTAATACCCCAAACTGAACCACTCCTCTTCATTCACTCCCTCTTCCTCTACTTTTCAGTTCTAAAGAGATTAATGATGAGTGGAATGGGAAATTAAAACTCAAGCCCTAGTTTTCTTTTGCAAATCAAGCTCTAGCTCCAAACTAATAGGAGAAACTTTGGTAAGCCTCTTCTTCTTCTCCAACTCATTCTTTTATCAATTTCAGAAATTCCTAAACCTAACTTTGGGAATGTTCTTCTTTTTGAGCATAGATTCAAGCTCATTTGGGTTGTGTTGAAGAGTGGTTGATTCTCCCTTTGCTTTCAAGCTTCTTCTTAATTTGTTTTTGTGAAAAGGTGAGATTTTTATCTCACATCTATGCTTATATCTATCTTTGAATGTTGGGTATGAATTCCTAATACTTACTCATGTGCATTTGATTTGGGTTGGTTTTGTGAATATTCCAATTTTAGTGTTTTGAAAGCCAAATCCTTAAAAATCATAGCTTTGATCTTTGATCATGATTTTGTGATGCATCAAAGAGCTTATAGGGCCGGGTAGTCGATTGGCATAAACCCCTAGCGTCCATTGCTCGTCCGATTTAAATTTGGTGGAGATTTGGCCCTCACTCAGATAGGCTGGGAGGAGCTGGAAACAGGCTCCGGTCGACCGAGCTCTGTGGCCGGCCGACTGACCTGCTACCAAAATGCATAAGCACTTTTCTGTCTCGGGTCCGGTGGACCAGCTACAGAGCTCAGTCGACCGACCTGCTTCCCGGGAATTTTTCTAGATCAGGGTCCGGTCGACCGAGCTGTGTAGCCGGCCGACCGACCTGTTGCTATTTTGCCTATTTCGCCTATTTTGCGTGGTTTCCAAATTTAATCGATTCGTGTTCTTTCCTTCTTTGTTGTTATCATTTGTTATTGACTTTGATGACTTCTTTCCTTCGCGAATTTTAGGAATATCCATTTTGATGGATTCAATATTGATTTCTTTGGATTTTTATTCACGTCTTCGAATGTGAATTTTAGTGATTGATTGTTTCTACAATCATTTTTTGATTTGTCACTTCAAAATATAAAGGTTTTCAATGCTAGTAATAAATATCAAAACCTTTTCTTCAAAACGATTTCAACATTATTTTATTACAAAGCTCGTTTCTCAAAATGTTTTCCAATCTATTAGTATATACAAACCTTTATCTCACTCGTATGAGAAATCCAATTAAACGACTTAGTAAAACAAGTGGTATGAAACACTTGCGTTTACTTCGTTGGTTAATTCTTTGACTTGTTCGATTGAACCTCTTGTGATAATTTTCTAGTGGAGATCTACAATTTGTTCGTAAATATTTAAGTTAAGCTAGTGGTTATGGGACATGAAGCTAAGCTCATATATTTACTAGCTTAGAGTAATTGACACTTTCTTAATGATCATTGAGGATCATTTTTTGTGATTTAGACTAGCGCTATGCTATGTTTCTTTGTCCACGAAGGGGACGGTACCTCGTTTTATTGAGTTTCGTCTCATTTTTATTATAGGCTAACGACTTATTTATTTCTTGGGGTTTCGACCCAATTTTTGTGGGCTAGCGACCCACGTTTTTATGGAGTTCGGATCTTCGGGCGTACCGGTGTACTACGTCGTTGTTCCGAATTTTACGAGTTTCGGGTTCTTCGGGGGTACCGTTGTATTACGTCGTTGTTCCAAACTATTCGAGTTTCTGGTTCCTCGGGCATACCGTTGTACTACGTCGTTGCACCGGCTCTATGGTTAGCGACCATAGGATAGCGTCCCGTTTTGTGATACACGTGTTGGTGAGTTTTCATGCTCCCGTTTTGTGATAGGCCTCCCCCTTTTTGTTATTCCTGGATTTCTATTGATGATTTCTAGAATTTGAATTTCACCAATTTTATGATTGTCATTTTTATGTTGTCAATATTTGTTGCTTGGTGAATGAAATAAGGAGTATGACATTCCTTTTGATCTTTGAGAAGATTTTTGTGATATTAATAAATCTCTTGTTGATTTTCAATTACTTATTTATCACAGCTTGGCATTGTGATTACTATACGTTTAGTCATATCTCTTATTCTATATCATTGCATCTGATATTTATAGCTAGACTGATCCGTTTATTATTTTCTTATTAAATAATACTCGAGTCAGACCGAGATGTTACAGGTGCTTCTGCTTGACTTCACTTCTAGGATTATCATCCTGACTTTTGGCTAACTACTTAGATTAGTAGTTTTTGGTTGTATACATTTGAGACATAGACTCATAGTTGTGTACTTATTCTTTTGTATGGCACATGTTGCTATTCTTTTGTGTCATTGTGGATCTTTTAGACCACTACTCTGATGAACCCTTTTATGTGTTATATATATTCATGTCTATTTCCGCCTTTGTGATATGAATTATCTGTGACTGACTTGTGTTATATTTATTTCTGAAGACATTATAGCCACTGTGTAGTAGCTTTGACTTTGTGTCAGTATGTCAGATTTCCTCTTGAAAAGAATGCAAGTTATATTTTATCTGGCATATCGGTACTCGCACAAAGCAATTATATAGATGGTCGCTCCTCAACAGCCTTATTCTCCGTGCTAGTTGACGGCATTACACCGTAGTGTTCTTGGCTAGCGTGGGTATAGAGGTGGAGCGTCACATTTGGAGATCCAACTATCGATTCAGCTTTCATCTTTTCTAGTTGATTGGTTCAGAGAAGTCATCGTTTCGTATTGGAGATTTCACTGTAGTTGAGATATTCCGTTGTATTTTATTTCTAATTCTGATGTTTGTATAGTAGCTTCATGAACTACTATTTGTTTATTCCGCTGCGTATTATTGGATTACTCTATGTCTATGATATTGTGATTGATTTATTTACTGTATATGTTCAGTTTTGCCAAATTTTAAATTAACAATCTGATATTTTGAGCAATTCAAGTCCGACATGTGCGGATGCGAATGGTTGAAAATATCAGGTCGTTACACTAAACATCATAACTTTGTCATACAAGGTCCATTTCGCACGAAATGACTTGTGTTTGGTTCATATGACGAGCACTATGCGGTGGAACTGGTTTGTTGTTGATTGGAGCTAGTGTTTGGGTAAAATTAAACGGTCGTTTAATTTTATTCGGAATAAAACATTGCAACTGCTACTGGACGCAATGTGAGTATAACTCACTCTTTCTGACTCACTGATATTTTTATATAAGTTAGAATAAATATTATATATGATGATTGATGACTATTTGGATGATATATGCTATATATTGATTGGTATTTGGATATATACCTGCCTAGTGGAGCAGATGACCCTATACGTTCCCGTGTATGAGCGGATGATCCTTTGTACACGCGTCTGCCTGGAAGCGGACATTGTACACATATTCTAATATATATATATTTTGCAGGTGATAGGTTGGAGGGATCCAATTGGATTCCTCGCCCGTATTGATTTATTTACAGATATTGTGATATATTCTGTTATCATATTGATATATGATGTTTTGGATGCCGTGATTGTTATATTTAGTGCTGTTACAACATTGGGCCTATATTTTGGAATTTAAAAATGTTAAGTGATGATTTCCAAATTTAAAGATATTTTAAAGTGATTTTTGAAAGTATAAGTTTTATTGAATTTTGGAATTGATTCCTTTTAAATAAATAAACGCTGTAATTTTTATGTTATAAAAATTATGGTTTTTGTGAAATAAAACCAGAATATGATTTTTGGAATGTGAAGTTAATATTTTGTGAAATAGTATAAATTGAAGTTTTTGAATAATTATAAATGGTTTATAAAGAAGATTTATAAAATTGATATTTTTATAAATCAGACTGAAGGAATTATAAAAAAGTTTTATAAGTGTTGAATTGGAGTAATAAATGGATTTTATAAGTAAATAAGATTTATAGATTTAAAACTTATGAAGTTATAAAAAGAACGTATTTTGGAAATAAGAGAATTATAAGGGAATTAACCTATAGTTTGGATTTTGGCATATAAATGACAGAAAATGGAATTTGTTAATAAAGTGATTTTATAAGTTGAAGTTTTTATAAAATACAATTATGAATTTATAAACATTGTTTTATAAATCCAAAATCAATTGATTTTGATAAGTTAAATATAGAAGTTTATTTAAAGGAATTTTATGTACGATTTTTGACAGTGAATTATCCTTTAAATTAAAGGTTGAAATAATATTAAAATTGGGTAAACGATTTGTATTAACAATTTTGGATAGTGGATAATATATTAAATAAATGTTTTGGAAAGTGGTATTTTAATTGAAGTTAAATGGTTTAAAGATGTTTTTAAATGTGTTGAGTATCGAATACAAAGATTTCAACATTCATTGTTGAAATAGACGTTTTAGAGAAAAAAGGAAATGATTGACTATAACACTGTTGTTATAGTAAATGATTTCCGAAAGGAAATGTTTTTGTATAGTATTGGGATTTATATACCTATCTTATTTTCGAATCCCTATACTAGTGATTTTGGGTTGTCGTAACGATGTTTTACACAACATTCATTTTAACCCAAATAAATGTGCTTAACAAGTATGTTTTCCTTAAAGAATAAAAAGTATACTTAATCGTGATTTAAGTATATTGAATATTTTCTAAGTATTGAATATAAAGAGATTTGTGAATTACTTATTATTAAATAAGTATTTGGAAATGTTTTCCATTATGAAGTGAAATGTTTTGTGATTATATCTTTTAAAGATAAAATGGAAGTGAATATTTGGCAAATGTTTAAATTAATAAAAGATTAAGTAAAAGGTCCTAGTGATTGTTATGGTGCTGAATATTTGTTTCTTTGCCTTGATAGTTAAATAACCGGCTATCAAATTTGCCAATTTTAGTTCCTCGACTTGATGTAGGAACTATTTAGTCATACACTTAGTACGTAGCCTTCTGTGTAGGCTTGATTATCGTTTGTGTTGAGGATGTTGATTCGTATAGTGCGCAGTATTACTCCAATCTATCGAGCTTCCTTCTTGGCCTGAAGGATAGCAAGCAGAAATTTGGAGACATGATAAGTCTATGAGACATAGTTTCTGTGTGAGGTTGAGAAACGCTTTTGCATTATTGGTGCGAAGAGACCGGAATCAGATTTATCTGAAAACCGCTTTGGACCAACGTATACGCGACGATTGTGCAAGTTGCTTGTGATGATATTGTTATTCCGAAGTTTCATAGTGGGGGACTGCTTGTTGATCGTTTGGGGTTAAAATCCCAATATACATCCAGTAGCAGTGGTCTTTTCATTATGAAATATCCAATGCGAGGACTATTCGCTACTAATCCAAGGGATTTTTCGACAGAATGCGGTAGGAAAGTACCTTCGGTCTGTCCTGTTCCTGGACAACTTGTATGGATGTTTGTCTGACATTGTATTTCTAAAGATTATGTAACGACCCAGAATTTCTATCATTTGAAATTCAAATATTTAATTGATTTTAAATATTAACAAGTAAAATTTGTAGGTCGAATAAATTTTATTTTGAATATCTAGATTTAATTGGATAATTAAATCGATAATTTAATATTTGAAATTACAGAAATAATTGGAAATTGGGTTTAATGTGAACGAAATTGATTGGTAAATTTGTATTTAATCATTTTGGAGTTAGAATGATGTTGTAGAACTTTTAAAATTGAATTTAAAGTTAATTTGTGGAAATAGAATATTTTAATATTTAATTGACGAGTAAAAATAGTCATTTTTTAAACAGTCTCGGATTTCGGTGAAACCAGTTTCATTGGATCCGTAATGTTATATTATTGTTAGATTTCAAATTTCGTGTCAATTGGATTTACGGTTTGTCCGGGACAAGCCAAAACGTATAGAAATTAGTTTAATCGATTTAATTTAAAATTGACAGTTTATTTCCGTAACTCGCGCATACGACCAAATTAGCCCCCGAAACACGTTCCATTGTGTCCGGAACATAGGTAAAACCCTAGAAACGTCAGTCGGTATGCTTCGTTTGGAGTTCGGAAAATCTCGGGTGAATAGCGTTTCGTCAAATTTTCTATAAAAGGACCTTAAACATTCACATTTGCAAACTAAAACCTAAGGTTTCAGTTCAATGCCCTAGCCACCACATACGAAAATAATGGCCAGAATTTCACCACATTCTTCCTCAATTTCTTCCAATCTACAAACTTTTTCACCTCGACTTCAACTGCAAAGTTGTAGAGGGTATCGAGATCTTTAAGATCAACGGCTGTGATCGAAAATGGAGCAACGGATCAACAGCAATCGACGTTCATAGAGGGGTCAGTCATTCGCGTTTTTCGGTGTAATGTAGAAACCGAGTGTAGCCGGCCCTTGGGCGATGGAGGCACTTGCGATGGGCTTCGAGATGGCATTGTTAGATCATCGGCTAGTGGTCGTATGGAGGAGCGGCATCGAGGTTTGGATAGGCGATGTTGGGTTCTGTGATCAGCTTGAAAACATAAAGGGGAAGAAGAAGCTAAGCACGGCCCTGATGCAAGCCTATGGAACGAACGGCCGAGATTTAGGTTATAAAATAATAATAAAAAAAGTTGTAAATTATTTTATATTTAAAATCGTATAAACTTTTAACTTCATAACTTGTTCATACAAGGTCAAAAAATGACGAAACGAATTGCGGCCGGTTCGTATGGACGATCAATACGCGATGGAGCTGGATTGGAATTGATTGCAGCTAGTGTGAATTTGGGTAAAATTAAACGCGCGTTTAATTTTATTCGGAATAAAACATGCAACTGTTATTGGAAACAAGGTGAGAACTTCTCACTCAATCGAATTAGTTTCGATTTTAAAATTTTAAATAGATAGATTTAAAATTGCTTGGTTGTGTTGATTGTATGCTTGGATGATAAATTATTATCTATTGTATTGAAATGGATCCTATACGCCGTATATTAAGCGGAGGTTATTGTATTAAAAACATATACTGCGGTATTCCACCTTGAAGTGGGATTGGTATTATATATGTACTTGGAGTCGATTTTCCCGCATTATATAGCGGATGAGACCCTATTGCGCCGCATAATAGCGGATGATATTTTATATAAATCCATGTAATGCGATATTCCGTCTTGAAACGGGATTGGTATTGTGCTAACATCTGTGGATGCAGGGAAACAGGTTGGAGGGATCCAACTGGATTCCTCAATAGTATTGATTTATTTACAGATATTTGCGATATATTCTGTTATCATATTGATATATGATGTTTGGATGCCGTGGTTGATGTATTGGTGCTGTTCAGCATTGGGCTTATTTTTGGAGTTTAAAAAATGTTAAAGTAACGATTTCGAATTTAAAAGGATTTTCAAGTGATTTTTGAAAGTATACATTTTATTGAATTTTGGAATTGATTCATTTTAAATTAAAAAAACGTTATAATTTTTATGTTATAAAAATTATGATTTTTGTGAAATATAACCGAAATGTAATTTTTGAAATAAGTAGTTGATTAATTTGTAAAATGGTTTAAATTAGGATTTTTGAATTATTATAAACGGTTTATATAAAAGATTTATAAAATTGATATTTATAGATTAAAATATTGGAATTTTAAAAAGAGTTTTTATAAGTGTTAAAATGAAGTATAAATGGATTTCACAAGTGAATGAAATTTATAGATTCATAAATTGTGAAGTTATAAAATGAATAGATTTTGTAAAATAAAAGATTTATAAGTAATTAACTTATAAATTGGATTTTGGCATGTAAATGGGATATGGATAGAATTTGTTAATAAAGTGATTTTATAAGTTGAAATTGTTATAAATTATAAATGGAATTTATAAACATTTTTTTATAAATCCGAAATCGACTTATTTTGATAAGTTAATTATTATAGTTTATTAAAGGAGATATATTCACGATTTGGACAGTGGATAATCCTTTAAAATAAAATGTGTAGAAACATTGAATTTGGTTAACGAAGTATATTCACGATTTTGGAGAATGAATAATATATTAAAGAAATGTTTTGGGGAAGTGATATTTTAAATAGAATTAAAACAATTTAAAGGTGTTTTAAAATGTATTAAGTATCGAAACCATAGATTTCGACATTCATTGTTGAAATAGACGTTTTCGAGAAAAGGAAATGATGGACTATAACACTGTTTTATAGTAAATGATTTTCGAAAGGAAATGTTTTATATAGTATTGGGATTTATATATCTATCTTAATTTCGAATCCCTATACTAGTGATTTGGGGTTGTGTTTAAGAGAATGTTCTCCTTAAAGAATAAAATATATACTTAATTGTGATTTAAGTATATTGAATATTTTCCAAATGTTGAAAATAAATAGATTTGTGAATTACTTATTATTAAATAAGTATGGTAATGTTTTCCAATATGAAGTGAAATGTTTTGAGATTATATCTTTTAAAGATAAATTGAAAGTGAATATTTGAAATCGATTAGAAAATTGTATATCAGTGGATATTTGAAAATTTAAATTCACCATGAAATTAATAAAGGAAAGGAAAATTTGTTTAAAAATAAACATTGATTTATTTTTGAAGTGTGGAAATAAATTTACGGATTTGGAACGTAAATTTAAAATAAATCGGTAAGGATTTATTTAATTGGTTTAAACGAACCATTTTGAAATGAAAGTTTATTCTCCCAGGAAAGCCGAATAAAAATTTCTGAATAGCTTTGAAAGAGACACACACACACACATATAAAATCCTAGAATTAGTTCTTAAAAGGATACTTTGGAGAAAATAACTTCTTAAATTGCTTTAAATCCTTCAAGTAAAGATTTATTAAGTTGATATAGAAAAGATTATTTCTAAGATTTAATAAATAATTGTTTTAGAAAATAGTTATTTAAATAGTTATACTCTTTCCACTAATTTTATTTTGAAAATTAGTTCGGACTTAAGTTATATGCAATATTGGTATAATATTTTTATAACTAATATTTTAAGTAAAGTTTTTAAAGAAAAATAGTTTTATTTCAAAGTGTTTTTCCCGATATATTTTGGATAAGTGTTATAAATTATTTTAAGTATTTGAACTCGGCAGATTTCCAGTGAAAATGAATAAATATTTGGAAGTGTTTCCACGTAAGGAAGATAATTTGAAATTTGTTTTCAAAAGTTGTAAAGGTGAAAAGTGATTTGAAATTTGTTTTCAAATGGTTGAAGTGTGGAAAAATATATCTTGTAAAGATATTTCTGGAAAATAAATTATTTGGAATCTGGTGATGTTGTGCATATCTATTGATAGTTAAATAACCGACTATTAATATTTTCCTTTAAATGGGTATTTGTTGTGATTTGCTTGAATTTGAATGCTACACTTATTTTAAAATAAGCGCTCGTTATTCGGTTTAGCCGGGAGAGGACCTTTAGGTCATGAATCCCATTCCGAATAGTGATACGTCGTAATGGATAGCATTTGAAGACCGGTGTTGAAGACCGGATATTTTCGAAAACGGAAGGATTACCGTCGAATGTCTCTACATCGGCCGATCTCCGATATAGAGATTTTATCACCCTTTGTAATGGGAAGTCCGGTCATGATTAGTGAATATTCAGATTGCAAGGGCTTCTTTAGAAGTGCCTTCGGTTCCGTTCGATCTCGGAATGGACTTGTATGGATGTGTATCTGACGTTACAATTTGAGATGTAAAGCTGGTTTCTATCAAATACATTTCTGTTGTGGCGGAGAATTTATTCTCTTAGCTTAACACCCTTCTCTGAGACGTACGAGCTCAGAGGTTATGTAGTTGAAGGTTACTAGTGATACATTCCCAATTTGGTAATGTGGCATACAAAATGCTGCTGAGCATTTGTTGATCAAAGCATAGCTTTTGTGAAAAGCGTAGCTTTGTGGACGAGACTTCGTCGGACCTCACACCCCGGAAATGGTCGAAACAGGAAAGATGCAGCAAGGTTTTAGGGAGTAGCGCCCCTTAGGGTATGTCATTTCCTTCTAGATAGAGGTGGTATCATGGTATGGAGCCCAGATACTTAACCTATGTTGTGGCTGCAAATTTATTTCTTTGTGGTTGTTGGTATTGAGGATCCTCAGACACAACCGGGGGATGGCATACTCGTGTTAGTAGTTACATACTTTTGCAGAGATAAGGCTTTGTATTGGCAGAGATCCGATTAGGTTCTCGGGGCGTCTCTCCAGAGGCGTACCCATGTGGCAATGAGAAGTTCCTTGGCTTGACCATTTGTTGGAAATCCAAACTCCAATACGCACTTTGTACGGTTTTAGGTGTAGAACCTGCCATTTACTTATGATGGTCACCACTGTTTAGATGGTAGCTATAGTAGGCATAGTACGGAATGTCTATGCTGGCTAAGATTTATATTATACTTTTGAAATGTTTTCCTTCACTTTCCACTTATAATAATAATATCAAAGAAATTTTTTCTACGTATCAAGCATGTATGACTATCATATGGAGAAATCTACTCCGATTCTGCGTTTGCATTGTGTGTGCGTGCGGGGGGGCCTTATGGTAGTTTCATTTTCCCAAAGCATTGCGGATCTATTTTAAAATATTTCTTTGGTTTTTTTTAAAGATAAACTGTTTTAAGTTCTCACACCAGTCCCATGACTGACCTGGAGTATTGTTCCCTTCCTACACTCTAGGTGCCCACCAATTTTCACACGGGCAGTCTAGAGTCAGGTTATCAGGATATTCTGGAATTCAGGAGGTGCTGTGGAGCTCTAGAGGCGAGATGGATAGCGTGGCGTATCAACTAGTATATAGTATTTCTTTTCCGCTGTTTGTTGTTTTAAACTCTGATAATGTAATGTGATATGATGTAATGTAATAACTGATATAGTTCTTTGTTTTAACGATTATTCATTTATCTATTATATGTTGTTCCACTGCGATTGTGAGATTCTGATATTGTTTTTGTTGCTTCTTCTTTCTTTCTTCTTCTATCTTCTACCTCTTCTTTAACCCTAACAATTCGGTTTTTGGGCCTTCGATTGCTCGGCAGTTGATACAGTGGACGTATTAATGTCGATTTTTAGAAGTCGAAAATCTCGTCTGTTACAGATTACGTACATTGGTTTTTACAAACGTACATCACTGGTGGCGGAGAAGGCAACTTCTCTTAGCTTAACACCCTCCTTGAGATAACTGGAATTTTGTTTTGAAAACTATAACTTTGATTTTGGAGTGAAAAGTTAAACGAAATAGTTGGTTTTGAAAAGATAACTAAGTATGATTTGAAGACTTAGTAAAGTTTTTATAAGAAGTTTAACTATTGGATTTTGGAAAAGTTAAACACTTAAGTGAATTTGAAATCTAATTTGAATGGGTGTTTGAAAAATTAATGGACTTTGTAACTTTTTCTTACTTGGCAATTTCGAGGATGAAATTCTTTTAAGGGGGGAAGTTTGTAACGACCCAGAATTTCTGTCATTTGAAATTCGAATATTTAATTGATTTTAAATATTAACAAGTAAAATTTGTAGGTCGAATAAATTTTATTCTGAATATCAATATTTAATTGGATAATTAAATCGATAATTTTATATTTGAAATTACAAAAATAATTGGAAATTGGGTTTAATGTGAATGAAATTTATTTGTAAAGTTGTATTTAATCATTTTGGAGTTAGAATGATGTTATAGAACTTTTAAAATTGAATTTAAAGTTAATTTGTGGAAATTTAATATTTTAATATTTAATTGACAAGTAAAAATAGTCATTTTTCAAACAGTCTTGGATTTTGACGAAACCAGTTTCATTAGATCCGTAATATTATATTATTGTAAGATTTCAAATTTCGTGTCAATCGGATTTACGGTTTGTCCGGGGCAAGCCAAAACGCATAGAAATTAGTTTAATCGATTTAATTTAAAATTGACAGTTTATTTCCGTAACTCATGCATACGACCAAATTAGCCTCCGAAACACGTTCCATTGTGTCCGAAACATAGGTAAGACCCTAGAAATGTCAGCTGACACGCTTCGTTTGGAGTTCGGAAAATCTCGGGTGAATAGTGTTTTGTCAAATTTTCTATAAAAGGAGCTTAAACATTCACATTTGCAAACTAAAACCTAGGGTTTCGGTTCAATGCCCTAGCCTCCACATACGAAAATAATGGCCAGAATTTCACCATGTTCTTCCTCAATTTTCTTCCAATCTACAAACTTTTTCGCCTCGACTTCAACTGCAAAGTTGTAGAGGGTATCAAGATCTTTAAGATCAACGGCTGTGATCGAAAATGGAGCAACGGATCAACATCAATCGACGTTCAAAGAGGCGTTAGTCATTTGCGTTTTTCGACGTGATATAGCAACCGAGCGTGGCCGGCCTTTGGGTGATGGAAGCACTTGCGATGGGCTTCGAGATGGCATTGTTAGATCGTTGGCTAGTGGTCGTATGGAGGAGCGACATCGAGGTTTGGGTAGGCGATGTTGGGTTCTATGATCGGTTTGAAAACGTAAAGGGGAAGAAGAAGCTAAGCACGACCCTGATGCAAGCATATGGAACGAACGGCCAAGATTTAGGTTATAAAATAATAAAAAAAAAAGTTGTAAATTAATTTATATTTAAAATCGTATAAACTTTGTAACTTCATAACTTGTTCATACGAGGTCAAAAAATGACGAAACGAATTGCATCGGGTTCGTATGGACGAACACTACGTGAGGAGATGCATTGGGATTGATTGGAGCTAGTGTGAATTTTGGATAAAATTAAATGCGCGTTTTAATTTTATTCGGAATAAAACATGCAACTGTTATTGGAAACAAGGTGAGAACTTCTCACTCAATCGAATTAGTTTCGATTTAAAATTTTAAATAGATAGATTTAAAATTGCTTGATTGTGTTGATTGTATGCTTGGATGATAAATTATTATCTATTGTATTGAAATAGACCCTATACGCCGTATATTAAGTGGAGGTTATTATATTAAAAACATATACCGCGGTATTCCGACTTGAAGTGGGATTGGTATTATATATGTACTTGGAGTCGATTTTCCCGCATTATATAGCGGATGAGACCCTATTGCGCCGCATAATAGCGGATGATATTTTATATAAACCCATGTACCGCGATATTCAGTCTTGAAATGGGATTGATATTGTGGTAACATCCGTGGATGCAGGGAAACAGGTTGGAGGGATCCAACTGGATTCCTCAACAATATTGATTTATTTATAGATATTTGCGATATAGTCTATTATCATATTGATATATGATGTTTGGATGCCGTGTTTGATGTATTGGTGCTGTTGCAGCATTGGGCCTATTTTTGGAGTTTTGAAAATGTTAAAGTAACGATTTCGAATTTAAAAGGATTTTCAAGTGATTTTTGAAAGCATACATTTTAATGAATTTTGGAATTGATTCATTTTAAATAAATAAACGTTATAATTTTTATGTTATAAAAATTATGATTTTTGTGAAATATAACCGAAATGTGATTTTTGAAATAAGTAGTTGATTAATTTGTAAAATGGTTTAAATTGGGATTTTTGAATTATTATAAACGGTTTATATAAAAGATTTATAAAATTGATATTTATAAATTAAAGTATTGGAATTATAAAACGAGTTTTTATAAGTGTTAAAATGAAGTATAAATGGATTTCATAAGTGAATGAAATTTATAGATTTATAAATTGTGAAGTTATAAAATGAATAGATTTTGTAAAATAAAAGATTTATAAGCAATTTACTTATAAATTGGATTTTGGCATGTAAATGGGATATGGATAGAATTTGTTAATAAAGTGATTTTATAAGTTGAAGTTGTTATAAAATATAAATATAATTTATAAACATTGTTTTATAAATCCGAAATCGACTTATTTTGATAAGTTAATTATTATAGCTTATTAAAGGAGATATATTCACGATTTGGACAGTGGATAATCCTTTAAAAAAAATGTGTAGAAACGTTGAATTTGGTTAACGAAGTATATTCACAATATTGGACAATGAATAATTATTAAAGAAATGTTTTAGGGAAGTGATATTTTAAATAGAATTAAAACGATCTAAAGGTGTTTTAAAATGTATTAAGTATCGAAACCATAGATTTCAACATTCATTGTTGAAATAGACGTTTTCGAGAAATAAGGAAATGATGGACTATAACACTGTTGTTATAGTAAATGATTTTCGAAAGGAAATGTTTTATATAGTATTGGGATTTATATATCTATCTTAATTTCGAATCCCTATACTAGTGATTTTGGGTTGTCGTAACGATGTTTTACGCAACATTCGTTTTGACTCAAATGAATGTGTTTAAGAGAATGTTTTCCCTAAAGAATAAAATATATACTTAATTGTGATTTAAGTATATTGAATATTTTCCAAATGTTGAAAATAAATAGATTTGTGAATTACTTATTATTAAATAAGTATGGTAATGTTTTCCAATATGAAGTGAAATGTTTTGAGATTATATCTTTTAAAGATAAATTGAAAGTGAATATTTGAAATCGATTTGAAAATCGTATATCAGTGGATATTTGAAAATTTAAATTCACCATGGAATTAATAAAGGAAAGGGAAATTTGTTTAAAAATAAACATTGATTTATTTTTGAAGTGTGGAAATAAATTTACGGATTTGGAACGAAAATTTAAAATAAATCGGTAAGGATTTATTTAATTGGTTTAAATGAATCATTTTGAAATGAAAGTTTATTCTCCCAGGAAAGCCGAATAAAAATTTCTGAATAGCTTTGAAAGATACACACACACACACACACACACACACACACACACACACATATATATATATATAATCCTAGAATTAGTTTTGAAAAGGATACTTTGGAAAAATTAACTTCTTAAATTGTTTTAAATCCTTCAAGTAAAGATTTATTAAGTTGATATAGAAAAGATTATTTCTAAGATTTAATAAATAATTATTTTAGAAAGTAGTTATTTAAATAGTTATACTCTATCTACTAATTTTATTTTGAAAATTAGTTCGGACTTAAGTTATATGAAATATTGGTATAATATTTTTATAACTAATATTTTAAGTAAAGTTTTTAAAGAAAAATAGTTTTATTTCAAAGTGTTTTTCCCGATATATTTTGGATAAGTGTTATAAATTATTTTAAAGTATTTGAACTCGACAGTTTTCCAGTGATAATGAATACATATTTGGAAGTGTTTCCACGTAAGGAAAATAATTTGAAATTTGTTTTCAAAAGTTGTAAAGGTGAAAAGTGATTTGAAATTTGTTTTCAAAAGGTTGAAGTGTGGAAAAATATATCTTGTAAAGATATTTTCGGAAAATAAATTATTTGGAATCTGGTGATGTTGTGCGTATCTATTGATAGTTAAATAACCGACTATTAATATTTTCCTTTAAATGGGTATTTGTTGTGATTTGCTTGAATTTGAATGCTACACTTATTTTAAAATAAGCGCTCGTTATTCGGTTTAGCCAGGAGAGGACCTTTAGGTCATGAATCCCATTCCGAATAGTGATACGTCGTAATGGATAGCATTTGAAGACCGGTGTTGAAGATCAGATATTTTTGAAAACAGAAGGATTACCGTCGAATGTCTCTACATCGGCCGATCTCCGATATAGAGATTTTATCACCCTTTGTAATGGGAAGTCCGTTCGTGATTAGTGAATATTCAGATTGCAAGGGCTTCTTTAGAAGTGCCTTCGGTTCCGTTCGATCTCGGAATGGACTTGTATTGATGTGTATCTGACGTTACAATTTGAGATGTAAAGCTGGTTTCTATCAAATACATTTCTGTTGTGGCGGAGAATTTATTCTCTTAGCTTAACACCCTTCTCTGAGACGTACGAGCTCAAAAGTTATGTAGTTGATGGTTACTAGTGATACATTTCCAATTTGGTAATGTGGTATAGAAAGTGCTGTTGAGCATTTGTTGATCAAAGCATAGCTTTTGTGAAAAGCGTAGCTTTGTGGACGAGACTTCGTCGGACCTCACACCCCGAAAATGGTCGAAACAGGAAAGATGCAGCAAGGTTTTAGGGAGTAGCGCCCCTTAGGGTATGTCATTTCCTTCTAGATAGAGGTGGTATCATGGTATGGAGCTCAGATACTTAACCTATGTTGTGGCTGCAAATTTATTTCTTTGTGGTTGTTGGTATCGAGGATCCTCAGATACAACCGGGGGATGGCATACTCGTGTCAGTAGTTACCTACTTTTGCAGAGGTAACCCGGCCTTGTGTTGGCAGAGATTTATATTATACTTTCGAAATGTTTTCCTACACTCTGCACTTATTGTAATAATATCAAAGAAATTTTTTCTGCATATCAAGTATGTTTGACTATCATAAGGAGAAATCTCCTCTGATTCTGCGTTTGCATTGTGTGTGTGTGCGCGGAAGGCCTTATGGTAGTTTCATTTTCCAAAAGCATTGCGGATCTATTTTAAAATATTTCTTTGATTGTTTTTAAAGATAAACTGTTTTAAGTTCTCACACCAGTCCCATGACTGACCTGGAGTTCATTGTTCCCTTCCTAAACTCTAGGTGCCCACCAATTTTGATACGGGCAGTCTAGAGTTAGGTTATCAGGATATTCTGGAATTCAAGAGGTGTTGTGGAGCTCAAGCGGCGAGCTGGATAGCGTGGCGTATCAACTAGTATATAGTATTTCTTTTTCGCTATTTGTTGTTGTAAACTCTGATAATGTAATGTAATATGATGTAATGTAATAACTGATATAGTTCTTTGTTTTAACGATTATTCATTTATCTATTATATGTTGTTCCACTGCGATTGTGAGATTCTGATATTGTTTCTGTTGCTTCTTCTTTCTTTCTTCTTCTATCTTCTACCTCTTCTTTAACCCTAACAATTCGGTTTTTTCCCTTCCTAAACTCTGGGTGCCCACCAATTTTCACACGGGAAATCTAAAGTCAGGTTATCAAGATATTCTGGAATTCAGGAGGTGCTGTGGAGCTCAAGAGGCGAGCTGGATGACGTATCAACTAGTATATAGTATTTCTTTTCCGTTGTTTGTTGTTGCAAACTCTGATAATGTAATGTAATATGATGTAATGTAATAACTGATATAGTTATTTGTTTTAACGACTATTCATTTATCTATTATATGTTGTTCCGCTGTGATTGTGAGATCCGATATTGTTTATGTTGCTTCGTCTTTCTTTCTTCTTCTATCTTCTACCTCTTCTTTAACCCTAACAATTCGGTTTTCTGGCCTTCGATTGCTCGGCAGTTGATATAGTGGACATATTAATGTCGATTTTCGGAAGTCAAAAATCTCATATGTTACAATGTGGTATCAGAGCATTTGGTTAGGCGACAACCTTGGCTCTGTTTGGTGTTACTCATTAGAGATAGAGTCAGCAGTACTCTAGAATGAGTGTGAGTGTAATAATGAATATGAGTGCTTATTTGTTAGTTAATATAAAAATTGTTTTATATTGTGATGATTGGTTTGTTGAGTGGTATACGGATTCTGGTCAATACCAGTAATTAACGTTATTGATAGGAATCTCTAAACACTTGTACAGAACAAATTCTACATGATATCGTTTTAAAATAGGGTAAATGAAATAATTTTACCTAAATTATTTTCATATAAAAAAAGATAAATTTTTTCTATGAATTATTATAATATATGATTGCTTGGTTGCTAGAAAGTGATGATATTAAATTATTATCATTAATGTTGAAAAAGAAATTGAAATCGTAATTCCAAAGTTAAGAAATAAATTCACATCCAAATAGAATTGGAGTTGCTGCATGTAGTTAAGACATAGTGGAGTTGCTACATGTGGTTGTAGTGGCACCGGTTCGAATCCCAGCGGCCACAATAATGAGACATAGTGCACGGCCACTTATAAAACCGGCTTAACCAAAAGCCAGGGAAAACATAGTTTCCTTGGCCCCAAAGTTTTAAATTCGTCCACTTTCCATAAAAGTTTAAAAATTCAACAGTCCTCAGCAAATATCTTTTTTATCTTGATATGCATGGTCAGCCTTGTGATAACCAA
Source organism: Allium cepa (assembly GCA_030765085.1). Lineage (NCBI taxonomy): Eukaryota > Viridiplantae > Streptophyta > Magnoliopsida > Asparagales > Amaryllidaceae > Allium > Allium cepa. The sequence continues at coordinate 827,150,528 of CM060941.1, read as the reverse complement.
GATTCCATTCAAGAAACCTTTACGGAGTATTTTCAGCTTAATCTTGGAATGTCTCAAATTCCTTCAATCTCTCTGCATAAATTCTCTCGGTTTCAACTCCGTAAAATTTCTGATGACATGTACACTGATTTAATTAAGGAAATTTCAGATAATGAAATCAAGCAAGCTATCTTTGGATTAAACTCTAATAGTTCTCCAGGTCCTGATGGATTCAACGCTCGTTTTTTCAAAGTCACATGGGATATAATTGGTGGTGACATGATCAAGGCCATTAAGAACTTTTTCAGACACAATAAGCTTATCTCTGGTATTAATTCTACTAAACTAGCTTTGATCCCTAAAACTATCCATCCTATGTCTGTTGATCAGTTCAGACCCATTGCTTGCTGCAATGTTATATATAAGTGCATTGCTAGGGTTTTGGCTGCAAGAATGAAAACTCCTATGGATGGTTTGATCTCTGCTAATCAGAGTGCTTTTCTTCCTAGAAGGGACATAACTGATAACATCCTCCTTGCTTCTGAACTTATGAAGGGGTATAATAGGAATCTCATTTCTCCTAGATGTGTCCTTAGGCTTGATATTCAGAAAGCTTATGATTCCATACAGTGGAAATCTATTATCTATATTTTTCATAAAATGAACTTCCTCATCCCCTTCTTATGTTGGAATATACATGCATTTCTACTGTCAACTACTCGCTTAGTATTAATGGTAATATCTTTGGTTACTTTAGTGCTACTCAGGGTATTAGACAGGGTGACCCGGTTTCTCCATACCTCTTCATTTGTGTTATGGAGCTGCTCACATCTCTTTTTTCTGATGCTATATGTAATAAGATATTTGATTATCATCCATTATGCAGGAAGAACAGTATATCCTCTCTCCTATTTGCTGATGACTTACTTTTATTCACTAAGCCTAATGCTAAATCCATTAGCGGGGTCTTAAATGTTCTAGATTCCTTTAGAGCTTTGACAGGTATGGCCATTAACAGAAATAAATCTAGAATGTTAATTGCTGGTCTGCCTGATGATGGTAAAGAGATGATGTACTCTCTGTCTGGCCTCTCTCCATTCAATGATAATGAATATTATCTTGGAGTGCCTCTTTGTACTTCAAGAATCAGGACATTCCAATGCTTACAACTATTTGAAAATATTACTGCTAAACTAGCTAGCTGGAAAGTATCTCAATTTTCGATGGTTGGTAGGCTTGTAATTGTTAAATCCATTGCAATATCCATGTGTGTTTATTATGCCAGAATCTTCATTCTTCCAGCCAAACTCATTAGCATGATCAACTCTGCTCTGAATCATTTTCTGTGGCACGGTAATCCCTACTCTAAGAAAATGATTCCTACAGCTTTTAGTAAAATTTGTTGCCCTTATGATAAAGGTGGTCTTGGAATTATAAATATTAAGAATTGGAACTTTGCTATGCTATCTGCAAGAATTGACAAGTTATTAAGGAATGACAGCAATCTATGGGCTTCTTGGTGTAGGCAATATCACATACGTCATAGCAACTTCTGGAGTATTTCTGCTCCAACTGACTGCAGCTGGACATGGAGGAATATCTTGAGAGCGAGACATTTTTTACTTCCTATGGTGCAATGGAGAATGAAAGATACTAACAAGATATCGTTTTGGTTTGATCCATGGTCTGCTAAAGGAGTCATTTTAGCTAATATAATTGATTATGATATGAGAAGCACCACTGGCATTGGTTGTTCTGCTAACCTCTCTAGGTACTGGGCTGATGAATCTGTCTCCCTCCCTAATAGTAGCTTTGCTGTGGTTAGAGCTGAGTGGTTTGCTATACATAACAGGTCCTATAAACTCAGCAATGTTCATATGACTTGGAATGACAAGGAACACTCGATTAAAACTGTTTATAAGGAACTTGATCCCTCCATTCAACAGCCTAAATTTCTATGGTCTTCTCGAATTTGGGATCCTATGTCTATCCCAAAGGAAAACTTGTTTATGTGGAAGGTATTGAAGAATGGTATCCTTACACTTTGCAAGCTCAAAGGTTGTGGGGTAATTCAAAGTGATAACTGTCTTTTCTGTGGAACTGAGGTGGAAACGGTTGCGCACTTATATTTTGATTGTGAATTCACTTTCCATATCTGAAGTACGATATTGCAACGCTATGGGTATCACAGGCCAATGAGAAATTCTCGTATAGAATGGTTCAACATCTTTAAGGCTACTAGGTGGAAGAATGAGAGAAGTAGAGTCCTGTTAAGAATTCTGAAGAAGGTATTGTATGTTGTTTGGATGGAGAGGAACAATAGGGTGTTTAAAGGGCAAGCTACCTCTAAACATGTATTGGTCCTTTCTATTAGTAGTTGCTTATAGTTATCTTTTTATCTTGTTTGTGTTTTCCTCTGTCTTGTGGAGGTCAGCATGATGTATTCCGATGTTTTTGTAATTTTGGTTCTTAATAATAATGGTAGGGGTCCATTCAACCTCGCTAGCTTTGCTAAAAAAAGAATTGGAGAATATAAATTGTAAAATGTGATTTGTAATTTGAAGTAAAAATTCCATAGGAATATTTGGAAAATGTTTTTGGGAGGGATAAAAGCTCTAAACTTTTTTCGGTCGCTGGAAAATAACTTCGGTGATGACTGCAGCATCGTCGGTGTTCATTTTCGGGTTTCCAAAAGAGGGATTGCTGCCAAGTTGTTTTAAATGGAAGTTGTTTGGAAAATTTGGGTCTGGGTTTTGAAATTCAAAGGATAATTTGAATTGGTTTCAAAAATGATTTTGAAATGTTGGAAAGACTCTAGAATCTGATAAAAATATTTATGGGATAAAATTTATTAAGTTGAAAATAAATTTGGGGTAGAAACAAATGAATTGAAATTGGGTTTGAATTATGTAAATAAATTTATGAATGAATGAATTTACAATTGCAAGTAAATTGAAAATTTGTCAAGTTGGATCAAATGAAGCTAAGTATTAAAATAAAATTAGTAAGTAAAACTAATTAAAGAAATGACAAATTTAATATGGGTTGAAATGAATTGAATTCAACATTTATAAATAAAGGGTAAATTAAATTCATTTGGAATTTGAAATCTAGTTTAGATATAAGTGGTTATAAACCGAAATAGTGAATTGAATTGTGTTTGGGAACGAACAAAAGAATAAAAACTGAATATCGAAAATCAATTTGAATTATGTGAGATGAAATGAGTTAGAACTTGTAATGAATTAGTAAAAGGACTTATTTTTAATAGCAAGATGAATCAGTTGTGAATGAAAAATAATTGATAAAATTCAATATTCAGAAGGTAAATTGAATCCAAATAGAATCGAAATTATAAATTGAATTCAAATGAAATTGATAATGTGAGGTTGAATGAAAATGGATATTATGGTTGGCAGGATATACAGGTGGATTAAAGGAAATTGGGATTTTGATTTCGAAGATAAAAAAATTGAATTGCTCGACAAATGGTATGTATTTGAATTTCAGTATGAAATTTGATGATTTTCTTGTCTAGCCACTTGGCCTTTTCTTTTCTTTTTGAAATCTGGGGGCGTGATGCCATTTTTGTAGTCGTAACGAGCTAGCCGCGCATAGGAGACGCTGACGAAATTTTTCGAAAATTTAAGGCGTTAAAATATTTTTGAGAAAATTGGAATTTTGTTTTGAAAACTATAACTTTGATTTTGGAGTGAAAAGTTAAACGAAATAGTTGGTTTTGAAAAGATAACTAAGTATGATTTGAAAACTTAGTAAAGTTTTTATAAGAAGTTTAACTATTGGATTTTGGAAAAGTTAAACACTTAAGTGAATTTGAAATCTAATTTGAATGGGTGTTTGAAAAATTAATGGACTTTGTAACTTTTTCTTACTTGGCAATTTCGAGGATGAAATTCTTTTAAGGGGGGAAGTTTGTAACGACCCAGAATTTCTGTCATTTGAAATTCGAATATTTAATTGATTTTAAATATTAACAAGTAAAATTTGTAGGTCGAATAAATTTTATTCTGAATATCAATATTTAATTGGATAATTAAATCGATAATTTTATATTTGAAATTACAAAAATAATTGGAAATTGGGTTTAATGTGAATGAAATTTATTTGTAAAGTTGTATTTAATCATTTTGGAGTTAGAATGATGTTATAGAACTTTTAAAATTGAATTTAAAGTTAATTTGTGGAAATTTAATATTTTAATATTTAATTGACAAGTAAAAATAGTCATTTTTCAAACAGTCTTGGATTTTGACGAAACCAGTTTCATTAGATCCGTAATATTATATTATTGTAAGATTTCAAATTTCGTGTCAATCGGATTTACGGTTTGTCCGGGGCAAGCCAAAATGCATAGAAATTAGTTTAATCGATTTAATTTAAAATTGACAGTTTATTTCCGTAACTCATGCATACGACCAAATTAGCCTCCGAAACACGTTCCATTGTGTCCGAAACATAGGTAAGACCCTAGAAATGTCAGCTGACACGCTTCGTTTGGAGTTCGGAAAATCTCGGGTGAATAGTGTTTTGTCAAATTTTCTATAAAAGGGCTTAAACATTCACATTTGCAAACTAAAACCTAGGGTTTCGGTTCAATGCCCTAGCCTCCACATACGAAAATAATGGCCAGAATTTCACCATGTTCTTCCTCAATTTTCTTCCAATCTACAAACTTTTTCGCCTCGACTTCAACTGCAAAGTTGTAGAGGGTATCAAGATCTTTAAGATCAACGGCTGTGATCGAAAATGGAGCAACGGATCAACATCAATCGACGTTCAAAGAGGCGTTAGTCATTTGCGTTTTTCGACGTGATATAGCAACCGAGCGTGGCCGGCCTTTGGGTGATGGAAGCACTTGCGATGGGCTTCGAGATGGCATTGTTAGATCGTTGGCTAGTGGTCGTATGGAGGAGCGACATCGAGGTTTGGGTAGGCGATGTTGGGTTCTATGATCGGTTTGAAAACGTAAAGGGGAAGAAGAAGCTAAGCACGGCCCTGATGCAAGCATATGGAACGAACGGCCAAGATTTAGGTTATAAAATAATAATAAAAAAAGTTGTAAATTAATTTATATTTAAAATCGTATAAACTTTGTAACTTCATAACTTGTTCATACGAGGTCAAAAAATGACGAAACGAATTGCATCGGGTTCGTATGGACGAATACTACGTGAGGAGATGCATTGGGATTGATTGGAGCTAGTGTGAATTTTGGATAAAATTAAATGTGCGTTTTAATTTTATTCGGAATAAAACATGCAACTGTTATTGGAAACAAGGTGAGAACTTCTCACTCAATCGAATTAGTTTCGATTTAAAATTTTAAATAGATAGATTTAAAATTGCTTGATTGTGTTGATTGTATGCTTGGATGATAAATTATTATCTATTGTATTGAAATAGACCCTATACGCCGTATATTAAGTGGAGGTTATTATATTAAAAACATATACCGCGGTATTCCGACTTGAAGTGGGATTGGTATTATATATGTACTTGGAGTCGATTTTCCCGCATTATATAGCGGATGAGACCCTATTGCGCCGCATAATAGCGGATGATATTTTATATAAACCCATGTACCGCGATATTCAGTCTTGAAATGGGATTGATATTGTGGTAACATCCATGGATGCAGGGAAACAGGTTGGAGGGATCCAACTGGATTCCTCAACAATATTGATTTATTTATAGATATTTGCGATATAGTCTATTATCATATTGATATATGATGTTTGGATGCCGTGTTTGATGTATTGGTGCTGTTGCAGCATTGGGCCTATTTTTGGAGTTTTGAAAATGTTAAAGTAACGATTTCGAATTCAAAAGGATTTTCAAGTGATTTTTGAAAGTATACATTTTAATGAATTTTGGAATTGATTCATTTTAAATAAATAAACGTTATAATTTTTATGTTATAAAAATTATGATTTTTGTGAAATATAACCGAAATGTGATTTTTGAAATAAGTAGTTGATTAATTTGTAAAATGGTTTAAATTGGGATTTTTGAATTATTACAAACGGTTTATATAAAAGATTTATAAAATTGATATTTATAAATTAAAGTATTGGAATTATAAAACGAGTTTTTATAAGTGTTAAAATGAAGTATAAATGGATTTCATAAGTGAATGAAATTTATAGATTTATAAATTGTGAAGTTATAAAATGAATAGATTTTGTAAAATAAAAGATTTATAAGCAATTTACTTATAAATTGGATTTTGGCATGTAAATGGGATATGGATAGAATTTGTTAATAAAGTGATTTTATAAGTTGAAGTTGTTATAAAATATAAATATAATTTATAAACATTGTTTTATAAATCCGAAATCGACTTATTTTGATAAGTTAATTATTATAGCTTATTAAAGGAGATATATTCACGATTTGGACAGTGGATAATCCTTTAAAAAAAAATGTGTAGAAATATCGAATTTGGTTAACGAAATATATTCACAATATTGGACAATGAATAATTATTAAAGAAATGTTTTAGGAAAGTGATATTTTAAATAGAATTAAAACGATCTAAAGGTGTTTTAAAATGTATTAAGTATCGAAACCATAGATTTCAACATTCATTGTTGAAATAGACGTTTTCGAGAAATAAGGAAATGATGGACTATAACACTGTTGTTATAGTAAATGATTTTCGAAAGGAAATGTTTTATATAGTATTGGGATTTATATATCTATCTTAATTTCGAATCCCTATACTAGTGATTTTGGGTTGTCGTAACGATGTTTTATGCAACATTCGTTTTGACTCAAATGAATGTGTTTAAGAGAATGTTTTCCCTAAAGAATAAAATATATACTTAATTGTGATTTAAGTATATTGAATATTTTCCAAATGTTGAAAATAAATAGATTTGTGAATTACTTATTATTAAATAAGTATGGTAATGTTTTCCAATATGAAGTGAAATGTTTTGAGATTATATCTTTTAAAGATAAATTGAAAGTGAATATTTGAAATCGATTTGAAAATCGTATATCAGTGGATATTTGAAAATTTAAATTCACCATGGAATTAATAAAGGAAAGGGAAATTTGTTTAAAAATAAACATTGATTTATTTTTGAAGTGTGGAAATAAATTTACGGATTTGGAACGAAAATTTAAAATAAATCGGTAAGGATTTATTTAATTGGTTTAAATGAATCATTTTGAAATGAAAGTTTATTCTCCCAGGAAAGCCGAATAAAAATTTCTGAATAGCTTTGAAAGATACACACACACACACATATATATACATATATATATATATATAATCCTAGAATTAGTTTTGAAAAGGATACTTTGGAAAAATTAACTTCTTAAATTGTTTTAAATCCTTCAAGTAAAGATTTATTAGGTTGATATAGAAAAGATTATTTCTATGATTTAATAAATAATTGTTTTAGAAAGTAGTTATTTAAATAGTTATACTCTATCTACTAATTTTATTTTGAAAATTAGTTCGGACTTAAGTTATATGAAATATTGGTATAATATTTTTATAACTAATATTTTAAGTAAAGTTTTTAAAGAAAAATAGTTTTATTTCAAAGTGTTTTTCCCGATATATTTTGGATAAGTGTTATAAATTATTTTAAAGTATTTGAACTCGACAGTTTTCCAGTGATAATGAATACATATTTGGAAGTGTTTCCACGTAAGGAAAATAATTTGAAATTTGTTTTCAAAAGTTGTAAAGGTGAAAAGTGATTTGAAATTTGTTTTCAAAAGGTTGAAGTGTGGAAAAATATATCTTGTAAAGATATTTTCGGAAAATAAATTATTTGGAATCTGGTGATGTTGTGCGTATCTATTGATAGTTAAATAACCGACTATTAATATTTTCCTTTAAATGGGTATTTGTTGTGATTTGCTTGAATTTGAATGCTACACATATTTTAAAATAAGCGCTCGTTATTCGGTTTAGCCAGGAGAGGACCTTTAGGTCATGAATCCCATTCCGAATAGTGATACGTCGTAATGGATAGCATTTGAAGACCGGTGTTGAAGATCAGATATTTTTGAAAACGGAAGGATTACCGTCGAATGTCTCTACATCGGCCGATCTCCGATATAGAGATTTTATCACCCTTTGTAATGGGAAGTCCGGTCGTGATTAGTGAATATTCAGATTGCAAGGGCTTCTTTAGAAGTGCCTTCGGTTCCGTTCGATCTCGGAATGGACTTGTATGGATGTGTATCTGACGTTACAATTTGAGATGTAAAGCTGGTTTCTATCAAATACATTTCTGTTGTGGCGGAGAATTTATTCTCTTAGCTTAACACCCTTCTCTGAGACGTACGAGCTCAGAGGTTATGTAGTTGATGGTTACTAGTGATACATTCCCAATTTGGTAATGTGGCATACAAAATGCTGCTGAGCATTTGTTGATCAAAGCATAGCTTTTGTGAAAAGCGTAGCTTTGTGGACGAGACTTCGTCGGACCTCACACCCCGGAAATGGTCGAAACAGGAAAGATGCAGCAAGGTTTTAGGGAGTAGCGCCCCTTAGGGTATGTCATTTCCTTCTAGATAGAGGTGGTATCATGGTATGGAGCCCAGATACTTAACCTATGTTGTGGCTTCAAATTTATTTCTTTGTGGTTGTTGGTATTGAGGATCCTCAGACACAACCGGGGGATGGCATACTCGTGTTAGTAGTTACATACTTTTGCAGAGGTAAGGCTTTGTGTTGGCAGAGATCCGATTAGGTTCTCGGGGCGTCTCTCCAGAGGCGTACCCATGTGGCAATGAGAAGTTCCTTGGCTTGACCATTTGTTGGAAATCCAAACTCCAATACGCACTTTGTACGGTTTTAGGTGTAGAACCTGCCATTTACTTATGATGGTCACCACTGTTTAGATGGTAGCTATAGTAGGCATAGTACGGAATGTCTATGCTGGCTAAGATTTATATTATACTTTTGAAATGTTTTCCTTCACTTTGCACTTATAGTAATAATATCAAAGAAATATTTTCTACGTATCAAGCATGTATGACTATCATATGGAGAAATCTACTCCGATTCTGCGTTTGCATTGTGTGTGCGTGCGGGGGGGCCTTATGGTAGTTTCATTTTCCCAAAGCATTGCGGATCTATTTTAAAATATTTCTTTGGTTGTTTTTAAAGATAAACTGTTTTAAGTTCTCACACCAGTCCCATGACTGACCTGGAGTATTTTTCCCTTCCTACACTCTAGGTGCCCACCAATTTTCACACGGGCAGTCTAGAGTCAGGTTATCAGGATATTCTGGAATTCAGGAGGTGCTGTGGAGCTCTAGAGGCGAGATGGATAGCGTGGTGTATCAACTAGTATATAGTATTTCTTTTCCGCTGTTTGTTGTTTTAAACTCTGATAATGTAATGTAATATGATGTAATGTAATAACTGATATAGTTCTTTGTTTTAACGATTATTCATTTATCTATTATATGTTGTTCCACTGCGATTGTGAGATTCTGATATTGTTTTTGTTGCTTCTTCTTTCTTTCTTCTTCTATCTTCTACCTCTTCTTTAACCCTAACAATTCGGTTTTTGGGCCTTCGATTGCTCGGCAGTTGATACAGTGGACGTATTAATGTCGATTTTTAGAAGTCGAAAATCTCGTCTGTTACAGATTACGTACATTGGTTTTTACAAACGTACATCACTGGTGGCGGAGAAGGCAACTTCTCTTAGCTTAACACCCTCCTTGAGATAACTGGAATTTTGTTTTGAAAACTATAACTTTGATTTTGGAGTGAAAAGTTAAACGAAATAGTTGGTTTTGAAAAGATAACTAAGTATGATTTGAAAACTTAGTAAAGTTTTTATAAGAAGTTTAACTATTGGATTTTGGAAAAGTTAAACACTTAAGTGAATTTGAAATCTAATTTGAATGGGTGTTTGAAAAATTAATGGACTCATCAACCGAATATGACCAAAATAGGATTCGATGCAGCAAGGCTAAGTGGGTTCATTCCCAAGTAGGATATGATCATCCTCTTTTAGATATATCTTTGCACGCTATGACGTCGTGTATATGATTATTGTCGTTTGTATGCTATGAGGGCCCTCGGTAAAGGTCGGTAATGACTGGAGGATGATGTGACGACCCGCCCTTCTACTACCCGAAAGACGTATCATCATTAAGAAAGAAAGGGATAGAAATAGAAAAGAATAGAAAAGAAAAAACAAAAACATCAGAATCTCACCGCGGAACGAAACAAAATATAATATATCACATAACTATTACATAGTTTACATATATCAGAGTTATGCAATATCAGTACACATGACAGTCATACATACATCTGTCACTATATACATCAGAGATACAATATACATCAACTAACACAACAGAACTAGATAAATATCTACATACGTCTGGAAACTCCTGCTCCAAGCTCCTCCATTGGCTACTCATAAAAATTTGAGTACCCAAGAGTTTATGAAAAACAAAATATAAACTCTGGGTCAGACATGGGTCTGGTATGAGTAAACGGTTTAAATTATTTAATTTTGAAAACTTTTAAAAATAAAGATATCACGTAAGACTCCCCACAAATAAATACGGGTAAGTTTTTACCTTACGCTAACCAAAACATTTTATAGGAAATCCAGTGATATTATAATAGTGTCTAGGGTTTTCAAGTAAAATACAGAAATAGCTGAAATGCTTATATCTCACATTCCAACATAGTTGGGCACAATCAAAATGTACGGCGCTTATTGGAAATTGGATCTCATACAATGGCAGGGCTACTGGGGTACCGCCCGTCACGGTACGTGGCCTGGATCACCGTACTGAGGAGCCACCCTAACTCCCCTACAACACAAGACCGGAACCATTCCTTACTGAACAGTCCCGAACAAGATAACCCTGTAGTTTGTGCGCATATCCAACCGCCCACACAGCCGGGAAAAAAGGGACATCTAGACAGGGGTATATCTCGTCCTGCTTGGGCATGACCCACCTAACCTTGCTGCACCTCCCCTGTTTTAGCCATTCTCGGTTGATGAGGCTTGAGGCTGCGATTACCTTTACAGGACATATTTCTTAGAATGCTCATCGTCCTCCTGACGATGTGTTGAAAGCATTCAATCCATACAAGTTCATTCCGGGTTCGAACGAAACCGAAGGCATTATCTCGTCACACTCATTTTGGAATCACCCTCAGAGTCCACGACGATAACACTTGCATTTAGAATACACCATCTCGATCATCATTTGAGAATTCACGACCTATCGTTTTATTTGGATCGATGTGGTTTTCAGAATATCAAATTGATACCCGATCCTGGTCTCATCGAAATCCAAACGCCATTTTAAAGGACAAGTTGTCTAATTAACTTAAACAGTTTAATTCAATGATTGAATTCATATAACATTTACCACAGATAAATCATACACAATTGCCATGGATATATTAAAGCATATCAGTTAGCATCACAGAATATCATCAATAAACATCACAAACAAATATTCTACATATACAACATCCATAAGCAATCATCTTAAATTGTTATTGTGATTAATTTAATTACTTGAGAGTTAATCTCTTAACCCTGTTTAATCACTTATTTCCTTTCAAATTATTTAATCAATAAATCATTTCTTAATTAATATTTATGTCTTCATTGCTTAATTACTTAATTACTTTATTCACACTATTTAATTAATTACTTTCTTAATCAAGTTATCTAACTTTAATTACTTAAGTAATTATTTCTTAATCATTAATTAACAATCTAAATAAAATGGATTACCTATTTATTTACTGCTAATTACTTCCTTAATTCTTAATTAAATTACTTGATTAATTAACTATTAATCTTTCATTAATTAATTAAGTGGTTAATTACAATTTCACTTATTCTTATAATACACTACTAATTACAATTAAAAAGTAATTATTCTTAATTACTTCTAATCCAATCAATTAATATTGATTATTCACTTAATTAACATTTAAGTCTTCTCAAAATTTGATATCAATTATATTACTAACTACAACATTATTTGTTAATCTACTTAATTTATTGCTTAATTAAAATATTAACAAGATTTTAAAAACATGGTTAAGCTTTAACAAAAGTAATTAGTTAATTTAAAATAATTAATTATGAGTTAAACTGTTGTTAAACCTTAACTAGGATAATTGATACTTGAATTAAGTTTAACTTAAATTTTAAACCTTTATTCAGTTTACTGTGATAATTTGCTGAAACCTTTATTCACTAACAACCTTTATATAACCTTTATACTTCAGTTAGCAAAGAACCCGATACCTCCCCTGATAAAAACTACGCAGCTCTTCGAGATAAACACCTCAATCACGCGAGGCCTTCCCACTCCTTCTTCCTCTCCCTTCTCTTTCAATTCCCTGAAGTTAAGTTTAACATGGATAAAAAATTAAAACATCTGAAAATATGCATACGCACCCGACTCGAAACTAACTCGAAGAAGAACACCGTGAAACTCATGCACGACTCGAGTCACAGGCCGCATCGATCTTGACACCAACGTCGCTGCCGTACACGTGCACGGCGGCGCACGTGGCTCTGGCGAACTATCAATGCTTCAGGAAAATCCCAATTAGCACGAACATTGGAAAATTAAACTCAAATTACCTTTAAAAATTTTATTTCGAAAAAAAATGCAGTTCGAACGAAATAGCGTACAACCTCTCTGAAACAAATCGCCTCGCCACCAAAGCACGGTCCACCGGAGGTGACGAAAACTCGTCCACACCTCGTCAACATCCCCAGCAATCCTCCACCTAAGCATCGAACCACTCGATCGCATGTAGGAGTCGAACCCCACAACTTACTGATATGTACGCAAACACGAAGTAAAACCCTATGATGATCTCGTATCCAAATTCACGCAATGGAAAAATCAGTGAATATTTTTCTTGAGATCACAAACATTCATACTTTCTTCGATTTGAATTTCAGCATTTAATATTAATTCAATTTCGAGAATTTGATAAAAATTCAATTTTTATTCAACATCGAACTGCTCTTGAAATGTTGAGCTAAAAATCCTCATTTAAATTTTAAAAATCATAACTTTTAGTAATAATTCAAGATATAAACTTGAATTAGTAATTTATGGCATTAAAATTTATCAACGAACAATTAAAATACCTGTTAAACTAGTTACAGTGGTATATTTATTACACTTAGTTTAATTAGCTAGTTAAGAACCTTAATCTAGTTTAATCCTATTGTTTAAGTTAAATACTTACAAATTGACACTGTTTGATGAGCATAATTTGTGTTTGAACAAAAATAAGTAACTGTATCAATAGAGTACACATAGCAAAGATGAATAGAGTATATATAAACTCAGATTCATATCAGTATAAACACATACAACCCCTGTATTCCATGAATTATGATACTGCTTTTAAATTAAACTCAAGCTTGAAATTTTTAATGTTTACTCACCTTCAAATTGCTGTTGAACAGGAAGCCCTTTTGATGCCTTGAAAGCTGCAGTTGAAAACTGCCTGGAGTTTTTGTTCATGAATCTGCCCTTTTTTTTAAATTTGAATTTGTTTCTTTTTCTTGCTTTAGTTTTCTCTGGTTTCTCTTTTTTTTCCTTTTTTTTTTCTGAACGAACTTGAAGTAGCAAGATGTATACATATAATAAAAGAACAGGATGGGGAGGCTTTAACTAGTCAGCAGCTTCTTTGATTGATCAGATTTTATAAATATCTTGAATTGACAAAAGTTGGCTATGAAGATTGGTAATTTAATGCCTTGTTTCTTAATTAGTTTACATGTTATAATTGTGACTTGTTATACATATAGATATTTGTATAAAAATTGTTCACTTGTAGTTAACCTATGGCTTATATATGAAGCTATTTATTTAAATATATATATTTTGTATCTTAATTAGTTTGCATACTTATTAAAATATTTGCTGTCTATAGATATTTATGTAAAGATATTTACTTGCAGGTAAGTTATATTGCTTGTGTTACTTTGTTTCATATTTGCAGGTAGGTTTGGCTTGTGTGTGAATACATTTGTTTATAAATATTTATTTTGATAGCTTCTAGTTTGTACTTACAGGCAACACTTGATCTTTTATATTTATAAATATTTGTTCTTAGCTTAAATGATTCATGTACATGTTTAGTCAGGTTTATACTTTTTATCTTTGGTCCTGCAAATTTAAACTGATGTTTCAAGTATACATTAATACTTAATCCTTATGTTTTTTTTATTATTTGTATTTTAAATTTGACTATCGGTATTCATATTCAATATGGTGACTTCTATTTTATATTTACTTTTATTTGTACTTTATATTTTTTTCTGTCAATCTTTAAATTATGTACAATATGATTTATTTACATTTATACTTATTTTATATTTATTTCCATATTTATTTTATTTAAATTATATGCATAAGTTTGACTTATATTTCACATTTATATTTTGATTCTATTTCAAACATTATCATTCATATGTATACTTACCAAATATAAACAAAGTAAAGTATTTTAATTCAATCATAAAAGACACATTTTATTATGAATATTATTGAGATAATTTATTTAAATTTTCAAATCAATTTACTTTTAAAAATACCATTTATATAAACAATGGCAATTATTTCAAAATCATATCCGTTTCAAATGGATAAGTTTACATTTTATTTAAATTGATTTGAATATTTATTAAAATAAATAGGGCCAAAATCTGGGGTCGTTACATTCCTCCCCCCTTAAAAGAATTTCGTCCCCGAAATTTAAAACAAAGATAATTTAAAAGTTGTCATATCAACCATTCAAACATACATATCATTCATATATTAACAAACAACCAACAATCTATCCTAACAAACATCGCTAGCTATCCGGACACAAATCCAGATAAGCTTTCCTAAAACTATACAGAGTTTCCTGGGTGAAAACTCCGGGATCCTTGCTCCACTACACTCTGACAAGCTTCACTACCTTACTCCTGAGTTGCCTCTCACCTTAACCAACAATCCGAACTGAATTTCTGTCCACAGTCACATTCGGCTCAACTCCCAAATCTTTCTGTACTACTGGTTCTATAACTAATAATGAATCAAGAACAAATTCTTTAGATGGGACACACAGAGTACATTATGAATTCTAGACATCCGTTCTGCCAATTCAACTCCGCAAGCTACAGCTCCAATCCTTTTCAATATCCGAAATGGTCCAATATACCTCGGGTCAAGTTTTCCCGCCTTTCGAATCTGTTCCTTTTAATCGGGAAACTTTGGCCAAAAACAAAATTACCAATTTCAAATTCCAATTGTCTCCTTCTCTTATCTGCATACTTCTTCTAACGGTCTTGAGAAGCTCTCATCTTTTCCCTTGATAAGCTCAACCATAGCAGAAACTTCACAAATCAAAACTGGTCCAAACACAAGATGGTCTGTCCACAATCCACCAAAATCCAAAACTCATGCTTGCCGCATATCCTCTAGAATATGATTCAGTTTCTCCGTCTATCCGTCTGAGGATGATAGGCTGTACTAAATTTCAAACTCGTTCCCAAAGCCAATTGCAGAACCTTCCAGAATTTTGCTGGTGAAAAAAATAGGATCACGATTACTTATTATGCTAACAGGAACACCATGCAATATGACTATCTCCTTTAAGAAAATCTCTGTCAGAGAAACTGCAGTACGAGTTGCATTAACTGGTATAAAATGAGCACTCTTAGTTAATCGATCCACAATAATCCATATTCCATCGTTTCCTTTCTTGGTTCTTGGCAAACCATCGATGAAATCCATTGAAATCATCTCCCATTTCCATTTGGGATTTCTAAAGACTGCAATAATCTTGAACAACTTCTATTGATCACCTTAACTTGCTGATAGAAAGTACAACTATAAACGAAAGCACCTACTACCCTCTTCATGCTCGGTCTCTAGAAATTCTTCTCATATCTTTATACATCTTAAAGATTCCGGGTGAATATTCAGTCCGGAGTGATGGCATTCAGCTAAAACTTATTGCCTCAATTCATCTATATCAAGCACACAAACGGCCATGAATCTTTAAACCACCTTATCATCTACCTTGAAATCTGAACACCGTCCACCCTTAGTTCGAGAATAAATTCCTCAAAAGACCTATCCTCCATTTGTTTACTTATGATTCTGCCTTGGAGAGAAGGAACAACTTCCAAAAGAAACAAAACTGCATTCCTGCTAAGAACATTAGCCACACATTTTCCTTCCCGGGGTATACTGAATATCCAACCATATGATGCCAGAAATTCGACTCACCACGGCTGCCTCAGATTAACATCCTTTTTAGAGGAAATATATTTCAATGGTTTGTGATCCGCGAATACCTCAACTTCTCTCTTAACAGATAATGCCTCCAAATCTTCAAAACAAACACAATGGCTAACGACTCAAGGTCATGCGTAGCGTAGTTCCCTTCACGTTGCTTTAATTGCCGACATTCATACGCAGTTACTCTCCACTCTGCATCAACACTGCTCCCAAACCAATACAAGCATCCATATAAATCTCAAATCTGCCCTTCCCTTCCGGAATAACAATCACTGGAGCACTGGTTAGCCTCGCCTTCCACTCTTGAAAAGCTTCTTCACATGGAATATCCAACTTAACTCCTTTCCTTGTCAACTTAGTCAGATGTGAAGAAATCTTGGAATAGTCCTTGATAAATTTCCTGTAGTAGCCAGCTAAACCAGAAAATTATGAACTTTCGTCGGTTACTTCAGTTGCTTCCATTCTAGAATAGGTTCCACCTTCGCTGGATCTACAGATATACCTTTACAGAAATAATGTGCCCCACGATATAACTTCCGATTTCCAAAAATGGCACTTAGAGAACTCGCCTTCAAAACATGCCTCCTCCGTGTCTCCAACACTATTCTCAAATACTGCTTGAGCTCTTCTTCACACTTAGAATATACCAAAACAAACTTATTCAGTCTTCGATAATCCACACAGAACCTTATCGATCCATTCGATTTAGCGACAACACTGTCACAGAACCCTACCAAGAAAAACTAGACTTGATCAACTCCTTCTCCAAAAGATCCTGATTTGCTCAACTAACTCTTCTTTCTCTCTCTGAACCTTTCTCCTATTAAGCTAAATCACTGCCACTACTCTTGGAATCAAATCAACACGAAACTCTATCTCTCGATGGGAAGAAAAACAATTAACTTCTCGAATACATCAGGAAAAACTTGGTTCACATTGATAACTTCAATCTTCTCTTGAGAAGTCTCAACTCCATGTAAAAGACTACTCAAATGAATTCCAGAATTGTCACACGGCACTCTGGCAATTCTACCCAAATAAGTTTGCAACGAAACTGTTCTCCCTTCACAATCTAGAACAACCATATACTGTTCGGGCCAGTCCATCGAAGAAATGAATCCACTCTGCTACTTCTGAAATCACCTCAAGAAAACTGCTAATCAACAAACCTTCTCGACAGCACCCAGAACACTTCGAGCTATATGGCTAACCTCGGTGCCTAAAGACTTCCTATCCAAAGCTCTTCGAGAAACTCGGATCTCGAATCAAACAGAAACACCCTACTGAACTTAGTCACAACTCCGAAATAGACATACTTCCTTAACTTGTTCCAAAGAAACATCTTCGGGGACATCCAAAATCACCGTGTCTCATCACACAGCTACTACACCCTGAGGTATCAAGGTATCATGACTTGCTCCTGTCCATCCGACAGATCCAAACTCAAGCTCATCCAAAATTACACTCCAACAATGAAATCCTCACACCACCCAAAGCTCACTCGAGACGGTAATAGGTCTACAGTCTCGACAGATACACTTCCAACTACAAATATTCAAAACTCCAACCATCGGTAGTCGTGTTACACACACCACTACCCAATCTACCTTTAAAACTTATATTGGAAAACCCGAACAGGTAACCCAACAAATAGGTAGATATATATATATATATATATATATATATCAAAATTACAAATACGTTCTCTCAAGAAAGAAATCACTCAAGACCCTAGGTATTCGCTCAACCTGGCTCTGATACCAAGTGTGACGACCCGCCCTTCTACTACCCGAAAGACGTATCATCATTAAGAAAGAAAGGGATAGAAATAGAAAAGAATAGAAAAGAAAGAACAAAAACATCAGAATCTCACAACGGAACGAAACAAAATATAATATATCACATAACTATTACATAGTTTACATATATCAGAGTTATACAATATCAATACACATGACAGTCATACATACATCTGTCACTATATACATCAGAGATACAGTATACATCAACTAACACAACGGAACTAGATAGATATCTACATACGTCTGGAAACTCCTGCTCCAAGCTCCTCCATAATCAAAGTCCAAAACCTATCACTTGGCTACTCATAAAAATTTGAGTATCTAAGAGTTTATGAAAAACAAAATATAAACTCCGGGTCAGACATGGGTCTGGTATGAGTAAACGGTTTAAATTGTTTAATTTTGAAAACTTTTAAAAATAAAGGTATCACGTAAGACTCCCTACAAATAAATACGGGTAAGTTTTTACCTTACGCTAACCAAAACATTTTATAGGAAATCCAGTGATATTATAATAGTGTCTAGGGTTTTCAAGTAAAATACAGAAATAGCTGAAATGCTTACATCTCACATTCCAACATAGTTGGGGATAATCAAAATGTACGGCGCTTATTGGAAATTGGATCTCATACAATGGCAGGGCTACTGGGGTACCGCCCGTCACAGTACGTGGCATAGATCACCGTACCGAGGAGCCACCCTAACTCCCCTGCAACACAAGGCCGGAACCATTCCTTACTGAACAGTCCCGAACAAGATAACCTCGCAGTTGGTGCACATATCCAACCACCCACACAGCCCAAAAAAAGGGACATCTAGACATGGGTATATCTCATCCTGCTTGGGCATGACGCACCTAACCTTGCTGCACCTCCCCTGTTTTAGCCATTTCCGGTTGATGAGGCTTGAGGCTGCGATTACCTTTATAGGACATATTTCTTAGAATGCTCATCGTCCTCCTGACGATGTGTTGAAAGCATTCAATCCATACAAGTTCGTTCCGGGTTTGAACGAAACCGAAGGCATTATCTCGTCACACTCATTTTGGAATCACTCTCAGCGTCAACGACGATAACCCTTGCATTTAGAAAACACCATCTCAATCTTCATTTGAGAATTCACGACCTATCGTTTTATTTGGATCGATGTGGTTTTCGGAATATCAAATTGACACCCGATCCCGGTCTCATCGAAATCCAAATGCGATTTTAAATGCCAAGTTGTCTAATTAACTTAAACAGTTTAATTCAATGATTGAATTCATATAACATTTACCACAGATAAATCATACACAATTTCCTTGGATATATTAAAGCATATCAGTGAGCATCACAGAATATCATCAATAAACATCACAAACAAATATTCTACATATACAACATCCATAAGCAATTATCTTAAATTCTTATTGTGATTAATTTAATTACTTGAGAGTTAATCTCTTAACCCTGTTTAATCACTTATTTCCTTTCAAATTATTCAATTAATAAATCATTTATTAATTAATATTTATGTCTTCATTGCTTAATTACTTAATTAACTTATTCACACTATTTAATTAATTACTTTCTTAATCAAGTTATCTAACTTTAATTACTTAAGTAATTATTTGTTAATCATTAATTAACAATCTAAATAAAATGGATTACCTATTTATTTACTGCTAATTACTTCCTTAATTCTTAATTAAATTACTTGATTAATTAATTATTAATCATTCATTAATTAATTAAGTGGTTAATTAAAATTTCACTTGTTTCTTATAATACACTACTAATTACAGTTAAAAAGTAATTATTCTTAATTACTTGTGAATCCAATTAATTAATATTGATTATTCACTTAATTAACATTTAAGTCTTCTTAAAATTTGATATCTATTATATTACTAACTGCAACATTATTTGTTAATCTACTTAATTTATTGCTTAATTAAAATATTAACAAGATTTTAAAAACACGGTTAAGCTTTAACAAAAGTAATTAGTTAATTTAAAATAATTAATTACGAGTTAAACTGTTGTTAAACCTTAACTAGGATAATTAATACTTGAATTAAGTTTAACTTAAATTTTAAACCTTTATTCAGTTTACTGTGACAATTTGCTGAAACCTTTATTCACTAACAACCTTTATATAACCTTTATACTTCAGTTAGCAAAGAACCCGATACCTCCCCTGATAAAAACTCGCGCAGCTCTTCGAGATAAACACCTCAATCACGCGAGGCCTTCCCACTCCTTCTTCCTCTCCCCTTCTTTCAATTCCCTGAAGTTAAGTTTAACATGGATAAAAAATTAAAACATCTGAAAATATGCATACGCACTCGACTCGAAACAAACTCGAAGAAGAACACCGTGAAACTCATGCACGACTCGAGTCACAGGCCGCATCGATCCTGACACCAACGTCACTGCCGTACACATGCACGGCGGCGCACGTAGCTCTGGTTAATAATCAATGCTTCAGGCAAATCCCAATTAGCACGAACATTGGAAAATTAAACTCAAATTACCTTTAAAAAATTTATTTCCAAAAAAAATGTAGTTCGAACGAAATAGCGTACAACCTCTCTGAAACAAATCGCCTCGCCACCAAAGCATGGTCCACCGAAGGTGACGAAAACTCGTCCACACCTCGTCAAAGTCCCTAGCAATCCTCCACCTAAGCATCGAACCACTCGATCGCGTGTAGGAGTCGAACCCCACAACTTACTGACATGTACGCAAACACGAAGTAAAACCCTATGATGATCTCGTATCCAAATTTTACGCAATGGAAAAATCAGTGAATATTTTTCTTGAGATCACAAACATTCATACTTGCTTCGATTTGAATTTCAGCATTTAATATTAATTCAATTTCGAGAAATTGATAAAAATTCAATTTTTATTCAACATCGAACTGCTCTTGAAATATTGAGCTAAAAATCCTCATTTAAATTTTAAAAATCATAACTTTTAGTAATAATTCAAGATATAAACTTGAATTAGCAATTTATGCCATTGAAATTTATCAAAGAACAATTAAAATACCTGTTAAACTAGTTATAGTGGTATATTTATTACACTTAGTTTAATTAGCTAGTTAAGAACCTTAATCTAGTTTAATCCTATTGTTTAAGTTAAATACTTACAAATTGACACTGTTTGATGAGCATAATTTGTGTTTGAACAAAAATAAGTAACTGTATCAATAGAGTACACATAGCAAAGATGAACAGAATATATATAAACTCAGATTCATATCAGTATAAACACATACAACCCCTATATTCCATGAATTATGATACTGCTTTTAAATTAAACTCAAGCTTGAAATTTTTAATGTTTACTCACCTTTAAATTGCTGTTGAACAGAAAGCCCTTTTGATGCCTTGAAAGCTGCAGTTGAAAACTGCCTGGAGTTTTTGTTTATGAATCTGCCCTTTTTTTTAAATTTGAATTTGTTTCTTTTTCTTGCTTTAGTTTTCTCGGTTTCTCTTTTTTTTATGAACGAACTTGAAGTAGCAAGATGTATACATATAATAAAAGAACAGGATGGGGAGGCTTTAACTGGTCAGCAGCTTCTTTGATTGATCAGATTTTATAAATATCTTGAATTGACAAAAGTTGGCTAAGAAGATTGGTAATTTAATGCCTTATTTCTTAATTAGTTTACATGTTATAATGGTGACTTGCTGTACATATAAATATTTGTATAAAAATTGTTCACTTGTAGTTAACCTATGGCTTATATATGAAGCTATTTATTTAAATATATATATATTTTGTATCTTAATTAGTTTGCATACTTATTAAAATATTTGCTGTCGATAGATATTTATGTAAAGATATTTACTTGCAGGTAAGTTATATGGCTTGTGTTACTTTGTTTCATATTTGCAGGTAGGCTTGGCTTGTGTATGAATACATTTGTTTATAAATATTTGTTTTGATAGCTTCTAGTTTGTACTTACAGGCAACACTTGATCTTTTATATTTATAAATATTTGTTCTTAGCTTAAATGATTAATGTACATGTTTAGTCAGGTTTATACTTTATATCTTTGGTCCTGCAAATTTAAACTGATGTTTCAAGTATACATTAATACTTAATCCTTATATTTTATTATTATTATTTGTATTTTAACTTTGACTATCGGTACTCATATTCAATATGGTGACTTATATTTTATATTTACTTCTATTTGTAATTTATATTTTTTTCCTATCAATCTTTAAATTATGTACAATATGATTTATTTACATTTATACTTATTTTTTATTTATTTCCATTTGTATTTTATTTAAATTATATTCATAAGTTTGACTTATATTTCACATTTATATTTTGATTCTATTTCAAACATTGTCATTCATATGTATACTTACCAAATATAAACAAAGTAAAGTATTTTAATTCAATCATAAAAGACACATTTTATTATGAATATTATTGAGATAATTTATTTAAATTTTCAAATCAATTTCCTTTTAAAAATACCATTTATATAAGCAATAGCAATTATTTCAAAATCATATCCGTTTCAAATGGATAAGTTTACATTTTATTTAAATTGATTTGAATATTTATTAAAATAAATAGGGCCAAAATCTAGGGTTGTTACAGATAGCATGTTCGATACCATCTAGTTATAAAGGTGGACCAGTCTTGTGTTGGTAGAGAAACTTTGTGATGGTTTCTCGATACATTCTTCTAGAGATGTACTGCCGGAAGGTAGTCCCTTCACCTGGTCATTTGTATGGATATCCAAACTCCACTACGTACCTATCATTTTGATTGTGTTACCCAATTGGGCTATATGCTGGAATTTAATCAATGTTACAATTTCGGCTATGATTATATTATTTGTATAGAGCAGACACTACTATAATATAACATGACATTTGATATGAAATGTTTTAGTCATCGTAAGGTAAAAACATGTCCGTGTTTATGTGTAGACTTGCCTTACGAGACACTTTTGTTTTGAAAACTAAGGAAAAGTTTGGTAATTTAATAAATTCAGTTGAGTGTGTTTCTCACGCTGGTTTAGTAGACTGACCCGGGAGTTCTTCCATATCAATGCTCGGGTTAGACCGAGTATATTTACAGGTTCAGATTTGATGCTTTTGGAGCTTCAGCAGGAGAGCTGGAGGTCTTCATTTCGTATATGCGTATCTGTTTTGATTATTGATTATCCGTTGTATGCTTAGTTGTTTTATATTATCAGCAATTGTGAGGACAGGTTATTATAACTGTTCAAGCTGATAACTCTGATTGATTGTTGAACTCTGATTGATGTGTGTATATATACAGTTTCTATTTTGTAAAAGTCATTGATATGATATTATATATTTTCCGCTGCGATGCGATATTTTGTACTGTTCTGTTTGGTTCTATCTTCTCTCTTTCTTCTCTTCTCTTCTTCTCTCTTCTTTTCTTTCTCTTGATTTTCCGTCAGTTTATGCTTTTTGGTTCGGACATGTGTGTATTATTATCGATCAAAGGGTACGGATTTTCGGGTCGTCGCATATGGTATTAGAGCTTAGATTTTGTATAGTCCTAAGCTTTGATGTGTTCTCAGTATAGATAGGGACAGTAGCACCCTAGATTGAGTTTGAGTGTATTGTATATATGAGCGCGTATTTGTTAGCGAATATAAAATGTTTTATATTGTGTTTGCTTATCCTTTGAGCTGTTTGTGAATTCTGGTCGGTATGTGGGACGCCATATTATCGATAGGGATTTACAAACACTTAAACGAGGCAAGTCGACATAGTATCATTTTAAATTGGGTAAATGAAATAATTTTACCTCGATTATATTTTATATATAAAGGAACAATTTTTCAGAAATCATTAAAGTGTATATAAATTGATTGTTTGGTTGTTGAAAATGTAAATATATATAAGTAAATAAAGTTGTATGAAATAATCTAAATAGAAACTACAATTGTAGAAGAATATATTATATAAGCAGATGAATTATAAGTATGGAATTATAATTAATATGATTTACAATTGTGAAATAATCTTATATATAAGAAGTGAAACTATATGAATATATTTATAAAAATGAGTTATAAATAAAAAATGGATTTAGACTAATTATTTGAAAATTTGAATCGCGTTTATTTTGGAAGTTATTTTTTAAGTTAAAGAGATTATATTATTATAAATCTTAATAAGATAAATAAATTTAGAATGATCTTATGTAAGTAAAGTGAAATAGTGAATTATATAAGTAAAAGATTTATAAATGTGATTTGTAAATATAAAAGAATATAAAGCACTGAATTCAGTACTGTTGCTGGGAAATAATAAAGGTGATGACTGCAGCATCATCAGTATCATTTTGGAGTTTTTATGTGATGGATTTGTTACCAATGGTAAATTGAAAATTGAATTTTTGTTTTGAAAAACGAAATTTAATTTAAAATCCAAGTTAAAATTGATAAAAATAAGTGAAACGAGTTTTGGACTTATAATATGAAGTAAGAATTTTCCTTAGTAAAGTTGAATGAAATTTGAGTTAGTAAGTGAATTATATGATTTGAAATTCAATCAAGGAAAGTTAAATCAAATTGAATTTTAATTGGATTAGATAAGTAATTAAATAGTATAAATTTGGAAGTTTAGATAAATAAGTTGTATACTTAAAAAGTGAGAAAAAGTAAGTAAAACCAATTGTTAAATGGTTAAACAAATTTGTTAAGCAAAACAGAATCTGAATTTGAATAAGGATATAAATTTGACTTAAGTAAAAGTTAGATAAAATAGAATTTGAAATGAATTAGAGATGAACTTAAGTTGTATAGTGAAAGTAAATGTAAATGAAATTAAAATGAAACATAGCTTAAGTGATGTTGAATAAAGTTGATTTTGGTATCAAAGTAAATTAATAAAGTGAAATAAAATGAATATGAACTTGAGTTATATAAAGAAATTCAACTTTAGTGGTAAATGAACTAGCAATTGAATAATGGAATATTAAACCAATTTGAAATTAAAAGTGCTGACCCAAATTGAATGAATGTAAAGTAAATTAATTTGGTTATGTTCGTTATACATTGGTTGTTAGATGGATGCTAGTTGATAATATAGAAGTTCATTAAGATAAAATTGAATTAATGAAATTGAAAGTAAAATAATTGAATTAAAATTGAAAGTGAAGTAAGAATAAATAGAAATTGAATTGATTTGACTTGGAAGTAAATAAACATGAATATAAATTAGCGAATGTAAACTAATTGAATATGGATAAATGAATGTTAGTGGAATCCAATGTTATGAATCAAATATGATTAAACTGGAAATCAATTCAATAATATTATTGAGAAGTGAATGAATATTGATTTGATTATGGATTGATTGGATATATATTGCTTTGTTGGATGATAGATGTTTGATGATTGGATTTGTTGTTTTTGTTGCATTTGCTATATTGACAATGTAGTTATTGGTATATGTTGTATATTGATATTACTTTCACATATACATGTTTCTCAATTTTTTTTGAGTGTTTAGCAGGTGTAGATGACATTTGCTTCGCATTTGGAGCTCGTTTTCGTGCTATATTAGCCGTATATGCTTGCTAATAATATATAAGGTACATATCTCGGATTACATATCGTACTTTTACATTTTTCCCTTCGGGATGCTTCATCCTCGACGATGAGATGTATATTTGTGATATATATTGTTATTTTTTTCGGATCGAACCGCGCAAACGAGGCTATGGCGAATTTTTCTGAAAATTTAAAGCGTTAGAAAATTTTGGAAAAATCGAAAAACTTTTGAAAGCTAAAGTTTTGGTTTTTGAATTAAAGGTTGAACGATATAGTTGGTTTTGAAAATATAACTATATATGGATTTGAAAACTTAGTAAAGTTTTTATAAGAAGTTTAACTATTGGATTTTGGGAAAGTTAAATGCTTAAAGATTTAGTAAATCTAGTTGAATGAATTGTTTTGAAAAGTTAATTGATTTTGTGACTTTTCCTTACTCAGTAATTTCGAGGACGAAATTCTTTTAAGTAGGGGAGAATGTAACGACCCAAAATTTCTGTCGTTTGAAATTTGTATATTTAATTGATTTTAAATAATTTTAAATACGAAAAAGTAAAATTTATAAGCTGAATAGATTTTATTTTGGATATAGTGATTTAATTGGATAATTAAATTAATAATTTAATATTTGAAATTGTATAAATAATTAGAAATTGGATTAAAATGAATAAAAATGATTTATAAAGTTGTTTTAAATTCTATTTGAATTAGAATGATGTTACAGAACTTTTAAAATCGATTTAAAAGTTAAATTGTAGAAATTGAATATTTTAATATTTAATTGACGTGTAAAAATAGCCATTTTTCAAAAAGTCTTGGGTTTCGACAAAACTAGTTTCATTGGATCCATAATGTCATATTATTGTAAGATTTCAAAATTTCGTGTCAATCGGATTTACAGTTTGTCCGGAGCAAGCTAAAACGCGTAGAAATCTGTTTAACTGAATTTTAAATAGTCGATTCGAAAACCTATCTTTCAAATACATTCGAATTGGTTCCCGATATATATTCCATTGCATTCGGAATAGGGGTAAAATATTATAAACGCCGAGCGGCACACTTCGTTTCGAGTTCGGAAAAAATCGGATGAATAGTGTTTTGCAATTTTCTATAAAAGGCCTTCATATTTCACAATTATCACTAAACCCTAATCCAAGCTAGGGCTAGCCGCCACCAAAATTTAATGGCCGAGAATTGTCGATTCCTCTTTTAATCTCTTCCAATCCATTCAATATTTTTGAATACTTTCTAAAGCAAAACTGTAGAGTTAAGCGAGCTCTTTACATCCATACGGCGATGATCGCCCAGATCGTGACATGGTAATCCAAATCATCGATCAAAGTCCAGCGTTCAACCATGTTTTTCCACGTGCTAGAGCAACCGATCTGCACTTGGTCACGGCCGTGGATGGAGCTTGGTAGGGGCTTCGAGAAGTTGGCGACCGATCGTGTCCTCGACGATTGTAGGCGGCTCGAAAATTCAAGGCAAAAGAGCGGCAATGGGTTTCGTTGTACATGAATCATCTGGAGAAGAAAGAAGGGCACGACCTGATGTTGATGAAAGGAAATGAACGGCTACGATTGGTTTAAGGTTATAAAAGTAAAAATAGAAATGGAAATTATTATATTATAAAATCGTATATACTTCTAAACATCGTAACTTTGTCATACAAGGTCTGTTTCGCACGAAACGACTTGCGTTTGATTCGTATTGACGAGCACTATGAGATGGAGCTGGTTTGAAGTTGATTGGAGCTATTGTAAATTTTGGGTAAAATTAAATGGTCGTTTAATTTTATACGGAATAAAACACGGCAACTGCTATTGGACGCAATGTGAGTACAACTCACTCTTTCTGACTCACTGATATTTTTATATAAGTGAGAATAAATTTTATATACGATGATTGATGACTGTTTGGATGATATATGCTATATATTGATTGGTATTTGGATATATACCTACCTAGTGGAGCAGATGACCTTATACGTTCCCGTGTATGAGCGGATGATCCTTTGTACACGCGTCTGCCTTGAAGCAGACATTGTACACATATTCTAATATGTATATTTGTTGCAGGTGACAGGTTGGAGGGATCCAACTGGATTCCTCACCCGTATTGATTTATTTACAGATATTGTGATATATTCTGTTATCATATTGATATATGATGTTTTGGATGCCGTGATTGTTATATTTAGTGCTGTTGCAGCATTGGGCCTATATTTTGGAATTTAAAAATGATAAGTGATTATTTCCAAATTTAAAAGGATTTTAAAGTGATTTTTGAAAGTATACGTTTTATTGAATTTTGGAATTGGTTCCTTTTAAATAAATAAATGTTATAATTTTTATGTTATAAAAATTATGGTTTTTGTGAAATAAAACCAGAATATGATTTTTGGAATGTGAAGTTAACTATTTTGTGAAATAGTATAAATTGAGATTTTTGAATAATTATAAATGGTTTATAAAGAAGATTTATAAAATTGATATTTTTATAAATCAGAAAGAAGAAATTATAAAGGAGTTTTATAAGTGTTGAATTGGAGTTATTAATGCATTTTATAAGTAAATAAGATTTATAGATTTAAACTTGTGAAGTTATAAAAAGAACGAATTTTGGAAATAAGAGAATTATAAGGGAATTAACTTATAATTTGTATTTTGGCATATAAATGATAGAAAATGGAATTTGTTAATAAAGTGATTTTATAAGTTGAAGTTTTTATAAAATACAATTATGAATTTATAAACATTGTTTTATAAATCCGAAATCAATTGATTTTGATAAGTTAAATATAGAAGTTTATTTAAAGGAATTTTATGTACGATTTTTGACAGTGAATTATCCTTTAAATTAATGTTGAAATAATATTAAAATTGGGTAAACAATTTGTATTCACAATTTTAGACAGTGGATAATATATTAAATAAATGTTTTGGAAAGTGGTATTTTAATTGAAGTTGAATGGTTTAAAGATGTTTTTAAATGTGTTGAGTATCGAATACAAAGATTTCAGCATTCATTGTTGAAATAGACATTTTCGAGAAAAAAGGAAATGATGGACTATAACACAATTGTTATAGTAAATGATTTCCGAAAGGAAATGTTTTTGTATAGTATTGGGATTTATATACCTATATTATTTTCAAATCCCTATACTAGTGACTTTTGATTGTCGTAACGATGTTTTACGCAACATTCGTTTTAACCCAAATAAATGTGCTTATCCTTAAAGAATAAAATATATACTTAATCGTGATTTAAGTATATTGAATATTTTCTAAGTATTGAAAATAAAGAGATTTGTGAATTACTTATTATTAAATAAGTATTTGGAAATATTTTCCAATATGAAGTGAAATATTTTGTGATTATATCTTTTAAAGATAAAATGGAAGCGAATATTTGGCAAATGATTTAAATTAATAAAAAATTAAGTAAAAGGGCCTAGTGATTGTTATGGTGCTGAATATTTGTTTGTTTGCTTTGATAGTTAAATAAGCGACTATCAGATTCGCTAAATTTTAGTTCCTCGACTTGATGTGGGAACTATTTAGTCGTACACTTAGTACGTAGCCTTCTGTGTAGGCTTGATTATCGTTTGTGTTGAGGATGTTGATTCGTACAGTGCGGAGTTACTCTAATCTTTGGAGCTTCCTTCTTGGCCCGAAGGATAGCAAGTTGAAAGTTGGAGACGTGATAAGTCTACGAGACTTAGTTTCTGTGTGAGGTTGAGAAACACTTTTACGTTGTTGGTGCGAAGAGACCGAGATCAGATTTATCTGAAAACCAGTTCGGACCAACGTATATGCGACGATTGTGCAGGTTGCTTGTGACGATATTGTTATTTCGAAGTTTCATAGTAGGGGACTGCTTGTTGATCGTTTGGGGTTAAAATCCCCATATACATCCAGTAGCAGTGGTCTTTTCATTATGAAATATCCAATGCGAGGACTATTCGCTACTAATCCTAGGGATTTTCCAACAGGATGTGGTAGGAAAGTACCTTCGGTATGTCCTGTTCCTGGACAACTTGTATGGATGTTTGTCTGACATTGCATTTCTAAATATTACATACATTGGTTTTTACAAACGTACATCAAATAGAGAAGGCAACTTCTCTTAGCTTAACACCCTTCTTGAGACGTACGAGCTTAAGGGTTGTATTTTTGTGGAAGGCAATTTGTAGTCAATGGAAATAGCTGTATGGCATCCAAAGTGATGTGATATGTGATTGTGAAAGGTAATCGTTACCTCTAGCCTCATCAACCGAAAATGACCAAAACAGGGTTAGATGTAGCAAGGCTAAGTGGGTCATTCTCAAGTAGGACATGATCATCCTCTTCTAAATATATCTTTTCACGCTATGACGTCGTGTATCTGATTATTATGGTTTGCATGCTATGAGGGCCATCGGTAAAGGTTGGTAACGACCGAAGGATGACATATTCGGTGCCAACTAGTTATAGAGGTGGGCCGGTCTTGTATTGGTAGAGAAACTTTGTGATCGTTTCTCGGTACATTCTTCTAGAGATGTACTGCCGGAAGGTAGTCCCTTCACCTGGTCATTTGTATGGAAATCCAAACTCCACTACGTACCTACCATTTTGATTGTATTACCCAATTGGGCTATATGCTGGAATTTAATCAATGTAACAATTTCGGCTATGATTAATATTATTTTTATATAGTAGACACTACTATAATATTGACATTTGATATGAAATGTTTTAGTTATCGTAAGGTAAAAACATGTTCGTGTTTATGTGTGGACTTGTCTTACGTGATACTTTTGTTTTGAAAACCAAGTAAAAGTTTGGTAATTTAATAAATACAGTTGAGTGTGTTTCTCACGCTGATTTACCAGACTGATCTGGGCGTTCTTCCCTTTCAATGCTCAGGCCAGACAGAGTATATTTATAGGTTCAGATTTGATTCTTTTGGAGCTTTAACAGGAGAGCTGGAGATCTTCATTTCGTATACGTGTATCTGTTTTGATTATTGATTATCCACTGTGCTTAGTTGTTTTATATTATCAGCAATTGTGAGGACAGGTTATTATAACTGTTCAAGCTCATAACTCTGATTGATTGTTGAACTCTGATTGATGTGTGTATATATACAGTTTCTATTTTGTAAAGATCTTTGATATGATATTATATATTTTCCGCTGCGATGTGAGATTCTATACTGTTCTGTGTGGTTCTATCTTCTCTCTTTCTTCTCTTCTCTTCTTCTCTCTTCTTTTCTTTCTCTTTACTTTCCATCAGTTTGTGCTTTTTGGGTCGGACATGTGTGGATTATTATCGATTCAAAGGGTGCGGATTTTTGGGTTGTCACAGGTACCAATTCCTAATTCCACCTTAAGTGGACCCCATCTTCTACCGACTTCCTTAACTCGATGCTCAGGACATATTTCCAAAGTCGTTTTGTTGAATCAATGCAATTCTTCATAGATATCCATGAGCACTAAAGTCAGCAATGCCCTGGTATACACTAGGTATAGATTTTTACTCGACCATACATAAGGGAGCGGAACTGATCCCTAAGGTACACATAAAGTAGCACCCACTCCTATAGCACTCTTCTCTATCTACATAGAGCCCGATTCAAATGTTATTTCGAAGTTCCTATGCATCGTATTGACAATCTTCATATACGACCTAAAGCAGCAATTCAACCTTCTGTAGATCCATTGCTTGGATTAAAATCACCTAGGCGGCTATGCAAAATAACCTTGGAAACACGAAAATGATATCAAGACAAGCCAATATAAGAATTTTCAAGACCCTATGATGCATACATTGCGATCAATACCGATCCCTCGACCCTCAACCCTTTGGGGATCTAGGATCGATATTTTTTAGAGGACTTCCCTTTATCGTGAGGATCTATGGGTGAAATATCAGCGAGATATTTGGTCACTTACCCCTATAAATACAAGGATAATGCTTCATTCTAAGGATTTTTACGCTGCTACTACACACATATCCATTGTACTCTAGGAACCCTACCAATCCCTCCTCCTTGTAATAACAAAATCTAGTGCAAAAGCAATAAAATCATTCAAGTGGATGTAGGCTAAGATTGCCAAAATACTACAAATTTATGTGTCCTTGTTTTCTGTTTGATTTCTTCTGTTTTTCATTTACTTTCTTTATTTAATCTCTGCTCACTTATTCTTTTGGATATTTATACCATTTTTGATTCAAACATTTTGGTGCTATCACTGAGAGACTCGATTCTCAGGCTATTTGAATCCTTATCTACTATTGGATTGCCTAAAATCCAAGGAAGAGATATAATGTCTTCTTAGCTTGTTTCTCTACTACTTAGATTTGAGCAAAGTCTATAGGAAGTTATCTTCAATGACCCCTAGGAAATACAAAGTTGTTTCCTCCTCAAGAGCTACTGATGAAATAAAGAACGCTAACCTTTACGTCGTGGATAAAGATGCGTAGCAAGAAACTGTTAATTCCCGGAATCCTTTACATGTAATTACTAGGATCAATTTTGAGCGTATGATGAAAGAGCTATAGGATAGCCCTGCAAAGTGAAGGAGCATATCCAAGAGAATAGAAACTTGACGACCAAACCAAATACTCACCATAGAAAGACTAGGAGAGAGCCAACTCCTCCATACTCAGAATTTGGCGGTACCTTATCATTTGACCATTTTGGAGGAATAAAAGACGAAGGAGAAAAGCAAATGACATAGGAACATCTAGGCAAGAGAATGCAACCGACCTTCACCTAGGCGTAGGGTCAATACCGATCTCCCCATATAGGGGTCGGTACTGAACCCATCCACCTAGGAGTAGGACTTCAAGCTAGAATTGGAATGCAATCTAAGCGCACTGTGATCGATGAGAACATCAAAAATCAATAGTTTGCGGCTAAATTGCCCTTAAGAAATAAAGGTGGAGCTGCCAGGCAGATGGTTCTTGTAGAGTTAAGAGAACCTAGGCAACGTGGCACGAACTAGAATCATTTACCAAGCCAAGCGCAATGGGTTGATTACAAATACCTTAACCTTACAGGTACCCAAGAGCCGAACTTGTCTGGGATCGTAACGCAGATTATGAGAGAATGTCAAGGACAAACTAAATTTTGACTAACATTAGTTCGGAAATTTAATTAAAAAAATTAAATGAAATAATGTAGATGGTTAAGGGATTGAGATTTGTAAATTAATAAGGGGGTTATTCCTTAATGAATATATAAGCAAATGAGAATTAAAAAGAAGTAAGTAGGATGAATATGGTAAGGGAAAGATAGGAATAGTCTTTAACCTTATACCCTGAACCCTTCTACCCTTCATTCCTCATTTACAACATTCATAAACAAAACTAGAACCCACAAGAGCACGAACGACTACCATCAAGGAGAACTAAAAGAAGATAAGCTAGGAATCAAGTAAAAATCTTAAAGAAATTTATCAAAGAGCAAATATCAACCATCTTAACAAGCCAAGGTGGATAGTTTGATATACACTTCACTTTTGTTAATGGTTTCGGTTTCAAGGTTTGACCCAAACTATTTTGCAAATAATATGCCATTTATGTTTTTTTAAATGGATATATATGATTGTTGATGATTTATGTAATTTTACATATATTTTATGGTAAGTTTATGTTTAAAAATCTATTCAATGACATCCAAATGACTTGTGTTTTTGATATATGGTCAAAACCATTATTTACGAAGTGGGTTTTAAGTTTCATAATTTTCTAAGTTACTACGGATTTATTATTAATTTTCTATGAAAGAAAATAGTTAAAATTATGTAAAAATTATTTAAGGTAATTATATATTGGTTTCGGATTTATTAAAAGTGAATTATGGTGATTTTTGTGGAATTTTCCTAAGTATATTACTATAGCTATAAAATTATTTAAGCTACGTAGACTTAAATGTTTTATATATTTTATCAAGGAGAAGGGCATAATTGATAAAATGTTATATTTGATAAGTTCCAAATTCGGCAACACTTTTAGAAAAGGATTTTTGATAAAGAAATGGAAACTAATTACATTTTAACAAATAAGGCAAGTTAGGTGAAAAGAAACTTCTTTAAAGGTTAAAAATCAGTTTTTCTTGGATTTACTACTTCGCCACTTTCATTTGTAGCTTTCGACACCATACCTTCACTAAACAACTCATTCAAAACCAACGCACATGGTATCAAGCAATTAATACGTAGTGCATTAGAGAAAGGTGGGAAGGACAGTGTCAAACCCTTGCTTTCTAAGTGTTAGAAGCTATTCTTATTAATTTTGAATTTCTTTTGTTTATAAATGAAGCTTTCGAAGGGGTTGAAGCCAACTATATTAGCTTTCAAATCAACCTTGCTATAGTAACGTAATTGTATTCGCTATACACTCACACACACACATATAAGTATACACTTTATCTCTATTCTCTCATCTTTCTTAGGCCATTCTTCCATATCTTACAAAGTTCGAATGCATATTTTAAGGATGTAGGATATGGATGCTACGAGTGGAAGAGTTAACATTGGTGGAGGAAGCACAACGACTAATGGGAATGCTAGACCAAACACTATAAGGAATCCAGTTCTGGAATAAGCTGTTAATGTAGGTGTTGGAGCGCCGCAAGTTGATATGGGAGCTATGTATTAGTTCTTTTTTAACATGATGCAGGTTGGAGTTGTTGCAGGCTTAGTCGGATGAAACGTTTAAGGAGGAAATCAAGGAGCTCCGATGGTCAATAACTATGAAATATTGAGTAGAGATTATGCTAGGCTTAGAGGAAAGCCATTTACTGGGACCGAAGATGCAATTGAAGTGATGATATGGTTACATCATTGCAAAAAGATCTTTGATGACTTAAGGCTTAATGAAGAGAAGAAGAGGAGGCTTGCGTCTAAACAGTTGCAAGGAGCAACACTGTACTGGTGGAACAGTGTCACCGTGGGAGTAAATGAAGAGACTATGACTTAGGCGGAATTCAGAAGGAGGTTTGAAGAAAGATTCATGTCAGATACTGCTAAGTCAACTCTTCTTAGGAAGTTTATGGAGTTGGAGTAGGGAGACATGACAATGTTAAGTATGCAATCGGATTTGAGGAGCTATCGAGATATGGATATGCTACTATTGATACAGTTATCAAAAGAAATGAGAAGCTCATCCACAGATTGAAACCCGAGCTTGCTAAAGCAACTTTGCCATATACTAGGGATCTGTGTGATGTAGTTGTTGAGATGGCTTTGAGGCAGGAGGAGATGCTTTCTTTTCTTGATGGTAATGAAATAGGGGAAGCTCAAGGAGGGCAAAACCAAACGAGAAAGTTTTTCCATAAGAAAGGCCCTCGAAAAGGAGAGGCAACCAAGAAAAGGAAGGCCGATGTAGTTTTCTATAAGTGCAACAAGAAGGGACATTATGCTCACGAGTTTTGGACAAGCAAAGGAAAGAAAGCTACTGATAAGAAAGAAGTGATGTGCTTCAGCTATGATCAGATTGGACATTATAAGAACTTTGCAAGGAACCAACCAAGGATGGAAAAGGCAAGATGTTTGCATTGGAACCAGCTACCTCAAGATCAACAGCTAAGGAGAAAGGAAAGGCTGTGTTGGGAGGTACGCTTCTGATTCATGGTGCATAAGCTAGAGTTCTATTTTATAATGGTGCACCACATTCTTTTATATCTCATTGTTTGGTAGATAAGCTTAACCTAGAACCCTCATACCTAGTTACTTCCTTAAGGATTGCGAATCCGGTAGGAGGTTATGCAACTCTTGGGATGAGATGTGACCACCTAGAGTTTGAATTGTTAGGTCATGTATTTGGTTGCAGTTTGCATGTATGTGATTTTTTAGGGTTCAGAATCATTTTGGGTATAGATTGGTTAAGTAAATATGGTACAAGGATATTTTGCAATGTTAGGAAAATATCACTTAGACACCCTAGTTGTAGCGATCGAATTATTTACACCGTAGAAAATCCTAACTTTGAGGTAAATGCTTTATTGGGTGTTATGGAGGAAGAGGACGGGTTGAATTGAGTTTTCATTGTCAGAGAATTCAAAGATGCCTTTGAGCCCGTAGTAGACTATCGCCGAAATGAGCCATTGAGTTTCAGATAG
Source organism: Allium cepa (assembly GCA_030765085.1). Classification (NCBI taxonomy): domain Eukaryota; kingdom Viridiplantae; phylum Streptophyta; class Magnoliopsida; order Asparagales; family Amaryllidaceae; genus Allium; species Allium cepa. The sequence continues at coordinate 827,114,771 of CM060941.1, read as the reverse complement.
ATTTAGTACCGGCAGCAGAACCGTTGAGTAAACCGCCAAGCAGAATGGCACCTACCGAGATGAAGGAACTAAAGTTGTAGTTGGTGGATTTGGAAAGTAAGAACTTTATCAGACCAAGAAGTTCACCCTGGGAGCAGCTGCAGTGTTTGCAAAGAAACAAGACAGATCTTTAAAGTTCAATTATCATAAGTTGATTGAGAAGACGATAAAGAATCGATATCCATTACTTAGAATTAATGATTTGCTCGAACTGTTGAGTGGAGCCAAAGTAACTTCTCAGTTGGATTTGGCATCAAGGATCCATCAGCTTAGAGTAACAGAGGATAGTATTCCTTTGACGATGTTTAGAACCAGGTATGACCGTACGAATGGTTAGTGATTGTTCTGACTAACTAACGTGCTAGCATTTTTTATAGACTTGATGAATAAAATCTTCCGAGAGCATCTTGATAGATTCGTATTAGTGTTCATAGATAACATTTTTATATACTCTAGAGATGAAAGAGAGCATGAAGTTCATCTTAGAGTGCTGCTTGAGATGTTGAGGAAGCATCAACCGAAAGAGAAAATTTAAAGTGTCAGTTCTGGAAGAAAGAATTGAAATTTCTTGGTCATGTAGTCTCCGAAAAAGGGTTGTCCGTAGATCCGGCTAAAATCGAGACAGTGAATAATTGGAAGAGACCCGAGACAGTGATTGAGATAATGAGTTTTCTTGAATTAGCTGGTTATTAATGGAAATTCATTAAGGATTTTTCACGGATAGAAACAACGATGACTAAGCTAACTCGGAAAGATATGAAATTTGTCTTGACTGAGAAGTATGAGGATGCATTCTAGAAACCAAAGTATTTAATGACCAATGTAGGCGTGTTAGTTGTTCCAGAAGGAAATCAGGACTGAGTGATGTACATGGATGCATGTGGAATGGGATTAGGAGCTGCGATGATGCAGAGAGGTAAAGTTATTGCCTATGCTTCTCGCCAGCCCAGTCTGCTTGAAGTTAGATATCCGACTCATGATTTGAAATTAGCTGCAATAATTTTTGCATTAAAGATGTGGAGACATTTCCATTTGGAAGAAAAATTCGAGTTATATATGGATCATAAGTCACTGAGATATTTATTCTCTCAGAAGGAGTTGAATATGAGATAGCAGAGGTGATTAGAGTTTTTAGCCACTTATGACTTTGGTATAAAGTACACACCAGGATGGTAATAAGGTTGTAGATGCACTTAGCATGAAACATTAGAATGTAGTATTCGTAATGATAGCTGAGTGGAACGATTTAGAAGCATTGACTGCATGTAGAATATAATGGAGATCTGAATCTAGTTCTATTAAGTAAACTGCTATATTGTCATGTTTAGAAGTTCAACCAGTGATGATCAAAAGGATTGCTTCCAAGCAAGGGAAGGATCCATTATTAGTTAAGTGGATCAGAAAGTTAAGGAATGGAACAGAGAGCAATGACTTGAAAGATTTCAGTCTTGACCAGAATAGGTGGTTGAGAAAGAAAGGAAGCCTGTTTTCTCCAAATATGGGAAACATTAGGAAGGAAGTTCTTAGAGAATGCCATCGTTCTAGGTTCACCATTCATCCGGAAGGAACTAAGATGTATCAGGACATGAAAAAAAAATTTCTTCTCGGATGGTACGATAAGAGATATAGGCTTACGGGTGAGGTAGCGTTTGAACTGCCAACATGTAAAAGCTGAACATCAAAAACCGTGTGGGTTACTTCAGCCTTTACATGTTCCAATTTGGATATGGGATTCTATCTTCATGGATTTCATAGATGGGTTGCCAAGGTCGGATAATGGAAATGAAAGTATATGGGTTATGGTGGACGGATTAACCAAGAGTGCCCATTTCATTTAGTTAAGTCAACCAGGATGACACCTGTTTTAGCTAAATTGCTTTTGAACAACATAATTAGATTGCATGGAATTCCTCGTAGTATAGTAAGTGATAGAGATTCCTTATTCACTAGCAAGTTCTAGAAGAGGTTATAGGAGACTTTAGGTACCAAGCTCAAGATGAGTACCACTTACCATCCACAGACAGATGGACAAATGGAGAGAGTTAACAAAGTCTTAGAGAATTTGTTAAGAGCTTGTGTGCTAGATTTTGAAGGATCATTGGAAGACCACTTACACTTAGTCGAGTTTTCATATGACAACAGTTATAAGACTAATATAGGGATAACACCTTTCGAAGCTTTATATGGAAGATCATGTAAATCTCTCATTTGTTGGTTAGAGACCAAGGATAGGATAATTCTTAGTCCAGATTTGTTTAGAGAAGCTGTGGAGAAGATTGAGTTGATTCGAGTTAGGATGAAGTAAGCTTAGTTTAGGCAAAAGAGTTATGCTGATAAAAGATGGAAAGACTTAGAGTTCTCAATCGGGGATCATGTCTTCATCAAGGTATCACCGGTAAAATGTGTAATTCGATTTGGGAAATCAGGAAAACTGGCACTGAGATTTGTTGGACCATTTTCTATTAAAGAAAGGATCGAGAAACTCGCATAAAGGGTAGAGTTACCAAATAGTTTGGAAGGAGTCCACGATTGTCATATTTCTCATCTAAGGAAGTATGTTTGAGATCTAGAAACTATTATTGCTCCTACTATGTTAGATGATCTAATAGTGGTCCCGGATATGACTATAGTTAGAAAACCAGTTCGTATAGTCGCGCGAGATGAGAAGAGACTAGGGAACAAGATAGTCAAATTAGCCAAAGTCTAGTGGAGTAACGATGAGAAGGGCTATACTTGGGAAACTGAGAGTAGGATTAGAGATACTTATCCTAACTTGTTTCATGGTATATTTACCTTCATGTTTGTTTTTTGTGCGTACCTTATCGTAATTTTGAGAATGAAATTCTTTAAGGAGGGGAGTCTGCAATGACCCTAATTTTGACTGACATTATTTAGGACATTTAATTAGAGAAATTAAATGAAATAATATGGATGGTTAAAGGATTGAGATCTGTGAATTAATAAGGGGGTCGTGCCATAATGAATATATAAGCAAAAGAGAATTAAAATGAAGTAAGTGGGAGGAATATGGTAAGGGAAAAATAGGAATTGTCTTTATCCTTATATCCTAACCCCTCTACTCATTATTTCTCATTCATTTGAACGTTCATAAACAAAACTAAAACACCCAAGAGCTTGGCCGGCTACCATCAAGGAGAATCAAAGGAAGATAATCTAGGAATCAAGTAGAAAGCTTGGAGGAATCAATCAAACAGTAATAACAACCATCTTAACACCAAGCCAAGGTGAATAATTTGATTTACATCTCACTTTTCTTAATGGTTTAGGTTTCAAGGTTTGACCCAAACTATTCTGCAAAAATATGCCATGTTATGTTTGTTCAAATGGATATATATATGCTTGTTGATGATTTATGTTATTTTATATAGATTTTATGATAAGTTCAGGTTTGAAAATCTATTCAATGACATCCGAATGACTTGAGTTTTTGATATATGGCCGAAAACATTATTTATGAAGTGGGTTTCAGGTTTCATAATTTTCTAAGTTATTGTGGATCTATTATAAATTTTCTACAAAAGAAAATAGTTAAAATTGGGTTTAAACAATTTAATATAATTATATATAGATTTTGGATTTGAAATTTAAATATATTAGAAAACGTACTAAAAGTGAATTATGGTGATTTATGGGGAATTTCCTAGGTATTTTACTCCGGTTATAAAATCATTTAAGCTAAGGGACTTAAATGTTTTATATGTTTTATCAAGGAGAATGACTTAATTGTTATAACTTTTTAATTGATGAATTTTGAATTCGGCGATGCTTTTAAAAAAGGATTTTTGATAAAGAAATGGAAATCAGTAACATTTTAACAATTAAGGCAATTTAGGTGAAAAGAAACTCCTTTTAAAGGCTAAAAATCAGTTTTTCTTGGACTTACTACTCCGCCACTTCTATCTATATGTTTCAACACCATACCTTCGCTAAAGAACCCATTCGAAACTAAAGCACATGGAACGAAGCAACTGATACGTAGTGCATTAGAGAAATGCGAAAGAGACAGTGTTGAAACCTTGCTTTCTAGAGGCTAGAAGCTGTTCTTATTAACTTTGAATTACTTTTGTTTATAAATGATGCTTTCGAAGGGGTTGAATCCAACTATATTAGCTTTCAAATCATTCAACTTGCTTTTGTTTTAGAAAAGAGTTTTCGAAAGAATTGCCGCCTTTTTGTTTCAAAAAGAAGTTTTTGAAGGGATATTCGTTTTCAAATATATTTGAAACCTAGTGGGCGCATTCATACCTTTCGAATAAATTCATTTGAAAGGTGCTTTCGCCTTTGTACTTTGAAGCCGCCTTCTCAATGCTTTCGAAAGGGTCCTGTAGCTGCTTTCAAAATGGTTTTGGAGGCAATGATTTTGAAAGTGTGGGTTTTGAAACTAATCTCCTTCTTGTACTTGGAATCAATGCTTTCGAAAGTAATGCTTTTGCTTTTGTTCTTTTATGACCCTTAGTTATATTAAATATTGAATCCAATGGTTTCAAAAGGGATAATTTTAATTGGTTTTGAAGTAATGTTTCCATGATTCTTTACTTGAACCCAATGCTTTCGAAAGGTAATAATATGTGTTTCGAAAGGGAGATCTCCAATGTTTTCGAAAGGTTTATTTTAAGTGATCGAATGGAGGGTTTCCAATGCTTTTGATAGACAAGTTTAAATGATTTTGAAAAAGGATGTCTCAGGTTTTAGTAAAGCTTTCGAAAAGGATGTTCCCAATAATTTCAAATGCGTTATTTAGCGTTTTAAAACAAGGGATTCGAAGGTTTTACCTTGGCTTCATGGATTAAAGTCTTTTAAGTTAAAAAGGATTTTAACTTACTTTGAAGGGACAGATAATCCCATTGATTAGATTTTCGTCAACATTATTTTGTGTAAAGTATATATCATTGCATAAGTGTTTTGAGTAAAGCAAAGTACATAATTTCATTGTTTTATAAAGATATGATTTCAAGGGTAAATCATTTGTAAGGTTTATTTGCAAGGAAATCAAATTTTAAAGGTAGTTAACCTTAAGTGTGAAATAGGAAATGAAACGTGAAAAGGGTAGTTAACCCTAAGTTTAAGACTCAAATATTAGGAGACCGGATGGGACTAGTGTACGGTCACGCCCTATACTTTAGCTACTAGCCCTTGGCTAAAATAAGTACAAAATTCTAGTGTGTAGGGCTTTGTCACAGATGGGACTAAAATGAGGTTACACACAGAAGGGAATATATAGAGTAAAGATATGTTATTGGTGAGCCAGCAAAACATTTAGGATCTATTGACCCCAAAAGAAGGTAGTTAAGGGAAGATAGCCCAGCATTGTGTCTAATAGAAGTTAAATTTCAGACTATGTCTAGGAGGCCCGAGTCAGCCAATGGTTAATAGTTGGCCAGATAAAACTATAGCGTAGACAAATAATCTATTGATTTCCTAATTATTTTGCATATATGTACTTGCTATTATTATTGTAATAAGTTTGATTGTAGGGTTTTGATTTGCAAATGATGTGCTTTTAAAAGGATATTAGTGATGTGAGAACCCGTTTCTTCAACTCTCGAAAATCGACACTAATTCATCCTCATTATTCATGTGCTATAAATCTGAGTGTCGGAGAAACAGATTCTTAAGGGTAAGAAAGAAAAATAAAGACAGAATAGAATCTCACATATGTCTTTTCATTAAAAACTTTACAGCGGAAATTAAAATATACTTATCAGAGTTAAAAACATGGACAGTTATAAATTCCTATCCTTACAAATGCAGAATACAATATTTCACGAGTGTGGTGGAAATAGATAACAATCTTCAGATGAGTCTTCTAAATCCATGCTTCAAGCTCCATCCAGATTTCACTGAAACTAAACCTGACTGCTAGGGTGTCCAGTAAAATTAGGGCACCCAAAGTTTAAAGGAAAGCAAAATAAACTATGGACCGGTCATGGGACTGGTGTGAAAACTCAAAAATACGTGTTTTGAAAACAAAAAGGTATCTCATAAGACCATGCCGCATATAAACACGGAACTAGTTTTTACCTTATGATAACCAAAACTTTATTGTGTAAAAATAAGGGATATTATTTTTAATGACATTCCTTTAAAAACTTTTGCAAGTAAACTTATTAATTTTAGCCAAAATTGTTACATTATTAAATTCCAACATACTAGCCACAAACACGGGTTCTACAAATAAAATGGGAGGCACTTATTAAAGAATGGATTTCCATACACATGACCAGGTGAATGGACTACCTTCCGATAGTTCATCTCTAGAGGAATGTACTGAGGCTCAACTGATGGTCCTCAATCAACACAAGACCGGCCTACCTCTTCCTAGATAGTACCGAATATGTCATCACCCTAGTTGTTATCGACCAATCCGAGGGCCCTCACAGCATACATCCACAATAATTTAAACCCCGAACATCGTAGCAGGAATAAATATATCTAGAAGGAGATAATCATATCCTAATGTTTTCGAACCACATAGTCTTACTCTACCATGTTTCGGCCATTTTCGGGTGTGAGGCTTGAGGTAACGATTACCTTTCACATAGCACATCATCTTCCTTTGAATGCCACACTTCTAATCCATCGATCGCTATTGACTTCCATAAACATACAACCCCTAGCTCATACATTTGAGAGAAGGGTGTTAAGCTAAGAGAAGTTGCATTCTATGCCACCAAACAGATGTATATTTATAAAAGTTAACAATGAAATCTCAAGAATGCAATGTTAGACATTCGTCCATACAAATTCATTCTGGGACTGAATGAAACTGAAGGCACTCCTCCTACAACCATTAGTAGCGCGTAGTCCTTGCAATCCAAAAGTTTCATAAATGAAGGGACTAGTGCTACTTTAGTATTTGGGAGCTAACCAGAATTATCGACAAGCAATCCTTTCATCCTAAAAATCTTTGGTCTTCATCCTTCATTTTCTTTATCAAGTCTTCATTTTTCATACACATACATTCTTTCGAAGTGGTTTTTGGATAAGAATTAGTCAAATCCAACCCCGATTTATCTGAACCAAACATCGGTAAAAAGAGGTTCTATTAGGGCTGTCAATGGGTCGGGTCGGGTCGGGTTGAGTCGTGTCGGTTTTGGGTCGGGTCAAGTCGGGTTCGGGTTGATTTTAAATAGGTCGGTCAACCCGTTTATTAAACGGGTCATAAAAACTAAACCCGAACCCGACCCGTTTATAAATGGGTTGGCCCGACCCGACCCATGTAACCCGATTATAAAAGGGTCGGGTCGGGTTGGGTTGTAAACGGGTCGGGTCAACCCGTATAAGGTGTAAACGGGTCGGGTCAACCCGTATAAGGTATAATTGGGTCCTAAACGAGTCGGAATGGGTCGTAAACCGGTTGGAACGGGTCGTAAACGGGTCGGTTCAACCCGTATAACCCGTATAAGTATAAATGGGTTGTTAACGGGTCAATTTCGGGTTAGCGGGTCAACCCGAAACCTACCCATTTATAAACGGGTCAAATTCGAGTTAACCCGAAATGACCCCCCAACTTAAACAGGTCGGGTTAACCTGCTAATTTCTGTGTGGGTTTCGGGTCGTGTTTCGGGTCATGTAGGAAATTGACAGCCCTAGGTTCTATAGATAGAGAATCATTCTTTAATTGATTAAGTTCTTTTTATCAAAATCTCTCTTGGAGATATATATTTCTAAAACATCCTTTCCGGTATATACAGAATTGTTAAACCTCTCTTATTAATTCCTTGATTACATAAAACTCTCTTTAAACTTGGAATAATTCGAAATCATTTCATTTTTCACTTAGGAAATCATTTCCATAATCATTCCATTTAAAATTTTAACAAAGATTTCTTAATTCAAAACCCATAATTTTGATTGAGTTAAAATCATGTTATCCAGGATGTTAATCAAAAACTAGTAAATATTATGTGAGCTGAATCTATAAAAATCATCTAATTCTACTCAATATCAATTCTCGTATTCAACAAATAGTATGGGCGGAAATATTGCCAAATCGCCTTTTAAATTCCATGAATAATATGAGTTCCCTCTTCGAATTTAACACCAAGTGTAAGAAGATCATCTCTTTACAACCAAGTTGTATTTAACTTGAATTTGGAAAATTTAAATCTTTTTATACATAACTCATTTCCGACATTTTGAACTTATCTATCCCTTACTTAGGGAAGAGGCCAGGTGAGCTAGGACACTAGTCTCTCTTAAATATCTCCTTAGTTTAAGCACCTCACATCTGGATCTCACGAATAGAAAAATTCAGTTTACTCGTCGGCTTTTAGAGCCAAGAATAAACCGCTTGATCATATTAGCTTTTCTTTAAACATTTATTTAAATTATTTTAAATAATTACAAAACGTCCATATCATTATTAAAACACTTAATTATTCATTTGAAAATATTTATAAAAGATTGGATAAAGAATTGTTAAGTTTAAAGCTATATTTCATAAGTTAGAAAAAAGTGCTGCGGAAAGTGCTCTTTTGAGCTATATTGATCAAAACAAATTTTTATTATTTGAAATTCATTTTTAGTACTCAAATCACTTTTAAAACATTTCATAAGATTTATAATATTTATTTCATAATTTTAAACAATTTTAAAACATTATTTTCAAAGAAATCCAGTTATGGATTCCAAACTGCAAAACCGCGATTTTTCCAAAAAGCTTGTTTTACTCCTATCTCAAAATCTACTTACCAAAATCTTAATTTTATTTCTTCATTGGAAAAATATGGATATAATAGTTTAGAAGATTCTTTATCTCGAAGAATTCCGAGGTATATTCCAACTTTTACACTTGTTTGACTTTTATGGTGCGAAATCGCGAATTGTTGTTACACGACGCACCTGTTTTTGACTAAATTTTCAATTCTCATTCAAACTTCACCAAAACACTTTTAAATGTATAAGAACGTTTTAAACCATTTTAAAGAGGTTTAAAATTCTATATACACCATTTTATTAATTCAAGGAAAGTGATTTCCTTTGTGCTTTTCGACGTGTATTTTCATGACTTGCATATATATTCAACATTCATATTTAAACAACCAAACTTGATGATCAAAGAATAATAAATATCCATAGCAAACATCATATCACCATCAAATATAATATAATAATTTAGGAGTTCTCACCGTAGATTCAAACGATCTAACTTTAAATCGGCTATAGCTCTGCTACCGACGCACCAGTGCTTATGGAATTGATCCTACGACCTATAGATATACATGGTGAGGCTTGGAAAAGGTGGAAGGGCTCGGCCATGGTGGTGATGGTGGATGGCTGTGGGTTTGTAAGAGGATGTGTTTTAGCTTGGTTTTGAAGTGGATCGATAACATATACATTTGCATATATTTTACTAATATTTTGCCATAACTTTTTTTCATTATTTTATTTAAAGGAGGAGGCCATTAAAGAGCATACAGAGAAAAAAATAAGCTTATGAATATGAAGAATAGTGTGAAAATTTTGATGAATGTGGCCTTGTATTTATAGCCTTGGAAGCCTTAAGGGTCAAACAACTTCTAAAAATATCTTTATTTCATTATCCATCACATCTCCATTTTTCTACCCATCATTCCACACATTACTACTCCCCCTCCATGTGAACATCACTTTGTTCACTTAATGTGTGCATGTATTGACTTATGTAAGCTTAAGGAGGAAGCTTGCTTAAAAAATCTTATATATTTTATATTATGTATGTACTTTTAAGTGTATAAGTATATATGTATGTATACATATGTTCATGTGCATGTTAGTGGGTGCATTTGTATGTTATATATGTGTACATGACATATAAACAACGTTGCATTGATTTCGAACAACTTTCATTCGATAAACCGTTGCCAATCAGAGAACTGATCCCCGATCAAATTTTCACTTATACCTTAAAGTACATATATTTATAAATAAAATTTGAAAAACATTTTCTTATCATTTAGATGAATTAAAATGTTCATATTTGAGTTATAAAATCATGTAAATTCATATTAACAATTATTTACAATAATTGCTATTATGCTGATAAAGCGATATCAATTTTTCCTTATATTTTCAAATCAAATATATACCTTTATAAACTATTATGATGGTTCATTATCACTTTTAACTATTCAAAATGAATTATCATTATTTGAAATAATTATTTGGATAATTAAAATAATTATTAATCATTAAATATAAATTTAAAGTCAGAAATCTTTATTTAAATTCAATGATACCTTATCGATATTAATTTTGATGAAAATATTTTATTTAGATATCTATTCAAAATAAGATTACTATTACTTATTATCACTTAAAACAATTCATCAAAGTGATAAATTGGCGAGTTGTTATAAGTGAGGGAAAACCTATTCCATAGTGTGGCGTAATCTCACTTAATATTAGTAAATCGAGATGTAGTAATATTATTCACACTAGGCTTTATGTTTGACTTAAAGTTTATGTTTTCCCCTTAAACTCTCGGGTGCTCAAAATTAATTTTAGTAGATTTGAAAGTTAAGAGGTCTAGTAGGTTGGATGGATAAGCTTGCGAAGATGCGCAGGAGGCAAAGCTTGCTAGTAGGATGTAACGGTCCGTAATTTTCGGTAATTTAAATTAGTTAATTTAATAAGGTTTTTGGTAATTTAATATTGAAAGAAAAAAATTTGTGAGATATTAATGAAATAATGACTAAATGGAATGTACCAATGTAATCTAAGTTAATTATTAACAATTTGAATGAAAGTCAAGTTAATTGAAATAATTTGAATGTTATACTAGGTTATAAAGTGAATATAAGAAAACAAATGTAAATATTGAACTAATTTGTGAAATTGTATATAGTTAATGGTAATTGAATAAAATAAGTGTTATATAAGCAATGGTAACATATATTTGTAAATAATAAACTTATAATGTGATTAAAAGTTAATGGTAACAATTATTATAAGTTACCTACTTATTTTGTCTGTTAAATTTAATTGGAATCAATTATAATTAAATGAAATTAAATGTTACATTAATGTGAGTAGACAAATGCTATAAATTGTGAATGTAATAAAAGGAATAGAAATGTAATTATATTATTAAGGTAATAATTGATTTAATAAAAGAATGCAACCAAGATAAATAAATTCATTGGGATTTTTAAATTATAATTAATGTGTAAAATTGACAAAATCCAATATAATTGAAATATAGTAATTAATATAAATAAAGAATGGAAATTGGAGGATATTAATATAATGAAATATAAAATAATGTTAACTATGTCTATAGAATAATAATTGATTGAGTATAAAGATTAAAATCAAATAAAATCAATTTATTGAAATTAAATTCTAATTAAGTGGATTAATTGCAGTTGAAATTGAACAATGTAATTATTGAAATAATATAACACTGAAATTGATATGTAAATTTAATTTAAATTATTATAAATATCCATGTAATCAAAAATGATAAAAGTAGTTAGTTTATAAATATTGGATTTAAAAGTGATTTAATCAATTTTAAATTTATTTATTAAATTAATGTGAAAGTAGCCATTTTGGCAACCGACTCTGATTTCGAGAAATCCAATTTCATCGGATCCGTAATAGTGAATTATTATAGGATTTCAAGTTTCGTAGCGATCAAACGTGTCGTTTGATCATACAAGCTCGAAACGCTTAGAAATCAATTTAATTGAAATCAATTTGAAATAAGCTGATTTTAAGCTAACTTCTGCATATGATGGAATTAGGGCATGGAACCTGTTCCATTGAGTTTAAAATAATCCAAAACATCTATTTTGATATATGAGATTTTCAATTTTCATTCTGGAGGCAAAACGGCCTTTTCGGGTCATTTATCGTTCAACTTTCAAACCAATCTGTTCCATTCATCTCTATTTCTGACCTACCTATAAATAGCCCGTTATAAACCCTAATTGTTTCTCATATTCTCATTTATAGTACATAAGTTATTTCTGCTTCTCTCTCTTTAATGGCAGACAAACCTAAACCAATTCAAAATTCAATTGCAAACTAAATTCAAATCCAAAATTTAAACTCCTCAAAATTATCGAATTATAAATCAATTTGAAGCTCTCAATGGGAGTAGTTCACCGGTGTGATTCTTTTTTCAATCAAATTCACAATTTGTACAAAAATTGATGTTTTAATTTTGGTCGTTCATAGCAAGGCTTCTCGTTCAACGGTGGATCTTTATCGATGGTTTGGTCGGTGGTGATCAGCGGGTAGACGACGTCGAGCAGCCCAGATCGATGCGGCTAATTGATCAGAATAGTCAAGGATTTCATTGTGATTGGCAACATTTTCTAGGCGGCGGCTGCAAATTGGAGGGCCGTGGGGTCGCGCGAGGCGCTAGCATTGGCTGCCTGAGGTGGTAGAGGCGACGCGGGGGTTTGATCGTGGTGGAAGATGGCGTGGTGGCCACAAAGTTTGAAGATGTGATGGCGTATGGATGAACAGCACGTGCGTGCTTGCTTCAGCTAAGTTTCACGTGAACAAAGATCTCAATGACGTGTACTGTTTCTTTTATTTATTTTATTTAATTTTAATTTTAATCGTATAAGTTCTTATATCGATATCTTTTGCATACGAGCTCGGATTCATGCGCGGTTTTGTTCTGCTGGGATCGTATCGAAATTCAAAACATTTTAGCGCTAGTTTGGGCGAATTCTAAGACTTTTGAATTTTGGACCTTATTTTGAATTTCAAATCGATTTAAATTCAAAGGAGAGTGATATGACCCACTCACGACCTCTAAAATTTCTTATGTTAGTTAAATTAAATTTATGTTGTGATTAGAAATTTATTATGGCTGTTTGGTATAATTTAAATTGTCATTCCAGTTGATTTGAATTTTTTTGAATTTAATTGCTATTTAATATAATATTGAATTTTAATTTCCATTTATTTACGTGTTATTGATAATTTTTTAATTGTTGAAATTTATTAATTGAATTAGATGATGATTGTGAAGGATGTTTGGTTGCTGATATTGGACGATTGAATGTTATGCTTGAATCATATCATGTTATCACTTTGGAAGTTCCCTTAGTTATTGTTACGAAAGTCACTATGGGTTGAAATGATATATACTCGAAAGATCTATAGATTAGGAAAAAAATCATTATGGGTTGAAATGATAGACCCGAGCGATTTTACAGATTTTTATATTAACCCAGGATTGCGGATTGAAATGATAAATATTCGTAAATATAAAATAATTGTGGATTGAAATGATAAATATCCATATCATTTGACCCTAGGGTAGAGAATTATATATCGACACCGAATTGGTTAAATTAAATGATTTTAGAATCCTAAATTTCTGAATTCAATTAAATGATATTTTGAAATAAAATTTGATTTTTATAAATTGAATTATTATCGAAAATCAGGTTTTATGTTGAAATTTGAATTGGTTTAAAGAAATTGCTTTAAGGAATTTAATTGAAATTTTAAGTTGATTTTTGAAGTATAATTAAAATTATAAGAATTGAGTTATTGGAAGTGTCTGAATATAACTTTGAATATAAATTGAAATTGAAGTTGCTTAAATTGATACTCCAAACATGAATTGAAATCAACGTAAATTTGGATATTTTATTAAGAATTTAAATGGAGATTTGGAATTAGATTTTTGTTAATTTGGAAACTGGAAATAGTTTAATTGGGTTGGAATGAAATAAATAGTTTCAATTGATATTAATATCAAATTCATATTTTTAAATAAACTGAGGAAAATTATCATTTTAAAATTTTTAATTATTAAGATTTTCAAATTTATTAAACTATTTTAACCTATATTAACTATATAATTATTTTAACCTATTTTAAACCAAATTAATTTATTTTAAACTAATTAAACCATTTCAATCAAATTATTCTATCTTAAAGCTATTTAATCTATTTTAATTATATTTGATCTATTGTAAATCTGTTTAACTATTTTAAATCAATTTAAACTATTTTAAATCAATTTAAACTATTTTAAATCTACTTTAAATATTTTAGAGTATTCTAATTATCCTAAAATTTATTTTTAATTGTGTTAAACTATTTATAACTACCTAAACTAGTTTTATAAATTCCAAACTATGTCAAGTAGATGAGTTTATATTCAAATCCTCGATTTTCAAGTGAATATGGTTAAACGACATTATAACCTAAGTTAGGATTTAAATGTTATTAACTGAATATAATGATTTTGAGGTGAGGATTCAAACTAATTGGAAATATGATTTTTGAAAGAAATTATGATTTCGAAAACGATATGATTTCAAAGGCGAGTGATTTCAAAGCGAATATGATTTCGAAAGTATTATGGTTTTGAGAATATGATATTTTGATATAAATGGTGAATTGACTTTTAAAAATGTAAAAGAACCATCCGGTGTGAAATAAGCGTTTCGTTGTTAAAGAGACTGGGATTGGATATTTTCATACTCTATGCTAATATCGAAAACCACTTTAACAGCCATGTACGTGATGGAGCTTCCGGTAAGGAAGTAGGATGGTTTGGCGAACGATTTCTGTATGAGGTATGACATGACCCTGAATCCCATGAGTCAGCTTAGATGTGACTAAAATAGGAGCCATGCCAGGCCAAGTGAAGTCGTTCCTTCGACCGGGAACACTTCTTCCATACTATATTCTGACTTTGTGATTGATTTGGTGGCCACCCTTGATTTTCTATTTGGGAGTGTGTTTCGAGGTGGACAGTATTAGCTGCTATGCGGTACCACCATTCCGGATCCGTAATTGGTATGTTTACCCTGACATCGCCTCGAGTGCCGTGTTCGCACTCCCTAGAGCGCCTTCTAAGAGTTTGTTTTGTACCATATGTAAAGACCAGCAAATCCGTACTCCTTGAATAGACACTAATCTCCAGTGATTAACTCAAGATGAACGAAAATACGAACGCTTAGGGTTTAAGAAAAACAAAGAGGTAGAAGAAGAAAGAAAAAGATAGAACAATATCAGAAAGTAACCACACACTATCAGAATCTCATAATCGCAGCGGAACAACATATAATAGATAAATGAATAATCATTAAAACAAAAGAACTGTATATTTTATACATTACATCACATTACATTCATTATCAGAGTTTACAACATCAAACAACGGAAAAGAAATACTATACTTAGTAATATGCTACGCCATCAAGCTCACCTCCAGATTTTTGTAGCAACTTCCGAATCCAGAATAACCTGATAACCTTAACTCTAGACTGCCCGTGTGGAAATTGGTGGGCACCCAGAGTTTAGGAAGGGAAACAATAAACTCCGAGTCAGTCATGTGACTGGTGTGAGAACTTAAAACAGTTATTTATCTTTAAAACAAGAACAGGATAATTTTAAAATCAATTCGCAATGCTTTTTGAAAATGTAACTTCCATAAGACCTCCCACCACACACACAATGCAAACGCAGACTTGGAGGAGATTTCTTCTTATGTTAGTCAAAGATGCTTACTACGCAAAATCAAATCATTTTTGATATTATTATTAGTGCATAGTGTAGAAAACATTTCGAAAGTAGAATATAAATCTTGGCCAGCATAGGTACCATTATATTATGCCTACTATAGCTACCATATTAGATGGCAGGTTCTACAACTAAAACCATACAAGATCGTATTGTTTCTTTGGATTTCCAACAAATGGTCAGGCCAAGGAACATCCCATTGCCACATGGGTACGTCTCTGGAAAGACGACCCGAGAACCAAACCGGATCTCTGCCAACACAAGGCCGGGTTACCTCTAACTGGGTAACTACTGACACGAATATGTCATTCCCCGATCGTAACCGATCTATATCCGAGGATCCTCGATTTCCAACAACCACAAAGCAATACATTTGCAGCAACAACATAGGTTAAATATCTGGGCTCCATACCATGATACCACCTCTATCCAGAAGGAATGACATACACTAAAGGGGCGCTACCCCCTAATAACCTTGCCGCATCCTTCCTGTTTTGACCATTTCCGAGGTGTTAGGTCCGACGAAGTCTCGTCCACAAAGCCACGCTTTATACAAAAGCTGTGTTTTGATCATCAAATGCTCAACAGCACTTCGTATGCCACATTACCAATTTGGGAATGTATCACTGGTAACCATCAACTATATAACCTCTAAGGGTGTTAAGCTAAGAGAATAAATTCTCCGCCACCAACGGTAATATATTTGATAGAAACCAGCTTTATATCTCAAACTGTAACGTCAGACACACATCCATACAAGTTCGTTCCGAGATCGAAAGGAACCGAAGGCACTTACAAAGAAGTCCTTGCAATCCGGATATTCACTAATCACGACCGGACTCGCATCACAAAGGGTAATAAATTTCTATATCGGGGATCAGCCGATGCAGAAACATTCGACGGTAATCCTTCCATTTTCACAAATATCCGGTCTTCAACACCGGTCTTCAATGCTATCTATTACGACGTATCACATATTCGGAATGGGTTATACGACCCCAAGGTCCTTTCCCAGCTAACCCGAATAGTGAGCTCTTATTTAAAAAAATAAGTGTAGCATTCAAATTCAAGCAATCACAACAAATACCTATTCAAAGGTAAATATTGATAGTCGGATTTTTTTAACTATCAATAAGTGTGTTCAACATCACCAAATTCCAAATAATTTCCCAAATTATTTACTTCCAAAATATCTTTACTAGATATATAATTTTCCCACACTTCAAAAATAAAACAACGTTTATTTTTAAACCAATTTCCCCTTTCCTTTATAAATTCCATAATGAATTTAAATTTCCAAATATCTACTGATATACGATTTTCAAATCGATTTCAAATATTCACTTTCAACTTATCTTTAAAAAGATAATTCTCAAAACATTCATTTCATATTGGAAAACATTTCCCTACTTATTTAATAATAAGTAATTCACAGATCTATTTATTTTCAACGCTTGGAAAATATTTAATATACTTAAATTAATATTAAGTATATATTTCATTTCTTAAGGAAAACATTCTATTAAACCCATTATTTGGGTCAAAACGAATGTTGCGTAAAACATCGTTACGACGACCCAAAATTACTAGTATATGGATTCGAAATTTAGATAGATATATAAATCCCAATACTGTACAAAAACATTTCCTTCGAAAATCATTTACTATAACAACAGTGTTATAGTCCACCATTTCCTTCAATTCCTTGAAAACGCCTATTTCAACAATGAATGTTGAAATCTATGTTTTCAATACTTAATACATTTAAAACATCTCTAATCGTTTTAATTTTATTTAAAATATCATTTTTCCCTAAAACATTTCCTTAATATATTATTCATTATCCAAAATCGTGAACATACTTCGTTAATCCAAATTCAACACTTTCACATATTAAATTAAAGGATTTTCCACAGTCTAAAATCGTGGATATAATTCCTTTAATAATTTCTATATTTACTTATCAAATTTGATTACGGATTTATAAAACAACGTTTATAAATCCCATTTCTATTTCATAACTACTTTGATTTATAAATCTCCTTTAATAACCAATTCTATTTATATTTCATAACTACTTCGATTTATAAATCTCCTTTAATAACCAATTCCATTATATTTCGTTTACATGTCGAATCCAACTTATAAGTAAATTACTTATAATCCATTTATTCACAAATTCATTTTCTTATATCATCATTAATTTATAAATCTAAAATTCTTATTTACTTATAAAACTAGGTACAACTTTATTTTAACACTTATAAAAGCTCGTTTTATAATTCCAATATCTTTAACTTATAAAATATCAATTTTATAAATCTTTTATATAAATCGTTTATAATAATTCAAAAATCCCAATTTAGACTATTTTATAAATTTAATCAACTATTTATTTCAAAAAATCATGCTTTGGTTATATTTCACAAAAATCCTAATTTTTATAACATAAAAATTTATAACGTTTGAATTATTTAAAATGAATCAATTCGAAAATTTAATAAATGTAAAATTTCGAAAATCACTTTAAAAATCCCTTAAAAATCAAAATCGTTATTTTTAAACTTCAAAAATGGATCTGATGATGCAACACACCAAATAATCAATCACGACATCCAAACATCATATATCATCATATGATAATCAACAAATATCACACTATATGTAAATAAATAAATAAATACTGGCGAGGAATCCAGTTGGATCCCTCCAACCTGTTTCCCTGCATCCACAGATGTTAGCACAATACCAATCCCGTTTCAAGATGGGATATCACGGTATATAGGATTTATAAAATATTACCCGCTATTATGCGGCGCAATAGGGTCTCATCCGCTATATAATGCGGGAAATCAACAACTCCAATATATACATATTCCAATATATATATAGCTGGTATATATAGATATATCCTACTATATCTAATATCACAACCAAACAGCAATCAATAACTGCAATCATAATTCAAAACATACATTCAAGCAATTTTAAATCCAACTATTTAAAATTTAAATCGAAACTGTTCGATTGAGTGAGAAGTTCTCACCTTTGATTTGCGATCCATTTTCCATTACGACTTGATTTTCTTCACGGTTTCAAATCTTGTATAAACAATTTATACAATTTTATTAATATTCGAAATAAATCGAACAAGTTAATTTCCGTTTTAAAATTTGACTTAACTAATGTTTAGTTTTAACTAATTTTTTTCTTTAAAAATCTAGTCTTTATAAACTCTATATTGTTTTAAAATTCCTATACTTATCATTTAAAATTCCTATATTTTTTTCTTGTCTGATATATACACACTTTTAAATTTTAAACAGTTCAGATTAAAACTTTGTATATATATACTTACTGTTTCTCTATGTAGATATAAAATGTTCTGAATCTCATCTATATATTTATCACATTATTTTTCTGTTTTTACTATAAAAACTGCACACACACACACACACACACACACACACATATATATATATATAAATGTTTATTAAATTAAATCAATAATAAAAATAAATATACTTTACTGTACTCTCATTAGCAACTCGCGAACAGGCCTTCCTTCACGAATGACAACATCGTGACCATCGCCAAGCTCTGCGCCACCGCCGCATCGCCACTCCAGACAACCCAGTCGCGAAAACGAGCTCGCGATCCCCTCCATCGCTTGCGACCTCAAATCCATCGCCGAACAACTTCCCGGCTAACCCAACCTCCTAGACATCGCCATCGCCCCTACGCCCTAGCCTCACGACATCGATGAACCCAAACGTCTCGCCGCTCATATGCCCCTCGGGTACATTGCCATTGCTTGCCGCCTTCATCGATCGAGCTCTCCTCTGTTGCCTGAAAATTGCTCGCGACTTGAATTGGGGTCGGCCCAAACCAAAATCGAACGAGACGATGAACTTTTGAATCGATTTGAACAGGCTTCGGCCTGTATTTTGTTTGTTTTTTTATACAACAGACAGAAGAAGGGGAAGGAGGGGTAACGAATTTGATTTTGAACGAGAGTGTCGGGCATTCTTTTTTTTTTGAACGAGGAGAAGACGAGATTTTGAATGAAGACAGTGGACATTTTTTTCTCTGAGTTTGAAAGGAAGCAGGTTGAATTAAAAAGAGGAGACAACGTACGTGATTAACAGAGAGAACGTGTTTGCTTGATTTAGCCGTGATGCTAGGCGCGATTTTAGGCATGATTTTAGGAACGAAAAGTAACTGATGTGACCAATTTAAATTTAAATTTAAATCGAATTCGTTTTAAAATTCCAACGCGTTTATTCGTCGTACGCTCACATGGCAACTCCGAAAAATACGAAATTTGAAATCCGGTAATAATTCAATATTACGGACCCAATGGAATTGGTTTCGTCGAATTCCGAGACTGTGCCTTGGAAGGCTATTTTTAAATATCGATTCAAACGATATATTTTCAAAACTGAACAAATCCCTTTCAAATTAAATTCTGAAGCTTCTATTATCTTCAGTATTATCAATATGAATTTTACAATCCTTTGAAATATTTTTAATCAGCTTAAAATTGGAGATTCAAATTTATATTCAACTTTCAATAGATTAAATTCTATAATTTAATCGCCAAATTCATTCTGATAATTTGAAATTCAAGTCAAACCATCATTCAAATATTTAAAATTGATTAAATATTTTCAATTTAAATTGTTCAAAATTCTGGGTCATTACAACCTTCCCTCCTTAAAAGAATTTCGTCCCGAAATTACAACTTAAGAAAAACGATTCTTAACCCATTCACTATTTTTCCAAAACTAAACAGTTTTATCAACTTACTAAACTAAATCTTTTTATTGGAGATTCATTATCATTTCTACTAGCTTTCCTACTTCAATTATAAGTTTCAACCAACATTGTTTCCCTAACAATTTAAATTTAAATTTCAAACTTTTAAAATTTCTCAAAATTTTTCTAACACTCTAAATTTTCGAAAAATTTCGCCAGCGTCTCCTTTGCGCGGCTAGCTCGGTACAACTACAAAATGGCACCACGGCCCCTCAGATTCAAAAAGAAAACGAAAAGCCAAGCGGCTGGACAAGAAAATCACCAAATTTCATACTGAAATTGAAATACATACCTTTTTGTCGAGCAATTTAATTTTATCTCAATTCCATTTCTTTTAATACACCTGTATATCCTGCTAGTAGTAGTATCCATAATATCCAATTACAATATTCAAACCATTTCTCCAATCCCATTACAAAATTTCCAACATATGCTTCTTATACACTTTTATGTCACTATTGAAGTTATATGTTCATTTTCATCCAATTTTGCATTTCAATTTCATTTGAATTCAATTCACAATTTCAATTCTATTTGAATTCAATTCATCTTCTATTCTGAATATTGAATTTTATCTTTAACTTTCATTTACAATTGATCTATATCACTATTTTAAATTAGTTTCATTTACTAATTTACTTCAATTCCCAATTTGAAATCGTTTGTCGCTAACAAAAATTTTTTTCAACAATTTTCATAAAATTTCTAACTCCCAAAATTTACGAAAATTTTTGGCAGAGTCTCCTTTGTACGGGGGAGCTTTTGCCATTTGAAAAACGATATAAATATGTATACATCGACCCACACGGTCGGAAAACAGAAAAACAGTTCATATTTCCTATTTTTATTGCGTAAGCGTACCTTATTAGCATTTTTAAGCAAAGCTGTTTATTTTTAACATCTGCGCAACCCAAAATACAGCCAAACGGCTTCCAAAACCTGCACTTACTCAGTTTAAACATGTCAGTGACAAATATAAGAAATCTATTAACATTTCATTCATTTTCAATAACAAATATATAGATTTCATTAGCAATACATTCAAGATAAATACCATTAGCAATTCTTAAGGTTTCAATTCATCTTTAGTCGCTTACGACCAATTCACATGCCATTTCCATTTAATCAAGTGGTTTACAACTCATTTTCTTCATTCTATTCATTTCTAAGAAAAACGAATTCATACCATTTTAATTGATTCATAAATCAATTTTATTTGCTTCCATTAACTCATATAATTTTATACAATCTTGTTTGTGTCAAACGACAATTATTTCTATGCAAATTTAATGATATTCACTTGATAGAATATCCACTAGTTTATAACTAGTTTAAATTGATGCCAACTCAATTTATTTTAATTCCACTTCATTTGCAATTAATTCACAAGATTTTTCTTAAGTCGAGTATTTATTCAATATTTACTTAAGCTATTTCACTTCAAACTCAAGTTTATCTTTTATTTTTTTTATTTTTTTCCCTTATAAACAATTTCCAATTTATTTTCTTTGATTGGTTTTCATTTATCAAATCTATTCCATTAATGAATTTATTTCAAATATTTTCCTGGAATTCTATTTCCAATTATAAATTACATTTACCATTTATATTCACAATTTTATTCATATATGAGTTCATTTCCTTATACTTTCAATTCATATTTATAAATTTCATTTGTTAAATGAATTTATTTTCAAATCTTTGGTTATACCATTTTATTTCTTATTTAATTCCATATAACAATGATAATAATTCAATATTATCACTTCCAAACAACCAAACATCCACATACTATAATAATTCATAGAAAATCATTTCTTTTCTATACAAAAATAGTTTTGGGCAAAATTATCTCATTTGCCCGATTCAAAGCAATACTGTGTCGGTTTATCTTGTTTAAGAGTTTAAAAACTCCTATCAACACAGTTAGCTAGACTGCACCGACCAGAATCTATAAACAATCAACCGATAAGTCAACACAATACAAAATAATTTCATATTTACTAACAAATACGCGCTCATATCTATTATTACACTCAAACTCATTCTAAGAGTACTACTGACTCTATCCCTAATGAGTAACACCCAACAGAGCCATGGTTGTCGCTTAACCATATGCTCTGATACCAAATGTAAAGACCCGCAAATCCGTACTCCTTGAATAGACACTAATCTCCAGTGATTAACTCAAGATGAACGAAAATACGAACCCTTAGGGTTTAAGAAAAAGAAAGAGGTAGAAGAAGAAAGAAAAAGATAGAACAATATCAGAAAGTAACCACACACTATCAGAATCTCACAATCGCAGCGAAACAACATATAATAGATAAATGAATAATCATTAAAATAAAAGAACTGTATATTTTATACATTACATCACATAACATTCATTATCAGAGTTTACAACAGCAAACAGCGGAAAAGAAATACTATACTTAGGAATATGCTACGCCATCAAGCTCGCCTCCAGATTTTTGTAGCAACTTCTGAATCCAGAATAACCTGATAACCTTAACTCTAGACTGCCTGTGTGGAAATTGGTGGGCACACAGAGTTTAGGAAGGGAAACAATAAACTCCGAGTCAGTCGTGTGACTGGTGTGAGAACTTAAAACAGTTATTTATCTTTAAAACAAGAACAGGATAATTTTAAAATCAATTCGCAATGCTTTTTGAAAATGTAACTACCATAAGACCTCCCACCACACACAATGCAAACGCAGACTTGGAGGAGATTTCTTCTTATGTTAGTCAAAGATGCTTACTACGCAAAATCAAATAATATTTGATATTATTATTAGTGCATAGTGTAGAAAACATTTCGAAAGTAGAATATAAATCTTAGCCAGCATAGGTACCATTATATTATGCCTACTATAGCTACCATATTAGATGGCAGGTTCTACAACTAAAACCGTACAAGGTCGTATTGTTTCTTTGGATTTCCAACAAATGGTCAGGCCAAGGAACTTTCTATTGCCACATGGGTACGCCTCTAGAAAGACGACCCGAGCACCAAACCGGATCTCTGCCAACACAAGGCCGGGTTACCCCTAACTGGGTAACTACTGACACGAATATGTCATTCCCCGATCGTAACCGATCTATATCCGAGGATCCTCGATTTCCAACAACCACAAAGCAATAAATTTGCAGCAACAACATAGGTTAAATATCTGGGCTCCATACCATGATACCACCTCTATCCAGAAGGAATGACATACACTAAAAGGGTGCTACCCCCTAATAACCTTGCAGCATCCTTCCAGTTTTGACCATTTCCGAGGTGTGAGGTCCGACGAAGTCTCGTCCACAAAGCCACGCTTTATACAAAAGCTGTGCTTTGATCATCAAATGCTCAACAACACTTCGTATGCCACATTACCAATTTGAGAACCACCAGTAACCATCAACTATATAACGTCTAAGGGTGTTAAGCTAAGAGAACAATTACTCCGCCACCAACGGTAATACATTTGATAGAAACCAACTTTACATCTCAAACTGTAACGTCAGACACACATCCATACAAGTCCGTTCCGGGATCGAACAGAACCGAAGGCACTTACAAAGAAGTCCTTGCAATCCGGATATTCACTAATCACGACCGGACTTCCTATCACAAAGGGTAATAAATTTCTATATCGGGGATCAGCCGATGCAGAAACATTCGACGGTAATCCTTCTGTTTTCATAAATATCCGGTCTTCAACACCAGTCTTCAATGTTATCTATTACGACGTATCACATATTCGGAATGGGTTATACGACCCCAAGGTCCTTTCCCGGCTAACCCGAATAGTGAGCGCTTATTTAAAAAAATAAGTGTAGCATTCAAATTCAAGCAATCACAACAAATACCTATTTAAAGGTAAATATTGATAGTCGGATTTTTTTAACTATCAATAAGTGTGTTCAACATCACCAAATTCCAAATAATTTCCCAAATTATTTACTTTCCAAAATATCTTTACTAGATATATAATTTTCCCACACTTCAAAAATAAAACAACGTTTATTTTTAAACCAATTTCCCCTTTCCTTTATAAATTCCATAGTGAATTTAAATTTCCAAATATCTACTGATATACGATTTTCAAATCGATTTCAAATATTCACTTTCAACTTATCTTTAAAAAGATAATTCTCAAAACATTCATTTCATATTGGAAAACATTTCCCTACTTATTTAATAATAAGTAATTCACAAATCTATTTATTTTCAACGCTTGGAAAATATTCAATATACTGAAATTAATATTAAGTATATATTTCATTTCTTAAGGAAAACATTCTATTAAACCCATTATTTGGGTCAAAACGAATGTTGCGTAAAACATCGTTACGACGACCCAAAATCACTACTATAGGGATTCGAAATTTAGATAGATATATAAATCCCAATACTGTACAAAAACATTTCCTTTCGAAAATCATTTACTATAACAACAGTGTTATAGTCCACCATTTCCTTCAATTCCTTGAAAACGCCTATTTCAACAATGAATGTTGAAATCTATGTTTTCAATACTTAATACATTTAAAACATCTCTAATCGTTTTAATTTTATTTAAAATATCATTTTTCCCTAAAACATTTCCTTAATATATTATTCATTATCCAAAATCGTGAACATACTTCGTTAATCCAAATTCAACACTTTCACATATTAAATTAAAGGATTTTCCACAGTCCAAAATCGTGGATATAATTCCTTTAATAATTTCTATATTTAGTTATCAAATTTGATTATGGATTTATAAAAAAACGTTTACAAATCCCATTTCTATTTCATAACTACTTTGATTTATAAATCTCCTTTAATAACCAATTTTATTTATATTTCATAACTACTTCGATTTATAAATCTCCTTTAATAACCAATTCTGTTTATATTTCGTTTACATGTCGAATCCAACTTATAAGTAAATTACTTACAATCCATTTATTCACAAATCCATTTTCTTATATCATCATTAATTTATAAATCTAAAATTCTTATTTACTTATAAAACTAGGTACAACTTTATTTTAACACTTATAAAAGCTTGTTTTATAATTCCAATATCTTTAACTTATAAAATATCAATTTTATAAATCTTTTATATAAATCGTTTATAATAATTCAAAAATCCCAATTTAGACTATTTTATAAATTTAATCAACTATTTATTTCAAAAAATCATGCTTTGGTTATATTTCACAAAAATCCTAATTTTTATAACATAAAAATTTATAACGTTTTAATTATTTAAAATGAATCTATTCGAAAATTTAACAAACGTAAAATTTCGAAAATCACTATAAAAATCCGTTAAAAATCAAAATCGTTATTTTTAAACTTCAAAAATGGATCCGATGATGCAACACACCAAATAATCAATCACGGCATCCAAACATCATATATCATCATATGATAATCAACAAATATCACACTATATGTAAATAAATAAATACTGGTGAGGAATCCAGTTGGATCCCTCCAACCTGTTTCCCTGCATCCACAGATGTTAGCACAATACTAATCCCGTTTCAAGACGGGATATCGCGGTAATAGGATTTATAAAATGTTATCCGCTATTATGCGGCGCAATAGGGTCTCATCCGCTATATAATGCGGGAAATCAACAACTCCAATATATACATATTCCAATATATATATATATATATATATATATATATATTGGTATATATAGATATATCCTACTATATCTAATATCACAACCAAATAGCAACCAATAACTGCAATCATAATTCAAAACATACATTCAAGCAATTTTAAATCCAACTATTTAAAATTTAAATCGAAACTGTTCGATTGAGTGAGAAGTTCTCACCTTTGATTTGCGATCCATTTTTCATTACGACTTGATTTTATTCACGGTTTCAAACCTTGTATAAACAATTTATACAATTTTATTAATATTCGAAATAAATCGAACAAGTTAATTTCCGTTTTAAAATTTGACTTAACTAATGATTAGTTTTAACTAATTCTTTTCTTTAAAAATCTAGTATTTATAAACTCTATATTGTTTTAAAATTCCTATACTTATCATTTAAAATTCCTATATTTTTTTCTTGTCTGATATATACACACTTTTAAATTTTAAACAGTTCAGATTAAAACTTTGTATATATATACTTACTGTTTCTCTATGTAGATATAAAATGTTCTGAATCTCATCTATATATTTATCACATTATTTTTCTGTTTTTACTATAAAAACTGCACACACACACACACAGATATATATATATATAAATGTTTATTAAATTAAATCAATAATAAAAATCAATATACCTTACTGTACTCTCATTAGCAACTCGCGAACAGGCCTTCCTTCACGAATGACAACATCGTGACCATCGCCAAGCTTTGCGCCACCGCCGCATCGCCACTCCAGACAACCCAGTCGCAAAAATGAGCTCGCGATCCCCTCCATCGCTTGCCACATCAAATCCATCGTCGAACAACTTCCCGGCTAACCCAACCTCCCAGACATCGCCATCGCCCCTACGCCCTAGCCTCACGACATCGATGAACCCAAACGTCTCGCCGCTCATCTGCCCCTCGAGTACATTGCCATTGCTTTCCGCCTTCATCGATCGAGCTCTCCTCTGTTGCTTGAAAATTTCTTGCGACTTGAATTGAGGTCGGCCCAGACCAAAATCGAACGAGATGATGAACTTTCGAATCGATTTGAACAGGCTTCGGCCCTGATTTGTTTGTTTGTTTTTTTTATACGAACAGATATAAGAGGGGGAAGGAGGGTAACGAATTTGATTTTGAACGAGAGTGTCGTCCATTCTTTTTTTTTGAACGAGGAGAAGACGAGATTTTGAATGAAGACAGTGGCCATTTTTTTCTCTGAGTTTGAAAGGAAGCGGGTTGAATTAAAAAGAGGAGACAACGTACGTGATTAACAGAGAGAACGTGTTTGCCTGATTTAGCCGTGATGCTAGGCGCGATCTTAGGCATGATTTTAGGAACGAAAAGTAACTTATGTGACCAATTTAAATTTAAATTTAAATCGAATTCGTTTTAAAATTCCAACGCGTTTATGCATCGTACGCTCACATGGCAACTCCGAAAAGTACGAAATTTGAAATATGGTAATAATTCAATATTACGGACCCAATGGAACTGGTTTCGTCGAATTCCGAGACCGTGCCTTGGAAGGCTATTTTTTAAATATCTATTCAAACGATATATTTTCAAAACCGAACAAATCCCTTTCAAATTAAATTCTGAAGCTTCTATTATCTTCAGTATTATCAATATGAATTTTACAAGCCTTTGAAATATTTTTAATCAGCTTAAAATTGGAGATTCAAATTTATATTCAACTTTCAATAGATTAAATTCTATAATTTAATCGCCAAATTCATCCTGATAATTTGAAATTCAAGTCAAACCATCATTCAAATATTTAAAATTGATTAAATATTTTTAATTTAAATTGTTCAAAATTCTGGGTCGTTACACCATACCTATGGGGTGCCTTATGGGTAAACCTCCAGTTTACGGAGGAGCTTACGGTAGTGTATAGACTATGGGAATATATAAAATGTGTTAAGGGGGATATGCGTTATGCCTTAACGCTATTTTAATACTTTTACTTTACTATAGACATATTATAGTAGCTTATTGTACTACATAGTAGACAGTTTAACGGATCCTTAGGAGATGGTAATCCCGAACATCTCTTAAGTTACTGCACTCACGTTTGGCGCTGGATAGGAGATGTCAAACCCGTAAACATCTCTGACGCTGTCACACGTATATTTACCGTTGATTTAACTTATATAAGATCTTTTAGTTCTAACTTGAGTGTTTTGTCTCTTCAATTAGCTCGGTCAGCCTAAGCATTTCTGGATTTGAAGACCTAATCCTGAAGGACGTAGATGAAGATTTGTACTACTGTTATTTACTATTTATTCCACTGCGTTCAACCTATTCCGCTGTATTATTTATTTATCTCTGATATGTGTAACTCTAATTTTGCGTTGTATAAGTATAATCAAATGTTTTGTAAACAACTTCATGAACTGTTATTTGATTATTACATTTTGTCATTCCGCTATGAGATTCTGTATTTGTTTTTTCTTTCTCTTTTTCTTATTTACTCTATAAAAATTTGCCATTTTGAATGGTTTGAGTTTGGTATGTGTATCTGCTTAAAACGTTCAAAAGGGCAGGTCGTTACAGTTGGTATCAGAGCCACGTTTAGCGATAATCTTAGCTTTGTGGGGTCTGACTCATACAAAATAGGGTAGTAAACCCTAGAATGAGTTGCTGAGTGTGTATATATGAGAAAGCGTACTTGTTAGTGTAATAAAATGGGCTATATTGTGTTAATTTGTTCCATTTTGTATTTATAAATTATGTTCGATACATAGGACGCTATGACATCGATAGGGATTTTCAAACACTTAATAAGGCAGACCGACACAATATTTGTTTTGAAATGTAGGTAAATGAAATAATTTTCCCTATTATATATTTTTATATATAAAATAATAATTCTATAAATGATATTTGGTTGTAATATATTTGTTGTTAGGAAGTGAAATTTAAAAATATTGGTTGAAAATAAGATTTGTAAATAAAATAAATATAAATTGGAAAATTTAAAACTTAAATTCCAGGATTTTTGAAAGTTTCTTCGAAAGATTTTGGAATATAATATTAATATTTTTTGGAAGTATTTTCTGAGGTAATTATTTCAATATGATTTGAAAGAAATGTTTAAAAGAATTTTTGAAAAAAAATAAGTTTTTTATTTCTCTCTCTGTCATTGGAAAATAATTTCGATGATGAGTGCACGCATCATCGACGTTCGTTTTTGAGTTTCAGAGTAGGAAGGCGGTTGTAGTAGTTTTACTACGCATCTGTTTTGATAACAAAATCTTAATTTTAAATTTTCAAATATGATTGGATATATATATATATATATATATATATATATATAAAGGATATGGTTATATGTGTATATTTCTTTAAAATAATTGAAAGATAACCCGGTATTTAGATCTTAAGTTTCTGCAAATTGGAAATTTCAGTTGTTACAATGAAATGAAATCTTGACTATTTTAATAATTGGAAACATTTAAAACGTGTAATGAGAAACTAGATGCTAAATGAAATAAATAAGAAACTAAAAATTTGTAAACTATAAATAAAAAGGAAATGAGAATAAGAAAAGGTAACTATTGAATATTTTGTTAACTAAATAAATAAGAAAAGCTTGGGAATATTCAGTTACATTCTATAAAAACACGCACACACAAACACACACACACACACACATCTATATAACTTACCAAAATATTAAAAGTTGTAATGTTCAATTAGAATATGTAAAAGAATATTTTAGAAGTAAAATTTAAGTAATGAAAGTGTTCAATCAAATTACTTTTATAAATAAAAACTTTGATATTATAGTTGTTATAAACTTAAGTTATAATTGAAATACTACTAAATAATGAAATTGAAAGTAAGTACTGTAAGTAAATGATTATAAACTTAAAGTAAATGTTTGAAGTTATTTACAAATAAAATAAGTGGAAAGGATGAAGACTGTAAGTAAATGGTTATAAACTTAAGGTTTGAAGTTATTTATAATTGGAATGAATACTATATTAAATTAAATGATTTTAACTTTAGAAAGTGTTGAAATGATTCAGAAACTATATTTAATATTCATTGACACAATATGAGGAAATGAATGTAAAGTTTAAAGTAAGACACTTAAGTACGAACTTCTGCACTAATGAATATTAATATCTAACTGAAATCAAGTAAATTAATTATTAAATGTGAACTAAACTGCAATAAATTGTATGTAATATTTAAATAATGAATTCGTTGATTTTTATAATCAATTGGATGGAAATAGCTTATGCAGGAATTGAATATAAAGTAATGAAAAGAAATCGACATTATATGAATGAATAAAAAATGAATTTTTTAAGTAAATAGATGAGAATAAATGGAATTAAGTATTATATGAATGAATGGGAATTGAATTTGTGAGAAATAAGTGTAAATCAAAGAAATAATCAACGTATGTGAAAAAAATGAACAATAAATGTTGTGAAAGGAAATTTATAAGAATAAACTTAAATAATATTGGAATTTCTTGTTTGTTTTGGCTTATGGGAAGTTTGAAAAAGGATACTTCTAATTGTTTAGGATGTATAAATAATCTATTGAGCTTTATCTAAGACTGTTGAGTATATGATAAACTTAGTAGTTTATTTGTCAACCTATACGATTAAAAGTGTCTAACTCGAACAAACCATCTGTTTGCTTGTTATGGGTGTAAAATTGATATTTTAACTGTATGTGATGACTGTATGATTTTTTGTAAGAAATTGTTGTTATGTTGTATTGATTTGTTTGTTATTAGTTGGAAACAACTTGAAATATTTCTCTTTTATATAACTATGAACATCTTTGGATTATAAATGAAATACAGGTTATGAAGCAAGTGCTACTGCTTTTGGTTTCATGAAATAAGCGTTATTTGCCCGACAAATAGGTATGTTCTCGGATTACGGTTTTATAGTGATATTATATTATTTTTTCGGCTGTTGGGATATATTATTTTGAAAAATAAGATATATATATCGTAATTATTGATACTATTATTTCTCTCAGACCTCTCAGTATAAAGGAGACTCTGTCGAAATTTTCCGTAATTTTGAACTTAGAAAATTTTGTGAAATGTTTTCCAAATTTTTATTTACTTGAATATAAAAGGATTTAATTGTGATAAATTGATATATTTCATTTAAATTATTTAATTATGTAAATTAATTGTTTATAAATTTAATATTTTGAATAAGATATATTGGTTACTTAATTTCTTCTTGTCCTTTCTTTTTCCTTTTCGGGGATGAATAGTTTTGAGTGTGGAAGAGTGTAACGACCTGTAATTTTGGATAATTTAAATTAGTTAATTTAATAAGATTTTTGGTAATCTAATATTGAAAGAAAAAAATTATGAGAATTAATGAAATAATTACTAAAATGGAATGTAACAATGTAGTTTAAGTTAATTATTAACAATTTTAATGAAAGTCAAATTACTTTAAATAATTTAAATGTTATACTTGGTTATAAAGTGAATATAAGAAAAAAATGTAAATATTGGACTAATTTGTGAAATATTACATAGTTAATGGTAATTGAATAAAATCAGTGTTATGTAAGCAATGGTAACATATATTTGTAAATAATAAACTTATAATGTGATTAAAAGTTAATGGTAACAATTATTATAAGTTACCTACATATTTAATCTGTTAAATTTAATTGGAAATCAATTATAATTAAATTAAATGTTACATTAATGTGATTAGACAAATGCCGTATTGTGAATGTAATAAAAGGAATAGAAATGTAATTATATTCTTATGGTAATAATTGATTTAATAAAAGAATGAAACTAAGATAAATAAATTCATTTGGATTTTCAAATTATATTTAACGTGTAAAATTGACAAAATCGAATATAATTGAAATATAGTAATTAGTACAATTAAAGAATGGAAATTGGTGGATATTAATATAATCAAATATAAAATAATGTTAACTATGTATATAGAATAATAATTGATTGAGTGTAAAGATTGAAATCAAATAAAATCAATTTATTGGAATTAAATTTCAATTAATTGGATTAATTGGCGTTGAAATCGAACATTGTAATTATTGAAATAATTAACCCTGTAATTGATATTTAAATTTACTTTAAATTATTATAGATATCCATGTAATCAAAAATGATAAAAATAGTTAGTTTATAAATATTTGATTTAAAAGTGATTTAATTAATTTAAAATTTGTTTATTTAATTAATGTGAAAATAGCCATTTTATCAACTGACTCGAATTTCGATGAAACTAGTTTCATCAATCCATAACGGTGAATTATTGTAGGGTTTCAAGTTTCGTAGCGATCGGATTTGTCGTTTGATTGTACGAGCTCGAAACGCCTAGAAATCAATTTAATTAAAATCAATTTGAAATAAGCTGATTTTAAGCTAACTTCTGCATACGATGGAATTAGGACTTGAAACATGTTCCATTGAGTTAAAAATAATCGAAAACATCTATTTTGATATATGGGATTTTCCATTTTCGTTCCGGAGGCAAACAGGCTTTTCGGGTCGTTTATCGTTCAACTTTCAAACCAATCTGCTCCATTCATCTCTATTTCTGACCAATCTATAAATAGCCCGTTATAAACCCTAATTGTTTCTCATATTGTCATTTACAGTACGTACAATTCTTTCTGCTCCACTCTTTTCAATGGAAGACAAACCAAAATCAATTAAAAATTCAATTACAAACCTAATTCAAATCCAAAATTTAAACTCCTCAAAATATATCGAATTATATATCAATTCGAAGCTCTCGATGGGCGTAATCAACTGGTATGATTCATTTTTCAATCAGATTCACCATTTGTCCATAAATTGATGTTTTAATTTCGGCCGTTCATTACAAGGCTTCTCGTTCAACGGTGGATCTTCGTCGATGGTTCGATCGTAGGTAATCAGCGGGTAGACGACGTTGAGCAACCCAGATCCATACGGCTAATTGATTGGAATAGTCAAGTATTTCGTCGATTGGCTACTTTTTATAGGCGGCGGCGACTGCAAATTTGAGGGTCGTGGGGTTGCACGAGGCACCAACATGGGCGGCCTGAGGTAGTGGAGGCAACGTGGGGGTTTGATCGTGGTGGAAGATGGCGTGGTGGCGGGGAAGTTTGAAGACGTGTTGGCGGCTGGATGAACAGCACGTGCGTGATTGCTTCAACTAGGGTTTGCGTGAACAAAGACCTCAATGTTATGTACTGTTTCTTTTATTTATTTTATTTAATTTTAATTTAATTCGTATAAGAACTTATATTGATATATTTTGCATATAAGCTCAAATTCATGCGCGGTTTATTCCGCTGGGATCGTATCGAAATTCCAAACATTTGGGCGCTTGTTTGGATGAATTATAAGACTGTTGAATTTTGGGCCTTATTTTGAATTTCAAATCGAGTTAAATTCAAAAGTGAGTGATCTGATCCACTCACAACTTCTAAAATTTCTTATGTTAGTTAAATTAAATTTATGTTGTGATTAGAAATTTATTATAGTTGTTTGGTGTAATTTAAATTGTCATTTAAGTTGATTTGAATTTAATTGCTATTTAATTTAATATTGAATTTTAATTTTCAGTTAATTACGTGTTATTGATAATTTGTTAATTGTTGAAATTTATTAATTGAATTGGATGATGATTGTGATCGTTGTTTGATTGTGATATTGGATGATTGGATGTTATGTTTGATTTATATAATGTTATCACTCCGCAAATTCCCTTAGTTATTATTAGGAAAATCACCATGGGTTAAAATGATACATACTCGAGCGATCTATAGATTAGGAAAAAAAATCATTATGAGTTGAAATGACAGATCCGAGCAATTTGTGGATTTTTATATTAACTCGGGATTACGGATTGAAATGATATATATTCGTAAATATAAAATGATTGCGGATTGAAATGATGAATATCCGTATCATTTGACCTAGGATAGAGAATTATATATCGACACCGGATTGGTTGAATTAAATGATTTTATAATCCTAAATTTTTGAATTTACTTAAATGATATTTTGAAATAAAATTTGATTTATATAAATTGAATTATTATCAAAAATCAGGTTTTATGTTGAAATTTGAATTGATTTAAAGGAATCGCTATAAGGAATTTAATTCAAATTTTAAGTTGATTTTTGAACTATAATTGAAATTATAGGAATTGAGTTATTGGAAGTGTTTAAATATAAGTTTGAATATGTATTGAAATTGAAGTTGCTTAAATTGATATTCCAAACATGAATTGAGATCGACGTAAATTTATATATTTTATTGAGAATTTAAATGTGATTTTGAATTAGATTTTTGTTGATTTGGAAATTGGAAATGGTTTAATTGGGTTGGAATGAAATAAATAGTTTCAATTGATACTAATTTCAAATTCATATTTTTATACAAATTGAAGAAAATTATCATTTTGAAATTTCTAATTATTAAGATTTTCAAATTTATTAAACTATTTTAACCTATATTAACTATATAAAATATTTTAACCTATTTTAAACCAATTTAATTTATTTTAAACCATTTTAATCTAATTAATCTATCTTAAAGCTATTTAATCTATTTTAATTATTTTTAATCTATTTTAATCTGTTTAACTATCTTACATCAATTTAAGCTATTTTAAATCTATTTTAAAATATTGTAGAGCATTCTAATTATCCTAAAATTTATTCTAAACCGTGTTAAACTATTTATAACTATCTAAACTATTTTTCTAAATTCCAAACTATGTAAAGTAGATGGGTTTAGATTCAAATCCTCGATTTTTAAGTGAACATGGTTAAACGACATTATAACCTAAGTTGGGATTTAAATGTTATAATTGAATGAATATGATGATTTTGAAGTAAGGATACAACCTAATTGGAAATATGATTTTTTTAAAGAAATTATGATTTCGGAAACGATATGATTTCAAAGGTGATTGATTTCAAAGTGAATATGATTTCGAAAGTATTAAGGTTTTGAGAATACGATATTTTGATATAAATGGTGAATTGACTTTTAAAAATGTAAAAGAACCATCCGGTGTGAAATAAACGTTTGGTTATTAAAGAGACAGGGATCAGATATTGTAATACTCTATGCCAATACCGAAAACCACTTTAACAACTGTGTATGTGGTGGAGATTCCAGAAATGAAGTAGGATATTTTGGCGAACGATTTCTGTATGAGGTATGATGTGACCCTGACCCCCGTGTGTCAGCTTAGATGTGACTAAAATAGAAGCCATGTCGGGCCAAGTGAGGTCATTCCTCTGATCGGACACACTTCTTCAATACTATATTCTGACTTTGTGATTGATTTGGTGGCACCCTTGATTTTTTTATTTGGAAGTGTGTTCCGATATGGGCGGTAGTAGCTGTTATGCGTTACCACCAGTCCGGATCCGCAGTTGATATATCTACCCTGGCATTGCCTCGAGTGCCATGTTCACATGCCGTAGAGCACCTTCTACAAGTTTGTTTTCTACCATACCTATGGGGTGCCCTTTGGGTAAACCTCCAGTTTACGGAGGAGTTTATGGTACTGTATAGACTATTGGAATATATAAAATGTGTTAAGGGGGATATGAGTAATGCCTTAACGCTATTTTAATACTTTTACTTTACTGTAGACATATTATAATAGTGTATTGTACTACATAGTAGATAGTTTAACGGTTCCTTAGGAGATGGTAATCCCAAACATCTCTTAAGTTACTACAATCACGTTAGGCACTATATCGGAGATGTCAAACCTCGTAAACATCTCTGACGCCGTCACATGCATATTTACCGTTGATTTAACTTACCTAAGATCTTTTAGTTCTAACTCGAGTGTTTTTTCTTTTCAATTCGCTCGGGTCAGCCTAAGCATTTCAGGATTTGAAGACCTTATTCCTGGAGGACGAAGACGAAGATTTGTAATACTATTATTTACTATTTATTCCACTGCATTCAACCTATTACGCTGCATTATTTATTTATCTTTGATATGTGTAACTCTGATTCAGTGTTGTATAAGTATAATCAAATGTTTTGTAAACAGCTTCGTGAACTATTATTTGATTATTATATTTTGTCATTTCGCTGCGAGATTCTGTATTTGTTTATTTCTTTTTCTTATTTACCCTATGACAATCTGCCCTTTTGAATGGTTTGAGTCTGGCATGCGTGTCTGCTTGAAAAGTCCAAAGGGGCAGGTCGTTACATAGGAGGTATTTAATAGTATTTTCGCTGTGAAATATTTATGACCGATATGCCTATCTAGTACTCTGATCATCCAAGGGGGCATCTTCATATGTCGCTCTTGGCGTAATTTGTAATAATTATATTTGATCAAAACCTGAGAATCGTTCGGGATTATCTAACTGAATATGAAATGGTTATTTGAAATGTGATCAGAAAAGCTGTTTTTGAAAGCCGTGTTAATTTTATTTCATATTCACGTGCTTCTGATATTATGGATACTATAAACATTACAATATTTTTTCACTGGAACTTATACTATAGATGACTGTTGCATCTGTAACGCTTGGCTTCGGGACTCAAAGTAGGAGATGTTACACTCCTTGAATCAAAATCCCTTTACTAAAGTAATCTTATGTGAAGAGTACTCACAGAGATTCAACATGTTGACAATGATGTCATACTCAGTAAATATGGATCCTTAGCACTTATAAAATAGGAGTGGCATATGGACGCTGCCAGAGCAACTGACACAGTCAAGTTTAGGTGCTTTCCTATTTACCTAGAAGGAATAGCAAGCATGGGTTTAGTTGACTACCACCAAGGTCCATATCGTCGTTCGACCAGCTAGCGAGAAAGTTTATCGAGCACTTCAGGATGCATGCAACTTTCCCTAAGGATGTCATGTCACTATCCGACCTCTAACAAGGACTAGCGGAATCGCTTTATGATTTTCTACAAATATTTGATACTACAGTGACTGAGGTAAGTAACCCTCAAGAGAACATAATCTTGATGGTTTGATTAGGGAGATCCACCCCGATACAGACTTTGGTGAATGGTTATTAAGAAAGCTTTCTTCTACTCTAGATTGTTTTTACAACAAGGCAGCCCAGTACTTGCATAAAGAGAAGGCTACAATGGGTGGAAGAAACAACACAAACTGAATTTTGGACACATAGCTATGAATGCAAAACAAAGGCGATGGTTAGAATAAGGGCAGTAGTGGGGCCCAGACAAAAATTCGGATTCTAGAACACGATCGAGAGTCCCTACAATGGAATAACTCAACTAAAAATATTTATTTGGCTACTCGCGACCCAGAGCAATACAGGGAACCAACCCCGAGAGAGTCAACTAAAGACCAGAGGAAGTCTAGAAAGTTCTGTAGATTTCATGTGACATATATCATGACACGAATGAGTATAGACACATACGTGATATGATCGAAGAATTGATCCGAAAGAAATGGTCCAACAATTTGTGAAAACCCATAAGATGGCGGGCAAGTAACATTCGATCCCCAATGAGAACAAAACGGTCCTAGCGCTGACGAATATAAGTGGCCCAACAGGAGATTGATTATAAACTAAACTACTGACGATCATCTTCCAACTGTGAAGAGCTGGAGTAGAACGTAATAGTGAGCAATTGCAACGCTATTTTGCTTGAGAATGAAACTTATTGCTATTTTCTTTGAATTATTTCATAAGACAGACTATGTTATTTTTCAATAAAAGGGCTTGCCAATGATGCAACTTTATCTTTATGCAATTTTGTTATGAGCCATGACTAACTCGAATGAAACCGCATACGAATAATGCAGGTGTGCAGGTACGCAGAGTTAGGTGCCCACTAAATCTCCATGGCACATGATTAGACATACGAAGCTCTGCCGAGGGACTCCACCGCTCATCAGCTAACTCTTGCCATTGACTCGGGGGCAAGACCATGATGCAAAAGTGGACGTGACTTGACCATCCACTCATAAGCTCATACCCGACATTTTCTAAAACACTTATGCATTGCTTGGAGCTTGACAGACTCAGCATCCAGTCTAATGTGGACATGAAAATGACCGTTCACAAAATAACTTTTGCCCTCGGCATAGAGCCCAAAACAAAATTAAAATGGATGTGATTGACCATCCATCAACTTAGCTTTATCCCTTGACCTGATAGGGGGAGTTCAAACGAAAAAGGATACGACTGACCATCCATCAACTTAGGTTTATCCCTTGACCCGATAGGGGGAGTTCAAACAAAAATGGATGTGACTGACCATCCTTCAACTTAACTCTATCCATTGATGCGACAAGGGGAGTTCAAAAAAAAAGGATGTGGCCGACCATCCATCAAGTTACCTCTTTCCCTTAATTCGACAGGAGGAGCTTAAACAATAAACGAGCAAAAGTGGCTGGCCATCTGCCTTCTAACTCATTCTCTTGACCCAATATAGGAGTTTATACACAAAAGGACGTGATCCGACCGTCCGTCGTTGAACTTAAAGTGGATGTGACCTGAACATCCAGCTCCTAGATTATTTCCTTGACTCGACAAGAAGAGTACAAATCATAAAGTAGGTGTAACTCAACTGTTTGATCCTAGATGGGTGTGACTTGACCATCCATTCGCTAACTTAGACTTTAGACCTAATGGGAAAAATATAACTTCATAAGGACGAGAATCGATCGTCTGTGTGCTAATCTCGTTAACCCAAGACTGGAGGTAAGAGTAAAATGACCTAAAAGGTGGATACGTTAGCTAAATACTGTGGCCCGTGCCTAGTGTTCGATACGACTTATAAGGCTATGACTAAAAGGATGCCCTAGGATAAAAGAAACAAACAGAACAACTTGTGATCACGATTCCTTAGAATTTGGCAATGATCTATAGGCACAAGAACATGCTTGGGAGCCAACGACAAAAGTACGTGCACGGACGTTCGAGCGCATGTGTATACTCGACATGCAATTTTCTAAATTGACGAGAATTGAATTATTACCTGAAACTTTTGGAAAAAGAAACCAGTTTAGATAATCGAGGCCTACTAACTCGATCAACTAGTTCAATGGATTCAAGCACAGACAATTTGCTGGAAAATTCATTTTGATTTTATAATGGAAAATATTGACCAAGTATCACAACAGACAGTTAGAAATATAACACTTCGTGAATGCCACTCGATGAAAGGATAATGATAATTCGAGGTACTGAGTGAAATCCATTCTAGCAAACCTAACTTATCTCGATTCAAGGCACATCATGTTTGCAACAAAATATACTTTTGAGGGCAAGTGTTATTTAGCCTTTTTACAAAGTAGTATTCGAACAGACTTAAACGATCAAATCGGACGAGCGAATGATGGAGAAATGTCCTAAGGACATTGGGAATATCATAAAAAGATATAAAAAAAGAAATATAAAAAAGAGCAAATAAAGTTGAAAATTTGTAAGTTCAAGTCTTAGGAGAAGCCGACTCGAAGCAAACCCACAAAATCATCAGGTCAGACTCAAAGCGGAATAGATTTAAGAAATCCCTGAGTCAGACTCGAAGCAATCCATAAAAAACCTCAATCGCAACCCATAGTGGACTCCGTACCGATCCCTGGACTTGACCCGATACTGACCCCTAACGACTCAGAGAAAACACTGAAAAATCTCGGGTTTGAATTTAAGCAAATGAAGAAAAACTCAGAGCATAAAAATCTAAGAGATATTCAGGTCGAGCTCCAAGCAAGCACTCAAATTTCTCAGGTTGGACTCCAAGCAAATTCAATCCAAACCAAAGCAATAAAGGGATTACCCAACTTGTGGATCACTACCTACCCCACTCTAGGGATGGGTATCGATTCCTAATTCCACCTTGGGTGGGCCCTATCTTTTGCCTACATCCCTAACTCGATGCTAAGGGCCTATTTCCAAAGTCGTTTTGTTAAATCAATGCAATTCTCTATCAGTTTCCATAAGCACTAGAGTCAGCAACACCCTGGAATACACAAAGTATAGATTTGTGCTCCACCCTACATAGGGGAATGGTATCGATCCCTTAGGGTACACCCAAAGTAGCATCCACTCCTATGGCACTCATCTCTATCTTCATAGAGCCTGATTCAAGTGTTGTTTCAGAGTTCATATGCATTGTATTGAAAATATTCATATATGCCTAATGAAGCAATTCAACCTATTGTAGATCCATCAATTGGACCAAATGACACCTAGACGACTATGCAAAACAACCTTGGAAACATAAAACCAACATCAAGACGAGCCAGCACAAGAAGTCAAAAGAACCTATGATGTATACATATGGATTGGTACCAATACCCTCCTAGAGGGATCGGTACCGGTAACCAACCCTAGAGGATCTGAGGCCAAGATTTTTTAGAGGACTTTGTCTTCATCGTGAAGATCTATAGGCGAAATATCAGCGAGATATTTGGTCATTTACCCTTACAATACATGGGCAATGCTTCATTCGAAGTATTTTTATGCTGCTGCTACACAAAAATCCATTGTACTCTTGAATCCCTACTGATCCCTCCTACTTGTAATCATAAAACCTAATGCAAAAGTAATAAAATCATTCAGCGGATGTAGGTCAAAATTATTGAACCACTATAAATTTGTGTGCGCTTGTTTTTTGTTTAATTTTTTCGGTTTTTCATTTACTTTCTTCATTTAATCTCTATCCCCTTACTCTTTTGGGTGCTTGTACCATCTTTAGTTCAAACTTGCATAATCAGGTAATTTGTCCGTTTCTTATTCGGTGTGTTATATTGTTTTAATGTTCACGACTACAGTTACTATACAAGTGATGACTTGGAATTTTATCGCTTTAATTTCTGAGTATTTAATTTATTTCAAATATTCGATTAATTGTTTCAATAATTAAATAACTCTCTTTAATTTATATATAATACTATAAAATTTATTTGTGAATTTTGTTTACGTATATAGATGGTTTGACGCAAAACCGAAATTGTGACCGAAAACCGTTTTTCGGATTTTTAGTTTTTTATCGAACGGCAGGGTCCTAGGACCTTTTAAATAATCTTGTGTATGTTTGGAAAACAAATATTTACATTTTAAAAAGTGAACCTTACATTATGAAATGTAAAAGGGAACATGTGGATAATTATAGTAAAAAGATAAAATACATTTAAACTTGAAATGACATAGATTCCTTAAGTGACTAAGTGAACAAAAGGACTTAAAAACACACTAATAACCAATATTTTTTCATATGCTATATGTACTTGAGTGGATATGAAATGATGTAGGAGTTGAAAAGAATATTTTCATTTTTTTTCTTTATTTTCATTTCTTTTTAAATTCTCTTATGTATACACACCTATACACTACTCTTATATTTTTATTTCATACTTAGCTTAGTTTTCCAAGTTCATCTTTTAATTTTTCATTCAAGATTTTTTAGTTAGAGTAAAAATCATCTTTTTGGTCTAAAAACAAAGCTTAGCTTGGATTTATCAACAAGAATTTACAAGGTGAATTCTCATCTTTCTTGTTTATTTTTCCATGTGATATAATGATGGGTTCAAGTTATGATTTAGATGAATTGTTTTTAATAATACATTCTCTTATGTTAAATAATGGTTTAAAAGTCAAAAATTGATTTGGGAATAAGGATTTAGGCTTTCTGTTGGTA
Source organism: Allium cepa (assembly GCA_030765085.1). NCBI lineage: Eukaryota > Viridiplantae > Streptophyta > Magnoliopsida > Asparagales > Amaryllidaceae > Allium > Allium cepa. The sequence continues at coordinate 827,073,114 of CM060941.1, read as the reverse complement.
TCCTATAAACCACACTACTCCCTATTCTTAGGGCATCTTCAGTGGTTCAGTTACATACTGAATTTGCTCAAATTTCTTTCCCAATCATTCAATTCAGGCTGAATATTCAGCTGAACGTTCAGGATCCAATTCAGGATCCTGAACTGGGCTTAGGCGCCCATTTAATGGGCGCCCAAGCCCTGGCGCCCATTTTATGGGCCCAGACTTCTGACGCCCATAAAATGGGCGCCCAAGCCCCCCAATTATGGGGGGCGTCAGGCTCCCATAAAATGGGAGTCTGGCATCAGGCGCCCATTTAATGGGCGCCTGATGCCAGGCCAGACGCGCATAAATGAGCGCCTGACCACTGGGTGCCCACCCCGGGTTCAGGTTGAATATTCAGCGGGCTGAATATTCAGCCCTGAACCCACTAGAGATGCCCTTAGTAAAACAATAAGAAAATCATTTCTATCTTTGATTTCTAAAATCACTATGTCTCAATTCGTACCGTTTAGCCAAAATCATCAACCAGTAGGATGATTGTCTCAGAGTCTAGTTTTTTAAATAGTTTGAGGGCTTTTCGTCTAGTAAGTTTGGAGAAAACTGTAAATTACAATAAGTGGTTATAATTTGTCAGGTTTTCATCAATTACAGATCGACAAATGGTCATTGCAGCCTAGTTAGCATCGACAAATCATGATTTTTAAAGGCTTCCCTGTGATTTTTAGTGACGTGGTTTGGTCGTGATAGCTAGTTGATTAGTTTTGGGTCTACTGGAAAATTACAGCGAGAAGATGACCTGGAGGGGAAGCGGAGGTGGCTGAAACAACCTAAGAGTGTGGCGGAGCTAGGGTAGCACTTGCGGGGCATGAGATGTTCTGAGGCGTCGGGTCAAGCTAAGGTTAGGGTTCTAGGTCCTTTGGGTTTTGGGTTCGAATGTTGTGGTTCTGGCGATGAAATAGAGGATCGCATGGGCCAAGGCAGTGTTCGACGATGAGGAGGCGGGTAGGCGGTTTGGATAGAGGTGGTGATGAGGCCGAGCATGGGAAGCGGCGACATGTCAAGTTGGACCTTCGTGCTTCGGGAGGTATGGCGCACGTTTGTTTTGATTTTGGGTGGAGATGTTGAACAGAGATATGGGTCATCGGAGCTATTGTGGGTGGTATGGTTGAAACGTACTAGGCAAGGCAAACTTGTAGGTGACAGCGCGGTGGTGATCGATGGTAGGGCGAAGGAGTATCCGTGCATAGGTGCATTTGTGCGCACTGATTTCTTGTTCCTAGTTTTGGAATGTGGGAGGTAATGTTTTGGGTATTTGATTTTGAGAAGGAAGAAGGTGAAGTATAGGGCAGTGGATCTGTGGCCTTTGGGCCAAGTGTTTAAGCGTTTAGTTGATTTAAGTTTTTTTTTAAAATTTAAGTGTTAAACTTGAAATTCTATAGCACATTAATTATGAATCTATTTGACATACGGTTTTCGATGTAAAGATCGTAAAATCGAGCAGAACACATTGTGCAGTTATTCGACAGTTTTGTAGAAGTTTAAAATACCGATAAATTAATAGCCGCAGTAAATAATTATGTCGATTTGTAATTATGTTTTATCATTATCATTTCTATTAGCAAAATAAAACACCATTCTTCTATATTTAAGATTGAATAAATTTCATTGGACATCTATTTAGCAAAATAAATTCTCGTTCTGCTATTTTACTAGTTTGGACGTTTATTGATATGTAAGTTGTCTTAAACAGATAACATGTTATCTGCCATTTATAAATTATAAATTTTAATTACATATTTTTTGCTAAAGTAAATACCAGTGGTATGATCTAAATTATGGAATTTAAATAATGGTAACTTGTCTAAGTACTAGTGTGGTCGCCGAGCCTCTTTTCAAATTTTGGAAAGAAATGGATTTGGATTTATTAGGAATTATAATATTTCCGAGTAAAGTAAATTTTAGATTTAAAATGGTTAAATTAATATTATTTTAATTATAAAGTTGTAAAGGTAACCAATTGTTTATTAATAATATTTTAAAGCTGATAGTTGTTTAATTATGTTTATTAAATTTGTTGTAAAGTTAATTATTTTATTTAAGTTATTTTAAAAGTTAACTAATTATTTTGTTAAGGATACCTTATGTTAGTTAATTATTCAATAATGATGTTGTTTTGAAAATTTATGAATAATTTATTAATAATTATTTAAGTTAATTAATCATTTATCTAATAGTGATTAAGTTTATTAATTATGTATTAATAATGATTTAAGGTAAGTAAACTATTTACTAATTATATTTTAAACCCTAATTAAATTATTCAATAGGGGATTTTTAAAGGTAATCAAATTATTTTAAAATAAAAAGTGTTTAAAACAATAAATTTTTTTATCAAGAGAATTATTTGAAATATATGGGTTGTTGAAGTTATAATTTGGAAGAGATGACTGGATTTATAAAAATTTGATTTCATATGAATTGGATCAATTATAAAATTAAATAAAGGTTGTGCAATAAATAAATAATCCTTCTTAATTTTGATGGTATGGAAATATTTCATACATACCACCAAAGGATTAGTGGTTTTGGGTTTATAGTAAACAATGTTTTGAATGATATTGTTTTTGCTCCATTTAATAAAATTGAAAATAAGAAATCTTTCTTTAAGTGAGTTGTGAAACAATGTCTACCATTGTATAAGAAAATGGTAAAGATCTTCCAAATATAGAAAGTAAATGGTTTAGAGATATACTTATACCAGTGAGGCAAGCATACGAATATTTTAGCGTGTTTGAAGAGATTTAATTAGTGAAGGTTAATTAAAGAGGCTTAGTGGATCCTATATGGAGTTTAATCTATGTTTGATTGTTTTTTATTTGGTAGTTAAATAACATACTATCAAATCTTGGTCAATTTTTAACTCTGGAAATATCTAAAGGAAAGCACAAGAATTATATGGTACAAGCATCTTTATTGATGCTCATACATGTATAAACTCATTGTATTCTTCTAGGATAAGTGATAAGGAGATCTGCCCACTTAAACAGTTGGGGGGTGATCTCCGCTCTTATATATTATCTATTTATTTCTAAAAGAACAGGAGTTAAGTTTACTGAAAACTATCAATGTTTGTTCGAAGAGCCCGTGATCTGATATATTATCCAAAAACCACTTCGAACAGCCATAACATTCGAAATGGAAGAAATCATGAAGGTGATTTGATCTGTTAACCCAAAAAAGGATCAACACCCTGGACTGAGTGTGAAAGCACAAGCCCATTTATCAAGGAAAATAAAATAGAAAAAGCAATAATAGATTGAAGAAATAGTAAAGAGACTAGAAGATTTTTATAGTGGTATGGCTGTTAATGAAACTTAAGTCCACTTTATAACTTTCTATTAACTGACTGCTATTACAAGTCGAATTAGATTATAATATGACTTAATCTTCTAAGTCAGATCAAGTCACAAATTCAAAAGTTCGTTGGAGAATCATAGTGAACCCTTAGATGACTATTGTGTGTCAGGAGAAGAATGAAAAATAATTTTTGCAAAGTTCTAGCAGCCAGTCCAGAAGATCCTCCTTATGTTGCAGATAGGTGAGTATTTATGGGGATTAGAGAGCTATTAGGCTAGGCCGCTTTGCCAAAAGCCTATACTTGATGGTACGAAGATCCTATAGAAAGTTCATAGTGAACCGATCTAACTTGATAGATCGCTAGCGACCCATTGGGCATGGATCGCTAGTGATCCATGTAGTTAAAGTAGTTTTGGATCGTCTCACTTGGATTATGCTCCTTGCCTTATGTAGACGCTCTCCATGTAATTTCATAAAATGTTGCCTTATTTTGATGGTGATTCATGTATAGGTTGCATTGAACTATGACTGGAATCAGATGAATACTCACTTCTCGAACAAGTTTGCTTGGAATATCATGAACCTTGGCAAATATCCTTACAAAAGATGTCGGTTCTTAACGCAAGAAGTTTGGAGGATCCATGAGCAATCCTTATGGATCGCTAGCGATCCATAGGTGATGGATCTCTAGCGATCCATCCCTTTAGCTTATTTTTGCATTTTCCTCTTAGGTCTCTCTTAGCTTCTTCTTTTGTTCCTTTTGGTTGATTCTTGAGTTGTATTGAATTAACATCGATGTTCTAGCTCTTGTTGAATTTTATTGGGTTAAAAACTCGGTAAACATTTGTCCCTCTGAGTATGCCTTCACTGGGTTTAAGGTGTGCTTTGAATGTAACTTCTTTTGAGTTCCCATTTCATGAAGTTTAATTGATCATGTTGAGGCAATCATGCGAATTTGGATTTGGCTATCCAGCCGTTTGTTGAGTTTTCAATGTGAACCATTTTCAATGTGAACCACCGTTCATCATAACGATAAATCAATTTCAATCCCATATGTTTCCAAATGCTTGCAAACAACACTTAGATCATACTTGGCGAGTTTGGAGAAAATCAATTGCAACTCGATGGATCGCTAGCGATCCATAGTCCTCGGATCACTAGCGATCCAAGGACTTAGCAAAAATTTTCCATTCAATCTCCTATTTAACTATTTTCGGGCCGACCTTTCATCATTTCATGCTTTCCCTAGCGAACCGAGCTTATCTCTCTACGACCCGAGCTAAACACGACCAAACCCTAAGCTTGCTCACGCCATCACCATCATCAATCTTCACCTCCGTCGTTGATCTCCACCGCCAAAGCTTCCTATTACTGACCTCAGTCGACTTTGCCATTACATTGAACCAACCTCTAACACCTGAAATGTCGCTTTCCTGAATCGGTGCCGAGCTTTCCCCCTTTGGATCACCAAAGTCATGAAATTGACCGCATTTGCCTTCTGACTTGATGTTGGTGCTGTGGATTTGGCATAATATTAGCGATTGGTAATGAATTTATATTGATGACAGAGGCAGTGGAAAATTCAATCTGATTGTGACTTTGTTGAAGAAGATAGTAAATCGAGTCTTGATTTCTTCACGTAACGAAGCCAGGGTTTTACCCCGATGCTTGACATATTTTGCTATCTTCATCCATAGAGTCAAAATTAACTTTCACCAAGTTACACCGTAGATCCCGGTACAACATCTTGTGTATCGATTTTGGTTTTTTCAGAAGGTGAGAATAGCTTAGTGCAACGTCTTGTAAGCAGCTCATGCCGTTATCACTTTCTAGGGAACTGAAATCGCCTTATGCTGAGAATTCTGTAGTCGATTCGGACACATTGATCTATAGTTGCTCACTTTGGATTGGTCATGTCATTACACATTCGGTGTACCTGGATTAGGAAGAGCTTTCCATTTTGCTTCCGATAGCGGATCCATTATCGATCATTGATCGGTAACAAGGAAGTGAAGGAAGAATAACTATAATAAATGATACGAATAGTTTCTTCCTTTCTCCGCCGTGAGTAAACTATCTACACATGATAGTGCATTGATAGTGTTCAGGACACCGAGCCCATCTTATATAGATAACACACTGCACTTTCCCTAAATGTTTGGAACGACATCAGTTATGCCTTCACAAACGATTCCAGTAGCGCCTACTTCTTTGGCACCACCAACTAAATATGGCCAATTGGTTCCAGTTAGTTCGATTATAGATCGAACTCCTTAAAAGTTGATAGTTTTACTCAACCATCCAGAGAGAGCGTCAACCCAAATGTTTGCAAGTCTTGCATAACATTTGTTTATAGCATAGTATTCCGGATGATGACATAAGTCTTCCATTAAAAAATGAGTTTGCATACATGCCACTTCAGGGTACATCGTCTACCATTGGAACATGCGCTTGAATGGAGCAGTGCCCCCCTTTAATCCTTTCTTGAGAGAGACTCTTCTAAATTTGGAAATTGGTCCATTTCAGATTCACCTGAATGGATATGCGATTTTGACTTGTCTTCACCTTTTGTTTATGCGGACATTCAATCGTACCCCAAGCTTTGATGCTCTAAGATATTTCCTTTCATTCAAGAAGAGAGATGAATGTTCATCTCTTGTGATCATTGACATTCAAAGAAATCGCAAAATCATGCTGCAGCTTCAAAGTAATTTGTCCTATTTCAAGACCCAATTATTTTAGTTAGCTGTCCTGAGGGATTTAATTGTCTTTTGACGATAGGGGGTAAGTCTTCTCTATCATTCATTGAAATTTAATATGATGGTGCGGGATTTTTAATAAGCCGGATACTCCTTGCAATTATTCTGAGGCTAAATAAAGATCCATCATTTGATCCTGTACTCTAAAAGCCATAAATGCTTGAGAGAGATCGGTCTGATCTTCGCTAACAGATGAGAATTTGCTTCGGTACGAGTTGCTGCATCCCAGGATATCCACGATTGTCATTAAGTCCCATATCTATTCATTCCAAGATTCAAACATGCTCTACTTCTTCATCACACAATTCTGAAGAGGGCAACCCATCAAGAGGAGAGTATCCATCCTGTGGCTCAACCGAGGAAACTTACGAACAAAAAGGAGTTACAACTGAGACCAGTATCTCGATTAGGATGCCTATGATCCCGAAGAAGGGGGAAGAGGAGTTCAAACGGCAAGAAGACAAGATCGCGCTGTTTACCGAAAAGGAGGAAGGTGAAATTGAGAGTTGGAGTAGCTATGATTCCTCCTCTAATGGTAAGGAATTTGATGCAAGTTCCAATGATGGAAATTTCGAATCATGTGACGAAACCCCGGGAATAAATCCCATTCTCCCTGACTCGCCTCCCTAGGAGATGTTGCTAAAGATGATTCTTCAACCGCCAAATGACCTTATGGTTCTCCGCCTAAGGAAACCGATGTTATTTTTTGGGACTTGAGCAACATTTACGTAGACATTGGTAAACTCATGGGAGATGATTTTGAGTTTGAGGGATTGACTTCTCACCCTGGACAGGCTGTGTCTATAGTTAGCCTGACTCCCACTGTAGTTGCTTCCTGATCTGGTTTGGGAAGTCCTTTGGGCTGCTTACGACACATAACACATTTCTCTAGGGTCATACACATGCATTATTTGAGTTCATTTTCTGTCGCTAAATTTCTTCATTATTTTTATCAAAGACTATGGGAGGTCATGGACTTTATGAGGACCTTAAAAAATTTACATACGCATAACGCGGGTCGAGACGGACTTCAAGCCGCCATCAGCCCGAGAAACCGAGGAAGAATGGAGAAGGAGGAAAGATTGGGAAGCCGAAGGTCGTCGTGGGGATGATAGGGACCGAAGCAGAGTTTATAGGAGTGTTTATGAGAAGAGAAAAACTCCCGACGATCGGGAAGAGCCATCCAAGAAATCAAAGGTAGATCGTGGTTCTCATCCTTTTGAGCACCAAGCATTTGCCCATGCTCTAGTCTTTGTTGGAATTGAAGTTCCGACTTCTACTGTTGAAATCTCTCCATCAACCCAGGCTCCATCAACTCACATAGTGCCTACTTCTGGTTCTTCACGCCCCCGTAGGAAGCCACCTTATATTCTCCCATCCGGTCCCTTTAAGCTTGAAGCCATGCTCCTCGGATGGTTTCTGAAGGGAGTTAAATTTGATCGTGACCTGCATATGGTCCATAAGGATTCTTATATGCCCCATCTCTAGGCGATTCAGAGTGATTTGGATCAAGCTAAAGGATGAGAGAAATTATGTAAGCAACCGACGGACATAAAACATAACAACTACCAAGAGATCCTTTCCTTCAAGTCATAAAAGGATGATTATGAAAGGGTGTAGACAAAATGTGATGCCAAAATTAATCAAGTGACAAAGGCGAGGGACGCTACCATTCGAGAGAGTAAAAGCAATGCTAGTTTGCTAAAGGAATTAAAAGAGACGCATTCAAAAATAAGATCATGTTCATAGATGAAATCAAATGGCCTACGCTGATGAGATTAAGCTGAAAAAGAGCTTGAAATCCGAGACGAGACCATCAAAGCTCAGAAGAGAACTATTGCTGGTCATGACGAAGCCATCAAAGCTCATAAAAAGACAATTGCTGATTATGCAGGAATGGTGGAATCCCAGGACAAGACCATTTCTGACTAGGCTTGAATGATTTCTTTGCTTCAGGAAAGAGTCGCGTAGCTCAACGCTAAAAAGTCCAAAGTTGAAGTTGAGAAGGCCGTTGTAATGGTGGACTACTTGGCGCTACAAGATACGTTCAAAGGAAGATGGGTGAGGATGGATGACACCATATTGAATTTCTAAGCCAACTCCCTGCTGTATTCGGGCAGCCTTAGCTCTCTAGGCCCCAAATTCCGCATACTCTTGTTGTGGTTTGAGAAGAAGCCCATGTCCAAGAAGAAGAGGATGTGTATACCCAGCAAGAGTTGGAGGACGCCAATTATGACGAAGAGTCGAAGAGGGCTTTTGTAGAGGGTCAAGAGATTATTCAGATTAAGAGGGAGTGAGAGGCCACCAATGCTACTGCAACTACTAAAGTGCTACAGAGCCTTTCAGTTCCGTGTCTGGCGAATCATCAAAGCATCCTCATTGATGTGCATGTAAATATGCATATTTTTACATCCTTATTTAATCTATTTTTATTTAAATAAATGAGCATATAGGGTATTTTAACATGTTTAAACTAATATTTAAATTATTTTCAAACCATCATTTGTTCATCTTCATATGGGGGAAAAATGGTCATTTTAGTGCATATATTAATTTTGAGAATATTTACATGGCATTTTATTTTTATTTGTAAGAAAATTAGGTGGAAAATAGAAGAAGTCTTCATGCATTCATGCATGCACAGGAGAAGGAAACAAATGATGGTGGAAATAATTCATTTCATGCATCATGAAGGACTCTACCTATCCACTTACCTTGATATATAATTAGGAGCTAATGCATATGTTAGTGGGGCTTAAAGTTACGTGCATACTTAATGAGGGATTAATTAGAAGCTAATTATAACTTGGTGGCCATACTTCCTCAAGGAAAATTTGGATAGTCCCCAAAAATATGATTAGAGTTTCAAACATGTATAAATACACCATATTTTTCATGTAATTAGCTCTTAGCCACCTCTTTATTTAGTTTTGTTCTAGGCTCGAAAATATAAAAAAAACTCTCTTTTCTTTTTAATGGCTTCTTAGCCTTCTTTCATGTAATTTTCTTTTTATGCAATTAATTTCATGCTCTTTTAATTCTTGTTCTTTATTTTATGCAATTAGTATAGTATTATTCCTTGAAAGTAGAGTAGATTTATTTCGTGCAAAATTAGCTATCTCTCCTTTTCCTCTTATTTTAGTCCTATGTTGTAATTTACAATTTTTGACATGATAACAAATATAAGAAGCTAAATCCCTTCAATTTAGGGATAATGAAGCTCTCTTAATCACGTAAATTCAACATAGTGATTTCATTTGATCTCTTTTTATGCTTAATGGAAGTTTTGATGTGGTGAATATTTATTTATTTTAACTTTGAATTTGATAGCCTATGTTGTTGACACCAAATAGGCTATGCTTAAACAAACACAAACACAAATTACCTCTTCGTCTACGTATGATTACGATAAGTGAATTTTAAAATCAAAATTTGATGGTCTATATTACTAATCAATAGTGAATAAGTCATGCTTAGTATAGATTTTATTTTCAAGTTCACTAACATTTTCATAAGAGTTATTAAGTGTTTTAGTGGGTATGTTAAAGCTTGATGGTTTATGTTGGGCTAAATAATAGCACAAATAGGCCATACTTATGATAAACATATCAGCTAAATTCACTGATGACCAAAAGAGAGATCACAATTTCATTTTGTTGATTTATGTGATCATGGAAAGAAACTTATCTCTTAATTGCCTTCTACTCTCATATTTTTATTCACTTTTTTTAGCTAGTTGTTACATTTTTTTGGCTATTCACAACTTCAAATCTTGGTTTAATTTGATTGAGTAGAATTTTAAATAAACACAATCCCCTGCGAATCGACCCATACTCACCACGTACTAGAATTTTAAATTTGATCAATCAGGAATTTTTCTGGGTTCAACTGATGATGCTTTGTTGTCCGCCCCTTCAGTAGCTGTCTTCGAAGCCTTAGGTGGTCCTGGAACTTCACCAAAGATTGTGCAGCTATCTAAAGAAGGAGACAGTGGGGAGTACGAGGTTGAAATTCTCGATAACACTTCTAATGCAAGTGACCTTCTTGTTTCTCCCGAGTTTGAGAATTTTCATCTCACGCCACAAGAACAAGACGAATTGAATGCTTTCATTTTTGATCATATAGATCCATCTTCTTTGCCTGTCGAACAGCCAATTTCTTTGGTCCCGAGGACTATCGCTATTTTAACTGCTTCGACGCTTGTTTCTATAGCTACTTCAATCACCACGCCCATGTCTGCTTACATCTAGGGCCGGAATATGAGAAGATTGCTGCATTACATGGCCTAGATGACCCTGCCGTATCATTGGAGGGCGATTTAACAGCAGATGATACTCGAGAGCAGATAGACTAAGCCAGCCAGCCATGTAGAACTGAACAGTAAATGGTGGCAGTTATAAAGGGAAAAATCGAGGAACAAAAATCTTTGAGGAGCTTCTGCAAGTCCCTCAAGCGCAGACTAATGGAGAGTCTTCCAAGAGGGTCAAAGAACAAGAAGGTGACATGGGCACGTAGCTTATAATTGATATCTCCGATAGTGATATGACTCCTGATGGGGAAGCTGAGGGAAAGAAGAAAATTTCGACCAATGGCGGGAAAGGAATTGGTGGCAAGAAACATTGACGAGCTAGGGTAATAGTGGAGCCAGATTTTGTAACATTCTATTTATTTGACATGTATTTTGTACAAGTGCAAAGTTTGCACTTATTACCTTTGTTGTTGGAACATCCATACTTTTCTTTTTGTTAGTCGATATTGTGTGTGTCCGGCCCCTACATTTTAATTTTGTATAGAAAATGCTATAAGAAATGAAAAGATTACTATTTCTACAACTATCTCCTCTATATTCTTTCATATTTATCATGTACTTAGCTTATTTTTTTTCCCATGATTTCACACATTATGTATGCATTTTTTCAGTTTTATTTAGTCTCGTAATTACTGCCAAAATTCTTTGTTTAGAGTAATAGAACTATGAAGTATTTGCTACTTTGGTTGAGTGTTGGTGTGTGTGCACCCCCAATTCATGGGACTGTTCACTTCGAACACCTGATACGAGATTGGGTGCCCCTTGTGACCTATTAGATGCCCCCAGTCAGGTTTATATTGAAAGTCCTGCATTTAGGAATTTCTAGTTTGAGATATTTAAAAAACTTTTTAACGGCCTCATAGCTAGAAATTTACGTACTTGAGTGGTCGGTGATGTCGGAGCAACACCAATTACTTGGTTACTTACTAAGTGATTTCATTGTGATGCTAACATTCAAGCTATTGCGCATACATATCGTCCCTTGAAGTGCTATTTTCTTGGATCCGGGAGTTGTATGTGATTTTTTGCAATATGAGAGTTCATCGTCTTTGGGTGCAACTTTGCTGGCCCCAAGTAGTAGTGTGCGGCTGACGAAATGCGCACAGTGGGATCGAGACTTACATGGTCATAGTTTTGCGAGCCAAGAAGCTATATGCGGCTTACGAGATGCACAACTTAAGTAATTATATTTGCTTGGGCATGATTCCACGACCCAAGAAGCAACACACGGCTTACGAAATGAGCGGATTTGATTTGGGTCTTCTTAATGTTGCCGGAGCAATGCCAGTTCTTAGAAGGCGGGGATCGAGTTCTGCCATTCCAACTGTTTTGGTCGATTTGCTTCCATTGACACGGTGGGTAGGTGGGATGTACTTGAGCATGGTTCCATTATCTCAAGTAGCAATTGGATGGTTTTTAGTTCATTTGATCCCATCGACTCAGGAGGTTACTTTTGTGAATACAGTTTCATTGGTTCAGAAAGCAAAGCAACTTCATTAGTAAAAGTTGGGCAAGTTCTACCTATCTACAACACCTTCGGTATTATGGGATGGCTTATTTATGAAAAAAGGAAATACATAAGATTTAAATAAATCAACGACACAACAATTTGTTGTTCCAATCTCGGGAAATTTGGGTTCCATCAACGGTTGTTAGCTTGAATGTGCCATACTCAAGCTTCTAACCGATCACATAGGGCCCTTTCCAGTTTGATCAGAATGTTCCTGGTATAGGGTAGACCCGTTTGACGATATGGTCTCCCACTTTGAAAGAATGGTTATAGACTTGGAATTGAAATATCACATGATCCTTTTGCTGAGCAGCGGTCCTCAACTCGGCTTCTTCCCTCTTATAATTGACCATATCGAGCAACACGAGTAGGAGCTGCTTGTTTTGCTTTTGATTGAAGTTTTGCCTTCAATGAGAGGGGACTTCTAGCTCGACTGGGATCATTGCTTCTGAACCGTATGTTAGGAAAAATAGTGAGTGCCCAGTCGCAGATTTGTACATTGTCTTGTAAGCCCATTGCGCGAGTGGAAGTTTACCAATCCAATTTCCTTTAGCTTTAGTTAGCCGCTTTTTGATGGTGGACTTGATGATCTTGTTCAATGCTTTGTAACACCCCTAATTTTAAAAAACATTATTTAGAAGATTTAGTTAGGTAAATTAGACAGAATAATGTGGAGATTAGAGTGATAAGTGAGCTGAGATTTGGAAACTTAGTAGAGGTTATGCCTTAACTAAATGAAATCATAAGAACGGGTTTATAAAATGGTTTTATAAGTTAACTACTCGAGAGAATAAGGAAAGGATATTATTGGAAATAGCTATATACCATAATCCCATAACTCCTAAACCCTTGCTACATTTTTCATTCATACGTTCATAAATAAAAAACAAAAGCTTAGAAGAACTAAGGCCAGCCATAACCCAAGGACAAAAGGGGATCAAAATCAACTAAAAGCTAAGGATTCAAGCAAGGAAGAATTTGACATGATCAAATCTCAAGTTCCTTATCCAGAAAAGATGAATAATTGTCAAAACCATCTCACTTATGTCTTAATGAACATTTTGATTTTGTGTTTAAAGTTTAAAACCACTTGGATGATATGAATGATGATATGCTTTTATTATATGCTATGTTTGATTTAAACAAGTATGTTCGAAAAAGTTTGATTTGATTTTAAGGTTAAAATCATGTAAAATTGGTTTCAATTGCCATGAGGATTTAATATGTTATGTAAAATACTATTTTGGAGATGGGTTTAAATTTCCATAATAATTCAAGTTATGGATAATTTATTATGAATTTTGAATGGAAGAAATAGATAATTTGGGTTTAAAGTTAATTACGGAAATCATATAATGTATTTTGGATCCGAATTTTATATCTGTTAGATAACATGCTAAAAGTGAATCAAAATGAGTTTTGTGAATTTTCCTAATTAATTTACTATGGAATTAAATTAATTAAGTTTGAGGACTTAAATGTCTAAATTGTTTTGTTAAGGGGAAGGGCTTCTTACCAAAAAAAATTAATTACTATTAGTTGAATTCAGAAGCCTTTTTAGAAAAGACTTTTGATAAAGGATTGGAAACCAATCATATCTTGACAAATTAGGAAAGTTAGGTATAAAGGATTTTATAGTATAAAATAAGTTTTGCTTCGAATTATAAACTTTCCTCTTCCATTTTCTTGCTACCGAAATCACCCCGGTTGGCCTTTCGAACTCATTTGAAACTAATACACATGATGTCAAATAGCAGGTATGTAGCGTACTGGAGAAAGGTGAAAGGAGACGGTGTCGAAAGCTTGCTTTTTAAGGGGTTGATGCCATTTTTAATAGCTTTCGAACCAATACACTTACCTTTGTTTTGCTTTCGAATAGATTGCAGCTTGCCTTTGTTTTAGAAGTAGCTTTCAATTGAGTTGCCGCATATTAAGTTTTGAAAAAGAGCTTTTCAAAAAGGTAGTTGCTTTTGAACCAAACGGAAACCTAGCTGACATCTTTATACCTTTCGAATGGGTTAAAGGCCGCTTCCAATAGCCTAATAACAATGTGTTATAAAGGGAAGCTTATGCTTTATGAAAATTGAAGACACTCTCTAAGGCTTTCGAAAGGGTCCCTATAGTCACTCTTATTAAATGTTTCGAAGGTAATTGTAACAACTCGCATAATTTACGATCGTATATTTAAATATTTTATTTAAATGAGCATCATTAGTCGGATTAAAGTTCGAAATGTTACTTTTTGCAAACAGTCGATCTGGGACTCAAGACTACTTCCATTGAGTTCAAAACGATGTTTGCGACCTTTTTAAGTACAAACATTGATACGTTTGGAGTTGGCTAGAATTTTGCTATTTTTCTATTGGGCTTTGGGTTTGGGTTTTAGCCCTTTGACTTATCTAATAACCTAACCCTTCATCCAACTCCTCTGCACTCACTCTATTATTTTCTAACACTCAAGCTAAAATAAAAATGGGGGAAGAGAAAAGAAATTAGAAATTCCTAAGCCCTAATTCTCTTAGGAATTATCAACTTCAAGCTAGAAACCAAGGAGAATAGGTAAACATCCTCTTCATCTTCTCCATCTCAATCTCTCTTCAATTCTCAAAAATTCCTAAACCCTAAGTTAGGAAATTCATTTCATTTGATAATAGATTTAAGATTCTAGATGTGTTGTTGAAGAGAAACTAATCTTTGCTTGTTTTATAGCTTCCCACTTATGTTTTTGGGTTAAAAGGCGAGTTCTTGAACTCACATCTATGTCTATAACTTTCTTTGTTGTTAGGTATGTGTGACAGCCCGCAAATCCGTACCCCTTGAATCAACATTATTCTACTCTAATTGACTCAAGTGGAACAGAAATACGAACCATTGGAGTTAAAGAAAAAGAGATAGAAGAGGAAGAAACTAAACAATATCAGAATCTCACAGTCGCAGGGGAATAAAATATAATAGTATCTATAAATCTTTACACAAAATGAAATCTATATTGTTTATACAACATATCATCAGAGTGTCTCATACAACAATCAATCATCAATCAGACATACCATACAACATAACAGCGGATATATATATATATATATATATAGGTAGAATAGTACGTCTCGGACTCCAGCTCCTCTCCTGCTCCATAGCAACCTATCCTGAACAAATAATACTCGGTCTGACCCGAGCATTATAACGAAATAACACCCGAGTCAGTCTGGAATACCAGCTGATAATAATGCACACAATTAATTATTAAAGTTTCAAAAATCCTTTTGAAAACAAAAAGCATCTCGTAAGACCACGCCACAAATAAACATGTCGGGTTTTTACCTTACGATAGCTAAAACACTTTTTATAGAAATCCTCTGATATTATAATAGGGTCTATTTACAAATACTTATAAAATAGCCGAAATTGTTACATCTATTAAATTCCAGCTACTAGCCACTGAAGTGGGTAATACAAACAAAACTCGTAAAAGGTTCGTAGGGAAAAATGGATTCCAACTAATGACTAGGCACTGGGGTACCACCTGTCACAGTACGTGGTCTAGATCACAGTACCGAGGACTACTCCCTTCGTCCCCTGCAACACAAGACCGGAATCACCTATGGGCAATTCCGAATAAGATCACCCCGCGGTTGGGATCAGCAACCGCACCACTAAGCCGAAATAAAAAAGGGACCTCTAGACAGGGATGACCTTACTCTCCAGTGGGGGCTACCCACGAAGCCTTGCTGCATATCCCCTGATTTTCAGTCATTCCCGGTTGATGAGGCTTGAGGCTAAACGATACCTTTATAGCACATATCCCTTAGAATGCCCATCGTCCCTGACGATGTCACGAAGCATTCGTCCATACAAGTCCGTCCCGGGTTCGAACGGAACCGAAGGCACTATTCCTACTACATCCATTTTGGAAATATCCTCAGGATTAGTAGCGACTAGCCCTTGCACTTCATAGCTCCATCTTCGACTCCGAACACGTTTTATCGCACGAAAACGTACAAACCGGATCGAAGTGGTTTTCGAGAAATAAATCTCGATCCCGGTCTCTTCGAAACGATCAACGCATTTGTCCAATATTGATAGTCGGTGATTTAACTATCAATTAATATTCAAAAACATCCATAGCATCCATCACACAATAAATAATTCCCAAATTATTTATTTACCTCAAATATCTTTAAAAGATATATTTTCAAATTTCCAAACTCATTTGAAAACAATTTCCAAAGTTCTTCCTTTACAAGGTAAATCCTTTAACATATATTTCCATTGGAAATATCCAAGTTCAAAACAGTTTAGATTTAAAAAAAACAGTTTTTTTTTTAAAAAAAACATTTTAATTTAAAATATACTTTAAATAGATAAATTTACTACTAATTATTTACTCAAAACATAATTTCAAAATATTTTAAACAAAACTACTATATAAGATATAACTTGATTTAAAATAAGGTTTTAGTTATACTATAATTAAAAAGTAGAGTTTTTAAAGAAATTAATAAATTTCAACAACTTTATTAAAAAAAACTAGCTTTTAAAACAAATCCATTTGTAAACATAATTATTAAGATTTTTATAAAATTTTACTATTGTTAATTTATAAATAATCACTTTAAAATAATAATTTTCAAAACATTCTTTAAAACCAGTTTAAGATTTTAAAACTTTCTTTTTATAAAATCAATTTAAAACTCGAACTTGGTTTTTCCCAAGGAAATCTCATTTCTATTAAATCATCACAGAAATCCTTCTCACGATTTCTGCCCATTTATTAACTTTAGTTTTATGGTTTTATAACATAAATTTATTTCCCAATCTTCAACTAATAACATTTATCTTTAATTATCATTCCAGATTTTACAACTTCCAATTTCCATTCTAAATAGATTTCAAATTTTAATTCTTTAAATTCATTATTTAACTCTATCCTTTATTTCTCTAAATTCAATTTATCCAATTATAATAAATTTTGGATTTATAATTTATCCAGCCATATTTCTATACAAATTTATTTCAGTTTTCCATCCAATCAGGTTTCAAACTTTTATATTCTCTTAATTTCTTATTTATCAATTTTCTTAATTTCTTTGAAACCCAAATTAAATTCTTTATAATTAAAACTCCAAATTCTTTATAATTAACATTCTGGGTTCATAGTTTATATCCACGATATCACAATGCAATTAAATTCCAACTTATCAATCACAATATATAAACAGGCATAATCATCAATATAAAAATATTACTACATTGTGAGGAATCCCGTTGGATCCCTCCAACCTGTTTTCCATGCATCCACAAATATTAGCACACAGTACATATGTCAATTCACTTTGATAATAACTAACATATCCAGCTAAACATCCAAACAAACAATCAATACTAGCTGTCTACTTTACTAGTATCCAGATGTGAGTGAGAATAACTCACCTTGAGTTTCGGCGAGCGTTCGAAATTTAAATTAAACCGAACGACGTCCGATTTAACTTAAATTCCTACTTGCCCGGAATGGATCCGGAACTGTCCCACTTCGTAGTATCCGTCTCTGTGATTCCAATGCTACCAAAATCGTCGCAATCTGATAACGTATGAAATACTTATGAATTTTATAAAGTTTTAATTTGAATTTAAAACAAAATTTCCCTTTTTTTTTTTTTTTTTTTTTTTTTACAATTACCAAAATAAAACGCGGCCCGTCCCTGTAGCCATCTTCTTCACGAACTCGCGACACTACCAGAAGCACGAACGAAGAACCCATCAACGCAACAACTTCCCGAATGTCGCACAAAACCCAGACCATATGAAGTCGATCAAACGACTTCAAATCGAAGGCCGCACCTCCTTCTACCCTCGCCGTGAGCCACGCAAGGCTCGGCAGCCTCCACACCTCGCAATATACTCTCGAACGCAAGCCCTACACGAACCATTTCTGGCCATCTCGTCACCTCAACCATGATCTCGACCGTATGGATTCGATCGTCACGATAGGTTCTTCGATCTACTAGTTGGAGATTTCTCGCGAAAGGCTGTGGATGGGAAGAAAAATGAGAGAGAATGATGGAGCGTTTTCGGCCATTGAACGATTATGGAGGCGGCTGAACGCATATGCTAGGGTTTGGGAATTTAAAATGGATATATAATATAATATAATATTATTTAATTAATAAAATTCTCAATTGAACCACTAATGCAAACGAACTCCAATTTTCACGATCCGACAGGCTATCCTGGGGTTTTTCCGCGTTTCGGACACAATGGAACAGGTTTCGTAAGCTAATTCGGTCGTATGAGCGAGTTACGGAATTAAACGATCAATTTGAAATTAAATCGATTAAAACGATTTCGATGCGTTTCGAGCTGCCGGGGTCAAACGACAACTCCGATTGCTACGAAAATTGAAATCCGGTAATAACTAACTATTACGGATCCAATGAAACTGATTTCGTCGAATTCCGAGACTGTGCCCCGGAAGGCTATTTTAACTCGTCTATTTAATTATGCGATTTTCGAAATTATCGAAATCACTCAAAATTTCCACGTTTAAAATTTTATTAACTTAATAATCATTCATATAACATTTATAAACACATTAAAAATCATTCCGGCTCATTCGGAATTAGAATCTAATTATTTGCATTTTAATAATATTAAATTCAATTTTAAATTAATATAAAATTCCAAATATTAATAATTCGACTTAAAAATTCATCTAAACTTTCCACTATGCTATTTACACTCAAATAGCCCAAGATAAATTTTTAAAACCATTTTATCACTAATTACGCTCTGAATTAACAATTAACCCAATTCTATTATTTTATTATTATTATTCCAATTTCAATTTAATTGCCATATTTGAAATTTGACCAATTTTTATTAACTAAACCAAAGTCATCTATCTCTAAATTCAAATTATAATTCATATTCAACATTTAAAATGAATTAAATGTTCAATTTGAATAGCCTAAAAATATGGGATGTTACATTCCTCCCCCCTTATAAAAATTTCGTCCCCGAAATTTGTATAAGGTAGAACATATTCTCAAACCCATTTACTTACCCCATTCGCTTAGTTAAAAGCTTATATACATTTCACAAAATCCTTTTTGCTCAATTTCCAAACTTATTTGCTTTATTAACTCTAAAGCTTTAAATTTTAACTTATAACTTCCCAAGTTAATTAACTTTTCCCAAAATCCAAAAATTTTCTAACTCCCAAAATTTACGGAAAATTTTGGCAGAGTCTCCCCTGTACGGAGAAGCTTCTGCGATATCGCAGGATACACAAATATATATACATCGGCCCACACGGCCGGAAACCAAAATATATCACAATATATATATCATTTTCCAATTTTATTTGCGTAGGCGTACCTTTTAGCAAAATTTTAAAAACAAGCGGCTAATATAATGCATATACGCACTCCAAACCTCTCGCACGCCTCCCGCACCTGTGCTTTACTCAACAAACACATTAGTTTCTAAAATATGAGCATTTAATAACATTTCTAATGTAAATGTAAGCCAAACATAACTATTTACATTCCAAACAACAATTTGCAAATTGTCATAAGTAAATCATATTGTATAATATATACAAGTCCATTTTCTACTTTCAAGCTCCATTTTATTTCATATAAATGATTTACAAACAATCTTACCACACCAAGTCATACTTAATCAAAATTTCGAATTGATTCACCTAACAAATTCATTCAATTTGTTACATTTGCATTTCTATTATAGCTCACTTACATTTGTACACAAATTCCTTTATTAAGTCTTAGCCCATTCTATTTTCAATTCTAAATGGATTTTCAAACCAATTTCATTTCCAATTTTTGAAGCATTTACATTTCTCTAATAATTCATTTATATGCACATTATTTGATTTGATTTACAATCAAATCCTTATTTCCAATTTGAAGCACTCACATTTCCTTTATACCTATGTCCATTCAAATGCAAAATTACTTAATTAGGTTGTATTTATCTAATTAATTTATAACCATCTTTATTTGCTTCACTAACATCAATCTATTTCAACTCAATTCCAAGTTGATTTACAAACCATCTTTATTTTCAGTAATGAAGCATTTTCATTCTTATGAAAAATTACTTAATGACATTTCAATGCATCCCAATTTACTCAAAACCAATTTAGTTGTTATTTAAACAACTCAATTTTAAATATATTCAAATATTCATGTCATTCAAGCAAAACAATTGCCACTTAAGCTTATGACCATTTAAAATAAATTTTCAACTTAGATTCCTATTAATTCTTTTCAATTTTTTCATGGTTTACAATCCAATCATTCTTATTTCAATGCAATTGTTAACTTAAATTTTCCTTACCTTTTTATTTTCATCTCAACAACTAATTAATACCATTTCACTTGCACTTCAACTTAATTACCCAAACAAAATTTATTCAAGACAACATTATAAAGCTTAATCACAATTATTATTTAATTTGCTTAAATGCTTTCACAATATTTTCGTTATCTTCTTATATCAACTTTATTTTATTTCTATTTGATTCTCATTCAATCAAATTTTCAATTCATATACACATTTAATGCTCTTTGTTTAGTTATCCAATCCATTTTAAATTTCTTTTATTAACAAAGAGTCCATTCAAATTATTTCTTTCCGTTGAATTTTATTTCCAATTCAAGTCATCATTAATATATTCAAATTCCATTATTCATTCACACTTCCCATACTTATTACCAAAATTAAATTCCAATCCAAACTGGATTTTTATTTACCTTCAAATTTTGACTGATTATCAAATTCTATCCATTACAATACAAATTCCATTAATTTGTAATTAAATTCAGTCAATAACCTAATCCATATTAGGTTTTAATTCACTTCCACAATCACCATTTTCCAAATATTCATTTTGGCAAAATTTAAATTTTCAAACTTTCCTTTTCACTCCTTTAAATATAATCCAAATTTCTTTCAATATTATTTATTATACTTTACATTTCATTTATAGTCAAAGTTTGAATTTTCCCCACCATTCCACTCT
Source organism: Allium cepa (assembly GCA_030765085.1). Taxonomy (NCBI): domain Eukaryota; kingdom Viridiplantae; phylum Streptophyta; class Magnoliopsida; order Asparagales; family Amaryllidaceae; genus Allium; species Allium cepa. The sequence continues at coordinate 827,052,154 of CM060941.1, read as the reverse complement.
TCCATTAAATAAATTTGCAACTTTACTTCCATTCAAGAGTTTAAAGTGCTTACTTAAGTCCATTCTCATTTTATAATCTCCAATTTAAATTACTTAATAACTAAAGAATGTGAATTCCTTAATGCAATTATAAGCAATTTACATTTCACCTTTATACCCAATCCAAATTAATTTCACTTCACTTAGATTTAATTCAAGTTCAAATTCTCAAATTTAGTTCTCCATATACAAGTTCAAAACTTGTTTACTAACTGAAGTTCATTCACTTCTTTATATCCCGCTTTACCTTATCTCAATTCACATTTCATTTGAGATTAGATTTTTAAATTCACCATTCCATTTCATTATTTTTCATTGTGATTATAAGTTCTATTTCTATTTTATAAGTTCACCAACTTATTATTTTAAAGCTCATATTGCTCATTTTAATTCCTTTACAACTTATAATCACAAATTTCAAATTCCATATGCAAATGTATATACATCTGAATTCTTAAGGATACAAATTCCCTTAATTTATTTCTTTGCAACTTCAAATCCACAACCTCAAATTATAAGTACTATACTTAATAGCTCATGTGTACCATTCATTTCACAATGACCCACATTTCAATGTCATTTTACATTTTAATTTAATTCAAATTAACTTTATTTCAAGTCCAATTTATTTCCTTATCCAAGTAAAATTCAAATTTCAATTCACTTCAACACATTTTATTTACTTAAGTTAAATTTAATTCCCAGATTAAAATTTCTCATTTCCTTCTTATTAGCATTAGCTTCACTTAACAAATTCAATAGTTGATTCATTTCAACTTTACACATTATTTAAATAGAATTTTCCAGAATTCAATATTCCCGGTTTTTATTTCAAAATCATTTTGAAATATATCAAATATCTATACCCATGTGGTATATTAAATCAAATCTCCAGAATTTCCAAAACAATTTGGTTATACCAAAACAAATTTCCATTTTCGAAATATCCAAAAACAACTGTTATACCCAACAAATCCAACAATACCATAACCAATTACTAGGGAAGCAATCCATCACTTTAGAAACTCGAAAATGAATTCTAATGATGTGGCCAGCATCATCAGGATTATTTTCCAGCGACTGAAGTGAGTTCAGTGCTTCTTACTTTCCCAAATTCATTTCAAAACAGTTTCCCATTCAAAAATTCTTCTCAAATCAATATCCCATTATTGCCTTCAATACATTGGAAAACATTTCAAACTTCCCAGGATTTTAAATTTCCAAAATTTTATTTTCAATACATTTAAAATCCTTTCCAAAACTTCCGGGTTAAAATTCTGGTTTAAATTCAATTTTAATTTCACTTTCTCTTATTGCAACTTATTTAACTAATTCTATCTGGTTATAACCATTTCAGATTTAAGATTTACATTTTAGATTCACTTTTAGAGTCTTATTTGATTTTTAATATTAGCAACCAACCATCCAAATATATATATAATTACTTTAGAAAATTATTTCTTTTATATCAAAATATAATTTTGGGTAAAATTATTTCACTTACCCACTTTAAAAACAATACTATGTCGGTTTATCTTGTTTAAGAGTTTAGAAACCCCTATCGATACGGTTGTACTTCCTGCACCGACCAGAATTCATAAACACTCAACCGATAAGTCAACACAGTACAAAAACAATTTTATAAGCACTAACAAGTACGCTCTCATAGCTATTAATACGCTCAACTCATTATAGAGTCCTATTGACTCTATTTAATGAGAAATTTTTCCCACCAAAGCCTAGGTTGTCGCCAACCTAAGCTCTGATACCAAGTGTGACAGCCCGCAAATCCGTACCCCTTGAATCAACATTATTCTACTCTAATTGACTCAAGTGGAACAGAAATACGAACCATTGGAGTTAAAGAAAAAGAGATAGAAGAGGAAGAAACTAAACAATATCAGAATCTCACAGTCGCAGGGGAATAAAATATAATAGTATCTATAAATCTTTACACAAAATGAAATCTATATTGTTTATACAACATATCATCAGAGTGTCTCATACAACAATCAATCATCAATCAGACATACCATACAACATAACAGCGGATATATATATATATATAGGTAGAATAGTACGTCTCGGACTCCAGCTCCTCTCCTGCTCCATAGCAACCTATCCTGAACAAATAATACTCGGTCTGACCCGAGCATTATAACGAAATAACACCCGAGTCAGTCTGGAATACCAGCTGATAATAATGCACACAATTAATTATTAAAGTTTCAAAAATCCTTTTGAAAACAAAAAGCATCTCGTAAGACCACGCCACAAATAAACATGTCGGGTTTTTACCTTACGATAGCTAAAACACTTTTTATAGAAATCCTCTGATATTATAATAGGGTCTATTTACAAATACTTATAAAATAGCCGAAATTGTTACATCTATTAAATTCCAGCTACTAGCCACCGAAGTGGGTAATACAAACAAAACTCGTAAAAGGTTCGTAGGGAAAAATGGATTCCAACTAATGACTAGGCACTGGGGTACCACCTGTCACAGTACGTGGTCTAGATCACAGTACCGAGGACTACTCCCTTCGTCCCCTGCAACACAAGACCGGAATCACCTATGGGCAATTCCGAATAAGATCACCCCGCGGTTGGGATCAGCAACCGCACCACTAAGCCGAAATAAAAAAGGGACCTCTAGACAGGGATGACCTTACTCTCCAGTGGGGGCTACCCACGAAGCCTTGCTGCATATCCCCTGATTTTCAGTCATTCCCGGTTGATGAGGCTTGAGGCTAAACGATACCTTTATAGCACATATCCCTTAGAATGCCCATCGTCCCTGACGATGTCACGAAGCATTCGTCCATACAAGTCCGTCCCGGGTTCGAACGGAACCGAAGGCACTATTCCTACTACATCCATTTTGGAAATATCCTCAGGATTAGTAGCGACTAGCCCTTGCACTTCATAGCTCCATCTTCGACTCCGAACACGTTTTATCGCACGAAAACGTACAAACCGGATCGAAGTGGTTTTCGAGAAATAAATCTCGATCCCGGTCTCTTCGAAACGATCAACGCATTTGTCCAATATTGATAGTCGGTGATTTAACTATCAATTAATATTCAAAAACATCCATAGCATCCATCACACAATAAATAATTCCCAAATTATTTATTTACCTCAAATATCTTTAAAAGATATATTTTCAAATTTCCAAACTCATTTGAAAACAATTTCCAAAGTTCTTCCTTTACAAGGTAAATCCTTTAACATATATTTCCATTGGAAATATCCAAGTTCAAAACAGTTTAGATTTAAAAAAAACAGTTTTTTTTTTAAAAAAAACATTTTAATTTAAAATATACTTTAAATAGATAAATTTACTACTAATTATTTACTCAAAACATAATTTCAAAATATTTTAAACAAAACTACTATATAAGATATAACTTGATTTAAAATAAGGTTTTAGTTATACTATAATTAAAAAGTAGAGTTTTTAAAGAAATTAATAAATTTCAACAACTTTATTAAAAAAAACTAGCTTTTAAAACAAATCCATTTGTAAACATAATTATTAAGATTTTTATAAAATTTTACTATTGTTAATTTATAAATAATCACTTTAAAATAATAATTTTCAAAACATTCTTTAAAACCAGTTTAAGATTTTAAAACTTTCTTTTTATAAAATCAATTTAAAACTCGAACTTGGTTTTTCCCAAGGAAATCTCATTTCTACTAAATCATCACAGAAATCCTTCTCACGATTTCTGCCCATTTATTAACTTTAGTTTTATGGTTTTATAACATAAATTTATTTCCCAATCTTCAACTAATAACATTTATCTTTAATTATCATTCCAGATTTTACAACTTCCAATTTCCATTCTAAATAGATTTCAAATTTTAATTCTTTAAATTCATTATTTAACTCTATCCTTTATTTCTCTAAATTCAATTTATCCAATTATAATAAATTTTGGATTTATAATTTATCCAGCCATATTTCTATACAAATTTATTTCAGTTTTCCATCCAATCAGGTTTCAAACTTTTATATTCTCTTAATTTCTTATTTATCAATTTTCTTAATTTCTTTGAAACCCAAATTAAATTCTTTATAATTAAAACTCCAAATTCTTTATAATTAACATTCTGGGTTCATAGTTTATATCCACGATATCACAATGCAATTAAATTCCAACTTATCAATCACAATATATAAACAGGCATAATCATCAATATAAAAATATTACTACATTGTGAGGAATCCCGTTGGATCCCTCCAACCTGTTTTCCCTGCATCCACAAATATTAGCACACAGTACATATGTCAATTCACTTTGATAATAACTAACATATCCAGCTAAACATCCAAACAAACAATCAATACTAGCTGTCTACTTTACTAGTATCCAGATGTGAGTGAGAATAACTCACCTTGAGTTTCGGCGAGCGTTCGAAATTTAAATTAAACCGAACGACGTCCGATTTAACTTAAATTCCTACTTGCCCGGAATGGATCCAGAACTGTCCCACTTCGTAGTATCCGTCTCTGTGATTCCAATGCTACCAAAATCGTCGCAATCTGATAACGTATGAAATACTTATGAATTTTATAAAGTTTTAATTTGAATTTAAAACAAAATTTCCCTTTTTTTTTTTTTTTTTTTTACAATTACCAAAATAAAACGCGGCCCGTCCCTGTAGCCATCTTCTTCACGAACTCGCGACACTACCAGAAGCACGAACGAAGAACCCATCAACGCAACAACTTCCCGAATGTCGCACAAAACCCAGACCATATGAAGTCGATCAAACGACTTCAAATCGAAGGCCGCACCTCCTTCTACCCTCGCCGTGAGCCACGCAAGGCTCGGCAGCCTCCACACCTCGCAATATACTCTCGAACGCAAGCCCTACACGAACCATTTCTGGCCATCTCGTCACCTCAACCATGATCTCGACCGTATGGATTCGATCGTCACGATAGGTTCTTCGATCTACTAGTTGGAGATTTCTCGCGAAAGGCTGTGGATGGGAAGAAAAATGAGAGAGAATGATGGAGCGTTTTCGGCCATTGAACGATTATGGAGGCGGCTGAACGCATATGCTAGGGTTTGGGAATTTAAAATGGATATATAATATAATATAATATTATTTAATTAATAAAATTCTCAATTGAACCACTAATGCAAACGAACTCCAATTTTCACGATCCGACAGGCTATCCTGGGGTTTTTCCGCGTTTCGGACACAATGGAACAGGTTTCGTAAGCTAATTCGGTCGTATGAGCGAGTTACGGAATTAAACGATCAATTTGAAATTAAATCGATTAAAACGATTTCGATGCGTTTCGAGCTGCCGGGGTCAAACGACAACTCCGATTGCTACGAAAATTGAAATCCGGTAATAACTAACTATTACGGATCCAATGAAACTGATTTCGTCGAATTCCGAGACTGTGCCCCGGAAGGCTATTTTAACTCGTCTATTTAATTATGCGATTTTCGAAATTATCGAAATCACTCAAAATTTCCACGTTTAAAATTTTATTAACTTAATAATCATTCATATAACATTTATAAACACATTAAAAATCATTCCGGCTCATTCGGAATTAGAATCTAATTATTTGCATTTTAATAATATTAAATTCAATTTTAAATTAATATAAAATTCCAAATATTAATAATTCGACTTAAAAATTCATCTAAACTTTCCACTATGCTATTTACACTCAAATAGCCCAAGATAAATTTTTAAAACCATTTTATCACTAATTACGCTCTGAATTAACAATTAACCCAATTCTATTATTTTATTATTATTATTCCAATTTCAATTTAATTGCCATATTTGAAATTTGACCAATTTTTATTAACTAAACCAAAGTCATCTATCTCTAAATTCAAATTATAATTCATATTCAACATTTAAAATGAATTAAATGTTCAATTTGAATAGCCTAAAAATACGGGATGTTACAGTATGAATTCCAAACATCTATTCATGTTCATTTGCTTTTGATTTGAATTGTCTTGGTGAGTTTTTCAATTTTTGGTTTTGGAGTCCAATTTTATGAGAATTCTATTATGGATGCTTGGACATGATATTTGGGATGTATCGAAGAGCCTATAAGGCTGGGTTGTCGCTTGGCGTAAATCCTTAGTCGTCGTTGCTCGCTCGATCACTCCCGGATCATTTTGGCCATCACAGCCTAGGCAAATTGTTGCCCACACCAGGCATCTAGATGTCTGAAATTAAGGTTCGGACTTCTAGTTATGCAACCTAGAGAAAAAGAAGAAATGGTAGAAAGTAAAAATGGCAGTGGCTAATTTCAGACGTATGAAATTATGGTTCAGACATCTGAAAGGGGGTCAGACGTCTAATTTGAAATTTCAGACGTCTGGGTGGTTTTCTGGAATATTTTCAGAGATCAAATCTAGGTGTCTGGATTGACCACCAGACATATGGAACTGTGCAGTTTTGCCTATTTGCCTACTTTTGAGTAAATTTCCAATGTTTATCGATTTATGTCGATTCGATTATTTGTTATCACTTTTATCGACTTTGATGACTTCTTTTTTTGGAATTTTGAGAATATCCATTTTGATGGATTTGGTATCGATTTCTTTGGATTTAATTCACGTCTTCGCATGTGAATTTTTCATGATTGATTGATTCTACAATCATTTCTATAGTTTGTCACTCTAAAATGCAAAGGTTTCTATACTAGTAGTAAATATTCAAACTCTTTCATCAAAACGATTTCAACATTTACTTTCAATATCAAACACGCCTATAAAACTGTTTTCTAATCTATTAGTATATACAAACCTTTACCTCATTCGTTTGAGAAATCCAATTAAACGACTTAGCAAAACAAGTGGTATGAAACGCTTGCGTTTACTTCGTCGGTTAATTCTTAGACTTGTTCGATTGAAACTCTTGTGATAATTTTTGAGTGGAATTCTACAATTTGTTCGTAAATATTTAAGTTAAGCCAGTGGTTATGGGACATGAAGCTAAACTCATTTATTTACTAGCTTAGCGTAATTCATACTTTTTATTGTTCAATGGTGATCATTTTATGGTTTAGACTAGCTTTATGCGATGTCTCTTCGTCCAGTGGGGGACCGTACCTCATTTTATTGAGCTTCATCTCATTTCTTTTATAGGCTAACAAACTATGGGTTCTTTGGAGTTTCGTCTCATTTTTTTATGGGATAGTGACCCATGTTCTTTTATGGTGTTCGGTTCATTGGATGTACCGTTATTGTACTACGTTGATGTTCCGGCTTATCTGGATCTATGGATGTACCGTTATTGCACTACATCGTTGTTCCGGTTTATCAGGTTCATCGGGACACCATTATTGTACTACGCCGTTGTTTCGAATTATTGGAGTTTCAGGTCCATCGGGGGTACCATTACTGTACTACGTCGATGTTCTGAATTATTCGAGTTTCAGATTCCTCGGGCGTACTGTTAATATACTGCGTAGTTGCACCGACTCTATGATTAGCGACCATGGGATAGCGACCCATTTATGATGCATGTGTTGGTGAGTTTTCATGCTTCCGTTTGTGATAGGCCTCCCCATTTGTGATTTCTGGATTTCTAATTGATGATTTCTAGAATTTGTGTTTAACCAATTTTTTGATTTTCATCGATAACTTTATCAATATTTGTGGTTTGGTGAATATGTTAAAGAATATGACATTCTTTTTGGTGTTTGAGAATATTCGAGATAATGTATGATTTTTGTTGTTATCTAATGTATACTTGTCACAGGATGGCATTATTGTTATCATATGTTTTTATCATATCTCTTATCCTATCTCATTTTATATGATATTTTTACCCAGACTGATCCGTTTATTATTTTCTTCTTAAATAATACTCGGGTCAGACCGAGGTGTTACAGGTGCTTCCATTTGACTTCTTAGCTGGGACTAGCTTTTGACTTTTGGCTAACTACTTAGTTTAATAGTTTTTGCTTTTATACATTCGAGATAGAGACTCCTTGATGTATACATATTCTTTTGTCTAGCACTTATATTAGTTCTTTTGTAATGTAGAAGATCTTACATGACCACTACTTTGATGTACACTTTTATGTGATTTATTCATATCTGTTTTTGCCTTAGTGATATGAATATCTGTGACTGATTTGTGTTATATTGATTTTATATTTGTTTCCGAAGACCTCATGGCCACTGTGTAGTAGCTTTGAGTTTGTATTTGATATGCCGGATTTCCTCTTTAAATGAAATGCATGACCTTCTATCTGGCATATCGATACTCGCACAAAATAATTACACTGATGGTTACTCCTCAACAGCCTTATTCTTCGTGCTAGTCAACGGCATTACCTCGTAGTGTTCTTGGCTAGTGTGAATAGAGAGGTGGGGCATCACAGCTTGGTATCAGAGCCAAACTTCGAAACAATATTGAATATTGTGGCAATGATCATCATCCTAAATCTTTCTTATGAGTCGTGCCTTAGGATTTATTTGAGTTTTAGGAGCCATTCTATTCTAATTTCTTTTATCATGCCTTGTTTTATCAATCATGATTGTTTGATATTCATTTTTAGAGTAACCATTTTCTCTTCTTTCTTTCTTTCTTTCTTTCTTAAAGAAGAGAAATGGTTAGACCAGGCTGTCTTAGCACCGATCAATCTACTGCTACTCCTCAGGATGGAGTATTTATGTCTGCCCAATAGCTTTTAAATCTCGTAAAGAATGCTCAAGCTGTCAGACCTATTGCAGAGCCTACTCATCCTAGATCTGGATTTGCATGCTTGTGTAGAAATTATACTGATTTGGATGGAATGCTCAAGGGATCCGAAAGCGTTATAGAAATTCAAGCTTGACTTAAATCGTACGATCACATCTTTTCTCGCATGAATCTTATTGATATACGACGAGTCCAAGTGGCTTTTAGCATGCTCCAAGAAAGAGCATTAGATTGATATGAGCTTTTGGTTTCTGAGATTATTGAAGCGGATCTTACTTGGGAGCGATTCCGGGAAAGGTTCGAGTTGAAATTTGTGCCGAAGTCTGAAAAGGTAACTTTGGCCCGGCGTTTTATTGACCTTGTTCAAGGTGAATCTTCCGTGACAGACTATGCGCATCTTTTAAATCTCTCTTTAAATATGGGGTCGAGTATATTAATACCCCATTGAAGAAAAATCAGAGGCTTGTCTATGGGTTGAATAAGAACCTTACAAAGCCTTTAATTATAAAATTAGAAGTTTCTTTTGATCAGCTTATTGATATCGCTCTTCGACTTGAAGAGGCCGATAAGGAAGATGATGTTGAAGTTGTGAGTGCCAAATAGAACTTCAACAACAACAAGAAGAGGCCTATTAAGTTCAAAGGTCCTTATCCCAACTAGAAAGGGAAGCAAGAAGCTTCGGTAGAAAAGACTCCTACCTCTAGTCGTGGGCAATGCTACAATTGTGGTTGTAAGGACCATTATGCTAATAGATGCCCGAAATCTCTCTTTTTCGTTATTGCGAAAGTTCGGGTCATCTTTGATCTTCATGTCCCAAACTTCCAAGCAAGAGGGAGGGAAAACTAAATGTTGTGCAAGCTCGTAGTAACACTTCTCTTTGCCAATGTATTTCTCATTCTATCCTTGATGGCATTATTATGTTTCGTGATCATCCTATTCGAGTTCTTTTTGACATGGGTGCATCCCATTCTTTTATATCAAAAGAACTTGTTGATACTTTTTCTTTAAGTGTTATGGCTTTGATGACTTCACTGAGAATTGCAAATCCGGTTGGTGGATCCGCAACACTCAGTTTGCTTTATAAAGATGTCGAGATTATTTTATGTGATTATTCTTTCCGAGCCGATTTGCATGTTATGCGTTACTTAGGCTTCAGAATGATTTTGGGAATGGATTGGCTTAACTGTTGAAGCCTGCATCCAATGTCCTGAGAGGACTATTCATCTTCGATATCCTCAATCTGTTAAGAAGATTTCTATTATTCTTAAAGATTCAGATTCTAATTCGGTGACATCCTTATATCCTCTAAACCCTCATGATGACGATAATGATGATCAGGAAGATGTCATTTCCCTCATTTACATTGTTTGTAAATTTTTCGACATATTTGAGCCCATTTTAGGATTATCCCCTAAGCGATAAATTGAGTTCAGAATGAATTTAATCCCTAGAGCTCTGCCTATCACTCGTCCTTTTTATCGCATGTCCAATAAGGAAAATGAGGAGATGCGTAAAAAATTATCTGAATTGGAAGAGAAACAATTTATTCGCTCTAGTTCCTCTCCTTGGGGAGCTTCAATTATTTTTGTGAAGAAATCCAATGGTACACTTAGGCTTTGCGTTGACTAACGCAAGCTTAATGATTTCACCATTAAGAATAAATATCCCTTACCTCGGATTGATGACTATTCGATCAAATTAGTGGTGCTAGAGTCTTTTCATAGTTAGACTTAGCAACCGGTTTTCATCAGCTTCGTATTGCAGAGGATAGCATTCCTTTGACATCGTTTCGTACTCGTTATGGATCTTATGAATGGCTTGTTATGCCGTTTGGTTTAACGAATGCTCCAGCTTATTTCGTAGACCTTATAAATCGAGTTTTCAAAAGACTTCCTCAATCGATTTGTTCTCATCTTTATATATGATATTCTTGTTTATTCCAAAACCAAGGAAGAGCACAAAAAACATCTTCGGATTGTGTTGGAAACTCTTAGGAGCAATCAATTGAAAGCAAAATTTTCTAAGTGCCACTTTTAGCAATCTCGTGTGAAATTTCTTGGACATATTATTTTTTAATCTGGAGTTTCCATGGATCCTTCAAAGATTGAAGAGGTTCAAAATTGGAAGAGACCAGAGAGTGTGACGGAAATCTGTAGTTTCCTTGGATTGGCGGCCTATTACCGTCGGTTCATAAAAGACTTTTCTAAAATTTCTGTGCCTTTTACTAATCTGACAAAGAAAGGAGTTAAATACATTTGGTCGAACAAATATGAAGCTTCTTTTCAAAAATTAAAAGAACTCCTTTCCGATACTCCTATTCTTGTGATTCCCGAAGGGAACCAAGATTTTATTGTTTATATCGATGCTAGTCGTGTTGGTTTGGGTCCGTTCTCATGCAAAGGGAACGTGTTATTGCTTATGCTTCTAGGCAATTAAATCCAACCGAGATTAGATATGCCACTCATAATTTAGGGCTCGCGGCTATTATTTTCGTCCTTTGAATTTGGCGTCATTATCTTTTGGGAGAGAAATTTGTTCTCTACACCGATCATAAATCTTTGAAGTATTTATTTTCTCTAAAGGAACTTAATTTGCATCTTGGCTCAAATTCCTTGCATCTTATGATCTCGATATTTTTTATACTCTCGGAAGGAGGAATCATGTTGCTGATGCCCTTAGTCGTAAGCAACAAGCAGTTGTTTCAATGATGATATCTGAATGGAATGATCTCGAGACTTTATCCACTTGTGAGATTCGAGATCGTGAATCAGATTCATGTTCATCTCTTGTTCTATGTAGCGTTGAGGCTCATCCATCTCTTTTAGACCGTATTCTTAATGCTCAAAAGCATGATCCCGAATTGGCTCATCTAAGCCAAAGTTGTAGGGATAGAAATATTAATGGTTTGAAAGACTTTGAAATCGATTCTCGTGGCGGCATTCGAATATTTGGTAGACTTATCGTGCGAAATATCAATGATCTCCACAAAGACATTTTAGAAGATTTTCATCGTTCTAAATTTACCATTCATCCCGGTAGTAGTAAAATGTATGCGGATATGATACGACTTTATTATTGGGATGGAATAAATCTGATATTGCTAACTTTATTAAGCGTTGCATGACTTGCCAACTCGTAAAGGCCGAGCATCAAAGGCCCGGTGGGTTGTTGCAACCTTTAGACATTCCCGTTTGGAAGTGGGATCAAGTCTCCATGGACTTTATTGATGGTCTTCCCTATTCTTGTTCGGGTCATGATAGTTTATGGGTGATTGTGGATAGACTTACAAAATCTGCCCATTTATTCATGTTCGGTCCAATCGGACCTTACCTCTTTTGGCCAAACTCTATGTTAAAGAAATTGTTAAATTACATGGAGTCCTACTTCTATTATTAGCAATCGTGATCCATTATTTACTAGTGGATTTTGAAAGAGTCTTCAAAAATCTTTGGGAACGAAACATAATTTTAGTTCCGCTTATCATCCTCAGTCCGATGGACAAACCGAGCATGTGAATCAAACTCTTGAAGATCTTCTTCGCACATGTGTTCTTGATTTTGGTGGAAGTTGAGAAGATCATATTTCTCTTGTTGAGTTTTCCTATAATACTAGCTTCCAATCTAGTATTGGTATGGCACCTTACGAGGAACTCTAGGGAAGGCCATGCCGATCTCTTTTTTGTTGGCTTGAGGTTGGTGAGAAGCTGGTTTTAGGTCCAGATTTTATTCGTGATTCCACAGAAAAGATTGACCTTATCCGTCATAGGATGAAAGAAGTTCAAAGTAGATAAAAATCCTATACCGATAACCGAAGAAGGAAATTAGAATTTTCTATGGGAGATTTGATGTTTTTTCGTGTTTCACCTATGAAGGGTGTTGTGTGTTTCAATCGACTGGAAAAGTTAGCACCTTGATTTATAGGTCTATTTTCCATCACCGAACACGTTGGTTTCGTGGCTTATCTCCTTTTATTACTGGCTTAATATTCTGCCGTTCATGACGTTTTCCACATCTCTCAACTATGGAAATGCCTTAGGATTCCGATTCTATTCTTGAGCCCGGTGTTACTGAGGAAATTGAAGTTTTACCTAATTTGACTTATGAGATACATCCTATTCGTATCATTGCTATGGAGGTTAAACGTCTTCATAATAAAAATGTCCAACTTTTGAAAGTTTAATGATCCTCAAATCCTAAGGATTTTTCTTAGGAATCCAGATAATTCAACGGGCGAACACAACCGGACTTATTCTCTCGTGCTATTTGAGATGAACTTCTTATTTCAAATTAATTTATGTTGATATGCTTTTAAGGTTGTTACTCGTTGTTTTCCTCTTAAGTATTGCGAGGACGCAATTTCTTTAAGGAGGGGAGTCTGTAACAACCCGCATATTTTACGATCGTATATTTAAATATTTTATTTAAATGTAGCATCATTAGTAGGATTAAAGTCCGAAATGTTACTTTTTGCAAACAGTAAAACTGAGACTCGAGAATACTTCCATTGAATTCAAAACGACGTTTGCGACATTTTTAAGTATAAACGTCGATAAGTTTGGAGTTGGCTAGAATTTTGCTATTTTTCTATTGGGATTTGGGTTTGGGTTTCAGCCCTTTGACTTGTCTAATAACCCAACCCTTCATCCAACTCCTCTTCACTCACTCTATTATTTCCTAACACTCAAGCTAAAAGAAAAACGAGGGAAGAGAAAAGAAATTAGAAAACCCTAAGCCCTAATTCTCTTAGGAATTATCAACTTCAAGCTAAAAATCAAGGAGAAGCTTAGGTAAGCATCCTCTTCATCTTCTCCATCTTAGTCTCTCTACAATTCTCAGAAATTCCTAAACCCTAACTTAGGAAAATTCATTTCATTTGAAAATAGATTGAAGATTCTAGAGGTGTTGTTGAAGTGAAACCAATCTTTGCTTGTTTTATAGCTTCTCACTTGTGTTTTTGGGTTTAAAGGTGAGTTCTTGAACTCACATCCATGTCTATAACTTTTTTCTATTCATGTTCATTCCTAACATCTGTTCATGTTCATTCCTAACATCTATTCATGTTCGTTTACATTTGATTCAAATTGATTTGGTGAATTTTCCAATTTTTGGTTTTGGAGTCCAATTTTATGAGAATTCTACTATGGATGCTTGGACATGATATTTGGGATGTGTCGAAGAGCCTATAAGGTTGGGTTGTCGCTTGGCGTAAATCCGTAGTCGTCGTTGCTGCTCGATCGCCCCCGAATCATTTTGGCCAACATGGCCTAAGAAAATTGTTGCCCAACCCAGGCATCCAGATGTCTGAAATTAAGGTTTAAATGTCTAGTTATGTAATCTGGAGAAAAAGAAGAAACGACAAAAAATAAAAATGGAAGTGGCTAATTTCAAACCTATGAAATTATGGTTCAGACGTCTGAAAGGGGGTCAGACGTCTGATTTGAAATTTCAGACGTCTAGGTAGTTTTCTGGAATATTTCCAAAGGCCAAATCCAGGCGTATGGATTGAACCCCAGACATATGAAACTATGCAGTTTTTCCTATTTGCCTATTTTTAAGTAAATTCCCAATGTTTATCGATTTATGTTGATCCGATTATTTGTTATCATTTTTATCGACTTTTACGACTTCTTTTTTTTTGGAATTTTAGGAATATCCATTTTGATGGATTTAATTCATGTCTTCGTATGTGAATTTTTGGTGATTGATTGAATCTACAATCATTTCTGTAGTTTATCACTTTAAAATGCAAATGTTTTTATACTAGTAGTAAATATTCAAACTCTTTCATCAAAATGATTTCAACATTTACTTTCAATATCAAACTCTCTTTTAAAACCGTTTTCTAATCTATTAGTATATACAAACCTTTACCTCATTCGTTCGAGAAAACTAATTAAACGAGTTAGCAAAACAAGTGGTATGAAACGCTTGCGTTTACTTTGTCGATTAATTCTTAGACTTGTTCGATAGAAACTCTTGTGATAATTTTTGAGTGGAAATCTACAATTTGTTCGTAAATATCTATGTTAAGCCAGTGGTTACAGGACATGAAGCTAAACTCATTTATTTACTAGCTTAGTGTAATTCACACTTTTTATTGATCAATGGTGATCATTTTACGGTTTAGACTAGCGTTGTGCGATGTCTCTTTGTCCACATGGGGGACTGTACCCCGTTTTATTGAGCTTCGTCTCATTTCTTTTATAGGCTAACGACCTATGGGTTCTTTGGAGTTTCGTCTCATTTTTTTATGGGCTAGTGACCCATGTTCTTTTATGGTGTTCAGTTCATCGGATGTACCATTATTGTACTATGTCGATGTTTCGGCTTATCTAGATCAACAGATGTACCGTTATTGTACTACATTATTGTTCCGGTTTATCAGGTTCATCGGGCGCATCGTTATTGTACTACACCATTGTTCCGAATTATTGGAGTTTCAGGTCCATCAGGCATACCGTTACTGTACTACGTCGATGTTCTGAATTGTTTGAGTTTCAGGTTTCTCGAGCGTAATGTTAATATACTACATCATTGCGCTGGCTCTATGGTTAGCGACCATGGGATATGACCCATTTGTGATGCACTTGTCGGTGAGTTTTCATGCTCCGTTTGTGATAGGCCTCCCCCTTTGTAATTTCTGGATTTCTAATTGATGATTTCTAGAATTTATGTTTCACCAATTTTTGTGATTTGCATCGATAAGTTTTGTCAATATTTGTGGTTTGGTGAATATGTTAAAGAATATGACATTCTTTTAGGTGTTTGAGAATATTCAAGATATTGTATGATTTTTGTTGTTATCTAATGTATACTTGTCATAGTATGGCTTTATTGTTATCATACGTTTTTATCATATCTCTTATCCTATCTCATTTATATGATATTTATAGGGCATTTCACTATAAGGACAAACTTTGCAGTCCAATTATTTTCTAGGACACGCATCCACAGAAATTAATTTAAAGGCCAAAGTCAATAGAATAATTACTTTTTAAGGACAAAATCAGCAGTCCAATTACTTTCAAGGACATAACTACATAGGTTTTTAGGCCTTAGAAACTAATTATTTTGCATTTTGTCCTTAAAAGTAATTGTTATGTGTCCTAGAAACTAATTGCACTTGCTAAATAGGCCCTTGTGGCTTTCCATATATATTTATAGCTAGACTGATCCGTTTATTATTTTCTTCTTAAATAATACTCAGGTCAGACCGAGGTGTTACAGATGCCTCCACTTGACTTCTTAGCTGGGTCTAGCTTTTGACTTTTGGCTAACTACTTAGTTTAGTAGTTTTTGCTTTTATACATTCGAGATAGAGACTCGTTGATGTACACATATTCTATTGTCTAGCACTTATATTTGTTCTTTTATGATGTAGTGGATCTTACGTGACCACTACTTTGATGTACACTTTTATGTGATCTATTCATATTTGTTTCCCCCTTAGTGATATGAATATCTGTGACTGATTTGTGTTATATTGATTTTATATTTGTTTTCGAAGACAACATAGCCACTATGTAGTAGCTTTGAGTTTGTACTTGATATGTCGAGTTTCCTCTTTAAATGAAATGCGTGACCTTCTATCTGGCATATCGGTACTCGCACAAAACAATTACACGGATGGTCGCTCCTCAACAACCTTATTCTTCGTGCTAGTCGACGGCATTACCTCGTAGTGTTTTTGGCTAGTGTGAGTTTAGAGGTAGGGTGTGACAGCCCGCAAATCCGTACCCCTTGAATCAACACTATTCTACCTCTATTAACTCAAGTGGCACAGAATTACGAACCATTAGGGTTAAAGAAGAAGAGATAGAAGAAGAAGAAAACTAAACAATATCAGAATCTCACTGTCGCAGCGGAATAAACTATAATAATAAATATAGAACTTTACCCAAAATGAATTCTAAATTTTTTTTATACATCATATCATCAGAGTATCTCATACATCAACTACCATTCAGACATACCATACAATCATAACAGCGGAATACACATATATATAGGTAATGCGTCTCGGACTCCAGCTCCTCTGCTGCTCCAAAGCATCATGTCCTGTACATATAATACTCGGTCTGACCCGAGCATTATAATGAAATAACACCCGAGTCAGTCTGGAATACCAGCTGATAATAAATATGCATCCAACTTGATTATTAAAGTTTCAAAAATCCTTTGAAAAACAAAAGCATCTCGTAAGACCACGCCACAAATAAACATGTCGGGTTTTTACCTTACGATAGTTAAATCACTTTTTATAGAAATCCTCTGATATTATAATAGGGTCTATTTACAAATACTTATAAAATAGCCGAAATTGTTACATTCATTAAATTCCAGCTACTAGCCACAAAAGTGGGTAATACAATCAAAACTCGTATAAGGCTCGTAGGGAGAATGGATTTCCATCAATGCCTGGGCTACTGGGGTACCGCCCGTCACAGTACCTGGCCTAGATCAGAGTACCGAGGAGTACGCCTGCTCCCCTGCAACACAAGGCCGGAACCATTCCTTACTGAATAGTCCCGAACAACATAACCCCGTGGTTGGCGCGACCAACCACCCACTAAGCCGAACATAAAGGGACATCTAGACAGGGGAAAATCTTGTCCTGCTTGGGCATGACCCACCTAACCTTGCTGCACCAACCCTGTTTTAGCCATTCCCGGTTGATGAGGCTTGAGGTTAAACGTTACCTTTAGAACGTTTTCACTTAGAATGCCCATCGCCCACCTGACGATGTTTCGCAAGCATTCGTCCATACAAGTCCGTCCCGGGTTCGAACGGAACCGAAGGCACTACTCCTACTACATCCATTTTGGAAATATCCTCAGGATTAGCAGCGACTAGCCCTTGCACTTCACTGTTCCATCTTCGACTCCGAACACGTTTTTCGCATGAAACATACAAACCGGATCGAGGTGGTTTTCGAGAAATAAATCTCGATCCCGATCTCTTCGAAACGATCAACGCATTTGTCCAATATTGATAGTCGGTTATTTAACTATCAATTTATATTCACAAACATCCATAAACATCCATCACACAATAAATAATTCCCACATTATTTATTTGCCTCAAATATCTTTAAAAGATATATTTTCAAATTTCCAAAACCCGTTTGAAAACAATTCCTAAAGTTCTTCCTTTACAAGGTAAATCCTTTACCCTATATTCCTATTGGAAATAACCAAGTTCAAAACATTTAGATTTAAAACGGTTAAAATATTTATACTGAAAGATACTTTAAAATATGCAAATTTACTTCTAGTTATTTACTCAAAATATAGTTTCGAAATATTTAAAGTAAAACTATTTTATAAGGTATAACTTGATTTAAAAATAAGGTTTTAGTTAAACTAAATTTAAAAATAAAGTTGTAAAAGGTTTATACTAATTCCAAATAACTTAGGTCAAAACTAGCCTTTTAATCAAATCCATTTGTAAAAATAATTACTAAGGTATTTATAAATATTTACTATCGCTAATTTATTAATAATTACCTTAAAACAATAATTTCCAAAACACTCCTTTAAACAAGTATGAATTTTAGACTTCCTTTTAATAAAATCTGTTTAAAACTCGAACTTGGTTTTCCCAAGGAACTCATTTCCACTTAAACCTCTCAGAAAATCCTTCTTATAAATTCTGTCGATTTATTCAATTTAGTTTTATGGTTAATAATATAAATTTACTTTTCTCGTTGATATAACTTCTTACGAAGCTTAACTACATTTCCATTTCCGGAAATTCAATTCCAAAATTCAGGTTTACAATCCTTTTAAATAAAACATGTGAGAATTTATTAAAGGAAAATAATACTTATGAATTTCCTAAATAAAATCCCGATGGTGAAAATGTATTTCAAAATCATTTGCCAAATAATCCCATCGTTATTTTAAAACAAATTTATAATTTCCATAGAATTCACTTTCAGAAATCTATACTTCACATTTATCGATTGATAAATTTTCCACGGTATTTAAAATCCCAAATTTACCCATTTTCAATTTCCATCCAAACAGATTCTAATTTTTACATTCTTCTAAATTCCTTATTTATTAATTTATTAATTTTTTTTGAAACCCAATTTAATTTCTTTATAACTAAAACTCCAAATTTCTTTATAATTTAACATTCTGGGCTTATAGTTTATCCCACAATTTCACAATACAATTTAATCCAAAATTTATCAATCACAATATAGAACAGGCATCATCATCAATTATAAAAATAATTACTATATTGTAAGGAATCCAGTTGGATCCCTCCAACCTGTTTTCCCTGCATCCACAAATATTAGCACAACACTATAAATATAAATCGATCCAGGCTAATATAAATAAACATTTCAACCAATCACACAATTATTAAATATTAACTATTTAAATCAGCTAACATTCCAGATGTGAGTGAGATTAACTCACCTTGGGTTTCAGCGAGCGTTCGGAATTCAAATTAAACCGAACGACATTCGATTTAACTCAAATTTCTACTTGCCCGGAATGAATCCAGAACTGCACCATCTCGTAGTGTTTGTCTCTGCGATTCCAACGTCGCCAGTTTCGTTAAATTCTGATTACATATGAAATAGATATGACTTTTATAAGTTTTGCACCTTAATTTAAAACAATTTCCCTTTATGTAAATTATATTTTGTTTTTTATACCAGAATAATCTCGGCCGCACAAACAAAATCGAGGCCGAAGCCATCTTCATCTCCAACGCGATACACAGGCAAAACGAACCCACCAACTCGGAACTAGGGTTCCAGGCCGCTCCTTCCACGACGATATTTAGCTCAATCGGAGAATACCACAACGTAGCCCACCTCGAACTCCATGCTCGACCCAAATATAGTGGAGCTCGACTTCCTCCTTTCACCAGAAAACGCGCGCGACCGGAGCATGAACGCGGGTCCCTACTCCCTCCAAATGACGACGATAGCAACGACCCACCGTGTAACAAACGGGAATTTTCGACTTTCGAAAATTCAACATCGATACTCACTTTATCGACTGTCGAGAAATCGAAGGCCAAAAACCGAAATGTTATGGGTTTAAGAAAGAAGAAAGGAAGAAGAAGAGAAGAAGGTAGAAGATGGAGAGAAGAAGAAAATAGAAAATTTTAAAATAGAAGAAAAAGAGAATAGAGGAAAAAGAAAATGGAACGGAACAGAACAATAACAGAATCTCACAATTCGCAGCGGAACAACATATAATAATAAATGAATATTCTTTAAACAAAGAACTATATCAGTTATTACATTTTATACATTACATTACATCATATCATCAGAGTGTACAACAATATACAACAACAAACAGTGCAGCGGAAAAAGAAATACTATATAAGTAATATGCCATGCCATCCAGCTTGCCTCCAGCAATTCCAGAATATCCAGAATATCCTGATAAACCTTACTCTTAACTGCCCGTGTGGAAATTGGTGGGCACCCAGAGTTTAGGAAGGAAAACAATAAACTCCAAGTCAGTCATGTGACTGGTGTGAGAACTCAAAACAGTTTATTTTTTTCTTTAAAATTAAAATGGAGGAATATTTTTAAAAATCAATTCGCAATGCTTTTAAAAATGAGACTACCATAAGACCTCCTGCCACACACACAATGCAAACGCAGACTTGGAGAAGATTTCTCCTTATGATAGCCAAACATGCTTGATACGTATTAAAGTCAAATCAATTTTGATATTATTATTAGTGCATAGTGTATAAAACGATTTCGAAAGTAGAATATAAATCTTAGCCAGCATAGGTACCATTATATTATGCCTACTAATAACTACCATATTAGATGGCAGGTTCTACAACTAAAACCGTACAAGTTTCGTATTGTTTCTTTGGATTTCCAACAAATGGTCAGGCCAAGGAACTTCCCATTGCCACATGAGAATGCCTCTGGAAAGACATCCTCGAGAACCAAACCGGAACTCTGCCAACACAAGGCCGGGTTACCCTTAACTGGGTAACTACTGACACGAGCACGCCATTCCTCGATCGTAAACGACCTTTCTCACGGGATCCCGATAACCAACAACCACAAAGTAATAAATTCGTAGTAACCACATAGGTTAAATATCTGGGCTCCATACCATGATACCACCTCTATCCAGAAGGAAATGTACATACCCTAAAGGGTGCTACCCCTCATAACCTTGCCGCATCTTTCCTGTTTTGACCATTTCCGGGGTGTGAGGCTCGACGAAGTCACGTCCACAAAAACATACTTTATTCAAAAGCCATGCTTTGGGTCAACAAATGATCAACACAATGATCACCAAGATAGACGATCAAATAAACGATCCTATCACAATAATCAACACAATGATCATTTCAGCAACACTCAGCATGTCACATTACCAAATTGGGAATATATTGCTGATAACTTCAACTATATAACCTCTGAGCTCGTACGTCTCAGAGAAGGGTGTTAAGCTAAAAGAATAAATTCTCCGCCACCACAGAAATATATTTGAAAGAAATCGGCTTTACATCTCAACTTGTAATGTCAGACACACAATCCATACAAGTCTGTTCCGGGCTCGAACAGAACCGAAGGCACTTACAAAGAAGTCCTTGCAATCCGAATAATCTCTAATCACGTTCGGATTTCCCATCACATATGGAGATCTCAATACCAGGGATCAGCCAGTGCAGAGACAATCAACAAGAAATCCTTTCGCTTTCGAAAATATCCGGTCTTCAACACCGATCTTCGAATGCAATTCATAACGACGTATCACATATTCGGAATGGGTTATACGACCCCAAGGTCCTTTCCCGGTTAACCCGAATAGTGAGCGCTTATTTTAAAAAAAACAAGTGTGGCATTCAATTTCAAACAAATCACAACAAATACCTATTTAAAGGTAAATATTGATAGTCGGTTATTGAACTATCAATAGATATGCCTACATCACCAGATTCCAAATAATTTTCCAAATTATTTATTTCCCAAAAATATCTTTATAAGATATACATTCTCCATTCTTTAAAAATAAATCAATATTTATTTTTAAACTCATTTTCCAATTTCATTTATAAATCCTATATTGAATTTACATTCCAAAATATTTATGAATATACGATTTCCATTCAATTTCTAATATTCATTTTCAATTTTATCTTCAAAAAGATAAATTCCAAATATTCACTTAATACTGGAAGAGCATTTCTATACTTATTAAAAATAAGTAATTCACAGATCTTTTTATTTTCTATACTGAGAAAATATTTAATATACCCTAATCGAAATTTAGTATATATTTCATTCTTTTAAGGAAATCATTCACTTAATCATATTTATTTGGGCCAAAACGAATGTTGCGTAAAACATCGTTACGATAACCCAAAATCACTAGTATAGGGATTCGAAATTAAAATAGATATATAAATCCCAATACTATACAAAACATTTCCTTTCGGAAATCATTTACTATAACAATAGTGTTATAGTCCATTATTTCCTTATATTTCTCGAAAACATCTATTTCAACAACAAATGTTGAAATCTATGGTTTCAAATCTCAATACAGTTTAAAACATCTTTAGATCGTTTTAATTCTATTTAAAACATCACATCTAAAATAATTTCTTTAACAAAATATTCACTATTCAAAAACGTGAATATACTTGTTAATAAATTTCATCACTTCTATTCATTTTATTTTAAAGAATTATTCACTGTCTAAAACATGAATATAACTTCATAAATAGGTTTCCACAATTTACTTATCAAAATAAGTCATTGCGGATTTATAAAATAATATTTATAAATTCCATTTCTATTTATTTTATATCAACTCTTTTTTTATATATTCCTTTATTAACCTATCTCAATTCATATCACAATGATATGCTAAAAATTCATATTATAAGTCAAATACTTATAATTTATTTATTTACAAAATCTTTCCTTCGAACTTCCCAAATCTATAAATCTTATAACTTCTAAGATTCATTTATTTATCCACATCTATTTCCTAAATAACTTTATAAATTTTTATTTATAAAATTCTATAACTTTACCGTTATAATTCTATAAATTTCATTCATTAGTGAAATTCATTCACAATTCTTTTTAATACTTATAAAAGCTCATTTTATAATTCCAATATTTTTAATTTATAAATATCAATTTATAAATCTTTTAATATAAAACAATCTATATTACTATTTTAAAACGTCTTTCAACTCCTTATAATTTCATCATTTTAATTTATAAAAAAATCAAATTTCATAAATTGTATAGATTTCATTTCTTTATGAAATTCATTTACAAATCATTCTATCACCTATAAAAGCTCGTTTAATAATTCAAGATATTCTAAATTTATAAATATCAACTTATAAATCTTTTAATATAAATCAATTTATATTATTACTTTAAACATCTTTAAACTCTTTTATAATTTCATCATTCTGATTTATAAAATAAAATTTTTATAAATCCTATTTCTAAACTTCTTATAATAAATTCAGAATTCCCAGTTCAAACTATTTTATAAAATCACTAATCCCATATTTTCAAAAATCAACTTTTAACTGTATTTCTCAAAAATCATAATTTTCATAATATTAAAATTATAACGTTTATTTATTTAAGATGAATTAATTCCAAAAAAATATTTTATAAACGTATATTTCCAAAAATCACTTTAGAAATCAAAAATCGTTATTTTTAAACTTCAAAAATTGGATTCGATGATGCAACACATCAATAGCCAATCACAACTTTCGAACATCATATATCATCCATGATAAACAATCAAATATCACAATATATGAAATCAAATAAATATTTGTGAGGAATCCAGTTGGATCCCTCCAACCTGTTTCCCTGCATCCACAGACATTAGCACAATACCATTCCGTTTCAAGACGGAATATCGCGGTACATGGGATTTTATAAATATATATCCGCTTACTAACGGCGCAATAGGGTCTCATCCGCTAAAAGAAAATGCGGGAAATCAATCAACTGCAATATATACATATGCCAATATATATATATTGCTATATATATAATATAATACCAATTCCACTTCGAGGTGAAATATCGCGGTATATGTGTGTAATAAATAACCTCCGCTTACTAACGGCGTATAGGGTCTATTCACATCCAATATATATATATATATATATATATATATATATATATATATATATATAACAATCATCATTCAAGCATTCAATTAATACAGTCAAGCAAATTTTAAATCTAACTATTTAAAATTTAAATAAACAACAAAATTCCTTTTGAGTGAGAAGTTCTCACCTTTGCTTTTATTAGCAATCCCTTTTTCCTTCTTGACTCGATTTCTCTTGATTTATACCTTGTATAAATATTTACACAATTTATTAATATTTGAAATAATCGAAAAAATAAATTTTCATTTGATTGTTTTAATTATTCAATGGTTTTATTTAAACCAGTTTCTTCTTTAAATAAATTTATTTAACTAAAAATTAAATTTATTTAACCAAGATTTTATTTTAACTAACAACTTCCTTTTATTCTTAAAACAATTTCTATTAAATAATTAAATTTATCTAACTAATGATTTTTTCTTAATTTAATTATAAACCAAAATTTTCCTTCTATTAATATCTTAAAATCGATTTTCTTTTAAATAAATTTGTTTGACTAAATTTTAAAATAACTTCTTTGTAATAAAATATTCTTTAGTAACTAAAAATAGTTAAATAGTTTAATACAATAAGTAAATCATTACATTCGTTATTTTTATTTTAAACTAAAAATTAAAAATTCAAACTGATTTTAATTAAACTTGTTTAACTAAAGGTTACAAATTTAAAAATTAAATTCCCTTTTTAAATAGATTGTTTTTTTTTTGCTTTCAACATTTTTGCTTATATAAATTTACTCAATCTTTTAAAATTTCTTTATTTAATAAATTTATTTTAACTATAATTTAAACTTCCCTTTTTTTTAAATTTATTTAAATTAACCAAGGGTTTTATTTTTGAACTAATAATTTGAACTGTAAACAAATTTTCTTTTTACCAATCTACTTAACAAAATTTTAAAACTACCTTTCTTTTTACAGTAACAATTTATTTTTTTCTGTTTAAACCTAACTATTTATATTTTATTTTATTTTTTTACTGTATATATATATATTTTCAATATATATATATGTTTACTAAAAAAAATAAAAATCAATTACCTTAACTCGAGACACGCCGCGACTCACGATGCTCGAAATCGAGCTTGACGTCGCCCCCTATCTTCATCAACCCCCCCCCCCCAGGTACAAATCGCGAGTCGCCTCCCCCAATTGCCTGCAATCGACTCGCCACTGACAAGCCATCGCGACCACGTCGCCGACGCCGCTCCACCATCTCGTGCCGTCGCCACATACACGCGCGACCCACTGCATCGCCTACGCGCCGCAGCCTCGTGCCCTAGCCTCGCCGCTATCACTATGCCACCAACCACTCTCCTTCCCTCGCACCCCCAATCACGAGCGCCCTCCTCCTCTCGTCGCCGTCCCAAATCGCCGCTGCCGTCGCCCCCCCCCCCCTTTATATGAATCGCGACTTCATTTGGGCTTCGGCCATTTATTATTTTTTTTTATTTTTTTTATGAAGAACTTCAGTTCGAAACTGAAGAGAGGAAGGGGAACGAAGAAATAAAAAGGAACGACCATTTGAGTTTGATTTTGAAACGAGAAAGGGTTTGGTTTTGAAGCTGCGGCCATTACATCTCGATTCCCTGAAGCTTTTCGATTTTACTTTTGAACGAGAGTGAAGGGAGAGAGGGTAATTTAAAAGTGAAGAGAACATGGGCATCACGATTTCTATCATGATTTTCTGCGTGATCCTAGGCGTGAGTAAAGGAAAGAGAACGTGCTGTGTTTGTTTATAAATTTAAATTAAAATTTTAAATTGAGTTCGATAAAAATTAAATGCGTTTACACACCGTACGCTCACATATCAACTCCAAAAAATACGAAATTTGAAATCCGGCAATAATTCAATATTACGGACCCAATGGAACTGGTTTCGTCGAATTCCGAGACTGTGCCTCGGACGGCTATTTTTAAATATCGATTCAAATGATAAAAATTCCAAAACTGAACGATTCACTTTCAAATTCAATTCTGAAGCTTCTATTACATTCAGTATTATCAATATAAATTTTACAAGCTTTTGAAATATTTTTAATCGGCTTAAAATTGAAGATTCAAATTTTTATTCAACTCTCAATAGATTAAATTCTATAATTTAATCGCCAAATTCAAAGTTATATTGAAAATTCAATTCAAACCATCATTCAAATATTTAAAATAAAGTAAATATTCTCAATTTAAATTATTCAAAATTCAGGGTCGTTACAATCTTTCCCCCTTAAAAGAATTTCGTCCCGAAATTACAAGTTAAGAAGAATGCCCTTATCCCGTCTATCATTTTTTTACAATCCAAATAGTTTTATCAACTTACTAACCAAAATCTTCTTACTAGTGATTCACTATCATTTCAACTAGCTTTCCAACTTCATTTATAGGTTTCAAACCAATATTGTTCTCCTTAACAATTCAAGTTTAAATTCAAATTCAAATTTCAAACTTTCTAATTTTTCTCAAAATTTTTCTAACACCCTAAATTTTCGAAAAATTTCGCCAGCGTCTCCTTTGCGCGGCTAGCTCGGTACGACTACAAAATGGCACCACGGCCCCTCAGAATCAAAAAGAAAAAAGAAAAGCCAAGTGGCTAGAGAAGAAAGTCATCAAATCTCATACTGAAATTCAAATACGTACCTTTTTGTCGAGCCATTAAATTTTAACTTTGAAATCAAAATCTCAATTCCTTTATACACCTGTATAACCTGCTAATAGTAGCATCCAAATCCAAATACAATATTCAAACCAATTTGCCAATTCTATTGCAAAATTTCGATATATGTTTCTTATATATTTTAACTTCACTATTTGAAGTTACATATTCATTTCATTCAATTTTACTCTTCAATTCAATTCACAATTTCAATTCTATTTGAATTCAATTCACAATTTCAATTCTGTTTGAATTCAATTCACAATTTCAATTCTATTTGAATTCAATTCACAATTTCAATTCCATTTGAATTCAATTCACAATTTAAATTTCATTCGAATTCAATTCTCAATTTTACATATTGAATTCTATCGATTAACCTTCGTTTAGTGATTCATATTACTACTTTAAATTAGTTTCATTCACTAATTCATTTCAATATTCAATTCATCTCGAATTTACTTAATTACTAACAAAGAGAATTTCAATTTATTTCTTTTAATTACTTGAATTTTATACAAATTCAAATTTATCTTCAAATTTAGCTCACGACTAAATTTTAATTTAACCAACTCAAATTCCAATTCGTTAGTCCATGAATTAATAATTTATCAAGTTAGTTTACTTGAATTCAATCCATTTTACTTTATTTCCATATACTAATGATAATTCAATATTATCACTTCCTAACAATCATGCAACCATATACTATAATAATTCATAGAAAATCATTTCTTTTCTATACAAAATAGTTTTGGGCAAAATTAACTTATTTACCCGATTTAAAAACAAATTTTATATTCACTAACAAATACGCGCTCATATCTATTATTATACTCAAACTCATTCTAGAGTACTACTGACTCTATCTCTAACGAGTAATACCCAACAGAACCATGGTTGTCGCTTAACCATAAGCTCTGATACCAAATGTAACAAACGGGAATTTTCGACTTTCGAAAATTCAACATCGATACTCACTTTATCGACTATCGAGAAATCGAAGGCCAAAAACCGAAATGTTATGGGTTTAAGAAAGAAGAAAGGAAGAAGAAGAAAAGAAGGTAGAAGATGGATAGAAGAAGAAAATAGAAAATTTTAAAATAGAAGAAAAAGAGAATAGAGGAAAAAGAAAATGGAACGGAACAGAACAATAACAGAATCTCACAATTCGCAGCAGAACAACATATAATAATAAATGAATATTCTTTAAACAAAGAACTATATCAGTTATTACATTTTATACATTACATTACATCATATCATCAGAGTGTACAACAATATACAACAACAAACAGTGCAGCGGAAAAGGAAATACTATATAAGTAATATGCCATGCCATCCAGCTTGCCTCCAGCAATTCCAGAATATCCAGAATATCCCGATAAACCTTACTCTTAACTGCCCGTGTGGAAATTGGTGGGCACCCAGAGTTTAGGAAGGAAAACAATAACTCCAAGTCAGTCATGTGACTGGTGTGAGAACTCAAAACAGTTTATTTTTTTTCTTTAAAATTAAAATGGAGGAATATTTTTAAAAATCAATTCGTAATGCTTTTAAAAATGAGACTACCATAAGACCTCCTGCCACACACACAATGCAAACGCAGACTTGGAGAAGATTTCTCCTTATGATATCCAAACATGCTTGATACGTATTAAAGTCAAATCAATTTTGATATTATTATTAGTGCATAGTGTATAAAACGATTTCGAAAGTAGAATATAAATCTTAGCCAGCATAGGTACCATTATATTATGCCTACTAATAACTACCATATTAGATGGCAGGTTCTACAACTAAAACCGTACAAGTTTCGTATTGTTTCTTTGGATTTCCAACAAATGGTCAGGCCAAGGAACTTCCGATTGCCACATGAGAATGCCTCTGGAAAGACATCCCCGAGAACCAAACCGGAACTCTGCCAACACAAGGCCGGGTTACCCCTAACTGGGTAACTACTGACACGAGCACGCCATTCCCCGATCGTAAACGACCTTTCTCACGGGATCCCGATAACCAACAACCACAAAGTAATAAATTCGTAGTAACCACATAGGTTAAATATCTGGGCTCCATACCATGATACCACCTCTATCCAGAAGGAAATGTACATACCCTAAAGGGTGCTACCCCTCATAACCTTGCCGCATCTTTCCTGTTTTGACCATTTCCGGGGTGTGAGGCTCGACGAAGTCACGTCCACAAAAACATACTTTATTCAAAAGCCATGCTTTGGGTCAACAAATGATCAACACAATGATCACCAAGATAGACGATCAAATAAACGATCCTTTCACAATAATCAACACAATGATCATTTCAGCAACACTCAGCATGTCACATTACCAAATTGGGAATATATTGCTGATAACTTCAACTATATAACCTCTGAGCTCGTACGTCTCAGAGAAGGGTGTTAAGCTAAAAGAATAAATTCTCCGCCACCACAGAAATATATTTGAAAGAAATCGGCTTTACATCTCAACTTGTAATGTCAGACACACAATCCATACAAGTCTGTTCCGGGCTCGAACAGAACCGAAGGCACTTACAAAGAAGTCCTTGCAATCCGAATAATCTCTAATCACGTTCGGATTTCCCATCACATATGGAGATCTCAATACCAGGGATCAGCCAGTGCAGAGACAATCAACAAGAAATCCTTTCGCTTTCGAAAATATCCGGTCTTCAACACCGATCTTCGAATGCAATTCATAACGACGTATCACATATTCGGAATGGGTTATACGACCCCAAGGTCCTTTCTCGGTTAACCCGAATAGTGAGCGCTTATTTTAAAAAAAACAAGTGTGGCATTCAATTTCAAACAAATCACAACAAATACCTATTTAAAGGTAAATATTGATAGTCGGTTATTGAACTATCAATAGATATGCCTACATCACCAGATTTCAAATAATTTTCCAAATTATTTATTTCCCAAAAATATCTTTATAAGATATACATTCTCCATTCTTTAAAAATAAATCAATATTTATTTTTAAACTCATTTTCCAATTTCATTTATAAATCCTATATTGAATTTACATTCCAAAATATTTATGAATATACGATTTCCATTCAATTTCTAATATTCATTTTCAATTTTATCTTCAAAAAGATAAATTCCAAATATTCACTTAATACTGGAAGAGCATTTCTATACTTATTAAAAATAAGTAATCCACAGATCTTTTTATTTTCTATACTGAGAAAATATTTAATATACCCTAATCGAAATTTAGTATATATTTCATTCTTTTAAGGAAATCATTCACTTAATCATATTTATTTGGGCCAAAACGAATGTTGCGTAAAACATCGTTACGATAACCCAAAATCACTAGTATAGGGATTCGAAATTAAAATAGATATATAAATCCCAATACTATACAAAACATTTCCTTTCAGAAATCATTTACTATAAAAATAGTGTTATAGTCCATTATTTCCTTATATTTCTCGAAAACATCTATTTCAACAACAAATGTTGAAATCTATGGTTTCAAATCTCAATACAGTTTAAAACATCTTTAGATCGTTTTAATTCTATTTAAAACATCACATCTAAAATAATTTCTTTAACAAAATATTCACTATTCAAAAACGTGAATATACTTGTTAATAAATTTCATCACTTCTATTCATTTTATTTTAAAGAATTATTCACTGTCTAAAACATGAATATAACTTCATAAATAGGTTTCCACAATTTACTTATCAAAATAAGTCATTGCGGATTTATAAAATAATATTTATAAATTCCATTTCTATTTATTTTATATCAACTCTTTTTTTATAAATTCCTTTATTAACCTATCTCAATTCATATCACAATGATATGCTAAAACTTCATATTATAAGTCAAATACTTATAATTTATTTATTTACAAAATCTTTCCTTCGAACTTCCCAAATCTATAAATCTTATAACTTCTAAGATTCATTTATTTATCCACATCTATTTCCTAAATAACTTTATAAATTTTTATTTATAAAATTCTATAACTTTACCGTTATAATTCTATAAATTTCATTCATTAGTGAAATTCATTCACAATTCTTTTTAATACTTATAAAAGCTCATTTTATAATTCCAATATTTTTAATTTATAAATATCAATTTATAAATCTTTTAATATAAAACAATCTATATTACTATTTTAAAACGTCTTTCAACTCCTTATAATTTCATCATTTTAATTTATAAAAAAATCAAATTTCATAAATTCTGTAGATTTCATTTCTTTATGAAATTCATTTACAAATCATTCTATCACCTATAAAAGCTCGTTTAATAATTCAAGATATTCTAAATTTATAAATATCAACTTATAAATCTTTTAATATAAATCAATTTATATTATTACTTTAAACATCTTTAAACTCTTTTATAATTTCATCATTCTGATTTATAAAATAAAAATTTTATAAATCCTATTTCTAAACTTCTTATAATAAATTCAGAATTCCCAGTTCAAACTATTTTATAAAATCACTAATCCCATATTTTCAAAAATCAACTTTTAACTGTATTTCTCAAAAATCATAATTTTCATAATATTAAAATTATAACGTTTATTTATTTAAGATGAATTAATTCCAAAAAAATATTTTATAAACGTATATTTCCAAAAATCAATTTAGAAATCAAATATCGTTATTTTTAAACTTCAAAAATTGGATTCGATGATGCAACACATCAATAGCCAATCACAACTTTCGAACATCATATATCATCCATGATAAACAATCAAATATCACAATATATGAAATCAAATGAATATTTGTGAGGAATCCAGTTGGATCCCTCCAACCTGTTTCCCTGCATTCAAAGACATTAGCACAATACCATTCCGTTTCAAGACGGAATATCGCGGTACATGGGATTTTATAAATATATATTCGCTTACTAAGGGCGCAATAGGGTCTCATCCGCTAAAAGAAAATGCGGGAAATCAATCAACTGCAATATATACATATGCCAATATATATATATTGCTATATATATAATATAATACCAATTCCACTTCGAGGTGAAATATCGCGGTATATGTGTGTAATAAATAACCTCCGCTTACTAACGGCGTATAGGGTCTATTCACATCCAATATATATATATATATATATATATATATATATATATATATATATATATATATATAACAATCATCATTCAAGCATTCAAATAATACAGTCAAGCAAATTTTAAATCTAACTATTTAAAATTTAAATAAACAACAAAATTCCTTTTGAGTGAGAAGTTCTCACCTTTGCTTTTATTAGCAATCCCTTTTTCCTTCTTGACTCGATTTCTCTTGATTTATACCTTGTATAATTATTTAAACAATTTATTAATATTTGAAATAATCGAAAAAATAAATTTTCATTTGATTGTTTTAATTATTCAATGGTTTTATTTAAACCAGTTTCTTCTTTAAATAAATTTATTTAACTAAAAATTAAATTTCCTTTTAAATTAAATTTATTTAACCAAGATTTTATTTTAACTAACAGCTTCCTTTTATTCTTAAAACAATTTCTATTAAATAATTAAATTTATCTAACTAATGATTTTTTCTTAATTTAATTATAAACCAAAATTTTCCTTCTATTAATATCTTAAAATCGATTTTCTTTTAAATAAATTTGTTTGACTAAATTTTAAAATAACTTCTTTGTAATAAAATATTCTTTAGTAACTAAAAATAGTTAAATAGTTTAATACAATAAGTAAATCATCACATTCGTTATTTTTATTTTAAATTAAAAATTAAAAATTCAAATTGATTTTAATTAAACTTGTTTAACTAAAGGTTACAAATTTAAAAATTAAATTCCCTTTTTAAATAGATTGTTTTTTTTTTGCTTTCAACATTTTTGCTTATATAAATTTACTCAACCTTTTAAAATTTCTTTATTTAATAAATTTATTTTAACTATAATTTAAACTTCCTTTTTTTTTAATTTATTTAAATTAACCAAGGGTTTTATTTTTGAACTAATAATTTGAACTGTAAACAAATTTTCTTTTTGCCAATCTACTTAACAAAATTTTAAAACTACCTTTCTTTTTACAGTAACAATTTATTTTTTTCTGTTTAAACCTAACTATTTATATTTTATTTTATTTTTTTACTGTATATATATATATTTTCAATATATATATATATATGTTTACTAAAAAAAAAAAATCAATTACCTTAACTCGAGACACGCCGCGACTCACGATGCTCGAAATCGAGCTTGACGTCGCCGCCTATCTTCATCAACCCCCCCAGGTACAAATCGCGAGTCGCCTCCCCCAATTGCCTGCAATCGACTCGCCACTGACAAGCCATCGCGACCACGTCGCCGACGCCGCTCCACCATCTCGTGCCGTCGCCACATACACGCGCGACCCACTGCATCGCCTACGCGCCGCAGCCTCGTGCCCTAGCCTCGCCGCTATCACTATGCCACCAACCACTCTCCTTCCCTCGCACCCCCAATCACGAGCGCCCTCCTCCTCTCGTCGCCGTCCCAAATCGCCGCTGCCGTCGCCCCCCCCTTTATATGAATCGCGACTTCATTTGGGCTTCGGCCATTTTTTTTTTTAATGAAGAACTTCAGTTCGAAACTGAAGAGAGGAAGGGGAACGAAGAAATAAAAAGGAACGACCATTTGAGTTTGATTTTGAAACGAGAAAGGGTTTGGTTTTGAAGCTGCGGCCATTACATCTCGATTCCCTGAAGCTTTTCGATTTTACTTTTGAACGAGAGTGAAGGGAGAGAGGGTAATTTAAAAGTGAAGAGAACATGGGCATCACGATTTCTATCGTGATTTTCTGCGTGATCCTAGGCGTGAGTAAAGGAAAGAGAACGTGCTGTGTTTGTTTATAAATTTAAATTAAAATTTTAAATTGAGTTCGATAAAAATTAAATGCGTTTACACACCGTACGCTCACATATCAACTCCAAAAAATACGAAATTTGAAATCCGGCAATAATTCAATATTACGGACCCAATGGAACTGGTTTCGTCGAATTCCAAGACTGTGCCTCGGACGGCTATTTTTAAATATCGATTCAAATGATAAAAATTCCAAAACTGAACGATTCACTTTCAAATTCAATTCTGAAGCTTCTATTACATTCAGTATTATCAATATAAATTTTACAAGCTTTTGAAATATTTTTAATCGGTTTAAAATTGAAGATTCAAAATTTTATTCAACTCTCAATAGATTAAATTCTATAATTTAATCGCCAAATTCAAAGTTATATTGAAAATTCAATTCAAACCATCATTCAAATATTTAAAATAAAGTAAATATTCTCAATTTAAATTATTCAAAATTCAGGGTCGTTACACACCGTACGGATGTGAAGCTCGCATCGACCTCTCCGTATTTCTTGTTGGAAGTTTCTTCTAAAACTCAACGGATTTTTGTAGATCTGGGGTGGAAGACAAATGAATTTTGGCCATTAATAAAGGTGGAGCCGGCTGATGAAGATAATGGCCAGGGTTTAGTAAAGATAATGTATATATTATATTATTTAATATTATTTTAATTAATAAAATTCTCAATTTAACCTCATATGCAAACGATCTCCAAACTACGCGTTCCGACAGACGTTCCTAGGGTTTTTCCACATTCCAGACACAATGGAAAAGGTTTCGTAATCTAATTCGGTCGTATGCACGAGTTACGGAATTAAACGTTCAATTCAAAATTAAATCGATTAAAATGATTTCGACGCGTTTCGAGCTATCACGGTCAAACGACAACTCCGATTGCTACGAAAATTGAAATTCGGTAATAACTAACTATTACAGATCCAATGGAACTAGTTTCGTCGAATTCCGAGACTATGCCCCGGAAGGCTATTTTAACTCGTCTATTAAATCGGGCGATTTTCAGAATTGACGAAAACGCTTAAAATTTCACTTTTAAAATTTTAATAACTTAGCAATAAATCATATAAAATTTATAAACACAATAAAAATCATTCTGGCTCATTCCGGACCAAAATCTGATTAAATTGCATTTTAACAATATTAAATTCATTTTTAAATTAATATAAAATCCCAAACATTAATTTATCCACTCTAAAATTCCTCTAAAATTCCCACCACGCTATTTACACTCAAATAACTCAAAATAAATTTTTAAAACCATTTTTATCACTATTTGCATCCAGATTTACTTTTATCTCAATTTCGAATATTTAAATTATTATTTTCCCATTATTCAAATTCAACCGGAATTACTATAATTAAAACTAATAGCTTATTTCATTGATTGAACCCGAATCCATTCATTGCAAAATCAATTAAGAATCCACATTAAACATTTAAAACGAATTAAATGTTCAAATTCCATGGTTTAAAAATACGGGATGTTACATTCCTCCCCCCTTATAAAAATTTCGTCCCCGAAATTTGCTAAGGTAAAAACTATGCTCAAACTCACTTACTCATCCAATTTGTTTAGTTAAAAGTTTATATTCACCTCCCAAAATCCTTTAGCCCAATCCCGAATTCATTTGTTTTACTTACTCTAAAGCTTTAAATTCTAACGTATTTCAAAATAACTTTCCAAGTTATTTAAAATTTTCCCAAAATCCCAAAAATTTTCTAACTCCCAAAATTTCGAAAAAATTTCGGCGGAGTCTCCCCTGCACGGAGGAGCTTTCGCGATATCGCGATACAGATAAATATATATACATCGACCCACACGGTCGGAAACCAAAATATATCACAATATATATACCATTTTCCCAATTATATTTGCATAGGCGTACTTTTTTAGCAAAATTTTAAAGCAAGCGGCTAATATTTTAGCATAAATGCGCTCCAACTCTCTCGAACGCCTCCCCTACCTGTACTTACTCAACAAACTCATCAGTTTTCAAAGATATGAACATTTTAACAACATTTCCAATATAAATGTAAACCAAAACATATCCATTTCATAACCAAACCAAGCAACTTCATAATTATGCATGCTAACCTCCTTTATACACAATTTCACAATTCCGACATCATTTAAAATCCTCTTTACAAACCCAAACTTCATAGTTTAACAATGTTAACCATATTTATTTCAACAATCCAAAGATTTCAATCACTTTTTAATTTCTTATTCAAATCCAAACTTCATTTTTATTACAATATGATTAACATGTACTTTACTAGCATCAATCTATTCCATTTCAATTCCAAGTTGATTCACAATTCAATTCTTATTCTGAATTTGAAGTATTTGCATTTCTTTTATAATCCATTTTCATTCATATGTAAAAATTACTTATTAAAATTTCAATCCATTCCAATTTATTCGAAACCAATTTCATTTGCTTTCTTTAATTCATTCACTTAAGTTTAATGACTAATTTCTATGCAGGTTGTGGTTATTCAACCAAATAACCAATCCTTAAGCTTATAACCATTAATATTAATTTCAACTTAGATTTATATAAATTTTATCCCATTCTGCAACGTTCACAATCCAATAATTTTTATCCCAATGCAATTGTTAAGTTAAATTTTCCTTACATTTTAATTTCATTAACCAATTCAGGTTTATATTAGTTTCATTCCATCCTGGATTATTTACAACCCAGACATCCTTAATTTATCGCCATAATTAATTAAAATTTCTTTTTTTTTACTTGCATTTCAATTTTATTATCTAACAAATTTCATTTAAGAGTACTTAATAAAGCTTATTCACAATCAATTTGTTTTCTCTTTCAAGTTGCTCAAGTTTTTTCAATTTTCACAATATTTTCATTATCTTCTTATACCAATTTTATTTTATTTTCATTTGATTCTCGTCCAAAATCAATTCTAATCCCTTTTACAAACTTTAATGCACTTTGCTTATTCATTTAGTCCATTTTAGATTTATTTTATTAGCAAAGAGACCACTTTAAATTATTTCACTCATTTGCATTATTTATAGTTCAAATCACCATTATTATAATCTAATTCCATTATCCATTCACACTCTCAATATTTATTACCACAAATCTAAATCCCATGCCACAACTGGATTTTTATTTACTTTCCAAATTTTAACCAAACTGTCAAAATTACATCCATTACAGTACAAATTCCATTTAATTGTAATTCAATTTAGCCTCTAACCTAATCCATGTTGGTTTTAATTCACTTCCTCAATTCACTCTGAATTCATTTATAATATGGCCATTTTCCAATTATTTCATTTAGCAAATTTAAATTTCTACCTTTCCTTTTCACTCCTTTAAATAGAATCTAAATTTCTTTCAATATTATTTACTACACAACTGAAACTTAATTTCAATTTCATTATCAAAACAAATTTCATTTTCCCCATACATAAGTTCAAAACTTACTTGCTAACTTAAGAACATTCACCTTTATATCCAATTCAATTTAATTTCAATTCATTTAGATTTAATTCAATTTCAAAATCCACAATTCTAATTCTCCATACACAAATTCAAGATTTATTTACTAACTTAAGTTCATTCACTTCTTTAATATCTCACTTTACCTTATCTCAATTCCCATTTCTTTTCAGATTAAGTTTGAATTCACCATATCATTCAACTATTTCCAAATTGTGATTATAATTTCATATCTATTTATATAAGTTCACCAACGTATTTATTTTAAAGCTCATATTGCTCTTTTTAATCCATCTACATTATATAATCACCATTTCAAATTATATATATATATATATATATATGTATGTATGTATATATATGTATCCCTAAATTCTTAAGGATAAAAATCTTCTTTTAATTTAATTCCTTACAAAATTTAAATCCACAATTTCAAACTACAAGCATAACACTTAATAACTCATCGGTACAATTCATTTCACAATGACTCACAATTTCAAGTCATCTTACATTTCAATTTAACCTAAACCAATTTAATTCCAATTTCCAATTTTATTTAACTTATCCCAAGTTAAATTCAAATTTTCATTTATTTCAATAATTTCATTTACCTCGATTTACCCGAATTAATTTTAATTTCAGGATTAAAATTTCTTTCCCTTTCTTACTTAATATCAACTCCAATTCTTTTTGAATCAACTTTATTTTCAAGTTATATAGTTGATTCATTTTAACTTTCACATTTTTATTCTAAACAGAATCTCCATAATTCAATTTACCCGGATTTATTTCAAAACCAATTTGAAATAATAACTAACTCATACACTCCTGGTATCAAATCAAATCTCCCAATTCCAAAACACTTGGTTTTATTAAAACAAATTTCCCTTTGAAATTTATAAAACCACTTGTATACCCAACAAATCCAAACAATACCATAATCAAGTACTAGGAAAGCAATCCATCACTTTAGAAACTCGAAAATGAATTCTAATGATGTGGCCAGCATCATCAGGATTATTTTCCAGCGACTGAAGTGAGTTCAGTGCTTTCTTACTTCCTAAATTCATTCCGAAATGGTTTCCATTCAAAAATACTTCCCAAATCAACATTTCATTATTGCCTTCAAACCCTTTAGCAAACATTCCAAACTTTTCCACGAATTTAAATCTCCAAACCTTTATTTCCATTACATTTAAAATTCTTTCCAAGACTTCCGGGATTTAAATTCTGGTTTAATTCTACTTTAGTTATTCTTCCTTTTATATAATTTATACCTATAGAATCTATTTGATTATAACCATTTGGAATTTTAGATTCTTATTTGCTTATTTAATATTAGCAACCAAACATCCAAATTTATATATAATTTCAGAAAATTATTTCCTTTATATCAAAATATAATTTGGGCAAAATTATTTCATTTACCCACTTTTAAAATGTTACTATGTCGGTTTATCTTGTTTAAGAGTTTAGAAACCCCTATCAATACGGTTGTACTTCCCGCACCGACCAGAATTCATAAACACTCAACCGATAAGTCAACACAGTATAAAAATAATTTTATATCCACTAACAAGTATGCTCTCATATTTATTAATACACTCAACTCATTATAGAGTACCGTCGACTCTGTTTAACGAGTAATTTCCTCACAAAAGCCTAGGTTGTCGCCAACCTAAGCTCTGATACCGAGTGTGACAGCCCGCAAATCCGCACCCCTTTAATCAACACTATTCTACCTCTATTAACTCAAGTGGCACAGAATTACGAACCATTAGGGTTAAAGAAGAAGAGATAGAAGAAGAAGAAAACTAAACAATATCAGAATCTCACAGTCGCAGCGGAATAAACTATAATAATAAATATAGAACTTTACTCAAAATGAATTCTAAATTTTTTTTATACATCATATCATCAGAGTATCTCATACATCAACTACCATTCAGACATACCATACAATCATAACAGCGGAATACACATATATATAGGTAATACGTCTCGGACTCCAGCTCCTCTGCTGCTCCAAAGCATCATGTCCTGTACATATAATACTCGGTCTGACCCGAGCATTATAATGAAATAACACCCGAGTCAGTTTGGAATACCAGCTGATAATAAATATGCATCCAACTTGATTATTAAAGTTTCAAAAATCATTTGAAAAACAAAAGCATCTCGTAAGACCACGCCACAAATAAACATGTCGGGTTTTTACCTTACGATGGCTAAATCACTTTTTATAGAAATCCTCTGATATTATAATAGGGTCTATTTACAAATACTTATAAAATAGCCGAAATTGTTACATTCATTAAATTCCAGCTACTAGCCACAAAAGTGGGTAATACAAGCAAAACTCGTACAAGGCTCGTAGGGAGAATGGATTTCCATCAATGCCTGGGCTACTGGGGTACCGCCCGTCACAGTACCAGGCCTAGATCAGAGTACCGAGGAGTACGCCCGCTCCCCTGCAACACAAGGCCGGAACCATTCCTTACTGAACAGTCTCGAACAAGATAACCCCATGGTTGGCACGACCAACCACCCACTAAGCCGAATATAAAGGGACATCTAGACAGGGGAAAATCTTTTCTTGCTTGGGCATGACCCACCTAACCTTGCTGCACCTCCCCTGTTTTAGCCATTCCCGGTTGATGAGGCTTGAGGTTAAACGTTACCTTTAGAACGTTTTCACTTAGAATGCCCATCGCCCACCTGACGATGTTTCGCAAGCATTCGTCCATACAAGTCCGTCCCGGGTTCGAACGGAACCGAAGGCACTACTCCTACTACATCCATTTTGGAAATATCCTCAGGATTAGCAGCGACTAGCCCTTGCACTTCACTGCTCCATCTTCGACTCCGAACACGTTTTTTGCATGAAACGTACAAACCGGATCGAAGTGGTTTTCGAGAAATAAATCTCGATCCCGGTCTCTTCGAAACGATCAACGCATTTGTCCAATATTGATAGCCGGTTATTTAACTATCAATTTATATTCACAAACATCCATAAGCATCCATCACACAACAAATAATTCCCACATTATTTATTTTCCTCAAATATCTTTAAAAGATATATTTTCAAATTTCCAAAACCCGTTTGAAAACAATTCCCAAAGTTCTTCCTTTACAAGGTAAATCCTTTACCCTATATTCCTATTGGAAATAACCAAGTTCAAAACATTTAGATTTAAAACAGTTAAAATATTTATACTGAAAGATACTTTAAAATATGCAAATTTACTTCTAGTTATTTACTCAAAATATAATTTCGAAATATTTAAAGTAAAACTATTTTATAAGATATAACTTGATTTAAAAATAAGGTTTTAGTTAAGCTAAATTTAAAAATAAAGTTGTAAAAGGTTTATACTAATTCCAAATAACTTAGGTCAAAATTAGCCTTTTAATCAAATCCATTTGTAAAAATAATTACTAAGGTATTTATAAATATTTACTATCGCTAATTTATTAATAATTACCTTAAATCAATAATTTCCAAAACACTCCTTTAAACAAGTTTGAATTTTAGACTTCCTTTTAATAAAATCTGTTTAAAACTCGAACTTGGTTTTCCCAAGGAACTCATTTCCACTTAAACCTCTCAGAAAATCCTTCTTATAAATTCTGTCGATTTATTCAATTTAGTTTTATGGTTAATAATATAAATTTACTTTTCTCGTTGAAATAATTTCTTACGAAGCTTAACCACATTTCCATTTCCGGAAATTCAATTCCAAAATTCAGGTTTACAAACCTTTTAAATAAAACATGTGAGAATTTGTTAAAGGAAAATAATACTTATGAATTTCCTAAATAAAATCCCGATGGTGAAAATGTATTTCAAAATCATTTGCCAAATAATCCCATCGTTATTTTAAAACAAATTTATAATTTCCGTAGAATTCACTTTCAGAAATCTATACTTCACATTTATCGATTGATAAATTTTCCACGGTATTTAAAATCCCAAATTTACCCATTTTCAATTTCCATCCAAACAGATTCTAATTTTTACATTCTTTTAAATTCCTTATTTATTAATTTCTTAATTTTTTTTGAAACCCAATTTAATTTCTTTATAATTAAAACTCCAAATTTCTTTATAATTTAACATTCTGGGCTTATAGTTTATCCCATAATTTCACAATACAATTTAATCCAAAATTTATCAATCACAATATAGAACAGGCATCATCATCAATTATAAAAATAATTACTACATTGTGAGGAATCCAGTTGGATCCCTCCAACCTGTTTTCCCTGCATCCATAAATATTAGCACAACACTATAAATATAAATCGATCCAGGCTGATATAAATAAACATTTCAACCAATCACACAATTGTTAAATATTAACTACTTAAATCAGCTAACATTCCAGATGTGAGTGAGATTAACTCACCTTGGGTTTCGGCGAGCGTTCGAAATTCAAATTAAACCGAACGACGTTCGATTTAACTCAAATTTCTACTTGTCCGGAATGAATCCGGAACTGCACATCTCGTAGTGTTTGTCTCTGCGATTCCAACGTCGCCAGTTTCGTTAAATTCTGATTACATATGAAATAGATATGACTTTTATAAGTTTTGCACCTTAATTTAAAACAATTTCCCTTTATTTAACTTATATTTTGTTTTTTATACCAGAATAATCTCGGCCGCACAAACAAAATCGAGGCCGAAGCCATCTTCATCTCCAACGCGATACACAGGCAAAATGAACCCACCAACTCGGAACTAGGGTTCCAGGCCGCTCCTTCCACGACGATATTTAGCTCAATCGGAGAATACCACAACGTAGCCCACCTCGAACTCCATGCTCGACCCAAATATAGTGGAGCTCGGCTTCCTCCTTTCACCAAAAAACGCGCGCGACCGGAGCATGAACGCGGGTCCCTACTCCCTCCAAATGACGACGATAGCAACGACCCACCGTACGGATGTGAAGCTCGCATCGACCTCTCCGTATTTCTAGTTGGAAGTTTCTTCTAAAACTCAACGGATTTTTGTAGATCTGGGGTGGAAGATGAATGAATTTCAGCCATTAATAAAGGTGGAGCCGGCTGATGAAGATAATGGCTAGGGTTTAGTAAAGATAATGTATATATTATATTATTTAATATTATTTTAATTAATAAAATTCTCAATTTAACCTCATATGCAAACGATCTCCAAACTACGCGTTCCGACAGGCGTTCCTAGGGTTTTTCCATGTTTCGGACACAATGGAAAAGGTTTCGTAATCTAATTCGGTCGTATGCGCGAGTTACGGAATTAAATGTTCAATTCAAAATTAAATCGGTTAAAACGATTTCGACGCGTTTCGAGCTATCACGGTCAAACGACAACTCTGATTGCTACGAAAATTGAAATCCGGTAATAACTAACTATTACGGATCCAATGGAACTAGTTTCGTCGAATTCCGAGACCGTGCCCCGGAAGGCTATTTTAACTCGTCTATTAAATCGGGCGATTTTCAGAATTGACGAA
This sequence comes from Allium cepa, assembly GCA_030765085.1. NCBI lineage: Eukaryota > Viridiplantae > Streptophyta > Magnoliopsida > Asparagales > Amaryllidaceae > Allium > Allium cepa. Next base: position 827,009,701 of record CM060941.1, on the reverse strand, counting down.
AACGCTTAAAATTTCACTTTTTAAAATTTTAATAACTTAGCAATAAATAATATAAAATTTATAAACACAATAAAAATCATTCTGGCTCATTCCGGACCAAAATCTGATTAAATTGCATTTTAACAATATTAAATTCATTTTTAAATTAATATAAAATCCCAAATATTAATTTATCCACTATAAAATTCCCACCACGCTATTTACACTCAAATAACTCAAAATAAATTTTTAAAACCATTTTTATCACTATTTGCATCTGGATTTACTTTTATCTCAATTCCGAATATTTAAATTATTATTTTCCCATTATTCAAATTCAACCGGAATTACTATAATTAAAACTAATAGCTTATTTCATTGATTGAACCCGAATCCATTCATTGCAAAATCAATTAAGAATCCACATTAAACATTTAAAACGAATTAAATGTTCAAATTCCATGGTTTAAAAATACGGGATGTTACATAGGGCGTCACAGTAATGGTTTCAAAAGGTCGTTTTGAAGCTATCCTTTTTTCCAAATTATTTTATTTAAAGATCATTGCTTTCGAAAAGGGCGGTTTTGAAGCCATCTGTTTCCCCAAGTTCAATTACTTAAAGATTAATGCTTTCGAAAGAGTTACTTTCACCTATGTTCACTTTGGCCCAGAAGTTATACTTCAGGTTAAATCCAATGATTTTGAAAGAGATACTTTCATATGGTTTCAAAATTATGCTTCTATAAATCCTACTTGAACTACATGGTTTCGAAAGAAAGGTTTTAATGTTTATAAAGGAAAGGTTTTAATTATTTCTAAAGGAAGGTTTTGATGCTTTTGAAAGGGATGTTTTGAGTGTTTCGAATTGCATACTTAAGTTTTTTGAAAAGAAAGTTGGAATATTTCGAAAGATGTGTTTCAATGGTTTTGATATGGCATTTAACTTTGGAGTTTTTAGAAGAAGCTTTCCAAGCTAAATATAATAAGTTAAAGGCATTGATCATGTTTCATTTGGAAAATGATTATAAGGAAATAAAACTATAAATGTTTATATTATTATTTAAGATTAGTTATCTTGTGTGTTTCATTTGTAAACATATTCACTTTATAATAAACCCATAACTGCATTTTTAGGGTGGCAAGGGCATATTAACCAGCTAGGTTGACTCAACAGTGTGTGTGTGTGTGTGTGTGTGTGTGTGTGTGTGTGTGTGTTGAGTTAACTCCTGTATGAGTTGAGTTTCATATAGGAGGTTAGGTAGACTAGAACATTAGATGCCCAAAGACTGATCAAAGAGTTTTCAGTTTAGATAGGTTCATAGTAAACCTATGAAAACAATATTGGGAAAGTGTTATTGGTAGAGGACAATAGGTTTTAGTGATCTTATGAAAACTACATCTGGACTAAGTTATTGGAAAAGAGAAATAGGTCCGTAGTTAACCCATGAAAACTATGATATAAGAAAAGTTAGTGGAGAACCCAATAGGCTCATAGTGAACCGATGAAAACTGTAATTGGAGGAAGTTATTAGTAGATACCAATAAGTTCATAGTGAACCTATTAAAACTATGAAACCAGGTAGATAGTGTATAAGCTTTGAATATGTTATTAGTCAACCCATGAAAACTAATAGGTTAATAGTGACCCTGGAAACTATAAATAAAACAAGTAGTCAAATGAATAGGGGATGGGAAATCAAGAATATATTGCATGTTTGCATATCATCATGATATATTTTATTATGTTATGCCTTAACCATTATGGATGAAGGTGCACAATGTATGTTTTTTATAAATTTTGGTTAAGGTACTAGTGAGGGGAAAACCCTTTCCGCCAAGCGATGTGGTCTCACTAGATATCTATATGGTTCGAGATGAAAGATTATTACTCATACCAGACTTTTTTTCTGACTCGAAGTTTATGTTTCCCCTTAAACTCTCGGATGCTTAATTAATTCTGAGTAGTTTGGGAGCTAAGTTTTTTAGGTTCTCCTTTAAACGAATAAGCTTCCAGAGACGTACAGAAGACAAGCTAACTATTAGGAGTTCTTTCTACTTAACTCCGCTATGTTTTGGTTATAATAGCAGAGTTGTTTAATTGCCTATGTTTAGACTCTGATAATTCAAGGGGGCATTTTCATATATAACTCTTGGCATATTTTTTAATAATTATATTTCTCTGATTGCATTTTACAAATTGGGATTATGTAATGAGTTTGAAACATGATTTGAAGTTAAATGAGAAATTTATTTTATGATTTTTTTTTCATATTCATGTGTTTCTGTTATATCAATGTATCTAACATTATCACTTTTGATCATTGAAAATTAATAACTATGGATGGCAGGAGGATGTTACAAGTTGGTATTGGAGCATAGGTTTATGTAAATTTAAAAAAAATTAAACCTAAGATATTTTCAAAACATAATCCAATGTATCAAAAAATAAGATAGGAGTTTGGGTTATTGCTATAGTAATGTACTTGTATTTGCTTTATATGTAAGTACGTACTCTCCTCTCTCTTAAACCATTCTACTATATTTACTAAGGCTCGTATGTAGATTTACGAGAAAGGAAGACATGGAGGTAGGAAACGGAAAAGGTAATCTAGGTGGAGGAAACACCACAACTAATGGAAATGCTCGACCCAATAGGAGAAACCCAGGTTGACATCCAAATTCTAATGCAAATGCATATGCCAATGTAGGTGAGAAATCTTCCAGTAGATATGGGGATGATGTAACAGTTCTTTGTCAATCTGAAGCAAGCTGAAGCAGCTGCAGGAGTAGCTGGGGGTAATGCTGTTGGAGGAGATAATCTCATGGCCCTAGTTGGCAATAACTATGCTAAGTTGAGCATGGATTATACCAGTCTTGGTAGGAAGCTGTTTTGGGAGCAGAGGATGCTATAGAAGTAAAGAATTGGATTTTGCATTCTGAAACTATCTTGCTGACTTAGGATTAAACGATGGGCAGAAGAGAAGACTTGCTTCTAGACAGTTGTAGGGAGTAGCGCTTCATTGGTGGAATAGTACTACTGTTGGAATTCTCGAGGAAGAGTTGACTTAGGCAGAATTTCGAACGAGATTCAAAGGAAGGTTTTTTTTTGAAATTTCCAAATCAGTATTGCTAAGAAAGTTCATGGATTTAATATAGGGTGAGATGTTAGTGATTGAATATGCTACAAAGTTTGATGAATTATCCAGGTATGGGTATGCTACCATTGACACATCATAAAAAAGAACGAGAAGTTTATTCGAGGGCTAAGACTTGTGATTTCTAGGGTGACAATGCCACATCTCTACGATCTAAGCACCGTCGCCGTGGAGATGGCAATCCAGAATGAAGAGATGCTTTCTATGTATGAGAAGGAGAAGCTAGTTGGAACCTAATATTTTCAGGGTAAGAAGAGGAAATTCTTTAAGAAAAAAGGAGCCCAGAAGGGAGAAGCTGCCAAGAAGGCGAAGACTAATCGAGTTTGCTTTAAGTGTGATAAGAAGGGACATTATGCTAATAAATGCCGACTTGAAAAGGGAAGAAGGCTACAGATAAGGTGAAGTGCTTTAACTACGACCAGATTGGGCATTATAAAAATCAGTCTCCAGAACCGGTTAGGGCAAACAAGGGAAAAGTCTTAGCTTTAGGATCATCATTTGCTAGGTCGACTACAACTGAGAAAGGAAAGACTGTGATGGAAGGTACACTTCTGATTCAAAGTATACCATTTAGGGAACTATTTGTGTAACGACCTGCCTTTTTGGACGTTTTAAGTAGACACGCATGCCCAACTCAAACCATTCAAAAGGGCAGATTGTTATGGGGTGAATAAGAAAATGAGAAGAAATAAAAAAAAATCAGAATCTCGCAGCAGAATGACCAAATATAATAATCAAATAACAGTTCATGAAGCTGTTTACAAAACATTTGATTATACTTATACAACACAAAATTAGAGTTACACATATCAGAGGTAAATAAATAATGCAGCGGAACAGTATGAATGCAGTGGAATAAATATAGTAAATAATAGTAGCACAAATCTTCGTCTTCGTCCTCTAGAAATAAGGTCTTCAAATCGTGAAATGCTCAGGCTGACCCGACCGAATTGAAAAGACAAAACACTCGAGTCGGAACTCATAACGGTTTTTCCTTAATCTATAGATTATTCAGGTATATCTCATTTCAACCCATGATGATTTTCCAAATAATAACTAAGGGAACTTGTAGAGTGATAACATTTCATAAATCAAATATAACATCCAATCATCCAATAATAAATTCAAACATCCACCACAACCATCATCCAATTCAACTAATAAATATCAACAATTAACAGATTATTATATATAGGAAATTCACTGGCAATTTAAATTCAAAAGTAAATTAAACGACAATTTAATTCAAATTAAATTCAAATTAATAGGACTAGCCATTTAAAAAATATCAAATAGCTATAAATAAATTCCTAATCACATCATAAATTTAATTTAATTAACATAAGAAATTTTAGAAGTTGTGAGTGGGTCAAAACACTCACCTTTAAATTTAAATCGATTTAAAATCCAAATTGGGGCCCAAATTCAAACAGTCTCAAATTTCGTCGTGTCAAAATGTCCGAAATTTCAATACGATCCCAGCGAACGAACCGTGCGTGATCGGACCTCGTATGTAAAAGTTATGAATACAAGAACGATTAAAATTTTAAATTATAATAATTAATTAAATAAAATAGGAAAACCCACTACCTCACATTGCTCACTTGCAAAACGCTACCGAATGCTAAAGGGAAAAATCGAACATGCCTCAACACGAAGTCGCCACCGTTCAACCCAACGCCGCGGGATCACCTCGCACCTGACCCTCGATCAGGCTACGCCACGAGACTGCCCCCAACGAGCCGCGCCTCCGCTCCCCTCGCGGCCGCCTAAATCCACTTGCAACGCCTCCGCCGTCGCATGCATAGTTCGTCATTTCGAGGCGATTTTGTGACCTCTAGCCATGAAAAAACAGTACCCCCTCGTCCTGCCCGACAACACCTTAGCAACGGCACCACCCGATCGACAAACGGTCGATGATCCACTGTTGGATCGTAAATCCCTAAAATTGGATGGCCGAAGTTTAATTACTGATTTTTGGCCACACAGAAATCCAAATCGAAAAACGAACTGCCGATTTTACATGCTCTTGTCGAGAGCTTCAAATCGATACATAATTTGTTTGGGCTGGAGGAGCTTAAATTTTTGATTTGATTTTTGATTTGCAAATGAGTTTGGAATTTGTTTGGTTTGTCTGCCATTGAGAAGAAGAAGTCAGTGAGAACTGTACGTATAGACAAATGAAAATAAGAAGTGGCTAGGGTTTATAATGGGCTATTTATAGTTAGATCGAAATAGGAAAGAACTAGATAAGATTTGATTTACACGTTGAACGATAAATGATCCGAAAAGCCCATTCTGCTCCGGAACGAAAATGGGTCGTCCCGAATATCAAAATAGATGTTTTCTTATTTCCAAACTCAATGGAACTGGATTCAAGTCCTAATTCCATCGTATGAAGAAGTTATATTAAAATCTGCTTATTTCAAATTGATTTCAGTTGATTTCAATTAAATTGATTTCTAGGGGTTTCGCGTCCGTACGATCAAACAAAAAGTCTGATCACTACAAAACTTGAAATCTTACAATAATTCACTGCTACAGATCCAATGAAATTAGTTTCATCGAAATCCGAGTCAGTGGCCAAAACGGCTATTTTCGCTTTAATTAAATAAATTAATAATTAAATAATTAAATCACTCTTTCATTCAAATTTGGTAGTTAACAAATTTCATCTCCTTTAATCACTTAGAGACTTACAATGGCTTAATGCAAGTTTATATAACAATTCAATATTGGTTATTGCACTAATTACAGTGTTCAATATGCACTATAAATTTAATCCAATTAATTATAGTTTACTTTCAATAAATTTATTAAATTTGGTTTCAATGTTTTAGTTCAATCAATTATTTCTCTGCATACATAGCTAACATTGTTATATATTTCATTGCATTAAAATTTACCATTTTCATCTTGATTTTCATTAACATAATCTTTAATTACGATTAATTGTAATAAACTCACTTGTTATAATTTAAATTCCAATAATTTGGTCGAAACTTGATTCCAATTCTTTTTATTCAATCAATTATCATATTACGCATAAAATTTTCATTGGTTACATCCTATTGGATTAAAATTCTACCATTATCAATTTTAACCTATATTAACTGCACTAATTAGGTGAACTAATTGCAATTTATTTTCAATTTTTAATTTAGCAGGCTAAATAAATAGGTAGCATATGATAATTGTCATCATTAGCCTTTAATTACATTTATAAGTTTATTACTTACAGACAAATGTTACCGTTTATTGCATAACATGGATTTTATTCAATTACCATTAATTATATTTTATTTCATTAATTGATTCAATATTTACATTTGTTTTTCTTACATTCACTTTACAACCAAGTTATAACATTTGAGTCATTTCAACTGATTGAAATTTCATTCAATATCAATAATTAACTTTAATTAGCATTGTTACGTTTCATCTTAGTTATTATTTCACTAATAAATCCCATATTTTTATTTCTTTCAATAATCAATTACTAAATTCTTATTAAATTAACTGTTTTAAATATCGAAAATTACGGGTCGTTACACTCTCCCCCACTCCAAACTTTTTGTCCCGGAAAAGAAAAAGGAGGGAAAAGAAGGGATTAAGAAATCAATATATCTTATTCAAAATATTAAATTTATAAACAATGAATTTAAAAAATTAAATAATTTAAATTAAATATATTAATTTGTAAATAATTAAATCCTTTTATGTTTAAGTTAATAAAAGTTTGGGAAAATTTCATAAAATTTTTCTATGTCCAAAAATTTCGAAAAATTTCGGCAGAGTCTCTTTTGTACGAAGAGGTCTGGGAGAAATAGTAATATCAATAATAACAATATATATCATATATTTTTGCAAAATAGTATATCCCAACAATGGGAAAAATCTATTTTTCGGGCATACAACGTTTATTATATGAAACCAAAAATAGTAGCAATTGCTTCCATAACCTGTATTCCACTTATATTATCCAAAAGAGTCAATAATTATATAAAAGTGAAATGTTTAAGTTGTTTCAACCAACAACAAAACAAATCAATACTATATAACAACAATCACTTGCAAACAAATCGTACAAACATTGTTTCAACAACGAAAGCAATCATCCATCCATTGCAACAAAAAACAAATGGTTCGTTCGGGTTCAGAAACTTTTAATTGTATACAATGACAAATAACTACTATGTATACCATATACTCAACAGTCTTAGATAAAAATCAATAGATTATTCATACATCCAAACAATTAGAAGTATCCTTTCCGCAAACAGTTCATAAGTCAAACAAACAACAAATTCCAAACATTATTTAAGTTTATTCTTATAAATTTCCTTTCACAACATTTATTGTTCATTTTCTTTTTATACAATGATTATTTCTTTAATTTACATTTATTTCTCATATATTCAATTCCCATTCATTCATATAACACTTAATTCCATTCATTTACATTTATTTATCTACACATTTTATTTGCATTTCCTTACATCTGTGACTCATATATAGTTATTTAGACATATGTAAATCAGTTCTTAAAGTACTATATAGGTTTCTTTGTAAAAAAATTCACATTTATTAATTCAATACTTATTTTCATTTTTTTACATTCATTACTTACAAAAATTCATTTTCAGTTATTCATATAATGTCAATTTTTTTTCTTTTCTTTTTCTTTCTTTACATTCATTTCATACAATAAGTTATTTCCATTCAATCGTTTATAATAATAAATGAATTTATTATTTAAGTATTACATACATTTTATTGCAGCTTAGTTTACATTTATTAATTTATGTACTTGATTTCTATTAGATATTGATATTCATTAGCGTGGAAATTCATACCTAAGTTTCTTACTTTTAATTCACCTTTATTTCTTTACAAAGTGTCACTAAATATTAAATCTATTTTCTGGATCATTTCAACCTTTTTGAAGTTATAGTCATTACTTAATATAGTATTTAATATAATTGCAAAGTGCTTCATCATTGGTTTAAGTTTATAATCATCTACTTGCAATATTCATCTTTCTACTTATTCTAATTGTAATAACTCCAACCATTACTTAAGTTTATACTCATTTATTTATAGTATTCATGTTCAATTCAATTATTTAGCGTATCAACTCATTAACTTAAGTTTATAATTATTAAAACATAAAAATTCTTATTTATAAAGGAAATTCCATTGAACACTTTCATTACTTATGTTTTACTTGTATAATATTCCATTACATATTCTTTTAACATTACAACTTTTAATATTTGGTAAGTTATATATTTATGTTACTAAGAATGCAATTGAAAGTTACACTAGTTTATCTTATTTATTTTAATTAACTTAATGTTCAATAGTTATTGTTTCTCATTTTCATATCCTTAAGTTTACAGGTTACAAATTTTCAACTTTCTTGAAATTATATTTATATTTAGCTTTCAATCTTCTTATATTCGTTTTCCTTTTTATTTACAATTTCAGAAATTCAGTTTCTTATCTATTTCATTGATCATTTTAACATTAATTTCTTATTTTCATTTTAAAAGTTTTCAATTATTAATATAGTAAAAATATCATTTATTGCAATAGTTTCAATTTTTAATTCACAGAAACTTAAGAACTAAACAACCAAGTTTCATTTCAATTATTTTAAAATAATATATATATATATATATAATCATATCTTTTATACATATCAAATCATGTTGGAATTTGAAATTAAGATTAATTTCGCAACAGATGTTTAGTAAATTACTACAACGGTCTTTCCACTTTGAAACTCGAAAATGAACGTCGATGATGCATACACTCATCACCGAAATTATTTTCCAGTGACATAGAGGGGAGTATATAACTTATTTCCTTCCAAAATTCTTTTAAACATTTCTTTTAAATCATGTTGGAATATTATATATGAAAATAATTCCAAATAATATATATATATTATATTCCAAAATCTTTTGAAAGAATTTTCAAAATTCCAGAACTTAAGTTCTCAAATTCCAATTCATATCCATTTTATTTCATTTGTAAATCTTATTTTTCCATCAATATTTATAAAATTTCACTGCCTACCAAATAAATATATAATAACCAACTATATCACTTATAAAATTTATTATTTTATATGCAAAATATATAATAGGCAAAATTTATTTCATTTACCTACATTTCAAAACAAAATATTGTGTCGGTTTGTCCGATTAAGTGTTTAGAAATCCCTATCGTTGTCATATCATCCTATGAACCAACCAGAACTTATAAATACAAAACGAAACAAATTAACACAATATAAAAACCTTTTATAACACTAAAAAATACGCTCTCTCTTATATATATACAATCAACGACTCATTCTAGGGTATTACTACCCTATTTGTAAAGAGTCAGACCTCACAAAGCTAAGGTGATCGCTAAACTGAAGCTCTAATACTAACTGTAACGACCTGACTTTTTGGACATTTGAAGCAGACACGCATGCAAAACTCAAACCATTCAAAATGGCAGATTGTTATGGGGTGAATAAGAAAAAGAGAAGAAATAAAAAAATAGAATCTCGCAGCGGAATGACAAAATATAATAATCAAATAACAGTTCATGAAGCTGTTTACAAAAAATTTACAACAGAACTGTATGAATGCAGCGGAATAAATATAGTAAATAATAGTAGCATGTATATTCATCTTCGTCTAATAAGGTCTTCAAATCTTAAAATGCTTAGGCTGACCCGAGCGAACTGAAAAGACAAAACATTCGAGTCAGAACTAAAAGATCTTATGTAAGTTAAATCAACGGTAAATGTGAGTGCAACGACGTCAGTGATGTTTACAGGGTTTGACATCTCCTATCCAGAGTCTATTGTGAGTGTAGTAACTTAAGAGATGTTCGGTGTATACATCTCTTATGGATCCATTAAACTATCTACTATGTAGTATAATACACTATTATAATATGACAATAGTAAAAGTATTAAAATAGCGTTAAGGCGTTACCCATATTCCCCTTAATACGTTTTATATATTCTCATAGTCTACAGTATCATACGCTCCTCCGAGAGGTTTACACAGAGGGTACTCCACAGGTATGGTATAAACAAACTCGTAGAAGGCGCGCTAGAGCATGTGAACACGACACTCAAGGCAATGCTAGGGTTGATATACCAATTGTAACGACCCGCCGCTCTGACCGCCTCTAGTCGGTAATTAAACCAACTAGAAACGTTCAAAATGACGAATTGTTAGTCAGTTTATAAAGTTTAAACAGAATCAGCCACAGAATCACAGAATAATCATAATATTATTCATAAATGAATTTTTCTTACATACATATATCAGAGTTTGTACAATGCATTAATTTTTTTTTTATACAGCGGAATATATCTTTTTAGAGTACAAAGAAAAATTTTACTGAAAACTTGAGTAGAGTGCTTTTAATCCCCCTCTCTCTAACTTCGCGGCCTGAAAATCTTCAAGCTGTAAAAATACTCGGTCTGACCCGAGCGTTAATTGCAAAACACAAAAACACTCGAGTCAGGATTAATCTTAACTCAAGTAAATAAATTTGCAATGAACTGAATAAAATGGATCGCATGAATCAATTCAAAATCTATTATGGATTTTCATATTAACAACTTTATTTTTTAAAATCTGTCAATCTCGTGTGGCTGCAGTACACACGTGTACTTTGCACACATGTGCACTGCCTCGCCGACACGCGTGCGAGCGCAAATCGGACAAATCACTGCAAACTCGACTCAACTCAATGAAATTCAAATTTTAAGTCCAAAACAGATACACAATGCACTAGGCATTGAATTAGTGCACAAATGAAAACACATGCAGCAAACAACATGCAGCAAGTGCACATGCAGCAGCAAGAGACGACACAGTAGCACAAAGGAAATATTGAGGCAACACAGAGGTAACACAGAGGCAACACAGAGGTAACACAGAGGCAACACAGAGGTAACACAGAGGCAAGTGCATAAAATGAAGCCTGTAAAATTATCGTGTACAGGGCAGTGAAGTTCAAAAATGCAAGCTGTAATTGACAGTGTCATGAAGCATCAAATATTAGCAGATGGAATGTGCCACTTAAATTCCAAAATGAAATCATTGGAGATGAACATATAAAAATTAATATGGCAAGGCAGCAGCACTTCTGCAACTGTTGGTTCTGACTAAAATTGTGTGACATCTTTCAGTTATTTGTTAAGTCTATAAAAGGAGGCAATAATGATTTGCCTGTAGAAACATAAAATTACTTCGTGCATGCTAGCACAGACCTGTTTTGTTTGGACTTCAAGTTTTGTGTTTTGCATTTACAGTATGTATTTTTTAAAAAAACATGGAAGAGGAGCAGAGAATGGAATAAGAAAAAGGAAAGAAATAATTGTGTCGAAAGCAGGTTCAACAAGTAGGATTGTCTGACAACCCTTTATTGTTGATGGCAAATTTTGTTGAGAGATCAGAAATTACTCTGCTTACACCAAAAATCTCAACAAATCAAAATTCCCAAAATAAAATCAGAGATGTCAACAAAACAATAGTAAAGTAGTGACACAGCATAGCATAGTGCAACACAGTGACCAGCTACACAACAGAGGCAATTGGCATCAACATATATGCAACTAATCAGTAGTTGTATCAAAACCAATGCCAAAAAAAACTCATCAATAGCACAGCACACAACAGTGCATAGTGGAACAACTCAAGTGTTCAAAAATTCAAATGTACAGACAGAGGACATTTCATCCTTGAAGCAACACAACATACAGTCAAGCACATACTCATGCAATCACATATATACATGCATAAATGCATATATATATGAAGTGCAGTCACAATTGAAAAATGATGGTAGCAGTTTCAAATCACAAAGCATGCATCAAAACAAAACAAATCACAACTAAGTAGTATCTGTTCTTAACAATTTATAAATAAATTTAAGTAGTATCTGTTCTCATCAATTTAAAATTAAAATCAAATTATCAGTAAGTGAATCAATAGCATCTGCTTTTATCAATTTAAAGCAAAACCAAATAGCATTTGTTCTTATCAATTTAGAAATAAAATTTATAGTATCTGTTCATATCAGAGAAAAAAAAAATAAGTATCAGATATAACCTCTGTCATTATCAATTTAAATCAAGATTTGAGTAGCATCAGTTCTTATCAGTTGATAGTTCAAGAAATCGAGCAAGTGACAGCAAAAGTATCTGCTTTTATCAGTAAAAAAATTCAAGCAAATCGAGCAAGAGACCGAAATTACCCCCAATTGGTTCAGATTCAAGTAACCGAGCCAATGATAACAAATAACCCCCAAATCATAGCATGTGTTTGCGCCAAAATTGGTCACAAACACCCAAAGTCGTGAAAGCACCCGTTTACGTACTCAAATCAATAACGATTAACACAGAACTCAGTAACAATCAATATATAATTCAGCTCTAATCAACAAATCACAATAATTCACGAACAACAATCACAAACACAGGATTTATAGTGGTTCGGCGTTCGCGCCTACGTCCACTTTGAAGGTTTTCTCTTTATTGCTTTGCTTGATTAAATCGATTACAATGGATTACAGCCGACAATTGCTTTGAAATCTGAATACAACAGCGATTCTGATAGTTAAACTTGAATCCGGCAGAGTCTTGGCGTTCAATGGCGGAAAGATCCCCCTTTCTGAAGGCTTCAGGGTGCTATTTATAGGCGTTGGAGGCCCAGATCTTGCTGAAACTTCGTGAGACTTCTTCTGGCACGTGAGTGGGCCCACGCGACCGACCCCACCAAGTTTCGTCTCGATCGGACATCGGTTCGAAGTGATTTCGAACCCATCAAGGAATGGTCCAATCGAGCTGAAACTTGGCAGGAACAATCTTTACCTCATATGGAAGCTACTGTGAAAATTTGGTTGCATTTTGATTAGTAGGTTAGGAGATATCTTGGGTTCGAATTAGACTTCATGGCCAGGCTGTTTGTTTCGAACCCATTGCGTTCGAACCGATAGGTTCGAAACCATCACAGCACGCGACTTCGTGATGACGTGGAGCGCAGACTTCGAATCGATCCGGACTTCACTCCGTGTTGACCGCTTCGACTCCATATATCTCGGCGCATTCGAACCGATGGAAGACACGTCATCGTGATTGGTTGACTTAGTGGGTTCGAATGGAGCTACACAGGATGGGTTCGAAGATGGATGGATTCGAGGCATGGCTCACGGAAGGGTTCGAAGCAGGGCTCTGCGATGGGTTCGAAGTAAGGCTTTGTGATGGGTTCGAAGTGGAGTCGAGGCCGATGGTTTCGGGTGTGACGTGGCAGTGCTTATTGGTTCGAAAGCAGGTGGTTTCGAACTGGATGGGTTCGAAACGATGGGTTCGAACACCATCGATTCGAACTGGGGGATAGGCTTATGGATTCGAGGCGCAGCCTTATCTCTTGGTTTCGAAATAGGTTGAGGGGGATGGGTTCGAACATAGGAAAGGTAATGGGTTCGAACCAGACAACGCCCATTCCTCTTAACCTGAATCCATCATAACTTGAGCATGCGACCTCGGATTGACTTGAAATTTGGAATGCAGATTCCTATGATCTTTCTTGTCGTGTCCTATCAATTGTGGCCTGTTCCGGACTCGGACAAAATTCATCGATATCCATAGCTAAGTGAAGTATAACCAATCTCTGAGATGGACTGTTTCCCGTTTTCGACCAATCTTGTGGCATCGCGGCTTTGCCAAAAAGCGGGATAACACTTTGCCCCCCAAAACATGCCTTGCTGTAGGAAGGTGTGTTTTGTAATGCCTCGAGTTGGATGTTCGTATCCGATTATCAACCTGCAAAGAACTCAACAGTTTCATATGTCCTCGAATGACGATCGTTCGGGATCGAGCCATTTGGGATGAAGTGCGGCCGTTCATGGTCAAGCGCTCAACTTCAAATGACGATCGTTCGTGATCGAGTCATTCGAGGGGAAGTGCGACCGTGCGCGGTCGAGCGTACAAATGCATGCTTCGATCGTTCGGGATCGTATGCTGCTTGAAGTGAATCGGGACCGTTCGCGGTCCGTGCCGTTCGTGGCATAAGATGGAATAGGACCGTTAGCGGTCGATGCCGTTCGCGGCGAATGATGAGATGGGACCGTTCGCGGTCGACTGCCGTTCGTGGCAAATGATGATCGTTCGCGACCAAGTGCCGTTCAAGGCGAATGGTGACCGTTCGAGGTCGGTTTTCATAATCAGTGAGCCATGACCGTTCGCGATCAATGGCGTTCGAGGCAGGAAGCGATCGTTCGCGATCGTGTGCCGTTCGAGGCGAATCTGTGACCGTTCGCGGTCGTGTGCCGTTCGAGGCGGAGGGTGATCGTTCGCGATCGTGTGCCGTTCGAGGCGAATTTGTGACCGTTCGCGGTCGGGTTTCGGACCTCAAGTGACGACCGTTCGCGATCAAGCCATTTGAGGTAAGGCGAGTTATGACTGTTCGAAGTCGGGTGCCGTTCGAGGCGGATTGTGACCGTTCGAGGTCGGATGCCGTTCGAGGCGAATTGTGTGTGTGCCCGGGAGGGCTTGGTGTTATCGATGCCAGGGTCACGTTCGGGTGAGTTCCTGGATCGTTTATAGGGGCAGTTCATCGCCGTCTCAGAGCATACCTAAGGACCGTTCGCGACCCTGTACATGTGCAAGCAGCCTAGCCATTTCAAAGTTATCAGAATCAAATATCTATTAAACGAATGAGTTCCAAAAACAATTGTCCAAACAAACAAAGTTCAAATGTTCAAATCAAAAGGAAATGAAAGTAAAGCATGGATGTCAAAGTGTAAGTTCCCACTACGAAACGGTTGATGATCACTCAGAGCATGTCTGGAGATCGTTCGCGATCTCGCACATGTGTAAATGATTTAAATGCGGTAGTGGAAGCTTACAACTTGTTCATCGTTATTTCATTCAGTTGATAACCAAACGGTGCCTTGATTCAGGATCGCCTCTAGCTGACGTGGATGGTGGTCGCTCTGGTTCCGCCACAGGAGCTCGCCTCCTTACATACTGAGGGAGCATACCGTTCCTGATATGCCCTTCCACCTCATCCTTCAGGTGCCTACAATCATTAGTAGTATGACCATTTAATTCATGGAATACACAGAACTTATCTGATTTCCTTTCGTCTGAGGTAGGATCCCTTCGCATTGGCCTACGATACGGAATCTGTTCTTTGGTATCCTGGTAAATTCGCTCCAGGCTCTCGTTCAACTCAGTGTAGGTGGTGAATCGCGGCTCCCTCCGTTGCCGCTTTGATCTGTCTCTGTCATTCTCAATCTTTCTTTTACCTTTATCTTTGTCCGAGTCCCTTCTAGGGGCGTCTTTGAGTGCAAAAATTTCTATCCCATCTCCTTCTTCTCTCTCGGCATTCGCATCTTCTAATCGTAAAAACTTTTCCGCTTCATGATAGAATTCCTCTAGATCAATGGGTGGATCTTTAGTCAATGAATTCTTGAACTCTGTGCCGTCAGCTATTCCGGACACAGCTGCCATGACCACCATGGACGGATCCGCTCTATCCACTGAAGCTGCTGCTGCATTAAATCGTGCTAGATAACTTCTCAAGGTCTCTCCGGCCTTCTGCTTTAGGGTTGCCAGAGTCATCACGTTCTTGGGTCTGGTAATATGAACCCTGAATTGCCTCATAAATCTCTCCACTAAACCATTCCATGTTCCGATGGATCCATTCTCCAACTGTCTAAACCATAGTGCAGCGATATCTGTCAAGTACAATGGAAAACACCGGGCCATAACCTCCTCCGATGCCCCCAGCACTTCCATATGCCTTATATATTTTGTCAGATGGACCGTGGGGTCCGTTCTCCCGTCATACATATCCAATGATGGTAGTTTGAAATCAGGTGGGTTCCTAGCTTGCCTGATTGCTGAAGTAAAAGGACTTCTATTGACATCTTCCAGATCTTTGTTCACCATACCGCCTCTCAAAGCTCTCCTAACTATCCCTGCTAATCGGTCACTGTCTCCGAGATGTAATCCTTGTTCACTACTTCCAACCTGCCCCCCGAGTTCACGAGGTAACTCCGGGATCTGCCCCCTTGACTGAGCGTTCGCATCTCTACTACTACCGGGTTGCGCAGATGCTCCTCTTTCTCTTTCCGAAACTGGATCAACGTTCTCCAAGGGTGTGCCCCCTAATCCAGGTGCTACTCCGGATGGTCCTGCTCCGTTCTGGACTCCATTGGCTTCCCTATTCTGTGCTCCGAGCTGTCCTATCTGATGGAGTAAACTCTGGATCATTTCCTCTTGCCTCTTCATCATAGTTTCCATCTCGTCCCTAGTAATGTATATTGATGGTTGATTTGCTCCTGACGAAGCCTCTTGGCTTCCCTGCGGTTCACTTCTCTCAGTCCTTGGTCTCCTACTCGATTGCCTTGCCATAATTCCTAAATCTGAACTTCTGAACTTTCAAATCCAACTTCTTCCTGAGTTCAGTTCTCAGTGAAAGCACCAAAATGTTTGCGCCAAAATTGGTCACAAACACCCAAAGTCGTGAAAGCACCCGTTTACGTACTCAAATCAATAACGATTAACACAGAACTCAGTAACAATCAATATATAATTCAGCTCTAATCAACAAATCACAATAATTCACGAACAACAATCACAAACACAGGATTTATAGTGGTTCGGCGTTCGCGCCTACGTCCACTTTGAAGGTTTTCTCTTTATTGCTTTGCTTGATTAAATCGATTACAATGGATTACAGCCGACAATTGCTTTGAAATCTGAATACAACAGCGATTCTGATAGTTAAACTTGAATCCGGCAGAGTCTTGGCGTTCAATGGCGGAAAGATCCCCCTTTCTGAAGGCTTCAGGGTGCTATTTATAGGCGTTGGAGGCCCAGATCTTGCTGAAACTTCGTGAGACTTCTTCTGGCACGTGAGTGGGCCCACGCGACCGACCCCACCAAGTTTCGTCTCGATCGGACATCGGTTCGAAGTGATTTCGAACCCATCAAGGAATGGTCCAATCGAGCTGAAACTTGGCAGGAACAATCTTTACCTCATATGGAAGCTACTGTGAAAATTTGGTTGCATTTTGATTAGTAGGTTAGGAGATATCTTGGGTTCGAATTAGACTTCATGGCCAGGCTGTTTGTTTCGAACCCATTGCGTTCGAACCGATAGGTTCGAAACCATCACAGCACGCGACTTCGTGATGACGTGGAGCGCAGACTTCGAATCGATCCGGACTTCACTCCGTGTTGACCGCTTCGACTCCATATATCTCGGCGCATTCGAACCGATGGAAGACACGTCATCGTGATTGGTTGACTTAGTGGGTTCGAATGGAGCTACACAGGATGGGTTCGAAGATGGATGGATTCGAGGCATGGCTCACGGAAGGGTTCGAAGCAGGGCTCTGCGATGGGTTCGAAGTAAGGCTTTGTGATGGGTTCGAACCAGTTGGGTTCGAAGTGGAGTCGAGGCCGATGGTTTCGGGTGTGACGTGGCAGTGCTTATTGGTTCGAAAGCAGGTGGTTTCGAACTGGATGGGTTCGAAACGATGGGTTCGAACACCATCGATTCGAACTGGGGGATAGGCTTATGGATTCGAGGCGCAGCCTTATCTCTTGGTTTCGAAATAGGTTGAGGGGGATGGGTTCGAACATAGGAAAGGTAATGGGTTCGAACCAGACAACGCCCATTCCTCTTAACCTGAATCCATCATAACTTGAGCATGCGACCTCGGATTGACTTGAAATTTGGAATGCAGATTCCTATGATCTTTCTTGTCGTGTCCTATCAATTGTGGCCTGTTCCGGACTCGGACAAAATTCATCGATATCCATAGCTAAGTGAAGTATAACCAATCTCTGAGATGGACTGTTTCCCGTTTTCGACCAATCTTGTGGCATCGCGGCTTTGCCAAAAAGCGGGATAACAGCATGCAAATTAACCGAGCAATTGATAACCAATAACCCCCCAAAACAGTAGCATGCCACCCAAAATTCAATGCAAACAAATCTAAATACTTGCATTAAGATTATCGTGAGCCAAAAGACTCACCTTTACAAATAAATGAAGAGCACGCAAACGAAGCAGCGAACTCGAAGTGGTCGAAGCAGAAATTGAAGCCGAAGCAAGGGAAAGTTGAGCGAATTGAAGAATCAAAGCTCCAATTTGCAAAGCCCTAATCTTTGCTGAAGGTCGGCGAAGAAGATTTACACGGCCGCCATTTTTTTTCTTTTTTTTTTCTTTTCTTTCGTATGAATGAAGATAGTGGAGAGAGGGGTCGGGTTATAAAATAGAAGAGGATCGTGGTTTTGGGTATGGGTCACGGCATGTTGAAGGTAAGGTAGGTAAGGTAATGTATACTTTTTTTTTATTTTTATTTTTTTATTTTATTTTATTTTATTATATATATATATATTTATTTATTTATTTATTTTTATATTATATTTTCTTTCTTATTTCAATTCCAATTATTTTTCTAAATCATTAATTCAAATTTAAAATATAAGTTCAATATTAAATTTCAACTTCAAAGTCAAAAATTCAAATTTCTATTCAACTTTTAAATAGATTAAATTCTAAATTTTAAATTACCAATTCATTCTGATAATTTGAAATTTAAGTCAAATTATCATTTAAATATTTAAATTAAATTAAATATTTACAAATTTAATTGTTCAAAATTTAGGATCGTTACACCAATTGCGGATCCAGACTGGTGGTAATGCATAGCAGCTGCTACTGCCCACCTCGAAACACACTCCCATAATCAAATCAAAGAGTGGCCACCAAATCAATCACAAAGCAGCAGATATGGTATCGAAGAAATGTGTCCGATAGGAGGAATGACCTCACTTGGCCCGACATGGCTCCTGTTTTAGTCACATCTAAGCTGACTCACGAAAGTCAGGGTCACATAATAACTTATACAGAAATCGTTCTTCAAACCATTCTACTTCATTTCTGGAATCTCCATCACGTACATAGTTGTTAAAGTGGTTTTCGGTATTGGCAGAGAGTGTGACAATATCTGATCCCGGCCTCTTTAACAACCAAACGCTTATTATACACCAGATGGTTCTTTTACCTTTCAAAAAGTCAATTTCCAATTGATAACAAAATATCATATTCTTAAAACCATATCACTTTTGAAATCATATTCACTTTGAAATCATATTCACCTTTTAAATCACATCGTTTTCAAAATTATAATTTCCTTCAAAATAATATTTCCAATTAGGTTAAACCCTTACTTTAAAATCATTATATTCAATTTATTATAACATTTAAATCCCAACCTAGGTTATAACATCATTTAGCTGTATTTTCTTTTAAATCAATGAATTTGAATATAAACACATCAATATTACTTAATTTGAATTCGAAAAAATAGGTTAGGTAGTTATAAATTGTTTAAATAGATTTTTAAATAATAAAAATACTCTAAGATATTTAAAATAAATTTAAAATATTTTTAAATTTATTAAGATTGTTAAATAGATTTAAAATAGATTTAAATATAATTAAAATAGATTAAATAGCTTTAAAATAGATTAATTGGATTTAAAATGAATCAAAATGGTTTAATTAGTTTAAAATAAATTAATTGGTTTAAAATAGGTTAAAATAATTTATATAGTTAATATTGGTTAAATAGTTTAATAAATTTGAAAATCTTAATAATTAGAAATTTTAAAATAATATATTTTAAAATAGATTATATTAAAATACGAATTTGGAATTAATATCAAATTTAAACTATTCGTTTCATTTCAACACATTTGGACCATTTTAAAATTCCAAATCAACAAACCAAAATTTCAAACCTTTCAATTTTAAATTTCAATAAACTATTGAATTTCATATCGTTTTCAATCCATGTTTAAGTATCAATTCGAATTACTCTAATTTCAAAATATTTAAAGTTATATTTCAAACAAATTCAATAGCTCAATTCCAATAGAATTTCATTTATACTTAAAAATTTAGCTTTAAAATGTTCAATTTAATTTCTTAAAGCAATTCCTTTAAACCAATTCACATTTCAACATAAAACTTGATTTTCCAATAATAATTTAATTTATAAAAATCAAATTTTATTTCAAAGTATTATTTAATTAAATTCGAAAATTAAGGATTTTAAAATTAATTAATTTAACCAATCCGATGTCCGTATATAATTCTCTACCCTAGGGTCAGGTGATACGTATATTTATCATTTCAATCTGTAATTTAAAATTTTACGGTTATATATCATTTCAATCCGCAATTTAAAATTCTACGGTTATATATCATTTCAAACCGCAATCTTGAATTTATTATTAAAATCCATAAAATTGCTCGAGTCTATCATTTTAACTCATAACGATTTTTCCTTAATCTATAGATTGTTCAGGTATATCTCATTTCAACCCATGATGATTTTTCAAATAATAACTAGGGGAACTTGCAGAGTGACAGCATTTCATAAATCAAATATAACTTCCAATCATCCAATAATAAATTCAAACATCCATCACAATCATCATCCAATTCAACCATTAAATATCAACCACTAACAGATTATTATATATAGCAGATTTACTGGCAATTTGAATTCGAAAATAAATTAAATGACAATTTAATTCAAATTAATAGGACTAGCAATTTAAAAAAAATATCAAATAGCTATAAATAAATTCCTAATCACATCATAAATTTAACTTAACTAACATAAGAAATTTTAGAAATTGTGTGTGGGTCAAAACAGTCACCTTTAAATTTAAATCGATTTAAAATCCAAATCAGGGCCCAAATTCAAACAATCTCAAATTTCTTCCAAACCAGCATCAAAAGGTCCGGAATTTTGATACGATCCTAGCAGAATAAACCGTGCATGAATCGAAACTCGTATGTAAAATTATGAATCTAAGAGCGACTAAAATTTTAAATTCTAATAACTAATTAAATAAAATAAGAAAACCCGCTACCTCACGTTGCTCACGTGCAAAACCCTACCAAATGCTACAGGGAAAAATCGAACATGCCTCAACATGAAGCCGCCACCGTTCAACCCAACGTCGCGCTATCACCTCACGCCTGACCCTCGATCAGGCTATGCCACAAGACTACCCCAACGAGTCGTGCCTCCACCCCACGCACGGCCGTGCACAGCCACCAGCAACGCCTCCACCGCCGCGTGCGTAGTTCATTATTTCCAACCAATTTTGTGACGTTTGACCATGATCGAACGTACCCCTCGTCCTTCTTGACAACATCTTCGCAACGGCACCACCCGATTGACAAACGGTCGACGATCCGCCGTTGGATCTTGAACCCTAGAAATGGATGACCGAATTTCAACCATCGATTTCCGGCCACATAAAAACCTAGATCGGAAAACCAACTACGGAATTGACTTGCGCTCGTCGAGAGCTTCAAATCGATATATAATTTGTTTGGTTTGGGGAGATTGAATTTTTTATTTGATTTTTGATCTGCAATTGAGTTTGGGATTTGTTTGGTTTGTCTACCATTGAGAAGAAGAAGTCAGGGAGAACTGTACGTATAGAGAAATGAAAATAAGAAGTGGCTAGGGTTTATTGTGGGCTATTTATAGACAGATCAGAAAAAGAAAAAATGGATAAGATTTGATTTACACGTTGAACGATAAATGACCCGAAAAGCCAATTCCGTGTTCGGAATGAAAATGAGTCGTCCCATATACCAAAATAGATGTTTTCTTATTTCCAAACTCAATGGAATAGGTTTCAAGTCCTAATTCCATCGTATGAAGAAGTTATGTTAAAATCAGCTTATTTCAAATTGATTTTAATTAAATTTATTTCTAGGCGTTTAGAGTCTGTATGATCAAACGATAAGTCTGATCACTGCGAAACTTGAAATCTTACAATCATTCACTGTTACGGATTGGATGAAACCAGTTTCCTTAAAATCCGAGTCAGTTGCCAAAGCGGCTATTTTTACTTTAACTAAATAAATTAATAACTAATTATTTAAATCACCTTTTCGTTCAAATTTGATAGTGAACAAATTTCATCTCCTTTAATCACTTAGACACTTACAATGGCTTAATGCAAGTTTATATAACAATTCAATGTTAGTTATTGCACTAATTATAGGGTTTAATATGTGTTGTAAATTTAATCCAATTAATTATAGTTTATTTTCAATAAATTAATTCAATTTGGTTTCGATCTTTTAATTCAATCAATTATTTCTCTGCATACTTACCTAACATTCTTATATATTTCATTACATTAATATTTACCGTTTTCATCTTACTTTTCATTAACGTAATCTTTAATTACAATTAATTGTAATAAATTCACTTAATATAATTTAAATTCCAATAATTTGGTCAAGACTTGATTCCAATTCTTTTATTCAATCAATTGTCATATTATGCATAAAATTTTCATTGGTTACATTTTATTGAATTAACATTCTACCATTATCAATTTAACATACATTAACTGCACTAATTAGGTGAATTAATTGCAATTGATTTCCATTTTTTAATTTAGCGGGCTAAATAAATAGGTAGCATATAATAATTATCACCATTAGCCTTCAATTACATTTATAAGTTTATAAGTTACAAACAAATGTTACCATTGCTTACATAACTTGGATTTTATTCAATTACCATTAATTATATTTTATTTCATTAATTGATTCAATATTTACATTTGTTTTCTTACATTCACTTTATAACCAAGTTATAACATTTGAGTCATTTCAATTGATTGGAATTTCATTCAATTTATCAGTAATTAACTTTAATTAGCATTGTTTCATTTCATCTTAGTTATTATTTCATGAACAAATCCAAATTTTTATTTCTTTAATATCTAACTACCAAAATCTTATTAAATTAACTATTTTAAACATCGAAAATTATGGGTCGTTACAGTTTGATAACGATGCATCACATTTATTTATATCTCAGTGTTTGGTTGATAGGTTACGTTTAGAACCCTCATACCTTGTTACTTCCTTAAGGGTTGAAAATTCAATAGGAGGATATGCAACTCCGGGGATGAGATTTGACCAATTAGAACTTGATTTTTTAGGTCAAAAGTTTGCATGCAGTTTGTATGTTTTTGATTTCATAGGCTTTAGGATCATTTTTGGTATGGATTGGTTAGATAAATATGGTGCTAGGATATTTTACCAAGACAGGGAAATATCTTTAAGACATCCTAATAATCATAATAGAATTATATTCTCAGTGGAGAATAAGATCGAAATGCTTGTGCTTTGTTGAGTGTTATCGAATTAGAAGAAGAGTTGAACCAAGTTATGGTAGGAAGAGATTTTGCAGATGTTTTTGAGCCTGTCACAGGACTACCACCGAAATGAGTTGTTGAGTTTTGGACAGATCTTGTGCCAGGAGCAGAATATGTAAATAGACCACCTAGCAGAATGACACCGACTAAGATGAAGGAATTGAGGTACAACTAGTGGATTTGGAAGGTAAAAATTTCAGTAGACTAAGCAGTTTGCCTTAGGGAGCGGCTGTGGCATTCGTAAGGAAACCGGATGGGTCGTTAAAGATGTGTATTGACTATCGTAAGTTGAACGAGAAGAAGGTAAAAAATAATTATACTTTGTCGAAAATCGATGATTTATTTGATTAGTTGTGTGGAGCCAAGGTATTCCCAATTCCATTTGGCAACAGTTTTCCATCAGCTAAGAGTGGCAGTGGATAGTATTCCGTTGACGACATTTTGGACTAGGTATGGTTTGTACGAGTGGTTAGTAATGCCATTCGGGTTAATGGATGCGCCAACTTTCTTTATGGATTTGATGAACGGAACTTTCCAAGAGCACTTGTAAAAGTTTGTATTGTAGATGACATTTTAATATACACTAATGATGAAAGAGAGCATGAAGCTCATCTTCAAATAGTGCTTGAGACGCTAAGGCAGCATCAACTGAAAGCAAAGTTTTCAAAGTGCCATTTCTGCAAAGAAGTTATTAGATTTCTTGGTTACATGGTTTCAGAGAAAGGTTTATTAGTTGATCTAGATATGGTTGAAGATGTTAACAATTAGAAGAGACCCAGGATAGTGACTGAGATTAAAAAATTTCTTGGACTTGCTAGCCATTACCAAAGATTCATTAAGGATTTGGCATGGATAAAAGCACCTTTGACTAAGTTAACTAGGAAAGACGTGAAATTTATTTGGTCTAACAAATGTGAGGAAGCATTCCTTAAGTTAAAGCCTTCGTTGACTAACACACCTATATTATTGGTTCCAGACGGAAACCATGGGTTAGTAGTCTATACTGATGCACGTGGATATTGATCAGGGGCTTTGTTGATGCAAAAATGTAAAGTTATTGCCTACGCTTCACGACATCTTACACCGCATGAAGTGAGATCCTAATCGTGATCTAGAACTTGTGGAAGTGATCTTCGCATTGAAGATATGGAGACATTATCACTTAGGGGAGAGATTTGAGTTATACACAGATCATAAGCTCTTAAGTTATTTATTCTTTCAGAAGGAGTTGACTCAATCGAGATGGATGAAGTATTTAGCAGCTTATGATTTTGGTATAGAATATACACCTGGAAAAGGAAATAAAGTAGTGGATGTTCTTAGTAGAAAATATAAAAATATGATTTTATCCATGTTAGCGAATGGAAAGATCTTGAGGATTTGGCAACTTGTAATGTGGAGTTAAGACCGCCTGCTAGTTTTAGTCAAGGCATTGCCATGTTTTCCTGCTTGGAAGTTCGACCCGTACTGACCGAAAGGACTTCTTCTAAGCAGAAAGAGAATCCATGGTTAGTTGAGAAGATTAAAAGGCTGGAGGTCGGATCAGAGATTGCTGATCTAAAAGATTTAATTTTTGACTAGAGGGGATGGTTGAGAAGGAAGGGATAGTTGTATGTTCCGAATATTAGAGATTTAAGGAAAGAAGTCCTTAAGGAGTGTCATCGATCCAGATTTACGATTCATCTTCGAAAAACCAAGATGTATCATGATATGAACAGGGGCTTCTACTAGGGAAGGTATGAAGAAGGAGGTCGGCTTGTGGGTTATGTAGTGTTTAAACTGTCAACAATTGAAGGCCGAACGTTAGAAACTGAGTGGATTACATCAATCACTGGAAATACTAGTTTGGGAATGGGATTTGATATCTATGGATTTTATAGATGGGTTGCCAAGGTCGAATCGAGAAAATAAAAGTATATACGTCGTAGTGGACAGGTTGGCCAAGACTGCCCATTTATTCCAGTTAAGTCAACCAAGATGGCATCTGGTTTAGATAAAAAAATTATGAAGAACATAGTTAGACTGCGTGGAATTCCTAGTAGTATTATAAGTGTTGGAGGTACTTTGTTTTCTAGTGAATTTTAGAAGAGTCTACGGGATGTGTTAGTTACCAAGTTCAAGATGAGTACTACATATCATCCTCAGACGGACGGGTAGAAAGAAAGAGTCAATAAGGTGCTCGAGGATTTATTAACAGCTCGTGTGCTAGACTTTGGTGGACCTTGCAAAGATCGCCTACACTTAGTTGAGTTTTCCTTTAATAACAGTTAACAGACTGATATAGGAATGGGGACTTTCGAAGCTTTGTATGGAAGACCATGCAAATCACTAGCATGTTGGTTGGAAAATGGAGATAGATTAGTCTTAGGACCAGATCTGGTAAAAGAGGTAACAGAGAAGATTGAGTTGATCTGAGGAAGGATGATGAAAGATCAATCTAAACAAAAGAGTAACGTAAATAAGAGGCGTAAGGATCTAGAATTTTCTGTTAGAGATAAGTTTTTCATTAAAGTATCATAGGTGAAGGGTGTGGTATGATTCAAAAAGTTAGGGAAACTGTTACTGAGATATGTTGGACCATTCCTAGTTGAAGAAAGGATCGAAAACCTCGCATACATAGTAGAGTTACCAAGCAGTTTTGGCAGGTGTCCATAATGTGTTTTATGTGTCTCATCTTCATAAGTATGTGCATGATCCAAAGATTATTATTCCTCCAACAACATTAGAAGATTTAATTTTAGAACCGAATTTGACTTTTATTACACAATCCGTTTGGATTGTAAGGATAGATGAGAAGATGTTAAGAAACAAAATAATTAAATTGGTGAATCAGTCGAGTGATAATGAGAAGAACTATACTTGGGAGACAGAAGACAAGAATAAAGATGCTTATCCTGATTGTTGTGGGGGTATGTTCTATATTTGCTCTATATAGACCATTTTCTAGTCAGGTTGGCTAGTATAGTAGTTAGGAGATGTTACTGATGATTGCTGCTTAGTATTTAGTCCATTCTGAAATTCAAGGATGAAATTATTTAAGGAGAGGAACTAGTAACACCCTCAAATTTAAATAACATTATTCAGGAGATTTAGTTGGGTAAATTAAATAGAATAATGTAGAGAATAGAGTGATAAAGGGATTGAGATTTGAAAACTTAGTAGAGATCGTGCCTTAACTAAATGAAATCATAAGAATGGTTTATAAAATGGTTTTATAAGTTAACAACTTAAGAGAATAAGGCAAGAGTATTATGGGAAATATCCATATACCATAATCCCATAACCCATAAACCCTTACTTCATTTTTCATTCTTACGTTCATAAATCAAAAACAAAAGCAACTAAGGCCGGCCATAACCCTAGGAGAAAATGGGATCAAAATCAACTAAAAGCTAAGGTCAAGCAAGAAAGAATTAGATAAGATCAAATCTCAAGTTCCTTATCTAAACAAGGTGAATAATAGTCAAAACCATCTTATTTATGTCTTAATGAACACTTTAATTTTGGTCTTAAAGTTTAAAACCATTTGGGTGATAGGAATGATGATATGCTTTGATTATATGCCATGTTTGACTTAAACAAGTAGGTTTGAAAAAGTTTGATTCGATTTTAAGGCTAAAATCATGTAAAGTGGATTTCGAATGCCATGAGGATTTAATATGTTATGTAAAACATTGTTTTGAAGATGGATTTAAATTTTTATAATAATTCAAGCTATGGATAATTTATTATGAATTTTGAATGGAAGAAATAGCTAATTTGGGTTTAAAATCAGTTACGGCAATTCTATAAAGTATTTTGGGTCCAAAATTTAAATGTGTTACAAAACATAGTAAAAGTGAATCATAATAATTTTGGGGAATTTCTTAAATAATTTACTATGGAAATTAAACTAATCAAGTTTGAGGATTTTAATGTCTTAATTTTTTTTTATTAAGGGAAAGAGCTTCTTAGCAAAAAAAATTAAATTACTATTAAATGAATTCGACGGACTTTTAGAAAAAAAATGATAAAGGATTGGCAACTAATCATATTTGACAAATAAGGCAAGTTAAGTATAAAGGAGTTTCTTTTAAAGGTATAAAATTAGTTTTCCTTCGAATTGCTAGCTAAGTTTCCACTTCCATTTGCTTGCTACCGAAATCATCCCTATTGGCCTTTCGAACTCATTGGAAACCAATACACATGATGTCAAATAGTTGGTGTGTAGCGTATTGGAGAAAGGCGAACGCGGATGGTGTCGAAAGCCGCTTTTGAAGGGATTGATGCCATTTTTAACAACTTTCGAATCAACCCACTTGCTTTTTGTTTTGCTTTCGAATAGATTGCCTTTTGCTTTGTTTTAAAAGTAGACTTCGATTGAGTTACCATATATTAAGTTTGAAAAAGAGCTTTCCAAAGGGTAGCTACTTTTGAACCAAATCGAAACATAGCTGCCATCTTCATACCTTTCGAAATGCATGTATTTAAGTGTTTTGAAAAGAAGGTTGGAATACTTTCGAAAGGCGTGTTTCGATTGTTTCGAAAGAGAGGGTCTAAGGTTTCGAAAGCCTTAGTTTTCAGAACAAAGAACTCAATCTCTGTTTTAAAGATAAACCCATAGGAATATGAAAGAGTTTTTGATATGGCATTTAACTTTGGAGTTTTTGGAACTTTCTTGCTAAAGATAATAGGTTAAATGCATTAACCAAGTTTCATTTGAAAAATGATTACAAGGAAATTAAACTATAAATGTTTATATTATTAATTTATGATCAATTATCATGTGTGTTTCCTCTGTAAACATATTCACTTTATAATAAACCCATAACTGCATTTTGGGGTAGCAAGGGAAGAATAACTAGCTAGATTGACTCGGAAGTGAATATATATTGAACTAACTCCTGTATGATTAGAGTTGCATCTAGGAGGTTAGGTAGACCAGAACATAGGATGCTCAAATATTGATCAAAGAGTTGTCAGTTTAGACAGATTCATATTAAACCCATAAAAACTATGTTTGGAAAGCGTTATTAGCAGGGGCCAATAGGTTCTTAGTGATCCCGTGAACACTATATCTAGATTAGCTTATTGACAAAGAGCAATAGGTTCATAGTTAACCCATGAAAACTATGATATGAGAGAAGTTATTGGAAAACCAAATAGATTCATATTCAACCCATGAACACTTTCATTGGACGAAGTTATTGGTAGATACCAATAGGTTCATGGTGAACCCATGACAACTATGAAACCAAGTAGATAGTCTGTAACCTTTGAATAGGTTATTGGTCAGCCTATGAAAACTAATAGGTTAATAGTGACCCTAGAAACTATAAGTAAGACAAATTGTCAAATGAACGAGGGATGGGAAATCCAAAATATATTGCATGTTTGCATATAATCATGATATATTTTATTATGCTATGTCTTAACCATTATGGATGCAGGTGCACCATATATGGTTATTATAAACTTTGGTTAAGATACTAGCGAGAGGAAAAGCCTATTCCGCTAAGCGGGGTGGTCTCACTAGATATCTATATGCTTCAAGATGGTAGTTTATTATTCATAACAGACTTTTTGTCTGACTCAAAGTTTATGTTTTTCCTTAAACTCTCGGGTGTTCAATTAATTTTAAGTAGTTTGAGAGTTAACGTTTTCAAATTCTCCTTTAGACGACTAAGCGTTAGGAGACGTGCAAGAGGCAAGCTAACTATTTGGAGTTCTTTCTGGTTAATTCCATTGTCTTTTGGCTGTAATAGAAAAGTTGTCTAATTGCTTATGTTTGGACTCTTATCATCCAAGGAGGAGTCTTCATATGTCGCTCTTAGCCTATTTTGTAATAACTGTATTTTTTTGAATGTGGTTTACGAATTGGGATTATGTAATGAATCTGAAAAACGATTTGAAGTTGAATGAGAAATCTGTTTTATGATTTTAAATTTTTTCATATTCATGTGTTTCTATTATAACAATGTATCTAATATTACCACATTTGATCACCGAATATTAATAACTATGGATAACTGTAGCATCCATAGTCATTAGTTTTGGGTCTCCAATTGGCGGATGTCACATGCTTCTACTTGCCTTTTTGCCTATGGATGTGCAACAGTGGAAAAGCTTTTCTCGATTTGGTAGCGTTTGCAGAAGTCTTTGAACTCAGCATTTTCGAATTGAGTCCCGTTATTCATGATGATTTTTTGTGGCACTCCATACCTGTAAATGATGTTTTTAGTGACAAAATTAATAACTTTCTTCATGGTAATAGTAGCTAGTGGTTCCGCTTCGGCCCATTTGGTGAAATATCAATAGCAACGATAGCATATTTGGCTCCTTCTTTAGCCATTGGTAGCTCTCCATCCAGATCAATTCCCTAGATTGTGAATGGCTATGGGATGACAATCTGTGTCAGCTCTATTGAAGGAGTTCTTTTGATCTTACCAATTCTTCGGCATTAGTCGCACCGTCTGGCATAATCTGCTACATCGTGGTTTAGTGCTGGCCAAAAGTACCCATGTCGGAGAACTTTCTTTGCAAGGGTTTGTCCCCCAGTGTGATCTCCACAGTCGCCTTTATTAGCTTCCTTAAGGATTCTTCTGGCGTCGTTGTTGGTCACACACATGAGCAAGGGAGTAGAGAATCCCCTTCGATGGAGCATCCCATCCCGTGCTACAAATCGTGATGCCTTTCAAAGGAGCTTATTCCATTGATTCTTTTTTACGGGTAGTGTTCCTCTGAGAAGGTAGTCCCTGATCGGTGTTATCCATGTTTATGTTTCTTCGGTCGTTTTGAAAATGTAGTTGATATTCATTTTGCTTATGCTTGGAGCAATTAGAGTTTCAGCTGGGACTAGCCCCAACGACTGAGCTTCTACGGAACTAGTCAGTTTGGTTAGGTAATATGTCTTCATGTTTTGTTTCCTCAGGATATGAGTTATGGTGTAATTTTCGATGTTATTCAACAATTTCTACATGTTAGATAGATACGGGGCGAGGTTCTTTCCCCGAGCTTGTATTTGCCTTTCACCTGGCAGACAACTAGTTAAGAGTCACTATAGATGTGTACGGATTTTATCCCAAGTTTTTTCACAAATTTTGGCCTGGTTATCGATGGTTCATATTCCTCTTCAATATTTGTTGTAAGGAATTTCAAGAGTAAGGCATAGCGAATGGATCGTTCTTCGAAAGTTTGGAGCATTACTCCTGCCCTAGAGCAAAAGTTGTTAGATGCACCATCGACAAACAACTTTCGACATGTCTCTATTTTCGGAGTAATTTCTTCTTTATTATCTCGTATCGTAAACTCAGCTATGAAGTCGACCAACGCCTACCCATAGATCACTCTTCAAGGATGGTAAGTAATTTCATATTGACTCAATTTGATGTTCCATTTGATAAGCCGTCCAAAGGTCCCTGGGCGGTACAACGCTACTTCAAGGGTTGATCTGCTAGTACTTTGATCGGGTGTGCCTGAAAATATGGTCATAATTTTCTGGATGCGATCAAGGGGCAATATGCTAATTTTTTCAATTTTGGATAGTTCTTTTTGGCTCTAGTAAATCATTTATTGATATAATATATGGGTCGCTGGACCTTAGCTTCTTTTCGTATGAGCGCAACACTTAATACATGGGGCAGGACTACTAAGTAGATGTACAACTCTTCTCCATTTATTAGCTTGGATAGGATTGGAAGGGTTTCCATATGTCGTAGCAGCTCTACAAATGCAGTTTGATAAGCCCGATTACATCTGAAGTTTTTCTTTCCGTTCTTTAGCGTGTCAAAGAATGGTATACATTTGTTGGCTACTTTTGAGATGAACCATCTTAGTGTTGCAACTTTTTCATTCAAGCTCTATAACTCCTTCTTGTTCCTTAGGGCGTCGACTTCATGTAAAATAGTAATTTGTTCGAGATTTGCTTCAATGCCTTTGGCGCTTATAATGGAGCTGAAGTACTTTGCAAAGGCTACACCGAAGTGACATTTAAGTGGATTAAGTTTCATTCCATATTTGCAGAGTATTTCAAACAATTCAACACGATTGTCCAAGTGATTTGCGGCTATGCGTGATTTAACCAACATATCATCTATATAGACTTCCATAGTTTTCCCAATCTGATGCTTGAACATGGTGTTCACTAGTCATGGGTATGTGGCCCCATCTTTCTTTAAGTTGAATGGCATCACTTTGTAGCAGTATAATCCTAGGTCAATAAAGAAACTGGTATTTTCCTGATCAGGTTCATGCATCATGATCTGGTCGTATCCTGAGTAAGCATCCATAAATGATAGCAATTCAAGTCTAGCTATCCCATCCACAAGTTGATCGATTCTAGGCATAGGAAAGCTGTATTTTGGACAAGCTTTGTGTAGATCTGAGTAGTAAATGCGAGTTCGTCATTTTCCATTGGACTTCTTAACTAAGACTGGGTTAAATATCCATTTAGGGCAGGTTGCATCACAGATAAAACCATCGCCATCAACTTATCACTTCTTCTCTTAGCGCTTTGGACCGTTCAGGTCCCAGGTTGCGCTTCTTTTTATTCGTTGGTATATACTTGGGATCAATGTTAACTGCGTGTCATGCAATCTTCGAAAAACCCCTGCATATATCGGAATGTGCCCAAGCGAATATGCCCGGGTTGGTGTGAAGAAATTTGATGAGTTCCAATTGCATCTTGTTTCCAAGATGTGATCCAATTTTCAAGACCCGTGTTGGGTCATCCATATCAGTTGGGATAGACACCATCAATTCTGCTGGTGTTGCCCATTCCTTCCTTTAACTCTTCTTTCTAGGGTCCAAAGCACTGTCAATTCGGCTATAGTCCCTAAGCCATGGGCAGCTCTATGATTGCTGTTTGGTTTGTTCACGAATGTGGAGAGTTCTTCCTATAATATTCCCTTTTTTTCTTTTAGACTCACGTAGTTTAGCGATATATCATTCTCTAGCAGCACTTTGGTCACCTTTAACCACCGAAACTCCATTCTCTGTTAGAAATTTCATAGTTAGACACCACTAAGCTAAGGCAATCATGAAATCTACCAAAGTGGCCGTCCTAAGAAAGCATTATAGGTAGATATTTCATATACAATCACAAAGGTCTAGACAAGGACGACTCTTCAGACGCCTTTCCTAAGCTCTACGGGTAAATTGATTGCTCTGACAGGTTGCCTTAGTTCACCGTTGGATCAAGCGGATACGTCTTTCATACTGATCTTCATCAGATCAAACATGTGTTTGAAGAGGATATTCAACGAGCTGCCACTATCCACCAATACTTGTCGGACCATGGCTGGTCTGATGCCTACTGTCATAACCATGGGGTCGAGGGTCAGAGCTTCTACTCCTTCGGTGCCTCGATTCTGAAATACTATGTCATTATTCAGGGTTCTTCGCTACTTGGCAAGAGTTCCATCTTCGATCGCGAAGTATGAATCTTTCAGAGTGTGTCTTAGTGATCTTACGTATCACTCCATTTCTCCCCAACTCCTCTATGCGAGATGAGGTCCTTTAGATATTGTTCTGATGATGAGTCTTTGATCGGTCCGCCTGGATCCCTCTTTTCTAGTTCCAACTAGGTTTCCCTGGTCCCTAGGAGCTTGGGATGCCACAGGCTGGTCAAAATTTTGTGATTTCCTCATATACTATTGGAGCTTGTTTTCCTAAATCAGCTCTTCAATTAGGTTCTTCAAATGACGGCACTCATTCATATTGTGACCATGTATTTCATTGAAGTAGCAGTATTCCCAAGAACGCTTTTGCTGTTTTGTTGCTTCCTTGTTAGGCGGCTTCTTGTACTTTTCCATCCCTTGTATCGCAAGGTAGATATTTTCTAGAGTATCGTCGAGTGGGGTGTAGTCTTCGAGTTTCAGGCCATTAATTCGCTTGTTTCCTCCGTTTTGCTTGTTGGAATTCCGGTTCTTCCTTTTCTGGTTCCCATCCTTCCTTATGTTTCCCGTTGCAGTCCCAGAGGTATTGCGTCTTGGTTAGCTGTCAACGTTGATTGGTTATAGATTAGCAGGTTTTCCTTCAAGCTTCTCTGCCTCTTCCAATCTCAAGTAACGGCTTTCCTTTTGGCTAAAGTCCTTCCTAGTGATAGGTTGTTTTAATTCGATCCAATTTCCAAATTCAGAATCCAAATGTATAACGCAGGCCAGGGCTATGAAAGCCATGTCTTCATTTGACTTACTTACTTCAGTCACTATAGTATTGAAATTACTCATGAAGGATTTTAAAGATTCATTTCATCCTTGGTATAGGCTAGTTAAGGACATCACATCTTTTGGTTATGCCATGTGAAGCCTAAACCGATCAAGGAATTTTGTTTCTAATTCAGTGAAAGTGGAGACTAATTTTGGTGGAAGCCTGGTGAACCACTTAGAAGTGGCCCCTTCTAGGAAGATTGGAAAACATCTACATCAAATAGCATTTGAAGCCTTTGCTTCATCCATCTACCAATTATACTTATACAAGTGAGGTTTCCGGTCTCTAGTTCCATTGTAAGATTGAATAGTTGGTATAGTGAACTTTTCAGGGTATCGTTCATTTAGAATGTCATCAGTGAAGGGAGTACAGCTTGAAGCGGATCCCCATTCATCATCTCTTCTATCCTTACTTTCGTCCATTAGGCGCTTGATCATGTCCATGATTTAAGCCTTAGATGTCCGGTAGTCCATGGGTTGGCTATCAGTGACTACCAAGTGTTTGATTTTGCAAATAATCTTGGTGAGCGGGCTGAAGCCTAGGCTCTCCTATCTTCGGGAGAGCCACTCCCTCGGAGTACCATTGGCTTACAGTTGACCGGGTAGAGGCAGCTTGGAACTCCCCACCACTATTGAGTGCATTAGTGTTTCCTTCCAACTTGTCGCCATCATATTGCTCGCCATCTTTTGAGTCAGAAAAATCCACTGCTATGTCCTCCCATGGGGTTTTCGCCCTATATTCACTTTCGTAACGGGAAGCTTCATAGTTGGTGGAGTGCTTACATTTCCTTATAGAGTGATTCATGCGGCTCCACCTTTTACCCCTTTTTACTGCTGCTTTCCCTTTCTCCTGTTTTGGCCAGTAACATAAGAGTTTTCTTGCTCCGTGGAAGCCGCTAGCTCTGGCATGGATTTTGGAGAAGCAAATGATTGCAAGGTCAAGAGGGCATTTAATTTGTCCGTAAGTGCTTTTTGGCTGTCTCCATCTTTTGATTAATTTCATCAACCATCTAATTAAGTTCATCTCGAGTGACAACTTCATGCTGGATAGAGGAGCTTGGTACCTGATCTCTTGTGTTGGCTCCAAAATTTGCTCTGGTTAATGGATTATTGACTTCAACTTGCCGAGGGTTGGTATCTTCTCCAGTTATTACAACTCCTATGGATCTTCCGAGAATAGTTCTCTTTCTCCCTAGTGCCATTGATTCTCAATAGTAAATCTTCAAAGCAGAGATTGAGGATCTAACTTTTGATTATATCTGATCCAAAGTAGATAGCTAGATCTAAGCCTAAGTTGGGTTCTAAGTGAAAGCACCAAAATGTTAAACTAGAAAATGGATTAACACTAAGGATTAAGTGTGAAAGCATCAGTCCTATTTATCAAGGAAAATAAAATAGAAAAAGCAATAGTAGATCGCAGCAAAAGTAAAGAGAAAAGAGATTTTTATAGTGGTTCAGCTGTTAATGAAGCCTAAGTCCACTTTATAACTTTCTATTAATTGACTGTTGTTACAAGTGGGATCAGATTACAATATGATTAAATCTTCTAAATTAGATCAACTCACAAGTTCAAGAGTTTACTGAAGAATCATAGTGAACTCATAGATGGCTATTATGCAGGAGGAGAAGAGTGAAGAATAACTTCTGCAGAGTTCTAGTAGCCAGTCCAGAAGATCCTTCTTATGTTGCAGATAAGAGAGTAATTATACAGATTAGAGAGTTATCGAGCTAGGACGCTTTCCTAAAAGCCTATACTTGATGGTACGAAGACGCTCCAAAAAGTTCACAGCGAACCGATCTAAACTGATGTTGCTAGCGATCCATAGGGAATAGATCGCTAGCAATCCATCTAGTTAAAATATTTATGGATCGTTTCGCTTGGATAGCACTCCTTGCCTAATGTAGATGCTCTCTATGTAGTTTCATAATGAGTTACCTTGTTTTGATGGTGATTCATGTACAGGTTGCATTAAACTATGGCTGGAATCAGATGAATACTCACTTGTTGAACTAGTTTGCTTTGAATATCATGAGACTTTGGCAGACAACTTAAGAAAATAGATTAGTTCATGATGCAAGAAGTTTGTAGGGTCCATGAGAAATCCTTATGGATCACTATCAATCCATAAGGGATGGATCGCTAGCTATCCATCCCATTAGCCTATTTTTGCATTTTTCCTCTTAGGTCTCTCTTTGCTTCTTTTTATAGTCCTTTTGGTTGATGCTTGAGTTTTTTTTACTTGATGTGGATGTCCTAGCTCCCATTGAATTCTACTGGGTTAAAAACCCGGTTAACAGGATCGAAGAAGGAGCTCTTCGAAGTGCAAGGGCTACTTGTTACTAATCGTAAGGGTGATTCCAAAGTGGATGTAGATAAAGTAGTGCCTTCGATTTGTTCATATCCGGAACAACTTGTAATGGACAAATGCTGGCATTAGATTGATGCCTGAGGGGCGGTATTAGCCTTCTAAGTGGAATTTCTATCTAAAAGGTAAAGTGTATCCTTAAACCTCAACTAGAAATAACTAATGCAGGGGATATGCCGTAAAGCTATGTGGGTTTCACCCATTATTGCATTGTCATCACCCTTTTAGATGATTATTTATGTATTTGGTTGTGCATGAGGACTCTCGGGACAAGGTTGCAAAGCAGCCAAGGTGATGAAATATTCGATACTATCCAGTAAGAGGTAGGTCAGTCTTGCCATAAGGGGTCGATAGTTTTAACCTTTGTACATTTTATCTAAAATGTAATGCGATACCTAAGTAGCCTTGTCATTGATGGAATCCATTCTCCAATAAGCGCGGTACGGATTTACTTGTGGCTAACTATGCGGGAATGTGAAATGCAAGCATTCCAACTATATTCATAATTTACTTTAAACCTTAGACACTATTATAATATCATCGGATATCCTATAAAATGGTTTGGTTATTGTAAGGTTGTCCATGTTTATGTGCAGCATGATCTTTCGAGATACTTTTTATTTTCAAAGGTTTTATAAGATATAAGACTTGATTGTGTTTCTCATGCTGGTTTTATCAGATTGATCCAGACGTTATTTTTCTTATACTGCTCGAGTCAGCCCATGCATACTTTACAGATTTAGTTGGAAACTTAGAGCTACAAGAGATGAGCTGGATGCCTCCAAGACATACTCCCGTATTTTCCTTATGTTCGTCTGCTTGTTTCTTATCATTTATTATCCAGGTTTTTAACGAAGCAGAATCCAAAGGAAGTCAAGAGAACTCCCTCAAGTCAGAATAGCTCAAAAGCCATTCAAAGGGACTAGAACAAGAAGCCAAACACAAATAACAAAAAGATCGTCATCAAAACAAAGCGACATGCAACTAGATTACATGGACAACATTGATACGAAGCAAAAAAAGCAGGTCAGACATCAAAGTCTAGAAAAAGTCTAAGTGTCGCCAGCGATCCATATAGTTTGGATCGCCAGCGATCCATACAGTTTGGATCGCCAGTGATCCATACTTCATCACTGGGTTGCTAAGACACATGGGAAGCGAAGAAAGCCAAAAATGCTAAGTGTATGGATCACTAGCAATCCATACACCATGGATCGCCAGTAATCTGTACTTGTTCATGGATTCTTGGTGAGCTAACTAAGCAAAGAAGGGAACATGAAGAGCTAAGTGATTGGCTCACACGCGATTAGCAATCCATAGACCATGGATCGCTAGCGACCTGTTAGCACCAAAATTGGTCACTAACACCCAGAGAAAGATTTGTTGTAACGAATGCGACTTTTCGACGCTCGAAAATCGACATCAATACGTCCACTGTATCAATTGCCGAGCAATCGAAGGCCGGAAAACCATACCGTTAGGGTTAAAGAAGAAGAGAGAAAAAGATAGAATAGAACAGGAAGAAACAACAGAACAATATTAGAATCTCACAATCGCAGCGGAACAACATATAATAGATACATGAATAATCTTCAAACAAAGAACTATAGCAGTTATTACATTACATCACATTACAGTACATCATCAGAGTGTATAATAACAAACAACAACAAACAACGGAAAAGAAATACTATATACTAGTGAATACGCCATGCCATCCAGCTTGCCTCCAACAACTCCTGAATTCCAGAATGACCTGATAACCTGACTATAGACTGCCCGTAAGGAAATTGGTGGGCACCCAGAGGTTAGGAAGGAAAACAGTAAACTCCAGGTCAGTCATGGGACTGGTGTGAGAACTTAAAACAGTTTATCTTTCAAAAACAAATAAAGGGATATTTTAAAATAGATTTGCAATGCTTTTTAAAAAATAAAACTACCATAAGGCCTCCCGCACACATCACAATGCAAACGCAGAATCGGAGGAGATTTCTCCTTATGATAGTCAAAGATACGTGATACGCATTTAAAAGAAACATTTGATATTATTACTAGTGCATAGTGTAGGAAAAAATCATTTCAAAAGTAAAGATATAAATCTTAGCCAACATACGACCATTATCGTATGCCTACTATAGCTACCATCTAAACAATGGTGACCACCATAAGTAAATGGCAGGTTCTACAACTAAAACCGTACAAGACGCATATTGAAGTTTGGATTTCCAACAAATGGTCAGGCCAAGGAACTTCCCATTGCCACATGGGTACGCCTCTGGAAAGACGACCCGAGAACCTAACGTTACGGTTAGATCTCTGCCAACACAAGGCCGGGTTACCCTTCAAACTGGGTAACTACTGACACGAATATGTCATTCCCCGATTGTAGCCGATCTATATCCGAGGATCCACGATTCCAACAACCACAAAGTAATGAATTTGCAGCAACAACATAGGTTAAGTGTCTGGGCTCCATACCATGATACCACCTCTATCCAGAAGGAATGGAATACACTAAAGGGGCGCTACCCCCTAATAACCTTGCCGCATCCTTCCTGTTTTGACCATTTTCGGGGTGTGAGGTCCGACGAAGTCTCGTCCACAAAGCCACGCTTTATACAAAAGTCGTGCTTTGATCAGCAAATGCTCAACAGCACTTCGTATGCCACATTACCAAGTTGGGAATGTACACTAGTAACCATCAACTACATAACCTCTGAGCTCGTACGTCTCAGAGAAGGGTGTTAAGCTAAGAGAATAAATTCTCCGCCACCAACAGAAATATATTTGATTGAAACCAGCTTTACATCTTAAATTGTAACGTCATACACACAACCATACAAGTCCATTCTGGGATCGACCGGAACCGAAGGCACTTCCAAAGAAGCCCTTGCAATCCGGATATTCACTAATCACGACCGGATTTCCCATCACAAAGGGTGATAAAATCTCTATATCGGGGATCAGCCGATGCAGAGTCATTCGACGGTAATCCTTCCATTTTCACAAATATCCGGTCTTCAAAACCGGTCTTCAAATGCAATCCATAATGACGTATCACATATTCGGAATGGGTTATACGACCCAAAGGTCTTTTCCCGGCTAACCCGAATAGTGAGTGCTTATTTTGAAAATAAGTATGGCATTCAAATTCAAGCAAATCACAATAAATACCCATTTAAAGGTAAATATTGATAGTCGGTTATTTAACTATCAATAAATATGCACAACATCACCAGATTCCAAATAATTTCCCAAACTATTTATTTTCCAAAAATATCTTTACAAGATATATAATTTCCACAGTTCGACCATTTGAAAAAATATTCAAATCACTTTTCAACTTTACAATTTTTGAAAACAAAATTTCAAATCGTTTCCCTACATGGGATATATTCACAAATCTTTATTCATTTTCATTTCAAAATGGTTCATTTAAACCAATTAAATAAATCCTTACCGATTTACTTTATATTTACGTTCCAAATCTGTAAATTTATTTCCACACTTCAAAAATAAATCAACGTTTATTTTTAAACAAATTTCTCTTTCCTTGATAAATTCCATAGTGAATTTACAATTCCAAAATATCTATGAATATATGATTTCCAAATTGATTTCTAATATTCATTTTCAATTTATCTTTAAAGAAAAAATTTCAAAACATCCACTTCATATTGGAAAACATTTCCATACTTATTTAATAATAAGTAATTCACAAATCATTTTATTTTCAACACTTGGAGAATATTTAATATACTTAATCGAAATTAAGTATATATTTCATTCTTTCAAGAAAACATGCGCTTAAACACAATTATTTGAGTCAAAACGAATGTTGCGTAAAACGTCGTTACGACGACCCAAAATCACTAGTATAGGGATTTGAAATTAAGATAGATATATAAATCCCAATACTATATAAAACGATTCCTTTCAGAGATCATTTACTATAACAACAGTGTTATAGTCCACCATTTCATTCTATTTCTCGAAAATGTCTGTTTCAACAATAAATGTTGAAATCTATGGTTTCGATAGTTAATCCATTATAAAACATCTTTAAAACAATTAACTTCATTTTATAATATCACTTCCAAAAAACATATCCATTTGATTTAATAATATATTCACTGTCCAAATCGTGAATACTTTATTTACCCAATTCAATGTTTCTACACATTTATTAAAAGAATATCCACTGTCCAAAATCGTGGATATAATTCCCAACCAACTCTTATTATTACAACATTTAACTTAAAGGTAATTCGCTGTCCAAACTCACGAATATATCTCCTTTAATAAGCTTCTATATTAAATTCATCAAATTTGATAAATTTCGAATTTATAAACAATGTTTATAATTTCTATTTCTATTGATAAAGGCTTTGATCTATAAATCCCCTTTATTCACCAATTCAATTTATAACTCAATTTTATACCCGAAATCTAATTTATAAGTTAATTACTTATAAATCTTTTATTTTATAAAAATATATTCATTTTATAATTTCACAATTTATACTAATGTGAATTTCATTCACTTATGAAATCCTTCAATACTTCGTTTTAACACTTATAAAAACTCGGTTTATAATTCCAATATTTTTAATTTATAGAATATCAATTTTACAAATCTTTTATATAAATCGTTTATAATAATTCAAAAAAATCTCAATTTAAATAAACTAATCCTTTTAATAATTTACAAATCGTTATTAAAGCTTATATATAACTCCAAAATCATACTTAAGTATTATTTTCCAAAAATAAAACTTTTATAATAATAATTATTATAACGTTTATTTATTTTAACAATTCAAAATTTAATAAACGTATACCTTCAAAAATCACTTTAAAATCCTTTTAAATTCAAAATTGTTACTTTAGTATTTTTAGAACTCCAAAAATAGGCCAATGTTGCAACAGCAACAATATGTCAATCAGGACAATTAAAACATCATATATCAATATGATAATCAACAAATATCACAATATCTGTAATCAAATAAATACTGATGAGGAATCCAGTTGGATCCCTCCAACCTATTTCCCTGCATCCACAGATGTTAGCACAATACCAATTCCGTTCCAATACGGAATATCGCGGTATATGGGATTTATAAAATATTATCCGCTATTATGCGGCGCAATAGGGTCTCATCCTCTATATAATGCGGGAAATCAACTCCAAATACATATATAATACCAATTTCACTTTGCAGTGAAATATTCGCGGTATATGTTTTTAATAAATAACCTCCGCTTAATATACGGCGTATAATGTCTATTTCAAAACAACAGATAGCAATCATCATTCAAACATACATTCAAGCAATTTTAAATCTAACTATTTAGAATTTAAATCGAAATTATTCAATTGAGTGAGAAGTTCTCACCTTGAGTTTCTGATAACAGTCGTAGCCTTTTATTTCGAATAAAATTAAACGTGCGTTTAATTTTACCCAAAATTTTCACTAGATCCAAACGACTCCAATCCTACTCCATCGCGTAGTGCTCGTCAATACAAACCTAACGCAATTCGTTTCGTGCGTTTTTGACCTCGTATGAAAACGTTACGCTAGTTTAAAGTTTACACGAATTATAATATATATAAATTACAATTTCTTTTATTTAATTTAAAACCTAACTAATCAGAGCCGTCCATTTTTTACTCTGCAGATCCAAGCCGTCCGCCCTTCTTCCCAAACGTGAACATCACGTACAAGGAAACCCACGGCCGCCTCTTCCCTCTCGAATTTCGCGACCAACTTGCCACGTCTGAAGACGATCAACCATCACCCCTTGAATGTCCATCTCGTGAGCCACCATCGCCGAAAACGACGGCCGGTTCGGTCGAGCCATCTACTCGAAAAATGTGACCGAAACGTGTGACTTTGAACTCAAATTCCCATCGATCCACAGCTCATTTTTCGATCATCACCGTTGATCTCCTGGAACTCAATACGATCTTCAATGTTGCAGTTGAAAGTTTTTGTTAATTATTAGTGGATTGGCCAAAAATCGAAGAAGAAGAGGGTGAGATGCCGGCCATTGATAGTGAAGAGCGGCAACTGGCTTAGAATTAGGGTTAGGGTTAGTTTAGTTTGCAAATTGCGAATAAGGGGGTGCTTTTATAGAAAATTTCCAAAAACACTATTCATCCCGAATTTTCCGAACTCCAAATCTCGCGCGATGACTGGCGTTTCTAGGGTTTACCCCGCGTTCCGGACACAATGGAATATGTTTCGGGAGCCAATTCGATCATATGTGCGGGTTACGGCAATAAACGATTGATTTTAAATTAAATCGATTTAAACTAATTTCTACTCG
Organism: Allium cepa; assembly: GCA_030765085.1. Lineage (NCBI taxonomy): Eukaryota > Viridiplantae > Streptophyta > Magnoliopsida > Asparagales > Amaryllidaceae > Allium > Allium cepa. The sequence continues at coordinate 826,967,367 of CM060941.1, read as the reverse complement.
TTTTGGCTTGCCCCGGACAAACGGTAAATCCGATTGATACGAAATTTGAAACCTTATAATAATATCACATTACGGATCCGATGAAACTAGTTTCATCGAAATCTAAGACCGTTTGAAAAATAGCTATTTTAACTCGTTAATTAAATATTAAAATATTCAATCTTCACAATTTAACTTTAAATTCGATTTTAAAAGTTCTAAAACATCATTCTAACTTCAATATGATTAAATAAAATTTTACGAATCATTTTCAATCATATTAAACCCAATTTTCAATTATTTATGGAATTTCAAATATTAAATTATCGATTTAATTATCCAATTAAATCCAAATATTCGAAATAAAATTTATTCGACTTATAAATTTCACTTATTAATATTTAAAATTAATTAAATATTCAAAATTTTAATTGACATAAATTCTGGGTCGTTACAAACTTCCCCCCTTAAAAGAATTTCGTCCTCGAAATTACCAAGTAAGAAAAAGTTACAGAACCCATAAATTTTTCAAAACAAATCGTTAAAACTAGATTTACCAAATCTTTTAAGTGTTTAAATTTTCCAAAATTCATAGTTAAACTTCTTTCAACAACTTTACTAAGTTTCCAAATCCAACTTAGTTTTCAAAAATTTGCCAATTTTCTCAAAAATATTCTAACGCATTAAATTTTCGAAAAAATTCGCCATAGTCTCCTTTAAACGGCTCGATCCGAAAAAAATGACAGTATATGTATCACAAATATACATCTCATCAAGTGATGAGTCATCCCGTAGGGAAAAAAGTGTAAAAGTACGATATTTAATCCGAGATATGTACCTTATATTTTATTAGCGAGCATATACGGCTAATATAGCGCGAAAGCGAGCTCCAAATGCGAAGCAAGCACAATCCACATCTACTAAACACTCAACAACCCATGAGAAACATGCATATATGAAAGTAATATCAGTATACATCATATAGCAACATAACAACTACATGTGCCACATAGCAATTGAAATCAAAACAACAAATGCAACCACCAAACAACTATCATCCAATTAACATTCAACAAATCCATAACCAAATCAATATAAATTTACTTCTCATTATTATTCAATGAATTGGTTTTTCATTTAATCACATTTGATTTCATTAACATTGGATGTTTTTACTAACATTCATTTATTCAAATTCGAGTTGGTTCATTTCCACATTCAAATCAAATTCAATTCTATTTAAGATTCACTTAATTTCCAATTTGATTTATAGCTTTCAATTTTCCTTAATTCAATTTCAATTAGTTTGCATTCACTAATTTACATTCAATTGATTAATATTTCATCCATTTATTAATTCAATTGCTAATTTATTTAACAAATACGGTTAAATTTCTTTTAAATAACTCAAGTTCATATTCATCACTTCTCTTAATTAATTTACTTCGATACCAAAATCAACTTTATTCAACTTCGCTTAAGTTATATTCCACATATAAATCCAATTCATATTTCATTTCTATTTAACTTTTTACCAAAGCCAAATTTTCATCACTTATTCAAATTCAGATTTATTTTGCTTAACAAAATTGTTTAACCATTTTTAACAATTTGTTTCACTTTCATTTTCTCATTTCATAAGTTTTACAACTTATATTCAACAACTACCACTTGGATTTTTATTGGTTCACTTATACTTCCTTTAATTTAACTCCATCCTTTAAGTTAAATTTATTATATTAAAACTCAAATTGTATAAGTTATCAACTCATTTATCATTCCCACAAATATTTTAAATAGGATTCCAGAGTCTTTTCAACCTTTCAAAACCATTTTTGAAATCAATTCAAATTACCTTTTGAATTTCCAAAACCAAATTCAAGTTTTCCAAACAACTTCCATTTAAAACAATTTGGCAACAATCCCTCCTTTGGAAACCCAAAAATGAACACCAATGATGTCGCGATCTTCATCGGAATTATTTTCCAACGACTAAAAAGAGTTTAGAGCTTTAATTTCTCCAAAACAATTTTCCAAAATATCAAATCCTTTCAAAACACTTCCAAATATTCCTCTAGAATTTTACTTCAAATTACAAATCACATTTACAAATCTTTTACTTATATAATTTCACTTCTTAGATATAAGATTATTTCACAAGTGTAAATCCTTTTAATTATAACTTCATATTTATAATTCATTTGCTTATACAATTCATTCTTTTCCAGCTGTTGTTTTTATTTAACTTATTCAAAAACCAAACAATCAATTCATATACATTTTAATAATTCTGAAAAAATTATTCCTTTGTATATAAAATATAATCAAGATAAAATTATTTCATTTACCCTATTTTAAAACAATATTGTATCAAATTGTTCTGTACAAGTGTTTAGAGATCCCTATCAACAACGATAATTACTCGTGTTGACCAGCATCCATATACCACTCAACAAACCAATCATCACAATATAAAACAATTTATATTCGCTAACAAATACGCACTCATATCTATTATTACACTCACACTCATTCTAGAGTACTACTGACTCCATCTCTAATGAGTAATTCCCAACAGAGCCATGGTTGTCGCTTAACCATAAGCTCTGATACCAGATGTAACGAATGCGACTTTTCGACGCTCGAAAATCGACATCAATACGTCCACTGTATCAACTGCCGAGCAATCGAAGGCCGGAAAACCGTACCGTTAGGGTTAAAGAAGAAGAAAAAGATAGAAGAAGAGAGAAAAAGATAGAACAGAACAGGAAGAAACAACAGAACAATATCAGAATTTCACAATCGCAGCGAAACAACATATAATAGATAAATGAATAATCTTTAAACAAAGAACTATAACAGTTATTACATTACATCACATCACATTACACTACATCATCAGAGTGTACAACAACAAACAGCGGAAAAGAAATACTATATACTAGTGAATACGCCATGCCATCCAGCTTGCCTCCAGCAACTCCTGAATTCCAGAATGACCTGATAACCTGACTCTAGACTGCCCGTGTGGAAATTGGTGGGCACCTAGAGTTTAGGAAGGAAAACAATAAACTCCAGGTCAGTCATGGGACTGGTGTGAGAACTTAAAACAATTTATTTTTTAAAAACAAACAAAGGGATATTTTAAAATAGATTCGCAATGCTTTTTAGAAAATGAAACTACCATAAGGCCTCCCACGCACACACATAATGCAAACGAAGAATCGGAGGAGATTTCTCCTTATGATAGTCAAAGATGCTTGATACGCATTAAAAAGAAACATTTGATATTATTACTAGTGCATAGTGTAGGAAAAAATCATTTCGAAAGTAAAGATATAAAATCTGAGCCAACATATGACCATTATCGTATGCCTACTATAGCTACCATCTAAACAGTGGTGACCACCATAAGTAAATGGCAGGTTCTACAACTAAAACCGTACAAGATGCATATTGAAGTTTGGATTTCCAACAAATGGTTAGGCCAAGGAACTTTCCATTGCCACATGTATACGCCTCTGGAAAGACGATCCGAGAACCTAACGTTACGGTTAGATCTCTGCCAACACAAGGCCGGGTTACCCTTCAAACTGGTTAACTATTGACACGAATATGTCAGTCCCCAATCGTAACCGATCTATATCCAAGGATCCTCGATTCCAACAACCACAAAGTAATGAATTTGCAGCAACAACATAGGTTAAGTATCTGGGCTCCATACCATGATACCACCTCTATCCAGAAGAATGACATACACTAAAGGGGCGCTACCCTATAATAACCTTGCCGCATCCTTCCTGTTTTGACCACTTTCGGGGTGTGAGGTCCGACGAAGTCTCGTCCACAAAGCCACGCTTTATACAAAAGCTGTGCTTTGATCATCAAATGCTCAACAGCATTTCGTATGCCACATTACCAAGTTGGGAATGTATCACTAGTAACCATCAACTACATAACCTCTAAGCTCGTACGTCTCAGAGAAGGGTGTTAAGCTAAGAGAATAAATTCTCCTCCACCAACAGAAATATATTTGATAGAAACCAGCTTTACATCTCAAATTGTAACGTCAGACACACAACCATACAAGTCCGTTCTAGGGTCGACCGGAACCGCAGGCACTTCCAAAGAAGCCCTTGCAATCCAGATATTCACTAATCATGACCGGATTTCCCATCACAAAAGGTGATAAAATCTCTATATCGAGGATCAGCCGATGCAGAGTCATTCGACGGTAACTCCTTCCGTTTTCACAAATATCCGGTCTTCAACACCGGTCTTCAAATGCAATCCATAACGACGTATCACATATTCGGAATGGGTTATACGACCCAAAGGTCCTTTCCCGGCTAACCCGAATAGTGAGCGCTTATTTTGAAAATAAGTGTGGCATTCAAATTCACGCAAATCACAACAAATACCCATTTAAAGGTAAATATTGATAGTCAGTTATTTAACTATCAATAAATATGCACAACATCACCAGATTCCAAATAATTTCCCAAATTATTTATTTTCCAAAAATATCTTTACAACATATATAATTTCCATACTTCGACCATTTGAAAACAAATTTCAAATCACTTTTCAACTTTACAACTTTTGAAAACAAAATTTCAAATCGTTTCCCTACAGGGGTAAATTCACAAATCTTTATTCATTTTCATTTCAAAGTGGTTCATTTATACCAATGAAATAAATCCTTACCGATTTACTTTATATTTACGTTCCAAATCCGTAAATTTATTTCCACAGTTCAAAAATAAATCAACGTTTATTTTTAAACAACTTTTCCCTTTCCTTTATAAATTCCATGGTGAATTTATAATTCCAAAATATATATGAATATACGATTTCCAAATCTATTTCTAATATTCATTTTCAATTTATCTTTAAAGATAAAATTTCAAAATATCCACTTCATATTGGAAAACATTTCCATACTTATTTAATAATAAGTAATTCACAAATCATTTTATTTTCAACACTTGGAAAATATTTAATATACTTAATCAAAATTAAGTATATATTTCATTCTTTAAAGAAAACGTGCGCTTAAACACATTTATTTGAGTCAAAACGAATGTTGCGTAAAACATCGTTACGACGACCCAAAACCACTAGTATAGGGATTCGAAATTAAGATAGATATATAAATCCCAATACTATATAAAACATTTCCTTTCAGAAATCATTTACTATAACAACAGTGTTATAGTCCACTATTTCCTTCTATTTCTCGAAAACGTCTATTTCAACAATAAATGTTGAAATCTATGGTTTCGGTAGTTAATCCATTCTAAAACATCTTTAAAACAATTAACTTAGTTTTATAATATCACTTCCCAAAAACATATCCATTTGATTTAATAATATATTCACTGTCCAAATCGTGAATATATTTTATTTACCCAATTCAATGTTTCTACACATTTATTAAAAGATTATCCACTGTCCAAAATCGTGGATATAATTCCCAACCAACTCTTATTATTACAACATTTAACTTAAAGGATAATTCGCTGTCCAAACTCACGAATATATCTCCTTTAATAAGCTTCTATATTAAATTCATCAAATTTGATAAATTTCGGATTTATAAACAATGTTTATGATTTCTATTTCTATTGATAAAGGCTTTGATCTATAAATCCCCTTTATTCACCAATTCAATTTATAACTCAATTTTATACCCAAAATCTAATTTATAAGTTAATTACATATAAATCTTTTATTTTACAAAAATCTATTCATTTTATAATTTCACAATTTATACAACTGTGAATTTCATTCACTTATGAAATCCTTCAATACTTCGTTTTAACACTTATAAAAACTCGTTTATAATTCCAATATTTTTAATTTATAGAATATCAATTTTATAAATATTTTATATAAATCGTTTATAATAATTCAAAAAAATCTCAATTTAAATAAACCAATCCTTTTAATAATTTACAAATCGTTGTTAAAGCTTATATATAACTCCAAAATCATACTTAAGTATTATTTTCCAAAAATATAACTTTTATAATAATAATTATTATAACATTTATTTATTTTAACAATTCAAAATTTAATAAGCGTATACCTTCAAAAATCACTTTAAAATCATTTTAAATTCAAAATCGTTACTTTAATATTTTTAGAACTCCAAAAATAGGCCAATGTTGCAACAACAACAATATGTCAATCAGGACAATCAAAACATCATATATCAATATGATAATCAAAAAATATCACAATATCTGTAATCAAATAAATACTGATGAGGAAACCAGTTGGATCCCTCCAACCTGTTTCCCTGCATCCACAGATGTTAGCACAATACCAATTATGTTCCAATACGGAATATCGCGGTATATGGGATTTATAAAATATTATCAGCTATTATGCGGCGCAATAGGGTCTCATCCGTTATATAATGCGGGAAATCAACTCCAAGTACATATATAATACCAATTTCACTTTGCAGTGAAATATTCGCGGTATATGTTTTTAATAAATAACCTACGCTTAATATATAGCGTATAATGTCTATTTCAAAACAACAGATAGCAATCATCATTCAAACATACATTCAAGCAATTTTAAATCTAACCATTTAAAATTTAAATCGAAATTATTCAATTGAGTGAGAAGTTTTCACCTTGAGTTTTCGATAACAGTTGTAGCATTTTATTTCGAATAAAATTAAACGTGCATTTAATTTTACCCGAAATTTTCACTAGCTCAAAACGACTCCAATCCTGCTCCATCGCGTAGTGCTCGTCAATACGTACCCAACGCAATTCTTTTCGTGCGTTTTCGACCTCGTACGAAAAAATAACGCTAGTTTAAAGTTTACACGAATTATAATATATATAGATTACAATTTCTTTTATTTAATTTAAAACCTAACTAATCAGAGCCGTCCCCCCTTCTTCCCAAATGTGAATATCACGTATAAGGAAACCCACGGCCGCCTCTTCGCTCTCGAATTTCGCGACCAACTTGCCATGTCTGAAGACGATCAGCCATCACCCATTGAATGTCCATCTCGTGAGCCACCATCGCCGAGAACGACGGCCGGCTTGGTCGAGCCATCTACTCGAAAAACGTGACCGAAACGTGTGACTTCGAACTCAAATTCCCATCGATCCACAGCTCCTTTTTCGATCATCACGGTTGATCTTCTAAATCTCAATACGATCTTCAATGTTGCAGTTGAAAGTTTTTGTTAATTATTAGTGGATTGGCCAAAAATCGAAGAAGAAGAGGGTGAGATGCCGGCCATTGATAGTGAAGAGTGGCGGCTGGCTTAGAATTAGGGTTAGGGTTAGTTTAGTTTGCAAATTGTGAATAAGGGGGTGCTTTTATAGAAAATTTCCAAAAACATTATTCATCCCGAATTTTCCGAACTTCAAATCTCGCGCGGTGACTGGCGTTTCTAGGGTTTAACCCACGTTGTGGACACAATGGAATATGTTTTGGAAGCCAATTCGATCATATGTGCGAGTTACGGCAATAAACGATCGATTTTAAATTAAATCGATTTAAAATAATTTCTACGCGTTTTGGCTTGCCCCGGACAAACGGTAAATCCGATTGACACGAAATTTGAAACCTTATAATAATATAACATTACGGATCCGATGAAACTAGTTTTGTCGAAATCTGAGACCGTTTGAAAAATGGCTATTTTAACTCGTCAATTAAATATTAAAATATTCAATCTTCACAACTTAACTTTAAATTCGATTTTAAAAGTTCTATAACATCATTCTAACTTCAATATGATTAAATAAAATTTTACGAATCATTTTCAATCATATTAAACCCAATTTTCAATTATTTATGGAATTTCAAATATTAAATTATCGATTTGATTATCCAATTAAATCCTGATATTCGAAATAAAATTTATTCGACTTATAAATTTCACTTATTAATATTTAAAATTAATTAAATATTCAAAATTTTAATTGACAGAAATTCTGGGTCGTTACATTTGTGTAGAAAGATTAATGAAGATAGGAAATTAAAATAAGGGAATGTGTGCAAAATTAACTGCAAAAAACTAGAACACCAGATTTATAGCGGTTCGGCGTTATTGCCTACGTCCACTTTGATTTTAGCCTTTATTTCTTTTCCAAATAATTAAATACAGATACAATCCGTACACCAACAACTTGAATACCAGTTTTAACAGAAAATAAATGAGTCTTGAAAATGGCAGAGTCTCCCTGGAGTTTACGAAAAAAGGTCCCTTTTCACTACGCCCCTTCCCATCTATTTATACGCAAAGATAGGTCGGACTTCCTACATGGGCCCAGGAACGAGGTACTTCGGCCCTTATAAGTTGACTTCTACTTACTGAGATATACATGCTGAACGGCGGTTGCCTAGCCTCCTCGGTCGGTCAAGTGGGAGTCTTGCTAGTTACACGAAGTAGATCGTGATAGAACTCGAAGTACCGAGCGAAATGCACATGATCGAACGAACATCATCGAACAGGATTGAACAAAGCACCTAAGCCTTTCCATGCGTAACTTTCCTACCTTGACCGAGCGATGTGTTCTGGAATACTCTGTCATATTCATTTGGGCCAACCCCTTCTGTGCCGAGCCACCCCTGTCGAGCGTCATGCACTGTGCTCCTTCAGCCTCTTTCCTTTTAGCCAAGCGATGATGATCGAACAAAGGATGCCAAGCGATGGCATTGGAATGAAGGATGCCGAGCAGTGATGATCGAACAAAGGATGTCGAGCGATGTACTTAGGGCGAACGACACTTGCATTCCGAACGACACGTCCAGGCCCGAATGTTACTCGCACACCGAGCCTCTCAATTCAAGTCGATCTTTCACTATGACATGTTTCACTTAGAGCCAACTAAGAAACTCAATAGTTTTCTTCTCATAGCTGGGCCAAGTAATCGGTTAACGTTTTCTCCCCAAAGCATATCGTGAGAGTCAATCATGATGCGCTTTGAATCACAAGCAAACCATGCTTCCTACTCTTCTCCACCCATCAGGAAGAATCTGTTTCTCCACTGCGTCATCATTTTTGGTGCGGTTCAGTCGACGTACACACGTCGAGCCACTTGTTCAACATACTCATTGCCAAATGGTACAATTATTCATCGAACCAGTGAGATACTTTGACCGGGTCCACTGGTTAATGCTTGTTGACCTCCCATTCCTCATATAAAAGCTAACACTTCTCCTTTTCTTCCCTTCACTTTCACTTCAACACCACAATTCCTTTTAATATACCTTCCCCTGAACTCCAGCTACCACTTAACCTTCCTCTCTCATCCTAACTCCAATGCGTCTACTCTGCAACTCCCCTTGATAACAAATCGAAACGAACTACGGTCTCAAATCTCTCAATTCCCAAGCCTCGACTCACTCTCTTAGGTATGAATTTTCCATTTGATCGGCTTTTTTGAGCTAGGGGTTTTGTATGAAATTCAAGTGCGTGAGTTTTCTTCAGATTAATGGTATGGGTCATGTAGACGATGAAGATAAATCTGAGGTTAGAACATGTCTTAGGTTGGAACCGGTGCTTCCTATAATGCCGGGCTCCTGTTGGCCCACCAAGCGAGGGAGGAGGAAGTAGTACTGGGTCGGTAGGAGTTAGTAAAGAGGAGAAAACCATACAGGAGGTAGATGATGCAGAGAGTTAGGGAGTTGAGATGGCAAGTCTTTTGAGTAGGACCTGGTCGGTAAGCCCTTTTTGGGGATAAGGTTCAGTATGGCAGGAAGATGTAGTTCGATGTAGCCTCAATACGTTGTTTGGTGGCGAGAGAGTGCTTGTGAGGAGATTGAGTGGGTCGGTCACAGTTCGAGTGAGGCCGTATGGCTGTCATAGTGAGATATGAAATATGTGGGCCAGGTCGGTATGAATGGTTTCTTGAGTCGGGGACAGTGGCTAGATGTTGTTTGGTGTTGAGGGAGAGAGCATGGCGTAACCAGTTAAGGGTAGTGTTATGGCCCGATTAGAGACCACAACGTGGGTTTGGGATGCCGAGCGAGTGCGATTTGGTATACCCCTCATAGACCATTCGGTGAAGAGAGAGTGTCGGAGAGGAGAGTGAGTGATTCTTTGGTGTGTCGGTCTAGCGAGTCGCTCGACTTTAGGTCCTAGGATCGGCGTTAATAATCATGACTGTCTCCACTTAAGCATAGCGCATATCAAAACTATATACTTCCATGCCTTACCATAGAACAATGAACAACAATGACAATTTTTGCATACAAGCATATTGAATAATTTTGAATGATAACTCTCAAATTCCAACAACTATAAACCTGAGTTCAACTCAGTAAAAATAAATAATAGCCTTTAACATACAGTGTTAATATCAGAGTACAAGATCAAAACTGTCATAGGGTAAGCTCTCGGAGACGGTCAGTGATGACGGTCTTCGAAGATGATAATTTTATGCTCAATCTCACATCGTTATGCCTTTAAATCTTCAATTCTTTTATACTTATACTCAAACAACAATACTGGTCCACACACCACATGGGGGAATACTTTTGTCGTTATGTCTAATATTGATTGTCATTTAAGTAAGTTCAAACAGATGTTTATCTAAATTCGACGCTCACTGAGGATGTCTAGAAAGTCGAGCACCACCAGTCTTAGATAAACCTGAGCCAAGATCTCAGCAGGAAGTAGTGGGAACTTCGAATCCATCGACAACTCCTGCACAGAATATCCCAAGTCCAACGACTGCGACTATTGACTTAACTCGTGATGCCATTGATGGAGAAATTATCCCAAACAATCCAGCTGATTCTCAAGCTTCAAGAATCAATGAAAACGCTCTTTACCGATTATGTTCAATCCATGGAATCCCTTTTGGCAATGTGTCGGTTCCATCGAGGCAAGATCGTCCCCACCTGCCCCCAGCTGGGTATACGGCTTTGGTAGCGTGCCACCTTTCAGCTCCTTCCTCCATGATGTGTTGTAGTATATTGAGATCGCCCTTACATCCCCATAGCCACGTGTTCATCTATTGCACATGTATTCTTTTCATGTGCATTCTATTTAGGCTCCCCACTCCCCATGATATCTGCTATATCTACTGATTCAAGAGATGGTCCAACAATCCATCTTTCATATTCCTCAAGCCACATAACATGTGCCAAATCTTGACAGGGGTGTGGAGTAAATTCTCCCAATATAAGTAGGAATGGTTTTACATGAACTGTCCCCCCGGCTTTGTGAGGTGATGGCTAGAAGGGAGTAAGTTTCTTTTCTAGATCAATATTTCTATGCGAAAAAAATGCATTCTTTCTAAACCTTTTCTCGACTTTTACAGGTATCAGCCCACGACCCGAAGGCTCCAGGTACTTTGAGGCTATCGAAGCTATTCTAGATGTTCCCATGGGAGACCGGGACATCAGATCCATCATTTCCAATGAATCGCTCTTAAAATTTGGGTTATTGGCGGAAGGTTGTCGAATAAGTTTCCCTCACCATGCCACTACAACTGGACCTGCTTTGGACAAAGGTCAAAGGCAAGCTGGGTCTTCGATGCCTTCGACAAGAGAGCCCCCGATGTATCTCAGGAGGGTGAAATGAAGGAGGCCAAAGCGCCGGGTGAGAATATAAGTCATGTTCTGAAACTGGTGGTTGAGGCACCTGTAATAGAAGAACGGCCTACTCTCTCAAAAGGGAAAAAGAAACTGGCTTACGAACTAAGGAAAAAGATAATGGGCGGAGCATCGAAGGTTACAATTACTCCAATGGAGAAAGTGCCGTCTCCACGACACTTAGAGGGTTCACTAAAAGGCTTATCTGACCTCACTATTCCCGATGACTTGCTCAATTATGGCTTAGATGATCCAGAAGCTATAAAACTCCATTCGCCCGCGAGAGGCGATGAAGGCGTTCAATCCCATAATCAGGGAAAAAAACTCCAATGAGTAAAGCTAAAGAAACTGGTTGTCGATGGGAAACACTAGGACACACACACACTAACACTTACACCTCACCTTGCACTTGAACTTCAGCCATCGTGTTATTCTTCCTAACTCGTGCTCTTAATTTCTATGCAGGTGATATAGGACACTCTCATGGATTCGACCGACTTCGCGGGTCCTCTATTTTCCACCATTCCAACCGAGATTTGGGGTTCGGTAAACGCCGAGATAGAGATGATGGCAGTGATAGAGACTATTTCCCTCGAGATTCGTCGTCTCGAAGGAAAACTTATAGTTAGTCTTCATACCCTCACGATCCTCCCTCTCAACCAGAGCAAAGTAAGGAGAAATCTGCTCATAAAGGGTCCCAGTCTGAGACTCACCGTGACCAACACTCCGGTTCATCTAGTAGTAGGCAATCAGGAGAACCTCACAAAAAATCGGTAGTCTGATGACAAACTTCTTCAGCTCCTACACATGATCCGTCGATAGCGGAAAAGCTAGTCGAGCTTAACGCCACGTTCCCAAAACTATGCTTCGACGGTCTGAAGTTTCTTCCAGCTATTCATTCTATTTCAGGCTATGTTAAACAAAGTTCCATTGCTTGCAACAATGATGTATACGTCCAACACGATGCATTTGTTCATTTGGCAGAGAAAGTTTCACAAGTTTCTATCGAACGCAAGCACGAAATTAATTGTCTGAAACTTGAAGCCATCCACGACAAAGACATTATTAAAGCCCAGGATGAAGAGCTTTCCTCATATAAGTCTCATCTTGAAGTTGCTCAGAAAAATGCTAAAGACACAGCTGAGGCAGTTAATCATCTAGAAGCCGCAGACAAAAAGAAATTAATGAAGCGATTCAACGCTGTGGCGCCTTAGCTCTAGAGAAAGACTCCATTCAAACGGAGAGAGATGCGCTCGCTCAACGAGTTAAAGAGTTGGAAGAGCTACTTTTCAAGAAAAGGAAGAAAAGACTGCTGCTCAGGAGGAGTCGCAACGATATTACGACGAAATTGTTGCTACATGACTCCTAAAAACAAAGCTTGATGAAGAACTCTCCAAGGCTGATGTGCTGAAGGATGAAGCCCATGAGGAGGGCAAAAGAATAGCGCTCACGGAAATTGATTCTCGCCTTGAAGCAGCTACTGAGGCTGGTAGGGAGGAAATCAAGTGCATTGATCCACTCATAGCTGAGTACAATGCTCGAGTTCTCATGCATCGCGACCTAATATTTCTTAGCGAGGGTTTTCTCAAAACTTTGGCCGAAGCATGGGACACTATAATAAAGATCAAATAGGTTGAGTTGGGAACTGAAGAGGTTGACGAAGGAGCTTTAGTGGAGGAATTTCTCTGAGGGAATGATTCTTTGGACTTTTCTACAGTGAAGGCTCTTTATAGCAGAGACTCCTCCTCGTCAAAAGGAAAGAACGACACTGCTGGTCCGTTCGGAACTGAGTCTCCAGTTCCTTCGCCTATTCAGTTGACTGCTCGCCCATCACTTGACCCCTTCGAGTAGCATATTGGCTACAACTTAAAGGATCCTAGACTTGATATTCACGCTATATCTCCTATTCTAGAAGGTGGAACTCCCCGAACAATTGAGAGTTATCCAGAAACTGGTACATAACGTTTCTTCTCAATGTTCAAAGGGCTGTCATTTTTGGCGGGTAGTTAATGTATTCTAACGTTTGTCTCATGCGATTTGTACAGGCCGTTCCGATCTTGAGCCTACTCTAAGGAGCGATGACGCCAAAGCGAAAGAGGAGAAAATGGAAGAGGCAATTTAGACTAGGGAGACTCCCGGACCCGACGCTCAAGTGATCGAGGCGCTCGATGAAGACAAATCTGAAAATCCATCACCCGTAGAAGGACATGATGAAGTTGAAATTGCAGATGCCTCCAAACAAACTTAAAAATTGAGCATGGAGGAGAAACTTATAGAGGAGAAGAAGAAAGCTAAAATCAAGGTCGAGACCCAAGTAGTGGAACTGGATGATCCCTTGAACAGGCCTTTGAAGGTCATTCTTCCTGGTGGGACCAGGCCACTGGAAGCTTCTCCTCCTTTCTCAGACGCCATTTCCCTTGCAGCCAAGGCGTCCAAGAGGAAACGCTAGGGGGAGGAGTTGTTTGAGATACCAAGGAAGGAGAAGAAATCAAAGAAGTAGTTATCATGCCTCGTTCAACGAGAATAAACCTAGATTATGTAATTATTTATGTTTATTTCCATAGTCGATGTAAATTGACTTTTGACTCCGAGTTTAGGAGGAATTATAGCGGAACATTGTTTTGGGATCAGTGAATAAAATTTCGTTTCTTTGTTTTTCGGCGATCTTTGTTTTTCAGCTTATTGTCTAATTTGTCGCCATAACTCAGAATTTTGTGAAGCTCCAGTTCACTTCCATATGACTTGGAATTTTTGGAAATCATAGATCCTCTATTCCACACTTTGGGTACTTAGAATACTTTTAGTCCGCACTATAAAGACTTAAAGATTTTTGTGTCGTTTATATTCTAGTCCGCACTTTGGGGACTCAGAGTACTCCGGTCCGCACTCTGGGGACTTGGAGATTTTTGAGTCATTTATACTCTAGTCTTACTCTGGGGACTTAGAGTACTCCAGTCCGCACTCTGGGGACTTAGAGATTTTTAAGTCATTTATACTCTAGTCCGCACTCTAGGGACTCAGAGTACTCCAATCTGCACTCTGGGGACTTAGAGATTTTTAAGTCGTTTATACTCTAGTCCGCACTCTTTGGAATTTAGCATACTCCAGTCCGCACTCTGGAGACTTAGAAATTTTTAAGTCATTTAAACTAGTCCGCACTCTGGGGACTCAGAGTACTCCAGTCTACACTCTGTACACTTAGAGATTTTTAAGTCGTTTATACTCTAGTCTGCACCCTAGGGACTCAGAGTACTCTAGTCTGCACTCCGAGAACTTGGAGATTTTTAAGTCATTTATACTATAGCCCGCACTCTGGGGACTCAGAATACTCCAGTCCGCACTCTGGGGACTTAGAGATTTTTAAGTAATTTATATTCTAGTCTGCACTCTGGGGACTTAAAGTACTCTAGTCCACACTCTGGTGACTTAGAAATTTTTAAGTCGTTTATACTCTAGTCTGCACTCTGAGGACTAAGAGTACTCCAGTCCGCACTTCGGGGACTTGGAGATTTTTAAGTCGTTTATACTCTAGTCCGCACTCTGGGGACTCAAAGTACTCCAGTCCGCACTCTGGGGACTTGGAGATTTTTGAGTCGTTCGTGCATGTTCATACGCCGGATAGGATAATGTAACTTTAATTTTTTCCATAGAATTACAACACACGGAAACATCAATAGTTCATGGAAAAGATGGCTTCAAGGCTTTATTAATGAAAATGAACTAAATTGTCTTATTACATGCCAAAAACTAAGAATCAACGAAATAAGAATACATTGGAAATAATTGCAACTAAAGTATGAAAGAAATAGACTAAGTATAATAACGTCGCAGATGCTCGCTATTCCATGCTCGAGGGAATGTCGTGCCATCAACGGTAGCTAGCTTGAAAGTTCCCTCTCCAAGCCTCTGTTCAATTACGTATGGACCTTCCCATGTGGGATTCATATGCGATGGGATTGAGAAAATTCGCTTCAAAACGAGATCGCCCACATCAAAGATTCTCGGTCGGAATCTATCATTATAATATCAAGCGACTCGGTGCCTATATGCAGCCGCCCTTAAATCAACATCTTCATGTTTTTCGTCAACAAAGTCCAGTGATTCCAGCAAGAGATCCTAATTCGTCTTAGGGTCATGATGAATTACCTGATGTGAAGGAACTTCAAGCTCCATAGGTATAACAGCTTTCGTGCCATATGCCAGCGTGAATGGAGTCTGGCCAGTCATGGAGTAGTGGGTGGTTTTGTAAGCCCAAAGTGCTGTTGGAAGCTCATCCACGCACTTGCCTCTAGCGTTTTTTCAAACGTTTTTTCAATATGGATTTGATTATTTTGTTCACGGCTTCTACTTTTCCATTGGCTGTTGGATGAGCGGCTACTGCAAACCTTTTCTCAATGCCATACTTTTGAAAAAATTCTTTGAACTTCCTACTTTCGAACTGAGTTCCATTATCTGTAATAATAGCTCGCGGAAGGCCAAAACTGCATATGATGTTTCGTACAATGAAATCAATGACCTTTTTGGTGGTGATTGTAGCTAAGGGCTTTGCTACCGCCCACTTGGTAAAGTAGTTGACTGCAACTATTGCGTATTTAGCTCCACCTTTGGAGATAGGCAACGAAACGATTATATCGATTCCTCATATTGCAAACGGCTAGGGATAACCATTTGTGTGAGTTTCGTTGGCGGAGCTCTCGGGATTTTCGCATACTTTTGACATTTTTCACATCTCCTTACGTAGTCCGCAGCATCCCGATTTACAGTTGGCCAATACTATCCATAGCGGAGGATCTTTTTTGCTAGTGTCTGCTACCCTGTATGGTCGCCATATTCTCGTTCATGAAGTTCCTTCAGGACCCTCTTTTTCTCACCGTAGGCAATGCACCGAAGTAAGAGGACCGAGAATCCCCTTCGATACATTTTTCCATCCTGCATTATACATCATGAAGCTTTGCGAATGACTTGTCGTCATTCGTTCTTTTTTTGGGAAAAACCCCATGTAGCAGGTATTGCTTGAAAGGGGCTATCCATGACTCCTTCTCGATTTCTGCTTCTAATACAAAATCTACCTCCATCTCACTTATACTCGGAGCATGTAGGATTTTGACGGGAACCAATCCCATTTGCCGTGCATCGCCAGTACTTGCGAATTTTGCCAATGAATCGGCTTCTCTGTATTGTTCATGCAGGACATGCGAAATATCATAGCATTCAAGGTCTGCCAATAGTTCATGAAGCCGGGAAAGATACGGAGCAAGCCTTTGCCCCTTTACTTGATAATCTCCCTACACCTGGTACACCACCAATTGTGAGCCATAAAAGATTTCAACCGATTTCACTCCAATTTCCCTGATAAGTTTCAAGCCAGCAATTAATGCTTCATACTCGGCTTTGTTATTTGTATCTGGGAAATCGAGCTTCATAGCATAACAAATTGAATAGTTTTTGGTAGTTACAAGAATTACACCAGCACTGGAACAATGGTTGTTGGATGCCCCATCGGTGTATAGTTTCCATCGAATGAGGGGAATAACATCATCACTGTCTGGTTCTTCTGATATGTTGAATTCTGCAATGAAATCCGCTAGTGCTTTCCCTTGTATGTCCCTCCGTGGTATGTAGGTGATATCGAACTAACTCAACTCAATATTCCATTTTAACATCCTTCTAGAGGTTCTGGGTCGTTAGACCTGTCGCAAGGGTTGATCAGTATAAACACTGATCGAGTGTGCCTGAAAGTATGGACGAAGCTTACGTGATGTAATCACAAGCAGTAGGCTAGCCTCTCAATTTTAGGATAATGTCTTTCTGCCCTCGTTAAACGTTTACTAACATAGTACACCGGCTTTTGAACTCGGTCCTCCTCACGAACCAAAGCCATACTGATGGCATGTTGAGATACGGCCAAGTATACATACAACACTTCTTGGTCTACAGGCTTCAACAGCACCGGGGGATTTTCGAAATGCCTTACCAAAGCTCGGAATGCATCCTTACAGTTAGACGTCCATTCAAAATTTCTCTTTCCTTTGTTTGTTACATCGAAGAAGGGAATACACTTATCCGTCGCTCTGGATATGAATCGACTCAGTGCGGCCACTTTTCCGTTCAGGCTTTGTACTTGCTTTATAGTTCTGGGTACTTGTATGTATCGAATAGCCTGAATCTTTTCTGGGTTGGCTTCAATTCCCCGTGCATTAACAATGAACCCCAAAAACTTCCCTGATGCAATGCCAAAGGAACACTTCAGAGGATTGATTTTCATTCCATAATATCTAAGTATATCAAATATTTCTGCCAAGTCTTGAATATGGTCATTTGATTGTCGTGACTTGACGACCATGTGATCCACATAGACTTCCATTGTCTTACCAATCATGCCTTTAAACATCCGATCCACCAGACGCTGATAAGTTGCTCCCGCATTTTTCAATCCGAAAGGCATCACTACATAACAATAAATCCCAACGTCTGTAACAAAACTAGTGTGTCCTTGGTCTGGAATGTGCATCAGAATTTGATTAAACCTCGAGTACGCATCCATAAATGACAATAACTCACGTCCTGCCGTTAAGTCGACCAGCTGGTCAATTTTGGGTAAAGGGAAACTTTCCTTTAGGCATGCTTTGTCCAGATCTGAGTAACCTACACAGGTTCTCCATGTCCCATTTTCTTTTCTCACTAGCACGGGGTTAGGCACCCACTCAGGGTAGAGGGCGTCGTAGACGAACCCATTGGATTTGAGTTTGTCCACCTCTTATCTGAGAGCACCGGACCTCTCCAAGTCCATGCCTCTCCTTTTTTGCTTTACTGGTACATACATCGGGTCTATGTTCAACATATGACTCGTAATGGGGGGAGAAATCCCACACATATCAAAATGCGTCCGAGCGAAAACATCCAGATTCGCTCGAAGGAAATCAGTGAGATCCTCAGTCATCGAGGGGTTGAGTTTTGATCCAATGTTAAGTACTCGCGATGGGTCATCTCGGCTGACTGGAATGTCAATCGTCAGTTCATTCGGTGTCGCTTTTGCCTCCTGGGGTTCCTCATCATCGTCTCTCGGATCTATGTCTCTATAGATCCGATCATGTTGCTCGAGCTAGGGCTCGGGCAATACTTGTCAATTTTGAGTGACTCGGGTGCGGACGGAGCTGTCCACAACCTTTTCTTTCTCTCTTCGCTGGGCCTCTCTCAGCTCAGCCACATAATATGCATGACCAGTCATCTTATCGCCATGCACAATACTAACTCCTTTGTCTGTTGAAAATTTCAAGGTTAAACACCAAGGGGACAAAGTTGCCCTAAACTCTGCAAGGGTCAATCGACCTAGAAACACATTGTTCGGAGAATCGACATCCAAAACGATAAAAGGTAGGATTCACACTCTCCTACGTTCACCTTGTCCAAGTTCAACTGGAAATTCAACAAAATCCACTGCATCATTAGCTGCACCATTAAAGCCATGGATACGCGCTTTAGATGGTTTTAGATCCTTTGTCTCCATCTTTGTCTAGTAACTTTTTGAAGATGATGCTAACAGAACTTCCACAATCAATCAATATTCTTCTCACAAGTGCTAGCCCGATCGTTGCGTAGATTATCATCGGTTCAACGGTAGGAGCCTCTACCTGATCAGCATCTCTGCACCTGAACACTATATCGTCCGTCATCGTTCGCTGTTGTTTGGCCACAGACCCATCCTCCGTATTTAAACAGCAAGTAAAATTTGTGTGCTTTAAGGAACTGGCATAACGCTCCAATTCTTGCCAATTCTTGTCTGCCAAGTGAGGCCCATTGACTATCGTGTTTACGATTAGTCTTCCCACAGTCTGAGTAGGTTCCTTAGGATAGCGTGGAGCTAGCCGCGACCGGGGTCTAATGCTCCTTGTCCGCCTTTCTATGGATTCTTGACAAACTCCTGTTACTTCTTCTTTAGAATCAGCTTTTCTATAGCATCATGGATGTGCCTACAATCCTCGGTATTATGCCCATAATTCTCATGGAAGCGGCAATACTTCCCAGTCCGCTTTTGTTCCTTAGTGGACTCTTTTGGGCGTGGCTTTTGATATTGAAAAGTATTGCAAGTCGATAGGTAGAAGTTTTCTAGAGATGCATTGAGAGGAGTGTATTCATTGTAAGTTGGGATCCTCGGTTTCAACTTTCCTGCTCCCCTCTTTTTTTTTTGGGATTTCCTCCTCCGGATCCTTTAGGTTGATCTGGCTTGTTTGGACATTAACATGGACCTTCCTCGAGTTATCACTGGATTGTTTTACAATAATTTTTCTCTTCATAGTCTCCTTGACAAGCCCTAGTGCATTGTCTTGCCTTGTCCACCTGGCTTCCTCTCTTCTTATGAATTGATGTGCCTTTGAATAAAAACGTTCCAGTGTAGTCGGAGGCTTTCCTGCCAGCCAATCGCCAAACTCTGAATCCGAATCTACTCCTCGCATCGCGGCCATCAGAATGGCATGGTCATTTGGGTTGCTAACTTCAGTAGCCGCAACGTGAAATCTTTGTAAGTACTCTTTTAATGACTCCTCTAGAGCCTGAATCACGCTGGACAAGGACATCACGTCCTTGGGACGAGTGGCATGAATCCTGAACTATTCCATAAATTTCGTCGCTAATTCATCAAAGTTGGAGATAGACAGCGGAGGACGTAGGGTGAACCATATGGTAGCGATTCCAGAAAAGGTTATTGAAAAGCATTTACCCTTAGTTGCATCATTTGCTCTAGTTCAATCCATCATCCATTCATGTCTCATCACATGTTGTAGGGGATCAGTCTTGCTTTCGTAGGTCGGGTAGTTGGCATGTTAAACTTCTTGGGGTACTCAGCTTGTAGAATAGTATCTATGAACGGAGTATGACTCCTGTATATCCCCCAATCATCATTAGTCAAGCCTTGATTTTCTCTCATCAGTTGTCTGACAATAACCGATAAGTCTGGGGTTTGTATGGAAGATGGCTGGTTGGAATCTATCCTACGAGACCGTTCTGGTTGGTGTCTCCTCTATTGGCGATCTACCAAACGTCTATCCTGGGGACCAGCTTCATTAGGACCTTGGTGTGGCGGTCGTCCATCTTTCACTTGTGCTCTAGATCCTAAGTTTCCTGTTCCATCTTAGGTGTGATTTCCTTGGTGTAAGCGAGGGGCCATGGCTACAGGTAGGGAACCTGGACCATCCCTGGTTGATCGATCAACAACACCTTCTTGCGTTATTTCAGTTCTAGGATGTCTACTCCTGGGAGGTACATCGGATGAAGCAGAGCTGTCGGATGAGGAGTAGGAAGCGGGACTTCCTTTAGCATTCTCATGCTGTTGTTGAGTAAGCTGAGTCATGAAGTTGGCATTAGCTTGAATTTGTTCGTTAAGTTGTCTCCTGCTTTCCATGAGTTCTCTCATCAGTTCGTTGAACTCAGTTCTAGTGACAACTTCCATTTGGTTTTGGGCGGTGACAGTCCCTACGCCTGGATTAACTTGTTGATTGTTGGGTCCTACTTGCTAGATGCTAGCAGTCTCGTTGACGTCCACATTGTTTGAGGCTCATCTGGTATGAGGTCTTTCCATTAAAGAGTTATTGGTAGGAACTCTGAGCAGAATCAACGAACTTCCTGTGAATGACTTAGATCTCCTTCGGGGGTTTCTTCAATTTAGTAGCTACAAAGTAGATCCTAATAACCTAAGAATGCGATTCTTAGTGAAAGCACCAAAATGTTAGCATCAAAATTGGCCACTAACACCCAAAAAATGATTTGTGTAGAGATATTAATGAAGATAGAAAATTAGAATAGAGGAATGTGTGAAAAATTAACTGTAAAAAACCAGAACGCCATATTTATAGTGGTTAGCCGTAACTACCTACGTCCACTTTAAGTTTAATCTTTATTGCTTTTCCAAAATAATTGAATACAAATACAATCAGTACACCAACAACTTAAATACAAGTTTTAACAGAAAATAAAACGAGTCTTGAAAATAGCAGAGTACCTTCGAAGTTCACGAAAAAGGTCCCTTTTCACTGCGCCCCTGCCCCTCTATTTATAGGCGAAGATAGGCCAAACTTCCTACACTAGCCCAGGAACGAGGTACTTCGTCCCTTAGAAGATGACTTCTGCGTACCGAGCCATACATGCCGAACGGCGGTTGCCGAGCCTCCTCAGTCGGTCCAGTGGGAGTCTCGCTAGTTACGCAAAGTAGATCATGATAGAACTCGAAGTACCAAGAGACATGCACATGATCGAATGAATATCACCGAACGGGATTAAACAAAGCACTTAAGCCATTCCATGCGTAACTTTCCTCCCTTGACCGAGCGATGTGTTCTGGAATACTTTGTCATGTTTACTTAGTTCGACCCCTTCTGTGCCGAGTCACCCCGCCAAGCGACATGCACTGTGCTCCTTTACCCTCTTTCCTTTAGCTGAGCGATGATGATCTAACAAAAGATGCCGAGAGGTGATGATCGAACAAAGGATGCCGAAGATGTACTTAGGCCGAACGGCACGTGCATTTCGAATGACAAGTCCAGGCCGGGTGGCACTTGCATTTTGAACGACGCATTCAAGCCGAGCAGTCCAGGCCGAACGGTATTCTCACACTGAGCCTCTCAATTCAAGTCGATCTCTCACCGGGCCATGTTTCACTTAGAGCCAACCAAAAAGTCATTAGTTTTACTCTCATAGTCGGGCCAAGCAACCAGGTAAAACGATCCATGATTTTGGCTCGAGTCGCGGGCTGAGCTTTGTTGCATTCTCTTGAGTCCATTTACAAGCAGTCACTGAACAGGCCTAGCCCAGAAACTCTCCAATCTCAATAAATACCATCCTCCCTGCAATATAAACGGGATCTTCTCCAGACTGGTTGCTGAAGCGCCGTTGGAAACTTTCTTCACTCTTCATCTCCCTTACAACAATCTCCAAAGGGGTTCACAGTGATTCTCCAGTGGATTCCAACTCTTGGGATTCAATCTAGCTAAGGATAATCAAAAGCCTTGTAACCAAACACTACTTGTCATATCAATCAGTCTATAATAAAACAATAAAGTGGACGTAGGCTTCATTAACAGGCGAAACACTGTAAAAATTCCTTGTCTTCGTTCTTTTACTGTTCCTTTCTATACCTATTATTTGTATTATTGCTCCGTCCAAACAGGGCTGGTGCTTTCAAACTCAAACCAGGATGTTGATCCATTTTTTGGGTTAACATTTTGGTACTTTCATTGGGAGATGAAATCAGGCATAGATCTAGTTGTCTACTTTGGATCAGATAGTTTTAGAAGTTAGATCCTCAATCTCTGCTTAGAGGGTTTGCTATTGAGAACAGATAAAACAACCAAGAAGGATCGGAGAAAAGCAAGAAAACACATGCTAAGGTGATGGGTCGCTGGCGATCCAACTCCTACGGATCACTAGCGATCCATATGGTTGGCTTATGGGTCCACCAATCCCCTTGCATCATGATCTAATAGCAGTCCAATGTAAATAGATTATGGATCATCATCAAAATGAGGCAACAAGCTATGAAATTAGATGGAAAACATCAACATGAGATAGTAGATGCTGTCCAAAAGGCCAAGCTTAGAAATCAACAAGTACATAGATCGCTAGTAATCCATGCGCTATGAGTCGTTAACATTCCATACCTTTTCACTAGACCGCCATTAACCCAGAAAGCAAAGTCCAATAATATTGTAAGTACATGGATAGCCAGTGATCCATATGTTATGCTAAGGATCGCAGGCGATCCATATCGTTTCATTGATTTGCAGCGACCTACATGGAACAAGATGGAGAAAGGATGATAAAGGGTTGTGTAACAACCTGGTGTTGGTGATTACCTATGATATTAAATTATAACATTAGTTATAATTTAATATTGAAAATAAAATGGATAAAATAAATTTGATTTAAATTGTTTATTTCAAATAAACAATGTGATTTGAGTATAAATATTGAATTTTTATTTACTTTGAGTTAATAAATGGAAAATAATGGAATTTAGGTAAATTTGAGTTAGTAAATTAATTAAGTGATGTATGATAATCATGCATACTGTTATGTGCTTATTACCTTTTTGTTCTGAATCTAGCTCTGATACCAAGCTGTGACTCCCCACTCTGAGACCCACATTAACAAAGAGAATTGCAAAGTAATTTTGTCTGCTATGTGGAAAATAAGGCTGGTTAAGGCGGCCATCACAGTCTTGCATTAGGTAAGAGCTAAGTTTGTCGGTTTCAGAACATATTTTTTTCTTTCAAAGGAGTGCAACATGAGGACTTCCTAGGAGGTCTCCCATCCTAGTACTACTCTCATTCAAGCATGCTTAACTTCAGAGTTCTGATGGGATCCGGTAGATGTGACACCCCATAATTCTTTAAAAGGAAAATATCATCTCAATACTTGCTTTGTCTCATCGGCGAGTAAAGCAACATATATAAGCGGTTCTCATTGATTATTAAACCTATAGAAGGAGATCTCGAACCTTTCAATTCTTCAAATATTGGCTAACTCAGATAATTCTTATAATAGGAATTATAAATCTCAATTATCAAGTCAAAACAATATTCTCAAGAGGTTTCGATTGTACAAGTCTGGAACTAATCGAAAAAGTAAACTCACATGTCCTATACCACGTGTTTTACTAAATCGTTTAATTCTCATACGTCCGAAAAGTGCAAAAACGTGTATTATTATATAGAAAATAATTTATTATAGAAAACAAGCTTTTAAAACTATTTTCGAAATCGTTTGGAAAATAACTTTGAAATTCCTTTATTATAGATAATGTATAATTTTAATAGCTTTATATTAATTATAAATATTGTAAAATAATTATTTCGAAAGCTAAAAAATATATTCCGAAAACGGTTAAGAAAGCACTTTCAAGAAACAACAAAAATTAACAAAAATTCAAAGAAATTATTCATAAAATCATCATACGAAAATCCCTTAAAAATCACCAATCCAAAATAGGGATAAGTGGTAATATTGGCTCTTCCATCTTAGGATCAAGCCGATTAAAAAAACATCATCGAAAAAAAATCCACGCAAAACAATTTAAATGTTCAGCTGGAGCAAAATATGCTCCGATTCAAAGTTTCAAGCAAATTTTCATCTAGTTACAAAGGTTTAAAAGCCTTTAAATTTTGCTAGAATAGAATTCAACAACTCCAATTTAAATAAATAAGAATGGATTCAATCGGACAAGAAACGAGAGAGATATGATCTCTCAAAGTTGTACTTGCAGCCAGATTTCACCGTCAACAGTTGGAGAATAACATGCTCAGCACGTTTCTATAGGGTACGTAGGTCGGAATGACCTGAAATTTAACATTCATATAGCTCATCAACTATTCTTTAAACTGCAAAAATAATCACACAATTTAGACAAAGTATGAAAAAGTTATGATGTTTCAAAGTTGAACCCAGACAGTATTTTCACTGTAAAAATCTGGGTAAAAACATGCTCTGAGTACAAGTTTGGCAGCATATTTCGGTAAGATGTATAGGTTGAAATGACCTTAAATTTAACATGCATAAAGCTCAACAACAAGACTTTGAAACATGTTGGAATATGCTGCTAAACTTGTGCTCAGAGCATGTTTTTACCCAGATTTTTACAGTGAAAACACTTTCTGGGTTCAACTTTGAAACATCATAAAATTTTCATACTTTGTCTAAATTATGTGATTATTTTACAGTTTAAAGTATAGATGTTAAAATTTATGTGTGCCAAATTTCAGGTCATTCCGACCTTTGTAGCCTATAGAAACGTGCTGTCAAACTTTGAATTCGAGCATGTTTTGCTTAAGCCGTTGACAGTGAAATCTGGCTGCAAGTTCAAATTTGAGAGATCATTTCTCTCTCGTTTCTTGTCCAATTCAATATATTCATATTTTTATTTAAATTAGAGTTGTTGAACTCTATTCCTGCAAAATTTTAAGGCTTTTAAACCTTTGTAACTAGATGAAAATTTGCTTGGAACTTTAAATCGAAGCATATTTTGCTCCAGCTGAAAATTAAATTGTTTTACACGGATTTTTTTCGCTGATGTTTTTTTTGTCGGCTTGATCCTAAAATGGAAGAGCCAATATTACCACTTATCCCCATTCTGGATTGGTGATCTTTTAGGGGATTTTCGTATGATGATTTCATGAATAATTTCATTGGTTTTTGTTAATTTTTATTGTTTCTTGCAAATGCTTTCTTAACCGTATTTGGAAGATTGTTTTTAGCTTTTGAAATAAATATTATACAATATTTATAATTAATATAAAGCTGTTGAAGTTATATATCTATAATACAATAATTTCAAAGTTATTTTCCAAATGATTTCGAAAATAGATTTAAAAGCTTGTTTTGTATAATAATTTATTTTCTATATAATAATACATGTTTTTGCACTTTTCGGACGTATGAGAAAGAGAATTAAATGATTTAGTAAACTCACGTGTAGCAAGCTGTGATGCCTCAACTAAGACCCACATTAACAAGTATGTTGGTTAAGGGCGACTATCATAGTCTTGCATTAGATAAGAGCTAAGTATGTCGGTTTTGGAACACATTTTCTTTATTTTATGAAACCATTTCATCTCAAGTATTCGAAATACTTGATTCCTACCTAACACTATTATGGTGGCTATAAGACAAATTCAGAAACAAAATATAATAATTATATCAATTACAAGTCATAGAACAACAACACAAAAATGATACAAATGAATACATACATCAAATGTAATACAAAATGCCATTAGTGGCATACAACCACAACATATACATACATTCCCCATAAAAGAATATATACATCACAAGTTCCCAACAGAAAGGCTACCACACAAAAAACTATGCCATATCCCAAGTCAATAGTGAAGTCCAAAAGGTAAAGCAAGCTAAGAGTCCAACTACCTAACCTGCAACCCGGTCTGACCCAAGTAATAAATACATGGGTCAGGCTAGCCAAAACTTGATATTAGTATAAGATAAGAGGAATATGAGTGCATAAGGGAATTCTTCCTTTAACTATAAAGGAAGGGTACAAGTATAGTATAATCTCAATGCATGGTATATGTTCACCAAGGGTTGTCACATGAATAGGTTTAATTGAACATGAGAAATCAATACTCAATGGCATTCAACTCAAATGCAAGGAATCATATGAAAGTCATAAAAGAAACTCATGAAAATTCCAATATGAATCACATGGAACTCAAGATAAAGTTAAAATATCAAAAAAAAAGAAATCACCATATATAACATCTCATGTAGCACTAGGCTATGTAATAAAAATATCTCAAAATGGTAAAATCGTATAAAACTCAGAAAACCTCGGATTGGCCAGATCCCTGATTGCAAAGCTGAAGCAATGCTGCAAGTGCTAAACTCTTGTCCAGTGCTATTTTGTGACGTCCCGACCTTCTAAAACCAGAAAGTCGCATCACTAATTAAGAAAGAAAGGGATAGAAGAAGAAAAAGATAAGAAAGAAGAAACACAACAACATCAGATAATTGACAACGGAACGAATGAAATATAATATACCACATAAAATATTACATAGTACCATATTACATCAGTGTACACAATTTATACAACACATTTAGATAGCTATAAACATCTGTCTAACTACACAACTCAAGATATCACAAGATACAGATACAACACAAACGCTGCGGAACCATAATATATCTACACGTGGAAGCCTCCTACTCCATATCTCCTCCAGAGTTCGTCAAGCAAACCTGAATCCCTCGACTACTCATACATAATATGAGTACCCAAGAGTTTAATAAAACAGCTCGGGTCAGACAGGGGCCTGGTGTGAGTAAACGGGTTAAAATTGCTTAACTTTAGAAAATCCTTTGAAAGTTTCACGTAAGACTTCCCACACATAAACACGGAAAGTTTTTACCTTACGCTAACCAAAACATTTGATAGGAAATCCAGTGATATTATAATAGTGTCTAGGGTTTTCAAATAAATAGGAAATAGCCGAAATTGTTACATTATTAAATTCCAGCTACTAGCCACAGAAGTGGGTAATACAAACAAAACCTTAGGGTCTCGTAGGAAGAATGGGTTTCCAGCAATGGCGGGCTACCGGGGTACCGCCCGTCACAGTACGTGGCCTAGATCACAGTACCGAGGATTACTCCCAATCCCCTGCATCACAAAACCGGAACCATTCCTTACTGAACAGTCCCGAGTAAGATCACCCCGTGGTTGGCGCGACGAACCACCCACTAAGCCGAAATAAAAGGGACATCTAGACAGGAATGACCTCACCCTGAAATGGGTTCTACCCACCAAGCCTTACTGCACCTCCCCTGTTTTAGCCATTCCCGGTTGATGAGGCTTGAGGCTGCGATTACCTTTATAGAACACATCTATCTTAGAATGCTCATCGTCCACCTGACGATGTTTTCTGAAAGCATTCAATCCATACAAGTTCGTTCCGGGTTCGAACGAAACCGATGGCACTATCTCGTTGCACTCATTTTGGAATCACCCTCAGAGTCAACGACCATAGCCCTTGCATTCTAAATCACCATCTCGAACCTATAAGTACTATCTCCATCAAACTCATCACGGAATCACCCCCAGAGTTATACTGACGAATAGTTCTTACACCTCGAGTCTTGACTAAGCTCCACTTGGATTCACGGCCTAACGTTTAATTTGGATCGATGTGGTTTTCGGATTATCCAAACCCAATCCCGGTCTCAACGAAATCCAAACGCCATTTTAATGTCCAAGTTGTTTAAGGGTTTTAAACAATTAAACTTATATTCAGGATGATATAAACAGATAGATGAATCACATTATCACAATAGATAATTCATATCAAACGTTCATCTCACAAAGCAGCATATCACATATCATAGATATCACATCCAATGTCAATCAATCACCCAATATCAGTCAATCAATATTAACCAATCATCCAAAAACAGGATTGATTAACTCTAAATCAATTGGATTACCAAAATCCTTCTTTATTAATTTATTCCAAATAAATAATTTAATGGTCTCTTAATGATATTCCTTAATTAATCTTCCTTGGTTAATTATCCTTTAATTTAAGTAATTATCCTTAACCATATACAGTATTTAACCTTTAATTACTATCATTAATTACATTAATTAATGATCCTACATTTGCTTCCATTAATTAACTATGATTAATTGCATTAATCCTCAATTAATTACAATTAATTAATCATACTTTAATTAATTACTTTTATTAATCAATCTTGATTAATATCATTAATTATATTAACTAATGATCCATATTAATTAATAATTCCTTTAATAAATTAAATAATTAACTTGTAGTTAATCATCTTATTAATCATAAACAGTAATTAACAACTTGTAATTACTTATCTTAATTAATTAACTTCTTACTTAATTATATTAACCCTTTGATTAATTAATCTAATTAATTAATCTTTAATTAGTAATTAGTAATCAATTTAAATTAATTGATAAATCCTTAATTAATTACTTTATTAATTAATTACATTTTTAACTAAATACTCTCATTCATTAATTAATTAACTAAATTAACTTAGTAATTAACCTTAATTACTTACATAAGTAATTATTTTCTAATCATCTTCATTAGATGATTACTCTCTAAATTAATTACTTAACAAGTAATTAATCCCATCATTAAATAATCCTTAATTCTTTAATTAATTAATTACTCCATAATTAATTAACTTCAAACAATTATATTAATTAATTCCTTAATTAATAATATCAAGTGATTATCCATTAGTCACTTCCATTTAATTACTCCCACTAATTACTTCCCAAAGTAATTTTCTCTTTCCTTAATTACACTCAGAAATTAACCATTAATTACTTCATTAAGTAATTACACTTAATAAATTCGTAACTAAGTGATTATTTAAAATTAAATTAAAAATTAACTAATTATTTAAAATTAATTAAATAATTAATTAACTTCTTATATTTCAAAATCCTTAATTAATTAAGAAAAACATTAATCTTAATAAAACTTTATTTATTAACACATCATATTTTAATTAAGTATTCTTAAGTTCGTATCAATTTAATCTTAATTATCATTATAATTTAATCATTTGAATTAACTAAATTTTAATAACTTTAAAGACAAATTATTTTATTTGGATTTCAAAATTATAACAATAACCTTATTTGAAAATAAGGCATTTAGAAATCAAATATAAAATTTAAAATACTTTAAACATCTAATTTAAACTTATTTATTTCAATATAAATTGAAAACTTAGTTTTGACATCATTACTTAAAAATTTTACTTAAAACTTTTGATTTAATATTTAAATTCAAATCATTCCCTTTTAAATTAAAATTCAAAATTTAATTAAATTAATTATTTTCAAAAGAAATCATCTTAACAATTTGAATTTTGAAAATAAATTCAATTTACAAATTTTTAAATGTTTGATTTTACTCATACTTCAAAGAACAAGTTTTATCTTTTATAAATCTATTTCCTTTTAGTAAAGGCTTAACTTTGATTTTTTTTATTCAAAACAACAAGTTTTAAAATTTGTAACCCTTATATCATTTTACAGTATTACCCAGAAACAACGACCTTAAAAACTCGAGTTTGAACCCCATTAACAGGAGCGTGCCCCGAAGCAAAAACCCAGCTCCTTCAACTTCGAGATGATCACGATGAAAACGCATGAGCTACTTCGGGTAGAAACTCGTCTTTCCCAAATTTGAAAACTTCACCAGATCCAAAACCTTGCATGGTGCCCGTGCACGTGAAGCTCCGTCCAGCGACGGTCATTGCGACCATCAACAACCATCACTCGATCGCGTGCGAGCCTCCTCAAACACTCAGATCACACAACAACAACTCGAAATAAAATTCGACCAGTAAGCTCGAAAAAACTACAGCTGATCACCTCCATAAAAACCCCCACGGCCAACCACCACGACGTCGATAGACATCGCCGACCCTCCTGAAGATGAGCCACACTTCGCCGAACAATTCTCACACCTCGCGTAACATTTCGGTCCTCTATGGCCAACACAAATGGCCTGCAAAACCTCTCGTCCCAAAAGAACAACCGAAACCTAGTTTGATCAAATCAGATCATCATGGCCACTGGAAAAATTCATGTACATTTTTCCCATCATCCACAACACCAAAGCAAGCTTCAAACAAGATTCCAGCTCCAATCACCACGCCGACCAACGGCAAACTCCCAAAACACCCAAATCAAACAAACCTAGATTTCATATAAATTACCCAACTAAAAATTACAAATTGCATATCAAAATTCACGATTTTCCATCATGATTACACGCATGTAGTTCAAATTGGAATTTAAAGTCGTTGATTTTTAACAAAATTCTAGTTTCTCTGTTAATTTTTATTTTAAACATGATTTGTGGTATTTAAAATTCCTGGAACTATTTTATGATCTTCTTCATGCAATTACAAACAGTTTTCATTTAAATTCTTAAGGCTAATATGGATTTGATTCGTAGATATTGAAATTTTTGTAAGTAGAGGATTCACAGTAAACAACAGAGAACACACATGAATGCATATAAACAGACAAGCTCACACAACATATACATACCAATTCATATAAATTCAACCTAAAGAACTTTAATACAAGCCAACATCATCACATGCATGGCAGTAAAACTAGATCAAACTGTTTTTAAGAATATTTACTCACAATTATTAGTAGAGAAGTTTTGATTTTCCCAGGCTTGAATTTTCCAGGCCTTGAACATAGAAATCTGAAAAATGTTTTGACTTTGCTTTGCAGATGAAAATGAATCCCTTTGCATGCTTACAATATGATGTTTTAAACTTGCTGAGTTGATCTTGATCCCTTTGAATTTGCAGTGGATTTTAAGGTTGCAGCTTTGTAAAATGCAGATTTCATTTTACTTTTCAATTTTCAGGTTTGATTTGCCTTTTGATTTAAATTTTCAGGTTTGAAGAATAATTTCTGTTTTGAGTTAAGAAAAGAAAACAAAGGAAAAAGTGTTTGTTTAAAAAACTAGTTTTCTTCTTAAAAACATTTATTTAAAATAAAAATATTGCCACTTGTTATCAAGAATTTACATTTGTCATTAATCTCTAAATTTTCTTACACATGTCACGATTACATCTTAATTGCCTTACATGTGTTGTTAAGATGATTAACATGTTTACACATGTTTTCTTAAGTATTTTTAATTAATTTTTTATTTAATTTAAATGTAAATATAAACTTACTTACTTACTTAATCCACTAAATTAATAAATAAATTTACTTTTTAAAGAAAATATTATAAAACTAATTATAATACAAATATATCTTTATACATATATTTAAAAATCTAAAACATTTATATTTATACATTCATAACCATTTTAAATTTAAACACATTTGAAGAAAACAAAACAAAACTTTATTTAAACTATCATATTTAGAAATAAATAATTATCTTATAATTTGAAAACAATCGAATACATCTTAAATTATCTTTTGAAAAATATTAATTTTAAAGCAAAGCTTCAAATTACAATTCATACATATATAAATTATCAACAGATTAAATTTCAAAACAACTCCAAATTATAACATATACATATATTGAAAGTGTATGTGTAGTACTAAGGATCGTGTAATATGGTATATAAATGTGGAAACTGATAATAGCAGTAAAATAAAAATTAAAGTAAGCACACCAGGAATTTTTATACTGGTTCGAACTCCCCCTTCTACGTCCAGTCCCAGAATATCCTCTGGATTTAAACTAAACCCCTCACTTAACCCGGAGGAATAGGTATATGACACCTGAGTAGCCGAACAGGAATTTTTCCGCCTCAACAGCCGAAGAGGACTTTAACTTCAATACAAATAGTTTGTTGATGAATGTGTTCTGAATAACACTGATTGTCTTTTGATAGTACAACTTTCCTATAATCAAATCCTCAAGAGTATATATGTGTGTGAAGATTTAGAAGGAAGATAATCACGTAGAATCGAAGTTTATGATTTAAATCAAGGATTCTGGCGATATTAAATAAGAATGAATGCTTTTATTTGTAGAAATAAATAGAGAATAGATTTCAGAATTATAAACAAGAATCGGTGATTGTAGAAGTGATTTGAACATGTTTATATAGTTGTAGAATAGTTACAATCTTTCATGAAGAGTTTCAACCAAAAGTTGTGTCTGTATCTCTTGGATTGAGGGACATTCCTTTTCATGAAACAATCCCAACTCTTCAGAAAACTAGCCATTATATGCAGGTCGGTCGACCGGAAAAACTGGCCGGTCAGCTGAGTTTGAAATCGTGTACAAAAACAGAGAGTACCTGTGGCACTGACTACAGGGTCGGTCGACCGACGTTTCTGGTCGGTCAGCCGACCTGTAGTTATATGCACAATGCACACTTATTTGTGTATAAATTAATTCGTGTGTGTATGTGACTACTTGAGGAATGATTTTAACAATATTCTAAGACTAAATACATTAAAATATTCATAATAAACTCTGGATTGTAGTCTTGTCTCCTTTGTAGTGCATAATATACACTTATGCTCTTTTTGTCGCTTTCGTCGTATGATATATGAAGCTTGTGTCATGAATCAAAACTCTTGAATCAACATTCTCCCCCTTTTTGATTGATGACAATACCTATGTGACGAAGTAGTATATATTGTAATTCTCCCCCTGAATATATGGCGACATTTCTGCAAAAATTTGTTAGCTTGCATATATTTCTCCCCCTTTGTCATCGATAAAAAGGAATACTTAGTGAATGTTTAAAAAATATGGAATATGTGACAGATCATAAGAAAACATCGATTTTTTAAATAATACATACTCAAAGCAAATAGGATTATTACTGATGTTTTTCTGTAGTACACAACATCTAAAAACAAAATACTAGAAATTATGAGATAGCAAATTGTAAAACAATATGATTACTCCTCATCATCATCGGAATCCCCAAATTCTGGATGAATATTTTCTTCCGGAGGAGCATGTTCCTTACCATGTCTTTGAGTGTTAGAAGTGTGAGTTCCCGATGTACCGGAACTTGTATTCTTCGAAGTTGAAAAAGAGAAGTTTGGTGCTGGCCTTTTTCCAGGAGCAACATAAGAGGCACCGCTTCGGTAGTACATGATAAGGCATCCCATAAATTCACGAAGAAGCCCTTGATTTTCTTAAAACGACCGTCAATTTTTCGAAGGCGGGCATCTAAGGCTATTTGATTTTGAGCCAAAATATCAATAGCCGCTTCTGTACTCATGTCGGGAGTTGGTCGTTGAACAGAGTGTTGACGTGTTAGACGCTCCGGAGCATGAGTTGATGGATGAGGTGTAGATTGACTACGGCGTAGTTGTTCTCGAGGAGTACTCTGCCATTGGTTAAAGGTTAAAAATCTAGGTGGTGCATCGGGCAACTTCATTAGTTTTATGGTCCTTGAATCAAAAGAACGAACTTTGGAAGTTTCGGATTCCGGAGCATGTTGGATGAAGCTATTAATCAATCTCATTATGTATTCTCCATAATAGATATGAAGCATCTTTCCTTGATTGAATGTAAGAAACTCATCCATGAGTAATTGTGCCCAATTCACTTGTGCATTTGATACAAAGCATATAAAGCTTTAAAATTCTCAGGATACACTAAGTGGTAGGAGCCACCTCTTGGTATAATTGAGTTCATCATGAAACGATGAAAGAGTCGAGCTTTGGGTCTAAGTGATGATGTCTGTCTAAAATCCATAACATCATCTTCGAAAAATAAATGACTTATGTGGTCACGACTTGATATATTACAGTCTACGTCGTGTAATGAAATTCCACCCGGTCTAGCATCTAATATGTGGTTGATTCGATCAATGGAGAGAAAGATTGAGGTGCCACAAACCGATGTCCAAACACAATTTTCAGTGTTTCTAGGTGGATTGACAAGATTTAGGTTAGCCAAAAACAATTTTACCATAATGTGGTTAATTTTCAAATTATTTTTTCGGTAGTCTAGAAAGCATCTAACCCACTTCTAATTGCGGCATCTTCAATTCGATAGGTAACGAAATCAGGATAACTTACGAATGATTCTTCAAAGATTTTGGCATCTTGAAGTCGTATCCATCTTTGAAGTGCTACGTCGTTGACTAGCCATGAGGTAATTTGAGTATCAACGGGAGGTGTCGAAGATGAACCTCCGGCAGTCTTTGATTTCTTCTTTGGAGCCATGGATTTTTTGTCTGAAGAAAAGATGAAAAATTGAGGAAGTTTTTAATGGAGGCTAGGGTTAAAAAGCTGAAAGTGAAGAACAAGAGTGAAGAGGAAAAAAAAGGTGAAGGGGTGGGTTAATAATATGAAGTAAACATAAAAAGTCAACAGCTGGAAACACGTTCGGTCGACCGAACTCTCTGGGTCGGCTGACCGACATAGGAAACAGAGGTAAGCTGAAAGTTTCGGGAAAGGGCTCGGCTGACCGACTCAGAGTTTCGGTCGACCGACCCTGTTAACTGTGCATATTTGATGCTTACGGCCTGGTGTCGGCTGACCGACTCAGGTTATTCGGTCGGCCGAATTGTTAGAAATGCACATTTTATTTAAAATATAAATTATATATATATGTAGAGTCATATAACATTTTATTATTATATTATATTTATACATTTTGCTTAAAGCAATATACACACATATATATAAAATTTTAGCCACCATTTTTAAAACTTACGCTCCCATGAGTTTGGAGATGGAACATCTTCTACAGGTGACCATTTTGAAGCTATTGGAGTTTGAACATGTTTTGAAGGGGATGGAATTCTATAGGAAGGTTCAGCAACTTCATCCTTTTTCGATGAACAAACTTTCATGGCAATTTTTTCTAGAAAGCTTAGATGTCTTGCCGTTACTTTCCGTTCATAGTAGAGCTCTCGTTGCATATTCATTTGCTATTGTTGGTAATGGTGTATTTCATCAATCTTTTGCTTTGTTGATGGAGATATAACCATTGTATGCTTCCCCTTTTTATTGTTAGGTGTATAGCCTGTATGGGAATCTTCCCATGGTTTCCATCCGTGTCTGGGATCTTTATCCGGAGAGAAAAAATTAAGGACACGATTAGGCAATGGAAAAGTAGGATAGGGACCATTCTCCGGAATACGATCGGAACAATCATCATCTGGAGATGAGAATGATAGATGGGAATTGTCGAAATTGTAAACTTCATTGTTTGAAGACATTATAATTTTTGTAAGGTTTTTGTTTTTAGAATATCCTTAGTAAAAAAATAAGCATTGTATTTATAATCGCATATTTTCTGAAAAATATATGGATAAGGATTGTTTTCAAAGATTATCACAGAGATTTTAAGAAAAAAACAGTTGTTAATGTTTGATTCATAAGTTATAGGTCTAAGAATAGTATTTCTGAAAAACAACAGTAGTATAATAAAATTTAAGGTAAGCTAAGATAAGAAACACCCATAGCTTAAGTGGCTATAAATGACATCTATCAAACTAGTCAGAAATCATGAGTTCGAATCCCGCTTTGGTCAAAAATAAAACAAATTTTTGTTTTTCAATATTTTTGCATATTTTCTATTTATAAATCTTTTAAAGACATTATACCTAAGTCACATCTTAATTTTATAAAATTATTTTCATTTAACGGTTTAGTAAAAATGTCTGTAATTTGATTTTCAGTATTAATAAATTCTAAATTTATTAAACCTTTTTCCAAACAATCACGAAGAAAGTGATGACGAATATCAATGTGTTTTGTCCGTGAGTGATTTACTGGATTTTTAGAAAGATTTATTGCACTACTATTATCACAATAATAATAGATTTTTCAAGATAACAGTTGAAATCTTGTAGTGTCTGTTGCATATACGACTTGTGCACATGCCAAAGCAGCAGATATATATTCTGCTTCACATGTTGATAAAGAAACACAGTTTTGTTTCTTACTAAACCAAGAGACTAATGAACGTCCAATGAAATGACATGTTCCACTTGTACTTTTTCGATCCGTCCGACTTCCTCCAAAATCAGCATCGCTATATGAGACTAATTCGAAAGGACATT
The DNA here is from genome assembly GCA_030765085.1 of Allium cepa. Taxonomy (NCBI): domain Eukaryota; kingdom Viridiplantae; phylum Streptophyta; class Magnoliopsida; order Asparagales; family Amaryllidaceae; genus Allium; species Allium cepa. Next base: position 826,930,707 of record CM060941.1, on the reverse strand, counting down.
CTTTTGGATAGAATAGTCCAAAATCTTTGGTTTTAGTTAGATAACGAATAATACGTTTAACTGCTCGCATATGTGATTCTTTGGGATTTGCTTGAAATCGAGCACATAAACAAACACTCATCATAATGTTGGGTCGACTCGCTGTTAAATATAATAACAATCCAATCATACTACGATATAGTTTTTGATCAACACTTTTTCCTTCTTCGTCTCTGTCGAGATACATCGTTGTGCTCAACGGAGTAGGTTTGGCAGAAGTGTTTTCTAGACCAAATCGTTTAATTAAATTATAACAATATTTTTCTTAATTAATAAAAATTCCATTTTCTATTTGTTTTATTTGTAAACCAAGAAAATAATTTAACTCACCCATATGAGACATTTCAAATTCATTTGTCATTATTTTAGAAAATTCTTGACATAGTTTTTCATTTGTAGATCCAAAAATTATATCATCAACATAAATTTGGATAATTAAAATATCATGCTTGTCTCTTTTAATAAAAAGAGTTTGATCAACCTTTCCAATTTCAAAACCAGAATTTAGTAAATAATTTTTAACACGATCATACCAAGCACGAGGTGCTTGTTTTAAACCGTATAAAGCCTTTTTAGGTTTATAGACATGATCAGGAAATTGTTCATGTATAAATAGTGGAGGTTGTTCAACATAAACATTTTCTTTTATAAAACCATTTAAAAAAGCACTTTTAACATCCATTTGATAAAGTTTAAAATTATGAAAACACGCGAAAGCTAATAAGATTCGTATTGCTTCAAGTCGGGAGACTGGAGCAAATGTTTCTTCATAGTCTATTCCCTCTTCTTGATTATATCCTTGTGCAACTAACCTGGCTTTATTCCTAGTTATATTTCCTAGTTCATCTGCTTTATTTTTAAAAACCCATTTAGTACCAATGACTGTTTGATCACTAGGTCTAGGAATGAGTTCCCAATCTTCGTTTCATTCGAATTGATTTAGTTCTTCTTGCATGGCAAGAATCCAGTAGTCATCAGTTGAAGCTTTATTTTTAGGTTCTATGTTAGAGAGAAACGCTACATGACCAACTTGATTTAATTGATGTCTAGTTTTAACGTTCGTATTTACTTCTCCAATTATATTTTGCACAGGATGATGTCGTAAAATTTTAGGTGGAGATTTTATTATATTAGTAGTAATATTCTCATTTTCAGTAATATCATGATCATTATCGAAGGTTTGTTCAGTATTACTATTTTCATTCTGAGTAGTTTCATCATCAGAGTCAATAGTAACATTTGGATTTATATTTTTCAAATTTTCGTCAAAAGAAACATGTAAACTTTTTTCAATAATTTTAGTTCTTTTATTGTAAATTCGATAAGCCTTGCTTCGTTCCGAATATCCAATGAATATTCCTTCATCGGATTTTGGATTGAATTTACCTAGTTGATCTTTAGTATTTAAAATAAAACATTTAGAGCCAAAAACTTTAAGATATGAAATATTTGGTTTTCTTCCGCTTAGTAATTCATATGGAGTATTCTTAGTTAATGGTCGAATAGAAACACGATTTAACACATAACAAGCAGTAGCTACAGCTTCTGCCCAAAAGTGTTTTTATAAAGTGGTTCCGTTTAATAATGTTCTTGTACATTCTTGTAACGTTCTATTTTTTCTTTCTACAACTCCATTTTGTTGTGGTGTTCTAGGAAACGAAAAATTATGCTTAATACCTTTCTTGTTACAAAATTGTTCAAAAGCTTCATTTTCAAATTCTCCTCCATGATCACTTCTTATATTTTTAATTTTCAAACTTTTAATATTTTGAATTCTTTTAACAAAGATTTTAAAATTATCAAACGTATCACTTTTATTTTTCAAAATGAAAATCCAAGTATATCTAGAAAAATCATCTACAATAACAAATACATATCTATTATGATTAATAGATTGCACTTGAGTTGGACCAAAAAGATCCATGTGTAAAAGTTCAAGTGGTTGTTATGTAGATATTACTTTCTTTGACTTAAAGGACGATTTTGTTAATTTTCCTAATTTATATGCATCACAAAATATATTAGTTTTAAATTTTATGTCAGGTAATCCTTTAACTAATTTATTTTTAGCTATCTTATTAATAGTTTTAAAATTGATGTGACAAAATCTTTTGTGCCAAAGACATGAATCATTTTCCTTAGCTATTAGACATAAATTTGAATCATTGTTAACATTCATATTTAAAATATAAATATTTTTATCTCTTATTCCTTCAAAGATAGTGGTATGATTTTTATTGAGAATATTACATTTATTTTCAGAGAAATTTATATTAAAACCTTTATCACATAGCTGACTAATACTTAATAAATTGTGTTTTAAATTTTTAACTAATAAAACATTAGTAATGAGAGGAAAATTAGAGATACCGTTGCTACTGACATCGCCTTTGCCGATGATATATCCTTTTGAGTTATCTCCGAAGGTGACTGCTCCTCCATTTGAGTATATAATGTTTGACAACATTTCTTCGTTTCCAGTTATGTGTTTTGAGCAACCGCTATCCAAAATCCATTTTCCTCTCTTCTTATGTGGTACCTGCAAAAACATGTATAAAAAGTTGGTACCCGTTTCTTTTTAGGGTCCTAAGAGTTAGATCTTAGGAAGCCAAACCCATACGGGTTTAGAATTCCCTTTATAAATATAGTTTTTGTTATTATGAATAGTTTCCATGAACATTTTGATATGTTTATTCCTTATCAAAACATTATTTGTTTTTGGAATCCATATCTTTATGGTTTTAGTATTTGGGTGAACTGTTTTCTTAATATCCTTCTTAATATTATCATTAATCCTACTTTTAGTAAAATTATTTTGTTTCTTAAATCCTATTCCAGATTTATTGTTAGAGGATTGAGAATTTTCTAGTATATTAGAAAGATTCTCTCTTCCTTTATTGAAATTAGATACATTTTTAGACATATCATCAAATTTTATTTTAAGACTAGATTTTTCTAACTCTAAATCCTTAATCTTAGAGTTTAAACTATTATTTTTGAAAAGTAAATCATCATTTTTATACTTTTGAATTTCTAGTTCTTTAGATATTGACGAAATTTGAGAGGATAAGTTAGAATTTGATTGTTGAGAACTTTCAAGTTCTTCTTCTAATATTTTCTTTTCATCTTTCAGCGTATCTACTTCTAAGACTGTTCTATCTAATTTTCTTTGCAACTCCTTATTTTTCTTTTTAAGTTGCTTTGTTACATTTACTAATTCGGAATTTATTTCAATTAAATCTTCAAAAGTAAAATCACTTACATCGTCTGATGAAGCCATGAAGCACACATTTGCTTGTTCATTATCACTTTCACTCTCTGAAGAGGATGATGAGTCAGTGTTGTCCCAAGTGACAGAAAAAGCTCTTCGTTTGGTTTTGTCCTTCTTAAAATTGCTCTTTTTGCTTTCTGGACAATCTTTCTTCATGTGACATTCATAACATTCCATTGCTGAAGATGATGGTTTGCTGCTATTAGAATTGTTGTTGGAATTATTTTTGTTTCCCTTGAATTTGTTTCTGTTGAATTTCAAAAACTTTTTGAAATTTTTAGCGATCATCGCCATATTTTCATTATCTGAGTCGGAATCGCCTTTTTCTGCTTGAAAAGCCACAATTTTATTTTCTTGTGCTCCATTTCTTTTTGCCTGCAAATTTACTTCGTAGGACATTAGATTACCTATCAATTCTTCTGGTTTAAATGTTGACAAATCACTTGCTTCTTCAATGTCTAAGACTTTTCTTTCCCATTCGTCCGTTAAAGAATTCAAGATTTTTGTAACAACATCAAAATCAATAAATTTTTGTTCTAGTGATAATAAAGCATGATAAATATCCTGAAATCTAGAGTACATGTCATTTATAGATTCATTTGGCCTCATTTTGAAATTTTCAAATTAATTTTTCAACATAGAGATTTTGCTTAATTTAACTTTGTTTGTACCTTCATGTGTTATCTTAAGTGTTCTCCAAATTTCATAACCTGAAGTGCGCATGCTAACTCTATTGAATTCATTTCTATCTAATGCACAAAATAAAATATTCATAGTCTTTGCATTTGATGTAGCATCTAGTTTTTGTGTGTTACTCCAAGTTGAGTATTCTCCAGTAGGAGTTATGTATTCTCTTTGTATAATATTCCAGATATCAAATCCACTAGATTGTATATAGATTCTCATTCTAGTTGACAAATAATTATAATTTATACCATTAAAAAATGGAGGTCGTGAAGTTGATTGACCCTCTGTGAAATTAATATTAGTGTTAGTGCCAAAATCGTTAGTTTGTGTCGTTGCCATATTACTAGAAATAAATATCAAATAACTTTGTGACGGTTATAGGATGACCTTGCTCTGATACCAAATGAAAGTGTACGTGTAGTACTAAGGATCGTGTAATATGGTATATAAATGCGGAAACTGATAATAATAGTAAAATAAAAATTAAAGTAAGCACACCAAGAATTTTTATACTGGTTCGAACTTCCCGTTCTACGTCCAGTCCCAGAATATCCTCTGGATTTAAACTAAACCTCTCACTTAACCCGAAGGAATAGGTATACAACACCTGAGCAGTCGAACAGGAATTTTTCCGCCTCAACAGCCGAAGAGGACTTTAACTTCAATACAAATAGTTTGTTGACGAATGTGTTCTGAATAACACTGATTGTCTTTTGATAGTACAACTTTCCTATAATCAAATCCTCAAGAGTATATATGTGTGTGAAGATTTAGAAGGAAGATAATCATGTAGAATCGAAGTTTATGATTTAAATCAAGGATTCTAGTGATATTAAATAAGAATGAATGCTTTTATTTGCAGAAATAAATAGAGAATAGATTTAAGAATTATAAACAAGAATCGGTGATTGTAGAAGTGATTTGAACATGTTTATATAGTTGTAGAATAGTTACAATCTTTCATGAAGAGTTTCAATCAAAAGTTGTGTCCGTATCTCTTGGATTGAGGGACATTCCTTTTCATGAAACAATCGCAACTCTTCAGAAAACTAGCCATTATATGCAGGTCGGTCGACCGGAAAAACTGGCCGGTCAGCTGAGTTTGAAATCATGTACAAAAACAGAGAGTATCTGTGGCACTGACTACAGGGTCGGTCGACCGACGTTTCTGGTCGGTCAGCCGACCTGTAGTTATATGCACAGTGCACACTTATTTGTGTATAAATTAATTCGTGTGTGTATATGACTACTTGAGGAATGATTTTAATAATATTCTAAAACTAAATACATTAGAATATTCATAATAAACTCTAGATTGTAGTCTTGTCTCCTTTGTAGTGCATAATATACACTTATTCTCTTTTTGTCGCTTTCGTCGTATGATATATGAAGCTTGTGCCATGAATCAAAACTCTTAAATCAACATATATATTACAATTTGAAAATTCATCTTTATTTAAAACAAAAGATTTTCCTATTCACAATATATATCATATATATATATATATATATTATAAATAGAATAAAATTTTATTAGCTTTGAAAAATAAATCTTATCAATATTGCCAGATTTAAAATTTATTAAAAGATTAAATTTACCAATTTAAATTAAAATTATAAAGAAAAATCATCAAATCAATTTAATTATTAAATTGATATTGCCTAAAATTCCGGGTCGTCACATTCCTCCCCTCTTAAAAGAATTTCGTCCCCGAAATTTAAAAGCAAAGGTAATTTAATAACCCAGCAAAGATTTAAACTTCAAACAGCAAAGCATACCTATCATCCAGTTACTAACAACCATAGCAGTCAATCAAACAAACATGCCTAACCAATTATCCTGACACAAACCAGAATAAATCTCCTAATACTATCAAGAATTTCCCAAGTATAAATCACTGGGAGACTCGCTCTATAGAAGCTAACAAACTACACCACCATAATCCAGAGCTCCTCTCACTCTAGATCCACCAATCTGAACAGAGCATCAGACTATACTCAAATCTAGCACAACTTCCAAATCCAACTGGACTACAGATTCTACAACCAACAATGAATCATACATGTACTCCCTCAGAGATACGTGGAATACAATGAATTCCAGTTATCCAAACTGGCAATTCAATCTTATAGACAAAAGAACTTATCCTATCAAAACACAGATAAGAAATCTCAAATGCCTCAGAACTAGCCATCCAATCTTACCCAAATGCTGCTCTCTTAACCAGAGAAATCTTAACAACAATGAAGTCTTCAACTTCGAATTCCAAACTCCTTATCTCATATCCGCATAACTCAACAGACAATCCTGGGCTGCCAATCTTCTTCTTGATCAGCTCAACCTATGCTGATGCTTACAGAAACAACTAGACCAAAACAAACTAGTTTCTGGGTCCTATCCAACAGAAAAGTCTTCCAAGATCCCTCGAAATCCAGAACACAAGCTCTACTTCCCAAGCAATTGCAAACTGAACTTGCTTCCTTCCTTGCACAGCTGCTACCTCGCTTCCGCTGCACAACTCTGATTTTGAAATAGACGAGAATACTATTGATGAACATGAATACAAACTTATCCAATATATCAGGGAAACTTTGTTCATCAAATCCATAAAATCTTAGTGACACATCTGACTCGGTCACATAACCTTACAGTAGTATCCAACTCAGAAACTAGATCTGACAAATCCAAATTCCAAAAATTTCTAAGCTGCTACACCAACTCTTCTTCTCCAAGAACCATCCTACTACTAGGCTAACTACCAAAATCGCTTCTGGAACCAAAAAAATATGGAACTCAACTCCAGATGCAGACAAACTTCTTATTACATCAGTAGCTCCTACTTCTACATGAGAACTCTCAATCTCAAACAAAAGATTGCCTAAAAAAATTCCCAAACTAATCGCAAGTCACTTTTGCGATCCTACCTAGTTCGAATTCCAAAGAAACTGTCCTCTCTTACTAATTAGAACAGCCTTAAGCTTTTCCAAACAAGGTTAACCTTTCAAGAAAACTTTCACCATCTGCCCGGACTGCTGATAGAAGAACCACCAAGATTACTGAACTATCGGAGAAACGACCACACTGCTGCTTCCAAACTCTACCTCGATGACACTGCAGAGATAAAAGACCTTCTCGTCAGCACATTGAACACTTCGAACTGCACTGCTACCGTAGCTAACCAAAGACTTCTAATCCAAAGGCTCCTTGGAAACCAAAATGATCAACAAACCACACAACGGACCTTCGACATGGCAGACATCCTCTCAAGAAATCCGGGCCCCAAACCAAGCATCAATATCTCGCTCTTCTTAAGGGATGACAAATGAGACCATGCCGAAGCGAAACAACACATAGACCTTAGTTTCATATTCCAAACAGCCAACCCCCTTGATAAAGATCCAGATAACTTCTACTCAGACATATCTTCCCTGCGGCAGGTAAAAACTTCTCCTCATCTACTTCTAAAACTGCTTCCAGAGAAAACATCTTCAGAAAATATCCATGGATACTGCATCTCATCATGCAGTTATCAAGATATCATTACTTACTTCTGCGCTTCCGACAGATCCAAACTTACACTTCAAAGATAAACTCCGAATCTTTTAAAAAGATTTCCTTCGGATATCAGATAAATCCTTACTCCAAGCTACAAAGCTCACTCGAGACAGTATTAGGTCTACAGTCTCGACAAATACATCCAACCTCAAACACATGGATCTCTTCCATCAGTGGTAGTCATGTTACACACACACACCACTACTCCATCTACCTCTAAAACTTATGTTGGAAAATTCGAACAGATAACCCAACAAATTTGGTAGATATATATATATATATATATATATATATATATATAGCTATATATAAAAACTTACAAGTACCCTCTCTCAAGAAAGACACCACTCCAGAGCGTAGGTATTCACTCATCCTAATGCTCTTTCTAACACCAGAAAGTCGCATCACTAATTAAGAAAGAAAGAGATAGTAGAAGAAAACGATAAGAAAGAAGAAACACAACATCAGATAACTCACAACGGAACGAATGAAATATAAAATATCACATAAAATATTACATAGTATCATATTACATCAGAGTACACAATTTATACAACACATTTTAGATAGTTATAAACATCTGTCTAACCATACAACTCAAGATGTCACAAGATACAAATACAACACAAACGCAGCGGAACCATAATATATATACACGTGGAAGCCTCCTGCTCCATATCTCCTCCAGAGTTCGTCAAGCAAACTTGAATGACTCGAATACTCATACATAATATGAGTACCCAAGAGTTTAATAAAACAGAAAATAAATACTCGGGTCAGACAGGGGTCTAGTGTGAGTAAACGGGTTTAAATTGCTTAACTTTAGAAAATCCTTTGAAAACAAAAGGTATCACGTAAGACTTCCCACACATAAACATGGAAAAGATTTTACTTACACTAACCAAAACATTTGATAGAAATCCAGTAATATTATAATAGTGTCTAGGGTTTTCAAATAAATAGAAAATAGCCGAAATTGTTACATTATTAAGTTCCAGCTACTAGCCACAGAAGTGGGTAATACAAACAAAACCGTAGGGTCTCATAGGAAGAATGGGTTTCCAGCAATGGCAGGGCTACCGGGGTACCACCCATCACAGTACGTGGCATAGATCACAGTACCGAGGATTACTCCCAATCCCCTGCATCACAAAGCCGGAACCATTCCTTACTGAACAGTCCCGAGTAAGATCACCCCGTGGTTGGCGCGACCAACCACCCACTAAGCCGAAATAAAAGGGACATCTAGACAGGAATGACCTCACCCTGAAATGGGTGCTACCCACCTAGCTTTGCTGCACCTCCCCTGTTTTAGCCATTCCCGGTTGATGAGGCTTGAGGCTGCGATTACCTTTATAGAACACATCTACCTTAGAATGCTCATCGTCCACCTGACGATGTTCTGAAAGCATTCAATCCATACAAGTTCGTTCCGGGTTCGAACGAAACCGAAGGCACTATCTCTTTGCACTCATTTTGGAATCACCCTTAGAGTTAACGACCATAGCCTTTGCATTCTAAATCACCATCACGAATCTATAAGTACTATCTCCGTCAAACCCATCATAGAATCACCCTCAGAGTTATATTGACGAATAGTTCTTACACCTTGATTCTTGACTAAGCTCCACTTGGATTCACGACCTAATGTTTAATTTGGATCGATGTGGTTTTTGGATTATCCAAATATGGAAAACCCGATCCCGGTCTCACCGAAATCCAAACGCCATTTTAATGTCCAAGTTATTTAAGGGTTTTAAACAATTAAACTTATATTCAGGATGATATAAACAGATAAATGAATCACATTATCACAATAGATAATTCATATCAAACATTCATCTCACAAAGCAGCATATCACATGTCATAGATATCACATCCAGTGTCAATCAATCACCCAATATCAGTCAATCAATATTAGCCAATCATCCAAAAATAGGATTGATTAACTCTAAATCAATTAGATTACCAAAATCCTTCTTTATTAATTTATTCCAAATAAATAATTTAATGATCTATTAATGATCTTCCTTAATTAATCTTCCTTGATTAATTATCCTTTAATTTAAGTAATTATCCTTAACCATATACAGTAATTAACCTTTAATTACTAACATTAATTACATTAATTAATGATCCTACATTTGCTTCCATTAATTAACTATGATTAATTGCATTAATCCTTAATTAATTACAATTAATTAATCATACTTTACTTAATTACTTTTATTAATCAACCTTGATTAATATCATTAATTATATTAACTAATGATCCATATTAATTAATAATTCCTTTAATAAATTAAATAATTAACTTGTAATAAATCATCTTATTGATCATAAACAGTAATTAACAACCTGTAATTACTTATCTTATTTAATTAACTTCTTAATTAATTATATTAACTCTTTGATTAATTAATCTAATTAATTAATCTTTGATTAGTAATTATTATTCAATTTAAATTAATTGAAAAATCCTCAATTAATTACTTTATTAATTAATTACATTTTTAATTAATTACTCTTATTAATTAATTAATTAATCACATTAATTAATTAACTAAAATTAACTAATTAATTAACCCTTAATTACTTACATAAGTAATTATTTTCTAATTATCTTCATTATATGATTACTCTCTAAATTAATTACTTAACAAGTAATTAATCCCATCATTAAATAATCCTTAATTCTTTAATTAATTAATTACTCTATAATTAATTAACTTCAAAAAATTATATTAATTAATTCCTTAATTAATAACATCAAGTGATTATCCATTAATCACTTCCATTTAATTACTCCCACTAATTACTTCCATAAGTAATTTCCTCTTTCCTTAATTACATTCAGAAATTAACCATTAATTACTTCATTAAGTAATTACACTTAATTAATTCATAATTAAGTGATTATTTAAAATTAAATAAACAATTAACTAATTATTTAAAATTAATTAAATAATTAATTAACTTCTTATATTTCAAAATCCTTAATTAATTAAGAAAAACATTAATCTTAATTAAACTTTATTTATTAACACATCATATTTTAATTAAGTATTCTTAAGTTCATATCAATTTGAAGTTCATATCAATTTAATCTTAATTATCATCACAATTTAATCATTTGAATTAACTAAATTTTAATAACTTTAAAGACAAATTATTTTATTTGGATTTCAAAATTATAACAATAACCTTAATTGAAAATAAGGCATTTAGAAATCAAATTTAAAATAACTTAAACATCTAATTTAAACTTATTTATTTCAATATAAATTGAAAACTTAATTTTTAAATCACTACTTAAAAATTTTAATTAAAACTTTTGATTTAATATTTAAATTCAAAACATTCCCTTTTAAATTAAAATTCAAAATTTAATTTAATTAATTATTTTCAAAAGAAATCATCTTAACAATTTGAATTTTGGAAATAAATTCAATTTACAAATTTTTGAATGTTTGATTTTACTTATACTTCAAAGAACAAGTTTTATCCTTTATAAATCTATTTCCTTTTAGTAAAGACTTAACTTTGATTTTTTTTATTCAAAACAACAAGTTTTAAAATTTGTAACCCTTATATCATTTTATAGTATTACCCAGAAACAATGACCTTCAAAACTCGAGTTTGAACCCCCATTAACACGAGCGTGCCCTGAAGCAAAAACTCAGCTCCTTCAACTTCGAGACGATCACGATGAAAACGCGTGAGCTACTTTGGGTAGAAACTCGTCTTTCCCAAATTCAAAAACTTCACCAGATCCAAAACTGTGCACGATGCACGTGCACGTGAAGCTCCGGCCAGACGGTTATCGCGACCATCAACAACCATCACTCGATCGCGTGCGAGCCTCCTCAAACACTCAAATCACACAACAACAACTCGAAACAAAATTCAACCATTAAGATCGAAAAAACTGCAGCTGATCACCTCCATAAAAACCCCACGGCCGACCACCACGACGTCGATAGACACCGCCGACCCTCCTGAAGATGCGCCACACTTCGCCGAACAATTCTCACACCTCGCGTAACATTCCGGTCCTCGATGGCCAACACAAATGGCCTGCAAAACCTCTCGTCCCAAAAGAACAACCGAACCCCAGTTTGATCAAATCAGATCACCATGGCCACTGGAAAAATTCATGTACATTTTTCCCATCATCCACAACACCAAAGCAAGCTTCGATCAAGATTCCAGCTCCAATCACCATGCCGATCAACGACAAACTCCCAAAACACCCAAATCAAACAAACCCATATTTCACATAAATTACCCAACTAAAAATTACAAATTGCATATCAAAATTCACGATTTTCCATCATGATTACATGCATGTAGTTCAAATTGGAATTTAAAGCAGTTGATTTTTAACAAAATTCTAGTTTCTCTGTTAATTTTTATTTTAAACATGATTTGTGGTATTTAAAATTCCTGGAACTATTTTATAATCTTCATCATGCAATTACAAACATTTTTCATTTAAATTCTTAAGGCTAATATGGATTTGATTCGTAGATATTGAAATTTTTGTAAGTAGAGCATTCACAGTAAACAACAGAGAACACACTAGAATGCATATAAACAGACAAGCTCACACAACATATACATACCAATTCATATAAATTCAAGCTAAAGAACTTCAATACAAGCCAACATCATCACATGCATGGCAGTAAAACCAGATCAAACTGTTTTTAAAAATATTTGCTCACAATTATAAGCAGAGCAATTTTGATTTTCCAGCTTGAATTTTCCAGGCCTGAACATAAAAATCTGAAAAATGTTTTGACTTTGCTTTGCAGATGAAAATGAATCCCTTTGCATGCTTACAATATGATGTTTTAAACTTGCTGAGTTGATCTTGATCCCTTTGAATTTGCAGTGGATTTGAAGGTTGCAGCTTCGTAAAATGCAGATTTCATTTTACTTTTCAATTTTCAGGTTTGATTTTCTTTTTGATTTAAATTTTCAGGTTTGAAGAATAATTTCTGTTTTGAGTTAAGAAAAGAAAACAACGGAAAAGGTGTTTGTGAAAAATAACTAGTTTTCTTCTTAAAAACGTTTATTTAAAATAAAAATAAAAATATTGCCACTTGTTATCAAGAATTTACATTTGTCATTAATCTCTAAATTTTCTTACACATGTCACAAATGTATCTTAATTGCCTTACATGTGTTGTTAAGATGATTAACATGTTTACACATGTTTTCTTAAGTATTTTTAATTAATTTTTTTTTAATTTAAATGTAAATATAAACTTACTTACTTACTTAATCCACTAAATTAATAAATAAATTTACTTTTTAAAGAAAATATTGTAAACTAATTATAATACAAATAAATCTTTATACATATATTTAAAATCTAAAATATTTACATTTATACATTCATAACCATTTTAAATTTAAACACTTTTGAAGAAAATAAAACAAAACTTTATTTAAACTATCATATTTAAAAATAAATAATTATCTTATAATTTGAAAACAATTGAATACATCTTAAATTATCTTTTGAAAAATATTAATTTTAAAACAAAGCTTCAATTACAATTCATACATATATAAAGTATCAACAGATTAAATTTCAAAACAACTCCAAATTATAACATAGACATATATATATATATATATATATATATATATTACGATTTGAAAAATTCATCTTTTATTTAAAACAAAAGATTTTCCTATTCACAATATATATATTATAAATAGAATAAAAGTTTATTAGCTTTGAAAAATAAATCTTATCAATATTGCCAGATTAAAAATTTATTAACTTTTAAAAGATTAAATTTACTAATTTAAATTAAAATTATAAAGAAAAATCATCAAATCAATTTAATTATTAATACAGATTATTAAATTGATATTGCCTAAAATTCCGGGTCGTCACATATTTATAATTTAGGTACCTAACTATTGGACCCGAAGGTCATACTCGTGGTGGCCGATGTCGCATAACTCGTGGTTATCGAAGTCCAATAACTCATGGTGACCGAAGTCACATAACTCAGATGACCCAAAGGTCTATAGCGCTGCCATACTCGTGGATGTGTCACAAGCTCTCGAAAAGGAACCCGAAAAGTGTTAACGTGCTTCCTATACCATACGTTCACACTAAACGGTTTACTAACCGCTAGTTAACTCCACATCATAAGAATAAAATCAGAAGCCACAGAAATCTCATAATACTCATATATCTTGCCTCATATGATCGGCAAGTGCAAATAAATCTCATAGTGGTTTCTCACAACCCATAATTCCTGAAAAGGAAAATCTCATCTCAAGACTCGCCTTGTCTCATTGGCGAGTAAAGCAACATATACAAGCAGTTCTCATTTATTATTACCCCTATAGTAGTAGATCACGAACCTTTCAATTCGCCAAGTATTGGCTAACTCAGATAATTCTTGTAATAGGAATTATAAATCTCAATTATCAACTCAAAACAATATTCTCAAGAGGTTTCGATCGTATAAGTTCGAAATTGACTGAAAAGTAAACTCACATGTCCTATACCACGTATTTTACTAAATCGTTAAATTCACTTTCTCATACGTCCGAAAAGTATAAAAACATGTATTATATAAAAATAATTTATTATAGAGAAAAAACTTTTAAAACTATTTTCGAAATCGTTTGGAAAATAACTTTGAAACTCTTTTATTACAGATAATATATAATTTTAATAGCTTTATATTAATTATAAATATTGTAAAATATTTATTTCGAAAGCTAAAAAAATCTTCTGAAAACGGTTAAGAAAGCACTTGCAAGAAACAACAAAAATTCAATGAAATTATTCATAAAATCATCATACGAAAATCCCCTAAAAAACCACCAATCCAAGATAGGGATAAGTGCTAATATTGTCTCTTCCATCTTAGGATCAAGCCGATAAAAAAACATTATCGAAGAAAAATCCATGTAAAACAATTTAAAGGTTCAGCTGGAGCAAAACATGCCCTGATTCAAAGTTCCAAGCACATTTTCATCTAGTTACAAAGGTTTAAAAGCCTTGAAATTTTGTAGGAATAGAGTTCAACAAATCTAATTTAAATAAAAAAAAGAATGGATTGAATCAGACAAGAAATGAGAGAGATATGATCTCTCAAAGTTGGACTTGCAGCCATATTTCACTGTAAACAGATGGAGCAAAACATGCTCCAATTCAAAGTTTGACAGCACGTTTCTGTAGGAAACAGAAGGCGGAATGACCTAAAATTTAACATGCATAAATTTCAACAACTATGCTTTAAACTGCAAAAATAATCACACAATTTAGACAAAGTATGAAAAAGTTATAATGTTTCAAAGTCGAACCCAGACAGTGTTTTCACTGTAAAAATCTGGGTAAAAACATGCTATGAGTACAAGTTTGGCATCGTATTTCGATAAGATCTATAATTCAAAATGATCTAAAATTTAATATGCATAAAGATCAACAACAAAATATTAAGCTGCACCAATAATTACACCATTTGGACAAAGTATGATAGAGTTATGATGTTTCAAAGTTGAAACCAGATAGTGTTTTCACTGTAAAAATCTAAGTTAAAACTTGTACATAGCCTTGATTTTTACCAAGTAATTTTGCTGTTGGGCATTTTAGGTAAGAAATGAGATCCATTTACCTAATCTAGAGACATCTTGTTGGAGAGAAAGGGCTGTACGTACACTTCATCACTTTCTTTCTCAAAAATAGAAAACTTATAGTAAACAAAAAAAGAAAGAAAACACATGGCCATCTTCAACTAAAATCAGTTCCCACTAAACTTTGCTTCTAATTCAAGAAGTAAATAAATCAAATAAATATTAGAGAAGGTAATCTCCACCAATACTACAAAATTTCATCCAAATCTTAGAACTTGGCACGAATTGGTTGTAATTTGCTTTTGTTTGTCTTGCATGTTTGTTTTCAAGTTTCTACAGTTCTTAGGGATTCTATCTTCACTAAAGTTCGCTGCTTGTAATCTAAATCTTTGCTAAATCATTAGGTGAGTATCAATCTCATAGTAGCTAGTTCATGCAATGCCAAAAAATTGCAAATTGAAATAAATTTTTTGCTTCCATTGACTAGCCTTACGAAGAAAGGCGTTCAGTATATATGGTCAGATAAGTGTGAGGTTTCCTTTCAAAGATTAAAGGAGCTTCTCACTAATGCTCCTGTTCTTTTGATTCCCAAAGGGAACCAGGATCTTATTGTCTATACCGATGCCAGTCATAATGGCCTCGGTGCTATTCTTATGCATGTTAAACTTCAGGTCATTCCGACCTATAGATCTTATAGAAATATGCTGCTAAACTTGTACTCAGAGCATTCAGGTAATGTGGGTTGATTTCTCAAGTGACAGTAATAGTGATAGTGATGAAAAGCAAGCCAATGTTTGCTTCATGGAAACTAAAGATGAGGTACTTTCAGATTTATCTTTTGACGGTGTCATAGAAATAGCATCGAAACTAGATAATAAATATAGAAATCTTATAAAAAATCATAAAGAATGTTCAGGAAAGATGACTTGACTAGATCTAGAAAATGAAATGTTAAAAGATGAGAAAATTAAATTAGAAGAAGAAATTCTAAAATTCTAAAGTATATGTAAATCTATTGAAGAAAATCAAACTGTAGATTATTTAAAAAAGGAAATTGCAACACTATCGAATGATAACGTAAAATTAAGAAAAACTGTCAATAATTTTGAAAATCGGTTAAAAGTGTTAAATGAAGATAAACAGTCACAAGAAAAGATCTCATTTAATCAGTATTTCAAAACCCCCTAGCAATAAAAATGGATTAGGATTTATAAAATCAAAGAAACCAAAAGTTCAACACAAATATGCTACACTTTATTCTAAATTTCGTAAACCAATGAATAGAAAATAAAATTATATTCAAAAGAGTATTCAGTTATGGATTCCAAAAATAAAAAATAACTCGATTAGAAAAAAATATACAGATAGATTTTTGAATCATGTTTATTATACTAAATTTTTTAATTCAAAGGTTCTACCAAACCCTCATGGGTATGGTTACCTTAAGTTTAATCCCCAGGACACTAATAAAGAAAGTGGGTGCCATTAAATTACTTTCATCTTTTTAGGTACCCTAACCCCAACTCAAATAAGAGAAATGGATTCTTGACAGTAGTTGCTCCAAGCACATGACTGGAAATGCTAATATGCTAATAAATATCTCTTATAAAGATGGCGGAAATCACTATTGGAGATTGTTATCCCACCTTTTGGCAAATTCGTGATACCGGGCCGGAAACGAAGAGTCGATAGCTTTAAGAGCCAAATATATATTGTGTTATAAATGATAGTCGAATAGATTTGAACCGAAGCTAAGTCAAAGTACGGCAAACATGAAGTCACAAGCCTGGCCCGTGAAGCTATGTCTCAAGTTTGAAATTAACTGAGGTCCGTTTGCACAAGCTACAGGTAAGACAACGACTTATTTCGATTCACCAGAGAATAATCAAGGAAAGTGGCTTAAATCATTATAGAACAGCTAATATCTTTGCAACCATGAGGCCAATCCAAGTAAGGCTTCAGTGACATCAACAAAGTAGCATGTGGTGTGTATCGTAGCGATCATGCATCCCAAAATGAATATGAGGGGTAGGCCGATCGTTGCTGATAGGTACAACCTAACGATCAGCATGTTTTGGTATATATTCTGCCTTCGAGTTAGAGCAACTAATAGCTTGCAATATGCAACCCAATACGATCCCATATTCTAGGAGCAATGTCAAAAAGCCTATAAGATCCTTCAATAATGATCGTAACCGGTGAAGAGCAAGTAAAAACGATTGATCATGCATATTCCAATTGTTATCAATCATGAAATGAACACGGACGATTGATATGGTAGAATCTACTGGACCTAAGGGATTTCATTGTAAAGTTTCAGCCTGATCTGTGCATGTCTACAGCTATAAATACTACAGTCATGGCTTTAGAATAGGGGACTTGTAGAATAGGGGACTTGATCTTCTTCTTCCTGCTCTGGAAGCTCTGCCATTGTTTTTGCTTGAAACTTATATCAATGGATCCAAGCTGATCCAAATGCTCTTGTAATTGTAGTCCTATAAAAGATTAAGGAAAGTATGAAGTAGATGTAGGCTAAAATTACTGAACCACTGTAAAATCTATGTTCAATGCTCTGTTATTTTGATTTCATTCTTTGTTTGATACTCGTAAGATTCTACAAGCGTTGATGCCCATTTTTGGCATCAACATTTTGGTGGTTCAACCGTACATTGAATTCTCAGTTAGATTGGATCTCATTTTCGACTAATGAATTCCCATGTTCGCGAAATAGATCCAGCTTTTGATTGCTAAATTTTCTACTCTACTCCAATTTGGAAAAAATCTTGATGGAAGTTGCTATACAAGGCCGTTAAATCATGTCTATTATCTTTCCCAAAGGAGAAAATGACAAGATCAATAACTAAGTAGCCATATGGTTTATAAGTATCCTAGTTTTTTAAAGTTTCAATGCAAGGGGACGATCGGCAATATCCCCCATCGATTGATTCGATACAGTCATTACTCGTACGATTGTCCTTAATTAGCCTTCCAATCGATCATTCCATGCCCATCATTATAATTTCTTCATGGATTCTTATGACCCATCACCAGATCCAATCGGTTTTTTACGATGGGTCGCATCAATCGCTCCATCCACATGAATGTGGCGACTCGAATTCTTACACGATCGTTTATCTCCGGTCGTTCCTATGCAAGTGTTCATTGAATGATCGTCCCAGCTTCATCTTTGGGAAATGATCATTTTGGCCCGAGCCTGAACGGCCTTATCATATTAATACTTCTGCTTACTAAAGACAATATATTGTCTTTATTCGATTGTTTTTGTATGATCGTTCCAAATAGACCCCTAGCAACTGATTATTTACGGAGGTTTATATACGATCGTTTTAATAATGATCGTTCCATTCTCGCCTTTGTGGCCGATCATTCCCTATCAGCCTCTCTACAGACCTGCAATGGAACTTTGGTTGTTCCTATATGATCGATTCTAGTACGATCGTTTTGAGGTTATTGGGTTTGGCCGATCATTTTTATCTCCATGCCTCTCTACAAAATTTTCTTATGTGGCCTTATGCTCAGAGGCCGATCCAGCAATGTTGGGAACTTCCTTCACCTCTCCAAGCTAGTAGACTTAGCACCTCCTTAGACAAGATACTTCAAGTTATTAACTACCAGACATGATATGTTCAATCTTGGTGCGAGGCAGACATAAAGAAGTGGCATGTGAATTTTGACGAGTAAAAGAAAGGTTTTATCACATGGCCGTGACCCGAAGCAGGGCTCGGGTAGGATGATGTTTTTCTCGTAGCAAACCCCAAAGAGACCTAGGTGCTTACTGTTAAGCCTCTGAGATCTCTGGCTCCAAGTTATTCAGTCTCTGGCCCCAAGGAAACCAAAGTGAGACTCCAAGCAACTATCAGATTTCCCCAAGTCTGACCCCAAGTGATGGAGCACTACCCATCAGTCTCGGACTACTTACCCTTGCACACGTCGTAGACATGAAGATGTTCTTCGTGAGAAAAACGAGTAGTTGTAGCCGAAAAAAATCCCAACTTGTTGATGACACAAACATCATAGCCCCATTAGTAAAGAACACTGATTATCAACTAGACTGACAATGGTCGATACCTCGCTAAATCTAGCGGTAGAGTAGAATAGCGAGCACATAAATGATGCTTAGCTTATAGATGAAACTTATTGTAGTTTCTTTTTAATTAATTTATTATTATAATTTTCATTTCAGTTATGGCATGAAATGTGATCAACTTGAATTAATCGATGTGCATACGATGTAGTTATCTAAGTTCCTAGTGCTAGGCGGTTATCAATCTCTATAGATTGTGATAGAGCTTTTGGAAGCTTTTATATAGACGAGCATGATTTGACTGATCGTCAGTTAAGATGTGCCCCTGACTTGGGACATCGAAGTACGGGATTGAAAAGACTCAATAAGGTCACAATCCAACGGAATGTGGACGCGATTGACCATTCACCCGAAGACCTTCATATTAGACTTGAATTAGATGCTGTTGACTCTACCTACTTGTTTGCCCCAAATTTCAACAAATAGGCATGATTGCAGCCTGAATCGGATGCAACTTAATTTGTCTACTCAATAACTCATTTTTTCATTGGCTAGCAAAAATACGAAGCAAGTTAGGCAAGACTTGGCCATCCAACCCCAACGTGGATATGATTCAGTCATCCATCGCTTATCCTTTCCTTGACTTAAATAGGAAGAGCCACAACTACCAGGTGGATGAGAGCCAATCGTCTGATTTCCAATTTTCATCCTGAATGCTGGGGGCAGAATCCCATTCCACGAACAAACGTGGTATGACTTTTCATTCGACAACTTTTGCCTCGACACGTTAAATGAATTATAAATCAAAAGGGTGAAAATACGATAGCTCTTCACAAAAATATCTAATTTCCCGGAGAGTGGGCTAGTGTACTCTAAGTCTTCAGAGCATGGACTAGAGTATAAACAATTCACAAAAATCTCTAAGTCCCTCGAGCATAGGCTGTAGTACTATAAGTCCCCGGAGCATGGACTAGAGTACAAATAATTCACAAAAATCTCTATGTCCTAGAAGTACTGTCTAGAGTACTCTAAGTCCTCGGAGTGTGGACTAGAGTATAAATAATTCATAAAATTCTCTAAGTCCCCAGAGCGTGGACTAGTGTACTTAAAGTCCTCGGAATGTGGAATAGAGTATAAACAATTCATAAAAATCTCTATGTCCCTGGAGCACGGACTAGAGTACTCTAAATCCCTGGACTATGGACTAGAGTATAAATGATTCACAAAAATCGCTAAGTTCCCAAAGCGTGGGCTAGAGTACTCTAAGTCTCTGGAGTGTGGACTAGAGTATAAATGATTCACAAAAATATCTAAGTCCCCAGATCGTGGACTAGAGTACTCTAAGTCTTCGGATTGTGGACTAGAGTATAAATGATTTACAAAAATCTCTAAGTCCTCAGAGCATGGACTAGAGTACTCTAAGTCCCTAGAGCATAGACTATAGTATAAACGATTAACAAAAATCTCTAAGTCCTCGAAGCGCGAACCGAAGTGCGAACGCAAATTGAGGGCAAATCAACCACTTATAGAATGCTCTAAGTTTCCAGAATGCGGACTAGAACGCGAATTCTGTGAACCAATGAATGGGTCTCAACCATTCCCTATTCCAGTAATTCCAACCTAAAATCGGCAGAAGAGGTCCAAACTGTTAAAGACCAGAGTATGCACGACTTGGCTTACTATCCGTCAATTCGGTCCCATGATTCGACGAGACAAAACGTAAAGCTAAATTAAGCGCTACCTGTCCTCTTTCTTATTTATATATACCTCAGACTTGGGGACATAAGGAAAATATGATGAATATGAATTGATCATTCATCGACTAACATTAAGTCTTTTAGGGGTTATGGCAGAACATTAACACCATTGGGACATGACTTAACTGTTCACACAGCACATTTATTGACCCGAATACCAGGGTCAGAAATGCAATTATCCGAAGAATGATTGTGAAAGCTTAACACTACGGCTCATATCCAGTGTTCAAAACGCATCTAGGCCATGATTGTGGAAAGGGCTTAAGGTAGATCGATCGAATTAGTATTCCATTTGATAACCATTAAGTTGCAAGAACATAAATTAAAAAATGCTACAGTTTAGACAAGTAAACAAGTAAATACAGAGATCATACACAAGTGCAGAAGGAATTTTATTCAAATGGAATCTGACAGTATAGAATACAAAACAAAATTGAAGGGCCATGCCCAAAACAAATACAACCAGCAAAAAGAAAGCAGCTATCTAGATTACTTACATGTCCGAAGATCACTCTTAGATTTCTTGTTCCCTTTTCGCTTCTTTGAGATATCTCCCTTTGAACTAATGCTAGCTCCCACTTCCATCCCTTACCACCTCGGCCTTTATTGGAAAGATTTTTCTCAATTGTATGGACCAAGATGATGTTGCCTCTAGAAGTTGGAGGATAGGGGCATCTTCGGCAACAGAAGTGTGAGGAAGTTTTTCGGAGGAGTCACGCCTTCAGGAGGAATCATTTGAAGAGTGGAACGCATTGGCTCATCCGAGGCCTATTCGACTAGCTCTCCCTTCACTTTCCTTTTCTCGAGCTCCTCTCGCTCAATCCTTTCTTTCATACTAGGCCCACCAGCTGGATCAGAGGATCCTATGATTACCATTTCTGCATCGAACAAGATTTATGATGTGGACCTGCATACTCCTTGAGTAATGCCTCAATGAGTTGATCGTCAAAAAATAAGGCCTTTTCGCTAACACTCTGAGTGGTGACCAAAGTTGTAATTATAACAGATTCAATTGCAGTCATTTAAAACTCGAGCTGAGGTCCTCCAGGAAGGAGAGAAGCAATATTAAGCGAGTTTAAGGGTGAAAAAGAGAAAGGTGAAAAGATTAGAAAGATTGATGAATAATATCCAAACTCTACAAGATAAAGGAAAAATCGACGGGATACCACCCATGGTGTGAATTTCGGGCTGGACTGGAGCGTCTTTAGACCCACGCTCAAGAAACGGAGATAGTCGTGGTTTATCCGAAATGTATCCGGGGACAGTCGAGGAGATGGTCGCACGGCTGATCATGATTTGAGGGACCGGGGGCCGCTCGGTTGCAATATCATAATGTGCCAACCTAGATCCTTCGCCTGCTTCATGTGAAGGAGCAATCATAAACTCTTTCTGGAGAGAAAATTGAATGTCATGTAGTATCTTAGGTTCATCTCCCATCAGCACTTTGCTCTCAAGTTTGGTTATGTCGAATTTTTTGAGCCGTGAAGTCATTCCTCCACCGAGACAAGGAATTCCCAAGCTCGATAAAGATGATAAGGGTAGTCTTCACCAAGCCATGCTAAATTCCTATGTTTAAATACATTGGCATTGTAGAGAATGAGAAGCGGTTCGAGTTCATTCATCACGTCTTCTCTCATTCTTGTTTGTGAGCATTTATATCTCACATTGAATGAGCGTGTCGACGTTTTTGGCTTTTTCAATGGCCTCATCTTTTTCAAGCCTAACAGAACCGGCTCTTCGCAAGAATATTGAGTGATCTTTTGAGCTTCATCCTTATCTTTTATTGCATCTTCAAGCCTGGCCTTGACTTTAGCTATTTCCTTTAAGGCTGTAGATTCGTTATTTTTAGCCGTGTCTCGCTCAGGCGTTATCTCTTGGTTGCGGTGATGCGGTACGTGGACCATATCAAGATGGATGGCTTTCATTTCCTCTATAGATTTTAAAGTAGCATTGTCTTTTTCTTTAGCTATGGTTAAGGCAGTTCTGGAGGCCTCATGTTCGTTTTTCAGAGCTTCAATAATCCTTTTGTCTTGGGCCTCTTGTCGCTTAAGTTTCTTGATTTCTACAGCGCGATCGAAGGAAACGTTTGATTTTTTTCCGTGGCTTTCATCCATTCCCAGTATTGCATGTGGATATCGGTGATGCATTTGATAGTCATTCTTTGAGCATCGTCCGGAATCTTCTATAGGTTGGGGAAAATAGAACCCGTCAAAGCATAAGTTTCAAAATTCCTTTCGAAGCTGCACCATCCGAACATTTGGGTCAATCGGGGAAACATCAAAAATAATTTCGACCCTCGCACCTTCCTTGTCAGGCATGTGCATTACAGCATGTTCACCATGATGGGGGCGATCGATTGACCATTAAGACTAAGATGGGACCAAGGACTTCGGAGGAATGGGAACTGTAGGAGGGCTACAAGGAGGATCAGTGGTCAAGTCCCTATGCTCTACTCATCTTTCGAGATTTTTTCAAGGAGCAAATTTTGATCTTGATCTGTGAGTGTATTAGGCAGGCCTATCCATGTCCTCCCTTTTTTGGTAACCACGATCATGACAGGGGCGATGGCTAATGTCATAATAGTCACGGTTGCCGCGATAAGAACCAGATCGCAATCCAAACGATTGATGTTGTACGTCCCGTAGGGAATCAGACATCCTCCTTTTCCTCACCATCGTTCCTGCAAAGAGAAATGGATAATGATTAGCTTTGAGTATTAGGAAGTACAAATTAAGCATAGTGCAGTGTTAGATGTGCGGGTGTGTGAGGGTTCTAGTACATCCCCAAATAGACTAGGTGCACGAGCCTTGCTCATCGGTGTAACTTCCCCTCCAGAAGTGGGGATCTTTGAACTGGTTCTGACGGTAGACTCTAATCCCCTAATGCTCATGTCAGTGAATTGATAAGCGTCAAGATAAGATGGGATCAGAAGATCGGACAAAGGATCTATTGGTAGGCTCATCGATGACTTAGTTGGATCGAAGCAATGACTTCTTGGAGGCTTGTAAGCAATCGCTTTCCCCTTTCTTTTAGTCATGGACGGGGGTTGAGGAATTTATGAAGGTTCGATGCCAACCCCAGGATCGGGTCTATCATCATGACGACCAAGTACATCTTTACTATGTCCTCTGTTTGTTGATATCCGCAGACTCTTGGATACTCGTGACTGGGGGCACTATAGGGCTGAATTGAACATCTTTTTGACCGTTTGTGGCTTGTAGTCTGATCCCAGCCGATTGGGCAGTTCTGGTTGGCCCCACATAGAGGCCCTCTTCCAACAAGCGAAAAGTGATAAGTCATTCATCACTTGGCAAAAGTTCAATATTTCTATCTTCGACTGGACCATTCTTCAAAATAGAGACTGCCTCTTCATAAACATTGCCGCTGGCCCAAGTAATGACACCTAAAAATGGATAACATTGTTAGAATGTAGACTGGATATGTTTTCCTTACATATTTATGGAGTCAGTAAGGAACACTTATGTATCTCTAGCCATAACCGAGCGAAGTCGGGCGGTCAACGAACGAAGAACCTTTTTCTCTTGAAAGTATTTAATTTGTTCCAAGTACCAGTAAGTATCTAGCATTTCTTCACCGATTCAAGAAAAGTGAATGATAGACTTTCCGTCCGTTGTTTAAAAGTGAAAAGAAGTCAGATGTCTTCGATAGGAGCCAGCCGGTGCTGAAACTCCATAAATATCATGTACGTGCAGTTGAGAAGCACGTAACCATTTGGATGGAGTTGTGTGGGAGCAATTCTTAGATAATGTAAAATCTCCTAAATATATGAATTAAATGACGGGATGCATCCCGCACAGCACATGAATTTATTGCATGTTGTGTAACCTTCGAGGGGTCTGTGAGCCTTGTCGCCTTGTAACAGAGCTAATACGTCATTAAAAGGAATCTCATGCCTTATGCATATCCTCTAGAGAGCATCCTCTTTAATCTTTGAAGCTACTGAATTTGGAGGATCTACCAAAGTGCCAGGCACTGGTTCGATAACTTCCGATGGAAAAATAGGAACAATCCCGAAAAGATCAAGCTGAAAGCCCAAGCCTTCGGTCTACCCTGGACTATAACTAAGTGGAGGGCTATCAAATTCGATTGCTGAACTGGTTCTATGTTCGAGTTAGTCCTATGAGGCGAAGATCCGGTTAGCATGATTATGAAGTATCTGGAACACTAGATTCCCTCGCTATCAAGCTTAGTAAAAACCATAATTAGAGTAAATGACTTATATGCTTCAGTGCATTATGAGTGTGTGTGACAAATAAAATGCTAATCGATATGGTAATGGATTGAATGAAGACAATAAAAGATGGCAAGATGTTGAATTTTTTTCAAAAGATGGTCATTAGCCAATGGAAATCAAACTATTGTTTAAGCTACATATAAGTTTTAACATAACAGTTAAATCGTTTATGGCATTTTTTTTGAGGTGGCATGTTAATAGTTGTGGAGGTCATGTCATACGATGGCCATATTTATGTCAAAATGTGTACTAGGAACCAGAGCTAGTTATTTGGTTCAAGATTATGATCAAGCTATAGATCATACTCTTATGCATAGGTGAAAACGTTAAGTCCAAGTATATGTGGATCGTTATGATGTGTGATTTCGATCTTTCCAATAATTTAAGGGTCGAACGTCCTTGAAGCAAACATATGCCGAACGATCCATTGGACAGCTCTGATCGATCGTCCTACTTACCGGTCATCTTTATCCAAGTTAATATGACCAATCATTCACAGGCCATTCTTGAACTCCCTCATCTTTGAACCAGAGCCCCATCGATCAACCACAAACAATCGTACGAATCATTTATACCCATCACTCCGAACCTTTCGTCTTCTCGTCTTCATATCCTTCCAAGAACGATCGACCCGATAGTAGTGGGCTGCTAGCTTCTTCCAGGAGAGTCACCTCACCTCCATTGAAAACGATTACAAAAACCAAAAGGAAGAGTAAACTAAACCCATGCCAACTGTTCGAGGTTCAAAATCGATTTGAGAATTATGCAGCAAATCTGAGTAGTGCTTTACCTATGTTCGTAACCTAAAAAAAGGAAGGAGTCGAGGTCAATTCAAAGTATGGAAATGGAGGAGAAGATGGGATGGCTATGAAATTCGAAGAATGAAAGGGCAGAGCAGTCATTTTCTTTTCTTAAATTAAGGGTAGAAGTGTTAAAAGAAAAGTGAAGGAAAAAAGCTTAGGTCAAACTTTATATAGAGGGCAACGTCAACCGATCATTTTCATCCTGAGAGGTTAGGATGATTGATGATACGCAGTGACTATGAGGATCCATCCCTAAATAATATGTCTACAGATCCATTCAAAATCTGATCTTCCAAGCACGTCGACCTATCCCAACCCGATCAATTTTGTCTCTCGTTTATTTAAGCCTTTAGATGATAGTTTCATTTCCTAACCTACAACACTCAGTTTCATGATTGAAGACAATTTTAAAAAAAGAAAACAAAGAGGAGTGGTGATGAATGGAAATACGATGAAGTAAGTGAAAACTATGGTGAATGAGACGGACGGCAAATGATCGTGAAAATTTGACTACATACGTGAACGGTTAGAATGTCGTAAAAATTGGCAATGACTTGTGGACACGGGCACGACCTAGAGCTAACAACATGAACACGTATGTTCAGGTGCATGAAAACAGGTTTGAATGTTCAGTTTTCCATAATCAATAAAAGAATTCAAACAAACCTAAAGCTATCAGGTTTGAGGCAAGATTATATGAATAAGGGCTTGTAGATTCCCCATAACCAAATTTATATATGCTAACAGGACATGGCTCTAGATTTATGGTATAAATAGGCGATAGAGGAATAGTAATTAATCAGGAAGCTGAATGGATTCCATCATGGCGATTCATACTTGTTATGATTCAAAGCACGTCATGTTATTCACAAGACGTACTTTGGAGGGAAAATGTTATCCCACCTTTTGGCGAAGTCGTGATACCGTTGATCCGGCCAGGAACGAATAGTCGATAGCTTGAAGAGCCAGATATATATTGTACTATAGACGATAATCAAACATGTTCGAACCGAGGCCAAGTCAAAGTATGGAAAACATTAAGTCACAAACCTGGCCCTATGAAGCTAAGCTTCAAGTTTGAAATTAACCGATGTTCGTGTGCACAAGCTATGGGTAAGACAATGACTTGTTTCCATCGACCAGAGAACGATCAAGGAACATGGCTAAAATCATTAGATAATATCTAATATCTTGGCGACCATGAGGCCAATCCATGTAATACTTTAATGACATCAACAAAGTAGCAAGTGGAGTGTACCATAACGAGCGCATCCCAAAATGAAGATGAGGGTTAGGCCGATCGATATAGGCCGATCGTTGTTGATAGGTACAACCTAACGATCAGCATGTTTTGGTGTATATTCTGACTTCGAGTTAAAGTAGCTGATAACTTGCAATCTGCAACCTAGGACAATCCCATATTCTTGGAGCAATGTCAGAAAGCCTATAAGATCCTTCAATAAAGATCGTAAGTGGTGAAGAGCAAGTAAAAATGATTAGTCATGCATATGCCGATCGTTATACATCACGGAATGAACATGGCCGATAGACATCGTGAGCTCAAGTGGACCTAAGGAATTTCATTGTAAAGTTCCAGCCCGATCTGTGTGCATCTCCAGCTATAAATACTACAGTCATGGCTTCAAAAACGAGGACTTGATCTTCTTCTTCCTGCTCCAAAGGCTCTGCTATTTTTATTTCTTGAAACTTATATCAATGATCCACGCTGATCCAAATGCTCTTGTAATTGTAATCCTGTGAAAGATTAATAAAAGTACGAAGTGGATGTAGGCAAAAATTGTCGAACCACTGTAAAATATGCGTGTTCATTTACTTTTATGCTCTGTTCTTTTGATTTCATTCTTTGTTTGATATTCACAAGATTCTATGGGTGTTGATGCGCATTTTTGGTATCACAGAGATGATTCCAAAGGCTATGTATAGGACAAGGAGATGTTGCTTTTGTCGGTACATCTAACTCTCCTCTTATTTTAAATGTTTATCTAGTTAATTATTTAAAACATAATTTTCTCAATATTAGTCAATTATGTGATAAAGGATTTTATATAACTTTTGAAATAGGAAAATCCAATATCTTTGATAAAAATAAAAATCTAATATTTGATGGAATAAGAAACCATAACATTTATATTTTAAACAGAATATAAGACATGATAAAAACGTTTGCTTAATAACAAATATTTTTGATCCATGGATTTGGCATAAAAGTTTTTATCATGTTAATTTTATAAACATTCATAAATCAGCAAAAAATAATTTAGTTCGTAGGTTATCTAAAATAAATTTTAAATTTAATAATCTATGTGATGCATGTCAAAAAGGGAAACTTAAAAAGTCCTCTTTTTTACTAAACAAGAGATTTCCATAAAACAATCTTTAGAACTTTTGCATTTAAATCTCTTTAGACCAATGGAAACTAGATCAATTAATCATAATAAATACGTTTTTATTATAATTGATGATTTTTCACGATATACGTGGACCTTCTTTTAAAACATAAATGTGACACTTTTGAAACATTCAAAATATTTTCAAAACGATACTCAAAATCTAAAAGATTTAAAAATCAAAACAATTAGTAGTGCTCATGGTGGAGAATTTGAAAAAGAATCATTTCAAAATTCTGTAATAAAAAGGGGATAAGTCGTAATTTTTCATTTCCTAAAATACCATAACAGAAAGGTGTTGTAGAAAGAAAAAATAGAACTCTCCAAGAATATGCAAGAACCCTTCTTTGTAGTAGTAATTTACCTCAAAAATATTAGGCAGAAGCTGTAGCTACTGCATGCTATGTTCTAAATCGTGTCTCTTTAAGACCCTTAACCAAAAATACTCCTTAGGAACACTTTTTTGAAAGAAAACTGAAAGTATCTTATTTTAAAATATTCAGATCCAAATGTTTCATTTTAAACACTAGTGATCCTTTAGGAAAGTTTGATCTGAAAGATGATGAAGGAATTTTCGTAAGATACTCAAATCAAAGTAAAGCATATAGAAGTTCAATAAAAAATCTAACAAAATTGTAGGAACATTACATGTATCGTTAGATGAAAATTTTAACACTATTAAAGAAGGGAATGAAAATTTAATTAATTAAATATTCAAAATGAACAAATAGAATCAGTCAAACCTAATAATGCTGAATTAAAACCGCCCCTAGAATATTAAAAGATTATCCAATAGATAATATTGTAGGAGATACTAATGCCAAAGATTCAACACACAATCAATTAAATCAAATGAGACATATAGCTTTTATTTCAAACTTTGAACCAAAAAATGTTAAAGACGCATCTACATATGGTATTGGATTATAGCAATGTAGGAAGGACTAAATCAGTTTGAACGTAATAATGTATGGGAACTTGTTCCCAGACCCAATGATCAATCTATTATTGTAACTAAATTGAATTTCAAAAATAAAATGGATGAAAATGGTGATATAGTTCGAAATAAAGCAAGACTTGTAGCTAAGGCATTTTCTTAGGAGGAAGGAATTGATTATGAAGAGACCTTCGCTCATGTAGCACGTCTTGAAGCTATAAGAATTCTCTTAGAATTTGCTTACCATCATGACTTCATATAATATCAGATGGATGTTAAAAGCACATTTTTAAATGGATACATTAAAGAAAATGTTTATGTTGAACAACCACTATTGTTTGTACATGAAAATTTTCCAATCACGTATTTAAATTACGAAAAGCACTTTATGGCCTTAAACAAGCTCTTCGTTCTTGGTATGATAGATTAAATTCAATCTTTTAGAATCTGGTTTCCAAGTTGGCAAAGTTGATTATACTCTATTTATACAAATGAAAACAATAGTAGTACAAATATATGTAGATGATATTATCTTTGGATCAACTAATAAAAACTTATGTGATGAATTTTCTAAATTATGAAAAATGAATTTGAAATGTCACATATGAGAGAATTAAATTACTTTTTAGGATAACAAATTAAACAATTAAAAATGGAAATTTTATCTATCAAGAAATATATTGTAAAGATTTAATAAAACGTTTTGGAATGGATAATGCTAGTAAATCTACTCCTATGAGTACTACTACTCGCTTAGACAAAGACAAAAATTGTAAAGATGTTAAACAAAAATTATATACAAGTATGATAGGATCATTATTTTATTTAACTACCAATAGACCCGACATTTTAATGAGTGTTTGCTTATATGCCCGTTTTCAAGGTAATGCTAAGAAACGCACTTACGAGCAGTTAAAAGAATTTAAGATATTTATCAAATACCAAAGATTACGAACTTTTTTATCCAAAAGACTATCCATTCAAACTCGTATCATATAGTGATGCCGATTTCGGTGGCTGTAAATCGGATCGAAAAAGGACAGGTGGAACTTGTCACTTTATCAAGCAATCCATGGTATCATGGTTTAGTAAGAAACAAATTTGTGTTTCATTGTCTATTTGTGAAGCAGAATATATATATATCTGCAGCACTAGTTTGCACTCAAGTTCTATGTATGCAACAAACGTTACAGGATTTTAGAATATATCTAAACAAATCTTCTATCTTTTATGATAATACAGTGCAATTAATTTTTTAAAAACCCTATTAATCACTCAAAAACAAAACATATCGACATTAGACATAATTTCTAGCGTGGTAATGTTGAAAATAAAAAATATCATTAAAATTTGTTACTTCGGATAAACAAATAGCAGATATATTTACTAAACCCCTTTGTGAAACTACATTATTAATTCTTCGTCATAATCTCGGAATATGCTTACTTAAAGATTTAGATAAGTAAAGTATTTTTCTTGGTATCACTTTAAACCAACATCAGAAATTAGAGAATTAAAACCATTAGATATCAATTAATTTTTAAAAATTACTAAATTTTGTAAGGAACAAAATTGTTTACTTAATTTAACTAAAGGAAGAACTTGAACCAGAAATTAGAGTTCTTATAAATAATAAAAGCCATATATATATATATATATATATATAAAGCGTCCTTGTAAAAGAAAAAAAATAGAAAAATAAGATAAAAAATATACTATCAATTGAATATCATCGGAAAATTATGATTCCACTCATTTGTCGCTTGATTTTAGCTCTCCTTCTTCCCACGGTGAATATCCATCTTCAAACGTTTCAGCTGCTCATTCTTCAAAATCACCATCTATTCATATTACCCCTTCTCCACCCGGTTACACCCAAAGGATAGAAGATAAGAAGAGTTTTTGAGCTAGACACCCACACTAAATAGATGAAATACATCACTACTAATAGGAGATGATGAACGTCCAAAGGGAGATGTACTATGAACAAAGACGTCAAGGTGCACATCTGAAGTTTTGGAAAGATGCATACTTGCTATTTGCGGTCATTCCCCGACCGAAAACAGCATTCATCAATGTAGTCCACGTATTACCGAGTCTCTGATTGTTATCGACAACACTCCACCAAAAAATTCCTAGGAAGCTGGACCATCAACGTTAGATTAGAACAAAACTCCAGTTAAGTATAACACTTGGTCTCCACTCCGACCATTAATTTGAAGATAACAAGGTGGAACCAAATTCTTGGGATCATTTTCTGGATAACAAGTTTGATGATTCCAAATTTAATCAATAAGTTATGATAATATTATATGTACATATAATAAAAACAAGCTATATATATATATATATATATATATATATATATATATATATCAAAACTTGGATGTGAACAATAAAGTTATCAAATAAGTTTGTTTTTGAAAAACCTGTGCAAAATATCTTCCAAAAACTTCAGAAAACAACTTTATACAGGTTCAGCCGATTGAACTAGATCTCCAGTCAAGTGAACCCGTATCAAATTTGTACCTATTCTCTACCTCAAAATGGCATGGTTTCAGTCGACTGGGGATCTGTCTTAGTCGATTGAACCTATACAAAAAAGCCCATTTTCTCTCTGCCTCTTAAATATGTGTTTTTAGTTGACTGAATTTCTTCCTCAGTCAACTGACCTGCACTAAATTGATAGCATAACTACCTTTCTCCATCATACTCTTTCACCAAATATCTTTGCCTCTTCACAAACCCTAAACTCTAAACATCTTTTTAATGGCTACAAGAAATGATCCCAAGAATTTGGAATCATCAAACTTGTTAAATGGGTAAATGGATACAAGAAGAAGTCGGAGCTTTTTAATGGCTACTCGCCCTAAACCAAGAAAAGACAAAGCTCCGACTTCTTCTTCATCCACTCGGGTTCATCCCAAGTTTGCTTCCGATGCTCAAATCTTAGAGTGACTTAATGGAAGTGCCAAAAATCTTCGTGTCTTCAACGAATTAAATGACAAACAAATTTTTCAAGAGAAATTCTACAAGATGGATGATTTCACTACTTTCAGCATAGAGGATTCAGCAAGAAAATATGGATTCTTTCCTCGATTGATGAAAAGAAAAATAAGGTAAAAATTTACCCATTCTTAGCTAAATTTTTCTATGTTAATCTTTGTGGAGATTTTTGTACACCTCCAAATGAAACCGGAGAGGGAATTTTGTGCAGTAGAGTATTAGGCGTTGATGTAGTACTCAATTATCAAGATCAATGAGCTATTTTAGAGTCTAATGGTCATGGATCTTCTTTAGATAATGTCATCCATCGTGATTTTGCCTATGATTCAATTAGCTACAAATTCCGTATTCCAAACACGGAAAATACTTCGGTGAATTTACAACCTCACGCTCGAATTATTAATAAAATGCTTCTGCATACCGTTTCCTCACACCGGAGCTATGAAAAAAATGTATGACTACAATTAAAAAGCTCTTTATGCCATTTATTCTAACACTCAACTAAATTGGGCAAAGATAATTCATGATGAAATAAAAAGCTTTAGTTCTCGTTCTTGTGATTGTTTATATTTCTAAATACTGATGTGTAAATAGGTAATATAATAAAAATATTTATGATACTATCACAAATATGTGATAGTATCATAAAGATAATATCACATATTTGTGATAATATCATAAAGAAAAATAATAAATATCAATAGGTAATATAATAAAAACATAGAGAGAACATATATATAATATTTTTATTATATATAATTGTTTATATTTCTAAATACTGATGTGTAAATAGGTAATATAATAAAAATATTTATGATACTATCACAAATATGTGATAGTATCATAAAGATAATATCACATATTTGTGATAATATCATAAAGATAAATAATAAATATAAATAGGAAATATAATAAAAATATTATATATATGTTCTCTACAACCCGACTCCACACAATTATATGAATCACTGATGCACTATTATACTCACAGCTAGATTTTTAGCCCGACTCGAGGTTTTTGTTTTGTGACAACTCCTCGGGTCAGACCGAGGCTTTTCAGGATGATTACCTTTTCACGTTTTGAGGTGAGCTCATACGACATTGAGATGGACGGCAACTGGCATACGGTGTATAAATTTAGAGTAGTCGTAGATTTAGAGCTTCACGGACGCACGCTAGCTACATGCCTCAAAGGAACTGTTAGAGTTGTCTGGAGGGGTAATGTCAGAGAAATACATTTAGAGTCCGTTGAACTATGCTAAGCTGATTTTGTGTAGTCATGTCGTATGTCTTATGTATATATTTGTCTATGTATGTATTAGGACGTCATTTTTGGGACAGTTATGTATAGTTGTAGATATATGGTGATGGTCTGGCGTCTGTTTGTACCTATGTGTATGTATATATATATCTATCTTTTTGGTCCGCTGTTTTGTGAAACCATTATTTATTGTGTTCTGCTATGTGATTTAAATACAAATTCTCTGTACTCGTGTATACTACATTGCATCGAGATGAGATACGTATCATTTCAGAAATGCTTAGGTATTTTAAACGTATCCATGTTGATCCAAAGTAGTGTAGACGAGAGATCGCTCCTTTAGTGCCCACTGATCCGAGCTATCGGACGGTAAACTCCCTCTGATATTTCGGTCATTGGAGCCGGGGCGTCACAGCGTGGCAATGTTTTTTAGCTCCTATCTCACAAAGATATTTATCCACTTCGGAATTAATAACATTTTACAAGATTACATTTTACAAAGATTATTGCGTTTACTTCTTTTTGTTGATGCCCAAGGGGAAGAATCATATAGATAGGGGGAGCATGAATTTAGGGGGAGAAAAATCAATGTTTTTACACTCGAACTTTGATAGTTGTCATTATCAAAAAGGGAGAGATTGTTACAGCATTAGGTCTCTATTTTAATGATGACAACTATATACTACACATATATACTATATCATGATACCAAGCTTTCATTCAAGAAGACAACAACGCGAGGCAAAAAGCAAAAAGAATCATATAAAAGTCAAAGAAGTCAAAACTATGGAGCATCAAGATAAAAAGTATGTACATGATCTTAGATTGAATTTTAAAATCTCATTAATAATTTATACACACACACAAAAACAAACTCAAACACAGATGGCAAGATATCGTAGTGATTTAGATTCGACAAATGTCAAACTATTTATACAAACTGAACTTACACGGTTCATTCGACTGAAATTTGTTTATGTGTTAACCAAATTTTTTATTTCAAATTTTTTGCCATGAAAATTTATATGTTCATACTCAGTAGACTAACATATTCACTTAGTAGACTGAGATGTTGTAAAGGCCATACTTCTTGAAAAGTCATCTTCAATGGTTGCAGCCTTTTGAACATTTTTTTCAATTCTGAAAGGATTTCTTGAAGATTGACAACTCTTGATTGCCTTTCACAACAACTCATATTTATTTATTAACTTTCTACTCTGATTCTATTCTTTTGTGTTATTCTAAGCATTTGTACTGTCAACTCTACTACTTCATTTGCTATTATTTCAATAATCACTAAGCACTCACTTTGAATCATCAAGGAGATTATAGGAACCATTTTACTATCAAGTCAAAATTAGTGATCTTCAAGATTGTCATGCGAGAATTTTATTTGTCAAAGGAAAGAATAAATCTGAGAGGTGCTCAGATTGGTTAAGCTGTAAACCTATTCCTTCGGGTCAAGCAGGGAATTTACTAAGGAAATATCTAAGAGGTGCTTAGGGACTAGATGTAAGAGAGGTGCTCCGAACTAATATAAATCTCGATGTGTACATTTACTTACTACTTTATTGCTTTATAGTAAAAATTAGTATATATATATTTGTTTTATTAGCCATATACGATATACCAGTTCCTTCATTACTTTGTGCGATGGCCTTATTTCTTTCTCTTATTTATCCTCTATTTATTGTATAACATATAATCGATTTACTTATACATATTAGATTAAAAATTTGTAGATCAAAGAAGATATATATAATTAACTTTCTTTTTGGCATGCTTCTTTCTAATCTTCTCCTAATCCTTGAAGATGTATATTTATTTTTGATTTTGAGTTATAACAATTTTGTGGAGGAAGAGAATTGGAAAAGTGTCGTTCCGGACTTTAGATTTACATCAAAAGAAGGGAATAACCTCTTATTTATAGTTGTTGGGATGAACCGGGACACTTTGATTGAGAATATTTAATAATTTTAAATCCAGGTCATTCAGCTTGCTTAAATATCGAGCTGTCAGAGCAAGTTTGGTCGACTGATTGCCTATAAGCAGTCGACTAGTAGTGGTCCCTACCGCTTATTAATGTTAATGTTAATATTTTCATAAATGCTAAGATATTACATTTAATGTTTTTAATGTTAAGCTTAATAATATTTATTACCTTAATGTGTTTGAACTATTTTTTATTGCAATTTTCAAACACTGATAACTTCATCGTTTGAGCTCCGTTGCGAAGCTTTATATATGAAAATTGCGTAGATAATCGCCACAAACACAGTGATGCAAGTTTCATGGCCACATTCTAACATTTTATAAATTTCCATTTTTAGCATTATTCTTAATTAATTCCCAATTAATCTTATGGAGTGTTATATCACTGCCATCATTGAGGCAGCTGCATGATGAGAGGAAGACTTTCCATTAAACAATGAAGGTAAAAACTACGAAGCAACCGTCATAGATAATAAAGAGGCTAACATAGGTTTGAACTATCGATCAGATAAAAAGAATAAAGGAGTGGGAGTTGCACCTGCTTTCGGTTGGGGTGGACGTGTCCAATATGGGATGGTGGATTTTCTATTGACACAGCAGAAAGTAGTAGAGGTGAGAGTGTGTTCTTGTCATGTAACATTGTTATCCCGCCTTTTGGCAAGGCCGAGATACCAAGAAACTAACTTGAAAGAGGCAGGATCACACGTCCATAGCTTTGAATAATTGTTGGGCGACTACAAATATCGATGAATTTTTCCCGAGTCCGGATCGGGCTACGATTGATAAGACACGTCAAGCGAAGCCGCGGGAACCAACGTTCCAAATTTCAAGACAATCCGAGTTAGTATGCTCAAGTTATGCCAATAGGAGATATATGAAATGCTATAGGCACGAATCCCTCAGGAAGGGCATAAGTTCGAATCGATCTTGAGTAAGCCATGCTTCGACTCCATCAACCGTACACTGGTTCGAAACCGTCCACAACGACTCAACTCGAATCCATCAGTAGTCGGCCTTGGTTCGAATCCATCGGTAGTCAGCCATGGTTCGAATCCATCAGAGCTAGACCTTGCTTCGACTCCATCGAGCAAGCCTTAGTTCGAATCCATGAAACCATCTTCCACCTTCGAACCCATCAAGGAGGAGTCCTTCGAATCCATGCAATTGAGGAAGCTCCAACTCCATTCCCTGCTTATCTTCGAATCCCCACATCGAGACAACTTCGAATCGATCCACAGTACCATATTTTATTCGATTCGAATGAGCACCGGTTCCATCGATTCGAAGGTAGCGCACCTTCGAATCCAATATCTCGAATCCACCAAGTAAGCGTGGCTAAAACCTAGGGTATGACCCAGAAAACTCGGAGGAAAAGGAGGATTGACCCGAAGCACGCGCACCATGTCATCGCCTTCACGTGCAGAAGCATGGATTCGACCCTATGGATTCGAACCATATCGATTCGAACGAATCCATAGGGCGAAATACACCATCTTGAATCGATCATAACTCGAGATCTACAAATCCAAATGCTATGAAATTTTCACAGGAGCTTGCATATACATAGAAGAATGTCCACGCCAAGTTTCATCACGATTGAACACTTTTTTGATCGATTCGAACCAAGGGTCGAATCGATCCCAAAGTGGGCCCGGACCTCCAGAATTCGGCCATGTGGGCCCCTCTCACGTGCAAGAAGCGTTCTCCCCTGATTTTAGGCGAAATATCAGCCTCCAACACCTATAAATAGAGCCCCTGGTCATTCAGAAAAGGGATCGGAGAATTTTAGAGATAAAGCACATCCAGACGCTGCCAGAATTGCTTCAGAGCACCACCGCTGCCTTTGATTTCGAATTTTGGCTTACTACTTGCTGTACTTCGACATTAAAAAGTTGTATTCTCCGAATATCAAGCAATAAAGTAACAAAACTTCACAATGGACGTAGGCAAAACGCCGAACCACTCTAAATCGTTGTCTCTTGTGCAATTTACTTCCTGCTATTTGGAGTTTTTGTTAGATAATCCACGTTTTAATTTACTTTCTTCATTTATTATCTCTTCAAAAACT
This sequence comes from Allium cepa, assembly GCA_030765085.1. NCBI lineage: Eukaryota > Viridiplantae > Streptophyta > Magnoliopsida > Asparagales > Amaryllidaceae > Allium > Allium cepa. The sequence goes on along the minus strand of CM060941.1, from coordinate 826,893,007 downwards.
TCCGACGAGTGTTGTGCCCAATTTTGACACAAACACTTTGGTGCTTTCACTGAGAGTTGAACTCAGGACTTCTCCTGCCCCTTGGATCTATCTTCGATACCGGATTGCATAAATCTAAGAGAGAGATCCAGACCTCATATTAAGATTTCTTCCGTTCTGTTCAGATTTGTTCAAAGTCTAGGAAAGGATTCAACACTTCAAGATGGTGAGTACAAGAACCACTTCTAGCGTTGGTGATCAAGAAGGTCGGGATAGGCAAAATCCCACACAGCTACAGTCTACCGATCAAGATGCTGCTGGGCATACGGATCAGTCAGGTCCGGTCACAAGACAAGAGTTCCAGGCGCTACTCCAGGAACTAACCCAAAGCTGACAACAGCTAACTGAGCAGTTGCGCGCTAACGCTGAGTTGACCAATCAACTAAATCGCCAAAAGCGAAGAAGATCCAGAAGGGATCAAGCTCCTCATTCTTCCACCGAAAGCTCTGCTTCATCTAACTACAATAACATATCTACCCGTCCCAGGCTAGACGGAAACCATGCGCAAGCTGCTGACTATCAACAAGCGTTAACCGTTGAGCAAATAAGAGTTGGCCCATCTACCAGCTTCCATACTGGACCCTCCTCCCGAGGAGGCACTATTCCACAATACACTGCAGATGATCGAGCTGCCACAGCCGCTGCAGTTGACATAGGAGTTGATACCCGAGATTACTCCAATCAAAATTATCATCAGCAGGGACATGCTCCAGAGCCATATGTCCCAGAAAACGTCGAGCCAAGGAGGCGAGATACGGATCGTCGACAGCGCCCGATCCCACCTCGCACTGCGGAACCCGACCACATTTTGGCTCACCACACACAGAATGTTCCAATGCTAGACTTCTCAGCCATGGTACGACAAATGATTCGCGAGAGTCAAGGCCTAACAAATGACGATTGGGGAATCTCCCGAAGTCATACCCCGTTTACTGATGACATATTGTATGTCGAACCTCCTCGGCGATTCAGAATGCCAAACCTGCCCATGTATGAAGGAAATTCCGACCCAAATCAACATATTTTGAAATATGAATGGCCAATGACTGCTGCGAGAGCTGATGACGCAGTAAAGTGCCGCAGTTTTCCCATTTCCTTAGGGGGAATTGCGACGATGTGGTTTACACGATTACCGCCACGATCTATTTCTTCATTTGATCAGTTAGCTACCAAATTTGTTGAGCAGTTTCGCATGCATATTGCCCGACCTAAAGATGTTAATACCTTATCAAGTGTCACTCAAGCTCCCGGAGAGACACTTAGACGATATTTGGAGAAATTCAATGCTGCATGCGCAGAGATCACCAACCCCAATGATAATTCTATTTTAATGGCTTTAACTAAAGGAATCGACCCTGATTTCGAGTTTGGAAATTGGTTAGCTGGAAAGCCTCCCGCATCGTTGGACCGTTTCTATTCCAAAGCCGCTCAATTCTTGAGGCGAGAGGATGCAAAACAGTCTAGGAAGCAGGACGATGCAAGGCCCAGCAGTGAAGGGATTCAGAGTAATGTTGCGGTTAAACAATCCGGAGAAAGTTCAGGAAAAGTCGAGTTGAATATTCAAAATAAACAGGCTCAACGATCGAGAAACGATGATAGCCGAAGCAAGAAGCAAGTCCAGAATCGTGGTCCGAGACGTAGGGCCGCAATGTTTGAGAGTTATACACCACTTAACACGTCGCTGGAAAACGTATACCTACAGACTTGTAATACTATGCAATACAAGAAGCCTGCCCCGAAGCCTTCGTCGGAAAGGCAGATTCAAATGGGAAAATTCTGTAGGTTTCATGAAAGTTATGGGCATAATACCAATGAGTGTAGGAATTTGCAAGACCTCATTGGAAAGATGATCAGAGAGAGAAAGTTGGACCAGTTTTTTCGGGCGCCGCAGTCTGGTGGACCGGGCCCATCTAATCAAAATCGAACGCAGAATCAGGAAAGACAAGGTGAACCCGCTCGTACGGGCGGAAGGTTGGTTATCAATACAATAAGTGGTGGTCCCCATCCAACAGACAGAAGCTTGAGAGAAATGGAGTCATATGCTAGGTCGATCAGGCATGTGGACTTTGAATGCTATAGTAACTCTGAAGACGGAACACCGGCTAAACAACAAAAGACGATGGCTGATGAAATCGTATTTAGAAATCGAGATGCCGATAAAGTCGAAGCCCCCACAATTGACCCGTTGGTCATATCCGGTCAAGTTGGTCCTGCTTGGATGAAGAGGATCTTGGTAGACAGTGGGAGTTCTGTGAACATACTGTTTAAAAGAGCATATGATTTAATGAAAATGGAAGCTAAGGACTTAAAACCTTATCAATCACGAGTCCACGGCTTCAACGGGAGTGCAACGATACCAACCGGAATGGTTGAATTGCCGGCGGAGTTGGGAGTGGGAGAATGCCGAAGAGTTCGGATGTTGCAATTTGTTGTCTTGGATATTCCTTCTCTGTACAATGCCTTTTTGGGCCGACCGGCCCTTGCTGAATTTAGGGCTGCTATTGCCCCATGGTGTTTAACTCTGAAGTTCCCTACTGACCACGGGATAGGAGTTGTACAAGGAGATCAGGCTGCTGGAAGAGTCTGTTATGTTGCTGAGCTGCGGGAGGCGCAGCGAAAAGAAAAAGGAAAGGGCGTAGATGAATCTCTCTGCATCCGTTTCACTGACGATTGACAATTAGCGCCTGGGCCTCGGCCTGGGCACCACAACCAATTCCAAAAGGATCTTGATCCAAGGGACAATGATAATAAAGAAGAATCTACGGAAAGTCAAGCTTCTCTGGCCGAGCTAACCATCGATGTCCCGATTGACGATGATCACAATGACTCGAGAATGTTGAAGATTGGGTCTCAGCTTAACCAAGAGACACAACAGGAATTGGTTGATTTTATCCGGACGAATCTCGATGTATTCGCCTGGACAAACTCTGATATGTGTGGAATCTCGCCGGACATCGCGAGCCACACTTTGAACATTGACCCGCGGTATATCCCGGTCAAGCAGAAAAGACGTGGTATGGATCCAGAGAGATCTGCCGCCCTTAAGGAAGAGGTCGACAAATTAAAGACGAATGGGTTCATCAGAGACGCTTTATACCCAGAATGGGTGTCCAATCTCGTACTTGTCCGGAAACCAAACGGGAAATGGAGAACATGTATCGATTACTCTGACCTGAATAAAGCCTGCCCGAAAGACAGCTTTCTGCTTCCCCGAATCGATCAACTGGTAGATTCAACCGCCGGACATGAATTATTATCCTTCATGGATGCTTACTCAGGTTACAATCAGATACCTATGCATGTACCAGACCAAGAACACACAAGCTTCGTAACCGACTTGGGATTATACTGCTACAAGGTCATGCCTTTTGGATTAAAGAATGCTGGCGCAACTTATCAACGCTTAGTCAACCGAATGTTTGCCGATCAGATTGGGAAGACTATGGAGGTCTATGTAGATGACATGTTAGTGAAATCACGATCCTCCGATGATCATGTCAAAGACTTGGAGTCAATGTTCAATATCCTCCGAAAATACGGGATGAAGCTTAATCCACTAAAGTGTCATTTCGGAGTCGCATCCGGAAAATTCCTTGGGTTCATTGTCAATGCCCGAGGAATAGATGCCAACCCCGAGAAGATCTGGGCTATCAGAAATCTTCAAACTCCGAGAACCATAAAGCAAGTTCAAAGTCTTAATGGGAAAGTTGCAGCACTGAGTAGGTTTATCTCAAAGTCGACCGACAAATGCATTCCCTTCTTCGATTTGATTCGAAAAGGGAAACGAAACTTCGAATGGACTGCAGAATGTGAGGGCGCATTTCAATCGCTAATCCAACATCTTTCCGTACCACCAATCCTTTCAAAGCCTGTAGATCATGAACAGTTATATCTCTACCTGACAGTATCTGAAAATGCAATCAGTGCCGAATTAATTCGGGAAGAAGACCGAGTGCAAAAACCGGTCTACTACGTGAGTAAACGATTGACCGGAGCCGAGAGAAATTACCCAAAGCTTGAAAAGTTGGCATATTGCCTAGTCATTGCCTCGAGGAAGCTCCGTTCATATTTTCAAGCTCATCCTATTACTGTGTACACCGATCAGCCGTTACGACAGGTCCTCACGCGGCCTGAGACGTCTGGTAGGTTACTAAAATGGAACATCGAACTGAGTCAATTTGACATCACTTATACTCCAAGAAGGGCCATTCACGGCCAAGTCCTAGCAGATTTTATAGCCGAATTCACTGTTCCTGAAGACTTTCCCGAGACCAGCAAATCTTTCGAATACATATGGAAGCTGTACACCGACGGTGCGTCCAACGATCGGTGCTCAGGAGCTGGGGTAGTGCTTGAAACCACCGAGGGACGATCCATATGTTATGCTTTAAAGTTCGAGTTCCGTGCAACCAACAACGAAGCCGAGTACGAAGCTCTACTTACCGGACTAAAGCTTGCCCGTGATCTGAAAATCATCGCTATAGAGATCTACTGTGATTCCCAGTTGATAGTATGTCAAGTTCGAGGAGAATATCAGGCCAAAGGCCGAAGATTAGCTGCTTATTTAACTCGAGTTCTGGAGATGCTTGATCAATTCGATTACTATGCCATTTTCTACATACCCCGAGAGCACAATCAGAAAGCTGATTCGTTGGCAAAGTTAGCAAGTACGGGTGAGGCTCAGCAGTTGGGGGTTGTTCCGGTTGAAACCCTATCCTCTCCGAGCATTGATCGAAGGGAGACCGATTTCACATTTGAAGCTACCTCCAATAGGGAGACGTGAATGACTCCTTATCGAGATTATATCGAACGTGGTGTATTGCCCGAGCGACGAAGCGAGAAAAGACAAGTTCTACGAAAGGCCTCACGATTTGTTATTCAAAATGGAGTCATGTACCGGAGAGGATACTCTGTTCCTCTCCTCCGGTGTATCGCGCACGATGAAGTTAAACGAGTGTTACACGATGTACACGAAGGAGAATGTGGCGATCACACTGGGGGGCAAGCACTTGCAAAGAAAATACTTAGATATGGGTATTATTGGCCTACTGTTAATCGCGATGCTGCAGATTATGCTAGAAAATGTGACAAATGCCAGAAACACGCTCGAATTCCTAGATCCCCGCCTACTGAGATAACCCAAATGGTCAGTCCTTGGCCATTTGCGGTATGGGGAATAGATATCATCGGCACATTGCCTCTGGCCAAAGGTGGCGCGAAGTACGCCATCGTCGCAGTTGATTATTTCACCAAATGGGCTGAAGCTGAACCCCTTGCGACAATTACGACAAAGAAAGTAATCAACTTTGTAGTACGTAACATCATCTGCCGTTTTGGTCACCCACATACCATCGTCACCGATAACGGAACCCAATTCGACAGTGCTGAATTCAAGAATTTCTGTCAACGATTCCACATCCATAAGAAATTCTCTGTAGTAGCACACCCTCAAGCAAATGGTCAAGTCGAAGCTTTTAATAAAGTTATCAAGTCCATTCTAAAGAAGCGACTAGAAAAAGCTGGGGGCAAATGGGTTGACGAACTTCGTATGGAATTATGGGCCTATCGAACGACTCATAAAACTGCAACCACTCATACCCCGTTTTCTCTATCTTACGGCTCTGAAGCCGTTATTCCAGTCGAAATGGAAGTGCACTCTCATCGTAGAACGTATTATGATCCGAAAACAAATGCCATACTACTTGCTGAATCTTTGGATTTACTCGATGAGAAGCACGAAGAGGCTCACTTGAGGGCAGCCGCATATCGAAGTCAAGTCGCCCGACTGTACAATGCCAAGGTCCGTCCGCGAACCTTCGAACTCGGCGATCTCGTACTCAAAAGGGTCTATCTTGTTCCTTTGCACATGAAGCCAAATTGGGAAGGGCCGTATGTGATTTCACAAAAGCTCGGAGATGGCACGTTCAAATTATCGACCGTTGACGGTCTTACTTTGCCGAGAGCTTGGAATAGCGAAAGTCTTCGTCGCTACTACATATAAAAGACTTTACTTATTTATTTCTGTCAATTTATCCCTTTGCATTTTATTCTAGCATTTCGAGATTTAAATTTGTAATAAGGCAACTGACTTTGCCATATTTTCTCGTTTCAGCAATAAAACGCCATTTCTTCGAGCCAGAGCTGTGATTTACTGAGTATGACGTACAAAATCACGATGCACGGAGAACTAAGTTCCATCACGCGGTGGGATTTATTCAAATAGGGAGTGACTGTGATACGACCGGTCACTCGCTAAGTGAAACCCGAGCTCGGGGGCAGAACACTACATCAACATTCATAGGGATTGATACACGACAATCCCTCCTCCAACTCCAAATTCCCAGAGTGCGAATTGGAGTATGAACTTCAACTCTCGGTTCCTGGAGCGCGAACCAGAGTATAAATCCATCGCTCCCAGAGTGTGAGCTAACTCCAAATTCCCGAAGTGCGAATTGGAGTATAAACTTCAACTCTCGGTTCTCGGAGCGCGAACCGGAGTATAAATCCATCGCTCCCAGAGTGTGAGCTAACTCCAAATTCCCGAAGTGCGAATTGGAGTATAAACTTCAACTCTCGGTTCCCAGAGCGCGAACCGGAGTATAAATCCATCGCTCCCAGAGTGTGAGCTAACTTCAAATTCCCGGAGTGCGAATTGGAGTATAAACTTCAACTTTTGGTTCCCGGAGTGCAAGCCAGAATATAAAACTTTATCTCCAAACTCCCAGAGTGTGAATTGGAGCATAAACACCAACTCTTGGTTCCCAGAATGCGAACCGGAGTGTAAATCACTAACTTCAAATTCCCGGAGTGTGAATTGGAGTATAAACGTCAATTACAGGTTCTCGGAGAGCGAACTAAGTCATAAACATTGATAATTAATAAGTTCCCAGAATATGGGCCGAGCTGTTAATTGCAAATTGTGTTAAGTCCTCGAAGTGTGGACATGCTACTTAAGCAAAAGAGAAAAGAGTATTTTTCCATTTTATCAACAAACAAAAAAGGAGTTTGATTACATGAAAAAACAAAAAACAGTCCATAAAGTGGGTGCCGAATCCACACTTATACACGGCCTAAAAAAGGAGAAGAAAAAAGAATTGCCATTTCACAACCGCATGATAAAACAAGAAGTTCACTCCTTCTTCTTCCGGGGTCTCTTCTTTGGAGTTGAGCCGCTAGACCCACTACCCGGCTTCCTGCGAGATTTTTTGTCCTTCTTTGGAGCATTCTCAGGATCTGGCATAATATCTACGTCTTCCTCAGAGCTGGAAGGGATAGAGATCCTTTTGTGAGGACGAACCGGAGGCAGAGAAGCCGTAACAGGTGGTGGAGCTTCGGCACTAGAAGTTATAGCTGTGCCGGCAGGAGAGGTAACCTTTAAAGGAGTTAAGCTTGGTGGAGCAACTTCACTTCCGGAACCACCGACCGTCGTCACCGCAGCCATTTCAGCGCTTATCTCGGCAAGGATTTCTTCTTCTCGGGAAGATCGAGCAGCGCTGGACACGCTGACAGTCAGCATAAACGAGCTAAAAGTTAGAGCGACACCACCCATTACAAAGGAAGGATCGGTAAAAGGTTCACAGGGTTGCTTGAGAAGTTCCTCAATCATCTGAACATCAAACGACATTGAACTCCCCTCTCCCATCTCGTCGGTCACGGCGATAGTTGTAATATCCTCCGTAACGACAGCTCCTTGCATTGACTGCGAAATTTGTGGTACTGGAAGTGCTGGCACATTACTTTCGGTCACTGATCGAAAAGAAAGGAGAATAATTAGTCAAACAATCTGTTCCAAGTCAGTCATTCTAAAAACACTTAAGGAACATTTGAAATACCTTCTTTGCCTTGGCTCGGTGATGAGACGAGTTCGGAAACAGTAGTTGTACCAAGAGACAGTTCCGGTCGATCCGGCTTATAAGCAGGAACAACATGTGGACCAACTGTAGCAGTAACTCCAGACGAGGTCGGGGCATCAACTGAAACATCCTCACTACAATGTGTAGCTCCAGAACCCTCACCAACCTCCACATGGTGAAAACCAAGTCTCTCTCTCTCAGCAGAAATCATCGCTTCATGGAGAAGTTTCCTTTCCTCCTCTCTCAACAAGCGAGACTCGAGTTCAAATTCATCCACGGAACCTTCAGGGAGAGATGCTTTCTTGTTCGTCACCAATTTTCTCCAAGCATTGAGTAGAAGCGTAGAATAATCTCCAAGCCACGAGAGATTCCTGTGCACAAGCACATTAGCATTGTAAGTGTCTAGAAGCTCATCAAACTCGGCTTCTACTCTGAATATCTCTGCTTGAACTCTCCCTTCCACTTCTGCCTCCACCGCTTCAACTTTAGCAACCGCCGCGTCTCACTCAGCTTGGAGAGACACGGCTTGCTCGCACGCTTCTTGTGCGGCCATGTTAGCATCAACTTTTTCCTTGTTCAAGTCGGCAAATTTAGCCTTTAATTCCTCAAGTTCTTTGACCGCCGCATCCCGCTCGGCCTCAACATTTTTGTACCGATGGCCCAAGTCCTCAACTAAAGTGCAATGCGCTTGTTGCATCTTTGCCATCTCAACTAATGTCTCGTCGGCCTTTTTTAGCGACTCCATTTCGGCCTTACGAGAAGATTCCGCTTCAGATTGAAGTATGTCAACAATACGGTTCTTCTGAGCCAAGTCTGCTTCCAGTTTCTCAATAACTTTGGCTCGATCGAAGGCTACTTTCGAAGCTTTAACAGCCGCCTGTACCATTCTTTATACTGAGCATAAAAATCGCAGGTATAGCTGAGGGCGGTGTTCACAGCCTCTTCGGGAATTCTTTTGAGATTGGGTAGAAAGATATAAGCGTCGAAGCATATTTCTGGAAAATCTTTCTTCAGTTGAGCAATTCTTATAGCCCCTTCACCAGACGGTTCGAGAGGGGCCTCCTCCACAGTTACGGTCGTAGCCATATCAGTCCTTGAACGATGTGGACCAGGTTTTGAGATCTGTAGAGATAGCTGTTGTCGCGGAGGTTCAACTACAGGTGCCTGGCTTCTGGGTGGCGGAGGAGAACAAGAGGGTGAACGGTACCTTCGGTCCCTATCAGAATGCTCCTGGCTAGAATAATATCGGGAATGGTCCCTTTCACGATGCTCTTGCTCATAATGCCTCCATTCACGATCACGGTCAGAATCCCTACGGCGAGATTCGTAATAAGTTGAAGAATAATGCACTCGCCGAAGTCTATCAAGTGTAGAAGGACGATCCGACATGGCACCTGTAAAGAAGAAACAATTCAGTTAAGTACCAAGAAAAAGCACTGCAATGCATGTGGAAGTCGTGAAGTGTTGTGAAAAGTGTATAAATGCGCAAACCCCCCGACCAACCAGAAGCGTCGATTACACTAACGGGTAAAGATTCGCTTATATCAAGCGCTCCCTGGAGCTCTTCCAACCCGGACCCGTGGTGGAGAGATACGTAGTCCGGAATGGGAATATCGTCTAGCCCTGTGAAAAGGTCTCCAGACTGGCGAGGAGAGGCACCGGAGACGGTAACCCCAGGTTTGGAACGGGTTATGACTACAGACTTCCATCTCTTAAACTTAGGTACAACAACCTTTCCTTTCTGACCCTCTTCTATTCGGGAAAGGTCGGCTGCTATCTCAGTGTCCGTGGGTGTTCTTTCATCATCGCTCGCTTCTCTTATCACAATGCCAGGATTTCTTTTTGCCACTTTCTTCTTCTTCCTCGAGGCCGATTTTGCCAACCCTTCAATTACAATACTCTGGCTCATCCCAATCAAACCCAATGTCCTTAAGTTATCGTCGGTCAACAGCAAGTCTATGTGCCTTGAGTCGCTTGGGACCCTTTGCAAGCTTTGAACGACGCCTCTATAATGCCCACCGGTAGGTCTCGAAATGATGGCTGTAAGAGTAACAGAGTATTAGTGTAAGTATTAAAAGTGGCCATTCAAAGATGAATTATGATGCTTACGTCTAGATAACCATCTCCTGGCAAACCCTGGGGGCATCGAACAAAAACCACTCATTCTTGAAATAGCTAAGCCTGGTCCAGGCCCCAGTCACAACCTGACAGTTTCTAACCGCTTCCAGAAAAGTGAAAGATGGGTTATCACCCCTACTCTTGAAATTGAATATATGCCTGATCTCGTTTGGTCTTGGCGGGCGAAAAAGGCAATCCATAAATATGACAAAGACGCTATTCAGTAATGCATGCCCGTTGGGATGGAGTTGTGAAGGAGCAATTCCTAAATACGACAGCATCTCTCTGATGTATTGGTTAAAAGGAGGAAGAGATCCAGCCGCGCAGGCATGACGGTAAAAGGAAGTATATCCTTCAGGTGGGTTATGTGGTCTGTCACTGGCACTAGGTAATAAAACATCGTCCAGGCATATGTTATGTTTCGAACATATCCGGCCCAACAGAGACTCTGAGATATTGGACTGGACAGAATCGACAGGATCTTCGATAAATATGGCCTCCGGCAACTCATCCGGAGCCGGATCTATGACTTCAGGAGGGATCTATGACTTCAAGCACTGGAGGATCCATAATTAACTAACTCACCAGAAAGCGGCGTTAAATACATAAAAAGCCCATACATCCCCCCAGTGTATAGTGTATGAATATGTCGTGCAGTGCAAGTGCTATGCATAACTTAAGAAGATTTCACAAGTTGAAACAAGATGTCCAAACGACGAAACTTTGGAATTTGAGAATGAAAATGACCGTCATCGCTGACCGTCACTTCCACGCCATCCAGGTGCTACTGACCAATTCAAGTATAAAATCATTATATTTTGGTTAAGTCATGGTGCCATCGACGAGCTCCAAAAGAGAGGTTAAGTCGAATTCGATTATGCAAGGCCGAAGCTCGCCGGAGTCAAGTATGCTAAAGTTCAGTGAGTTCGTTAAAGTTCAACTTGAAATTGGTCGTAGTTCAGATGTTGGATCAAATCAGAGGAGTGGGAGTCCCAGAAGCAAGGATGTTCGAATCGATCGACTCGAAACGATGCGAGTCGAATCGACGAACTTCGAATCGATATGAGTCGAATTGACGAGCTTCGAATCGATGCGGCCCGACTCCGTGTAGTTCGACTCGATGAGGCCTTGGGACGGAGAAGCAATTCGAATCCATGAGCTCTACTTAACTTCGAATCGATCAATATTGAACATCTTCGAATCCATCAGAATACCGTTACTTCGAATCGATCGGCACGAAACCCTTCTTCCTTTACAACCATCGATTCGAAGCCTTGCATTCAAGATCGTTTCGAACTATTCATTCCTTGATCGATGCGAAGTCATGAAGGAAGGTAGCGACCATCAATATCTACGCTCCAAGACAGCATTCTACGATCGATACGAATTGAATGGTTTCGTTCCTCAGTCCCATTGAGTCGACCCATTCTAGATCTCACAACCCTTCATGATTTTCAGAAGAAAGGATCGGGTCGATGCTGGAAACTCCAGTTTTATTATTCCCTACGCTCGAATCGATCCCTTGGCTACCTGATTGGATTCGATTGCAAAGAAGACTTGGTGGAATTCTATCGATTCGTGCAGAGACATAGTAGTTTCTTACTTTGAAGGATCGAGTCGAAGAAATAGCTACAGTGAAAGATAAAAAGTAAAAGGTGAAAGTGAAGATGGGCTTGCGTATTTATATGAGTTCAAGAAATGAGTTGCGGCTCTTCGTCTCCCGATCATATTGACCTTTTACCACCGGTCACTCGCCATGCTCCATCGATTCGAACGACCGCTCAACCACCCACTACGTTCGAATCCATCCTAGTGTCAAGTCGTTGCTTCGAATCCATCACACGGCTGAGTCCATACATCGCTTCAAATCCATTGCCTTCCTATCCATTGCACGTTCGAATCCATCCCTGCAGGATCGATGCGAGGCATTATCGATTCGAAGGAGCTATCGAGCAACGGTTGGATTGAAAAATTCAATCGATTCGAAACACGAAGACCATTTAACCATGGATTCGAAAGGTGTCGCTTCGAACATACATGCCTTCGAATCCATTAAAATCCACCGATGAGAACGGACAAACCGCTTCAATTTGAAAAATTACTTGTCTACCCTTTATATCGATTCAGGAGAGGATCGATACAAGAGGACGATTATAGACAATCATAAAACAGTGTCTCAACTTTCGAATCTCAAGATTAGTTCAGGAGAGGACCGATGCAGAATTCGATAACAAACCGAACTGACAACGACTGACAATTGCGCAACATTAACCAAAATCAAAAAGGTACATATATGCACATGTGTATGACTAACACTTGATCTTTAACATTTACAGGGATCAAATGTTCATCTCGTCATGGTTTCAACGACTAACAGTCAAATCACAATCATACGACGGTTAATTGCAGCAATAAAAAATACAACTTTCAGAAGAGCATGTCCCGATTGTCCAACGTGAGACTGCAACTTTTCAAAGCACGTCATGTTTACACAAGACGTACTTTGGAGGGCAAATGTTATCCCGCCTTTTGGCAAGGCCGAGATACCAAGGAACTAACTAGAAAGAGGCAGGATCACACGTCCATAGCTTTGAATAATTATTGGGCGACTACAAATATCAATGAATTTTGCCCGAGTCTGGATCGGGCTACGATTGATAAGACACGTCAAGCGAAGCCGCGGGAACCAACTTCCAAATTTCAAGACAATCCGAGTTAGTATGCTCAAGTTATCGCCAATAGGAAATAGATGAAATGCTATAGGCACGAATCCCTCAGGAAGGGCATAAGTTCGAATCGATCTTGAGTAAGCCATGCTTCGACTCCATCAACCGCACACTGGTTCGAACCCGTCCACAACGCCTCAACTCGAATCCATCAGTAGTCGGCCTTGGTTCGAATCCATCGGTAGTCAGCCATGGTTCGAATCCATCAGAGCTAGACCTTGCTTCGACTCCATCGAGCAAGCCTTAGTTCGAATCCATGAAACCATCTTCCACCTTCGAACCCATCAAGGAGGAGTCCTTCGAATCCATGCAATTAAGGAAGCTCCGACTCCATTCCCTGCTTATCTTCGAATCCCCACATCAAGACAACTTCGAATCGATCCACAGTACCATATTTTATTCGATTCGAATAAGCACCGGTTCCATCGATTCGAAGGTAGCGCACCTTCGAATCCAACATCTCGAATCCACCAAGTGAGCGCGGCTAAAACCTAGGGTATGACCCAGAAAACTCGGAGGAAAAGGAGGATTGACCCGAAGCACGCGCACCACGTCATCGCCTTCACGTCCAGAAGCATGGATTCGACCCTATGGATTCGAACCATATCGATTCGAACGAATCCATAGGGCAAAATACACTATCTTGAATCGATCATAACTCGAGATGTACAAATCCAAATGCTATGAAATTTTCACAGGAGCTTGCATATACATAGAAGAATGTCCACGCCAAGTTTCGTCACGATTGAACACTTTTTTGATCGATTCGAACCAAGGGTCGAATCGATCCCAAAGTGGGCCCGGACCTCCAGAATTCGGCCATGTGGGCCCCCCTCACGTGCAAGAGTCGTTCTACCCTGATTTTAGGCGAAATATCAGCCTCCAACACCTATAAATATAGCCCCTGGTCATTCAGAAAAGGGATCGGAGAATTTTAGAGATAAAGCACATCCAGACGCTGTCAGAATTGCTTCAGAGCACTACTGCTACCTTTGATTTCGAATTTTGGCTTACTACTTGCTGTACTTCGACATTAAAAAGTTGTATTCTCCGAATATCAAGCAATAAAGTAACAAAACTTCACAATGGACGCAGGCAAAATGCCGAACCACTCTAAATCGTTGTCTCTTGTGCAATTTACTTCCTGCTATTTGGAGTTTTTGTTAGATAATCCATGTTTTAATTTACTTTCTTCATTTACTATCTCTTCAAAAACTTCCGACGAGTGTTGTGCCCAATTTTGACACAAACAAACATCCTCCATTTTGAAACCTCAAAATGAACATTGTTGATGCATATAATCATCTATAGAATTATTTTCTATTGACAAAATGAGACCCGCATTTTTTGCACGACATAAGTAAATAAAGCAACTAAATAACTTTATACATTTCAACAAGTTTTTAACATCATTAACTCGATTATTCCCTCATAGAGGTAAATATAATAAAACATAAATAAAGATGATATACCGAAATATGATGATGAACGTTCAATAATTTGGTTGAGTACATAACAGAACAAAAATAACTTAAAAGGTAATAAGCCTCCTTTATCATTGGCTACTTTATTTGCTATTCAAAAAGCATGTCTAACATGTAGGCCATAAATGCGGTATCTCAGGTGAGCACCCATGAGTTTATGGAGGAAACAATAATGAACAAAGACCAGACAATAGTTTGGTGTAAATAACTCATCCCTTAAATTATAAATAATATAATAGTATTGGGTGTCCCCTCCACGCTGTCCAAATCATTCCATCATCATTAACATAACATACATTTCATTATGTATATAAAGAAAAGGTGATAACCACAAATTAACTCACTTAGTCAATAAAGGCATTTCAAGCCAAAATTTTTTTAAATTAGACATCCGATACCATTTCTCATTAATACTTTTCTTACAATCATCGTATATTCATATAATGTCACCTAAGTATCATAATAAGGTATCATTTAGATTTCATTAATTCATTCAAATAAAGAATTAACCTCGCGCTTAGTTGCTACGACTCTTTAGATTTTCATACAACGCCATTTCAAAGGGTTGCCCTTCCTTGGCTACACCATCCAGTTATGGTTTGTTATGCACTTGTAACCTTGGGTTACATTACCCAACAAGCATCCTTGTCATTAACCTCTGAATCTCTCCTAATCTTGTAATCTCATTGTTTTATGTTACACTTCATTCATTAAATTTTTTAATTACATCCCACTTACAATTCTACTCACATGAGAGTCGACCCTAGTTATACTCAATTTTAGTAATAAATATAAGTTATTCATTTATTAGATACAAAAGTGATCATCGTAAATAAGCACAAAACATAAAGTATAGTTTTTTTCATCATCTTAAATTACTTGCACAATAATAAACAAACAAACACATTCATATGATGTCACATGAGGCATACAAGATCGATTTTCCATATTTTTGGTTATTTAAAATGACTTAAATAATTCATTATTAAACATCAATTTATTAGCTCAAATTTGGAAAAATCATTTTCATATTTTAGAAATTAGTTTGTAAATTTCTAAATGTCATCAAAAAATTAAATCAATTATTTTATCATTTTTTCCTTTAAAAATGATTTTTTGCTTATTTAGGCCATATCCGCCAAAATTGCGTCGTTCTTATAACCGCAATGTTCCTGTCACTATAATGTTTATATCTATGACACCTCTAATTTTTAATAACATTATTAAGGACATTTAATTAGTAAAATTAAATTAAATAATGTAAATTTATTAAGGGATTTGTGTAATTAATAAGGGTAGCCATGCCAATTTAATAAATAAACTAAAGTGAAATGAAATAAGTTAAAGAGATAGATGAAGGAAAAAATAGGAATAAGACATATCCTTATACCCTAAACCCCCATACACGTTAATTTTCACATTCATTATTCATGTTCACAAACTAAAAACACAAGCGAGAGGATGTCCACCGTTAGAGGATAACAAGAAGAAGAAAAGCTAGATTTCAAGAGGAAAGCTTAAGCAAGTTAATCAAAGATCAAATCTCAACTCCTTATTCTCAAGCTAAAGTTGAATAATGACTACATTTCATGTTTTCTATTATTTTTAGTTTTAGATGAAATCCAAACTATTATGCAATGTTTCGTCATGTTTTTTATTGCTAAATTGGATAATGTGCTTGTTGATGATTTATGCAAATTTATATGAATTTTACGATATGTTCTAATGTGAAAACCCTATAAAGTGACATCCAAATGTCTTGTGATTTTAGGATAAGGTCAAAAATGATATTTTAGAGAAGGGTTTCAATTTTTATAATTTTTTGAATTAATGTAGAATTAATATTAATTTTCTAGTGAAGAAAATGGTTATTTGGGTTTAAAATTATTTACGGCTAATATATTTATGTTTTGGGTTAGAAATTAATATATGTTAGAAAAAATATTAAAATGATTTATGGGGATTTTTGTATGTTTTTCCTAAGTGCTTTGATAAGTATATAAAATTATTCAAGGTATGGGACTTAAATATTTTATATATTTATAAAAGGAGATGGGGCATTCTGTAAATAATTTAATTTGTTTATTTTAGAAATTTTGGCAGTATTTTTAGAAAAGAAATTAACAACCAATCATGTTTTGACAAACAAGGCAGGTTAGTTGAAAAGAATTGCTTTAAGATAAAAATCAGTTTATACATGCTTTTTAAATGTTTCGCCACTTTTGGCTCCTAGCCTTCAATGCCTTACTTCCGCCTTCATCTCCATCGAAACCAAAGCACAAGATATCATGGACTTGGCACGTTGTGAATTGGATACAGGCGAAAGGTATGTGGTCGAAAAAAGGGTTTCCGAAGGGGTCGAAGCCTTGCTTTATTTTAAAAAAAAGAAAATGCACCTTCTTTGCTATCGAAGAGAATGCTTTCGACATAGATAGTTTTTGAATTAGTTAAATGGTTTTAAGAAATGGTTCCATTGTTTGAAGAAATTGAATTCGATGGGGTCGAAACCCTTAGTTGCCGCATGATTCCTTTCGAAGCAGTGCTTTAGAAAGGGCACTTCGTTTTTAAATCAAAGTTGCTTCTCAATGCTTTCGAAGGGATTGGTTTCGACACCATCTACTTCTTTTACTTTGAAAATAGCTTTCAAAAGTGTTGCTTTCGAATCTCTTGTTTTAAGACCCTTTTGAGATTTTGAAAGATAAACCCAAAGGTTTTGAAAGATTATTCCAAACCCAAATGCTTTCAATAGGTTTGATTACGTAAAGGACTTCATGCTTTCGAAAGGTTTAAGATAAAGGTTTCAAAGGGTTGGTTCCCTAACGTTTTTGAAACGTTATAAACGGAAGGTTTCCAACGGTTTTCAAAAGGCATATTTAAAGTCTTTTGAAAAGAGGATATTAAGGTTTATAAAGCTTGCAAAAGAAATGTTTTTTGATGTTTTCAAAAGGACTATTGTGAATGGTTTCGAAAGGTATGTATTGCCCTTTCGGTATAAGGTTTTATTTATATCGAAAGAGGTACTCTCAAAGGTTTCGAAAGGTGTACTTTCAATGGTTTCAAAAGATATTGTTTAAAGGTTTAAACAAAGGTTTTGATTGTTTTATCAACAATGTTATGTGAAAAGCATATATTACATGGCAAAGTATTTTGAGTAAAGCATAGAATATTTTCCTTGTTTACGTATGATTTAAAATGATTAAATCATTTTGAAAAGAAAAGGTTTTCAAGGAAAATTTATGGGTAGCTGACCCTAACCAAAATGACTTAGATATTAGAACACCAGATAGAACTGGTATAGGGTCGTGCCTTATACATTAACTATTAGCCTCTATCTAATTTAGTCCAAAATTCAAGTATGTAAGGGTTTGTTATAGGTAAAACTAAAATGATGTTACATATAAAAAGGAATCTATAGAGGAGAGATAGGTTATTACTGATCCCACAAAACTAATAGGATCAGTTGACCCTAGGAGTACTAAGTTAGAGACAGAACGTCCAGAAGAGGAGTATCTAACAAAAGTTAGATTATTTGTTTATTTTGTCTGGTAGGCCTGAGTCAGCCAAAGATTAGTAGGTAGCCAAACAAAACTATAGTGTTCGGACAGATAGTTCATTTGATACTTGATTTGTATATATATATAATATTGCTTTATTGTTTTAACCAGTTTTGGTTGTAGGATTTTGATTTGCAAAAGATAAGCTTTTAAAGGGATACTAGTGAGGAGAAAACTGTTCGGCTAAGCAACGTGGTCTCACATAATATCAAATAATCGATATGTATACTATTATTCACACTAGGCTTTATGTCTGACTCGAAGGTTATTTTTTTCGCCTAAACTCTCGGGTGCTCAAAACGGATTTGAGTAGGCCGAGGGTTGAGGATTTATAGGTTTAATAGGTGGACGAATAAAGCTTTCAAAAACAAGCATGAGGCTAAAATTAGGTATTTAGGAGTTGTTATGTTCTATTTCCGCTATGCTGTACTAAGTCTGTTATGACTATTTAGGGCTCTAGTCATCCAAGGGGGCATCTTCATATGTTACTCTTGGTGTATTTATGTAATAATTATATTTGATCTGAACTTGGGAAATGTTTGTGATTATGTAACTTGGATATGAAATATTATTTTGAAATGTAATCAGAAAGGCGTTTTAATCTATAATGATTTTATTTCATATTCAAGTGCTTCTGATATTATGGATACCATTAACATTACCGTATTTGGTTATCGAAAGTTAATTCAATGGGTGACTGTAGCATCTGTAACGGTTAGTCTCGTGCCTTCAGATAGGGGATGTTACAATATCGTTGCCTTATTCTTATCATTATTGTGTGTATCATCCTGATGTTTTTATAACTACATCTTTCCTACCACCCTAGCATTCCTATCGCCGCATTTTTCCTACCATTGCAACATACCTATCACCGCATCGACAAAGGCTTATCGTTTATAATTATTTTTATCAATTTTCATTATGACTGTCTTTCCTAACCTAAAATTGTTTCTACTGAACTAGTGATGGAAGTAGTTACACCAACATTTTCTAAGTGTCAATTTTAACAAAATGTTCATATTATTTTTAGTAATATAGTCATATTTTGGTGCTGATGACATATTTCTAGAGATAGTCAAATTTTTCTAAGGAGGATACATTTATGGAGGTAGTCACATTTTGATGATTAGGAAATATCTCTTAAGATAGTCTCATTTTGGTGGTAATGACATATTTCTTGAGAGTGTCACATTTTAGTGATGATGACATATTTTCGAGCTCGTCACAATTGGTGATGAGGACATATTTCTGGAAATAGTTCAATTTTACATTCTGGTGATAAGGTCTTAGGAGATAAGTTCATAGGTGATTATGGACATGAGTGCTAAGGACATAATAGTAGCTTCATAACTAAGTTAAAAAATATATATTACCAAATAAGTACCATCCTTTTGATACATTAGTTACACTTATCGTTACCATATTTTCATTTACAAATTTGTATAATAAAGGGTTGCTATGTAGAACAATTTGTATCCAATACCTAAACATTAAAATATTAATTCCTTAATTGATTTGTTAAGTGAGATAATATTCATTATCTCATCCACTAATTAATTCATATCAATTAGCAATACTATGAGAAAATTCTAAAAAATTCACATAAAATCATAATATAATTATCTAACTCCTGTAAATATTTAGACCAAAATATTAATTTTTATAGCCTAATGATATTATTATACAACAAAAAAATTCACGTTTTCACTTAGAAAATCAGTACAACATTCGCAACCATGTACTTAGTCGCATTCTATGGGTGCTTTTTGAGAAAATAGTTGACATGCCTATTAGGCATAAAGCCTCTCATTGTAATGTAAAGGAGGTTGAGATAACAACCATAGCAGAAGGTAAACTAAGTTGGAATGGAAAGTGGAAGGGCCAAGGAAAGCAAGATGGATATGGAAAAAAAGACTGGTATTGTTTGCAATTCATTTGCCATTGATGGACACTTAACTTATATTTATAGAATTCTAAAGAAAAATAGGTGGTGCTTCAACTTTGACTACATAGGTCATATGAAGGAATGAATGGCATTGCCAATTGGAGGGTAGGTAGTCAAAGCTTACGCATTAGATGCAGTGTCGAACTCAACTAAGCCAACTGACAATGTGAAGGGAAGGAAGCTAGTCCTTGAAGGCATGCTTTTAGTTTATGATATAGCAACTTGTGTTCTTTTGGTGCTAGAGTTTCACATTGATTTAACACTATTAGTTTGGTGGATAGGATTGGCTTAGAAACTAACATAATAGAAAACCTTAGGTATGCAATGCGAAATTGGTATGCAATTCCCTTGTTCTTGGTTTTTATAGATATTTTTTTGCTTTAGGTGTGGCTTGGATGGGAGAGTATGAGGATACCAAAGGCCTTAGTCACGTTAAGAAACGGGGTTGGAATTAGACTTTGTATAATTATGAGTCAGAGAGCTTGATAAGGATGGGTTACTTATATTTGTCAAATGTCTCTCTATAAATATCATTATTAGCATTTATCGACGAATTCTTAATTCATTGAAAAGTAATCTATTTACCTCCCTATCGAAAGATTGAGTTTTGCATTGATCTTGTAAAAGACATAAAGTCAATAGTTATGCCTGTTAGGAGAATGGTGCCTAGAGAGCAACGGAAGTTAGAGGTGCAAAATCCAAAATTTGTTAAAGAAGGTATTCATATAGGAAATCACTTCTGAGTAGGGAGCACCTATAGTACTTACAACCAAAGCTGGTGGATCTCTATGAATATGCATCGATAATATAGAGCTAAATAAGTTGAATATAAAGAATAACTACATGTTACCCCACACATATGACTTATTTGATAATTTTTTCTGGTGAAAAAATGTTTTTGCCAATGGATCTTACTATAGACATCCGTTAGCTTAGATTGGACATGAAGCAAATGTCATTAATGACATTTAGGACACTGGTAGGGTTCTTTGAGTAGTTGGTTATGTCACTTGGTCTAACCAACTGTAACGCCCCACCATTATACCCTCATTAACAAAGGATATTAGTAAGTAATATCTTCTGCTAATTTGGAGATAAGGCTATTTAGGAGCGACCATCCATAATATTGCATTGTTCGAGTATCGAACACATTGAAATATATGAATATGCATTTCTTCCATAAAAGAGGAATTAAACGTACACGATCCAGGCATAAAACAATAACCCGGTGGCTTATTATGATTTAGAACAATATAAAACATCACAAACATAGAATTATAGAATGAATATTAAAATATATATAAGGTACATAACTGAAGTGAATAAGATCATATATAAGGTAGACTACCAAAATCTACATACCTGACATCCTAAAATAATACATAGATGGTACAAGAAATGAGTCTCTATCTCTAGGTTAAAAATAGATAAAAAAAGAATATATATACAAGATGATATTAAAGACTAGCAAACATATGAAAAGACCAGCTGTAAAAGTCATTAGCTAGAAATACTTGAAACATCCCGATCTGAAATTAGTATTATAAAATAATAAATGGGCCAGTCTAGTCTAATTCAAGTAAATGTGAGATAGAGTGATAATAAGGATAGCATAAATCTCAAGTATAACATTAACTAAATAAAGTTAAATCTCCAATTTATACCATTATACGCCAAATTTCATTCACCAAAATACCACATATTGCACTTTTACCATTAGAAGTAAAACCTAAGATGTTATGGTTAAAATCTTATATCGCAAAGAAACCAAAAGTCAGTAATAGAAATCTAGAAATCACAAAAGGAAGGCACCAAAAATATACCAAGATTGGTAAACATAAAAATTCATCATACATGCGTGTAAACTCCAAGATAGATATAAAAGTCTACAAATCTCCAAGATAGACACGAAGGTCTACAAATCTCCAAGATAAACATGAATGTCTACAATTTCCAAGATAGACATAAAAGTCCACAAATCCCAAGAACAAATCAAAAACTTGCTTGAATTAGTGTCAATTACTCCGAAATAGTAAATGTTTAAGTAATAATCATACATCCCATACCATACTTGTTTACTAAAACATTTACTATAAGTTAGTAAACTCCACTTGTGTGTAAATGGGGTTCAATTAAATAAGTACAAGAATTAACCAATGAAATAAACGCAAGCGTTCCGTACCAATTTTATTAAACCAATTAATTCAATTTCTTGTTCAATTGAGAATGTGCAATTTTATATTAAAACTATTTGTTTTGAAATTATACTTGGGAAAATATAGGTTTATAAAGCAAAGATAATATTAGAAAATATAGGTCATTTCATATTACATACTAACAAGAATATATATATTGTTACCTGGATGTTCGACCAAGTAACAAGAGGCTCGGCATAAGCATCGTTCGCCATAGGTGTGCCATTCGGCACAAGGCCTCGTTCGGCATGGAAACGTTACCTCGTTCGACATTGAAGCCTCGACCTGCATGAACCCTTGTTCGGCATGAGTATCGTTCGGCATGAATCTTGTTCGGCGGAAGCCTCGACCGGCATAAAGCCTCGTTTGGCATTGAGCCTCGCTCGGCATCCTCCCTCGCTAGCATAGAGCTTCGGTCGGCATAGAAGGGCCGTTCGGCATAGCAAGTCATTCGGCATGAGCCTCGTTCACTATTCCAGCCCTGTTTGGCATAGCAAGGTTGTTCCGCATTCCTGCCTCATTCACCATTCTAGCCTCGTTTGGCATTCCATCCTCGTTCAGCATTCCAGCCTCGCTCGGCTTTATGCCTCGTCCGACATGAAGCCTCGCTCGACATATGGCCTTGCTCAGCATAAGTGAGCCGTTTGGCATCTCCTCACGACCGACATCGAGTCTCGTTCGGCCTACACTCTTCACTCAACACACTGCCTCCTTCGGCATAGAGGTACCGTTCGGCTTGGATATGTGGCTCGGCATTTGTCGTTCGGCATTCGCGGCTCGGCACACAGAAGTCACTCACCACAGACCGAGGTATCTTGCTCCTAGGCCCATTAGGAAAGTCCTACCCATCTTCGTCTATAAATAGAAGGGCAGAGGCATAGTGAAATAGACTTTTTTTCAAGAACACTGGAGAGACTCTGCCGCATTCAAGACTCATTCTTATTACTTAGAAATTGTATTCAAGTAGTTGGTGTATGGATTGTATCTATAATCAATCGTTGTGTAAAGCAATAAAGATTAACTTCACACTGGACGTGGGCAGTTACGCCGAACCACAATAAATTCGATGTTCTTGTCTTTGCATTTAATTTAGCATTCAATTCTCTGTTTTAATTTACTTTCTTCATTAATATCACTACACACTCTTTCTCAAGGGTGTTAGTGACCAATTTTCGTGCTAACATTTTGGTGCTTTCACTGAGAATTGGTTTCTCAGGCCGCTAGGATCTGCTTTGTAGCTACTGGATTGAATAAATCTCCGAAAGAGATCCAAGTCATTCACAAGACGTCCGTTGATTCTACTTAGAGTTCCTATAAATAACTCTACTATGGAAGACCACGTACCTGATTAACCCTTGCGGCAAGTACTCCAATGATCAGAGACCTCTGAAAGGATGTTAAAATGGAATATCGAGTTGATCCAGTTCGGTATTACCTACCTGCCACGAAGGGCCATACAAGGGCATGCGCTAGTAGACTTCATTGCTGAATTCACCATGTCAAACGAATCTAACGGTCACAATCTCATACCACCCGTTTAATGGAAGATGTACACTGACGGGAAATCTAATGACTATTGCTCGGGAGCTAGCAGAGTTCTTGTGACTCCTGAAAATCGATCAGTTTTTTATGTTTTGAAGCTCAAATTCCCAGCAACAAATAACGAAGCCGAGTACGAAGCATTGATTGCTGGCTTGAGACTTATCAGAGAACTGGGGGTAAAATTGGTTGAAATCTTTTGTGACTCACAACTGGTGGTATACCAGGTGCGAGGTGACTATCAAGCGAAGGGACAAAGACTTGCCTCATACCTTGCACTGGTTCAAGAGCTGCTAGCAAGTCTAGAATATTATGACATTTTGCATGTCCTGCGTGAACAAAATAGAGCAACCGATTCATTGGAAAAAGTTGCGAGCACTGGCGATGCACAGCAAATGGGATTGGTTCCCGTTGAAACCTTACATGCTCCGAGTACAAATATGATGGAGGTAGATTTCGTGTTAGAAACAAAAATCAAGGAGTCATGGATGACCCCATTCAAGCAATAATTGGTACACGGGGTCTTGCCTGAAAAAAGGAGCAAAAGACAACAAGTCATTCATAAGGCTTCGCGATATGTAATGCAGGACGGAATAATGTATCGGAAGGGATTCTCGACCCCTTTACTCCGGTGCATTGCCCACGATGAGATAAAACGAGTCCTGAAGGAAGTCCATGAAGGAGAATGCGATGACTATACTGGAGGGCATACATTAGCAAAGAAAACCTTCCGTTATGGATACTATTGGCCAAATGTAAATCGAGACGCTGCAGACTACGTAAGAAGATGCGACAAATGTTAGAAGTATGCATAAATCCCGAGAGCTCCGCCAACGGAACTCACACAAATGGTTAGTCCCTGGCCATTTGCAATGTGGGGAATTGACATAATAGGTTCTTTTCCCATATCCAAAGGTGGTGCGAAATACGCAATTGTTGCGGTCGATTACTTTACTAAGTGGGCAGAAGCATAGCTTTTGGCCACAATCACCACCAAAAAGGTCATTAATTTCGTTGTACGAAACATTATATGCCGTTTTGGCCTTCCATGGACTATTATCACAGATAACGGAACTCAATTCTAAAGCAAAGAGTTCAAAGAATTATGTCAAAAGTATGGCATTGAAAAAAGGTTTGCAGCAGTTGCTCATCCAAAAGCCAATGGACAAGTGGAAGGCGTGAACAAAATAAGCAAGTCCATATTGAAAAAGCATTTGGAAAAGGCTAGAGGCAAGTGGGTGGATGAACTTCTAACAGCGCTTTGGGCTTATAGAACCACCCTTAAGTCCATGACTGGCCACACTCCATTTGCATTGGCATATGGCATGGAAGCTGTTACACCCGTAGAACTTGAAGTTCCATCACATCGGGTAACTCATTACGAACCCAAGTTGAATCAGGATCTTTTGCTGGAATCACTGGACTTCATTGATGAAAAACGTGAAGAAGCTGAATTAAGAGTGGCTACATACAGACACTAAGTCGCTCGACATTATAATGAAAGGGTCGGGCCGAGAATCATTGATGTAGGTGACCTCATTTTGAAACAAGTTTTCTCGGTCCCATCGCACATGAATCCCGCATGGGACGGTCCATACGTCATTGAACGAAAGCTTGGAGAGTGAACTTTCAAGCTAGCTTCCGTTGATGGTGTGCAACTCCCATGAGTATGGAATAGCGAGCATTGGCGGCATTATTATACTTAGTCCATTTCTTTCATATATTAGTTGCAGTTATTTCCAGCATATTTTTATTCTTAGTTTTCGGCATATAATAAGACAATTTAGCTTGTTTTCATTAATAAAGGCTTGAAGCCATCTTTTCCATGATTGATGATGTTTCTGTGTATGCTAATTCGATGGCAAATCATTAGAGTTACATTATTTTGTCTGACGTATGAACGCATACAAACACCGCAAAATCTCTAAATCCCCTGAGTGCGGACTGGAGTACTCTGAGTCCCCTAAGTGCGGACCAGAGTATAAACGACTCAAAATCTCCAAGTCCCCTGAGTGCGGACGGAGTACTCTGAGTCCCCTGAGTGCGGACCATAGTATAAACGACTCAAAATATCCAAGTCTCCTGAGTGCAGACTGAAGTAGTCCAAGTCCCCTGAGTGCGGACCAGAGTATAAACGACTCAAAATCTCCAAGTCTCCTGAGTGCGGACTAGAGTACTCTGAGTCCTCTGAGTTCGGACCAGAGTATAAACGACATGAAATCTCCTAGTCCCCTGAGTGCGGACTGGAGTACTCTGAGTCCCCTGAGTGTGGACTGGAGTATAAACGACTCAAAATCTCCAAGTCAACTGAGTACGAATTGGAGTAGTCTGAGTCCCCTGAGTGCGTGTCGAAGTATAAACGACTCGAAATCTCCAAGTCCCCCGAGTGCGGACTGGAGTACTATGAGTCCCCTGAGTGTGGACTAGAATATGAACGGCTTAAAAATCTCTAAGTTCCTGAAGTGCAGACTAGAGGACAACTGACTGGATGTGATCAAGTCCCCAGCGTATGGACTGAAAAATATTCCAAGTACCCAAAGCATGGACGAAATAATGTACAATTTCAAAGAATTCTCGATTTATACGAAGATGAATTGGGGGTTTATGTAACTCCCGACAGCTCGGATTTCGACCGCAATAATACATAAAGCTGAACAACAAAAGTCATTTGAAAGACAAAGATATTCCAAAATGGGGTCCTACTACAACTCCTCCAAAACTTTAGGTCAAAATTCTATCTACATTGACTTTGAAAATAAATAAAAGTAATTACATAATCTAAGCTGACCCTCGTTGAACGAGTGTAATAGCTACTTTTTTGATTTCTTCGATTTCTTTCCCTCCTTCGTCTTCTCTGATGACTCCTCCCCCATGCGTTTTCCCTTGGAAGTTTTCCTTGATGGGGAGGTAACAACCGAGGAAGTACGAGGGACCTCTAGTGGCCTGGATCCACCAGGGAGGATGACCTTCAAAGGCTTGTTCAAAGGATCATCTAGGTCCACGACTCAAGGCTCGACTTTGATTTTAGCTGTATTTTTCTTTTCCTCCACAAGCTGCTCCATCATGCTCATTTTAGAAGTATGTTCAGAGGCGCTTGTGATCTCGATTTCATAACTTTATTCGATGGGAGATGAATTCTCAGACTTATCCCCATTAAGCACCTCAATCACTTAAGCATCTGGACTGGGAGTCTCTCCCATGTGAGTGACCTCGCTTGTTTTCCCCCTTCTCCTCCTTGGTGTCATCGCTCCTTGGAGTGGGTTCAGGATCAAAACGGCCTGTGTAAAATCACAGGAAACAAACATTAGAATACAATAATCTCTCACCGAAAACGACGGCTCTTTTAACTTTAAAAGGAGGAGTTATGTACCGGCTTCTTGCTGGCACTCAACCATCCGAGAAGTCTCACCCTCCAGAATGGAAGAATGAATGCAGATGCCGAGGCCAGGGACTTCTGGGTCATAACCAGCATGTTACTCGAATGGATCGAGTACTGGCCGATCAGCCAGTTGAGTAGGAGGAAGTGCTAGAGACTTGGTTACAGATGGACCGGCAATGACATCTTTTCCTTTGGATGAGGAGGAACCTTTGCAGTAAAGGGCCTTCACTGCAGACAAGTCCGAAGGCTCGTTCCCATTGAGAAATTCTCTCACCAAAGCCTCCTCGTCAACTTCTTCGGTGCCCAGCTCAACCTTCCCGATCTTTATTAAAGTCTCACATGCCTCGGTTAGAGATTCGAGGTAGCCCTCACTAACAAAAGTTAAGTCCGGATG
Source organism: Allium cepa (assembly GCA_030765085.1). Taxonomy (NCBI): domain Eukaryota; kingdom Viridiplantae; phylum Streptophyta; class Magnoliopsida; order Asparagales; family Amaryllidaceae; genus Allium; species Allium cepa. The sequence continues at coordinate 826,865,781 of CM060941.1, read as the reverse complement.
CATGAGGACACGAGCGTTGAATTCAGCAATAAGTGGGTTGAACATGCACGTGACCTCCTCCCTGCCAACCTCTGTAGCCGCCTCAAGGTGAGAGTCAATCTTCACGGATGCTATTCTTTTACCCTCTTCATGGGCTTCATCCTTCAGCATCCCGACCTTAGAGAGCTCGTCGTCAAGCTTTGCCTTCAGGAGTCGCGTAGCAACAATCTCGTCGCAATATCGTTGCGACTCTTCCTGGACAGTAGTTTTTTCCTCTCTCTCTTTGTGGATTTGATCTTCCAACTCTTTGACCCAGAGAGAAAATGCATCCCTTTCCTTCTGAACTGAATCCTTCTCTAAAGCCTGGGTCCCGCATTTTTGGACTGCCTCATCAATTTATTTCTTATGAGTTGTCTCCAGACGATCGTCGGCCTCCGCAATATCTTTAGCACTCTGTTGGGCGACTTCAAGCTGAGACTTATATGCAGGGAGCTCTTCATCCTGAGCTTTGATAATGTCTTTATCATGAATAGCCTCGAGCTTCAGGCGACCGATTTCGTGTTGACGCTCAACAGAGACTTCTGAGACTTTTTTGACTAAGTGAACAAACGCATCATGCTGGACATAGACGTCACTAGTACAAGCAATAGCGCTTTGTTTGACATGTCCCAGAATCTGATGAATCGCCGGAAGAAATTTCAAGCCATCAAAGCATATCTTTGAAAGGGACCATCCGCCAGCAGCCCAAACTTCATGAGCGATTCATTTGAAATGAGAGATCTGATGTCCCAGTCTTCTATAGGGATAGCTCGGATAGCTTTGACAGCTTTAGAATATTCGGAGCCTTCGAGACGTGGGTTAATACCTGTAAAAATAGCGAAAGAGTTAGAAAAGGTGCAGTTTCCCCTAAACACAAGTATTGATTCAGAAAAAAGACTTGCTCCCTTCCACCCATCTCCTCACAAAGCCAGGAGGACAGTGCATATAGAACCACTCCTGCTTATACTAGGAAAACTTGCTCATGCCCTAGTCAAGATTTGACACTTGCTATGCGGCTCGAGGAATACAAAAGATAGGCTATCTGACCGTCTCTTGAAGCGATAGATATAGTGGATATCGCCAGGAGTCGGAAGCCTGAAAGGGACAATCATGTAGAGAATGCAAGTGCCGTATATGAACACGTGGCTATTTGGATGTAATTGCAATAGGGCAATCTTGATATACTGTAACAGGTCACGAAAAAAGGAGTTGAATGGCGGCATGCTACCGACCCAATACATGAATATGTTGTAGGCTGTATATTCGACTGGGGGCAAGTGAGGACGATCCTGTCCCGATGGAACCAACACATCGCCGAAAGGAATCCTGTGAACTGAGCATATACGGCAAAGCGTGCTTTCGTTAATCTTCGAGGCTTGGGAATCGATCAGATCGTCTAAAAAGATCGCTGCATCCAAGGCATCGGGAGCCAAGTAGATAGATGCGATCACGGGGCTCGACATGTCTTATACAGGAGTAATCGACGGATTTGGAGTTCCAACTACTTCTTGTCTAGAGTATGGCCCATGGTCTATCCGAGATCATGGCAGAACTAGATTTCATAGACATCTCTAGTGAATGTTGAATCTGACGAAACACCTGTTTGAACTATACTTGAAAAACAATCGACATTAGACTTAAAAATATAAATTCTCCCCCCATGAGGTGTGTGAAATAGTGCGATCATTCAAATATAAGTGCCAAGAAATTAAAGTCACAGAGTTGATGAAATAAAGTTAGGCTTCGAACTATCATCTTCGAATACCGTCATCGTTGATCGTCTGCGAGAGCTTATCGTAAGATGGTTTATGTTTTGAACTCGGCACCGACACTGTATGTGAAAGGTTATTAACTATTTTAAGCAAGTTGAGTTCAGGTTTATAGTTGTCAAAACAAGGGAGTTATCAGTCTCGACTGTCCGATATGCTTAATTGTTTAAGTCCTTCCTTGTTCGCTGTCATATGTTTGGGCATAAAAAGTGTGTTAAGTCAACAATTCAATGTGTTCAAGTTGAGACGGTTTTGAATGTCATATGTACACCACTCTCCCACTTTTTCTCCCTCCACCATTCTGCATGCGGCAAGTCATGCCAAACCACAATCATGCCGAGCCACATTGCTCGGCACTTTACGTCAACTCCAACTTCCTTCCTATCCTCCATCTCTGTCGCTCGGCACAGATAAGTCCTTCGGCAAGTCATGCCGAGCCACTTCGCTCGGCGCACTAGACTCAACCCTCACTTCTTTTCTATAGTCTCTCCTTGCCATTCGGCACGACTCCTAGCTCTCTTCCAATCTCTCTTCGTCGTTCGGCACGAGAGAGTAATGTCGAGCCACAACCATATATTCTCTTCCAACTCGCACACAATGCTTAACCTCCACCTCCTGACCTCACAATTTCTTACCAGGCCCTTCCTATTCCTTCACTCGGCAAATCGTCAAGAAATCATGTCCCAAACACCTTTGACATCCTTGATTTTGCAAAGATTCATGAACTTGAATCTCGTGTTAAGTTTCCTAGTCGGGATAAAGCATCTAAAGGAGGAGTTATTACCTAATAAATGGCTCGAAACTCTGAGAGATTCTGGAATAGAAAGCGTGATTCTGTTCAGTTTCGTTGTTGGGGAAGGATGTGGGGTGACGTATTAAGTTCGAGAAAAAAGGGGAAGGGTAAATTGTTAGCCTAAGTCTGGTCGAAGATGAATTCGCAAGTCCTGAAGAGCGGAGGTAAAAGTAAAAGGGAGGGGAAGAAGAAGTATCAGTTTATATAGAGAGAAGAGAAGTCGAATGGACAGTGACCGATAGAACCAGTCAAGGTCACCTCCATCGTTCGGCGTCAATGTCGTTTGGCATGAGCCTCGTTCAGCATTGTATGTCATTCGGCATGCAATGCCTCGATTGACATTCGAGAGGTTGAAGGAAAATGCTATTGAAAACACAGAATAGGGGCTCGAAGGAAAACACGGAGTACTCATAATTCAAAGTGCATCATGTTCATCCACATGATGCACTTTGGGGGCAATGTTACCTGGATGTTCGACCATGTAACAAGAGGCTCGGTATAAGCATCATTCGGCATAGGTGTACCGTTTAGCACAAGGCCTTGTTCGGCATGGAAAGATCGCTCGGCATCTTACCTCATTCGGCATTGAAGCCTCGACCGGCATGAAGCCTTGTTCGGCATGAGTATCGTTCGGCATGAATCTCGTTTGGCAGAAGCCTCGACCGGCATGAAGCCTCATTCGGCATTGAGCCTCGCTTGGCATCCTCCTCGCTCGGAACAAAGACTAGGTCGGCATGGAAGGGTTGTTCGGCATAGCAAGGTCATTCGGCATGAGCCGCCATTCCAACCCCGTTCGGCATAACAAGGTCATTCGGCATGAGAGTCATTCGTCATTCGAGCCTCGTTCACCATTCCAGCCTCTTTCGGCATTGCAGCCTCGTTTAGCATTCCAGCCTTGCCCGGCATTCATGCCTCATTCGACATGAAGCCTCGCTCGGCATATGGCCTCACTCGGCATAAGAAAGTCATTCGGCATCTCCCTTCGACCGACATCGGGTCTCGTTCGGCCTGCACTCTTCACTCAAAACACTGCCTCCTTCGGCATAAAGGTACCATTCGTCTAGGATATGAGGGTCGGCATTTGTCATTCGGCATTTGCGGCTCGGCACACAGAAGTCACTCACCACGGGCCGAGGTATCTTGCTCCTAGGCCTAGGGAAATCCAACCCATCTCCGTCTATAAATAGAAGGGCAGAGGCACAGTGAAATGACCCTTTTTTCGAGAACACTGGAGAGACTCTACCGCATTCAAGGCTCATTCTTTTTACTTAGCAATTGTATTCAAGTAGTTGGTGTACGGATTGTATCTGTAATCAATCGTTGAGTAAAGCAATAAAGATTAACTTCAAAGTGGATGTAGGCAGTCACGCCGAACCACTATAAATCCGGTGTTCTTGTTCTTGCATTTAATTTAGCATCCAATTCTCTGTTTTAATTTACTTTCTTCATTAATCTCTCTACACAATCTTTCTCAAGGGTGTTAGTGACCAATTCTGGTGCTAACATATATGTATGTATATTATTTTAAACTATTGGTAAAATTTAATATATATATATATAATTATATTTCCAAAACCCTTTATCTCCACCAAATATATTTTTCTAGAAAATACATTGATTTCTAAAAGCATTTATCCGAAAATCAGTTTGGAACTAGTGCAATAAAATCAGTGTATCGAGTAGCTTCTATAGAACAACATTTAACAAAACCAAGAGCATCAAAATGAAAGTATTCATCATTGATACAAAACCCTAAAATTCTCATCATAAAACAGTATTAAAAATCAAAGCAATGAAATGAAATTCGATCGGGAAAACAAGCGGTGAAGGACGAAGTGACCTGGGGATAGGACACTGCCTGGAGCAAGCTCCTGGCAGTTCGATCGGTTGACCTATCTAAATCTACTGGTCAACTAGTGGATGCATTCCTAGAACTTGCTCCGAGCATGTTCGTCCCCCTCTCTCTGCTTGTTTTTCTTCGTTCGTTCGATTTTATGGGTTTTCGACAAATATTTATCAACTGAGCATCGATTAAAACAACTGCTGCCCCCCAAAAAAAGATACTGTAATTAAATGATTTAGCAAGCTCTGGTTTCAAAGTCAAAGAGTAGTAAACTGACAGAACAACAAACAGAGGATGATTTTCAAAAACTATAGACCATAAACCCAAACTAAAAACAACAAAACTAAAGTTCCTTACCATTCAACCACATGCACATGAATCTAGCCTAGAAGTGTGAGAATTACTCACCTATTGGGAAAGAAAATAACTGGTTATACTGACTTGAGATGTTGCTTATCTCCTTTTAGCAGCAGTTCCAAGAAACTCTTAAATTAACCTATAAATCTTAAACAAGTTTGCAAAGAGAAGCTAAAATTGAGAAATATAAGAGGTATCAAGAGTTAGTATAGATTACCTGATATTGTAGACACCAAAATTTAGAGATTTACTTTGTGAATTAGTTGATTTTAGGGAGTATTTGCTTAGGGTTTGAGAATTTAGGGAAGAAGTAGTTTACTGTGATTTCTTAGTTTCAATTAGAATGTGAAAACATAAGTGAAAATGAACATACAACACTATTTTTTCAAGTTTACAATATTCTCTAACATAAGCCAAGAATGATCAATCTACTAAAATAAATAAAACTTATTTTCTTCTAATTATAAAGAAATATACTATTATTGAAAATGATTTAAAGCATTGTTTGATTCATATGTTACAGCAATTTTGTAAAATCAATATTAGTCTACTTATTACATTTTTATTTGCAACAACAAGAAATAAATTCACACTCCATCTTTTAATTAACAAATGAAGTTGCATTTTTCATTTATAAAAAATTTGATAAGATATAGCCTTTTACGCCATAATACACTATTTATACAACAAATCTCAACTATTTTAAACTAAACATTTTCCATACTTTCATGATGATAAAGTGAATCATATAATTATACTTGAAAACAAAATAGCCTCATATTTCATAATTTCATTAATTTAATTTTCCATTATCTTCTATTACAAAATTAACTCACATAGAAATTATTTTTATCCCCAGGCAGTGTCCGGTTACTACATTCCCAGGCATTTCTCTGGTGATTGGATTAGTATGGAGAACTGTAAATTGAATGATGGTCATGTTTGTGACAACATTCCCAAGCAGCGTCCTGTTACTGTACCCAATTCGCCAGTTCCTGTTTCTACTATTCCAGTTACTAGTGCTAAGAATTCAAGAGATAATTTTGATGATTATTATATCGATGCCGATAGCGTCCTTGTTGTTGTCAAGCCGGTATGGTCATCATTGTTTAAATCATTGCCATGAAATGCTAGTGAATACTCCCCATAGAGATTTAGAACTCAGGTCAATGATGATTCTAATGTGCTTCCTCCTTCTGTGCTTCAGGGGGTTGTTAACCATTGGTCTGAACACCTTGTTGGATTTTTTCTAGATGCTTCTTTATCATATTCGGTTGTTCTTGAGCATTGTAGGCTAGCATGGAAACTAAATGGTTTACTTCATGTCCATTATTTGAATTCCTTTTTCTTCTTCCATTTTAGGAATAAGGAAAATAGACTTATAGCATTTCATACTAGCCCTCTCATTATTGAGGGGAAACCTTTTATTGTGACTCCTTGGAGTGTTGGTATTGACACTGCTAGAGAGCAGATTCTATCGATTCCGTTATGGGCCACTTTCTCCAATATCCCGTCTGTCCTCCAACCTCTGCTTGGTTTGAACTAGCTTGCGAGCCTTATTAGGGAATTCAAGTGCTTCGATGCAAACACGGTTGCACAAGAATTTACTATATGCTAGGGCTTTAATTGAAATAACCTCATCAAAATCACTACGGTCGTTACTGAAAGTAAGAATCATGGAAGGCCATGAGGTGGAGATAAAATTTAATTACAGAAGCCTACAATATGTACTAATTGTCAGTCCTTTGGTTATTATGTCGAGAAGTGTTGCTCTATAATAGCTCCTCTACCACCTGTCGAAAAAGTTCCCCTTCCTAGGCCAAAAATGAAATGGGTTCCCAAGGTTAGCTTACCTTATGTCTCTAATCCTACTATTGTTGTTGCTTCTGCTATGGAGTTAGTTACAGAGTCTCCAACATTCAGTGAATCTGATGATGAGGTTATTTATTGGGAACCTATTGAGTGTTCATGGGTGCACGTGGAAACAGAAATGAGGCATGATCCGCAGAGGCATAGTTATCATATGTTCTTAGGTGATGAAGATGGGTCTAAGAGGCTGGTGTATCATGTTGAGGGTAAGGGAGTTTCTCTATCGACCACTGGTAATGATGGTGCATGAAATTTGTGGCAATTCTTGGATCCTACGTGGGACCGGATTTATCTTTACTCTTCTCTTTCGAGGTCTTATGATCCATATCTAGCAGCATAATTTCCTACTGTTCAGCATGTTATTGGACCCGGTACATATGTCAATATCGGTAATGACATGGGGGACTTTCGTTCTTTTGAGCTGACTTGATTTTATTTCAGTTTATGTATAAGTGGTCTGGCCACTATAAAACCAAATTATAGCTGTAGAAGCGCATTTGCTTCTCACCTGTTATGTACTCTAAGTGGAATGGCCACTATAAAACCATATATCTGTTTCTATGCATGTGCAGAACACCTTTTCTTCGTTTATATACAGTAGCACGACCCACTATAAAGTTGACTGGCATTGCCAAAAAATGAAATTATTTTTATTATACCTGATCTCCAAATATGCATTTTCCATTAGAAAAACATTTGCATGTGCTCTTTCTTGAAATTTCCCAAACTCCATTTTTAATTCAGAAATGAAAATCCCTAAATCTCTTAATATTTTAATTATCTCAATATTAAATTATTCTTTTAATTTAATTTCAGTTAATCTAAACCAGGATTGTTATAGACTTTCTGCTTACTAAAATTGCATCCCCGCAAATCTCTGTGGAGGAAAATCAATAACAATTCACAAACAATACATCTTTCAATGGATAATTTATCTATGGACAAAAGATTATTCTAAATGAAAACTCACCACTAATGAGATCTAGATAATAATTCTAGATGCATTCGCTCAATAAATTCATTGGTTTCCAAGAAACAATCCTTAGGATTAGCGGACCATTGAACTTTGACAAATGAAACGTCTTCATTCCCAAGGCGTTTAACCTCCAAAGCAACAATACAAATGGGATCTATTCAAAAGCCAAATCTGGTGAGATCTCAAGCCCTTCAAGAATTCTAGGCTCAAGGATGGAATCAGAATCTCTAAGACTTTTCCAAAGTCGAGACACATGGAACACGTCATGAGTACCAAAAACTGAGTTGGAAGAGAAACACGATTAGAAAATAGCCCAATGCGTTCAGGATTTTGTAAAGGCTAATGTAGAAAGGAGCCAACTTCCTAGATCAACTGAAATGCATAATCCCTTTTAAAGGAGAAACATAAATGAAAACCAAATCTCACAAAGAAAATTCTAAATCTCTCCTTGTATTACCCGAATAAGATTTCTGCTTACTCTTGGCTTCTTTGATTTTTTTCAAATAAGATCAATCTTATTTGAAGCTTCTCAGAAAAAATCGAGACCCAAAACCAGTTTCTCACCGGTTTCAAGCCAACAAGATGATGAGCTTCACGGCCTTTAGTAAAGAGCTCTGAAAAGTGCCATTCTGATGCTAGATTGAAAGTAGTTATTAGAAGAAAAAATCAAAAGGATGAATGTGATCTTCCCAACATCAACTGAAATCAAGAATATAAACAAGAAGTAGATCCTTTAGGATTTGGTTCACATGCTCCGTTTGTCCATCAAATTGAGGATGATAGGCAGTGCTAAGATTAGGCTTTGTACCTAAAGCTTTCTGAATACTTCTCCAAAATCCACTAATAAATAATGGATTCCGATCATTGACTATAGAACTGAGAATACAATGTAATATAAAAACTTCTTTGATATAAATCTTATTCAACTAAGGAGCGGTCCCATTGGACCTAACAGGAATAAAATGGGCTAACTTCATAAGTCCACCGATAATCACCTATAAACTATCATGACTGAAACAAGAATGGGAAAGACCATCAATGAAATCCATGGATACCTGATAAGAAAAAGATAAGATAAGAAATGATCACTACTGGATCGACGCAAGAAAATTCAAATATGAACTCAATTTCTTAAGTCTACATTACTTGATCCCTCTTCCAAAATGGGATACCCAATGGTTGCGACATGCCACTGAGCATCTAATGCTCGACCATAACAAGCTGACAAGTCATACAACTCCTAGCAAAGCTAGCCATGTCTCACTTCATCCCTTCCCAATAGTAAAGTTGCTACATATCCGCATACATCTTACTACTACTAGGGTCGATGGTGAGTTCAGAGTGGTGACAGTCGTCTAAAATATCTTTTCGAAGATTATCCACAATGGGCACAATAAGTCTACTATGTCTTCAAACACAACCGCGAGCATCAACCTCAAACTCCTTCACTACATCAACACCACTATCAACTCTACAACTTTTGCTAAGATGGACAAGATCGGGATCTTGCTTTCGAGTTTCTCCTATACGATCCAAAAGAGAAGGATGAGCTTCCAAGCTGCACAAAAACCAAGAAGATTTATAATCTAGATCACAACTTCTAATCTCACAAGAAGATAAAGCCTCAAGATCATTCGATTGGGCAACATCATAGAAACCACCACCCGCTGCTTATGACTAAGCGCATTAGCCACTTGATTCCTTTTTCCAAGAGTACACTGGATATCAAAGTCATAAGATGCAAGGAACTTGAGCCATCTTTTCCAATAGATATTAAGTTCTTTCTATAAAAACAAGCATTTCAATGAATTATGGTAGGTGGAAAGCACAAATCTCTTGCCTAACAAATAATGACAACAAATTTTAAGAGCGAAAATAATTGTCGCAAGCTCTAGATCATGCATAGCATATCTAACCTTGTTCGCCTTCAATTTCCTCAAATCATAATCTGGTAGTATCCATATAAACTACAAGGTCTTGGTACTGTTCTAGAACCTTAAGAAAATACGAGCATGGGTAAAGAGTTCCTCCAAGTTCTAAAAAGAAGCTTACACTTATCTTAACAAATATACTTAACTCCTTTCCTTCTCAAAGTAGTGAGAGGTAAAACAAATCTTGGAAAAGCTTTTATGAATCGATGGAAATAGCCTTCCAATCCAAGAAAGCTATGAATCTCTGACACATTCTTTGATCTTTTCCAATTCTGGATAGTTTCGATCTTGGAAGGATCAACAGAAATTCCACTTTAAAATCACATTCTCCAAAAACTTAGCTTGCCCTGCCAGAAATGAAACTTAGAAAACTTTTCTTTTAAATGATTTTTTTCGAAGTGTCTCCAAAACAATTTTAAGATGTCACTTATGCTACTCCTTTGAATTAGAATAAATCAAGACGTCATCGATGAAAACAAGAACAAACTTATCCAAATATCCTCGAAAAACTCTATTCATGAGGTTGACAAAATAAGACGGAGTATTCGTTAGCCTAAAGGGAATCAACCGCAACTCCAAAGATCCATATCTAGTACGGAAAGCAGTTGGAGGAACGCTATCATCTGCAACTCTAAGTGAAAACCAGTTGCTAAGTCTAGTTAAGAAAAGACCTTAGCACTACAAAGCCAATCAAACAAATCATCGCTCCTGGGAAATGGATACTTATTCTTTATCGTAAGCTCATTAATCTTACGATAATCGATGTAAAGCTTAATAGTTCTATCAACCTTCTTAACAAACACAATAGCTGCACTCCATGGAGAAAAACTAGACCGAACAAAATGCTTTGCTTCCTTGGAAAACTATTTCCTCAATTCTTCATTCTTTTTAATCGACATCCACTTGGGAGGATGTAACACTCCATATTTTCATAACATTATTTAGGTTATTTAATTAGTTAAATTAAATAAAATAATGTAGAGATTATTAAGTGGAGATTTGTTATGGCTATGGGTAGTCGTGCCATGTTAGTGTGTTAATTAAAATGAAATAACCTAAGTTAATGTGTTAGGATATGACAATGGCAAAATGGAAAATAGGAGGGACTTATACCCTAAACCCTTAAGAATGAAACTCACATCCGCTTTCATTTCATTCAAACTAAAATTTATTAAGGGCGGCCATAAATTTTATACTCAAGAAAAGACTACAGCTAGGATTCAAGAGGAGGATAATCAACTAAATCAACAATAAATCTCATATCTATAATCTCAAAGCTAAGGTGAATAATTACTACATCCCAATTTCTTTTAGTTTGTGGTTTTATGATTAGAACCAAAATGATTTTGCAAATATATGCCATTTTTTGATAATTAAAGCATTATATATGTGTGTGTGTGTGTGTGTGTGTGTGTGTGTGTGTGTGTGTGTTGTTGATGGATTATATATGTTCATGTTAGTTTTGATGACATGTTTGACATGAAAAATTTATTAAATGACATCCAAATGCCTAGAAAAATTTAATTATAGGTCAGAAATGATATTCTAGAGAAGGGTTTCAATTTTCACAATTTGCTGAATTAATATGGATTTTATACTAATTTTCTAGTGAAGGAAATTGTTTATTGGCTTATAAATTATTTTCGGCTAAAATAAAAATTATCTAGGGTTCAAATTTTTATATGTTAGGCAACATAATAAAATAGATTTTCTGGCATTTTTCCAAAAATTTCTAAGTTATTTGATGAATATATAAAATTATTTAAAGTATGGGACTTAATTGTTTTATATATTTAATTAAGAGGAAGGGGCATTTTATAAAAGGAAATTATTATTTAATTCTGAAAATAGTGGAAGCATGTTTTTGAAAAGAATTTGTTAACCAATGAAAATTTGACAAAGAAAGGTAGGTTAGTTGAAAAGTTATACTTTTAAGTTAAAAACAAAGAAAACATATTTTTAGCATGTTTCAGACTTTGCGACAACAAAACTTCCGACCTAGACCTTCCAACAAGGTTGAGAGGTTCTAAGCTTTCGACAAGGATAAACCCATGCATATGGTATGAAGCAACATGTTACATAATGAATTGGACAAAGTCGAAGGGTTCTAAGTCGAAAGGTTGATGACCAAAGAGGTTGGGGTATGTTTGTTTTATAAACCAAAAGCTTTCACCTTCTTTGCTTTCGAATCAAAATTTTGACTTAGTTGCCTTCGACTAGGCCAAAATGTTTAAAAGAAAGGTTTCTAACCTTTCCACACATCAAAAGTTTACTGCTGCTTTATTATTACTTTATTTTAAAAACTTCCGACATAGTCGAAAGGTTATTGCCGCTTTATATTAATGTTTTGTTTTGTCCAACAAAGTCAAAGGGTTTACTTTGATTGATTTCAAAAGGTTTACTTGTTTTAAAAACTAACGGCTTCTCTATGCTTTCGAAAGGAAGCTTTCGACTCCGGTGATTTACCCTTGTTTTTAATTGAAGTATAACCAAGCTTTCGAAGCAAAGCTTTTGACTTAGTCGAAAGGTTGATTCCATTGACTTCGAAAGGTTTTAAAAAAAGGTTTTCCACTTATTTTAAATTTAACCCATAAAGTTTTCTAAAGGTTTTGTTTATTGAATGGTTTTAAAGGGGTCAAAAGCAAAGCTTTCGATGGATTCGAAAGGTAGCCTTTCCAAGGGGTCGAAAGGTAGCTTCCGACAAGGTTGAAAGGTGTTTGTTCCTAAATGATTTCGATCGGAAGGTTTTAAATGGAAATGTTTCCAAAGATTTTCTAAGGCAATGTTTCAAGTTTTTTTAAATAGGATGTCAAAGGTTTTATTACTTTCGAATGAGACGACTTCAATGATTTCAAAGGGTTTGAGTCTCAATGGTTTCGAAAGGTTTGAAGTTCAATGGTTTCGAAAGGTTTGAAGTTTAATGTTTTCCAAAGGTATCAATGAAAACTATAAGTGAATTTAATCTAAGTTAGGGACACTGATGCAAATGGGTTAATCATGGGGATAAATTGAGATAATTGAAATCATGGAGCTAACATGAGACAAATATATTCATGGGGCTAACATGAGATAAATAAAATCGTAGGGCTAACATGAGAAAATTAAAATTATGGGGCTCACATAATATAATTAGATTCATGGGGGTAGCATGAATCAAGTGGCAAAATGATGGGTTCATAGTCATCTTGGGAAAACTGTGAGATGCTTGATGGATAGCCAACATCATGTTGGGGATGGTTTCCAAATGTTTACTAAAGGGTTCATAGTCATCCTAGGGAAACTATATGATAAGATACGGATAGTCTACATCAACTTAAGCAAAATAAATATGGAATAGGTAGTCCCTCCTTGATATAATTAAACACTAATTGGGGATGAGGAAATCCTAATTGTTTTCATGTATGCATATCACCATAATGTTTCATAAATATATGTTTTAACCATTGTTGATGCAGGAGCACATCATATGGTTTTATGAAAGGTTTAGTAAAAGAGATGTTTTAAAAGGATGTTAGTGAAGGGAAATCCGTTCCGCTAAGCAGCGTGACCTCACTTAATATAATTATTCCGGGATATATAATATTATTTACACCAGGCTTTATGCCCGACTTGAAGTTTATATTTTCCCCTTAGACTCTCGGGTGCTCAAAATTAATTTGAGTAGGCTAAGGGATTAAGGCCTTTTTCAGGTTTCAGTAGGATAACGAATAAGCTACCAAAGGCATGTAGGAGGCAAATAGATAGCTTTTTAGGAGTTGAAGTTCTTGTTATGTTTTGATGATTTTCCGCTGTGTTGTTTTGTATTAGGTCTATTGTGACCATACGACTCTGATCAATAAGGGTTATCTTCATATGCCGCTCTTGGTGTATCTTGTAATAATTATATTTAATCTGTGCATGGGAACGATTTGAGATTATGTGTTGTGAATGTGAAACAATTGCTTTTGAAATTTAATGAAGTAAAAGTTGTTTTTTGAAATTTATGTTTTGTTTCATATATTCAAGTGCTTCTGATATTATTGATATCATTAACATAGTCGTATTTAGTCGCCGAAAGCTAATATTATAGATGACTGCAGCATCTACAGTTCTTAGTTTTGGGCTTCTAGATAGGTGATGTTACAGCTTAGTATCAGAGCATGGTTTATGAAATACTTTAACTAAAAATGATTTATTAAAACATAATCCTTAGAAATTAGAGTTAAGATCAAGGTATGGGAGAATGCAGTAGTAACGTACTTGTATTTGGTATATATATATATATATATATATATATATATATATATATAAGTATACGCTATATCTCTAGACTCCTAACTTTGTAACGACCTGCAAATCTGTACCTCTTGAGTCCACACTATTCTACAACAATCACCTCAAGTTGCACAGAAATACGAACCATTTGGGTTAAAGAAGAAGAGGTAGAAGAAGAGAATAGAAAAACAACATCAGAATCTAACCATCGCAGCGGAATAAAATATAATAGATAGTAAATAAACTTTACTCAAAAGTAAATGTATCTGTTTACATATTACATCATCAGAGTACATCAATCACAACTCAACAATATCATACAACTGGATACACAACTACTCAACACAGCGGAATATATACATAAACAAATACGGGAGTATGTATCGTTATCCTGCTCGTCTCCTAAGTTCCACAGCATTTCCTATATTCTATAATACTCGGTCTGCCCCGAGCATTACAGTTAAATAACACCCGAGTTAGTCTAGAATACCAGCGTGAGAAAATCACACCCAATTGATTATTAAAGTTTCAAAAATCCTTTAAAAACAAAAGCATCTCGTAAGACCACGCCACAAATAAACATGTCGCGTTTTTACCTTACGATAGCTAAAACATTTTTTTATAGAAATATTCTGATATTATAATAGGGTCTATCTACAAATACTTATAAAATAGCCGAAATTGTTACATTATTAAATTCCAGCTACTAGCCACTAAGTGGGTAATACAAACAAAACTCGTACAAGGCTCGTAGGGAGAATGGATTTCCAACTAATGACTAGGCACTGGGGTACCACCTGTCACAGTACGGGGCCTAGATCACCGTACCGAGGAGTACACCCGCTCCCCTGCAACACAAGACCGGGACTACCCCTTACTGGATAATCCCGATTGAGATCACCCCGCGATTGGGATCAGCAACCGCCCACTAAGCCGAAATAAAAAGGGACATCTAGACAGGAATGACCTCACCCTGCTTGGGTGCTACCCACCTAGCCTTGCTGCATAACCCTTGATTTTCAGTCATTCCCATTTGATGAGGCTTGAGGCTAAGCGTTACCTTTTTAAGAACATATCCCTTAGAATGCCCATCGTCCACCTAACGATGTTTCGCAAGCATTCACCCATACAAGTCCGTCCCGGGTTCGAACGGAACCGAAGGCACTATTCCTACTACATCCATTTCGAAAATATCCTCAGGATTAGTAGCGACTAGCCCTTGCACTTCACTGCTCCATCTTCGAATCCAAACTCGTTTCCCCACAAAATGTACAAATCAGATCGAAGTGGATTTCGAGAAATTAATCTTGATCCCGGTCTCTTCGAAACGATCAGCGCATTTGGCCAATATTGATAGTCGGTTATTTAACTATCAATTAATATTCACAAACAACCATCAACCAATAAATAATTTCTCAAATTATTTATTAATCCCAAAAATATCTTCACAAGATAAATTTCCACTTTTCAAACCCTTTTGAAAACAGTTTCAATCCAGTTTCCTCTCACAGAGTACATTCCCAATTAATTATTCCACTGGAACACCAAGTACAAAACACTTAAGATTTAAATAATTTAAAAGCATTTTTTTATAAAATATACTTTATAACATCAAACTTAAAACCACTTTAAATATTTTACTAAAATACATATATACTTTAAGAATATTTTATATAAAACACTTCATAAAATATAAACTAAATTTCCTCTTTTAAACACAATACCAAGTTACTTTATATGGTTATTACAATAATAGATTTGGGAAAAACATACTTACTTTATAAATTAACATTTAGAAATAATAAACTTTCCAAAACATGCTTTCTAAAACAATATTAAAACCTTTAATTTATTTTTAAAATTTCTTTGAAAACCATACTTGGCTATCCAGGGAAATACTCTTCTCTTTCACATCTCTTAAAAATAAACCACCATTTATTTTTAAACAAATTCTCATTCCTTTAATAAATTCTTACCTTGAATTTATATATTTAAAATATCCACCGACATTTTATTTCACTTTATAAACCCAGTTTATAAATTCCCAAAATCTCACTTCTTTTTAAATTTCAAAACCCAAACACTTAATTAATTTGCAATTGATTCCCAATTTTACTTTACTTTGAAATAAATTCCTTCTCTTACTTTATTTATTCAAATTTCATTAACTTTCAGATTTTATTTCCTTATTTTGAGTAAAAACCCTTTTAACTGAAAATATCAATTTCAGATTTCCAAAATTCCTTCTTCATCACTAAATTAAATTTAATCCTTAAATTTAAAAATAAATTCTTTATTCTTTCAAATAATATCACTTAAGCTTCACAAATTATTATACCCCCTATTAATTCAAAATCCTCTTATCCCAAATTTGTTAGAATTTTGCAATCGCTTTTATTTTATTTTATTTTCAATTCATTATTAATTTATTCCAATACACTAGAATTATTTTACATAAAAATTTACTCTTTTATTTCTTTTCATATATTCCATTCTAGAGATTTTGATAACTCAGCATATCCAAATAGGTCCAACCAAACCATAACATCCAATTATTCATATAGTTCATTACAGGATATCAAAAATCATATCACAGAATATTTAAACAAAATTAAATATTTTGAGGAATCCAGTTGGATCCCTCAAACCTGCTCTCCCTGCATCCACAGATGTTAGCATAAAATAATATGCCAATTCCAGAATATACCATACTATAGCACATCCATCAATTTAACCATTCAAACAATTATTTAAATTTCATCATTTAAATTTAAATTTAAACTAACTGAGTGAGATTAACTCACCTTTGTATTGATTTGCAAGTCCATTTCATCTCGACTTGTTTCCTTCCTATTTCGACCTTGTATAAACATTTATAATTTTTATCAATAGTCGAGATAATCTACAATGATTTACTATTTAATAAATTAAATTGGCCAACAACTTAATTTAAACTAAATATTTGGTTTTAAACTAATAAATTGATTTTAACTAAATTCCATTAATAAATTATCTTCGTAATCAAAATAACCAATAATTTAATTTATCACTTATTCACCAACTCCAAAAGTTTTAAAACAACATGGAAATTAAAATTTAATTTGAAATCTTATAAAAGTTTTAAATATTTACAATCCTTTCTCCTAAATCTTACGTGTAAATAATAACCCCTGACTAAATAAAACTTCTCTGTCTAACTTTACTCTTTTTTTTTAAAAACTAAAATTCAAAAATTAAATCATCAGCCTTACCAAGAAATCAGGCCGAGATTTTTGGTGAACCATAAATCGCCCACCGCGACATCCCTTCTGACCCACAGCGCCACCAACAAAGCGGACCCCTCCCTCTATCATTGCGAACGTTGCCGTGCTCGCACCTCCTTCAACATCGGCCGCTACCACGACCATCACCAAGCCCTCGACTTCAACCACCCGGCACGACAACGCGACCTCAGTCACCTGCGAGCTCGCGACACCCGAATGACACTGCGAAGATCTCAGCTTGACGAACGAGTCGCTTGAATACCCTTCGACATCGAGTCGATTTCGATCCAAGATTGTATTCGATTTCAAATAATAAGGGCCGATTCTACCCTCCTTCGTATTCGTTCGATTATGATATGAATAAAGAATGCGCAGGCAATTTTTTTTTGAGAATCGATTTGAAGAGGAAATGAACGAGAGGAGGGAGGGAAGTGCGGCTATTTCGATTTATAGAAATCGAATAGAGGGAGGAAGAGGAAATAAATTGACGATAAAATTTCATCCATCAATTTGAGATGCTCCATAAAATTTCCTTTTGATTCTCAGGCTTGTGAATATTAAAAGAAAGAAAACGTGATATAAAGGTGGGAATGCATACTGGAAAAGGTTAGCCACATTGATAGCAAAGAAGGGGAAAAAGTTTTGACGTGAAATTATTTCAACTGACTAGTCAAACCCTATATTATATTTAATTTTCGATAAAATTTACCACCGCGTTTACTTACCGAGCGATCACAGGACAATTCCAAACGTTACGAAATTCGAAATCCGATAATAATATAATATTACGGATCCCATGGAACTGGTTTCGTCGAATTCCGAGACTGTGCCTCGGACGGCTATTTTTAAATTCAATTTAAACGATAAAATTTTAAAACCTGAACAAAACACCTTTAAATTCAATTTTTAAAAGTTTTATCACCTTCCATATTATCAAAGTAGATTTTCCAAGCCTTTAAATTATTTTTAACAGGCTTAAAACTCCAAATTCAATAATTTACCCAATTTCCGATAATTAAATTAAAAAATTAATTATCCAATAAATATTTATATTTGAAATTCAAGTTCAAAATTAACTTTTAAATATTTCAAATAATTTAAATATTTTGATTTTAAATGCTTAAAAATTCCGGGTCGTCACATTCTTCCCCCCTTAAAAGAATTTCGTCCCTGAAATTACTAGTTAGGAAGAATGATCCAATACCATTACTATTTTCCAAAACCAAACTATTCAACATCCTATCCATTATCTTTTTATAAAAGACCCACTACCATTCTTACTAATCTTTCCCAACTTTCCCATAGTTTCAAACAATATTACTTACTCAATCATTCAAATTTCAATTTTAAATCAAATTTAAAATCATTAGCATTTTCTCAAAAAATTTCTAACTCTCTAAATTTCCGAAAAATTTCGCCAGCATCTCTTTTGCGCGGCTAGCTCGGTACAACTACAAAATGGCTCTACGGCCTCCTAAATCCAAAAAGAAAACAAAACGGCAAGTGGCTAGATCCAAAAACCCAATCAAATTTCATATAAAGTTTTAAACACATACCTTTTTGTCGAGCAATTCTAATTTATTATCTGAAATCAAAACCAATTCTCTTTTCCCTTTTTCATACCTGCATATCCTGTTTTAGCAATAATATCTAATCACAGCATTCAAAAACATTTTATTGACTTCTTTTACACATTTCCAATATATTTTTTACTTAAGCCCGTACGATGTACCTATATCATTTGTACGCAATACTGAATCCGATCACTCACTCGATCACACAATTTCACTTCCGAACTAGTATCGTCCACCCGACTTCCTAGTGCAGACTCAGATCTGGTTTACTGATTAGAAACCGTCATTCTCCTGGCATAATCATAACTATGGTAGAGAATTTATAGAATCAATCAAAACTCCATATCCAGGTTCGCCGTTGAAAATTGAGTGAAAAATCCTAACTCGGATCGATATAACTATCTCAAAATTCTGTGCTCGAAATCTGGATCAAATAGCTATGCGAATAAAATAATATACGTACATCCTACGTATTTGCCCCAATTAATTATCAACTATATCAATTTCCTTTTTATTCACATCTATTTTGATTGTTTTTCACTTGTTCTCACTTTCCCTTGTCACAACTTCAGTTAAATTTTCATTCAATTATTCACTTGGAATAATTTTCCTCAATACCATTTTACTTAAGAATCTCACCATTCATTTCTTATGTTTAATATAATTATTTTATACACTTCTTTGATAAATTTGTTTTCACTTCATTATTGGAGTTTATATCAATTTTATTCAATTTGCCTTTACAATTCCATAAAAAATTTCAATTTGCTTCACCTTATTAATTAATTTCAAATATAAATACTTCTTCCCCATTTTACTTGAATTCAATTCAATTCCAAACTTTGAATATTGATTTTTGTTTCACCCTATCTCAATCCATATTTAATTAACCATTTCCCTTATTCGTTTTACTTACTAATTTATTTTTATATCTCAAATAAAAGTTAGTTTGCAAACTTTTTCCTCTTTTAGTTTCTTTGAACAATTCTTCAGTTCATCACACTTTACTTATACATTTTAAATTAGGTTTCAACATTCAATTATAATTCTATTTGCTTAACAAGTTTAAACCATTTGTCGTTAGTGGAAATTTTCAAAAGATTCAAAAAAAAAATTATAGCTCCCACAATTTTCGAAAATTTTTGGCAGAGTCTCCTTTGTACGGAGGAGCTTTTGAAATTTGACAAGAGATAAAAATATATATACATCGACCCACACGGTCGGAAAACAGAAAAACAATTCATATTTCCTATTGTATTTGCTAGGCGTACCTTATTTAGCATTTAAAGCAAAGCGGTTATTTATTTAGCATTTTGCGTGATCAAATCCAGCCATACGGCTCTCCTGTACCTATACTTACTCAATTTAAACATATCAGTGTCGAATATACAAAGTTTATTAACATTTCACTTTATTATAAATAACTAAAACATGGATTCTATAAATAGTGCATATTATACTTTCATAAGCACATATGAAATATTTCGACCCCTATTTTGAATGGTTCTAAACAATATTCAAACCATCTTATTCAATTCAAATGATTTCACTACTCCCTTACTTAAATTCATTTTAAGTCCAAGCAAACTCATTTAAATTGAATTGATTCCCAAAAGCAATCTAACTCCCATTTTATTCCAAGTCAAATTCTCATTAATATAACTTAAGTTAATTAACTCAATTACTAATTTCATTTACCAAACAAGTTTTATTTCAAATCATTTCATAAAACTCGACACCACCATATCTCAAATTTACTTAAGTCAAGCCTTTTATCCGAATATTACTTTAGTTATTTGTTTCTTTCAAGAAGTTTCAACTTCAAAACTTATAAGCACTCTCTAATTTAAATTCTTAATTTGATTTCCAATTATCAAACCAATCTCATTTACTAATTTAATTAAATTAGTTTATTCAGTCATTTCTTTAAACTCCAAACTTCCATACTTAATTCATTCTGAATTTATTTCTATCAATAACAAGGAAGGTTTTAAATTTATGTCTACTTGGATTTTTATCCACCAATTCAATCCATTATTGTTATAATCCAATTCTATTTTATTCGACTACACTTCCAATTACACTTAATTCACCAACAATCCAAGCTGAATTCATTTACACTTCATTGCTTACATTCAATTTATTTTTCACCCAAACAAGCCATATTTATTACAATTGATTCAAAAACCAATTTTATTGGCTTCCGTTAACCCATAGAATTTAATCTCGTTTACGTCAAACGATAATTACTTTTATGCAATTTCAGTGATATTTACTTAAAAGAATATTTATTTCAGTTTATAACTAATTTGAATTGATACCAATTCAATCCATACTTAATTGATTTCATTTTAATTGATTCCGTTCAATTTATTTTGCATTCTATATTCTCATTCATTTTATTTGAATCCATTTATTTATCTTGGAACATTTCATATTGGTTACATCGAATACTCATTTCATAATTAATTTGCAAAATAAACATTTGCCACATTAAATTGGTATTCGACTTCATTTAACCAATTCAAGTTCCTTCTCCATATTTCATTACCAATTAATTATTAATTTTTTTATTCAAGGTTTATTCCCAATATCTTATTTTTATCTCAAACCACTTTAACTATTTTACTGAGGTCAATTTATTTTATAATTTTAAGTTTTTTTTTGTTTTTTTTTTTTTAGAATTTTTCATTCACTTCCCAATGTTCAAATCAATTTTATTTGGCTTATTTATTTCACTTATAAATTTTATAAGTCACAAACTTATTTATCTCCATACTTTTATCAATTTGTAATCAATCCCATTCACGGTTTACTTTTAATCCGGGATTATACATTTTATTTAGCCAAGTATATATACATTTCTATTATTCCATAAACATTTTACGTAAGAGTCCAGAGTTTAATCACTTTCTCAGATTTCCAAATTACCTTTGAAATCAACTACATCCAAAATCCTTCGCAATCCTAAAATCAAATCCAATCTTTGCAAACAATTCCAATTGAAAACAATTTGGTAGCAATTACTCTCTTGGAAACTTGAAAATGAACATCGATGATGTTGCAGTTATCACCGAAGTTATTTTCCAGCGACCGAAAGAGAATTTAATGCTTTTATCTCTTTAAAAACATTTCAAATATTTTTAATTTCCAAATCTCTCCATATTCAATTCCGATTCAAAAATATTCCCGAAATAATACTACTATTATTTCTCCAAACTTTTGAAAACCACTTCCAAATCCCAAGGGATTTCATTCTTTCCCATAATTCCAAACTTGAAATCCATTCCAATTTATTTTTAAATATTTCTCTGGAATCCTATTCCCAATTATAAATCACATTTGTATATGAAGTTTACTTCAATTTATAAATTACATTTATAATCTATATTTCAAATTCCATTTTGTTATATAAATTTATTCTTCAACTTTGGTTATAAGTTTTCAATTTCTTATTCAGTTTCTACACAATAGTGTTAATAATTTAATATTATCATTCCTTAACAATCAAGCATCCAAATACTATAATAATTTTCAAAAATTATTTTCTTTATATACAAAAATAATCTGGGTAAAATTATTTCATTTACCCTATTTTAAAACAATACTGTGTCGAATTGTTCTATTTAAGTGTTTAGAGATCCCTATTAATAACGTTAATTACTCGTATTGACCAGAATCCATAAACTACTCAATAAACCAATCAAAACAATATAAAATCATTTTATATTCACTAACAAATACGCGCTCCTATCTATTAATACGCTCAAACTCATTCTAGAGTACTATTGACTCTATTTTATGAGTAATTTCCACCAGAGCCAAGGTTATCATCAACCTAAGCTCTGATACCAAGTGTAACGACCCGCAAATCCGTACCCCTTGAGTCCACACTATTCTACAATAATCAACTCAAGTTGCACAGAAATACGAACCATTTGGGTTAAAGAAGAAGAGGTAGAAGAAGAGAATAGAAAAACAACATCAGAATCTAACCATCGCAGCGGAATAAAATATAATAGATAGTAAATAAACTTTACTCAAAAGTAAATGTATCTGTTTACATATTACATCATCAGAGTACATCAAAAGTAAATGTTACAGTTGGTATCAGAGCTTAGGTTGGTGATAACCTTGCCTCTGGTGGAAATTACTCAATTAAAATAGAGTCTGTAGTACTCTATAATGAGTTTGAGTGTATTAATAGATATGAGTGCGTATTTGTTAGTGAATATAAATTGTTTTAATATTGTGTTGATTGATTTATTGAGTGGCATATAAACCTTCGTCGACACAGTCTGCGCAACTGTATTGAAGGGGTTTCTAAACACTTGAATAGAACAATTGACACGATATTGTTTAAATGTGTGCGAATGAAACAATTTTACCCAAAAACATATTTTGATATAAAGAAAAGTTTTTGTAAATTATTTCAGCTAATATATGGTTGCTTGGATGTTAGGAAGAATAATATTGAAGTATTATCATTGTTAAGTGAAAATTTAGCTAGAAATTGAAAAATATAACCAAAGTTTAAGGGAATAAATTCATTATAAAATAAAATTTATAATATGAATTATAAATGTAAATTATAAATTGAAATATAATCACATGAGAATTTGTATGAGCATAAGCTGTGCAAATGAATTATAGTAAAATTTTATTCAAGCAGGATTGGAAAATTTAAAACCCCAGAGATTTTGGAAGTATTTTGAAGATAAATAGTAGCATTGTTGTTTTGGGGTATTTCTAAAAGGAAATTGTTTCAAACAAAGTTTGGGAAAGGATATAGCATTAAATTCACTTCGGTCGTTGGAAAATAATTTCGGTGATGACTCCAGCATCATCGATGTTTATTTTTGAGTTTCTAAGTGATGAATTGGTGCCAAATTGATTTGTTCAGGAAAATCTGTTTATTTTTCAAATTCCAAAGGAAATTTGTTGGAAATAAAAACCAGGATTGGCTTAAAATTTTTGAGAAGTGTGATTTTGAAATGTTGGAGATTTCAAAAATGATTTGAAACCAAAAGCCGAGAGTTTAAAAATCCTGATAGGATGGGTTGTAAGCTTATAAATTGAGATGCTTTTTAAGTCAGGGAAGAAATATAGGCTTTGAATGTTGGAATTTAAATTTAAAGAGAAAGGTTAAAAATGAAATTAACTTGGATGGGAAATAAAAATTTGACTGGACTGACATTAATTGGATAGGTAGAAAATAATATCCAGTTGTATGCGAATCAAGTTGAAATCGAATTGAGTTAAATAAATCCGAGTTTAAAATAAAATTGAACTATAATAAAAATTCAATTGAATTATTTAATGGAATTAGATTCTTGCCAGAATAAATGGAAAATAAGTTGGATAAGGATTAAATTGAAATAATAAATCAGAATAACTTGTAAGAGAATTAAAAATCCATAGAAATGAAATATGCTTAAGTTTTAAATAAGTGTAAATTTCGAGTTAAAAATAAAAGATGAATTTATTCAAACCTAGAATGAACGAAAATGTGTAAAATAATATGTTGTGACTTATAAATTGAAAAATGGGATAGAAAACCCAAAATAAATAATATTGATGAACTGGAGAATAAAATAAAAATCAAAACTTGAATTATAAACTAAATTGGACTAAGAAAAATTAAATGGAGTGGTATTTGGGATTAAAATTCAAGTGTTGGATTATAAATAAAGGAAGAACTAATTGATAATAAATTAGTCAATGAAATGTGTAAATGGAGTTTAATGTAATTAAATAGAAGCTGAATTGTAAGCTAATAATGAAGATTGGAAATAAAACTCAAGTTATAAATCAAATTCGACTTGAATCATTAGTGAAGAAAATATAATTGAAAGTAGCCTTGCAATTAATTAAATGAATTGAGAATGAAATTGCAATGTAAATTAATAAAATTGGATGGTAATTTTAAAGGTGAATGGTAGAATTAGAACTTCAGTTATTAATTAAAATTTGACTTGAAGTATTAACAAATTAAATATAATTGAAAATGTATCGAATAAAAATGAAATTGGATTAAATATTAAATGGTATGGATTGCAAATAAAATCCAAATAAGTGGAAATAAATTAGAAAATAGCTAGGTAATAAATTTAATAAGTTGAATTTGGAAAATTAAATTCTATAATAACCAATCAAATGAAATTGCAGGTTTAAAAATGAGATTTAATTGAGAAGGAATTAAGTTGAATAGAGAAGCAAATTTAATTGTAAAATGAAAATGAACTTATGTATAAAATCTGTATAAATTGAAGTAAATTGACTTAAGCTAAATGAATGGTGGAAAGTTGAATTGAAATCAACTTAAACTAAGCTTAATGATATTGGGTTGGATTTAAATTAGTGAAAATAAATTTAAATAGAAATAGAATTCGGTGAGTTACAGATAATATTTAATGGAATGTAAATGAATGGATTGTGAATAAAATTGAAATGAAATGTGCCGAGCTAAATAAATGGTTGTGAATGAATTAAAATAAAAAGGAAATTTAATTGATAATTAAGATGAACCTAAGTTGTTACTGGTTTTAAATGAACTGGTTTGGTTAATAAAACGAAATACAAGTGAATGGATTCAAATCTGAAATGCAATGAAAATGAGAATATATGGATTGTGAATAAATATAAAAATGAAATAGAATTAGGTATAAATTGGGTTGAAATTCATTTAAATTGGTTATAAAACATAAATACTTGTTTATTCACATAGATCTCGTCAAATTTCATAGAATAAATTGTCATTAGATGTAAATGGAAGTAATTAAAATTCTATGAGTTGATAAAAGTGAAATAGAATTGATTTTGAAATCAGTTGAATTGAATATGAGTTTGTTTGGGGTTAAAATAAATTGAAAGTAAGAAATGGTATTTAAACCATTAAAATTAAATGAAATGGCGTATGGATTGGTTGAACCAAATGCGTAAGTGTTAAAAACCATATAAGTTGCTTATAAACGTTGTTTAGTTACATTGCTTTTAATATTCATGTGTTGTAATTGTTTAAAAAGAGTGAAATGTTAATAAACTTTATATATATGGCACTTAAATGTTTAAATTGAGTAAGTACAGGTACCTGGGAGCCGTGTGGCTGGATTTGGTTGTGCTATTTGCTAAAAATTATAAGCCGCTTGCTTAAAAATGCTAAATAAGGTATGCCTACGCAATAAAAATAGGAAATATGAACTGTTTTTGATTTTTCCGACCGTGTGGGTCGATGTATATATATTTATCTCTTTTGTTAAATTGTAAAAGCTCCTCCGTACAAAGGGGACTCTGCCAAAAAAATTCAGAAAATTTGGGAGTTAGAAATTTTTTGAAATTTTTGGAAAATTTTGTAAAGGACAAACAAATTCAAATAAGAAACTAAAATAAGTTAGTAAATGAAACCAATTTAAAATAATGACATAAATTAGTTATAAATGACAAATAAAATTTAAATATTCAGAGTTAAAGATAAACTGAATTCATATGGAAATGAAAGAATCGATTTGAATAGAAATAGATATAAAATAAGTGGGAGATGGAAATAAATATAAGAAACACATAAATGCTTATACTAACTTAAGATAGGAATAGTGAATTCTTAAATGAAAGATTGATACTACAAATATAATCTAAGATAATATTGGACTGAATAGATATCGGCATTTTGTGAGGAAGTCGATAAAATATTTTTGGAATATTGTGATTGGATATTAGTACTAAGCAGGATATGCAGGTAATATAAAGGGAAAAGAGAATTGATTTTGATTTCAGAAGATAAATTTGAAATGCTCGAAAAAAAGGTATGTATTTGAATTTGGTGTGAAATTTGATTGGGATTCTGGATTGAGCCACTTGGCTTTTTGTTTTCGTTTTGGATTTGGAAGGCCGTAGAGCCATTTTGTAGTTGTACCGAGCTAGCCGCGCAAAGGAGACGCTGGCAAAAATTTTCGGAAATTTAAGGAGTTGGAAAAATTTTGAGAAAATTTTGATAATTTAAAGTTTGAGTTTAAATTATAATTCGAATTGATGAGTAAGTAATATTGTTTAGGATTTATGGATAAGTTTGGAAAGCTAGAAAAGGGTTAGTGTATCTTTAATAAAAAGGATGGTTTTGAGAATTGTTTGGAATTGTTTGGTTTTGGGAAAAGTAAACGGGTATTGGACCATTCCTCTTAACTTGTAATTTCGGGGACGAAATTCTTTTAAGGGGGAGGAATGTGACGACCCGGAATTTTTAAGCAATTTAAATCGGAATATTTAATTGATTTTAAATATTCAATAGTGTAATTTTAACTTGAATTACGAGTATCAAAATTTATTTGGTAATTTAATTGTTAAATTAAATAATTTGAAGTTGGTTAGATTGTTGAATGTAGAATTTTAAGCCTGTTAAAATATAATTTAAAGGCTTATAAAAAATTTATATTGATAATACTGAAGAGAATAGAAGTGATGAAATCAAATTCAAAAATGGTTTGTTAAGTGTTGAAATTTATATCGTTTAAATTGAATTTAAAAATAGCCTTCCGAGGCACAGTCTCGGAATTCGACGAAACCAGTTCCATTGGGTCCGTAATATTGAACTATTATCGGATTTCGAATTTTGTAGCATTCGAAATCATCGTGTGAGCGTACGAGATAAAAACGTCTAGAAAATAATTAATCGTTTAATTTAAAATATCTCACATCTTTTCGCTTATCAAAACCATTTCCCATCAGCCGAAATTTTAGGTCAAACCCTATCTTATCCTATGATCGTGCCTATTAATTCTACAAAGCATCTTGCTTCTTCTTTCTTTTCAGCCGAAAAACAAAAATCTCAAATCAAAATCGAGATCTTCAAAAATGGCGAACGAGATTTGTAAAGAAATTAGAATCACGCTCGACTTCGTGGAGGAGGCCGCGTGTACGATTTGGATAAGGCGAAGGACACTCGAATTAAGGTGGAAGCAGGCGCTCGCGATGACCTACAGAGTAGCGGCTAGGGTTTTGTCTATTGGAGTAGCTCGGTGGAAGGATGGAGGCGAAGTCACGATGAGTATTCGGGAGCGCGAGTTCATGGTCGTGGAGTAGTGTTTGCGACGTCGACGTTGACTGGGTGGTTTCACACAGTAAAGCTTGATGCTCGGTCGAGACTTTGGGGTATGGGTTCTTTCTTCTTTTTTAAATTCGTATTTAAAATTTTAAAATAAGTGGAAACTTGAGAAAAATTATAGAATTCAGATATTACAGTGAACTTGAATTTTGGAATTTTACAGGTAAGGTTAGGAGATTCAAATTAATTTAATTTAATGTATATGTATATATATTTTAAGTGATAGACTTCCATTTATAAAATTTCATAAATACATTTGGAAAAAAAAGGAAAAAAAAGAAGGGCATTGACAGTAAGAGATTAAACAAATTGATTTTTCCCAGTTTAAAGATTTTCATTAATGAATATATATGCAGGCAGGCCTATTTAATTTAGCTGGGTATGTAGTTAAGGTTTTTGGAAAAATATAGGGATGCAGATTTTTTATACATGCACAGAAATCAGAATAATATATATGTGTATGCATATATAAGATTAGAAATTGTTAGTTAATAAATTATTAGGTTAAAACCAAATTATTAGCTTAAAGTAAATAAATAATAATTAATTGTTCAATCAATTCACATATTAACAAACCTTATAATATTGACTCAAGGTCTAAATTGTGAAGAAACAAGCTGGTTTGGAAATGAGTTGCAAACGGAATAAGGTGAGTTAAGTCTCACTCAGCTGAATTGTAATTTAAATTTAATTGGTTAAATTTAAATAATTGATTGGTTGATTGGCTTTGATGTGTTATAGTATATATAGTAGTATATATATTACACCTTGGAATGATTGATTTTCTGCATTTTATAGCGGAGATATTTATGTTGTGCTAACGTCTGTGGATGCGGGGAAAACAGGTTGGAGGGATCCAACTGGATCCCTCAACATTTATTTAAATTATTTAGCATTCTCTGGTGTGATTATTGGATATTCAATGATGAGTTATATTGGAATATTGAATGTTATGGTTTGATGGATATATCTGGGTATAATGGATTACCAAAAATATATAAATTGGATTTTGGGAAGAAAACAAAGGAAGTAAATTTGTAAGCGAAATATTTATAGAGAATTTGAATAAATTAAGAATGAATTGAAAAAGGAATGGAAGTGATGCTAAATACAAATAATAACTTTGAATATGAAAAGCAAAGGATTTGCAATAACAGTAATTAATGAATTAATGAATTGTAAATTCAAGTGATATTATTTTAAAGGAATAAAGAATTATTTTAAAATTTAAAGTTTAAATTTATTTAAAAGGATTAAGAAGTAATCGAGAAATTTAAAATTTGTATTTTCAGTTAAAAATATTTTAAATCATAATTAAGGATTTAAACCTGAAATTAATGAATTTTGGAATTAAAAAGGAAGTGAATTGGAAATCAATTTGGGAATTGATTCAAGTGTTTGAATTGGAGATTTAAAGAAAAATGTGAAGAGACGTATATTTCTTTGGATAGCCAAGTACCGTTTCAAAGTAATTTTTTAATATAAGATAAAAGATAGTGTTGCTTTAAAAAGTATGTTTTAGAAAATTTATTATTTCTCAATATTTAAATTCTAAAGTAAGAATTTTCTTTTAATCTATTATAGCAGTAATTATTTAAAGAGTAACTTAATATTTTGTTTTAAAAGTGAAAATCTAGTTTTATATTTTATAAAGTAACCTTATTTTCAAATATTCATGTAGTATGTATTTTTAGTAAACTATTGAAGTAGTTTTAACTTAAATGTTTTAAGGTATATTTTAAAGTAAGCGTTTTAAAGTTTTGTGCATGGTGATTCCAGTGGAAATGGAAATACTCGGAATTTATTCCGAGAAAAGGAGGATAGTTTGAAAACTGTTTTCAAAAGGGTTTGAAAGTGAAAATATATCTTGTAAATATATTTTGAGAAAAATAAATAATTTGGAAAATTATTTATTGGTTGATGGTTGTTTGTTAATATTAATTGATAGTTAAATAACCGACTATCAATATTGGACATATGCGTTGATCGTTTCGAAGAGACCGGGATCGAGATTTATTTCTCGAAAATCACTTCGATCCGGTTTGTACGTTTCGTGAAAATGATTTTGGATTCGAAGATGGAACAATGAAGCGCAAGGGCTAGTCGTTACTAATCCATAGGATATTTCCAAAATGGATGTAGTAGGAATAGTGCCTTCGGTTCCGTTCGAACCCGGGACGGACTTGTATGGATGAATGCTTGCGAAAACATCGTCAGGTAGACGATGGGCATTCTAAGGGATATGTTCTTAAAAGGTAACGCTTAGCCTGAAGCCTCATCAAATGGGAATGACTGAAAATCAGGGGTTATGCAGCAAGGCTAGGTGGGTAGCACCCAAGCAGGGTGAGGTCATTCCAGTCTAGATGTCCCTTTTTATTTCGGCTTAGTGGGCAGTTGCTGATCCCAACCGCGGGGTGATCTCCCTCGGGATTATCCAGTAAGGGGTAGTCCCGGCCTTGTGTTGCAGGGGAGCGGGCGTACTCCTCGGTACGGTGATCTAGGCCCCGTACTGTGACAGGTGGTACCCCAGTGCCTAGTCATTAGTTGGAAATCCATTCTCCCTACTAGCCTTGTACGAGTTTTGTTTGTATTACCCACTCTATGGCTAGTAGCTGGAATTTAATCATGTAACAATTTCGGCTATTTTATAAGTATTTGTATATAGACCCTATTATAATATCAGAGGATTTCTATAAAAAATGTTTTAGCTATCGTAAGGTAAAAACCCGACATGTTTATTTGTGGCGTGGTCTTACGAGATGCTTTTATTTTCAAAGGATTTTTGAAACTTTAATAATCAATTGAGTGTAATTTTCTCACGCTGGTATTCCAGACTGACTCGGGTGTTATTTAACTGTAATGCTCGGGTCAGACCGAGTATTATAGGATACGGGATGTGATGCTGTGGAGCTCAGGAGACGAGCTGGATGACGATACGTATTCTCGTACTTGTTTATATATATTTCCGCTGTGTTGAGTTGTTGTGTATCCATTTGTATGATATTATTGTTGAGCTATGATTGATGTACTCTGATGATGTAATATATAAACAGAGATATTTGATTTTGAGTAAACATCATTTATTATCTTTTATATTTTATTCCGCTGCGATGGATAGATTCTATTAATGTTTTCTATTTTCTTCTTTCTACCTCTTCTTCTTTAAACCCAAATGGTTCGTATTTCTGTACAACTTGAGTTGTTTGTTGTAGAATAGTGTTAACTCAAGGGGTATGGATTTGCGGGTCGTTACAGTTTTAGGATATTCATTTGTATCTCATAAGGTTTGAATATAGATATGGAAGGAAGAAGAGGCGGAGTAAATCTTGAAGGATATAGCACCACCACTAATGGAAATGCCCGACCAAATGCTAGAAGAGGTTCCGGTCAAGCTCAAGCTGAAAATGTGGGTGTTGGGGTTCCTTAAGTGGATATAGGAGCCTTGTATCAGTTGTTGGCAAACCTTTTGCAAGCAGAAGCCGCTAGAATTGTTGTTGGAGCAAATCATGTAGTTCCAGTTGGATATAACTATGCTAAGCCGAGTAGAGATTATATTAGTTTGAGAGGAAAGCCGTTTCCTGGAACGGGAGATGCTGTTGAAGTGGAGAATTGGCTGTTGAACTATGCAAGGATTTTTATGAATCTAGGCTTGAATGATGGAGAGAAGAAAAGGCTAGCCTCGAGACAGTTGTAAGGGTTAGGGCGTCATTGATGGAACAATGTGACAGTCGGAATGCCAGAGGAAGAGTTGACTTGGGCTGACCTTAGGAGGAGATTTGAGTGGAGGTTCTTGTCTGAGGTGGCCAAGTTGGCGTTAATGAGGAAGTTTATGGATCTTGTCCAAAGACAGATGTCTGTGATCGATTATGCTACTGGGTTTGATGAGCTATCTTTATATGATTATGCTTTGATTGACACGGATGTCAGAAGGAATGAAAGATTCATTAGAGGATTGAGGCCAGAGTTGGGCAGAATGACTACGACCCATATCTAGGATCCTTCTAATATGGTAGGGAAATGACCATCTGTCGTTAGGAAATGCTTATTGCTACGGCTAGGGAGAAGCCAATTGAATTCCATGGTCCTTAGGGAAAGAAGAGGAAGTCCTTCAAGAAGAAGGGCGCTCAAAGAGAAGGAGCCGCAAAGAAAGGGAAAGTGGATATAGTTTGCTACAAGTGTGATAAGAAGGGTCATTATGCTAATAAGTGTCGTTCGGGAGATGGAAAGTCGATTGTGGGGAAGCAGAATGTGTGATGATTCAATTGCAACCAGATAGGGCATTACAAGAATAAATGTCCAGAAGCCGCCAAGGCAGGAAAAGGAAAGGTCTTTGCTTTGGAGCCATCATCCTCTAAACCAACTGCTGCTAAGAAAGGAAAGCCTATGATGGAAGGTACGTTTTTGATCCATGACATACCTGTTAGGGCATTGTTTGGTACCAGAGCATCTCATTCTTTTATTTCTCGATGTTTTGTAGACAAGCTTAACCTAGAAGCCTCATATTTAGTTACTTCCTTAGGGGTTGCAAATCCGGTAGGAGGGTATGCAACACTTGGGATGAGGTGTGACTATTTAGAATTTGATTTTCTAGGCTATACTTTTGATTGTTGTTTGTATGTGTTTGACCTTGGGGGATTTGGGATTATCCTTGGATGGGTTAGTTAAGTAACTATGATGCTAGGATATTTTTCCATGATAGAAAAATATCACTTAGTCACCCGGATTATAGCGATCGGATAGTTAATACCATAGAGAATCCTAGTTGTGAAGTGAATGTTTTATTAGGTATTACAGAGTAGGAGGATGAGTTGCATCAAGTCTTTGTAGTTAGAGAATTTGCTGATGTGTTTGAGCATGTAGTTGGACTGCCGCTGAAATGGGTTATAGAGTTTTAGATTTGGTGCCTGGAGCAAAGTCGGTGAGTAGCCGTCGAGCAGGATGACACCTACTGAGATGAGAGAGTTGAAGGTGCAGTTGGTGGGTTTGGAAGGCAAGAGTTTTATCCGACCAAGTAGTTCACCTTGGAGGGCTGCCTTAGTGTTTGCTAAGAAGCCAGGCGGATCGTTAAGGCCGTGTATCGATTATCGTTAGTTGAATAAGAAGACTATAAAGAACCGATATCCACTGCCACGAATTGATCATTTGTTCGATCAGTCAAGTGGAATCAAGGTGTTCTCTCAGTTGGATTTGGCAACGGGATTACAAAAGCTTAGAGTGGCGGAGGGTAGTATTCCTTTGACGGCGTTTAGAATGAGGTATGGATCGTACGAATGGTTAGTTATGCCGTTTGGACTAACCCATGCGCCGGCATTCTTTATGGATCTGATGAATAGAATTTTCCAAGAGCACATGGATAGATTTATGTTGGTCGTCATAGATGACATTTTGATATGTCTAAGGATGAGAAGGAGCATGAAGTTCATCTTAAAGTTGTGCTCGAAAAGTTCAGGGAGCATCAGTTGAAGGCTAAGCTTTCGAAGTGTCATTTTTGGAAGGTAGAAGTGAAGTTCCTTGGTCAAGTCGTCTTAGAGAAAGGGTTGTCTATAGATCCAACAAAGATTGAGGAAGTGAATAATTGGAAGAGACCCGAGATGGTGACCGATATTAAAATCTTTCTTGGATTGGTTGGATATTATCAGAGGTTTATAAAGGATTTTTCACGGATAGCTGCATCGATGACTAAGCTTACGCGAAAAGATGTGAAGTTTGTATGGACTGATAAGTGTGAGGAAGCATTTCAAAACTTGAAACACTTATTGACCCATGCTCTGGTGTTAGTGGTTCCGGAGGAGAATCAAGATTTGGTTATTTATACTGATGCGTGTGGAACTAGATTGGGAGTTGTGTTGATGCAAAGAGGTAAAGTGACTGCTTATGCTTCTAGATGGCTCTGACCATATGAAGTTAGGTATCCTATGCATGGTTTGGAGTTAGTCACCGTTATATTTGTTTTGAAGGTGTGGAGACATTATCTTTTGGAAGAGGGATTTGAGCTTTATACTGATCATAAGTCGTTGAAGTATTTATTCTCTCGGAAGGAGTTTAACATGAGACATCAAAGATGGCTGGAGTTCATTGCTTCTTGTGACTTTGGAATTGAATATACACCCAAAAAAGGAAACAAGGCATTGGATGCACCCAGCCGGAAACATCAAAATGCAATATTGGCTATGATTCTGAGTGAAAAGATTTGGAAGCATTATCAGCTTGTAGTGTGCAGTTTAGATCCGAGGTAGGTTCAAGCGCAGGAAGTGTTATGTTGTCTTGTTTAAAATTTCGACCAGTAATGATTGAGAAGATAACTTCTAAGCAGGAGGAGGATGCAGTTTTGGCTGAAAGGATCAGAAGGTTGAGGGAAGAAATGGAGAGCGATGACCTAAAGGATTTGAGCAATATGGGTAGTTGAGGAAGAAAGGAAGGTTATGTGTTTTGAATGTAGGAAACCTGAGGAAGGAAGTTTTGGATGCGTGCCATCGTTTGAATTTCACTATCCATCCAGAAGAGACGAAGATGTATCAAGATATGAAGAGAAGTTTCTTCTGGGTAGGTATGAAGCGGGACATTAGTTTGTGTGTTAAGCTGTACTTGAATTGCCAACAGGCAAAGGCTGAACATCAGAAGCCTAATGGATTGCTTCAACCGTTTGAAGTTTCATTGTGGAAATGGGATTCCATCTCTATGAATTTTATTGATGGGTTGCCAAGGTCTAGTAGAGGAAATGAAAGCATATAGGTCATAGTAGATAGATTGACTAAGAGTGTCCATTTCATTTCAGTAAAGTCAAATAGGATGAAACTTATTTTGGCGAAGTTATTTATGAAGAATGTAGTTAGACTGCACGGGATTCCTAGTAGTATTATCAGTGATATAAATTCTTTTTTTACTAGTGTGTTCTAGAAAAGTCCATAGGAAACATTAGGAACCAAGCTCAACATGAGTACCGCTTATCATCCATAGACTTATGGGCAAATGGAAAGATTTAACAAAATCTTAGAGGATTTGTTAAGAGCTTGTGTACTGGATTTTGGGGTATCATGGGAGGACCATCTTCATCTAGTCGAGTTTTCATATAATAATGGTTATTGGAATAGTATTAGGATGGCACCGTTTGAAGCTTTGTATGGAAGACCGTGCAAGTCTCTTGTATGTTGGATAGAGACCGGAGAAAGATTGGTTCTTGGTCCGGATTTGGTGAAGGAAGCTGTGGAGAAGACTGAGTTGATCCGAGTTAGGCTGAAGGAACCTCAATCTAGGCAGAAAAGTTATGCTGACAGAAGAAGGAAGGACTTGGAATTTTATGTCGGAGACAATGTGTTTATTAAGGTTTCGTCAATGAAGGATGTGATTAGATTTGGAAAGTCAGGAAAGTTAGCACCTAGGTTCATTGGACCTTTCCATGTTGTTGAGGGGATCAGAAAAATCCCTTATTAGAAGAGTTACCGAGTGGTTTGACTGGAGTCCATGATGTTTTCCATGTTTCTCATCTTAGGAAATGTGTTAGAGACCTAGAGACTACCATAGCACCTACAATGTTAGAGCATTTAGTGGTCGAACTGAATTTGACCAGAGTTAGAAAGCCGACTCAGATTGTGGCTAGAGATGAGAAGAAATTGAGGAACAAGACAGTCAAGTTAGTAAAGGTTCAGTGGAGTGATGATGCTAGAGACTGCACTTGAGAGAGTGAGAGCAGAGTTAGAGAAGCTTATCCTGATTTTGTTTGATGGTATGTTTTACCTTTGGTTGTTTTGATTGTGTACCTTATCGTAATTTCGAGGATGAAATTCTTTAAGGTGGGGAGTCTATAACACCCCATATTTTCATGACAGTATTTAGGATATTTAATTATCTAGATTAAATAAAATAATGTCGAGATTTGTTATAGCTAAGGGTAGCTGTGCCATGTTAGTGTATTAATTAAAATGAAATAATCTAAGTTAATGTGTTAGGATATGACAAGGGGAGAATGGAAAATAGGAGGGGCTTATACCCTAAAACCTTAGGAATGAAACTCACGTCCATTTTCGTTTCATTCAAAATAAAATTTCTTAAGGTAGGCCACCATTTTTATTTTCAAGAAAGACTAAAGCTAGGATTCAAGAGAAGGAGGATAATCAACATCAAATCTCGCATCTATAATCTCAAAGCTAAGGTGAATAATTACTACATCCTAATTTCTTTTAGTTTTCGGTTTTAAGATTAGACCTATAATGATTTTGCAAGTATATGCCTTGTTTTGATGATTAAAGTTATATATGTATATATGTATGTATGTATGTATGTATGTATCTGTGTGTGTTTTTGATGGATTATATATGTTCATGTTAGTTTTTATGACATATTCGACATGAAAACCCTATTAAATGACATCCAAATGCCTTTAAATTTTAAATAAAGATTATAATTGGTATTTTAGAGATCGTTTTCAATTTTCATAATTTTTGGAGTTAATATGGATTTTATATAAATTTTCTAATGAACGAAATTGTTTATTGGGTTATAAATTATTTTCGGCTAAAATAACAATTACCTGGGGTTGAAATTTTTATATATTGTGCAACATATTAAAATGGATTTTTTTGGATTTTTCCACATTTTTCCTATGTTATTTGATGAATATATAAAACTATTGAAGGTATGGGACATAATTGTTTTATACATTTAATTAAGGAGAAGAGGCATTTTATAAAAGAAAATTATTAAATTAATTCTAAAAGTAGTGGCAGCATATTTCTGAAAAGAATTTGTTAACCGATGAAAATTTGACAAACAAAGGCAGGTTAGTTGAAAAGTTATCCTTTTAAGTTAAAAACAAAGAAAACATACTTTTAGCATATTTCAGCCCTTACGGCAACAAACTTTTCGACCTAGACCTTCCAACAAGGTCGAGAGGTTTAAAGCTTTCGACAAGGCCAAACCAACGCATATGGTACCAAGCTACTTGGTACGTAATGATTTGGACAAAGTCGAAGGGTTCTATGTCGAAAGGTTGATGGCCACTACGCCATAAATGGCCTTCTGCAACACAAAAAAAATGTTGGCTCAGACCCAAAAAATGTTGCCATAGGTCTATGGCAACACTTTTAGGGTGATGCAATTTTTGCCGTTGCCTTAGACCTCAAAGGCAACATTTTGACTATCTAAGGCAACACAAGTAATATTGTTGCAATAGAATCCTATTTGGGTCTATGGCAACACCCATAGGTATCTGTAGCAACATTCCAAAAATGTTGCTATAGATATTACTTTCTGAAGTTGTGGGGCCCACAATGTGGGGCCCACGACCCAACTGGGTCCATCCCTATGGCAACACCTTGAATGACTATTGCAACATTATTTTAAGCAACATTTATAACCCGGTAGCAACACTATTATGAAGCTACTGCAACATTATTCTGGAAAACACTTGCATAATAGACAGTACAATATCACATAAAACACTTGCATAATACACAGCATAATACACAGTACAGATAACAATTCATACAGCAGTACACATCACAATTCATGTCAGTTACCCGAAAATATCCAATTACCCCAAAATACTACAAAGCTACCCCAAAATATCCGATACACATAACAATTCATAAATGAGACTTAAGAGCTGGTGCCTCCAGTCAGATTATCAGTCTCACTGGACATGATTGTGGAAGTTAGATCCTCTACATTGATGTTCATCTCCGGGTTGGCATCACCTAATTTCTTAAGCACCCTAGCCAAATTCTGTTGTACCTTCCGATTTACCTTGGATTCTAGCTATGCTTCTATTTCTTCGACAAGCCTTTGCCTTAAGTCATTTACGTAAGCATTTGTTAGAGCCTCGGTTGATTGTTTTGCACACTTTGCATGCCTCCCTATAAGCAAAGGACGACCCTGTGATTTTCCATTCAAAATTACTGTTTCAATAGTATTTCCTCCTTCTCCACCGGCCATTGCCTTTCGGACTAAGTCCTACAAAATAAAGCCACATCAAAATTACCCTACAGTAAATGTAGAGAATGCAGCAAATGCTTACATATGGATTGTGTACAGCAAATGCAGAGAAAGCCACATTTTGGAAAACAATTTGTTTATGTGCATGTAATTAGAAAACAATTTGTAACATATATACTAGTAAAAACTGAAAAACAATTCCATCGACAGCCAGCTACGGCTTCGTCATCTGGATTCTGAGGCTTCAAACGACCATTCATTTTATTTATGCACATATGTATTACTATAGAAATAAATTTTTATATAAACCAAGTCAGTAATCCCTTTAACCAAATTCATTTCTTCATTTCCAGTTTCTGTGTCATTTCTAGCCAAACGCAAAAGCAAGTCCTCTTCATTCGAATAGAAAAGGAAAAAAATGGCCGAGTCAAATACTATTTTTTTATAAGGATTTTTTTATAAGGAATGAACGAAAATGAAAGCAAAATAAACTTTTTTTTTTATTTTTTTTGAAAGAAGGAAGAATGAAAGTTAAAAACAAAGGAAACGAAAGCAAATATTTTTTTAATGAAACCAAAACAACTTGTTCTTTTTCTAAATTAAAAATCTAAATTAAAGAAAACTGAAAATTAAGAAAATTCTAGAAAATAAAATAATTTTTTGTACACAAACTTACAAAACAACCCCAGCCCAGATAAAATCAATCAGCAATATGCAACGAAATTCACAACCTATAATTTGGCAACCAAATTAAAAAAAATTGAGTGAACCAAATTCCCAAATTATAATACCATACGAAATCACACCTATCTCGAATTCAATTCCAAGTAGAAATTGAATTACGGGGGAGGAGTTAGTGATGGAGTAGCAGATGCGTATGTGATGGAGGTGGTTTTGGGAGGTGTAGGTTGATTTTGCGATTTGTGCTGGAGCAGAGGCGTTTTGATGTGGTGTTCGATGTTCGATGTTCGTTGGTTGTTTATGGACGATTGCTTACAGTGGGAATGAAAGCAAAATAAACTTTTTTTTTGATTTTTTTTAAAGAAGGAGAAAACGTACACGGGAACGTTGGAAATACAGGTTGATTAACGTTGGAAATGCAGGTTGCTCGTCATAGAATCTAATCTGCATAGTTTGACCCACTCTGAATGAAATTTGTTGTGGAAGTGGATTAGGTTATCTTTGAAGTTGAACTGAATTGTAATATTGTAGTGCCTGGTAAGCAAAAAATTATAACTTTAGAATCAATGTAGTTAGCAAAACAACGCTTGAAATATGAATGAAAGGGAAATTGAAATGTTATCAGCTAGTAAATAATGCAGTGGTTAGTCTAAAGGAGGATCCATCTTCCTTAATTTGCAGAAAACAGACAGACAACCAAAAATATATTTTATGCAGGCCTGGAATGAAATAGAACTTATAGTGGATATAGTTTAAACAATTATATGTAGAAATCAGTAAGCGAACAAATAGTGGTTACACATGTGGTTTTATCGAAGGTTATCACATATGACCATAGTATAATTTCTCTGAATATGCATGCTTACTTTAAAATGCAACATTTGATACAAAATATTTACATATGCACATAGTTCTATGTTAGTGAACCAATGATATCAATGAAAACTTTACTGAAAAGTTCAAAAAAATTGACACTTTATGCTAATCACTTGAAACATCGTGAATCATTTTACAGGCATGGCACGTAAATTTGTTAGCATCGCTTCTATGTTCATATATGCACCTTAATATTGTTTCAATCAAATTCCATCTCAGTTTTTCTTATAGCTACATCTATCCCTCTTCCATTATGCCAGCCATCTATCAATTTCAGGCATTATCAACCTTGGAAATAATTAATATAATAATAGATTTCGTGCAGAATACCAAAAGTTAATAGTGTTAAAACTCACAACTATGTTCTCTACCCAATACCAATTTAAAAGTTTGTCAATTATAATGTTTTTCATTAAGATCGAATATTGATCATTCTTGTCCGAAGTTAAAAGATCGACTGTGTTAGAAGATTCCAGAAAGCATCGAGAAGCCAAATCCGACCATAAAAGTTTTAATTACATGATACATTTGCTTAAACTCCTATCAATAGGTCAATCGATTAGCATTTATATGATACTTTGATTCATTTTCACGTATAGCGATATAACAATGCAGAAATTATTTTCAAAGGGAAGCATCATAATTTATTCAACATTATAAAATGCCCCAAAACTAACTCACCAATGAAAAGCCCAACACATGCAAACCAATTGGCCTGCATATTTCTTACTTACAGGTTGTAGCCTCCTTTGATCTATCCATACTCTAAGATATTAAGCATGTATTTGTTATTATATATGTTTTATTCAAGAACGTCAAATTATGCACCTGTTATTATACATGTTACTTTTAAAAGCGAATGTTCTTGATTATGGATATTTTAAATGGTTTTCTCTACCGGTAATGTATACTGCAATTATTATCAATGGTCCATTACACTAGTGCACTACTTTTAACCCTTTATATGCAATAAGATTACATTCAATCTGCAAATAAAAAGATAATCTACAATGAGCAAAATTTTAAAGCATGAAAGTATACACACACGTTACAATGTGGATCTTTTGAAAAAATAATTTACCATTTAAATATAGATACACTGTAATTAACTTTACAATTATGAATCATATTTCAGAAATGTTGTTAAGAAATGCATATAATTTTTTATTACAACAAAAGTTCATGACTTTGTAGCCAAAGCAAGACGCTAGATTTTTATTTGTTGAGAAA
This sequence comes from Allium cepa, assembly GCA_030765085.1. Taxonomy (NCBI): domain Eukaryota; kingdom Viridiplantae; phylum Streptophyta; class Magnoliopsida; order Asparagales; family Amaryllidaceae; genus Allium; species Allium cepa. The sequence continues at coordinate 826,825,320 of CM060941.1, read as the reverse complement.
TTGGTGTGTTGTTTTCAATTTTTCCGAAATTTGAATAAACTCTGAAAGTATTAAAACTTGATATTGAAAAAGCAAAATCAGTTTTGTGATATTTTTCCTATAACATCATTCAATTAAAAAATAAGTTGGAGTAGTAATATTATGCTTTGATGTTTTATTTGTCTGGGTTGATACCAAACTTGAAGGTGGAATAAAAATTTCAGGATAGCCCAAATCTTTACAAGTATCTACTTATACAACAATCAACAAGAATATTAGCAAAGAAATAAACCTGGTTCTCCTATAAATGCTCCTAAATCTTTGAATGCAGTAAAACTCAATTTAATTTTTTCCTTCGGTTGCTTTCTGACATGGATCAAGAAAGTACTGTGCTAATATGAAAGCACTCTTTCAAACAATTTCTTATTTTCGTCTTCGTATGGACCTATACCACCAAATTCCAAAAAATTCACCCAAATTAGTTTCCACGTGCAGTGGAGTCCTCCAGCCTAATCAGTCCATGCGCCGTTGATGTCGACGGTTGAAGAATAACGCGCTGTTGATGTCGAGCGTTATTGAAGTTGAGTGTCGTCGAAGGCATGTAGAAGAATGGCACACCACGAGAAGGAATAGATGAGCCGTCGTTGATGTTGAACATCGTTGAAGTCGTTTGAATCGCCGTCGATGTCGAGCGTAGTTGATTTCGCTGAGCCGCCTGCGAGAAACCCTAGCGAAATTGAAGCCCTAATGTGATGTGAACATTGCTTGGACCCCCAAATCGAAGCGAAATCGCTGAACAAAGCTTGAACCCCCAAATCGAAGCCCTAATCGAACCGAAATCGTTGAACCCCAAATTAAGAATGTTCGCTTGAACCTTTGTAAGAAGACAGAGAAGAATGAAAATAAAAAGTTATTTGTGGGGACTTATTTTCTTCGCGGCTCTAAAAGATCAAGGAGTGGTGTTCGGATTGATGAGGTGTAACTTTCTCCAACGTAGGATTTGCCTTGGTAGATTGGCGCGGATCGGTGCGAAAGATATGTGAAGGTCTGCTATAGCAACACTATAAAAAAATGTTGCATCAATTACATTTGTTTAGCTAGAGCAACAAATTTTTATGGCTAAGCCAACACCAAAAATTCAACGTTGCAGTAGGACCAAAATTGTATAGCTATTGCAACATTTTACCCAGCAACACCTTGCAAAAATGTTGCAGAATGCCATCTATGGCGTAATGGCCAAAGAGGTTAGGGTATGTTTGTTTTATAAACCAAAAGCTTTCACCTGCTTTGCTTTCGAATTTAAGCTTTTGAATTGGATGCTTTTGACCAAGTTAGAATGTTTAAAAGAAAGGTTTTGAATAGTCAAAAGGTTACCGCTGCTTTATTACTAATTTGTTTTGAAACCTTCCGACGTAATCGAAAGGTTATTGCCGCTTTATATAAATGTTTTGTTTTGAACCTTCCAACAAAGTCGAAGGGTTTACTTTAATTGATTTCAAAAGGTTTACTTGTTTTAAAAACTAGCTGCTTCTCCATGATTTCGGAAGGAAGCTTTTGACTTAGGTGATTTACCCTTGTTTTCAATTAAAGTATAACCAAGCTTTCGAAGCAGAGCTTTCAACTTATTCCAGAGGTTACTTCCAATGACTTAAAAAGGTTTTAAAAGATGGTTTTCCACTTGTTTTAAATTGAACCCAGGATAGGTTTTGTTTATTGAATGGTTTTGAAGGGCTCAAAGCACTCCTTTTGATGGAGTTGAAAGATAACCTTTCAAAGGGGTCGTGAGGTAGCTTCTGACAAGATTGAAAGGTTGTTGTTCCTAAATGATTTCGAAAGGTTTTAAATGGAAGGGTTTCCAAAGGTTTTCTAAGGCAATATTTCAATTTTTTTTTAAAATAGGATGTCTAAGGTTTTATTGCTTTCAAAAGAGATGATTTCAATGGTTTTGGAGGGTTTGAGTCTCAATTGTTTCGAAAGGTTTAAAGTTCATTGGTTTCGAAAGGTTTGGAGTTCAATGGTTTCGAAAGGTTTGATTTTCAAGGGGTATGAGGGTACCCATGAAAACTATAAGTGAATATAACCTAAGTTAGGGACACTGATGGAAATAGGTTAATCATGGGGCTAACATGAGACAATTAAAATCATTAGGCTAACACGAGACAATTAAAATCATGGGTCTAACATGAGATAATTAGATTCATGGGGCTAGCATGAATCAAGTGGCAAAATGATGGGTTCATAGTCATCCTGGGAAAACTATGAGATGTTTGATGGATAGCCAACATCATGTTGGGGATGGTCTCCAAATGTTTATTGAAGGGTTCATAGCATCCTTGGGAAACAATGTGACGAGCAATGGATAGTCTGCATCAACTTAAGCGAAATAAATGTGGAATAGGTAGTCCCTCTTTGATATAATAAACTCTAATTGGGGATGGGGAAATCCTAATTGTTTTCAAGTATGCATATCACCATAATATTTCATAAATACACGTTTTAAACATTGTGGATGCAGGAGCATAACATACGATTTTATGAAAGGTTTAGCAAAAGATATGTTTTAAAAGGATGTTAGTGAAGGGAAACCCGTTCCGCTAAGCAACGTGGTCTCACATAACATAATTATTCCGGGATGTATAATATTATTCACACTAGGCTATATATCTGGCTTGAAGTTTATGTTTTTCCCTTAAACTCTCGAATGCTTAAAATTAATTTGAGTAGGCTGAGGGATTAAAGCCTTTTTTCAGGTTTTAGTAGGAAGATGAATAAGCTACCGGAGGCATGCAGGAGGCAAACGAATAGCTATTTAGGAGTTGTAGTTCTTGTTATGTTTTGATGGATTTTCCATTGTATTATTTTATATTAGGTCTATTATGATCATATAGCTCTGATCAACTAAGGGCTCTTGGCATATTTTGTAATAATTATATTTGATCTGTGCCTAGGAATGATTTGAGATTATGTGTTGTGAATGTGAACCAATTGGTTTTGAAATGTAATGGAGTAAAAATTGTTTCTTAAAATCGGTGTTTTATTTCATATTCAAGTGCTTCTGATATTATTGATACCATTAACATAGTCGTAATTAATCACCGAAAGCTAATACTATAGATGACTACAGCTCTGTAGCACCTAGTTTTGGGCCTCTAGATAGGGGATGTTACAAAGGATGACTCATCGAATGAGCACTAAGTTCCAAATCAATCCTAAACTTGATTTCCCATTTAGGAGGTAATCTCAAAATGGTTTCGAACACCTCAAGGAAGTCACACACGATGGGAATTCAGGCTATATCATCCTTTTCCAATGATTTAAGCGAAAATATAGAGGCTTCTAAATTAGAATCAATAGCTTGAAGAGTTACTGAAATTTGCTCTTCCAAATTAGAATGCTTAAGATAGATAATCCTTGCGGGACATAAGATATGAGCTTCGTACTCACTAAGCTAATCCATTCCCAAAATCATTTCAAAGCCAAGTTATTAAATCACATGCAAATCATTGAAGAAAGAATGTCCACCCAAAATAAGCTCAACATTTATACAAAGCATGCTATGAGTTGTGGACCCACCATTAGGGTTCGCAATCCTAAGTGAAGTAACCAAGCACACAACATTCAAAGATAATCCATCAACAAGCTCTTTCGATACGAATATGTAAGAAGCACCCGTATCAAAAAAGACACGAATAGGATGATTCTAGAACAAAATAGAACTCTCTAAAATAAAACGAAAGAGGCTTATGTGCTGACCAAAACCAATCGAAGTTCCTACTGCATTCAATTTGCATTCTCTCTTCCCATAAGCTGCTCTAGGGCACTCTGTAATGGCATGACCCTCTTTTTACAACAACGGCATAAAGGAGGCTTCGGATAATTCATAGAAAAATGCTCTTTAGATCTACAGTTCAGATGAGTTTCGAAAAATCTTGAACCTTATTTCTTAGCTTTCTTGTTGGAGTTGAAAGATTTAGACTTTTTGAAAGGATGCTTCTTCTTATGGTTAAAATACTTCTTTGCAACTCCGGCCTCGTCACTACTATCTTTCTCCCCTCCTCAGGTCTAAGTATGGTATCTACTAGCTTCCAAAAAGATACTTCTGGTTTCAAAAGTAAAGCCCTCTTAAGATTCTTTTTTAATCCATAAATGAATTTCTAATTCTTATTTAGCGAGACGTTAATGTGCTCAACCTCATACTTAGATAGTGCCTCAAAAGACGCTACATACTCTATTACTGAAGAATCCCCTTGCATGAGATCTATAAACCTCTGAGCTAAAGATGCCTTCTAGGTCTTTGGCATGAACTTCAACTCAAATCTCTTATGGGACTATTCCTTAGTAAGCTCCGCTTCCACTACCTCAGAAATCTACAGCTCATATCAGTGAATGCTTGCTCATGGAGAAACCTAGAAGCTACCTGAACTTTATGCAGATTAGAAAGATACATGCGGGAAAAGATGCGCTTGCATGTCCTAAGCCAATCGTAAACCTTTATGACTCCTTCAATGCCTTTGAATGACTTCCCTCCCAAATGATCAAACTCACTACCGACTCACGATGAGAAGGATCAATAATGGGACTAAAATTTTAGGCATTCTTCACTAAATCCATAAGCTGTTGGGCCGACATGAATGCACCATCCTGGCTAGGCCCAGTAGACTGTCAAGCATTAGAACGCGTAGCTCTACCACCGGCCACCATACTTATGCTCAAGATAGAACTAGATGAAAGAATATTCTCAAAGATATAATCAAATAAGCTTAATTGCAAGATATTTCTAATAAGATGAAATCCTAATGGTTGAATTAGATCCTAAGGAATGATCTCTAAGTTACACCTAGGATAAGGTTGTCTTCTTAATAATATATTGTTTCGGATCTTTCTCTGATACCAAATGTAACGCCCATCTCTATACCCTCATAAATAAAGGATATTGGTAAGTAATATCTTCTACTAAAATGGAGAATAAGGCTCTTTAGCAGCGACCATCCGTAATATTGCTTTGGGCGAGTATCGAACATGTCGAAGTATACAACTATATTTTCTTCCCATGAAGAGGAATTCGACATGCACGATCCAGGCACAAAATAATAACATGGTGGATTATTATGATTAAGAACAATATAAAACATCACAGACACAGAATAAGAGAATGAATATCTGAATAAACATAAGATACACAACTGAAACAAATAGGAGCATATATACGGTAGACTAACATAATATACGTGCTCAACATCCTAAACTAATACATAGATGGTACACAAAATAAGCCTCTTTCTCTAAGTCAAAAATAGGTACAACGAGAATATATACAGGATGATATAAAAGACCAGCTAACTTATGAAAAGTCCAACTCTAGAAGTCATCTCCTGGAAGCATCATATTCTGACCCGATATTATAAAGTAATAAATTGGTCAGTCCAGTCTAACTCAACTAAATGTGAGATAAAGTGTAATTAGGATAGCATAAATCTCAAGAATAACATTTAACAATATGAAGTTAAATCTCCAAGTAATATCATTATACACCAAATTTCATTCACCCAAATACCATACGGTGCACTTTTATCTTTAAAAGTAAAACCTAAGATGGTTATGGTGAAAATTTCAAATCACAAAGAATCCAGAAATCGGTAATAGAAATCTAGAAATCATAAGGGATATGTTTTTTCAAGATTTGCGAGCATAAAAACTCACTGTACATGTGTGTAAACTCCATGACAGACGTAAAAGTCTACAAATCTCCAAGGTTGACATGAAAGCCTATGAATCTTCAAGACTGACATGAAAGTCTACAATTCTTTAAGAAAGACATAAAAGTCTATAATTTACAAGATAAGCATAAAAGTTTACAAATCCTAAGAACAAGTCTAATACTTGCTAGAATAATTGTAAGTTACTCCCAAATAGTAATCGTTTAAGTAATAGTCGTAAGTCACATACCGTATAATGTTTGCTCGAACATTTGCTACAAGTTAGTAAACCCCACTATGTGTAAATAGGGTTCAATTAAAAAAGTTTTAGAATTAACCAATGAAAATGCAAGCGTTCCATACCACTTGTTTTATTAAACCATTTAATACAATTTCTCGCGAATTAAGAACATGCAATTTTTATATCAAAACTAGATGTCCTGATATCAAATTTGGGAAAAATATAGGTTTATAAAGGTAAGGGTAATTTTAGAAAATATAAGTTATTTTATATTACATATTAACAAGAATATATATATATATATTATTTAAAACTATTAGTAAGTTTTAATATATATATATATATATATATATATATAATTATATTACCAAAATGCTTTATCTCCACCAAATATATTTTTCCAGAAAATACCTTGATTTCTAAAAACATTTATTTGCAAATCAGTTTGGAAATAGTACAATAAAATTAGTGTTTCAAGTTGCTTCTATAAAATAAACTTTTATAGAACCAAGAGCAATAAATATTCATAATCGATAAAGAAAACCTCAAACTCTTATCAAACAAACCAAAAAACAACATTAAAAATCAAAGCAATGCAATGAAATTCAATCGGTTAAACAAGAGGGAAGGGGAAAGCAATCGAGGGACAGGACGCTTCTTGGATAAAGCTCCAGGTAGTCGATCGGTTGATCGGTCTAAGCCCACCGATTGACCAGTGGACAAATGTTTGAAGCTTGCTCCAGGCTTGTTGTCTCCCTCTCTCTGCTTTTTTTCCCTTTTCGTTCAATATTATGAGTTTTCAAAAAATATTTATCAACTAAGCATAAATTGAAACCACTGCATGCACCCAACAATACAAGATAACGCAATTAAAATGATCTAGCTAGGTCTAGTTTCAAAAATCGAAGAGTAGTAAACTGACAGAACAATAAATAGAAAATGAATTTAGGAAACTATAGACTATAAACCTAAACGAAAATCAACCAAACTGATATTCCTTACCATTCAACCATATGTACATGACTCTACATTAGAAGTGTGAGAATGACACTCCAATTGGCAAAAAAAGAATTTGTTTTACTAACTTGAGCTGTTGTTTATCTCCTTTCAGCAACATTTCCTAAAAATTTAGAAATTGAGCCACAAATCTCAAACCAATTTGCAAAGGGAAACTGAAATTGAGAACTATACGATGTATCAAGAGTTAGTTTAGATGCCTGAGATTGTAGACACCAAAATTTAGAGATTTACTTCTTCAATTAAATGATTTAGGGAGTATTTTCTTAGGGTTTGAAAATTTAGAGAAGTAATATTTTACTGTAATTTCTTAGTTTCAAGCAGAAAGTGAAAACAGAAGTGAAAAGAATGCACAACGCACTTTTTCTCAAGTCTATGATATTCTCTAACTCTAAAAAGACCGACAATAGATTCAACCTAGAAATGAAATAAAACTTATTTTCTCCTAGGTATAGAGAAACATATTATTATAAACAATGTTTTAAACCATAGCTTGGTTTCGTATATTACCACTATTTTGTAAAATCAATATTAATCTATTTATTACATTTTTATTTGCAACAAGAAGAAATAAATTCACAGTCCATCTTTTAATTAATAAATAAAGTTACATTTTTTGTTCATAAATGTCATCCCGCCTTTTGGCAAGGTCAAGATATCATCAACTTGGCTAGAAACAGATGGTTACCAGCCTTGAGAATCAGTTGTATACGATAATATGGATGATGGTCGAGCAAATCTGGACTAGGACCCAACCTAGGTGCAATCTGTATGGAGTGACAGGCATGGCCCCATGAATCTACATTCAAAACTCAAATTGACAGAGTTCATATGCTCAAGTTACGGACAAAGCAAGAATTTATATGGATTGATCGAAATGATCCATAAACGGCTCAAATCACCGAAGTTCGATCGATATCTCAAAATCCATAAGGTCAATTAACTAGAAACTTTCAAGACATCAAGATATTGAAGAGTAGAGCCCAAAAAAGTGATTTCTGGTCAAAACTACAAGTTTCAAGTAATGTCGATCGTTTTATGCCGATCATTCCTAACGATCGGTGTAATTTAGCAAGGAACCCAAATACGACCAAGATTGATCCATATCTCACAATATACAACTCGGAATGAGGTCACATTTGAGGAGCAATGCATTGAGAATTATGGGACCCCCTTTGAACGATCGCATGGCAATCAAAAGAAAAAAATAATGATTGGCCTAATTTGTACTGATCGTTCCAAACGTCGATTCAGGGCCACCGATCGTTATGGTGGGCCCTTGTGGACCTAGAGAGCCTTTGCCAAACCAAAATATCTCATCATCTCATCCAATAAATGGAACCCATTGGTTTGTTTTCAGTATCCTTATGTTGCTTGTTACTCTAGACTCCATTGTAATCAACTGCTAGCTTTGTTCTACTATTGTAATCAGATTCACAAGAGAGTAATAAAGGATAATCTTCAAAGTGGACATAAGTATACAATGCTAAACCACTATAAACATCTGTGTCTTTGATTACTTATTCATTTACTCACTTTAATTTTTCTTTTCTTCATTTACTTCTCTATAAAAACTATTCTTAGGTGTTTGCGACCATTTTTGGTGTAAACATTTGGTGCTTTCACTAATAATCTTAATTCTCGACTTATTGGGATCCCTTTCATTGCTACTAGATTGCATAAATCCCACGAAGGAGATGCATATTTATCTTCATGAAGTTTTCTCGTTCTACTCAGATTTGCAAAAATTTAAGCTATCAACAATGGTGAGGAACACTAGATCTACTTCTCAAGATATGGAAAGAAACAAAAACGCTAGTATCCAGTTAGGGGGCCCAAGAAGTCGACCAATGGATGTGAATGCTGAACCAGTTTAAGTCAAGAGCCCAACCGGTTCTATTAAGAGAACTGAATTCCAGAGTCTAATGAGAGAGAAAATGGATAGCCGTCAACAATTAGACTAGTAGATTCAGGGCAATATCAACCTAATGAACCAACTCACTCATCAACAGCAGGGAAAATCTAGGAGAGACCCAACCACTTACTCGGCATCGGAGAGTTCTAGTTCATCGGATAAGTATCATAGGAATAGGCGTCACAGAAAAAACGAATATCATGCAGAAATTTTAGAGTGTCAGCTGGTAGACCATCGTGGTCTGCAATGAACAATCGATGCTGATCCCTCCTCAAGAGAAGGTAATTTACCTATGCATGCTGGGATTCAAACTGGAGTTTCTGCTGTAGATTTGGATGATGGAGTCCAATTAAGTGTTGATTAAGTGCTTTCTTGGAATGACGATGAAGTGAATTCATAAGATACACATCGATAAAATGTTGAACCAAGAAGGCATGCAACGTCCCGTAGGCATCGACCGGACCATTCACGTAAGGTGGAATATGACTACGACTTGGCACCAACTTTCCAAATGTCGGACTTGTCGGCTATAGTCAAACAGCTAGTGAGAGAAAGCTAAGGCTTGACCAATGATGATTAGGGAATCTCTAGAATCCGTACCCATTCACTAATAATATCCTACATGCAGAGTATCCAAGGAGGTTCAACACGCCGTCGATGCATACCTACGAAGGAAAAACCGACCCCAGGTAGCACATCATGAGATATGAATGGCTAATGGATTCCGCACGAGCAGATAATGCAACCAAGTGTAGATGTTTTTCCATAACTCTCTCTGGAATAGCAACGATGTGATTTACAAGGCTAACCCCATGGTCGATCTCTAGATTTGACGATTTGGCTACAAATTTTGTGGAGCAGTTTCCTATGCACACAACTAGTCCTAAGGATGTAATGTCCCTGTCCATCATGATGTAGGCTCTTGGAGAATCATTAAAAGATTATTTGAAGAGATTTCATACAGCTGTTACAGAAATCGGTAATCTAAATGACGACACAATGATGATGGCCAGGATAAAAAGAATTCATACAGAATCTATTTTAGAGATTCGTTGGCTGGCAAACCAACCGCAACATTTGAATGCTTTTACGCAAAGGCGGCTCAGCATTTGAGGAAGGAGGAAGCCCGATCCTCCAGGAAGAAGAATGTTGCGGGACCAAGTGGAGAGGAAGTATAGAGTAATATTGCTATAAAGTAGTCTGCTGAAAGCTTTGCAAAAGTTCAAATGAATGTCCAAAACCAACTGAATCAGCAAAAGAAAGGCATAGGTAGGAACCAAGAATGAAAGAGGAATTCTAAAAGAGGGAAGCCTAGGTTCCAATGTACAATACATACACGCCACTGAACATGTCCTTGGAGAATATCTATCTATCTATCAGCAATACCACGAAGTACAGGAAGTCGCCTCTAATAGAATCAACAAAGAAGCAAAAGCACACCGAGAAATATTGTCAGTTTCACGAATGTTGTGAGCATAACAAAACTGAATGCAGACAACTCCAAGATGTCATTGAAAAGCTGATTTGAGAAAGGAAGTTATAACAGTTTGTAAAAACCCCGCATGTCACGACCTGAATTTCAGCATTGGAAAATCGACACCCGTTCTTCACTTGTACTTGAATGCCGCAGATTCAACCGTGAAAATCCGATTCACGCTGGAGCTTATATCACATTAAGTACAACAACATAGTGGAAGAAAAACAATATTTATATTGATATACAACATGGATACAACATATTGATACAATTGATATCAACATTAGAGATACAAGATAACAGCGAAAGAAATAACACAACTGGATGGTCAAGACTTTGCAACCATCGACAATGGAAAGAGAGCTCCAATATAATTTCCAAGTGAGAAAGCGAGGATCCAATAGAATGCATCTCCATTGCCAAAGCTCCAAGGACTCCAATCCAAAAGCTCTAACCATCATCATCATTGTATTAAGCAAGGTCAGCCTGAATGCTGAAGAGAAGCAAATTCTATCACCAAATCCAAAGATTGAAGGCTTTTCAAATCTACTCCTACTATTTGATTATCTAAAAATCCCAACTCTAGGCTGCCCGTGTGGAAAATTATGGGCACCCAGAGTTTAGAAAGGGAACAATAAACTCCAGATCAGTCATGGGACTGGTGTGAGAAAGCAAAAACAGTTTATCTTTATTAAAAGAAAAACAAAAGAAATTAAAAGAAATCTGCAATGCTTTTTGAAAAATGAAACTACCATAAGGCCTACCTGCACACACACATTGCAAGCGCATAGTTGGAGGAGATTTCTCCTCATGATAGTCAAACGTGCTTGATACGCAAAAACCTTTAATATTATTATTAGTGCATAGTACAGAAAACCTTTCAAAAGTATAGTATTAATCTTAGCTAGCATAGACATTTATTACTATGCCTATTATAGCTACCATGTTTAATAGCAGGTTACCACCATATTCCATGGCAGGTTATACAACTAAAACCGTACAGGGTGCGTATTGTTTATTTGGATTTCCAACAAATGGTCAGGCTAAGGAACTTCCTAGGCCACATGGGTATGCCTCTGGAGGGACGCCCTGAGAACCTAACCGGATCACTGCCAACATAAGGCCGGGTTACCTCTGTAACTAAGTAATTACTACATGAGCATGCCATCCACTGATCGTTAGTGACCTTTATCCGAGAGCTCTCAACCATAAAGCAACAACCACAAAGTAATGAATTTGTAGTTACCACATGAGTTGAGTATCTGGGCTCCATACCATGATACCACCCTTTTCTAGAAGGGAATGAACATACCCTAAAGGGCGCGACCCTCATAACCTTGCCGCATCTTTCCTGTTTCGACCATTTCCGCAGTGTGAGGTCCTGATGCAGTCTCGTCCACAAAGCTACGCTTTACAAAAAAGGCATGCTTCGATCAACAAATGATCAGCAGCACTTCGTATGCCACATTACCAAATTGAGAATGTATCACTAGTAACCATCAACTGCATAACCTCTAAGCTCGTACGTCTCAGAGAAGGGTGTTAAGCTAAGAGAATAAATTCTCCGCCACCAAACATAAATGTATTTGATAGAAACCAGCTTTATATCTCGAAGTGTAACGTCAGACATACATCCAAATAAGTATGTTCCGGGTTTGAACAAAACTAAAGGCATTCACAACGAAGCCCTTGCAATCCGGGTATTCACAATCCCGATTGGACTCCCCATCACATATGGAGTTCTCTATACCATAGCTACTCAGTGCAGAGTCATTCGACGGGTAATCCTTTCGTTCTCGAAAATACCCGGTCTTCACCACCGGTCTTCAAATGCTATTCATATCGTCGTATCATTATTCGAAATGGGTTATATAACACAAGGTCCTCTCTCTGCTAAATCGAATAATGAGCGCAATATTTAAAAACATATGGATATTGGGATCTCAGTTAAGTCACAACTTATTACCCAAAACCTTTCTTCAAATGGTTTAAAGAAATTACCATTTTCAATTCTTTAAACAAAAAGATTCACTTCACAAAGTTCACCAATATTTCACAAAGATACATTCATAGCTTTCAAAACTATCTTCAATTCCAAATCTTTTATATAAAAAATACACCTTTAAGATCCTCTTCAATTTGGAAACAAAGTTCACAAACCTTTCACAAAGATTCAATTATAGCTTTTAAAACAATTCAATTTCAAATTTGAAACCCCTTTTTAACAAAACTGGAAATCCTTTCTATCTTTGAAAGCTATTATCATTTGAAAACTAAGAGTTTTCATTTCGAGAATATCCAATTACATTTGCTCAAGTTAAAGCCTTTCAAGTATAAATTTGGGTTGAATTTAAATTCTCAAAATAAACATACTTTAAAGATGGTTTTAAAAATCCATGCATATATACTACATAACTTGTATAAACCTTTCAAACCAAATTTCCAAAATAATTTCAAAACTTAACAAGATATAGTCTTATTCAAACTAAATTTTAATTTCAAACTTCCTTTCAAAAAGCTTTCCATATTCAACCTAATTACATTTCCAAAATCATTTGGATTCAAAATTCAACTTTTTAAACAAATAATAACTTAATTCCAAAACATCTGTGACTTAACCTATTTCCATTAAATCCATATTTGTGTGTGTATAGTGTAGTCCAGGGGTTTTACATAATAGTGCAACATCATCAATCATCACAGATTTAAGCACAACAATATCGATAAGCGGTGTAATCCTATAAGTCTTATCTTCATTCAGAGATTCACAGATAAATAATGTAAATTTAGCACATATAAATAAATTATCCTCATAGATAAATAAATTACATTCATCATAGCTCAAATCAATTCAATTCATACCACAAAGCAGCACACATAAGGGATATCAAACCATTCAACATTCAATAGGATTTAATCATCCATAAGTAAGATCAACTAATTATCAGATTAATTTAAATCAGATTAATTACTTATGAATGAACGCTAATCCTAGTTCATTAATATTAATTAATTGCAAACCATTTTGATTAATTATCATTTAATCATTTACTAATTAACCTTAAATAATAAGTTAATTATCCTTTACTTATAAACTAATCAACCTTAATTATTAATTAATTATCTTTAATTACTTTCATTAATTATCCTTAATTAATGACTAAATATCCTTAATTATAAATTGATTAATCCTTAGTTATTCACTAATTAGCTTTTAATCAATATTTAATTAACCTTAATTAGGTAATGAAATTTAGACTCAGATGGTTTAGACTTATGCTCTTGGGGCGGTCCCTTGTTCCAGTGTGCAGCTAGCACTGGACAAAGGGAAAAAGGTGGTAGTTGAAGGTGTGTTATCTCTTTTCGGTCTTTCCATTTGTACTTTATTTGATACTAAGGCTTCTCGTTCCTTTATCTCTAGTAAACTTGTCGATGATTTACACCTAGACACTAGTACTGTGACAGACCCTGTAATTGTGTCAAACCTGTAAGAGGATCAGCCTATTTGTCTATAATATGTAAGGGTTTGAGGTTGATGATATTAAGTGTCAAGTTTGATTGTGATGCCTATGTATTAGGATTTTCTGGATTAGGGTTGATATTAGGCATGTACTGGATGTCTATACATAAGGCTATTTTGGACTGTGATAGGAAGGATATTAGGTTGGTCACTTGTAGTGGGCATATCTTATAGATTTTTCATGGTCTGAGAGGATCGATTATGTTGGGCTATGTTTATTCCCTAGACCTATCACAAAATGATTTTGACTTTGTATCGGTAATTAGAGAATTTTCTAATCTATTTATTGAGGTTACCGGTCTCCCACACAGGGAGAGATTGAATTTAGGATCTACCTTATTGATAATTCTCGACCAGTTGCCTTACCCCTAAAGCATATGGCTCCAAGGGAAAGATGCAAGTTGAATAAGCAGGTTAATGAGTTGTTAGAGGACTTTATTTGAAGGAGTATTTATTATTGGGGAGAACCAATTGTCTTTTCCACCAAGGTGAATGGTTGTCTAATACTCTGCGTCGATTATAGGGAGTTTAATAAACCGACGAAGAAGAAATGCTATCCTTTGCCTCACAAAAATGATCTCTTCGACCAATTGATTCGAGCTAGAGTATTTTCTCAGTTGGATTTGGCTATCGAATTTCTGGTGAAGAATATAGTTGCAAAAAGACTTCTAAAAAAAACTATACACGGTGAAAATGGTCTCTCTTGTACATTATCCTATTACTCTTTAAGAGAAATTTGGTCACTTGTCCAACAAAGTTACAGCTTATTGGTGCAGACGCAACTGCTAATTGGTGCAAAATTAGCTTACCAGAGTATTTTAATGCCATATAATGAAGGGAAAGTATGAAAGATGGTTTGCAACATTGTTATCAAAAAACCAAAAATTCGAATCTCATTTTAAATTGGATGTCTCCATTTATGATTCAGTTTTCAAATTACGATTCAGAACTCACATCAATTATGAATTGCTGAGGATAGTATTTAGAAGACAGTTTTTCGAATTCCAAATGGGTTGTTTAAGAAATAAGTTATACCAATTGAATTAACCAATGCACTAGCCTATTTTGTGGATTTGATGAGAAGAGTGCTTAAGGGATTACTGAATAAGTTTATGGTAGTGTTTGTGGATGAATCTCGGTATACTCATGAAGTAGGAAGGAGCATGCTTTGCTTTTAAAGGAGGTTCTTAGGACACTAAATGCGCATAAGCTTAAGGAAAAGTTTTCAAAGTGCTACTTTTTGAGAGAGGAGGTTCGCTTTTTGGGACACATCATCTCAAAGAGTACTTTAGAAGTAGATCCGAGTTCGGTGGTAGTAGTTCAGGATTGACAAGTTCTAAAGAATGCCATGGGGATGTGGATTTTCCTTTGTTTTATGGTTTACTATTGGAATTTCATTAAGGGATTCTTGAGGATTTTTGCTCCACTGGCCCGCCTTACAAAGAAGAATCTTATCTTTTCATGGGATGCTAGATGTGAGGAGGCTTTTTTTAGATTGAAGGAGGCATTGACTAGTGCATTATTATCAGTGTTGCTAGATAGGACTGGTCCCTTTACAGATTATACTGACACCTATGGACGAGGTTGGGTGCAGTTTTGATGCAGGAAGTGCAATGTGTTAGGAAAGTAGGAAATTGAAGATCCATGAGAGGAATTACCCGATACATAATATTAAGTTGGTGGCTGTAGTTTTTGTGCACAAGTCATGAAGGCATTATCTTATAGGGGAGAGGTTTGAGCTTTTCACAAATCACAAGCCTTTGGGATACATGTTCTCTCAAAGGGACTTGAACTTGAGACAACAGAGATGGATGGAGTTCTTGGCATCTTATGACTTCGGGATTTCTTATACCCTAGGCAAGGTTAATGTAGTAGCAGATGCTTTGAGTAGTAGAGAGCAGTATTGAGTCCTCTATTCTTTTAATGGAGATATTTGGAGAATATTTCTATCTTTGAGTTCAGACCACCATCGGATAGTACCCATAGATTACTAGCAGCTTTAGATGTTCAACATACCTTGTTGGAGCATATTGGATCCCGACAGAGAAAGGGCAAGAAGTTAGTGGATATTTTGGATAGGTTTGGTAGAGGAGAGTCATCGGGTCACTTGAGGCGCTATGCCATAGACCCGACAGGACGGTTGTGGAGGGATGGTGTAATTTGTGTTCCTCATAGTGAAAATTTGATTGATGAGGTGTTGGCTGAGTCTTACCATTCTTGGATGACCATTCATCTCGGTGGTTATAAAATGTATAGGGATATGAAGTGAGTTTTCTTATAGTTGGGTATAAAGAGGCAAGTGTCATAGTCTGTAGCAAGGTGTATGACTTGCCAGAGGGTGAAGGCAGAGCAGAAGAAACCTGGAGGATTGTTGCAGCCGCTGGAAATTCCTCAATGGAAGTGAAAGAGCATTTCTATACATTTTTTTGATGGGTTGCCAAGGACTAGGAGAGGAAATGAAAGCATTTGGGTCATAGTGGACAGATTAACCAAGTACGCTCATTCCATACCAGTGAGGAGTACTAAGATGGCAGCATCATTGGTTGCTTTGTATATGAGAGAGATGGTTAGACTTTATGGAATTCCTACTAGTATAGTTAGCGATTTAGACCCGCTTTTCACAAGTGAGTTCTTGAGGATTCAACAAGAGGCTTTGGGGACTGAGCTGAACATGAGTGCAGCATACCATCGACAAATCATGGATAAATAGAGAGAGTAAATTTAGTTTTGGAAGATTTGCTATGGATGTACACCATTGGCTTTGGAGGCTCGTCGAAGGATCATTTGCCATTGGTTGAGTTCACCTATAATAATAGTATAAGGCTAGCATTGGGATGGCATTATTTGAAGCATTATACGACAGACCTTGTAGATTGCCATCGTGTTGGTGGGACACAACGGATAGAACCATTCTTAGGTAGGATATGGTTAAGGAGATGTCAAAGAAGGTGGATTTGATTAGGAGAAGGATGAAGCCTGCCCAAAATAGGCAGAAATTGTATGCAGATAGGAGGCGCTCTGAGATTGGAGTTTACAATATGGGACATGGTATTTGTGAAGGTTTTACCCTTGAGACACATGATTAGGTTTGGTAGGTCGGGGAAGTTAGCATCGAGATTTGTTGGATCTTTCCTTATTGTGGCTATCATTGGAAAGTTGGCATGTAGAGTTGAGCTTCTAGAGAAGTTAGTAGGAGTGCATGATGTTTTCCATTTTTTGCACTTGTGAAAGTGCTTGCATGATTATGTCGGTGTAGTTGAGCCTTGTCAGTTGAAGGAGGTGTAACATCAGCCATTTTGAGGTTCGAAACTAAGCGCTATAGATGCTGCAGTCATCTAAAATATTAATTTTCGATGACAAAATGCGATCATGTTAATGATATCTGTAATATTAGAAGCACAAGAATATGAAAAAATTTAAACATAATTTCAAAAACAACTTTTTTCATTACATTTCAAATTAGCGCTTCATATTCGTTACATGATGCCAAAATATTGCTTAGGTTCAAATAAAATATAATTCTTAAAAATTACGCCAAGGAAAACTTATGAATATACCCTATTGGATGATTAGAATTACTAAATAGATAGACACATCAATAGTTAATACGTTCATAAAATAAATTATAACACAGCGGATAATTAATATAGATAGAATCCAATGTAGCTAGCTTCTGCCTCCTGCATGTGTCTGGAAGCTTTATTTTCCAAAACCTACTTAACCTGTAAAGACCTTTACTCGCAACCTACTTAAATCAAGTTTTGAGCACCTGAGAGTTTAAGAGGAAAACATAAACTTAGAGTCAGACAAAAAGGCTTGTGTGAATAATAATATGCCATCTTGATTAATTGATATTTACCGAGACCACGCCACTGAGCGAAACCAAATTTTCCTTTACTAATATCCTTTAAAAGATGCCTTTCGCAAATTAAAGTCAAACTGGTTAAAATAGACAATATAATAACAATAGGTACATATGAAACCTGGGTAATCTTGGCAATCCATCAAATCATTGGACTACTTGTCCCAATGTTTAGTTTTCTTAGGGTAACTACCAACCTATATGGCTGACTCAGGCCTACCAGATATATCAAACTATATAACTCGCGATTATAAGGCAACTGGATGGGTTGTACGAAACATACTATTCCTAGGGTCAATTGGACTTAATGGTTTTGTGGGCTCACCAATAACTTATCTCATCTTTGTGTATTCCTTTCTATGCGTACACCTACTTTTGGTCTTATCCATGAAATATCCCTATGCACTCGAATTTTGGACTTATATTAGCTAGGGGCTACTAGCTAAAGTATAAGGTGCGATGTAACACCGGTCCCATTTGGTTTTCTAATCGTTGAGGCATTTTAATCTACCATAATTTACCCAATGGTGGTAAAAAAACTAATCTCTTTAGTAAAATTTCTGGGCTAAAATATTCTTTATAATTCCTTGAAAGCACTTACCTTCACAAATGATTTAACCCTTGAAATCATGTCTTTAAAATAAGGAAAATATTGGCCCTTTACTCGATCTATTTATGCCATGATATATGCTTTTATAAAACCAAATTGATGAAGTTCGAAGTCATTTGAAGTCATCACCTCTCAAAACCATAGGCCATAGGGACAAAACAATATAGTACCTTTATATTGATATAAGTGGCAGGGGTATAGCCGAAGAGGGTCTTCGCCTTTTAAAACAAGTTAAAACCTTTAACTTTCAAAACATAAGGCTATAAGACTGATAATATCACTTCGCACTTCTCATAGTGTGGAAGTCGGAGAGCATTGATATAATTTAAAACCTTTTTATAAAATAGGGTCAAAGTCGTTAACGTTAGCGTCAATGCTTTTAAAGAAAATAGGGACCTAAATAGAGCCGAAGTAACTAAGAGCGGCATCCCTGTCCTCTCCGAAACGGTTGAAAAGATTAAAGTTGAAGAAATAAAATGCAGTATCATATACCGCTTAAAAGATAAAAGGCTTTATTAGAGTCGAGGAAATCGTTTTGAAAATGTAGGGTTGGCGACGTGATTTCAGAAAAGCGACGACATGCCTTTATATATAAAACGTGGGACTTAAGTCATGCGGCGACATGCCTTTATATATAAAACGCGGGACTTAAGTCATGCAGCAAGATTGACTTCAACGATGAGGATGATGACCTCGAACTCCTTCCATCGTAGTTAATACACTCCATACCAACACAAGTTGACATCACGTGTATTACTATCGAGTGGTTTCGAAGTCAAAGCTGCCAAACCATCAAAGGTGACGACGTTAACGCTGCTGATATGGCATTATCCTAAATCACTTAAAAACTACAAATTTACTTATAAAAGAAATTTCTTTTCTACCAATCCTTATTATTTGTCAAAATAATATTACTTAACAAAACTTCATTAATTTTCTATACTAGAAAACTGTCACATGCATGAATTTTCAATGTTAATCACATTAACCCTTTGTATTAATATCATAATAAAATAATTAATCCCTCCTAACTTAAATAATTTATTAAGCATTCTTAATCACTAGGAAAAAATCCCTAAAAATCATACTAAGTCAAATTATTATCTTCTTTAATGTATAAAATTTTCAGGCCCAAACACTTTATTTAATTATTTTTAGTAATTAAAATTGAAATAAACCATTTTCTTCTCTTGAAAAATTTATAAAATATTCGTACATTATTGGAAAATTATGAAATTCGTAACCCGCTTCTAAAATAATATTATAAACCTCATTTCAAAATTTTAGATTGATTAGATCATAAAAATTAGGTTTTCACTCCTATAACCTATTAAATAGTTTCATAATAAACCATATTACTCATCACTCAAACATATAATCATCCAATACTTTAAAACATGGCATAACATCATCAATGGTTCAGATTTAAATTCAAAACCAAAAAAATAATTAAAACATGAGATGCATATTGTTAACGTTAAAAATTGAACGCTAACACCCCAGAAAATGAGTTATAGTTATGAAAGCACCACCCGTTTGTTAACGCTTAAATTTAAACGCCAACACCCTAGTGTATAAGATGTGATTGTGAAAGCACCACCCACTTGTATGGGAATCAGAAATAAGCAGAAAGTATGTAGAAAAACAGTAAGAGACACAGTATTTATAGTGGTTCGGCTTAGGATCAAGCCTACGTCCACTTTGAAGCTCTTTATTGTTTATTTAGATACAGTTTTTTACCATCAACTCCGATTACAACACACTTAGACAAATATCTCAAACCCCGATGTAGAAGAATCCTTTGAATGCATGATGAATGAGTTATTTTTCTTCACGAGATTTGTTGAAATGTCTTTGGTGATTGGAGTGATTGAAATGTTGCTTGAGTGTTGCTTGAAGTCGAGACAATAGCAGAGTAATGGCCCGTAGGAAGTCAGTCCCCAAAAGTCCCCTCTTAGTTCGAATTAGGGCTGTATTTATAGGCAAACTTTCTAGGCTGAAATCGCAGAGTCATGAGTCGTGACCGACTCATGATGAGTCGTGACCGACTCATGATGAGTCGTGAGTCGTCTGCGAGTCACCCCTTTGCAGCATGATCTTGAACTTGCCTCTGAGTCTTGTGTTGTGTGTCGGCTTATGCTTGACCCGTGGCCGAGTCATATTAAGTCATGGCCGACTCATTGGACCAAGCCTCTGAGTCGCTTCCGAGTCATCTCCCGCTAGCATAGGTTGTTCGGCAATGGACTATGGCTCAATGGTTTTAGGTCGTAGACGAGCCATGATGAGTCGTGAGTCGCTCCTTTGAGTGACCTTATAGGATGAGTTGTGGGCCAGTTGAGTCGCTGGGTCGGTAATGAGTCGGCAACTTACTGAGTCGGCTATCAAATGAGTCGGTGTCCCTCATGAGTCATTGAGTCGTCATTAAATTTAGGTCGGCAACAAGCTAAGGCTGTTGAGTCGGTAATCATCTTGAGTCGTGAGTCGCTCAGTCCTTTAACTCGCGCGGCCTACCGATCCATTGAGTCGCTACGTGCCTTGAGCATATGAGTTGATCCAATCCTTCAGTCATAAACCCACTGAGTCGTTAGGTACTTCATGCTGATGAGTCGTGGATAGCTCTGAGTCATTCACTCATATGAGTCGCTCCCTGATGAGTCGGTAACTTCTATGAGTCGTGAGGTTTCTTGAGTCGGCAGCTCAATGAGTCGGTCTGTATCATTGAGTCGCCACCAGTTGAGTCGGGGATTTTTTGAATCGGTCCTTTCCTTAAGTCGTAAGACACCTTAAGTCGTAGGTCGCTTCAAACCTTAACCCGTTGACGCTTCTAACTCGTAGGCCTTTTAACTCGTATGCTGGAACGGGGTTAACATTTGCCCCTCGAAGCACACGCTTAAATCGTAAGTCGTGTGCTTCGACTCATCATAACCCGTGCCGATTCGAGTTCCAATATTTCCAAGTATAAAAGTGCTTGAGTCGTTTCTCCTTTTTCTCACTTCTCATTACTTATCCCAGAGCCGCATCTGCCATTAGAGACCTTTCAATCTTCCGAAGGCGAATCCAAGTTAGCCGATCATCAATCCATCCTTTCCACTACATTGCGTAAGTGATTTCGAACTTCAATCCAACAACGACCATTGCTAAGGCACAAATTTCCGTTTCCTATTCCCAAATCACCGCCGCATGTCTCACTTGGGCTTTGAGTTGAGTTGTGAACGACTCTGATCATTGTTGGCTGTGTTGTTGTTGTGATCCTCTAGATTATAGCATCGCACTTGATTCGTGGCAGCTTCATGACAGTTTTGGATCGGTGTTTGATGAACTGGTGGGATAAGTGAGTAATAGGCTTAGTTGAGGGGATGACGGATCGGTGTTATTTAGGCGATGGCGGGTATCGGGTTGGAGAGGAGTTAACTGGTTCAGGAGTTTGGGAGAGATGAGGGAGGCTTTAACGGGTTAACCGGGTTAATGGATCCTTGGCTTCACGGGTTAACTTAAGAGATGGTGTGGCAGTGTGTGAGTGGAGAACCGACCTTAGGGGCCTTTGCAGAGTTACTCATGCACGACTTAATGCCTTAACCGTGTTAATTCATATGACTCAGGTCTTAGGTCGTATGAACGACTTAACCCTTTAGGTCCTTTTGACGACTTATCCTTTTAAACCGTGCACGACTCAAACCATAAGCCGTGAACGACTCAGCAACTTCCATGCGACTCAGCAGCCTTTACCATTGACTTTAATCCGACCTAGCAAGTTTTACGACTTAAACCATGAGTCGTAACCGAGTTAGAACTTAGAGGATTTCTTGTTGCTTTGGACTGGAGCCCCCCTTCTGTTCCTTGACTTACGACTCATAGAACTGCCGACTTATAACATCAGCGGTTTAGAATTGAAGCAACCTAACTTAACTTGCCTCACTTTCCTTAGGTCGTAGCCGAGTCATCCAAATAACCAATGACTTAGCTTAACCCATACAAAGAATCATTGTGCCGTTGACGACTTAACACTTGTAAATTTTGTTTGAACTTTGAACTGTTGAACTTTGCTGCTTTCTTTTACAGGTCACTCTTGCAAGCTAATAACCTGTCTAACACAATGTTTACAGAAAATTGGGACGAATATACTGCCATTGACTGCCCACATCAAATGACAGATTAGCTTATAGATAATTAACTTAAATACATTTGTGTGACTGAGGTGCATTCAACTCATCATTTTCAAGTAACATATTAAAGCAACACTGAAATAGTCAATTAAAATCGACCAGCTTGCACTAATATTATGCTTGAAATTTAGATTAACAAGTTCTGAAATCTTTTAGTTGATCAACTGTCGACTAGTTTAATTCCAGTTGTACTTGCTTATTATTTTTATTAGTTTTGCACAACACTCCACACTTTAAGGAAACGTGCACCTTCACATTTGAATATCCAGTTACTTGTGTAGAATGACTTCTCAACAGGAAGATACAATGGTTCAGACTGAAGAAGCAACCGTAATTCCAGCTCCGCTAGTTAATCCTCCCGAAAGAGCCCCTACTACACTATCATACAAAGTTTTTCACCAGTTGTGTGCTCAGTTTGGTATTGCTGAATCAGATGCCATTCTTCCTGAAAGAAGTAACACCGCTGACATAGCACCTTCTGGCTTTGTGACAGTTAACCGACAAATGTGCCTAAATGGAGGCATTCCTCCTTTCAACAACTTTTTCCAACAACTTCTCCATCAATTGGCCATTGCTCCATCCCAGCTACACCCCAACGGCTACGCCATTCTAATGGGGTTGTGTGTGCTTTTTAGGAGAACACTTGATCGACTTCCGAGCTTTGGTGAAATTTGTTATTTATGCTCCTTTACCCGGATCAAAGATCATCCTTCTATTACTGTTGTGAGAAGCGCCCGAAACCGTAAATTAATCGTTGATCTTCCTGAAACTGCTTATGGGTTTCTAACCCAATTCTTCTTCGTTCGTTGCCCCCCGGGGTTTTATGCCATCTGGAGGGTGGGAAGTAAGACTTCCCGTCTTTATTTTTCCATTCTTGAGTTTTCCAAGATCTGAGCTGCTAAAAAATTAACTTCGCTCTTTTCCTGTTTCAGCACTTCCACCTCCCTCTAGAGATCCAGGCTATAAGCAAATTTTTGAGAGATTGAATGCTGTAGCCGCAGAAGAGAGAAGTATCAAGTTTTTGCTTAGAGACGACTTTTTACATCAATACGGGCTTCTTCACCCTTCTCGCCATACTCAGCCTTGTGAAGCCCCGACTGAAGTTCCCGATTCTCCGGCTGAAGCATCGGATGCCCCTGTTATTGTCGAACAACTCACATCAAAAGAGTCTAATATTGAAGCTTCATTGGTGAAGTGTTCCACTCCTACCGACATTATGGGGTCATCTAGTAAGACGGTGCTTGCCCCCATCGAGGAAGAAGAAGAACCTCCACAGCCTCTCGGGGGATTAGCTGATGTAGGAATTGAGAAAACAAGTCCCACCAAGCATGATGGTGACGATGTTTATGAGGGGCTGAGCGACATAATAGTGACTTCGCAGGAGCTTTTTAAAGATGACGTATCTAAAACTATCTCTCCTGTAATTGAGGCGACGTCTCTTCTCCGACAAACACCAGCACAAACATCAACTCCTCATACCCAAGCTATCATCACCTCTACACCAAAGAGTGGTTTGTAGCTTAATGCGTGTAGCTTGCACATCACACTACACTTAGGATTTTCCAGCACATTTATGCACTTATCTTCTTATACTTTAAAGATTTCTAAAGCTTATCTTCTCTTATTTCAGATTCTTCAATGACACGCGGCGGATCATATTATCAGGATTTCCAACGCTACGGGGGGCGTGGCCAATATAATTATGGGCGCTACTTCACCTCCTATAGAGAGTCTGACGAGGAGAGGGCTGCTCGAAAAACTCGTGAAAGGAGGGATGCAGAAGATCGTCGTGAAAGAAGAGAGAGGGACGAGCGTCATGAATCTTTTCAAAAAGATGATGACTCCCTCAAGAGAAAATCCCATGATGATCGAGGAAAAAGTCACATGGGTGAAGACTCAAGCAAACGAGTCCGTCAAAGTGAAAAGCAGGCCTCTACTATTCCTGAAAAAGTCACTGTTCCTTCCTCGCTCGACATTCCTTCTGACTCTCCCGCTCTTGATAAAGCAGACATTCAAACGATAATTAGTAGGCCCAAATTTCAAGTTGGACCGGGTCCAGCCAATCTGCAGAGCCGGTTTCCTCAATGGTGCCTTAAGGGAGTGAGGTTTGACCTAGACTTGGTCCCCATCGACAAATCTGCCATGTTGCGCAATCTTGACGCCGTCAAACTTGATATCGAGAGGATGTCAAACTGGCAGAAGCTTGTTGATGAGCTCCAAAGAGTTAACCGCGCCAACTTAGAGGCCATGCTCACCATGGAAAATGACAAGGCTGAATGGCAAAAGGTCCTTGAGCAGCATGATACCGAAATGAGAAGCATTACTTCCTACAACGAGGAGCTCGAAGCAAAGGTTGAGAAGTTGAAAGATGAGCTCGCAGCTTCCTCTACTTCATATTCTCAAAAAGAAGAAGTGCTTCTCAGACAAGTAAGGAATGCTCATGCCAGCCAAAGGGACGCTGAGGGCAGGCTTGAGGTGCAGACAAGAATCCGCGAGGGCTATGCTTCTGATATTGCCGATCTTCAAAAGAAAAACAACTCCCAGGAAGCGGAGATACAAATGCTTAAACTTCAGCTTTCCAAAACCGAGAGGGAGCGCGATGAAGCTGTTGCCGGCAGAATCGCGGCTGAAGAATCTCATGAAGCGACCAAAAACAGCTTCGGCTCAACCTTATTCGACTTCTACTTGCATAGCGTCTTGGGGCGTGGAAGCCTCGCTTTTCTTGGTCCCAAGTATGAAATCACTCTAGCTGAAGTATGGGAGGCCGCCCTCGATATGCTTGGTGCTGAAGGAGCTGGTTATGACGAATCAGCCCTGGAAAGGCATTACTTTGATGAAGACGCTCGCGCTGCCCTTGCCAAGGGGAAGGAACAACTTGCCAAATTAAGAACTGAAGTGATGGAAGGGGACCAGCTGGGAAAAACTACTTCAACTTCTCTAATCCAGCCACCTTCTTCATCTGAAGTCAACATTATCGGTTCCAGTTCCCATTTTGCATCTCCTACCAAAGTTACCACTGATATTACAAGCGTACATGGTGGAGACGAGGGTGATGAGAGCACTGACGCGCAAGCTTATGAAGTTGATATCAGGAAATCAGCTTCACCAGGTAACTTCACTGCTAATCCCGCTACTGTTAATTCTGCTCAAGCGGGTTACTCATTTGTTTCGCATGAGTTTCACGAGCTCCTTGGCTATCTTCTTAACCTGGATGAGCCTTCATCTCCCCTCTTTACTAGTATCATTGGTGAGCCTTCATCTCCTCTCTTTACTGACTTTTAACCTCTTTTCTTCTGTAGAGAAAGTACCAAGCACTGCTCAAACTTTTACTCCTCCGGTTATCCTGCCTCCCTCTCTTCAGGTGGCGCCTACTTCTGCCTCGCAACCTGGATCGCAGGAGGAACAAACAGAGGCTCTTCACGGCTTGGATGATCCCATCGCTTCCCAAGAGCAGAAAGATGAGAGACTTGAGGGAGGTGACATATCCCCGGAGCGAACTCCTTCTGACGACATTGCTCTATCTAAACTTGTCACTCCGGGGAGTGAGTCTTCCTCACAAAGGAGAAAGAAGCGTGGGACATCAAAGAGGAGGGGGAAGAAAATCACCGTCACTGAAGAGGAGCCGGAAGCTGGACCGGTTGCGCCTACCTCTCCTACTTCCCTTATGCCCACTGACCGCCCTGAAAAGCTGATCATTCGGCCGGGTAAAGGGTCTAAAGGCAGTAAGAAGTGAAGATTTTAGCTTTTTATCTTTTGTATGTAATGGCCGAGAATTGTGCGGGTACCGGCCCCCGCCTTTCTTTATTTTGAAACCTGTACCTGCACTATAGTTGAATAAAATGATTCTTCGTTTGTACAAACTTTTGTTTGAATTTGAGAATACATTTATTATTCATTTTGGCATGAGTTTATTTATATGATATTGCAGCGAGCTTATGGCATGTCACTTGAGCGTTACCTTTTGCTGGTTTGGCTATACCATTTTTATGTGTAATTATACCATATTGCCCCCATTCCATAAGTTTGCTGCAATATTCTATACTTCGAGGGGACTTGCACTCTTATTTGCTAAAGAATAATTATTTTACTCTTTAAAGAAAATTTTTGTAGAGTACGACCCCCCTTCGCTTAAGTTTCTGCATTTTGCCCTTTGAAGAAATCACTCCTTTCTTTTGCTTAAGTACATTTTTTACCAAGTGAATTCTTTTATGCGGCAAAGCGGACCTCTGAAGGGTACTTTAACTCCCTCTTTTCCCCTTTTTTTTTTGAGGAAGATCATTCTCTATAATAGGTAAAATACTCTTCCTTTGGAAGTTAAAGTATGCCCTTGACGAGGATTTTTTATATATAGAAAGTTGTACCTCTGAGGAGGGATTTTTACGTTTCAACACTTGGAAGTTTTATTTCAATCTCGGCGAAACGTGTACCTCCAAAGAGTTTTGCCTTAGAAAGCCTTTCCACGTTTCAACACTTGGAAGTTTTATTTCAATCTCGGTGAAACGCGGGCTTCCGAAGAGGTCTTTCTTCTTGATCGTGCCTCCGTAGAGGTTTTTCATTTTGTTTGCATTTCAACTTTGGTGAAGTGAAACTCCGAAGAGTAACTACTCCGACTCTTGGTGAAATGTGCCCCCGAAGAGGTCTTTATCCTCTGAAGGGTTGTGCCGTTGAGTAGGGCTTTAGTTTAAGCTTCAAACATGGGAAGCGTGCCTCATTGGAGGGCTTTAGTTTACACTTCAGACTTGGGAAGTGTGCCTCATTGGAGGTCTTTAGTTCGCACTTCAAACTTGGGAAGTGTGCCTCATTGGAGGACTTTAGTTTACACTTCAAACTTGGGAAGTGTGCCTCATTGGAGGACTTTAGTTTGCGCTTCAAACATGGGAAGCGTGCCCCATTGGGGGACTTTAATTTGCGCTTCAAACATGGGAAGCGTGCCCCATTGGGGGACTTTAATTTGCACTTCAAACTTGGGAAGTGTGCCCCATTGGGGGACTTTAATTTGCACTTCAAACTTAGGAAGTGTGCCCCATTGGGGGACTTTAATTTACACTTCAAACTTGGGAAGTGTGCCCCATTGGGGGACTTGAGTTTGCACTTCAAACTTGGGAAGTGTGCCTCATTGGAGGACTTGTGCCTCCGAAGAGGGCTTGTGTGTTTTCTGTCTGCTTGCCCATGCCTCTTCACCATCTGCTCCTTAGCGATTCCTCGTTATCTTTTCCACAGCCATGTTCTTTTCTTTGCCAGTTATTTGTCTTTTTTCCAGAGGAATGCTTCTCATTGTTAAGTGAATCCATAGGGTAGACCCAAACTACCTGACTAGATGTCTGTTTGCACAAACGAACTTTGTCGGTTAGTGAGGGCCTGAACTCTTCGCGTTGGGAAGGTGCCCTTTTGGTTGTATCAACTGTTCGTGAGGAACATTTCTTATGCAGGAATTCAATTTGGAACCTTTTCTGGCTTGACATTTATTTGCTCATTGACTTATAGGAATCGTTTTGCTTTGCGAAGTGCTGACTAGGTAAGCTTTGCTTTGATTGCCTGCAATATTAAATCGATATTTTAGCAATATATTCAAGATATTTGGCATATCGAAATGAAACAGGTCTTTTATAGTAATAGAAAACACAAGATTTATAGTTCCTATGTTTCATTTGCAATGCTTTTACAATGACTTTTAATATGAGAATGATAAATCCATCATTCTTTTACAATTTGTAACAAAGCCTTAAAGTAAAACATGGATGCAAATCATTGCTGTCCCAAGCTTCCTGGGATCGAATCTCTGGTGTAAGAACAAGAGCATTCTCTCCCTTCGGGGTTTTTCTTAGAGCACGAGCGTATCCTTCCATCCCATCATGATTCCTGCCCGTCGGGTGAGAGTCTCCCCTGATTGGATGAGGATGGGTCATTCCTGTCTCTTTTGACATATTGCTGGAGTTTATTCTGTCTCAATAGTTCTTCAATCAAATTCCTTAAATGACGACATTCGTTGGTGTTATGACCAGGTTGGTTGTGAAACTGACAGAACCTCCCATTACGCATAGCATTTTTCCCAACCTTCAACTCAGGTGGCTTAGGATAATCAAAAGTATCCTTAGTTGCGAGAAAGATGTTTTCCAGAGTATCAGTTAAGGGGGTAAAGTCTGAAGGTTTAAAGCGGCGAGCTTTCTTCAAGTCTCTCTGCTCTTTTCCACCATCATTCTTCCTTTTCTGACCTCTAGATTCTCTTTTATCAGAAGTAACACTGACATTCAAGATTTTGGCCTCGATTGCTCTTGATGTCGCAGGGAAGCTTTCCAAACGCATAAATTCATCAGCCTTCTTATAGAATTTCTCAAGTGAGTTTGGCTCCTTCATTTTTAGCCATTTACCGAATTCACTCGATTTATCGATAGCCCGCATTAGATAAGTCAAAACCATCCTTGGCTCTGCGTTCTCGACTTCAGCTAGGGCTATATTGAAACGATTTAAGAATGATCTGGTAGATTCTCCGGGGTTTTGTTCTAGACTCGAGAGGGACATTATATCCTTGGCTTTTGTAGCATATAGCCTGAACTGATCCTTGAACTTCCGTGTTAAGTCAGAGAATTGATCCACGGATCTAACTGGCAGCTTTGTGAACCAAAGTAAGGCCACTCCCTCTAAGTATACCGGAAAGTAACGGCACTTGATCTCATCAGTTGCACTTGCCCCAGTCATATGCCAATCATACTTGTACAGGAAATGGTTAGGGTCGCTTGCCCCTCGATAAGCCGGGATGGTAGGAGGTACAAACTTCTTGGGAAACTCTGCCTTCAAGATTTTTTCGGTGAAAGGTGTCCTACTCGGGGCAAATCCCCAATCATTTTCATCCTCTTGCCTTTGCATGCTTTCTTTCATAATTGAGCGAACCATCCCTGATAGGTACTCCTCATCGTTCAAAGGTCTTGCCGGGCAGACGTCTGCGTCCGCTGTTCTTTCGGAAGTTTTCCTGGGCAAATATTCGCGAAAAATTGGTTGCGGCCTTGAACCTTCAGCTTGGGAAGGTCCCCTTGCGGTGGTGTTGTCCGCTTTTTGAGGAATACCTTTCTCTTGGGGGTCACGGGCATCTTCAGCATAGATTGTTTCATTATCCTGTCGTTGGTGATTTGCCTCAAGTAGGGCGTTTAACCTATCCATAATCAAGGCATTCTGGGCATTCTGGGCTTCCAACTGCGCATTTTGAGCATTCAATTGCTGATTCAATCCCAAAACTATGGCGTCCAATTCTGCTCGTGTAATTCCAACACTCGGAGCAAGAGAAGTGGTAGTATTTTCATGAGCATCACCGGATCTATCAGATCTAAGCTGTCTTCCAGTAGCCATTATCTCGGATAAACTTCTAGTCCTTAGAGAGATTCTTCCAACAAACTTTCGCGAAGCAACGGTGAAGGTATTCCTGAGTCCAATTTCTCAGTGAAAGCACCAAAAATGTTAACGTTAAAAATTGAACGCTAACACCCCAGAAAATGAGTTATAGTTATGAAAGCACCACCCGTTTGTTAACGCTTAAATTTAAACGCCAACACCCTAGTGTATAAGATGTGATTGTGAAAGCAC
The DNA here is from genome assembly GCA_030765085.1 of Allium cepa. Classification (NCBI taxonomy): domain Eukaryota; kingdom Viridiplantae; phylum Streptophyta; class Magnoliopsida; order Asparagales; family Amaryllidaceae; genus Allium; species Allium cepa. The sequence continues at coordinate 826,795,265 of CM060941.1, read as the reverse complement.
CACCCACTTGTATGGGAATCAGAAATAAGCAGAAAGTATGTAGAAAAACAGTAAGAGACACAGTATTTATAGTGGTTCGGCTTAGGATCAAGCCTACGTCCACTTTGAAGCTCTTTATTGTTTATTTAGATACAGTTTTTTACCATCAACTCCGATTACAACACACTTAGACAAATATCTCAAACCCCGATGTAGAAGAATCCTTTGAATGCATGATGAATGAGTTATTTTTCTTCACGAGATTTGTTGAAATGTCTTTGGTGATTGGAGTGATTGAAATGTTGCTTGAGTGTTGCTTGAAGTCGAGACAATAGCAGAGTAATGGCCCGTAGGAAGTCAGTCCCCAAAAGTTCAAATGTTAACCCCGTTCCAGCATACGAGTTAAAAGGCCTACGAGTTAGAAGCGTCAACGGGTTAAGGTTTGAAGCGACCTACGACTTAAGGTGTCTTACGACTTAAGGAAAGGACCGATTCAAAAAATCCCCGACTCAACTGGTGGCGACTCAATGATACAGACCGACTCATTGAGCTGCCGACTCAAGAAACCTCACGACTCATAGAAGTTACCGACTCATCAGGGAGCGACTCATATGAGTGAATGACTCAGAGCTATCCACGACTCATCAGCATGAAGTACCTAACGACTCAGTGGGTTTATGACTGAAGGATTGGATCAACTCATATGCTCAAGGCACGTAGCGACTCAATGGATCGGTAGGCCGCGCGAGTTAAAGGACTGAGCGACTCACGACTCAAGATGATTACCGACTCAACAGCCTTAGCTTGTTGCCGACCTAAATTTAATGACGACTCAATGACTCATGAGGGACACCGACTCATTTGATAGCCGACTCAGTAAGTTGCCGACTCATTACCGACCCAGCGACTCAACTGGCCCACAACTCATCCTATAAGGTCACTCAAAGGAGCGACTCACGACTCATCATGGCTCGTCTACGACCTAAAACCATTGAGCCATAGTCCATTGCCGAACAACCTATGCTAGCGGGAGATGACTCGGAAGCGACTCAGAGGCTTGGTCCAATGAGTCGGCCATGACTTAATATGACTCGGCCACGGGTCAAGCATAAGCCGACACACAACACAAGACTCAGAGGCAAGTTCAAGATCATGCTGCAAAGGGGTGACTCGCAGACGACTCACGACTCATCATGAGTCGGTCACGACTCATCATGAGTCGGTCACGACTCATGACTCTGCGATTTCAGCCTAGAAAGTTTGCCTATAAATACAGCCCTAATTCGAACTAAGAGGGGACTTTTGGGGACTGACTTCCTACGGGCCATTACTCTGCTATTGTCTCGACTTCAAGCAACACTCAAGCAACATTTCAATCACTCCAATCACCAAAGACATTTCAACAAATCTCGTGAAGAAAAATAACTCATTCATCATGCATTCAAAGGATTCTTCTACATCGGGGTTTGAGATATTTGTCTAAGTGTGTTGTAATCGGAGTTGATGGTAAAAAACTGTATCTAAATAAACAATAAAGAGCTTCAAAGTGGACGTAGGCTTGATCCTAAGCCGAACCACTATAAATACTGTGTCTCTTACTGTTTTTCTACATACTTTCTGCTTATTTCTGATTCCCATACAAGTGGGTGGTGCTTTCACAATCACATCTTATACACTAGGGTGTTGGCGTTTAAATTTAAGCGTTAACAAACGGGTGGTGCTTTCATAACTATAACTCATTTTCTGGGGTGTTAGCGTTCAATTTTTAACGTTAACACATATGTTTATTATTCACCTTGAATGGATTAAGAAGGTTGAGATTGTATTTGATTTGATTTCCATATCTTTGATCTTATTATCCTAGCTTGTCTTCTCTTTGAAATCTTTCTAGTAATGGCCGGCCTAAAACCTTGTTTTATTTTTGTTTATGAATGAGTGAAGTAAGGAAGGGAATAAGAATAAGGGTTTATGATAAGGTAATGTTTTATTTTCCCAATTTCCCATCCTTGTGTCCTCTTTCCTATTATGGTTCTATTTAATCCTATTAGCTCATTAATTAAGGCTCGACCCTTATTGATTATCAAATCTCGATCTCCTTACTTATTTTTTTTTGTCTAACTAAATTCCTTAATAATGTTAATCAAAATTGGGGGTGTTATAGGAGGTTGAGGCTGAGCATGAGTCACTCGTTCGTTGTTCACCTGCTTGTATCTTAGAGCATGGCACAAAATGACTCCATAACAAGGAGATTAGATTAGTCAAGATTTAGTGGGAAGACGATTGAACAGAGAGTACATGGTAGGATCCAGGCTTCCTACCCACAATTCTTTTCTGACACGTCTTAAGCTTCAATCTATCTTTCTTTGGTTAGAGCTCTTGATAGAATTAGGAGGGCATACCATATTAGGTAGAGACCTTTGGTTGATAGGGATATTTGTAAATGTGTCAATATGACATGTTATGGGTGGTGGTGCTATTGGATGCTTATGGATGGATTGGTTGCATTTATATTTCTATATAGCAGGATAGTAGGTCCTAGATACACACACTCATACCTTGTGCATATTGGTTTTTGATTTGTTGATTATCCATGGATGTTATGCATACGGTCGTATGGATGTTCATGCGTATAGAATTATGTGTATATCATTAGGATCTTGCATACATTTGGATGCATAGCATGAGCATTCGTGCATAAACAGGAGGTCAACTGAATCAGTAAACCAGCTACTCTTTTGCATTAGTATAGTTCACGGGAATTCTACATTACATAAGTGTATAATTGTATTTGAAATATTAAGGACTATGGTTGCCATTAATAATGGGTAAGTAGATGGATAAAGATTTTTACTGCTATGTTTGAGTTGCATATTTACCGTTCTTAGAAATTTCAGGAATGAAATCCTTTTAAGGGGGAAAATTAACACCCCGGAAATTTACCGAAAATTAAATTAAGATTAAAATAAGGACTTAAAGGTAAATTTCATAAACTTTCGAATTTGGCTACGAAACTTCTACCATTTTATCCGCGGCGATTTTTTGGATAATTTTGATACATAACTTGCGTAATCCGAGTTAGTATGGGAGAGATATAAGAGTCGAAAGAATTGATTAATGTATATATGTGTGTTTGTATATTGGTCGATCCAAAAGGTACCTAGGTCGACCAGTAGCGGTTGACCTAGGCACCTGGGCGGTCGTCCCATGTAGTGACGTATTTGAAAGTCGTTTCCTCCATCCGATCCGAGATTGATGGTCGAGGTTTATTGCATTGGAATGGAGAAAATTTTGGTCGACTGACATGACTTTTGAGCTAATCTAATAGCCTTAATTAGCTAATCATCTTTATAAATTAATGCTAAACCTAAACCCTAATCTCAAAGTTCAGACATCGGTAACAAAACTCTTCCCAAATTTCAATTGAATTTCTATCTCCTCTAAACCTAAAATATCAAATAAACCTAAATCTCAACTCTAATCAAATCTATAGGAAATTTTAAAAAGAAGAGCAAGCAATTAGAGAAGAAAGCAAGGAGATCTAGGGGAAAGCATAGATTAGGGATTAACCATTCTCAGATTTGATGCTTAGGACCAAGATGAGGGGGAATAAAACTAATAGATGGTTATTTCAATTAATTTTAAATCTATTTTAATTTGATTAGACTGCTTAAAAATCATATTAACCTATTAAACGGAAATTGATTTGGCAAACTATAAACTCTATAATTTTACTTGAAATTAGATCTTATAATATTAACCCAACACCATTATTGTAAACTGTAAACGCTAGAAATGCTAGAAACTAATTAGGATTAAACTGCAGATTAACTAATCAAGAAATTAGAGTTAAATCAGAGATTAATTGATTAGAAATTAACGATAAAAATAAATCGTATGAACAAAATGAAACAACGAACATGAAAAAAAATGCAAGGCACGGTTGACCTTGGACCTATAAAGGTCGACCGATAGGGGTCTCGGGTCGACCGTCCAACATAAAAATTGATGACTTGATCCACAGCCTTTGGCCTAATTTAATGATGTCTAGTTAAATAGTTATTAGACTGAAAAGAAATGAACTATTTTAGGTCATGATGTATGATCTAGAAAATAGGAAAATTAGTTCCTATATGAGATATAGAATGAGTTTATTTCACAAAAATATCAGGACATATTAGGATCCAGTAGCTCTATAAATGAAAGGCAATGATTGGTGTTGATTGTTAGGAAGATGTTGAGGATGAACTTGGAGAGATCTAGCAATTATTTTGCATTAGGCTTAGGAAGTGTTATGTAAGGGAGGGCGCAGCACTTGCAAAACACTACCTGAGGAGCCCCGTCCTACAGGAGATCCAGGTACTGCACGTTCTTCTTATGCAAACATGGTATGGGTGGACGCTGGAGCAGGACAGTAGGTGGCCTATAGAAAACGGAAATGAAACGACTAGCTAGGGCCTGGTACTAAGGGAATCCACACATAGTGGGCTCAGGAGTAGTATAAGAGAGACCTTTTTGCTAGGTAGTAATAGGACAGGTGGAGTCCAATTTGGCTGATCGAGCATGTGAGAATTGATTTGTAGATTGACCCATTGAGTTAGATAAGAATCCTTAGGTGTATGACTTTAGGATTGCACGGATATTGTATATGTACTATATTACTTAAAGTAGATTTACATTTAATTATACTTAATCATCTTATTAATCTTATTCTCGTTCACCAGAATTTTGTCTAATCCATTCCACTTTCCTATTTTCCACATCTCAGGTGGAAAGGGATAGCAGTTGACTGGCCTATTCTTACTTTCAGACAGTCGTGCTTAGCTTGGAACTTAGCTTACTACTCTTATCCTTTATCATGTATTACTTATCAGTACAATTATCTCTATGTTTGAGTTTTTGAGGGATATTTTTATGACGTACTCTTATGTTGACTTATGCACGGGTATTTTTTGAGGCTATGATATGATATGATATTTCAAGACTGCTTATATTTTTTGAGATTTTTTATATTTCTGTTATTTGCTTCAGCTGTGATACTTTTGGATTAGATAATTGATTCTTCATACTGGTATCTTAGCCTCTGTGACGCTAGTTTATTTTAAACTAGACGATCTGCATTTCTCGATGTGATGATTTTCGGACGTATCGAGAGGTGCAGGTTGTCATATGCATTAACGGAATTCTAATTACGTTAAGATGTGGCTATATTTGTTTTAAAATGCAAAGGAAAATGCTTTTGAAAAATTGTTTTCATAAAAATAGGAAAAAGAAGAAAAAAATGATTTAGAAATTTCAAACCATTTACAAATTTAATTGAAAGGGAAAAGGTTTTTTAATGAAAAATGAGAAATTTGGCTTTTCAAATGCCACATGCTCAACATAAGAAAGGTCGATATGTTACTGTATATGAACTTTATTGTTCAATAAGTGTGATAATATACAAAACACAGACAATAACAAGGGAAAAAATGTTTTAGCTTTTCGATTTCTATTTCCATACCTTGTTGATAATAAAAAAGATTTGTTTTTAAAAATAAACCTCCTTATACGAATTGTACTTGGAAAAGTTAGAAAAGATTTGGGGGCAAAAGAGAAAGTTCTAAGGTATAACAGAATTGGTACACAAAAGAAGGGTGAGAATATAGAATTCTCCATCTAAATTCTTTTCCTACATAAGAGTATAGATTTAGAAAGGTTGGATTTTCAAATTTTCAATGCTAGAGATTGTCTGTTAGGTATTGGATGGTAGGGATTGGATAAAAAATTGGTTGAACAATTCTCCTATTCATAAGAGTGCGTGAATTATTGTGTGAAAAAGGATTGTCGATATCTTTTAAAACTTGCATACATATAGAACTACCGTTGTGTATTACCTTAAAATGCCTTCTATATGTGTGTAAGTTCTATATGCGAGAATATAGAACTTCTATATGTGTGTAAACTCTGACATTTAATCAAATTCGATTTTTTATTCTTTATTAATTATTTATTAATTCTTTGAAATTAATTACTCTTTATTTTACAACATGTTACATTCTCCCACTTTAAAAGAATTTCATCCTTGAATTACTTTAAATGTTGAATCATGTAACATAGTGCACAACCATTCATAATAATTTTTTGGCATTGAATTACCTCAAAATTTGGCTATGAAACTTGTATAATTGTGTTTGCGACAATCTTATGATCAGCTTTCATATATAAAGCTTCACGATGGGAGTTCAAACGAAGAAGTTATCGATGTTTGAAAGTTTCAAAGAAAAAAAGATTAGAAGGAATTAAGGAAATAAATATTAGTTAACGGTAACATTGGGCCATCATTGATCGACAGCCTTATTAGGTCGGTTGATCCAAGCGATCGATTGCCTCTAAGGAACGGTCGATTGGTTTATGTTGTAGTAGCTAGGTTGAACCTTGGCTATGACGACTCACATTATGGAAGGTTTAAATCAACAATAATCCACACATGTCCAACTTAAACAATCCTAAATATTGATAATCAATGGGGTTAATTAAGAAAAATAAGAAAAGAAGAAACCAAACACAAAATCTCGCAGCAGAATGACAAAATATAATAATCAAATAAATAGTTCATAAAGCTGTTTATACTATTCATTTGATTATAATTTATACAACGTTTATCAGAGTTATACATACAATAAAGATAAAATAAATAATGTAGCTAAATAACATGATAGGGGAAATGATAACAATAATATACCAAATATTCGTCTTCATCCTCCAGAAAATCATCCTCAATGCGCAGAAAATTCAAGCCTGACCCGAGCGTAATGAAAAGACAAAATGCTCGAGTCAGACTAAAATATCCTTATGCGAGTCAAATCAATATCACAGATAACAGGAATGTAATAGGTCAAACATGTTTATTGGGTTTTACATCTCCTATCCAGTGCATAACGTGCGTGCATTAACTTAAGAGATGTTACGGAATTTTCCATCTCTTAAGGATCATCAAAATATCTATATATAGTAAAGTACACTATATATGTAATGCCTAGTCAGTAAAATAAATATATTTTTTAGCGTTAAGGCTTTACATTAATCGCCGTAACTGTGTTTTTATGCATTGTCGTGCAATTTGCATATAACACAACCAGTAGTACCTCGGTAGATAGGGATATGCCGTAATACGACAACACTAAACCAAACTTGTAGTGGTCTCGTATAAGTATAAAAGTATGACAAGGCATGTGAGGTAATGCTCAAGGTAGAATACTACTAGTTAGAGTCGTCAGGCTGGTGGAACGCATTGTAGCCACAATCGCCAACCGCGTCCACCTATCTCATATTGAGTCAAAGGGAGGTTATCCGAATCAAGGTGCACCAATCGATACCAACAACAAAGGTAATAGTATGACAGAGTTCATAAGAAAAATTGAAGAACAGGTGTCTGCTAGGAGTAGCTAGCCCACTAGGCCCGGTTCAAGCCGTCCTGTTTTGGTCATTTCAAATTGACACAAGTGTCAGGGCTAATTCACCATCATTCTCTTTCTTCAAATCCAGTAAACGTACACCGAACCCAACCACTACATTCTGGAGTCTCCTCCGCGTACACAGTCGTTAAAGTGGTTCCAACATTGACAGAGAGAATGCCAATAAGTGTCCTGGTCTCTTTAACAACCAAACATCGTTTTACACACCGGTTGGTTCTTTTACATTTCGAAACAATTCATACTTGATATCAAAAAACCATATTCACTTCAAAATCAATTTCATTTCAAAATATCATATTTACTTAAAATATGCTATTTCTTTTCAAAAATCATTTTCGCCTCAATATCCAACTTTCACCTCTAAAATCGTTTCGAATTTCCATTTAGGTTATAAGTTCATGTTAACCCAATTCATATTAAAATCCACAATTTAAATATAAATATTCCAACCTTGACCAGTTTGAATTCTTAGAAATAATTTGAATAATTTTAAAGAGTTTAAAAATTAAAAGAGTTTAATACAAAATATTTTTAGTATTGAAAATGGCTTATATAGTAAAATAGCTTGGAAAATTAAAAGATGGATTTTTAAACAGTTTATATTAAAACAATTTATTTGACAAAAGTTCAAATTCAAACTGATTCAATTCCAAATCTTTCAATTCAAATCATCTTCAATCTCAATTCGAATTGACTCAATTTCGATTTCAATTCGAATTAACTTCGATTTCAATTTCGATTCAAGTCGATTTCTATTTCATTTTCCCATTTTAATTAAAAATCAAAGTAGTTTCAATTTCGATTTAAATTCTACTCAACTATTCAATTCATTGGTTTAAATCTCAATTCAGTTCTCAATTTTAAACCATTTCTATTTATATAAATTCGAGTTTAATTTCATAATATCGATTTAAATCACTTAAATCTAATTAACTTCAATATTCAATTAAGATTCAAATCTTTAAACAAATTCAATTCCGAGCCTAAATTTGAAATATCGATTTTTAATTATTTTCATTAAAGTAGATTCCAAAGTTCAAATAAAAATTCAAACTTTAAAATAGTTCAATTCTATAATTCGAATCATATTAGTATTATAACTTCAAGATTTCAAATTACATTCTTTAACCAATTCCTTTTTACAAATTTTGATTTCAACAATTTAAAGCTCGATTATAAAAAAAATTGATTCATAAAAATTCGATTTTATTTCATCGAATCAAAAACATTTAAATAATCGTAAATTCAAGAATTTAAAACTATTTAATTTAACCAATCCAATGTGCGTATATAATTTTCTATCCTATGTCCAAGTGATCGGTTATTTCAATTTAATTTCAGGGATGGATATATATCATTTCAATCAAAAATAAATGCCATAGGTATACATCATTTCAACATATTTCTTAATTTATTCCAATTAGCTCCAAATAATCGTTTATAGGCTATCAATTAATTTTACAGCCGTTTATAGGCCGTCAATTAATTTTACAACTGTTTATAGGCTGTCAATTAATTTTATAGGGTGATACAGGATATATGTATAATAAATAAGCATCCAACCATCCAAAATATCAACCAGTTGGCTTCCATCACAATCAACATCCAAATAGTCAAAATATCACAACATTGGTTATCGATAATCGAGAGTGTAACTAGCAGCTAAATTCCAATTCAGTTTAACTGTCAATTTAAATTTCTGTCAGTTCAAAATAGATGTCAATTTTAAATATCAGTTAAACTACCAAACAACAGTCGATAAAATAAATCACTTCATGATTTTTAATTTAACTAACATAAAAATATTTTAATACTTTGTGAGCATTTAGACACTCACCTTTTATTTGAAACTAGAATTTTTTTGCTTCAAATAAATTCCAATCCAATTCCATGTCATAGCCTTTTTCGTACGATTGCAACGCGACTCGTTTCGCTCGATGCAGACCTCGTATGGAAATGATATATGATAATTAGCGAAATGAATAATTAAAACATAATTAACAAATAATTAAACTAATTAAACTAACCCTCGTTCGCTAATCATGCGCGCTCCTTCCTCCTTCGTTCCTAGGCTTCGAATCGCGACTGCCTCTTTTTTTATTTAAAGGACGACGCATCGCGCCAGCCATCACCATCACCGCTGATGCCCTACACAGCCGTGCCTCCCCCTCCTTCGCTCCACCACCATGTCGCACCCCGGTGCTCTAAACGATGCAGCAAAACCCGAATTCGACGCGACGGGCGTGAGCCATTATAAACCTCCACACAACGAAAAAAGGCAATCCGACCATACGATGCGTAAAACTAGGGTTAGACGAAAATGAAAATAAACGGCTTATTATATAAGTTTTCGACCCAATTGACCCGTGAAATTTTCGAACTCCAAACGAAGCATGTCGCTTTGCATTCTATAAGTTATACCCTTATTATGAACATAATGGAACTAGTTTCAAGAGCTAATTTGGTTATATTCAGAAGATAGCTTTTCAAAATAAAATTATTTTAATTAAATTTCTTTAATTAATTTCTACACATTTCAAGCTCACACGGCCAAACGATAATTCTGATCGCTATGACACTTGAAATCCTATAATAACCCACTATTGCGGATCCGATGAAACTAGTTTCTTTAAAATCCAAGACAGTGCCCAAAAGACTACTTTTACGCATTAATTAAAATAAGCTATCTTCCAATCACGTTAATCGCCTTAAATTCAATTTTGAAAGTTGTCTATCTTCATTCTTATTTAAATAAAATTTAATTCAACTATTGACATCATTTTCATTCACATTAAATTCAGAATTCAAATATTCATTTAATTTTCAATATTAAATTTAAACAATTTAATTATCCAATAAATCACCATATTTTAAACATAAGTTATTGAACTTTTAAAATTTAACTTTTAAAACGAATTCAAATAACAAAACAACTTCTATACTTAGTTCCACTTCTTTATTTAAAGTATTCAACTAATCAAATTTTGATGAATTCCAATATTTAGACTTTCAATAAACCCAATATTATATTTCAAATGAATTTTAATTATCGAAAACTGTTTTATTTCCATTTAATAATTCGATATTATTATTCCATTCCAGTTATTGATTATAAACACATTTGAGACATAGAATTTCATTTCAATACTTGTTATTGCCAAAAAAATTAGTTGTTTCAAAATATAATTCAAGTTCAAATCATGTAAATTACATTTATAAATCATTAATTTTTTATTGCGAACCATTTGTATTTGATAATTATATTAAATTTAATAAATTAAAATAGTTAAAAATAAAGGTTGTTACATTCTCTCCCACTCAAAACATTTCGTCCTCGAAAAGGGGTTAAGTGAGGAATTTAATATTTGATATATTTTACGCAAAATAATCAATTTATAAAACATTAAAATCGTATTTGCAAAACCTTCATTACGCTTTCGCTATGCCACTCTGATCAGCTGTACATAAATTAAAATTTTTTAAAAATCAAGTTACAAATGTTCCTTTTTAATCTCAAAATTTTTCTAACACTCGAATTTACGGAAAATTTCGACAGCATCTCCTACGCGGCTCGATCATAAAAAATACAATACGAATATATATCAAAAATATATACCGAATATACATCTCATCTCAATGATGAGGCATCCCGTAGGAAAAAAATACAAAAGTGCGGTTTGTAATCCGAGATACGTACCTTATTATTAATACGAGCGAATTCGCTCATACAAAGTAAGCAAAAGGAAATCAAATCCATGTGTACATCCAAACGGTCTTCGTATGTATCTCTCTCAACTCATGTTTGGAATATTAGTTAATTATGAAAGATATAGAAACATGTATGATTTCAGTAGAACCATATAAAATGAATTCTGCATCCAAACCACAAACATTAGCACCAATTCACAACATAATGATCATATGCAGCCAAAACAATAATAACAATGATTTACAACCGAAGAAACCATTCAACAATTATTAATATTCATCTAATTAATCCAAACTATTACAATTTACATTTTCAATGTTCAAATTAAATTTATACACTTCATTTCTTATTAACATCCAATTTTTATTAACATTTAATTGGTTTACTTCCAATTTATTCACATCCACTTAATTTACATTCAATTTATTCAATTCAATTTGTTAAATTTTAATTGTTTCATTTTATGTTTAACATCTCATATCAATTCATTTATTCATTTCATTAGTTCATTTCATTAATTCATATCATTAACTTCACTTGAGTAAATTTTATTTTATAACTCAAATTCATATTAATAATTTTCTTTTTATCGCAATTAATTTTATTCTACCTCTCAAGTTATTTTTCATTTTATAATTCATTTCGTTAAATTATTTCATATTCGATTAATTACCATTCAATTTATTAAAACCAACTCCACTTGCATTTAATTTATTTATATCCAATTTAAATTAAATTCAATTACTCAAATAAATTTTACTTATAATCATTTATTCACATTCAATTCCTTTCACACTCAAATTGCATTTCATTTTATAAGTCAAGTTCGTATTCATTCTATTGATTCATTTTATAGCTTAAGTGGAATTAATTCACTTTACTAATTCATCTAATTCCATTCAAATCAAATTCAATTCCTTTTATTCTTTATTAAGTTAAAACTTTATTTCATTTACCATTACTCGGTTTATTTAACTCTATTGATGTTAAATTTTTGTTTTCTTATTATTCACATTCAACAAATTTTAAATTTTTTTTTAGCTTAATATTACTCAATCTATAAATTTTACAAACTTATTCACTTAAAGTTTCATTTCATTATTATATCTAATTTATTTCAAATACAATTCAATTCCATTTAAGCTTTCTTGAGTTAAACATCATTTTATTTACTCCATTCCACTAACTCAATTTTTTAATTTCTTAGGTTAGTTCTTTTATTTCATATTTTAAATTCAATTTTTCTTCTGTTTTCTTAACTAAAATGTTCAGCCAATTTTTTAATTCAATTTACTTTCAGGTTCAAATTCATAAGTTATATACTAATCTCTTGTCTATATTATTTTCAATTTATAAGTTCAAAAATATATTTTCATATATTTATCAAATCGTACTTGGAACATTTTTTTTCATAATAAAAACTTGTTTTAAGCAAAAATAAATTTCTTTTAGTAGCAATTCTCACTTAGAAACTCAAAAATGAATACTGGCGACGCTACAATCATCCCCAGAATCATTTTCCAACGACTAAAGCGAGTTCAGATTTTTTATTTCTTTCAAAAAATCTTTTCAAAATGTATTTCTAGTCAAAACACTTTCAAATAATATTATTAATTTGATGGCTTTGAAAACAATTTTGAAAGCAACAGAATTTAAGTTCTAAAATTCTCAGCTTTTAAATTCTTTTTATTTATAAGCTATATTATAAATATACATATACAATTCCATTACCTTATTATGAAAACATTTCGCTAATTTACATCTTTGTTATTGCAAACAATTATTATTATTATTATTATTAGATTTCAATTCAATTTAATTATCGAATGCTTCGTGAAGTAGAGTTCTCAAAGTATTCGTATTTAGTTTAATTCAATCAATAATCAATGATAACTAAATAATATCATCTCCTAACAACAATATTCATTGATAACCATATAGGTTTATGAAAGTTATAATTATATATATATATAATATAGTTTTGGTAAAATTATTTCATTTACCCAATTTTTAAAATAATATTACGTTTACTTGCCTCGTTTAGGTGTTTGGCATCCCAAATCGCAGCAATCAGAATTTGTACACAACTAAATAGATAAGTAAACACAATCTAAAACATTTTATAACGCTAACAGGTACGCGCTCTCATATATACACACACTCAAACATGCTCATTCTTGGGTATCACTGTCCTATCTCTAATGAGTCAAACCTCACAAAGCTAAGGTTGTTGCTAAACCAAAGCTCTGATACCAACTGTGATGACATTTTGGAAGGTTTAAATCAATAATAATCTGCACATGTCCAAATCAAACAACCTGAAACACAAATAATCAATGAGGTTAATTAAGAAAAAGAAGAAAAGAAGAAAACAAACACAGAGTCTCGCGGCGGAATGACAAAATATAATAATCAAATAAATAGTTCATAAAGCTATTTATACTATACATTTGACCACAATTTATATAACATTTATCAGAGTTATACATAAAAAAGAGACAGAATAAATAATGCAGCAGAACAACATGATGCAAGAAATAATAATAGTAATAATATACCAAAGCTTCGTCTTTGTCCTCTAAAATAATATCTTCAATGTGCTGAAAACTAAGGGCTGGCCCAAGCTTAATGAAAAGACAAAACACTCGAGTCAGGGCTAAAATATCCTTATGTGAGTCAAATCAATATCACATATAACAGGAGTGTAATAGCATAAGAGATGTTTATGGGGTTTTGCATCTCCTATTCGGTGTATAACGTGCATGCATTAACTTAAGAGATGTTACAGGATTTTTCACCTCTTAAGGATCTGTCAAAATATCTATATATAGTAGAATACGCTATATATGTAATGTTTGGTCAGTAAAATAAATATTTTTCTTAGCATTAGGACTTTACATTAATCCCCCTTAATGTGTTTTTAAGCATTTTCGTACAGTCTGCATATAACACAACCAGTAGGACATCCGTAAATAGGGATGCGCCGTGATATGACAATACTAAATCAAACTCGTAGTGGTCTCGTATAAAAATAAAAGTATAACAAGGCACATGAGGCAGGCATAGATTTTGTAGGTATTAGCAGGTAAAGGGTTTGTGTGGTTTCTTTAGTAGTGATACGACAGAGGAAATGATTGCATGAACAAGGAAGATCGTCAGCGTTATAAGGGAAAGTATGGTCGTGTAGCAGTTATGGTATGGTGAAAATGGCTAGGAGATGGAAGGGCAGAAATTTAATGTGTGAAGTGATGCGGTAAGTGGTTTGTTTGTGGTAGAATGAAGAAGTGGCATTGTATGTTATGTTCATTATGTTGGTCGGGTTGAAGTGATGTTCACTGTGTGGCAAGGCTGTTATGTTTTTTTGGAAATGGTTCGATGTATAGAATAGTGTACAAGTAAAGGGGTATGCATAGTAAGATCAGTAAGGCAGTGGCTTATAAAGAAGAAAAGCAAGTAAAGAGGTATGTGAAGAGGTATGGATGGTGAAAGAGTAGTGCTTCTTGCTGTTTGGTAGCAGTGAGGATATTTATGTTGACTAAAGGTTGTAGGAAGTTATAGGATGTTGGCGACACTATGCAGCAGTGATGATGGGGTAACGACGTATGACTGTGGTAGAGTGACAATGTATGTTGGATGAAGTTGAATTGATGATGGGTATTTTATATGTGCGCAGAGATGCATAGATATGTGCATAGGGAAGTGATGGAGCAGTGATTGACTGGTTGTTGTTCGACGGTAAATGTAGTTGTTTTGTGGAGGAGGGAGCAAATTATAAATGTAGGAAGTAGTTTAAGGAATGGAAGTGATATTGGTAGTATGTGCAATATGTGCAGGTTGACTATGATATGGCAAGTAATATGTCTGGGATAGTTGATGATGGAAGTTGGCAGCAGGGTCTGGTTGTAGGAGAAATTGTTAGCTTGTGATGGTACGGGGAGGTGTTGTAGGCTGTTTGCTTGTGAAGGTGATGGTTGGGGAGTAGTGAGTTGGTAGGGGTTGTTGACAGAGGAAGGTAGATCAACGATTGTGGTTGTGTACACTGTTGCATAAAGAAGTGGAGGTAGCAAACAATTGCAATGTGAATTTTTGTGTCTTTTTCTGTAAATGAAGTGAAAATTGATGTAAAATGTAATGTAAAAATAAAAAATAAAATGGAATGGAATATAATTTTCAATATGAAGTTGT
The DNA here is from genome assembly GCA_030765085.1 of Allium cepa. Classification (NCBI taxonomy): domain Eukaryota; kingdom Viridiplantae; phylum Streptophyta; class Magnoliopsida; order Asparagales; family Amaryllidaceae; genus Allium; species Allium cepa. The sequence continues at coordinate 826,779,938 of CM060941.1, read as the reverse complement.
GTATAATAATTTATTAATAAATATGCAAATGCAATCAGAACAAAAACAATCAAACAAACAAATGAAACCAAAATTCACATAACAAATACACAACAATTTTTTTAAATGCAAGTTAAAACACGAAACAAACACATAATAAAATCAAATAATGATTCCAAGAATAGAGATTAAAATCAAATTAATTCCCCGACAACGGCGCCAAAAACTTGTTGAATCGGCTAATTTTCCATCGGATTAGAAAATAACCGATAAATTTTAATTAAAAATAACTGCAAGCACATGACGTACAATGTTACTACGTGGCGAGTACGGGTCGATCCAGAGAGAATTGTATTGAGTTTAGAATTTCAACTCAATCAAATTAAACCCCGAGTTTGAGATAATGAAATTAAAAATAAAATATATTTTAAGCATGGCTTATTTACTATTGAATTAGTAACATAAACCATCAAATTTTGGTTCTAAATCAACTTCCATTACCAAAATCAACTAGTTAGATGATGATGTAAATTGTGTTTATTTGAGTAAGAATAGCATATATGTGATTAACATCATAGACTATCAAATTCATTAATAAACTTACATCAACATTCAACTTTCCATTAAGCATAAAGAGAACATAAAGAGCAAATTATGTTGAATCTAAATGATTAAGAGAGCTTCATTATCCATAAATTTAAGGGGTTTAGCTTCTTATATTTATTATCATTTTAACAAATGTAGATTGCAACATGAAATAAAAACAAGAGGAAAATGCAAGCTAAGTAAGAAGAGAGCTAATTAAAATAAAATAAAAACTAATCTACTTGCATAATAAAAACATCTACATTACTAACATAAGAAGAAATAAATAAGAAAAGTAATTGAATTAAAATTGCATTAAAAAAATTACATGAAAGAAGGCTAAGAAGTCAATAAAAAGAAAAGGGATTTTTTAATTATTTTTTAGCCTCAAACTAAACTAACTAAACAGGAAGCTAAGAGCTTATTACATGAAACATAAGGGGTATTCTTGCATGTTTTGAAACCCTAATCATATTTTTGGGAACTACTCAAAATATTCTTGAGAAAGTGTTGCCTCTAAGTTGTCATTAGCATGAGCATAATCCACCATTATATGTGCATGCAACTTTAATCTCTACTAACATGTGCATTAGCTCCTAATTGTATATCATGGTAAGTGGGTATGTGGGATCGTCCATGTTTTCATGAATTGATTTATTTCCATCTTCATTTGCTTTCTAACTCTTATGCATGCATATCTTCATGAAGCCTTTTCAAAAATTTACTAAAATTCCTACAAAATAATATTGAAATATCCAAGTAAATTTTCTCAAATTAATTCACACACAGAAATGAACATTTTTGCTCCTAAATGAAGATGAATAAATGATGATTTGAAAATAATTAAATTTTGGTTTAAACATGTCAAAGTACTCTATATGCTCATTTATTTAATTAAAATAGATTAAATATGGAAGTAAAAATATGCATATTTACATGCACATCAACTATATGACTTCAATCCGAACAAATTTGTTCCATATTGACATAGTTGGTAGCATATGCATCCATTCACTGATGTCGGATTCTACAACGGTGACATAAATGTCGGTCATTACCCGGGGTTCGACATTCATATTGGAATCATGGTAATATCTTAATTAATATAATATTTCTATTAAAATAAATTACTTTTCTCCAACTCTTAACCCTTGTAAATTTTCTACTGGTTTAACAAAAACTTTAACAACTTCTTTCCCAAAATCGGCCGCAAATTTTTTTCTTTTCTTATAACCCATCTTACACCCAACAAATAACATTAATCGTTTAATATTTATTTATAAGCTTTTCTAGCTTAATAAATTCATATAAAATCATAATCACTTGGGAAAAATCCCTAAAAGTCTTTAAAAACAGAATTCGCATATTCTTTAATATAAAAAAATTTGAGACCAAAATCATTATTTAATCATTTTAAATAATTAAAACTCAAAATAAATTCTCTTTTCTACTTAGAAAATTCATAAAAATTTCTATTAATTTGGAAAATTATGAAAATAAAAGGCCATCTTCAAAATTATGTTTTTCACAAAATATCTGAAAATTAAATCAATTGGAGGTCAAAAACTTTGATTTTTCTCTTAAAACCTATCATAAAAATTCTAGCAAATCATTATTTAACCAAACAATGGTATAAAAAATTATGGCACGACATATAATCATCAACAATTCCTAATCAATCACAATCCTAGAATAAAATATGAGATAATTTAGTGTTATTCACCTTAGATTGGATAAAAAGTTTAAGATTTGATATAGATTTATTTTCCTAAGCTCTTTCCCCTGATTTGCTTTTGTTTTTTTCTCTTCTAATCTCCTTGGTAATGGCCAACCTCTTCTCTTTACTTCGAAATTGTTTTGTTCTTGTAAAATGAGAATGAATGAAAAGGTGAGAGCTTAACGGTGAAACAAAGCTCAATTCCTATTTTTCCCTTCTCATTTATTCTTCTCTGTGTAAGTTTAAAGCAATCCTATTTGTTGACTAGTTAATGCCTAACCCAATTAATTATCAAATCTCAATCCCCTTATCACACCATACATTAATCTATTTAATTTATTTACTTAAATCTCCTGAATAATTTTAATCAAAATTTGGGGTGTTACAACAGCTGATTGGAGCGATTGACCTCCTTGCAGAACTCGAAGAAAGAGAACGACGAGTGGTTCACATTTAGACCTTCGTGATTGTCGATAAGTATTCCACTTATAATGCTTTTTTGGACCAATCAACCCTGCCTGGCTTTAGACTCGCTTTGGCTCCACGGTGTTTGACGATGAAATTCCCGATGGAGAATGGGAAAGGAGTAGTAAGAGGAGACTAAAGCACAGCAAGGGAGTGCTACGTGAAGCTAAACTCCATGAAAAGGGAAAGAAGTATGGGGAAGACTCTCTACATTTAGGAACCGCAAGCATAGCAATTACAGAACCGCAGTGGCTTGAGGACCATAGTCACTTTGACAAGGCTATGGACCCTAGGAAGAAGTCAAGGAAGGTATGCATAGCACCGTTGGAGATTATAATGGTTATCCCTATTGAAATAGATGATAAGACATGGGTCCTGAAGATTGGTTCTTAGCTAGGAATCAAATTGCGAAAAGAATTGATGAACTTTCTTTAAGTAAACCTAAACATGTTTGCTTGGACGCATTCCGATATATGTAGGATATCATCGAAGATATCATGTTATGTACTTAATATCAATCCCAAGTTCACACCAGTGATACAGAAGACACACAGCCTAGGTCCGAAGCAATCCGCTGCATTAAAGGAAGAAGCAGATAAGTTGTTGGCCAACGACTTTATCTGTGATGCTACATATCCTATGTGGGTGTCAAACCTAATGGTGGTCCAAAAATCAAATGGGAAGTGACGAACTTCCATTGACCTCTCAGACTTGAGCAAAGCATGCCCGAAGGATAGCTTTTCATTACCCAAGATCAACCAGCATGTTGATGGAATTCTCGGGCATGAACTGCTCTCATTTATGAATGCCTACTCAGGGTACAATCAGATGACGATGTATGAACCAGATCAAGAGAAAACCAGCTTCACTATAGACTTAGGACTATATTGATATCATGTAATATCGTTTGGTTTGAAGAATGTCGGTGCTAATTAAAAGAAACTGGTAATTACAATATTCAAGAACTAGATCGAACGAACGATGGAAGTGTATGTAGACGGCATTCTCAGGCATCTTGCATTTCTAAACAAATGTATTTCTTGAATCAAGGAAATTTTCACTCCTCATATCCTCAGTTGTAATCAATGGATTCAAATGCAACTTCATCAAGACCAGAAGAGGCCTATGTCAAGGCAACCTACTTTACCCCTTTATTCAACCTATTAATAGATGTACTTGCCTCTATGGTGAAGCTCACCATATCCAACAACTTAATTGAAGAAATATAAGATTATGTGGTTCAATCTGGCATTGTTTCCCTCTAGTATGAAGAAAACATAATTATTTTCAACACTGTTGAAACTACTACAGGAACTAAGCACCTTGCCTCCTTGAAACTTCTTTTGTATTACTTTGAGATTGTTCTGGCTTTGCGATTAATTACAACAGTAGTTCACTCTTTATAATTAGAGACCAATCTGACTCTAATACACAAATTACCACGGCCTTCAATTACGAGCTAGAATCCTTCCTTATTCGCTACCATAGTTTAATTCTATGGCCAATCTCCTTGCATTGTGATGATTGGTAACTATTGATAGACAATCTTCAATCGAGGCTTGCCACAAGGAAGGGAAGTTCTATTTCTAAAATGGAAGACTTATCCTTGTTAACTATGTAAAATCTTCTATCTCTATGTGTTAGATGTCTTTCTATTGGTTGCTTGAGTGGGAAGAACTAAAAGTTGAGAGTATCGGGAAAAACTTCCTTGAGGAGGGAGGGGTCTCTTCTATTTCACCCTATAGATGCTTAGTGAGTTGGAATTCTGTTTGCAAGTCTAAAAGTCAAGGAGAGCTTGGAGTCATTAACATAAAGTATTTTAATCAAGCTCTACTTTCAAAATGGGCTTAGGGGATGTGTGTTGGAATTAACCAGACCGGAGAAGATATATGTTATACGAAAATAATATCAAGTTATTGCATGTTGTTGATTAATTGAGTTATCGCATGTTGATGAAGCCATTGTAAGATGATGTTGATAGAATTATTGTAAATTGACGATTAATAGAGCTATCATTCATATACAGATGATTATTAAAGCTGTCATATGTTGGTGGTATATAAAGCTATTGCAAGTTGACATAAATAGAACTATCACAATTTGATGTTTATAGAGCTATCATGAGTTGATGCTGATAGACCTACCGCAAGTTGATGATTAATAGGACAAACATAAGTTGATGATTAATGGAACTATCACATTGATGGTTAATAGAGCTATCGCAAGTTGATGTTGACAGAACCATCACATGTTGATGATCAAGGCTATTGCATATGAATGGTCGATCGTATATTGATAATTAAAGCAATTACAAGTCAAGATTTATATAGCTATCACATGTTGAAGAATGTATCCAAATTCAATATTACAGCTAGCTGCATGGCATCTTCTAGTTTGGTCAGCTACACCATGTCACCAGAAGAAATTGGAAGTGAATTATGCCATGTGTCAAGTCAAGCATGTGCTATGGCAGCAAATCATGACCGCCCATCTTCTACAAGTGTCACATGTCAAAAATATTAGGGCTTGAGTTCTCTATAAATAAGCATGTATCCCTTACTAAAAGGAGATGAATTTTAAGTTGTACTTCTTTTATTTTTCCATTAGGCATAAATAAAAATTTGGAATTGAGGCTTTAATGGTATGATACGTTAAATTAAGATTAAGACTTTGTGATTCAGAACATGAACAATTTCCTATTTGCATAAATAACGACCTTAAGACAAGCATACTCGCCCAAAAGACTTGCCTCTTGCTCATCATTGATTCTCATTATGGACAAAGCACATAGGTTGGGACCAAATTATGGCCTAACAATTCGTGTTGCTTTCACTGAGAATTGAACTTATGCACCGATTCTATCTTTCTAAGGACTATTTGTAACATCATAAAACTTTTTCGGATTAAATAAGAGAATTTAACATTTAAATTAAACAAGGATTAAAAGTAAAATTTTCACAATCTTTCGAATTGGCTATGGAACTTGCACCATTTGGTTTTTGGACATTTTCTAGACAATATTTATATGTAACTTATCGCATTTCAAGTTAGTATGAGTGAGCTATGGAAACCAAAAGATTAATAAAAATTAAAGTAGAAATTAAATTAAAAGAAAAAATAGGGTCAGATCGACCATCAATAGGGCTAGGTCGACTGTAGGTAGTCGACGCTACGCTAGGGCCGATTGACCCGAACACCTAATTATCGAGCGATTTTAGTTCTATATCGCTTCGTTTGGATGGTTCGGATTACATGCATAGGGCCCGAGTAAACGAGTATGGTTCGGGTGTTTCTGATGTTGATCTAGTGGCCAGGGTTAGCTAATTACCCTATAAATTAATACTAAACCTAAACCCTTATTTCTAGTTTTCAAACACTAAAACAAGGTGTTGCCAAAATCTAAACTCAATTCTAATTTCTCTATAAACTTTAATTCTCAAATTAAACCAAATCTCAATCCCTAAATCAAAATAGAGCAAAATTAAAAGGAGATCTAACAATTGTAGAGGAGTCCAAGAAGATCTAAGGAAAATACGCTGCTTGGAAGGAAGATTTGAAGTTTAGAACTGAGGTGAGTGGGCACAGATCTAATAAAATGGTTAAATCGGTTAATTTTTATTTATTTTAAGTTGATTAGACCTAGAAACACCTAAATTAAATTGTTAAAATATAAATCTGTAAATTAAATAGAATTTGACGTTAAATCTAATTATTTGTATCTAATTATTTAAATATGTTAAACGGTAAATACTTTTATTTAAGTGGAATATGCTAGAATTTTGATTTTTATATAAGATCTGAATTGAATATATTGGTTAATTAATTAAACATGCGTATGGATTAGAATAATAGGCACGAGTTGGATAATTAATTGAACATGCGTATGGATTAGAATCATAGGCATGAATTGGATAATTAATTGAACATGCGTATGGATTGGAATAATAGGCATGAATTAAATAATTAAACTGGATATATTAAATCTAAATTCAAGATGGATAGGTTATTGAAAATGTTAGAAACATGAATTGAATATGTTAGATAACTTAAATTTAATATGTTAAGTTAAAGTGAATATGTTGGAAATTTAGATTAAAAATTATAAATTTAAAGCTTAAACCTTAAAATTGGAAGCACAGCAAATTGTTAACCTATTCTATCATTAAGTTGTAAACCCTAGATAGAAAATCCTAAATTGTTATGTTTTAATTGTAAATTGGTAGTTAGACTAAAGTTAAGATTCACTAATACATGTACAACTTGATAATTAATGCATGAACAAACAACAATTCAAAAATGATGATTTGAACCTCAGTTTTTGGCCTAGGTAAATAAAATAAATTTTGATGAATAATGAAAGGTATGTTGCACTATTATGGGCTAGATGTATGTGTGAGTGAGTAGGGAAGTTGGTTCTTTATCCGAGCTGTAGGGCAAATTTACTTTGCTAAGAGGATAAGATCTAGAAGATCCGTAAACATAGGCAATTAGACAGCCCTTTAAGTGGATGTCAAAACTTGATTTAGTGAGATGAGGGTGATTTATTTGTGTTAGTTCCAGGAAGTGTTACATACGGTTGGGCATAGCACTCATGGGAACACTTCCTGAGGGGGCCTGATCCTAATAGGAGATTCAAGTATGGCACGTTTTCTTGCATAATGTGGTACTGGTGGACGCTGAAGCAGAACAATAAAGTGGCTAAAGGAAACACGATGTTCGGTGGGAACCCGATCCGACGGTGATTCCACACGGTAAACACCGAATTAGACAATAAAAGGCAGTTTCCCACTATGATCGAGAGATGATCATGGATGCATATGATGAGTCATTCTACGAGTTTGTGTATTATATTCTCCCTCTCTAGGCGTAGTGTGAGTAGATAAATGAGTGTAGGTCCCCATTTGGTCAATTGATAGTGTGAGGTTTAACTCAACGAGTTAGAAAACTATCTTTAGGTATATGATGTTTGGAACGCATTAACACTCTGTACACTTTATGACACTTAGGGTAGATTTAGAATTAATTATGTTTAATCATGTTATCCGTCTTATTCTCATTCATCGTACTTTTATCTAATCCACCCTTTTATCTTCATTTTCCCCCACTAGAAGATGATAGTTTAGTAGTGATTTGTTATAGCGTGGGTAAGAAAGGAGCTCAATGATGAAATTCTAATATTTATGTTATTCTTTTATAATTACTTATTACATTAGAAGCTATCAACTTATATTGTAATTTGAAAATAATGTATTTTGTAAATCAATTATTTTGGATAATGTTTTTATGACATGTCTATTCTCCTATATTTATATTTTAATTTCTACCACTGTGAGATCTGAAAATGTAGAATGTTTTAGAACTATATCTCTATAATTATGCTCTATGATGTTTTAAAACCCAACACCTTTTTTTTAGCATATTTCATATCGGAAAGTGCGGATTGTTACATTTGGTATTAGATCTTAGGTTTAAGATTCCCTACGTTTTAGGCATGTATTGAGAGAATGTACTTGAAAATATTTTGAAAAAAAGGGTTTTCAAAGTATGTATATATGTATAGACACACACATACACATATATAGGTAAAAGTTTTCAAAGAGATTTCTAAAGATTTTATCTATATATGTCAAAATTCTTTCTGTTCATGCCTAATACTATCTGTGAGGAATATAGAAAAATAATTTTAAAAATAGATAGTGAAGAACGAGAACAAGTTTTAGGGGTTAGGATAAACCTTCGGTATTTATTTGGTAAGAAATGCTAGTAGAGGTCTCTCATACCAAATAGCAGTGACAAATAAACTATGGATTTAACGGTGAATGAAAAAGGACTTATGACCTTAAGGCAACATCCTTAGCCAAAATAGGAACCCTATCAGTAGTAACTGTAAGACTCACATTTACTTAAAGAAATAGCTGAAGCATTTCCATATTTAAGTTGAGCATTATATTTGGAAATAAAAATTGATTCGATTGAAAAGAAGACCGCAAAATATTATGCATTTAAGGCATTTATTGGTAGATGTGGCTTAAGTAATAAGTTCCAACCGTCTACCCCTATTTAAGTGATAAACCAGTGAAAATGTTTTCTAAAATATAGTAATGATAGATATATGATATTTTAAATAGAAAAAAGTTGATTTACGATCTTATATAAAATAGTCAGATAAATTTTATGGGATTTGTGTAAAAAGCAGTGGATGTCTGATATTCTAAAAAGGAAAATAATTTAGTTTATGATTTTCTATAAAATAATCGGACAAACAAAGTAAATTTAATTTGAAAAGCGAGATTAAAAGAAGTTGACAAAAAAGAAAAATTTGATAATTGTTATAAAGCTTTGTTTTGTCTCTTAGGCACATTGTTATCATCACCTTCAAAGTGCACTGTGCTTTTAAACAAAACTTTTAACCAAAAGAGAGAAAGAAACTGGCTTATGATTTTATATAAAATAATCGGACAAATTTTATGAAATTTGTTAACAAGTAAAAGAGAGAAATGGGTGGAAGTTAATTTTCCAATAATTGTTTTAAAGCTTTTATTTTTTTCTTTTATGCACATTGTCACACTTAACCCCAATGTGTATTTTGCTTTCAATAATAGAACTTGTGGAAAAGTTTGAAAAGTCTGTAAGGCACTTCATTTGAACTCTTTTTGTGATTAAGTAATGAGTATGTGTTTGAAAATGTTTCATAAGTGTTTTCGTCGTACTTTAAAAATGATAATGAAAATAATAAAGTAATAATATTAACTTAAAAATACTTTTGCTAAAATAGCTTAGTTATGAAAGGAAATTTTAAAATGATATGTTTATGTATATTTTCACTAAATTAATCATTTTTTATGATTTGATTAAAGAAAAATATTACGATCTTAGTAAAAAGAAAACATTTGTTTAAAATGAAAATAGAGTTTTATGGTTTATCATTTATAAACACCACAATGTTGCACATTCATAATTTATATTGGAATATATTTGGACAAATTACATTTTATGTCATGTATTAATTGCTACTTCATGGAATTAATGTAGTAATCAATTTAATTGAAGAGAAAAATGAAAGTTTTCTCTCTCCATATAAATAACGTGCCCCTTCATTAATAGAATAAGTTTCCTTCTCTTAATAAACTTATGCACCATCGTTAATTGAATAAGTTAAGAGAAAATATATGAAAAGTTTCCTTCTCTAAATTAATTTAATATGTGACCTTCACGCACAAATATTTATATAACAGTATATGTGATATACTCTAATTTATATTCACATTAAATTACAGTGAAATTTTATTTATGAAATTAAATAAAATATTGATTTTATTTAAAAGAAATTTAGAAAAGTTATAAGTTATTTAGACTTCATAGGCCCATTAAAGATCCAAAATGTTAAATTTTTTGAAATTAACTCATTTCTTTTGCTGTGGGTTGACCCAAATCCAACAATGGTATCAGAGCCCAATAGCATATGCGGTCCAAATTGGGCATGTTAGGGCTAACTAATTAAGCTTGTGCACTTTGTACATTGTCTGGAAAGGTGATGTCGAGGATTGGAAGTGGGTAATCAAGTACCATGTCCTACCTAGTTACATACCTGGTCTAAAAGGTGAAGTGAGACGAAAGGTTGCCCCTAATAGAGAAGGCCCAATCTAAACTGGGCCTTGAGCTAATTTTCAAAATAGTTTTGAAAATTAAGACTAGATTTTAAGTTTAAAAGTTAAATTTAAAATAAAAACATGTTTATTATAAAAGGTTATAATATAATATAAATTTTCAAAATGTTTGAAAAGGTAATGAAAATTTCGAAATTTAAAATTCATTAATAATATTAATTAAATAAATTAATTAAATGAGTTAATTAATTAATACTTATATGCATGTATTATATATGTTGATATATGTTATGTTATTTTAAAATGTTTAAGTTACTATAAGTATACATATATGTATATATAAGATAAATTTTGAAATTAATATAATTTAATTAAAATTAGTTAACTAAATAAATAAATTAAACAAAGTATACGTATATAAGATATATATGTGTGTTATACTATAAAGGTTATAATGTGCACTATAAAGGTTATAGTAGATATGTTCAATATAATTGCTCCATTTGAATTATAATATAAAATTAATTAAAGAGTTAATTAACTAAAGTTAATTAAAGAGTTAATTAGTTAAAATTAATTAAATAATATTTAATTAATATAATATTATACATAAGACTATTATATAAGTTAGTTAAGTTATAAAGTTATATAACAATTCAACTTATGTAATATGAATGTATGACAAAAGGTGGAACTTTAAAGAAACCCTAAATAGACTTAAGGAATAAATACATACGTAAATATACGTATACCATGATTTCTTATTTGTTTGACACTTGAATCATGAGAGTATTTCATAAGAGATACATTATTACATAAGTCGATATCACTCGATATAATATATTGAAGAATATGAATCTTTAATATAAATTTGTCCTTACTTATATATATTAATAGATAAGGTTACTTACATACTCCTTAATTGTTGAGCTTTCCTCATGCGAGGTATGCTATGTGTAGTACTATTAATATATTGAATAGACGAGTAAGATAACCACACGTATTTGTTGAGATTTCCTCAAGGTACGTGCATTATACTTAAGTCGTCGTGAAACGATAGATCTGAGTGAATAGTCACACTTTACCTGTTGAGCTTTCCTCAAGGTAAAGGCTGGATTAGGGCAAGGTACCAAAGGTTAGAAGATTTATGTGATATAACAGATAAAGAGTTATTCATCGTATGCGGGCCTACAATTTATTGAGCTTTCCTCAAGGTCAGATCGCAAGATATACGAGTCCTAACACCCACTAATGAAGTTGAAAGACTTCTGTGTTTCACTTAGGGTTTGGTGAAACACAAAATACTACTGGGAACTATTAACCATAAAATACGAATAAAGATAAAGAAGGCCTTTCGAAAACCCTCCGCATAAATATAGATTAGCAGGAGAAGTCACCTTTCGATGATGTCAGAAGGATAGTTCGAATCTAATAAAGAAGAGCACGTGAGAAATTCAGACTAAGGCTATCGCATACATGAAGGAAAGAACTACTAAAGCACGAAAAAGTAGATGGATATAAAACCTCTCGGCACCTACCAGAAGAAATAGGAGAGTATTTCTGCAACCATCTGTCATAAGACAAGAGCTAAAGAAAAGAAATTCATGCTAGACCTTTCGAAGGAGTTGAAGGAATGCGGTTAACAGTTTTTAGCAGTCCCAAACATTTCAAAGGGGACGAAGGGTTTCATCTCTCGACATTCAAAGAGTTCTTACCTTCCAAAAAGGATGGAGAAGTCAAGGCAAGGGCATGCGACTCTATAACGACCTTTTCGAAAGCATAATAAGCCGAACACATACTTAGTACCTTTCGACCGTGTCGAAAGGTTTATAATAAAGGCAGCATTCATAGGTCAACAAAGAGTGAAAGATAAACTTCAGATAACATTCGAGAAAAGCATGGCTCTTGGCGGCAATCAAGTAACGAAGTAACCTTCCGAAAAGGTCAAAGGGCTCACAATACCATACAAAAGACAGACCCTTCGGCAAAGACGAAAGGTTCATGAATGATTGAGAAACGAAGCCCCTTCGACAACATTCAAAGGTCCATGTTGATGTGCAATGGACAAAGTTTACAACTGCATATAAAAGGCGACATTTCGTCCCAGTAAGGAATGGAGCCAAAGGGAAAGCCGCCTGGAAATGTAAATAAGACCCAAGGGGTCCTGTTTCGGGATCCAATTTACTTTTCATTCTACTATCATTCAACTACTCTTGCTTTCACTCACTACTTTGTAACCCTAATTTAGAAATCAAATTAGGGACTGGTTTCTTGATTGCATCAAACTTCATTATAAGGAAATAAAGAGAATTTTGACTTGTGATCGACTCTGAATTTGGGGATAATGATGATTAGGCGTTAATTCAATATTAATGGCTGATCATATGTGATTTATTTCTTATATTCTTTGTTTATTTCAAGTATAAGCCATGTGTAACGATCCGGAATTTCTGTCATTTGAAATTCGTATATATAATTGATTTTAAATATTCACAAGTTAATTTTATAAGTTGAATAACTTATATTTCGAATATCTAGATTTAATTGGATAATTAAATTGTTAATTTAATATTTGAAATTGCGTAAATAATTGGAAATTGGATTTAATGTGAATAAAATGATTTATAAAGTTGTAATAAATTCTAGTTGAATTTAAAAGATGTTAGAGAACTTTTAAAATTGAATTAAAAGTTAATTTGTAGAAATTGAATATTTTAATATTTAATTGGCGAGTGAAAGTAGCCATTTTCAAACAGTCTCGGATTTCGACGAAACTAGTTTCATTGGATCCGTAATGTTAAATTATTATAAGATTTCAAATTTCATGTCAATCGGATTTACGATTTGCCCAAGGCAAGCTAAAACACGTAGAAATCTTTTTAAGTGAATTTTAAATTTAAAATAGTCGATCCATAAACCTATCTTCCAAATACGATCAAACTGGCTCCCTATATATATTCCATCGCGTTCGGAATAGGGTTATAATATTATAAATGCCAAGCGGCACGCTTCGTTTCAAGTTCGAAAAATTTTCGGCATGAATAGTGTCGTCAAATTTTCTATAAAAGGACATTAGAATTTCACATTTTCTAAACCCTAGAGAACCTAGGTCAGCCACCACCCAATCAATTAATGGCTAGAAAATTGCCTCCTTCCTCCTCGTTTTTCTTCAAATCCACGCATTAATTCGAAAAACTTCCAACTAGTAAATTGTAGAGATCGTTGAGAACTATAAATTCAACGGCTACGATGTGATATGGAGTGGTCGATCGATAGTGATTGGCGTTCAAAGCCGTGCGTTTCATTCACGTTTTCCAAGGTCAAGAGGCGACCGAGCTTCAAGCAAATCAAGGCGAGGGAAGTGTCGACGATAGGCTAAAAGATGATGGTCACTGATCATTTTCGAGGCAAGCGAGGTAATCGCGGCAGGTAGGGTTTTTGTGGCGGCTTTGGGATCGAATGCATGAAAAATGTAGGGAGGGAGAAGAAAGAAACGACGACCTGGATCTGCAATTTTGTAAGTAACGGCAGTGATAATAAAAGGTTATAAAAAGAAAAAGAAAATAGTAAATAAATTATATATTAATTCGTGTAATGTTTAAAACGTGATAGCTTTTTCATACGAGGTCCGTTTCGCACAAAACGAATTGCGTTGGAATCGTATTGACAAGCACTGCATTATGGATCTGGATTGGGATTTATTTGAGCTAGTGAAAATTTTGGTTGAAATTAAATGCTTGTTTAATTTTAATCGGAATAAATCGCTAACACGACGACTACAAGAATGTGAGTACAACTCACTCTTTCTGACTCATTGATATTTTTATATAAGTGAGAAATAATTAATTATATAATGATTAATGATTGTTTGGATGATATATGATATATTGATTGGTATTTGGATATATACCTGTCTAGTGGAGCAGATGACCCTATACGTTCCCGTGTATAAGCGGATGACCTATTGTACGCACGTCTGCCTTGAAGCGGACATTATACACATATTCTAATATGTATATTTGTTGCAGATGACAGGTTGGCGGGATCCAACTGGATTCCTCACCCGTATTGATTTATTTACAGATATTGATATATATTTTGTTATCATATGATATACGATATTTTGGATGCCGTGGTTGATGTATTTAGTGTCGTTGCTGCAATGGGCCTATTTTGGAAATTTTAAAAATGTTAAAATGATGATTCCTAAATTTAAAAGGATTTTAAAGTGATTTTGGAAATAAACGTTTTATTGATTTTTGAATCATTAAGAATTGATTTATTTTGAATAAATAAATATGATAATTTTTATGTTATAAAAATAATGATGTTTTGGGAAATAAATAGAAATTGTGATTTTAAGATAAATCTTAAAACATTAAATTGAATCTTATTGGATTAGAAATTTTGACTTTAAGATAAATCTTAAAACAAATAATTTAATGAGATAAAACATATAATTGGCTAATATTGATTGAATGTAATTGACTACTATACTATGTTAACATAATTCCAATCAACTTAAATAATAAAGATTAATAAGGAATATAATAAACGATGTATAAATTGATGTAATCTTATGTTATTAATTGCAATTGGTTTTAATATGGAGTATGAAATCAATTATTTTGTACGTAAATTTATTAACCTTTGTTTGTAAATAATAAGTTAATAGATATGGATTATTAACGTATAACGATTGTTTTATTTATTTTCTTATTATTAAATCCGTTAGAAATTTATTCGGTAATTAATGGAGAATTAATGTAATTGAAATATTACAATTGATATAAGAAGAAACGTTAACTGTTGAGTGGTGAGTGTGAAACTTATGTTAATCAATTGCATAAGGGAATAGTTGATTTGATAATAAGAATGTAAATCAAAATAAAAGGAGTTGTTTGAAATTTAAATATATAATGAACATGTTTTATTACATTTGTAAATAAATGTTGGAATTAAATTAGTATATAGATATTGGGTTTAACATAGAAAATTGGATTTCAAAGGAAACAATTGGATTAATTATCTTCCTTGTATTAGGGTATGTTTTGAGATTTAATCATTGTAAGTAATAGTAATTATATCTTGCCATTAATAAGATATAGAAGTAAATGGTAATTAATTAATGATATGTGCAACATATGTTTTCTGTTAAAAATATATTGAGAATTTCAATGAGAAATATTACGTTCAAATTGTAAGCGCTTAAATTTGGTACAAATATAACGATTATATGAAATTAATTGATAAAGAAATGATGTGGTTGTACGAAGTATTATTTCTATGACTCTTTAATGGGATAATCTTTAAAATAAGTTGGTTTTAAAGGGGGAGGTGTTAATTGTAAATGAATGTGTAATAAAAAGAAATATGTTTTGATAAAAAGAAAAGAAAAGAACGGTTTCTTGAGAAGAATATTCTTATCAAATAAAGTGAATATTTCATTTATGAATGTTAATTTAATTTCATTAAAACAAAGAATCGAATTCTGTTGTATGTTTCTAGTTGGAATATTTGATTTATCTAAATATTACTTAATTTGAATTTAATTAAAAAAATATAGAATAATAAAATGGTAAGAAAACAACTTGAAGGTTTGGTTAAGTTTTTGATTTGGAATAGTTAGCATATTAACATAGGAGATTTATTCCGTTTCAAATTTGACTTTGGGGTCTCAGTTCATCTTTTAATGTGTGGGGTGGCAGTCCTCATTATGTTAATTGTAGTGTTTAATTTTATTTACTGTTTACTAAATAAAAATACATATATGTGTGTAAATTTGAGCGTATTAGGGTTAATAAAATATGTTAAAATGAATTGTTTTTTAGTATATTTGATTTGTGATTTCTATGTACGGACTTCATTCTCAAATTTAAATCTGTCGCTTTCATTTATTTTATTTTATTACTACTTTCTTTCATTAAATACATGCCTCTTTTGGTCTTCCAGTAAGTTTTATTTATTTACACGGGAGCCTTGCCTTGAAATATTTCATTTGTGAATGTAGATTTAATTTCATTAGAGTAAAGAATAGAATGATTTGTTAAAAAAAGGAAATATACATTTATTTAAACGTTGTTTTAGCATACATATTGATTTAAAGAATAGGAATATAATTTAAGTAAGTTATTTATTATGGTGGTGTAAAACAGCAAATTTATAAACATGTTTAAATGACTTAAGGAAACAATTATCCTATTTCTCATCCATTTTGGTTTATCTATTTTGAAATTTAACTTTTTTATTAATTGCAATTAATGTAATGGAAAGACTTCGATTAAAATGAAAGAAAACTTTGATTGCAATTGATAGATTTAATAAAAGAAATGTACATTTTGTGTTAAACAGAAATGGTGCTTTAATGGAAATAAAAGAATTGAACGTTCTCATTTTTAAGGTAGGTATAATTTTATTAATTGTGCGTAGATAAAAATTTGTATGTGTACAAATTGAGTATTATTTGAGTGAATGAAATTAATTTGGTTACATTTCGAAAGAAATTGAATTTCAAAATGTGTATGTGGTCCCTTCATTTCTTTTTATTTATTGCATGTACGTTTTAAAATAGTTACCTCATTATTAAAACTTGGTCCATTCATTTCTCCTTCGGTTTAATACCTAAGCCTAAGCTTTTAGGCTATATTTAATTCTTTCCATCTCATTTTTGGTTATAAATTTTTTAATTTCCTTTGGTTTGCAAATTTTCTCATTCCTACATACATTTCCTTATGCATTATCAATGCCTAAAGCATTTAAAACTAAACGTGCATTTTGTCCCTCCACCTTTATTTCCTTATTATTAAATAATCTATAATTTTATTTCTTCATTTGAATTTTATTTCTTCTATCACCTCAAATTCATTTAGTTCACATCTTTCAATACTACGTTTTAGGGCTTTTCATATTTTACTTTATTTCAATTCCTAGTTTGTTTATATGTACCTTATTAGCTTTTCATTTGTTTCCATCTTCATTCCTTTAGTCATATTTCATTTTCTAATTTCATCTTCTATAGCTTCATTTTCCAAATAAAACTTCCATCTCATTTTTTTCTCTCTTCACCTTCCTCCTTCTGTTTTCAATTTTTCTTCTTTAAATCTCCTTCTTCTCTTTTTTTTACTTCATTCTTTGTCTTTTTGTTTCTTCTTCTTCAAATATTCTTCTTTTTGAAAGCTTCCTTTTCTTTTTCAATTCTTCATCTTCTTTAAATTTTCTTCTTCTTTTTCAAACATTCTTCTTTTTTCCAAATCTTTTTCTTTAAATCCAGATCTATAACAACATCTCTACCTCTTCCAAAACATTCTAAAAAAATGATTTAGATAGAAGGAAACAACTCAAAAGGAGGAAGTAGTAGCGGATCCAAATCCGACTAGAAAAGGGAAATCTAGAAGGTGAGTGTTTAAACTCACTCACGAAATACAAAAATTTTATGCAAGTTAAACTAGGTCATATAGTGATAAATTTTTGATTGTTGGTTTGGAATATTTATTAATATTTAATTTGAATAGCTAAATTCCAATATGTGATGACTAATAATTACTGTGACATATTATTGAATGGTTGATTTGTTGAATTGATTGATTTGAATGTTGATTGTATGTTGTGATGGATGCTATTATGATTGAATGTATATTTGTTCATTTATTTGATATATCTTTGTTATCACCCTATAGTTTATTGTAATTATTTAAATTTCATATTGATTATTTGCACGCTGAATAAGGATGTAAAACCCATGAATTTCAAGTATTTACATCATAGAAAAATAATATGTTTAGATTTACTATTTGAACCATAAAAATGATTTTAGGAAGTAAACCGTCGTTACCTTACTTGAAAGTTTTCAAAATTAACTTTTGAAACATTGGGAAGTTTACAAAAAAGTGAATTTTGAAACTTTGGAACATTTTTATAAATCAAATCTCTAAAACTATGAAATTTAACTGGGAATTATTCTGTAAATTTGTAATTTACAAGAACCGATCTATTGTGAAATCCATTTTATTTTGAATGTGGAAGCAATAACATTTCCAGAAATTTAAACCTTCAAAATGTAGTTATTTGCATTCCTTATTTCGTATACTTTTGATTTAATTTGCATAAGAATTTTAGTTCTGACTCAAGTGTATTATTTTCCTTTATGCTCGGGTCAGCCTGAGTTTTTCAGCATTGAAGACTATTTCTGGCGGATGAAGATGAAGATTCAGTATAGTATTGCTATTTATTATTCCACTACATTCTATGTTCCGCTACATTATTTGGTTATTTATGATATATGTATAACTCTGATTTGAATTTGTAAAAGTGTAATGACATGTTATTTGTAAGACAGCTTCATGAACTGTTTATTTGATTATTATATTTTGTCGTTACGCCGTGAGATTCTGTATTTTGTTTTTCTCTTTCATTTCTTTTTTTTTCTTTTTCTTATTTACCCCATTAACAATCCTCCCTTTTGAATGGTTTGATTCTGACATGTGTGTTTGTTGTCGATTTGAACTATTCAAAAAGGTGGGTTGTTACAGTTGGTATCAGAGCTTTGGTTTAGACATACCTTAGCCTGTTGGGGTTAACTCATTAGAGATATGGTAGTAATACCCTAGAATAAGTTGTCTGAGTGTATATACGAGAGTGCGTATTTGTTAGTGTTATAAAAATGTTTTATATAAATTTTGAAATGAAATTGTTTTTCCTAATATTATATGATATATATAAAGGAATAAATTTTTATGACTAATATATTTATTTATAATGTGTTTGATTTATGAAATGGTAATATTTAATTATTATCATTTGTGTTGACATATTGTGTTTAATCCAATTATAAACATTGGTTAATTATTGTTGATTGAATTAATGAACTAAACACTAGTTTAATAATGGTGTGTTAAAGAGAATAAAATGAATAATTAGGATATTTGTTTATGAAATTGAAATGTTGATGTGAATTTTGTTTTTTGTTGACATGTAGTTTCATCTATTGGAGAAAAATGGAATATTTGGATATTTTGGATAATCGAAACCTTTTTGTATTAATATAAGAGTGAAACTTGATAATTAGGTTGAATTATATAGTTGAATCGATAACCTTAATTTGAAAGAAAGTAAAATAAGGTTTAATTTGTTATATCTTTGTTTAGTAAATGAATAGAATTGGGGTATACATTCTTAGCATGTAATGTAATAATATACAAGTGTGAACTGTAAGCCTTGGGATGTTTAAATTGAAATTATGATTAAGGAAATGTTGTAAATGAGATTAAATTGGAAAAATATGTTTATAAACTTATTTAACATTTATGAAATATGTCATAAATAAATTTAAAGGTAAAGGTGAAACTAAATGGAATAAGCAATATGAATTAAAAGTGAAATGATTACAAATAAAGCCATGACTTGTAAATTGTCATGAAATAAATAGATATTGCAATAAATGGTTATAAATAAAGTTGTGATAACTTTAAACTCAAACAATATCTTATAAAAAGGAATTAAGTTTTATAAATTGGTCGTAAAGAAATTCCTTATGAAATGATTTGCAAATAAATTAGTTTTAAATGAGAAATATTACATGTGAAATGAATGTAATTTAAATTAAAGAGGAATATAAGCAATATTATGAGAATGGATATATTAATGTTTATATTAAATGGAGAAATTCTGTGAAACAAATATTAAAGTATGAAGTAATATTTGTGTTAATCGATGAGATTAAAAATGATTTATAACTAAAGGGTTAAATTTGAAATTCGAGAATTGAATTCCGGTATTTTGTAATTAGTTTAAGATTTTGGAAATATATATAATAATAATACAATTTAGTAGTATTTTCCAAATAAGAATTGTTTCAAATGAGTTCAAATGAATTCCAATGATTTCAAAGAAATCTCGATGAAGTTTTCAAGAAAATAGAAGTCCAGAACTCACTTATGTCATTGGAAAATAATTTCGGTGATGAGTGCATGCATCATCGACATTGATTTTCGAGTCTCAGAGTGGGGGAGAGGCCACTTTAGTAGCTTTGCTATGCGAGTGATTTTGTGAAACCAATTTTGATTTCCAATTCCGAAGTATGATTTGATATTCGAAAGATATATGTATATATATTTGAAATGATTTGAAATGAACCGGTATTCAATCCTCGAATTTCGAATTTATTTTAGTATAACTCTATTATAAAAAAATTGATTTACTGATTTGTTGCTGATTTCCAACTCTTGGATTTGAAATTTGATTTCACCGACTATTTTGAAGGTTCGAGCACTTCCAAATCAAGGTTTAAAATTTTAAAATTAAGAAATTTCGAAGAGTATAAATATTTGATCAAGAATATAAGTTTTGTTTTGTATGTTTAAAGTACGAAGGGTATGACTTAAGTAAATTGGAAACTTTTGTTAAATAAATAATTTGCGAAAAGGAAATTAGGATTTGTCATATAGAAATAAATAGTTTAAAGGTTTTAAAGGGATAGTTATAAAGTTGGAAACTGGGATTATTTTCTAAACCTATTATTTTGGGAGCTTTGAAATTGAGATATTTAATTTGGAAGAAAATTAGTGAAATCATATATGATTTTGAAACTGAATTGATATTGAAATAATTTGACTTTTGAAAAATCTTTGCATAATGCTATGAGGATGTTTTAATATATCTTATATTTTTACTAAGTGAATGAGGTTAAATGTTTTAACTGAATTTTTAGATATGTTGAAATGTTTCTTTTCTCTTCAAGGGCAAATACTAAAAAACTTAAATTTTTATTCAATAACCTAATGGAGTTATTTTTAGATTTATATTAAATTTAAATATGTAAGTTAAATTGTTTATAAATTGATCATTTTGAATAAAATATTTCAAATTCCTCGATTCCTTCTTGTTCCTTTTCGAGGATGAAAAAGTTTTGAGTGATGGATACTGTAACAACCCATATTTTGATAATTAAAAATGTTAATAAGGTTTTGGGCTTTAATATTGTCAGAAATTAAAATCTATGATTTATTAAATTGAATCTTATTAGACTAGAAATTTTGAATTTAAGATAAATCTTAAAACAAATAATTTAATGAGATAAAACATATAATTGGCTAATATTGATTGAATGTAATTGACTACTATACTATGTCAACGTAATTCCAATCAACTTAAATAATAAAGATTAATAAGGAATATAATAAACGATGTATAAATTGATGTAATCTTATGTTATTAATTGCAATTGGTTTTAATATGGAGTATGAAATCAATTATTTTGTACGTAAATTTATTAACCTTTGTTTGTAAACAATAAGTTAATAGATATGGATTATTAACGTATAACGATTGTTTTATTTATTTTCTTATTATTAAATCCGTTATAAATTTATTTGGTAATTAATGGAGAATTAATGTTATTGAAATATTACAGTTGATATAAGAAGAAACATTAACTGTTGAGTGGTGAGTGTAAAATTTATGTTAATCAATTGCATAAGGGAATAATTGATTTGATAATAAGAATGTAAATCAAAATAAAAGGATTTGTTTGAAATTTAAATATATATCATGAACAGGTTTTATTACATTTGTAAATAAATGTTGGAATTAAATTAGTATATAGATATTGGGTTTAACATAGAAAATTGGATTTCAAAGGAAACAATTGGATTAATTATCTTCCTTGTATTAGGGCATGTTTTGAGATTTAATCATTGTAAGTAATAGTAATTATATCTTGCCATTAATAAGAGATAGAAGTAAATGGTAATTAATTAATGATATGTGCAACATATGTTTTGTGTTAAAAATATATTGAGAATTTCATTGAGAAATATTACGTTCAAATTGTAAGCACTTAAATTTGGTACAAATATAACGATTATATGAAATTAATTGATAAAGAAATGATGTGGTTGTACGAAGTATTATTTCTATGACTCTTTAATGGGATAATCTTTAAATATAAGTTGGTTTTAAAGGGGGAGGTGTTAATTGTAAATGAATGTGTAATAAAAAGAAATATGTTTTGATAAAAATAAAATAAAAGAATGTTTTCTTGATAAGAATATTCTTATCAAATAAAGTGAATATTTCATCTATGAATGTTAATTTAATTTCATTAAAACAAAGAATTGAATTTTGTTGTATGTTTCTAGTTGGAATATTTGATTTATCTAAATATTCCTTAATTTGAATTTAATTAAAAAATATACATTAATAAAATGGTAAGAAAACAACTTGAAGGTTTGGTTAAATTTTTGATTTGGAATAGTTAGCATATTAACATAGGAGATTTATTCCGTTTTAAATTTGACTTTGGGGTCTCAGTTCATCTTTTAATGTGTGGGGTGGCAGTCCTTATTATGTTAATTGTAGTGTTTAATTTTATTTACTGTTTACTAAATAAAAATACATAGATGTGTGTAAATTTGAGCGTATTAGAGTTAATAAATATGTTAAAATGAATTGTTTTTTTTAGTATATTTGATCTGTGATTTCTATGTACGGACTACATTCTCAAATTTAAATCTGTCGCTTTCATTTATTTTATTTTATTACTACTTTCTTTCATTAAATACATGCCTCTTTTGGTCTTCCAGTAAGTTTTATTTATTTACACGCGAGCCTTGCCTTGAAATATTTCATTTGTGAATGTAGATTTAATTTCATTAGAGTAAAGAATAGAATGATTTGTTAAAAAAAGGAAATATACATTTATTTGAACGCTATTTTAGCATACATATTGATTTCAAGAATAGGAATATAATTTAAGTTATTTATTATGGTGGTGTAAAACAACAAATTTATAAACATGTTTAAATGATTTAAGCAAACAATTATCCTATTTCTCGTCCATTTTGGTTTATCTATTTTGAAATTTAACTTTGTTATTAATTGCAATTAATGTAATGGAACGACTTCGATTAAAAGGAAAGAAAACTTTGATTGCAATTAATAGATTTAATAAAAGAAACGTACATTTTATGTTAAACAGAAATGGTGGTTTAATGGAAATAAAAGAATTGAACGTTCTCATTTTTAAGGTAGGTATAATTTTATTAATTGTGCGCAGATAAAAATTTGTATGTGTACAAATTGAGTATTATTCGAGTGAATGAAATTAATTCGGTTACGTTTCGAAAGAAATTGAATTTCAAAATGTGTATGTGGTCCCTTCATTTCTTTTTATTTATTGCATGTACGTTTTAAAAAAGTTACCTCATTATTAAAACTTGGTCCATTCATTCTCCTTCGGTTTAATACCTAAGCCTAAGCTTTTAGGGTATATTTAATTCTTTCCATCTCATTTTTGGTAATAAATTTTTTTATTTTCCTTTGGTTTGCAAATTTTCTCATTACTACATATATTTCCTTATGCATTATCAATGCCTAAAGCATTTAAAACTAAATGTGCATTTTGTCCCTCCACCTTTATTTCCTTATTACTAAATAATCTATAATTTTATTTCTTCATTTGCATTTTATTTCTTCTCTCACCTCAAATTCATTTAGTTCACATCTTTCAATACTACGTTTTAGGGATTTTCATATTTTACTTTATTTCAATTCCTAGTTTGTTTATATGTACCTTATTAGCTTTTCATTTGTTTCCATCTTCATTCCTTTAGTCATATTTCATTTTCTAATCTCATCTTCTATAGCTTCATTTTCCAAATAAAACTTCCATCTCATTTTTTTCTCTCTTCACCTTCCTCCTTCCGTTTTCAATTTTTCTTCTTTAAATCTTCTTCTTCTCTCTTTTTTTACTTCATTCTTTGTCTTTTTGTTTCTTCTTATTCAAATCTTCTTCTTTTTGAAAGCTTCCTTTTCTTTTTCAATTCTTCGTCTTCTTTGAATTTTCTTCTTCTTTTTCAAACATTCTTCTTTTTTCCAAATCTTTTTCTTTAAATCCATATCTATAACAACATCTCTATCTCTTCCAAAACATTCTAAAAAAAGATTTAGATAGAAGGAAACAACTCAAAAGGAGGAAGTAGAAGCGGATCCAAATCTGACTAGAAAAGGGAAATCCAGAAGGTGAGTGTTTAAACTCACTCACGAAATTCTAAAATTTTATTGCAAGTTAAACTAGGTCATATAGTGATAAATTTTTGATTGTTGGTTTGGAATATTTATTTATATTTAATTTGAATAGCTAAATTCCAATATGTGATGACTAATAATTACTGTGACATTTTATTGAATTGGTTGATTTGTTGAATTGATTGATTTGAATGTTGATTGTATGTTGTGATGGACGTTATTGTGATTGAATGTATATTTGTTCATTTATTTTTCTTTGTTATCACCCTATAGTTTATTGTAATTATTTAAATTTCATATTGATTATTTGCACACTGAATAAGGATGTAAAACCCATGAATTTCAAGTATTTAGATCAGAGAAAAACAGTATGTTTAGATTTACTATTTTAACCATAAAAATGATTTTGGGAAGTAAACCGTCGTTACCTTACTTGAAAATTTTCAAAATTAAATTTTGAAACATTGGAAAGTTTCCAAAAAAAAGTGAATTTTGAAACTTTGGAACATTTTTATAAATCAAATCTCTAAAACTATGAAATTTAACTGGGAATTATTCTGTAAATTTTTAATTCACAAGAATGGATCTATTGTGAAATCCATTTTATTTTGAATGTGGAAGCAATAACATTTCCAAAAATTTGAACCTTTAAAAATGTAGTTATTTGCATTCCTTATTTCATATACTTTTGATTTAATTTACATAAGAATTTTAGTTCTGACTCAAGTGTATTATTTTCCTTTATTCTCGGGTCAGCCTGAGTTTTTCAGCATTGAAGACTATTTCTAGCGGGCGAAGACAAAGATTCAGTATATTATTGCTATTTATTATTCCACTACATTCTGTGTTCCGCTGCATTATTTGGTGATTTATGATATATGTATAACTCTGATTTGAATTTGTAAAAGTGTAATGACATGTTATTTGTAAAATAGCTTCATGCACTGTTTATTTGATTATTATATTTGGTCGTTACGCTGCGAGATTCTGTATTTAAAAAAAATTCTCTTTCCTTTTTCTTTTTTTTTCTTTTTCTTATTTACCCCATTAACAATCCTCCCTTTTGAATGGTTTGATTCTGACATGTGTGTTTATTGTCGATTTGAAATATCCAAAAAGGTGGGTTGTTACACTACTTTGTAAAATGGTTTATATAAGAGATTTATAAAATTGGTATGTTATAAATTTAAATATTAGAATTATAAAACGAATTTTATATGTGTTAAAATGGAGTATAAATGGGTTTTTACAAGTGAATAAGATTTATAATTTGTGAAGTTATAAAATGAATGAATTTGTGGAATAAACGATTTATAAGCAATTAACTTATAAATTGGATTTTTGAATGTAAATAAGGTGTAAATGGAATTTGTTAATAAAGTAGGTTTATAAATTGAAGTTTTTATAAAATATATAAATGTGAATTTATAAACATTGATTTATAAATCCGAAATCAATTGAATGTGATAAATTAAATATAGAAGTTTATTAAATGAGATATATCCGCGATTTTGGATAGCGTATTATCCTTTAAATTAAATGTTGTAATAATAAAAAATTTGGTTGGGAATTATATCCATGATTTTGGACAGTGGATTATCCTTTAAATAAAATGTGTAGAAGTATTGGATTTGGTAAATGATTTATATTCATGATTTTGGACAGTGAATAATCTTTTGAAATAAATAAATATTTTTGGGAAGTGATATTTTAAATGAAGTAAAACGATTTAAAGATGTTTTAAAATGTGTTAAGGAACGAAACCATAGATTTCAACATTCATTGTTGAAATAGACGTTTTTGAGAAATAAGAAAATGATGGACTAACACTTGTTATGGTAAATGATTTTCGAAAGGAAATGTTTTTGTATAGTATTGGGATTTATATATCTATCTTATTTTCGAATCCCTATACTATTGATTTTGGATTGTCGTAACGATGTTTTACGCAACATCCATTTTGATCCAAATAAATGTGTTTAAAGAGAATGTTTTCCTTAAAGAATAAAATATATATTTAATCCTGATTTAAGTATATGAAATATTTTCTAAGTGTTGAAAATACAAATTGAATTGTGAATTACTTATTATTAAATAAGTATATGGAAATGTTTTCCAGTATAGAAGTTGAAATGGTTTTGAAGATATATCTTTTTAAAGATAATTTGAAGTGGATATTTGGCAAGTGATTTAATTAATAAAAGATTAATTAAAAGGGCCCAGTGATTGTTATGGTGCTGAATATTTGTTTGTTTATTTTGATAGTTAAATAACCGACTATCAGACTTGGTTAAAATTTTAGTTCCTCAACTTGATGTCGGAACTATTTAGTCGTACACTTAGTACGTAGCCTTCTGTGTAGTCTTGATTATCGTTTGTGTTGAGGATGTTGATTCGTACAGTGAGGAGTATTACTCCAATCTATCGAGCTTCCTTCTTGGCCTGAAGCATAGCAAGTTGAAAGTTGGAAACATGATAAGTCTATGAGACTTAGTTGCTGTGTGAGGTTGAGAAACGCTTTTGCGTTGTTGGTGCGAAGAGACCGGGATCAAATTTATCTGAAAACCACTTAAGGACCAATGTATATGCGACGACTGTGCACGTTGCTTTGTGATGATATTGATATTCCGGATTTTCATAGTGGGGAACTACTTGTTGATCGTTTGGAATTAAAGTCCCAATATACATCCAGTAGCAGTGGTCTCTTCATTATGAAATATCCAATGCGAGGACTATTCGCTACTAATCCTAGGGATTTTCCTGTTTGTACCAAAATTGGGCACAACACTTTTCGGAAGTTTTTGATGAGATAACAATGAAGAAAGTAAATTGAAAATGAAGATTATCTAACAAAAACTCCAAATAACGAAAGTAAAATTGCACAGACAAGCGATTTATAGTGGTTTGGCGTGTTGCCTACGTCCACTGTGAAGTTTTTGCTGCTTTATTGATTCTCTTTGAATAGTTACAAGTGATTACAACAAACAACAGCGAAAAACAACTTGAAATTCGAAATTAGTAGGAAGGGGAAGATGCAAGTCTTGATCTGGCAGAGTCTCGGTGCTTCAGAATCAAAAAGATCCTTTTTTTGTTGGCTCCGGGGCTCTATTTATAGGAGTAGGAAGCTGAGATTTCGCCCAAACTTCGCGAGCTGGTATGTGAGGGGGCCCACGCGACCATTTCCTGAAGGTTTCAGCATGATCTGACATCGATACGAAACCATTTCGTATCGATCGAGATGACGTCCAATCGATCTAAAATTTGATGGGAAGCTTCCTTTGCTTGTGTAATGTTCCCTGAAAATTTCATAGCATTTGGATCAGCGGATCGAGAGATATGGTCGATACGAAATAGGATTTTTCAGTTCCTGTCTGGTTCGAATCGATGCCTGCGACTCCATCAGCTCACGTGGTTCCATGTTGAGGTGGCGCACGTCCTTCGAGTTGAACCGGTCTTTTCTCCGAGTTGAACGCATCCATTCCTTAGATCTCGCCTAATTTGCATCGAGGATCGACACGTCATCTAAGCTTGCTGACTAGGTGGATTCGAAGTGATTGTTATCCATGGATTCGAACGACTGTCATGTCGATGGATACGAATTGATAAAGGTTGATGGACATGAACAGGCCTCTATTCGTTGGAGTCGAGACACATAGCTCCCCGATGGACACAAAGTCAATCATTGTGAACTAGAGCCCTTTGATGGATACGAAGCAGGGCAACCTGATGGACACGAAGTGCTCTGACCTGATGGATACAAAGCACGGCAGCCTGATGGATACGAAGTGCTCTGACCTGATGGATACGAAGCGGGGAGATGTCAATGGATTCGAATACGATCGAGTCGAACCAAGGTACCCCCACAGATTCGAACTCGATCGATACGAACTGTCTTTCCTTGATGGATACGAAGCAGCTGGTCTTCTGATCGATACGAAAACTATCGATTCGAACTGGAGCTTGAGGGATGGATACGAAACCGAAGCCCCTTTCTTCTCTTTGAATCGATCATAACTTAAGCATACGAACTCGAATTGATCTGAAACTTGGAACGTTGGTTCTCTTGGCTTTGTTTGTTATGCCTTGTCAGTTGTAACTCGATCCGGACCCGGGCAAAATCCATCGATATCCTTAGCGAACCTGTGTGTGCTCGGTATCGAGGAAGGTCAATCTCATGCATGGAACCAATTCTTTTGATATCTCGGTCTTGCCAAAAGGCGGGATAATATTTGCCCCCCAAAGTATGTCTTGTGGAAACATGACGTGCTTTGAAAAACCGCGGTCTTTATTCTGAACAATCATTGCTCTTTTGCCAAAGATTGTGTTTTCTTCCGAAAGTTGTATCCCATGCTGTCGTAGCTGATTACTATGTGACGGAGATTAGCTGTTTGTCATATATATGAATTTCATGCTGATCCTCTCCTGAATCGTCGTGAAATTTGTGTTGCAACAACGTTTGATAGTTGTTTTATGGAGTCCCTTCGCATCGATCCTCTCCTGAATCGATATAGAAGGTTGTAGAAATCGACTCCGCATTGATAAATCAAAAATTCGTCGGAGGCGAAATGTTCGTTTGTATCGATGCTGATGCTTCAGTTGTGTGGATACAAAACAGCTGTTCGTATCGATAATCTCAAACTTTGGTGAACTCCGTTTCGTATCGATGGATTTTTTTTGCATCGCTCGTACTGTATAAGCCATAATGGACACAAAATTGTCGTTCATAGCGATATGCAGTGGATGGAGTTGAGAACTTGTTAATGTGAACAGGGGCTTCGAGTCGATGCACTCACCGTTCGTTTCGCATCGATGTGACCCAATGTTCTCAGCATGGACTTAGTTGTGTTCTTCGTATCAATGAAGCCTCAAGTATATGGATTCAAAGGGCGCTTTCGAGCCGATCTGTGGACTGACCGGTTGTGACCGGTCGAGTTGACTGGGATGCGAAACGGCTCGGTCATCTTCTAGGTCTCATATAAATAGCTGGGATTCTGCCTTTTTCATTTTTTACTTTTTACTTTTTCACTGCCGCATCCATTCCTTGCATCGTTCCAGAAACTCGAGAGAGAGAACATCGCCAGTGACTTCGACTCGAATCAAATACAAACCTTCAATTCTTCGAATCCCGATCTCAAATTAGGTAACCGACCACGAAATAAAAGTGATCAAGCAATACCAGATCCACTTTTTCTTCATCGATCATCCACTCTGGTGATTGGTAAAGCCAGATCTGGCCCAAAGTACAATGGCCGTAGCAATGTTTCTGGAGATTGGAGAAGAAAGAGTGGAAATGGCATAAGTAAATCGATCTGGGGGGCTTGCATTCGAATCGATGAAGGCAGCGATGTTCTTCTCTAGATTTCGCATCGAAACCTAGGATACTCCAACGGCAATGATGCGGTTCGTATCGATGGCTATGGGGATGGATCGTATCGATATGAAATGATCGATACGAAACATAGGTTGCCGATCGATTCGAAGATCTCGGCTTTCGATCGATACGAACTATATCTTTATGATTGATACGAATAGTATCGGCTCGACCGTGATCGGCATTAAGCTGAGAGCTTCATGATCGGTACGAACCAGGTAGCTAGGGATCGACTCGAAACCACCTCATTCTGATTGATACGAACTCGTCCCTTGACCATCGATTCGAAATGTGCCCCCCGGTATCGATTCGAAGTTGCACCTAGATGGATTCGAATGAGCTCTCTATCGTCGATTCAAAACCTTCTACGATGGATACGAAAATTTCGACATTCATTTAGCATAATTCCGATGAGCTTCATTCTTGCGTATTTGGACTTGATTAAACTACACACTTGACCATATCTTGAAGCTCGTCGATGGAACCATAACAACCTTAACTGCTTGCACATCTTTTTTGACTTCGCACAAATTTATTCAAGTAACGTATTGCACTGCACAACACACACTCGTACACTTTACACTGGGGATGCACGGGCCTTTTGTCGTTTAACGATAATTTCTCATAAGTCAGCCAGTGATGGAAACATCAAGTTCGCAGCCGCAAGAAAACCTGCAAGAAATCCAAAGTACAGTTACTTCGAGACTAGAGGTTCCGGATATTGAACCTGAAATCATCGGTCTGGCCCCGGACGAATTTCTCAATGCGTCTTTCATTCCTAATCCACGAGACTCTGTCCCATCTCACATTTCTGAAGATATGTTGGGGAGAGTATGCTTGAGGCATGGCCTGTCGATGGACGACGTGTTATTGCCGGGACCAAATGACAGGCCACACAATCACCGGAGGGATACACCGCATTCAACCGTCATGTGTGTGCTGCTGGAACGCTTCCTCCATTTAACGATTACATAAGAGAAGCGTTGTCATTTTTGGGAATTGCTCCATCTCAACTACACCCGAATGGGTATGCCTCACTCGATAGCCTGTTTATCGTCATCATGCAATATCTTTATCGGCCACCAATTCCGACTGAGATCAGATATCTGTTCAGCTTCAAAAGCCGAAACGATAATCCATCTTTTACATTTTTGGAAGCGGTTAGGAATTGTCAGGTGGTCACCGGGTCCTAGACTAGGCTAAGCTACTACAGGACAGAATGGTTTTATGTCTGATGTCCTCCAGGGTTCGCCCGGCGATGGTTATTCAGACGTGAGTAAAGCTGAACTCTCAAATATTTAGCGTTTGCAGTTGAAGTAAAATTCATATCTTTTTCCTTTTACAACCGTAATTCAGCGACCAGAAGGTAGACATTTCGAGGAGATAGTTCGAGTGCTTCAAGGAGTCTCGAGTGAAGATAGGGACATTGAACTGCTCTTGACTGACAGGAATCTTCGGATCCTTGGGTTGATCGAGCGGAGACAAAGCATACTGCTCGATGGTGCATTAAAGACTGCCTCGAAAGAATGAGTCATGCGGAAAAAGTGCAAAGTTGTTGTGATTGAAGAAGCTGACTCCGAGAGGACTCATACTGATGAAGAACCTTTGGGCGAACCCGCAGATATAGCCCAGGATGTTGATGAGTAGAGAAAAGGCAAGGTTGCCGTCTCTAAACCATCTAAAAAAGGGAGATGGAAGTCTGTGATTATGTCTTGGCCCGCCTCCGGAATTAGAATTTCGGAAATGTCTCCCTCTAGATCGGAGAATCTTCATGAAGGACTTGCCGATCTTCCGATTCCAGACGATATGTCCTTGCAGCAAGGACTTCGGATTGGACGAAACCTCACAAGCCTTAGTTTTAAGCGAGTATTTTCCCACTGGTGTGGCAGACACATCCGGTAGGTCGGGGGGTTGCACATTCATACATATTTCACAACACTGCATACCTTTGAATGTAAACTATCTGTTTCGAAAGGTGATTAATTCTGCTTTATTTTGCTCTGCAGATACTATGTCTGGGCGAGGTTCAATGTTAGGGAGTCTTCGACATGCTCGCAAGTCTTCACACCATGAGCCGCGCAGACGAGAAGGAGACAGAGATTACGACCAGGGACAATCCGGGTATTCTAGCCAAGAAAGATACGATAAAGATAGAGGATACAAGCGTCGATCTCGATCGCGTACTCCTCCTCCTCCTAGAGATCCCATACAACCTCCTGCTTATGTCTCTCGTCCCTCTGAATCTTCACGTTACAAGTCGGCTTCTCAATCTTCTAGGCATGAATCCCCCCACTCTAGAAGCGAAACAATAACTGCTGCTGTTATAGAACGGCCCCCTGCGGAAATTTCAGGGGAAGGAGCAATCAAGCTCGCTCAGCTAAAGAAAGATTTTCCGAACATCTGCTTTGATAACTACATCTTTCCTCCGCATTTAAAAAGGATCCCAGAGGAAGCCGAGCAGTTAGTACATGACTACGTGCATGATTTTTATGCCCAGTACAAAGCATGGGCGAAAGCAGCTGATAAAGCATCGACGTTGGCCTTTGAGCGAGCGGCCATCATCGAGAAACTCCAAACTGATCTAGCTCACCGGGATCGTATCATACAAGTGCTAACCGATGAAGCCGAGTCATCTCGAAAGTCAGAAACGGATGCTACGAAGAAAGCGGATGAGGCCCAGGCGGCGATGGATAGGATGAAGCGTGAGCATTACGCTACGGTGGAGGACATAGGCCACCGAAACACCATCGTGACCGCCGAGCGGGATGCGGCCTTGAAGGAACTTAATGCACTCAAAGCCAAATTTGCCGAAATTACTAAAGACAGAGATGACGCGCGGCCCAAGAAGCATGCGAACAAGCCGTAGTGCTTCGGGCTGAAAGAGATGCGGCAGTGGCTAAAGTTCAGGCAGTTGAGGCTGAGGTTGAGGAGAAGGTTCAAAGGGCAGAGGCCAGGCTGGAGGCTGACATCGAAGATCTCCTCGTTTCTTACAATGCCAATGTGCTGAGGCACAGAAATTTGGCATGGCTTCATGATTATCCGGTACATCTTCGTAACGCTTGGGTCCGATTGGTTGAGGAGGAAGGAGAAGCGCACCCGGATGCATCAATCGACCAGTTCGAGCTTGAGAACCGGTTGCTGACCGAAGATGAAAAGAAGATCCTTCATGATGCCATAATTTCTCATGAGAAGGAGATGATTGGTGGCCAGCACCGGAAGATTGGGGAAGGATCGGGTGTTGAGCATCACGCTACTATTCTTGAAATTACTGCTCCACCTTCATTAGAGCCTGGTTGATTCACAATCCATTCCAGCTTATGACCCAGAACAGCCGCGGCTATCTCCTATTCAGGAGTATACTCCCGAGGCCACTCAGCCGTCAGCAAGCCAAACTGAGGAAGGTACTCTGAACATATCTCAAGTGTGCTTCAAATAGAGAGTTTGTTTCGAAACGATTGTTAATAACTCCTTCCCTTCTTTGTTCAGTAACTGGAATTATGCCGACATCCGCAGCTCAAGAGTCTACTCAGGGGCAGAAGGCCGTCGTCACCGAAACGACTGTTGTGACGACGACAGTGTTTACCAAGATGACGCAGGGGAGCACCCTATCTCTCGATGAGCAGATGGTAAGTGAGCTACTTGGCCAGCATGGTGGCCCTTTCACAGACCTGCCGTTTACCATTAGTGAGCTCCCGCTGGCTTCTAGTTCTATAACGCAGACCACAGTTGCCCCTCGCCAGGCCCAATCAGCTCGAGACGAAGAAATCTTGGCCGAGATTAACGCCGAACTAGAGGCTGCGGGTTATGAAGGTAGGGTTGGAACTAGGACTACGGTGCATAGTCCAGCACCTCTAACTATAATATTGCCGAATGGCACTGTGGTCGATACCCGGGTGCCCGCCCCGTCTTCTGTCGCAAATGCAGTCCCTCCAACTCCTCCGGTGGGAAGCCTTCATGTAAATTCAAGCTCTGAGGAGGACGTTGACATTATGCCCCCAGCCGAAGAGCAGCCACCGAAGAGGAAGCACTCCAAACGAAGGATCTCTTTTTCTAGCGAGTCCGAGGACGAACCGCCGATAAGGAGGTCGAAAAAGAAGAAATAAATGGGCCACTTAAGCGGATCTTTTGATAGATAGGAACTTGTGTTTGTTTTCCGCTAGTAGGCCGTGTATAGACACTGGCCCGGCCCCTGCTAGTAGGAATTCTTTTTTGGAAGAACTTATTTGCATGTAAGTCTTTGTCTTTAGTTAGTTGAAATAAAATATTGCTTTTCTCATTCTCACTGTTTTTCCTGCTTAAGTGTTGCAATGATTGGTTTACGACCGCACTTTTTTGCGAATCTTGAGCGCACGTCCACGCTCCTGGGACTTAGAATAAATCGCGAGCAATAATTCGGTTCATGCTCCGAGAGCTCGATGATTACCATTGCTTATGATACAGTTCGCACTCCGGGAACTTGGAGTTAAGGTTTACACTCCAGTCCGCGCTCCGGGGACTTAGAGTTATTTTAGTGTTTATACTCCAGTTTTGCACTCTGGGAGTCTATAGTTAGTGTTTATACTCCAGTCCGCGCTCCGGGGACTTAGAGTTATTTCAATGTTTATACTCCAATTCGCACTCTGGGAATCTGGAGTTAGTGTTTATACTCCAGTCCACGCTCCGGGGACTTAGAGTTATTTCAATGTTTATACTCCAGTTTGCACTTTGGGAATCTGGAGTTGGTGTTTATACTCCAATCCGCGCTCCGGGGACTTAGAGTTATTTCAATGTTTATACTCCAGTTCTCACTCTGGGAATCTGGAGTTGGTGGGAGGATTGTCGTGTATCAATCCTTTTAGATATTGGTGTGGTGACATGCCCCCGAGCTCGGGTTTCACATAGTGAGTGACCGGTCGTATCACAGTCACTCCCTATTTGAACAAATCCCACCGTATGATGGAACTTAACTCTTCGTGCATCGTGATGTTTTGTGGCGTATTCAATAAATCATAGCTCTGGCTTGAAGAGATAGCATTTTATTGCTGAAATAAGAAAATATGGAAAAGTCACATGCCTTATTACAAGTTCAAATTTCAAAATGCGAAAATGAAATGCAAAGAAAATAACGGGCGAAAACAAATAAAGCCTATCATGTATAGTAGCAACGGAGACTCGCTATTCCAGGCTCTCGACAGAGTAAGACCGTCAACGGTCGATAACTTAAACGTGCCATCTCCGAGCTTTTGTGAAATCACATACGGTCCTTCCCAATTTGGTTTCATGTGAGAAGGAACCGAATAAATTCTTTTGAGTACAAGATTGTCGAGTTCGAAGGTCCGCGGTCGGACCTTGGCATTGTACATTCGCGCGACTCGACTTCGATATGCGGCTGCCTTCAAATCAACCTCTTCACGCTTCTCATCGAGTAGATCCAAGGATTCGGCAAGTAGTATGGCATTCGTTTTCGGATCATAATATGTCACACGATGAGAGTGAACTTCCATTTCGACTGGAATAACGGCTTCAGAGCCATAAGATAGAGAAAATGGAGTGTGTCCGGTTGCAGTTTTGTGAGTCGTTCGATAAGCCCATAAAGCCATAGGAAGTTCATCAACCCACTTGCCCCCGGCCTTTTCCAGTCGTTTCTTCAAAATGGATTTGATAACCTTATTAACTGCTTCGACTTGGCCATTCGCTTGAGGGTGTGCAACTGCGGAGAATTTCTTACGTATACGGAACCGTTGACAGAAGTTCTTGAATTCAACGCTGTCGAATTGGGCTCCGTTATCGATGATAATAGTATGCGGGAGACCGAACCGACAGATGATGTTGCGTACTACAAAGTTGATCACTTTCTTCGTCGTGATTGTCGCAAGAGGTTCGGCTTCCGCCCATTTGGTGAAGTAATCGACTACGACGATGGCATACTTCGCGCCACCTTTGGCCAAAGGCAATGTACCAATTATGTCAGTCCCCCATACTGCAAATGGCCAAGGACTGACCATTTGGGTTATCAGTAGGTGAGGCTCTAGGGATCCGAGCATGTTTTTGGCATTTATCACATTTTCTGGCGTAGTCTGCTGCGTCACGGTTAACAGTGGGCCAGTAATACCCGTATCGAAGTACTTTCTTGGCGAGTGCTTGCCCCCCAGTGTGATTGCCACATTCTCCCTCGTGCACATCATGTAATACTCGTTTGATTTCGTCGTGGACGATACACCGGTGGAGAGGGACACAATATCCTCTTCGATACATAACTCCGTTTTGAATGATGAACCGCGAGGCTTTTCGAAGAATCTGTCTCTTCTCACTTCTGCGCTCAGGTAAGGCCCCATGCTCAATATAATCTCGATAGGGGGCCATCCAAGAATCCTTACTGAAAGTAGTCTCAAAGGTAAAGCCAGTCTCCATTTGATCAATGCTCGGAGAGGAGAGAGTTTCAACAGGGACGAGCCCTAACTGCTGAGCTTCGCCCGTACTTGCTAACTTCGCCAACGAATCGGCTTTCTGATTATGCTCTCGGGGTATGTATAAAATGGAATAATAATCAAACCGATCAAGCACGTTTCGGATTCAGGCTAAATAAGCAGCTAGACTTTGATCTTTCGCCTGATATTCTCCCCGGACCTGGCATACGACTAATTGGGAGTCACAATAGATTTCCACCGCAGTAATTTTCAGATCGCGGGCCAGCTTCAACCCAGCAAGTAAAGCTTCATATTCAGCTTCATTATTGGTTGCACGGAACTCGAACTTTAAAGCATAACATATGGATCGGGCCCTCGGGGGTTTCAAGTACTACCCCAGCGGCCGAGCACCGATCGTTGGATGCACCATCATTGTGTAACTTCCAGATGTACTCAGGAGATTTGATGGTCTTAGGCAAGTCGTCGGGAACAGTGAACTCAGCTATAAAATCCGCTAGGACTTGACCGTGAATAGCTCTCCTTGGAGTATAAGTAATATTGAATTGACTCAGTTCGATGTTCCATTTGAGTAACCTACCAGTCGTCCCAGGCCGCGCGAGGACCCGTCGTAATGGCTGATCGGTGTATACAGTGATGGGATGAGCCTGAAAGTATGGACGGAGCTTCCTCGAGGCAATGACTAGGCAGTAGGCTAATTTCTCTAACTTCGGATAGTTTCTCTCAGCTCCGGTGAGTCGTTTGTTAACATAGTAGATTGATTTCTGGACTCGGTCCTCTTCCCGAACAAGGGCAGCGCTGATCGCATTTTCTGACTCTGCCAGGTAAAGATACAACTGTTCGTGGTTGATAGGCTTTGAGAGAATCGAAGGTATGGAAAGATGTTGAATCAATGATTTGAATGCGTCCTCACACTCTGCAGTCCATTCGAAGTTCCGCTTCCCCTTTCGGATTAGATCAAAGAATGGGATGCATTTATCGGTGGACTTTGATATGAACCTGCTCAGCGCTGCTACCTTTCCGTTGAGACTCTGGACTTGCTTTATAGTTTTTGGAGTTTGTAAATTTCTGATAGCCCAGATCTTTTCGGGGTTGGCTTCTATTCCTCTGGCGTTGACGATGAACCCAAGAAATTTTCCGGATGCAACTCCAAAATGACACTTAAGCGGATTGAGCTTCATCCCGTATCTTCGAAGGGTATTGAACATTGAATCCAAGTCTTTAATGTGATCAGTAGAGTATCGTGATTTCACCAACATGTCGTCCACATAAACCTCCATGATTTTTTCGATCTGGTCAGCGAACATCCGGTTAACCAAGCGTTGGTAAGTTGCTCCGGCGTTCTTCAATCCTAAGGGCATGACTTTGTAGCAGTATAGTCCCAGATCAGTTACGAAGCTCGTATGCTCTTGGTCGGGCACATGCATGGGTATCTGATTGTAGCCAGAGTAAGCATCCATGAACGATAGTAATTCGTGTCCGGCTGTTGAATCCACAAGTTGATCAATTCGGGGAAGTGGAAAGCTATCTTTCGGACAAGCTTTGTTTAAGTCAGAATAATCAATGCACGTTCTCCATTTCCCATTCGGTTTTCGGACAAGTACAGGGTTGGATACCCACTCCGGGTATAGAGCATTCCGGATAAACCCATTCGCCTTCATCTTATCGACTTCTTCTTTAAGGGCGGCAGATCTCTCTGGATCCATACCGCGCCTTTTTTGTTTGAACGGGGTATACCGCGGGTCAATATTCAGGGTGTGGCTCGCGATGTACATCGAGATTCCACACATATCAGAGTGTGTCCAGGCGAATACGTCGAGATTCGCCCGGAGAAAATCAACCAATTCCTGTTGCGTCTCTTGGCTTAACTGAGACCCAACCTTCAACATTCTTGAACCATCATCATCATTGTCGATTGGAACATCAATTGTCAGCTCAGCCGGAGAAGCTTGACTCTTCGTGGATTCCTCTTTGTTATCATTGTCTCTCGGGTCAAGATCCTTTTGGAATTGGTTGTGCTGCCCGGGCCGGGGCCCAGGAACCAATTGTCAATTGTCCGCAAAACGGACGCAGAGAGATTCCTCTACGCCCTTTCCTTTCTCTTTTCGCTACGCCTCACGCAGCTCCGCAACATAACAGGCTTTTCCATTAGCCTGGTCTCCTTGAATGACTCCAATCCCACGGTCAGTGGGGAACTTCAATGTTAAACACCACGGGGCAATTGCTGCCCTGAATTCAGCAATGGCCGGTCGGCCCAAAAAGGCATTGTACGGAGAGTGAATATCTAAAACATCAAACTGTAACATTCGAACCCTTCGGCGTTCTCCAACTCCTAACTCCACTGGCAACTCCACCACTCCAGTGGGTATATTAGCACTTCCATCGAAGCCATGGATTCTAGATTGACAAGGTTTTAAATCTTTGGCTTCCATCTTCATTTGATTATAAGCTCTTTTAAACAAAATGTTTACCGAACTCCCACTGTCCACCAGGATCCTCTTCATCCAAGCAGGACCAACCTGGGCCGATATGACAACTGGGTCAATAGTTGGGGCCTCGACCCTATCAGCATCTTGGTTTCTAAATACGATGTCGTTTGCCATCGTTCTCTGTAGTTTGG
This sequence comes from Allium cepa, assembly GCA_030765085.1. NCBI lineage: Eukaryota > Viridiplantae > Streptophyta > Magnoliopsida > Asparagales > Amaryllidaceae > Allium > Allium cepa. The sequence continues at coordinate 826,741,168 of CM060941.1, read as the reverse complement.
CCGGAGCCCCTTCATCAAAACTACTACAACATTCAAAGTCAACATGCCTGATCGAACTGGCATATGACTCCATCTCCCTCCAGCTTCGGTCTGCCAGGTGGGGACCACCACTGACTGTATTAATAACTAACCTCCTGCCTGTACGGGCGGGTTCCTCTCGTCTCTCTTGAGTTTGCACACGATTTTGATTGGATGGGCCCGCATCACCAGATTGTGGCGCCCAAACGAACTGATCCAGCTTCCTCTCTCTAATCAACTTCTTAATGAGGTCCTGCAAATGTCTACACTCATTGGTGTTATGTCCATAACTTTCATGGAATCTACAGAACTTCCCTATTTGGATCTGCCTCTCCGACGATGGCTTTGGAGCCGGCTTCTTATACTGCATAGCACTGCAAGTCTGTTGAGATGACCCTACTTCTCTAGTGGCCAAATCATGGGCTAATTTGTTTTTTTTTTGCATAAAGAAATATATGCTAAATGAAAACACAGGGTCATCTACCTTCAAAACCAAAACCAGGATCCACTATTACCAATATAGAAATATTGGTGTATTCTGAAAACATAGATTAGTATATATGAAGATATACCAATCTCTTTAGTTATTAAATCAGAGTTAAAAAGAATTAGCTAAAGCATTCACACATAGCATTTTCATATAAAGATAAACCCATTTCCTTTTTATGAAAATTATTTGCAATATGGCACAAAAGATACACAAGCAGACAGGAAACATCAGAATTCCTGATTATATCATAAAAATCATAGAGATCCTTTACTTGACTCAACTCTTGCTATAACACAATTATAGGTGTGGCTGCGCGTACACACACATATAAATACATGTGTGCATGGCCTCGCCAACACACAAGCTCAAGCAATGGTATTAATGAATAGGCAATGAAGCCTTGGCACCAACAAAATATTAATAATTATATGTATAAACAAAAGATCACCAATCCAACTATATAAAAAAATGAGGTCATCGAGTTTCCTCTTTCTCATTTATGCAAGTTATATTCCGACATAAAAGATGAATTTACATCAATTATCCTTCTTTAAAACAAAACATGTCACTGATGCAAGAACAAAAGCTATTCTGCATCATACAAATATTTCTAACACAAACAATTGGAAACTAACAAGTTCCTTTTATAAAATCTCAAGATAATACATAGAATTGTAATCCATTTCTAGAATACTTATGAATATGAAACAGTTTACTTTCTTTTGCAAAACTTATCCAAAACTGTGTTTATTCATTTTAAAAATGTAAAGTGAAGGCATGCACGTATTTTAATTTATATGGCAAGTGCTCAATATAATTCCAGAATCTATCACATGAACATATATTAGCTATATGCTATATACAGATTCGAATAGCAACAGCCACTTAGCATAAAAATTTCATTTCCCAAAAATCATAATGCATTTGAAAGCATCAAAACAATCCATCTTTCCTTCAAAGATTTGCGGCATCAAATATCTCATCTTTGCTTTTCACAGATCAAATATCAAATATCAAATAGCAAATATCAAATATCAAATATCTCATCAAAAATCAAATATCACAGGACTAAGTAACTTGAACTCAGAAAAGACCATAACATAGAGAAAAAATATATATATATCTCATCTTTGCTTTTCACATTCAAGGCATTCAACTTGCCAAAACAAATATATATATATATATATATACACATTCTCAGATATGATAAATTACATACAAAAATCAAACTCCAGATCCATATATGCTTGTGCATAAATATGGAAATAATCCATCAAGATAAGTTTATAAAAGTTTTTCCCAAAACTTCTGAAAGGAAACTTGAACAAAATCCATAAAAAAAAATCCTTTAAATCACAAAACTCAGCAGTTCTATGGGTCTGCACATATACACAAGTGTAAACACTTGTGTATACTGCCTTGACACCAGTATTTCTCTAAATACAGATTTCAGGAAATATATACAAACTGAGTAATCCAAGTGTTTCAGTTTCAACTTGCAATTACACATAAGACAATACAGTTTTCAAGATTATATACAAATCAATCTAACACATAATGGTTCACTGTTCATGGCATTACATACATATTTTAGTTCAGCAATACATATGAAGTGACAATGAAAATACTTAAATACTTTCTTCATATCATCTATATGCAGTATAAATCGTTCTAACTCCATCTCTTAAGTCATCATCTCATCAATATGTGCATAGCAACCTGTAAAAACATCATCCCGAACTGCCTCGTTGAATGAGACACCCCAGGAGATTGTCGAGACAATCAACAGGGTCAGACATAATACGTCTGGTATGAGTGTGCTTAAGCAATTCATTTGGCAATAATACAAGTGTTAAATCAGTGTATCGTGACTTAATAGTGAATAAATATCATCTCAGTACAGATATGAGCATAATCAGACTTAATCATCACCAATATATGAATACGCAAGCAACCAAGATCAAACAATCATTAACAAGCATCAATACACGCAAAGCATCCATACACGCAAATTAATTTACGGAAAATATAACCACGGCTGCCTGAGATAGGTCTTATTGCCAAATTATGATTAAGAACACTCACGTAGCTATATGAGATGTCGATCCCCTAGATATTGCCGTAGCTTTCCCCCTTTTTCTCACGAATCCAGCGCCATTTGATACGGCAAAAATAATTTTCCCCCCAATCTGATTTCTAGGGCTTCGGCCATTTTATTTTTGTTTTGAAACGAGAAAGTTAAAATGAAAAACAGCCGGCCACATCTTTCTTTTCTTCTCTTTTTTTTTATTTTTATTTTTATTTTTTAATCCATTCACGGCTAGGGTTTTAACCATTGGGGAATTACAAATTTACCCCCAAGTCCAAATGTGCACAAATGTACTTCAATACTTTATACTTGTTTAAATCACAACATCATAGTTGTGTAAATATTGTGGGTCATTACATCTATAGATACACGTTCTCCAATGACGTGTTCAGCGGTGTATAAGTATCAAACATCGGAGCCCTACGTCGTGGGCCACGGTTCTGATCTCGTTTTCTGTTCTGACTATCACCGTTTCTCGGCTGTTGAGCTTGTTTATTCTGAATATTTAACTGGACTTTTCCTGAACTTTCACCAGATTGTTTAACTGCAACATTACTCTGAATCCCTTCATTGTTGGGCCCCGCTTCGTCCTATTTCCTAGATTGTTTCGCATCCTCACGCCTTAAGAATTGAGCGGCTTTGGAATAGAAACGATCCAACGATGTGGGAGGCTTTCCAACCAGCCAATTTCCAAACTCAGAATTGGGGTCAATCCCCTTAGTCAAGGCCATCAGGATTGAATTATCGCTGGGGTTAGTGATCTCCGCACAAGCTGCATTGAACCTTTCCAAATATCGCCTGAGTGTCTCCCCAGGAGCTTGAGTGACACTAGATAAAGTATTGACATCTTTAGGCCTGGCAATGTGCATACGAAACTGTTCAACAAATTTAGTAGCCAGCTGATCAAACGAAGAGATAGATCGTGGGGGTAATCGTGTAAACCACATCGTCGCAATTCCCCCTAAAGAAATGGGAAAACTACGGCATTTTACTGCGTCATCGGCTCTTGCAGCAGTCATCGACCATTCGTATTTCAGAATATGCTGGTTAGGATCGGAATTTCCTTCATACATAGGCAGGGTCGGCATCCTGAATCACCGAGGAGGTTCAGCATATAATATGTCATCAGTGAACGGAGTATGACTTCGGGAGATTCCCCAATCGTCATTTGTTAAGCCCTGAATCTCGCGAATCATTTGGCGTACCATGGCTGAGAGGTCTGGCGTTGCTATATTCTGAGGGTGGTAAGCCAAAGTGTGGCGGGTTGCGAAGTAGGATCGGGCGTTGTCGACGATCCGTATCTCGCCTCCTTGGCTCGATGTCTTCTGTGACATATGGTTCTGGAGTGCGTTCCTGCTAGTGGTAGTTCTGATTGGAGTGATTTCGGGTGTCAACTCCTATGTCAACTGCAGTGGCAGTGGCATGGTTATCTGTGGTATGTTGTGGAACAGTGCCTTCTCGGGAGGAGGGTCCTGTATGAAAACTAGCAGACGAGCCAACTCTTAACTGTCCAACAGTCAATGCTGGCTGGTGGTCAATGGCCTGTGCATAATTTCCGTCTAGCCTGGGATGGGTGGATCTGCGATTGTAGTCGGATGAAGCAGAACTTTCAGTGGAGGAGCGAGACGCATGATCCCTTCTGGATCTTCTACGCCCTTGGCGTTCTAGTTGATTGGCTAATTCAGTGTTAACGCGTAACTTCTCAGCTAGCTGTTGCCGACTTTGAGTTAGTTACTGGAGCAATGTCTGGAACTCTTGTCTGGTAACCAGACCTGATGGGTCGGAATGCCCGGTATCATCTTGGTTAGGTGGAGGTAGTTGCGCGGGATTCTGTCTATCCCGGCCTTCTTGACCAGCGGTAGAAGCGGTTCTTGTGCTAACCATCTTTAATAATGAACTCCTTTCCTAGACTTTGGCAAATCTGAATAGAATAGAAGGAATCTGAAATTGAAATCTGGATCTCTCCCTTAGATTTATGCAATCCGGTATCGGCGACAGATCCACTGAGCAGGAGAAAAGCTGGGTTTTCTCAGTGAAAGCACTAAAGTGTTTGTACCAAAATTGGGCACAACACTGCTCGGAAGTTTTTGAAGAGATAACAATGAAGAAAGTAAATTGAAAATGAAGATTATCTAACAAAAACTCCAAATAATGAAAGTAAAATTGCACAGACAAGCGATTTATAGTGGTTTGGCGTGTTGCCTATGTCCACTGTGAAGTTTTTGCTGCTTTATTGATTCTTTTTGAATAGTTACAAGTGATTACAACAAACGACAGCAAAAAACAACTTGAAATTCGAAATTAGCAGCAAGGGGAAGATGCAAGTCTTGATCCGGCAGAGTCTCGGTGCTTCAAAATCAAAAAGATCCTTTTTCTATTGGCTCTTGGGCTCTATTTATAGGCGTAGGAAGCTTAGATTTCGCCCAAACTTTGCGAGACTCGGTCTGGCACGTAAGGGGGCCCACGCGACCGTTTCCTGAAGGTTTCAGCATGATCTGACATCGATACGAAACCATTTCGTATCAATCGAGATGACGTCCAACCGATCTGAAATTTGATGGGAAGCTTCCTTAGCTTGTGCGTAGTCTCCCTTGAAAATTTCATAGCATTTGGATCAGCGGATCGAGAGATATGGTCGATACGAAATAGGATTTTTCAATTCCTGTCTGGTTCGAATCGATGGCTTCGAATCGATGCCTGCGACTCCATCAGCTCACGTGGTTCCATGGTGAGGTGGCGCACGTCCTTCGAGTTGAACCGGTCTTTTCTCCGAGTTGAACGCATCCATTCCTTAGATCTTGCCTAATTTGCATCGAGGATCGACATGTCATCTAAGCTTGCTGACTAGGTGGATTCGAAGTGATTGTTATCCATGGATTCGAACGACTATCACATCGATGGATACGAATTGATAATGGTTGATGGACACGAACAGGCCTCTATTCGATGGAGTCGAGACACATAGCTCCCCGATGGACACAAAGTCAATCAACGTGAAATGGGGCCCTTTGATGGATACAAAGCAGGGAAGCCTGCTGGACACGAAGTGCTCTGACCTGATGGATACGAAGCAGGGCAGCCTGGTGGATGCGAAGTGCTCTGACCTGATGGATACGAAGCGGGGAGATGTCAATGGATTCAAATACGATCGAGTCGAACCAAGGTACCTCCATGGATTCGAACTCGATCGATATGAACTGTCTTTCCTTGATGGATACGAAGCAGCTGGTCTTCTGATCAATACGAAAACTATCGATTCGAACTGGAGCTTGGGGGATGGATACGAAATCGAAGCCCCTTTCTTCTCTTTGAATCGATCATAACTTGAGCATACGAACTCGAATTGATCTGAAACTTGGAACTTTGGTTCTCTTGGCTTTGTTTGTCATGCCTTGTCAGTTGTAATTTGATCCGGACCCGGGCAAAATCCATCGATATCCTTAGCGAACCTGTGCATGCTTGGTATCGAGGAAGATTAATCTCATGCATGTAACCAATTCTTTTGATATCTCGGCCTTGCCAAAAGGCGGGATAACATTTCCAACAGGATGTGGTAGGAAAGTACCTTCGGTTTGTCCTGTTCCTGGATAACTTGTATGGATGTTTTTCTGACATTGCATTTCTATAGATTACGTACATCGGTTTTGCTTGATTATGTTCAGCTTGATAGGGGTTCTCGCTTCTTGTTAGGTAGCGAACGGATGACTCTTGCCCCTACATGTCCCTAGAGTGAAAGGATTGGTTGTAGTCGAGAACTGGTCGTAAAAGCAAAGCGCGAGGTATCAGTGTGAGATACGGTGGGTATTACCCGCTGGTTGCGTCCCGTCACATTTGGTATCAGAGCTTAGATTTTGTATATTCCTAAGCTTTGATGTGTACTCAGTATAGATAGGGACGGTAGCATCCTAGATTGAGTTTGAGTGTATTATATATATAATCACGTATTTGTTAGTGAATATAAAATGTTTTATATTGTGTTTGCTTATCCGCTGAGCCGTTGGTGAATTCTGGTCGTGATGTGGGACACCACATTATCAAAGGGATTTCTAAACACTTAAACTAGGCAAGTCGACATAGTATTATTTTAAATTGGTTAAATAAAATAATTTTACCTCGATTATATTTTATATATAAAGAAAATAATTTTTCAGGAATTATTATAGTGTATCTAACTGATTGTTTGGTTATTGAAAATATAAATGTATAAAAGTTAATGAAAGATGTTTGAATAATCTAAATAGAAACAACAATTGTAAAAGAATATATTATATAAGTAAATGAATTATAAGTATGGAATTATAATTAATATGATTTACAATTGTGAAATAATCTTATATATAAGAAATGAAACAATGTGAGTTATAAAAAAAGGATTTAAACTAAGAATTGGCAAAATTTGAATCCCGTTAGTTTTGGAAGTTGTTTTTCAAAGTTAAAGAGATTATATTATTATAAATCTTAATAAGATAAATAAATTTAGAATGATCTTATATAAGTAAAGTGAAATAGTGAAATTATATAAGTAAAGGTTTTTAAATGTGATTTATAAATATAAAAAGGAAATTTTTGAAAGAATATAAAGCACTAAATTCACTACTGTTGCTAGAAAAATAATAAGGGTGATGACTACAGCATCATCAGTATCATTTTCGAGTTTCCGTGTGATGGATTTGCTACCAATAGTAAATTGAAAATTGAATATTTGTTTGGATAAACAAATTTGATTTAAAATCCAAGTTGTTATTGATAAATATAAGTAAAATAAGTTTTGGACTTATAATATGAAGTAAGAATTTACTTTAGTAAAGTTGAAAGGAATTTGAGTTAGTAAGTGAATTATATGATTTGAAATTTAACTAAAGGAAGGTTAAATAAATTGAATTGGATTTAATGGATTAGATATGTTATTGAAATCGAAACTAAACTTAAGATGGTAAGTGATTACATAGTATGAATTTGGAAGTTTATAAAAATAAGTTGTATAACATATAAAATGAGATAAGGTAAGTAAAACCAATTGTTAAAGTGGTTAAACAATTTTGTCAAGCAAAATAAAAATCTGAATTTGAATAGTGATATGAAATTGACTTGAGTTATATAAAATTGACTTTAGAATTGAAATCTGACTTAGATATATAAGTTGAAATTTAAGTTAAGTGAAACCAAGTGATGTTTATAAAATGAAATATAGCTAAGTAATTTTGAATCAAGTTGGTTTTGGTATCAAAGTAAATTAATAAAGTGATGAATGTGAACTTGAGTTATATAAAAATTCAAATTTAGTGGTAAAATGATTTAGCAACTGAATTAATAAATGGATTGAATGTTAATCAATCTAATGTAAATGAATTGATATGGTAAGGGATGTAAGTGTTAGTTCATTAAAAGCTAACGAAATTGTAAATTGAATGAAAGTCAATTGAATGTTAAACCAAATTGAATGTAAGCAAAGTAAATAAATTTGGTAATGTTCGTTATGCATTATTTGTTAAATGGATGTTAATTGATTGTATAGAAAATCCATATGAAATTGAACTAATGAAATGGAAAGCTAAGTAATTGAATTCAAATTGGAAGTAAGTAAATTTGAATAGAATTGAATTTGATGTAATTTGGAAGTAAACAAACTTGAATGTAAATTAGTGAATATAAACTAATTGAATATGAATGAATGAATGTTAGTAAAATCCAATGTTAATGAACCAAATGTGATTTAAATTGAAAATCAATTCAATGAATATTAATGAGAAGTGAATCTATATTGATTTGGCTATGGATGTTAGTTGGATGATGGTTGGTTGATGGTTGGATTTGTTGTTTATTGATGGCATTTGCTATATTGGCATATATAGTTGTTGGTATATGTTGTATATTGATATTATTTTCTATATACATGTTTCTCATTTGTGTATTGAGTGTTTAGTAGGTGCGGATGGCGCTTGCTTTGCATTTGGAGCTCGCTTTCGTGCTATATTAGCTGTATATGCTTGCAAATAATTATAAGTACATATCTCGGATTACATACCGTACTTTTACACTTTTTTCCCTTCGGGATGCCTCATCCTTAATGATGAGATGTATCTTTGTGACATATACGTTGTTTTTTTCGGATCGAACCGTGCAAAGGAGACTATGGTGAATTTTCCTGAAAATTTGAAGCGTTAGAAAATTTTAGAAAAATTGGAAAACTTTTGATAACTAAAGTTTTGGTTTTTGAATTAAAGGTGAACGGTATATTGAAAAGATAACTATATATGGATTTGAAAACTTAATAAAGTTTTTATAAGAAGTTTAACTATTGGATATTAGGAAAGTTAAACCATTAGAGATTTGGTAAATCTAGTTGAACGAATTGTTTTGAAAAGTTAATGGATTTTGTAACTTTTTCTTACTTGGTAATTTCGAGGATGAAATTCTTTTAAGTAGGGGAGAATGTAACGACCTAGAATTTCCGTCCATTGAAATTCGTATATTTAATTGATTTTAAATATTCACAAGTTAATTTTATAAGTCGAATAACTAGATTTAATTGGATAATTAAATTGTTAATTTAATATTTGAAATTGCGTAAATAATTGAAAATTGGATTTAATGCGAATAAAAATGATTTATAAAGTTGTAATAAATTCTAGTTGAATTTAAATGATGTTAGAGAACTTTAAAAATTGAATTAAAAGTTAATTTGTAGAAATTGAATATTTTAATGTTTAATTGGCGAGTGAAAATAGCCATTTTTCAAATAGTCTCGGATTTCGACGAAACTAGTCATTGGATCCGTAATGTTAAATTACTATAAGATTTCAAATTTCATGTCAATCGGATTTACGGTTTGTCTAGGACAAGCTAAAACACGTAGAAATTTATTTAAGTGAATTTTAATTAAAATAGTCGATTCGAAAACCTATCTTTCAAATACGATCGAATTGGCTTCCGATATATATTCTATTGCGTTCGGAATAGGGTTAAAACATTATAAACGCCAGGTGGCATTCTTCGTTTCGAGTTCGAAAAATTTTCGGGATGAATAATATCGTCAAATTTTCTATAAAAGGACATTAGAATTTCACATTTTCTAAAACCCTAGAGAACCTAGGTCAGCCACCACCCTATCAATTAATGGCTAGAAAATGGCCTCCTTCCTCCTCGTTTTTCTTCAAATATACGCATTAATTCAAAAAACTTTCAACTAGTAAATTGTAGAGATCGTTGAGAACCATAAATTCAACGGCTACGATGTGATATGGAGTGGTGGATCGACGGCGATTAGCGTTCAAAGCCGTGCGTTTCATTTGCGTTTTTCAAGGTCAAGAGACAACCGAGCTTCGAGCAAATCAAGGCGAGGGCAGTGTCGACGATGGGCTAAAAGATGATGGTCACTGATCATTTTCAAGGCAAGCGAGGTAATCGCGGCAGTTAGGGTTTTTGTGGCGGCTTTGGGTTCGATTGCATGAAAAATGTAGGGAGGGAAAAGAAAGAAACGACGGCTTGGATCTGCAATTTGTAAGAAACGGCTTTGATAATAAAAGGTTATAAAAATAAAAAGAAAATAGTAAATAAATTATATATTAATTCGTGTAATGTTTAAAACGTGGTAACTTTTTCATACGAGGTCTGTTTCGCACGAAATGAATTGCGTTGGAATCGTATTGATGAGCACTACATTATGGAGCTGGATTGGGATTTATCTGAGCTAGTGAAAATTTTGGTTGAAATTAAACTCTTGTTTAATTTTAATCGGAATAAATCGCTAACGCGACGACGACAAGCAATGTGAGTACTACTCACTCTTTCTGACTCATTGATATTTTTATATAAGTAAGAAATAATTTATTATATGATGATTGATGATTGTTTGGATGATATATGATATATTGATTGGTATTTGGATATATACCTGCCTAGTGGAGCAGAGGACCCTATACGTTCCTTGTATGAGCGGATGACCCTTTGTACGCGCGTCTATCTTGAAGCGGACATTGTACACATATTCTAATATCTATATTTGTTGCAGATGACAGGTTGGAGGGATCCAACTGGATTCCTCACCCGTATTGATTTATTTACAGATATTGATATATATTCTGTTATCATATAATATATGATATTTTGGATGCCGTGATTGATGTATTTAGTGCTGTTGCAGCATTGGGCCTATTTTAGAAAATTTAAAATGTTAAAGTGATGATTTCAAATTTTAAAAGGATTTTAAAGTGATTTTGGAAATAAACGTTTTATTGATTTTTGAATCATTAAGAAATGATTTATTTTGAATAAATAAATGTGATAATTTTTATGTTATAAAAATTATGATGTTTTGGGAAATAAATAGAAATTATGATTTTAGTGAAATAAAACCAGAATATGATTTTTGGAATGTGAAGTTAACTATTTTGTAAAATGGTTTATATAAGAGATTTATAAAATTGGTATTTTATAAATTAAAATATTAGAATTATAAAACGAATTTTATATGTGTTAAAATGGAGTATAAATGGGTTTTTACAAGTGAATAAGATTTATAATTTGTGAAGTTATAAAATGAATGAATTTGTGAAATAAACGATTTATAAGCAATTAACTTATAAATTGGATTTTTGAATGTTAATAAGGTGTAAATGGAATTTGTTAATAAAGTAGATCTATAAATTGAAGTTTTTATAAAATATATAAATGTGAATTTATAAACATTGTTTTATAAATCCAAAATCAATTGAATGTGATAAATTAAATATAGAAGTTTATTAAAGGAGATATATGCGCGATTTTGGATAGCGAATTATCCTTTAAATTAAATGTTGTAATATTAAAGAATTTGGTTGGGAATTATATCCATGATTTTGAACAGTGGATTATCCTTTAAATAAAATGTTTAGAAGTATTGGATTTGGTAAACGATTTATATTCACGATTTTGGACAGTGAATAATCTTTTGAAATAAATAAATATTTTTAGGAAGTGATATTTTAAATGAAGTAAAACGATTTAAAGATGTTTTAAAATGTGTTAAGGATCGAAACCATAAATTTCAACATTCATTGTTGAAATAGACATTTTCGAGAAATAACGAAATGATGGACTATAACATTGTTGTTATAGTAAATGATTTCGAAAGGAAATGTTTTTGTATAGTATTGGGATTTATATATCTATCTTATTTTCGAATCCCTATACTATTGATTTTGGATTGTCGTAACGATGTTTTACGCAACATCCGTTTTGACCCAAATAAATGTGTTTAAAGAGAATGTTTACCTTAAAAATAAAATATATACTTAATCCTGATTTAAGTATATGAAATATTTTCTAAGTATTGAAAATATAAATTGAATTGTGAATTACTTATTATTAAATAAGTATATGGAAATGTTTTCCAATATAAAACTTGAAATGGTTTGAAGATATATATCTTTTTAAAGATAGTTAAATAACCGACTATCGGACTTGGCTAAAATTTTAGTTCCTCAACTTGATGTGGGAACTATTTAGTCATACACTTAGTACGTAACCTTCTATGTAGGCTTGATTATCGTTTGTGTTGAGGATGTTGATTCGTATAGTGCAGAGTATTACTCCAATCTATCGAGCTTCCTTCTTGGCCGGAAGGATAGCAAGTTGAAAGTTCGAAACGTGATAAGTTTATGAGACTTAGTTATTTTGTGACGTTGAGAAACGCTTTTGCGTTGTTGGTGCGAAGAGCCGGGATCAGTTTATCTGAAAACCACTTCGGACCAACATATATGCGACGATTGTGCAGGTTGCTTTGTGATGATATTGATATTCCGGATTTTCATATTGGGGGACTGCTTGTTGATCATTTGGGGTTAAAATCCCAATATACATCCAGTAACAGTGGTCTTGTCATTATGAAATATCCGATGCGAGGACTATTCGCTACTAATCCTAGGGATTTCTCGGCAGGATGTGGTAGGAAAGTACCTTCGGTGTATCCTGTTCCTGGACAACTTGTATGGATGTTTGTCTGACATTGCATTTCTATAGATTATGTACATTGGTTTTTACAAACGTACATCAGTGGTGGCGGAGAAGGCAACTTCTCTTAGCTTAGCACTCTCTTTGAGACATATGAGCTTAAGGGTTGTATTTTTATGGAAGGCAATTAGCAGTCAACGGAAATGGCCGTGTGGCATTCTAAGTGATGTGATATGTGATTTTGAAAGGTAATCGTTACCTCGTCAGGCCTCATCAACCGGAAATGACCAAAACAGGGTTAGATGCGGCAAGGCTAAGTGGGTCGCTCCCATTAGGGTATGATCATCCTCTTCTAGATATATCTTTGCACGCTATGACATCGTGTACCTGATTATTGTGGTTTGTATGCTAGAGGGCCCTCGGTAAAGGTCGGTAACGACCGGAGGATGACATATTCGGTACCATCTAGTTATAGAGGTGGGACGGTCTTGTGTTGGTGGAGGGCAGACGTTCTGTGCCTCGGGACATCCATCTAGAGGTGTACCCCTTCGGAAGGTAGTCCCTTCACCTGGTCATTTGTATGGAAATACAAACTCCACTACGTGCTTTCCATTTTGATTGTATTACCCAATTGGGCTATATGCTGGAATTTAATCAATGTAACAATTTCGGCTATGATTAATATTATTTGTATATAGTAGACACTACTATAATATAACATGACATTTGATATGAAATGTTTTAGTTATCGTAAGGTAGAAACATATCCGTGTTTATGTGTGGACTTGTCTTACGAGATACTTTTGTTTTGAAAACTAAGGAAAAGTTTGGTAATTTAATAAATTCAGTTGAGTATGTTTCTCACGCTGGTTTACCAGACTGATCCGAGCGTTCTTCCCTTCCAAAGCTCGGGTCAAACTGAGTATATTTACACGTTTAGATTGGTGCTTTTGGAGCTTCAGCAGGAGAGCTGAAGATCTTCATTTACGTATACGCGTATCTGTTTTGATTATTGATTATCCTCTGCGCTTAGTTGTTTTATATTATCGGTATTTGTAAGGATAGGTTATTATAACTGTTCAAGCTGATAACTATTGATTGATTGTTGAACTCTGATTGATGTGTATATATATACAGTTTCTGTTTTGTAAAGACCATTGATATGATATTATCTATTTTCCGCTGCGATGTGAGATTCTGTATTGTTCTGTTTGGTTCTATCTTCTCTCTTTCTTCTCTTCTCTTCTTCTCTCTTCTTTTCTTTCTCTTGACTTTCCTTTAGTTTGTGCTTTTTGGATCGTACATGTGTGGATTATTGTCGATTCAAAGGGTACGGATTTGTAGGTCGTCACACCATGGGACTGTCATTAGACGTTTTCATAAGTCTTGTTCCCTTTTCTTGGCCCCGGCTACAAAAAGGGAAATTATACTTGTAGATCAATCTCTAATATGGTTCATGGCATGCTAAATCAGCTCTTATTTTTGTCAGAGCATGTTAGGATGATGCATTCTTTTCAAAGGGTTCTCATGGAGAGAATACTAACCTAAGAGACCGAAAGCATCAAAAAATGTAAAACAGAATAACATCTCCTTTTGGCAACATCGAAAGGTCTACTACCTTTCGACAAGATTGAAAGGAGATGCAAATCATTGATTGATTGCTCTCGATCTCCAGGGGAGATGAAATTCGATGAAGTGACAAGGTCGAAAGCCATACAAATAGCTCCTAAAAAGGGAAGGTATAATCATAGCAACCTGGTCGAAAGGTTTAGATGATTTCCTAAACCCTCCGACCCGGGCAGAAGGTTCAATAACTCTATTATTCCAACCAAGTCGTAAGTTTTGAAAGGAACCTCAACCTTTCGACATGGTTAATGAGTAAGTTAACTTTCTGCTCAATTTCATAAAAGGGGTAAACAATTTCTTAAAACCTTTCGGTACCGTCCATCATAGGCTAAGGTTAAAACTAAGTACTTAAACCCTTCCAACCTAGTCATTTTATTCGAAAGATGTGAATCTACTCAACTACAGAGTTGAGCCCATATGAAACAATCTTATACAAAGCGTCGAGGATGTTAACCAGAAATCTTGTTAACATTTTTAGCGCTAGAAGGAGGGCTCAAACCTCCGGCCTTACTATATTAATACAGCTAATTGTGGAAATTTGGTTTGTTGTGGGAAAATGAGATCAAAAAGGCTTTCCACCTTCAACGAAAGGGATGAACATGTATCTTCACTAGAGAAAAATGTCTTGCCATCTTTTTACCCTGGGAACAGGGAACAAGCGCAGTTTCCACCCCAGGTCAACCAACTCCACCACTAGCTCAAATTCGACTATCTCCACAACTGGCTCCAACTCAGAATCTTCAGCCAGAGGACCACATTGCTAAAATCACATATTTAGAATGGAAAATGTTATAGATGAATAATCTCCTAAATGAAGTACTATCTTACCGGTCATCCATGAAAGCTGCTACGGCAGGAGAGGAATTCGTCACTCTTGGAATAAATTTGAAAATCAACACTAACGCCGCGAAGAGTAAAGCTAATATTTGCCTGTCTAAGAAAAAGGATTGCCTTCCACTAAAGACAAACTATCAAGGAAGGGTCCAAGAAGAAGATAAGGATTGTTTTGCAAGCTCTACTTCAGATGGCTATAAGCCAAATAAAAGGGACTACTTGAACAATAAGGCTTACCTCAAAGATGTAATAGAGAAGGCCGTGAAAGATATATTGAATGTCAAGTGTAAGAGAATAGAGGATGAGAGAGTAAATGATAACAAGAGGGTTGCCCTTTTCATTGATGAAATGATGTCAACGCCTATCCCATCTCACGTAAAGGTCCTACAATGAAATATCATGGAACATATGATCCAGATGACCATTCGATGGCATTTGACAGTAAATGGATTTGTACAATGATTCTGGCACCGTTAGATGTCGGCATTTTCCAGTCACACTTCAAGGAGCTGCTGCTAAGTGGTACCGTCAGTATCGTAAGAGCACGATCTATTCTTGGAAACAATTCTCCTATGAATTCTCTCCTCAGTTTTGTCTCCGCAAAGACCCCTTTATCGACTATAGAGTATTCGGTAATATCAAATAGAACCATGGTGAGTCATTAGGAGATTGCTTGAAGAGGTTCAACACTGAAGCTTTGAAAGCCAAAGGAATGAATGATAAGGACAAGCTTATTGCAATTCAATCATATCTTATAGTCAATTCTCCTTTCTGGAAGGAATTCTATATCAATAGATGCTGGGATTTGCAAGACTTTCATTTTCAAGTCAGCAAGTTCATCCGGATGGATGAATTGTACCATTCAAAGAAAAAATTTAATCAAAGAAAGGCAATCGTAAATTCGGCCAAGGATTCCTAAAAGAGCTAGATGGGAGGATGCTAATACTAACGCGGTGGCGTTAAACCGACCGATTTCTTACATCTATGCAATTACTAAAGATAAGGTCAATTTCCAGACCTCGTTCAAAGCGTAAAATTTTCCAGAACAAAAGAAAGGAGATAAATATTATACTTACCACAAAGTGAATGATCACAAAACCAACGAGTGTATGGTACTGGCTAGAATAATTCAAAAATTTATTCGAGAAGGACAGTTGAAGGAGTTTGTGAAAAATCCACAACAGACTTTCCTGCCAGTGGCTGAGGTAAGAAAATCTATTGGTAATGCTGTGAATATGATCGAAGACGAAGACCTACTAAGACTGAGTCTAACCCAAAATAAAATTGATGTTATATACGGTGGACCACATACGGCGGGCAGAAGTCAGAATGCCCAGAATAAATACATTCATAAAGCTAGGAAGGGTGTTTTTTTGTACAAGAAGAGTATTAACATGCACACTTTGGTGATCAGTCCCCAAGAATTGAGAAGAGGAATCCATCATCCCCACAATGATCCATTAATGATCATAACTCAGATAGGATCCTCGGTGGTTACAAAAATCTTGGTCGATACTGGAAGTGTTGTAAATGTGATATTCCGACATGCATTTGATCAGATGGGAATCTCCAAGGACAAGCTTGAGCCTAGCCCCGAACCTGTCTTCGGGTTCAACAATAAAGGAACTAACTCCACTTGGAGAAGTGAAGCTTTTGGTTCTGCTGGGACTCCCTCTATGCTCCCGTATTTTTGAAATAGCCTTTGTGATCATAGATCAGCCATCATTCTATAACGCTTTATTTAGACGTTAAGAACTAGACAAAGTGGATGCATTTGTCTCACCAAAATATCTGATGCTCAAATTCCTTACTAAGAGTGGCTGGAAAACTATCTGAGGCGAGAAATTTGCATCAAGAGAAATGTATTTTGTGACCTTGGAGCAATATAACAAGGAATTCACTTGTTACTTTGATTCTTCCATCACTTTACAGCCTTCGAATGATGGATTTCTACTTCCATCATTTGAAGCAAAGAAAAAAATCTGATAAAACTAACAAACATATTGCCGTAAGATGTTTTGCAGTTTATGGAAAGTGGAAGAGGATGGATTCCAACTCGATAGAGGAAAGTGAAATTGTTCCGGAGGTAGATTATCGGGAGAGGCTGAAAGAGTTAAGCTGGTTGAAGAAACCGAGGAAATTCTAATTGATTCTGTAGATTCTAAAAAAATAATTAGAGTAGGAAAGGATCTTGTGGAGCACTTAAAGTCAGGGTTGACAGAATTCTTAAAGGCCAATAAGGATATTTTTTCTTGGACCCACTCTGACATGATTAGAATCAATCCTACGGTCATGAGTCATGCCTTGAAAATCAATCTAGACATCCCTCTAGTCAGGCAAAAGAAAAGACAATTTGATAAGGTGAGGACCGATGCCTTAGAATAAATCAAGAAATTGCAACAAAACCAGTTTATCTGAGAAGTCTTTTACCCCAAATGGTTGGCAAATCCGGTTTTTGTAAAGAAATCTAACGGGAAGTGGTGAACTTGCATGGATTATACGGATTTAAGCAAAGCTTGTCCAAAGGACTGTTACCTACTGCCAAGGATAGATCAATTGGTTGACTCAACCAGTGGACAAAAGCTGCTTTCTTCGATGGATGCATATTCCAAATACAATTGATTCCCTATGCTTAAACCTATTGAGGAACATACCAGCTTCATTACAGACGAGGGGACCAATTGTTATAAAGTAATGCCATTCAGATTGAAAAATGCTAGGGCAACTTACCAAAGGTTGGTTAACCGAATGTTCAAAGATCAAATCAAAAGAAATATGGAGGTTTATGTAGAAAACATGTTGGTAAAATCCCAAGAGGCAAAGGATCATCTTGAAGATTTAGATGAAATGTTCAAGGTGCTTCGCAAGTATCAAATGAAACTCAACCCCCAAAAATGCAACTTTAGAGTCCATACTGGAAAATTTCTAAGCTATATTGTAAGTGCACATGGGATTGAGGCTAACCCGGAGCAGATCGAGGCCATTAAGGATATGGCAGAGCCTAGGACAAGTAAAAATGTCGTGAGTTTGAATGGGAAAGTGGCAGCGCTAAGTAGGTTTATATCAAAGGCCATTGATAAGTGCAAACCATTCTTTGAGGTAATAAAAGAAAAAGAAACTTTTTAAATGGAATGAAGATTGCAAAAAGGCATTTCAAGAGTTGAAGTTGCATTTGGAAAAACCTTTGATCTTATCCAGCCCCGAAGATGGAGAGGATCTATTCTTGTATATGTATATTTCTGAACATGCAGTAAGCTCAATATCGATCAAAAATGTAAAGGGATTGCAACTACCTGTTTATTATGTGAGTAGAAGGCTAAAGGATGTCAAAATATGATACCGAATTAATGAGAAACTGGCATACTGTTTGATTTTGACAGCTCGTATAAGGCCTTACTTCCAGGCGCACTCGGTGAAGGTATTGACCAACTTCCCATTGAAACAAGTCTTTGGTAATCCCAAAACTTCTAGAAGATTGATTAAGTGGTGCATTGAGCTAAGTCAATATGATATAGTATATCAGCCCAGAATGGCTATAAAAGGACAAGCTTTAGCTGATTTCATTAACGAGTGTACGGGATTCATTTCAGAACAATCTGGAAAGAAAAGGATGTAAAGCCCAAGTAGCAGTTATTTGTGGATGGTGCCTCGAACGAACAAGGGGCTGGAGCAGGATATGTAATAATTACCCCAGATGGATACAAACTTCATTATGCTATGAAATTGGGGTTCTCGATAACTAACAATGTAGCAAAATATGAATCCATGGTTGTAGGATAAACCCTCACTCTACAACTCAAAATCTCGAGGATTCAAGTATTCAGTGATTCTCAATTGATAGTTGACCAAATCAAACAAGTATATCAAACCAAAGATCCTAAACTTAGTCAGTATGTGAAGAAAGTTTTAAAAATGGTCACACTTTTCAAAGATTTCTCTGTACACCAAATACTAAGGGGAGACAATTCTCATGTAGATTCACTGGCTAAGTTGGCAAGTTCGAGAGGGGCCCCTGAGACTCAAATTGTACCTGTGGGATTTTAGGATAATCCCGGTATTGAGGAAAACAAAGGAGTTATTAGTATTAACCCGATCACAAGCCTTAGCACAAGAAGGGGAAGAAACAGATCAGAAAATACCGAGTGAAGAACATGTAGCCCCAATAGCGGAAGAATATTACGAAAACACTTGAATGGCTCCGATTATGAGTTATATTGTCAATAAAACACTGCTTATAGATAAAATAAAAGCACGAAAGCTAAAAAGAGAAGCTCAAAAATTTACCATTATGGATGGAATTCTATACAAGAAAGGATATGCCCTTCCCTAATTGCGATGTGTAAAACCCGAGAGCGGATTGAGGATACTAAAGGAAGCACACGAAGGATTTTGTGGAAATCACTCCAATGGGATCGAACTAGCCAAAAAGATAATGAGACAAGGCTTATATTGGCCATATTTGACCAACAAAGGAATCAAGTATGTTAAAAGGTGTGAAAAGTTTTAACGTTATTCAAAGATACCACGTCTTCCTCCGATTCGACTAACCCCTATTGCCAACCTATGGCCATTTGAAGTTTGGAGAATTGATTTAATCGGGCCACTTCTGTCTCCAAAAGAGGAGCGAAATATACTATAGTAGCAATTGATTACTTCACAAAATGGGTTGAAGCAGAACCGTTTTCAAAAATCACCTCTGGGAAATTGCAAAGATTTGACATTAAAAACATTGTCACAAGGTTTGGGATACCTTACAAGATAATATCCGACAATGGAACCCAATTTGAAAGTGAAGAATTTTCGTGATTTTGCCATAAGAATGGAATCATAAAAAGTTTCTCTTCCATCGCTCACCCAAAGGCCAATGGAGCCATTAAAGCTGCTAACAAAACAATAAAGATGATCTTGAAAAAGATACTGAATGAGGCAAATGGGAATTGGGTAGAGGGATTACCCCTAGTTTTGTGGGCTTGTAGAACATCCACTAGAACTGCAACGGCTAATACCCCATATTCACTAACATATAGTTGTGAAGCAATGCTACTGGTAGAAATTGAAGTATCTTACCATCGAAGGATTGCCTACGCCTTTAACCTAAATCAAGAGCTGAAGAAGGAATCACTTGACTCAATTCATGAATTAAGAGATGAAGAAGCCTTAAGAACGGCTAAATAGCAAAGAAGAATATCAAAGTACTGCAACTCAAAGGTAAAAAAAGGTCATTCAAACAAAGTGATTTGGTACTTAGAAGAGTAATGGCCAATACGAGAAACCCATTAGATGGGTCATTAGGACCAAATTAATAAGGTCCACTAATAATTTTCAAGGAAATCCCCTAGGGGCCTACAAGCTATGTCATCCTGATGGTAATATGGTACCAAGAACCTAGAACACAAAAAACATTGGAAACCGTATTTTTCGACACTGAATGAATAAAGCATTTTCAAGAACACCTCTGATATGATTCACTAAGAAAAGTCTACATGGTCGAGAGTAAATTTCTCTTTAAACTTAGACTACCTAAAATGGTAGGCTACCAATAATGGTAGAAAGCCCTTGGTCACGCCAAGACGGACAGGTCAAGGCACCTCCTGGAGGGAGGGCGTAAGACTTTATCCGCATCAAAGTCAGAAATGGCCAGGTTAAAGTACACAAGCTCTCATCCACATCACGCTATAGCCAGGATAAGGCACCTCCTAGAGGGAGGCAGGTAATTCCTTGGTCCCGCCACGCTATGGCCTGGCCAAGGTAACGAACAAGCCCTTAGCCGCCTCACGCTATGGCCAGGTTAAGGCGCCTCCTGAAGGGAGGTCGAGTAACTACTCGGGCCCTTCTTGAGAATAAGCTAGTTGAGCGCACCGGACACCCGAACGAAATGTCCAGTGGACGAAGAAAAGTCCATGCCTGAAATGGGTACCACTACAAATCGGCATTGCCTAAAATGTCAACCGCCAAAAGATTTAGCAATGTCTAAAATGACAAACAACCTGAAATGGGCACTGTTTAAATAAGCACAAAATTGGACTAAAGAGTCCCTACCCGAAATATGCCAAAACAAATGGACAAAGAAAATTCGGGCCCGAGAAAGAAAAAGTATGCAAGACATCCTCAACGCCTGAAGATGGCACGTTCGACAAAAAGAATTAGAAAATTTCTCTAATTTCTCTACGTAAACATCTACTAGATGGGTATTCTGGTCTTCTATTACTTACTACCAGAGATGGTATTCTTGTCTTCTATTATTAATTACCAAAAATGGTATTCTAATCTTCTATTATCAATTACCAGAAATGGTATTCTGGTCTTCTACTATGAATTACCGAAATCTGGTCTTCTATTATCAATTGCCAAAAATGATATTCTGGTCTTCCATTATTAATTGACAGAAATGCTATTTTGAACTTCCATTATTAATGATGCATTGGATTTCTATTACCCGATATGATATTCTAGAAATGGCATTCGTGTTTTCTATAACTTATTACCAGCGATGAATTCCTAGGCTTCCATTACTTATTGTCAGATATGGATTTCTAATCTTCTATTGCTTATAGCCAAAAATGGTCTTACGATCTTCTATTGTTGAATGGCAAAACAAGTCATCTGAACATATAAATGCTTACAATCAAAAGTAATCTCCTGGATTTTCATTATTTATGTCAGAACAGATGCTTTAGTTGGTGTTTCGATCCTCTCTTATTCTTATCAGAGCGATATAAGACTTTAGTCTTCTAATATGATCAAGATTATTTTGACCCATTGTTACTTGATGTGGTATTTTCATCCTTTATTGTTATAGAAAATAAACTTCTAAATTACATAGGCATGGTCTCCTAAGATCCTTTTGTTGAGAGAAATGGTTGTTATCTGACAAGAAACTGATAAATTCCGGCCAATAAGGGCCAAATCTGGGACTTCAAAGGCTATTACAGATTCTGAAGGTTTAAAGGATGACCCTTTTGTTAAAAGAACGCATGGATAATTTGGCAACCCTGGAATTTTGTCTTAAAGAATAAAAGCCTTCTTTATGCAAGGGGTCCAAATGTTAACCATAAAATATGAATGAAGATAAAGAAGGCTTTTCGAAAACCCACCGCATAAATAAAGATCAACAGGAGAAGTCACCTTTCGATGATGTCGAAATAATAGTTCAACGCTAATAAAGAAGAGCACATGAGAACTTAAAGCAAGGCTTTCGCATACATGAAGGAAAGAACTACTAAAGCACGACAAAGTACATAGATACAAAACCATTAGGCACCTCCCAGATGAAATAGAAGAGTAGTCCTGCAACCATCTATCATAACACAAGAGCTAAAGAAAAGAAATTCACGCTAGACCTTTCAAAGGAGTCGAAGAAATGCGATTAACAGTTTTTAGCAGTCCCAAACTTTTGAAGGAGACGAAGGGTTTCATCTCTCAACAACCAAAGAGTTCTTATCTTTCGAAAAGGATGGAGAAGTCAAGGCAATGGCATGTGACTCTATAACGACCTTTTCGAAAGCATAATAAGCCTTATGGACCGGTTGGAACACATACTTAGTACCTTTCGACAGTGTCGAAAGGTTTATGATAAAGGCAGCATTCATAAGTCAACAAAGAATGAAAGACAACCTTCCGATAACATTCCAAAAATGTCTCTTAGAGGCAATCAAGTAAGGGAGTAAACTTCCCACAAGGTCGAAGGGTTCACAATACCATATAAAAGATAGGCCCTTCGGTATGGACGAAAGGTTCATGAATGCATTAGGAAATGCAGCCCCTTCGAAAACATTCAAAGGTCATGATGATGTACAATGGAAAAACCATTCGACAAGGTCGAAAGGTTTACAACTACAAAAAAAGGCGACCTTTCGTCCTAGTAAGGCATGAAGCTGAAGGGAAAGCCGCCTGCATCTATAAATAGAACCTAAAGGGTCCAGTTTTGGGATCCGATTTTCTTTTCATTCTGATATCATTCAACTACTTTTGCTTCCCCTCACTACTTTGTAACCCTAATTTAGAAATCAAATTGGGGATTGGAGTCTTAAATTTTGTATCAAACTTCATCATAAGGAAATAAAGAGAATTGTTGCTTGTGAACGACTCTGAATTTGGGGATGATCATGATTAGGCGTTAATTCAATATTAACGGCTAATCATATATAATTTATTTCTTATCTTCTTTGTTTATTTCAAGTATATGTCATGGGACTGTCATTAGACATTTTCACAAGTCTTGTTCCCTTTCTTGGCCCTGGCCACAAAAAGGTAAATGCTACTTGTAGATCGGTTCCTAATATGGTTCCATAGCATGCTAAATCAGCTCTTATTTTTTTAGAGCATGTTGGGATGATGCATTCTTTTCGAAGAGTTCTTACGAAGAGAAGACTAACCTAAGAGGCCGAAAGCATCAAAAAATGTAAAATAGAATAACATCTCCTTTCGACAACATCGAAAGGTCTACTACCTTATGACAAGATTGAAAGGAGATGCAAATCATTGATTGATTGCTCTCGATATTCAAGGGAGAAGAAATTCGATGAAGTGACAAGGTCGAAAGCCATATAAACAACTCCTAAAAGAAGAAGTTATAATCACAGCAACCTGGTCGAAAGGTTTAGATGATTTCCTAAACCTTCCGGCTAGGGAGGAAGGTTCAATAACTTTATTATTCCAACCAAGCCGTAAGGTTTGAAGGAAACCTCAACCTTTCGACATGGTTAATGAGTTAGTTAACTTTTTGCTCAATTTCATAGAAAGGGTAAACAATTTCTTAAAACATTTGGATATAGTCCATCTTAGGCTAAGGTTAAAACTAAGGCCTTAAACTCTTCTGACCTGGTCATTTTATTCGAAAGAAGTGAATCTACCCAACAATAGAGTTGAGCCCATATAAAAAAATCTTATACAAAGCTTCGAGGATGTTAACAAGATATCTTGTTAATAGGAACGTTATTAGAAAAATGTTATGATAACATTTAACCTTTCTAATATTGTAAGAAAATATGCTAAATAAATTATACTTATCTACAATGATAAATTTGTGCATTTAATATGATTGATAAAATATTTATCAATTAACATATACAAATGAACTAAATTGAAAGTTGATAAAGGGAAACATAATACCCATTATTAAATGCCTATTGCATGTTAGTGTTTTCCATACCCATGTAAGTTCCTAATTTTTACAACTGCTTAATACATTCGTAAATTGATCAATTACGCGTTTATAAGGTCAAGATCGTGTACTGCATTGTATTAATTTTGAACTCTAAAATTAATACAAGAATGTGGATATTTGATACATATTCAATTGCATATAAATGTTAAATGGTGAACGGTTGAAATTGTAGTGTATAATATTTCGATGAAATTAGTTCATTAGGAAAACCTAATAAACCTTAGTGCGAGATTGAGTATTCAATCTGATTGATTACAACAGGATCATATCGTGTTAAATGTAACACCAAACTAAAACTACAATATAAATCTACGAACTCGATCACTAAAATGTCAGTTTGATCAGTTTACATAAAGGGAACATACCTAATGTCCTTAAAAGCTAAGAATGATTGAATGCGCTTTTGTAAAGAGAAAGTTATGATATTGTAGTAAGGGTTTTCTTTTGAATGATTTGACTATTTAAAAAGGAAACCAAATGTATGAGAGTAAATATTATTTAAGGTTTAATTGGAATGAGGAGAGTGAATAGTCATTTATGCTTTATAAAAAAACAATGGAAATGAGAACTGTAATGATGGTGATTGATAATTAACATTGGAATAAGAAATCTGATTTCTATTTCGAAATGTATTTTCATACAGAAAATTGTTTTCAATGAGATTTGTTCTTTGAGTTCATGATATTTGATAAAAGAACTCTCCACGGTAAACTAGTTGCAGTATATGATATAAACAAACCTATATTAAGTGAATGATAGACCTTCAAATTTAGCATGTTGTTATAGTAGCGACAGAAATAGTGGGAGCATGTCATATAGCACTTATTGATTGCATCAAAGTAGACAATTGTTTTCGTAAAATGTACCAAACATTATTTACGAAATTATGACTATTTTTGGTTATCGACTGAAAAAATAGACATAGCTATATTTCTACGAATATTATGAATACTCGTTATGAAATAAAACTAGAATGTGGTATTTGTTTTCATACCAAAAGTGATGCATTGGAAAATACAGAAGAATCTAATATTATTTACAGTTATTCTGGAATTATAAACTAAGCCATAGTTTTGAGAAAATAATTTTATTATATGATTTTAAATCATATAATGCTTGTTAATTTTATCTCAAACAATAAAGGGTTATGCACCCATTTAGTGGAAGCATCATAAGAGTTGATGAACTCTTTAGATTGATACATATAAATATATGCAATCATAATTCTATAAATACCAAAAACGGTTTCACGTACTTTATTGTATTCATCAATGAGTTCATCGATATGGACATGTGTATTTGATACATATGTAGTATGTCTGTGGTAAACTCATTAAATATAAAATAAAAATAAAAATATAAATAACATGCGATATAAATGATTCGATTTGATCGAATAAGTGAGTATATTGGAAAAGGATCCAAACGTACTTAAAATGAATAAAGATTCAATCTCAAAATAACTTCTTCGTGTAATACATAATGATGCATATATATGGAGTAATCAAACTTTTTTGGGCAATATTCGATTAATTATGAATGAAGTTGAGCTAGTTTCTTTCTTTAAGGTAATGTACTTAAGAGCAGTATACAAGGTTAATATTATTTCATCTAAATAACAGTTTACAAAATCTTATAAGATAAGGCTTTATTAGATAATCCAACATATCCTAGGCCAAGTAGTTGGCAGGTTATGCGAATCAAAATATTACACGTAATAATTGTTTGTGAGGGAACTTGTATGAATCTCCCCAATAAGATTTTGGAAAGGACTATCATTGAATGACATATTTATGTTTTGAACATAATTTTTGTAAACTAAAACCAAATCATTTTTATAAATAAAGAAATTCATAAAGAGTTTATGAATCCCTATTCTATTTACACTAAGAAATAATTGTTGTCTTAAGATATACCATCTTCATTGTGAAGGAATTTCTACAAGGAATTATTGGTAGTTAAATGGAATTGGATACGATCCATAGATAGAACTGATTATATAAGATGAAATGAAATTAAATAATCTAAATGAATATATATAATTAGAATGTCTAATAAGTATTCTCGTATATCGAAGAGAAACTACAAGGATCTTATTATTATTGAAAATATATAATCCTCGGTTGTTTTTTAAATCATTAAGGGTGTTGACTCTATATGGTATGATACGCAAATCTGAAATAATTCCAAGTACGCTATGTAACGATCCCAGTTTTAAAGACGAATTTCAATTTATAATTTAATTGAATATTAGATTAAATTATGGATTTGGTTGAATTTTTCAAATTTAATAAGAAATTTATATTTATTTGTTTTTGAAATTGATTTGAAACTCAAAGCGAATGAATTGAATTGAATTATAAATAAAAAGTTTAAAACAAAATAGAATAAAACTACTTATCAATCTTAAGAAAAAAAAAATATAAAATAAAATGTATGTTGTGAATGTAATACTTATGTTAGAAATATAATTAGAAGATAAATTACAAAACAATACGATTTACTCAAGTGTGAACAATAAAAAGATAAGAACATATGAAACATAAAGTAAGAAAAAAAAATCAAATAACATGTTAGTAAAACAAATGCAAACATAAAGAAATAACATACAAATATGAATATCTATAACATAAAAATACATACATAATTTAAACAAGCAAACTGTACATGCATATGCAAAACAAAGATCTGAGTATCTATATACATGTATGCATAAAGGAATAGAATAAGGTAAAAGTAAGCTAGGCTGTAAACAAAGTATGGTAATAGCTTGCAAATGAAAAACCTAAAGTACAAAGTCATTAATGCAACATACCAAGGCAATTAATGCAAGCCTCTACAGCATGCTTTCTGTACAAATAATAAACTGCACATCTTTTATATATACATATCCTCCCATATTTCATTTCGACCATCTTCCAAACTGAGAAAAAGAAAGGCAAAGCAAGTTCAACCTGGAAACAACAATATCATCAACTCAGATTCAAGTTTAAAACCAAATTCTGAAGCAAAAGGAAAGCAAAGAAAAAAAAAGGGGCAGAAAATAAAACAGATTCAACTTGAAAGCGAGATATCAAAATAAGTTTATTCCTCTGTTCTTCATATACTGTGAGCAAACCCCTCAATCTGATTTTTAAATTGTTGAAGCTGAAATCTATGGGTTTATGTTATAGATGCTTTGAGTTACTGTAAATGCTTTGCTGTCCCTTATTTTTGCATGTCTGTATGTTTGTATATACACGCATAGGTTATGCTCTATTGAAACTCAAACTTAAGGCCACTAAGAGAAAATTCAAACTGCGTCTTATTCAATCAGTTTTAGATTCTGATTTACCAATAGAAAATGATCCTAAGGCTGCAACATTGTTTTTAAAAAATTTACTCCAGGTATTTATACTCAGTAATTATTCAAAATAAATAATATTTACAGTAAAGAATCATTTAAGGCAGAAAGTCGAGTGTTGAATCATTTTGTTTTGATTATATAATTGAATTCGCATTTGAAAATGATGAATTTTAACAGTAGAATCAAAAAATTTAAGCTTGGGATTGGGTAAGATTTTCGAGTTGATCAGTTTATACATTTTCACCTATTTCCTGTGAATGGTTGATGGTCGAACTGCGTGCTTGAGTAAGGAGGTGACCGAGTTGGTTGAGATCATCAGAAAAATGGTAATAGGATTTATTAGTGGTTGTGGTGGTAGAAATTGATCGGGATAGGGTTTAAGGAAGGTGAAAATGGCATAAGGTTTTTTGGCTCGTGCACGCTCGTCGAGGCGTCGAGTGGGACCAGACTTGGAGAGGAGATGCGTGGGGAGGTGGAGCAGCGGTAGGAGGTGGCCGCAAGACCTCCGGTGGCCAGAGGTGGCCACGCGAGGTGATTTTTTGGGAGAGGGGTTAGTTCCAGTTTTCTTCTGGGTAGCTCGATTTTTATTCAAGCTAAGTAATGGGGTTTTGATGTTTGGATTGGGTTGCGTAGTCGACAAGTGACGTGCTGGAGGGTTCGTAAGTGGCCGGAGTGGCGTCGCCGCCTGGTGCACGTGCACACGTCTTCTGCATATCAGTGAATGGTGTCAGCAACTTTGGAGTGGTGAAGAGAAGGATGAAGGGTTGCGCGAGGGAAACCTGGGAGCGTGCTATGCTTGCGAGTTACAGCAGTTATAACTTAAAAAAAAAAAGAAGCAAAAGAAAAGCAGAAGAGGAGTAGAAGAAGAAGGTCTTTACACGGGGGTTGTTTCGTGATGGTATCAAGGGAAGGAGGATGTGGACTTGTGCGTGAGTGTCGCGTGATTTTGCTCGATAGTTTGCTCGGGCTTGATTTATTAACTCGAGTTGTTTAAGTAGCGGGCTTTAATTTTTTGTGAGTAAATTATTTTCCTGATTTTCAAAAGCAAATAATATAACCAGGTTTTAAAAAAAATGATTTAAAATAAATATCACTTTTATTTTTGAAGAGTTTGTTTTAATAAATAATATTAAAGGATGTTATAAAATGGTTAATTAACTTTCAAAGTTTAAGTTTCTAATACTTGAAAGCTAATTACTAAATGACGGTAGTGAAGGTAAAATTGATTAATAATCCAAGTTAAATAAATCAAGTAATTAATGAATAATAAATATTATTAATAGTTTAAAAAGGATAATTAAGAATGGATAATAAATTTTAAAATTGTAATTAACTACTCAAGTTAATTAGTGAAAAATTAGTAGTTAATCAATTAAGGAATTTAATTAAGAATTAATAATTGATTAACTAAGCAGTTAATGGGAAATAAATGGATAATTAAAGTTATTAATTTATAATTAAAGTTATTAATTAATGATTAAAGAATAGTTAATCAAGGTTAAATAAATTAATTATGAAGTAATTAATTAAAAAGAGTGAATAAAGGAATTAAGTAATTAAGACTTAATAATTAATTTGAATTAATTACAATAAGAATTAAAGATGATTATTTATGGATTATGTAAGTAGGATATCTGATTTGTTGTATAATGAATTGATATTTCTGTTTATGATTATGATGTTGTGTGATGTGAATTATTCTATGCTGAACTGTGATTGTGATTTGTTTCTGTATATATGTGAAAACCCCTTTTTCCCTGTAAACGGCATTTGGATTTCGATGCGACAGGGATTCGGATTCCAGTTGGTTATCTGAAACCCACATCGAATCGTAATGATGAATCTCTGTGATTGATAAGTTTATTTCTCTATGAATCTGTGAATAGAGATAAGCGTTATGGATTATATCGCTTATCGTTATTGATATCTCTGTAATGATTGATGTTGTGCACTATTGTGTAAAATCCTTGGACCACACTATACACACACAAATATGGATTTCACGTGGAAATCGGTTAAGTCACAGATTTTTAAATAAGTTTGAATTTGAATTTTAAATTCAAATATTTTTGGAAATAAATTAAGTTTAATATGAAAAGCTTTTGAAAAGCTGTTTTAAGAATAAAAGTTATTTTTGAATAACTAATAAAGATTTGGAATTTGAATAATTGGATTTAAATTGAAATTCAAAAATCTGAAATTGAATTCTATATTCAATACTTATGATTTAAAAGGATTTTTACAAGTTATACGGGTTTAAACCATTTTTAAGCATTGATTTGAAAATTCGAATTAAAGATTGTAACTTGTATAAATGGAATCGGGGTTTTTCCAAAATAAAACTATTGTTTCTAAGTGATAAAAAGCTTTCATATGAGTAATGAACTTCCAATTAATATTAAAGAGATTTCAAGTTTGAATCGAAAATGATTTTCCAAGTTATGAATGAATCTTTGGAAATAAGTTTTGAAAGATATGAGATAAATCTTTGATTTAAAGATTTAAATGAGCTAATCCAATTGAAACGGAAATTGTTTTGAAATTCGTAAATGAATCTTTGTGAAACTGAGTGAACTTTGTGAAATAAATCTTTTTGTTTAAAAGATTTGAAATGGTAATTGGTTTAAACCATTTGAAAGAAACTTTGGAATTATTAAGTTGTGACTTAATCAAAATCTCATATCCATATGTTTAAATGTTGCGCTCACTATTCGGGTTAGCCGGGAAAGGACCTTTGGGTCGTATAACCCATTCCGAATATGTGATATGTCGTTATGGATAGCATTTGAAGACCGGTGTTGAAGACCGGGTATTTGCGAGAGCGATGGGATGACCTGTCGATTGACTCTGCACCGAGTTGCTCCGGTATAGAGTTCTCCATATGTGATGGGGAATCCGATCAGGATTGTGGATATCCGGATTGCAAGGACTTCTTTGGAAGTGCCTTCGGTTCTGTTCGAACCCAGAACAGACTTGTATGGATAGTATGTCTGACATTACAAATTGAGGTATAAAGCCGATTTCTTTCAAATATATTTCTGTTGGTGGCGGAGAATTTATTCTTTTAGCTTAACACCCTTCTCTGAGACGTACGAGCTCAGAGGTTATGTAGTTGAAGGTTATCAGCGATATATTCCCAATTTGGTAATGTGACATGCTGAGTGTTGCTGTGAAATGATCATTGTGTTGATTATTTGTGATAGGATCATTTGTTTAATCGTCTACCTTTGTGATCATTTCTATGATCATTTGTTGACCCAAAGCACGGACTTTGTATAAAGTGTGTTTTTGTGGACGAGACTTCGTCGAGCCTCACAAACCGGTAATGGTCGAAACAGGAATTGTGCGGCAAGGTTTTCAGGGATAGCGTCCCTAGGGTATGACCATTCCTTCTGAAAAAGGGTAGTATCATGGTATGGAGCCCAGATATTTACTCATGTTGAAACACTTATTATTATGGTGCGATGTTGGTTAGAGAGCTCTCGTTTAAAGGTCCCAAAGGACCGGGGGTGGCATATCTGAGGGTTTGTAATATCCCTTGGGAAAAGGGGTTCCCGGCCTTGTTTGGCAGAGATCCAGTTGGGTTCTCGGGGCGTCCTTCCAGAGGCGTTTCCATGTGGCAATGGGAAGTTCCTTGTCTTGACCATTTGTTGGAAAATCCATTCTTCAAATATGAGCCTTGTACGGTTTTAGTTGTATAACCTGCCATGGAATATGGCGGTAACCCGCTATTGAACATGGTAGCTATAGTAGGCATAGTTCGAAATGTCTATGCTGGCTAAGATTTATATCTTTACTTTCGAAATGAATTTTCTCTACACTATGCACTAGTAATAATATCAAATGTTCTTTTTAATGCGTATCAAGCATCTTTGACTATCATAAGGAGAAATCTCCTTCGATTCTGCGTTTGCATTGTGTGTGTGTAAGGGAGGCCTTGTGGTAGTCTCATTTTTAAAAGTATTGCGATTATAAAAGTTTAAATCTTTGATTGTTTTAAAGATAAACTGTTTTTGTTTGCTCACACCAGTCCCATGACTGATCCAGAGTTCATTGTTTATTTCCTAAACTCTGGGTGCTCAAAATTTTTTCTACACGGGCAGTCTAGAGTTTGGTTTTTCAGATAATTAGGTTCAGTAGATTATCTGGAGCTAGTTCAGTTTTCTTTGGATATGGACGAGACTTGTTTAGCTTGGTGCAATCTTAATGGTGGATCGAGATAGGAGTTTTGGAGCTTTGTCTTTGGAGCTTTTTGGATCAGAGTTGCAGTATTATATTCTGAGAAGACTTATTTCATATTGTATCATGTTCCGCTATATTTTATGTTGTATATTCTCTGATGTTGATGATTATCATTGTATCAAATTGATGTATCAGATATTGTATTCATGTTATATCAGTGATATCATCTTTTATTTCCGCTGTGTTATTTATCATTTAATGGTGTTACAAGCTCCCGCGAAACGAATTTGATGTTGTTTGTTGGACATCGAGTTTGGGTCGTGACAAATTGGTATCAGAGCTGAAGGTTGAGTAAGAACTTTAGCTACAGAGTGTAACACCTTAGATGGCTCATTAGAGATAGGGTGAAGTATACCCTAGAATGAGTACAACCAGTGGAACCAAAATCCAAATTTCTTAATCTATTTTCTTTATCTGTTGTTATTCTCTGAGATATTTTGTCCGAATGCCTAAATCGGATTTCTTACTATTTACAGATAGTAAGAATGAGTGGAAGAAGAGGACGAAATAGGAGACAGGAAAGTACTACTTTAGCTGGTCAAAATCCTGCAACGACAGATATTCCTATTCAATCTCAATTGAATTTGGCTGATTTATATCAAAAGTTTTCTAGACTTGGTGGAAAGCCATTCACCGGCAAAGAAACCGTTATCGAAGCACATGCCTGGATTCGATCGTGCGAAAAGATTTTCAAAGGACTAAAATTAGAAAATGATCAGATGCGATTGATAGCTTCATGGCAACTCCAGGAAGAGGCTTTAGTTTGGTGGGAAACAGTTACCGTGGATGAGTCGACAGATGAATTTACTTGGAGTCATTTCAAGGAAGTGTTTGAGCAGCGATATATGTCGTCTGCTGGTATCTCTAGAGTGTATCAGGAGTTTATGGATTTAGAGCAAGGGAGTTTATCGTTTGAAGAATACTTAAACAAATTTATTGAATTATCTAGATTTGGTCCAGAATTGGTGAATACACCGTTAAAGAAGAACGAAAAGTTTATTCAGGGAATGAACAAGGAGTATCAGGAACGAATGACTACTCACGTAAAGGAATCTTTTTCTGAATTAATTGATATGGGCTATAGATATGATACTCTGGAAAAGCAAAATGCTCCGGAGGAGAATGTAGATGCAAGTAATCTGAATTGGAGAAAAAGGAAGTTTGGCGGAAAGAAATCGAGGAAAGATAAAGGAAAGAAGAGTATACAGAAGAAAAGGAAGGATGTTACTTGTCTCAATTGCCTGGAAAAAGGTCACTACTCGGATAAATGCAAGAATGATTGGAAGCCAGGAATGAGAGAGCCATTTATGAGGCCAGATCAGGAATCTACTGGATGCTATAAATGCCGCAAGCCAGGACATAGGATCAACAACTGTCCAGCAAAGAAGCAAACTTTAGTAAGGAGAGGGTATGCAATCAGAGATGATTCTTCAACCTCAACATCTGATTAAGGAAATAAATTTTATAAGGTAATCTTCTCGTTTACGATTAAATTGTTCGAATTTGTTCGACATGAGAACTACCCTTAGTTGTATTTCTCAGCAAATCGTAAATAAATCAAATCTTAAATCTGAAATCGTAATCGAATCTATTTCTATCTATTTCATTGGGTTTCGATATATTCTACGAACGGTTAGTTATTCCTTCGGACTAGCCAATACCCCTGTATACTTTGTAGATCAGGAAACCCAATTTTTCGTAGTTGATGGAGTTTGTTTTCACATCTATTGTTGATAATTCTGATTTGGTAAGCCAAATCAGGAATTGATATCCAGTTTGATCTGGAAAGATATTTCTCTATCTTTCAACTATCTTCGTTATCTCTCTGGCGAATTTCGAGGACGAAATTCTTTTTAAGGGGGGAAGTCTGTAACGATCCCAGTTTTAAAGACGAATTTCAATTTATAATTTAATTGAATTTTAGATTAAATTATGGATTTGGTTGAATTTTTCAAATTTAATAAGAAATTTATATTTATTTGTTTTTGAAATTGATTTGAAACTCAAAGCGAATGAATTGAATTGAATTATAAATAAAAAGTTTAAAACAAAATAGAATAAAACTACTTATCAATCTTAAGAAAAAAAATATAAAATAAAATGTACGTTGTGAATGTAATACTTATGTTAGAAATATAATTAGAAGATAAATTACAAAACAATACGATTTACTCAAGTGTGAACAATAAAAAGATAAGAACATATGAAACATAAAGTAAGAAAAAAAAATCAAATAACATGTTAGTAAAACAAATGCAAACATAAAGAAATAACATACAAATATAAATATCTATAACATAAAAATACATACATAATTTAAACAAGCAAACTGTACATGCATATGCAAAACAAAGATCTGAGTATCTATATACATGTATGCATAAAGGAATAGAATAAGGTAAAAGTAAGCTAGGCTGTAAACAAAGTATGGTAATAGCTTGCAAATGAAAAACCTAAAGTACAAAGTCATTAATGCAACATACCAAGGCAATTAATGCAAGCCTCTATAGCATGCTTTCTGTACAAATAATAAGCTGCACATCTTTTATATATACATATCCTCCCATATTTCATTTCGACCATCTTCCAAACTGAGAAAAAGAATAGCAAAGCGAGTTCAACCTGAAAACAACAAAATCATCAACTCAGATTCAAATTTAAAACCAAATTCTGAAGCAAAAGGAAAGCAAAGAAAAACTAAAGAAAAAAAAGGGGCAGAAAATAAAACAGATTCAACTTGAAAGCAAGATATCAAAACAAGTTTATTCCTCTGTTCTTCATATACTGTGAGCAAACCCCTCAATCTGATTTTTAAATTGTTGAAGCTGAAATCTATGGGTTTATGTTATAGATGCTTTGAGTTACTGCAAATGCTTTGCTGTCCCTTATTTTTGCATGTCTGTATGTTTGTATATACATGCATAGGTTATGCTCTGTTGAAACTCAAACTTAAGGCCACTAAGAGAAAATTCAAACTGCATCTTATTCAATCAGTTTTAGATTCTGATTTACCAATAGAAAATGATCCTAAGGCTGCAACATTGTTTTTAAAAAATTTACTCCAGGTATTTATACTCGGTAATTATTCAAAATAAATAATATTTACAGTAAAGAATCATTTAAGGCAGAAAGTCGAGTGTTGAATCATTTTGTTTTGATTATATAATTGAATTCGCATTTGAAAATGATGAATTTTAACAGTAGAATCAAAAAATTTAAGCTTGGAATTGGGTAAGATTTTCGAGTTGATCAGTTTATACATTTTCACCTATTTCCTGTGAATGGTTGATGGTCGAACTGCGTGCTCGAGTAAGGAGGTGACCGAGTTGGTTGAGATCATCAGAAAAATGGTAATAGGATTTATTAGTGGTTGTGGTGGTAGAAATTGATCGGGATAGGGTTTAAGGACGGTGAAAATGGCATAAGGGTTTTTGGCTCGTGCACGCTCGTCGAGGCGTCGAGTGGGACCGGACTTGGAGAGGAGATGCGTGGGGAGGTGGAGCAGCGGTAGGAGGTGGCCGCAAGACCTCCGGTGGCCAGAGGTGGCCACGGGAGGTGATTTTTTGGGCGAGGGGTTAGTTCCAGTTTTCTTCTGGGTAGCTCGATTTTTATTCAAGCTAAGTAATGGGGTTTTGATGTTTGGATTGGGTTGCATAGTCGACAAGTGACGTGCTGGAGGGTTCGTAAGTGGCCGGAGTGGCGTCGCCGCCTGGTGCACGTGCACACGTCTTCTGCGTATCAGTGAATGGTGTCAGCAACTTTGGAGTGGTGAAGAGAAGGATGAAGGGTTGCGCGAGGGAAACCTGGGTGCGTGCTATGCTTGCGAGTAACAGCAGTTATAACTTAAAAAAAAAAGAAGCAAAAGAAAAGAAGAAGAGGAGTAGAAGAAGAAGGTCTTTACACGGGGGTTGTTTCGTGATGGTATCAAGGGAAGGAGGATGTGGACTTGTGCGTGAGTGTCGCGTGATTTTGCTCGATAGTTTGCTCGGGCTTGATTTATTAACTCGAGTTGTTTAAGTAGCGGGCTTTAATTTTTTGTGAGTAAATTATTTTCCCGATTTTCAAAAGCAAATAATATAACTAGGTTTTAAAAAAAATGATTTAAAATAAATATCACTTTTATTTTTGAAGAGTTTGTTTTAATAAATAATATTAAAGGATGTTATAAAATGGTTAATTAACTTTCAAAGTTTAAGTTTCTAATACTTGAAAGCTAATTACTAAATGAAGGTAGTGAAGATAAAATTGATTAATAATCCAAGTTAAATAAATCAAGTAATTAATGAATAATAAATATTATTAATAGTTTAAAAAGGATAATTAAGAATGGATAATAAATTTTAAAATTGTAATTAACTACTCAAGTTAATTAGTGAAAAATTAGTAGTTAATCAATTAAGGAATTTAATTAAGAATTAATAATTGATTAACTAAGCAGTTAATGGGAAATAAATGGATAATTAAAGTTATTAATTTATAATTAAAGTTATTAATTAATGATTAAAGAATAGTTAATCAAGGTTAAATAAATTAATTATGAAGTAATTAATTAAAAAGAGTGAATAAAGGAATTAAGTAATTAAGACTTAATAATTAATTTGAATTAATTACAATAAGAATTAAAGATGATTATTTATGGATTATGTAAGTAGGATATCTGATTTGTTGTATAATGAATTGATATTTCTGTTTATGATTATGATGTTGTGTGATGTGAATTATTCTGTGCTGAACTGTGATTGTGATTTGTTTCTGTATATATGTGAAAACCCCTTTTTGCCTGTAAATGGCATTTGGATTTCGATGCGACAGGGATTCAGATTCCAGTTGGTTATCCGAAACCCACATCGAATCGTAATGATGAATCTCTGTGATTGATAAGTTTATTTCTCTATGAATCTGTGAATAGAGATAAGCGTTATGGATTATATCGCTTATCGTTATTGATATCTCTGTAATGATTGATGTTGTGCACTATTGTGTAAAATCCTTGGACCACACTATACACACACAAATATGGATTTCACGTGGAAATCGGTTAAGTCACAGATTTTTAAATAAGTTTGAATTTGAATTTTAAATTCAAATATTTTTGGAAATAAATTAAGTTTAATATGAAAAGCTTTTGAAAAGCTGTTTTAAGAATAAAAGTTATTTTTGAATAACTAATAAAGATTTGGAATTTGAATAATTGGATTTAAATTGAAATTCAAAAATCTGAAATTGAATTCTATATTCAATACTTATGCTTTAAAAGGATTTTTACAAGTTATACGGGTTTAAACCATTTTTAAGCATTGATTTGAAAATTCGAATTAAAGATTCTAACTTGTATAAATGGAATCGGGGTTTTTCCAAAATAAAACTATTGTTTCTAAGTGATAAAAAGCTTTCATATGAGTAATGAACTTCCAATTAATATTAAAGAGATTTCAAGTTTGAATCGAAAATGATTTTCCAAGTTATGAATGAATCTTTGGAAATAAGTTTTGAAAGATATGAGATAAATCTTTGATTTAAAGATTTAAATGAGTTAATCCAATTGAAACGGAAATTGTTTTGAAATCCGTAAATGAATCTTTGTGAAACTGAGTGAACTTTGTGAAATAAATCTTTTTGTTTAAAAGATTTGAAATGGTAATTGGTTTAAACCATTTGAAAGAAACTTTGGAATTATTAAGTTGTGACTTAATCGAAATCTCATATCCATATGTTTAAATGTTGCGCTCACTATTCGGGTTAGCCAGGAAAGGACCTTTGGGTCGTATAACCCATTCCGAATATGTGATATGTCGTTATGGATAGCATTTGAAGACCGGTGTTGAAGACCGGGTATTTGCGAGAGCGATGGGATGACCTGTCGATTGACTCTGCACCGAGTTGCTCCGGTATAGAGTTCTCCATATGTGATGGGGAATCCGATCAGGATTGTGGATATCCGGATTGCAAGGACTTCTTTGGAAGTGCCTTCGGTTCTGTTCGAACCCAAAACAGACTTGTATGGATAGTATGTCTGACATTACAAATTGAGGTATAAAGCCGATTTCTTTCAAATATATTTTTGTTGGTGGCGGAGAATTTATTCTTTTAGCTTAACACCCTTCTCTGAGACGTACGAGCTCAGAGGTTATGTAGTTGAAGGTTATCGGCGATATATTCCCAATTTGGTAATGTGACATGCTGAGTGTTGCTGTGAAATGATCATTGTATTGATTATTTGTGATAGGATCATTTGTTTGATCGTCTATCTTTGTGATCATTTCTATGATCATTTGTTGACCCAAAGCACGGCTTTTGTATAAAGTGTGTTTTTGTGGACGAGACTTCGTCGAGCCTCACAAACCGGTAATGGTCGAAACAGGAATTGTGCGGCAAGGTTTTCAGGGATAGCGTCCCTAGGGTATGACCATTCCTTCTGGAAAAGGGTAGTATCATGGTATGGAGCCCAGATATTTACTCATGTTGAAACACTTATTATTATGGTGTGATGTTGGTTAGAGAGCTCTCGTTTAAAGGTCCCAAAGGACCGGGGGTGGCATATGTGAGGGTTTGTAATATCCCTTGGGAAAAGGGGTTCCCGGCCTTGTTTGGCAGAGATCCAGTTGGGTTCTCGGGGCGTCCTTCCAGAGGCGTTTCCATGTGGCAATGGGAAGTTCCTTGGCCTGACCATTTGTTGGAAAATCCATTCTTCAAATACGAGCCTTGTACGGTTTTAGTTGTATAACCTGCCATGTAATATGGCGGTAACCCGCTATTGAACATGGTAGCTATAGTAGGCATAGTTCGAAATGTCTATGCTGGCTAAGATTTATATCTTTACTTTCGAAATGAATTTTCTCTACACTATGCACTAGTAATAATATCGAATGTTCTTTTTAATGCGTATCAAGCATCTTTGACTATCATAAGGAGAAATCTCCTCCGATTCTGCGTTTGCATTGTGTGTGTGTGCGGGAGGCCTTATGGTAGTCTCATTTTTAAAAGCATTGCGATTATAAAAGTTTAAATCTTTGATTGTTTTAAAGATAAACTGTTTTTGTTTGCTCACACCAGTCCCTTGACTGATCCAGAGTTTATTGTTTATTTCCTAAACTCTGGGTGCTCAAAATTTTTTCTACACGGGCAGTCTAGAGTTTGGTTTTTCAGATAATTAGGTTCAGTAGATTATCTGGAGCTAGTTCAGTTTTCTTTGGATATGGACGAGACTTGTTTAGCTTGGTGCAATCTTAATGGTGGATCGAGATAGGAGTTTTGGAGCTTTGTCTTTGGAGCTTTTTGGATCAGAGTTTCAGTATTATATTCTGAGAAGACTTATTTCATATTGTATCATGTTCCGCTATATTTTATGTTGTATATTCTCTGATGTTGATGATTATCATTGTATCAAATTGATGTATCAGATAT
This sequence comes from Allium cepa, assembly GCA_030765085.1. Classification (NCBI taxonomy): domain Eukaryota; kingdom Viridiplantae; phylum Streptophyta; class Magnoliopsida; order Asparagales; family Amaryllidaceae; genus Allium; species Allium cepa. The sequence continues at coordinate 826,702,023 of CM060941.1, read as the reverse complement.
TGTATTCATGTTATATCGGTGATATCATCTTTTATTTCCGCTGTGTTATTTATCATTTAATGGTGTTACAAGCTCCCGCGAAACGAATTTGATGTTGTTTGTTGGACATCGAGTTTGGGTCGTGACACGCTATCAATATACTATTTTGGTGGTCGTAACCGAAGGGATGTAATCTATCCACCAAGATTGTGCCTTTATGAGAAAAAGTAATGCTGTTGGAATTAAATGAGCAATATTGATATGAATAATATCGCAAATTTAAATTGTTGAATTAGCATAATAGATTCGGTATTCAATATGCTCAAGTTATTTCGGATTTACTCAGAAAATTACCGATTGATAAGACTCAGTGTTTTGGTATATATGTACTAAAATAGAAAATTCTAAATAATGATTTAGAGTAAGCTATTTACACATATTAATCGAAAATGTCTCAAAGTTAATGGGAGTAATATTGATTTTGTGAATCTTTGGATATGATCCAAGAAATAATACAAAAGTATCATTCTATAAGCATCAAGATTAAGTACTTTTGATAGAAATCAAATAGTTTGATTTTTAGTCAAAGTGCAGAGGAAGCATGTGTTCATAAGAAATAATGTTAAAAGGTACATTGATATTTCTAAACTGTAAGTAAACAACATGTTGTTGATTTTAACGGTGTACATGTGTTGAAATCAACCATTGTTATTTTAATACTCAACTTCGGATGGTAAATGATGTCTTTTATAGTGAGTATAAAAGATATTGGGAACGTCCCAAATCGATATGCAAAGACACCTTATTAAATTGCTCAACACGGAACATGTGAGATTAGATCCTTATGTATTGGCAATAGGATTTATCATACAAGTTATGTGGTATACAATTATGTGATTTGTTTATGTGTTTGATACATGAAGCAAATAAAAAATCCAAAATAATATCACTAAATGGTTGTTTGAAGTGTTCTCGCGTATTTATGAAAGACTAGAGAATTATTTACAAAAGCTAAAACTCCTAATTAAGGAGTGTTCGGTTTCAAACATCATAAGTGATATTGAGTATATTATGTCAATATTAAATTCAAGTTAAGAATCCTTATGTGACGCCCCACCTCTATACCCACGCTAGCCAAGAACACTACGGTGTAATGCTGTCAACTAGCACGGAGAATAAGGCTGTTAAGGAGCGACCATCCGTGTAATTGCTTTGCGCGAGCACCGATATGTCAGATGGTATAACATGCATTTTCTTTCAACAGGAAATCCGACATACCGATACAAACACAAAGCTACTACACAGTGGCTATAATAATCTTCGGAAACAAATATAGGAATAAGCATAACACAAATCAGTCACAGATAATACATATCACAAAGGCGGAAGAAGATATGAATATATAACTAACACATGAAAGTGTATATCAGAGTAGTGGTCAAAAAGATCCACAATAATACAAAAGAATAGCAACATGTGCTATACAAAAGAATATAACTATGAGTCCATATCTCAAGTGTATACAACGAAATAAACTACTAATCTAAGTAGTTAGCCAAAAGTCAGAAAAATCAATCCCAAGTGAGAAGTCAAGCTGAAGCACCTGTAACAACTCGGTCTGACCCGAGTATTATTTAATAAGAAAATAATAAACGGATCAGTCTAACTCTAAATATCAGATGAAACGATATAGAATGAGAGATATGACTAAACACATAATAATCACAATGCCAAGTTGTGATATATATAAGTAATTGAAAATCAACAAGAGATTAATCAATATCACAAAATCTACACAAGAATCAAAAAAATGTCATACTCCTTATTTCGTTCACCAAACCATAAATATTGACGATTATATCAATGTTAATCAAAAAAGTCAATGACATACAAATACACCAATGCACAAATATTGATAAAACTTATCAATGGAAATCACGAAAATTGGTGAAACACAAATTCTAGAAATCATCTCAAGAAATCCAGAAATCACAAAAAGGGGGAAGACCTATCACAAACGGGAGCATAAAGCTCACCAACACGTGTATCACAAACGGAACGCTAATTCCATGGTTGCTAACCATCACAAATTGAGCCGAAGCTCCACAAACGGCCGGAAGACCATGGGTTGCTGCCCCACCAATTTGAGTCGAAACTCTACAAAACGGGGTTTAGTCTCCCTCGCAGACAAAGAGACATCGCACATTGCTAGTCTAAATCACAAAGATGATCGTCATGATCAACGAGAAGTGTCAATTACACTAAGCTAGTAAATATATGAGTTTAGCTTCATGTCCCATAACCACTTGCTTAACTTAAATATTTACGAACAAACTGTAGATCTCCACTAGAAAATTGTCACAAGAGATTCAATCGAACAAGTCCAAGAATTAACCGACGAAGTAAACGTAAGCGTTTCATACCACTTGTTTTACTAAGCCGTTTAATTAGATTTCTCATACGAGTGAGGTAAATGTTTGTATATACTAATAGATTGGAAAACGGTTTAAAAAACGAGCTTTGTAATAAAATAGTGTTGAAATCATTTTGAGGAAAGAGTTTTGATATTTATTACTAGTATTGAAACCTTTATGTTTTAAAGTGACAAATTACTAAAAAATGATTGTAGAAACAATCAATCATCGAAATTCACATATGAAGACGTGAATCAAATCTAAAGAAATCGATACCAAATCCATCCAAATGGATATTTCCAAAAAATCCATAAAACGAAGTTATCAAAGTCGATAGAAAGTGATAACCACTATTCGGATCCACAAAAATCGATTAAAATAGTGAATCCACTCAAAAACATAAGCAAATAGGCACTATGCACAATTCTAGGCGTCTGAAGGTCCAATCCAGGCGTCTGAAAACTAATCAGACGTCTGGTTTAGAATCCAGACGTCTGGATTTGTTCTCTGGGAATAATCCATAGAACAACCAGACGTCTGAAACTTCAAGTCAGACGTCTGAAACCTATCCAGACGTCTGATCCTAAATTTCAGACGTCTGGAATTAGTCTCTGCCTTTTTTTTATATTCTGCGTGGTTATATTTTTTTCTCTCCAGGTCCAAACCAGACGTCTGGACTTGGTCACCAGACGTCTGGTCACCTGGTCTGGGCAACAATTTGCCTAGGCCAAAGTGGCCAAAACATATCGGGAGCGATCGGACGAGCAACGACGACTAAGGATTTATGCCTAGTGACAACCCAGCCTTAACGGCTCCTCAATACACCCCGAATATCATTGTCCAAATATTCATAATAGGATTTTCATAAACTTGGACAAAAACACCCAAATTAGGAAAATTCACCAAATCAATTCAAATCAAAAGCAAATGAATATGCACAAACGTTAGGAATTCATACCTAACCACAAAGATAGATATAGAAAAAAGATGTGAGATAAATATCTCACCTTTGAACCCAAATCAATGAAGAAGAAGCTTGAAAGCAAAGGAGAATCAACCACTCTTCAAATCCAACTCAAGAACCTTGATTCTAAGCTATAAAAGAAGACATTTCCAAAGTTAGGTTTAGGAATTTCTGAATTTGATAAGAGAATGAGTTGGAGAAGAAGAAGAGAAGCTTACCAATGGGTTCTTCTATTGGTTTGGAGCTAGAGCTTGATTTGCAAAAGAAAACTAGGGTTTTGGAGTTTTAATTTCCCATCTCTCCCACCATTGATGCTTTAGAACTGAAAAGAGAAGGAAGTGAGGGTGAATGGGGAGGAGTGGTTCAGATTTGAGTATAAGTTAAACATAGGGTTGAACCCAAACCCAAACCCAAAGTGAAAAAGTAGCAAAACTTGACTAACTCCAAACATATCAAAGTTTACACTTAAAAAGATCGCAAACGTCATTTTAAACTCAATGGGAGTGGTCCCGAGTCCTAATTCGACCGTATGCAAGAAGTAGCTTTTCGGACCAAATTCCGAGTATCGATAAAATATTTAAATATAAAAATCGATAAATATGCGGGTTGTTACAGACTCCCCTCCTTAAAGAAATTGCGTCCTCGCAATATTTAAGAAGAAAATATAAAGTAACAACCATAAAAGCATATTCAACACAAAAGAAATTTGAAGTAAAAGGTTCACCTTAAAGAGCACGGGAAAGCAAGTCCGGATGTGATCGCTCGATGAACTCTCTAGACTCCCAAGAACAATCCTTAGGATTTGAAGACCACTGAACTTTCACAAGCGGAACATCCTTATTTCGAAGTCGTTTGACTTCCGAAGCAATAATACGAACAGGATGCTGCTCATGAGTTGAATTAGGCGGAACTTCAATTTCTTCCACAATATCGGGCTCAAGAATAGAATCGGAATCTCGAAGACACTTCCGTAATTGAGAAACGTGAAACACGTCATGAATAGCAGAAAATTGAGCCGGTAATAAAAGGCGATAAGCCACGGAACCAATACGTTCGGTGATAGGAAATGGCCCAATATATCGAGGCGCTAATTTTCCCGATCGACTGAAACGTACAACACCTTTCATGGGTGAAACACGAACGAACACAAGATCTCCCACAAAAAATTCAAATTTCCTTCTCCGGTTATCGGCATAGGATTTTTGTCTACTCTGGGCTTCTTTCATCCTATGACGAATAAGATCAATCTTTTCTGTGGAATCACGAATAAAATCTGGACCTAAAACCAGCTTCTCACCGGCCTCAAGCCAATAAGAAGGAGACCGGCATGGCCTTCCGTAGAGTGCTTCAAAAGGTGTCATACCAATACTAGATTGGAAGCTATTATTATAGAAAAATTCAACAAGGGAAATATGATCTTCCCAACTTCCACCAAAATCAAGCACACAAGAACGAAGAAGATCTTCAAGAGTTTGATTCACACGCTCAGTTTGTCCATCGGACTGGGGGTGATAAACGGTGCTAAAATTAAGCTTCGTTCCTAAAGCTTTTTGAAGACTCTTCCAAAATCCACTAGTAAACAATGGATCACGGTCGCTAACAATAGAAGTAGGAACTCCATGTAATTTAACAATCTCTTTAATAAAGAGTTTGGCCAAAAGAGGAACGGTTCGATTAGATCGAACGGGAATAAAATGGGCGGATTTAGTACGTCTATCCACTATCACCCATAAGCTATCATGACCCGAACGAGAACGGGGAAGGCCATCTATAAAATCCATGGAAATTTGGTCCCACTTCCAAATTGGAATTTCTAAAGGTTGCAATAACCCACCGGGCCTTTGATGCTCGGCCTTAACGAGTTGACAAGTCATGCAACGCTTAACGAAGTTAGCGATGTCAAGTTTCATTCCCTCCCAATAATAAAGTCACTTGCTGCTACCGGGATGAATGGTAAATTTAGAACGAGGGGAATCTTCTAAATATCTATGTGAAGATCATCAATATTTGGCACGATAAGTCTACCAAATTTTCGAATGCCGCCACGAGAATCGATATCAAAGTCTTTCAAACTTTCAATATCAATCTTATCCTTAATATTTTGGCCAAGAAGAGCCAATTCAGGATCTAGCCCTTGAGCTTCAAGAATGCGGTCTAAAAGAGAAGGATGCGCCTCAAGGCTACACAAAACAAGTGATGAGCATAAATCGGATACGCTCTCTCGAATCTCACAAGTGGATAAAATCTCGAGATTGTTCCATTCGGATATCATCATAGAAACAACAGCTTGTTGTTTACGGCTAAGAGCATCGGCGGCACGATTACCCTTACCGGGGGTATAAAGATATCAAGATCATAAGGAGCAAGGAACTCGAGCCAACGTTGTTGACGCAAATTAAGTTCCTTTTGAGAGAATAAATACTTCAAGGACTTATGCTCGGTATAAAGAATAAATTTCTCTCCCAAAAGATAATGACGCCAAATTCGAAGGGCGAAAATAATAGCCGCGAGTTCTAAATCATGTGTGGCATATCTAGTCTCAGCAGGCTTTAATTGCCTTGAAGCATAAGCAATAACACGTTCTTTTTGTATAAGAACGGCACCCAAACCAACGCGACTGGCATCGGTATAAACAACGAAATATTTATTCCCCTTGGGAATAACAAGACTAGGAGCATCAGAAAGGAGTTCTTTTAATTTCTGAAAAGAAGATTCACATTTGTCTGACCAAATGCATTTAACACCTTTCTTCGTTAAACTAGTGAGAGGCACGGCAATCTTAGAAAATTCTTTGATAAAACGGCGGTAATAACCCACCAATCCAAGAAAACTACGAATCTCCGTCACACTCTCCGGTCTCTTCCAATCTTGAATCGCTTCAATCTTTGAAGGATCCACGGAAATTCTAGATACGGAAATAATATGACCGAGAAACTTCACACGAGATTGCCAAAAGTGGCATTTAGAAAACTTTGCTTTTAAATGATTACTCCTAAGAATTTCCAACACAATCCGAAGATGCTTCTCATGTTCCTCCTTGGTTTTAGAATACACAAGAATATCATCAATAAAGATGAGAACAAATCGATCGAGGAAGTCTTTGAAAACTCGATTCATTAGGTCAACGAAATAAGCTGGAGCATTCGTTAAACCAAATGGCATAACAAGCCATTCATAAGATCCATAACGGGTACGGAACGATGTTAAAGGAATGTTATCCTCTGCAATACAAAGCCGATGGAATCCAGTAGCTAAGTCTAATTGTGAAAAGACTCTAGCACCACTAAGTTGATCGAATAGATCATCAATCCGAGGTAAAGGATATTTATTTTTGATAGTAAGATCATTAAGTTTGCGGTAGTCAACGCAAAGCCTAAGTGTACCATCGGATTTCTTCACAAAAATAGCCGAAGCTCCCCAAGGCGAGGAACTTGAGCGAATAAATTGCTTCGTTTCCAAATCGGATAATTGTATGCGCATCTCCTCGTTTTCTTTATTGGACATACGATAAGGAGGACGGGTGATAGGTTGAGCTCCAGGAATGAGATTAATTCTGAACTCAATTGCTCGCTTAGGTGGTAATTCTAAAACGGGCTCAAATATGTCGAAAAATTCACGAACAACGTGAATAAGAGAAAAAATATCTTCATCATCATTATCGTCATCACGAGGATTTAAAGAATATAAAGATGCAACCAAGCTGGAATCCGAATCTTTAAGATCAATAGAAATCTGCTTAACAGATTGAGGATGTCGAAGATGAATAGTCCGGTCAGGACATAGGATATGAGCTTCATAACGGTTAAGCCAATCTATTCCCAAAATCATTCCAAAGCCTAAATAACGCATGACATGCAAATCGGCTCGGAAAGAAAAATCACACAAAATAATCTCGACATCTTTACACAATAAACTGATTGTTGCGGATCCACCAACCGGATTCGCAATTCTCAAAGAAGTCATTAAACACAAAAGATTCAAAGAAAAAGTATCAACAAGTTCTTTTGATATAAAAGAATGGGATGCACCCATATCAAAAAGAACTCGAATAGGATGATCATGAAATAAAATAATGCCATCAAGGATTGAGTGAAAAATACCTTGACCAAGAGAAGAGTTGTTAGGGGCTTGCAGCTTTCCCTCTCTCTTGTTAGGAAGCCTAGGACACGAAGATAAAAGATGACCCAAACCTTTGCAATAACGACAAAAGAGGGGCTTCGGACACTCCCTTGCATAATGGTCCGTGGAACCACAATTGTAGCATTGACCACGACTAGAGGTAGGAGTCTTTGCTACCGGAATTTGTTGCTTCCCTTTCTTATTTGAATTGGGGCCTTTGAATTTGATAGGCCTCTTCAAGTTATTGTCGAAGTTCTGTTAGGCACGCACAACTTCAACATCACCTTCATTATCGGCCTCTTCAAGACGAAGAGCGATATCAATAAGCTGATCAAATGAAACCTCAAGTTTCAAAAGTAATGGCTTCTTAAGATTCTTATTCAAGCCATAGACAAATCTCTTATTTTTCTTCAATGGGGTATTAATGTATTCAACCCCGTATTTGGAAAGAGATTCGAAAGATGCGACATAGTCTGTCACAGAAGATTCACCTTGAACAAGGTCAATAAAACGCCGGGCCAAAGTTAATTTTTCGGCCTCCGGCACAAATTTCAATTCGAACCTTTCCCGGAATTGCTCCCAAGTGAGATCCGCTTCAATGATTTCAGAAATTAAAAGCTCATACCAATCTAATGCTCTTTCTTGGAGCATGCTAGAAGCCACTTGGACTCGATGTAGATCAATAAGGTTCATGCGAGAAAAGATGCGATCGCATGATTTGAGCCAAGCTTGAATTTCTATAACACTCTCGGATCCCCTGAATGGCCTTCCACCCAAATCGGTATAGTCTCTGCACAAGCGTGCAAAACCGGATCTAGGATGAGTAGGCTCTGGAATGGGACCGACAGCTTGAGCATTCTTTACTAGATCAAGAAGCTGCTGGGCAGATATAAATACTCCATCCTGGGGAGTAGCACTAGATTGACCGGTGCTGGGACGGCCTGGTCTAACCATTTCTCTTCTTTAAGAAAGAAATAAAGAAGAGGAAAAAGTTATTCTCAAAATAAATATCAAGCAAACTTGATAGATAAAACAAGGAATCATAAAAGAAAGTAGGAAAGAACGGTACGAAGACTCGAATAAATCCTAAGGCACAACTCCTAAGAAAGACTTAGGACATGATCCTTGCTAACTTATTCTACATTGTTCCGAAGATTGGCTCTGATACCAAGCTGTGATGCCCCACCTCTATACCCACGCTAGCCAAGAACACTACGGTGTAATACTGTCAACTAGCACGGAGAATAAGGCTGTTGAGGAGCGACCATCCGTGTAATTGCTTTGCGCGAGCACCGATATGTCAGATGGTATAACATGCATTTTATTTCAACAGGAAATCCGACATACCGATACAAACACAAAGCTACTACACAGTGGCTATAATAATCTTCGAAAACAAATATAGGAATAAGCATAACACAAATCAGTCACAGATAATTCATATCACAAAGGCGGAAGAAGATATGAATATATAACTAACACATGAAAGTGTATATCAGAGTAGTGGTCAAAAAGATCCACAATAATACAAAAGAATAGCAACATGTGCTATACAAAAGAATACAACTATGAGTCCATATCTCAAGTGTATACAACGAAATAAACTACTAATCTAAGTAGTTAGCCAAAAGTCAGAAAAATCAATCCCAAGTGAGAAGTCAAGCTGAAGCACCTCTAACAACTCGGTCTGACCCGAATATTATTTAATAAGAAAATAATAAACGGATCAGTCTAACTATAAATATCAGATGAAACGATATAGAATAAGAGATATGACTAAACACATAATAATCACAATGCCAAGCTGTGATATATATAAGTAACTGAAAATCAACAAGAGATTAATCAATATCACAAAATCTACACAAGAATCAAAAAAATGTCATACTCCTTATTTCGTTCACCAAACCATAAATATTGACGATTATATCAATGTCAATCACAAAAGTCAATGACACACAAATTCACCAATGCACAAATAATGATAAAACTTATCAAAGGAAATCACGAAAATTGGTGAAACTCAAATTCTAGAAATCATCTCAAGAAATCCAGAAATCACAAAAAGGGGGAAGGCCTATCACAAACGGGAGCATAAAGCTCACCAACACGTGTATCACAAACGAAACGCTAATTCCATGGTTGCCAACCATCACAAATTGAGCCGAAGCTCCACAAACGGCCCGAAGACCATGGGTTGCTGCCCCACCAATTTGAGTCGAAACTCCACAAAACGGGGTTTAGTCTCCCTCGCAGACAAAGAGACATCGCACTTGCTAGTCTAAATCACAAAGATGATCGTCATGATCAACGAGAAGTGTCAATTACACTAAGCTAGTAAATATATGAGTTTAGCTTCATGTCCCATAACCACTTGCTTAACTTAAATATTTACGAACAAACTGTAGATCTCCACTAGAAAATTGTCACAAGAGATTCAATCGAACAAGTCCAAGAATTAACCGACGAAGTAAACGCAAGCGTTTCATACCACTTGTTTTACTAAGCCGTTTAATTAGATTTCTCATACGAGTGAGGTAAAGGTCTGTATATACTAATAGATTGGAAAACAGTTTAAGAAACGAGCTTTGTAATAAAATAGTGTTGAAATCATTTTGAGGAAAGAGTTTTGATATTTATTACTAGTATTGAAACCTTTATGCTTTAAAGTGACAAATTACTAAAAATGATTGTAGAAACAATCAATCATCGAAATTCACATATGAAGACGTGAATCAAATCTAAAGAAATCGATACCAAATCCATCCAAATGGATATTTCCAAAAATCCATAAAAAGAAGTCATCAAAGTCGATAGAAAGTGATAACCACTATTCAGATCACAAAAATCGATTAAAATAGTGAATCCACTCAAAAACATAAGCATATAGGCACTATGCACAATTCTAGGCGTCTGAAGGTCCAATCCAGGCGTCTGAAAACTAATCAGACGTCTGGTTTAGAATCCAGACGTCTGGATTTGTTCTCTGGAAATAATCCAGAGAACAACCAGACGTCTGAAACTTCAAGTCAGACGTCTGAGACCTATCCAGACGTCTGATCCTAAATTTCAGGCGTCTGGAAATAGTCTCTGCCTTTTTTTATATTCTGCGTGGTTATATTTTTTTCTCTCCAGGTCCAAACCAAACGTCTGGACCTGGTCACCAGACGTCTGGTCACCTGGTCTGGGCAACAATTTGCCTAGGCCAAAGTGGCCAAAACGTATCGGGAGCGATCGGACGAGCAACGACGACTAAGGATTTATGCCTAGCGACAACCCAGCCTTAACGGCTCCTCAATACACACCGAATATCATTGTCCAAATATTCATAATAGGATTTTCATAAACTTGGACCAAAACACCCAAATTAGGAAAATTCACCAAATCAATTCAAATCAAAAGCAAATGAATATGCACAAACGTTAGGAATTCATACCTAACCACAAAGATAGATATAGAAAAAAGATGTGAGATAAAAATCTCACCTTTGAACCCAAATCAATGAAGAAGAAGCTTGAAAGCAAAGGAGAATCAACCACTCTTCAAATCCAACTCAAGAACCTTGATTCTAAGCTATAAAAGAAGAACATTCCCAAAGTTAGGTTTAGGAATTTCTGAATTTGATAAGAGAATGAGTTGGAGAAGAAGAAGAGAAGCTTACCAATGGGTTCTTTTATTGGTTTGGAGCTAGAGCTTGATTTGCAAAAGAAAACTAGGGTTTTGGAGTTTTAATTTCCCATCTCTTCCACCATTGATGCTTTAGAACTGAAAAGAGAAGGAAGTGAGGGTGAATGGGGAGGAGTGGTTCAGATTTGAGTATAAGTTAAACATAGGGCTAAACCCAAACCCAAAGTGAAAAAGTAGCAAAACTTGACTAACTCCAAACATATCAAAGTTTACACTTAAAAAGATCGCAAACGTCATTTTAAACTCAATGGGAGTGGTCCTTAGTCCTAATTCGACCGTATGCAAAAAGTAGCTTTTCGGACCAAATTCCGAGTATCGATAAAATATTTAAATATAAAAATCGATAAATATGCGGGTTGTTACACCTTAAGTTGGAAATGTTCCAAATGAAAGGTCGTGGTTGATTCAATGAAAAAGGCTAAATACATCACCTTGAATAGCGACGCAATAAAAATTATGTATATAAAAATATAAGTGCATGAATTTATTACTGAGCTGATTCCAAATGTTGATAATCTTGTAACATTGTTGTATGATATGTCGCGATATAGTTTGTAACAGAACTTATAGCTCATCATAAGTCGAGAGACATACTCCGAATTATTCCACATGATAAAGCAATTTGTCACCGTCAGAAAGAGTTGATTAACAAAGTAGATAATTAAAACATATAGCATAACCATTTACAAAGGGACCGACCCAATTAGTTTTGATAAAATCGATTGGAGAAGTTGGAATAAGATTCCATAATTGACCCCAAGTGCAAGTAGGAGATTGATAAAGTTAGGGGTATGCCCTAGGGGCAATTATGTAATTTGTTACATATATCTAACTCGTTGACCAATCTTGTTCAAAAAAAAGGTACTTTCTTTCTTTTATATACTTGATATAATGTGGTTATATCAATTAATAAATTTAAGTAAAAGTATATTTAATAGAAAATTCATAAGTGGTATGTTTTATGATAGTAATTACAAAGTGTTGTAACCATGAGTAATTTATTACAATGAAACAAATATACCATTTTTAATGTTCCTAGTCAAGATGCATCAAGATTGAATCTCGATGTTCCGTTAAGACTACAGTATGTATCGCTCTCCAAATGTTAGGCAGTGTATTACTCATTACTGCTGGGGGGGCACCAAGGGGTTACGTACTGATAGTTATTGGATAACTATGGAATGAATCACTTGATAGTTTTTTGTTGGTTAATATAACTAAGGTCAAGAAGAGAATATTGATGTAAGTAATTTACACAGTTCTCTCAATTTAAGAATACTGTTGATCTTCAATGTGGAAGCTCCGCTTTGATTATAGTTAAATCATGGCACAACGTCCCTTGAACGACTATAGTAGGGTCTAGTGGAAGCATTGGAAGTAAAACACAATTCAAAAGAGGATTCGTCTTCTCAGTCATATGAGGTTAGTATTACAGTCAACTGAAGTCAATTCAAAGCCAAAGTCTCTGGCAACATCATCTCGGTTAATAATAATTGTTATTATTAAACCAAGGACTTTGTGTTTGGACTATAAATTTGAATGTGATGATATTAGAATTTTGACCATTACCAAATTCCATAAATTTAAAGTGATAAGGTTTTGACTTAATGAATTGGTGTAGATAATTTTCACTATTAGGTACCGCTTATAATAAGTAAAATTGGATTTCACCAAAGTCACACCACCTACTAAGTGATATGTGAATGTTAATATTTGAATTATTCGATATTAATCGTTACTGAATTTGCACCTTTGAGTCGCACAACCATAATGATGAATTCTCTGAAAAACCGCATGATTTAATTAATTTACAAAACGTTGTATATTGATTAAATTAATCGATATTTGAGAAATATTAATGTAATGACCTAGAATTTTTGGATATTTGAAATTGGAATATTTAATTAATTTTAAATATTTGAAAGTTAGTTTAACTTGAATTTCAAATATCACTATTTATTTGGCAATTAAATTATTTGATTTAATTATTGGAAGTTGGGTAAAATATTGAATCTTTGGTTTTGAGCCTGTTAAAAATAATTTGAAGACTTATAAAATTTATACTAATAGTACTAAAGATAATGAAAGCTTTAGAATTGAATTTGGAAGTGTTTTGGTAAGCTTTAAAAATATATCGTTTAAATTGATATTTAAAAATAGCCTTCCAAGACGCAGTCTCGGAATTTAACGAAACCAGTTCCATTAGATCTATAATAGTGTATTATTACCGGATTTCAATTTTCATAGTGTTTGGAATTGTCGTGTGATCGTACGATAAGTAAACGCGTTGAGATTTATATCGAAAATTTAATATAATAACAGGGTCCAAAAAGCTATCTTCTCCATACGATCGAATTAGGACTCAAAACGTTTTCCATCGCATTTGGAATAGGGGTATGACCTTATAAATTCCTAGTGACATGCCTCGATAGGACGTAAAAATTTTAAGCTTCGATTTCAAGACAATTTAAAATTTAATTTTAATTTAATTATAAATAATATTAATGCATCGAATCACTGTAGCAACAGACGCGTAGTGAAATTTTAAAACACATGTCCTTCTTCGTGAAACATGTGTCACTTTTGAAAAAAAAATAAAGAAGTAAATATATCGAACAGCCAAGCACTTTTGAATTAATCGATTATCCTTAAAAGCAAAATCCATGGCAGAACATAGATTTAAAAAAAATCAAGCTCAAATAAATCGCGATTTCCTTTTCTTCCCTCAAATTCATTTTTGGAATTCACGCAGTAAAATAAAAAAGAGAAATGGTGACGAATCACACCTCAATGCAAGTTCGATTCGAACCAGATGCCGCTAGACTCCAAGCGAATTCGATCGAACGACGTGGTCAGGTGTGGGGCCGTGGGTCGCGACGTAAGATGGACGGCCAGGTTACTCAAACTCGGCAGCTTAGCCGCGATGCTTTAGGTCAGAGACGAAGTGGGTTCGGTGAGATGCTTTGGGAATCGTTCACGACCAGGGGAGTTTGGACAAGGCGAATGGATGGCGACGGCTTGAACGGGATGTCGAGGAAGGTGGTTTTTTGATTGGAGCCCACAGCTATGGTTTGGTCTGTAGTCGAGGTCCTAATCGTTGAGCAGCAAGGGGGGTGTGTGTGTATGTGTGTATTATTCTTTAGATTTAAGTTGTATATATATATATGTGTGTGTGTGTGTGTGTGTGTGTGTGTGTGTTTATATGAATATATAAAGTAAAGTGAAGATAATTTTGTTTCAAGTAAATAAATATATACATATAAGGGAAATGGTAAATATGCGCATATATAGGATTTTTGAAAATATAGGAATTTTAAACGGTATAGAGTTTATAAAGATTAGAAATAAAAATAAATATATATATATAGGTTATTTTCTTAGTATATGTAGTTTCAAAGGAAAATAAAATAAGTAGATATATAAATAATTTCACCTACTAGTTTAATATAAAATAATGCATTTAGGTGATTAATTTGTTTGATTAACTTATTTTATTATGTTTAGTTACTAAAAGATTTTAAGGAAAAATTAGTTTAAATCAAATTATTAGTCGAAATTAAATAAGTAAATGGTGATTAATTGTTTGATTAATTCAATAGTAATACATCATTAATTGTTTATACAAGGTCTAAACCGTGAAATCAAGTCAGGGTTGGATTGGATTGCAAACAAATCAAAGGTGAGTTAATCTCACTAAATTGGATTAACTTTTTAAATTTAAATAGTTAAATTTAAATTATTGATTGAATGATTGAATTGATTGGATGTGATATTATGTATAATAGTATATACATTTAAGTGATTGATTTCCTGCATTATATAGCGGATGATACCCTATGCGCCCCGCATAATAGCGGATGACCTTTTATACTGTGATATCCCGCCGTAAAGCGGGATTCGTATTTTAAATTGTTGTGCTAACATCTGTGGATGTAGGGAAACAGGTTGGATGGCTTGGTTGGATATATATTGGTATTTGAGAAAAATGATTTATATATATAAAGTTTGGATTTTTAAAGGAAATAAAAAGGAAACTTTTAAGTAAAGTAATTATAGTGAATGCAAATAAATTAAAGGAATGAATTTGGGAAAAAGATAAAGGTTTGATTTTAAATCCTATATAATAAATTCAATGATGGAAAAAAAGGGATTTTGAATAAATGGGAAAAAAGGGATTTTATTTAAAATAAGGACTTAAGCAATATGTTTTGTATGTGCGAAGAAATATATTTCTAAAATGTAAGATTTGAAATGAGTTTGGGAAATAAAAATAAGAATTTGAATAAAATATGAAATTGGTATTTCCAATTTAAATAAGAATTTAAATCATAATTAAAGGTGTAAGTATGGGATAAATGAGTTTTGAAATAAATTTGGATAACTAAAGGAATTTATTTTGAAAATAGAGTTGGTTTTGGAAATCAATTAGAAAACTGACTAAGTGTTGAATCTGTGAATAAAGGAGAATGAGATTGAGAAATTTATAAACAGGGTTTATAAATAAAGTAAATATTTATCAGAAGATAATTTGGAAGTATAAATTCAAGATGGGAATTTATAAGCGAAGGATGATTTGTTTAAAAATTAATAGTGGTTTATTTTTAAAGGTGTGGAAAGGAAAGTGTATTTCTCTGAAAAACCAAGTATATTTTCGAAGAATGATTTCCCAGTATAAGTTAGAGTTTTAAAGATGGTTTTAAAAGAATGTTTAGAAGAAATTATTATTTAATGGTTTTGAAATTTTTAAAAGTAAATATTTATTTAGTTAATTTTATAAGTAAAGTATTTTAAAGGGTTTAACTAGTAAATGATTTTAAAAGTTGGTTATTAAAAATTTATATTATATCTAATAGTTTATTTTAAAATTTATTTTGGCTTAAGATTTTATATGAGAAATTATTATAAATTTCATAACTAGTATTTTAAATAAAGTGTTTAAATTATTTTATTTTAAGTGTTTTAAAGTATATATTTTGGACAAAATGATTTAAATTATTTTAAAATCTAAAGTATTTAGACTTGGTGATTTTCAGTGGTAAACAATATTTGAAAATTTATTCCGCAAGGGAAAAGTGATTTGAAAATGTTTTCAAAATGGTGAGGTGTGGAAAAATATCTTGCGAAGATATTTTGAAATAATAATTTGGAAAATTGTTAAGGCCTGATGGTTGTTTGTGGATGTTGTTTGATAGTTAAATAACCGACTATTAATATTGGCCAATTCGCTGATCGTTTCGAAGAGACCGGGATCAGGATTAATTTTCCAAAAACACTTCGATCCGATTTGAACGTTTTCGTGAGGAAGACAAGAGCTTGAAGTCGAAGATGGACCAGTGAAGTGCAAGGGCTAATCACTACTAATTTTGAGGGTGATTCCAAAATGGATGTAGCAGGAGTAGTGCCTTCGGTTTTTTTCGAAACCAGAATGGACTTGTATGGACGGATGCTATCAAAACATCATCAGGAGGACGATAAGCATTCTAAGTGAATGTGTGCTAAAAAGGTAATGCATAGCCTTGAGCCTCATCAACCAGGAATGGCTAAAACAGGGAAGGTGCGTGCAAGGCTAAGTGGCTAGCAATCAATTAGGGTAAGGTCATCCTTGTCTAGAGGTCCCTTTTATTTGGCTGTGTGGGCGGTTGCTAATCCCAACCGCAGGGTGATCTTATTCGAACTATCCAGTAAGGGGTAACTCCAATCTTGTAATGCAGGGGATTAGGATGGATCCTCGGTACGGTGATCTAGACAACGTACTGTGACTGGCGGTACCCCAGTAGCCCTGCCATTGATGGAAATCCATTCTCCCTACATGCCTTTGCGATTTTGTTTCTAGAACCTAGTATTGCTGGAATTTGATGAATGTAAAAATTTTGGCTATTTGAATAAGTATTTGTATATAGACACTACTATAATATCAGAGGATTTGATAAGAATTGTTTTGGTTATCATAAGGTAAAAACCCGACATGTTTATTTGTGACGTGGTCTTGCGAGATACCTTTGATCTCAAAGGATTTTGAAATTTTGATAATCCAATTGAGTGTGTTTTCTCACGCTGGTTTTCCAGACTGACTCGGGTATTACTTAACTATAATTCTCGAGTCAGACCGAGTATGATAGAATAAAGGAAAGCACGCTATGGAGCTCAGGAGACGAGCTGGATATCGAGACATATCACGAGTATTTGAGGTATATTCCACTGTGTCTGATTAACTACACGGTCAGTTTGTGAGCATAGGTTAATATAATTGTCCAGTTGTGTGCTATAGATTTTTTTGTACTCTAATGATGTAATGTATAAACAGATACAGTTCTTTTTGTTTAAAGATTAGTCATTTATCTATTATATATTGTTCCGCTGCGATTGTGAGATTCTGATACTGTTTTTATTTCCTCTTCTACCTCCTTCTTCTTTAACCCTAATGGTTCGATTTTTCGGCATTCGATTGTTCAGCATTTGATGCAGTGGACGTATTGGTATCAATTTTCGGACGTCAAAAAATCGAGTCGTTACATTTGGTATCAGAGCTGAAGGTGAAGCGAGAACCTTGACTCTGGTAGGAATTACTGATTAGAAACAGAATCTGTAATACTCTAAAATGAGTTTGAGTGTATTAATAGATATGAGCGCGTATGTGTTAGTGAATATAAAAAATGATTTATATTGTGTCGACTTATCGATTGAGTGTTTATAAATTCTGGTCGGTGCAGTCTGACCAACTGTATTAATAGGGATTTCTCAACTCTTAAACTAGGCAAACCGATATAGTATAATTTTAAAAGTGGGTAAATGAAATAATTTTGCCCAAATTTTTTTATATATATAAAAGGAATAATTTTAGAAACTATTATAGATATATATGGTTGCTTGGTTGTTAGGAACTAATAATATTAAACCATTATCATTGTTATGTAGATATTAAAATAAGAAATTAATGTTATAACCAAAAAGTTAAGAGTTAAATTCATATAGAATGAATTTGTAAATGTGAATTACAAATGTGATTTATAATTGAAAATGAAATAAAAAATTCTAGAGGAATATTTGAATATGAATTGAAAGGATTTGGAATTCAAAATTTTGGAATTTAATTCCTTTGAGTTTGAAAATGATTTTCAAAGGTTTTGGAGGAATAATGGTGATATTATTTGAGAAATATTTTGAATTGGATTTGAAATCTGGTGAGATTTGGAATTAGAAATATTTGGAATGTTTTTAAAAGGGTAAAAGCGTTGAACTCTTTCGGTCGCTGGAAAATAACTTTAGTGATGACTGTAGCATCATCGATGTTCATTTTCGAGTCTCGAATGGAGGAATTGCTGCCAAAATGTTTTAAATTGGAGTTGTTTGCAAAACTGGGTTTGGTTTTGAAACGCTTAAGTGATTGTTGAAAACTCTAGAATTGGTTTAAAATGTTTTTGAGTGTTTAAGCAATGGCTTGAACTCTAGAAGTTGAACTAAAAATGTTTATGGATTATAAAGGGGTTTGAAAACTTATAAAAATTTGGAATTCGTAGAATAAAATTTAACTTGTAAAAGGTTAGAATAAAGTAAAATGTGAAAACAAAATAAGTTGGAAGGTAAGCTAATTAATTGAAGAGAACTAAAAGAAGTTGGCAAATGGAATGAAAATAAATTGGAAAACCTATGGAAGTTTAAAAAGTTGAATAGATTGGAATGTAACATAAATAGCTTAAAGGGAGTGAATCTAAGTAAGCTGAATGGAATGGCTATTGAGACGAAATTTATTAAATTAAATTAAATTTGTGAATGAACAAGTTAATTTAAATTTGTAAATAGAAAATTAGTCAAGTTGGACTAAATAAAACAAAAGACTGAAAATAAAATTAGTAAGTAAACTAATTGATTTAAATAAGTGAGAAAATGAATTGAAATTGAATATTAAAATGATATTTAATTTAAATTGTGCAAGTAAAGTAAAGTCGTGGAATTAAGTCGAAGTGGACTAATAATAATTAAGGTTTGTAAATAAAAATCCCTTGAGATTTAAAATAAATTAGTAAATGGAACTAATTAAGGAAATGATTAATTAATATGATTTGACATGAATTGGATTCAATATTTAAAAATGAAAGCTAAATTGAATTTATATGGAAATTGGAGACCTAAATTGAATAAAAAGTAGATTTTAACCAAAGTGATATGGTGAGGATAAATATTTAAGTGTGCGAAATATATATCTTGGGCTTAAGAGAAATGGTGAAATCCTTAAGTAAAAATTTGGTATATTTGAATAAAGATTTAGTAAAGATGGGTAAAAAGGAAAATTATGGATAAGAGAATGGGAATTTAGATAATGTGAATAAAAGAAAATTTATATGGCTAATAACCAATTGGGATAAATACGTAGGATGTATGTATATTATTTTATTCGCATAGCAGTTTGATCCAGATTCGAGCACAGAATTTCAAGGTAGTTATACCGATCCGAGTTTTGATTTTTCACTCAATTTTCGACGGCGAACTCTGAATATGCATTTTTGATTGATTCTGAAAACTCTCTATCATAGTTTACGGCTATGCAAGGAGAATGACGTTTTCTGATCAAGAAACCAGATCTGAGTCCGCACTAGGAAATCGGGTGGACGATACTAGTTCGGAAGCAAAATTGTGTGATCGAGTGAGCGATCGGATTTGATATTGCGTACGGACGATATGTGTGCATCATACGGCTTGAGTAGAAAAGATATTGGAATTTCGTAAAAAGAAGTGAATAAAATGATTCTGAAATATGTAATTGGATATTATTGTTAAGTAGGATATACAGGTGTTTTAAAGGCAAAGGAAATTAATGTTTTGGGTTTCAGAAGATAAATCTGAATGGCTCGACAAAAAGGAACATATTTAAATTTCTGTATGAAATTTGATGATTTTCTCATCTAGCTGCTTGGCGTTTTATTTTGTTTTGAAATCTGGGGGCCCATAGAGGCAAATTGTGGTCGTACCAATCTAGCCGCGCAAAGGAGACGTTGGTGAAATTTTTCGAAAATTTAGGGTGTTAGAAAATTTTTGATAATTTAAAATTTGGTTTTAAATTTGAATTATGGAGTAAATTATGCTGTTTGGAAACTATGGAAGATTTTGAAAAGTTAGTTGAAGTGATAGTGGGTCTTTAATAAAATGATTTGTTTTGGCAGTTGTTAAAACTATTTGGTTTTGGAAAAAATAGTAAACGGATATTGGACCAATCTTTTTAGCTAGTAATTTTGGGTACGGAATTCTTTTAAGGGGAGAGGAATGTGACGACCCAGGATTTTTGGATATTTGAAATTGGAATATTTAATTGATTTTAAATATTTGAAAGTTAGTTTGACTTGAATTTCAAATATCACTATTTATTTCGCAATTAAATTATTGAATTCAATTATTGGAAGTTGTGTAAAATATTGAATCTTCAGCTTTAAGTCTGCTAAAAATAATTTGAAGACTTATAAAATTTATATTAATAGTACTGAAGATAATGAAACCTTTAGAATTGAATTTGGAAGTTTTTCGATAAGCTTTAAAAAAGGGCATTTCACTAGAAGGACAAACTTTGCAGTCCAATTAGTTTTTAGAACACTCATCCGCAGAAATTATTTCAAGGCCAAAATCAGCAAAATTATTACTTCTATAGACAAATTCAGCAGTCCAATTACTTTCAAGGACATAATTTCATAGGATTTTTGGCCTTAAAAACTAACTTTTTGTATTTTGTCCTTAAAAGTAATTATTTCAGTTGTGTGTCCTAAAAACTAATTGCACTTGCTAAAGAGGCCCTTGTGGCTAATATCCACCTTTAAAAGTATAACATTTAAATTGATATTTAAAAATAGCCTTCCGAGGCGCAGTCTTGGAATTTGACGAAACCAATTCCACTGGATTTGTAATAGTGTATTATTATCGGATTCCAATTTTCGTGGTGTTTGTAGTTGCCATGTGATCGTATGATAAGTAAACCTATTGAGATTTATATCGAAAATTTAATATAATAACTGGGTCCAAAATGCTCGATCGAATTAGGACCCGAAACCTTTTCCATCGCATTTGGAATAGGGGTATAGCCTTATGACAGGCCTCGATAGGATGTAAAAAATTTAAGCTACGGTTTCAAGACAGATTAAAATTTGAATTTAAATTTAGATATAAATAATATTAATGCATCGAAGCACTGTAGCAACAGACACGTAGTGAAATTTCAAAACACGAATCCTTCTTCATGAAACACGCGTCTCTTTTGAAAAAAATAAAGAAGTAAATATATTGAACAACCAAGCACTTTTTGAAATAATCGATTCTCCTTAAAAGCAAAGCGAACATAGATTTTAAAAAAAATCAAGCTCAGATAAATCGCGATTTCCTTTTCTTCCCTCAAATTCATTTTTCGAATTCACGCAGTAAAATAAAAAGGAGAAATGGCGACGAATCACGCCTCAATCCAAGTTCGATTCGAAACTGATGCCGCTAGACTCCAAGCGAATTCGATCGAACGACGCGGTCAGGTGTGGGGCTGTGGGTCGCGACATAAGATGGACGACCAGGTTACTCGAACTCGACAGCGGAGCCGCGATGCTTTAGGTCAGAGTCGAAGTTGGTTCGATAAGGTGCTTTGGGAATCGTGCACGAGCAGGGGAGTTTGGACAAGTCAAATCGATGGCGACAGCTTGAACGGGATGTTGAGGAAGGAGGTTTTCGATTGGAGTCTACAGCTAGGGTTTGGTCTGTAGTCGAGGTCCTAATCGCTGAGCGGTAAGGTGTGTGTGTATATATATATTATTCTTCAGATTTAAGATTTATATATATATATATATATATATATATATATATATATGCAGTAAAGTGAAGATAATTTTGTTTCAATTAAATAAATATATATACATATAAGGGAAACAGTAAATATGCATATATATATATAGGATTTTTGAAAATATAGGAATTTTAAATGGTATAGAGTTTATAAAGATTAGATTTAAAAATATAAAATATATATATAGGTTACTTTCTTAGTATATGTAGTTTCAAAGGAAAATAAAATAAATACATATATAAATATTTTCACCTTCTAATTTAATATAAAATAATGCGTTTAGGTGATTAATTTGTTTAATTGACTTATTTTATTATTTTTAGTTACTAAAAGATAAGGAAAAATTAGTTTAAATCAAATTATTAGTCAAAATTAAATAAGTAAATGGTGATTAATTGTTTGATTACTTCAATAGTAATAAATCGTGAATTGTATATACAAGGTCAAAACTGTGAAATCAAGTCAGGATTGGATTGGATTGCAAATAAATCAAAGGTGAGTTAATCTCACTCATTTGGATTAATTTTTAAATTTAAATAATTAAATTTAAATTATTTATTGAATGATTGAATTGACTGGATGTGATATTATATATAACGGTGTATATGTGTGTGTGTGTGTGTGTGTAGTGGAGTGATTGATTTCTCATATTATATAACGGATGAGACCCTATGTGCCCCGCATAATAGCGGATGACCCCTTATACCGCGATATCCCGTCCTGAAGCGGGATTGGTATTTTAAATTGTTGTGCTAACATCTATGGATGCAGGGAAATGGGTTGGAGGGATCCAACTGGATTCCTCAAAATGTGAATTTCTTTTATATTCGGCAATGTCATTTATGTGATAATCTGTGATGGATTATATTGATTATATTGGAAAGTGAAATTTATTGAATGTTATGGCTTGGTAGGATATATATTGGTATTTAGGAAAAGTGATTTATATATATAAAGTTTGGATTTTTAAAGGAATATAAAAAGGGAAATTTTAAGTAAAGTAGTTATAGTGAATGCAAATAAATTAAAGGAATGAATTTGGAAAAAAGATAAAGGTTTGATTTTAAATCCTATATAATAAATTTAATGATGGTAAAAATAGGGATTTTGAATAAATGGGATAAAAGGGATTTTATTTAAAATAAGGACTAAGCAATATGTTTTGTAAGTACGAAGAAATATATTTCTAAAATTTAAAATTTAAAATGAGTTTGGGAAAAATAAAAGAAGAATTTGAAATAAAATATGAAATTGGTATTATCGATTGAAATAAGAATTTAAATCATAAATAAAGGTGCGAATATGGCTAAATAGGTTTTGAAACAAATTTGGATAAGTAAAGGAATTTATTCTAAAAATGGAGTTGGTTTTGGAAATTAATTCGAAAACTGACTAAGTGTTGAATATGTGAATAAAGAGAATGAGATTGAGAAATTTATAAATAGGGCTAATAAATAAAGTAAAATATTGATCAGAAGATAATTTGGAAGTGCAAATTCAAGATGGGAATTCATAAGAAAAGGGTTATTTGTATAAAAATTAATAGTGGTTTATTTTTAAAGGTGTGGAAATGAAAGTGTATTTCCCTGAAAATCCAAGTATATTTTGGAAGAATGATTTCCAAGTATAAGTTAGAGTTTTAAAGATGGTTTTATAAGAATGTTTAGAAGAAATTATTATTTAGTGGTTTTGAAAGTTTTAAATGTAAATATTTATTAAGTTAATTTTATAAGTAAAATATTTTAAAGGGTTTAACTAGTAATTGATTTTAAAAGTTGGTTATTAAATATTTATATTCTATCTAAATTTGTTTTGGCTTAAGATTTTATATGAGAAATTTTTATAAACTTCATAACTAGTATTTTAAATAAAGTGGTTAGATAGTTTTATTTTAAGTGCGTTAAAGTATATATTTTGGATAAAATGATTTAAATTATTTTAAAATCTAAAGTATTTAGACTTGGTGATTTTTAGAGGAAATAAACAATATTTGGAAATTTATTCCGGAAGGGAAAAGTGATTTGAAACTATTTTCAAAAGGGTGAAGTGTGGAAAAATATCTTGCGAAGATATTTTGAAATAATAATTTGGAAAATAACTAAGGCCAGATGGTTGTTTGTGGATGTTGTATGATAGTTAAATAACCGACTATTAATGTTGGCCAATGCGTTGATCGTTTCGAGGAGACCGTGATCTTGATTAATTTTTCGAAAAACACTTCGATTCGGTCTGAATGTTTTCCTGAGGAAGACAAGAGCTTGAAGTCGAAGATGGAGCTGTGAAGTGTAAGGACTAATCGTTACTAATCTTGAGGGTGATTTCGAAATGGATGTTGTGGGAGTAGAGACTTCGATTCTGTTCGAACCCGAAACAGACTTGTATGGATGAATGCTATCAGAGCATCGTCGGGAGGACGATGAGCACTCTAAGTGAATGTGTGCTAAAAAGGTAACGCATAGCCTCGAGCCTCATCAACCGGGAATGGCTAAAACAGGGGAGGTGCATGCAAGGCTAAGTGGCTGCAAGCAATTAGGGTAAGGTAGACGTCCCTTTTATTCGGCTATGTGGGCGGTTCTTGATCCCAACCGCGGGTGATCTTATTCGGACTATCCAGTAAGGGATAGCTCCGGTCTTGTGATGCAGGGGATCAGGGTGGATCCTCGGTACGGTGATCTAGACCACGTACTGTGATGGACGGTACCCTAGTAGCCCTACCATTGATGGAAATCCATTCTCCCTACATGCCTTTACGGTTTTTTTTGTAGAACCTAGTATTGCTGAAATTTAATGAATGTAAATTTTTGGCTATTTGAATAAGTATTTGTATATAGACACTATTATAATATCGGAGGATTTGATAAGAAATGTTTTGGTTATCTTAAGGTAAAAACCCGACATGTTTATTTGTGGCGTGGTCTTACGAGATACCTTTGATTTCAAAGGATTTTGAATACTTTAATAATCCAATTGGGTGTGTTTTCTCACGCTTTTTTTCCAGACTGACTCTGGTATTATTTAACTATAATACTCAGGTCAGACCGAGTATTATAGAATACAGGAAAGGATACCGTGGAGCTCAGGAGAGGAGTTGGATGGTGAGACGTATCACACGTATTTGACGTATATTCCGCTGTGTAGGACAGGTTAATATAACTTTCCAGTTGTGTGCTATAGATTTTTTTATACTCTGATGATGTAATGTATAAATAGATATCGTATATTTTTTTAAAGATTAGTCATATCTATTATATATTGTCCCGCTGCGATTGTGAGATTCTGATATTGTTTCTATTTCCTCTTTTACCTCCTTCTCCTTTAACCCTAATGTTTCGGTTTTCTGGCATTCGATTATTTGGCATTTGATACAGTGGACGTATTGATGTCAATTTTCGGGCTTCGAAAAATCGGGTCGTTTCAATTAATTATTATTTATTTGATGTTTGGAAGGTTTTGGACTACTGAGGTACCGCTCATCATGGTGCATCTCTAGATAAAATAACACCAAAGACCTCGCCAGGATCCCCTACTAGCACAGGATCGGCCTATCACTTTACGAGTGGTACCAAATATGATTATCCTTTGGTTAATGGGCCACGAAGCATACAGATGAGAGATAATATCGACTCTAGGTTGGGTTGATCATACCCTAATTGGGAGTGACCCACTTATCCTTGATGCATCTCTCATGTTTTAGTCATTCCCGGTAGATGAGGCTTGAGGCTGTGTATCATTCATATAGCACTTCCCACTTGGAATGCTATAATCCCCCTCCAGGAAACAATGCAATGCCAGCATTCAACCATACAATTTCGTTCTGGGACTGAACGAAACCAAAGGCACCACTTCTACTATGCTATATTGAAAATAACCCTTAGGATTAGTAGCAAGCAGCCCTTGCATTTAAAAGAGCTCCATCTTCACTTCCATCATCTTCAAGATGTCTTCACTTAGAAACTCTTGAGTTGAATCAAAGTGGTATTTAGATAACATATCCAATCCCGGTCCCTTTAAAACAACATTCGATGGTTTATGGTAAACTCAACTTCGGTTCTTTAGGAAAAAAACAATAAAAATAAGAATGGAGATCATCCCCTAACCGTTAGTGGATGGATTTCCTTTTCATTTGTTCTAGGAGAATGAAACGAGTTTTATACCATAGTACAGCATTATCGGAGATGACTGTGTCATATAACTTACGTGTTTCTCCTAGATATTTTCTAAAGTTATGTTTTGATCCATATTTGATAGTTGGTTGTGTAACTGTCAATAAACACACATTCAAATCAAGGATTTAGTTCCAAAGGGAAAACCAACATTGGTTAAGCACATAAGCAATCATGAGCCTCTTAAATAAATCCTTTCATTAATTGAAATCACTTTGTAAATTACTTGTATAAAAATACCTTTTCAAAGATATATCCACAAATCCTTATATTTTCAATACTTCGAAAATATCCATATATTTATCTCAATGGTATAAGTATATTCACAGAACGGATGATCATTCCCATTTTGCACAATTCTAGAACCATTGATAAATTCCTTTATAAATCTCTAAAACCCATTTATAACCCATTTCATTAATCTCTGAAATCATTTATAAAATTTTCTTTTATACATTCATAAAATCATTTATAATCCCTTTATAAATCCATAAAACCTTTTATAAAAATCCTTTTGTGAACCTATAAATCCATTTCTAATATTCTTTTATAAATATCTAAAACCACTTATAAAACATTGATAAGTAACCTTAAAACAATATTAAATATAAATAAATAACCTTAAAATAATATTAAATATAAATAAATAACTATTAAAATAATATTAAATATAAATTAATAATTAAACAATATTAAATATAAATTAATAACTTTTAAAACAATAATAAATATAAATAAATAATTTAGAAAAGACAGATAAAAAGATTGAAGCAAAATAGAAATTAAATTCTTTAAAACAAAATATTTTCCAAAACCAAATTTCATAGTCAAAATCTTTTCCTGTCTCAAAACAAATTCCTACTCAAATGGCGATTTATAGTATTTTTAAAGTACTAATTTAATGCCAATGGCTACTAATGTTTAACGAATATCAATATTTGTTTTCTATCACTACAGGGTTTAAGTTTTGAACATATAGCAATGTCATAACCAATAGAGCCAGCATTCAGGTTTAATATCCAATAACTATTATAACAGGGATATTATTGAAATTAAAATCAATAGTAGCGAGGAATCCCATTGGATCCCCCCGACATGTCCCCATGCATCACAGCTCATATATATCAGCATGTATATATGTAAATAAAATCAACAGTTGTGAGGAATCTTGTTGGATCCCTCCGACCTATTCTCCTGCATCACAAATATTATATAATCATACAATATAGGTCATCTGCTACTAGATGGGTATATATAAAAGGTCGTCCGCTGTAGGGGTGGGAATAAATCCAAATAAACTTATAAAGCAGTAGATCATCCAAACATCCAATCGACAAATTTTATTAACTATATAACATTACTGGTTAACCAAAAAGGTGAGTATAACTCACCAAAATTCCAGTCGCCGTCAAGACGGCGTTTGATTGAGCATGAAACTCAACTAGCTCTAATTGTCACCAAATCAATTCAATGGCGTAGACGACGTTATTACGAGCACAACGTAAAAAGTCATTTTGAATCCGACCTAGTATGAATAAGTTATGGATTTTATAAATTTTACAAATCAAATGGTAAAACTAATATTTAATTACATGTCATTAATATTAATTAATCACCTACAGTAGCGGCTAATCCTCT
Organism: Allium cepa; assembly: GCA_030765085.1. Taxonomy (NCBI): domain Eukaryota; kingdom Viridiplantae; phylum Streptophyta; class Magnoliopsida; order Asparagales; family Amaryllidaceae; genus Allium; species Allium cepa. Next base: position 826,674,252 of record CM060941.1, on the reverse strand, counting down.
CCTCATCATCTCTCCAAACTCACGTTCAATTCCTAACCCAAGCCGAACTTCATTAACGCCTTGCTCCGCCTCCACGCCGCCAAAGACCTCGCCTCCCTAACCGAACGTCACCCCGACCTCAACTCGACCTTCACCCCATGTATGGTCCCCCAAATAGCAGTCTCCCCTTCGCAAAAACCAAAAAACATGGACCTGTTTAACTCGAGATTCCGGCCATCCCAGTTCATCAGATCCCACCATACTTCGGCCAAACCTAGCTCTGATCAACCCCGACAATTCACCTTCAGGTCACATCATCTCAAGAGCCACCATTCGCCGTAAATTTCCCTAAAACCACCACCCTTTTTTTTGCACGAACTGTCGTCATTACGCATCTCTATTGATGATCTCCACCGTTCAATAGGTCGAGCTTCTCCCCCTCTACAACTTCCTAGTTATGGTCGAAGGCTGATATGGCCTCGATTGGCTTCGACGAACCCCTACCACTGGATTTGGAGATGATTCCATTTGAAAATTTAGAACCAAATCTTCTGATAAAACGGAATATATAAAAGGGACGGGTTATCGTTTGAACATGAGAAAAGGTATGGCTACACTAGTGAAGTATGGTGAAGGGTATGGGTATAATGTGTGTGTGTGTGTGTATGTATACATATATGTGTGTGTGTATGTATATTCAAAAAATATCCAACTCGATGCACTTAAAAATCTCAAACTCCAAACTAGATGTGCCGCCTGGCATTCTATACTAAATACTCATATTTCAAACTAAAAGGAACTAGTATCAAGACCTAATTCGATCATATGCAGAAGTTAGCTTTTAGAATCGAATTATATTAATATAATTCCTTTAATTAATTTTTACGCGTTTCGAGCTCGCATAACCAAACAATACGTCTGATTGCCATGTAATTCATTAACATATAATAATTTATTATTATGGTCCTAATGACACTGGTTTCGACAAAATCTGAGATAGTGCCTCGGAAGGCTATTTTCACACGTTAATTAAAACGAATTATTATTAAAACTAGTTTATTCACTTTTATTTAAATTTAAAAGTTTACTATCCTCATTCTTATTCAAATAGAATTTAAATCAACTTTCGAAATCACTTTCATTCGCATGAAATTCAAGATTTAATTATTTAAACAATTTTAATTATTCAAATAACCATTATATTTGAAATTCAAGTTATTTAACTTATAAAATAAACTTTTCAATATTGAAAAGAAATTAAATATTCCAAATTCGAATGAATGAAATTATGGGTCATTATATTCTTCCCCCTTAAAAGAAGTTCATCCTTGAAATTAGCAAATAAGAAAATGTCATAATCTCATTAACTTTTCAAAACCAATTAGCTAAAATAGACCACAAAATTTCAAAGTCTTTTAGATTCACCCACCTATAGAAACTAACTTCCATCCATTTGTCAAAAAAAATCTTTTAAAAATTCTTAAAAAAAATTGAACGCCCCAAATTTATGGAAAATTTCTCTAGCGTCTCCTTTGTGCGGTTCGACCAAAAAAATTTACAATACATATATAATCACAAATATATATCTCATTTCAAGGATAAGGCATTCTGTAGGGAAAACTATAAAAATACAATATATAATCCGAGATGTGTACCTTTTATTAGTATTAGCAAGCATATATAATCAATATAATGCGCAAGCTACTCCAAATGCAAACCATACGCTATCCCCACTTACTAATTACCCAACAACCAGTGAGAACATGTATATAGGAATAATATTAGTATATAACATAGAATATACAATAATCATATGCAAACATAACAAATGTAACTAGAGAAAACATCAATAATAATATCCATTCAATTAATTCATAGCCTTATCAATTTACATTTTTCAATGTCAACATTTAATTTATTAAATCCCGTATGATGTACATATATCATCCATATGCAATATCAAACCCGATCGCTCACTCGATCATAAAATTTCACTTTCGAATTAGTATTATTACACGACCACTCTAGTGTGGACTTGGATCGGATTCCTTGATTAGAAACTTCCATCCTCCTTGCATAGTTGTATGCTATGATAGAGAATATCTAAATCAATCAAAAATCCATATTCAGTATTCGCCATCGAGAATTGAATGAAAAATTCTAATTCGGACCAATGTAAATCAACTCGAAATTGCATATTTAAATCTGGATCAATGAGTTATACAAATAAAATAATATACATACAACTTAAGTGTAACGACCCAGAATTTTATTAAATTAAAATTTGAATATTTAATTAATTTTAAATATTTATAAGTGAATTTATAAGTCAAATAAATTTTTATTTGAATTATTGGATTTAATTGGATAATTTAATCGATAATTTAATACGTTAAATTATGGAAATAATTGAAAATAGAGTTAAATATGATTGAAAATAATTTGGAAAATTTTATTTAATCATACTGGAGTTATAGAAATATTTTAGAACTTTTAAAATCGAATTAAAAGTTAATCTGTGAAAATTGAATATTTTAATATTAAATAATCGACTGTAAAATAGCCAATTTTTGAACAGTCTCAGAATTGAACGAAACCAGTTTCATTGGATCCGTAATAGTTAGTTATTACTGGATTTCAATTTTCGTGTCAATCGGAGCTATCGTTTGATCGTGGCAACTCGAAACGCATCGAATCGTTTTTAATTTAAATTTGGCGAGTCAAAATAGCCATTTTTCAAAAAGTCTCGGAATTCGACGAAACCAGTTTCATCGGATCCGTAATGTAATATTATTGTAAGGTTTCAAATTTCAAGTCAATTGGATTTACCGTTTGTCCGGTACAAATTAAAACGCCTAGAAATCGACTTAAATCGGTTTAATTTAAATTGAACGTTTTCAGCCATAACTCGCACATACTTCGGAATTAGCTTCCGAAACCTGTTCCATTGTGTCCGGAACGCGGGATAAACCCTAGGTACGCTGGTTACGGCGCCTAAATCGGAGTTCGGAAAATCCGGGATGAATAGTGTCGCTCGTTCCTTATAAATACACCCCCATCTTCATAATTTTATAAAAAAATTATATCTAAACCCTAATTTCAATTTGTAGCCGCCAGTATCAAGTCAATGGCCGAAAATCACCCTCACTTTTCTCCAAATATCTTTCAATCCACTCAACAATTCGTGAAGTTGTCAACTAGGAAAACGTAGAGGCTAGTGTGCTCTACAAGTTCAACGGTGGAGATCGTGTTTGGTGTCGTGTGGAGGGAGTTTTGGGGTCGCGTGCGTGCCACGTTCATCACCGTGCGCACGAGAAAAGAGGAGGCCGAGCTCCAGGAGCTTCTGGCCGTGGATAGCTAGTGTTGAGTGCTTCGTTTTGGCGCGTCTTGATCGAAGTATCGTCGTGTGTGGATGTTGTAATATTTAACCCTAGAAATGAATGTATGGGTTCGGCCTCCATTGTGATCACCTGTAGCATATGCGTGAGGAAGAAGGAGAGGGGTAACGGTCATGATGCAATAGGAGGAGATCCAATGGCTCTGGTGTGATGTAGGTTATAAGTATAAAGAGAATTGTTGTAAATTTTTAAGTTTAAATTCGTGTAACTTGTAAAATTCATATCTTTTTCATACGAGGTCGAAAAAATGCAAACTCAGTTGCGTTGGAATCGTATGGACGAGCACTACGCGATGGAGTTGGTTTGGAGTCGTTTGGAGTTAGTGAGAATTTCGGGTAAAATTAAACGCGCGTTTAATTTTATTCGAAATAAAAGCTTAAACGGAAATTAAAACCAAGGTGAGAACTTCTCACTCAATCGAATAGATTTCGATTTTATTTTAAATAGTTAGATTTAAAATATTTGAATGCATGTTTGAATGATGACTGTAAATTATTGATTGTTAAAATAGACATTATGCGCCGTTAGTAAGCGGATGTTATTTAATATAAACATATACCGCGAATATTTCATAAACAGTGAAATTGGTATTATATATAATATCAATATATATATATTGGCATATGTATATATTGCAGTTGTTGATTTCCCGCATTTTTTGTTTAGCGGATGAGACCCTATTACGCCGTTATTAAGCGGATAATATTTAATAAGAACATGTACCGCGATAATTTCGTACTGGAGCGAAATTGGTATTGTGCTAATGTTTTTGGATGCAGGAAACAGGTTGGAGGGATCCAACTGGATTCCTCAACAGTATTTATTTTATTTCAGATATTTTGATATTTGATGGATTATCATATCGATATATGATATCGTTGTTAGTCGTGATTGACTATTTGGTGTGTAGCATCATTGGACCCAGATTTTGGGATTTTAAAATGATTTTAAAAGTGATTTTGAAAATATACTATATTTTTGAAATTGATCCATTATAAATAAATAAACGTTATAATTTTTAAAGTTATAAAAATTATGGTTTTTGTGAAATATAGTAAAAAAAGCTGATTTTTAGAAATACGATTAAAAGTCGATTTTTGAGAAATATGAACTAATGATTTTATAAAATAATTTAGATTGGATTTTTGAATATATGATAAAAGTTTAAATATAGGATTTATAAAATTTGATTATTTTATAAATCGAAATGATGAAATTTTAAAGGAATTTAAAGACGTCTCAGAATAATAATATAAACTGATTTATATTAAGAGATTTATAAATGGATATTTATAAATTGAAATATAGACATTATAAAACGAGTTTTATAAGTGTTTGAATGTAGTGAAAATGAATTTCATAAATGAATGAAATTTATAGAATTATAAACTGTGAAGTTATAAATGAAATTTATAAATAGTAAGATTTATAAATTTGTGAAGTCAATTGAAGAATAGATTAGGTTAAATAAATGAATCTTATAAGTTATAAGATTTATAATTATGAAGTTTAAAGAACGATTTTATAAAATAATCGTTTTATAAGTAGTTAACTTATAATATGAACTTTTAGTCTATAATTGAATTATAAACTGAATAGGTAAATAAAAGGATTTATAAAAAAGGAAGTTTTTATAAATAAATAGAAAAGGAATTTATAAACGTTGTTTTATAAATTCGCAAATGACTTATTTTGACAAGTTAATTGTTATAACTTAGAAATGGAGTTATATTCACATTTTTTTTATAGTGAATAATCCCTTGAATTAAAATGAATAAAAGGATGAGATTTGTTAACAAAGTTTATTCACATTTTTGAATAGTGAATAACACGTTAAAGGAATTGTTTTGAATGCGATGTTTTAAATAGAATTAAAACAATCTAACGATGTTTTTAAACATGTTGAGATTCGAAACCATAGATTTCAACATTTATTGTTGAAATAGATGTTTCGAGAAATGAAAGGAGATGATGGACTATAACACTGTTGTTATAGTAAATGATTTCCGAAAGGAAATGTTTTTGTATAGTATTGGGATTTATATATCTATTTTAATTTCGAATCCCTATACTAGTGATTTTGGGTTGTCGTAACGATGTTTTACGTAACATTCGTTTTGGCCCAAATAAATATGTTAAGTGAATGATTTCCTTAAAGAAAGAAATATATACTTAATTCGGTTTAAGTGTATTGAATATTTTCTAAGTGTTGAAAATAAAAGATTGTGAATTACTTATTTAATAAGTATGGGAATGTTTTCCAATATGAAGTGAAAAATTAGAATTTATCTTTTTGAAGATAAATTGAAATGAATAGTTGAAATCATATATGCATGGATATTTTGAAGTATAAATTCATTATGGAATTTATATGTGAAAAGTGAAATTGGTTAAAAATAAATATTGATTTATTTTTGACGTATTGAAATTATATATCTAGTAAAGATATTTTGGAAAATAAATAATTTGGAAAATTATTTGGAATCTGGTGATGTGTGCATATCCATTGATAGTTCAATAACCGACTATCAATATTTCCCTTTGAATGGGTAATTGATGTGAATTGATTGAATTTGAATGTCACACTTATTTTTGAATAAGCGCTCACTATTCGGGTTAACCGGGAAAGGACCATGGGGTCGTATAACCCACTCCGAATATGTGATACGTCGTTGTGAATTGCATTTGAAGATCGGTGGTGAAGACCGGTATTTGCGAGAGCGATAGGATGACCTATCGATTGTTTCTGCACCGAGTCGCGCCGGTATAGAAACTCCCTAAGTGACGGGAAATCCGATCAGGATTGTGAATATCCGGATTGCAAGGACTTCTTTGTAAGTGCCTTCGGTTCTGTTCGAGCCCGGAACAGACTTGTATGGATTGTATGCCTGACATTACAAGTTGAGATATAAAGCCGATTTCTTTCAAATATATTTCTGTTGGTGGCGGAGAATTTATTCTTTGCTTAACACCCTTCTTTGAGACGTACGAGCTCAAAGGTTATATAGTTGAAGTTATCAGCGATATATTCCCAGTTTGGTAATGTGACATGCTGAGTGATGCTGAAATGATCATTGTGTTGATTATTGTGATAGGATCATTTATTTGATCGTCTATCTTAGTGATCATTGTGTTGATCATTTGTTGACCCAAAGCATGGCTTTTGTATAAAGTATGTTTTTGTGGACGTGAATTCGTCGAGCCTCACATCCCGGAAATGGTCAAAACAGGAAAGAAGCAGCAAGGTTATGAGGGGTAGCACCCTTTAGGATGTGTCCATTTCCTTCTGGAAAAGGGTGGTATCATGGTATGGAGCCCAGATACTTACTCATGTTGAAAACACTTTGTTATGATTGTGTGAATTGATTAGAGAGCGCTCTCGGAAAAAGGTCCCAAAGGACCGGGGGATGGCATATTCGGTCAGTTGTTGCTCAGTTAGGAGTAACCCGGCCTTGTGTTGGTTGAGATCCGGTTTGGTTCTCGGGGATGTCCATCCAGAGGCATTCTCAGTGGCAATGGGAAGTTCCTTGGCCTGACCATTTGTTGGAAATCCAATTCCCAATACGAAACTTGTACGGTATTAGTTGTAGAACCTGCTATTCACTTATGGTGGTCACCACTGTTTGGATGGTAGCTATAGTAGGCATAGTTCGAAATGTCTATGTTGGCTAAGATTTATATTCTACTTTCGAAATGAATTTTTCTCTACACTATGCACTAATAATAATATCAAATGTTATTTTAAATGCGTATCAAGCATCTTTGACTATCATAAGGAGAAATCTCCTCCGATTCTGCGTTTGCATGTGTGTGTGTGCGGGAGGCCTTATGGTAGTCTCATTTTTAAAAGCATTGCGAATTGATTTAAAAATATTCCTCTATTTTGATTTTAAAGATAAATAAACTGTTTTGAGTTCTCACACCAGTCACATGACTGACTCGGAGTTTATTGTTTTCCTTCCTAAACTCTGGGTGCCCACCAATTTCCACACGGGCAGTCAAGAGTTAAGGTTTATCAGGATATTCTGGATATTCTGGAGTTGCTGGAGGCAAGCTGGATGGCATGGCGTATTACTAGTTTATATAGTATTTCTTTTCCGCTGCACTGTTTATTGTTGTATGTTGTTGTACACTCTGATGATATGATATGATGTAATGAAATATAATGTGATGTAATAACTGATATAGTTCTTTGTTTAAAGATTATTCATTTATTATTATATGTTGTTCCGCTGCGAATTGTGAGATTCTGTTGTTGTTCTGTTCCTTTCTGTCCCGTTCTATTTTCTTTTCTGTCTTCTATTTTCAAATTCTCTTTTTCTATTTTTAAAATTCTTCTATCTTCTGTTTTTCTAATTCTCTGTTTTCTAAAAATTGTCTATCTTCTTTTCCCTCTATATTTTTCTTTTTCTTTCTTCTTTTTCTCTCTTCTTTCTTAAATTTTCTTTTTAAAACCCATAACTATTCGGTTTTTTCGGCAACGAAAAATCGAAGCGTTACATTTGGTATCAGAGCATATGGTTAAGCGACAACCATGGTTCTGTTGGGTATAATTCATTAGAGATAGAGTCAGTAGTACTCTAGAATGAGTTTGAGTGTAATAATAGCTATGAGAGCGTATTTGTTAGTGAATATAAAAATTGTTTTATATTGTGATGATTGGTTTATTGAGTGGCATATGAACTTTCGTCAGCGTGGTCCGCAAGACTATGCCGAAGGGGTTTCTAAACACTTGAATAGAACAATTCGGCACAATATTGATTTTAAATTGGGTGAATGAAATAATTTTACCTTGATTATATTTTTATATATAAAGAAATAATTTTTCATAATTATTAAAGTGTATGTAAGTTGATCGTTAGGTTGTTTGAATAATCTAAATGAAAGAATAATTGTATAAGCAAATGAATTATAAGGATTGAATTATAATTAAGGTGAATTACAATTGTGAAATAAACTTATATATATAAGAAGAGAAACTATATAAAATATGAGTTGTAAATAAAGGATGTATAAATGGAATATAACTTAAGTTATGTAAATGAAATTCAACTTTGTAATTGAATTGAAATAATGAATAAATTGAATGTAAATAAGTTGATAAGGAATAATTAATGAAAGTATTAATTCATTAAAATCTAATGTTATTAGAAGTTGAATAAAATTGAATGGAAATCAATTTAATTAAACCAATTGCAAATGATGGTGTTAAATCAAATTGAATGAATATAAGTGAAAAGAATTTGGTTGTAATTAATATAAATTGGTTGTTATATGATTGTTGATTGATTGTATAAAATTCATTAAGTATTAATGAAATTGAAAGCTATGTAATTGAATTCAAATTGGAAAGTAAATAAATTTGAATAGAATTGAAAGTAAATTGGATTTAATTAGTAAATGTTAATTAATTGAAATATGAATGAAAGTTGATAAAAATCCAATGTAATGAATCAAATATGATTTAAATTTAAAACCAATTCATTGAAAATTAATGAGAATATGAATGAAAATTCATTTGATTATGAATGGTAGTTGGTTGATGTTTGCATTGGTTGTTGGTTGCATTTGCTAAGTGACATATATAGTTATCATGTTGCTATATGTTGTATATTGAGATTATTTGCATATGTGCATGTTCTCATGTTGTTTGTTGAGTTTAGTAGGTGCGGATCGCGTTTGCTTCGCATTTGGAGTTCGCTTTAGCGCTATATTAGCCGTATATGCTTGCTAATAAAATATAAGGTACATATCTCGGATTAAATATCGCACTTTTATACTTTTTTCCCTTCGGGATGCCTCATTACTTGATGAGATGTATATTTGTGATATATATACTGTCATTTTTTTTTTCGGATCGAGCCGCGCAAAGGAGACTATGACGAATTTTTCCGAAAATTTAAGGCGTTAGAAAAATTTTTGAGAAAATGGGAAAATTTTGAAAACTTTAACTTTGATTTGGAATTGAAAGTTAAACAATAGTAGTTGTTTTTGAAAAGATAACTAAGTATGATTTGAAAACTTAGTAAAAGTTATCATAAGAAGTTTAATTATGAATTTTGGAAAGTTAATAGATTTTGTAACCTTTCTTACTTGCAATTTCGGGACGAAATTCTTTTAAGGGGGAAAGATTGTAACGACCCAGAATTTTATGAAATTAAAATTTGAATATTTAATTAATTTTAAATATTTATAAGTGAATTTATAAGTCAAATAAATTTTTATTTGAATTATTGGATTTAATTGGATAATTTAATCGATAATTTAATACGTTAAATTATGGAAATAATTGAAAATAGAGTTAAATATGATTGAAAATAATTTGGAAAATTTTATTTAATCATACTGGAGTTATAGAAATATTTTAGAACTTTTAAAATCGAATTAAAAGTTAATCTGTGAAAATTGAATATTTTAATATTAAATAATCGACTGTAAAATAGCCAATTTTTGAACAGTCTCAGAATTGAACGAAACCAGTTTCATTGGATCCGTAATAGTTAGTTATTACTGGATTTCAATTTTCGTGTCAATCGGAGCTATCGTTTGATCGTGGCAACTCGAAACGCATCGAATCGTTTTTAATTTAAATTTGGCGAGTCAAAATAGCCATTTTTCAAAAAGTCTCGGAATTCGACGAAACCAGTTTCATCGGATCCGTAATGTAATATTATTGTAAGGTTTCAAATTTCAAGTCAATTGGATTTACCGTTTGTCCGGTACAAATTAAAACGCCTAGAAATCGACTTAAATCGGTTTAATTTAAATTGAACGTTTTCAGCCATAACTCGCACATACTTCGGAATTAGCTTCCGAAACCTGTTCCATTGTGTCCGGAACGCGGGATAAACCCTAGGTACGCTGGTTACGGCGCCTAAATCGGAGTTCGGAAAATCCGGGATGAATAGTGTCGCTCGTTCCTTATAAATACACCCCCATCTTCATAATTTTATAAAAAAATTATATCTAAACCCTAATTTCAATTTGTAGCCGCCAGTATCAAGTCAATGGCCGAAAATCACCCTCACTTTTCTCCAAATATCTTTCAATCCACTCAACAATTCGTGAAGTTGTCAACTAGGAAAACGTAGAGGCTAGTGTGCTCTACAAGTTCAACGGTGGAGATCGTGTTTGGTGTCGTGTGGAGGGAGTTTTGGGGTCGCGTGCGTGCCACGTTCATCACCGTGCGCACGAGAAAAGAGGAGGCCGAGCTCCAGGAGCTTCTGGCCGTGGATAGCTAGTGTTGAGTGCTTCGTTTTGGCGCGTCTTGATCGAAGTATCGTCGTGTGTGGATGTTGTAATATTTAACCCTAGAAATGAATGTATGGGTTCGGCCTCCATTGTGATCACCTGTAGCATATGCGTGAGGAAGAAGGAGAGGGGTAACGGTCATGATGCAATAGGAGGAGATCCAATGGCTCTGGTGTGATGTAGGTTATAAGTATAAAGAGAATTGTTGTAAATTTTTAAGTTTAAATTCGTGTAACTTGTAAAATTCATATCTTTTTCATACGAGGTCGAAAAAATGCAAACTCAGTTGCGTTGGAATCGTATGGACGAGCACTACGCGATGGAGTTGGTTTGGAGTCGTTTGGAGTTAGTGAGAATTTCGGGTAAAATTAAACGCGCGTTTAATTTTATTCGAAATAAAAGCTTAAACGGAAATTAAAACCAAGGTGAGAACTTCTCACTCAATCGAATAGATTTCGATTTTATTTTAAATAGTTAGATTTAAAATATTTGAATGCATGTTTGAATGATGACTGTAAATTATTGATTGTTAAAATAGACATTATGCGCCGTTAGTAAGCGGATGTTATTTAATATAAACATATACCGCGAATATTTCATAAACAGTGAAATTGGTATTATATATAATATCAATATATATATATTGGCATATGTATATATTGCAGTTGTTGATTTCCCGCATTTTTTGTTTAGCGGATGAGACCCTATTACGCCGTTATTAAGCGGATAATATTTAATAAGAACATGTACCGCGATAATTTCGTACTGGAGCGAAATTGGTATTGTGCTAATGTTTTTGGATGCAGGAAACAGGTTGGAGGGATCCAACTGGATTCCTCAACAGTATTTATTTTATTTCAGATATTTTGATATTTGATGGATTATCATATCGATATATGATATCGTTGTTAGTCGTGATTGACTATTTGGTGTGTAGCATCATTGGACCCAGATTTTGGGATTTTAAAATGATTTTAAAAGTGATTTTGAAAATATACTATATTTTTGAAATTGATCCATTATAAATAAATAAACGTTATAATTTTTAAAGTTATAAAAATTATGGTTTTTGTGAAATATAGTAAAAAAAGCTGATTTTTAGAAATACGATTAAAAGTCGATTTTTGAGAAATATGAACTAATGATTTTATAAAATAATTTAGATTGGATTTTTGAATATATGATAAAAGTTTAAATATAGGATTTATAAAATTTGATTATTTTATAAATCGAAATGATGAAATTTTAAAGGAATTTAAAGACGTCTCAGAATAATAATATAAACTGATTTATATTAAGAGATTTATAAATGGATATTTATAAATTGAAATATAGACATTATAAAACGAGTTTTATAAGTGTTTGAATGTAGTGAAAATGAATTTCATAAATGAATGAAATTTATAGAATTATAAACTGTGAAGTTATAAATGAAATTTATAAATAGTAAGATTTATAAATTTGTGAAGTCAATTGAAGAATAGATTAGGTTAAATAAATGAATCTTATAAGTTATAAGATTTATAATTATGAAGTTTAAAGAACGATTTTATAAAATAATCGTTTTATAAGTAGTTAACTTATAATATGAACTTTTAGTCTATAATTGAATTATAAACTGAATAGGTAAATAAAAGGATTTATAAAAAAGGAAGTTTTTATAAATAAATAGAAAAGGAATTTATAAACGTTGTTTTATAAATTCGCAAATGACTTATTTTGACAAGTTAATTGTTATAACTTAGAAATGGAGTTATATTCACATTTTTTTTATAGTGAATAATCCCTTGAATTAAAATGAATAAAAGGATGAGATTTGTTAACAAAGTTTATTCACATTTTTGAATAGTGAATAACACGTTAAAGGAATTGTTTTGAATGCGATGTTTTAAATAGAATTAAAACAATCTAACGATGTTTTTAAACATGTTGAGATTCGAAACCATAGATTTCAACATTTATTGTTGAAATAGATGTTTCGAGAAATGAAAGGAGATGATGGACTATAACACTGTTGTTATAGTAAATGATTTCCGAAAGGAAATGTTTTTGTATAGTATTGGGATTTATATATCTATTTTAATTTCGAATCCCTATACTAGTGATTTTGGGTTGTCGTAACGATGTTTTACGTAACATTCGTTTTGGCCCAAATAAATATGTTAAGTGAATGATTTCCTTAAAGAAAGAAATATATACTTAATTCGGTTTAAGTGTATTGAATATTTTCTAAGTGTTGAAAATAAAAGATTGTGAATTACTTATTTAATAAGTATGGGAATGTTTTCCAATATGAAGTGAAAAATTAGAATTTATCTTTTTGAAGATAAATTGAAATGAATAGTTGAAATCATATATGCATGGATATTTTGAAGTATAAATTCATTATGGAATTTATATGTGAAAAGTGAAATTGGTTAAAAATAAATATTGATTTATTTTTGACGTATTGAAATTATATATCTAGTAAAGATATTTTGGAAAATAAATAATTTGGAAAATTATTTGGAATCTGGTGATGTGTGCATATCCATTGATAGTTCAATAACCGACTATCAATATTTCCCTTTGAATGGGTAATTGATGTGAATTGATTGAATTTGAATGTCACACTTATTTTTGAATAAGCGCTCACTATTCGGGTTAACCGGGAAAGGACCATGGGGTCGTATAACTCACTCCGAATATGTGATACGTCGTTGTGAATTGCATTTGAAGATCGGTGGTGAAGACCGGTATTTGCGAGAGCGATAGGATGACCTATCGATTGTTTCTGCACCGAGTCGCGCCGGTATAGAAACTCCCTAAGTGACGGGAAATCCGATCAGGATTGTGAATATCCGGATTGCAAGGACTTCTTTGTAAGTGCCTTCGGTTCTGTTCGAGCCCGGAACAGACTTGTATGGATTGTATGCCTGACATTACAAGTTGAGATATAAAGCCGATTTCTTTCAAATATATTTCTGTTGGTGGCGGAGAATTTATTCTTTGCTTAACACCCTTCTTTGAGACGTACGAGCTCAAAGGTTATATAGTTGAAGTTATCAGCGATATATTCCCAGTTTGGTAATGTGACATGCTGAGTGATGCTGAAATGATCATTGTGTTGATTATTGTGATAGGATCATTTATTTGATCGTCTATCTTAGTGATCATTGTGTTGATCATTTGTTGACCCAAAGCATGGCTTTTGTATAAAGTATGTTTTTGTGGACGTGAATTCGTCGAGCCTCACATCCCGGAAATGGTCAAAACAGGAAAGAAGCAGCAAGGTTATGAGGGGTAGCACCCTTTAGGATGTGTCCATTTCCTTCTGGAAAAGGGTGGTATCATGGTATGGAGCCCAGATACTTACTCATGTTGAAAACACTTTGTTATGATTGTGTGAATTGATTAGAGAGCGCTCTCGGAAAAAGGTCCCAAAGGACCGGGGGATGGCATATTCGGTCAGTTGTTGCTCAGTTAGGAGTAACCCGGCCTTGTGTTGGTTGAGATCCGGTTTGGTTCTCGGGGATGTCCATCCAGAGGCATTCTCAGTGGCAATGGGAAGTTCCTTGGCCTGACCATTTGTTGGAAATCCAATTCCCAATACGAAACTTGTACGGTATTAGTTGTAGAACCTGCTATTCACTTATGGTGGTCACCACTGTTTGGATGGTAGCTATAGTAGGCATAGTTCGAAATGTCTATGTTGGCTAAGATTTATATTCTACTTTCGAAATGAATTTTTCTCTACACTATGCACTAATAATAATATCAAATGTTATTTTAAATGCGTATCAAGCATCTTTGACTATCATAAGGAGAAATCTCCTCCGATTCTGCGTTTGCATGTGTGTGTGTGCGGGAGGCCTTATGGTAGTCTCATTTTTAAAAGCATTGCGAATTGATTTAAAAATATTCCTCTATTTTGATTTTAAAGATAAATAAACTGTTTTGAGTTCTCACACCAGTCACATGACTGACTCGGAGTTTATTGTTTTCCTTCCTAAACTCTGGGTGCCCACCAATTTCCACACGGGCAGTCAAGAGTTAAGGTTTATCAGGATATTCTGGATATTCTGGAGTTGCTGGAGGCAAGCTGGATGGCATGGCGTATTACTAGTTTATATAGTATTTCTTTTCCGCTGCACTGTTTATTGTTGTATGTTGTTGTACACTCTGATGATATGATATGATGTAATGAAATATAATGTGATGTAATAACTGATATAGTTCTTTGTTTAAAGATTATTCATTTATTATTATATGTTGTTCCGCTGCGAATTGTGAGATTCTGTTGTTGTTCTGTTCCTTTCTGTCCCGTTCTATTTTCTTTTCTGTCTTCTATTTTCAAATTCTCTTTTTCTATTTTTAAAATTCTTCTATCTTCTGTTTTTCTAATTCTCTGTTTTCTAAAAATTGTCTATCTTCTTTTCCCTCTATATTTTTCTTTTTCTTTCTTCTTTTTCTCTCTTCTTTCTTAAATTTTCTTTTTAAAACCCATAACTATTCGGTTTTTTCGGCAACGAAAAATCGAAGCGTTACATTAAGTATTTATTTCAATTGGTTTCTCATTTTTTAGATTCTTTTATTTACATTTATTTATTGATTATTATATTTCTTTCAATACTAATGTCACTTAAGAAACATTTCATTAAATTTTACATAAGTTTATTATAAACATTTCATATAACACCTCTCACCTTTATCATCACTTCACAACTTGAGCTCATATTCGTTTTAAATCAAATTCAATTTCATTTAACTCATTTCATTAATTCACTTCGTTTACCTTTACTTGATTCAAATTTCTTTTCAAAATTCATTTTATTTAACTTAAAGTTAAATTTTATTTCAAATTTTCTTTTCTTAACAGTCATAGTCAACAATTTTAAAATTTTGTTTTGACTTACTAATTCTCAAAATTTGTAAGTTGTAAAACTTATATTCTCATATTTTCATAAAACATTTAAATGCAAATTTTCAGAGTTTAAACACCATATTCTTATTTCAAATTATTTTGAAATGATACCATAAATAATTTCTTTTTATTTCAAATCATACTTTTGAATTTTAAAATCAAAACTAGTTTACCAAAACAAAACTCCACTAGTAGTAATCCATCACTTAAAAACTCAAAAATGAATGCCAATGATGTTGTAGTCATCACTAGAATTACGTCCCAACGATTGAAGTGAGTTCATGCTTTCTATTTCCTTTACATCCTTCTAAAAATACTTCTAATCAAAATATTTTCAAAATAGTACTATCATTATTCTTCCAAAACCTTTGCAAAACAATTTTTAAAATCACCAAGGTTTACATTCTCAAATTATCATCTTTTAAATCTTTTTTATTTACAAATCATATTCATAAATTTCCCTTATATATAATTTCACTTTGGCTGTATAAAACCATTTCTTAATTGTTTATCTTTGTTTACACTATAATAATAATAACTACTTTTATTAGAACACAACAACAAATAACAAATGATAATAATCAAATTATATCATTCTCTAACACCCAAACACACCATATATACTATAATAAATTCTAAAAAATTATTCCTTTTCATAAAATATAATCAAGGTAAAATTATTTCTTTTACCTTATTTGAAAACAATACTATGTCGAATTGCTCTATCCAAGTGTTTAGAGATGCCTATCAATAAAGTTAATTACTTGTATTGACCAGAATCCATATTCCACTCAACAGATCAATCAACACAATAAAAAGCATTTTTATATCACTAACAAATACGCCCTCACACACACACACCCCACACATACACACTCAAGCTTATTGTAGGGTATTACTAACCCTATCTCTAGTAAACCATACCCTACCAAAGCCAAGGCTCTCGCTTAACCTTGCGCTCTGATACCACATTATAATGACCCACTTTTGCAAACAGTTTAAGCGGACAATCAACCACACATTATCCACTACACATGATCCACTCAAATTGAATGGAAAGGTGGATAATTAGGGAAAAGAAATAAGAAAGAAGGCAAGAAGAAAAGTAAACAATATAGAATTTCTCAACGGAACGAATAATCTATAATATACAACAAAACTTTACGTAAAGAAAACTGTAATATACATACACCAATAATAGGACACTAACTTATTTCAGCCCTGACAGTTGTAACATACTATCCTTACAATTGCTGATAAATTCAACCAACAGACAACATAACGGAACATAAAGAAATATGAAGATATGTCTTAGGCATCCAGCTCATCTCTTGAGCCCCAATGCATCCAAAGAAATCTATAACTATGCTATGTCTGATTCAAGCATTATAATAAAGTAACACCCGAGTCATTCTAGAAAACCAGTGTGAGAAAACACACCCAACTGGATTTTAAAGTAATAAAAACCTTTAAAATCAAAGGTATCTTGTAAGACTGGGCCATAGATAAACACGAACGGGTTTTTACCTTAAGATAACCAACCATTTCATATGAAAATCTTTGATATTATAATAGTGTCTAAGATACAAATACTTATTAATCATAGCCGAAATTGTTATATTAATTAAATTCCTCCATAATAGGTATACAACTAAAATCGTAAAGTAACATATTGGAAACTGGATTCCATACAATGATTGGGCTACTGGGTTACCAATCATCATGGTGCATCTTTAGATAAAATAATACCAAGAACCTCTCCAGGATCCCCGGTCAACACAGGACCGACCTACCACTTAACGAGCAGTATCGAATATGATCACCTCATTGTTAATGAACCTCTAAACATACAAATGGGAGATAATATCGACTCTGGATAGGGATGATCATACCCTAATTGGAAGCGACCCACTTAGCACTGCTACATCTCCCTTGTTTTAGTTATTTCTGGCTAATGAGGCGTGAGGCTATGTTTTACCATTCATATAGCTTTTTCCACTTGGAATGCTAAAACCATCCTTAAGGAAACAATGCAATGTCAGCATTCATCCATACAAGTTCGTTCTGGAACTGAATGAAATCGAAGGCACTACTTGTACTACACCATATTGGGAATCACCCTCAGGATTAGTAGCAAGCAACCCTTACACTTCAAAGGGCTCCATCTCCGCTTCCATCAATTTGAAGCTGTCTTCACTTTGAAACGCTTGAGTTGGATAGAAGTGGTTTTTGATAACATATTCGATCTCCGTCTCTTTAAAACAACATTCGATGGTTTCTGTAAACTTAACCCCGATTCTTTAGGAAATAAACAGTCAAAAATAAGAGCAAAGATCACCACCTAACCGTTAGATGATGGATTTCCTTATCATTTATCCTATGAGAGTGAAACGAGATTTATATGCATACTACAACATCATCGAAGATGACTATGCCATATAACTCACGTGTTTCTTCTAGATATTTCCAAAGTTACGTTTTGATCAATATTTGATGTTGGTTATGTAACTATCAATAAACACACATTCAAATCAGGGATTTATATCTAAAGGGAAAACCAACATTGGTTAAGCACATAAGCAACCATTAGCCTCAAAAATAAATCCTTTCATTAATTGAAATCACTTTGTAAATTACTTGTGTAAAAATACATTTTCAAAGATATGCCCACAAATCCATATATTTTCAATACTTAGAAAAATATCTATATATTTATCTCAATGGTATAAGTATATTCATAGAACAGAGGAAGATTCCCATTTCACACAATTCTAGAACCATTTATAAAGCCCTTTTTACATCTCTAAAACCCATTTATAACCCATTTCATTAATCTTTGAAATCAGTTATAAAACTTCCTTCTATAAATTCCAAAAATCATTTGTAAACCCTTTATAAATCCATAAAACTATTTATAAAACTCCTTTTGTAAATCTATAAATCCATTTCTAGAATTCTTTTATAAATATATAAAACCACTTATAAGACTCGGTTTACCCTTTAATTAATCATCATTTTACTTCCTAAGCCATATTATACAACTCCTCTTATAAAACCCAAATCAATTTATAAAACTCTATTTATAATCTTGAGAACATTTATGAATAAATTCAAATCATTTACTTTAAAGCACTATTATATAATAAATACTATAATCAATTTCCAAAACAGTATTTATAAATCATTGGTATTAGTTCTAAACTATATTAATTATTTTAATAATTACCTTTTAAAATATAAAAACATTAAAAAGTAACCTTAAAACAATATTAATTATAAATAACGTTAAAAAATATTAGATATAAATAAATAACCTTAAACAATATTAAATATAAATAAATAACTTTTAAAACAATATTAAATATAAATAAATACTTAAACAATATTAAATATAAAAGAATAACTTTTAAAACAATATTAAATATAAATAAATCACTTTTAAAATAATATTAAATATAAATAAATAAATTAGAAAAGACAGATTAAAAAGTTTTAGCAAAATAGATGTTAAATCCTTCAAAATAAAATATTTCCAAAACCAAATTTTAGACTTAAAATCATTTTCTATCTCAAAAACTAATTCCAACTCAAATGGCGATTTATATTATTTTTAAAATATTAATTTAAGGCCAATAGCTACCTAATGCATAACCTATATCAACATTAATTTTCTATGACTACAGGGTTTAAGTTTTGAACGTATAAAAATGTTATAACCAATAGAGCCAACACTCCAATTTTAATATCCAATAATTAAAATGACAGTGATATTATACAAATTAAAATCAATAATGGCGAAAAATCTCGTTGGATCCCTCCGACCTATCCCCCTACATCATAGCTCATATATATTAGCACGTATATATGTAAATAAAACCAACAGTGGTGAGGAATCCTGTTGGATCCCCCCAATGTGTTCTCCTACATCACAAGTACTATATAATCATATAATTTGGGTCATTTACTACTATGCGGGTATATATAAAAGGTCATCCGCTCCTAGGTGGGAATAAATCCAAACCAACTGATAAAGCAGTAAATCATCCAAACATCCAATCAAAAAATTGTATTAACTATATAACATTACTGGTTAACCAAAAAGATGAGTTTAACCCACCAAAATTCCATTCATCGCCTAGGCGTTCTGATTTCATCTAAGTTGAACGACATTCGATTTAGCATGAAATTCACAAGCTCCAGTCGTCACCAAATCAATTTCATAGTGCAGCCAACATTATTACGAGCGCAATGCAAAAAGTAACGTTTAAATCCGACATATTATGAATAAGTTATGAATTTTACAAATTAAATGGTAAAATCAATATTTAATTACACGTCATTAACGTTAATTAATCACCCATGTTAGCCGTTAATCCTCTCTTCATCTCTCAAAACTCACATTCGATTCCTAACCTAGGACAAACTTCATCATTGCCTTGCTCCGCCTCCATATGACGAAGACGTCGCCTTCCTAACCGAACATCAACCCGACCTCGACTCGACCTTCGCCCCATGTCCGGTCCCCCAAATTATAGTATCCCCTTTGCAAAAACCAAAAAAGTGGACCTATTCAACTCAAGATTCCGACCACCCTAGTTCACCAAAGCCTACCAAACTTCGGCCCCACTAGCTCTGACCAACCGCGACACTTCAACTTCAGGTTGCTTTGCTTAAGGATAAAAATGGGGTGGGTTGGGGCGGGTTTTTCAAGCCCTATACCTGACCTGAGTTTTTTAAACCATGCCCCTGACCCTCATCATAGACGCGGTGTAGGTTTAGATTTTCGCCCTAACCCGAGACTCCTACTTATCAGGGTAAGACCCGACCCACCCCGAAACCCAATGCTCTCTGTTTTTTCTATCCAAAAGTTGATTCTAATTTGCATACACTAATACCTTCATGTGCAAGAAAGATATATATTTAAAAAAATATTGATTATAGATGATAATGGCTGTAAAATTAGAAGAAAAAATTAAAGTGTTCAATTAGAATTCAAGCAATATGCATTTTTGTTTATACAATTAGCAATAATGCAACTTAGTATTTTAAAATAATAGAACTTATTATATAAAACATTATTTTATCTTCATTATAGAATTTTTTGTTAAAAATATCAATAAATTATAACTATTTGATATTATGAGCTTCAATAGCACGTGTCGAGTTGGGGCGAGTTTGCCAGCCACAACCTGACCTGAGATCTGAAGCTTTCGGGAGTGGGTCATAGGTCTACCCGCCCCCATGTCTCAATGGGGCAGGTCTTGATGGGTCACAATAGGGACGAGTCTACCAGTTTGGACCCTAAACCCACCCCTTTGCCATCCCTGGCCTTGCCTCTAGAGCCACTGTTCGCTCCCTAAAACCGCCACCCCCTTTTTGTGTGAACTGCCATCACTACGCATCTTCGTTGATGATCTCCACCGTCTAATAGGTCGAACTTCTCCTCCTCTACAACTTCCTAGTTATAGTCGAAGGTTGATATTGCCTTGATTGTCTCCCGACGAACCTCTGTCGTTGGATTTCGAGATGATTCCATTTGAAAATTTCAAACCAAAACTTCTGATAAAATGCGATATACAAAAGGGAGGGGGTAAGGATTGGAATATGGGCAAGCCTAAGAAATACCCCTATTTCGAACACAAAGGAACTAGTATCAAGAACTAACTTGATCGCGTGTAGAAGCTAGCTTTTAGAATCGAATTATATTAATTTAATTTCTTTAATTAATTTCTACGTATTTCGAGCTCGCACGACCAAACAATACGTCTAATTGCCAATTCATTAACAAATAATAATTTATTATTACGGTCCCTATGACATTGGTTTCATCAAAATCCAAAACAGTGCCTGGGAATTCTATTTTCACACGTTAATTAAAATGAATTATTATTAAAACTAGTTTATTCACTTTTATTCAAATTCAAAAGTTTGTTGTCTTCATTCTTATTCAAATAGAATTTAAATCAACTTTCAAAACTATTTTCATTCGCATAAAATTAAATATTTAATTATTTAAACAATTTCATATATTCAAGTAACCATTATATTTGAAATTAAAGTTATTTAACCTATAAAATTAACTTTTCAATATTTAAAAGCAATTAAATATTCCAAATTCGAATGACTGAAATTCTGAGTCGTTATTGTTATCTACGGCGTATGGTTATTGTAGTTGAAGGCTATACCTGACCTCATTTTGGAAACTCTATAATCCAGATCTATGTGGTTTGGGTAAGTTTCTTGTTCCTATATAAGTTTACATTTTCATTACATAAATCGGTTATAGAAAATCTCTAAGTGAACACAACAGCCTCAATTGAAGAGTTTGGTCCCTCGATGCGTCTTCATGCATTTGAGAAATAATTGCTTCGAATTCCTTTCTGGTTTTTCATTACAAAGACATAATAATTTCAAGTTTAGTTTTGGAAGAAAGATCTTCACTTCTTTGGTTGATGGTCTACACGCATCTACTTCAATGGTCTGAGCACTTGGTGGTGTGTTTGTGACAGTTGAAATCTTTATTGCTATATCTAGTGAAACTTGTTTGCTAGGCGATGCCACTTCATCGATCTGAAGTCTCTCTGGAATCTTGATTTGATTTATGGTAGATCGGTTTAGAGAAGGAGAATATGCCATTTTTGGCAATATGGAGTTAGAAGTGAGTTGAGGAGTAAATGGTGAATGAGTTACATCTAATTACTTCTGATAGATTCGAGAATTTGTATTGTTCGATATGTAGTTGGGCCATGGGCTCTCTTTTTCATTTGTTTATGGTCGAGCTTTGTTTTGGCATTGTATACATGTAAATATTTTTGTATGTAGATTTGGTTTGCTTACTTTGGGTAAGAAAAGGTTTTGAATCTCATTCAAAAAAGAGTAAAATTCATTTTTGCATCTTAGTAAATTCATCTCAAAATCAAGTATGTGTTGATTAAGTTGGTAGTGTCATACTCTAACTGTTAAGGGATGAATCCTTATTAAGTTTCCTAGTTAATTCAAAATTTTCATTGTCCTTAGAGGAGATTTTCTTCTCAAGTTTGGTAATAGCCTCTTGAGAAGCTTTTGGGATGGACAAGCAAATGTATTTCTTATAAAATTATTAACGTCGGCATTGTCATAAATGATAGACCTAAAACAAAATGGAAGGAACAATTCTCTATGTCCCTGATTAACCTAGATTGGATGTTATCAAGACGTTGTGTAAGGTTGGATAATCAAGAGTTAAAGTCAATTATTTGTTCTAAATTAAAACAAAAATAAGAACAAAGCCTTGGTATAAAAAATAACACTGATAAAACACCTTATTGTTAGTTTGAAGTGCAACTGATGTCATTACATTCATTAAAAATGATGGTAGTAAAAACAAAATGTATATTTCTTTGTCAATCCTTAGATGGTGGAAGGACATCTTGAATTTTTTGAAAAGACGAAGGGAAATGGAAAAGGTGGCTGTAAATGGGGCTTTGGTGCTGGGAGGAGTATTAACTGGGGGAAAATTTGATAATCCCATTCTTTATGGAGTGGACTAACCTCACCACATAATAGCTTTGCATAGTTGGTTCGTATCTCATGAAGGTATTGGTGTTTACGATCTCCCAAGAAATTGAAATCCAAATAGGGAATCCTATGTACATATAATAAAGGTTCCAAAGAAAATAATATGTCGACAAATAAGGCTTTTCAATTAAGAAGGAATTCTCCTTTAAAGTCCTTTTTAACCTATCCAATTTTCTTTAGACATCTTTAGGGACAGGAGATAGAGAAGAAACAAATACAAATTTAGAAGCCTGCATACCAATAATATAATAAATTGAAGGGTCAAGATGAAAATTTTATATAAAAATTATTATCATTACATCAAAAAGAATCACAAACTAATATTATACAGCAAGTATCACGAAAGTTCATAAAGAATGGATTTCTTATAATATTTAGAAATAAATTTTTATTTATTATTCTTAACCCTATTTGGGGGAAGTGAGTTAATAGTCAAGGGTGCAATGAAAACTAAATATAATTTCTAACACTCTCCAGGATGAGGATCTAATCCACGCTTATTAAGGTATCTCTTATGAAGTCACCTAATAAGCCTTGCAGTCATTTACAATAAAAGAAAAAATGGTAATTGGAAATATGACATAAGCCAAATAAAGGAACACCATTAGTTTGATTATATCTTTAATAGGCATTTGGAAGAGAGCAGTAATCTCTACATTCTTTTTATGGAAGTTTGACAGCTATAAACATGATTTTCATAGTAAGGGTGTGAGTCGCTTATTCTTAAAGTCTTATAAGCACTTGAGACATTTTAGGAGTTTTATGTATCCATTATTTGATTTTTTTTCAAATCCCGGCAGAGCCTATCCCCTTCTCTGTAGTGTCTTAACATTACATCTCTATTTTTATCTAGTAACATCACAAAATAATTTCTATTTTTCTTGCTATATTGATAATTCAAATAAAGCTCTTAAGACTCTATAGAGATGATTTAAAACAAAAAATTATGACTCAAAGAGCAATTTATCTAAGGAGGAGTTGTTGAGGATCAGAGCGTATAGGATTGAACTTTCTGGCAGAAAATGAATAATTAAACTTGCTTGGGCCCAACAAAATGAAACCATGGAGTAGAATTTATGTGGCAGAGTATCATCATTTCCATGATCAGCATTAGGAGAGGAAAAGTCAACAACAAGGTCAGCCCCTTTCCCACCATGGCCATTGTTTCCTGGTCACTGTTCTTATCTTCTGTCGATGAATCTTCTTTAGTATGATCATCACTGCCATCATCTCTATCATTATCATCATCATCATCCTTGTCATTATTAGATTTTTCCTCATCCTCATTCTTCGGTTCATCATCATCGGATTGAAGATCGTTGAAAGCCAATCATTTTTAAGGATCGATGGAGTCATCATCTCCAAATCAAGTGGATCTTTAGGAACAAGATCAAGAGTAATGTTAAATTTCCTCTTATAACCAATTCCCATGAAGCGAAGAAAAGGAAAATCCAAGTTTGGACATTGGTCGATGTTATCTTTGTATGTCATAAACAAAGCTACTTCGGAACTTTGATATTTCAACGAGGAAGTGCTTTATGCATGAAGGAAGAGATCTTGGTTATAACGTTGCATAGAGAAGCTTTCAATTTTTTAAGCAAGAGCTCTTCTTTGTAAATTCCTTACCTAGGATTAGCATTTTAAGTGAAATTTCTTTAAGGTTTAAAGCCTCAAGTTGAGCTTGCTTTGTATCCCCATGATTCGGTGAGGATTCCTTGTCCATAATCTTTAATTTTTCTTCCAAATCACGAGTCTTGTTCTTTTCTAAATCCAATGAAGCCATGATCTACGAATTTTCTATGGATAAAGAGCTGCCATTAGTCAGGAGATTCTTAATTTTATTTTTAGGTTTTTTTTCTTGTCATACAAGGAAGAATTTAGCTCTCTTTCAGTGTTGAAATACCTTAAGAGGAGGATGAAGAGGATTGTTGAAGGAGAAATATGTGTTTTCCAATCTAAAAGAATCATAGATTTCAGAACCAAATTGGTTGATTAACTTAACATATTAATAAAGAATAAAGTATATCAAATTAGTTGTTGCAAAAGATAGATAACGACATCCTTTGAAAAAGAAAGTGGAGCTTTAGTTGAATGTAAAGAAGAGATAGCAAGGGATTTAAGAATAGGAATACGGTTCTTCAAAATTCGATGGACGAGAAGCCTCTGCACTAGAACCTAATGGGGGAGCATCATGAAAACGTGGATAGTAAAGGTCCAGTTGCTAATGCAGGAAGGCTAAAGAATCCTCCAATGCTGAACTTGTGATGTCGATAGCTAGGCTCTAATTGTGAAATGTGAAGGAATGGTAGTTGTGATAATATCGAAAGAAGGAACCATGGACGATATTAAGGCAAGATTATCCACTTTGGGTTTCTCAAAAGGAGGTTCAGAGGAAATTTATGAGCCATTGGAATCCTTGTGCTTCCAAAATTTAGGCAATGAAAAAGCGTCACCCATTACAGTAGTCAAAGATGATGAGCTACCGTTGGAAGTAGGAGGCAGAGGTGGTTTACCAAAAGCTTTAAGAGAAAAAGATAGATTTGAGAGATGTTTACTCGATAAATGAAGAGCTGGTCAACAAAGTTAACATCTGAATTGAAATAATAATAAGTGTAAATAATCAAATAAAAGAACAAAAGAAAGCATTATGCCAAAAACAAAAGTAGAAAAATTAGAACCCAGTGAATATCCAAGATAGTTAGAGGATGAGCACTGGATCGAAGAATTAATCGAAAAGACATCAATCTTCGTGACGATGAGGGATGAAGAGCCATATCTATTCTTTTTCTTGATAGGAGGCTTGCAAAGAACTTGATGAAACAGCCGAATCAAGAAATAATTCCTTAGCTTTTCCTCAGTAAGGAGTCTCATTTGGTACCTTGAGTATTTGGTAGCACCACCAGCTTGTCGATTTTTGGTAAAATTTATTGATCTCTTTTGAAATAGAATCTAAATGATAAAAGTTAGCATATTGTGAAAACAAAATAATAAAGAAAATATAAGTTCAACAACGTACTAGGAATGAAGAATTTTCCAAAAACCTCAGGAGAGAAGCATCTCACATAAAAGAATTGATGGCTTAAGTCATTGTTTTTATTAATAGAATAGAAAATCAACCCACTATCAGCATAACAGAGACATAATATAGAATCTTTAGGTTAGTACTTGACTTTTTGAAAGGTGTTAAGTGTACATAAAGTCGATGGGGCCAAGTCCTCTAAATTGAGTTCCTTAAATAACACAAGAAGGGAATGAATGCAGCTGTAGAAGTTCGAGGTGAGCTGAATAGGAGCAATCCCAAGAAAGGAAAGAGCCCTGGTGATAATATTGTTGAATAGAAGGTAGTATAATACTAGATATGGATAGGAGTAAAGGTGAAAAATCCCTCGAAAGGATTACCAATTTTGTCAACAAGGTTATGAAATCTAGTTTTCATTTTGAAAATTCTGAAGTGGTGAAGCAAGGAATCCCTATCTTCTTGCTTTCAAAGTTAGATTGGTATAGCTTCTCCTCAGAAGGCTTCTCGAGCTTAGTAGTACTTGGAGATGCCTTAGAAGATCCTTTCTTGTTTCAGCCACGATACCTAAATTATGAAAAAAACATATTTATGATAAAATTTCATATTGGTATCATAACAATAATCTAAAAAAAACCCAAACCAATAATAAGTTTTTCCTAACCCACTCACACTTTTCCTTAGCTAATAATAAGTTATTCCTAACTTATTCACACTCTTCAGTAACGAGTTAAGAAAGTGTGAGCAAAATAACAGTAGTTATAAGTTATATCGCAATTAACATATGAGTTGGGAATATTTTCATATAACTTATTCCAAATTTATAACAATAGTTATTATATATTGACAACATATAATGATTTTGCATGGTTAAGTTAATAAGTTGTCAAGTAATAAAACAATAAAGAAAGTCATGCAAGGCTATCAGTTGTTGAATAGATAAATAGGCTATCACATGTTAAGTAAATAAATAGGCCATCGTAAGTTGAATGACTAAATCTGTTGTCGCATGTTGAATAAATAAATTGACTACCACATGTTGAGTTATTACACGTTAAGCAATAAATAAGCTATCGCATGTCGAGTGCATAAACAGGTTATCGCATGTTGAGTATATAAATAAAATATCGCATGTTGAATGATAAATATGTCATCGCATGATGAATGAATGAAAATGGTATCTCAT
Source organism: Allium cepa (assembly GCA_030765085.1). NCBI lineage: Eukaryota > Viridiplantae > Streptophyta > Magnoliopsida > Asparagales > Amaryllidaceae > Allium > Allium cepa. Next base: position 826,646,962 of record CM060941.1, on the reverse strand, counting down.
GTTGAATAAATAGGCCATCGTAAGGTGATGCAGCATGTTGAAGTGGTGAGTGATAAAGCAAACAAGTTATAGCTCTAAAAAACTTAGAATAAAAAAGGTATACGATAATAAAAATTGAAACCCACCAACAAAATAGATAATTAAAGTTGTAACAACAAAGGATCAAAATGAAAATCATGTAGAAATTCAAAAAAAACTCATAGAACACTTAAAATTAATGGATTTGAAAAGCCCAAAATCAATGAAAAATATAACAAAAATTGAAAATTAGCAAATAAAGATAACAATAAAAAACGAGATCAATTTCCATAAAATTTTATATGAGAACTAAACTTTTTCAAGGGAGGCTTGATTTTTAATCAATTAATTTTGAGTGGACTGGTAGGGATGGAAGAAGAAGAGGAAAAAAATCTATAGGAAAAGAGAAAAAATAATCTAACCATAAGTATATGATAGAGAAACTTTCCATGGCTAAGATGACAGATTTAAGGAATACTAAGAGTTTAATAAAACAAAATGCATAAGTGTTTATGCTAAAATATAAAATTCTTTTATTAAAAAGAAGGGGTAAATGTTATACCAAAAAATTTTCAAGCTATCACGGGTTAAGGAAAAGTTATCGCAAGTTGATGATTAATAGAGTTATCGCATGTTGACGGAGCCATCGTAAGATGATGTTGGTCGAGCTACCGCAAGTTGATGATAAATTAGAGCTATTGTATATTAATGGTTTAAAGAGATATCACATGTTAATGGTTAATAAAGCTATTGCAAGTTGATGTTGACAAAATAATTGCAATTTGATGTTGATAGAGCTATCCCAAGGTCATGTTGATATCCCATTATAAGCTGATGAATTATAGGCTATCGCAAGTTGATGATTAGTAGAGTTATTTCTTGTTAATGGTTAATAGATCTATTGCAAGTTCATGTTAATAGGACCATCACAATTTAATGATCAATGCTATTGCAAATGAATAGCCGAAGTTATCGCTTACTAATAATCGAAGCTATCACAAGTCAAAATTTATATAGGCATTGCATGTTGACGAATGTATGCAAATTCAATATTTTGCCAACCATGTGGCATCTTCTAGTTAGGTCAACTATGCGATGTCACCCTGAAGAAATTGGAAGTGAATTGTGCCACATTTCAAATCAAGCATGTGTCACGTTAGCAAACATCGCCTTCCATCTTTTACATGTGCCATGTGTCAAAAATCCTAGGGTTCGAGTTCTCTATAAATAAGCATGTACCCCTTCAGTAAAAGGGAACGAATTTCAAGATGTACTTCTTTCTCATTTTTTATTTTGCTTGAGCATAAATAAAAAGCTTGGAATTGGAACATTAATGGCTGATAAGTCAAATGAAATTATGACTATGTGATTCAGAACATGAAAAATATCATGTTTGCATAAATAACTTATAATGAACTTAAGAAAAGCACATATGCCTCTCACTCAGGTATCATTGTTTCTCTTCGTGGACAAAGCATATAGGTTATTATAATGAACTTCCTTTCTTACACTAAAGGTGACACTTAATACATCCTCGATATTCGTGTGCTGATCGTTTAAGTTCTGAAAGATAGGTCGTTTGGGTGAAAGAAAGAAAAAGGAAAAACATAATCTCAAAAAACATGATGAGTAATATATAATATACACAAGATCTTTACAAAAGGAATCATCTTTATTATATATACAACATCATAGCACACTAACCTATTATCAGTCTGGACAGTTATAACAGTCTGCCCTTAAATTTCTGATGAATACAGACAAGAATAAAAAAATAAAGCAGCGCAAGAATGTAAGATATGTTAATAAGTCTTGGAGAATCCAGCTTGTTACCTAAAGTTCTAAAAGTGTCCAGCTAAATCTAGAAAATATGCTCGGGTTCATCTAAGCGTTATAAGAAAAGTAACGGTATCTCGTAATTCTACGCCATACATAAACATGGATGGGTTTTTATCTTACGATAACCAAAATATTTTCCACAAAAAATCTAGTGATATTATAATAATATATAAGATACAAATACATATTAATCATAGTCGAAATTGTTACATTAATTAAATTCCAGCATAATAGGTATATAATCAAGTTCGAAGGAACTTATTGGAGAATAGATTCCAACAATGAAAGGGTAAGGGTCTATCCACTGAATCCGTACACCACAAGATAAAATATACAGGAGGCTACAACATGTTACACCTCTGCTACTTAGGACCTTCCCTACCCCTTATTGGATAGCGCAAAATATGATCATCCCTTGGTTGTGATGAACAATCATAATAGGCCCCGAAGCATACATAGACATATCGACACTAGATCTTGGGATGATCATACTCTAATGGGAGCGACCCACATAGCCTTGCATGTCCTTGCATTATTCATTTCTCGATTGATGAGGCTTGAGGCTACGATTGCCTTTCTATATAACAAACCATTTTGTAATGTTAACACTACCCTCCAGGTAGAAATACAATGTCAACCTTCATCCATACAACTTCGTTACTACCTCAACTACATCCATTTTGGAATCACCCTCAGGATTAGTGGCAAGTAGCCCTTACACTTCAAAACCTCCATCTTCAATCATCTTCGTGAAGTCTTCAGTTCGAAATGCTTGAGTTGGATTGAAGTGGTTTTTGGATAATTTATACTTATCTGATCCTGGTCGCTTCGAAACAACGTTCGATAGTTCTGGTAAACTCAACCCTAATTCTTTTGAAAATAATCAAACAATATATAGGAGCAGGGATCACCCCCTAACCGTTTAAGTGGAGGATCTCCCTATCTTTTTTCCTAGGAGAACAAAACGAGATTTATACATATAGTACAACATCATCGAAGATGATTATGCCATATATCTCATGTGTTTCTCCTAGATATTTTCAAAGTTATGTTTATGAAACACCCCCACACCTCTTAACACATTAAAAGGCATGGTGCGCTGTAAGTATAACTGAAACTAACAGAGACTAAGATTCACAAGACAAAAATAGGTAAAAACATCGGAAACTAAAACAATAACTTGTTCAAAACAAAAACTTCATAATTGCTTCATAAACCAAATTAAGTCAAAATCCAAATAGAACATACAAGTCTCAAAACCCAATATGTCTCATGAAATAAAAATTCATAGTCTCAAAAAAAATAAGAGTATAAATATCACTCTCAAATGCCAGTATAAAGAAAGAAAAATGGAAATAAAAGTAGGGAAATACATAGAAAAATCTTCTCTAAAAAACCTCATAGAAACTGCAGTCTACTGCCCTCTCCCTTGATTGCCTGTTGGGGGAATGGAAAATAGAGGAGTGGATCAGACTAAAAGTCTGTTTAGTGATAGTAATTACTGGAATCTTTAAGCAAAGTAAAAGTGCTAGACTTTGCAATAGTTCTAGTATATAAAAGGAAACAAAGGAAATAGAAAAAAGAGAAACTGGAAATAAATAAGAGTAAACTATTGCTCAATTAGTAAGGTAGGTTAACTTTGATTTTTTGCACTTGTCCTTGATAGCTGCTTTGCTTGGGCTAAATTCCATATCCTATTTTAATTAGGCTGAAATCCTAATTTTACCCTTTTATCGGCCTGCTACTCCATAGAACTTGCAGCGGACTAGATGCTATATAGCTCGCTACACATAAGGCAATGGTGCCTATGAAAGACACACATGCTAAGCGCTTGGAACTCAATAGCGACTTATCACCCCTAATCGATGTCACACGATCGGTCACCACTGGTTCGCACTATCTATTGCTCCCCTTTTGACCTTTTATTTACCCTAGACAGCATAAGCATGCCCTCGTCTCACTTCAGGCTATTATGAGGTCCATAGAAAATAGGGAATGCTGTTGGTACTGGTCCCTGTCAAACAAAATCTAATTGCGTCGCTTGTCCAAATCCCCATGATTTAGTCTTTTAAGTATTGACCTCTTATCTACCCTAAACAGTATAAGGGAAATGCTGTCAGTACGGATCTTTTCTTTTAACTATTGACCACTTATCTACCTTAAATAGCATAAGGGAAATGCTGTCGGTACTGATCTTTTCTTTTATCTATTGATCACTTATCTACCCTAAACAACATAAGGGAAATGATGCTGGTATGGATCATTTCTTTTAACTATTGATCACTTGTCTACCCTAAACATCATAAGGGAAATGCTACCGGTACAGATCTTTTGTTTTAACTACTGACCACTTACCTACCCTAAACAGCATAAGGGAAATGCTACTGGTACGGATCTTTTCTTTTAACTACTGATCGTTTATCTACCCTAAATAGCATAAGGGAAATGCTGTAGGTACGGATCCTACTTTTATCTTTGCTTATTAACTTAGATAAATTATTTTAAATAAGCCTTCATTATTATTCTTACTATCTGTGCTTATTAATTTATCCTAAATTTTAAAATAAGCCTCATTCTGTTCTGTTTTCTTATTATAATTTACGTTAAAATCATGTTTATTACTTAACCTACGGTCTAAGTGTGAAAATAAGCTTCTTTCATCTTTTACTCTTTTTAGTTATATTTCTAAGTTATAACTAGGCCAATTATCTTTGATTAGTCCAATTCTAACATCAGTATCATAATTAGGCTCAATTTCAGTCTTAATTCCATTTTAATTACAGTCCTTACAATTTACATTGTATTTTTCGTTGTTTCAGTATTCTTATAATTTAATCCTAATTCGTGTTTAATTTATTCTAATCTATACGTGAAAAAGAAGGAAAAATAAAAGAAAACTGAAAATAGAAGAAAATCCAAAGCGTAGGAAAAAGATGTAAATAACGCATAAATAACAATAAATAAATTAAAAATACTGTAAATAAACTGTAAATATATGGAAAAGCTATAATTAACAGAATAAACTAAAATTAACTGAGAATAACAGGTAAAAGAAATAGATTGAAAATAATTTTAAAAACTATAAACAAACTACTAAAAATGTTATTCCAAAAATCGTAGTAAAACTAAAACTATTGGAAGCCCTATTATTTTAAATTACTTAAAGAAATCCAAAATAACTACAATCACTCACCTGTGGTTCTAAGCTATTCCCTTTTGATCTTCCCAGATCCACTTGAGGGTAATAAAATATTTTTATTAAAAGGATTCGCTCCTTGGAAAATTATTCCTTTTAGGGTCCTTCCTAAAAAGGTGAACCCAAGCGGAGAAAATCTAGAATGAGAAAAAGTGTTAGGTCTACGGGTCTATTTATAGGAGTAGAAGTGGATCTTAGATCATTGGAATTGGGGATTTAATAGGATGCAACCACGTCACAGGCTGAATAGGAGCCATCGTGTAACGACCCGATTTTTCGACGCCCGCAAATTGACATCAATACGTCCACTGTATTAAACGCCGAACAATCGAATGCTGGAAAAATAGACCGTAATTGAAAGAAGAGGGAGGTAGAAGAAGAGAAAACAAAACAACATTAGAATCTCACAATCGCAGCGGAGCAATATATAATAGATAAATGAGTGATCTTTATACAAAAAGAACTATATCTATTTTATACATTACATCATCAGAGCACAACACAATCAATAGCAAAATACTGGACAGATATATTAATTTGTCCCACATAACTGAATACACAGCTTATATAGCACAACAAAATATACATCAAGTACGTGTGATATGTCTCGCCATCCAGCTCGTCTCCTAACCTCCACAGCGTCCTATCATGTATCCTATAATACTCGGTCTGACCTGAGCATTATAGTAAAATAGCACCCGAGTCAGTCTGGAAAATCAGCGTAAGAAAACACACTTAATTGAATTATTAAAGTTTCAAAATCCTTTGAAAATCAAAGGTATCCCATAAGACCACGCCATGGGTTTTTACCTTACGATAACCAAAACTTTCTTATCAAAATCCTCTAATATTATAATAGTGCCTAAGTACAAGTACTTATTCAAATAGCCGAAATTGTTACATTCTTAAATTCCAGTAATTACTAGGCTCTACAATCAAAACCGTAAAGGCACATAGGAAGAATGGATTTCCCACTAATGACTAGACACCGGGGTACCACCTGTCAAGATACCTGGTCTAGATCAGCATACCGAGGAGCCCTCCCGATCCTCTGCAACACAAGACCGGAGCTACCCCTTACTGGATAGTCTAATAAGATCATCCTGCGATTGGGATCAGCAACCGTCCACACAGCCGAATAAAAAGGGACGTCTAGACAGGGATGAATTTACCCTAATTGGGTGCTACCCACTTAGCCTTGCTTCATATCCCCTGCTTTTCAATCATCCCCGGTTGATGAGGCTCGAGGCTAAGCTTTATCTTTTTAGAACGCATCTCACTTAGAATGCTCATCGTCCTCCTGACGATGTTCTGATAGCATTCATCCATAAAAGTCTGTTCCCGATCCGAACGGAATCGAAGGCTCTACTCCTACTATATCCATTTTGGAATCACCCTCAGGATTAGTAGCGATTAGTCCTTGCACTTCACTGCTCCATCTTCGACTCCAAACTCTTTTCTTCATCACGAAAACATACTCGTTGGATCGAAGTGGTTTTCGGATCACAAATCTGATTCCGGTCTCTTAGAAACAACGTTCGCTATTTTCAGTAAACTCAACCCCGATTTTTTCGGAAATCACAGACGAAAATAAGATCGGAGATCACCTTCTAACCGTTAGTGGACGGATTTCCTTATAAACGTCCTAGAAGAACGAACGAGTTTATATGTACAGTATAGCACATTGAACGGTAGCCGTACCATATAATTCCCGTACTCCTCCTAGATATTTCCAAAGTCATATTTGGGTCCAGATTTGATAGTCGATTATTTAACTATCAAATAAACAATTAATTCAACCAATTATTTTATTTCCATTGTAAAACACCAAGTCTTATTAAAACTGGATTTTAATGATTTAAATCACTTTACCCAAAATATATACTTAAACATTTTAAATAAAACTACTTAAGTCACTTTATTCAAACAATAGTTATGAAATTCTATAATAATTTCCAAGAAAAACTTTAGCCAAAATCACTTTAAAATAAGATTATTATGTAAAGTATAATATTTAATAATTATCTTTTCAAATCATAATACTAGTTAAACCTTTAAAATAATCACTTCTTTAATTAACTTAATAAATATTTACTAAAGAATATTAAAATGATTAAATAATAATTTCTATAAAACATTCTTTTTAAAACAACTTTAAAACTTCCAACTTATACATAAAAATCTCCTTTGAAAATATACTTGGCTTTACAGTGAAATACACTTTCCATTTCATTATAGCCCATCTAATCCTTTATAAATCCTACTCAATTTATCCTAATTTAATTTACGTCCCAATCCCATGAATTTCTTTCAATACTTTAAAAATAAAACCACTTTTTATTTTTAAAACACATTTCCCATCTCCTTATAAATTCCCACCGTGAATTTATACTTTCAAATTTATCCACTGATAAATATTTCACTTTATTTATAAACCCAATTTATAAATTTCCATTCCTCATTATCCTTTAAATCACAGTTTCCAAAACACTTAATCGATTTCAAACCGATTTCCTGAGTTAAATTCCCTTTAAAATTTATCTCTTGATTTATCCAAAATAAATTCCAAAATCCACTAACACCACATTCACCCTTTATTATGATTTAAAATCCTTATTTAAGTCTAAAACATCAATTTCGTTCTTTATTCCAAAAAAATTCTTTTCATTTCCTTTTAGAACCTAATTCATTATATTTCTATATTTAACAAATAGATTCATCCGAACTATAGCACCGAATAACTTAGATTTCTAATACAAGATATCACAAGATATCAATAAAACATATCACAGATTGTGGGGATAATTTAAATATTTTAAGGAATCCAGTTGGATCCCTCCAACCTGTTTTCCTGCATCCACAGATGTTAGCACAACAAATAAAATGTCAAATCCCACTTTGAGGGGGATAACACGGTATAAAGGGTCATCCGCTATTATGCGGGCCGCATAGGGGCTCATCCACTATATAATGCGGGAAATCAATCATTCCAATATATGTATATACACTATATATAACATATCACATCCAAGCTCATAATAAATAATCAATTCAAGCAAACTACCAGTAATTTAAATTTAACTATTTAAATTAACGGTAATTCAAATGAGTGAGATTAACTCACCTTTGATTTTTCTTTGCAACCCAATTCCATTCCGGCTTGTTTCTCGATTTTTGACCTTGTATAAACATCATGCATATGGCTTATTAATGTTTGAATTGATCGAACAATTAATTACTTATTTAACTTAACTAACACTTTGGTTTAAAACTAATAATTTTAGTTTTAAACTAATTTCTTTTTAAAATCTTTTAGTAACTAAAATAATTAAATAAGTTTATTAAATAAATTAATCTTCACAATACATTATTTAAAAACTAAACTAGTAAATTTAAAATGTATATATGGATATTTATTTTTCTTTGAAACTACATATATGTGTGTGTGTGTGTATATATATATATATATATATATATATATATATATGCACTTATAAAAATAATCTATATAGATTTTAAAAATTAAATTTTTTTACATAACTTTCAAACATGTTAAAATTCCTATTTTGCTAAACTTTATCCATAATAATTTCTATATATACTTTAAAAGAAAATAGGTATGTGTACATATGTATTTACTTGTATTCTATTTTTTCCTTAACTGCTAATTCTTTTTCTTTCTTTACCATTTTAAACACATATATATATATATATATCCCAATCTGTATATACATAGATACAGTTATATATAAATCCCTAAATTTGAAAAGAACAATAGTAAATATACCTTACTGCTCGTGCTCGACCACCCTAGCACCATAAGTCGACAGAAGTCACGATGATCGCGACGAGCTACCAGCACCTCGCCATGCCCCTCCTTCTCACGCGAACGCCCAGTCGCGCTCGCACGCGCTAGCCACCCCAACGCGCAAACCCTAGATGAGCCACCGAGCCTTCGTCCTTACCTCCACCACTAGAACAGGCGCTCGACTTTGCGATACTTCTCTTGTCGAAGTTGAAATCGACTTCAATTCTTCCTGCCACCGCGCCTCTGACGACCCGGAATTTGGGGCAATATCAATTTAATAATCTGTATTAACAATTAAATTGATTTGATAATTTTTCTTTATAATTTTAATTTAAATTGGTAAATTTAATCTTTTAAAGGTTAATAAATATTTAATCTGGTAATATTGATCAATGTCTTTTTAACAATTTAAAAATTTATAAGAATTATCTTTCAAAATTAATAAATTATATTCTATTTATAATATATATATATATATATATATTTGATATATATATATAGTGAATAGGAAAACCTTTTTCTTTTAAATAAAAGATGAATTTTTAGATTGTGATATATATGTATGTATATGTTATAATTTGGAGTTGTTTTGATATTTAATATAATCTATTAATAATACATATATGTATGAATATATTGTGACTTGAAGCTTTGTTTTAAATTCAATATTTTTGAAAAGTTAATTTAAGACTAATTCAATTATTTTCAAAAGTATAAGATAATTTTTTTTTTTAAATATGATAGTTTAAATAAGATTTAAACAAAGTTTTATTTTGTTTTCTTTAAAGTGCTTAAATTAAAATGGTTAAATATGTATATATTGTTTTGAATTAAAGCCTTCTTTTAATACCTCTTTAATTTAAAGGGTTTGTAAACATAAGTGAATATAAATACAAATGTCCATATTACATAAAAATAAAATATAATTATTTTTATAATAAGGTTTTAAACACAATTATGCAAGGATTTTAACATTTGTAAGTTAGCTTTTGACATTTGTTCAAATTTATCAACAAGCGGCAACATTTTTATTTGCTTTATTTTAATTTAAAATAAATGTTTAAAGAAGAAAACTAGTTTTTACAAAATACTTCCTTTGTCTTCTTTTTCTTAACTCAAAATTGAAATTGAAACCCAAAAGAAAAAGGAAAAAAATCTGAAATTAAAAACTGCTACTTCAACCTGCAACTTAAATGGAAGATCAACAACAAAGCAATCAGAAGCATTCAAGATGATTTTCAATTCAACAGCAAGTTCAACATCAGTTTCAACACTTTAAATCAACAATTTGAAGGCATGCAAAGATTTTCATCAGCAAAGCAAATCAAAAGCATTTTTCAGATCAAATTTTCAAGGCCTGGAAAACATGCTCTGTTCTCTGTAAGTGGTGAGCAAATTATTTTTCAAAACAGTTTAAGTTGATTTTTGATCCTAATGCATGTGATAATCTGTGAATTGATCTTGATATTGCATGAAAATCTTTCAGTATTTTTGTTATTGAATTCATAGATATGTATATATATGTGTAAATAAGTCTGTATCTGTTATCTGTTTCTTTTCAGACCAGGATCAACTTTTAAAAATTCAAATCTCCCAATAACATCATTATTTGGCTTTGATGATTAAATGAAAGTTGTTTGTTAATGTTTGATGATAATTTTAAAAATAGTTTTTGGAATTTTTAATTTACAAATGATTTTTAAAAAATGGAAAACACAGTGAAATACTGTTGCATGTCAAAAATCAACAAAATTAATTTTTGTTTTAGATCTCATGAACGAATTGGGGTCAAAAATTATGATTTTTAATATACGTATCATAAATTTTAGTTTGTTAATTCATGTGAATTCTAGGTTTGTTCGAATCGGGTATTTTGGGTGATTGCCGATAAACGGCGTGGCGAAGTTGATCAATTTTTGGTCTGCAGGTGGTTTGATCGATGGCGAGTGAAGGAAAAATAGTGGTGATTTTTCTTATGGATCGAGGTGATCAGATTTTAATGGAGTAGGGTTTCGTCTTTAGTTTTGAAGGCTGTTGTTTTCGCGACCGTCGCATCATCCCAGGATCTTCAGGAACATTCGCGTTAGTGGGAAATGATGCTCGGGGTCGAGGTGATTCGATGGCGAGGTCGGCAGGGTCTAACGGCGTCAGGTTCGTCGGTGTTGGGGGGTTTTGTGGCCGAGTTTGGGTTCAGTTTTTCGATCAGTGATCGAAATTTTGACTCGCGAGTTTATTGTTCGATCTGGGTTCGTAATCATGCTCGCGTGGGTTCGTATAGTCGTTGATGATGGTCGTGATGGCCTACGGTGGTCGGAGTCGTTGGGGTATGTGCACGCATGTACATTGTGCACCGGAAAATGGAGTTTGGTGAAGATGAGGTCAAATTCGAAGTGGAGCTCGCGATTTCATGGTGTCGCCTCAAAGCAGATAGGTTGGAGTGTGACTCGAGACTTGCTCGAGTTTTTGGTGAGTTCCACTCGGGTTTGACCCGAGACGTTCTCATGTGCAAGTATAATGCTCAAGTTTTATAAAAGAAGATAAGTTTACAAATTAAACTTGTTATTTTGAATGAATAAAATCAAAGTTTAAGTTTTTACAAAATGAAAATAAATTTACAAAGTTAAAAACCTGTTCTTGTGAATAAAAGTTAATCAAACATTTAAAAGTGTTAATTGAAATTATTTTCAAATTTAAAATGTTTAAGATGATTGTTTTTGAAAGTAATTAACTTAATTTAATTTTGAATTTTAATTTAAAAGGATTGTTTTGAATTAAAATATTAAATCAAAAGTTTAAGTAAATTTCAAGTAATGTCTTAAAAACTAAAGTTTCAAAATTATATTGAAAATGAATAAGTTTAAATTTGATGATTAAATTGTTTTAAATTTTAAAAATTGATTTCTAAATGCTTTATTTTCAAATAAGGATTAAAGTTATAATTTTGTAACCAATAAAATAATTTTTTTTTAGTTATTAAGATTTGATTAATTTAAATAATTAATTTTTAAAGATAAATAAGGTTAATTTATTATTGTTTTGAACTTAAGAATACTTAATTGGTATGATTTGTTAATAAGTAAAAGTTAAATTAAGATGAATGATTTTCTTAATTAATAAAAGATTTTAAAATATAAGAGGTTAACTAATTATTTAATTAATTTTAAATGATTAGTTAATTGTTTGTTTAATTTTCACTTAATTATGAATTAATTAAGAGTAATTACTCAATGAAGTAATTAACGAATAATTACTTAATGTAATTAAGAAGGGAAATTACTTATGGAAGTGACTGAGTGAAATGATTAAGGGTTAATCATTGATATTATTAATTAAGAGATTAATTAAATTAATTGATTTGGAAGTTAATTAATTAAAGAATAATTAATTAATTAATTAAAGAATTAAGGTTAACTAATGATGGGATTAATTACTTGTTAAGGTAATTAATTAAGGGAGCAATTAACTAATGAAAGTAATTAGAAGATAATTACTTATGTAAGAAATTAATGGTTAATTACTTAGTTAATTTAGTTAATTAATTAATGTGATTAATTAATTAATGAATAAGATTAATATAAGATTAATTACTAAATGTAATTAATTAAAAAGGTAATTAATTAATAAAGTAATTAATTAAGGGTTATTAATTAATTTAATTGATTAATAATTACTTAGTAAAGTAATTAAAGATTTATTAGTTAATATAATTAATCAAGATTTACATAATTAATTAAGAAGTTAATTGATTAAGATAAGTAATTACAAGTTTGTTAATTACTGATTATGATTAATTAAGACTAACTAAAGAGATGGTTAATTACAAGTTAATTATGTAATTAATTAAAGGGATTATTGATTAATAAGGATCATTAGTTAATATAATTAATGAATTAATCAAGGATGACTAATAAAAGTGATTCATTAAGTATGATTAATTAATTGAGGATTAATGCAAATAATTATAGTTAATTAATTAATGGAAGTAAATGAAGGATCATTAATTAATGTAATTAATGATAATAATTAAAGGTTAATTACTGTATATGGTTAAGAAGAATTAATTTGTAGAATTAATTAAAGAATTAAAGGCTAATTACTTGAATGTAATTAAAGGATAATTAATCAAGAGAGATTGATTAAGAAAGATCATTAAGAGATGATTAATTTATTTATTTGGAATAAATTAGTGAAGCAGGATTAAGATAATCCAAGTGATTAAAGGATGGAAATTAATTTAATTAAAGGTTAATTAATTGATTAAGAGTTAATCAATTCTGTTTTTGGATGATTGATTAATACTGGATGATTGATAAATATTGGATGATTGATATTGGATGTTTGAATGATGTTGGATGATTTGAGTGTGATATTTCTGATATGTGATATGCTGCTTTGTGAGATGATTGGTTAATATGAATTATCTATTGTGATAATGTGATTCATCTATCTGTTATATTATGTTGAATGTAAGTTTGAATTGTTTAAAGCCCTTAAAGAACTTGGACATTAAAATGGCGTTTGGATTTCGATGAGACCGAGATCGGGTTTCCATATTTGGATATCCGAAAACCACATCGATCCAAATTAAACGTTAGGTCATGAATCCAAGTGGAGTGCAAGTGAAGACTCGAAGTGTAAGAACTATTCGTCAGTATAACTCTGGGGATGATTTCGAGATGAGTTTGACGGAATAGTACTTTCAGGTTCGAGATGATGATTCAGAGTGCGAGGGCTATGGTCGTTGACTCTGAGGGTGATTCCAAAATGAGTGCAACGAGAAAGTGCCTTCGGTTTCGTTCGAACTCGAAACGAACTTGTATGGATTGAATGCTTTCAGAACATCGTCAGGTGGACGATGAGCATTCTAAGATAGATGTGTTCTATTAAGGTAATCGCAACCTCAAGCCTCATCAACCGAGAATGGCTAAAATAGGGGAGGTGCAGCAAGGCTAGGTGGGTAATACCCATTTCAGGGTAAGGTCAACCCTGTCTAGATGTCCCTTTTTATTTCGGCTTAGTGGGTGGTTGGTCGCCCCAACCACGGGGTGATCTTACTCGGGACTGTCCAGTAAGAGATGGTTCCGGTCTTATGTTGCAGGGGAGTTAGGGTGGCTCATCCGTACGATGATCTAGGTCACGTACTGTGACAGGCGGTACCCTAGTAGCCCTGCCATTGATGGAAACTCATTCTTCCTACGAGACCTTACGGTTTTGATTGTATTACCCACTTTTGTGGCTAGTAGCTGGAATTTAATGAATGTAACAATTTTGGCTATTTCATATTTACTTGAAAACCCTGGACACTATTATAATATCACTGGATTTCCTATTAAATGTTTTGGTTAGCGTAAGGTAAAAACTTTTCAATGTTTATGTGTGGGAAGTCTTACGTGATACCTTTTATTTTCAAAAGATTTTCTAAAGTTAAGCAAATTTTAACCCGTTTACTCACACCAGACCCCTGTCTGACCCGAGGGTTTATTTTCTGTTTTATTAAACTCTTGGGTACTCATAATATATATGAGTAGCCGAGGGATTCAGGTTAGCTTGACGAATTCTGGAGGAGATTTGGAGCAGGAGGCTTCCGCGTGTAGATATATTATTGTTCCGCTGTGTTTAAGTTGTATTTGTATCTTGTGATATCTTGAGTTGTATAGTTAGACAGATGTTTATAACTGTCTAATATGTGTTGTATAGATTGTGTAACTCTGTAGATGAAACTATGTAATACTTTATGTGATATATTATATTTCATTCGTTCCGCTGTGAGTATCTGATGTTGTTGAGTTTCTTCTTTCTTATCTTTTCTTCTTCTATCCCTTTCTTGCTTAAATCATGATGTGTTTTTCTAGTGATAGAAAGACAGGTCGTGACAGCTGGTATCAGAGCGTTAGGTTGAGCGAATACCTAGGCTCTGGAGTGGTGTCTTTCTTGAGAGAGCGTACTTGTATTTTTTATATATAACTATATATCTATATCTACCTAATTTGTTGGGTTACCTGTTTGGGTTTTCCAATATAAGTTATAAAGGTAGATAAGGTAGTGGTGTGTGTGTATAACACGACTACCACTAATGGAAGAGGTCAATATGTTTGAGGTTGGATGTGTATCTATCGAGACTGTTGGCCTAATACCGACTCGAATGAGCTTTGTAGCTTGGCGTAAGGATTTCTTTGATCTCCGAAGGGAATCTTTTAGAGATTCGGAGTCCATCTTGGAAGTGTAAGTTTGATTGCGCTCAGGTGAGCAGATTTTTCTAAAGTTTGGATCTGTCGGAAGTGCAGAAGCAAGTGATGGTATCTTTGTAGCTACGTGGTGAGATGCAGTGCCCATGGATATTTCTGAAGATGTTTTCTCTTGAAGCAGTTTTAGGAGTGGTTGAGGAGCAGTCTTTACCTGCCGCAGGGAAGACTTGTCTGTGTAAGAAGTTATTTGGATCCTCAGCAAGGAGGTTGGATGTTTTGGAATATGAGACTAAGGTCTATAAGTTGCTTCGTTTCGACATGGTCTCATTGTCATCCCTTAAGGAGAGCGAGATGTTGATGCTTGGTTTGGAGCCCGAATTTCTTGAGGAAATGTCTGTCCATCTCGTGGAGTCATGTGAGAAGTTAGCTGGTGATTTGGAGTTCGAGGAGCCTTTGGATTAGAAGTATTTGGTTAGCTGTGGTAGCAGTGCAGCTCAAAGTGTTCGATGTGCTGACAAGAAGGTCTTTTGGCTTTGCAGTATCATCAAGGTAGAGTTTGGAAGCAACAGTGTGGCTCGTTTCTCCGACGGTTCAGGAATCTTAGTGGTTTTTCTATCAGCCGTCCAGGCAGATGGTGAAGGTTTCCTTGAAGGGTTAACCTTGTTTGGAAAAGTTTAAGGCTGTTCTAATTGGTAAAGAGAGGATAGTTACTTCGGAATCCAAACTAGGTCAGATTGCAAAGGTGACTTGCGATTAATTTGGGAATTTATCTTGGGCAATCTTTTGTTTGAAACTGAGGGTTCTCATGAGAAAGTATGAGCTACTGAAGTAATCAGAAGTTTTTCTGCATCTGGAGTTGGGTTCCATATTAAATTGGTTCTAGAAGCGATACTGATGGTTAGCCTGGTAGTAGGATGGTTCTTGAAGGAAGAAGAGTTGGTGTAGCAGCTCAGAAATTTTTAGAATTTGGATTGGTCAGATCTATCCAAGTTTGGATTATGATGTAAGGTTGTATGACCGAGTCAGATGGGTCACTAAGATTTTATCAATTTGATGAACAAAGTTTTCCGGATATATTGGATAAGTCTGTACTCATCTTCATTAACAGTACTCTCATCTATTTCAGAATCAGAGTTGTGCAGCGAAAGTAAGGTAGCAGCTGTGCGAGGAAGGAAACAAGATCAATTTACTATTGTTTGGGAAGTAGAGCTTGTGTTCTGGATTTAGACGGATCTTGGAAGACCATTTTGTTGGATATGATCCAGAAACTGGTTTGCTTTGGTCTAGTTGTTTCTGGAAGCATCAGCATAGGTTGAGTTGATCAGGAAGAAGATGGGCAGCCCAGGATTGTCTGTTGAGTTATGCAGATTTGAAATAAGGAATTTGGAATTCGAAGTTGGAGACTTCATTGTTCTTAAGATTTCTCTGGTTAAGAGAGCGGTATGATTGGATAAGATTGGATGGCTTGTTCTGAGGCATTTGGGAATTCTTATCTGTGTTTTGATAGGATAAGTTCTTTTGTCTATAAGATTGAATTGCCAGTTTGGATAGCTGGAATTCATTGTATTTCACATGTCTCTGAGGGAATACGTGTATGATTCATCGTTGGTTGTGTAATCTACAGTTCAGTTGGATTTTGGGAGTTGAGCTAGACTTGAGTATAGTTTGATTTTCTGTTCAGATTGATGGGTCTAGAGATGAGAGGAGCTCTGGATTATGGTGATGTAGTTAGTTGAGCTTCTGTAGAGCGAGTCTCACAGTAATTTATACTTGGGAAACTCTAGATAGTATTAGAAGATCTATCCCGATTTGTGTCCGATAATTAGTTAGGTTTGTTTGTTTGATTGATTACTATGGTTGTTAGTAACTGGATAATAGGCATGCTTTGCTGATTGAAATTAAAATCTTTACTGGGTTATTAAATTACCTTTGCTTTTAAATTTCGGGGACGAAATTCTTTTAAGGGGGGAGGAATGTGACGACTCAGAATTTTGGGCAATATCAATTTAATAATATGTATTAATAATTAAATTGATTTGATAATTTTTCTTTATAATTTTAATTTAAATTGGTAAATTTAATCTTTTAAAGGTTAATAAATATTTAGTCTGGTAATATTGATCAATGTCTTTTTAACAATTTAAAAATTGATAAGAATTATCTTTCAAAATTAATAAAATTATATTCTATTTATTATATATATATGATATATATATATTGTGAATAGAAAAAACTTTTTCTTTTAAATAAAAGATGAATTTTCAGATTGTAATATATATGTATGTATATGTTATAATTTGGAGTTGTTTTGAAATTTAATATAATCTATTAATAATACATATATGTATGAATATATTGTGACTTGAAGCTTTGTTTTAAATTCAATATTTTTCAAAAGTTAATATAAGATTAATTCAATTATTTTCAAAAGTATAAGATAATTATTTATATTTAAATATGATAGTTTAAATAAGATTTAAACAAAGTTTTATTTTGTTTTCTTTAAAGTGCTTAAATTAAAATGGTTAAATATGTATATATAGTTTTGAATTAAAGCCTTCTTTTAATACCTCTTTAATTTAAAGGGTTTGTAAACATGAGTGAATATAAATACAAATGTCCATATTACATAAATATAAAATATGATTATTTTTATAATAAGGTTTTAAACACAATTATGCAAGGATTTTAACACTTGTAAGTTAGCTTTTGACATTTGTTCAAATTTATCAACAAGCGGCAACATTTTTATTTGCTTTATTTTAATTTTAAATAAATGTTTAAAGAAGAAAACTAGTTTCTACAAAACACTTCCTTTATTCTTCTTTTTCTTAACTCAAACCTGAAATTGAAACCCAAAAGAAAAAAAATCTGAAATTAAAAACTGCAACTTCCACCTGCAACTTAAATGGAAGATCAACAGCAAAGCAATCAGAAGCATTCAAGATGATTTTCAATTCAACAGCAAGTTCAATATCAGTTTCAACACTTTAAATCAACAATTTAAAGGCATGCAAAGATTTTCATCAGCAAAGCAAATCAAAAGCATTTTTCAGATCAAATTTTCAAGGCCTGGAAAACATGCTCTATTCTCTGTAAAGTGGTGAGCAAATTATTTTTCAAAACAGTTTAAGTTGATTTTTGATCCTAATGCATGTGATAATCTGTGAATTGATCTTGATGTTGCATGAAAATCTTTCAGTATTTTTGTTATTGAATTGATAGATATGTATATATGTGTGTAAATAAGTCTGTATATATAAACACTCTGTTATCTGTTTCTTTTCAGACCAGGATCAACTTTTAAAAATTCAAATCTCCCAGTAACATCATTATTTGGCATTGATGATTAAATGAAAGTTGTTTGTTAATGTTTGATGACAATTTTAAAAATAGTTTTTGGAATTTTTAATTTATAAATAATTTTTAAAAAATGGAAAACACAGTGAAATACTATTGCATGTCAAAAATCAACAAAATTAATTTTTGATTTAGATCTCATGAATGAATTGGGGGTCAAAAATAATGATTTTTAATATACATATCATAATTTTTAGTTTGGTAATTTATGTGAATCCTGGGTTTGTTCGAAGCGGGTGTTTTGGGCGATTGCCGATAAACGGCATGGCGAAGTTGATCAATTTTTGGTCTGGAGGTGGTTCGATCGACGGCAAGTGAAGGAAAAATAGTGGTGATTTTTCTTATGGATCAAGGTGATCAGATTTTGATGGAGTAGGGTTTCGTCTTTAGTTTTGAAGGCTGTTGTTTTTGCGACTGTCGCATCATCCCAGGATCTTCGTGAACGTTCGCATTAGGGGGAAATGATGCTCGGGGTCGAGGTGATTCGATGGCGAGGTCGGCAGGGTCTAACGGCGTCAGGTTCGTCAGCGTTGGGGGGTTTTGCGGCCGAGTTTGGGTTTAGTTTTTTGATCAGTGATCGAAATTTTGACTTGCGAGTTTATTGTTCGATCTGGGTTCGTAATCATGCTCGCGTGGGTTCGTATGGTCATTGATGATGGTCGCGATAGCCTACGATGGTCGGAGCCGTTGGGGTATGTGCACACGTGTACATTGTGCACTGGGAAATGGAGTTTGGGGAAGAAGAGGTCGAACTAGAAGTGGAGCTCGCGATTTCATGGTGTTGTCTCGAAGCAGATACGTTGGAGTGTGACTCGAGACTTACTCGAGTTTTTGGTGAGTTCCACTCGGGTTTGACCCAAGACGTTCTCATGTGCAAGTATAATGCTCAAGTTTTATAAAAGAAGATAAGTTTACAAATTAAACTTGTTATTTTGAACGAATAAAATCAAAGTTTAAGTTTTTACAAAAATAAAATAAATTTACAAAGTTAAAAACTTGTTCTTGTGAATAAAAGTTAATCAAACTTTTAAAAGTGTTAATTGAAATTATTTTCAAATTTAAAATGTTTAAGATGATTGTTTTTTAAAGTAATTAACTTAATTTAATTTTGAATTTTAATTTAAATGGAGTGTTTTGAATTTAAATATTAAATCAAAAGTTTAAGTAAATTTTAAGTAATGTCTTTAAAACTAAAGTTTCAAAATTATACTGAAAACGAATAAGTTTAAATTTGATGATTAATTTGTTTTAAATTTTAAAAATTGATTTCTAAATGCTTTATTTTCAAATAAGGATTAAAGATATACTTTTGTAACCAATAAAATAATTTGTTTTTAAGTTATTTTTTTTTTTGGCATGGCCGACGGTTTTATAGTGGACCGACCACTATTTATTACGAACGTAATAAAGTTGAAGTACAGGAGTAAGGTAAAGGCACCTTAGCTACTAAAAATGAGAATATAAAAATACAGCACAGGAGTATGACAGACACGTCACAGCTACAAGAAATAAATAACAAGGCTAGTTCTCCTCCGCAGAGGAAGAATCACCAACGCCCTCATCAAACCTGGAAGAATCCAGTGAACCACCCCCGAGAATACCAAAATTGGGGTGAAAAAGAACAGCAAGAGAGGGATCATAACAGTCGATGTCAGAAGAGTAAACAAAGGAACGATCCCAGGCAGAATCAGCTAGAAGAACAGAATTAATCTCAGCAAACGAACCATCCATGTCAAGAACTAAGGAATCACCAGAAGTACTGTAATAAAGGCATCGAAGATCCAATAAATCATCAGATACATATCTAAAATAGGTGTCGTCCATGGGGTTGAATCTCATATCAGTACGAAGATCAACCCAACTTTGTTCAGACTCAGCCCAAACAACGCGCGGCGGAGAGAGAACAGGAACAGCAGGGAGAACAGTGGGATCATCAGCAGGATCTGAGGGAGCAGGACGCACCAAGGAAGGACCAAAGTCAGTAGCTACCGGAGAGGCTTTGGGAACCCATATTCTTAACGGAGGCCGAGGCAGAGGGATCTTAGGAGCATCAGCAGGAACAACAGATCGCACGCAGGCAGAGGCAATATGACCAAAAGAATGACAGGAGGAACATATATCAGGGACCCATCCATAGCGAACACGAACATCCACCACATGACCAACAGCTAACTGGACAGGAATAGAGGTAGGAAGAGGCTTATGGGGAGTAATCTCAATCAGGGCCTTGGCGTATACAAGCTTATCACGCGCAACTGTATTAGAGTCAAAACATTTCAATTTATCTATATTGCATGCAAGCCAATTCAAGCCAAGCAACGGTTGTAAAGCAGATGGTATTTGGGAGAAATAAACCCAAACAGGGATAGAAAATACTTGCTCACGAACGTTAGCTACCGTCGGAGACCAGGGGGTAATAATAAAAGGTTGTCCATCAAAGAAGGAAGGCTCAGACTCTAGAACATGACAACGTTCCTCAGAGGAGGAGAACAATAGGTAGTACAAGGAATCAACCATCTTAACTTTAAGCCCACCTTGAAGTCTCCAGGCCCTACGACAAACAGCAGCCACATCATGAAGACGATGTTTAGGGTCCAAAAAGAATCCAACTACGTATCCCGACCAAAAGTCAAATCCGGCTTGCATAACACAGGGGGGAGGGATCATCACTCCGTTTTCCTCAACGACGTCGAACTCAACTGGTTCATAAACACCCGCATTTCGGGGCTTGGAAGTAAAAAGAGAAGACCAAGTTTTGGTAACAGGCGGGCATGATGCATCAGGGCGACACACATCAACAGCAGAGTTGGCCTGAGGATTGGGGCATTGTGCATTACAGGGAGAAGAAACTGCGTGCATGCTAACGCCAGGATTAAAATTGTTGGTCTCTGGAACAACAGAGGCAATGACAGTATTCCGTAAGGAGCCACTAGCTGTACCACCATTGGTACTGGCAAGGGAAGGCCCAGGACATACCAAAACAGCTGGCACGTCAGGATTAGCATCACACAGAGGGGAGGTCGTACTTTTAACACTGAAGTTAGTTCCAGATCCCATTGTTGCATTTACACAAACACTTGACATGCTACAATCTGGCTCAACAGTCTTAACCATGGCATTGTCATTTCCCACCAAACCACCAAAAACACGGTCACGAACCAAAGAACCCGTGACAAGATCACCCAATACGCAACCAGACTTAGCAGCGCAACACACACTGGATCCGGACAGGAAGCGCGGCGAGCCAGAAATGGACGATGTCATAGTCACTGCAAGAGGATAGGTATCAACAGCAGATGCTTCATTCAAGAGAGGGGGGTCAGAAGGCACTATGGGAGACCTAATGCTAGCGCGTAGGGGGGGGGGGGAAACACGGGACGAGTGAAGGTCAGGGGGAACGAATTCTTCAGCAACCATTTTGAAACGCCTGCCTGAACGAGTAGAAGAGGGGGAGGGGATACGTTGAGAAATGTTTAAGGGAGGTGAAGAGGACATGTAGAGGAACGGGGGAACGGGGGAACGGAGAGGGATTCACGGTGAAGGAGGAGAAGGCACAAAAGACAGAACAAGCCTGGCACCCATTAACGCAACCATTCAACCATTCAAGGCACAAAACACTTGACATTTGTTTTTAAGTTATTAAGATTTGATTAATTTAAGTAATTAATTTTTGAAGATAAATAAGGTTAATTTGTTATTGTTTTGAACTTAAGAATACTTAATTAATATGATTTGTTAATAAGTAAAAGTTAATTAAGACGAATGATTTTCTTAATTAATAAAAGATTTTAAAATATAAGAGGTTAGCTAATTATTTAATTAATTTTAAATGATTAGTTAATTGTTTGTTTAATTTTCACTTAATTATGAATTAATTAAGAGTAATTACTCAATGAAGTAATTAATGAATAATTACTTAATGTAATTAAGAAGGGAAATTACTTATGGAAGTGATTGAGTGAAATGATTAAGGGTTAATCATTGATATTATTAATTAAGAGATTAATTAAATTAATTGATTTGGAAGTTAATTAATTAAAGAATAATTAATTAATTAATTAATTAAAGAATTAAGGTTAATTAATGATGGGATTAATTACTTGTTAAGGTAATTAATTAAGGGAGCAATTAACTAATGAAAGTAATTAGAAGATAATTACTTATGTAAGAAATTAAGGGTTAATTACTTAGTTAATTTAGTTGATTAATTAATGTGATTAATTAATTAATGAATAAGATTAATATAAGATTAATTACTAAATGTAATTAATTAAAAAGGTAATTAATTAATAAAGTAATTAATTAAGGATTATTAATTAATTTCATTGATTAATAATTACTTAATGAAGTAATTAAAGATTTTTTAATTAATATAATTAATCAAGAATTACATAATTAATTAAGAAGTTAATTGATTAAGATAATTAATTACAAGTTTGTTAATTACTGATTATGATTAATTAAGACTAATTACAAGTTAATTATGTAATTAATTAAAGGGGTTATTGATTAATAAGGATCATCAGTTAATATAATTAATGAATTAATCAAGGATGATTAATAAAAGTGATTCATTAAGTATGATTAATTAATTGACGATTAATGCAAATAATTACAGTTAATTAATTAATGGAAGTAAATGAAGGATCATTAATTAATGTAATTAATGATAAACATTAAAGGTTAATTACTGTATATGGTTAAGAAGAATTAATTTGTGGAATTAATTAAAGAATTAAAGGCTAATTACTTGAATGTAATTAAAGGATAATTAATCAAGGGAGATTGATTAAGAAAGATCATTAAAAGATGATTAATTTATTTATTTGGAATAAATTAATGAAGTAGGATTAAGATAATCCAAGTGATTAAATTATGGAAATTAATTTAATTAAAGGTTAATTAATTGATTAAGAGTTAATCAATTCTGCCTTTGGATGATTGATTAATACTGGATGATTGATTAATATTGGATGATTGATATTGGATGTTTGAATGATGTTGGATGATTTGAGTGTGATATTTCTGATATGTGATATGCTGCTTTGTGAGATGATTGGTTAATATGAATTATCTATTGTGATAATGTGATTCATCTATATGTTATATTATGCTGAATATAAGTTTGAATTGTTTAAAAACCCTTAAACAACTTGGACATTAAAATGGCGTTTGGATTTCGATGAGACCGGGATCGGGTTTCCATATTTGGATATCCGAAAACCACATCGATCCAAATTAAACGTTAGGTCGTGAATCCAAGTGGAATGCAAGTGAAGACTCGAAGTGTAAGAACTATTCGTCAGTATAACTCTGGGGATTATTCCAAGATGAGTTTGACGGAATAGTACTTTCAGGTTCGAGATGATGATTCAGAGTGTAAGGGTTATGGTCGTTGACTCTGAGGGTGATTCCAAAATGAGTGGAACGAGATAGTGCCTTCGGTTTCGTTCGAACCCGGAACGAACTTGTGTGGATTGAATGCTTTCATAACATCGTCAGGTGGACGATGAGCATTCTAAGATAGATGTGTTCTATTAAGGTAATCGCAACCTCAAGCCTCATCAACCGGGAATGACTAAAACAGGGAAGGTGCAGCTAGGCTAGGTGGGTAGCACCCATTTCAGGGTAAGGTCAACCCTGTCTAGATGTCCCTTTTTATTTCGGCTTAGTGGGTGGTTGGTCACCCCAACCACGGGGTGATCTTACTCGGGACTGTCCAGTAAGAGATGGTTCCGGTCTTAGGTTGCAGGGGAGTTAGGATGGCTCCTCCGTACGATGATCTAGGCCACGTACTGTGACAGGCGGTACCCCAGTAGCCCGCCATTGATGGAAACCCATTCTTCCTACGAGACCTTACGGTTTTGATTGTATTACCCACTTTTGTGGCTAGTAGCTGGAATTTAATGAATGTAACAATTTCGGCTATTTAATATTTACTTGAAAACCCTGGACACTATTATAATATCACTGGATTTCCTATCAAATGTTTTGGTTAGCGTAAGGTAAAAACTTTTCCATGTTTATGTGTGGGAAGTCTTACGTGATACCTTTTCTTTTCAAAAGACTTTCTAAAGTTAAGCAAATTTTAACCCGTTTACTCACACCAGACCCCTGTCTAACCCGAGTGTTTATTTTCTGTTTTATTAAACTCTTGGGTACTCATATTATATATGAGTAGTCGAGGGATTCAGGTTAGCTTGACGAAATCTGGAGGAGATTTGGAGCAGAAGGCTCCCGCGTGTAGATATATTATTGTTCCGCTGTGTTTAAGTTGTGTCTGTATCTTGTGATATCTTGAGTTGTATAGTTAGATAGATGTTTATAACCGTCTAATATGTGTTGTATAGATTGTGTAACTCTAATGTATATGAAACTATGTAATACTTTATGTGATTTATTATATTTCATTCGTTTCGCTGTGAGTATCTGATATTGTTGAGTTTCTTCTTTCTTATCTTTTCTTCTTCTATCCCTTTCTTTTTTAAATCATGATGCATTTTTCTGATGATAGAAAGGCAGGTCGTGATAGCTGGTATCAGAGCGGTAGGTTGAGAGAATACCTAGGCTCTGGAGTGGTGTCTTTCTTGAGAGAGCGTACTTGTATTTTTATATATAACTATATATCTATATCTACCTAATTTGTTGGGTTACCTGTTCGGGTTTTCCGATATAAGTTATAAAGGTAGATAAGGTAGTGGTGTGTGTGTGTAACACGACTACCACTAATGGAAGAGGTCCATATGTTTGAGGTTGGATGTGTATCTGTCGAGACTGTAGGCGTAATACCGACTCGAGTGAGCTTCGTAGCTTGGAGTAAGGATTTCTCTGATCTCCGAAGGGAATCTTTTAGAGATTCGAACTCCATCTTGGAAGTGTAAGTTTGGTTGCGCTCGGGTGAGCGGATTTTTCTAAAGTTTGGATCTGTCGGAAGTGCAGAAGCAAGTGATGGTATCTTGGTAGTTGCGTGGTGAGATGCAGTGCCCATGGATATTTCCGAAAATGTTTTCTCTTGAAGCAGTTTTAGGAGTGGTTGAGGAGCAGTCTTTACCTGCCGCAGGGAAGACTTGTCTGTGTAAGAAGTTATATGGATCCTCAGCAAGGAGGTTGGCTGTTTTGGAATATGAGACTAAGGTCTATAAGTTGCTTCGTTTCGGCATGGTCTCATTGTCATCCGTTAAGGAGAGCGAGATGTTGATGCTTGGTTTGGAGCCCGAATTTCTTGAGGAAATGTATGTCCATCTCGTGGAGTCATGTGAGAAGTTAGCTGGTGATTTGGAGTTCGAGGAGCCTTTGGATTAGAAGTCTTTGGTTAGCTGTGGTAGCAGTGCAGCTCAAAGTGTTCGATGTGCTGACAAGAAGGTCTTTTGGCTTTGCAGTATCATCAAGGTAGAGTTTGGAAGCAACAGTGTGGCTCGTTTCTCTGTCTATAATGTTATACTCCTATGCCGAGCGCAAAGGAAAAGGTTTCGAGTCCTAATTCGATCGTATAGAGGAGATAGCTTTTGCACCCAGTTACTATATTAAACTCCCGATATAATTTCAGCGCGTTTCCCTCTCGTACGACCACACGACAACTCCGAATGCTACGAAACTTGAAATCTGATAATAATACAATGTTTACGGATCCAATACAACTGGTTTCGTCGAATTCCGAAACTGTGCTTCGAAATGCTATTTTTAAATATCGATTTAAACGATATATTTTAAAACCGAGCGAACCACTTATAAATTCAATTTAAAAGCTTTTATTACCTTCAATATTATCAATATAAATTTTACAAGCCTTCAAATTATTTTAAACTGGTTTAAAACCCCAAATTCAATATTTTACCAAATTCCCATTATTTAATTCAATATTTAATTTATCCAATAAATGGAGATATTTGAAATTTAAGTTAAAATTACCCTTTTAAATATTTAAAATCAATTAAATATTCCAATTTCAAATGTCCAAAATTCAAGGTTGTCACATTCCTCCCCCCTTAAAAGAATTTCGTCCTCGAAATTACTACTTAAGAATGAATGATCCATAATGTGTTAACTATCTTCCCAATCCAAATAGTTTTTAACAACTTCCCCAAACAATCTTTTTATTAAGTCACACTATCACCCTGACTAACTTTCCAAACTCTTCCATAGTTTCCAAACAACATTACTTACTTAACCATTTCAAACTATGATTTGAAATCCAAATTTAAATTATCAAAATTATCTCAAAAAATTTCTAACTCCCTAAAATTTTGAAAAATTTCGCCAGCGTCTTTTTTGCGCGGCTAGATCGGTACGACTAAAAAATGCCTCTACGGGCCCCCAAATTTTGAAAGAAAACAAAAGCCAAGTAGCTAGATTAGAAAACCATCAAATTTCATATGACAATTAAATACATACCTTTTAGTCGGGCAATTCATATTTATCTTCTGAAATCAAAACACCAATTCCTTCTTGCTTTTAAATACCTGTATATCCTATTTGGCAATAATATCCAATCACAGACTCCAAAATCATTTCAT
Source organism: Allium cepa (assembly GCA_030765085.1). Lineage (NCBI taxonomy): Eukaryota > Viridiplantae > Streptophyta > Magnoliopsida > Asparagales > Amaryllidaceae > Allium > Allium cepa. The sequence continues at coordinate 826,620,043 of CM060941.1, read as the reverse complement.
TCATTTCTTTACAAAATTTTCAATATTTGTTTCACTTAAGCCGTACAGTGTACACATATCATCCGTACGAAATATCAAATTCGATCGCTTACTCGATCACACAATTTCACTTCCGAACTAGTATCATTCACACGACTCTCTAGTGCGGACTCGGATCTAGTTTCTTGATCAAAAACTATCATTCTCCTTGCATAGCCATATATTATGATAGAGAATTTCTAGAATCAATCAAAAATCCACATCCACAGTTCGCCGTCGAAATCGAGTGAAAAATCCCAACTCGGATCGATGTCACCATCTCGAAATTCTGTGCTCAAATCTGGATCAAATCGTTATGCGAATAGAATAATATATGTACATCCTACATATTTATCTCCATTGATTATAAGCTAAATCAATTTTCTTTTTATTCACATTCATTTTGATTTCTATCCATTTATTCGCAATTTTCCCATTTCGCAACTTCCAGTTTAATCTTCATTCAATTATTAACTTAGTACAATTTCCCAGTACCAAATTTTTCTTAAGAATTTCACCATCCATTTCTTAAATTCAATATAAATATCTTACACACTTAAATATTTATTTTCACTACACCGCCCAAAGTTTATATCTACTTCTATTCAAATTTGATCTCCAATTTCCATATGAATTCAATTTACCTTTCATTTTAAAAATTGAATTAAATTCATCTCATCTTAAACCATATTTAATTAATCATTTCTTTAATTAGTTCCACTTACTAGTTTATTTTAAATCTCAATGGATTTTATTTCCAAACTTTTATTATTCTTAGTCCACTTCTTAAATTAATTCTACAACTTCACTTCACTTTACACAATTTAAATTAAATATCATCCCAATATTCAATTTCAATTCATTTCCTTACCAATTTAAATCGATTAGTTCCATCCACTAATTCGTTTCCAATCAAATTCTATTTCAAATTTGTTCATTCACAAATTTATTTCCCACTTAATAAATTTTTATTTTAATGGCCATTCCATTTAATCAACTTAGATTCATTTCCTCAAATTCTCTTTTATTTAACTTAATTCAGTTAAATCCCAATTCAATTTACAATTTAAACTTCTATTTCCAACTTAATTACATTCCATTTAGAAATCTTAATTGGTTTGCCCACCACTTTATTTCGTTCTCACACTTGCTTTAATTTAACCCCTCTTAAGTTAAATTTTATTCTAATGAATTTCAAATTTTATAAGTTATCAAACCCATTTATAATTCCATAAACACTTCCAATTTACTTCCATAGTTTTAAACAATTGCGTAAACATTCCAAAACATTTTTGAAATCATATATACCCAAACCAAATTATTCCTTGCAATCCAAAATCAAACCAAATTTTGCAAATACCCCAATTTTAAAACATTAAGGTAGCAATTCCTCTCTTGGAAACTCTAAAATGAACATCGATGATGCTGCAGTCATCACCGTAATTATTTTCCAGCGACCGAAAAGGGTTTAGTGTTTTTAATTCCTTTAAAAACATTTAAATATTTCAAATTCCAAATTTCACCAGATTTCATATCCAATTCAAAAATATTTCCAAATAATATCACTATTATTTCTCCAAAACCTTTGAAAATTATTTTCAAACTCAGAGGAAATTAAATTTCCCAAATTTTAAAAATTCAAAACCTTCCAATCTTTATTCAAATATTTCTCTGGAAGTTCAAGTTATAAATCCGATTTATAATTCACATTTCAAATCCTATTCTATCATATGAGTTAATTTCTTAACCTTTGATTATGATTTCAATTCTTTATTCAATTTTCCACATTAACAATGATAATAATTTTATATTATCATCCCCTAACAACTAAGCAACCATATACACTTATAATAATTTATGAATAATTATTTATTTTATATTTAAAAATAATTTGGGCAAAATTATTCATTCACTCTATTTAAAACAATACTGTGTCGAATTGTTCTGTACAAGTGTTAGAGATCCCTATCAATAACGTTAATTACTCGTATTGACCCGAATCCATGAGCCACTCAACAAACTAATCAACACAATATAAAACAATTTTTATGTTCACTAACAAATATGTGCTCATATCTATTAACACATTCAAACTCATTCTAGAGTACTATGGACTCTATTTCTAATGAGTAATCCCCACCAGAGCCAAGGTTCTCGCTTAACCTTCAGCTCTGATACCAAATATAACAAACCGATTTTTCGACGTCCGAAAATCGATATCAATACGTCCACCATATTAAATGCCAAACAATCGAATGCCGAAAAAATAAACCGTAAGGGAAAGAAGAGGGAGGTAGAAGAAGAGAAAACAAAACAACTTCAGAATCTCGCAATCACAGTGGAGCAATATATAATAGAGAAATGATTGTTCTTTATACAAAAAGAATCAGAGTACAACACGATCAATAGCAAAATCCTGGACAGTTATATTAACTTGTCCCACACAACTAAATATATAGCTTAAACTGCACAACGGAATATACATCAAGTACGTGTGATAAGTCTCGCTATCCAGCTCGTCTCTTGAGCTCCACAACATCGTATCCTGTATCCTATAATACTCAGCTTACCCGAGCATTATAGTAAAATAACACCCGAGTCCGTCTGGAAAACCAGCGTGAGAAAACACACTCAATTGAATTCTTAAAGTTTCAAAATCCTTTGAAAATCAAAGGTATCTCGTAAGACCACGCCACAAATAAACATGTCGGGTTTTTACCTTACGATAACCAAAACATTTCTTATCAAAATCCTCTAATATTATAATAGTGTGTAAGTACAAATACTTATTCAAATAGCTGAAATTGTTACATTCATTAAATTCCAGTAATTACTAGGCTCTATAATCAAAACCATAAAGGCAAGTAGGGAGAATGTATTTCCAACTAATCACTAGGCACTGGAGTACCACCTGTCACGGTACCTGGTCTAGATCAGCATACCGAGGACCCCTCCCGATCCTCTGTAACACAAGACCGGAGCTACCCATTACTGGATAGTCCGAATAAGATCACCCCACGGTTAGGATCAGCAACTGCCATACAGCCGAATAAAAGGGACCTACAGACAGAGATGACCTTACCCTAATTGGATGCTACCTACTTAGCCTTGCTGCATATCCCCTACTTTTTAGTCATTCCCAGTTGATGAGGCTTGAGGCTAAGCGTTACCTTTCTAGAACACATCTCACTTAGAATGCTCATCATCCTCCTGACGATGTTCTAATAGCGTTCATCCATACAAGTCTATTCCTGGTCCGAACGGAACCGAAGGCACTACTCCTACTACATCCATTTTGGAATCATCCTCAGGATTAGTAGCGATTAGCCCTTGCACTTCACTGCTCCATCTTTCACTCCAAACTCTTGTCTTCATCACGATAACGTACTCGTTGGATCGAAGGGGTTTTCGGATCACAAATCCGACCCTAGTCTCTTCGAAACAACGTTCGCTAGTTCCGGTAAACTCAACCCCGGTCCTTTCGAAAATACACAGACGAAAATAAGATAGGAGATCACCTCCTAACCGTTAGTGGATGGATTTCTTTATAAACGTCCTAGAAGAACGAACGAGTTTATATATACAGTATAGCACCTCGAACGGTAGCTATACCATATAATTCTCGTACTTCTCCTAGATATTTCCAAAATCATATTTGGGTCCAGATTTGATAGTTGGTTATTTAACTATCAAATAAACAATCAATTCAACCTATTATTTTATTTCCACTGAAAAACACCAAGTCTTATTAAAATTAGATTTTAATAATTTAAATCATTTTACCTAAAATATATAATTAAACATTTGAAATAAAACTACTTAATTCACTTTATTCAAACAATAGTTATGAAATTCTATAACAATTTCCAAGAAAAACTTTAACCAAAACCACTTTAAAATAAAATTATTATATAAAGTATAATATTTAATAATTATCTTTTCAAATCATAATACTAGTTAAACCTTTGAAATAATCACTTCTATAATTAACTTAATAAATATTTACTAAAATTATTAAAATGATTAAATAATAATTTCTCTAAAACATTCTTTTTAAAACAACTTTAAAACGTCCAACTTATACATAAAAATCTCCTTTGGAAATATACTTGGCTTTACAGGGAAATACACTTTCCATTTCAATATAGCCCATTCAATCCTTTATAAACCCTGCTCAATTTATCCCAATTTAATTTATGTCCCATTCTTGTAAATTTCTTTCAATACTTTAAAAATAAAACCACCTTTTATTTTTAAAACACATTTCACATCTCCTTATAAATTCCCACTGTGAATTTACTTTCAAATTTATCCACTGATAAAAATTTCACTTTATTTATAAACTCAGTTTATAAATTTCCATTCCTCATTATCCTTTAAATCACAGTTTCCAAAACACTTAATCGATTTCAAACTGATTTCCTGAGTAAAATTCCCTTTAAAATTTATCTCTTGATTTATACATAATCAATTCCAAAATCCATTAACACCAAATTCACCCTTTATTATGATTTAAGATCCTTATTTAAATCTGAAACATCAATTTCTTTCTTTATTCCAAAAAAATTCTTTTCATTTCCTTTATGAACCCAATTCATTATATTTATATATCTAAAATACCAAAATAGATTCATCCAAACCATAGCACCGAATAACTTAGATTTCCAATACAATTTATCACATAATATCAATAAACATATCACAGTTTATGGAAATAATTTCAATATTTTGAGGAATCCAGTTGGATCTTTCCAATCTATTTTCCTACATCCATAGATGTTAGCACAACAAATAAAATACCAAATCTCACTTCGAGGAGGACATTGCGGTATAAAGGGTCATCCGCTATTATGCGGGGCGCATAGGGTCTTATCCGCTATATAATGCGGGAAATCAATCACTCCAATATACATATATATACACACACTATATATAACATATCACATACAAGCTGATAATAAATCATCAATTCAAGCAAACAACCAATAATTTAAATTTAACCATTTAAATTAACGGCAATCCAAATGAGTGAGATTAACTCACCTTTGATTTTTGTTTGCAACCCATTTCCTTCCGGCTTGTTTCTCGATTTTTGACCTTGTATAAACATCATACATATGGTTTATTAATATTTGAATTAATCGAACAATTAATTATTTATTTAACTTAACTAACACTTTGGTTTAAATCCAATAATTTTAGCTTTAAACTATTTTCCTTTTAAAAATCTTTTAGTTACTAAAATAATTAAATAAGTTTATTAAACAAATTAATCTTCGTAACGCATTATTTTAAAATTAAACTGGTAAATTTAAAATATATATATATATATGTATATTTATTCTTCTTTAAAACTACATATATGTATATATATACACTTATAAAGATAATCTATATAGATTTTAAAAATTAATTTTTTTTACATAGCTTTCAAACATGTTAAAATTCCTAAACTTTATCTATAAAAATTTCTGTATATACTTTAAAAGAAAATAGGTATGTGTACATATGTATTTACTTGTATTCTATTTTTTCCTTCACGGCTAATTATTTTCCACTCTTTACTATTTTAAACTTATACATATTTTTATCCCAGTCTGTATATACATAGAAATACAGTTATATATAAATTCCTAAATTTGAAAAGAACAATGGTAAATATACCTTACTGCTTGTGCTCAACCACCCTAACACCACGAGTTGACAGAAGTCACGATCATCGCAACGAGAAGCAAGCACCTCGCCATGCCCCTCCTTCTCACGCGAACGCCCAATCACACTCGCGCGCTTTAGCCACCCCCAACGCGTAAACCCTAGCAGAGCCACCAAGCCTTCGTCCTTACCTCCGCCACTAGAATAGGTGCTCAACCTTGCGATACTTATCTTTTCAAAGTCGAAATTGACTTCGATTCTTCCTGCCACCGCGCCATCAACTCATCATTAGTCTGCCCACTTCCACGCGGCTTCGCGTACGCCTCGTGGACGAAGCTCGCGATCTTGGTTTCCTACGATCGAAAAAATCGATTTCGATTTGTGAATGGAAACGTGACTTTGATTTCCATTATTTTTTTCTTGTTAAACAGCTCGGCCATTAATAATAATTTTTTTGTTTTCTTTTTTCTTTTTTACTGAGTTCGACCGTTTTCAATTTTATAAAGTATAAGGGGACAGAAAGTGCACGTGTCGAAAAGGCAGGAGACGTGTTTGAAGACTAAGTAGGTAGTAGGGTGGCTGGAGTAAAGAATGAAAGAAAGTGGATGTGAATTTGGTCAAATCAATCAAATATATATATATATATATATATATATATATATATATATATTATTAGAAATTTTCAAACCGTCTAGAATTCGCAACTTAAGATCTCGACCACCTATCGAGGCGTGCCGCCAGGCATTTATAATGTTATACTCCTAACTCAAGCGTAAAGGAAAAGGTTTTGAGTCCTAATTCGATCGTATGGAGAAGATAGCTTTTGGACCCAGTTACTATATTAAACTCCCGATATAATTTCAGTGTGTTTCCCTCTCGTACGACCATATGAAAACTCCAAACGCTACGAAACTTGAAATCCGAAAGTAATAGAATATCACGGATCCAATGGAACTGGTTTCGTTGAATTCTGAAACTGTGATTCGAAAGTCTATTTTTTAATATCAAATTAAACGATTTATTTTAAAACTGAACAAACCACTTATAAATTCAATTTAAAAGCTTTTATTACCTTTAGTATTATCAATATAAATTTTACAAGCCTTCAAATTATTTTTAACTGGTTTAAAACCCCAGATTCAATATTTACCAAATTCCCAATTATTTAATTCAATATTTAATTTATCCAATAAATGGAGATATTTGAAATTTAAGTTAAAATTACCCTTTTAAATATTTAAAATCAATTAAATATTCCAATTGCAAATGTCCAAATTTCCGGGTCGTCACACATCTGATGCAAGAATGAAAGGACCAGATTGAGTTAAAGAATGCAAAACACGTAGAAAATAGGCTTACTAACGTTACTGGATGAAGGAATTTTCCTTTGTCTAATTTCTAAGGCGGGTCGACCGCCCCTATACCCAGGTCGACCTAGGGTAAGGTTAGGTCAACTTAGTGGTCGACCTAGCCAATATATTTATTATTATTTTTTCTTGTAACTTGTTCATATTAGCATGGTTTCTGACGTTCTATATATGGAATTTGACCAGAAAATTGCCACAGACACAATGGTGCAACTCCCGTGGCTCAATTCTGATAATTTCACAAAGTTATTTCATTAATTAACGAATTAATTATTATGGGTTAAATTTTGGGTTGTTACATTCTCCCCTACTTAAGGGATTTCATCCTCGAAATCTCTAAGGATAAAAGAATGTACTAAATGTTTTCATCCAATTCTACAACCAACTACTCAATCATCAACCATTCGTCCATTGTGCTTAAGTTTTTCTAATGCAATCTATGATACTTATGCAATTAGTGTAGTGTAAATGTCTTTAACTAATGCAAAAAAAAGCGGTCCACTGATTCAGTTGACCACCTTTTATGCAATCATGTTCATGCGACGTATTCAAATGAATGCGAAAATTTCCTAATGATAACTGATAATTCTATATACGTGCTATAAACATCATCCAAATGCAAAAACCATGTGAAAATCATCCATTTATAGCAATCATTGGAAAATAGAATAAAATGCACGCACATCCATATGCATATGCTTTAGCGTCCTAGTTAGGCCAATCTCTAAAGAATAATAGTGCCTAGTGTACCTATATGCATCCATTAGCATCCATTAACAAACAATTGCAAGCACGAGTACACATCATTCATAACATGTTCTATTAAAATGTTTACATCAAATCCTACCATCCATAAGTTAAATCCTATGTTCTAACCTCGCAAAGGATAATAAAGGAAAGAACCTATTCAAAACTAGAGATGTAAAATAGGAAATTCGAAAACTTGTTATCAAAGGAATGTAGATACAAAATATGAATTTTCTCCCAAGTTTCTTCAAACTCAAAAACATACATCCTCAACCTGTGTGCCTTACAATCTTACTTATTTCACTCTACTGTTCTTCTTTAATCTGCACACATGAATCGACATTTCTTAGGTCCTTACTAGTGTCCTATACACTTCACGGAAACTTTTATCATTACTTCCAAAAGTAATCACTTTTATCCCCTACATGGTCTTGCACTTTTTCCGTTACACCTAAGAAATGACTCTTATCCACTTCTCACTTAAGAGCTTGGTTTGGTATTTATCACCTTATTCTAAGAACTAAGGTTTTTAAATTTTTAAAGCATCAAATCCTAAAATCTTTGTCTTTAAAAGTGTTATTTTTAAGTTTTTATTAAATTCAAAAATACTTCGTTACTTAAATATTTTCCAACTTAGAGGGGAAAACTTTCAAATTTTAATTCCAAATCTTATTCCTCATTTTCTTTCAAATATCTTTTTAGTTTTCTATAAAAAATTGAAATTTCAAATTCTACTTTTATTAAGTTTTTCATTTCCAAAAACTTATTTACTTTTTCACCAAACCATTTTCTTTTAAAATATCTTCAAACTATTTTTATGTGTTTCCAAAAAATATTCTTATTATACCTTACGGTCTCATACCTTAATAGATTGAAACTACTTTCTCAAATGAGAAATTATTAACGCTAAAATCTTCTATGAGCCTTTTGAAAGATAATTTCATGTTTATGTGGGAACTTATTTTATATTTTTCGAAATAGGCTGTACAAACTATTGTGCTTTTCATACCTTATATATCTCTTTCATGTATTCCTGGTAACTTGCACAAAACATTTTTATTGGTTTCATGGAAAATAATACCATTATTCTTTTCATTCCAATAGATTAAAGTATGTTCAATTTATATTCTTCCATGATAAATATTATTTTATTTTTATTTTTATTTTTCACATCTAACTTACACATTTTCCTTTAAGAAAAACTCACCTTCATAACTGTTTTAATATTCCCATAACTGCATAAACATTTCCTTGTACTTATTAAGAATAATAAGTGTACTTTACAAACTATTTTTTTCTATACTTAGAAATTATCTTTTAAAATACATTTTTATTTCGGTTAAAATGGATGTTGCATAAAACACCATACTACAACCTTAAAAAAATACTTGTATGGATTCAATTAAATAAATACCAACACATCTCATATACCAATGTAAAAATATTTCTCTTGCGAGTCACTTGCTATAATAATTTATAGCCTATGCTCCCCTTATTTTTCACGAAAACATTTATTACAACAATAAAAGTTGTAACCTACGTTTTTGATACTTGATACACTCTAGGTTTTTAAAATCTTTGTTTGCTTACAAAGAAACTAGTGAGTTATGTATATATACACACTCCATAATTCTTTAAAAAGATTTCTAATTTTTCATTATATGAAAACCAATTTAAATCTCATACCATTCTTCGAAAACCCCATATTTATATTCTAAGAGAAAATTAACAATGAAAATTTTCAATTCTAATAATTATATTTTTTCCCACTTTTTAAATTTCAAAATTTTAATTTTATCGGGCTTGGCATAAAGTGGATTTTATCCTTACTCACATCGGAGTACTTTTCCTAGACCTTGGAAATCTCATTTCCTTACACCAAAAGTGACACTTCAAAAACTTTGCTCTCAACAGATGAACATGAAGTGTATGAAGAACCTCCTCAAAATTTCTGAAACATCTTTGATGACTGGAATGGACTCTAGATTTCCTAGTGATGGATCAAAGGACTAAAGGAAGCTCAACATGATTGACCCCTGTGGGTCACAAGAGACCTCGAGAGTCCTACCACTGCATGTCTCTAACCTAACGACTCTTCTTTCGTAGTCCAATATTGCTCTATATGTGGATAGCCAATCCATCCCCAAGATCATCCCATACCCAAAAATCCCAAAACATAGGCGTCACGGTCAAATTCTATGCCTAGGATAAAAAAATTTCAAACCCCTACAAACCATAGACAAGTGTGCTGATCCTCCTATGGGGTATGAAACAACAATGGGGTCTACTATTAAAGAAAAATGTAAGTGCAAACAATCCACAAGAGCACTAGAGATAAAAGAATGCGATGCTCCAGGATCGAATAGAGTCCGAATGGGAAAATCAAAAATAGAAATCAAACCTTCAACTGTGACTTTCCGACCTCTATTCGGTCCATTGCTAGAAGGCGCCGCATCCAAAGCCTGTATCTATGTTGTAGGTGTGCTCGCTTACTGACTCATCTTCTGAGGACAGGCTTTACTAAAATGACCAGGCTGTCCACAATTGAAACACTTCCCTTTCATTATACCTTCCTACAATCCTTTGTGTAATGACCAACCATCCCATAACTCTTACACTTCTCATTTTACTTATCTTCTTTTGAGGTGCTCCTCCTTTCTTTTTAGAACTTTCCAACTTAGGGCCCTCCTTAAACTCTCCCTCCTTAGCTGCATCGGACATAAGTGCCATCTCTACTAAGGACTCCTAAGTAGCACCCATCAGCACATGAGTCAACAACAATCCTTGAAGGGGCAGATTCAATACCTTCGCAAACTTCATAGCTTTCTTGTGCGGTGTATTTATCAACTCCATTCCGAACCATGACAATTCATTAAATTGATTGATGTACTCCTTCACCGATGAACTCCCTTGCTTCAAATTGATAAACCGCTCTAACTGAACACTCTCCTCTGCTTGAGACAAAAACTTCCCATCGAATCGCTCTTGGAATCCATTCCAAGTCACCTCTCTTCCTTCTAACTCAATAACCTCCCACAAATACAAAGCCTCCTCTTACAGCTGTTAAGATGCTAGTTGAACTCACTGTTGATCATCAAATCCCAAAAGTCTGAATATCATCTTTGTGTCTCTAAGCCAAGCTTCCGCCTCCACAAAAGTCTCCTTACTAGAAAATGTCTTTCCGCCCCAACTCGCAAAATCCTTACAAAGCTTAGAGAAATAGGCGGCGGCAGGTGGGTTGATGGGAATCCCACCCGTTGGTGCTGGGCTAGGCGCTTGCCCTACACCTCTGGAGTCGTGGCTCGTAGATACCTACGAAACCAGGCTGGAACTGGAATGCCCTTGGGAAGGTTCGGGGCATTCGTCAATCTATGAAAAGAAATGGGTAGTTTAGGAAAGAGTCGAAGGGAGATTGAACTGGACTTTTGAGGGTACTTTTATATAAATTATTTTATACTTAAAAAATATTTCTTAAGAGTTCTTTTCTGAAAAACTACGTTCAAAACAAATTATTTTGGAAAAATACTTTACTTTAAAAAATAAATTTTTAGGAATCCTATAACCTTAGGCTATGATACCAAGTGAAACACCCCCACACTCCTTAATATATCGTTTTCCCAAAAGGGCACATTAAAAGGCGTGGTGCATTGTAGGTATAATTGAAACTAACAGAGACTAAGATTCACAAGATAAAAATAGGTAAAAATAGTGGAAACTAAAATAATAACTTATTCAAAACAAAAACATCATAATTGTTTCATAAACCAGTCAAAATCCAAATACAACATACATGTATCAAAACCCAACATGTATCATGAAATAAAAAATCGTAGTCTCAACAAAAATTAGAGTATAAATATCACTCTCAAGTGCCAGTGCAAAGAAAGAAAAACGGAAATAAAAGTAGGAAAATACAACAGAATCTTTTCCAAGAAACCTCATAGCAACTGCAATCTACTGTCCTCTCGTTTGATTGCCTATAAGGGGATAAAGGGAAAATACAGGAGTGGGTCAGACCAAAAGTCTGGTGAATGATAGTAATTAATAGAATCTTTAAGCAAAGTAAAAGTAATAGACTTTGCAACTGTACTAGTATATAAAAGAAAAAAAAGGAAATTTAAAAAAGAGAGAAACTGGAAATAAATACGAACAAACTATTGCTCAATTAGTAAGATAGGTTAACTTTGATTGTTTGCACTTATACTTGATAGCTGCTTTGATTAGGCTGAATTTCTATTGCTGCTTTAATTAGGCTGCAATCCTAATTCTACCCTTTGATCGGCCTGCTACTCCATAGACTTTACTACGGACTAGATGCTATATTGCTCCCTATACAGAAGGAAATATTGTCTATGAAAGACACAAATACTAAGTGCTTGGAACTCAATAGCGACTGTTCCCCCCTAATCGATGTCGCAGGCTCGATTACCACTGGTTCGCACTATCTATTGCTCCCTCTTTTGACCTTTTATTTATCCTAGACAGCATAAGCGTGCCCTCTCTCACTTCAGGCCATTGTGAGACACCATGTCCATAGAAAATAGGGAATGTTGTTGGTACTAGTCTATGTCAAACAAAATCTAGTTACGTCCCTTGTTCAAATCCCCATGACTTAGTCTTTTAATTATTGACCTCTTATCTACCGTAAACAGCATAAGGGAAATGTTGTCAGTACGGATCTTTTCTTTTAACTATTGACCACTTACCTACCCTAAACAACATAAGGGAAATGCTACCGGTACATATCTTTTCTTTTAACTATTGATCACTTATCTACCCTAACAGCATAAGGGAAATGCTGCCGGTACGGATCATTTCTTTTAGCTATTGATCACTAGTCTACCCTAAACAGCATAAGGAAAATGCTGCTGGTGCGGATCTTTTGTTTTAACTATTAACTACTTACATACCCTAAACAGCATAAGGGAAATGCTGCCAGTGCGGATCTTTTCTTTAAACTATTGATCACTTATCTACCCTAAATAGATAAGGAAAATGCTATCGGTATGGATCCTACTTTTATCTTTGCTTATTAACTTAGATAAATTATTTTAAATAAGCCTCATTCTATTCTGTTTTCTTATTACAACCTACATTGCAATCATGCTTATTACTTAACCCTAGGTCTAAGTTTGAAAATAAGCTTCTTTCATATTTTACTATAATTCTAAGTCATAACTAGGCCAACTATCTTTAATTAGTCCAATTCTAACATCAATATCATAATTAGGCTCAGTTTTAGTCTTAATTCCATTTTTATTATAGCCTTAGTTAAATCATTTTATAAAATTTGATCAAAAGATCTTTTAAAAAATACTATTCCCAAACCCCTAACATCCATTTTATACCTCCGGTATAAGTATATTACCAAAACATTATAAAGGTTTTCTTCTTTTCAAATTCCATATTAAATGACCAAATAAGTTCCATTTAAAACATTATTTCTCATAAAGCCCATCCCTATCCTTTATAAAAAGTTTCCTTTTTGATAGCCCCTTTCATATTTCAAATAACTTATAAATTTTCCAAATAAATTTATAATTAGCTTCTAAAAAAAATCTCCAAGCTAAATTATAAAACCTCTTTACAGATTTCTTAAATGATTTATAAATCTCTTTCCTGTTTTTAAATATTTTTATAAATCTTCCTTTATACTCCTTCATAAAATTTCCTTTATAAAATATCGTTTACAAAATATCATTTGTAAAACACTTTAAATAAACCCTTTCATTTAGTAAAACCCTTTTTGTAAACAAGTTCTTATTTATACATACTTTTATTAAATAATAATTACATAACTTGAAAAATCATTCATAAACTTTAAACCCAAAATAGATTTAAGAATTGAAGTTAATTCAAAACCATAATTTACAAATTCGAAAGGAGGCTTAACAATGCCAATGGTACTAATTTAAGCTCCCATTTTATTTCAATTTGATTTCTAAGTCAAATAATAGTTATTTATATAAACCAACATATGTATGTAAAATTCTTAACCAACAGGGAATAACGTGTCAATATAAAACACTAGCATGTACATGTCGAAATAACATAATAGTAGAATGGTGATTTGTCCTGCTAAATAGATGTCCAAACAATTCACTACTTATAGCAGAATAGGAATTTATTCCACTAAACAAATGTCCACACAATCAACAATTACATTATAGCAGAATGTGGATTAATTCTCCTATTAGATGTCTGAATAATCAATTTATAAACAAACGAGGATTTATTATACTAATACATGTCCAAACAATCTATATTATAACTCATTCATGGTTGTTTGGCTACTTAACAGTATCGACATTGAGTCCGTTGTGCTAAAAAACTATTCTTTATAAAAGAAAATTCTTTTAAACAAATTGATTTTTGGAAAGAAAAACAACTTTAAAACTTATACCTCTTTTAAAAATAATTAATTGCAAATTAAAAACTTTATTAAACCACAATTAAATTAAATTAAATCTTAACCTAATTTAATTAATAACTAAGAGATAATTAAACCTTTAATAAATAATTTATTATAATTTAAACCCTTAATTAATTTATAATTGAAAATAATTAAAACACTTGATTAATAATTAAAAATTATTAACCCTATATTTAATTAATAATTAGATTAAAAGTAACTTATACACTCAACTCATAATTAATTAAAAATAAATCTTACTTTTAAACGATAATTGCTTAGTACTAATCTTCACTTAATTAAAAATAATAAACCTATCCTAATAATTATTTAATTATTAATTACTAAACTTAATTAATTAAAAATTAATTATTTAATTCTTTATTAACTTTCTAATACATTATTACTAAGTTTATAAAACATTTTTAAAATACTTTTAAATAAAAGCTTAAAAAAAATTTAAAAATCGAACCTTTATCGAAACTACATCCACAGCGTCATAACTTAAAAATGTTTTTTTGGCTTTCCTCTTTGAAAACTTAATACTTAAGAGCTTATAACCTTTTTTGAACATAAAGTAAATTCTTTATAAAACGAAAACAAAATTTGAAAACTAGAAACACTTTTGATTTGGGAGCCACATACTCAAGTTATCTACACAAGGATTTCAAGTCGACTAACCATACAAAGGTGTTAACTTTCTAAGCATATAACGACATACACATGTTCATATCATATAAGCATATCACAAGCCACAAACACAAGCAAGATCTAAACTTTACAACATCCACCACAGGAAGATTTTAACTTACAATTTACGAACTTCACTTAACATTCACTACAAGTTCAAACTTGCAACCAACAATACACGTAAGCTCTCATATATACACACGACCAATATGATATATTTTCAATAAAATCAATGCAAACAAATTTGCAATAATATAAAGGTCAAAACTTAAATTTAATAACAAAATAGTTTTGCTCACCAAATCTTAAGAAAACAAACCAAACTATCCCGAGCTCCTAATCATCACTAGATCCATATATTAGATTTTGAAAAATGGAAATTTGGTGGCCTTAAAGGCCTATATGGTCTCGGCCATAGTGTGGTGGAGTGGTATAAGGGCTTATGTAGGAAGGAAATATAAGGGTTTAAACAAGTTTTGGAAAAGATTTCAAGTAGAAGTTTTGATTTTATTTTTTTAACTTTAGAATTTGAGATGGAAGCCATTGGCATGGTTTTAAAACTTGGAAAGAAAAGAAGCTTTGAAAAAATGAAAAAGTAAAAAATGAACATGGAAAAGAAAAATCAACAAATGATTTATAAAAAATGAAATAATGAAATTACTAAACTACCCTAAGGTACAAGCCCTCCATTACATGAGTGCCACATCATCTAGCCTTGTTCCCCCACCCTTCTTGATCATCCAACATGAATTAAATGCATGTGTACTTTGTTTAGACATGTTTCCTCCTAATGTCATGTCATGTTTAAACACTTTCTAATTATATTTCTTTACATTTGAAATCTAAACTTATTCAAACTTAAGTTTGTGTGTGTGTATATATATATATACCTGTATACTAACATATGCTAACTTATTTATACATGAATGTGTATATTTATACTAAAGTGCTTACAATGTTTTCGATAACTTTTAATCAACGAAAATTCGAAAATTCGAAAAACAAATTTCGGTCGCATTTTTTATTTTTCTATGAACGAATATTTTTGTACACAAATTTGGAAAACTATTTCACCATTACTATTTATTATTTAAAAGAGTTTTATTTTAATTATAAATCTATTATTTTAATACTAAAAATAATTAAATATTCGCAAATCAAAGCGATGAAATTCTAGGTCCCTTACACTCTCCCCCCGAAACAATTTCGACCTTGAAATTTTATCACAACCCTAACTCAGAAACACTTAACACTACTCATCATTTCGTATGATGTACTTAGATCATTTCTTATGCGAAATCTAATTTGATCACTCACTTGAATACATAACTTTACTTTTGAACTTATATCGCTCACTCGATTCTCTAGTGCTTACTCCAATCAGGCTTCTCAATTAGAAACCTATGTTCTCCTTACATAGCCATATACTATGATAGAAAATTTTGGTTCTAAATTAAGAACCCTCACCAAGTGTTCGTTGTCAAAAATCAAGTGATAAATCCTACTTCGGAATGGTGTGAAATACCTCTCGAATCTTGGATCGAGAACTATGGGGAAATGAGGAAGGATCTACATACAACTTACATACTCATTCAAAGGTTCTTACTACCCAACTACTTTTTACCCGCCTAAAAAAAATTATGAAAACATTTCACAAAAAAATTAGCTAATGTTCAAACATTTTTAAATGATATAACTTTATTTACGAAACCTATTCAAAAAATTTTAATTCATTAATTTGTATAATACTTTTGTACATCCTAAGAGTATATACAAAACATCTAAATTTAATTCTTATTACTTTTAACTTATTCGGATGTAGAAAATAATTTAAAATTGAATCGACTAATCCATCCTTTTTACCTATTTAGTCCGGCAAGTAGCTAAGAATAGTAAGATGTTAGTATACCAACTTCGTCCTGGAGTCTACTTTTTCTAGACATTTTAAGGTAAAGATGTTATTAACCGGCCCAATAAAATCTAATAATATTTCACACCGTAGATGTTAAAACTAAAAGAAATATTTTAATAAAACCAAGTTTATTAAACCTTACTGTTATATTAATTTTAATTTTAACTCCATTGATTTATCCAATCTTTAATAAAAAACCTTATTATTTTTGAAAAAACTTAGGATCCAAATACCTCGGTTTTATTTCAAAAAAAAATCTATTTGAAACGATTCTGTATTTTAACCCTTAGAAGATATACATATAGTCCGAGTAACTCCAAAATGATATCAAGGAACTGGATACTACCAAATAGTATTATGTATCCCCTTTCTAAGAAGGATAATATTCAAGTGAAGTGTTTACCATCTGATACATCTCCTGTCCAATTTAGTCACTTTCGAGGCAGCCAATTCATTTGGGACCTTGCAGATCCATTCTTTTTTCTATTCAAAGATCATCCCTTTGTCTCTGTGTTTTCGCGTCGAGAATTCTTTGCAGATGAAGAGATGCCAAAGGGTCTTATTACTTCCCAAACAAATTCTTCTACATCTATATCTAGACACTGGTTCAAATCAAGAATACGCAAGAAAAGCACTTCGATCTTTTGTCGAACAAAGGAATGAGATGCTATCTTAATCTTAATAGCATCAGACTCATTAAAACTTGAGCGTTGACACTTCATCCTCCCCGACCAGGGGTACTTGACGTCGAAGTACAGAAAGTTTTTTAAAATAACCAAATTATAATAAAGTTAGAATAAAGCAAAAAGTCTCATTTTTCACTTGTTATAAGTCATTACTGACAGTCAACTCAAACTAGTTAATTATAAATATATTTCCTATTTTCAAACCCACTTTTTGAAACAATACTATGTGTGTATATTTCCAGATAAATAATTTCAATGAAATATCTAATTCAAATTTGTTTTAAATTCGTTTAGATTCGAACTCGTCCCGATGGTAAAATATGAATAATTTACTAAGCGCACCGTCATATCTGCCTAAGAAAATATCCAATCATCACTTGAAAGATTATCCTGATCATCATAAAAAAATCGAGACTCATTCCCCGAACCAAACCAAAGAAAATAGATCTTTCTATAAAATTTCCTTTCGAAGTATTTATACTTTAAAGTAATTTTTAAGTAAAATTATTACTACTTTTCCAAAAAATCATTTAAAAACCTTATCAAAGATACCGGAATTCAAGTTCTTATAAAATCCATCTAATTTTCAAAAAAATATTATATATTTTTGATTTATAAATCACTGTATATAAAATCTTTCCTAAAAAAATTTCATTTTTAAAATGTTTCCTCAAATTTTCAAGCCACTCGAACTAGTTAACTTAAAAATATTTCTCTTATTTCAAAATCTCATTTTTGAAACAATACTTTTCATTTTTCCAATAAAACATTCATCACCGACTCCTTTGGATTCGTTCGAATTTGAACTTGTTTCGATTGTACAATGATTAAGAGAATAATTTACTAAATGCATCACAACGTTCACCTACGTAAACATTTGATCGTCACTTAGAGGATTATTTAGATCATCACTAACAAATCGAGACTCTTCCTCTTGAACCAATCCAAAGAAAACACCTCATTCTTAAAATTTTCATTCCTAAAATTTTTGTTCTTAAACCAAAATTGCTCTCAAATAATACTTTTCTTATCTTTCAAAACCTTGAAATCATTTTTATAAAGCACCTGGATTTTAGTCCTCAGGTTTTTAACTTAAATTCTTTTTAATTAAAAGACACCTTCTTATAAATTCAGTTTATAAATCAACTTTTCTAAAATCATTTTCCCAATATTTAGTGCAAAACATCCAAACTTTTTTTAATATACCTCTTTTATTACATCAAATTTACCTTAACATTAACATCGAATGCCTTATAGTCAAACTGTGAAACTTAACTCACGGCGTGTTCGTTTCAATGTTTCCACATATTCTATCTACCCAACCTATAATGGAAAAAGGAAAACTACCAATCAATTAGATAATAGTCAATGCTCAAAATTGATTAGTATAACTAAATTAACCCTATATGAAATAATTAAATATTATCAACTCTTTACAACAATGCATCAAAAATGACTATATTTTTGAAAACCATTCCTTTATATAAAAAATATATTCCTAGGTAATTATTTCATTTACCAGATTTTAAAACAATACTATGTCGATTTGCCTAGTTTAAGTGTTTAGAAACATCTACTGATACTGTGGTGCCCCACGTCTTAAGCAGAATTCATAAATCACTCAACCGATAAATCAGCACAATATAAAACTTTTTTATAGCACTAACAAATACGCTCTCAATATATACACTCAAACTCTTTCTAGGGTCTCACTTACCCTATCTCAAATGAGTCTACCCCACTAAAGCCTAGGTATTCGCTCAACCTAAGCTCTGATACCTTGTTGTAATGATTTGCCTTTCTTACACCTAAAGATGACACTTAATACATCATCTGTATTCATGTGTCGATCGTCTAAGTGTCTGAAAGACAGGCTATTTTGGGTGAAAGAAATAAAAAGGCAGAACAAAATCTCATAAAACATTATGAGTAGTATATAATATACACAAGATCTTTACAAAAGGAATCATCTTTATTATATACAAACATTAGAGTACACTAACCTATTATCAGCCTGGGTGTTGTAACAGCCTGTCCTCACAACTGTTGATAAATACAGACAAGAACAAAACAAAACAGCAGAAGAATGTAAGATACGTGAATATGTCTTGGAGAATCTAGCTCATCACCTGAAAGCTCCAAAGTGTCCAACGAAATCTGAAAAATATGCTCGGGCTGACTCGAAACTATAAGAAAATAACATCGGACCAGTCTGGTAAAACTAGCATGAGAAACTCAAATCACAAGGAGTTTAATTTATATAACTTGTAAAGTCCTTTAAAATCAAAGGTATCTCGTAAGACCACATTGTGTTTAACACGGATAGGTTTTTACCTTATGGTAACCAAAACATTTTCAATAAAAAATCTAGTGATATTATAGTATTGCCTATGACACAAATACATATTAATCATAGTCTAAATTGTTGCATTGATTAAATTTCAGTATAATAGGTATAAAATCAACTTCGAAGGCACTTATTAATGAATCGATTCCAACAATGAAAGGATAGGGGTTTACCCACTGAATCCATACACCTCTAGATAAAACGTACGGAAGGCTACAACATGTTGCACTTTTGTTATTTAGGACATACCCTACCCTTATTGGATAGCATCGAATATGATTAGCCTTTGGTTGCGATCGAATAAACATAATAGGCCCTGAAGCATACATAAAGATATCGACACTAGATATTGGGATGACCATCCCTAATGGAAGCGACCCGCATAGCCCTGCCGCATGTCCCTCCTTTAGTAATTTCCCAATTGATGCGGCTTGAGGCTATAGTTACCTTTTTATGTAGCAAACCATCTTAGAATTCTAACACTACCCTACCGGTAGAAATGCAATGCAAGTATTCTATGGGACTGAACGAATCTGTAGGCACTGCCTCTACTACATCCATTTTGAAATCACTCTCAGGATTACTAATAAGTAGCCCATGCACTTTAAAAGCTTTGTTTTCAATCTTTAATATGTCTTCAGTTTGAAACTATTTAGTTGAATGGAAGTGGTTTTGGAAAATTTATAATTATCTGATCCATGTCTCTTCAAAACGACACATTCGACAGTTCCGGTAAACTCAACCACGGTTCTATTAGAAATAATCAGATAATAAATAGGAGCAGTGATCACCCTATAACTATTTAAGTGATCACCCTATAACTATTTAAATGGGAAAATATCCCTTCATTTATACTATGAAAAAAAATGTGATTTATACATACAGCATAACATAATCGAAGATGATTATGCTATATAACTTACGTATTTCTCCTAGATATTTCCAGAGTTATGCTTTGGTCTAGATTTGATAGTAGGTTATTTAACTCACAAATAAACAATCATTAAACATAGATTTAGTTCCATATGGGATCCACTAAGTCTTTATTAATTAACCTTTATTTAATTAAAATCACTTTATAAATACTGATCGAAAGATCTTTTCAAAAACATTATTCCCAAAACCCTAACATCCCTTTTATAGTTGAATAACATTTAAATACTTACCTCACGATATAAGTATATTACCAAAACATTTTTCTTCCAATACGTAGAAAACAAAATCAAATGCTTTCTTATCGGTATAAGTATATTTACAAAAGTTTACAAAAGTTTTCGTCTTTTCAAATTCCATATTAAATGGCCAAACAAGTTCCATTTAAAATATTCCATCCCATAAAACTCACCCTTATCCTTTGTAAAAAGTTTCCTTTTCAATAGCCCCGTTCATATTTCAATGACTTATAAATTTTTCAAATACATTTACAACTAAATTTAAAAAAAAATCTCCAAGTTAATATAAAACCACTTTACAACTCTCTAAAATGATTTATAGATCTCTTTCCTATTTTTTGAGCTCTTTATAAATATTCCTTTACAACTCCTTTATAAAATTTCCTATCTAAAATATCACTTGTAAAAAACATTAAATAAACCCTTTCATTTAGTAATACCCTTTTTTATAAACAAGTTATTATTTATAAATACCTTAATTAAATAATAATTACATAACTTGAAAAGCTTTAAACCCCAAATTGATTTAACAATTGAAGTTAATTTAAAACCATACTTTACAAATTCAAAAGAAGGCTTAGCAATCCCAATGGTACTAATTTAAGTTTACATTTGATTTACACAAGCCAACATATATATATATATATATATATAAAATCCATAACCAACAGGGAATAACATGTCAATATAAAACACTGGCATATACATGTCCAAATAACATAATTTTAAGATAGTGATTTGTCCTACTAAATAGATGTCCAAACAAATAGTAGAATGCGAATTTATTCTACTAAAAAAATGTCCACACAATCAACAATTACATTATAGCATAACAGGGATTTATTCTGCTATTAGATATCCAAACAATCAATTTATAAAAAAAGGGATTTATTCTACTAACACAGGTCTAAACAATCAAACAATCTACATTATAACTCATTCACAGTTGTTTGGCTACCTAATGGTATCAACACTTGAATCCCTTGTGTTCAAAAACTATTCTTTGTAAAAGAAAGTTCCTTTTGAACAAATTGATTTTTGGAAAACAAAACAATTTTAAAACTTAAACCTCTTTTCAAAATATAATTACAAGTTAAACCCTTTATAAACCATAATTAAACTTAACTAAATCTAAACTTAATTTAATCAATAATTAAGGTATAATGAAACCTTAAATAATAATTTATTTAAATTTAAACCCTCGATTAATTTATAATAAAATAATTAAAACACTTGATTAATAATTAAAAATAATTAATTCTGTATTTAATTAATAGATAAATTGAATACTTAACTCATAATTAATTAAAAATTAATCTTGCTTAATCAATAATTAATAAGAAATTAATCTTACTTTTCACTTAACTAAAAATAATAAACCTTGTTTAATACTTAATTAATTATTAATTACTAAATTTAAATAAATAAAAATTAATTATTGAATTCTTAATAAACTTTATAAACGTTATTATCCAGTTTATAAAAAATTAAAACACTTTTAAATAAAAGCTTAAATTTTTCGAAAAATCGAACTTTTATCGAACTACGTCTATAGCGACTATCGCTATGTATGCCATTGTTTGAAATATATTTTTTTGGCCTTCCTCTTTGAAAAATTAACACATAAGAGCTTTCTAGCTTTTTCAAACATAAAGTAAATGCTTTATAAAATTAAAACAAAATTTGAAAACTTGAAACACTTTTGATTTTTGAAACACATAATCAAGATATCTATACAAGGATTTCAAGTCGACTAATCATACAAAAGCGTTAATATTCTAAGCACATAACCATATACTCATATTCATATCATACAAGCATATCACAAGCCACAAGCACAAGCAAAATCTAAACTTTACATCACCCATCACATGAAGATTATAACTTGTAATTAACTAACTTCAGTTAACATTCACTACAAGTCCAAACTCACAACCAACAATACATATAAGATCTTATATATACACATCACCAATATGACATATTTTCAATAAAATCAATGCAAACCAATTTGCAATAATATAAAGGTCAAAACTTGTTTTTTTTTTTAAAAAGATTTTTGCTCACCGAAATTTAAGAAAACAAACCAAACTATTCCCGAGCTCCTGACCATCACTAGACCCATACATTAGATATTGAAAAATGGAAATTTGGTAGCCTTAAGGGCCTATATGGGCTTGGCCATAGTGTCATGGAGGGGTATAAGGGCTTATTTTTGAAGTAAGAAAATGTAGAAAGGAAAAGAAAGTGTTTAAACAAGTTTTGAGAAAGATTTAAAGTAAAAGTTTTGATTTTGATTTTTTTTTTAACTTTAGAATTTGAGATGGAAGCCGTTAGCATGGTTTTAGAACTTGGAAAAGAAACAAAAGATGCTTTGAAAAAATGAAAAGGCAAAAAATTAATATGGAAAAGAAAAATGAACAAATGTTTTATATAAAATGAAATATTGAAATTACTAAACTACCCTAGGGTACATGCCTTCCACTACATGAATGCAACATCATCTAGCCTGGTTTCCCCTCTCTTTATTTTGAAAATTAATGTTCCCCCACCCTTATTGATCATCCAACATGAATTAAATGCATGTGTACTTTATTTAGACACGTTTCACCTAATGCCATGTCATGTTTAAACAATTTTTAATTATATTTCTTTGCATTTGAAAATTAAAATCATTTAAACTAAAGCACATATACCTATATACTAACATATGCTAACTTATTTATACATGTATGTGTATATTTATGTTAAATTTCTTACAATGTTTTCAACAACTTTTAGTCGATGAAAAGTCATAAATCGAAAAACGAATTCCGGTCACATTTTCGATTTTTCTTTGAACTAAATATTTTTGTTAACAAATTTGGAAAACTATTTCACCATCACTACTTATTATTTAAAGGAGTTTGATTTTAATTATAAAATCTATTATTTGAATATTCAAAATTATTTAAATATTCGCAAACCAAAATGGTGAAATTCCAAGTCATTACGGTTATGATCAAATTTTGGCCTAACAATAGATTAACAATAGGTATTATGGTAGAGATTTCTCTACCCTAGACCTAGGTCTAAGGCCTCAAGCTAACAGTCTTGCTTTTAGAGAGGGGTGATCGAATCCTCCAAATACCTTGGCCTTGGGCCCTTTATTTCCTACAAAGACGGGAAATCGTACCTTTTTTAAATTAACAACTAGATCTTCATTGCTCTTTTTGCTACAGCCTATCCAGATCTATTTGTGGTCGCCTCCGACAAATTTATCTTGGTAGTTGATGCCTTCTCGAATGATTTATATTGTATTACGTTTGACAAGTTGATCTATGGCCATCCCAGGAAGAACTTATCGATCTCCATGTGACAACGCACACCTCCCAACATCCTGATCCAAAACCTAGTATGACTTTCAGACTCGTGCCAGGCCAAGATATGCGAATAGTCGAGGTCTAAAACATTTCACATCACAAAAACTAATGCAAACAGATGTAATCTAAGATATACTACACTTTCAGATCTCATAGTGGAAGAAAATAAACATCTATATCATAGAAAAACATAAACCCAAAAATATATCAAGTCATAGTCTTAAAGAAATATCAGTACATGATCCAAATACAGATTACATAATCAAAATATCTCCCAAAGTCCGATGCATCAAGAAAAATTTACTAATAAGTAAGAAAATACATGGGGAGTAAGATAAGATAAAAGCAAACTCCGGATATAAGCTCATCTCTCTCCAAGTATCTAGAATGGGCCAATCACTTACCGCCCTATCCATCTTTGGTGGGCAAAAAGAAGGAAAGAGAGTGGATCAGGTATAAAGTCTGGTAAATGAGTATAAGTTTAATATGATGATCATGTGCAGTTACTTTAAACTACTCTAATAATTCAAGGTGTGATGTAAGTGTTCGTTAATTCCTAAGGTCTATTACCTAAGGGTCCTTATCTAGTATACTTCTACATTTCAAATTGTGTAGGCTAATTCAATGGATCAACTAAGGATCGAATTTCATATCTAACGACCGGACACCATTCCTAGAGCTACTCAGTATATAAGATACCGCCCTCTTGGCTACTAACAATGAAAGATATCACCACTCGGCTAATGTGGACATACACTTTGACTGTTATCACCACCACTAGGCTACTGGGAACGTTCCTCCATACTACGCTTGGAATGTAGCATAGGCCTATTATTGCATGCTCCAATTCCATTTTAATTGTATCGCATGCATCAGGAATTTGTGAATACTAGGACCTCATATTTTGCTAGACCCACTCCATCAAGCATCTACGCCAGTTTCATGCCCACCATTGGAATCACCCGTGAGTGCGGTTAAAAAAAAATACATCTCCTCGAATCGATACTAATCCTAAATTGGGTAAACAACATTTACCCAATAGTGCCATAATCTAACATCCTCTCCTAAGAAAAATAGTTTTCCTACAAGTCTTAAAATGCATCCAATTGCCCTTAAATAAGACCACATCAATTCGTATTGATTTTTATTCGTAATTTTTGGGCCTTAGGCCGAGGTTCAAGTTCTTAGTTTTTTATAAGAGCGGTCAACCACTTATACCCCTCGGTCGGCTGCTACCAGTCGATTGGGGTTTTCAAGTCGACCGTTGACGAACAAAAATTAGGGATTCTAGATTTTTCAATTATCGATTGTTTTTTGTAGTTAATCATAAATCATACAGTGTTTAGTGAACCCTAATTATAATTTATTTAACAATTTTCAGTTTAAGTTTAGGATTTATCAATTTAAAAGAGTAAGGATATATGCAAAATTCCAATTTACAGTTAATTGATAATTTAAAATTAGGGTTTAACATATTAACATATTCAATTTTTGGGTTTGCTAACATCCTAATCAATTACAGTAGTTTAAACTAGCTACAATAATTATCCTATTAAATGTGTGTCCGCTCATCTCTAGTCTAAGCTCTTACTAACGCTTGCACTTGAGAATTTGGCCACAAATCGGTAGCTCCTCCTTAGATTGCCTTGATCCACCTTGATTTGCTTGCTCTAACCTCTTAGATTGAATAGATTTGATTTTAGGAATTTTAGAAATTAGGGTTGGGAGAAAATTTTGACAGAGTTATGCTACCGTAAGGTTCTAATGGAGAATTAGGGTTTCATTAGCTTAATATTTATAGGGTCAGGGTTTAGTTTGGAACCATAGGATTTGCTAAAGAAAATATTTGGTGAAATCCGGTTCTCTCATCTCCTCCTTCATTCCTAAGCTTTCAATCACATATATTTATCATCATTTCAGGAAATGGAACAACGTTCCAATTTTTAAGTACACCAGTTGACCACCCCTACAACGGTCTACCTTAAATCACCAAGGGTCAACTTGGCTTTGTGAATTTCCATTTTTTTAATTCTTAACTCATTCTAAGCCCCAAGACTCCTCCATACTAACTCGGATTACGAAGTGGCATATATGAAAATCATCTGGAAAATTGGTATAAACTCAATGGTGCAAGTTTCATAGCCAAATTCGGAAGTTTGTGAATATTTTCTTTTGGTTCTTTTTTTCATTTAATTTAATTCATTATTAAGTTTCCATCTAAATTTTTGTTAAATTTCCCAGGTGTTACATTCCTCCCCTTTAAAAGGATTTCGTCAATGAAATCTCCAAGGATGGAAAACATAATCAATACATACAGCAATCATTTGCTACAATCATTTACTCATCCATCATTCACGAGAAATCACTATCCTTATAATTTTTCTAATGCAACGTGTACACACACACACACATATATATGCGATGTGAAATACATGTGAACCTATACTAATGCAAAAGTAGGTGGTCTACTGATTCAGTTGACCTCATGTTATGTAAAAATTCTCATGTAGTGCATCCAAACGTATGCAACATCCTAAGTAGATATGCTTGCAGTTATATATGTACACGACCATAAAACTCATATGCAATATCCATATGCATAAAATTCACTAGCATAACAATAAGAAATAAGATGCAACTGAGTATATATGTGCATGCATGTGCCAAGAGGATATACTATCGTAACGTGTAAAAGAACAAAATGCGAACAATACATCCACTAACATCTGTCATTCATAACACGCCCGATTGACATGTCTACAACCATTCCTAACATTTAATGATCTCTACCTAAAGGGTACACCACCTAAGCCCTACCTATGATTAATTTATACTTATAAGAATTAAAATGGAATCATATAAGAAAGAGTTACGGGTAGATAGCGTGAAATTTATCCACGAGCTCCCATGTACTCTCTGTTTTGTCACCTCCCTATTAGATTTTAACAAATCTAATCTTCATATTGCAAAGTCACTTTGTACCATGCTCTAGAATACAAGTGGATGCACGGTGAATAAGTGACTCCCGCTCTACTTCAACCTCCTTCAATTGACTAGGCTCGGCTATGGTAGCTATATCATGTAAACACTTTTGCAAGTGCGATGCATGGAAAACATCATGTGCCCTTGCTAACTTATCTAGAAGTTTTACTCTATATGCCAACTTCCTTACTCCATCCACTAATGGGAAGGGTCCTAAATCTCGGTGCTAGCTTCCTCGAACTAGCAAACCTTATCACATGCCTAAAATGTGAAACCTTCATGAGTACCATGTCTCCCACTATGAACTTCAACTCTATAAGTCTCCTGCCAACATAAGATTTCTGCATATCCTGAGTAGTCCTCTCATCCTACATATCAGTTCTACCTTCTCCAATGTCTGCCTCAACATTTCTAGTCCAAGCATAATCTTATTCGTCATATCCTACCAACACGATGGTGATCTACAGGTGTACCATACAGGGCCTCAAAAGGTACCATCCTAATGCTAGCTTGATAACTATTATTGTAGGTAAACTCCACCATGGAAAATGATCCTCCCAATATCCTCCAAAGTCAAAAATGTACATATGTAGCAAGTCCTCCAAAACCCGATCCATTCTCTCAGGTTGTCCCCCCACCTGCGGATGTATGTGGTGCTCAAACTCAACTCAGTCCCTAAATACTCCTATAGACTCCTCCAGACTCACTAGTGAAATGAGGATCTCGGTCACCAACTATGCTAATAGGAAATCCATGCAACCTAACGACCTTTCTCACGTATAGAACCATGAACATTGCCTCTATCCTAGTACTCCTCACTTCTATAAAATGGGCGCACTTGGTTAACCAATTTCTATGTCCTAAATGCTCTATTTTCCTCTCATACTCCTATAAAGACCATCTACAAAATCCATGGAATACTTTCCCCACTTCCACTGAGGAATATTCAATGGCTGCAACAATCCTCCCGGTTTCTTTTGCTCCGTCTTCACCCTCTGGCAGGTCATACTCTAGCTACATACTCCGCTACTTGCTTCTTTATACCAGGCCAATATAAAACTCGCTTCATTTACGATACATCTTGTCTCCACCAGGATGAATAGTCATCCCAGAATGGTGAGACTCTAGAAGTACTGCTTCTATCAAGTCTATGCTATAGTAACACAAAGCCTATCATCCCTCTGTAACCATCCTCTTGATTAATGGCATAATGCCTCAAACGATTCAATGGTTCTCCTCTACCAATCCTCTTAAAAATATCTACTAGCCCCTTATCCTCTTTCTGCCTAGATCCAATATGCTGCATCAATGTAGGTTGAACATCTAAAGCTGCTAGTAATCATAGGGTAATATCCAATGATAGTCGAAAACCAAAGGTAGAAATATACTCCAAATGTCTCCACTCCAAGAACAAGGGACCCAACACTGCACACTATCTACTCAAAGCATTTACATGTAATACCCCACATTTTATTGACGATTAAATTAAAATACATTCAATCAATAACTATGAAAACAGTGGAAAATGAATTTCTGCTAATGTTGGAACTTGACCACGAAACTTATACCATTGTGTTCGTGGCAATTTTCTGATTAACTTCCATACATAATGTTTTCTGAATGGACTTCAAACGAAGAAGCTATAGCCGTTTGAACTTTTAGCGTCAGAAACAATTACATATGCAAACATGGAAATTTTATCAATTATAAACATATGCATTTAATTCATAGGATATTTATAAACGTAGTAACAAATTTATTATGTTTGTAATGGATATAAATTATTAAGAGAATTAGTGTAAGAAGACAAGACAAGGAGAAAAATTAACGTTGCAAACAGAATCAGCTATTAAGTGCAATTATTTAATAGGTGAACTAATATTGGAGATTAATATATAATGTGTGTGTATCACATCCCTTAATTTAAAGAGTTTTACATATAAATGTAACAAATAAATGTTCAAACTCAAATCTAGATTAAATATATATATATATATATATATATGCATATTAAAATATATGTTAATTGAATGGTGGAATTAATTGACATGCCAATTGCTGAAGTGTTACAATGTGTAAAATATTAATTAAAGAAATTAACTAATAGAGGTGACAAGTTAATCTATTAATGGGGCAATTTAGGATTGTAAGGTAATTAGTAGAAAATGTTAATTAACAAGGAAAAGAAATAATAGTTAACCTAGATTTGAATGTGTACATATAGGCAGTATATTGTTGCATATAAAAATTAAGTGCATGATCAATTAAGTAGAGGATTAATTAGATAATTGGTGGGCTGCACCTATAGAAGAGAGAACGTAATGTAATTGTTCCATCAGCCGTCACTTTCTTCATCCCTCTCTTACAGTAAACAATGACTTCTTTCTTCATTCTTTTCTCCTATTTCTCACAAATCTTCACCAAATAAATCCATATAAAATATATGCGGAAAAAATAGAGAAATTGCAACAAAGAAAAGAAGAGAAGTTATAGAACGGCGTGGTAATTTTAAAAGATAGAGATTTAAAGCTAAGGATGACAGATGAGTGGATTTAATTATATATCTTTTACGTTTATGATATATTATTGTTAGATTCCCGTTAAATAGTTTTATTCAGTATTTATTTCGGTAATTAATTCTGCTAATTAGTTATGCTGAGACTTTAAATTGTATAAGAGTGCTTGTTTAATTAATACTAGGCTTGACAGTTAGAGAAAGGCATAAGCCTAAATATAAGAAATTCACAGTTATTTACATCCGTTTTAAAGTAGAAATTTAGCCTGTAAATGTTGGTTTCTTTTTATTTCTTTTTACTCGAATAGAATAGTAAAGAGAAGGATTCGCAAATACAAACTAAATTAGAAGAACACTAGATTTACAGAAATTTCATGTAAAATAAGAAAAGCCGAAATAAAAAGAGAAAATAAAAATTTCCAGTAAATTATGCTAAAACGGGGAAAAATAAATTAAAAGGGAAAATTTAATAACTTGATTGGAAAATTAATGATAGATTAGTTGGTTGGTTTAGAAAAGAGAATACAAGCCCATAGTTTAATATTTATAAGATAAGATAAATGTAATTGCAAGAATAAAAGAAATAAAAAAGGGAATTATTGTAAAATAGAGACACTATTGTATTTTGCACTACCCAAAAGTAAATAAATAATAAAAGGAGTATCTTGCAATTACATATTATTGTTTATAGCTTCATTTGGTATTAAAATATGAAAATGGATTTTAGCACAGTTTTCATAACCGACCAAATAGATTTGAACTACTTCCTATAATATAGGAAAATAAAGTGAAGAATTAAAGGGATTAAAGAAGGAATCAAGTTAATTATTAGACAAGACTAGAAGCTATAAACAGAAATGTAACTAGATATGCATTTACTGCGCAGATAATAGGATAAAAAGCAAAGCAGTTATTATGATAAGTAAATTTATGACAGTCAGATGTAGTCCCAAGCCAATATTGTCATAAAATATAAGAGAATTAAAGAGAATTCAGCATCATAATAAAAGAAGACAGACTAGAATAGAATAGAGACACTTGTAATTATATTTATAATATATACATTATAAAAGAATATAGTAGTGACAATTGCAAGCAAAATTATAACATAGGTTATAATTAAGTAGAAAGAACAGAAAAGGCTTAATTTAAGATTTAAATTAAGTTAATAAGCAAATAGAGCAGAAATCGAAGAAGAGGCTTATTTTAATAAACTTAGATCTTGGATTAAGTTAATAATCAAGGTAATAGAAGTGGAACGTACCAACAACATTCTCTTTCAGTGAAGAATTGATGGTCTCACAATAGTTAGGTGAGGTTGGGACAAGATTATGCTAATTAGGATAAATAAATACCAACAGAATAAGAAAAGTAAACTGAATGCAAAATAATAAATTAGACCAGGGTCTAATAAAAGAGTAAGATGCATTTGGAGCAGCCCAACGGATGAAGAGCCTAACGAAGCAGTTCATCACAGATTTCAGCACAGAAGAAGCACGTCCAACTTAGTTATTTTGGACTAGAAGGAAGTACGAGACTTCAACGGGATGCGAGGGTACTCTAGGATGGCCCTCTAGGGTAGGCATAGCGAACCAGTCCTCCAGAGGTAGGTCTGTAGGTATTCCATCAAAAGAGTTTGCCTTGACAGCTTTTTGTATAGCAGAACCATTGTAGGCAGTCAAAAGGGGCTGATGTTTGGAGTAGGATATTCGTATGCCCCCGTACTTGGAAGTAAGTTTTAGTGGGCAGACCAAAAGGGTAGTCGCATGCGGATGTCGGTCCAGCATCAAAACCAATAAGCGAGTTCAGGAAAGACTAGATTTAAACCATCAGTCCAATGATACTTTCACTATCGAGACTTTGGATAAGGGTGCAACCAATTGGATGTTTAGATTGTTTGTAGTAGGGAACAACCACTTAGCTCTTTAGAGGTCTTTCGATTAGTCGGAGGTTGGTTGCGTGGGACAAAGCCATGATAAGAAAAGGGACAGATCAAATAGAATATCTGTATTGTAGGCCTAACAAGGCAGTCCTTTATAGAAATAGAAAATCACTGATTGAGTTCCGTACAAGTTATACTTTGTTAAGCGGGATTCAGGGAGTAGATAGAACGATTATGAATAGTCCTCAAGGTACGCAGTGGGTGGTACATCGTGGATGTCCAAGCATTAGTATAGACTAGTGCGGATGCAGTTTTACATTTCCATAGTAGACGATGGAACATCTATATTGTAGGCCTTATGAGGCAGTCCTTTACAGACGTAATCACAGAACGCTATATGAGCGAGACGATGGAGTCGTTTACGAGGAGGATACGGAAGGTACTATGGGTAGTACCTAGGACCGATGCGTTCATTGGGCTTATAGCTACATATATATATATATATATATATATCAACTATTATATTTTAATCTACTAGGGAGTAGATAGGCATGATTCATGCACAGAGGCGGGAGTATTATAAACCCAATGAACCTAATATAACAATAAATGGAAATAAAATGGTATATATAGAATTAAGCTTAGAAGTGTATAATTTTTCCATTCACCGGAACTTTACCTCTGACCCCCTCCTCATAACATCTTATAGATTATGTAGAAGGTAAAGACTTTCCAGCTTTGAGACACTTGTTTAGAAAGTGTCATTATATTGGTGAGTATTTACTTACTATTATATTTAGTCAGTTCCACGGTGAGATATTTATCGGAGATCTCATATATTTGTCTTTGCCTATTTGCGGGATACCAGAAACCCAGCTCGGGCTTCTACGAGCTTGGACTGTAGCATTTTTGTGAAAAATCCACACCCATTGGAATTCGGGTTGTTACAATACCAGTACATTACTCTTGCTTGAAGTATAAGAGATATCAAAGTCATATGATGCCAAAAGCTTCATCCACCTCTACTGTATCAAATTCAAGTCCTTATGAGAGAACAAGTACCTCAAGGACTTTTGATCCGTAAATAGCTCAAACTGCCCCTCTAAAAGATAATGCCTTCATGACTTAAGAGCAAAGACAATGGCTGCTAACTTAAGATTATGTGTAGGGTAGTTCCTCTCATGGGTCTTCAGCTGTGTACTCGCATAACTCACCATTCTTCCTTCTTGCATCAATACTGCACCTAACCCCATTCTACAGGCATCAGTGTATGACTTCATCCCATCCGATAGCACTAAAACTGATGCGCTAGTCAAAGCCTCATTCAATTTGACAAAAGCATCCTTACAATTTGCATCCCATGAAAATACTAGATTCTTCTTGGTAAGACAGTTAGTGAGGCAGAGATCTTTGTGAAGTCTTTAATGAACTTGCGATAGTAGTCCACCAAGCCAAGGAAACTTCTCACCTCCGTGGCACACTTCGGAACATGCCAATCCTGAAACTACTGCCATCTTACTAGATTCAACTACTATGCCACTTTCTAAGATGATGTATCCCAAAAAGTGCACCTCCTCTCTCCAAAATTGGCACTTAGAAAACTCCATCTTCAACTTATGTGCACGAAGTGCACTTAGCACTTCTTTTAAATGCAACACATGCTCTTTCTCACTCCTTGAGTATACAAGAATATCATTTACAAATACCACGACAAATTTGTTAAGCAACCCCTACATACTCAGTTTATCATATCAACAAAGTAGGCGGGCGCATTGGTCCGTCCGAAGGGCATGGCTTACCACTCATAGAGTCTTTCGGGTATACGGACTGATGTCTTTTGAATATTATCCTCGTCTACAGGCAATTGATGGAATCTAGTAGCCAAGTCAAGCTATAAGAGTACTCTAGATCCTACAAACTAATCAAACACATCGTCTATGCGAGGCTGATTCTTCTTTGTCAGTTTATTCAACTCCATATAATCAAGGTAGAGTCTTAAAAAACCATCCATCTTAGTGGCAAAGACGACTGGTGCTCCCCACTCAGAAATGCTCCTCCTGATAAAACCATTCTTTAACAACTCACTCACTTACTTATTCAACTTGCATCTTTCCTTTAAAGCCATATGCCTTAGTGATAAGGCAACAGATCTAGCATTCTCTACAAGATAGATCCTAAACTCGATCTCTCTTTGGGGTGGGTTACCGGTAACCCAATCAAAAACATCTGGGAAATCTCTAACTATAGGTACTGATCTAAGCTCATCTTGTGGTAGGTCCAATGAATATAAGTATCTCAACCTAACCAATCCTCCATAATAAATCTCTAAGCTACCTTTGCTACACATGATCAATCTAACGACCATCCGATCGTGGTCTAAAATAGCTCGATATCATCGAATCCGTGCCTAATATCAATCCGAACCTAGAAAATCCCAGTACGAAGGCATCAAACTCAAACGCTAGAATAAATAACTTCAAACCCCTATACAACATAGACAAATAGGTTGATCCTTCTATGGGTTTCACACAACTATACGGTCCATGACTATACTAGTGTGTAAGTGTAAGTCATCAACAAGTTCACTAGAAATAAAAGAATGTGAAGCCCTGGTATCAAATAAATTACGAATGGATAAACTGAAAAGAGCCAACACTCCTTTGAATACCACCTTCTTACTATTGTCTATCACTGGATGTGCACTCGAGCTAGGGACTAGCTCTAGTGCATAAGCTAGAACCATCTGAGTAGAAGCTTGAGTAGAAGCTCTCAATGCTGCCGTGCAAGCTCGCTTCAAATTTCCAAGCTGATCACAGTAATAGCTCTTAACCTAAGAAAGATCCGCCTTATACTCATTCACAAAATATCCCGTCTTGCCACATTTTCTACGGTGCATATTCTTCGTCTGTATCTTTTCTTTGGGTCCACCTCCACCTTTCTGTAGGTTTTTTTGTGCTTTCCCTCCCATATTCTTAGGTTCCTCTCCTTGAACTTCACCCTTAGAGATGGTACTCAACAAATCCATCTCCACCATACCATCATTTATAGCACTCATAGGAATATGACTTAGGCTTAAGTCCTGAAGAGTTTGGCTCGGCTTTTAGCAAATTTGGGAGCCTTCTTGTGTGATGTGTCAATCAGTCCCATACCAAATCTAGCAAACTCATTGAATTGATTAACATACTCCTTAAAAGACATATTTCCTTGCTTCAAATGAAGGAAATTCTCTATCTTCACACCTTCCTCCATCTTAGAAAGAAACTTTACCCTAAATCACTTACGGAACTCATCCCAAGAAATCATATCTCCTTCAGTCTCAGCCTCAACTACCTCCCACCAGCTCAATGCTTCACCCTGTAACTGCTAGGTAGCCAACTATGTCCTCGCCTTGTCAATCAAGCACATCAAATCAAAAATTTCTCACAAATGCAGATCCATGATCTCGAACACACATAAGACTCTATCCTAGAGTATGGCTTCACTCCAAGATTTGAGAAATCTTTGCTTGACTTAGCAAAGTTTGTAGTAGTATGTGGATGGGAAGGAGCCACACCTATTACTTCCTCTACATGGGACCTTTAGCAGGATTAAGCTTAGCTTGTTCCTATTATTCCGCCTTTTTGGCAAAGCCGTGATATCATCGATTTGGCTAGGAACGGATGGTTAAAAGCCTTAAAAACCAAGTACGTACAGTACTATAGACAATGGATGAGAAGATTTGAACGAGGACCTAATCGAAACGTAGTTAGCACGAAGTAACTAGCATGGCCCCGTGAAGTTATATTTCAAATCTAGAGTTGATTGGAATTGATATGCACAAGTCACGGATAAAGCAAGGATTTATATGGATTGACCAGGAACGATCGATGGCACAGTTCGAGTAATCGAGAACATTCGATATCTTGAAATCCACGAAGCCAATTCAATATCTATGTGTTCATTTACTTTTTCTTTTATGTTTTTAATTTCATTCATTTTCCAATCTATATGAGATTCTATCGGTGATGATGCCCATTTTTGGCATCAACATTTTGGTGCTTTCACTAAGAAATAAATTTTCAGTTTTATTGGATCTCATCTTCTACTTGTGGATTTTCATATTCGTGGGATAGATCCAATTTTCGATCAACAGGTTTCCTATTCTACTCGGATTTGAAATACCTACAAGAAACTATTAGCCATGGCTAGAGAAGCTAAGTCTACTTCCCCTAAGAGGAAGGAAATCTTGATAGCAGTTATCAATTAGTTATGTGATTGATGTATGTGCATACGTTTTTAAGTTTTGGAGAATATAGGAACGATAGGCCATCGACCATGGCCCATACACACTCAATGAACGATCGTTCATTATGAATCCATATGCTCCATCATTGAATCCGATGTTCCTTACGATGGTTTACATTGGTCGTTCAACTAACATAAGTATGGCTGATTATTTTTCTACACGATCGTTCCTCGCCGCTCGCCGATCGTTTCTGTACGATCATTTTTATACGATCGTTCTAGTTAACCTTTTCACCAATCGTTCCAATTACCATCTTCATCGATCATTCAAGATTAGTTTCCTAACCAGTCATTCCAAGATCATTGAACCAATCATTTTTAGTTAGCATATCCACCAATAAATGTTTAACCATTGTCGTTTATATACGATCAATTTTATACGATAGTTCCAAGATCACTGAACCGATTGTTTTCTGTTAGCATATCCACCAAGAAATGTTTAACTATTGTCGTTTCTATACGATCGATTTTATACGATTGTTCCAAGATTACTATATCGATCATTTTCTATTTACATATCCACCTACAAATGTTTAGCTATTTTCTTCATACAATTCAGCAATAATTTCCTTCACTTGTTCAAACTCACAAGGCCTAACTTTCCATGTGAATTTTGACAAGTACAAAAGCAAGCAAGCTTTTAGAACCTAAGAAACCCTGACCTAAAGCCAAACTAGGGTAAGATCAAGATTTTACCCAAGAAAATGCTGAGATGACTTCAAGCACCGTTCATCATTGACCTTCGAATTCAGTGACTCCAAGCAAACCAATTGTTGACTCCAAGCAATTAGCAGATTTTCTCGGGTCTGACTCCAAGAAACTAGTAGATTTTCTCAGATCCGACTCCAAGTAACTCACAACTAATCTGTCGATATCGGTCCATCTTGCTTTGCTCATATCTCAGGCATTCATACATCATTCATAAGCATAACAAGTAGTTGTAACTTAAAAATGAACTGGACTAACGATGGTAGAAACATCTGATTCATATCGATAAAGAACCTTGACTATTAATTGGACCACCCATGCTCGACTCCTAGTTGAGAAGGGCTTAGATGAAGTGGAATAGAGAGCATATGACATTGCTTCACTTATCAATGAGATTTATTCTGATCTTCTTTGAATTATTTCTATTTCAATTTCAATTGTATGGTGAACTGCGACCAACTTGAACTAA
Source organism: Allium cepa (assembly GCA_030765085.1). NCBI lineage: Eukaryota > Viridiplantae > Streptophyta > Magnoliopsida > Asparagales > Amaryllidaceae > Allium > Allium cepa. The sequence goes on along the minus strand of CM060941.1, from coordinate 826,582,838 downwards.
ACTACTTCTAAAAACAATGCAGGTGACCAAGTACTTGGAATTAGGCATCGACCAACCTCCGTGGACCATGATCCGACCTTTGGAGTTTCATCAAAATAAGTGTGATTCAACCATTCATCGGCAATCATATGCCCATGACTTGGGCCCAAGGACTTCAGAAGGAAAAGCTCGACAAGGTTAGAATCCAATACAAAGCAGGCATGACTGATCATCCATTCATCAACCTCTACATTTGATTTGAAGACCTAAGAAAACTTGGAGCGAATGTGGCCCGATCATCCACTTCCCAAGTCATAAAATAAAGCTTGACAAATACATTTGCCTCTCTCAAATCTCATTTATGCTGTGATCCAGCTAGAGTGGACTTGATTCGACCATCCACACATTAACTCCTTCCCTGAACACAAGAGGCAGTTCCTAAGCCTAACTCGAAGTAGCCATGATTGACTGCCTACTTATCAACCATTGCTCTCAACACATGGACATGACTGTAGCTTAAGGTGGATGTGACTTAACTACCCATCCAATAACTCTCTACCTCTACTCGCTAGGAAGAGTACAAAGCAAATTGTAAAAGACTTGATTACCCAATCCTAGCATGGATGTGATGCAACCATCCACATTTCCTTCCTCGATTTGATTGGAGGAGCTACAACCACTAAGTGGACGTTAATCGACCGTCCATTTGTTAAGTCTTTTCCTGAATGCTAGGAGCAAGAATTCCATTCCATGGGTAAACGTGGTTCGACCATTCATTTGACAACTTTTACCTCGACTTAACAACTGAAATATAAATCAAAAATGGGTGTGACTCACCAACCATCGACTAACTTTGGTCCTCAAAGTGCGGACCGGAGCACAAATACCAAAAAGATGTATGTGATACGACTGTCCATCAGCCAACTCTGGTCCCTAGAGCATGGACTGGAGTATAAACATCAAATGGGTGTAATTGACCACCCATTGACCAACTCTGGTCCCTAAAGCATGGATTGGAGTATAAACATAATTCGAGCGTCAACCGTCCACCCACGAGACAACTTTAAGTCCTTGGAGCATGGACTGGAGTAAAAACATAAATCGGGCATGAACTGACCGCACAAGAGATAACTCTAAGTCTCCATAGTGCGGACTGGAGTATAAACATAATTTGGGTGCAAACCAACTGCCCAAGAGACAACTCTATGTCCCTAGAGCACGAGCTGGAGTAAAAACGTAACTCTAGCGTGAACCGACCACCCATGAGATAAATCTAAGTCCCCAGAGTGCGTATTAGAGTATAAACATAATTTGGGTGTGAACTGACCACCCACGAGACAACTCTATGTTCCTAGAGCGTGGACAAGAGTAAAAACATAATTTGGGCATGAACCGACGCCTACGAGATAACTCTAAGTCCCCAAAGTGCTCACCGAAGTATAAACATAATTCGGGTGTGAACTGACCGCCCATGAGACTACTCTAAGTCCTTAGAGCATGGACTAGAGTAAAAACATAAATCAGACATGAACTGACCACCTACGAGATAACTCTAAGTCCCCAAAGTGCGGACTGGAGTACAAACACAATTCTGGTGTAAATCGACCGCCCACGAGATAACTCTAATTCCCTAGAGTGCAGACCAGACTATAAATTAATTAGGTGTGAACCGACCACTCACAAAATAACTCTAAGTCCTAGAGTATGGACTAAAGCATGAACATAAATCAAGCATGAATCGACAGCTTGCAAAATAATCTAAGTCCCCAAAGCACAGAATCGATTATAAACTCCATGAATAGATGAGTGGATTTCAACATTCTCCAACCTAAAATCTATAGGAGAAATACAAATTGCTAAAAGCTGAATACGACAGCTTACTATCACTTCGGTTTGATGTTCCCTATAACTTAAGGCAACGACCACAAGGAGGCTTAATACAAAACTAATCAGAACGACGTCCAAAGTAACGGGCGACTGAAAACATCATATCGTTGGGTCGACGATTAATATCGATCCACACCAAACACAAATGTATGTGACCCAGACATCCTTTAGAAAACTTCGATCACCGAAGTGTGAATAGGAGAATAAACTATAGATGAATGTGACTTGACTATCTATTTTTCAGGTACTCATGTAGAGTATGGCAAATACTTATGCTAAAAGTGGACATGATGAACCATCCAGTACCCAACTCACGCCAGAAATCCAACGAAGCATTGAAGTATTCCCCTTGGAAGGAAAAACCAAAATACGTGCTACTCAACTTTCTATCAACTAGCTTGATCCCATGATTCAACGGGAAAGAATATAAAATCTAAAGTGGACATAACTTGCCTTCTTACTTATCAAAGTATGCCCAGACTTAGGGGCACAAGAGAGAAACAAGATGAATGTGAATCGACCATTTATTGATCAATTTAATTCTTTTGGAGCTTATGTGGAGTATAGACTCGACAGGGGCAAGACTTGACCATCCATGCAGTACATTTATCAACCCAAGAACAAGGATAGAAGTGTGATCGTCCAAGGAATGGCTGTGATAGCTTAACACTGTGACTCATATCCAACGTTTACAACGACTCGAGGCCACGACCGTAGGGAGGCCTTGAGATGGACTAATTAGATCAGCATTCAATTCAATGAGCAATGAATCACAAGTGCATAAGATCAAAAATGTTATAGTTCGAACATTTGAACAAGTAAATGCAAAAATCATATGTAAAAGCAAAAGAATTCTTATCCAGATGAAACTGGTTGTACGTCACACAAGTCTACTCAAAATGCAAGACAAATGTGGAGGGCCACGCCCAAACAAGTACAACCAACAAAAAAGAGAAATGGTCATCTGAATTATTTACATGTTCAAAGATCACTTCTTGGATTTTCTATTCTTCTTTTGTTTCTTCGGAGTGACTCCTTTCGAACTACCGCTCGACCCCCTCTTTGACCCTTTGTCGCCTCGACTTTTCTTCGAAGGAATTTCCTCAGTTGTGTGAACCGGGGCGGTATCATCTCTGGAAGTAGGAGGGATGGAGGCTCCTCGGTGCTAGAAGTATGGGAAATGTCATCTGGAGGAATCATCGCACTAGGAGGGATCGTCTGAAGGGCGGTTCATCTGAGACCGAATCAACAGGCCCACCCTTTATCTTCCTTTTTGATAGCTCCTCTCGCTCAATCCGCTCCTACATATTGAGCTCACCAGTGGGATCGGATAAACCTATAATCATGACTTCCTCATCCAAAGGGATTTCATGGTGCAGATCGCTCACTCCCTTGAATAATACCTCCATGAATTGGTCATCAATAAAAAAATTATCTTCTTGAGTGCTTTAAATGGCGACCGAAGTCATAACTTTAACAGATTCTACCGCGGTTGTTTACGACTCCGACTGAGGCTTTTGTGAAGGGAGGGAACAATGCCAGATGGATCCAAAGCTGAGAAAAAACAGGCAAAAATATTAGAAATATCAATTGATAGCACCCCAACCTTGTGAAAGATGGGAAAAGTCGAATGAATACCTTCTTCGGTATGACTTCCAAGTTGAGCCGAAGCGTCTTCAAAACTGCGCTTGAGAATCGAAGATATTCGTAGCTTGTCTGTGTCATACCTAGGAGTAGTTGGAGAGCTTGTTGTAGAACCAGAGATGACTTGGGACACCAAGAGCAATTCAGCTGTGATATCAGGTTGCGCCAACCTGGATCCTTCGCCCACTTCATTAGAAGGAGCAACCACGGACTCTCTCTGGAGAGAAACCTGAATGTCATGCAATATTTTTGGTTCGTCGCCCATTAGTACTTCGCTTTTAAGTTTGGATACATCGACATCCTCTAAGTCATGATGTTTTTTTCTCCCCTACGATAAGAAATTCCCAAGCATGATAAAGCTAGTGAGGATAGTTTGTTTTGAACCACGTTGAATTTCTATGCTTGAAAATGTTGGCATTGTAAAGAACGAGAAGGGGTTCGAGCTCATTCATTATCTCTTCTTTGACCTTATCCTTGGTAGCTTCCCTTTCACCTTGAATGAGCATGTCGACATTTTTTGCCTTTTCAATAGCCGTATCCCTCTTGAGCCCTGGCACGAACAAACTCTTCACAAGAATCCTAAGTGATCTTTTGAGCATCATCTTCTTCTTTATTTCCATTCTCAAGCTTGGCCTTGAGATCAGCTATTTCCTTCAAGGCTATAGACTCACTATTTTGAGCCGCATCTTGCTCAAGCGTTATCTCTTGGTTTCGATGATGCAACACTTGAATCATATCGAGATGCTGGATTTCATCTCTTCCATGGATTTTATAGTGGCGTTAGCCTTTCCTTTGACTTCTGAAATGTAGTTCTAGAGGCTTCTAGCCCATTTGTAAAAGTGTCGATGATTCTTTTATCCTGAGCCTCTTTTCGTTTTATCTTTTCGATCTCTACCGCAAGCTCGAAGGAAACATTTGACATTTTTTCCACCGCCTTCATCCATTTCCAATATTGCATATGAATGTTAGTGACACAATCGATGGTCCTCTTTTGAACATGATCCAGAGTCCTCTTCTAGTTAGGAGGAAAATAAAATCCTTCAAAGCATAAATTTAGAAATTCTTCACGAAGTTGTGTCATACAAGCAGTAGGATCTTTAGTTGTAGCTTTGACTTTGATACTTTCTTTGCTAGGCTTGTGGGCGGCAGTGGAGGCATTGGAACGGTAGAAGGGCCGCGAGGGGTATCGGTGGGCAGGTCCCTACGGTCAGTTGGTCTTTCAGGACCTTTTGGAGGAGGAGATCGATCTATGTTTATCTTGAGCTGGCATGTTCCTATCGTCTCTTTCTTTATAACCCCGATCATGGTTGGGATGATAACTAGAATCATAGTAGTCCCTAGTAGCGATAGGAGCCGGAACGTGAACTCAATGATTGATGATGAATATGTTGGAAAGAATCGAACATGTTCCTCTTCCTCACGATTGTTTATGCAAAGGAAAACAAATATCTATCAACTTTGAGCATTAAAGAGTACAAGTCAAGTATAGTGCAATGCTGAATAGTGCAAGTGTGTGTAAGTGTCCTAGTGTAACCCCCCGACAGACCAGGTGCAAGAGCTTTTCTCATTTGTGTAACCTCTCCTTCGGAAGTAGGGATCTCTGAGCCAATTCTTATTGGGAACTCTGACCCTCCAATTCTCACATCACTAAAATGGAAGGCATCGAGATCAGGTGGAATTGGTAAATCCGAGAAGGGGACTAGTGGTAAACTCAAACGCTCCAATGTTTAGGAAGAAGATTCATACTGAACAGTCTTCTGGGCCATCGAGGACTTGGATTGACTGGAGAGGCGACTTCTTGGAAGCTTATATACAAATGTTTTCCTTTTTCTCTTGTCTTCAACTGGGGGTTGTGAGACTTGCAAGGATCTGTCATCAACCCCAGGATCAGATTTATCCTTATTATGACCAAGCGCATCGTCGCCATGCCCTTCGGCATCAATATCAGCACACTCTTGAGCACTGATGACTGGAGGTACCATGGGGTTGAATAGACTATCTCTTTGACCGATTGCAACCCATGACCTTATCCCTGCCATCTGGGCAATTTTAGTTAGCCCCATGCTGAGGCCCTCCTCTATCAAACCAAAGGTGACGAGACATTTGTCCCTGAGCAAATATTCGATATTCCTATCCTCGGATGGAGCATTCTTTTGAATTGAAACCGCCTCTTCATAAATATCGCCACTAGGCTGGGTAACAACACTTGTAAATGATTAACATCGCCAAAAAGGCAATCCAAATATTATTTTCCTATCTTATCGTAAAATTGGTGGATAGCACTTATGTTTATCTAGCCATTGTCGAGCAAAGCCAGACGGGCGGCGAACAAAGAACCATTCGCTCTTGAAGGCACTTATTTTATCCCACATGCCGGTCAAAATTTGGCATCTCTTTGTCAACTCAAAAAATGTGAATGAGAGACTCCTTATCCGCCATTTAAGGGTAAAAATAAATCGGATATCTTTGATGGTGGGAGGACGGTGCAGAAACTCCATAAATGCCATATAAGTACAATTAAGGAGCGTGTAACCATTTAAATGGAGCTGTGCTGGAGCTATCTTTAAATAATGTAGGATTCCCCGAATATATGAGTTGGTAGGCGGGATGCACCTTGCCCAACACATAAACTTATTACATGTTGTATACCCTTCAAGAAATCTGTGAGCCCTATCACGTCGTCATGGAATCAACATGTCGTCGAAAAGAATTTTGTGCCTTATGCAAATTCTTTGGAGGACGTCGTCTTTAATTTTTGAAGCTACTGAATAAGGAGGATTTTCGAGGATGACCGCGTCCTCTAGAGTATCGGGCGCAAGATCGATAACCTTCGATGGAAACACGGTTATGATTTCAGAAAGATCAAGATGAGGACCCGTACCTTTTGGCTATTCTAAATTATGACTGGACGGCAGACTATCGGACTCGGTTGCCGAAATAGACTCTACATCAGAACTATTCCTCTGGGAAGATGATCCATTTGGAATAGTCGCTGAGCGCTCGAAACGTCTAGCTATTAAACATAGTAAAAATCATAATTATAAGAAGTAACATGTACCCCCAGTGCACAGTGAGTGCTAGTGCAGTGCAATAAAGTGCTTTTTAGTATAGTAATAAGTTGTGCAAAACTGAAGACAGAAAAAACAACAAAACTTAGAAATTTGAACAGAGAGACCATCATTCCTGGCCGTCTCAACTATCTCTGCATGTTATCGAAAACGATGTAGCTTGAGTTTCATGGATGATCATTAGCCAGCAAAAGTTCGGTTATTGTCTAAGTTACAGGTGATTTTTAAGATGTTAGTTAAAGGCAATGGTTCGTGTCATTTAGTCTAAAGCAATTTGCTACCAATCGTGATTTTCACATCATATAGAAGTCGTATGCAAGTCTTAATGTTTATCCAAGTATGAAAGACTAAAGCTTATTACTTAGTTCAAGTTTCCATATTTTTGTTCCATTTTATAGAAAAGAGGAGTGGTTCCTGAGTGGTTCAAACCGATCATTCAAGCATGAGCCCATCGTTCCAGCAGTATGGTAAAGCCGATCGTTTGCCCAAGACAGCGTGGGATGATCATCCACCATCAATTTTTCCCACCGATCGTTCTTATAAGGCTATAACTTCAAGTTATAGCCGATCGTTTGTACACTATTATCAAGCTTCAACGTCCCAACATTACACCGATCGTCCAAGAGAGACCATGGATGATCGACCATACAGCAACTACACAATCCAAAGCACCGTGCCTAAAATCGAGTGATCGGCTAAAGACATGACTTGCTAATCTCTAACCACTCAATCTCTATTACACATGATCGTGAGGAGAGCGAAACGAGGCGATCCCCTAAATGAATCGAATCACTACGGTTTCGAGGTTTCAATCTTAAAATTATGAAGCGAATGTGGAATTCGTACTACCTAAATTTAAATTTGAAAAAGGAGATTTTTGAATCGCTTAAAAGAACGACGAATTTGCTATGTTTGATGAAGGATTGGCAGGAGCGGAAAAACTTGTTTTATTTTTGCTTCAGAAAGGAGGGATGGAGTAGAATGAAGGCGAATGACTAAGTAAAGGAGCTTATATAGCAGAGAGGCTTAGCCGATCGTTTTCGGTCTAGAGGACTTAGCCGATCGTCCCACACCTAAAGCTTTATGTCGACCTATCCATCTCCAAACTTTATGCCAACCGATCCATCTCCAAGTTTATGCCGACCGATCCATTTCCAAGCCATAGGCCGATCATTCCATTATTTAACATATGCTGATCGATTCCATGATTACGAGTGGTTTGAAATTTATTTTAAGAAAAGGAAGGATATAATAGACACACATACACACACACATGAGGAAATGACTGGAGGAAACTATTTATAGAAAATTATCGTAGTTAACTTGACAACGACTCTTGAACATGTAATCATGATCGGGAGTCAAGTGCATATACGTACATGTACGAATATACGTTTTGAGATTTAATTCTTAAAAATAAATAAATAAAACTGACTGAGAAGTCACTGGAGCCAACCAAAGAAAAACAAAGGCTAAGTTGTTAAAGCATGGAAATTGCTTAGGTAAAAATAATATGACAGTTAACAAGTTATACTATTGGAAACCAAGCAATCATCACAACAGAAAAGGAAAATATGACCTCGATAAGAAAATAGCTCAGTGAAAGGATAATGACTACTCGATGAACCAGATGGGTTTCTTTTTGACGATTCTAGCTTGCGACAATTTAAAGCATGTCATGTTTAAAAACAAGACATACTTTGGGGGTAAATGTTATCCCGCCTTTTGGCAAAGCCGTGATATCATCGATTTGGCTAGGAATGGATGATCAATGGTCTTAAAAACCAATACGTACGGTACTATAGACGATGGACGAGAAGATTTGAACGAGACCCAATTGAAGTGTAGTTAGCATGAAGTAACTAGTATGAACCCTTGAAATTATATTTCAAATTTTGATTTGATTGGAGTTGATATGCACAAGTTGTGGATGAAGCAGGGATTTGTATGGATCAACCAAGAACGATCCATGAAACAGCTCGAGTCATCAAGAACATTCAATACCTTGAAATCCACGAAGCTAATTCATGCGAAACATTTAGAGCATCAATGAAATGAGGAGAAGACCCTACAAAAACGATCGCGTATTGAAAGGTGAAGGATGGAGGATGACCGATTGTTTATGACTGATCATTCTTACTAATCCATCCTAATGATTGGCATAGTTCAGTGTACATTCCAACTTCAACCAAGATCGACCCATATCTCATGATCCACAATTCAGAATGATCCTATATTTTAGAAGCAATCTCAAGAGGAATGTGGGATCCCTCAAGAACGATCGTACCATGATTGGAGCCAAGAAAAATGATCGGCCAACATTAGCCCGATCAATCCTAATCTTCGAGTTAGCATAGACGATCAATATGATGGGCCCCTTTGGACCCAGAGAGCCTTCTTGTAGAGTTTCAACCCAATACGAACACATCTTCTCCTATAAATACAGCAGGCATAACTTTAGAAAAGGGATCCTTCTTTCGGCTACGGAGGCCCTGCCATTTTTACTTTTCACTTTTGTACTGATGGATCCAGCTGATCCAAAAATTCTTATAATCATGATCAAATGAAAAATCAATAAAAATATGAAGTGGATGTAGGTCAAGATTGCTGAACCACTATAAAAATCTGTGTGTTCATTTACTTTTTCTACTATGTTTTTAATTTCATTCATTGTTCAATCTCTACGAGATTCTATCGGGTGTTGATGCCCATTTCTGGCATCAACAGTCCCCTAACCTGATGGTATCGGCAGAAACATATAAGGACGTTTACGCCTGGTATTTCGGCTACATTGCCAGAGCCTGAACTTATAGAATCAGTCATCCTTTACCTGTGAATATTAAGAATTCTATTAGCAATTTTTCACATATATTATAGACACGAATAAGAGAGATGGCATAGACATGAAACAAAGATAGCATAGGCATGGAAAAGTGAGATTACGATTTATATAAAATCCATTGTAAAAGCTCCTTGAAAAATATTTACTTATATATATATAAGTCCATTTTGAAAACTTTGGAAAACATTCTTGGAAAACTAATTTGGAAAACCATTTTTTTATAAAAAAATTCAAGTATGTTCTCTCAATATGATCCTAATTCCTAAGAAACCTTGAACCTATACTCCGATACCAACTATGACAAATCGCACCTCCCGACACGCCGATCTAAAGTCTAGTATGACTTTCAAACTCGCATCATGTCGAGAAATGTGAATCATTAGAGTCTAAAACATTTCAATTACAAAGAGTAATGCAAAATGATATAACCTAAGATATACTACACTTTCAGATCTCAAAATAAAAGGCAATAAACATTTATATATCTAAAAAAACATAAATCCCAGAAAATATCAAGTCGTGGTCTCAGAGAAATATCAGTACTTAATCAAAATACAGATTACATAATTAAAATATCTCTCAAGGTCTGAGGCGTCAAGGAAAATGTACCGATAAGCAAGAAAAATACATGAAGAGTAAGATAAGATAAAAACAAACTTTAGATATAAGCTCAACTCTCTCGAAGTATCTAGTTAGGGCCAGTCACCTATAGCCCTATTCATCTATGGTGGGGAAAAAGAAGGAAAGAGAATAGGTCAAACATAAAGTTTGGTGAATGATTAAAGTTTAATATGATGATCATGTGTAGTTACTTTAAACTACTCTAATGATGTAGAGTGTGATGTAAGTGTCCATGAATTCCTAAAGCCTGTTACCTAAAGGTCTGTGTCTAATATATTCCTACACTTCAAATTGTGTAGACTAATTCAATGGATCAGCTAAGAATTGAATTTTATACTTAATGATCGACCAACGCTCTTAGAGCTACTCAATGTATAAGACACTTCCCTATTGGCTATTAACAACGAAAGGCACCAACAATTGGCTTCCATGGGCATAAACTTCCACTATTATCGCTGCCACTAGGCTACTGGGAACATTTATCCATACTACGTTTGGATTGTAGCATTGGCCTCTTATTGCACGCACTAAGTCCGCCTCCTTAATTGTATCATGTGCGTCCGGAATTTGTGGATACTAGGACCTCCTATTATGCTAGACCCACTCCACCAGGCATCTGCGCCAACTGCATACCCACTGTTGGAACCTCATATGAATGCAATTAGCGAAAATACATCACCTTGAATCGATTATAATCCTAAATTAAGTAAACAAATATTATCCTAAAAAATGGATTAATGCCCTATATGAATATTTGAAAGCACCAGCCCCAATAGAATAGGGAAAAGATAATAGAAAATAGTAATAAAGTAAAAGAGATAAGAGAGAGACACGGAGATTTTTATAGTGGTTCGGCTATTAACTAAGCCTACGCCACGCCCACTTTATATCTTTGTTTTTTGCTTTGATCTTTTTTTATGAGATCACAAGGGGTTTGAGAGAGAAAGAATCACAGGTACATTGGTTAGACAAGTTTTAAGTTGTACAATTGCCTAGAAGAGCTACCTTGGTGACTATTGTGAAGAGAAAAGAGTTGAAGAAGAGATAGAGCTCCTGCATAGTGATAGCAAAATCTAGATCCCTTCTTAGTTGCTCTATGTATTGTACTTATAGTGGTAGCAATCACATTGGACCAAACAGAGAGTTGAAGTAGAGTATAGAAGTTAGCCTAGAAGAGTGTAAGAAGTCATGACCTCATCTAGATTGACCAAAGATGTCAATACCGACTTTTCATGTTGGTATCAACCTCTATGGTTAACTCCAGGAAGGTTAAAGTCTTTTTCACTTGTCTTGCTACTTGATTTTGAGATGTTCGATATAGTTTGTTTGAATATTTGGTTGTTTTTGGTGATGGTTCCTTAATTACTTGATTTATTCTACCGTTCTGACCACTAACTCTTCAATCTTGGCATTCAGCTGATCAGAATCCTTTGGTATTACATGGGCACACATAAAATAAGTAAAAAAGAACTTCAAAATTTGAAGGAGAAATATGGATACGTATGATGCTCCACCGACCTCTTCAAGTTAGCACCAACTTATCATAGTTGCCCGTTTGTGTTGAAAGTTCTCTAAGTTGTTTTATTAGTCTATTTAGGTGTGCTTCCAAGATCCCAAGTTGTTTCGTCCTCATTTGAATCTTCCAAGTCCATTTGAAATCTGCTTTGCTAAAATGTGGGTTAACACTTGCCCTCCAAAGTACTTCTTTCGAATGTAAGGTGTGCTTTGCTAAGGAAAAGTGCTAGTAGTCAGTCGTTGATAGTTGAGCTTTTTGGCTACTTTAATCTTAGCAAATCGTCCATTCCTTCGGATTCTCTTGTAAATCAAAGGTTGTTTCAAACTTGTTACAGCTAAGACTCTAAATTCTGACTAAGTGTAATCTATACATACAATCATTTCAATTCCATTTGGATTTATTACATCATATATACATAATCGTCTTATGTTCATTTCAGATTTACCTTTTATATTATGATTATAAGACATTCAAATCCTTTTAGCAAAATCAAATCTGTTTTCATTCTTAGGCTCGATCTCTCCGGATCGCCTTATATTCAGTTTAATGCACGATCTCTTTGGATTGTTTAATGTTTAAGTTAAGGGAACGATCTCTTCGGATCGTCTATTATTTTAGTTGAGGGGGTGATCTCTTCAGATCGTTTATTGTTTAAGTTATGGTTTTGATATCTCTGGATCCTTGATGAGTCCATTAGCTCTTCGGTAAAGGAACTCAACGACTAAGTAAGCACATCCGCTCGCTCTCTAGTGAGGGGACTTACTTCTTGTACTTCGATCACGTCTCTCTGGTCGGGACTGTAAGGCGATCAATATCGTACAAGTCCATACACTCGCTCTTTGGCAAGGGACCTTGCACCTTGCACTTCGATCCCGTCTCTTCGGATTGGACATAAAGCGATCAATATCAATCATCACATTCAATGAGGATTTTTCAATATTCAAATATTCAAATCAAATCAAACAAGAAGAAATCCTAAATGTCCAAAATGTTCATCCCAGACATCCGACTCAAAGCGTGCCTAGAGACAAATCTAGGTCTCGTACATGTGTAAGAGGTCCGAGGTTGTTATTATCCTAAGCAGTCACCCCAGATATTTGACTTAGAGCGTGACTAGGGACTAATCTAGGTTTTGTACGTGTCTATGTGGTCTGGGTTATTATTGTCTTTATTCCTAAATACGAAAAGAAAAGTGCTAAAAAAGAAACGAAAAGAAGAGCAAGGGAGCCGGATCTAACTCATATCCATCCCGATCGTGGGATTATCATCCAACGGAAGTCTCTGATCCATAACTCATTTTGTCCCCTGTTCCGACGGTGGGCTTTTAGTTCCATCTCCTCCAATCATTTATTTGTATTCTGATATTCCTCTTTGGTTCCAGCATCACTCGTTTCAGGTAATAAAGCTTATCCTAGATCCAAATCGGTTGTGCCCCAAGTCATGGGGGCATTGTTTCAGTTTGCTTCGTTCCAATCCCAGATGCTCCTTCATTAGCTCCTTGTCCTGGGTTCTGAATTTCAGCAACTCAAGTTATTCCTTATAGTCCTATCCTTTGGAAGAATCCTTCAAACATTTCCTAGTGCCTAGCCATTATCCCATCTTGCATTTCCTTCAATATCCTCTCCATCTCGTCTCTGGTCACATAGTTAGACTGATGAGAGTTTAAAGACACCTCTTAACTGCCCTCAAGCTTGGGTTGGCTTCATTTTATATTTATTACTAGGCATCTTCATCTTCTCTAAATCCTAGATTCAAGCTTTAAGTCTTCAGATCTCGTTCTTGGCTCTCAATGAAAGCACCAAAATGTTAACCCAGAAAATGGATCAACGCCTTAGATGAGAATGTGAAAGCACCAGCCCTGATAGTATAGGGAAAAGATAAAAGAAAATTGCAATATAGTAAAAGAAATAAGGGAGAGACACAAAGATTTTTATAGTGATTTGGCTGTTAAGTAAGCCTACGTCTACTTTATAACTTTGCTTATTGGTTTGATCTTGTTTGTATGAGATTACAAGGGGTTTGAGAGACAAAGAATTACATGTGCATGGGTTAGACAAGTTCTAAGTCCTAGAATTGCCTAGAGGAGCTGCGTTGGTGACTATTGTGAAGAGGAAAGAGTTGAAGAAGAGATAGAGTTCCTACGTAGTGATAGCATAATCCAGTTCCCTTCTTAATTGCTCTATGGATTGTATTTATAGTGGTGTTAGTCGCATTGGGCCAAACGGAGCCCAGAAGAGTGTGAGAAGTCGCAACCTCATTTGGATTGACCAGAGATGTCGGTATTGACTTCTCATGTCGGTTCAGACCTTTGTGGTTAACTCCACGGAGATCGACTCTTTTGCACTCGTCTTGCTTCTTGATTTGAGATGTTCCATGTTGTTTGTCTGGATATTTGGTTGATATTGGTGATAGTACCTTAATCACTTGGTTTATTCTGCTGTTTTGACTGCTAACTCTTCAATCTTAGTATTCAACTGATCGGAATCCTTTGATATTTCTCGAGCACACATGAAATAGGTAAAGAAGAACCACTACAAACTTTGAAGGATAAATACGAAAATGTGTGATATCTCCACCGACCTCTTCAAGTTTGCACCAACTTCTCATAATTGGTCCATTTTTGTTGAAACTTTTCTGAGTTATTATTAGTCTATTTAGGTGTGCTTCCAAGATCTTAAGTCATTTCGTCCTTGTTTGAATCTTCTAGGTCCAATTGAAATCTGCTTTGTTGAAAAGTGGGTTAACAACAATATTCACCCAACACCACCACAATATAGAGTCCGCTTATAGGAAAAATAGTTTTCCTACAAGTCCTGACATGCATCCAATTGTCGTTAAATTAGCCCACAACAATTTACATTTTATTTGATTTTTTTATCTATAATTTGTAGGCCTTATGCCAAGGTTCAAGTTGTCAGTTTTCCATATGAATGGTCGATCGCTTATACCGTACGGTCAATTGCTACCGATCGACCATTGACCCAAAAAAATTAGGTTTTTAAGATTTTTTGGTTGTCGTTTGTTTTATACGATTAACCATAAATAATATAGTTTTTAGTGAACCCTAATTACAATCTAATTAAAAGTTTGCAATTTGAGTTTAGGGTTTATCAATTTAGGGCTTGTAAATTTAAGAGAGCAAGGATATATGTAAAATTCCAATTTATGGTTAACTGATAATTTAAAATTAGGGTTTAACATATTAACATATTCAATTTTTGGGTTTTTTTAACATTCTAATCAATTACAATAGTTTAAATTAACTACAATAATTATCTTATCAAATTTGTGTTCACTCACCTTTAGCCTAAGCTCTTACTAACGCTTGCACTTGAGAATTTGGCCCCAAATTAATAGCTCCTCCTTAAATTGCCTTGATCTACCTTGATTTTCTTACTCTAACCTTTTGGGTTGAATAGATTTAATTTTGTAAATTTAGAAATTAGGGTTAAGAGAATATTTTTGGTGGAGTTTGATTACTGTAAGTTTTTAATGGAGAGTTAGGGTTTCATTAGCTTAGTATTTATAGGGTTAGGGTTAAGTTTTAAACTATAGGATTTGCTTAGGAAAATATTTGGTGAAATTTGGTTCTCTCATCCTTCGTTCCTAAGCACTCAATCACGTCCATTTGTCATTGTCTTAGGAAAGCGAACAACACTCCTATTTTAAGTGCGCGGGTTGACCGCCCCCTACCATGGTCGACCACTACCTGTCGACCTTAAAACCGTTAGGGTCGATAGGTGGCTTTGTGAATTTCCAAATTTTTGTGTATAGATTCTTAGTTCGTTTAACTCTCGTAGTTTCTCTATGCTAACTCGAACTACGAAGTGTTATGTATGAAAATCGTTCGGAAAATCACTACGAATTCAATGGTGCAACTTTCGTAGCCAAATTCAAATGTATGTAAAAAAAATTATTTTAAGTCCTTATTTTCGTTTAATTTAATTTATTTATTAAGTTTCCATCTAAATTTCTATTAAATTTCCGGAGTGTTACACTCCTTCAGGTGATTAGTGGCTTCTCCCTATTTACCACCCCTAACTATATATCTTGGATGCTTGACCCATCTAAGTCCTTCACCACCATGCCTTGGTATCATTTTTGTATTTTTTTCTGGTAGGATTTTTTTGCTTCGGTAGGTTTTAAAAGACGAGAGCCCCACCTAGATTCAAGTTTCGTATGGGGGTGCTTATCAGGGACAAGATCGATAATATTAGCAAATTGAAAAAAGATATCTCTATCAATGACCAATGCTTCATGTGTAGTGAGCATGAGGAAGACTCTAAACCCTATGATTCCCCACCTCCATACTCACACTAGCTAAGGACATTACGGGGTAATACCGTCGAATAGCACGAAGAATAAGGCTGTTAAGGAGCGACCATCTGTGTAATTGCTCGTGCGAGTACCGATATGTCAGATAGTATGATATGCATTTCATTACAAGAGGACATCTGACGTATCCAATACAAACACAAAGCTACTACACTGTGGCTATGTGGCCTTCGGAAACAAAATAAAATAAGCATAACACAAATCAGTCACAGATATTCATATCACTAAGGCGGAAATAGATATGAATATAACACATAGAAGTGAACATCAAAGTAGTGATCATACAAGCACTAAAAGAAATTTGATTTTTAGTGGCGCTCAAAAAACGCTACAAAAAGTTTTGGTGGCGTTTTGATAAACGCCGCTAGAAAACATGCGACTAAAAATCCATGATTTTTTGTTGCATTTATTTTAACGCCACTATAAATGAATTTTTGGCAGCGTTTTTAAACGTTACTAAAGATCTTTTTTACAGCGTTTAAGAAACGCCACCGAAAAGGTGTCGTTTACTATCTTATTTTTTTGTTGCACTTATTACTATTTTTTGCTGTGTTTTTTGAACACCACGGAGAATATCTGAGTTACTATAATTGATGATTCTGTAGCGCTTTTTAAACGCTACAAAAAATATATTTTTGGTGGCGTTTTTTCTTCGCCACCGTATGTTTCGATTTTATTGCCTGCTATTCCACGACTACATCTGATTTTGCCTCCAATTCAAGTACTTCAAAACTTATATAATAACGTAATATATAAACACATACACATTCAAAAATAACACATTCAATGAACCACAATAACACAAACAAAAGCAATTACATAATCACCACTATATCATAACATTAGTGCCAAGACAAAAGGTTAACCATACGTTTACACAACCAAACTACCATAAACAGTTTCATAATAGTACATGCAGCTAAAGTAGTGCTGCTACCATACATACTAGTTTCATAATAGTTTCATAACAGTTTTAATCAACGTAACTACATACGTGTGCTGCTACCATACCAAAAACCAGTGCTGCTGCTTGAATTCTTCACAAACGTTTATCTACCTGTAAACAATAATAATCATGTTACTAAATATTTGTGAGGTGAAGGTATCAAAGATCAAAAATGGACAAATATAGAAGTCCTTAGACTATAATACTTCAAACAAATATGCCTCTGCGTATTAACCACTGATGTGAGCGTAATCATCCAACAACTTTTACATCATATTTGTGAAGTCAATGCACTAGACTTGCCATACGACAACCATCCTCTTCAACCATGCACTCCATTCAAAAGAGCAAGTTCATCTGATAACATCCCCATTTCCTTCCTTCATTCCCTCTGTCCGTACACTACTTGTTTACACCAACTTCTAACACAACACAGTCAACTTCTCCACCAAAACTTTCTCACAATCATATTTGATACAAACTTCCGAACATACCCACAACTCGTCCCACAACACAACCAAAAAAAATCGAACCTGCCAAACAACTCGTCCATCTTCCCTGTTCTTCATCACTGGTACAACCGAACCATCGTGCTTCTGAAACCTAACCGCAACTCCTCTGATCACTCAACAGACTTACTGCAACCTAATCTTTCGTGCATTGCATATCTCTATAGTTCGGTACAAATGCACTTTGACCACACTTCAATCATCTCCACACTTCGACCACTCAGTAATCTCCCCTTCAATCTTCTAGTCACTCCTCTTTAACACTTGCTTCATATACCACCCTACATCCAAACAACACACTGCCAACATATCAACACCAAACCCTTAAATACAAACTCTAACTCCACAACATATCCAAATCCGACAATAGCCAAACTGTCCACCATCTCAACTTCACCAAAACTCCACCACAAAACCGCTAACATCCCCGACGGTTCCCCGACTTCTGGATCATCACTGCCAACACTTGCTCCTCCCTCTAACCTCACCCAAACCTGATAACAACCATCATCACAACTTCCTCAAACTGCCACTCCAACACCAAGTCAAAATCATTCCTTCCTCAGTCACAAACAATACAACCCTCCCTATCCCTCAAACAACCTACCACCAATATTGCCCTTACTTCTAAAAACTTCGCCTTCACTTGAACTGTTCCACCTTCAAACTGCTTCAGTTCAAACAACCTCGGTCATTATAGTTCAGTCTACTACAAGCATCACTTCCCTACTTCAACACAGTTTCCATCAACTACCTTGCAACAACCCCTCCCCATTCATACTATAGAAAAAAATCCACAATATGCCAAGTTAAAATTAAAGACAAGTTGACAGTCCTGCCACTGTTTGACCTAAACCGTACACCCCCCCCCCTCACTGAATTTTAGCCTAACTCCATCAACAACCTCAGCCAAACTGACAACATTCAATCACCAATCCAATTACTTTCTAGCTCTACACCAATATTTATTTAGTAATATAACTAAATATTATAGTCGATTATCTAGGAATATTGTCAGGATATTAGAATCAAAGTTTGAAAACATTTATGACGAACAAGTTATATACCTTTCAGTTTGTTTTCAGAATGACTTTTTCTGTTGGCCAAGCTATGGGAACGCCAAGTGCATCTTCCATGCATGTCAACACCGATGTTGGTCTTTTTGCTTTTGCTGGACCTCTACTGCCTCTTTTCCGAGATGTAATTCTGGATTCAGCTTCACTTGCTCTACCAATTTCTCCCTCAGCATCATCAGTTTGTTCAGGAAGGATTTCATTTTCTGAGCGAAGTCCTTCTTCATTTGGGTCGGAGGGGGTAACAGGCGGCTCTTGTTCTTTGTCTTCATTGTAAATAATGGCTTGCTTCTTAGCGTTGACTGTTGGTTCTTCACCTTCGGTGCAAGCACCAGCTGGAATCTTAACCTTTTTCTTTAGATTATACTTCCGCTTTGACTTATACTTCTGAGATTCCTCATCCGCCTTTCTCTGGTTGCGAGTACGTACAAAGCTTGAATGCATTTTTTTTCTGCAAATGAAACAAAAAAACAGTAACTTATTTTGAGAATACTTCATATAAAGGATAGTTAACAGTATCTATTATGTAACCTTGAATACACTAGTTATTAATACATGTATATGAACTCTATAATGTAAACTCTGTAAATAATCACATTAATACTCAATAATGGAATAATCAAAACATATAATTTCTGTAAATGTATATTAATATGTTTTCTATGCTTGCATTTACAAATGAAGGCACCTAACATCTAATAAAAAAAAGCACAACACACTCAACAAAATTTGCAACCTTTCACAAACACAAAACATAGCAATGCTAACTCACACACAACTCATACAAGTACACAACATATTCACAAACCCAACTCACCCTACAGACAGTCAGACAACCCTCACAAACACGGTACACACAGACACATATGTTGACTAACTACCCACTTACCTTATCAGTCACTATCCTCTAGTTATCACTCACTGTCTTCTGAGTTCCGAATCTTTAATATTATTTATCTGTTAATATGGACCAAATACTTGGTACTTTAAGCAATATCATGCTCAAGTATATGTTTTATATAGTAGATAAATGTTGTGTAAAAAAAGATAGTATTAATATGCACCTAATGTAAATGAAAATATTCCAAAGTTGAAAAATTGTATTACATGAACAGTTTTACAGTGCCTTGTGATCTGAGTCTGGGAGAGGACATGCCCAAATCATAATTTGATATCATATAACTCATAAAGCAATGTGAATACATTGTTGTAGTGCCCAACGTCCAATTATGGACCACATATGTCAAGGGAAGATTATCAAACAAACGTTAGCTTGAATCTCTATTAGACTAGAAAAAATATGCTAATGATTATGTAAAGAAAAAGAAAAAGGGGAGGAAATATTTACTTAAACTAAGAGAAACATGCAATTATTGAAAAAAAATTGTTGAAAAAAGAACATAAGCGAATTATTGTTTTTCTTGCCTTCTTTGCCATTAATCCTCTCGATGCTACTGGCAATAACTGTTGCATTAGTACATGGTAATCATGTGACTTCAATCCGCTAATTTTGCAATCCTGCAACGAAATTCGATTTTTCAAATTTGAACGATAGCCATCTGGTCCCTTGAAATCGTACAATCTTTTGCAAAATATTTTTCTCTCGGATTTTGACAACATGTATGGAGCCGGTGGAAGATATGTTTTATTCCCGCGAGGTTGTGCATGAAGCTCACTTCGAATTCCCTAATCCTCTAAATCCTTTCTACAGTTGGTTCCATTTTTTGATTTATTACCATGCAACATCGTGCCCAATAGGATTTCACCAATGTTTTTCTCCACATGCATCACATCTATATTGTGACGTAATGGAAGCTCCTGCGAAAACCAAAACTATAACGCATTATTGGGTTTTTCTTCTATAAAAACAATGAAAAATAAATAAACTAACCACTAACCTTCCAATAAGGAAAATCAAAGAAAATTGATCTTTTTTTCCACATCGATAGCTTCATTTTTATAGAATCATTAGTATTATCATCTTCATCTTCTGTATCATAAACACACTTTCGCTTCTTCTTTTTCTCTTTGTTTTCTTTTCCAAAATCATTTGGATAATCCTTCAACAATGCATGAATGTTTCTCCCAGTTAGTATTCTAGGAGCACTACCTTTCCCTATGGTGTTATCAAATAATGCCTTTTGTTTCCTCCGTGAATCTGGTGTAGGTAGAAATCTGTTGTGACCCATGTAGACGCTCTTTCGACTATGATTCAACCAACGAGAATGGGTATTGACACCACATAATGGGCAAGCTTTTCCCTCCTTCACACGACATCTAGAAAGATTTCCATAAGCCGGAAAATCGTTAATCGTCCATAGCAAAATTGCATTCAGTTTAAACAAAGTTTTACTAAATGCATCATAAGCATCAACTCCATTACACCACAAATGATGCAAATCTTCCACCAAAGGCGCCAAATATACATCAATATCATTCCCGGGTTGCTTTGGGCCTGGAATAAGTAAAGTTAACATAATATTTTCCTTCTTTATACACAACATAGGCGAGAGATTGTATGTCACAAGCATCACCGGCCAGCAACTATATTTCGAACTCAACATGGAAAATGGATTGAATCCATCTGTAGCAAGACCAAGCCTAAGATTACGTGGATAAGATGAAAAATATTTATACTTTTCATCCACCATTTTTCATGTCGTAGAATCCATGGGATGACGCATTTTTCCATCGTTGCTTGTATTATTAAAATGCCATCTTAAATCTTCTGTCATCTTTTGAGATCTATACATTCTTCTAAATCTCGGAATTATTGGAAAGTATCTCAATACTTTAACTGGAATACCCTGTATAACCTCTTCAGTATCTTGATTTTTCTTCCATCTTGAAGAACCACATTTTGGACAACTTTCTAAATCTTTGTATTCTTTTCTGTAAAGGCAACATTCATTCTCACAAGCATGTATCTTTTCAAAACCCATGTCGAATGCTCTAAGAAATTTCTTTACTTCATATAAGTTTTTGGGAAGCACGTTATCTTTCAATAGAAATAAATGTTGCACAGTTAAAAGCTTATCAAACCCACTATCAGACAAGCCAGTCTCACATTTAAGATTATACAAGACGGTGATAACAGATAATTTTGTGCGACTTATGCAACCAGGATATAATGGAGTTTCTGCATCTTCCAAGTTCTTGAGTAACTCATCCTCTTTTCTTTGAGAATTAACATTATCTTTATCATCATCAAAAAAATCTTGATTCAAAAAACCTTTATCTTCATAGTGAATCATCTTGAATAGATCATATACATCAAACGTATTTGTTTTCTTCTCTACATTTATCTCTTCACCATGGTTAAACCATACACCACCCATGTATTTAGGATCCATTCCTTTTGTAATTAAATGTTCAATGATGATTTTTTCATCACGACGACTAAGATTCTGACAATCCTTGCAAGGGCATAAATATTTTTTCTACGCTTCTTGCATTCCTCTTTGCAGCATTCACAAAATTCATTGCTCCTTATCGGCACTCTATACTAGTTCTATGAAAAAAGTAAAACAAATAAAAAAATTGATCTTTAATATTAGATTATATGTTATAATTCTCAAAATACATATTAAGTTAATCGTGGTTTTATCACCAGCTTAAAAAAACCCGGTCTTTTTCCATTTTCGACATATGAAGGCAAATAAGTTTTCAATCTTCGACGTATAAATTGGTTATCTGTTGTAATAAAAAAAAATAACTAGACGTTGAAGTTATTACCCAAAAAAACGTCCAAGCATCTTATAAATAATGCACTATCTGGAACATTGGTAACACGCCCATAGTAAGGATAATAAACTACAATAAACCACATAAAATGAATAATAATAGAGATAGCATGTGCTGCAGTGAATGAAATAACAGAGATAGTTTTTATTTTTAGGATACTGCACACATGAATCAAACCCCATTCACAAGGTTATATAGATTTGTTTTTCTTCGTTTGGTGACTGAAATTATGACGCATTTGCTGAAAATATAACGCATATAGATATGTATCAGTGAGATAACTCCATATGACCATGTAAACGCATCTGCCGGAAAATTATTTATAGAAAAATAACACATACATTTTTCTTATTTAAACTCATTCTATCTATCATTTGTATATTTTATACATATAAATATACATGCTTCGTTTCAACATTCAGTGACATGCTTCTAAAATTATAATCAAGTATAGAGATTATATCTGAGTTTTACTTAAAGTTTCTTTCGCAATGGCACAAGTAAAGCATGGGAATATGATTAATCCTCATATTGGTGATGAAGAAGAATATCAAGAAAATAATGGTCATGATGGATATTTGAGCTCTTTATCAGAAGAAGAAGAAGATGATGATGATAGCTGCAATTCAATTGGCGAAAATTCATCTGAAGATGAAGATTTTATAGACGATTTGAATTCATCTTCATGTTCTTTGATTCTTCCTTACATCATCGAATTCATCACTTTATGATATGTCATCTCTCATTTCACATCTTCCTTTGTAGTAAGTTTTTGTTCAATTGTGTTCTGATTTTGCTTCTTTTCATATATAGAACATTTTTTTGTTCAGATTTCTTTTTCTTATTTTCTTTCTTTCTTTCTTTTATTTTTTATGTCTAAAACATTAATCATATGTAAATAATTAATGGTATCATAACATTCATAACACGTATACATAAGTTTTCATATACAAATCGTCTAACAAATCATTTGAATTTCAAGAGAGATTATCAAAACACTACGAAGAAAATCACAGTCGTTTACATCACTATCGAGCGTGAAGAGTTTGGAGGATCTAATCAAAACTGAAAACCCATCAAATAAGAAGATCAAAGCATTGAAAAATAATAGTTGGAGTATGATGAATTCATCCAGAATAATCAAGAAGAAAAGCTCTAAAGGATCAGTAAGCTCTTCGTTAAGCAACTTGAAGAGGAAAGATAGTTTTTTCATAGGCAAACCATGTAAATGAAAATAAAAAAATAACATAAATTGGATACAATTAAAGCAAGCACATCGCACTAACATAATAGGAAATGATTAGAATATAAGTAAACTTTATAAAAAAATAGCTCGAACATAATCATATAAAATCAATTATTCCAGTTAGGATTTATTCTAATTAGGGTTAAATCGACTATTCCAAGTAGGGTTTACGTAGAAATTCGTGTAGAGTATCCATACATAATCATATAAAATCCAGTAGACTCATAAAATCGGTTTATAAAATTTCATACCTAATCCGCAAGGAGAGATCTACGAAGGGCTACCGCGACGATGTGGAGAGGAGTAGAATGAAGTACGTCTACCGCAACAATGATAACGAAGCAAGGTGGATTTTGTTGGAGGGTGAGGTAGATTTTGCTGGATCGAAAAGGAAAGCGTGAGGAGAAAAGTTTCTAAATAATGAAGAGGAAGGGAAACGTGACAGTAAATAAAAAAAATCCGTGAAATATTTTTTACTTTACACGGGTGCAAAGCGGGAACGTGAAATCTTTTTAGCCACGTTTATATTTTTTAGGGAAATGCTTTTTGGTTGCATTTAGAAAGAAACGCCACCAATTTTTGCAACTATAAATGGTTTTTCTTGTAGTGAAGATCCACCACATCACAAATGAATAGGTACAAGTGCTAGACAAAAGAATATGTATACATCAAGGAGTCTCTATCTCGAATGTATAAAAGCAAAAACTACTAATCTAAAGTAGTTAGTCAAAAGTCAAAAGCTAGTCCATGTTAAGAAGTCAAGTGGAAGCATCTGAAACACCTCGGTCTGACTCGAGCATTATTTAATAAGAAAAATAATAAACGAATCAATCTAGCCATAAATATCATAGAAAATGAGATAGGATAAAAGATATGACAAAAAAAAATGATAACAACAAACATCATACAATATCTCAAATTTTCTCAAAAACACCAAAAGGAACGTCATATTCTTTAGCTTATTCACCATACCTAGAATATTGATGAAGCTTATCAATACACATCACAAAAATAGATGAAACAAAAAAATTTCAGAAATCAATAATTAGAAATCCAGAAACACAAAGGGAAAGGCCTATCACAAACGGGAGCATGAAAACTCACCAACACGTGTATCACGAACGAGATGCTAACCCATGGGTCCCTCACCCATAGAGCCGATGCAACGATGTAGTACAGCAATATGCTCGAGAAACCTAAAATTCAAACATGCCAGAACAGCGATGTAGTATAGCAATACGCCCAATGAACCTAAAACTCAAATAATCCGGAACAACGAAGTAGTAAAACAATACGCCCGATGAACCTGAAACTCAAATAAGCGGGAACAATGGCATAGTACAGTGATACGCCCGATGAACCTAAAACTCAAATAAGTCGGAACAACGACGTAGTACAGCGGTACGCCCGATGAACCAAATTCCATAAAACGGTTAAAATACCATGGGTCATTAGCCCATAAAAATGAGACGAAGCTCTACAGAACGGGGTATAGTCCCCCACGCGGACAAAGAGACGTCGCACGTCGCTAGTCTAAACCATAAAATGATCATCATTGGTCAATAAGAAGTGTAAATTACACTAAGCTAGTAAATAGAAGAGTTTAGCTTTATGTCCTATAACCACTGGCTTAACTTAAATATTTACAAACAAATTGTAGATTCAAAAATTATCACAAGATTTCAATCGAACAAGTCCAAGAATTAACCGATGAAGTAAAGAAAGCATTTCATACCACTTGTTTTGCTAAGTCGTTTAATTAGATTTCTCATACGAATGGAGTAAAGGTTTGTATATACTAATAGATTAGAAAACAGTTTTAAAAACGAGCTTTGTATTAAAAGTAACGTTGAAATCGTTTTTGTGAAAGAGTTTGAGTATTTACTATTAGTATAGAAACTTTGTATTTAAAAGTGATAAATCATAGAAATGATTATAAAAACAATATTTCACTAAAAATCCACATTCGACAACGTGAATTCAAAGCATAAAAATCAATATCAAATCCAATCAAATGGATATTCCCAAAATCCATAAAAGAAGTCATCAATGTCGATAATAATTGACAACAACTAACCGGAGCAACAAAAATCGATAAAAATTGGAAATCCACTCAAAAACAGCCAAAATAGACAAAATTGAATAGGACCAGACGTCTGGATTGGATTGGTCTAACCTATGACCTAGGAGTTGGGAAATTTATTTTTCTTTTCCCTTTTTTTTTAATTTCAGAAGCCTCCTAGACGTCTGGTTGGTTTGGACCAAATGTCTAGTCCAAGGCTCTGCCCTTTTTTTCTTCTGCCATATCTTTTTTGCTTCTAGTGCCCTAACTAGACGTCAAAGTTATTCAACCAAACGTCTGGTTGCCTGTACTGGGCAGTAGTTTGCCTAGGCCATTGATGGCCAAATCGGTTCAGAAGCGATCGGACGAGCGACAGATGCTAGGGAATTATGCCAAGCGACAACCCAGCCTTATAGGCTCTTCGGTACACCCAAAACAACATGTCTAAACATCCAAGATAGGATCTTTAAAGATTTTGACTTAAAAACACCAAAATTGGAAAATTCACCAAATCAATTCAAATCAAAAGCAATTGAACATGAAATATATGTTAGGAATACATACCTAACAACAATGAAAGCTATACACATAGATGTGAGTTCAAAAACTCACCTTTAAACCCAAATATAGAAATGAGAAGCTCTAAAATAAGCTAAGGTTGATTTTAATTCAATAACACCTCTAGAATCTTCAATCTGTTATCAAATGAAATGAATTTCCTAAGTAGGTTATAACAATTTTTGAAAATTGAAGAGAGATAGAGATGGAGAAGATGAAGATGATGCTTACCTAAGCTTCTCTTTGATGTTGGAACTTGAATTTCCTAAGAGAACTAGGACTTAGGAATTTCTAATCCCCTCTCTTTCCCCTATTTTCATTTAGCTTGAGTGTTAGGAAATTATGAGTGGAATGAATGAATGAAAAGGAGTGGAGTGGGAGTTATTAGCTAGAAGAGTTTGGGTTCTCTTGTTGGGCTAGTGGGCTAGAACACAACCCAAAGCCCAAAAAAAAATACTAAAATCCTAATCGACTCCTAATATATCGATGTTTATACTCAAACATGTTGTAAACATTGTTTTAAAATCAGTGGAAATAGTCTCGAGTCCAAATTCGACTGTATACAAAAAGTCACATTTTGGAATTTATTCCAACTAACAATGCTATATTTAAATAAAATATTTAAATATAAAATCGTAAAATATGCGGGTTGTTACTGACGCCCCTCCTTATAGAAATTGTGTCGTTGCAACTTCTAAGAAGAAAATAAAGAGTAATAACCACTCTAAGGCATAACAACAAAAGGAACATTTTGAAGTAAGAAGTCACTTTAAGGAATACAAGAGAGTAAGTCCGGATGTGTTCGCTCGATGAATTCTCTAGATTTCCAAGAACAATCCTTAGGATTTGAGGACCATTGAACTTTCACAAGTGTGACATCTTTATTACAAAGATGTTTAACCTCCGTAGTAATGATGTGAATAGGATGTTGCATATAAGTCAAATTAGGTGACACCTCAATTTCTTCAATAACACCGGGATCAAGAATAGAATCGAAATCTCTTAAGGCATTTTCATAGCTGAGAGACGTGGAATACGTCATGAATAGCAGAAAATTGAGCCGGTATTAAAGGCGATAAGCCACAGAACCAATGCGTTCGGTGATGGAAAATGGGCCAATATATCGAGGTGCTAATTTTCCTCGTCGACTGAAACGCACGACACCCTTCATAAGTGAAACACGAATGAATACTAAATCTCCCACGGAAAATTTCAAATTCCTTCTTCGGTTATCGGCATAGGATTTTTGTCTACTTTGAGCTTCTTTCATCCTATGATGAATAAGGTCAATCTTTTCTGTGGCATCATAAATAAAATCTGGACCTAAAACCAGCTTCTCACCGGCTTCAAGCCAACACGAAGGAGATCGGCATGGCCTTCCGTAGAGTGCCTCGAAAGGTGCCATACCAAAACTAGATTAGTGGCTATTATTATAAGAAAACTCAATAAGAGAAATATGATCTTCCTAACTTCCACCATGCCTGAAGGAGATCTTCAAGAGTTTGATTCACATGCTCCGTTTTTCCATCGGACTAAGGATGATAAGAGGTACTAAAATTAAGCTTTGTTCCCAAAGCTTTTTGAAGACCCTTCCAAAATCTGCTAGTAAATAATGGATCACGATCGCTAATGATAGAAGTAGGAACTCTATGCAATTTAACAATTTCTTTAACATAGAGTTTAGCCAAAAGAGGTACGGTCCGATTAGACCAAACGAGAATAAAATGGGCAGATTTTGTAAGTCTATCTATAATCACATATAAACTGTCATGACCCAAACGAGAATGGGGAAGACCGTCAATAAAGTCCATGGAAATTTGATCCCACTTCCAAACGGGAATGTCTAAAGGTTGCAATAACCCACCGGGCCTTTGATGCTTAGCCTTTACGAGTTGGCAAGTCATGTAATGTTAAATAAAGTTAGAAATATCATATTTCATCCCATCCCAATAATAAACTCGCTTCATGTCCGCTTACATTTTACTACTACGGGATGAATGGTAAATTAGAACTGAGAATCTTCTAAAATGTCTTTGCGAAGATCACTAATATTTGGCACAATAAGTCTACCAAATCTTCGAATGCCCCCACGAGCATTGATTTCAAAGTCTTTCGAACTATCAATATTCCTATCCCTACAACTTTGGCTAAGATGAGCCAATTCGGAATCATGGTTTTGAGCTTCAAGAATGCAGTATAAATGAGATGGATGAGCCTCAAGGCTACATAGAACAAGAGATGAACATGAATCGGATTCACGATCTTGAATCTCACAAGCGAATAAAGTCTCTAGATCATTCCATTTGGATATCATCATGGAAACAACTGCTTGTTACTTACAACTAAGGGCATCGACAACACGATTTTCTTTTTCGGGAGTATAGGGAATATCAAGATCATAAGACAAGGAATTCAAGCCAACATTGTCGACGCAAATTAAGTTCCTTTTGAGAAAATAAATACTTCAAAGATTTATGATTGGTGTAGGGAATAAATTTCCCTTCCAAAAGATAATGACACCAAATTCTAAGCGCAAAAACGGTGGCCGCGAGCTCTTAATGATGAGTGGCATATCTAGTCTCGGTAGGCTTAAATTGTCTAGAGGCATAAGCGATAACACGTCCCCTTTGCATGAGAACGGCTCCCAAACCAACACGACTAGAATTGGCATAAACAATAAAGTCTTGGTTCCCTTTGGGAATCACAAGAATACGAGCGCCAGAAAGGAGTTCTTTTAATTTCTGAAAAGCAGCTTCACATTTGTCTGACCAAATGTACTTAACTCCCTTCTTTGTCAAACTAGTAAGAGGCATGAAAATTTTAGAAAAAGTCCTTTATGAAACAATGGTAATAATCCGCCAATCCAAGAAAGCTACGAATTTCCATCACACTCTCCGGTCTCTTCCAATTTCGAATCTCCTAAATCTTTGAAGGATCCACGAAAATTCCGGATTCAGAAATAATATGTCCTAAAAATTTCACACAGGATTTCCAAAAGTGCCACTTAATTTTTTTTTCTTTTAATTGATTGCTTCTAAGATTTTCTAATACAATCCAAAGATGTTTTTTAGGCTCTTCCTTGGTTTTAGAATAAACAAGAATATCATCTATAAAGATGAGCACAAATCATTCTAGGAAGTCTTTGAAAACTCGGTTCATAAGGTCAACAAAATAAGCTAGAGCATTCGTTAAACCAAATATCATAACAAGCCATTCATAAGATCCATAACGAGTACGGAACGATGTCAAAGGAATGCTATCCTTTGCAATACGAAGCTGATGAAACCCGGTTGCTAAGTTTAACTATGAAAAGACTCTAGCACTGCTAAGTTGATCGAATAGATCATCAATCCGAGGCAAGAGATATTTATTCTTGATGGTAAGATCACTAAGCTTGCGGTAGTAAATGCAAATCCTAAGTGTACCATCAGATTTCTTCAAGAAAATAGCTAAAGCTCCCCAAGGAGAGAAACTAGAACGAATAAACTATTTCGCTTCCAATTCAGATAATTGTTTATGCATCTCCTTATTTTCCTTATTGGACATACGATAAGGAGGACGAATTATAGGTAGAGCGCCAGGGATTAGATTAATTCTGAACTCGATTGCTCGCTTAGGGGGTAATCCTAAAACGGGCTCAAATATATCGGGAAAAGAACAATGTGAACGAGGGAAACGACATCTTCCTCATCATCATTATCGTCATTATGTAGATTTAGAGAATATAAGGATGCCACCGAATTGGAATCAGAATATTTAAGAATAATAGAAAACTGCTTAACATAGTGGGGATGTCGAAGATGGATAGTCCTCTCGGGACAAAGGATACGTGTTTCAAAATGGTTAAGCCAATCCATTCCCAAAATCATTCTGAAACCTAGGTAATGCATAACATGCAAATCGGCATGGAAAGCACAATCACATAAAATAATCTCGACATCCTTGCAAAATAAACTTATTGTTGCGGATCCACCAACCGAATTTGCAATTCTCAGTGAAGTCATCAAGTCCATAACATTTAAAGACAAAGTATCAACGAGTTCTTTTGAAATAAAAGAGTGAGATGCACCCGTATCAAAAAGAACTCGAATAGGATGATCATGAAATATAGTAATGCCATTAAGGATAGAATGAGAAATAACTTGACCAAGAGAAGTGTCGTTAGGGGCTTGCATAACATTCATCTTTCCCTCTCTCCTACTTTGAAGTATGGGACATGAAGATATAAGATGACCCGAACTTTTGCAATAGTGACAATAAAGGGGTTTCAGACACTTATTTACATAATGGTCCTTAGAACCACAATTGTAGAATTGTGCACGACTAGAGGTAGGAGTCTTTGCTACCGAAGTTGCTTGCTTCCCTTTTTTGTTGGGATTAGGGCCTTTAGACTTACTGTTGAATTGTTGTTGTTGTTGTTGTTGTTGTTGTTGTTGTTGTTGTTGTTGTTGTTGAAGTTCTTCTTGATACCCACAACTTCATCATCACTTTCTTTATCATCCTTTTTAAGTCGAAGAGCGATACCTACAAGCTGATCGAAAGGCATTTCTAGTTTCAGAAGTAAATGCTTTTTGAGGTTCTTATTTAGCTCATACATAAACCTCTGATTTTTCTTCAATGGGGTATTAATATACTCGACTCCATATTTAGAGAGGGATTCAAAAGATGCGACATACTCTGTCACAGAAGATTCACCTTGAACAAGGTCAATAAAGCGTCGGGCTAAAGTTATGTACACATCAGAAAAGAATACGTACAAGCGCTAGACAAAAGAATATGTATACATCAAGGAGTATCTATCTCGAAAGCATAAAAGAAAAAACTACTAAGCTAAAGTATTTAGTCAAAAGACAGAAACTAGTCCCTACTAAGAAGTCAAGTGAAAGAACCTGAAACACCTCGGTCTGACCCGAGTATTATTCAAGAAGAAAAATAATAAACGGATCAATCTAGCTATAAATATCATATAAAATGAGATAGGATAAAGGATGCGACAAAAAAAAATTATGATAACAAAAAATATAATACAATATCTCAAATTTTCTCAAAAATACCAAAAAGAATGTCATATTCTTTTGCTTATTCACCATACCTAAAATATTGATGAAGCTTATCAATACACATCATAAAAATAGGTGAAACACAAAAATTTCAGAAATCAATAATTAGAAATCCAGAAAACACAAAGGGAGAGAACTATCACAAACGGGAGCATGAAAACTCACCAACACGTGTATCATAAACGAGATGCTAACCCATGGGTCGCTAACCCATAGAGTCGGTGCAACGACGTAGTACAGCGATACGCTCGAGAAACCTGAAATTCAAACATACCGGAACAACGACGTAGTACATCGATATGCCCGATGGACCTAAAACTCAAATAAGCCAGAACAACGACGTAATACAGCAATATGTCCGATGAACTTGAAACTCAAATAAAACGGAACAATGGCATAGTACAACGATACGCCCGATGAACTTAAAACTCAAATAAGTCAGAACAACGATGTAGTACAGCGGTACGCCCGATGAACAAATTTCCATAAAACTGTTAAAATACCATGGGTCATTGGCCTATAAAAATGAGGTGAAGCTCTACAGAACGGGGTATAGTGCCCCACGCGGACAAAGAGACATCGCACATCGCTAGTCTAAACCATAAAATGATCATCATTGATCAATAAGAAGAGAAAATTACACCAAGCTAGCAAATAGATGAGTTTAGCTTCATGTCCATAACCACTGGCTTAACATAAATATTTACGAACAAATTGTAGATTTTCACTCGAGATTTGTCACAAGATTTCAATCGAACAAGTTCAAGAATTAACCGACGAAGTAAACGCAGGCGTTTCATACCACTTGTTTTGCTAAGTCGTTTAATTAGATTTCTCATACGAATGAGGTAAAGGTTTGTATATACTAATAGATTAGAAAACAATTTTAAAAATGAGCTTCGTATTAAAAGTAACGTTGAAATCATTTTTTGTGAAAGAGTTTGAGTATTTACTACTAGTATAGAAACTTTGTATTTAAAAGTGAAAATCATAGAAATGATTGTAAAAACAATCTTTTTAACAAAAATCCACATTCGACAATGTGAATTCAAAGCATAAAATCACTATCAAATCCAATCAAATGGATATTCCCAAATCCATAAAAGTAGTCATCAATGTCGATAATAATTGACAACAACTAATCGG
Source organism: Allium cepa (assembly GCA_030765085.1). NCBI lineage: Eukaryota > Viridiplantae > Streptophyta > Magnoliopsida > Asparagales > Amaryllidaceae > Allium > Allium cepa. The sequence continues at coordinate 826,550,602 of CM060941.1, read as the reverse complement.
AGCAACAAAAATCGATAAAAATTGGAAATCCACTCAAAAATAGAAAAAATTGCACAGGACCAGACATCTGGATTGGATTGGCCAAACCTCTGACCTAGGAGTTGGGAAATTTATTTTTATTTTTCCCTTTTTTTAATTTCAGAAGCCTCCCAAACGTCTACTTGGTTTGGACCAGACGTCTAGTCCAAGGCTATGCCATTTTTTCCTTCTTTCATATCTTTTTTTTTCTTCTGGTGCCCTAACAGAACATCAAAGTTCTTCAACCAGAAGTCTGGTTGCCTATACGGGGTAGTAGTTTGCCTAGGCCATTGATGGCCAAAGCGGTTCGGAAGCGACCGGACGAGCGACGGAGGCTAGAGAATTATGCCAAGCGACAACCCAGCCTTATAGGCTCTTCGATACACCCAAAACAACATGTCTAAACATCCAAGATAGGATCTTTAAATATTTTGACTTCAAAACACCAAAATTGAAAAAATTCAACAAATCAATTCAAATCAAAAGCAATTGAACATGAAATATATGTTAGGAATTCATACCTAACAACAATGAAAGCTATACACATAGATGTGAGTTCAAGAACTCATCTTTAAATCCAAATATAGAAATGAGAAGCTCTAAAACAAGCTAAGATTGATTTTACTTCAACAACACCTCTAGAATCTTCAATCTATTATCAAATGAAATGAATTTCCTAAGTTAGGTTATAAGAATTTTTGAAAATTGAAGAGAGATAGAGATGGAGAAGATGAAGAGGATGCTTACCTAAGCTTCTCTTTGATTTTGGAACTTGAATTTCTTAAGAGAACTTGGAATTAGAAATTTATAATCTCCTCTCTTTCTCCTATTTTCATTTAGCTTGAGTGTTAGGAAATTTTGAGTGGAATGAATGAATGAAAAGGAGTGGAGTGGGAGTTATTAGCTAGAAGAGTTTGGGTTCTCTTGTTGGGCTAGTGGGCTAGAACACAACCCAAAGCCCAAACAAAATACTAAAAGCCTAATCAACTCCTAATATATCGATGTTTATACTCAAACATGCTGTAAACGTCGTTTTAAAATCAGTGGAAATAGTCTCGAGTCCAAATTCGACTGTATACAAAAAGTCACATTTTGGAATTTATTCCAATTAACGATGCTATATTTAAAAAAAAATATTTAAATATAGAATCGTAAAATATGCGGGTTGTTACTGACTCTCCTCCTTAAAGAAATTGTGTCCTCGCAATTTCTAAGAAGAAAATAAAGAGTAATAACCACTCTAAGGCATAACAACACAAAAGAACATTTTGAAAGTAAGAAGTTCACCTTAAGGAATACGAGAGAGTAAGGCCGGATGTGTTCGCTCTATAAATTCTCTGGATTTCCAAGAACAATCTTTAGGATTTGAAAACCATTGAACTTTCACAAGCGGGACATCTTTATTGCGAAGATGTTTAACCTCCGTAGCAATGATGCGAATAGGATGTTGCATACAAGTCAAATTAGGTGACACCTCAATTTCTTCAATAACACCGGGATCAAGAATAGAATTGAAATCTCTAAGGCATTTTCATAGTTGAGAAACGTGGAATACGTCATGAATAGCAGAAAATTAAGCCGGTAATAAGAGGTGATAAGGCATAGAACCAATGCGTTCGGTGATGGGAAATGGGCCAATATATCGAGGTGCTAATTTTTCCGATCAATTGAAACGCACGACACCCATCATAAGTGAAGCACGAATGAATACTAAATCTCCCATTGAAAATTCCAAGTTCCTTCTTCGGTTATTGGCACAGGATTTTTGTCTACTTTGAGCTTCTTTCATCCTATGACGAATAAGGTCAATCTTTTCTATGACATCACGAATAAAATCTGTACCTAAAACCAGCTTCTCACCGGCTTCAAGCCAACACGAAGGAGATCGGCATGGCCTTCCGTAGAGTGCCTCGAAAGGTGCCATACTAATACTAGATTAGAAGCTATTATTATAAGAAAACTCAACAAGAGAAATACGATCTTCCCAACTTCCACCAAAATAAAGAACACATGCATGAAGGAGATCTTTAAGAGTTTGATTCACACGCTCCGTTTGTCCATCGGACTGAGGATGATAAGCGGTGCTAAAATTAAGCTTCGTTCCCAAAGCTTTTTGAAGATCCTTCCAAAATCTACTAGTAAATAATGGATCACGGTCGCTAATGATAGAAGTAGGAACTCCATGCAATTTAACAATTTCTTTAACATAGAGTTTAGCCAAAAGAGGTATGGTCCGATTAGACTGAATGGAAATAAAGTGGGCGGATTTTATAAGTCTATATACAATCACCTATAAACTGTCATGACCTGAACGAGAATGGGGAAGACCATCAATAAAGTCCATGGAAATTTGATCCCACTCCCAAACGGGAATGTCTAAAGGTTGCAATAACCCACCGGGCCTTTGATGCTCGGCCTTTATGAGTTGGCAAGTCATGCAATGTTAAATCAAGTTAGCAATATCAGATTTCATCCCATGCCAATAATAAAGTTGCTTCATGTCCGCGTACATTTTACTACTACTAGAATGAACGATGAGAATCTTCTAAAATGTCTTTACGAAGATCACTAATATTTGGCACAATAAGTCTACCAAATTTTTGAATGCCCTCACAAGCATCGATTTCAAAGTCTTTCGAACTATCAATATTCCTATCCCTACAACTTTGGCTAAGATGAGCCAATTCGGGATCAGGTTTTGAGCTTCAAGAATGCGGTATAAATGAGATGGATGAGCCTCAAGGCTACATAGAACAAGAGATGAACATGAATCGGATTCACGATCTTGAATCTCACAAGTGGATAAAGTCTCGAGATCATTCTATTCGGATGTCATCATGGAAACAATCACTTGTTGCTTACGACTAAGGGCATCGGCAACACGATTTCCTTTTTCTGGAGTATAGGGAATATCAAGATCATAAGATGCAAGGAATTCAAGCCAATGTTGTTGACGCAAATTAAGTTCCTTTGGAGAAAATAAATACTTCAAAGATTTATGATCGGTGTAGGGAATAAATTTCTCTCCCAAAAGATAATGATGCCAAATTCTAAGGGCGAAAACCGTGGCCGCGAGCTCTTAATCATGAGTGGCATATCTAGTCTCGGCAAACTTTAATTGCCTAGAGGCATAAGCGATAACACATTCCCTTTGCATGAGAACGGCTCCCAAACCAACACGGCTAGCATTAGTATAAACAATAAAGTCTTGGTTTCCTTCAGGAATCATAAAAATAGGAGTATCAGAAAGGAGTTCTTTTAATTTCAGAAAAGCAGTTTCACATTTGTATGACCAAATGTACTTAACTCCCTTCTTCGTCAAACTAGTAAGAGGCATGGAAATTTTAGAAAAGTCCTTTATGAAACGACGGTAATAGCCCGCCAATCCAAGAAAGCTACGAATTTCTGTCACACTCTCCGGTCTCTTCCAATTTCGAATCTCCTCAATCTTTGAAGGATCCACGGAAATTCCGGATTCAGAAATAATATGTCCTAAAAATTTCACACGAGATTGCCAAAAGTGGCACTTAGAAAATTTTGCTTTTAATTGATTGCTCCTAAGAGTTTCTAATACAATCCAAAGATGTTTTTTATGCTCTTTCTCGGCTTTAGAATAAACAAGAATATCATCTATAAAGATGAGAATAAATTGAACGAGGAAGTCTTTGAAAACTAGGTTCATAAGGTCAACAAAATAAGCTAGAGCATTTGTTAAACCAAATGTCATAACAAGCCATTCATAAGATCCATAATGAGTACGGAACGATGTCAAATGAATGTTGTCCTTTGCAATACGAAGCTGATGAAAACGGTTACTAAGTCTAACTGCGAAAAGACTCTAGCACCGCTAAGTTGATCGAATAGATCATCAATCCAAAGCAAGAGATATTTATTCTTGATGGTAAGATCATTAAGCTTGCGGTAGTCAACGCAAAGCCTATGTTGCCATCAGATTTCTTCACAAAAATAGCTAAAGCTCCCCAAGGAGAGGAACTAGAACAAATAAACTATTTCGCTTCCAATTCAGATAATTGTTTACGCGTCACCTCATTTTTCTTATTGGACATACGATAAGGAGGGCGAGTTATAGGTAGAGCTCCAAGGATTAGATTAATTCTGAACTCGATTGCTCGCTTAGGGGGTAATCCTAAAACGAGCTTAAATATATCGAGAAATTCACGAACAACGTGAATGAGGGAAATGACATCTTCCTCATCATCATTATCGTCATCATGTTGATTTAGAGAATATAAGGATGCCACCGAATTGGAATCAGAATATTTAAGAATAATAGAAATCTGCCTAACATATTGGGGATGTCGAAGATGGATAGTCCTCTCGGGACAAAGGATGTGGGGTTCATAATGGTTAAGCCAATCCATTTCCAAAATCATTCTGAAACCTAGGTAATGCATAACATGCAAATCGGCATGGAAAGCACAATCACATAAAATAATCTCGACATCTTTGCAAAATAAACTGATTGTTGCGGATCCACCAACCGGATTCGCAATTCTCAGTGAAGTCATCAAGCCCATATCATTTAAAGACAAAGTATCAATAAGTTCTTTTGATATAAAAGAGTAAGACGCACTCGTATTAAAATGAACTCGAATAGGATGATCATGAAACATAATAATGCCATCAAGGATAGAATAAGAGATAACTTGACCAAGAGAAGTGTCGCTAGGGGCTTGCACAACATTCATCTTTCCCTCTCTCCTACTTTGAAGTATAGGACATGAAGATATAAGATGACCCGAACTTTTGCGATAGTGACAATAAAGGGGTTTCATACACTTATTTGCATAACGGTCCTTAGAACACAATTGTAGCATTGTCCACGACTAGAGGTAGGAGTCTTTACTACCGAAGTTGCTTGCTTCCCTTTCTTGTTGGGATTAGGGCCTTTGGACTTACTATTGAATTGCCTCTTATTCTTGTTGTTGTTATTGAAGTTCTTCTTGGTACCCACAACTTCAACATCACTTTCTTTATCAGCATCTTCAAGTCGAAGAGCGATATCTACAAGCTGATCGAAAGGCACTTCTAGTTTTAGAAGTAAAGGGTTTTTGATGTTCTTATTCAACCCATAGATAAACCTTTGATTTTTCTTCAATGGGGTATTAATATACTCTACTCCATATTTAGAGAGAGATTCAAAAGATGCGACATACTTTGTCACAGAAGATTCACCTTGAACAAGGTCAATAAAGCATCGGGCTAAAGTTATCTTTTCAGCTTTCGGCACAAACTTTAACTCGAACCTTTCCCAGAATTGCTCCCAAGTAAGATCCGCTTCAACAATTTCCGAAATTAAAAGCTCATACCAATCTAATGCTCTCTCTTGAAGCATGCTAGAAGCCACTTGGACTTAATGTAGATCAACAAGGTTCATGCAAGAAAAGATGCGATCGCATGTTCTAAACCAAGCTTGGACTTCTGTAACGTCTTCGGAACCCTTGAATGGCCTTCCATCCAAATTGGTATAATCACTGCACAAACGTGCAAGCCCGGATTTAGGATGAGTAGGCTCAGGATTGGGTCTGGCAGCTTGGGCATTCTTCCCAAGACCTAAAAGCTATTGGCAGACATGAATACGCCATCCTGAGGAGTAGCACTTGATTGACCGGTGCTGGGACGGCCAGGTCTAACCATTTCTCTTCTTTAAGAAAGAAAGAAAAAAGAAGAGGAAAAAAGATTATTCTCAGAATGAATATCAAACAAACTTGATATATAAAATAAGGCATCACAAAAGGAAATAGGATAGAACGGGTCCTAAGACTCGAATTAAATCCTAAGGCACGATTCCTAAGAGAGACTTAGGACAATGATCCTTGCTAGATTGTTCTACATTGTTCCGAAGTTTGGCTCCGATACCAAGCTGTGACGCCCCACCTCTATACTCACACTAGCCAAGGACACTACGAAGTAATGTCGTCGACTAGCACGAAGAATATGGCTGTTGAGGAGGGACCATTTGTGTAACTGCTTTGTGCGAGTACCGATATGTCAGATAGTATGACATGCATTTCATTTCAAGAGGAAATTTGACATATCCAATACAAACATAAAACTACTACACAGTGGCTATGTGGCCTTCGAAAACAAATATAAAATAAGCATAACACAAATCAGTCACAGATATTCATATCATTAAGGCGGAAACATATATGAATATAACAATAGAAGTGAACATCAAAGTAGTGATCATACAAGATCCACTACATCAACAAAAAATAGGTACAAGTGCTAGAAAAAAGAATATGTATACATCAAGGAGTCTCTATCTCGAATGTATAAAAGCAAAAACTACTAAGCTAAAATAGTTAGTCAAAAGTAAGAAGCTAGTCCCTGCTAAGAAGTCAAGTGGAAGCACCTGAAACACCTCGGTCTGACCCGAGTATTATTTGATAAGAAAAGTAATAAATGAATCAACCTGGCTATGAATATCATATATATTGAGATAGGATAAAAAATATGACAAAAAATATATGATAACAACAAACATCATACAATATCTCAAATTTTCTCAAAAACACCAAAAAGAATGTCATATTCTTTTGCTTATTCACCATACATAAAATATTGATGAAGCTTATCAATACACATCACAAAAATAGATGAAACACAAAAATTCCAGAAATCAATAACTAGAAATATAGAAAACACAAAAGGGGAGGCCTATCACAAACGGAAGCATATAAACTCATCAACACGTGTATCACAAACGAGATGTCAACACATGTGTCGCTAACCCATAGAGCCGGTGCAACGACGTGTACAGCAATACGCTTGAGAAACCTGAAATTCAAGCATGCCGGAACAACGACGTGGTACAACGATATGCCCAAAGAACCTAAGACTCAAATAAGCCGGAACAACGACGTAGTACAACGATATGCCCGATGAACCTAAAACTCAAATAAGTCGGAACAACGACGTAGTACAACGGTACGCCCGATGAACCAAATTCCATAAAACGGTTAAAATACCATGGGTCATTAGCCCATAAAAATGAGACGAAGCTCTACAGAACGGGGTATAGTCCCCCATGCGAACAAAGAGACGTCGCACATCGCTAGTCTAAACTATAAAATGATCATCATTGATCAATAAGAAGTGTAAATTACACTAAGCTAGTAAATAGATGAGTTTAGCTTTATGTCCCATAACCACTGGCTTAACTTAAATATTCATGAACAAATTATAGATTTTGAAAATTGTCAAAAGATTTTAATCGAATAAGTCCAAGAATTAACCGACGAAGTAAAGCAAGCTTTCATACCACTTGTTTTGCTAAGTCGTTTAATTAGATTTCTCATACGAACGGGGTAAAGGTTTGTATATACTAATAGATTAGAAGACGGTTTTAAAAATGAGCTTTGTATTAAAAGTAAAGTTGAAATCGTTTTTTGTGAAAGAGTTTGACTATTTACTACTAGTATAGAAACCTATGTATTTAAAAGTGACAAATCACAAAAATGATTGTAAAAACAATATTTCATAAAAAATCCACATTCGACAACGTGAATTCAAAGCATAAAAATCAATATCAAATCCAATCAAATGGATATTCCCAAAATCTAAAAGAAGTCAACAATGTCGATAATAATTGACAATAACTAACCGGAGCAACAAAAATCGATAAAACTTGAAAATCCACTCAAAAACAGGCAAAATAGACAAAATTGCACAGGACCAGACGTCTGGATTGGATTGGCAAAACGTCTGACCTAGGATTCGGAAAATTTATTTTTCTTTTCCCCATTTTTTTTTTAATTTCAGAAACCTCCCAGACGTCTGGCTGGTTTGGACCAGATGTTTGGTCCAAGGCTCTGCCACTTGTTTCTTCTGCCATATCTTCTTTTTTCTTCTGGTTCCCTAACCAGACGTCTGAGTTCTTCAACCATACATCTGCTTGTCTGTACTGGGCAACTGGGCAACGGTTTGCCTAGATCATTAATGGCCAAATCGGTTCGGAAGCGATCGGACGAGCGACGGAGGCTAGGGAATTATGCTAAGCGACAACCCAACCTTATAGGCTTTTCGATACACCCCAAACAACATGTCCAAACATGCATAATGGGATCTTTAAAGATTTTGACTTCAAAACATCAAAATTGGAAAATTCACCAAATCAATTCAAATCAAAAGCAATTGAACATGAAATAGATGTTAGGAATTCATACCTAACAACCATGAAAGCTATAGACATAGATATGAGTTCAAGAACTCACCTTTAAACCCAAATATAGAAATGAGAAGCTCTAAAACAAGCTAAGATTGATTTCTCTTCAACAGTACCTCTAGAATCTTCAATCTATTATCAAATGAAATGAACTTCCTAAGTTAGGTTATAGGAATTTCTGAAAATTGAAGAGAGATAGATGTGGAGAAGATGAAGAAGATGCTTACCTATGCTTCTCTTTGATATTGGAAATTGAATTTCTTTAGAGAACTTGGGCTTAGGAATTTCTAATCTCCTCTCATTCCCCCATTTTCATTTAGCTTGAGTTGTTAGGAAATTATGAGTGAAACGAACGAATGAAGAGGAGTGGAGTGCGAGTTATTAGGTAGAAGAGTTTGTGTTCTTTTGTTGGGTTAGTGTGCTAGAACACAATCCAAAGCCCAAACAAAATACCAAAATCCTAATCAACTCCAAACATATCGATGTTTATACTCAAACAAGTTATAAACGTCGTTTTAAAATCAATGGAAGTGGTCTCGAGTCCAAATTCGTCCGTTTACAAAAAAATCACATTTTAAAATTTATTACAACCAACGATGCTATATTTAAATATAAAATCGTAAAATATGCGGATTGTTACAAAACCCCTATTCTTTGAATGCGAGTTCAACTCAATGATCTGGACCTCGTGCATAACAAAACGATTCACTATACAACTCACATCTCGGATTCATTTTATAAGTGTCAAGAGATTGCAACAAAACTAACAATGTTGATCTGTTGATGTTGGCGTATGGCTTGGTTGTTTGGAACGAGAGGAATAAGAAATGCTTTAGTTCTTCTGTTTATTAAACATATATTTTGCATATGTAATCAGATAGCTATATTCGTTAATCTTTGATCAGGTAAGAATGAAGGTAGACTCACGTTTCATCTTGACAATACAGTGATAAGTAGTCAACTGACAATCGGTTAGAACTTTCTCGCCTTCTTTGCTTACGCATCCTACTTATCTAAGAATAATAATGATTTCTATTTGTCTATTACCATTTACCCCATTCTAGCTCACGTGATCTCCAACTCACATCACGTGATTCACTTTCCTCCTCTTCCCCCTCTTCTCTTTACAGGCATATTAGAAATTTATAGTTCAATTTAATTTGAATTTACGACGTATTTCATTTCTTCATAAGTCATGGAACAGTTGGTGAATTTCATCATTCGGCCTCCTAGGTTTGTAATTACTCTTGTTATAATTGCTACCGTTATCATTAACTACTACCAAATTTGCTTGCTTTCATTTATAACAATTCTGTGATTAGGGTTTATTGGATTCGCCTTCACTTTTTTAGCATTATACAGCAGTTAATGCTTGTAACTTATTGTATGTAAAATTGTATTCCGTTGAGTATGTTGTTCTTGGCAGGAGTTGTGCAATTGAGTTTGTAATTAGCTCAGTTTTGCGACAAGATTCACTAGTATTATCGCGAGATGATATAAATAGTTTATGTGTTTTCTCGTGGCGTTCTACAGCTACGAGATGCTATACATACATGACTAAAACTAGTTTAAACAAGCAGCTATTTGCTCTTGAAGTCTGTATAAATCATATACAAAATTGGCAAGTATTTTTTTTTTTGACGGATTTACTACAAAGTTTGAACTGCACCGTACGCCTAATGAGTCTCTTTTTTATTTATTTTTTATTCTTCTTTTGTGTGTGTGCATGCGTGCGTGGATCATAGACGATCTTCATGTGGAGAGCTTCATATTGTGTACTCTCATGTCTTAAACCAGACCAAGTAAAGGACAAATTTGTTTTAGATCTTGCTAAAAATAATGTACAAATGCAGTTTTACTTTATACCACTTGGCAGATCATTTGTCGGATTTATTCACTGTATGAGTTAGTTTATGCATCCAAATTATTCTCTGGAGAGCTGTCAACTATTGTACTTGCACGTCTTGAATCAATAAAAATGATGGAGGTAACTAACAATTCAAATCTTCTGGTCCGAGATTTCCATCTCCCATGCTCCCCTGAAGCCCAACCGTCCCTCATTACATATTTTGTCTTTTATTAATTAAATTAAATAGTAATGGCAGGTAAGATTGAATTGGGCATGGAGGGGAAAAAAAGGAATGGGGGAATTGTACCATGTGATTACAATCAAATATCTTGAAAAGATCAAACTGGTGGTCATGTTCATACTTTATGTGAAAATCTGGTGGAAAAAAGCTATTACAGCTTTCCGAAAGTTTTAGTGTCAAGTCTCTATATGACTAGTGATTTTTTTAGTACGACATGTATCTCAGTTAAATCATGAATATATTTGCATTGCAGAGCTGAGTATACTCCTACAGATGATTTACTGGATCACACATTTATGTTGAAAGGACGTTGGTATCAGAGAAAGGATCTAGAGGTGGTATTGGAATTTTGGTATCTTAATTATTATTTAAGGTTGATCATGCTTATGTTCATGAATTTTTCCAAATTGTTGAAGCTGTAACATGAGTCTTTTACACAGGTTATAAACAGTCGAGGAAATAAACTTCAGTGCAGTCATTATAGTCCCACGATTATTCCAGAAGGGAAGGCACTTCCTTGTGTAATATACTGTCATGGAAACAGGTTTTAACAAGTGTAGACTGAATATTACAAATTTTCCTTTAACCTCAAATTTTAACTTGCTGTTTATTTGTCACAGCGGGTGTAGAGCTGATGCTAGTGAAGCTGCTATCATTTTACTTACTTCAAATATCACTGTTTTCACTCTAGATTTTTCTGGATCTGGTCTCTCTGAAGGAGAACATGTTACATTAGGGTGGAATGAAGTATGCATTTGAGTTCCACCTTCCAGCATTGCTTTTTATACATGTCAATATTTAGGACTAAAGATATCGGGTATATGATTTGTCCTGTGTGCCAGATAAACAAAAATGATAAATATGAGTAATTTGCTCAAACCAACTGTATCTATTAAAATATATCTCTAAAGATGCAATTACTAGAACCAAGCTATACAAACTGCCATTTGGTTTTGACAACCAAGTAATTAAGTCACCTAATAGTTTTCTGGACAAGTAAAACTTGCATTATCAAGTTTGTATAGTTTCCCCGGTTGCTTCTGTTTTATATAACATTCTTGCTGCATTGTTCACCTTTAATACCGTTCAATAACAGTGTTCGTTGGTACATGACTATTTACACTACATACCTGGAATATTTTGTACCTTCGACAGATCATCATCTTCCTTGAGGTTTCCCAGATGATTGAGATTGGCCAAATGAAAATTTTTTGGACCTCCAACAGAATGTACATCAGAATATCAAATAAGGACATGAAATAGGATTTTATAACTTGGAAACTAGGATTTTATAACTTGAAAAATACTTAGGTATGATGCACCGTACGTACATGCATATTAGTCCTGTTACACAATAAGCTTATCATATTATCTTGGGCGATAAGTTTGAACTAAAAGTTTGGTAATGGAGTTGGAATAAATTTACCAGTAATCAACAATACCCACTATTTTGTATTTTCGATGTCTGGATAAACATATCTTGAAACAGTCAGTTGAACTTGGAAAGTGATTGTGATATCATTGACCTCCATATATTACCATTGTAACCATTGTGTGAGTACTGTTACAAACTGAAAAGTAAATAAATAACCATTGTTTGAGTAGTGTTGCATTGAATCCAATTATTTACATGAGTGAAAATTATTGTTCTTTTTACTATGAAGTTTTTTTTTTCAACTTCAGAAAGATGATCTTCAAGCTGTTGTTGACTACCTGCGGACAGATGGTAATGTTTCTTGCATTGGTTTATGGGGACGCTCCATGGGAGCTGTTACCAGGTGTTTGATTCTTCAGTTTACGTTGAATATTGAATATCCTATCATATGATTACTGATTTGTACTTCCGACATTCTTTTATAGATATTTTTTCTTTTGTGTGTGTATATGTATGTGTGTGGGGGTAGAGATCGCAAAATTTGCACCTTTTTTGTTATTTTTTTGTACTTTTGTCTTACAGCTTATTATATGGAGCTGTAGATCCATCAATTGCAGGAATGGTTCTTGACAGCCCGTTCTCTAATTTGGTTGATCTGATGATGGAACTTGTGGATACCTACAAGTACCCATTACCAAAATTCACAGTAAGCACAACACTAAAAATTTAAATTGTAAATACAAATATCTTACCATTTGATCACACTTTTTTGTGTTAAAAGGATGGTAGTTCTGTAAAAGTTTCATTTATAACTTTACAGTTCTTTTCTTTGTCAAAATGCTTATTATGTCTTAATTATTGACCATTATCACGTAACAGTTGACTTATTATTTTTTATACTAAAATCATGCTTACTGATTCCAATTCTTAACAAGTGAAGTAATTTGCTTGTTAGAAAGAGCCTTTTTTTTAATATGAATTATTGCTTTGGTATATATTTTGGTAATGTATCAATTTCTAAGATGTCACTTTTATCTTTAATAATAGCAGCAATGCCTTTACTATCACACTTTTTAGTGTAGTTGCAAACCTTCAAAAATTACCCCTATGTTTACGCATATGAGATCACGAGTTTGAATCTCGCGCTTGATAAAAATATGTTTTTATTATTTTATATATAAGGTTCACAGGTAAGAATCCTGCTGTTGACAAAATATGCACATATATTTTTTATGTTCTTGAATTCAAACTCTAGCTCTGCTAGTTATATTTGTTCTTATGTTTTCAATTTCTTTATTTTAAAATCTTAATCTTCAAGATTTTTTCTTCTTCAAATATACGATCTTCACGGTTTTGATTCACTAACATATACTTCGCATTTTTTTATTTAACTTTCTATCTTCATAAACAATATTTCTGTTATATAAACCATTTATCGTTAATTGGTGTAAACCATTTATGATTGATTGATTTTTTTTAAGCTTTTAATTTTTAGTATATTTTTTTGGAATTTTTGATATTACTATATGTTTTTTAGAAATAAAAAGCTGAATTATTTTATCAAAATGTTTATATTTTCTTTGTGAGCTTGAAATTTAGTAAGTTGCAATTTAAATGTACTAATTTCAAAATATTAAACTTGACTAGTTAAGAAGTACTCCAAACAATATCTTTCTCATAGCATTATTTTTTAGAACTTTATTGTTAATGACAATTATAGTACCTTTGATGTCACATTTTTTTATAAACATCGACTTCAATAGATAACACTGGTTCGAAGAAAAATATTAAACTTATACATTCAAAAAGAGTAAACTAAGAAGAACATAAAATAAATAATATTCAAAATAAAAATACTAAATATTCAAAATGGAAAGATAAAAATTGGATAAAATAGGTGTCAAATACCAATCAATTTTTTTATAGAAAAAACTATGGGAAAGTTTTGTAAGTAATCATGTAAGAAACGGGCACATTCTTAAAAGAAAGGATGATAAAAGACTAACAGTTTTTTTTTTTTTTTCTTTTTTCTTTTTCAGTTGGAAAACTCATGTCTTGTTAAACATTCCTGCATTCCATTATCTTCTCAAACTAATTTTAAATTTTTTATTTGATAGTCCCTTGGAACAATTTTAATCACTACGACTAGGATAATAATAGTTGTAATACCTTTGTTCTACATATGAGGTCATGAGTTTGAATTCCACTCTTGACAAAAGCAATCTTTTGTGGTTTATGATGTCACGAATTCAAATTTCGTTATTGACGTTTTTATTTTTAATAAGGCCATGAATTTAAATTCTAGTTCTAACAAAAACTATGTATTTTTTATATGTTTTCAAGCTATTTATTTTATAATCTTAATAAACACATTTGTTCAATATTTATTTCTTACAATTTTGTTCTACAAACAGAGATTTTACTTATTTAATTCTATTTCTCTTATTACAAACTATTTATGGTTAATTGATATTCTTAGTTTTTAATTTTCAATATCGAATTTTAAAATTTTAAGATAATGCATACTTTTTTTGAACATGGTTCATTAATGCCAACAAATGTCAATTTCGGATCGATTTTGGGCATTGAATTCATTGCCTTTAATGTTTAATCTCATAGGCTAAACTACCAACCAACCATGTTAGCATATGATGCATACTTTTTTTCTTAAGAAATAGATAGGTTAGTTTATTTACAAAACTGTCATGTTTCCTTCGTGATCTTAAAAATTATAAATTACAAATTTGATTGTACAAATTTTAAAATATTAAACTTGAATAAATGTCGAATTTACTTCAAACTATATAATTCCTATATCATCATTATTCAAATTTGATGATCTTTGTCTTAATAACAACTGTAATCCCTTTTGTATCACATTTTTAAATAAACATGGACGTCCAAAATGCTCCTAATTCAAATACAAATATTAAATCAATAAATTGAAAAGGAGTAAAATAAGAAAAATAAAATTGAAAAGAAATAACATTCAAAGCAAAATAAATTCAAAGTGAGAGAAAAGTGATTAAAATAAAGTGAGATAACAGCCGATCCAAGCAAAACATAATTATGAGAAAGTTTTACAAGTAATCATAATCAACATATTTCTCAAAAAATAAAATAATAAAAGATACAAGTTCTCTTTCCAACCAAAAAAAAAATCATGTCTTGTTAAACTTACTTACATTTCATTAATTTCACATATTAATTTTAGCAATGTTGTTAGATAGTCCATTGCAACAATTTTAACGACTAAGAATGCACATGTGCGCGCACACACAAAACTTTCAGCAAATATATTCAAAATCTTTTTTGATATTCATATAAGTATTTTTTTTATGCCCATTCTTTTGCACGTGCCAAAGTGCTCGTACATTCGAATTGAGATCGACCCTGTGTACTTGATGCCACTTTGAAGATTTTAAATTGAGATTCTTGTTTACTTGTAGGTTAAGCTTGCGATTCAGCACATGCGGAAGGTCATCAAGAAGAAGGCTAACTTTGATATAACTGATTTAGATACGATTCGGGTTCGTTCTTATTAAAAGTATAATATCAATATGCATAATAACTATGTAGACATTTATTCTCTTGAAAAGCGATAAAAATGATTATAATCAGTATATTCAAGTGTGAGCTGGCTTGCCAAACTACTTGTATAACTTATAGTCAATTTCTTCCGTGCATATGTACCACTAAGTAAATCCAAGATTTAACAAATTATTTTTTCTTATCAGAAGTCCTTTTTAGTTCATGTTGACCCTGAGATAAGGGTGCATGTGCTAACAATTTCCCGAACATAAGTTCGTAAAAGCAATGTTGGAGCAAAAAAGCGTTTGCGTACATAATTCGAGAACAGGGTCGGAGGTGGGACTATTTGTTCGATTTTATAAATATGTTAGTTTATTTTATTTATGATGCTATGCATTATAGTATTTAATTAACTACCACAAATAGAAAATTGCAAAACAAATACATTTCTGTGTACTATTTTTTTAAAAGATACGCCTAAAAGATACAGTGTTGCATAATGAAACACACATCTAGATGTATAATTAAACAGTACTCTGTGGCCTTACTTGTACTCCTTGATGTTTAACCTTACCGCCCTCTTGAGTTTAACAATAAATTACATGTCCCCCATATGCACCATATTCAGTGGCGTACCCAGCACTCGCTAGAAATCATTCAGTTGATCATGGAAAATGTGCAACTTAATCTATATGTGCTGTATAATCACTTTGTTATCATGACACATGCCTATGCGTAAAAAGGCCCTTGGCACAACCAATGTGCATTTCAACAGTCCAAAGCGCAGGCACTGCACAAGGCACAAATAAAGCACATAAAGCGCTAAAGCCGCATGAAATATAAAGCCAAAAAAAGCGCGCTTCAAGCAGTTATTCAGTAGTTTCTTAGTTTTTTGTTATTGTAAGCTGAAGTTGAACATATTTGTGTTTTCTTATTTTGGTTTGCGTTGAATTTATGATGTTCTATTCTCAAAATTGCATGTATATGCATTTTGTTGAAGCTCAAAACTTACGCCCCATTTGGTTTGACCTTTTTAATTGTGTTTTCATCAAAAAGACATTTACACAACGCATATATTTTTGAAAAAACAACCGATTTGGAAAATGAAACTAACATATAAATAGAAAACAAATTTATTTTGTTTTTCACGTTTTAAGAAATAACAAAAGAATGGAAAACAATCTATCCTCTCCGCCGTCCATCCATCCCCTCCGCTGTCCCTCCACCGTTGTCGTGATGGTCTAAAATTTTATATTTCTCTTACACGATCCTCATAATTTGTTATGAATATTGAAAATGGAAAAAAAAAAAAAAAACACAAAGTAAAACCAAACAGGCCTTCCACTTTTGTAGAAATTTTTAAGCAGATTTTCGTGCAGAAAATACAAAAAATGATCCTCATGGCACACAAAAAGTATAACGCGTACAAAGGATTTGCATCAAACCTTGCGCTTTTTTGTGCCTTTTTGCCTTGATTATATGTCCACAAGAGCAAGAAGAGTAAGGGTTGGTATAGGATGACTAACCCATGATTGCCCAGATATTGATCCCTTATGATCGGTCGTTTGAGTCAGAGGCGAATGTCTTCGTAGCTGAGTGAGAGTAAGCTGAGACATTCTACCCATACAATTATCGTTAGTTTCTGCCCAGTTTGGATGGACTTAAATAAGCTATTTTTGGTTTTTGGAATCGATTTTGGTTTTCAAAAAGCAGAAAATTAGCTTATTTAAATCCATCGAAACTGGCCTTTCCTCAGGAGGAACCAAGATCAGTTGCATCATAATTTGGTTCTGATGGAGTAGTGGTCGCCATATATGGTCGCATAATAGCAGGCATTTGCGACTATGGATGCATCCATTGTGCAATGCATCAAGATAATGGCACTTCCTCAGGGATATAGTTTTAAATTTATTACCCATGTTATCAGTGCTAGCACACAATTTCAAGTATTTTAATTATATTATTATATTATGTTCTGATTAAACTAAAATAAGAAACATTCTGGTGGATTGCCAAAATGTTCACAATGACTGTATCTTTTTCCTTTAGCTCAAGCTGATTTAGGATACATAAGAAGTTTAGCCCCCGATCTCTACCTGTGGGTCAAGTCATTCCATTAATTCACCGCTTGCTTATACACAGGGAAATTTGGCTCTTTGTGAAAACAGAGAGGTGCCATCTCCACTCTATTAATTTTTCGTAGACCTCCCACTACGCTGTCGGACAAATCCAGAATAATATTTTAGGGAGGTTTGTAAAATACAACAAGAAATATTTATCCACCAAAAGATCGTATTGATAAATGACAGTTTGTTTTATTTTTCATAGAAAAAACTAATTTGTCAACTAATTTCTTATTATAATTGTTTTTGTTGAGATTTCGCAGAGTGAAATCACTCCATAATGCCTTCAATGTTTATTTTTTTATATATATCATTTCAATACACGAGACTAAACAAGCATCAAGTCAATCATCTTTCATACAACTACAAAGTTGATTCTTAATAATCTCCATAGCAGAGAGTGTTCTTTCCACTGCTGCGGTTGCTACGGGTAAAATCAACACCAGTACAATGAGCTTGTACAGAAGTTAGTTAATTACACATCTTTTCTCTCAACCAAATTTTTTCTTTTTTATGAGTAGCCATGTTTTACTCATCTTGAGTCCTACGGAAGATTTTCGTAGGCATATCATATATCATTTATTAAAACAACAAATCAAGCATTTGACATATCTGAAGATTCTGAACATTAAAATCATTTGATACATCTAGGACATACACGTTGAAAATACATATAACTATTTTTGTTCACGTTTTTTTCACCTACCACATTCAACTAGAAAAGTAAACTACAATCAAACTATAATTAACTGATTGGCAAATTAAACCAATAAAATAATGAAAACGGATAACTTAAATTAGAAACAATTAAGGAAGTGGAAGAGGAATGGAGTGCAAAGGAATTAGGCTATAGCAATGGAGCACCGAAAATGAGTAGCAATACAGCAAAGAGTAGCTAATGTTGTAATTTTATTTTGAATGAGTGATTATTTAGCTAATATGTAAATTAAGGTTTTACTTTATTGTGTACTTGGGAAGAATAAAATGGATTGGAAGAATTGTAGAAGACAAGAGTAATCACTTTTCGCTCTAAAATTATTGAAGAAACACAAAAGTTTTTTAATTTGAGAGCAACCAATGGTGTAAATTGAAAACTGAGGGGGGTTACCTCCACTCTAAATAGGTGTACCCTGCTCCCCTTCAACTCTAAGTAGATGCATCCCTGACTACACTTATATGTGAATGAGAAAAGGTAGTCTGTGTATGGCTAGCTGTCATAACTGGGTATAAATATACAAAATGATACATTTGACCCCATCCACTATCCCCCCAATTTAAAGTTAACCCGGTATAATTAAGGTATTTATGTCTAAGACTAACCAAAGACAACTTACTCTGTACAATTGATCCAGTCATTTACCTCTATACGCATATGTATGTGTGTGTGTAAATATATATGTATGTAGAGGATATAACTAACTGTCGGTGGAAAATGTGATTTTAGGAGTTAGAAATTTCGAAACGATCAAATTTTTTGTGTTGATGATCTTAATGGCAAATAGAGTGTGTGTGTGTACACACACATAATTTGGTTTTGTGTCAAAACATTTTGGGAGCCAAGGAGCGACTAATTGTATATACTATCTACATGTGGATGCCAAATGAATACGACGCAATAAATGAATTACTGACAGAAGGAGAAAGTCGTTTTTGGAGTTGAATTTTGTTTTTATTTTTTTCAAATGATTTGGAGAAGAAACATAGGATAACATATTTCATAAGATATGTAATCATTTTTTTTTATTATCATTTCTTAAACTTTGGAAAAAATCACAGTTTACAGCTACGTGCGACATCATGTTGAAGTAGCTTATGTCTGACATTGACGTTTGGGTTTATAGATGTAAGCTTACGTCACTTCAATACATCAGTTTGTTAGACGTAAGTCAAATCTGACTTGTAAATGCTGCAGCTAAGATGCTCACAAACATGATTTTAACTCTTATCATGACACCTTTCACACACACACGCCTTTTTTGCAATCAAACATCTGATAACTGAAGTTTTATTGCTAAATTTGTTCAGAAAAGAACAAGTGCCATTAATTTATTTCAGAACATAATATTTAAATTTGTTTCTGTTGTATTTTCTTACTTCTAGCTGGTGAAAATAAACTGTTATGCTGTTCCACTGTAATCCCTTGCTGTAATAGGTAGCGAAGTCTTGCTTTGTTCCTGTATTGCTGGGGCACGCAACTGATGATGATTTTATCCATCCACATCATTCCGACCGTATTTATGAATCTTATATTGTAAGTAAATTACTAACAGTCCTTAAGTTTTTTTTCCCCTTTTGTTCTCATTCTGTATGGTGCCATGGTAATAGGCTAGTTACTTTCATTTGTCTTTTATGTATTGTTATAGTATCATACTGCATTAGCATGCATGATCAATTAACATACTTCGCTAATCTCATCGGTAACATTGCTTCAACTGAATTGAAAATTTTATTTCTTAGCCATAGAAAGATTTTTATTTTTTATTTTTTATTAATACAGAATTCCAATCTTGATCCTCATTCATAATTCCATTTGTAAATTGGCATGGATATCATGACCTGCTTATTCTCTTATTGATATCACAGCCCAGCAACACAGTTATATCTCTTGTTATAGCGTTTAATGTCTTTTTTACCGACGATTGTTTTCTCTATCATTCATCCACTTGTCTAATGAGAGTGTTGACTTGCAGGGAGATAAAAACATTATCAAATTTGATGGCGATCATAATTCTCCGAGGCCGCAGTTTTACTTTGATTCAATAACAATTTTCTTTCATAATGTACTAAATCCTTCATCTGATGAGAATTACTTCCACACTATACATGACTTTTTTGACAAGGTAAAGAAAATTACAGATTAAGAATTTAAGATGTTTTACAACGACAAATTCTGTTCTTATATCCTTCTGTCATCTTCTTTAGGATAACTGGGAGAGATTGCATGCAACCGAATCTGGACAGCATGATTTAATTGAGCCAAGCCCAGGCTAGTAATAGGAATTTGTTTCTCTCTATTGATCTGATGGATTAGCAAGTTATGTTTGCTTAATTTTGATTTCCATTAATGCCTAACTTCACCGTTCCTATTGGTAACAGTAGCTGCATGTGAGAGCACCCAAGTTGCTATTTCCCAACTGCGTTCTCGAAGACCTATGAGTAGGACAGAGGTTGGTGAGAATTGTGATTATTTGAGTATATTTTGGGAGTAACTTTCCGTGTTATGTTGTGGTGTATCTTCAGTGTTATTGGTGCACATTGTAAAGGTTGAGATCTGAGGCAGATCAGTCAACTTCTATGCATGAGGATCATTAATCTTGTTGTCATATGAGGGCACATCTCATCGATTTAGTTGCGTTAATATTTTGGTACTGGTAAACTGTTTGAATGTGCTGCTCAATCACAAAATTTAAGATATCAATTTCTTTCATGTCTGAGTTATTGTAGTGTGTATATATGTTTAGAGATCTGTTGTCATTTCTTTGTCCACTTCGGTATTAGTATACAGTTCAATTGGAAATTATGTTTAGTTTTACATAATAAATTATTGGTTGAGTTCTTTGATGATGGGAACCCTTGTTCTTTTTGCAGGTTCCATCTGATATTTCTTCCTGTGAAAAACATGATGGACCTGAGGTAAGTGTGTACTTTGATATCATACAGTTTTTTTGTTTTTTGTTTTTGTCTTTATTCCGTCTTTGTTGATTAGTGTCTTTATTGGTTTAATGTTAACTGCTTAAAGATCAATTGCCAATCTGCACTTTTGCATGTCCAACATCGCAGCCTCTAATATACTGCTACTACCATTTATCTGTGTTTTGTATCATCATGTGACTCGTATCCAAAAGAGGGAATTAGGCAAAGGACAAACTTTAAAAAAAATAGGCCGGAGGACACCAAGTTTCATTTTTTGGCTGAAGGACGAACTTTGGAAGAAAATTAGACTCGAGGACAACGCTAGTTATAACTAGCATTTTATTCAGTTTTTACAATAAAAAATGCTAGTTATAACTAGCATTATTTTCAGTTTTACACTGTACAAAATGCTAGCTATATTTAACATTGTCCTTCAGCCTAATTTCTTTTCAAAGTCCATCCTTCAGCCTAAAAATAAAACCGGTTGTCCTTCAGTCATTTTTTTTTTAAAGTTTGTCCTTCTGTCAATTTTCCACTATCCAAAACTTATTACTTTTTATTTCTGTTCAAATATATCGAAATCTAAGTTATCCCAGGCCAGGCTTAAGATTAACAGGGACAACAGCTTCATTTTTCTTACTTTATTTCTCCGACCACATTTTATAAGTTAAAAGCAAGTGCTGGAACAAATATATACCTTGAAGCTGAAGAAATGTTGGGTGTACTTTGTTAGAACATGTTTTATTTTTCTCATTTTTAAAATTAGTTTTTTAGGGATTCAAGGCTAAGACCTTTAAAACCACAGCCTTACCACTTTACCAGCGACTAAAACAATTGTGGTCCTTGAGGAGTAAGAATATGTTTTTGTAGGAAAAGTACGTAGTAGCACAATTTGTGCCGTTTATATTTTATTCTGCACTGGGAATCAATTCTTTTTGAAATTTATGGATGCAGGGAAACATAATAGATGGCTCGTCTTCATCTAGGTTGTACAATGGTAACAAGGTGGATGATGAGTACGTGGAATATTGTTTTGATGAATTTTCAGATATTCCTTCCAGCATAGAAGATGAAGAAAAGGTAGCTCATAATGCATGCACATACATATATATATGCACACACATACATCTATATGTGTGTGGTGCGAGCGTCTACACACACACATACATATATAATATGTGTGTGCGTGCGTGTATGCATGCATGTATGTATATGTATATGTATGTGTATGTGTGTGTGTGTGTGTGAATTTGCATGTATATGTGTGTAAAGAGAGAGTTCTCGGTGTAATAAAATCGTACGAGAAGATTTAGAAGAAATTCAGTGATCGAGTGTTGAATATAAAATGATGATGCAGATGATAATGGAAGCAATGATAGCGTCTTTGAAGGACATGGATACAAAGCATATGGAAGATGTTCATTCCAATGCATACACCACAGCACCAAATGAGACTTCGTTGGATCGGAAGCAGGGTTCAAGTACGCATAGTGTGGCTAGGTCGCAATTGGAACCATCTGTATCATCAGGTTTGGAAGAGAACATAATAAAGCCTTCTCAGGATACTGCTAGCTCAGCCGGAGAAATTCTTGATACAACTGATGGCACACGTGCAACATTAGTCGTACAAAAGACTTCATCAAGTCATGTTGAAGGATTTGCCAATAGTTGGCGTTTTAATTTTTTTAGGAGCAAATGAAATAACTGCACCATCTGATCTAACTCATATTTGCCGAATTGGGGGTTGATAATTTAACATCTTCTCTAATGATGATATTTTTTCTCCCTTTTTGATTTTTTCCTTTTCTTTTTTTTCCTTTTCCGTTTACTCTCCTTTTGCGTATAGCTTCGATGTTTGTTGATAATGAGAAACGAAAGTGTGAATATAGCTGTTTTCTTTTGTTGTAATTTCTTTGCAGTTCATACCTTTTATTCAGTTCACTGTTTGCACTTCAATGTATATTTATTTCAGTTTTAATTCTTTGGTGATTATGTTTGATTTACATTGTTACTGAGTTGCATATTATATAATTATATATTAATTATTAATTATAGATCACATAGTTTGCTTTAAGATGTATTTTGGTTTTGATCTCTGTTTTGAAAACATTAAATGTACAATGTAAATTAGGTCTTTTTTATATGTTCAAATTATGGTTCCAAATGATGTTGAATTTGATGTTGTAAATATTTTTTCAATTACTATCAGATATGATGTATATTTGAATATAACATGAATATCAGATTTTAAATCCAATGTGACCAAAAATTTACACTATCGATGTTTGTCATTGTCAACAAATTACAATTATTGTAAAGTTTGCACAAGCGGTATTATGCGACAACATTCATAATCCAATAAAAATTTGAATGAAAGCATATGTTACAGGCTTGAAGTTTCAAGCACATGCAATTTCATCTCTGAAGTGGTCAGGTGCGATTCTTGATAGGGTATCGAATGATTGTGGACCCATTGCGTAATACCACTTCTAATGATAGGAATAAGCAATTGCAACAAAAGATTGATGAAATTTATACTTCGTTTGGATCAACTTAAATAATTTATTTTTTAGCCTTTTAAAAGTGAAAAAATTGATTTTAACTTTCAAAAATTATAAAATTAACCTATTTAAGTCGATCCAAATAGACAATTAATCATCTAAAAAAAGATGGTCAAAACGACTCAAGTGCGTACGTTTTAACGATGACACTTTGAGGCAAAAACGAAGGATCAAAAGTTTATCAAAGTTATAGAGAATGTTAACCAATTTTCATTTGTTTTAAATGTGTAAAACTACTGCGAAATCAACCTATAGACGCATTTTTTATTCTCTCTCTCTTTTTTTTTTTTTTTTTTTTTTTTATGTTTGGTATAATGAATAAATATTGGAAACAATCTTTCCGGTGACAGCATACAACTTCGCATTCCAATATTTGCTCAAACTTAAGCCCTCACAAGAGATGGCGATAGAGGAAATATAATCATATTTTGGATGCCATACTCCAGAAGTGTGGGTACTAATTAAGCCTAGTTAATGTACGTTTCAGAAAAAAGAAGGGGCAACTGTACACGCTTGAAATGAACTTTGTCCTTATCATGCAAGTTCAAATCCTAAACAATTGCTACTCTAATGTCTAGGACCAAACTGAACTCAACTCCTAATGTCTCATGTAAAAAGCTTCAGAGCTTATTTTCCATTGAGCAGACAGACAAATTTGTGAAAGCTTTTATTTCATATAAACTGGTAACTTCGATTATAAGAAAATTAAAACATTCAACATCAACGATGATAGCAGTCAAATGATAACCAGAAACCTGTCCTCATAATTTTTGCACCCGTGTCAGAAAAATGGCAATGCAGGGGGGCATAATCGGTTATATCTTTCTTTAAACATGGACAAAGGCACAATCTTGGATCAAATACTCATATATGCCAACAAAATTCGTACATTGTTTTTTTATATATATGTACATATATATTCTTATAAATATGAAGTCGATACAAAATTCATCCCTTAATCCACTAATATACTGCCAATGTGCTGCTACTACTAACAAAAGCAATTCTTACAAAACCAAAAGAAAGAAAAAGAAAAGACACCTTTGACATAGCTTGTATAGCAGGCCCTTCGGACTAATGTCAAGTAAACAAATCAGGTGAAAGACCAAAATAATGCTGAAAAGTCTTTTGTGAACAGGAAGGAGCTCTAATCCTGAATGGAAGAATTTCTTTGACCAATAAACACAAGAAGAACCCAGGTCATTTTTAGTAAATCCTCAGATGTCTCAACACCATTAAGTGTTCATCATTAGTTATGTGAAGCATAACGCCAAGATCGGACAATAAAGCCTCTCTCTTCCAAGTTAATGGTCCATACTGATGTAGCACTTTTATGGTGGAACAATATGCATTCAACTCCACTTGATGAGTTTCTTCATTCACATTATCACACTCCATGTTTTGATCAGAACTTTGCGGGGTAGATTCAGAATCAGAACAGCTACCAACTGATGATGCTACACTTTGAACATCATCATATGACACTTTGGAATTCCAATTCAAGCCCAACTCAGTAAACTTTTTTGTTTTTTTAATAGCAGCACTATATGGGTTTCTAGCATTTACCCTTTTTGTATCTGTCCTGGCCTTTCTCTGTGCTCTATCTCTAGCTCTGTCTCTAGCCTGCTTGACAAAGCCTGGATCTGCAGCATGTCTTCTACCAAATTCAACCTTCATTGCTCTTTTTCTTTCTGACATCAGCCTTCCATTTCCACTTCTGTTTGCTACATCGTCTTCCTCGATTTGTTTTGTCGACTCCTGCAACCAAATCAACACAATTTAACAAGTGTCAGATAATAAACTCCATGATGAAGGAAAGTGTGGGTGTGCAATAAAACACCCTGTTCTATTCTATCAGTTGTTGACAGAAAACCACTTTATTGTTTTCTACGTTTCAAAATGCTATTATGATATCAACCAATAGAAAAGCGTGTAGCAATGTCACACTTTTTCAAGAAGTTTGAATAACATTTCCCATGAATATATTGATACCCGATCAAGTAAAACCCATCTGCCTCCTTGCCAAGATTGCCTCAACCGAACATTTGCATTGTGAACACGGATACTCTTTGAAGATTCAAAAATAAGTAGGATATAGTAGATACCACCATCCTGAACTCTCAAAACCCTTGCATCCTTCCATGAGTTATCCGCATAAACCTCAACAATGTCACCTACAACACAATTCATAGGTACATTCAGTTGAGGCGGATAAGGCCTAACTGCACAACTCTGCACTACAGCAATGTTACTTAGACCATTTTGAGAAGGGTGGTCATATTGAACATGATAATATTGCTCATTTCCCCAAACTATTTGAGCAGGACACCAAGATGCTGAGCATTCCTCTCTCTTGCTCCAAACCTCCACCTTGCTATGCTTTCTGAATATCATACTCCAAGAGTTGGAAAATCCTGAATTTCCATCCAATATATAGTAGTCAGTTATATGTATTTGTATAACATTGTCAATACAAATTTTGATACTAAGATCAGAAAAGGAACACTTTTAAGCTTTGTTTTAAGATGAGAAGTTATTCAAATTCTATCTAGCCAAAGCATAAACATGCCCGATTCAGTCACTTAAGCCTAATTCTCCAATCTGCTTTATAATTTTGAATCTGGGATAATGCATCAGTAATCTCAATGAACAAACTGCTATTTAAGATCAAACTAAACACACAATGAAATTAATAAGTAAATAAATCAATTTGGTACTAAACTATTCTGAAATAAAACTCAAACAAAAATAGCCTTTTGTTACTTAAAATTGCTTATACAAAAATTAAATCATACCAAATGAAATGTATAATCGTTGAATAAAAATGCAAATTCCAGTAGAGGCCGATCAAGTTGATCGGTTGAAAATCAACTCAAAATAACAAACTTGATTTACCGTCAGGTTTTATAGATTAAAACGTTCGGGTTTCATACAATAAAGCTTAAACAGCATAAACTATTTTGAAATTATTACAGTAAAAAATAACGAACTAGAATCAAATGTCAAGTATTTACCTAGTCAAATAAAACAACAACTTGATAAATGCAACAGCGTAAATTTCAATCAGCACTAAGGTATATTCCAGATAATTGAAATTACAGCATTACAATGATCAGTACAAACATGGATTGGAGAGGAGAACCAAACTTACTCGCGAATATTCAAAACCTGCTTTTGGTCGTGCGAAGAACAACCGAATAGAGATTGATAAATATCAAGTGATTTTGTTGGTGGAATTATAAAGAATGACGATTTAAATGAAAAATAAACATAGACAAATAGAAAAATAAATTTTGGTGTAACATATCTTAGCCGTCGGCCTTATTTGAGCACACTCATTCAGCAAGTGCTCAAACTTTGGACTCAAGTTTTCAATTTTATTTTTGGGTAACCTTATGTATATAGATTGAAAAGGGAATTTGGAATTGTAAGTATATCACTAAATATAAAATGTAATAATTATGAATCAGGAAAATAAGTCAAGAAAAAACATTTTTACCTTTATGGTCCTAATGAATGCAAATTAACCAAATGTAAGGCTGAATTGAATCAATTACTATAAATACTTTGAAAGTGAATGCAATTTTAGTTCAACCGGTGTTAATTCATCCATTGCTAATTTTAATTTAGCATTAATGCTAGATTAACTTAGAACTCTGTTTTATTTGATGCTACTGTAATCTAGCATTTTCGTATCTTCCAGACTAAATTTTAAAATACTAAATTTTAAAATATGTTTCCTTTAACTAATGTTCTCTTATGAATAATGAACCAATTTCAATATAATTCAGGGAGTTTTAAAAGTTTAGATTCATTGAAAGATTGACCACGAGTGAATGTGCATAGTGTTGAAAGATTGGCTATGAACGGTTATTTTATCTATTAACTCTATTAAATAATGGTAAAATAGAAGAATTTGAAGCCCTCTCATTAATTATAGGAGTTATCTGTGTTCTTAATTCTCTCCAAGTAGATACTTTATTTTCAATATCCTATGATTTACCACTTTACAATCATTCTACTAAACTTTTTATATTATTTTACATTTAAATACCTACTATTAAAAGAATCTACGGTTATTCACAAATGTTTCAATGTTCTTTCCCAAAATCTTACATTATAGTTCGCACATTTAAATTAACTACATAATCTAAAATTTAAACTAATCGACAAACTTAATTAACTAATATATATATATATATATATATATATATATGTATATGTATATATATTAATAAATCCTAAAAGATGAAATTTTCTATATGTATATTATAGGTGTATAACAAATTGGTAAAAGAAAATTCATTTAGATGCAACTATATAAATTACATAATATAAATTATATACTTTAATGACAATAACAAATTTATTTTATAATTTATTTTATAATTTATTTACTAAATGAATTTATCATACATTGCGCCGCAATATTCTATTAACTTCAAATACCAAAAAATTTAATTTTTTACAATTACTTAGAAACCTTTCTCACTTATCTTTAATATTTTACATTCAAGTCTATATATTTAACTAACTGTGTAATATAAAATTTAAACTATTGAAATAAATATGATTAACTAATATTTATTAATCCATCTGATAAATTCTAAAAATAAGAGGATTTCAATATATACAATATTCATGTATATGAGAAACATAATAAAATTATTTCTTCTTTATTCGAATATACGAAGATATATAAATCACATAGCATAAAATGTATACATAAATAATAATAATAACTCTTTTATTCTAATCCATTTATCTCAACAAAATATCATACGTTACATAACATAATTTCATTTTTAACAACCTTTAAAAGATAAGTTTATATTTTACAACATTATGATGTAAACGCACAGATTTAACCAATAAAAATTAAATTATACAAACATTCTCACTTTCAACATGTTATCAAACCATATCCAACTCATAACTCAACTAAATGCTACATAACATTATTTTGCAACTATCAAAGTTATAAGCATGACGAACTTGAAATCTATGGTTAAGTGCAATAATAAAATTGTTTAAAAATGAAAACATAAAAATGAATGAAAGTTCACGTCTGATTCAAAAAAAAAGTTCACATGTAGATAAACTAACCATAAAATCTGTGCCATTCTCAATTACGAATTTGTAAAAAGCTCTTGTCAATTTTAACTTTTATTTACATTTAACTCTTTATAGTTAATTAGTTATGTCAATTAATTCAAATTATTCAAATAAATTCAATTATTTATGTTTATTGATCCATTTAAAAATCCTTTAGATATATGATAATTCAATATATATACAACAATCATATTAACAAAATAGTGGAGTTACATATTCACTTATATATATATATATAAGTATATCACATAACATAAATTATTTATATATATAGTATTAACAATTTTAATTTATAACTTTTTTGAGTTGAAACATTAATTTTTACAGAGATATGTAGTTAGCGAGTATTGAACCCTCAACCTTATATCTGAGCATCGCAAATTATTTTAGTTTATAATTAATACATCATATATATATTGCATAATTAAAATATATGTTAGCAATAACTAAAATATAAATAATATTTTTAACAACTTTACAGTGTGCAATGCACGGGTTACACACTAATATAATAGTAAAGTAGAAGAACTTCTAGCTCTTTTATTGATCATAGGAGTTTCCTCTACTCTCCTTAATTACCTTTTGATATTTTATTTTTAAATCTTTTAATCTATCGTTACATTTACTTTACTAAGTCACTTAAAACAATTATTGTGTGAGCAATGCGTTGCACATGATAGTATCGTAAAATATAATATTTATACTTTTAATGTTAAAATTAGAACTTTATTATGCAACACACGATAAATTTAGTAAAAGAAATGAACTAAACTTGTTATTATAACTACTTATGTATAATTTATTATTTATCTATAATTTATGTTATATAGTTTGTATACCTTTATACTGGAATAAAAACTAATTTTATCACTTTTATTGGTGTAAATATGGTATGCATATCAAAACTGATATATTTTAATGATTTTAGATGAACTAATGAATATCATTGAACTGATTGGTTTAAATATGTTAAATTTTAAATTAAGTAATTACTCTAAATATACAGACTTAAAGGTAAATAATAGGAAAGAATTTCTACAATTTTGTGCTAAATTGTAGAAATCTAATGCAGATTTATTTTAAGAGTTGTAATGCAGTGTACGGTAAAATTTTACGATAAATGATTAAAATTGATTTATAAATTAAAATTTTCATTATTGTTTATGTAAAAAAGTATGGTATATGTACATCTTTATAGTTGAATGGAAAACAATAATTTTACCAGCTTTGTTAATATGATATATGTGTGTGCGCGTGTGCATGTGCGTGTGCATGTGCGTGTCTCTATGTGTGTTAAAATTAACATATATTTTTGAGATATATTAGAAGAACAGACTAACTATTTGTCTACGATCATTTAAACATTTCAAATTGAGATTTCGTATGTAACTTAATACACTGATTTTGATAGAAAATATTGGGAAATAGTTCCGAGGAAGTAAATAATTATAGAAATGTGAAATTTTAGCTGTTTGATGCTAAAAGCTAAATTTTACAATGCAATATATGATAAATTTATAGAGACAAATTAATATTAAATTTAGATTTTAATATTGTTTATGTATATTATTTATGTTATGTGGTTTATATATCTTTACGTTTTAATGAAATAAAAATATTTTTCACACTTTTGTTGATATGAATATGATATTCATATTGAAACCTTCATATTTTATGATCTATTAGATAAATTAACGAATATTTGTTAATTGAATTTACTCGAATAGTTTGAATTCAAGGTTGCATTAATTAAAATATATTAGCTTAAATGTACAATATTAGGTGATATTGATGAGAGTTTTGTAAACAACTTTTTTCAAAATGTAGGTACTTAACATTAAAAAAGGAATTTTATAATGCAATGCGTTAATATATTGGTATAAATGAATAATAAATTAAATATGTTATTATTACTTATGCATATAATTATGTTATGTGACCGATGTATTTATATATCTAAATGAATTTTATACGTTTTTGTTAATATGAATATGATGTATATATATTAACATTTCCATTTTTTTAATGATATATTAGATAAATCAACAAACAATAGTTTATAGAATTTATTCAAATATTTTTAGGATTATGTGATTAATACCGATACAAGGAGTTAAATGTAAAACAATAGAAGGGAACTAAGGGGAGTTTTGTAAAAGGTTATAGCAATTTTAACTTGAAGGCATTTGAAGTAAAATAGCATAATTCTCTCTTGATATTTTATTTTCAAATATTTTAATTTACCATTACACTTATTTTACTAAATCACATAAATCAATAATACAACTTTAATTTGCAATCCATTTTTCACAATAAATTTATTATACATTGCATTATAAATTTATACTTTTAACTTGAAATACATACATTTAAAATTTCCATAGTTATTTATAACTCACCTCACTTTTCTCCCTATAGTTTATGTTTTAGTCCATATATTTAAATTAATTGCGCAATCT
Organism: Allium cepa; assembly: GCA_030765085.1. Taxonomy (NCBI): domain Eukaryota; kingdom Viridiplantae; phylum Streptophyta; class Magnoliopsida; order Asparagales; family Amaryllidaceae; genus Allium; species Allium cepa. Next base: position 826,519,506 of record CM060941.1, on the reverse strand, counting down.
TAAATTTAAACTAATTAGATAAATACAATTAACTGATATTCGTTAGTCTGTTTACAATAATGAAAATATAAAAATTTCAATATGCACACTACACTCATATTAACATAAATGGTAAAATTACTTGTTAATTAAATTAAGATACATAGTCACATACAATACGTACATAAACAATGATAACGAATTTAATTTATAATTCATTTATCTTAGTAAATTAATCATATAGTGCATTACAATTTTTTTTTTTTACTTCAAATGCCTTCATTTTAAAATTTTTATAACCATCTACAAAAACCCCCTCATTTCTCATTTATTATTTTACATTTAACTCCATATATTAGAATTAATCATATAATTTTTAAACTATCCACATATTTCAGTTAACTATTATTCTTTGATTTGTCTAATAAATCATAAAAACATGAAAATTTCAATATATATACCATGTCCATCTTAACAAAAACGATATAAAATTCATTTAGACATATAAACACATCAATCATATAACATAATTATATACATAAATAATAATTATGAATTTAATTTATGATTCATTTATATCAATATATTTACCATGCATTGCTGTAAAATTGTTTTTAACATAAGTACCAACATTTTAGAATCCTACAGTTGTATACAAAACCCTCCTCAATATAACTTAATATTGTACCTTTAAGTCAACATATGTTAATTAATTATGTAATCTTGAATTTATACTATCTGAATAATTTAATTAACAAATATTCATTAACTAATCTAATAAATCCTATAATATGACCATTTCAATATGTATACCATATCCATATCAACAAAAGTGGTAAATTGTTTTTTCATTCAAATATAAAGATATATAAATCACATAACATAAATGATATACATAAACAATATTGACAAATTTAATTTATTATTCATTTATTTCGATAAATTTATCACCGCATTATAAATTTTTATTTTTAGCTTCAAACACTTACATTTTAATATTTGTACAATTATTTACAACACCCCTCAGTTATTTCCAAATATTTTATGTTCAAACCCATGTATTTAAATTACTTACGAAATCTTAAATTTGGATTATTTAGCTAATCTCAGTTAATAGCTACTCTATACTTTTAATAAATCCTAAAAATGTGTATTAATGTTAACATATACATATACATATACATATACATATACATATATATTAACAAAATCTAGAAAATTAAATTTTCCATTCAACTATAAAGATATATAGATCACATGCATTAAATTATGCACATAAAAATAATGAAAAAGTTAATTTGTAAAACAATTATAATCATTTTCTCAAAATTTTACCAGTACATTAAAAGACTCTATATTAAACTTCAAATATCCGCATTGAGATTTATACATATATTTTACAAAATCCTTCTTAATTATTTCCAACTGTTTACATTTAATTCTATATATATATATATATATATATATATATATATATATATATTTAAACTAACCATGTAATTTTAAATTTAATATATATTTAAAAAAATTCGTTAAATAATATTTATAGATATATTTAATAAATCATTAAATTTATCAGTTTAATATGTATACCATTTCCCTGTATGCGAACAAAAATGATAAAAATAATTTTTTTTACTTAAATATAAAGATCAAAACAAAACGAAGGCTATTTATCGACGCCAAAAAGGCACTGGTGCCATATTGGTAAATGACACACCGATGTCACACTGACGCCTTTTAAGGCATCGGTAAAACCTTAGAAAATGAATTTCGACGCCTTAAAGACACCACATGTAGTCCCATTACCGACGATAATCAGATGACAAAAGCCGATGCCCAGTTGCTGAAGACTTGACAAAGCCATTTCGACTACATTTTTAATTGTAGACGTAGAATTTTCCAATGCCATATATGTAATAACCCGCCAATCCGTACAATTCAGGCCGACAATAAACCACACCTGTCTAACCCATATCGAATGGAAAGACAGATAGTTATGGGAAAGAAAGATGAAAGAAGAAGATAAAAGAAATTAGAAACAACACAGAATCTCACAATCGCAATGGAACGACATGTAATATAATATCAATGATCTTATATAAGAGAAACTGTTATATACTTACATCCATCAGAGTATAATAACAATCACAATCATCAATCTGGACAGTAATAATAATTTGTCCACACAATTGCCGATGATTTCAACAACAAATAGCAAAAATAAAACATATACGTAAATACGACTTGAAGACCTCCAACTCGTCTCCTGAGCTCCATGCATCCAAAGAAATCTGTAAACATGCTCGGTCTGACCCAAGAATTATAATAAAATAACACCCGAGTCAATCTGAAAAACCAACGTGAGAAAACACGCCCAATTGGATTTTAAAGTTCTAGAAAACCATTTGTAAATCAAAAGTATCTCGTAAGACCATGCCACACATAAACATCGACGGGTTTTTACCTTACGTTAACCAAAACACTTCTATAACGACCCGCCTTTTTGCACGTTTTAAGCAGACATACCTGCCAACTCAAACCATACAGAAGGGCGGATTGTTATGGGAAAATAAGAAAAAACAAAACAGAATCTCGCAGCGGAATGATAAAATATAATAATCAAATAACAGGTCATGAAGCTGTTTACAAAACATTTGATTATACTTATACAACACAGAATCAGAGTTAAATAAACAAATAATAAATATACAAATGCAGTGGAACAGTATGAATGCGGTGAAATAATAGAATAAGTAATAATATAATCTTCGTCTTCATCCTCCAGAAACAAGTCTTCAAATCCTGAAATGCTCAGGCTGACCCGAGCGAATTGAAAAGACAAAACACTCGAGTCAGAACTAAAAGATCTTATGTAAGTTAAATCAACGGTAAATATGCGTGTGACGACGTCAGAGATGTTTACGGGGTTTGACATCTCCTATCCAGTGTCTAACGTGAGTGTAGTAACTTAAGAGATGTTCGGGATTCATATCTCCTAAGGATCCGTTAAACTATCTACTACGTAGTACAATACGCTATTATAATAATGTCTAAAGTAAAATAAACTACTAAAATAGCGTTAAAGCATTACATTTTCCCCCTTAGCACATTTTATATTTTCCTATAGTCTATATACAGTACTCTAATCCCAAAACCGAGACCGCGACCAACCCTTTGACCACCAAATTCTTCCACCTCCGGCCACCATCGGGTCGCCGGCCACCACCAATCTCACCGTCACAACGAGCCGTACCCACTAGCCTAAGTCTGGTCCCTCCTTACGCCATCGGCCGCCACCCATTGTCTAGGGTTTTTGAACCCTAAAACGTAAATTTCGGTGGCCACGGTTGAAATCAGGCGATGCGACCACCATAGAACAGCTCCAAACTGCAAGCACTATGATACCCATCAACCAATTTCATCGATTTTAGCCCAAATAAAAAACACCCAAATTGAATTAGGGTGTCACCCAAATTGAATTAGGGTGTCATGATAATCAGCTTTGATCGTGATTTCTGGTTGACTCCTATTATAATAATGTCTAAAGTAAAGTAAACTACTAAAATAGCGTTAAGGCGTTATATTTTCTCCCTTAACACATTTTATATATTCCTATAGTCTATACAGTACCATAATCCCGCCCATACTAGACGCCGTCAGTGGGCACTCCATATGTATGGTACAAAACAAACTCGTAGAAGGCGTGATAGGGTAGGTGGCATGACACAACTAGGCAATGCCAGGGTAGATATATCAATTACACTTTCGGACTGATGGTAACGCATATCAGCTACTACCGCCCACTTGGAACACACTCCTGAGAAAAATCGCGGGTGACCACCAAATAAATCAAAAGTCAGAATATAGTATAGATGGAGTGTGCCCGATCGAAGGAATGACCTCACTTGGCCCGTCGATTTCTTCTGTTTTAGCCACCTTAAGCCAACTCATGAGAGTTGGGTTCACGTATATACCTCATATAGGATCGTCGCCACCATCCTACTTTATTCTGGAATCTCCACCGCGTACACAGTTGTCAAAATGGTTTTCGGTATTAGTAGAGAGTATGACAATATCGATCCCGGTATCTTTAACGACCGATCGCTTATTACACACCGGATATTTTATATTTCAAAAGTCAATTCGCAATTTGTATCAAAATATCATCTTCTCAAATTCGTAATACATCCGAAATCATATTCACTTTGAAATCATATTCATTTTCAAATCATAATTTTGCATATTTCCAAAACAGGTTAAATCCTTACTTCAAAATCATCATTTTCAATTTGTTATACATTTAAATCCCAACTTAGGTTATTTCATCATTTCATCATATTTGCTTTTAAGCCAATGAATTTTTGTATATAAACATTTCCCTTTTACTTAATCTGAAAATGTAGAAAATAGTTTAAATGGTTATAAATAGTTAAAATAGTTATAAATAGTTTGAATAAATTTTAAATAGTCAAAATACTCTAGAATAGTAAATATAGATTTAAAATAGATTAAATAAATTTTAAATATATTAAATAGCTTTAAAATAGATTAATTAGATTTAATATCAGTTAAAATGGTTTAATTAGTTTTAAAATAATTTAAATGGTTTAAAAATAGGTTAAATTGATTTAATATAGTTAATATATGTTAAAATAGTTTATAAATCTGAAAATATTAAAATTAAGAATCTTAAAAATAATATAATTTAAAACAGTTTATATTTGAAAACATGAACTTGGAATTTATGTCAATTTAAACTATTTATTTCATTTCAACAAAATCAGGCCATTTCCATTTAATTCCTTAAAATAATTCCTTTTAAGCTAATTCACATTTCAACACAAAACTTGATTTTCGAAAAATACTTCAATTTAGATAAATCAATTTTTTCTTCAAAATATCATTCAATTCCATTCAAAAATTAAGGATTTTAAAATCAATCTGGTGTCCGCATATAATTCTCTACCCTAGGGTCAAGTGACATAGATATTTATCATTTCAATTCGTAATTTAAAATTTTACGGTTATATATCATTTCAAACTGCAATCTCGAATAAATAACATCCATAAAATCGCTCGAGTCTATCATTTTAACCCATAACGATTTTTCCTTAATCTATACATCATTCGGGTATGTATCATTTCAACCTATAGTGAACTTGCAGTTTATAACGATATAAACTACGACATCCATTTATCTAATATCAACAATCAACATCCATCACAATCATCATCCAAATCAATCAATAAATATCAGTATAGAACTGATAATCAATAATAGGTATTTAACTGGCAATTTATGTTGAATAATAAATTAAATAACGATTTAATTCAAATAAATTCAAATTAACTGAGATGATGATTCAAAATGTACCAAACAGTGATAAATAAATTCATAATCACATCATAAATTTAATTTAATAACAAAAGAAATTTTAGAAGTTGTGAGTGAGTCAAAACACTCACATTTGAATTTCAATCGATTTGAAATTCAAATAAAGGTCCAAAATTCAAATAGTCTCAGAATTCGTCCAAACGAGCGTCAAAATGTTCGGAATTTTACTGCAATCCCAAGGCAAGAAAACGCACGTGAAACGGACCTCGTATGTAGAAGTTATTAACAATTTAAATTAGACGATTTTAAATTATAAAATAAAATTATAAAAAAAACCAGAGATAACTCATCAGCCACATCTCCTCGCGTGAATCGTCACATTCAAACCCAAAACTGAGACCACGACCAACCCTTTGACCACCAAATTCTTCCACCTTCGGCCACCATCGGGTCGCCGACCACCAAAAATCTCACCGTCACAACGAGCCGCACCCACCAGCCTAAGTCCGGTCCCTTCTTACGCCGCCGGCCGCCACCCACTGTCTGGGGTTTTCGAACCCTAAAACGTAAATTTCGGTGGCCACGGTTGAAATCAGGCGATGCGACCACCATAGAACAACTCCAAATTGCAAGCACTACGATACCCATCAACCAATTTCATCGACTGTAGCCTAAATCAAAAACACCCAAATTGAATTAGGGTTTCACGATAATCAGCTTTGATTGTGATTTCTGGTTGACTCGTGCATCATTTGCAGAAACAGACACTAGATGCAGATTCGTTTCACTGAGGTCTTCGGTTCCATATTTTTCTCAAATTTTTTTGAGGAGTTTGATTTTCAATCTGATATTTGATTTGAAATTGAATTGGTAATTTGGTTTTGGTTTGTCTGCCATTGGAATGAGGAGTTGAGGAAGAATGTACACACAGACAAATGAGAATGAGGAGTGCCTAGGGTTTATAACGAGGTATTTATAAGCAAATCAGAGAAATAGAATGAATGGATACGATTTATTTGCACGTTGAACGATAAATGACCCGAAAAGCCCGTTCTGTCTCCGGAACGAAAATGGGTAATCCCTTATATCAAAATTGATGTTTTTGATAAATTTAAAATCAATGGAACAGGTTTCAAGTCCTAATTCCATCGTATGAAGAATTTACATTAAAATCAGCTTCTTCAAATTAATTTCAATTGATTTCAATTAAATTGATTTCTAGGCGTTTCGAGCCCGTACGATTAAACGACAGGTCCGATCGTTACGAAACTTGAAATCCTATAATGATTCACCGTTACGGATCCGATGAAACTGGTTTGTCAAAATCCGAGTCAGTGGCCAAAATGGTCATATTTCAATTAATTAAATAATTAATATTAAATTAATTAAATCATATTTCGATTCAAATTTTATAATTCATAATTTCAATCACCTAAAATCACTTAGTAATTTATAATCCTCTAAAACAAATCTCTATATCAATTCATTATTGACTATTTCAAATTTACAATGTTTGATTACAACTGCCGTAAATCTTATTAATTATAATTTATTTTCGAAAAATTGTATTTATTTGGTTTCAATCTTTATACTCAAATCAGTTGTTATTCTATAGCATGGTTTTACATTGTTTTATATTTCATTACATTAATATATTCCAATTCCTATCTTTTATTTGTATTAATGACTATATTTCAAAATTTGTAATTTTGTCAATTACACACATTAATTAAGATTTTAAATATTAATTATTCTATCTTAGTTCTATTCTTTTATTACATCAATTATTACTTTATTAATAAATTTACATTTCTATTTATTTTATTACATTCCCACTTTCAGTTATTACATTAATTATCATTAATATAACATTAAAGTTCATTTTAATTTTAGTTTATTTCCCATTTCAATTAAATAGGCCAAATAAACTGGTAACTTAAAACAATCGTTACTATAACTTTTAATCACACTTATGAATTCATTATTCGCAAACAAATGTTACAATTCTTATATAACCCAAAATTTATTCAATGTCATTTATTTTATACTATTTCATTTATTAATTTAATGTTTGCATTTGTTTTCTTATCAATTTATAACCAAGTATAACGATTATAATATTTCAATTAATTGTAATTTCATTCAAATTGTTAATTATTAGTTTTAATTACCATTGTTACATTTCATTTTAGTATTCATTTCATTGTTAAATTACAAATTTTTTATTTATTTCCATATTAAATTATCAAAACTGTTAATTTAACAATTTAAATAGTCGAAAATTTACGGGTCGTTACGATTTCATATGAATTCTCTAGTATTATAATAATGTCTAGGGGTCAAAGTAATATATGAATACAGCTGAAATGCTTGCATCTCACATTAGAGCATAGTTGGGCACAACTAAGTCCGTACGACGCTTATTGGAGAATGGATTCCATACAATGACTAGGCTACTAGAGTATCGCCCGTCATGGTACATCTCTAGATAAAATAACACCGAGGTCGAACCTATCGACCCCTGCCAAAACAAAACCAGCCTACTCCATATTGGATAGTACCGAATATGATCACCCCTCCGTTAATGGGCCATGAAGCATACAAATGAGAGATAACGGCGACTCCAAATAAAAATGACCATATAATACTTGGGAGCGACCCACTTAGCCCTGCTGCATCTCTTTTGTTTTAGTCATGCTCGGTTGACAAGGCTTGAGTCTACATTTTACCTTTTATATAGCATTTCTCACTTGGAATGCTAACACTGCCCTCCAATGCAATATCAGCATTCATGCATACAAGTTCGTTCTGGGATTGAACGAAACACTTGAGAGCTCCATCTCCAAATTCCATCACTCCAAGATGTCTTCACTTTGTAACGTATTAGTGGTTTCCCAATAACATATCCGATCCCGGTCTCTTTGAAACAACATTCGATAATCTTCGGTAAACTCAACGATGGTTCTTTAGGAAATAAACAGTCAAAGATAAGATCGAAAATCACCTCCTAACTGTTAGTGGACAAACTTCCTTATCATTGTCCTAGGAGAACGAAATGAGATTTATATGCACAATACAGCATCATAGGAGATGATTGTACCATATAACTCCTAGATATTTTCAAAGTTACGTTTTGGTTTCAATTTCAATAGTTAGTTACTTAACTATCGAATAACAAACACTCAGTCAGAAATTTAATTCTATAGGGAAAAATTAATATTGGTTAAGCACTAAGCAACACTAAGCCTCTATTAATTAATATTTTATCAATTAAATTCACTTTCAATACTTGAATCAAAAATTCTTTTTACAAAGATTGATATAAACCCAAAATCCCTATTTCCCCATACTTGGAAAAATATCTATATGCTTATCTCGATGGTATAAGTGTATCCACCAACAATATGGAAGATTCCCCATTTTATTCAATTCAAAACCATTTATAAACCTTATTATAATGCACAAAACCATTTATAAAACTCCTCTTATAAATTTACAAACCCATTTTTAAAATTGCTTTTATAAATATCTGAAGCCATTTATAAAACTCCTTTCATCTTTTAACCAATCTTTCTTTTCATTTTCCAAAACATATTATTAAGATTCCTCTTATAAAAAGCCCATCTACTTATAAAAATCCATTAATAAATCTCGGAAACAATTATAGTTAAATTCCAATCACTTACCTTTAAACATTATTATATACTAGTAACATCATAAATAAATAAATACTAAATTTAAAACATCTTAAAATAATAATTAACAAATTTCAAAACATTTTTAAATAAGTAATAATAATTTGTCTTCGACAATATTATAAATAATAATAAAAAATTTCCAAAACTTTACGAATAATAATTCAATACTAATTTCAATCCATATTAATGTTTTTAAATAATTAACCTTTTATAACATTTAAAATATTGATAAACAATTTTTAAAAAATATTAATATAAATAAAAAACCTTTAAAATATAAATATATTTCCTTGATAATAATACACACTTGATTCAACATAATCATTTCCATATTTATAAACCATGTTTATAAATCTCTTCCTATTTCATAAAACTTCCACTCATAAAAATTCCTTTATTTATGAACCCATTTATACCTTTATTCCTTTATAAATCCTGCTTATCTATAAAACCCCATCCAAAACATAATTCCAACCATTTTAACCTTGCTTCAATAGTCATAATTTTCTTTTATAAATTTTCTTCAATTTATAAAATATCGTTTAACAATCCCAATTCTTACCCTCACTTTCAATTTTCAAAATAGAGTCAACTATTTTTTAAAACTAACTTCCATATCTTATAATAAATCCATCATTTGATTTATTTCACCCATTTGCTAAAAGTAATAAATTTCCTTTGATCTATAACACCGTTTATAAATCCACTCTTTTATTTACAAAACATGATTTTTGCAAATCTTTGCTTCATTTGTAAAACATCACTTTATACAAAATGATTAAAAATATTTATATCAAATATTTTCTAATTTCTTTTAAAACCATATCCTTTTTATTTAAAAGATAGACTTAATTTAAGATTTAAAAATCTTTATCCCCAATTCAAAATTTCCATTTATAAATATTTTTTATAAAACTATAAATTTATAATTTCTCAAAATCATACCTTTTATTTTGGAAAAATTATTTAAAAATGTAAAACTTTCAAAATCACTTTGAAATCACTTTTTAAATCCAATCACTATTTTATGGTACTCTAAAGTACAAAAAATGGGGCCCGGTGCTACTAAAGCACTAATTAAGCCAAATCATATACATATCATCCATATAGCATTCAGCAAATCATATATCATCATATATATGAATCAATGGTGTGCGGAATCCCATAGGATCCCTCCAACCTATTCCCTTGCATCACATACAACATATATATATAAATCAACCGCTACGAGACGGGATTCGTATACAAAGGGTCATCCGCTCTTACACGAGAACGTAATAGGGTCTCATCGGCTCCAATTGGTGTGAATATATCCAAATCAATATATAATTTAGTATATTATCCAAACAATCAATAACAATCAGAAATAAGTATCCAAACCTCCAATAAATAATATTTATGAACTATATAATTTTTTTGATTAGCTAAAAAGGTGAGAATAACGCACTTTGATGTTAAAGGTCACGAAAATGTTTCGTTTTGAATTAAAGTTGAACGAACGTCCAATTTTAACCCAAATTTTCAACTAGCTTAGAATTTGTCCAATCTAATTCAATAAAGCAGTGCTCATTGATTCGAAAGCAACTTGCCGTGTAAAGGCCCACAAATTCGTACCCCTTTGAGTTGACAATATTTCATATTAGCTCAACTCAAATTGGACGGAAATACGAATCTTCATGGTAAAGAAGAAAAGATAGAAGAAGAAATAGAAACAACAACAAAGAATCTCACAATCGCAGCGAACAAAATATAATATATAACAACAGATTTTATACAAAGGATCTGTAACAGTTTATATACTTACAATCATCAGAGTACAACAATCAATACATCAAACTGGACAATTATATAACTTGTCCTTACACAGCGGAATGTAGGTCAAGTACGAAAATATGTCTGCAACTCCTCGGCTAGCCTCTTGAGCTCCATAGCATTTGTCCTGAATCTTTGATACTAGGCCTGACCAAAGCATTAAAATAAAATAACAACCGAGTCAGTCTGGAAAACCAGCGTGAGTAAACACACTCGATTTGAATTATTAGCCTTTTCAAAATCCTTTGAAGCAAAGATATCTCGTAAGACCACATCACAAATAAACACAACGGGTTTTTACCCTGCGATAACCAAAACCATTATTATCAAAATCGTCTGATACTATAATAGTGTCTATAGAAAGTAAATAGAAAATAGCTGAAATGCTTGCATCTCACATTCTAGGATAGCTAGGCACAATCAAAACCGTACGGCGCTTATTGGAGAATGGATTCCATCGAATGACTGGGCCACTGGGGTACCGTCCGTCACAGTACACCTCTAGAACAATATACCGAGGACCACGCCGGGATCCACTGCTACACAATACCGGCCTACCCCTAACCTAGATAAACGAATAAGATTACCCTATAGTTAGGATCAGCAACCGCACCACACCGTCGAATAAAAGGGACTCTGGATTGGGATAACCTTACCCTACTTGGGTGCGACCCACTTAGCCTTGCTGCATCTCCCATGTTTTAGTCATTCCCCGGTTGATGAGGCTCAGGGCTAAGCATTACCTTTCAGAACACAATTTTACTTAGAATGCTCATCTTCCTCCGGTGATGATGTTCTGATAGCATTCGTCCACAAAAGTTGTCCTAGGTCTGGAAAAACCGAATCACCATCTTCATCATCTCCACGGTATTCATTTGTAACGTTCAAACTGGATCGAAGTGGATTTCGGATAATTAAATCCAATCCCAGTCTCTTCGAAACGATTAGCAAAATTGGCCAAAATCGATAGTCGATTATTTAACTATCAAATTAAACATCCATAAGCAATCATCTGGCCTTAATATAAATTTTCCCCAAAATGTTTACTTTTAAAATACCTTTAAAAGATATATCAATTCCTTTCAACATTTGAAAACAATTTTTCAAATACTTAAATCCGTAACAGGATACTTCCAACATCTCAACACTTAGAAATATTTTCAAATTTCTATTTTCTATACTTAGGAAAATATTACCAGTCTTATTTTCCAAAATCCTTTCAATATTAACGTTTCAGAGAATTATTCCATAACTTATTCCCAAAATCTCTGAAATCAAAAAAAAATTCCTCTCTCAAATCATATCCTTTTATAAGCCCCTTTTCGAATCTCGAGAGAATTTATAAAATAAATATTTCAATTACTTCAAACTCTATATACATGTATATATATAATATGTATTTTAAAGAAAAATGATTAATTTTAAAAACATGTTCAAATAATTATTTAAAATATCAAAAACACTTTTATAAATATTAGTAACTCATTCTCAGTTAAACAAATAAATTTCAAAGCAGATTTTTAAAAGTTAAAATTAAATACTTAATACTTAAAAATCTACTTACCATAGTATTTCAATCTCAACTAGTTCAAAATTCCATAGTTTTTAAAATAATAAAATATTCCTTTTAAAACAAACTCACTTGAAATAAAAAAAAAAATTAAAATCTCGATAACAAACTTTTATTTATAACTTTCTCCCGGTTTCACAACGTATCGATTCATTGTCTATTTCCTGACCATTCCCATTTCAAAAATAGAATCTGCTATTATTATTCCACACTATTTTTATATTATAATATAAATTCATCTAATATCGAATTTTCTTCATTATAAATATCGTTTATCAATTCTATAACCATTTGGTTTTACCTGTTTATAAAAACTAATCTTATTTATAAAAATCCATTATATAAATTTATTTCTTATAAATTCCATTAATACTTCTCATCTATTTTCAATATTGATTTTAACTCCTTTTTATATTTCAAGAATATCACTTACAAATTCTTTTATATAATTCATGTTTTATAAATCTCCATTTACTAATTCACGATAGTTTAGTATAATCAAATTCAAATAAAATTTTATTTTCCAATTCAATTTCTTTAAAATAACTCCAATTCCAGTATATCATCATCATCATCATCAAATACCCTTTAATTCCATGAATTTTTAAAATGTATTTATAATATTTGAATTATTACAATTCTGGCCAGTGCTACAAAAACATCCAATAATCCCAATCAGTACAACAATCTATAATATATTATTTTACACCAATCATATATGTAGGATCTAGATTAACCCTAGAGGGGCGGGGTTGAATAAGGTTATAGCAAATTTTCTCGAATTAAACACAGAAACAAACTGCAGAAATAAATATGCTGAAAAGTAAATCACACACAAAATTTACCCAGCTTCGGCAACCCCTGCCTACTACTGCATTCCCAGATTTCTATTAGAATTAAACAGTATCATGCTTACAAACACTCTACTAGACTCGCAGACCCTTTTGCTCCCGCTCACAAACACTCTACTAGACTCGCAAACATTTGCTCCCGCTCACAAACACTCTACTAGACTCGCACACCCTGCTCCCGCCTATAGAGTTTCGTTTACTTGCAAACTTTGCTCCCGCCTATAGAGCTTTGATTACTCGCAAACACTACTCCCGCCTATAGAGCTCTGCAAACTCGCACACCCTGCTCACTGAACTAATTCTAACTAGACAATCTGACACTACCTAAACCATAGGTGGTGATTTACAACTCCTTTGAATTGAAAAATAATAACAACAATTAAAAAACAAATAAACAAATAACCCTAGTTAAAAAATTTAAAGCCCTTAATTAAAACTCTTTTAGAAAATAGGCCAGCCCCTTTGTAATTCGACCCGTCTCTTTTATTTCTTTGTTCGTGATGGTGGGCGTTCCTCTTGCAAATTTAGGGCTTCGTCCCTGATCCAAATTAGGGTTTGATGAAGCTGCCGACTTTATGTTTGATTAATCTTGTGGATAATGCGCGAGTAGCTTTGATCTTCTCTCGTTACTCTCTTCGGCTGCTTCGTTGTTCGATCGAGTTTGACTCCTTGCTTCGGTATGTAATTTTATCCTTTTGCTTTTCTGGGTTGATGCTTGAACTCAATCGTGATTCGAGTTGGATGATTTGTTCTTTGTTAAGCTCGAACTCAAATGGATTTGCCGATGATGATCCTAGGGTTTATATAGGACTCGAATTCCTATTTTTGCGTTCGTATAAAATCATTTGAATTTGTCATATTATTCATCTCGGCCACATGATTTTGTTTCGATGATTGAGATGTTTTCTGACTTGTTCAAAAATGTATATTGATGGTCACGGCTTTGCTTGGCCACCACGGTATTAAATTCTGACTTGTTCAACTTCGATTTTTGCTGGCAATTTTGGTTTGAACTAGTTGCCTTGGTCATCACGGTTTGATTTGACTTGACTTCGGCCATGTTTTGATTACGTGAATTTTTGGTTTCGTGAATTTCTCTGTACCGTTGAACTTCGTTCATCTTGTAGTCTTCGTCTCTGGCCATCTTCTCTGGTCTCCATTTGATTGTTTTGATTTGAACTTCTGTAGTGATATGATATTACTGCAATGTGAACTGTTGTGATGGTTCCATTGTTGTATCTCTGACCTGTGCATTCCATTCTCGTGTGTTCATCCCTGTAGTATATGCTACTGATACATTTGGAGTTGGTTCATGTTGCATTGACTTGTTTTGTACTGGTGCACTTCTGTTTGCTGTCATGTTGCTGGAATAACTTCGACATTGTTTTGATGCATTTGCATGTTGTAAGTGTAAGTGTTCATTCATGTTTTGATTATGACTTCATTATAGTTCCAGTTGAGCATTAGGTAGTTGTCACTGTTTTGCATTTAGCTCGGTTTACTGGTGCATATATGTTGCATTTCTTGTCTCCGCTCCATTCTGGTTGCTTCCCTGATCTTGTAGTTGTACACTTTGGCTTCACTGTGAACTTCACCTGTGATATTGCTCGAATTGTAGTTGTGTAGTTGCACTGCACTGTTGCCTTGAGTAGATGTTGACTGCATCACCTGATTAGATGTGTATTTGCTCGAGTCACTTTTTTTTCACTGTCCTCACATGTCCATGCTTCATGTATACTTCCAGTTGTGCTAGCCTTGCATTGTCCAGTTGAGTTGTTGCAGTTCCATTACTTTCATTTTTGCTTTCATGTAGCTTGTTCTCTACATTTTCTTAATTGTTGCAGTCCATGTTCTGTTGAGTTGTTTGCTTATGTTGGTGGCAATCTTCAAGTCAGTTTGCATAAGTGAATTGAGTCTTGATAGCTTGCATGATGTTATTTCCAGTTGCACCTGGTCATTTTACCTATTGTATCTGAGTTGAGTAATTTCCACTGTGACCTTCATGCTTGGATATTGAGATCCTGTTTGCATGCTGGTGACATTCATGTTGCAGTGACATGTTTTCCTGTATTCATGTTCTTGCAGTCTTCATTTCCGACCTTGACTTTGGTTGATGTGCATGTTGCTATTGCATTATGTTGGTCTGACTTGTATGTTGGCAACTTGTATTTGTGCTGCTTGTTTTCATTAAGCTTGATCTCTGTTACATGCTTGCTGTTGCATGCTTGTTTGCATTTACTTGGTGCATTCATGTTTACTTTAGTCCATGTTGTTGCTTGAGTCTCTGTTGCCTTGCTTCTGATCATGTTGCACAATTTCTGTTGAATCCAGTTTCAAAACTCGGATTTGACCTTGTGCTCGTGTCGTGATTTAATTTATGTCGCACCTGAGTTGAATCCTGTATTTGGGTTTGACCTGTGCTCACCTGTCCCTGTAGCATTATCAAGTGTATATATCGGTGTGCACGGCCTTGTGGCATATACAGTGATACAATGTGTATGTCACAAGTTGTTGGTGTATGATGAATTCAAATGTAAATTATGACGAACAACCCAAATAACTGAGGCAAATTGTATTTTCAAAAGTCATGTTTCATTTTATATTGCAAAAATATTTCTTTTTCAATTTTACTGCGTTAGTTTATATTTTTGCAGATCTCTCAGATGCTGGATTCAAACTGGAATGCAGTTGAAGATAAATACGAGTGTGAGTGATATGTAGTGAGGTGAACTGTAAATATGAAATGTGATGTAATTGTAATCAAAGTTGTATAGTTATAGTGGGAGCTTGAAATTGTACTATTAAAAGTTGTAATAAATATTTGTTTGAATAAAATAATCGTTTGAATTCAAATTCTGTGTTATTTAATTTATTCAACAAATATTTATTTAAACTGTGAAAAATAAAATAGTATATTAACAAATACATTTAAATGAATGTATATATGTTTATTATCATCAAACAAAAATCATATAAGCGCATATTCAACAATCTCCCCCTTTTGATGATAACAAACATATATTTAAGATTTTGAATGTATTAAATGTATTTGATTGTTCAATTTGCTCCCCCTATTTAAATGCTCCCTCTCTACATGATGCTCCCCCTACATATATGCATACAAATAGAAATATATAAATGAGCCTAGATGCAAATGGAAAATTATTTGACCTTTGCTTGATTCTATTTGACAAAATCTTAACTTTTCTCTCCCCCTTTTGTTATCAGCAAAAGAATAACAGTGTTATAAAAATAGGGATGAAGTGACAGACATGAATCAAACATTTAACTCAATTGAATATAAATATCAAATTTCAATAAAACTCAAACAAAAATCATAATTATCCTTGTCGGACGCATATTCCATTTTCAGAAGTGATGGGGATAAAATCATCAAAAAATCATACAGTTCTGTCTATTTGGGGTATATTTATTTCAGGAAATTTGAATATCTACTAACCATGCATAACCGTTAGGACTTTTAAATGAGATTAGTAGTATTCACAATTTTTATTTAAAAAATGAAATCAAGTATCTTCTAACCACGCATGACCGTGAGGACTTTTAAATGGGATTAGAATCAACTTGTCTATTAAATCAATTAATTTTGATATGCGTTCCATACATGCATAACCGTGAGGACTTTTAAATGAGCATGGAAGCACATAATCAAAAATCCAAGTAATTCACCCATGCATAACCGTGAGGACTTTTAAATGAGAGTGAATACTTTGGATATTTATTTTTATTGAAGAATATAATAAATTGAAGCACAAATAATTTCCTTCACAAATTTAAAGATATTGAAGAACGAATGATTTCCTTTGTAAACTACCACAAATTTACATACTATATGTAATTTTGATGAGTGATGGTCGATAGAAAGATGATAGAAATAGAAACGGTCATGGAATTTTTACCCAACAAAAAGTTTTTATAACTCTTGTTATGAAATTCTAAAGAAATTTTTCTAAATATACTGTCTTGAGTTATAATATATGATAAATATCAACACTCATCACTTTTTCAATCACTATTCATCTTTTCGATAATCAAAGGGAGTCAAATTAGTCAAAATAGTCATTTAAAATCAAATTCAAAAATTATAAAATCAATTTTTCAAAGATGACTAATCTGTAAATATGGTCAAGCATGATTTTCTCGAGGGGGTTTTATAAGAAAATTTTCTGCTATTTGAAAATTATTTCAAGTGAAAAAAAATATGCAGATATTTTCTTTGAAAAAATGATGCAGCAAATGAATGTTTCAAAGATTAATCACGTTTCACTAGTAATTTTTCTATCAACTATATTACCAGTGTAATCTGCATCTGAATTTAAATTTCACTCAATATTCACTCGTTGGATGACAAAGACCAGATTGTGAAATTTCAACAAATTATCTCATAATTCTTTTCAACAATTTTTAAATGAAATTCTCTTGAATTTGAATTGAGACCATGTTAACAATCAAACAAATATCATAATGTCAGTTTCAAAAACAGTTATTTTCATGAGTAATCAATAGTCAATCAAAAACAATTTCTTGAAGTTTCAACAATTTCTTAAAATCCTTTTTAACAGCTTTACACATGAAATTTGAAATCGTGCAAATTTACAAGCAGTGACCAAAATGTCAAAAACAATATATCTATGTGTAGCATGAGTAACCATCATTTGACCGAACAAATTCATATGGATTAGTTCAAAGTTGAAAATCTGATTGGTCATCATTTAAGCACAAATCAAGATCATAAATAAGAACAAGTCAAAAAATCATATCAATTAAGTCCGAATCAGTCAACCATCATAATTACTCCAAGTAATTCTATTTAAAGATGATTGGTCAATATTTTGAAAAAGTCATAGAGTCAAAATCATCATCTTTTGTTCATCTCAATATTGGCTGATTTTAATTTAGGGTATGATGCAGATAATCACATTTAATATATCGTTAAAAACAATTTTACCTGTTTTACCTTTACGATAATTTTTCGTTGTTGTCCATTGTGATTCTGTCACCTTTATACTAGGCTAAGGAACTTTGCTTTGTCGCCCGTTGTGTTTCTGGAACAGCCAAAATCCAGAGAACACTGTTGTTGTTCCTTAGCCTGCCACCACACCTACACGGGAAAAGATTTATGTGACCTATTTGTTTTTATAGGTCCATGATTGTTAGTGGCAGAATTTGAAAAATATGTTTTTGGAGACCCAAAACTATTTATATATGTTCCTTTTGGCATCCAAATTTGTTTGATTTTCAAAGATTTTATATTTGTGCCTTTTGGAACCCAAATTGGTATAGTTTTCACGTGTTTGGGTCTATACCAACAATTATTTTGATTATGTCCAAATTTTCTACAAATTGTGCACATTAAATTGACTTGATTAATCTTGTTTTCAATAATTTTAGATTGATTATATTCAAGTCCTTTTCTATCCGTGTTAACAGTTTGCTTTCCTAATGGCATATTCAACGATTTTTCGCTTTTTGAAAATTTATCTAAAGTCGTTGACAATTGTTGGACTTGTATTTTGAGAGATTCATTTTCGTTTAACAATTGTGTTCACTTTTTAATAGAATTCTCTCTTCTAGTATTTTCAATTTTTAAAATCAGAATTTCATTTTCAAGTGATTTCATTTTAATTTCTGATTTTTTAATTTCTTCTTCAAATGTTGGACACTTATCACACTTAGGGATCCTACTTTGATAGGTTTTAACTAATTGGTCAAGTTGTTCATTTAATTCTATCAAAGTGTCTTTTTGTGATTCAAGTTTAGCGTATTTTTCCCTAAGTCGTTCAAAACAGCCATTCACTTCGTGGAAATAAATAAGTAATTCAGAGTTAGTAAGTTTTGATACCTCGCTTGGCTCGTCGTCGTCGCTATGGGTTATATTCTCATGAAGGCACATATCTTCTTTCTCACTTTCACTGCTATCGCTTTTATTCCATGTGGCTGCAAATTTCTTTTTTTGAATTCTTCATTAGTAATGCCAGCTCGGCCGCTCCATCATCATCATCCTCATCACAACTGCTATTTACCAATCCTGTTAAGCATATTTCTTTAACTGAGTCGGTTGTGGAGGACTTCTCATTGCTGTTGACTTTTGCACCATATATTGCATCGAGAGTTTTCCAAATTTTCTGTGCATTTTCACAATGAGAGACGAAATAAAAATTATCACGATTAATATGAGAATATAATATATGCATAGCAAGAGCATTAATCGAGATAATTTCCTTATTTGTCATATCACACCCATTTTCAATAATATCCCAACATTTAATATTAACAGATTTTAAATAAAATTCCATTTTCAATTTCCAATTCAAAAAATCTGTTCCATCGAAAATAGAAGGAATAATATTGAAACGACCCTCAACAAAAATATTATTTGGTGGTTTCATAACTCTAGAGTTAAAAAATAAAATACCGGGCTCTGATACCACTTGTAGGATCTAGATTAACCCTAGAGGGGGGGTGAATAGGGTTATAGCAAATTTTCTCGAATTAAACACAGAAACAAACTGCAGAAATAAATATGCTGAAAAGTAAATCACACACAAAATTTACCCAGCTTCGGCAACCCCTGCCTACTGCTGCATTCCTAGATTTCTATTAGAATTAAACAGTATCACGCTTACAAACACTCTACTAGACTCGCAGACCCTTTTGCTCCCGCTCACAAACACTCTACTAGACTCGCAAACATTTGCTCCCGCTCACAAACACTTTACTAGACTCGCAACCCTGCTCCCGCCTATAGAGTTCGTTTACTTGCAAACTTTGCTCCCGCCTATAGAGCTTTGATTACTCGCAAACACTGCTCCCGCCTATAGAGCTCTGCAAACTCGCACACCCTGCTCACTGAACTAATTCTAACTAGACAATCTGACACTACCTAAAACCTAGGTGGTGATTTACAACTCCTTTGAATTGAAAAATAAAAACAACAATTAAAAGACAAATAAACAAATAACCCTAATTAAAAAATTTAAAGCCCTTAATTAAAACTCTTTTAGAAAATAGGCCGGCCCCTTTGTAATTCGACCCGTCTCTTTTATTTCTTTGTTCGTGATGGCGGCCGTTCCTCTTGCAAATTTAGGGCTTCGTCCCTGATCCAAATTAGGGTTTGATGAAGCTGCCGACTTTATGTTTGATTAATCTTGTGGATAATGCGTGGGTAGCTTTGATCTTCTCTCGTTGCTCTCTTCGGCTGCTTCGTTGTTCGATCGAGTTCGACTCCTTGCTTCGGTATGTAATTTTATCCTTTTGCTTTTCTGGGTTGATGCTTGAACTCAATCGTGATTCGAGTTGGATGATTTGTTCTTTGTTAAGCTCGAACTCGAATGGATTTGCCGATGATGATCCTAGGGTTTATATAGGACTCGAATTCCTATTTTTGCGTCCGTATAAAATCATTTGAATTTGTCATATTATTCATCTCGGCCACTTGATTTTGTTTCGATGATTGAGATGTTTTTTGACTTGTTCAAAAACGTATATTGATGGTCACGGCTTTGCTTGGCCACCACGGTATTAAATTCTGACTTGTTCAACTTCGATTTTTGCTGGCATTTTTGGTTTGAACTAGTTGCCTTGGTCATCACGGTTTGATTTGACTTGACTTCGGCCATGTTTTGATTACGTGAATTTTTGGTTTCGTGAATTTCTCTGTACTGTTGAACTTCATTCATCTTGTAGTCTTCGTCTCTGGCCATCTTCTCTGGTCTCCATTTGATTGTTTTGATTTGAACTTCTGTAGTGATATGATATTACTGCAATGTGAACTGTTGTGATGGTTCCATTGTTGTATCTCTGACCTGTGCATTTCATTCTCGTGTGTTCATCCCTGTAGTATATGCTACCTATACATTTGGAGTTGGTTCATGTTGTTATCCCGCTTTTTGGCAAAGCCGCGATACCAAAAGATCGATCAGAAACGGAGAACAGTTCGTCTCAGAGACCGATCATGCTTCGTCTCGCTATGGATATCACTGAATTTTGTCCAAGTCCAGATTGAGCTACAATCGATAGGACACGGCAAGAAAGACCATAGGAGTCAACATCTCATGTTCCAAGTCAATCCGAGTTCATATGCTCGAGTTATGATCGGTTCAATTTGAAGGGGAAAGCTTGGGTTTCGAAGCCATCGTAAACCAACGTTTCGAAACCATCACGTTCGAATCCATAAGCTTCGAATCCACCGAACCACCTCGGGTTCGCCTACGTCACCTTCAAATCCATCGTGTTCAAACCCATCGTGTTCGAACCCATCGTGTTCGAACCGATGGGCCTCGTGTCCATGGAGAAGTGACATAGTTCGTATCCATCACAAAAGCCACGCTTCGAACCCACCACAAAGCCTAGTTCGACTCCAAACAAGAATCATTGCTCGAACCCAAACATGGAGCCTCGTTTGAACCCATCCACGAAGCCATGCTCGAACCCATCCATGATGCCAAGTTCGAATCCACCTGTGTAGCCTCATTCGAATCCACTGGGTCAACCAACCATGATGACGTGTCTTCCTTCGGTTCGAATTCGCCGAGATCCATGGAGTCGAAGCGGTCAACTCGGAGTGGAGACCGGGTTGGTTCGAAGTTTGCGCTCCACGTCGCCACGAAGTCACGTGCCATGATGGGTTCGAAACCATCGGTTCGAAAGCATGGTTTCGAACCAAACAGCCAGGCAATGAACCCCATTTCGAATCCATCATATCTCCCAATCTACCGATCCAAATGCCATGAAATTTTCACAAAAGCTTGCGTACATGTTGGAGAATGCCCACGCCAAATTTCACCTCGATTGGACGAATTCTTGATCGGTTCGAATGGAGTTCGAACCGATGCCAAAGTGGGCCCAAACTTCCCGAGACCGTGCGTGTGGGCCCCCTCACGTGCCAGAAGTGGTCTTCCGAGTTTTTAGCGAAATATCAGCAGCCTACACCTATAAATAGAGCCCCAGGGCCAGCAGAAAAGGGACTTTTGGAATTCTAAAGCATCCAGACTCTGCCGGATTGAGATCTCCATCATTTGACATCATTAACTTGTTGTTAAATTCGAATTCCTGACTGTAATTCACTGTTGTTTGCTGTACTGACTTGTAATCATTGAAAGAAAGTCAATAAAAGTATAAAAACTTCACAGTGGACGTAGGCAATACGCCAAACCACTATAAATTGCTTGTCTACGCACTTATTTACATGCTATTTGGAGTTTTTGTTAGATAATCCTCTGTTTTAATTTGCACTCTTCATTTATTATCTCTTCAAAAACTTCCGACGAGTGTTGTGCCCAATTTTGGTGCAAACACTATGGTGCTTCCACTGAGAATTGAACTCAGATTTTCTCTCGCTCCACGGATCTGTCATCAATACCGGATTGCATAAATCTAAGAGAGAGATCTGAATCTCAAGCTTAGGTTCCTTCCGTTCTATTCAGACTTGATAAAAGTCTAGGAAAGAATCTCGCTATTCACGATGGTGAGTACTAGAACCATCTCTAACCTTGGTAACCAAGAAGGCCGGGATAGGCCAAATCCCGCTCAGTTACCATCTACTTAGGACGTCGCCGGGCCTTCGGAGTCATCCGGACCGGTAACGAGACAAGAGTTTCAAACGTTGCTCCAAGAGCTGACCCAAAGTCGGCAACAGTTGACGGAGCAACTACGTGCTAACGCTGAATTAACCCGCCAGCTACATAGTCATAAGCGAAGGCGGTCCAGGAGGGATTATGCATCCCAGTCTTCCACGGAGAGTTCGGCTTCCACCGATTGTCATCACCGACCTTCACGACCCCGAATGGATGGGAATCATGCACAGGCTACCGGAGACCTTCCGACATTGACGGTTGGGCAACTACGAGTCGGTCCATCTGCAAGCTTCCATACAGGGCCTTCCTGCCGGGGAGGCACTGCTCCTCAACACACTACCGACAACCGTCCTGCAACCATTGCTATGGAGCCAGGGGTTGACATCCATACTTTGTCAGATCAGAACCACCACCGACGACGGAAAACTCCTGAGCCGTATGTACCAGAAGATGTCGAACCAAGGAGGCGAGATCCGGACCGTCGACAGCATCCGGTCCAGTCCCGCATTGTGGAACCCGACCACACCTTGGCTTGACGTGCCCAGAACGCAGCTGTGACGGATCTTCCGGAAATGATCAGGCAGATGATCCGTGAAAGTCAGGGGTTTACTAATGACGACTAGGGAATCTCCCGGAGTCACACCCCATTCACAGACGAGATTCTGTATGCCGAACCCCCCCGGCGATTTAGGATGCCCACATTACCGATGTACGAGGGAAACTCGGACCCCAATCAACACATATTGAAGTATGAATGGTCCATGAGCGCCGCTAGAGCAGACGATGCGGTCAAGTGTAGGAGCTTTCCTATCTCTTTGGGGGGCGTTGCTACGATGTGGTTCACGCGATTGCCACCCCGTTCTATCTCCTCGTTCAATCAGCTGGCCAGGAAGTTCGTGGAACAGTTCCGCATGCATGTTGCGAGGCCTAAGGACGTCAACACTTTGTCTAGTGTTACCCAAGCTCCAGGAGAAACTCTTAGACACTACTTGGAGAGATTCCATAAGGCCTATGTGGAAATCACCAATCCTAATGATAACTCGATTCTGATGGCATTGATGAAAGGGATTGTGTGACGACCCGGAATTTTGAGCAATATAATTTAATAATCTTTGATAAAAATTAAATTGATTTGATCATTTTATATTATAAATTGACTATTTAAATTTATTTTAAAGGTTAATGATAATAATTTGTTAATATCTATTCATATTTTTCTTTGCAATATGAATAGGCAAGATTAAATTCTTTTGAAAGCTAATAATAATTTGATTTTGGAATTATTTATTTTGGTAAATAAGATGTTTTAATGTAATAAAACTTTGTATTCAAATTATAATATATATGAATGTATATATTGTGATTTGATATTTGTTTTAAAATTTAACATGGTTATTTTCAAATATAATGTTAGAATGTTCTATTTGAAATGTGTATATATATTTGTATATATATATTTGAAATAGGAATTGTATTAATTTGAATTCAACAAGAGATTTTCAAACTTGAGTATATTTAGTTTTGAATTTAAAATGATAATTTGATTTAATGACTTTGAATTGATAATTGAGATTTAAATTTAAAATATCAAAGTTAATTCCTTATTTATGATAAATATGTACTTTAAGTTTTTAAATAAGATTTAAATTAAAATAGATGTTTCAAAACATATAAACATGATTGAATCAAAATGTAAATTACTTGATTTCATATGAATATTACATATACATGTATATAAGGATTTAATAAATTGTTAAAGAAATACATTTAAAGGAAAAACATATAAATAATACTTATATAACACATGTAAGAATATTAATGTACATTAACAACAAAATAAATACAAATTTAGAAGGGAAAAGGTAAATCAAAAACAAAGGAGAAAATCTGGAAATTTCAATCTGAAAATATGAAGAACTGTAAACCTGGAAACTCAATCAAATGCAGCAGCAATAATTAATCAACATGCAATAAGTTCAGGAAGATATATCAACATGCAGATGGAATTCATTAGCATGCAAGTTCTTCTTCATGAGCAACTCAGTAATCATGCAAATCTGGAAAATCAACTTGCAAATGAATTAAAGCCTGGAAACCATTTTTTTTCTGATTTCTGCAAATTGTTCAGGTGAGTAAATGAACTTTTAAAAACAGTTTTAAACCTGAATTCTACCTTGTTATTGTGAATGAATATCTGATGGTTTTCTGAATGTTTGAATTTAATTTGGATGCATGTTGAATTAAGCATTTCTGAATGCCTGAGTGTTTACATGGTCTCTGTGTGATATTTACAGACATCAATTCCATAATAAAATCAATAACTTGATAATGTATTCGAATTTGACTTTGATTTGTATATAAAAGATGTTTGTAATCATCTAACTTTTCATCTAAAAAGGCTTGAAGGTTTTAAAATTGAATATCTAGTTTAAATATTCAAGTTTACAGTAAATTTATAAATTTGGGTCAAAAGTTTTGAATCCAAACTTGAGTTTTGATTTCATAATCATAATGCAAATATGAAATCATGATTTTAGAAGCTTGAATCACAAATTTTAGTTCAGTAATTTGTGAGAATTTGTAGTTTAAGTGTTTTGAGTATTTTGGTCAAATTGTGACGAACCACGGCGAGTTGGTCGATAACGTTCATCATGGAGGTGGAGTGAAGCTAGTAGATCATGCGAAAAATACTCATGAATTTTATTAATGATCGATTTGGTCGAGAATTTGGTAAGTAGGGTTTTAACACCTGTTTTTGGCCGTCGTGTTCATCGGGGTTTCGCGGCGACGTGGGGGTGTCGGTGTTGATCGCACTTGGTGCCAGAGGTACTGGGGAGTGAGGGGAAGCTATGATGATGAAGGCGTGGTCTCTGGTGAAGGAAGTGGTCGGCGGTGGATGATTTTTGTTGGAGATGGGTTTCGAACAGTTTGGGTTCGAATGTTGAATTTTGATTTTCAAGCGTTTTGGGTGTTCTGGGTGATGAAGTTGGATAAGGAGGTCATGAGTGACTTGGGAATGGCCGGAGGTTGGTCAACGTCGGCCGAACGTGGGTGTGCACGTTGACGTGCACTGTCGCGTGCATCAGGAGGTTGGGTGCTGGAAATGGGAAGAGAAGCAGGGGTAGACTCGAAGTAGGCTTCGCGTTTTTGATGGTCTGACTCGAAGCAAGGGTAGGCAGGTGAGACTCGGGAATTGTCGTGTGAGTTCCTGAGTGATTACTCGAGTTGCCAGCATGCTTTAGTTTGGGCTATGTGGGTTTTGATAAGTTTTAAAATATTTAACAGTAAGGTTTCTAAATTAAAACAAAGAATTTTTGTTTTTAGAAATAAAGTTTTTTAAACAAGGGTTAAACAAGTTCAAATTGAAATGGTTTTCAAAGTTATGTTTTAAACAATTTGATATATTTTAAAATATGGAGTTTTAAAATAAAATGAGTAGATCTTAAAATAAAGTTTGTATTTAAACTTTAATAAATAAATTTGGAAAGGTTTTTAAGATTTAAAAGTTCAAATCTTAAAATATGTTTAAATTATAATTGATTTCTAAATATTATATTTTATTTAAATTAAGTTTAATGATTTAGAATTTGATAATCAATTGTAATAAAGATTATCTTTAATTATTTTGAATTTTGATTTAATTAAAGATAATTAAGTTTGGAAAGATAATTAAGATAATTAGATTATTAACTGATGAAGGTTATTGGTTAATATAATAATTTAATTAAGACAATGTTTTCTTAATTAAGAGTTTTGTAATATTAGAAGTTAAAAATCATTTAATTAATTTTAAATGATTTAGTTAAATAGTTAATTAAATAATAAATTTGTGATTAATTAAGATAATCACTTTGGATTAATCTAATATAATTACTTGGGAAAGTAATTAAAGTAATTAAGTGATTAATTACTAAAGGTAAAGAATAATTACTTATGAAAAGTAATTAGGTAAATGTGATTAAGAGTTAATCACTTTAGTTATTAATTAAAGACTTAATTAATAATTGATTAAAGGTTTAAATTATTTGGTTAGTGATTTATTAATTAAAGAATTAAGAGTAATTAATTAAGTAATTAATTACTTGTGAAAGTAATTAATTAAGAAGAAATTTAATTAATGAGTAATCATTAATTAATGAAAATAATTAATTAATTATTAATTAATAATTTAAAAATAATTAATTTGTAATTAAGTTTTAAATTACTAAATGTAATTAAAGTAATTAATCAAAGGTGATTAATTAAAAGTAATTAATTAAGTATGATTAATTAAGAGAAATTAATCAAATGTGATTAATTAAAAATGATTAATCAAGTGTAACTGGTTAAAGATAATTAAGGAATAATTACCAGAATAATTAGAGAATAATTAATCAAGGTTGATTAATTTAAAAGTAATTAAGAGGTAATTACTTAATATAATTTGGAGGTAATTAATCAGGATGATTAATTAATTTGGTAATTAAGTAATAATTACTTAAGTAATTAAGTGATAATTAATCAGGGAAGATTAATTGAAGTGGATAATCAAATGATGTTAATTAATTAATTTGTAATTAATTAATGAATAAGAAGTTGGATTGAGGATAATCCAAGTGATTTATTAAGGATTAAATTAATTTAAGGATTAATTAAATTAATCAAGTTTAAATCAAACTTGTTTATGAATGGTTAATGATTGGATGATATATGTATCATTGAATGAGTTAATGATATTGGTTGTTGTTGGATGGCATTGATTGATGGATGATGATATGTATATGCTATATCTGATTGTGATATATATGCTGCTTTGCGATATGTATAGATGCATGTGATAATAGATGCTTATCTATCTGTGTAATATGATACATTCATTTGTGTTAAGTGATATTTTCTAAATATCTATTGTTTAAATCCCTTAAGTACAACTTGGACATTAAAATGGCGTTTGGTTTCGGTGAGACCGGGATCGGGTTTCCATATTTGGAATCCGAAAACCACACTGTTTCCAATTAAACGTTAGATCGTTAATCCAAATGGAGCGAGTGAAGACTCGAGGTGTAAGGGCTATACGTCAGTATAACTCTGTGGGTGATTCCGTAATGAGTTTGACGGAATAGTGCTTATAGATTCGAGATGGTGAATCAGAGTGCAAGGGCTATGGTCGTTGACTCTGAGGGTGATTCCAAAATGAGTGCAACGAGATAGTGCCTTCGGTTTCGTTCGAACCCGGAACGAACTTGTATGGATTGAATGCTTTCAGCACATCGTCAGGCGGACGATGAGCATTCTAAGATGATTGGTCCTATAAAGGTAATCGCAGCCTCAAGCCTCATCAACCGGGAATGGCTAAAACAGGGGAGGTGCAGCAAGGCTTCGTGGGTCGCGCCCACTGGAGGGCAAGATTCATCCCTGTCTAGAGGTCCCTTTATATTTCGGCTTTGTGGGCGGTTGGAACTGCAGCCAACTGCGGGGTGGTCTTGTTCGGGACTGTTCAGTAAGGAATGGTCCCGGTCTTGTGTTGCAGGGGATGAAGGGAGTAATCCTCGGTACGGTGATCTAGGCCACGTACTGTGACGGGCGGTACCCCAGTAGCCCTGCCATTGTTGGAAACCCATTTTCCCTACGAGACCCTACGGTTTTGTTTGTATTACCCACTTTTGTGGCTAGTAGCTGGAATTTAATGAATGTAACAATTTCGGCTATTTCATATTTACTTGAAAACCCTAGACACTATTATAATATCACTGGATTTCCTATCAAATGTTTTGGTTAGCGTAAGGTAAAAACTTTTCCATGTTTATGTGTGGGAAGTCTTACGTGATACCTTTTGTTTTCAAAGGATTTTCTAAAGTTAAGCAATCTTAAACCGTTTACTCACACCAGACCCCTGTCTGACCCGAGTGTTTATTTTCTGTTTTATTAAACTCTTGGGTACTCATATTATATATGAGTAGTCAAGTGATTCAGGTTATCTCTTGACGAATTCTGGAGGAGCTTTGGAGCAGGAGGCTTCAGCGTGTAGATATATGGTTAGAGTTTCCGCTGTGTATATTCTATGTTGATGTCTTGTATTGTATTAGACAGAAATGTTATAACTGTCTAAATTGAGATGTTAGTTGTGTACTCTGATGTATATGATACTATGTATATGTTCTATATTATATTTAAATCGTTCCGCTGTGAGATTCTGATGTGTTTTTTTTTTTTCTCTTTCTCCTCTTTCTTTTCTTCTTCTATCCCTTTCTTTCTTAATTAGTGATGCGATTTTCCGGGAGTGGAATTTCGGGTCGCTACAGCTGGTATCAGAGCGTTAGGTTGAGTGAATACCTAGGCTCTGAAGTGTGTCTTTCTTTAGGAAGCATTAGGTTGAGTAAATACCTAGGCTCTGAAGTGGTGTCTATCTTGAGAGAGCGTACTTGTAATTTTTATATAAATATATATTTATATAACTACCTAATCTGTTGGGTTATCCGTTCGGATTTTCCAACATAGGTTATAAAGGTAGATAAGGTAGAAGTGTGTGGAACACGACTACCACTATTGGTTGAGGTTTATATGAAGTAGTCGGAGGTTCTCTAGATGTTTTTGGGGAAATCTGAGGTCTACCTGAATCGAAGATTGAGATTTCTTATCGACTTGGATTTTCAGGAGTAGTATTGATGGTTCAATCTTATAGTGGGATGACTCTTGGAGCGAGAAGAGTTTGGTGTGGCAGCTCAGGATTCTTTGGATTGATCATCTTATTCTAAGTTGAGATTTTTATGAGTCAGATGAACTATGTATGGAGATAGAGTGTGCTTGAGTTCTTTGATAGCATTCTTATCTGCTCTGGATCAGAGTTGTGCAGCGGAAGCAAGTTGGCAGTTATTCTTGTATGGAGCAACCGGGAGTTGCAGTAAGGAATTTCTACAGGAAATTCAAGTAGGAAGGAATTTTCTGAATTTGGAAGGTTTGGTTGTCAAGTACAACTGTTTGGTTATGCCAGATATGAGATGTAGGTTTGAAGTCCATTGATGTTTATGGTATAGAGCTGTGGATTGGATTTCAGCAGATTATTTTTGGAAAAGCCATTTTGTTGAGTAGAACCTGGAGATTTGGTTTGAGTTGGTGCTGTTGTTTCATGGAGTAATCAGCAAGGGTTAGGCTGATCAGGTATACTGAAGGTGACTCAGAGCATCTGAAGAGTTGTGCAGATAAAATTGAGGAGATTTTGGAATGTGCAGTTAGATTTTGAATATTGATTGGGTTTTATCCAATCAAAGGAGATACAAGGTTTGGTAAAACTGGAGAGTTGGCTCCGGAGGTATTTGGAGTTTATCTGTGATCTCTAGGGATTTGATTTTGATCTACAGGATTGAATTGCCAGTTTGGATAGCTGGAATTCGTTGTATTTCACATATCTCTGGGGAATATGTGTATGATTCTTTGAGTGATAGAATCAGCAGTTCAGAAGGATCTGGTAGTTGAGTTGGTTTTGGGATTAGTCTGGTATCTTGTTCAGATTTGTAGAATCAGATGAGGGAGTTCTTGGTTTTAGTAGTGTAGTTAGTTAAGATTCTATAGAGTGAGTATTCCAGTATAGGTACCTGGAAAACTCTAGATAATATTAAGGAGTTCTATTCAGAATTTTGTCTGAATAGATAAAATTGTTTGTTTAAATTGGTTGCTATGATTGATAATGTATGATTGTTTGTTTGATTGCTGTTTGGAATTTAAATTCTTTAACTGGGTTATTAAATTATCTTTGCTTTTAAATTTCGGGGACGAAATTCTTTTAAGGGGGGAGGAATGTGACGACCCGGAATTTTGAGCAATATAATTTAATAATCTTTGATAAAAATTAAATTGATTTGATCATTTTATATTATAAATTGACTATTTAAATTTATTTTAAAGGTTAATGATAATAATTTGTTAATATCTATTCATATTTTTCTTTGCAATATGAATAGGCAAGATTAAATTCTTTTGAAAGCTAATAATAATTTGATTTTGGAATTATTTATTTTGGTAAATAAGATGTTTTAATGTAATAAAACTTTGTATTCAAATTATAATATATATGAATGTATATATTGTGATTTGATATTTGTTTTAAAATTTAACATGGTTATTTTCAAATATAATGTTAGAATGTTCTATTTGAAATGTGTATATATATTTGTATATATATATTTGAAATAGGAATTGTATTAATTTGAATTCAACAAGAGATTTTCAAACTTGAGTATATTTAGTTTTGAATTTAAAATGATAATTTGATTTAATGACTTTGAATTGATAATTGAGATTTAAATTTAAAATATCAAAGTTAATTCCTTATTTATGATAAATATGTACTTTAAGTTTTTAAATAAGATTTAAATTAAAATAGATGTTTCAAAACATATAAACATGATTGAATCAAAATGTAAATTACTTGATTTCATATGAATATTACATATACATGTATATAAGGATTTAATAAATTGTTAAAGAAATACATTTAAAGGAAAAACATATAAATAATACTTATATAACACATGTAAGAATATTAATGTACATTAACAACAAAATAAATACAAATTTAGAAGGGAAAAGGTAAATCAAAAACAAAGGAGAAAATCTGGAAATTTCAATCTGAAAATATGAAGAACTGTAAACCTGGAAACTCAATCAAATGCAGCAGCAATAATTAATCAACATGCAATAAGTTCAGGAAGATATATCAACATGCAGATGGAATTCATTAGCATGCAAGTTCTTCTTCATGAGCAACTCAGTAATCATGCAAATCTGGAAAATCAACTTGCAAATGAATTAAAGCCTGGAAACCATTTTTTTTCTGATTTCTGCAAATTGTTCAGGTGAGTAAATGAACTTTTAAAAACAGTTTTAAACCTGAATTCTACCTTGTTATTGTGAATGAATATCTGATGGTTTTCTGAATGTTTGAATTTAATTTGGATGCATGTTGAATTAAGCATTTCTGAATGCCTGAGTGTTTACATGGTCTCTGTGTGATATTTACAGACATCAATTCCATAATAAAATCAATAACTTGATAATGTATTCGAATTTGACTTTGATTTGTATATAAAAGATGTTTGTAATCATCTAACTTTTCATCTAAAAAGGCTTGAAGGTTTTAAAATTGAATATCTAGTTTAAATATTCAAGTTTACAGTAAATTTATAAATTTGGGTCAAAAGTTTTGAATCCAAACTTGAGTTTTGATTTCATAATCATAATGCAAATATGAAATCATGATTTTAGAAGCTTGAATCACAAATTTTAGTTCAGTAATTTGTGAGAATTTGTAGTTTAAGTGTTTTGAGTATTTTGGTCAAATTGTGACGAACCACGGCGAGTTGGTCGATAACGTTCATCATGGAGGTGGAGTGAAGCTAGTAGATCATGCGAAAAATACTCATGAATTTTATTAATGATCGATTTGGTCGAGAATTTGGTAAGTAGGGTTTTAACACCTGTTTTTGGCCGTCGTGTTCATCGGGGTTTCGCGGCGACGTGGGGGTGTCGGTGTTGATCGCACTTGGTGCCAGAGGTACTGGGGAGTGAGGGGAAGCTATGATGATGAAGGCGTGGTCTCTGGTGAAGGAAGTGGTCGGCGGTGGATGATTTTTGTTGGAGATGGGTTTCGAACAGTTTGGGTTCGAATGTTGAATTTTGATTTTCAAGCGTTTTGGGTGTTCTGGGTGATGAAGTTGGATAAGGAGGTCATGAGTGACTTGGGAATGGCCGGAGGTTGGTCAACGTCGGCCGAACGTGGGTGTGCACGTTGACGTGCACTGTCGCGTGCATCAGGAGGTTGGGTGCTGGAAATGGGAAGAGAAGCAGGGGTAGACTCGAAGTAGGCTTCGCGTTTTTGATGGTCTGACTCGAAGCAAGGGTAGGCAGGTGAGACTCGGGAATTGTCGTGTGAGTTCCTGAGTGATTACTCGAGTTGCCAGCATGCTTTAGTTTGGGCTATGTGGGTTTTGATAAGTTTTAAAATATTTAACAGTAAGGTTTCTAAATTAAAACAAAGAATTTTTGTTTTTAGAAATAAAGTTTTTTAAACAAGGGTTAAACAAGTTCAAATTGAAATGGTTTTCAAAGTTATGTTTTAAACAATTTGATATATTTTAAAATATGGAGTTTTAAAATAAAATGAGTAGATCTTAAAATAAAGTTTGTATTTAAACTTTAATAAATAAATTTGGAAAGGTTTTTAAGATTTAAAAGTTCAAATCTTAAAATATGTTTAAATTATAATTGATTTCTAAATATTATATTTTATTTAAATTAAGTTTAATGATTTAGAATTTGATAATCAATTGTAATAAAGATTATCTTTAATTATTTTGAATTTTGATTTAATTAAAGATAATTAAGTTTGGAAAGATAATTAAGATAATTAGATTATTAACTGATGAAGGTTATTGGTTAATATAATAATTTAATTAAGACAATGTTTTCTTAATTAAGAGTTTTGTAATATTAGAAGTTAAAAATCATTTAATTAATTTTAAATGATTTAGTTAAATAGTTAATTAAATAATAAATTTGTGATTAATTAAGATAATCACTTTGGATTAATCTAATATAATTACTTGGGAAAGTAATTAAAGTAATTAAGTGATTAATTACTAAAGGTAAAGAATAATTACTTATGAAAAGTAATTAGGTAAATGTGATTAAGAGTTAATCACTTTAGTTATTAATTAAAGACTTAATTAATAATTGATTAAAGGTTTAAATTATTTGGTTAGTGATTTATTAATTAAAGAATTAAGAGTAATTAATTAAGTAATTAATTACTTGTGAAAGTAATTAATTAAGAAGAAATTTAATTAATGAGTAATCATTAATTAATGAAAATAATTAATTAATTATTAATTAATAATTTAAAAATAATTAATTTGTAATTAAGTTTTAAATTACTAAATGTAATTAAAGTAATTAATCAAAGGTGATTAATTAAAAGTAATTAATTAAGTAT
The DNA here is from genome assembly GCA_030765085.1 of Allium cepa. NCBI lineage: Eukaryota > Viridiplantae > Streptophyta > Magnoliopsida > Asparagales > Amaryllidaceae > Allium > Allium cepa. Next base: position 826,485,696 of record CM060941.1, on the reverse strand, counting down.
GATTAATTAAGAGAAATTAATCAAATGTGATTAATTAAAAATGATTAATCAAGTGTAACTGGTTAAAGATAATTAAGGAATAATTACCAGAATAATTAGAGAATAATTAATCAAGGTTGATTAATTTAAAAGTAATTAAGAGGTAATTACTTAATATAATTTGGAGGTAATTAATCAGGATGATTAATTAATTTGGTAATTAAGTAATAATTAATTAAGTAATTAAGTGATAATTAATCAGGGAAGATTAATTGAAGTGGATAATCAAATGATGTTAATTAATTAATTTGTAATTAATTAATGAATAAGAAGTTGGATTGAGGATAATCCAAGTGATTTATTAAGGATTAAATTAATTTAAGGATTAATTAAATTAATCAAGTTTAAATCAAACTTGTTTATGAATGGTTAATGATTGGATGATATATGTATCATTGAATGAGTTAATGATATTGGTTGTTGTTGAATGGCATTGATTGATGGATGATGATATGTATATGCTATATCTGATTGTGATATATATGCTGCTTTGCGATATGTATAGATGCATGTGATAATAGATGCTTATCTATCTGTGTAATATGATACATTCATTTGTGTTAAGTGATATTTTCTAAATATCTATTGTTTAAATCCCTTAAGTACAACTTGGACATTAAAATGGCGTTTGGTTTCGGTGAGACCGGGATCGGGTTTCCATATTTGGAATCCGAAAACCACACCGTTTCCAATTAAACGTTAGATCGTTAATCCAAATGGAGCGAGTGAAGACTCGAGGTGTAAGGGCTATACGTCAGTATAACTCTGTGGGTGATTCCGTAATGAGTTTGACGGAATAGTGCTTATAGATTCGAGATGGTGAATCAGAGTGCAAGGGCTATGGTCGTTGACTCTGAGGGTGATTCCAAAATGAGTGCAACGAGATAGTGCCTTCGGTTTCGTTCGAACCCGGAACGAACTTGTATGGATTGAATGCTTTCAGCACATCGTCAGGCGGACGATGAGCATTCTAAGATGATTGGTCCTATAAAGGTAATCGCAGCCTCAAGCCTCATCAACCGGGAATGGCTAAAACAGGGGAGGTGCAGCAAGGCTTCGTGGGTCGCGCCCACTGGAGGGCAAGATTCATCCCTGTCTAGAGGTCCCTTTATATTTCGGCTTTGTGGGCGGTTGGAACTGCAGCCAACTGCGGGGTGGTCTTGTTCGGGACTGTTCAGTAAGGAATGGTCCCGGTCTTGTGTTGCAGGGGATGAAGGGAGTAATCCTCGGTACGGTGATCTAGGCCACGTACTGTGACGGGCGGTACCCCAGTAGCCCTGCCATTGTTGGAAACCCATTTTCCCTACGAGACCCTACGGTTTTGTTTGTATTACCCACTTTTGTGGCTAGTAGCTGGAATTTAATGAATGTAACAATTTCGGCTATTTCATATTTACTTGAAAACCCTAGACACTATTATAATATCACTGGATTTCCTATCAAATGTTTTGGTTAGCGTAAGGTAAAAACTTTTCCATGTTTATGTGTGGGAAGTCTTACGTGATACCTTTTGTTTTCAAAGGATTTTCTAAAGTTAAGCAATCTTAAACCGTTTACTCACACCAGACCCCTGTCTGACCCGAGTGTTTATTTTCTGTTTTATTAAACTCTTGGGTACTCATATTATATATGAGTAGTCAAGTGATTCAGGTTATCTCTTGACGAATTCTGGAGGAGCTTTGGAGCAGGAGGCTTCAGCGTGTAGATATATGGTTAGAGTTTCCGCTGTGTATATTCTATGTTGATGTCTTGTATTGTATTAGACAGAAATGTTATAACTGTCTAAATTGAGATGTTAGTTGTGTACTCTGATGTATATGATACTATGTATATGTTCTATATTATATTTAAATCGTTCCGCTGTGAGATTCTGATGTGTTTTTTTTTTTCTCTTTCTCCTCTTTCTTTTCTTCTTCTATCCCTTTCTTTCTTAATTAGTGATGCGATTTTCCGGGAGTGGAATTTCGGGTCGCTACAGATTGACCCTGATTCGGATTTTGGAAATTGGTTGGCAGGAAAACCTCCTGCGTCGTTGGATCGCTTCTACTCCAAAGCCGCCCAGTTCTTGAGGCGTGAGGACGCGAAGCAGTCTAGGAAACAGGATGACGCAGGACCCAGTGGAGGGGGGATTCAAAGTAATGTGGCTGTTAAACAATCGGGAGAGAGTTCTGGGAAAGTGCAGCTAAATATCCAGAACAAACAATCACAACCGAAGAATAATGGGAATCAGAGCAGGAAGCGGGATCAGAACCGTGGGCCGAGGCGTAGGGCCCCTATGTTCGACAATTATACTCCGCTGAATACATCGTTGGAGAACGTATATCTACAAACTTGTAACTCCATGCAATACAAGAAGCCTACTCCGAAGCCGTCGTTGGAGAGACAGATTCAAACGGGCAAGTTTTGTAGATTTCACGACAGTTACGGCCACAATACCAACAAATGCAGACACTTGCAGGATTTGATTGAGAAGTTGATCAGGGAAAGAAAGTTGGACCAGTTTGTACGGGCGCCGCAGTCTGGCAGTGCGGGTCCGTCAAACCAGAACAATCGGCAAAATCAGCCAAGGCAGGAAGAACCCGCCCGAACGGGCGGAAGGTTAGTGATAAACACCGTCAGTGGTGGTCCTCATCCGGCGGATAGGAGTTGGAAAGAGATGGAGTCATATGCTAGCTCGGTTAGGCATATGGATTTCGAATGTTGCAGTAGTTATGACGAAGGGGCTTCGGCAAAACAACAAAAGACGATGGCAGATGACATCGTGTTCCGGAACCGTGATGCAGACAAGGTCGAAGCCCCGACTATCAACCCACTTGTTATATCTGCCCAGGTTGGTCCTGCTTGGATGAAGAGGATACTGGTGGATAGTGGGAGTTCAGTCAATATTTTGTTCAAGAGAGCTTACGACCAGATGAAGATGGAAGCCAAAGATCTGAAGCCCTGCCAGTCCAGGATTCATGGCTTCGATGGAAGTGCTAATATACCCACGGGGGTTGTGGAGTTACCCGTGGAGTTGGGGATCGGTGAGTGCAGAAGAGTATGCATGTTACAGTTTGTTGTTTTGGACATACATTCACCGTACAACGCGTTTCTGGGCCGACCGGCCCTTGCTGAATTTCGGGCGGCAATCGCCCCGTGGTGTTTGACTTTGAAATTTCCTACCGATTGTGGTATCGGTGTGATTCATGGAGATCAGGCTGCTGGAAGAGCGTGTTATGTTGCAGAGCTGCGAGAGGCGCAGCGAAGGGAGAAAGGGAAGGGCGTAGAGGAATCTCTCTGCGTCCGTTCTGCCGATGATTGACAATTGGTGCTTGGGCCTCAGCCCGGGCACCACAACCAATTCCAGAAAGACCTTGACCCAAGGGACAACGACAACAATGAGGAGTCTACAGAGAGTCAGGCCTCTCCGGCCGAGCTAACTATCAATGTCCCAATCGATGATGATGGCGATGATTCGAGAGTGTTAAAAATTGGGTCTCAATTGAGCCGGGGGCACAACAGGAATTGGTTGAATTTCTCCGGGAGAATCTTGACGTGTTCGCCTGGACGCATTCTGACATGTGTGGGATCTCGCCGGATATCGCGAGCCACACTTTAAACATTGACCCGCGGTATATCCCGGTCAAACAGAAAAGGCGTGGTATGGATCCAGAGAGATCTGCCGCCCTTAAGGAGGAGGTCGATAAGTTGAAAACGAATGGGTTCATTAGAGATGCTTTATACCCGGAGTGGGTGTCAAACCCGGTACTTGTCCGGAAACTGAACGGGAAATGGAGAACGTGTATCGATTATTCTGACTTGAACAAGGCTTGCCCGAAGGACAGTTTTCCACTTCCTCGAATCGATCAGCTTGTTGATTCAACCGCCGGACACGAGTTGTTATCCTTTATGGATGCTTACTCGGGTTACAATCAAATACCCATGCATGTGCCCGACCAAGAACATACGAGCTTCGTGACTGATCTGGGACTATACTGCTACAAAGTCATGCCTTTTGGGTTAAAGAATGCCGGCGCAACCTATCAACGTTTGGTTAACCGGATGTTTTCCGACCAGATCGGGAAGACCATGGAAGTTTATGTGGATGACATGTTAGTAAAGTCACGGTATTCTGTTGATCACGTAAAGGACTTAGGATCAATGTTTGATATCCTCCGGAGATATGGGATGAAGCTCAATCCGCTAAAATGCCATTTTGGAGTTGCTTCCGGAAAATTCCTTGGGTTCATCGTCAACGTCCGAGGGATAGAGACCAACCCTGAAAAGATTTGGGCCATCAGAAACCTTCAAACTCCATGGACCATAAAGCAAGTCCAGAGTCTCAATGGGAAAGTCGCAGCATTGAGTAGGTTCATCTCGAACTCAACTGACAAATGCATCCCTTTCTTCGATCTGATCCGAAAAGGGAAGCGAAACTTCGAATGGACCGCAGAATGTGAAGGTGCGTTTCAATCACTGGTTCGACATCTGTCTACACCACCGATTCTTTCGAAGCCTGTTGATCACGAGCAATTATATCTTTACTTGGCGGTATCCGAAAGCGCAATCAGTGCAGCATTAGTCCGGGAGGAAGACCGAGTGCAAAAGCCGGTATATTACGTAAGTAAACGATTGACCGGAGCCGAGAGGAACTATCCCAAGCTAGAAAAGTTGGCATATTGTCTAGTCATTCCCTCGAGAAAGCTCCGTCCATATTTTCAGGCTCATCCTATCACCGTGTACACCGACCAGCCGTTACGACAGGTCCTCACGCGGCCTGAGATGTCTGGTAGGCTACTAAAATGGAATACCAAATTGAGCCAGTTTGACATTGCCTATACTCCGAGAAGGGCCATACATGGCCAAGTTCTAGCAGATTTCGTCGCTGAATTCACTATACCTGAGGAATTACCTGAGAGTAGCGAACCTCCTAAACACATGTGGAAGTTATATACTGACGGTGCCTCCAATGAACGGTGTTCGGGAGCAGGGGTAGTGCTTGAAACCCCCGAAGGCCGATCTATATGCTACGCCCTAAAGTTCGAGTTCCGTGCAACTAATAATGAGGCTGAATATGAAGCTTTACTCACTAGGTTGAAGCTAGCCCACGACCTAAGAATTGTCGCTGTAGAGATTTATTGTGACTCCCAATTAATCGTATGTCAGGTCCGAGGTAAATATCAAGCTAAGGATCGAAGACTAGCTGCTTACTTATCTCGAGTCAGGGAAATCCTTGATCGTTTCGATTACCATGCCATTTTCTATATCCCCCGGGAGCACAATCAGAAGGCCGATTCATTAGCGAAGTTGGCAAGTACGGGCGAAGCTCAACAGTTGGGGCTTGTTCCCGTTGAAACCCTACCTTCTCCGAGCATTGATCAAAGTGAGGTCAGCCATGCATTCGAGGCTACCACAAGTAGGGAGTCGTGGATGACCCCCTATCGAAATTACATTGAACATGGGACACTGCCTGAGTGCAGGAGTGAAAAGAGGCAGGTCCTTCGAAAAGCCTCACGGTTTGTCATTCAAAATGGAGTTATGTACAGAAGGGGGTATTCTGTCCCTCTACTCCGATGTATCGCACACGATGAAATCAAGCGAGTGTTGCACGATGTACACGAGGGAGAATATGGCGATCACACTGGGGGGGGCAGGCACTCGCCAAGAAGGTACTCCGATACGGATATTACTGGCCTACCGTTAATCGAGATGCATCAGACTACGCCAAAAAATGTGACAAATGCCAGAAACATGCTCGGATTCCCAGAGCTCCACCTACCAAAATAACCCAAATGGTTATCCCCTGGCCATTCGCGGTATGGGGAATCGATATAATTGGAGCATTGCCTCTGGCCAAAGGTGATGCGAAATACGCCATCGTCGCGGTTGATTACTTCACCAAATGGGCCGAAGCTGAGCCTCTTGCAACGATTACAACGAAGAAAGTGATCAACTTCGTAGTGCGCAACATCATCTGCCGATTCGGTCTCCCGCATACTATCATCACCGATAACGGAGCCCAATTCGACAGTATCGAGTTCAAAAATTTCTGCCAGCGATTTCGCATACATAAGAAGTTTTCTGCAGTGGCGCACCCTCAAGCAAATGGTCAGGTCGAAGCTGTTAATAAAGTTATAAAGTCCATTCTGAAGAAGCGACTAGAAAAGGCCGGGGGCAAGTGGGTCGACGAACTCCCTATGGCTTTATGGGCCTACCGAACAACTCACAAAACTGCAACCGGTCACACTCCGTTTTCTCTATCGTATGGCTCAGAGGCCGTTATTCCAGTCGAATTGGAAGTGCGTTCTCATCGTGCGACGTATTATGATCCGAAGATAAATGCTATATTACTTGCTCAATCTCTGGATTTACTGGATGAGAGGCGTGAGAGGCTGATTTGAGGGCAGCCGCATATCGGAGTCGAATCGCCCGAATATTCAATGCCAAGGTCCGTCCGCGAACCTTTGAACTCGGCGATCTCGTTCTCAAAAGGGTTTACCCGGTTCCTTCGCACATGAAGCCAACTTGGGAGGGGCCGTACGTGATTTCACAAAAGCTCGGAGACGGCACGTTCAAATTATCGACCGTTGATGGTCTCACCTTGCCGAGGGCTTGGAATAGCGAGAGTCTTCGTCGCTACTACACATGAAAGACTTTGCTTTTTCTGCCAATTTGTTCTTTTGCATTTTATTTTAGCATTCCGAGATTTGAATTTGTAATAAGGCCACTGACTTTGCCATATTTTCTCGTTTCAGCAATAAAATGCCGTCTCTTCGAGCCAAAGCTATGATTTATTAAGTGTGACGCACAATATCATGACGCACGGAGAGCTAAGTCCCATCATGCGGTGGGATTTATTCAAATAGAGAGTGGCTGCGATATGACCGGTCACTCGCTAAGTGAAACCCGAGCTCGAGGGGAGGACACCATATGAATATTTACAGGGATTGATACACGACAATCCCTCGTTTAACTCCAACTTCCCGGAGTGCGAATTGGAGTATAAACATTAAGAAATTCGCTCCCAGAGCGCGAACGGACTCCAAGTTCCTGGAGCGTGAATTGGAGTATAAACATTCAATAATTCGTTCCCAGAGCATGAACGGACTCCAAGTTCCCGGAGCGCGAATTGGAGTATAAACATTAAGCAATTCGCTCCCAGAGCGCGAGCGGGCTCCAACTTCCCAGAGCGTGAATTGGAGTATAAACATTCAATAATTCGTTCCCAGAGCGCGAACGGACTCCAAGTTCCCGGAGCGTGAATTGGAGTATAAACATTCAATAATTCGTTCCCAGAGTGCGGACGGACTCCAACTTCCCAGAGCACGAATTTGAGTATACACGTAAGTTACAGGTTCCCGGAGCGCGAACCGGAGCATCCGTGCTAGCTCCAGATTCCCGAAGCGCGGGTTGGAGTACAAACATCAATTTCAGGTTCCTGAAGTGCGAACCCAAACATACATGTTTTATCCAGGTTCCCGGCGTGTGAATTGGAGCATGAACACCAAGTTAAGGTTCCCGTAGTGAGAACTGAAATGTTAATACTAACTCCGAGTTCATAGAGTGCGAGTTGGAATGTGAACATCATTTCCAAGTTCTCGGAGTGCGGGCCGTGTTACAAGCATCGATAACCCTCGAGTTCCCGGAGTGCGAACCGGATTATCGATCTCAAATTGTCTTAAGTCCCCAGAATGTGGACATGTGTTTAAAGTTTGCAATAAACGCACTCAACCACAAAAATGCAAATGTTGTTCCCCGAGACTAGGGGGCGAAAAAGCTAAGTGTTAATCACTGACCAAAGTGATACAATGTCCGAAGTTCGGTTATTCATCGATCACAACTCGCGACCAAGATTCTCAAACTTGGCGAATAAAAACGAATTCTACTTGACAGTAAAAACACCACAAGTGCACCAGACTGAAAACATAACACTGCAAACACTTAAGCGCAAAAGGAATGAGAGTTGAAACAAAGAAGCTAAATTTTATTTCAACTAACTTAAAACAAGGACTTACACGCAAATAAATTCTTCCAAAAAAGAATGCCTACTAGCAGGGGCCGAACCTGCATCTATACACGGCCTACTAACAAAAAACGAAGATAAGTCCCTATCTACCAAAAAATCTGCTTGGGGGGCCGTTCTATTCCTTCTTTCTCGGCTTCCTTATCAGCGGTTCGTCGTCAGAATCGCTAGGAACGGAAATCCTTCGCTTTGACGACCTCCTCTCCTGTGGCTGCTCTCCAGCAGGGGGCATAATATCTACGTCCTCCTCAGAACTTGAATCTAAATGAGGACTCCCCGCCGGAGAAGTAGGAGGGACCGGACCCGCAACGGAAGGTGGAATAATGTCGCCACCGACACTACCGCTCTGCCCCTCAGCTTCTAATTCAGCATGGATTTCGGCCAAGATTTCTTCTTCTCGAGTTGATGGGGCCTGGCTGGAGGCAACTCCGGTCTCCACAAGGGGGCTAGAAGCTGGCGGTAACTCACTAATGATAAATGGCAAGTCTGTAGAGAAGTCACCCTGGTGACCGAGCAATTCACTCACCATTTGCTCGTCAAGAGACAAAGAGCTTCCCTGCGCCGCTCCAGTAGACGCTGCCGTTGTCACGACAGTCATTTCAGTAGTAATAGCCTTCTGCCCTTGACTCGGCTCCTGGGTCGAAGACTCCGGGGTAGTCCTGGTCACTGGATAAAGAAGAGAAGGGGTTAAGAACAATCACTTCGAAACGAGAGTTCTAGCGAAAATGCACTTGAAATTTGTTCAGAATACCTTCCTCAGTTCGGCTTGTTGATGGTGGAACAACTTTGGAGACGTGCTCACGAATGGGTGATAACTGCAGTTGCTCTGGGTCGTAAGCAGGAACGGTCTGTGAGCTAATCGCAGATACAGGCTCAGACGGAAGCGGGGCGGTGATTTCAAGAGCGGTGCCACGATGCTCAACGCCTGACCCTTCTCCGGCCTCCAAAGATCGACCGCCAACCATCTACTTCTCATGAGCGATCATAGCATCATGGAGGATCCTTTTTTCCTCATCTGTTAGCAACCGGTTTTCAAGCTCGAATCGGTCGACCAATTCGTCCGGGTGCGCTTCCTCTTCCCCCTCAACCAATCGTTCCCAAGCACTGCGGAGATGCACTGGGTAATCCTGAAGCCAGGCCAAGTTTCTGTGCTTCAATACATTGGCATTGTATGTGATAAGCAGATCTTCAATGTCAGCCTCTAGCCTGGCCTCGGCTTGCTGAACTCTCTCCTCAATCTCCGCTTCGACCGCTTGAACTTTGGCCACTGCCTCATCCCGTTCGGTCCGGAGTATCCCCGCTTGTTCGCACGCCTCCTAGGCTGCATTGTTTACATCGTCCCTATCCTTGGCGATTTCGGAAAATTTGGATTTGAGCTCATTTAGCTCCTTTAGCGCCGCATCCCTCTCGGCAGTGACCAGAGTATTCCGATGGCCCATGTCCTCAACCGTGGCGTAATGCTCACGCTTCATTCTATCCATCGTGAGTTGGGCTTCATCGGCCTTTTTGATGGCTTCCATCTCCGATTTTCTGGAAGATTCGGCCTCGGTGTTCAGCACATCGATAATACGACTCTTCTGGGCCAACTCCGCCTGTAACTTTTTGTTGGCGGCCCCACGCTCAAAGGCCAGCTCCGATGCCTTCTCCGCCGCTTTAAACCATACTTTATACTGAGCGTAGAAGTCGTGCACATAGTCATGCACCACCTGCTCCGCCGACGGAGGGATTCTTTTCAAGTGTGGGGGAAAAATGTAGTTGTCGAAGCAAATAGTTGGGAAGTCTTTTTTCAACCGAGCAAGCCTGAGCGCCCCTTCACCCGAAATTCCCACAAGAGGCTGTTCCGCAACTACGGCGGTCGATGCCTCGCTTCTGGAACGGTGAGATTCGTGCCTGGAAGATTGGGAAGTGGACGTATGACGTGAAGGCTCAGAGGGGCGAGAAATATGGGCCGGAGTTTGTACGGGATCTCTGGGAGGAGGAGGGGTACGCGATCGGGATCGACGCTTATAACCCCTATCTGTGTCGTATCTTTCACGGCTCGAATATCCGGAGTATTCCTGATCATAGTCCCTATCTCCTTCCCGCCTGCGCGAGTCACGATACGATGGTTTCCGAGCATGTCGCAGACTCCCTAGCATCGAACCGCGCCTGGACATGGTACCTACAAAGCAAAGAGGAGAACAGAGTTAGTGGTTTCTCAAAACCGATGACCCAAGACTCGGGACTATGTAGTGTCGTGAAATGTGTATGAATATGCATTTCCCCCGACCAACCCGAAGTGTCGACTGAGCTAGTAATAAAAGGCTCGCTCAGTTCAAGAGTACGATGAAACTCCTCCAACCCGGCGTCATGCTAAAAGGACACATCATCCGGGATTGGAAGATCAGTAAGCCCTTCGTAAAGACTTTCAGTTCGCGGAGGAGACGTCTCGGAAATTCTAACTCTGGGGGAGGATTGGGCTGTGACAACCGACTTCCATCTCCCCTTCTTAGTTGATGTGACGACGGCCGCCTTGCCTTTTCTTTGCTCTTCAACATCTTGAGCCACGTCTGTAGGCTCCAACAACGGCTCGTCGTCAGTGTGAGTTCTTTCAGAATCAACTTCCTCGGCTACAGTGACTTTGGGTTTCTTGTGCTTGGTGTGTCTTTTCGAAACAATTCTTTGCACCCCGTCGAATATTATACTCTGCCATCGTTCGATTAATCCACAGGCCCAGAGATTCCTATCCGTCAATAACACGTCGATATCCCTGTCGACACTCGGGATCTCTCAGAGCACTCGTACTATCTCCTTAAAGTTTTCACCGTCGGGGCGCTGGATCATCGCTGTACAGAAGAAAAATATATAAGTCACACTTCAAATGCAATCGCCTTAGTAATTGTTTGGAAACTCAGCTATACTCACGTCTAAATAACCATCGCCTGGCGAAGCCCGGAGGACATCTGACGTAGAACCATTCCGTCCTGTAATAGCTTAACCTAGTCCAGGATCCGGTAACCACTTGACAATTTCATACTGCCTCCAAGAATGTAAAAGATGGGTAATTGTTTCGAGTTTTGAAGTTAAACAAGTATCTGATTTCAGTCGGGGCCGGTGGTCTATGAAGATATTCCATAAAGACGATGAACAGGCTGTTCACCGAAGCATACCCGTTCGGGTGAAGTTGGGATGGTGCGATTCCCAAAAAAGATAGCACTTCTCTTATATATTTATTGAACGGAGGAAGTGTCCCGGCCGCGCACGCATGGCGATTGAATGCGGTATACCCCTCCGGCGGATTGTGTGGTCTGTCGCTTGGCCGCGGTAGTAACACGTCGTCTAGTGACAAACCGTGCCTCATGCATATCCTCCCCAGCATATCTTCGGAAATATGAGATGGGACGGAATCTGATGGATTAGCAATGAATGACGCGTTGGGAAGTTCATCCGGCGCCGGGCCGATAATTTCAGGATCAATGTCCGGGACCTCTAACCTCGGAGGAACTACACTCTGAGTATCTTGTAGGGTTTCCTGCTGATGCGAACTCGTAGGCTCCATAACTGACTAACTCATGAGAAACCATCATTAGATGACAAGGGGCCCGTGAATTCCCCAGTGTATAGTGTATGAATGTGTGTTGTGCGGTGCTATGCGTTACTTGGATGAATATCGCAGAATTAAAGAAAACACGCAAACGACAAAGCTACAAAGCCCAGTTGTGATGGCCGTTATCGCAAAACCCTTCACATAAGGAAAATTGATTCAAACAAAGATTGTTATTGTTCCATCGACGAGCTTCGAAAGGTGGTCAAGTATGCAGTTTAACATGTCCAAATATGTAGGAGTGAAGCTCGTCGGAATTATTCTCAGAAAATATCAAACTTTGGTATCCACTATATGGAGTTTCGAACCAATCACAAGTGACTTGTTCGAACCCATCATCGCACCACTTCGAATCGATCCGAAGGAGCGAGCTTCGAATCGATAGTCAGTGTGCCAAGCTCGAATCGATCAGTGAAGGGTGACTTCGAATCGATACGGAGGGGCACACTTCAAATCCATCAAAACGCCGAGCTCGAATCGATCAGTGGGGGATAACTTCGAATCGATCCTTGATTAATTAGTTCGTACCGATCAGGAAAGCCTCAACTAAACATCGCTCAAATTCGACTCGATGCCTTTCGTATCGGTCGTAAAGGAATGTTTCATATCGATGCGAAGTTGAGAGCTTCATTCCAATCAACGGCTGCTTCTTGTATCGATCGTTGGGCACCGATACAACTCAACACCATGGTTAGCTTGGTGCAAACTGCACCCCCTCCAAGGGAATCACAAGGATCGAGTCAAAGTCTGAGAGAGAATGGTGCTGCCCCCCCATCGATTCGTACACGAGTTTCTGAATCAATTCGAAGTTCCTCCAAAAGCCAGATCTGGATTTACCAAATCCCAAGAAAGGCCGATCGATGACGAAGTGATGAGTTCGAGGTAGCTTTGCCGTGTGAATTCAAGATTAGTTACCTAGTTTTAATGATGGGTTTGAGGAATTGAAGGATTGGATCTCAAATGGTTCGAACACAAAAGCACGTCACCTTCTTCTCTGGAGTTTCAAGTGCACAGTAAAACAAGGCAACAGTAAAAAAGTGAAAAGTAAAAAAGGCCGAGGTCATTGCTATTTATATGGGGGGTTGGAGATGACCGGGTCATTCGCCACCCAGTAAACTTGACCGGTCGCAACCAGTCAAAACGCGCGTCGGTTCGAAATCTCCATTCGAACCCATATGCCTAAGGATTTATCGGTTCGAAGCCTCCTTTCGAAGCCATCGGCCTAGGACCCTGTCGTTTCGAAGTTACCCCCGCGTGTCATCGGTGCGAAGCGCACAACAAAGCGACGAGCTGCATCGATGCGAAACACACGATGGGACCAACGGTTCGAGAAGCTCTTATACAAATCAACTACTTCGTATCCATTCCTTCATATCGGTTCGAATGTCCATTTCGAATCCATCATAGCGCAAGCGTACCGCGTCCATAACAAACGCAGATTTCGAATCCATCGATGCTCTAAGTCATCGGTTCGGAATGTTACACTCGCACAATGCGAATTCATACACTATAAGCCTTCAATATCGGTTCAGGAGAGGATCGATACGAAGGGACTTTTCAAAACAACCATCAAGCGTTGTCTCAACTCAAATTTCCAAGTCGGTTCAGGAGAGAATCGATATGAAATTCTATAGTGAACCGAACTGACAACGACTCATGGACGCACGACGTTAACAAGGTTCAAACTAACATATGTGCATATACGTCGCAACTAACAATCGATTTTAAACATTTACAGGGATCAATCACTCGTCCTGTTACAAATGCAACAGCCAATGGCTAAGCACTATTATACAGCAATCAATCATGTCAACGCAAGGTTACAACAATACAGCATACGAGTTTCAACAAAAAAGAGAGCAATGATTGTTCAGAGAAATTGCAGCAGTTCAAAGCACGTCATGTTCCCACAAGACGTACTTTGGGGGGCAAAATGTTATCCCGCTTTTTGGCAAAGCCACGATACCAAAAGATCGATCAGAAACGGAGAACAGTTCGTCTCAGAGACCGGTCATGCTTCGTCTCGCTATGGATATCACTGAATTTTGTCCAAGTCCAGATTAAGCTACAATCGATAGGACACGGCAAGAAAGACCATAGGAGTCAACATCTCAAGTTCCAAGTCAATCCGAGTTCATACGCTCGAGTTATGATCGGTTCAATTTGAAGGGGAAAGCTTGGGTTTCGAAGCCATCGTAAACCAACGTTTCGAAACCATCACGTTCGAATCCATAAGCTTCGAATCCACTGAACCACCTCGGGTTCGCCTACGTCACCTTCGAATCCATCGTGTTCGAACCCATCGTGTTCGAACCCATCGTGTTCGAACCGATGGGCCTCGTGTCCATGGAGAAGTGACATAGTTCGTATCCATCACAAAAGCCACGCTTCGAACCCACCACAAAGCCTAGTTCGACTCCAAACAAGAATCATTGCTCGAACCCAAACATGGAGCCTCGTTCGAACCCATCCACGAAGCCATGCTCGAACCCATCCATGATGCCAAGTTCGAATCCACCTGTGTAGCCTCATTCGAATCCACTGGGTCAACCAACCATGATGACGTGTCTTCCTTCGGTTCGAATTCGCCGAGATCCATGGAGTCAAAGCGGTCAACTCGGAGTGGAGACCGGGTTGGTTCGAAGTTTGCGCTCCACGTCGCCACGAAGTCACGTGCCATGATGGGTTCGAAACCATCGGTTCGAAAGCATGGTTTCGAACCAAACAGCCAGGCAATGAACCCCATTTCGAATCCATCATATCTCCCAATCTACTGATCCAAATGCCATGAAATTTTCACAGAAGCTTGCGTACATGTTGGAGAATGCCCACGCCAAATTTCACCTCGATTGGGCGAATTCTTGATCGGTACGAATGGAGTTCGAACCGATGCCAAAGTGGGCCCAAACTTCCCGAGACCGTGCGTGTGGGCCCCCTCACGTGCCAGAAGTGGTCTTCCGAGTTTTCAGCGAAATATCAACAGTCTACACCTATAAATAGAGCCCCAGGGCCAGCAGAAAAGGGACTTTTGGAATTCTGAAGCATCCAGACTCTGCCGGATTGAGATTCCATCATTTGACATCATAAACTTGTTGTTAAATTCGAATTCCTGACTGTAATTCGCTGTTGTTTGCTGTACTGACTTGTAATCATCGAAAGAAAGTCAATAAAAGTATAAAAACTTCACAGTGGACGTAGGCAATACGCCGAACCACTATAAATTGCTTGTCTACGCACTTATTTACATGCTATTTGGAGTTTTTGTTAGATAATCCTCTGTTTTAATTTGCACTCTTCATTTATTATCTCTTCAAAAACTTCCGACGAGTGTTGTGCCCAATTTTGGTGCAAACACATGTTGCATTGACTTGTTTTGTACTGGTGCACTTCTGTTTGCTGTCATGTTGCTGGAATAACTTCGACATTGTTTTGATGCATTTGCATGTTGTAAGTGTAAGTGTTCATTCATGTTTTGATTATGACTTCATTATAGTTCCAGTTGAGCATTAGGTAGTTGTCACTGTTTTGCATTTAGCTCGGTTTACTGGTGCATACATGTTGCATTTCTCGTCTCTGCTCCATTCTGGTTGCTTCCCTGATCTTGTAGTTGTACACTTTGGCTTCACTGTGAACTTCACCTGTGATATTACTCGAATTGTAGTTGTGTAGTTGCACTGCACTGTTGCCTTGAGTAGATGTTGACTGCATCACCTGATTAGATGTGTATTTGCTCGAGTCACTTGTTTTTCACTGTCCTCACATGTCCATGCTTCATGTATTCTTCCAGTTGTGCTAGCCTTGCATTGTCCAGTTGAGTTGTTGCAGTTCCATTACTTTCATTTTTGCTTTCATGTAGCTTGTTCTCTACATTTTCTTAATTGTTGCAGTCCATGTTCTGTTGAGTTGTTTGCTTATGTTGGTGGCAATCTTTAAGTCAGTTTGCATAAGTGAATTGAGTCTTGATAGCTTGCATGATGTTATTTCCAGATGCACTTGGTCATTTTACCTATTGTATCTGAGTTGAGTAATTTCCACTGTGACCTTCATGCTTGGATATTGAGATCCTGTTTGCATGCTAGTGACATTCATGTTGCAGTGACATGTTTTCCTGTATTCATGTTCTTGCAGTCTTCATTTTCGACCTTGACTTTGGTTGATGTGCATGTTGCTATTGCATTATGTTGGTCTGACTTGTATGTTGGCAACTTGTATTTGTGCTGCTTGTTTTCATTAAGCTTGATCTCTGTTACATGCTTGCTGTTGCATGCTTGTTTGCATTTACTTGGTGCATTCATGTTTACTTTAGTCCATGTTGTTGCTTGAGTCTCTGTTGCCTTGCTTCTGATCATGTTGCACAATTTCTGTTGAATCCAGTTTCAAAACTCGGATTTGACCTTGTGCTCGTGTCGTGATTTAATTTATGTCGCACCTGAGTTGAATCCTCTATTTGGGTTTGACCTGTGCTCACCTGTCCCTGTAGCATTATCAAGTGTATATATCGGTGTGCACGGTCTTGTGGCATATACAGTGATACACTGTGTATGTCACAAGTTGTTCGTGTATGATGAATTCAAATGTAAGTTATGACGAACAACCCAAAAAACTGAGGCAAATTGTATTTTCAAAAGTCATGTTTCATTTTATATTGCAAAAATATTTCTTTTTCAATTTTACTGCGTTAGTTTATATTTTTGCAGATCTCTCAGATGCTGGATTCAAACTGGAATGCAGTTGAAGATAAATACGAGTGTGAGTGATATGTAGTGAGGTGAACTGTAAATATGAAATGTGATGTAATTGTAATCAAAGTTGTATAGTTATAGTGGGAGCTTGAAATTGTACTATTCAAAGTTGTAATAAATATTTGTTTGAATAAAATAATCATTTGAATTCAAATTCTGTGTTATTTAATTTATTCAACAAATATTTATTTAAACTGTCAAAAATAAAATAGTATATTAACAAATACATTTAAATGAATGTATATATGTTTATTATCATCAAACAAAAATCATATAAGCGCATATTCAACAATATATCACTATATATGATAAATAAACAAATAATTTGAGGAGTCTCGTTGGATCCCTCCAACCTGTTTCCCCGCATCCATAGATGTTAATACAATATAAAATAAATATCAATCCCACTTCGAGGGGGATATCGCGGTATATAGAGTCATGAGCTATTTGCGGGGCGCATATCCGCTATAATGTGCGGGAATATCACTCCAATTACTATATATATACCATTATATATTATATAATCACCCAACCAACAATTAAAATTTATCACCCAATCAGCATCCAATATTTTTAAATTCAACATTTAAATTTTAAATATGACAATCCAAAATGAGTGAGAAATTCTCACCTTTATTTTGTTTGAAATCCACCTCAATCTCGACTTGATTTCACGATCATAGCCTACTTTATTACGAATCCCTCATGACCCTTTTTGTAATTTTAGGACCTCGCACGCATAATATATTGATAATATAAGATTTTAAATCTTTGAATTTTCAAAATTAATTTTTTTATCTCTAATTGATTCATTAAAAAAACCTGACCAAATGAGCATCGCATCCTACTTCCTCCTCTTATTCCTATGACCAAGACTCCCAAGTTGCGCCAAGAGCGACGATCACTACCCCTGCTTTGTCCCATCCCATGCCTGCAACCCAAATCAATCACGATAACTGCTGCCACCAAGGACTACCGTTTCACCCTTCTTCCCTTTGCATTCCTGTCTCGATCGTGATTGAGCTTCTCCCCTTCTGGACGCGGCGCCGCTCATCTCAGCATCTCCTCCTCAAGTTTCTAATCGGCGAGTACAACATCAAGGCCACCCCAATCCCATGACTACGACCAACCCTCAAACGTCGTCGTTCTTCCCCTCCAGTCACAAGTGCAAACACGCTCCGCCATCACCAGAGGCGGCCTCCACCTCTGCTCCAAAATCATGACTTGCCCCTTCCTCAATCGAACACGAGTCAATTTTGTTCGTTATCCCTTTTTTTTCTTGTATTGATTTTTGATTTCGTTCTGTTGATTTGAATGGAAGTCGTGATTTTAAATTGAAGAGAGGAAGGTAGGGGATGGCACGATTTCAATTCTTGTTTTGAACTGATAAGGGGGAAGAAGAGACGTGATTTAAAATGAAAGATCGCGTTTGAGACTAGGTTTACAGTGATTTGATACGAGAGAATAACGGTTGACGTGAATTAAAAGGTCAATTCAATCTACATATATATATATATGTGTGTGTGTGTGTGTGTGTGTGTGCGCGTGTGTGTGTGTGTGTATGTTAAAGCGTCTCGATTTTCACAGTTCAAAATCTTGAATCTCCATCGAGGCATGCTACTAGGCGTTTCTATTAATGTACCCCTATTTCGACACAATGGAAAAGGTTTCGAGTTCTAATTTGATCGTATGGAGAAAATAGCTTTTTGGACCCAATTTTTATATTGAATTTTCGATGTGAATTTCAACGCGTTTCTATTCTGTACGATCAAACAATAACTCCAAACACTACGAGATTTGACATCAGATAATAGTACACTATTACAGATCCAATGGAACTAGTTTCGTCGAATTCGGAGACTATGCCTCGGATCGTTATTTTAAAATGTTAATTTGAACAACAATTTTTAAAATTGAACAAATCACTTTTAACTTCAATTCTAAAACTGTTCTTATTTTCATTATTATTAATATAAATTTTACAAGCCTTTAAATTATTTTTATCAAGCTTAAAACTCAAGATACAATAATTTAACCAATACTCAATTATAGAATTAATTTATCCAATAAATTGCTAATTTTAAATTCTGAATTTTATTTTGTAAATAAAAATCCAATTTCATATTCAAAAGTAAATTTATAAATCAAATTAAATATTCAAATCTATTTAAATATTCCAAATCAAAAGTTGAAAAATCTGGGTCGTCACATTCCTCTCCCTTAAAAGGATTTCGTCCCCGAAATTACTAGGGCAGAAAGAATGCACCAAGCCCGTTATCTTATCAAACCCACTTAGTAAAATCTTGATACTCCACTTTTCAAATCCTTCAATCTCTACCAAATAATTAATTTCAATTCTAATTCCAAAATTCTTTATTCCATTATAAGTCAAAATCAAATTGTCGTTAACAAAAAATTTCAAAAATTTTCTAACACCCTAAATTTCCGAATTTTTTTGGCAGAGTGTCCCTCGTACGGAGGAACTTTTGCAATATGACAAGAGAGATAAATATATATATATCGACCCATACTGTCGGAAAACAAAATATATAACAATTTTTTTTCACAGTATTTAATCCGAAAACGTACCTTATTTAGTATTTTCAAGTAAGCGACTTATTTATTTTCGTAATTCGTGCAATCAAAGTCAAGCAAAACAGCTCCAGGTACCTGTACTTACTCAATTCAAACACATAAGTACCAAAAACATCAAATTCAATGACATTTCACTTATTCAAACAATTACAACACATGATTTTCAATGACCAATCACGCTAAACATGAATTATAAGCAATTATAGGGTTTTAACATTAATCTGATTACTTTCAATCATTCCATACATCATTTCATTCGATTTAAATGATTTACAACTCAAATTTCTTGCATTCATCTCACATTTGCGCTAAACAAATTTATATTCATTACAAATTGATTAAAAATCAATTTATTCACTTTCCGTTTATTCCCAGGAATTTCATTTACTTCTGTTTACGTTAAAAGACCAATTTTTTATGAAAATTCGGTGACAATCGTTTAATAAAATATCCATTTTAGTTTATAACTATTTTAATTTGATTCCAACTCAATTCATATTTAATTCCATTCCTTTTTATTTTGTTCGCAACCAATACAATTACATTCCATTCATATTCACATTCATTGTTTTCAAATCCATTTTATTTAGCTCGAAACGTTCCATGCTATTTTATTTAGTGGTCATCTTCAAATTCATTTGAAGCCAAGTTTCCATTAAATATTAACTTAAGTTATTTATTTCAATCATTTTAACTAACAACTTAAATTAACTTCTATTTGCAATAAATCACATTTCAATTTATTTAATTAGTTCATTCACTCAATCTACTTCAAATTTCTAATTCCATACTCAAATTCATTTAGTTGATATCAAGGTCATATTTATTTCATGCATACCCAAATGGAATTTATTTGTAGCTCAATCCATTTCTATTTCCATTCCGTTTCATTTTATTCAACTGTTTTCTAATTGTATCCAATTTACTTACAATCTAAGTTGAATTTTATTTATAATTCGAGTTTCTTTTTCAAATTCCATTTTTAACACTCAATCCAAATTTATTCAACCCAAGTAATATCCATTTTATATCCATTTAACTAATTAATTATCTAATTAGTTCATTTCCACTTTATGATTCAATATCTGATTTTATTTCAAAAATCACTTCAACCAATTTACTTGAGTTCAAATTTATTTTACAATTCAAGTACAGACTTTATTTCTTCACTTTTAAATATTACACCATTTTTGTTTCGGGTTATCTGTTTCACTTTTCAATTTTTATAAGTCACATAACTTATTTTTTTTCCACATTTCCATAATTTCTGTATTGGAGTATATTCATATTAAATTTTTCTACCGAGACTATACATCCATTTATGGCCCAAGTATATTTTTATTCAATTCATTTCAATTTATATAAGGTATTGAAATTCATTTATTCCAATTCAGTTTTTCACTTGAATTTTATTTCAATCAAAATTCATCTCTATGGTTATATAGTTAGTTCACAACTTGAAATTTATATTTTCTTTGGTTCGACATTATTTCTAATCCAATTCAAATTTTATAACTTATGGTTGTATAGTCACTTTGTAATTCACATTTCCATATTTTAATTCAACCCCTTATAAGTCAAATCCAATTCACCCTTTTATTTAAATTCAAATTCCTTTTTATTTAACATTTCTAAACCAAATTTGAATTATTTGCACTTAAGTTAAATTCACTCTAAACAATTCTATTTTTAATTCCTTCAATCTAAATCAAGTGAGGATTTAATTCCAATTTCTAATTTTCTCACTTCCTTGTTTATATTCATATAGCAATTTATTATCTTAATACCCAATAATTTATTTAGCTTTCCCTAAGTTAAATTCAATTCACAATTTTATTTTAACTTACTTAAGTTAAAATTTATTTTTCAAAGCTCAATTTTCATATTTCCTTTCTTATTGAAATCATCTCCTCTTTAAAAAAAATCCGGTATATATTTTCTATTACTTTGAAATCAAATATATATATACACACACACACACACACACACTCATTTTGGTTTAACAAACCACTTCCTTTGAATTTTAAAATCAACTTGATTTTATCCAAAACAATTCCCTTCAGAATTTTCAAACAAAATTGTTTTTCCTCAAAACAATCCAAGACAATGATCATGGTGGCAATCCATTACCTAGAAATTCAAAAATGAACACCGATGATGTCTTGATCATCATCGGAATTTATTTTTCAGCGATCAAAGTGATTTTAGTGCTATAACATCTTCAAAAATCTATTTGAAAACATTTTTCTATTCAAAAATCCTTTCAAACATAATGTTACTATTATTTATCTTCTAATTATTTCGGGAAACATTTCCAAAATCTCCGGGACTTTAATTTTTTTCAAACTCTGGGTTTTAATCAAGTCTTAGTTTTTATTCACTTGTATAATTCATTCTTATACCATTTTAAATTTTGGTTTTTAATAAACCATTTTAAATTTTATAATCTTGTTTTGATTATATAATAATAATAATAATAACCAAAAACACTATTATAATAATTTTTAGAAAATTATTTCTTTAATATCAAAATATAATTTGGGCAAAATTATTTCGTTTATCCGCTTCAAAACCATGCTGTGTTAGTTTATCGCGTTCAAGTGTTTAGAAACTCCTATCGATTTAGTGGCATCCCACTATTCGATAAGAATTTATATACCACTCAATCAATAAGTTAACACAATATAAAACCGTTTTTTATTCACTAATAAATACACGCTGATATCTATTAATACACTCAAACTCATTCTAGAGTACTAGTGACTCTATCTCGAATGAGTAATCCCCACCAGAGCCAAGGTTATCACTTAACCTTCAACTCTAATACCAAGGGTAAAGGCCCGCAAATCCGTACCCCTTTGAGTCGACAATATTTCACATCAGCGCAACTCAAATTGGACGGAAATACGAATCTTTAGGGTAAAGAATAAAAGATAGAAGAAGAAATAGAAACAACAACAAAGAATCTCACAATCGCAGCGGAACAAAATATAATATATAATAGCGGATTTTATACAAAGGATCTGTAACAGTTTGTATACTTACAATCATTAGAGTACAACAATCAATACATCAAACTGGACAGTTATACAACTTGTCCTTACATAGCGGAATTTAAGTCAAGTATGGAAATATGTCTGAAACTCCTTCAGCTAGGCTTTTGAGCTCCATAGCATTTGTCCTGAATCTATAATACTCGGTCTGACTCGAGCATTATAATAAATTAACACCCGAGTCAGTCTGGGAAACCAGCGTGAGAAAACACACTCAATTTGAATTATTAACTTTTTCAAAATCCATTAAAATAAAGGTATCTCGTAAGACCACGTCACAAATAAACACAATGGGTTTTTACCTTACGATAACCAAAACCTTTTTTTTATCAAAATCATTTGATACTATAATAGTATCTATAGAAAGTAAATAGAAAATAGCTGAAATGCTTGCATCTCACATTCTAGCATAATTAGGCACAATCAAAACCTTATAGCGCTCATTGGAGAATGGATTCCATCGAATGACCGGGCCACTGGATACCATCCGTCACAGTACACTTCTAGAACAATGTACCGAGGACCACGCTAGGATCCCCTGCTACATAAGACCGGCCTACCCCTAACCTAGATAGACCGTATAAGATTACTCCATGGTTGGGATCAGCAACCGAACCATACAGCCGAATAAAAGGGACTCTAGATAAGGGTAACCTTACCCTACTTAGGTGCGACCCACTTTGCCTTGCTGCATCTCTCCTGTTTTAGTTATTCCCCGGTTGATGAGGCTCGAGGCTAAGCATTACCGTTCTGAACACAATTTTACTTAGAATGCTCATCGTCCTCCAGTGACGATGTTCTGATAGCATTCGTCCATACAAGTTGCCCTGGATCAGGACAAGCCGGATCACCGTCTTCATAATCTTCATGGTATTTATTAGTAACGTTCGAACCGAATCGAAGTGGTTTTCAGATAATTAAATCCGATCCCGATCTCTTTGAAATGATTAGCGAACTTAGCCAAAATCAATAGTCGGTTATTTAACAACCAAATTAAAAATCCATAAGCAATCATATGGCCTTAATATAAATTTTCCCCGAAATATTTACTTTCAAAATATCCTTAAACGATATTTCAATTCCTTCCAACATTTGAAAACAAATTTTCAAATACATAAATCCGTAATAGGATGCTTCCAACACCTCAACACTTAGAAATATTTCCAAATTTCTATTTTCTATAATTAGGAAAATATTACCAGTCTTATTTTCAAAATCCTTTCAATATTAATGTTTCAGAGAATTATCCGTAACTTATTCCCAAAATCTCCAGAATCACAAAAAATTCCCTCTCCTCAAACCATATCCTTTTATAAGCCCCTTTTTGAATGTCGAGAGAATTTACAAAATAAAATTTTCAATTACTTCAAACTCTATATACATATATATAGTAAGTTTTTTAATGAAAAATGATTTAGTTTTAAAAACATGTTCGAATAATTATTTAAAATATCGAAAACACTTTTATAAACATCAGCAACTCATTTTCAGTTAAACAAATAAATTTCAAAGCTGATTTTTAAAAGTTAAAATTAAATACTTAATATTTGAAAATTTATTTATCATAGTATTTCAATCTCAACTAGTTTAAAATTCCATAGTTTTTAAAATAATAAAATTTTCCTTTTAAAACAAACCCACTTGAAATAAAAAATATATTTTTGGAATCTCGATAACAAACTTTAATTTATAACTTTCTTCTGATTTCACAACATATCGATTCATTGTTGATTTCCTGACCATTCCCATTTCAAAAATAAAATCTACTATCATTACTCCACACTGTTTTTATATTCTAATATAAGTTCCTCATATGAATAATTACTCCCAATTATCATTTGATATCGAATTTTCTTCATTATAAACATTGTTTATCAATTTTATAACCCCTTTGGTTTTACCTATTTATAAAAACAAATCTTATTTATGAAAATCCATTATATAAATTTATTTCTTATAAATTCCATTAATACTTCCCGTCTATTTTCAATATTGATTTTAACTCCTTTTTATATTTCTAGAATATCACTTATAAATTCTTCTATATAATTCATTTTTTATAAATCTTCATTTACTAATTCACAATAGTTAAGTATAACCAAATTCAAATAATTTTTTTTCCAATTCAATTTCTTTAAAATAACTCCAATTCCAATATATATATTTTATTATCAAATCCCCTTTAATTCCTTAAATTTTAAAAATATATTTATAATATTTGAATTATCACAATTCAGGCTAGTGCTACAAAAACATCCAATAATCCCAATCAGTACAACAATCTATAATAGATTATTTTACACGAATCATATATCATTATATATGATAAATAAACAAATAATTTGAGGAATCCCATTGGATCCCTCCAACCTATTTCTCTGCATCCACAGATGTTAGTACAATATAAAATAAATACCAATCCCCCTTCAAGGAGGATATCGTGGTATATAGGGTCATCCTTTATTATGCGGGGTGCATAGGGTCTCATCTGCTATAATGTGTGGGAATATCACTCCAATTACTATAAATATACACCACTATATATTATATTATCACTTAACCAATAATTAAAATTTATCACCCAATCAGCGTCAAATAATTTTAAATTCAACATTTAAATTTTGAATATGACAATCCAAAATGAGTGAGAAATTCTCACCTTTATTTTTGTTTGCAATCTACTTAAATCTCGACTTGATTTCACGATTATAGCCTACTTTATTACGAATCCCTCATGACCTTTTTTGTAATTTTAGGACCTCACACGCATAATATATTGATAATATATAAAAATTTAAAATTTAAAATTTTCAAAATTTAAATTTTTTATCTTTAATTACTTCATAGAAAAAACCTGACAACATGAGCATCACATCCTACTTCCTCCTCTCATCCCAACGACCGAGATTCCCCGGTTGCGCCAAGAGGGACGACCACAACCCCTGCCTCGTCCCATCCTATGCCTGTAACCCAAATCAATCATGACAACTTCTGCCACCAGAGACTACTGCTCCACCCTTCTTCTCTTCGCATTCTTGTCTCGATCATGATCGAGCTTCTCCACTTCTAGACGCGGCATCGTTTGTCTCAGCATCTCCTCCTTAAGTTTCCAATCGACGAGTACGACGTCGAGATCACCCCAATCCTGCGACTTCGATCAATCCTTAAATATCATCATTCTTTCCCTCTAGTCATAAGCGCGAACGCGCTCTGTCATCGCCAGAGGTGGCCTTTACCTCTGCTCTAAAATCATGACTCGCCACCTTCCTCAATTGAACGCGAGTCAATCGCGTTCGTTATCCCTTTTTTTCTTGTACTGATTTTTGATTTCGTTTCGTTGATTTGAAGAGAAGTCATGAATTTAAATTGAAGAGAGGAAGGTAGGGGAATACACGATTTCAATTCATATTTTGAACTGATAAGGGGAAGAAGGGACGTGATTTAAAATGAAAGGGCGCGTATTAGACTAGGTGTACAGTGATTTGATAAGAGGGAGTTACAACTGACGTGAATTAAAAGGTCAAGTCAATATACACATGTATATTTATATTTTAAAACGTCTCGATTTTCACAACTCAAAATCTCGAATTCCTATAGAGGCATGCCGCTAGGCGTTTTTAATGTTATACCCTTATTCCAAGTATAATAGAAAATGTTTCGAGTCCTAATTCGATCGTACGGAGAAAATAGCTTTTTGGACCTAATTTTTATATTGAATTTTTGATGTGAATTTCAACGCATTTCTATCTCGTATGATCAAATGATACTCCAAACACTGCGAGATTTGAAATCCTATAATAGTACACTATTATGGATTCAACGGAACTAGTTTCGTCGATTTTTGAGACTGTGCCTCGGATTGCTATTTTAAAATGTCAATTTGAACAACTATTTTTAAAATTAAACAAATCACTTTTAACTTCAATTTTAAAACTTTTATTATCTTTATTATTATTAATATAAATTTTACAAGGCTTAAATTATTTTTATCAATCTTAAAACACAAGATAGAATAATTTAACCAATACTCAATTATAGAATTAATTTATCCAATAAATTGCTATTTTTAAATTCCGAATTTTATTTTATAAATAAAACCCAAATTTCATTTTCAAAAATCAATTTATAATTCAAATTTAGATATTTAAATCCTTTTAAATATTCCAAATAAAACGTCAAAAAATCTGGGTCGTTACATGCCGCGATTGAAACAGACCTCGTTTAAGGAAGTTATGAATTTGTTAGCCATCGCTTATAATTAAAATATAAACTGACCTAACTAAATTAAGTTTAAACACTAACTAAACCTTCTTCCTTTCTCTGTTTTGCCTCCTTCACATGCCTAGGCAGCCGCGTCATTTTTTTTCAAATCGCAAACGATCGTTGCCCAAGTTAGCACGAACCGCGGCCGCACGCCCTGACCCGTCTCTGCGCTGCTGCCTGCGTGCGCCTCTAACCAGCAAACTGTCGCCTGATCCATCGCGTGCGTGTATACATGAATTCTCATTCACCGAACCAAAAAATCGCTGATGAACGAGGGTCGGTTCCGGCCACCTCGCTTCGTCAAACGACGATGTATCCGTTGATCGAGTCTTATGGTCGTGCTTTACATTTTTATAGTTGAATTCGTTGGCTAATTTTGCTCGTTGAGGCTCCGAACGTTCATGGACATTGGGTGGATCTATGTAAATGGCGGTTGAGAATTTTATTTAGGGTTAAGGTTTGCAAAATGATAGAGGTTGGGGGCTATTTATAAAAAAATTCGTGTGGCGCAATTCATCCGTGAAAAGTTCAAATTCTAATAAAGTGTGCCGCTTGGCGTTTTATATGTTATACCCCAATTCTGAGTAAATGAAATATATATGGGGAGCCAATTCCATCATATACAGAAGATAGCTTTTCGAAATCGAATTATTTTAATTTAAGTTGCTTTAATTAATCTATACCATTTTTGAACTCGTAAGACCAAATGGTAAGTCTAATCGATGCGAAATACGACAGAATACTATAATTCACTATTACAGATCTAATAAAAGTGGTTTCGTCAAAATCCGAGACAGTGTCAGAAATGACTGTTTTTACACATTAATTAAAACAAGTATTTTCCAATTTTAATGTAATCAATTTTAAATCAATTTAAAAATTCACTAACTCTATTCTAATTTACGTAGGATTTAAATAGGCTATAGAAATCATTTTCATTCATATTAAATTCAAGGTTCAATTATTTAAACAATTCCAAATACTAAATTTAACAATTTAAATATCAAATAAATCGCTAAATTTGAAATATAAGTTATTTAACTTATAAAATTAACTTTTAAATATTTGAAATCAATCAAATATTCTAAATTCAGGCGACTAAAATTCTAGGTCGTTACATTCTCCCCTCCTTAAAAGAATTTCGTCCCCGAAATTATCAAGTAAGAAAAATGTAACAAAACCCATTAACTTTTACAAAAACAATTAGTTGAAACTTCTTATAAAAAAACTTTTTCCAAGTCTTCAAATTCATTCATATTTATTTACTAATACTCTTCCAAAAATCAGCCAATACCATTTCAACTTATAACTTAAAATCAAATTTTAGTTATCAATTTTTTCCAAAATTCTCAAAAAATTTCTAACGTCTTGAATTTATGAAAAATTTCGCCAGCGTCTCCTTTGCGCTGTTCGATCATAGTAAATCACAATATATATATATATATATATATACACACACACATCTCATCTTCGAGAATGAGGCATCCTGTAGGGAAAATATAAAAATACGGTATGTAATTCGAGATGTGTACCGTATTTTAGTATTAGCAAGCATATACAACCAATATAAGACGAAAGCGAGCTCCAAGTGCGAAGCATACGTCATCTGTACCAACTAATCACTCAACAAACAATGAGAATATATACAAAGAAAATATTATCACTATATATACGACTATACCATAATTATATGAAATTTTAGTGAATTAACAAGAGAACTTATTAAACAAATAACATTCATAAGCACCATTGACCCAGTGGTTAAGTAATTTGACTTTGGTACGAGAGGTCACAAGTTCAAAACTTGCGTAGCGTGATTCGAATTTTTATTGAAATGTGATATGTTTTCACAGTGATTTGTTGTATATAAAGTACCAATTCCCAAAAAAACAACATTCATCCAATTCATTTGTCATCATATAAATTTGCATTTCCAAATGTCAATATTATATACTTCCATCTTTGGTTAACCTGTTATTGGTTCGTTTCAATTTATTCTCATTCAGTTGATTTACATTCATATTAACCTTAACTTTAAATACATTCAATCTTACGTTAGCAACAATTCACCTACATTCACTTATTTTCATTTCTTATCTACATCCAATTTATTCATATCCAATTCATGAACATTCCATATAAATATGCATTCCATTAATCTATATCAAATGAATTTTCATTTAATCCATTTACATTCAATTTAAACCAATTTCCATTAGTCATATTAATTTCACTTACATTCCATTCATTAACATTTAGTTATTAATATTCACTTTAAATTCAATTTATGTATAATAACATTTCATTCCATATTAAGTTCATTTTACACTTAAACTGAATTTCATTTCATAACTCAGATTCCCTTTCATTTCATTTCTTCCCTTAACTCATTTCAAATCCAATTCAACTTCATTTAACCTTTCTTTAAGTTAAGCTTCTTTCCTTTTAATTCATTATTCAAATTTATTTAACTTTATTAAAGTCAAATTTTTTGTATTTCATATCTCACATCCAATTTTCTTTTCATATCTATACTATTTCCAAATTTAAAGTTCAAAAACATAATACCTTTTGTTTCTCAAAACATTTATATAGAAATTTCAGGATTTTAATCACCCGGTTTATTTTCAAATCATTTTGAAATCATATATATACACAACGCCTTTAAATTTCTAATTACACTTCTGGAATCTAAAACAAATTTGTTTTACCAAAACTAAACTTCAATGGTAGCAATTTCCCACTTAGAAACTCGAAATGAATATTTATAATGTGGCCGTTATCACCAGAATTATTTTCCACCAGCTGAGATGAGTTCATTGCTTTCTATTTCTTTTAAATTCCATTTAAAATATTTCAATTAAAACATTTTCCCAAAATAATATTATTATTATTTATTCCAAAACCTTTTGAAAAACAATTTTCTTTTTATCAGTGAAATTTAAATTCTCACATTCCTTGTTTTTAAAAACCATTTCCATTTAAAAAATCATATCTATAAATATACTTATGAAATTTTCATTTCCTTTCCATTTATAAATCACATTCATAATCATATTTATAAACTCACTTTCTTATATAAGTTATTTGCAAATGCTTATCCTAGTTTAGTTTATAGTAATAACTTTTATTGGAACAACAACAATAAATGATGATAATCAAATATTATCACTCACTAACAACCAAACACACCAAATATAACTATAGTAATTTCTAAAAATTATTCCTTTATATATAAAATATAATTTAGGTAAAATTATTTCATTTACCCAGTTCCCAAGACAATATTGTGTCGGTTTGCCTTATTTAAGTGTTTAGGAACCCCTATTGATATCGTAGCGTCCTACATACCGACCATAATTTATAATCCACTCAACAGATAATTTTAACAAAATATAAAATATTTTTTTATAATCATTAACAAATACATGCTCATATATATACACACTCAAACTCATCCTAGGGTCTTGCTTACCCTATCTCAAATGAGTAAATTCCCACCAAAGCCTAGGTATTCGCTCAATCTAGCTCCGATACCAACTGTAACGACCCACCAATCCGTACAGTTCAAGCTAACAATAAACCACACCTATCCAACCCAAATCGAACTGAAAGATAGATAATCATGAGAAAAAAAGAAGAAAGAAGAAGAGAAGATAAAGAGAAAAGAAATTAAAAACAACACAGAATCTCACAATCGCAGCGGAACAACATATAATATAATATCAATGATCTTTACACAAGAGAAACTGTTATATACTTACACCCATCAGAGTGTAACAATAATCAGAATCATCAGCCTAGACAGTTATAACAACCCGTCCTTATAATTTTTGATGATTTCAACAAAAAATAACGGAAATAAAACATATACGTAATACAACTTGAAGACCTCCAACTCATCTCCTGGGCTCCAATGCATCCAAATCAATCTGTAAACATGCTTGGTCTGACCTGAACATTATAATAAAATAACACCCAAGTCAGTCTGGAAAACTAACATATGAAAACACATCAAATTGGATTTAAAAGTTCTAGAACACCATTTGTAAATCAAAAGTATCTCGTAAGGTCATGCCGCATATAAACACGAACGGGTTTTTGCCTTACGATAACCAAAACATTTCATATGAAATTCTATGGTATTATAATAATGTCTAGTGGTCAAAGTAAAATTGAATATAGATGAAATGCTTGCATCTCACTTTTCAGCATAGTTGGGCATAACTAAGTCCGAACGGCACTTATTGGAGAATGGATTCCATATAATGACTGGGCTACTAGGGTATCGCCCATCACGGTGCATCTCCAGATAAAATAACACCGAGGTCGAACCTCTGCCAACATAAAACCGACCTACCCCTTATGGATAGTACCGGATATGATCATCCCTCCATTAATGGACCCCGAAGCATACAAATAAGAGATAATAATGACTTTAGATAGGGATGATCATACATTACTTGGGAGCGATCCACTTAGCCCTATTGCATCTCACATGTTTTTAGTCATTCCCAGTTGATGAGGCTTGAGGCTACGTTTTGGATTTTATATAGCACTTCTCACTTGGAATGCTAATACTGCCCTCTAGGAAACAATGCATTATCAGCATTCATCCATACAAGTTCGTTCTGGGACCGAATGAAACACTTGAGAGCTCCGTCTCCAAATTTCATCACTTTAAGATGTCTTCACTTAGAAACGTATTTGTTGGATCGAAGTGGTTTTCAGATAACATATCCTATCCCGGTCTCTTTGAAACAACATTTGATGGTCCTCGGTAAACTCAATTCTAGTTCTTTAGGATATAAATGGTCAAAGATAAGATCGAAAATCATCGCCCAACCGTTAGTGGATGGATTTTCTTATCATTATCATAAGAGAACGAAACGAGATGTATATTCACAATACAGCATCATCAGAGATGACTGTGTCATATAACTCACGTGTTTCTCCTGCATATTTCCAAAGTTACATTTTGGGTTCAATTTCTATAGTTGGTAATTTTACTATCGAATAACAAACATTCAATTAGAAATTTAATTCCATAGGGAAAAACCAACATTAGTTAAGCACCAAGCAACTCTAAGCCTCTATTAATTAATATTTTATTAAGTAAATTCACTTTATAATACTTGAATCATTTTTTTTACAAAGATTGATATAAACCCAAAATCCCTATTCCCCCATACTTGGAAAAATATCTATATTCTTATCTCGATGGTATAAGTGTATTCACCAACAATTTGGAAGATTACCCTTTTTATTCAATTCAAATCAAAAACCATTTATAAACCTTATTATAATCCATAAAACCATTTCCTTTTATAAATTTATAAACCCATTTTAAAAATTCCTTTCATGAATATCTAAATCCATTTATAGAACTCCTTTTACCTTTTAAACAATCTTTCTTTTCATTTTTCAAAACATATTACAAAATTCCTCTTATAAAAAACCCATCTATTTATAAAACTCCATTTATAAATCTCGGAAACAATTATAATTAAATTCCAATCACTTACCTTTAAACACTACTATATACTAGTAATATCATAAATAAATACTAAATTTAAAACATTTTAAAGTACTAATTAATAAATTTCAAAACATTCTTAAATAAATAATAATAATTTATCTTCAGCATTATTATAAATAATAATAATAAATTTCCAAAACTTCACTAATAATAATTTAAAACTAATTTCAACCCATATTATTGTTTTTAAATAATTAACTTTTTAAAACATTTGAAATATTGGTAAATAACTTTTAAATAATATTAATATAAATAAACAAGATTTGAAATATAAATATATTTCTTTGATAAAATTCTGTGCTTAATTCAACATAATCATTTCCATATTTATAAACTATGTTTATAAATCTCTTCCCATTTCATAAAACTTCCTCCAATAAAAATTCCTTTATTTATGAACCCATTTATACCTTTATTCCATTATAAATCCTACTTATTTATAAAACCCCGTCCAAAACATAATTCCAACCGTTTTAACCTTGCTTCAATAGGTATAAATTTCTTTTATAAATTTCCTTCAATTTATAAAATATCGTTTAACAATCCCATTTCTTACCATCACTTTCAATTTCCAAAATATAGTCAAATATTTTCTAAAGCCAACTTCCATATCTTATAATAAATCCATCATTCGGTTTATTTCACCCATTTGTTAAAAATAATAATTTTCCTTTGATCTATAACACCATTTATAAATCTACTCTTTTATTTACAAAACATGAATTTTGCAAATCCTTGCTTCATTTGTAAAACATCACTTTATAAAAAATGATTAACAAAATTTATATCAAATATTTTCTAATTTGTTTTAAAACCATATCCCTTAAAAGACAGACTTAATTTAAGATATAAAAATCTCTATCCCCTTTCAAAATTTCCATTTAAAAATATTTTTTATAAATTTATAATTTCTCAAAATCGCACTTTTTATTTTGGAAAAATTATTTAAACATGTAAAACTTTCAACATCCCTTTTAAATCCAATCACTATTTTGTAGTAATCTAAAATACTAAAAATGAGGTCCAGTGCTACTAAAGCACTAATTAAGCAAAATCATATCCATGTCATTAATATAGCATTCAACAAATCATATATCACTATATATATGAAAATAAAATAAACAGTGTGAGGAATCCCGTTGGATCCCTCCAACATGTTCCCATGCATCACATACAACATATAATCACTAAACTATAAATCAACCGCATCGAGGTGAGATTCGTATACAAAGGATCATTCGCTCTTACATGGGGAAATAATAGGGTCTCATCTTCTCCAATAGGTGGGAATATATCCAAGCCAATAATATAATTTAGTATATTATCCAATTAATAATGATTAGAAATAAATATCCAAACATCCCATTAGTAATATTTATTGATTCTATAAATTTTATGATTAGCCAAAAAGGTGAGATTTTCTCACTTTAACTTTTAAAGATAACCAGTACGTTTCGTTTGGAATTAAAATTGAATGAATGTTCAATTTTAATCTAAATACCAAGTAGCTCCGAATTAGTCTAATCCAACTCCATAACGGCGTGCTCGCTGATACGAATGCAACTTGCCATGCTTGAAACAGACCTCGTACGAGAAAGTTATGAATTTATTAGCAATCAGTTATAATTAAAATACAAATTAACTTAATTAAATTAAGTTTAAATATTAACTAAAACTTCTTCCTTTCTCTGTTTTCCCTCCTTCATGCGCCTAGGAAATCACGTCTTTTTTTTTTTCAAATCACGAACGATCGCCGCCCAAGCCAGCACGAACTGCCGCCGCACGTCCTGGCCCAACTTCGTACCACCGCCCGCGCGCGCCTCCATCGAGTAAAAGGCCGCCTGCTCCATTGCATGCGCGTACTTGCGAATTCTTATTCTCCGAACCCAAAATTTGCTGATGATCGTGGGTTGATTCCGGCCACCTCGCCGCGTCGAACGATGATCCATCCGTTGATCGAGTTCGTCGTGCTCTACATTTCTCTAGTTGAAGTGGTTGGCTAATTTGGCTCCTAGAGGCTCCGATCTTTCATGGCTATCGGATGAATACATGTTAATGGTGGTTGGGAATTTTATTTAGGGTTAGGGTTTGCAAAATGAAAGAAGGTGGGGGCTATTTATAGAAAATTTCGCGTGACACTATTCATCCGTGAAAATTCCGAGCTCCAAACGAAGCATGCCGCCTGGTATTCTATATGTTATACCCATATTCCAAACATAATGGAATACATATCGGGAGCCAATTCCTTCATATATAGAAGATATGTTTTCAAAATTAAATTGTTTTAATTTAAATTCCTTTAAGTAATTTCTATGCGTTTCGAACTCGCACGACCAAATGGTAAGTCCAATCGACACGAAATTCGATAGCATACTATAATTCACTATTGTGGATCCAATAAAACTGGTTTCATCGAAATTTGAGACAGTGCTAAAAATGTCTATTTTTACACGTAAATTAAAACAAGTAATTTCCTATTTTGATTTAATCACTTTTAAATCATTTTAAAAATTCACTAACTCCATTCTAATTTAAATAGAATTTAAATCAGCTTTAGAAATCATTTTCATTCATATAGAATTCAAGATTCAATTATTTAAACAAATCCAAATATTAATTTAACAATTTAAATGTCAAATAAATCGGTAAATTTGAAATATAAGTTATTTAACTTATAAAATTATCTTTAAATACTTAAAATCAATTAAATATTCTAAATTCGGATGATTAAAATTTCGGGTTGTTATAATATAAGCCTTACCGACACCTTTGCTACAACATATTTGTAGCCTTTTTGCTACAC
This sequence comes from Allium cepa, assembly GCA_030765085.1. NCBI lineage: Eukaryota > Viridiplantae > Streptophyta > Magnoliopsida > Asparagales > Amaryllidaceae > Allium > Allium cepa. The sequence goes on along the minus strand of CM060941.1, from coordinate 826,451,077 downwards.
TTCTCGCTTCGATGACACGGTCAAATATATACAATATATAATCACTCATATCACAAATTCATTTATCATATATCATATAGCACAAACTTCATATACCAAACCATATTACCTAACATCATAAATATATTAAACCATACAAACACAAATTTCAACAATGATACAAATGATCTTACAACCATACAAAAAAATGTCAACAATCATACAAATGATTTTACAACCATATAAACACAAATTCATATACAACCACACTGGTTCTAGCGAAGATGGACGAGCCATAAAATAAGAAAACTCATTACATTAGCATGGAAATGAGAGACAACATAGTCCAACATCCTGCCCTTTAGCATTGCAAGCTATCTCCTATGTAAGATCACCATTTGGAATTATATCCTACTCCCTCCTTAATCTGCCATTCCGAAGAAACTCAAACAACCGCATTGGTTGCATGACAAGACAACATGGTAATGTTGAGAAAGGAGGCTCTTGAAGATATATGTGGTAGTGCTATGGTGGTGTGGTAATGCTGGTGGTGGTACTATTAACAATGGTGGAGACAAGCACCATCTTTAACAGTCAATGACTTCGATGTTAACAGTATCCCCTCCAACACCATCCTAACCAACAACTACTGGTTATAACAGTACCGCTACGCATGCCCATGCATCTCCTCTATTAATGCTACCATGCAGTCATGCCGTGTAACTAAGGCAGGTGTTTAACTTTCTAAGGAGTGCTACCTAGCTTCATACCAAAGAAACATGCATGGTAGTATTGATAGCGGCGGCGATTGGATGCATGTGTGATAGTGTTATTATAATTGGTGATGATGGGTGGGGAAGTGCTGGTGGCGATGCTTTTACCTCGGTGGTGACAATCACCATCATTGGCAACCATTGACTCCAGTGTCAACATCATGCCCCAACACTTCCCTATCCATCATCACCAATTGTAACAACACTACTATGCGTGCCGAGTCACCACCGCTATTAATACTACCATGCTACCTACCTTCATACCAAGTGCATGTTATTCAAAAACATGCAAAATATCAAAGCAAATAATTAATTAATCAAACAAACGTTCAATTATTAGAATATGATTAATAAACTAAAATTTTATTTTACAAATTAAATTAATAATGTAGGTCTTATTAATAGTCTAAGCATATGGCTCAATAAAATTACATTATACATTATCAGGTAAGAAATAAATATTTCAACAATGGTGGATAAGTTAATTATTAGAATTTTATCTCATTAAATAATATCAAAATAATTAATAAATAACCACATTAAGGTTTTAAAAAATACCATGTACAAGCGATATGGCGTTAGACCACCTATTGAAATCGATATCTTTTCTCCCACAGGTTCAAATGGTTTTTCACCATTTAATACAATGATAGTTTTTTCTGATGATGGGCATTGATAATATTTTGTAGATTTTTCGATCATATCTATGCTATCATTTTTTGAAACATGGTAGAATTTGTGTAACATTCCTGTTTTTAAATCAAATTTAAATTGGTAAGTAATTTAATTTTTGGAATTAAATCGTGAATTAGTTTGGTATTTTCCAAATTAAATAGATATTTTTTTATTAATATAAATGAATATAAATATGGTTTTAAAATAGAATTTCTAATTTGAAATTTAAAAATAAATGTTTTGAATAATATTTGGAATTATAAATAGCTTTAGGTAATGATTTCTAAATGAAAGTTGATCATAATAGTTTTAGTTGAAAAAGATTTAGTAAAAGGTTTAATACCTTTTCTTTTGAAATTTAAACTTGAGATAAAATGAAATTTGTATAAATGTGGTTTGTATATTATAAAAAAAATTCAAAACATTTAATTACATGTAAATAGATAATTCATATAAACAAATAAACCTAAACAAAGGGTTTAAAACATAAAAAGGATTGTTTAGGACAATTGTCAGATAATAAGGTCATGAAATTAACAAGTGTAATTGAAACAAACAAGTGGCAATCTTATTTTAGTAAAGAAAATAAATATCAAAAGAGTAAAAGTAGGTTGCTCATTTTATTCTCAGTTCAAAAATTTAAAATCTTGCTCTCATCTTTGAACTAAAACAAACCAGAGAAATTAAGATCAATTCATCTCAGATCAACATCAAAACCAGAATCAGAAACAAAGAAAACGAACAACTCAAAATGAATTCAAGAACTTCAAAGCTTGAAAGAAAAATCAACCTGATTCAAACATGGAAGCAAAGCAAAGTTTCAAGCCTGAAACAAAACAAGATCAAAGCTAAGGCAAGATTCATTTCCAGTTTTAAAATCATGCAGCAAATTCAAAGTTGCGAATTCAAATCACTGTCCAGTTTTCAAATATCATTTCCAGGTTTTGCTTCTCCTCTATTCTTCAATTCAAGGTGAGTAAACTCCCTTTAAAACCCAATCTTCTACCTTGATCTGTGCTCTGTGATGAAGAATGAGATTGATGATGTTGTAACTATGTTTGTATGTATATATGTGTACATATGTGTACATATTTGGGGTGCATGTCTGGTTTAAAGGCAATGTTTGCCTCTGTTGATTACAGGCTTCCAAACCTGTCTTCAAAATAAAAGAAAAATTAAACTGTGGACATATGAAGTGCTGCTGATCTTTTGTTGATCAAAGCATGACTTTGTGAAAAAAGCGTAGCTTTGTGGACATGACTTCGTCAAGCCTCACAACCCGGTAATGGTCGAAACAAGAATCGTTGAAGCAAGATTACTTAAGGGTAGCGCCCCCTGAGGGTGTGACCATTTCCTTCTGGATAAAAAGTAGTATCATGGTATGAAGCCTAGAATTTATTTATGTTGATTTTGAAAGTGGTATCATGGTATGGAGCCCAGATACTTTACTTTGTGGTTGTTAGTTTCAAGGCCTCGGATAAAGGTCGGTAATGACCAGGGGATGGCATACTCGTGTCAGTAGTTACTTCCGGGCAGCGGTAACCTGGCCTTGTGTAGCAGAGATCCGGTTAGGTTTTCGGGGACGTCCCTCCAGAGGCGTCCCATTTTGTGTGGGAAGTTCCTTTGCCTGACCATTTGTTGGAAATCCAATCATCTAATACACGCCCTTTACGATTGCAGTTGTATAACCTGCCACCTCAGGTGGTAGCTATAGTAGGCATAGTATAATGGTACCTATGCTGGATAAGATTAATATTATAATTTCAAAATGTTTTCCACTTTGCACTAGTAATAATATCAAAAGGATTTTTGCGTATCAAGCATTTTTGACTGTCATAAGGAGAAATCTCCTCCAAGTGTACGCTTGCATTGTGTGTATGGCGGGAGGCCTTATGGAAGTTTCATTTTCCAAAAAGCATTGCGGATTTCAGTTTTAAAATCTTTTATTGTTTTTTTAAGATAAAGCTGTTTTGTTCGCTCATACCAGTCCCATAACTGACCTGGAGTTTATTGTTCCCTTCCTAAACTCTGGGTGCCCACAATTTTCCACACAGACAGTCTAGAGTTGAGTTTTCAGTTAATCAAATAATAGGTGTAGATTCGATAGCCTTCGAAGTCTTTGGTTTGGTAGCTTTCAGTCTTTGGGAATCTTCTTCAGTCTTTGGATGACTGACCTTGCTTAGTACAACTTGATGGTTGTTCTCGCTTATCGGATTGGAGATCTTTAGAGTTTGGCATTGAAGACATTATCTTTCTGCTATAGTTGCCTAGTTTGCTTTATCTTCTGCTGTTGTTTCTTTCCGCTGCTATTTCTTGTATCTCTGATGTATATTGACATTCATTGTATCATCGTTGTATTGAATGTTGTATATCAATGATATTATTCATTTTCTTCCGCTGTGTTGTTGTACTTAATGTGTTATAAGCTCTGACCAACCAGATTCGACATTTGAATCTGCGGCATTCGAGTACAAGTGAAGTACGGATGCCAATTTCCGAAGGTCGAATCAGTGTCGTTATAATTGGTATCAGAGCTGAAGGTTGAACTTTTGCTTAGGAGTATAACACATTAGGTGACTCATTAGAGATAGAGTGAAGTAGACCCTAGAATGAGTATATCCTTAAGACATCCGTTTGAATGCCTCAGTAAATTCTCTTGCTATCCACTGATAGTAAGTATGAGTGCAAGAAGGGGACGAGATAGGGGACAGGAGAGTACCAGTAAAAATGGTCAATACCCTACAATAACAAGGAAATGGCTTTCTCTATCAATCTCCCTTGTTAGTCATCCAATTTCAAAATTCTTTGATGTCTTCGTGGTAGCTGCAAGGAGAAGCTTCGGTGTGGTGATAGCCTTGCGAATCGTTGCAGAAAAGATTCTAGTTCCTATCATGTATTCTCTTCATCAAATTCCTATCAGCTTTTCGTTTTTAACTTTAACAAAATTGAAATTTTATTGGAATAAATTGGCTAATTAAATATAGAGTTAAAACTTATTTGTATCGATAAAACGATTTCGATTAAAAATCAAATTTTAAATTTTTGTTGTAATTTCCCGTGAGTATCAAAGTCCGAAGAGGGACAAGTTAATATATACTTTGGGGTATTCCAACATAAGTTTGGAATCCATACCTAGTATTTTGAGAATTATGGAAGATTAAATCCAATTATCTATTGTTTGGGTCTCGATATATTCTACTAACGGTTAGTTATCCCTTCGAACTAACCGATGCCCTTGCATATTTCGTAGACCGGATGACCCAAGTATCTTGTGAAATATTGAATGAGTTTGTTCTCATAATTATTGGTGATATTATGATTTGGTAAGACAAATACAGAATAGATAATCGGCTTGATAATGAGTTGATCTCTATCTTTGTGTGTCCATCCTTTGTTGTCTCCTTGGCAAATTTCGAGGACGAAATTTTCTTAAGGGGAGAATATGTAACATTCCTGTTTTTAAATCAAATTTAAATTGGCAAGTAGTTTAATTTATGGAATTAAATCGTGAATTATTTTGGTATTTTCCAAATTAAATAGATATTTTTTATTAATATAAATGAATATAAATATTGTTTTGAAATAGAATTTCTAATTTGAAATTTAAAAATAAATGTTTTGAATAATATCTGGAATTATAAATAGATTTAGGTAATGATTTCTAAATGAAAGTTGATCATAATAGTTTTAGTTGAAAAAGATTTAGTAAAAGATTTAATACCTTTTCTTTTGAAATTTAAACTTGAGATAAAATAAACTTTGTATAAATGTGATTTGTATATTATAAAAAAATTTCAAAACATAATTACATGTAAATAGATAATCCATATAAACAAATAAACCTGAACAAAGGGTTTAAAACATAAAAAGGATTATTTAGGACATTTGTTAGATAATAAGGTCATGAAATTAACAAGTGTAATTTTAACAAAAAAGTGGCAATCTTATATTTTAATAAAGAAAATAAATATCAAAAGAGTAAAAGTAGGTTGCTCATTTTATTCTCAGTTCAAAAATTTAAAACCCTGCTCTCATCTTTGAACTAAAACAAACCAGAGAAATTAAGATCAATTCATCTCAGATCAACATCAAAACCAGAATCAGAAACAAAGAAAACGAACAACTCAAAATGAATTCGATAACTTCAAAGCTTGAAAGAAAAATCAACCTGATTCAAACCTGGAAGCAAAGCAAAGTTTCAAGCCTGAAACAAAACAAGATCAAAGCTAAAGCAAGATTCATTTCCAGTTTTAAAATCATGCAGCAAATCCAAAGTTGCAAATTCCAATCACTGTCTAGTTTTCAAATATCATTTCCAGGTTTTGCTTCTCCTCTGTTCTTCGATTCAAGGTGAGCAAACTCCCTTTAAAACCCAATCTTCTATCTTGATCCGTCCTCTGTGATGATGAATGAGATTGATGATGTTATAACTATGTTTGTATGTGTACATATGTGTACAGATTTAGGGTGCATGTCTGGTTTAAAGGCAATGTTTGCCTCTGTTGATTACAGGCTTCCAAACCTGTCTTCAAAATAAAAGAAAAATTGAACTTCTCCTTATATGATCATTATTAAGGCAAGATTAATGAAGTTAAAATAAGGGTATGAATGTGAACTTAATTTTAAAATTAATTCCAAGTCAAAATATTAGATGAATATCGTGGAAATAGAATTTTGCAGTAAAAAAGCATTTTTTATATCAGAAAAATCAAATTCTTAATTTTTGAAATCCGATTACATAATTAGATTAGTGTTATGAAATGATGATTTTTAAAACAAAAATCAGATTTTTCTAGTTACGGTTTGAGGTTGTGTGGGTTGGACGAATGGAAAAGAGTTTATTGGCAATTTATGGTGATCGTCTAACTTTCAAAGTTTGAAAACTCGGCATGGAGGTAGCTGGAGTATCGTAGCTCATAGGAAAAATGCAAGAATTTTTTTAAATACATTGTGGTTGGAGATTTGGATTGATTTATGGTTTTTATCCTTGCGTTTTTTTGGTTGAAGTCGCGAGGCAATATAGTCGTTGTCACCACGTTTCAGACGATCGGACCGGGTTGATAAATTTGTGGAGGGTTGGAGCACCTTCGGCCAGAACGGCGTGGCTTCCGATGGCTTGTCGCGGGGAGCGACATGGATTAAAGTGATCGTGTAAGTTACAGAAAGAAATATTTATTTTGAAATTTTGGCTCGATTTCGAATTAATGTCGATTACGTGTTTTTGGGTGTTCGAATCGACTCTGGTGATCATCGTGGATGATCGGGTGGCAGTAGCGTCGATCAGAACTAGTCGTGGAGATTGTGCACGTGTATGTGCATTCTTTCGTGTCTGTGTTTTTAGATGTTGGGGAAGAAGGTAGGAGACTCGGAGCTAGGCACATGAAATTGATCGATTTTATCAAAGCAGATGAAACATGGGTAGGCCTGGGTTTAAGTTCGGGTAGATCGTGATTTTGCTCGGGTTGTTGATGTTATACAAAAACAGTTTCAAACTTTAAAATTAAAAAAATCAATTTATTGAAAACAAATTTTGTTAAACCAATTTTCTTCCAATATTAGATGTTATCTAAGTTTTAAAATTAGTTAAGAACTTTTTTTAATTAAATTGTTTTAATTAATCAGATTTTAAAATGGTTTAAAATAAATATAACTTTTAGTTTGAAAGTTTATTTTAAATAAACTCAATAATATTAAAGGTTAGTTAATTAATATAAAGAATGTTTTAATGGTTAATTAACTTTTAAAGTCTAAGTTAATTTAATTATTAAAGGAAATTAATTACTTAAAGTTAGTTAATTAATAAAAGTAGTTAAGGTAAAATAACTAATAATTTAAGTTTAATTAATCAAGTAATTAAAGAACAATTAATTTAAGGATAATTATAACTTAAAAGTAATTACTTAATGAAAGTAATTAAGGATGAATAATTAATGATTAAAGATTTGTTAATAAAGTGTTTTAAAAGGGTAATTAATTTAAAGAATAATTAATTAATGCAATTAATTAATTAAGGTAATTAATTTGAGAAAAATTAATTAATTAAAGAAATTGATTAATAGGAGTAATTAAGGGATGATTATTAATCAAGGATTAATTAATTAATTATTGTAATTAATTAAGGATAATAAATCAAAGAATTAATGAATAATTAAAGGTTAATTAATAATAATTAAAGGATAATAAATTAAATGGTTTGTAACTAATTAATATTAATTAGCCAGGATTTGTAATTTATTCATAAGTGACCAATCTGATTTAAATTAATCAGATGACTTAATGATCGTACTTATGGATGTTTGGATGGTATGGAATGTTTGAATTGTGTGATATTCCTGATATGTGATGTTCTGTAATGTGATTGAGTTGTGGAATGTAAATTATTTATCTGTGATGCATTTACATATCTATCTGTGAATCTGTGAATGGAGATAAGGATTATAGATTATACCGCTTATCGATATCGATATTGTTGCTTGAATCTATGATGATTGATGTTGTGCACTATTGGGTAAAACCCCTGGACTACACTATATACACACAAATATGGATTGCACGAGGAAATCGGTTAAGTCACAGATATTTGATTTAAATATTTTAAAATGATTTTAAGGTTGAATTTTGAATCCAAAGGGTTTTTGGAAATGGATTGGGTTTAAAGTGAAAAGCTTTTGAAAAGGAGTTTTAAAAGATAAAAGTTATTTTGAATAACTTAATAAAGTTTTGAAATTTAAATAAATTAAATTTGAATTTGAATTCAAAATTTGAAATTGAATTCTATGTTTGGAAACTATGATTTAAAAAGGTTATACAAGTTATAAATAAGTTTATATGGGTTTAAACCATTTTATTGATTTGGGAACTTGAATTTAGCCCAAGGGCTTTAACTCATGCAAATGTAATCAGATTTTTCCGAAACAAAAACTATTTGTTTTCAAATAATAAAAGCTTTCATATAAAGAAAGGATTTCCAATTTGTGTTGAAAGATTTCAAGTGTGAAATTGAAATAGTTTTGAAGGCTATGAATTAATCTTCGTGAAAAATTGTTGAACCTTGTTTTGAAATTGAAAAGGATCCTAAAGGTATACCTTTTATATAAAGGATTTGAAATGGAATTGTTTCAAAAGCTATGAAGGAATCTTTGTGAAATATTTGGTGAACATTGTTTTCAAACATAAGAAGATCTCAAAGATAGATCTTTTGTTTAAATATTGGAAATGAATCTTTGTGAAAGATTAGTGAACTTTGTGAAGTGAATTTTTTTGTTTAAAAGATTAAAATGGTAATTTGTTTAACCATTTGAACGAAAAGTTTTGGGTAATAAGTTGTGACTTAACTGAAATCCTAATATCCATATGTTTTTAAAATATTGTGCTCACTATTCGGTTTAGCCGGGAGAGGACCTTGTGTCATATAACCCATTCCGAATAAGTGATACGATGTAAATGGATAGCATTTGAAGGCCGGTGGTGAATACCGATTGTGAAGACCGGGTATTTTCGAGAATGAAAGGATAACCCGTCGATTGTCTCTGAGTCGCGCCGGTATAGAGATCTCCATATGTGATGGGGAGTCCGATCGGGATTGTGAATACCGGGATTTGCAAGGGCTTCTTTGGAAGTGCCTTCGGTTCTGTTTGAACCCGGAACAGACTTGTATGGATGTGTGTCTGACATTACACCTTGAGATGTAAAGCTGGTTTCTATCAAATACATTTCTGTTTGGTGGCAGAGAATTTATTCTCTTAGCTTGACACCCTTCTCTGAGACGTACGAGCTCAGAGGTTATGTAGTTGATGTTTACTAGTGATACATTCCCAATTTGGTAATTTGGCGTACGAAGTGCTACTGATCATTTGTTGGTCAAAGCATGACTTTGTGAAAAAAGTGTAGCTTTGTGGACGTGACTTCGTCGAGCCTCACAACCCGGTAATGGTCGAAACAGGAATCGTTGCAGCAAGGTTATTTGGGGATAGCGCCTCGAGGGTATGACCATTTCCTTCTGGATAAAAAGCAGCATCATGGTATGGATCCCAGATATTTACTTATGTTGATTTTGAAAGTGGTGTCATGGTACGGAGCCCAGATACTTTACTGTAAGGTTGTTGGTTTCGAGGCCTCGGATAAAGGTCGGTAACGATCGGGGGATGGCATACTTGTGTCAGTAGTTACTTCCGGGCAGGGGTATCCCAGCCTTGTGTAGCATAGATCCGGTTAGGTTATCGGGGACGTCCCTCCAGAGGCGTTCCATTTTGTGTAGGCACTCCATTTCTCGAATTTTAGCCCTTTGGAATTTTTCTTCAAACTTCCAAAATCCAGTTATACGACTTCTCTTCTAAAATCATACTCATTTAACGAACTTTGCTTCCAATCTCTAGAGGATTTATAAATAAATTCAATCTTTTAAAGGTATATATGTATATAAAATAAGTATTTATAAGAAATAGTAGTTTATTTGTAAAATATGTTTAGGTAAATTTGAAAATATCAAAACTTTTAAAATAACATCAATAACACATTTCCAAATCATTCTTTAAATAACTAATTAATTTACAAAGCCGGCTAATAAAGATTAGAATTTATCTCAATAAATATTAAATATTAGAATAAATAACTTTTCGAAATATCCGAAATCTCAATTTTTAGTTACACAGTATAGTAATTTTTTTTAAAATTAAAAAAAATCCCATTTGAAACAATATAATCTCTCGACAAAAATCTATTTAAAAAATCCTATATTTCCAATTCCAATTTATCTTCCCTCTCGATTTGTATCACATCGGCAAATTTAAATTCTATCACCATTCTCACATCCGGAAATAGATTTCACTAATTCTTTCCTAAACAATTTCCATTACTCGATATAAATTCACATCGTTAATCTACTTTTCCAGTTTATCAACTAACCATCATTTACCTTATTTATAAACATCGTATATTATAATTTATAAACTCCTTCGAGTTTTACTTGTTTATAAAACAAATCTTATTTATAAAATACCATTATATAAGTTCATTTCTTATAAATTCCATTTATACTTCCAATCTAGGTTTAACATTTATTTTAAATCCTTTTCATATTTCCAAATACCATTTATAATTTTTTTGTACAAGTCATTTTTAAAATCTCTATTTAAAAACTAACAATAGTTAAGTATAACCAAAAATCACACATATTTTCTAATTCAAATTCTTAAAAAACTCCAATTCCAATATATATTTTTATATCAAACTCCCTTTAACTCCATTCATTTTAAAAATATATTTATAGTTCTTAAATTATCAGAATTCAGGCCCATGCTACAATAGCATCCAATAATCCCAATCACTATAATAATATATAATAGATTATTCTACCCAAATCATATATCAATATAAATGAAAAATAACAACATATTTGAGGAATCTAGTTGGATCCCTCCAACCTGTTTCCTTCGTCCACAGATGTTAATACAACATAAAATAATAACAATCCCACTTCAAGGGGGGTATCGTGGTATACAACGTCATCCGCTATTATGCGGGGCGCATAGGGTCTCATCCGCTATAATGTGTGGGAATATCACTCCAAAACTAGTATATACACTACTATATATATAATATATCATTTAATTGATAATAAAATATCAATTCATCTAATAATTTATTTTAGTTATCTGAAATAAATTCTAGCAATCCAAAACGAGAGAGATTTTTACTCATCTTTGCCTTTTAATTTGTCGAATATCCAGATCTTATATTTTTCTAAAGTCCCGATGGACTTTGAAAATTCCAAACCCCTCATATTTCATAAATTATCTAGCTACGAATCACTCCCAACTTTTTTCATGATTTTTCGACCTCGTATGCATGAATTATAGATTTTTAAACATTCAATTTTAAATAAAATAAAATTATTAAATTTAAAAAATCATTACATAGAATACCTTCTCCCCTTGTAACAACCCGTAATTTCTGATGTTTAAATTTGTTAATTTAATATGATTTTTGAAATTTAATATTGAAGAAAATAAAAATTAGTAAATTATTAATAGAATTTGTGATGTAATAATGAAATAACTAAGAGGAAACATAACAGGGATAATTAAAGTTAATAATTAATGAATTTGAAGGAAATTCCAATTAAATAAAATAATTTAAATGTTATGACTTAGTTATAATGGGAATATGAGAAAAACAAGTGTAATTATTGAATTAATATGTGAAATATTAAATAGATAACAGTTGTTTGTAAAGAATAAACATACAAGTATTATAAATGGTATAATGGTGACAAATAGTTGTCGTTACCAGTAATTTACCAATTTAAAAATAAAAGTAATTAAATGTTACTTTAATGATAATTAATATAATAAATTAAGGGTGAATGTAAATTGAATAGAAACGAAAATTTATTTATAAGGCGGTAATTGATGTCATAAAAAGCATGAAACCAAGTAAATAAATTTATTGAGAATATTTAGTCGAATTAATGTATATATTTGGCAAAGATATAATAAATGGAAATAGGATAGTGAATAACAAAGGAGTTAGAAATTTGAATATATTAATGTAACATTAATACAAATGTAAGATGTAAATAGGCGTATATTAGTGTAATGGGAAATGTACTACAATGTTAGGAGTTGTCAAATTAGAGTATAGTAAAGTAATGAAAGGTTAAACAAAGGTTAACTAGATTTTAGAGTAATAATGAACTTAATAAAAAGTATAATACACGTTTCTTTACTAAATAAAAAAATCATACGTTTATTTATTTGAAATGTTGGTAGCCGAAAATTTTATTACAGAAATAAGAAATTAATAACATTTGGTTTGTATACAATATTTCCGTAAATACGTTAAATTCTATAAAAAGGAATTGAATTGTCTCATTCATTTTTACCTTAGAAATCAATGACAATTAATGTGATTGGAATCTTTTTAAGTGGGAAGACGTTAATTGTAAACATATATTGAAATAAATTGGGTGATTTATTTCCAATTAATCTAGTTCATGTTTAAAAATTTAATGCTAGTTTACTACATATATGTTTATACCTAAATTCAAACATATGTTTTAGATCAAAATTTAATGCTAGTTTATATTGAAATCTCATACGTTATTAAATTAAATATTAATAGGAGATGATAAAGGGGGTAAAATAGATTTACACTTGACTATTTCCTTTTCAATTAGACTTTACTAGATTTTAATTGCAATATAACTTACCTTTCCATCTTCACTTTTCTGATTTACTCTTACATTCATTGCCTCCTTATGTGGATTATTTTCATACCTTTTATTTATGAATGTAAACTATAAGTGGCGATAAAGATGTACATATATATTATATACCTGTTTATATTACTTTATTTGTGCTATCATATTTTTGAATGTATGTTAACGCATTCCTTGTAAAACATTCAATCGAAATGTCAACATGTTGTTTAATTTCCAATCTAATCACAAAGAGGGAGAAATGAAAATTTCTTAATGATGTATATTCTTTTAATTTATGACACAAATTTGTGTAGAGAATTTATTTTCATTTATTGTGTGTTAATTAAATCTTTAAAAGATGTTAATTTTGGTATGTTTAGGGTTAACAAAATTAATTAAGTGAACGATTGTTTTTGAAATTTGAATTCTAAAAGTTTGTTTACAGTATAGAGTTGGTCCATTCATTCCCTTTCTAATTAATAATTGCCGCATTCTTTTCGTTATTTCTCCATTTGTTCCATTTCTCCATTCCGTTTACATTGTCCGAAGCTTTTCTATTTTGCAAACATGAACTATTTTCATATTTTTAATTCTTTCACTTACCTCCTTTTAATACCTGCTACTTTTATCAAGGCTGTTCATATTTACTATATTTCAATACCAAGTTTGTTCATATTTACATTCTTTTTTCGTTCATTTTCCAACTTCATTTCACTGAAACGTCATTTTATTTATTTCTAATTAATAGTGGCCTTTCTTTTCAAATCTCTTTGGCGTTAAACCTAACTCTAACCTTATAAATAAGATATGATGCAAATGAAACCCCGGCCTCCATTTTAATCTTTTTTTTCCTCTTCAAATCTCCTTATTATCTCTCATTTTAATTTTTCCTTCCTCTTCAAATATTCTTCTTCGCAAATTTCCTTCTATTTCAAACTTTCCTCTTTCTTTTCAAATCTTGATCTTCTCTTCCATTTTCAGTTCTTCTTATTTTAATCCATTTCTTTTTCAAATCTTCATTTTTTCAAACCTTTTAAAAATACATACATACAAACATACATACATTAATATAATAAGAAGGAAAATTAAAGTAAATCAAAATAAAAGAAAATTTATGAAACAAAACTAGCAATCAAGAAGGAGATTAAGGAAACATAGAGCAGAGCTATTGATTAGAAGTCTATTATTTTCAGATTCCTATAAAGGTGTGTGTTTTAACCCACTCACAACTTCTAAAAAAATTTATGTTTGTTAAATTAATTTATGTTGTGATTAGAAATTTATTTATGGCTGTTTGGTATATTTTTATCATCATTCCAGTTAAACTGAATTTATTGAATTAAAGTGTTATATAATTTATTGTTGCATACAAACTGCCAGTTAAATTTTATTTAATTTATTATTGAATATAAACTGCTAGTAAATACCTGTATTTATTATCTATTCTATATTGATGTTATTGTTTTGAATTGGATGATGATTGTGATAAACGGTTGATGGTTGATATTGGATGAATGGATGTTGTATTTATATTATTATAAACTACAAGTTGTTATGCATTTTTATTTCATTCGGGATTGCGGTTTGAAAAGGTATATAACTGTATTTTTATTTTAAATTATGGATTGAAATGATAAATATCTGTATCACTTGTCTATAGGGTAGAAAATTATATACGGACACCGTAGTCTATATATAAAAATATTTTGAAATGATTTCTATTGTTTTGTAAAGAAATATATGGTTTTATGAGACATTGATTTGGATATTTTAAAAATGTTATTTTACATATAGTTAATTTCTTGGTTTTAGGCTATGTATAAAATTGGTTTAAAGTATAAAATAAGTTTAATAATAAGTTTGATTTTATTAAGATATAATGTGGTTAAGTATTTATTTAAATTTTATTTCTAGAGTTTATAATGACTTAAACGAGAGTAAGATTGGAAGATAAATATGAAATTGATTTGAAAGTTAATGAAATTGAGATTTTAAAGGTATGATTTTTATAACTGGATTATGGTTTAAGATGAATGAAACGAATATTCCAAGTATAAATAAATTGAAGAAAATATTTAGTTATCTGTAACCCGAGTTTTATTTAAATGATAATGGATTTATTATGCAAATATTTCAAAACTAAATAATAGAAAATGGAATTGTTGAATTGTAATTACCAACCTTACTTTTGAAATTATTTGATACTTAAAGTTTGAAATATATTTAAATTGAAATGGTGTGTAAAAAAATGAAAGTGAGTTGAAAGTTATAATTGAGATTTAATTTAAAGTGAATAAAATTGCGAAGCCGAGGAAATTATCTTACCTTATAAAGTAATTTTTAATTCAAACTATTTTATTTTATATACTGATTGAATATCCAAACCATTTAAGTTTTGGAAGTTATGGTTTAGAAGCTATAAATTCGAAGTATTGTGTTTGAAAGGTTATATTGTTGAATATGCGATTCTGTTATGATTCATATGTTATGATTTTTGTTTGATGACAGTAAACATATATATATATATATATATTTAAATGTATTTGTTAATGTACTATTTTATTTTTCACAGATTAAATAAATATTTGCTGAATAAAATTAAATAACACAGAATTTGAATTCAAACAGAAATTTTATTCAAACAAATATTTATTACGATTTTGAATAGTACAAATTCAAACTCTCACTATACATATACAACTTTGATTACAATACAAATTCAATTACATCACAATCTCACTTTTACATCTGACCTCACTACATATCACTCATTCACTCAACTCGTATTTTAACTTCAATTTTATTCCAATGTGAATCCAGCATCTGAGAAATCTGCAAAAACATACATTGACGCAGTAGAATTGAATAGGAAATATTTTTGTAGTATTAAACAAAATGTGGTTTTTTAAAATAATGTTTTCCTCAGTTATTTGGGTTGTTCGTCATCATTTAATTTTCAATTCATCATACACGAACAGCTTGTGACATACACAGTGTATCACTGTATATGCCACAAGGTCGTGCACACCGATATATACACTTGATAAATTTACAGGGACAGGTGAGCACAGGTCAAACCCAAATTATCGGATTCAACTCAAGTGCAATAAAATAATGGCACAACTTTCAGCACAAGGTCAAATTCGAGCTACATGCTGAGTTCAACTCAAGTGTAATGCACCGTCCAACTAAAAGTCAACATGCTCACAAAAGACTGCACAATTCAAGAAGGCATCAAACCACACAAAAAAATGCAAAGATCAAGTCACTGCTATCATGACTCAACTCAACTGCAAGTCCAAACCAAAGATAACAGCAATACCAGTAATAAACACATCAAACATCACGAGCCAACTGTGTATACATAAAGGAGTTGTACCAAAACAAATGCCATGGTCAGAAAGAAACAAACTAAGCAATGGCACAGCACACAACAGTGACAATGCAACCTGACTCGAAGCAGTGCACAGTGAAACTCAAATGTGCAAGTTTAAAACAATGCAAGCTCAAATCGAAGCAGTTTCAAGTCAAGTATAGCAACAATGCACAAAGGACACAACAAATACTCGAGCTCAAGACAGTACAACCCAAAATGCAAACTGCAAATACATGGGGAGTGACGATATCATGTCAATGCAGCAACCAAAACAAATGCAATAGTGATTCATAAACCAAGTGCACCAAAGATATGGCCACACAGCAACAAAGACCAAGGCTACAATGTGCACAGATATGCAAACAAAACATGCAGCTATGACACAATGCAGACAAGCTACAATGGATAATCAAACTCAACCAAATCAGACTACATAGACAAATAGAGTTCAATATGACCGAAGTCAGATATATGAACTCGAGCAAGTCCAGTTATAATGCAACATGAACGAATGATTATGTGGTCTGCAACAGTACCAAAGGAGTGACATGAACAATGCACAACAAGCATGCAACTGTGAAAATTGGATCGAGCAAGTGCAGACAAGTGGTACAAGACTGATCCCAACATCAGTAACAAATGAAATACAATGCACAAAAACAAAATCAAAAACAAAAATGAAACATAGGTTGCTACAGCGATGAACACAATCAGTGGCAAGGTTAAGTAAGTGACAAAAATTCAAGTTAAAACCGATACTGAACAAGTCGGTGCAAAAATCATCACAGCATAGTCAGAGCCGTGGAAACCAAGAAATCGAAGTTGACCAAGTCAGAAATCGAGTGTGTGAAGAAAAAAAATTGAAAAATTGAAAAATCAAATCCAAATAAAATAGGAAAGTTGCCGCCGTAACGATCAAGGAAGGATTGAACGGTTTCAAACTAAAACCGTGATAGTGAAGAAAAGGAAATATACGATATGAACAAGTCAGAGCATATCCATAGCATTAAAGAAAAATCAAACGACCAAGAATACTCAAGTGACAAATTCAATCAAATAGATACGAACAAAAATTCAAGGGCATCGAATTATATATAAGCAACATCATCGGCAGTTCTTACAATCATCGTGTTCAAGCATCAAAACCAGAAATCAAACGCAAAAATCACGTACCCGATTCAAAGCAGAGACGAACTCAATCAAGTGGCCGAAAGTATCTCCAAGCAAGGAAGACAAGTTGAATCGAGCAGTTGTTATCGGCATCAACGAATTAGCAAAAAACCCTAATATCTGAAGAGAAGAGGGAAGCGCGACCATTATCTCAACAAAAAGGGGACGGACCGAATAAAGTGAAAAGGGAACGGGCCGAATAAAGTGAAAAGGGAACGGGCCGACCCTCTTATTTTATTAATTAGGGTTATTTGTTTGTTTGTTTTTAAATTGCCTTTTTAAATTTGTTTTTTAAATTTTAAACCTTTGTAATCATTAGTCGTGTGACTAGGTGACAAACTATGTGGCGTAGTTTGAGAATTCGCAACTCAATGGCTGAGTTGTGGCAGGGTTTTGAGCGTAGAGTTAGGTTAGTCAGTAGCGGGTGTCGCGAGTCTACGTGTGTAAGCGTGTGACTACTTAATTTCTAGTAGAAACCTTGGGGACAACACGTAGGCAGGGTTTTGCCAAAGCTGGGTAAATTCTGTGTCATTCTATTTCTGCATTTTATTCTGCTATTTGTGCTGTTATTATTCTGTGTTGAAATTATTTTAAAAGCTTCCGCAATTAATTTTCGTAATTAATACTGTCACCCTATTCACCACCCCTCTAGGGTGAAATCGATCCTACATATATTTCAAGCGTTTGGTTTCGAAATGTTATAATTTTGAAAGTGCTATGATTTTTGGAAAAAGGGTATATTTGAAAAAATGATATTATATTGATTTGAATCTTTATAAAAATGATATCATATTAATTTGGGTTTTAAAACAGAAATGATATCGTATTTATATGGGTTTGAAATGGATATTATATTCTGGTTTCGAAGTATAAATTATTTTGAAATGATCGCGGTGTTATAATAACGTTTGGTTATTAAAGAGATCAGGATCGGAAGTTGTCATACTCTCTGCCAACTCCGAAAACCACTTTAACAACCGTGTACACGGTGGAGATTCCAGAATGATGTATGTTGGCGGCGGCGTTCCTTTGAGGTATATACGTAGACCCGACTCCCGTGAGTTGGCATAAGGTGGCTAAAACAGGAGCGATTCCAGGCCAGTGAGGTAGCCCCTTTTATCGGACACACTCCTTCGATAATATATTCTGACTTTGAGATTTATTTGGTGGCCACTTTTGATTTTTGGTTTTTGGGGGTGTGGCTCGAGGTGGGCGGTAGCTGCGCGCTATGCATCACCACCAGTCCGGATAGTAATTGGTATATCTACCCTGGAATTGCCTAGTTGTGCCATGTCACCTACCCTAGCGAGCCTTGTACGAGTTTGGTTTGTATCGTACCTATGGAGTATCTTCTCGTAATCTCCCGATCAGGAGATATGCAGGTACTGTATAGACTACTGGCACTATTTATGTGTTAAGGTCGAAAATGTAAAGCCTTAACGCTATTTTAAAGTAAGTTTATTTTACTAATAGACACTATTATAATAGTGTATATTACTACATAGTAAATAGTTTAATGGATCCTTAGGAGATGTGAATCCCGAGCATCTCTTAAGTTACTGCACTCACGTTAGACACTAGATAGGAGATGTCAAATTTCGTAAACACCTCTGACTCCGTTCCACTCATATTTTATTGATGATTTAACTTACATAAGTTCTTTTAGTTCTGACTCGAGTGTTTTGTCTTTTCAATTTGCTCGGGTCAGCCTGAGCATTTCAGGACTCGAAGACCTTGCTTCTGGAAGACGAAGAGGAAGATTGTATTACTATTATTTACATACTATATTATTCCACTGCATCACATTATTCCGTTGTATTATTTGTTATTCTCTGGTATGTGTAATTCTGATATGTATTGTATAAGTATAATCGAATAATTTGTAAAACAGCATCATGGACTGTATATTTGATTATTATATTTTATCGTTCCGTTGCAAGATTCTGTTTTGTTTTATTTCTTTCTTGCTTTTTTTCATTCAACCCAATAACAATTCGCCCTTTTGTATGCTTTGAATCTGACGTGTGTGGATTATCGTCGATTTAAAATGTACAAAAAAGGCGGGATGTTACACCCCTGCTAATTCCAGTCTCGGCCCTCCAACCCTACACGATCGATCGCCACCATCACCTTCCCTATCGTCGTGCCCCAACACTCCATCGTTCGCACTGCCCAAGGAGAATGGGAATCCACGTCACCAATGGCAGCAATCGACCCAATTCCCATCGTGACCTCGCATATCTCTCTCCACTCGCACCTTTCGCCTGAAGCCACCTCGCCGTTCGTGCTCACAATGCTCGCACATGCAACGCGATTCTCCCTGGTCACGATAACCAAAAGTCACCCCGCTTGGCCTAGAAGAAATTGTCGTCGCGACAAGGGAGGTCCTCCCCTTTCAATCGCGAAATCCACTCGACCCATCCCTGTCTCAAACGCTGCATTGCCACTTCGCCCATCGCGATTCAAATCGCGATGCCCACCTCCATTTCTTTTTTTTCGAATTGATTTTTAATAGAAGGGATAAGGGAAGAGAGTCAAGAGATGCGTGTGACGCCCCACTCCGAGAGCCTCGCTAGCAAAGAGTATTACATAGATAATACTGTCGGCTAACGCGGACAATAGAGTATAATGGAAGCGACCATGTGTAATCTTACCTTAACTATTCACTGAATACGCCGAAAAGTAGAATCACATTAAAATTCGACCTATTCAATAAATATTTAAAGCAAAACTACAATGGCTATAGGATCTATCAGAAGAAAATATAACAACTCGAATGTAATTCACATCACAGAACAGTCTATCATAATATACACATAAACAGATACACAACAAAGTATACAAAATAATACATGTCAAGTGGTACAGGAGAGCACAATATACAGACGAGACGAAAAGTATAAATATCAGAGTTACAACAGATAAGGACCACAAAAGACGCTATAACAAAATGAAGCTAGCGAATAGTCCATGCGGAAGCAAAATAGGCTAAGTCTCAAAAGCAACTAACCTGAAACATCTCGGTCTGACCCGAGTAAAAATACACGGGTCAGTCTATATAACAAATCAGTTAGATAAACTGAACAATAATAAACCTGCAAGGTCATACAGTATAACAAATATCTCTAGAGGAGATAACACAATCATCAACAAGAGATGAATCATATAGAACAAGCCTCATATCATCGGCAACATATAGAAACAAAGGATAAGAATATCCGAAAGCAAGCCAACAAGGCAAATAACAAATACCAATAAGGTATACAAGTTCCACAAGGTGATCGCTATTCTCCATGCGGCTCAAAAAGACCTACACCGAAGGGCGATACCAAGGGAATATACATATCAATGAAACATCATAAAATTGCTCGAGCTCAGTACTGTACAAACAAGGATCCATGAGCCCGAAGACTCCAAACCCAAGTATCACCCATGCGGCACATAAGGCCAACATCAGAGCGAAACTATATAGGGCAACAAACCCGAAGGCACACACCCGAAGGCAACATACCCGAAGGCAACAAACCCAATATCACTCATGCGGCACATAAGGCCAACATCGGAGCGATACTTATAGGGCAACAAACCGTAGTGGTGAAGGTCAGAGACCCAGTACTGGACACCATTAACTGGCGGAATGTGTCACAACTCTCGAAAAGGAATCCGAAAAGTGTTAACGTATGTCCCATAACCACTCGTTCGCACTAAAAGGTTTACTATCCGTCAGTCACTTTCACACTCAAAGCAGTACAAATTTACCTCATATCATCGGTAAACTAAACCCGAAGGTCAAAACGATCAATTGAATAGGTTGGGGATTAATCGAAAGGATAAACGCACAGATTCATGGTCCGTGTTTTGCCCAACCATTTAATCACCCTTCCACTTCGCTCGAAGTGCGAAAGTGTGTGTTTTAAATAGAATTTATAAATTGGAGAAACGAGCTTTTAAATGCGATTCGAGAGATTATTTTATAAAAACCCGTGGATGAAGTCAAGAGTAAGTTGTCAAAGTCAAAGATGCAATAACAACTACTAAAAAGCAACTTGAATCGATAAAATCCGAAAAACAAACCAAAATATACAAAAATAGGCAGAACAGGCAAACATGTGCAGGTCGGTCGACTGGACTACAGGGCTCGGTCGGCCGGCCAGATGCAGAAAACAAAACAAGGCTTGGAGTAGCAGGTCGGTCGACCGAAGCCTGCACTCGGTCGGCCGAAGGCTGTTTTCCAGCACTTCCTGCCCTTATCAAATGAATTCCAATTCTTTTACAAATCAAAGCACTAGCCCATGAATATTTGTTAGGAAATCATACCCAACATCAATGATAGCAAGAGAGGTAGATGTGAGTTACAAACTCACCCTTTTAATCTCACAACAAAGAAGATGAAGAAGCACAAATGCAAGGAATCAACCAACTACACTCCACTTCAACACTACAAGCTTCAATCTAGAATCAAAGCAAGTATTTCCTAAGTTAGATTTAGGAAATTACTGAAATTGAAGAGGAGAAGAGATGGAGAAGATGGAGATGAACTTACCAATGGATTCTCTTTGATTTTGGAGCAAGAAATCAAGATGCAAGAAGAAACTAGGGCTTGCTAATTTCTATTTCCAATTCCTTTCCCCCATTTCAGTTTTTAACTTGAGAAAGAAATGAAATGAAGATGAAATGAAGAGAAGGGGTTGAGCTAGAGGGTTAAGTGAGCTAGTGGGCTGAACCCAAACCCAAACCCAAAACCCAATAGAAAAAGGTCAAAATTTCACAAACTCCAAACATATCAAAGATTATACTCAAAAAGATCGCAAACGCCATTTTGGAACCAATGGAGGTAGTTTCGAGTTCCAATTCGGCCATTTGCAAAAAGTAACATTTCGGACCCTAAAATCCGAATAACGACGCTATATTTAAATCAAACATTTAAATATAAAATCGTTAAATATGCGGGTTGTTACAATGCGCGATTTTATGTATTTTTTTTCTTTGATTTTGATTCGAGCGGAACCATAGAGAGGAAGAGAGGATTTCGGTCTGTATATATATTTTCTTGGTTTCGATTTGATTTCATGATTAACTGAATGGTAGAGGAGAAGACATGATTTTTAAAAGAAGGGAGATGGGAAACGTGAAAGGATTGGGAGCATACTGGAGGGGCTGAAAAGATATAATACGGTTGTTGAATAGTAATTTTTTTTTTAAATTTGAATTTCAAAATGACTCGTTTTACACAATTAAAAATCTCGAACCCCGATCAAGGCGTGCCTCTAGGCGTTCATAATATTTTGCCCCTATTTCGAATACAATGGAAAAAGTTTCGAGTCCCAATTCGATCGTATGGAGAAGATAGCTTTTTGGACCCAATTATTATATTGAATTTCGATATTAATTTCAACGCGTTTATATCTCGTTCGGGTAAATAATAACTCCAAAAGTTACGAAATTTGAAATCCAATAGTAATACAATGTTACGGATCCAATGGGATGGATTTCGTCGGAATCCGAGACTATGCCCCAAAAGGCTATTTTTAAGTGTTAATTTGAACAAACCATTTTTAAAATTGAACAGATCACCTTCAAATTCAATTTTACAACTTTTATTATCTTCAGTATTATTAATATAAATTTTACAAGCCATTAAATTATTTTTATTGAGCTTAAAACTCAAGATATAATAATTTAACCAATATTCAATTATAAAGTTCAATAGTTAAAGTATTCAACAAATCGCTATATTTAAATTCTGAATTTATTTTATAAACAAACCCAAAATTTCCATATTCAAAATCAATCTATAACTCGTATTAAATATCTAAAACCATTTAAATATTTTAAATCAAATATCAAAAAATCCGGGTCGTCACATACCTCCTCCTTAAAAGAATTTCGTCCCCGAAATTGCTGGAAAAATGCTCCGAACCCACTTTCCCAAAACCCACTTAGTGAAGTTCGATGATTCACTTTCCTAGTCTTTTTGCTCCACCGAACATTTTGTTCTAAATTTTATTTCAAAAATC
Organism: Allium cepa; assembly: GCA_030765085.1. NCBI lineage: Eukaryota > Viridiplantae > Streptophyta > Magnoliopsida > Asparagales > Amaryllidaceae > Allium > Allium cepa. The sequence goes on along the minus strand of CM060941.1, from coordinate 826,427,887 downwards.
CTTTATTCCAATTACAATTCAAAAACGAATTGTCGTTAACAAAAAATTTTCAAAACTACTTTTTTAACACCCTAAATTTCCAATTTTTTTTGGCATAGTCTCCTTTGTACGGAGGACCTTTTGCAGTATGACAAGAGAGATAAATATGTATACATCGACCTACATGCTCGAAAAACTATGTATATATATATATATATCAATATTTATATTTTGCGATATTTAATCCGAAAACGTACCTTATTTAGCATTTTTAAGCAAGCATTTACTTCGAAAGCAAGTCTCGCGACCCAAATCTAGCAAAATAGTCCCTTTGTATCGGTACTTACTCAATTTTAAACCATGTAAGTACCAAAATATGAAATCCATTAACATTTCACTTATTTAAATAGTTCAAACACACGATCTTCACAAGCAATGCATGTTAAACCTATATTTAAAAGAAATTTTGAGGTTCCCACACCCGTTTACTCACTTTCAATTAATCTATATACCATTTCATTCAATTTAAATGATGGACAACTCACTTTACATGCATCCATTTTATTTTTATTTCGAACGAACTCATATCCATCACATATTGATTTAAAATCAATTTATTCCCATTCTATTTATCCATAGAATTTTTTATTTACATTCATTTGCGTCGAACAATAATTTTTCTATGCTAATTCAGCATTATTCATTTAATAGAATAACCATTTCAACCTATAGCTATTTTCAAATTTATTGCAACTCAATTTATATTCAAATCTGTTTTATTAAACTCGGAATCATTTCATGCTAATTTATTAAATGACCATTTCACAATTTATTCGAGCTAACTTCCATTTAACCATATTAACTTAAGTTAATCCGTTACTTTATTACCGCCTTATAACTTAAATTTATTTTCATTTCAACCATTTTCAATTTCATTTACTAATTTATTAATTAGTTCATTCATTATATTCACTTAAATTTTAATTCCAAGCTTGAATTTATTTAAAAAACTCCCACAACCATATTCAATTTTATTTTCACTTATAACCAAGCCATTTCTATTTCAATCCAATTCTATTTTATTCAACAATATTTCCAATTATATTGAATTCTTTTACAATTTGTCGAATTTTTTTATTTATAACCCAAGTTCTACTTCACATATCTATTTTTAATGCACAATCCAATTTTAACTTAACCAAGTTAAATTCCATCTTCACATTCATCTAACTAATTAATTATCTAGTTAGTTCACTTCAAATTTATAACTCAATATCTGATTTTTATCTTAAAAATCGCTTCTTCTAATTTTCTTGAGTTCAATTTTCTTTTTATAATTCAAGTTTTGTATTTAATTTCCTTTAGCAAAATATCAAAAAAATTATTTTGGGTTTTGTATTTCACTTTTCAATTGTATAATTCACACAACTTAGTTTTCATATTTCCATCAACTCTATACTCGAATATATCCACCTTTAATTTCTACTTGAGATCATACATTCATTTATAGCTTAAATATATTTTTATTCCGTTAACTTCAATTTTTATAAGCTATCCCAATTCATTTATTCACAATTTCAATTCTTCACTAGAATTTTATTTCATTCAAAATCTTATCCATATGGTTTTATAATATCCCACAATTAAATTTTTATATCTACTTCAATTCAATATTATTTCTAATCTAATTATTTAAATTTCAATTCCTTTTAACCAACATTTCAAACCAAATTCGGGCTATTCATACTTAAATTAAATTCCCTCTAAACAAATTTTATTTTTAATTCTTCCAATTTCATTATATAATCAATTACTTAGCTAAGTTAATTTCATTTCATTAATACACTATAAATTCAATTCAAATTCAGTTAATTAAATTTTCGGAATTTTATTTATCCAACTTAAGTTGAATTCCATCTTAATCTTCTCACTTTAAATTTTAATTCCAAATTTCAATTTTCACACTTCCTTCCTTAAAAGTACTATCTTCCACAGGATATTAGAATTTTTAAACACCCGGTATTTATTTCAAATCACTTTGAAATCAAATACACACACTCTCTCTCTCTCTCTCTCTCTCTCTCTCTCTCTCTCTCTCTCTCTCTCTTTTGGTTTAACAAAGAACTTCCTTCAAATTTTAAAATCAACAATTTTATTCAAACCAAGTCCTTTCGGAAATTTTTAAACAAAACTTGTTTGCCTAGCAGATCTGAATCAAATCAATTACGGTAGCATTCTGTCACCTAGAAACTTGAAAATGAATACTGATGATGCGGCCGTCATCATCAACATTATTTTCCAGCGACTGAAGTGAGTTCAATGCTTCATCACTACCAAAATCCATTTAAAACAATCTTCTATTAGAAAATATCTCCAAAATAATATTACTATTATTTATTACAAAATACTTTTGAAAATAGTTCCAAAAATCTTCGGGATTTAAATTTTCCAAATTCTGGTTTAAACCTATTTATAATCCATTTGTAAAATTGAACAGATCGCCTTTAAATTCAATTTTAAAACTTTTATTATCTTCATTGTTATTAATATAAACAAGCTTTTAAATTATATTTATCGAGCTTAAAACTCAAGATACAATAGTTTAACCAATATTCAACTATAAAGTTCAATAATTAAATTATTCAACAAATCGTTGTATTTAAATTCTGAATTTATTTTATAAATAAAAACCCAAATTTTCCATATTCAAAATCAATCTATAACTTGAATTCAATTTCCAAACCATTTAAATATTCCAAATCAAACATCGAAAAATCCAGATCGTCACACTTTCTATATATTTTGATATATGATTATTAGATGCCATATCTGATGACATAGATATGTTTTTGCTTATTTAGTGCTATAGTAGCAATGGGCCATATTTTCAGAATTTCAAAATACCGTAAAATAATAATTTTGAATTGAAATTATTTTCAAAATGATTTTGAAACTATATATGTTTTAGTAATTTTTAAATTATTAAAAGGAATGAATTTATTTTTAAACAAATAATAAGTATGATTTGTGATGTAATAAAAGTGTAGTTTTGCGAAATATTTTAAAATTGAGATTTTTTTGAATAAGTTGTATAAAGGATTTATAAAAGTGATATTTTATAAGCAAGAAATAGATTTATAATCAGAATTTGCAAATATTTTTTAAATGGATTTGAAATTTATTTGGTAAGTGGATTTATAGAGGGATTTTGTGAATAAATTAGATTTACAAATAATTAAGTGTATTTTGATAGTAAAATGAGTTTTTACAAAAGAATGATTTATAAATAGAATTTGATCAATAAAGAGATTTTATAAAAAAAGTAGTTTTATAAAATAGAAAAGAGATTTATAATCATAGTTTTATAAATGTGGAAATAATTTATGTTGAGATTTAAATATGGATTTTTATATAAAGGAAATACATTCAAGTTTTTAAGAGTTAAATAATCATTTAAAGGAATATTTTGATGAAGTTAATGGTTTTTAAAGTAATAATATTTAAAAGTAAAGTTTTGAAAGTAATAATTCCGAATGAAGTTTAAATGGTTTTAAAGGTAATTTAAAATGCGTTAAGTATCAAAAATATGGATTTCAATATTTATTGTTGTAATAGACGTTTTCGAGGAAGTACGGAAGGCACAGACTATAATACTGTTGTTATAGCAAATGATTTCCAAAAGGAAATGTTTTATATAGTATACGAGATTTATATATATATATATATATATATATATATATATATATATATATATATATATATAATTGATCAAATCCCTATACTAGTGTTTTGGGTTGTCGTAATGATGTTTTACGCAACATTCGTTTTGACCAAATAAATTGTGTTTTGACCTTCCGTTGCGAAATTCACAAATGGGTTCTTATGATCATAGTAAAGGCCTAGTGGTATAGGAAGCATTGCTTCTTATACTTAATACCCACCCGGAGGCGTACGAACTCTTGAGTTGTACAGTTATAGAAATCTGCTTCGTATGTCTCCAAAATGGTAGTGTTATTAAATACACTTATACCGTTGAAATAAGTATATGGAAATGTTTTCCAATGTCAAATGATTGAAAAGTTTTGAGAATATATCTTTTAAAGATAATTTGAAGTAAATATTTGGAAATTAATTTAATAAGAGATTAATTAAATGGGCCTAGTGTGCTTATGTGCTAGATATTATTTATTTCTTTGATAGTTAAATAACCGACTATCAAATTATGCCATTTTTGGTTGCTTGACTTGATGTGGGAAATGATTAGTCATGCACCTAGTACGTAGCCAACTGAGTAGGCATGATTATCGTTTTGGATTAAGTATGTTGATTCGAGTAGTGTGGAGTGTTTATGGTACTCCAATCTATCAGGCTTCCTTCTTGGTCGATGGATAGAAAGTTGAGAGTTAGAAACGTGATAAGTCTTCGAGACTTGGTTTCCGTATGAGGTTGAGAGCCTCTTTATCATTTATGGTCTGGAGAGACTGGGGTTGGATTTATCTGGGAACCACTATGGACCATATAAGCGTTCGAAAGTGCAGGTTTATGATGGTGATTTTTGAAGATGGAGATCTTTATGCTGCAGGGCTACTTGCCACTAGACCCACGATGCATATTATATATATATGGTGGTAGTAGTTCCTCATTATGAAAACCTTCGATATGCAAGGACTTCTCGCTACTAATCCTAGGGGTAATTCTTGAAAGGAAGTGGTAGGAGAGTTCCTTCAGTTTGTTATGTTCCTGGACAACTTGTATGTACGAATATTTGACATTGCATTTCTAATTATATTGAGTGAACTCTATAAACATATCATCTGTTTAGTGGCGGAGAAGGCGACTTCTTTTAGCTTAACACCATTTTCTGAGACGTACGAGCCCAGGAGTTATACGTTTGTAGAAATCAGTTGTGTGATCATGCAGTGGTACTGTGGCATTCAAAGCAGAATGTGCTATGTGAAAGGTACATGTTACCCTAAACCTCATCGCCCAGTAATAGCTTAAATAGGGTACGTCGTAAGGCTATGTGGTTCACAACCATTAGGGTATAATCGTCACCTTTCTAGATAATCCTCTATATTTCGGGTATGTGGAGAATGCTATAAGGCAGATCGGATAGGTCGGTAATGACCGGGGTGATGACTTATTCAGTTTCTATCCAGGTTATGTCTGAGTGCCAAATTGGGATAGACCGATCTTGCCAGATGGGGAGGATTGTTTGTGTAACCTTGGTACATTCTTATATAGATGTACCGTACAGAAGGTAGTCCATTACCTACCATTGTGTGGAAATCAGTTATCTAATACGTGTCTGCCATCTTGTTTGTAAACCTAATATGTCGTTAAACCCAACTAATGCAACAATTTCGGCTATTTTAATATTATTTTTATACTAAACACTAGTATAATATAATAGGATTTGATATGAAATGTTTTTCTTATCATAAAGTAAAATCCCGTTCATGTTTATATGCAGTGTCGTCTTACGAGATATCTTTGTTTTGATAAAGAAAAGTTTTTATAACATTAAAATTCAGATGAAATGCGTTATCTCACGCTGGTTTACCAGACTGATCTGGGCGTTCTTCCCTTTCAATGCTCGAGTCAGATTGAGCATATTTATAAATTTAGATTTGGATGCTTTGGAGCTTCAGCAGACGATCAGGAGGTCTTCAGGTCGTATTTACGTATATGTTTGTCTATCATTGCGTTGTTGTTTAAATTATCAGCAATTGTAAGGACATGTTGTTATAACTATCCAGGTTGATGCTTAATGATTTGTTGTTATACTCAGATGGATTTACGCATATTAAAAGATTCTTCTTTATAAGTTTATTAATATTATATTATATGTTTCGCTGCGATTGTGAGATTCTGCATTCTTTTAGTTTCTTTTTCTCTTCTTGTTTCTCCTTCCTTTCCCATAACTATTCGTCTTTCCGTTTAATTTGGGTCGAATATGTGGGGTTTATTGTCAGCTTGAATCATCCAGTTTGTGGGTTGTTATATCCTAGGTCATGACTAGTCCACGGTCATGATGACCGGTGCATGGATTGGCACGCATGGGATGAGCCCCAGGCATAACCGACGGTTCTCTGATTACCCGTTGGCGGTGGTTTCTTCATTGATTTTCGCCTTGACCTCTAATACACTAACATGAGAGCATAAAAACAACTATAATGGAATGTAATTTATGATTGTATAAAGTGGGTTTTCATCAAACAGAAAATCAATTTTCATATGACAAAAAAATCAACCCAAAATTGAGATCAATTCAACACCAAATTCATACATAACAACAACATCGATGCATTCATCTATAGGCTAGAAGTGTGAGATTAACTCACGAAGTTAGGCTTGATTTGATGTTTAGAATCCGAATTCACCAAGAGTAGCCTCTTTTAGTGATTACCCTAGGGTATATTTTAGAAACTGGAAAAAAAGATTACAACTCCAGGGCAAAACTAAAATAAATCATCGCAATCCTACGCAAGAGTGAGGGAGAGATTACCTGAATTCATTTGCAACCATTATTCAAAAAAACCCTTTGATCTGCTCTTGAATTTTGGGAAAAGACTGAACTAGGGTTTGGAGCTAGAGAAGGTGTTCGTATTTTTATATTTTAGGAGCTGATAATGAGAAATGATTATACGTACATGTTTCTTCTTTCTACTTCATGGGCCAAGATAGCTTGAGTACGAACCCAATAAGCACATGTTGTAAATTTGTTTTGTTTTATCGCTTTATAAATAACAATTTATACCATAAATAATGTTTTAGACAAACATTAATTTCACAAATTTTAATCAAACACCAACATACAAAATTAAGTCAAAACAAACTCGGAATTCTAGTCTAAAGATATAGCCTAATTGTTGCTCGAATACCTCGGAAGAACCCCAGACCAAACCCCCTTTGATTTGACTTTGTTTGATCAAAAAATATGATTCAAATATGCCTTACCGGTGTACCTGTGGTGCCCACCGGTGCACTGTGGTGGCTGGCTGAAACAAACAGCCTATAATATACAATTTTCAGGTTTTCTTTTGCTTGTTTCTCAATCATTTTTAATTGGATTCTCGATTCGTGTTCTTCTAAATTTAGATATTATTCTCTACTTCGTTTCTACTTTCATTTCATTAAAACTTTTAAATAGAAACGTTTCCAAATTTTTGTACAAATCGCTGTTTTCAAGCTAGTTTCCAGAAAATAGAAATATAGCCTTTTCACATATAGATCTTCAAAATACCTTTAAAAATAATTATAAATTCAAAATAAAATCATAGTAGACCTGATATCTCAAATTATAATTTATACATATTCTTATATAATATACATACATATGTATATATTGTATTTCAATATAATTCGTTTCATAGCTCAAAACGTTGTTTATTTTCCGTTTCTCACTAAATAAATCATATCTCTTAAAATAAATATTTATAAATCCATAATAAAAAAAATCACATATATATTTTTATTAAACTTTAGAAATCATTTTTACACCATTTTGATGTGATTTTATATCCTAAATCATTTTTACATAAAAGCGGGCTGATTTTCATATATTATGAAATCACATCCTTATAAATTCATATGAATTAAATAAAGTTTCATAAAAATATTTTTTTAGACCTAATACCATCATATCAAACTTCATAAAATAATTTTGCATCCATTTGACATGATTAAATTTCCCTAATGGTTTGAATACAATTTCATGCTTGTTTTCTCATATTACGAATGCATGTATATAAATTCATTTAAATTATATTAAAATGCACAAAAATTATATTTAGGTCTATAAATTTGGCAGTTCATCTTAGAAATTTATTCATATAAATTTCTAACCATTTTACTATAAATTTTCCAATTGTATTTGTCTTACATGGATAACCTATTTTATGAATTGCTTGTTCATTTAATTCCAAATTTATTTCAAATTGGAACAAAATAAATAAAATTCCCCAATTTCATCTTAAAATTAGTTAAGATAAATTAAATCATATTTTATGTTTAATTTCAGCTAATCTCGACTAGGGGTATTACAAGCTTCCCCCTTATAAATATTGTGTCCCCACAATTTTCCTTAAGGGAAAAGTCAATAACAAACAACGGATGATGCATCTACTCAAATGAAATAAGCTATGATCGAGAGATAATTTAAACAAGAATCTAAAGTGCAACACGGATTCTATGCCTATGAATAGAATCAGAATTTCAAAAATGTTTCCAAAGCCGAAACACATGAAGAACACCATGAATGCCAAAGAACCGGACTGGTAAAGAAACTCAATAAGCAATAGGGCCACTACGCTCAATAGTTGGGTAGGGTACCACATATCAAACTGCTATCATTCGAATTTGACTGAAATACATGAAGGAAGAAACATGAATAAAGATCCAATCTTCCACAAAAATTCCAAAATCTTTCTAAAAGATTCACGAATAGAGTCGGGTCTTAAGATCAATTCCTTTCCTAAACTTAAGCCAACAAGAGAGTGATCGATATGGCCTCTCAAATAAAGTCTCGAAGGAACAAGGCTAATATAGGATTGGAAACTATCGATAATAGGAAAATTAAATTAAGGCAGACACAATCCTCCTAGCGCTACTAATGTCAAGAATATAATCACGGTGTAGATTTTTAAGATTTCTATCACCATTCAAACCACTAGGAGTTTTCTATTTAATTTGCATAAGATACAGTTTTGTTCATTATTTATTTGAGACTAACTCAAACGATTGGTTTGAATTCTTAAAATTCCTATAGTCTTTAAATTGTTTAGAGGATTAAAATTTATGAATTCCAAACTAAGCCAATCAAGTAAGGGTTATAACCCAAAATAGGTTCTTAGTTTTAAATTTCCAAACAAGTTTTATCCAAATTTTAACGTCACAATTTTATTAAAAGTATTTTTCTTTATTCAAAATACTCATCATTCTTAATATTTAAAGATACTTGCTTAGTTAATATATTAAAAGTTGTGGATTAATTCTAGGACATCTCATTGATGTGACTTCTAGATTCATAATATAGATTTATCTTACCACAAAATCCCTTCCCATGGGTTTTAAATTTTAAAATTCACAAAAACCACAATTACAAATTATATTCTTCAAAATATGTAGTTTCCTTATTTCTATTCTGAGTAGAATTCTTACTTTGCATTAATTTGAAAGATTCAATTTATATAACTCATTCTAAAGGATTGGAGGTTTTTTTGGATTTTCAAATGAGATCTTAGTAATTAAATTTCTTATAGTTCAACCCCTACCTCTTTAATATACAATATGTGAACCAAAAGGATCCTATAATATAATTTATCTTTTAGATACATTTTGATTTTATCTTTTCCTAGAATTTACGTGGGTTTTGTATTGTTTCAACAAAGCCTATATTGGATAATAACCTAAAATATTGATCTAGTCTTATTTCTTATCCTTGGCTTTTCACCATTTACAATTTCGAAAAATACTTTCCAATCCTTGATTATTTCTAATTTGAAATAAAACCTTTTCTAAGTGCAAGTTTGAAACTTTAAACACTACCTAATTTAATATTAAATCCATACACACACATGCATACACACACAAAGATTCTATTCACTAGCCTCTTCGGAGTGTATTTAATTTCCTCCTAATATTTTAATTAATATCCAAGAGATAAATTAATTCTTAAAGTTATCATCAAAATTTTCAAGATACTTTAAAACTCTTAATTTTTTACGTTTAAATAGTTATCTTTCTTAATGACAAGTTTGAATGGTAGGTCAATGTATATAACATATGCTTCATAAAGCATTACCAAAAACTTCTTTTAATATCGGAATTAATATCCAAAGATGAATTAGTTCATAAAGTTATTTTCAAAAATTGTTATTTCAAATACGATTAGAGATGGCATCTTAAAGTCACATATTATTTAACCTAAGCTTATTCCCAAGCTTAAAAGTTTTCCCCCTTTCAACATTTGAAATTTGCTTCTAATTGATTTAAGTAAAAGAATCATGTTTCTAATTAGCTTTTGTTGATTTGACTATGTAAGGATTTACACTTATGTGTTTGTACTTAGATTGTAATGGTCTTTTATAGCATATCCAAAGCATTACATCAAATTCAATTTTCAGAGCAAATTTTAAAACAATTCCCAAATGTCATAAATAACACATATTGTTACCTCCATATTTATTCATAATAAATTGCCTTGACATTTGGTTGCGGTGTTTATTATAAAATCAATATAGCCTTGCTATTGTTCTTGGTGAACTCTAGGACTAAGCATCTAAGCCCATTATTAAATCATTGATTCATATAATTTATCTTTATTGATATTTCTATTCTTTCTATACTATAGAGATACCTTTATATTTCCAAAACCGTAATATTTAGTTATATACATACTTTTGCATGCATTTCCAAACATATAATTTCCCAAAAATATATTTTGTAAAAAAAGCATGTCCATTTGTCTCGTACAAATGTTTAGGAATCCCTATCGAGTACGTTAGCCAAACGCACCGACCAGAATCCTAAAAACATCCAACGGAAAATTTAACATCCGTAAATATATATATATATATATATATATATCACAAAAATCCTCTTTTAAAATGAAGAATATTTATATCCTTACATACCCTAGTTTATAAATATAATAACAAACTTATAATCATCACCATTAAACATCTTATGGAAAATTCATAGGATGGTATTTCCTAATTAGGTGGTGATTACACCAAAACAATTCTTAATCAGACTCTTTGTTTAGATTAAATAATAAATCAATTATTTTTGGTCAATTGATAATCAAATACCAAAACTTATCTCCATTTCCAATTGATTAATTTTTATAACTACAAGATTTAGTTCTTGATTATTTTGTCCAAGAAATTCAATATCTCTTATGGTGATTTTCAATACAATGATACCACAAGATTCAATTATTAACCTTCAAATAGAATCCCAATTACCAAGGGATAAATCTTAATTTAATTGTCACTAATAATCCTATGCAAGTAACATCCAATCAACCAATTATACAATCACAAATTTACTAGATAATATGCCAAGTGGAACCATCCGTCTGCTTTCGTTGTGCGACTCTGATCATTAGAAGATTGACAACAGACTTCATGATTGACCGGTGGACAAATACTACATCTCAGTTGGACTCGTAGGATTGCCTAACACTAGAACGAGTGATTCAATCGCTAGCCACTGCACCTTCAGTATGTATAAGGTTGGATCAAAGATTGCTTAGGAATCGCATGATTTGATAATAGGAACATCGAGTAGGGAAAACAAATGGAAATGTTTCGAGAATCCCAAAAGAAACCTTCTTATTCTAACGGGGATGATTCCTACTGTCTGCCCCAAGACCCCCTAATGGACAAATCCTAAGATTTGTCTAAGATAAGATTCCGGTTTAGAATAACATATTTTATTTTGAACTAGCTCTGATACCAAGCTGTGACGCCTTACCCAGTGACCCACACTAACAAAGGATATTATAAAGTAATATTGTCCACAGTACAGAGAATAGGGCTGGTTAGGAGCGACCTTCCATGAATTTTATTTTAATCAAGCATTAATATGTTAATTAATATGTTGTATATTTTTTTCTATCTCAAGTAGAACTAACGTATGCGAACCAGGCTTAAAACAAAACTACGGTGGCTAAAATAATAATCCAGATATTATATGATAAATACAAATCACAGAGTCATAGAATATATATATATATATATATATATATATATATAGCGAAATACAAATAGATACAAACTGATTAAGTCAAATAAGTACATAAGGTCGAATACAAAATGATGGTCTCTATGAACTATAGAATATACAAGTACTACATCCCATATATACAAATATGTTCATTTAAATGAGTCTAAACACGATATAAGATACAACACTACAAGAATACGTACCCATATACAAGAGGAAAGTAAAATGAATGATAACTAGATAACTAGAGTGTCGCCCTCTCTAGAATTATCAAATTGTAGTACTTGAAGTATCTCGCTCTGACCCAAGTATTATAAAATAGTAAACGGGTCAGTTTAGACTATAATGAATGGGGTAAACAAGATAAACAATGGATGTAATTATATAGATCTCAAATACGAAGACAAAGCCAAGAATCAGCTAACAACAAGAATACTTCAAAAAACTCCAAGTGTGTAATCACTAAATATAAAGACCCCAAATAGCTTCAAAAAGCAAAAAACCCCAAAATCGTTTGGTGATAAAACAAATAGCATCGAATCTAGACATAATAACAGAAATATAGAAAATCACATAAAAGGGAGAAAGATGCCAAAACTTCAAGATTGGTGAATAAATTCACCTACATGCATGTAACTCCGACATATATATCTATAAACTCCAAGATGGATATAATTCCTATAATAACTCCAAGATAGGCGTAGGCCCATAGGACTCTATGAGACCTATAAACTCCAAGATAGGTAAAAGTCCAATAAATTACAAGCTAGGTACAAGATCTATGAAAACTCTAAGATAGCTAACTGACCTAAAGAACTCCAAGAGCAAATTATAAACTCGTTGATATAAGTAATACGTACTTTTATATAGCAATCGAATAGGTAACGACCATGTGTCCCATACCACATGGGTTTACTCAAACTTTTACTATATGATAGTAAATTCCACTTGTGTATCAATAGTTCGGTCGAACAAGTCCGGGAATTAACTGGTAAAGCAAATGCAAGCATTCTATACCACTTATTTTATTTAGCTATTTAAATCAGTTCCTCATTTGATCGATGTCGTGCCATTTTATAAAATATTTCACTTCAAAACAATTTTGTAAAATATTGATTTATAGCAGAAATATATACACAGATACATACATACATACATACATACATATACATATATATATACACACATACACACACACACACATATATATACATACATACATAGATACATACACACACACATACATACATAAGTATGTTTTTAAACCATTGCTTCGAGTCATCTTTAAAACCATTTTTAATAAGAATAAATAATATATACATATATATATTTTAAATTTGTTTATATAGAAATTAGATTTATACTTAAAAAAGATTTCCATAAAAAGTTTTGATATAGAAATTCGCCTTCTATAAATTTAAGTTGAAAACATGTATCAAAAAGTTGTGTAAACTCCTTGAAGCTATATAGCATTTCTATGGAATAATAACTTCAAAATGAATTCTCGAATTCACATGTCAAAATCCATAAACAACATCAAAATGAATTCTCAAATTCATAAATCTAAATCCATAAATAGCATTGAAATCGACATAGGAAACAACATCAAATCAAGCAATTAGGTTCATGTTATAATCAGGATTTTGGAATATCTGTTAATTGATAATTAACTGGGTTAATTAATAGGAATATTGATTTATGGATGAACAAGTAAATCTGATAATAAATATCTATATCTGGATAAATATTTATTTGATAATCTCTTAATATAATTACTTAAAATTTTCATATTATTCTTTTAAATAATAATGATTGTTTATATATATATATAGATATAAATAGATTTTAAATAGAATTATTATTTACGAATTGAATTGGTGTTTGTTTATATACATACATATATATATATATATATATATATATATATGAGTTAATTTTAAATTGGATTTTAAAATTGAATTTGAATTTTAAATTTCAAAGGATAGATCCCTTAAATATTTTGGATTTAAAAATATATGTGTATGATTTTATTAGAATATAATTTGTTCATATTATTTTCTTTAAGAGGGTTTTATTTATATAAATTAAGAAATGTATTTATTAATTAGGAAATTTAATATAAAAGCTTTATAAACACTTTAAAATAATAAACTCATGCATAATTACAAGTGTTAATAAAAGAAATCATCTTAATAACATGTGTAAGTTAATAAACAATTGTAAATGACAAATATTGATAAATTTAACAAGTGTTATCTTTTAATTTTATTTTCTTTAATTTTTTTTTAAAAAACCATAATTTTAGTCTATATATCCGTCTCTTCTCTCCCTTTTCTCTTTTCTATCTTCTCATTTTAAAAAAAACAAAGAAAAACAAACCCTGTAAAACATTTCAAACCAGAAAACTCAAAGCCTGTTAAATATTACAACTCAAACCAGAAAAATATCAAACAATCTATTTCCTCAAATCAACTAAGCAAGCAAGATCATCTCGGTTTCAAAGCTTAAATCATCTTCTCGACAACTAAGCTTCAATTTTCAAAAGATCATCAAGAATTCATAGCATCATCATCTCAGTTTTCAAAGCCTTGATCATCTCAACATCAAAGTTTCCGGTTAAACAAGTTTTCAAAATTTCAAAGGCCTGTTCCCTGCCTTCAAACACAGGTGAGTAAACAAGCTTAAATCTGTTTTCAGTCCTGTTGCATGCAGTGATCTTAACGTAAATTAGTGATAAGTGATTGCATGATTGTTTTATATGATCATATGTGTATATATATGAATTGAATGGGTGTGCATGTCTGTTTGCAAGACATTTGTTCAGTTCTTCTTGTTCAGGGATTTAAAATCTAAAAAGAAAATTAGTTCTCCTTCTCTGACCTTCTTTCGGACATGATGTATAAACAAATTTTGTTTGTTATAACATGGTATAAATTTTAAAAATATTTCCAATTGAATCTGAAGCTTGTTTAAATAAAAAGGAAGAAGAGCAGTAAAATTTAAACCATATCAAAATATCAATCTTAATAATTGGATGATTCAAGTATATATTCCGATTTGTTATCGAAACTGATGATTTTTAAAAATTTAATCGTGATTTTTAGATTTGTAAATCGAGAGAAAAGGCATGTTGAACGGAAAGTGAGTTTTGAGCATTTTCTGGTGATCGGCGTAACTAGGGTGGTCGGCGTTCATGCCAGAGGTAGCTTGTGGGTCAACGATGGTGGGAAAAATAATTGGTGATTTTCTGGAGCGTCGTGGTGGCGCGGCGAGTTTAATCTAGGGTTCTGGGTCCTGTTTTGGTCGATTTCGGTTTTAGAGGTGAAGCAACGTCGACGAAGCATCGGTCTTCGTCGAAGTAGGTAGAATAGAAGCTTAAGACTATGATGAGGGTCTGGTCAGGGCAGCGAGGTTTTCGGTTGTCAGAACATGGTGGTGCGAGGCAAGTTTTGGGTGACCTTGTAGGTGTCTAGTGGTGCTTCACTAGTTCGTTTTCGTTTCTGGTGTTCATCGTGAATTCTGGAGGGGCATATGAGTCGAGGTGTTCGAGGGCGACTTGGTGGAGCCATCGGTGTGGGTAGAAGTTGCTCTGATTATCGGTGCATGTGCATGGTATCGCGGTGTATCAATGTGTTGGGTTGCTATTGGAAAATGGTAGCTCGATTTTGGCCTCGGGGAGGTGGAGTTTGAGCTCGAGAGTGTGTTCGGGTTGCACGTGTATATGTTTCCAGGAAATAGTTTAAATATTAATAGAAAAGAAAAAAAGGCTAGGGTTGAACTCAAGGCTTGACTCGAGGATTTTGAATTATGGCTTGGGTAATTTGATTCTTTGACTCGGGTCAGGTTAAGTGATAATCATGTTTGAAATTTAATAAAAACAGTTTGCAAATTTGAATTAAATCAAGTTTTAAATTTTTCTTTGAACAAATTCTTTTAAATAAATATGTTATACAAATATTTAGATAAATGGAAGTTGTATAATATTGTTTTAACTTGAATGAAATTAAGTTAATACTTAAGTCTATTTGAAAGAATTTAAATAGTGTATTTAAGGAATTAAATTTAAATGGTAAGATGTTTTTAAGTTATTAATCTAAGTTAACCTATAAGTAAACGTGAATTAATTTCAAGGTTATAAATAAGGTCTTAAGATAAATAGGTATCTTAAATAATATTTTGATTTACTTAAAGGTTTTAAGTTAAATTTTATGATAATGATAATTAAGTAATTAAAAATGATAAGAGTGTTGCCTAGAATTTAATTAAGATTTTGGGCAATTATAGATTAATTAAATTAATGAAGAAATTAAAGAGAAGATTAACTAATTAATGATGAAGGATTAATAAATTTATAATTGAGGGTTATCAATTAATTAATTAAACTAATTAATTGGTAATTAGAGATTGATGGGCTAGTAATTAGAGATTAATTACTTAAATGATAATTACTTAATGTAAGTAATTAAGGGATAAATTTGTTAAGGATTAATTAATTTAATTAGTAATTAAAGGTTACATTAATTAATAATTAAAGGTTAATTAATTAAGGATAATTAACCAATAGATAATTACTTAATGGAAGTAATTACAGAAAATTAATGGGTAATTAAATAATGATTAATTAATGATTTGTAATTAATTAATGATTAAGTAAGCAGGATTTAAAGGTGATTGAAGTAATTAATTTAATTTATTTAAATTAATTAGAAATGGTGTGATGAATTAATCTTGCTTATAAATGATTGAATGATTGTATGATATTGTATGCCTTAGACTAGTGGATATCTCTGATATGTGATTGTGATGCTATGTGATCTAATATGTTTGGGTTGAACTGTGATAATATGGTTTGTTTATCTGTGATGAATGGCTATGAAAATTTGTAATTCTGGATATAAGTGTAATTGTATTCACTCAAATAACTTGGATTAAGATGACATTTGATTCGAAGAGACCGGGGTCGGGTAATCAGCAAATACCCGAAACCACTTCGATTTGCAATCTATAATAATTCTTATAGATTTGATATGTGAAATCAATAGGCTGGAATGAAATAATTTAAGTAAACTGGACCATTAAAACTAAGTTTGGTACTTAGATATTGATGTGTGAAATATGTGTTGACTATAATAAGTTATGAACTTGAAGTGAAGAACGGGTTACCTCGGGTTTGAATAAGTTTTATGCATTAGTATTGCATGTTAGATGGGTTTACGCACGCTGGTTTCCAGCCTTACCCGGGTGTTGCTTTGATGTAATGCTCGGGTCAGACCGAGTATTATAGAATTTCAGGTTAGGACGTTCTGGATCTCAGGAGGCGAGCTGGATGGCAAGAACGTATGGAGTTGACCGCTAGGTATTAGAGTTGTATTGTCAGTAGTCTGGGACATGCTGTACAAATATCCAGTTTATTTATTAATGGTTGTAACTCTGATGTATTGATGTAGATTAACAATTACAGCTTTCTTGTGTAAATGCCATTATTTGATATTATATTTGAACCGCTGCGAAATGTGAGATTCTGAGTTTTGCTTTCTGTTCTTCTACCTCTTTCTTCTTCTTTTCTTTAACAATCTGAGATTTTCGGCGTTCGATTGTTCGACATTTCTATAGTGAATGTATGAATGTCGAATCTTTGAGGTCGAAAATTTTAGGTCGTTACATTTTGTTATTAGAGCAGAAGGTTAAGCGAGAACATTGGCCCTAGTGGGATTACTCATTAAGGATAGGGTCAATGGTACCCTAGAATGAGTTGAACGTAGTATATACGAGAGCGTACTTGTTATTTTCTTATATAAAGATTTTAAATTGGTTTTAAAAATAATTTTATATAAGTTTATCTTTTGATATACAAAGATATAATTTTTCTAATTATTAAATATATTAAAGAAATTGGTTGTTGATTATTGGAATTAAATAGAATAATGAGAATTAAGTGGTAATAGTAATACAACCAAGTTGAAATTGAATGAAGATAAGTTTGAAATGGATACAAACTAAAACTAAAATCCTGAATTTGTAGAAATATTTTCAGAATAAGATAATAATGAATTGGTATCTAGATACGATAATCTTGGTTATTATCATAAATGGTTGTTGTGTTTAATAATGAAATACTTGTTAATGAGTAAGCAAAAATTAAACATTTAGGGAAGTAAACATTTAGGTGAATATGACTTATAAATTGGAAATGAAGATGATCTAAATTATGATGTTTTTAAATCTAAGTCCAGAATTTGGAATTTGTTTCAAAGTGATAAAGGAAATAATAAATAGTATTATTTACAATGTAACTGAATGAAAAAGGCCTGTTTAAAACAAGAGTTGTTTGGAAATTTTGAATAAATTTGTTTTGAATTAAAACCAAAGGTGGTTTAAAATTTAAAGTATAACTTGGCGTGCAAAGGAAATAAATATGTATATATGAGGGATATACATAATATGAAAGATGATTTGAAATAAACTCTAAGTGTTGAGTTTTAAATTTTTTCTTGGAATGTGATATGAAAACCCAAAGTGATAATTTTTTGAACTTATAAGTAGGAAGATTATTAATATGAAGTTTAAAATTTGAAATGGAAATTCAAATTGGGCGAAGTTGACTAGATTAAATTGAACTGAATTTAATTTAGGGAAAGTTAAATAAGTTTAGAATGAAAAACCTGAATTGGAAATTTCAAGATGAAATTGAGATTTAACTTGGAAAGTTAAATGGTTGATTTGAATTGGGACTATTTGTAATCTCAAAATGGGTTTGAGATCTGCAAATTGGAAATGGATTGAGGTAATATACATCCATTACTGAAATAAAATAGAAATAAGACTGAACTTATGAAAAGGGAAATTGCTTTGAACTTCAAGATTAAATGTTAGAAATGAGCTTGCTGAAAATTTGTTAAGGATTGATTTCGAAGTTAAAATTGGGTAATAAATTGGATTCTAAAGATTAACGCGTATAAAAAGTTTTGAACTCTAATTTGAACTTCGAAATAAGTTAAGTAAAGGTAATTTAGAATGGAATTTTGAAATTTGGACTCAGAATGAAATGGTTTAAGAATTTTAAGTTGTTAATTTAAAATAAAGGTTGGTTTGATTTAAAGGATTAAATCAACAATTAAAAATTTGACTCGAATTTATGAAATTCGAGATGGTTTTAAGTCGAGATTTGAATAGAATTAGTTCAAATTGAATTTGATTTGAATTAATTGAAATTGTGATTGAAGATGGATAAGTATAAAATTCAAATGGAAAATTTGAATTGAATTAATTTGAAGTGAATTGAAGTTGAAATTCAAATGGGAGTTGATTTGAATTTAGGATAGGAATTGAAGTTAACTTAAATTGAATTGGAATTGAATTGATTTAGATGGAAGTGGAAATTGATTGGAAATGGAGATTGGGAATAGAACAGTTTGGCTCTGAACTATAAATAAAATTGTTTTAATATAACTGCTTTTAAATCTATTTTTCCTAGCAATTTACTTTTCTTTTTTAAAACCCAAAAATATCTTATATTTATTTTACAACTACTTTTGGAACTATTTAACTATTTTACAACAATTTTACAACTGTTTTGTAAACTAATTACTATTTTGCAACTATTTTGCAATTATCTAACTATTTTACAATTATTTTATAATTACTTTAAACTATTTTACAACTAATAACTATTTTTCAACCACTTACCTATTTTAAAAAAATTCAAGCTATTTTCTTAATACAAGTTGATTAGAGTGCAAACTGTCTATAATTAAATACCAATTGAAATAAAAATTGAAGTGTTAACCCAAATGGAAAGTGGGAGCAATTGTGGATGAGTGAATAGAATCAAAATGAAGGTGAATAGAAAAGAGAATTGATATAGCTAATGATCAATAAAGATAAATACGTAGGATGTACGTATATTATTCTATTCGCATAGTGATTTGATCTGGATTAGAGCATAGAATTTCGGGATAGTATATCGATCCGAGTTAGGATTTTTGTGATAACCCGGATTTTTAAACATCAGTTAATTGGGTTTGAATTTGAATAATTTATTAAAATCTAAAACATATTTATTAAAAGATAAGCATATTTTGTAATCACATAAATATTACATTCATAATTTAAATAGAAAAAAAAGAGAAAATAACATTTGTAAAACATTAATAAACATTAAATTACACTTGTAAAGATATGAATATTTGTTAATGACACTTGTAAATCTTTGAGCATGGGTGTAAAATAACTAAGGCATTTAAGTGGCAAGTGTTACTCTCTTGATAAAATAAAATTTAAATTTAAAATTGTAAAATTAAAAGAAGAGTTTTAATCTTCAGCAAAATTCTTTTCTACATTCTCAACCAAAACTCAAACATAATTCAAATCAAAGAAATAAGAACAGGAAATCTGTAAAACCTGGAATTGAAATTTGAAAACAAAGAAAAGATGATCTGGAAATTTAATCAACATCCAAGGATAAATTCAGGAAATTCAATCAACAAGCAACTGGAGTCAAGTACAACCAGAACCAAATGGAAGTTTAGCAGTAGGATTAAAATTCAACATGCTAAGGAAATTTCAAAGCGTGGAAAACAATACCAGTTTCTAATCCTCTGCAATATTAAGGAGAGTAAATGGAATTTTAAAAAAATAGTTTGATTCTAGATTTCATCTTAATTATGTGATGATATCATTATGTTATATGAAATATTCGTTTTAAATTGAATGCAAGTTGAATTGAGTATATTGAATGCCTGTAAAGTTAATTTTTTTTTACTATGTTTATAAAACAGTTTCAAATCCTATAATAATTTCAATAACTTGATTTTGAATATGAACTGGACTTTGATTTGTAAATGGAAGTTGTTTGTAATCACGTAATTTATCATCTAAAAATAATTATAGGATTTTAAAATGAATGATTAACTCATATTTTTCAAATTACAGTAAAAAAAAAAAATCAAATTTGGGCAAAAATTTATGAATTCAAATTCTAGTTTTGATTCTATAATTGAATTACAATTGGGAAATTAGGATTTTTAGTGCTTGTATCATAATTTTTAATTGTGTAATTAGTGAGAATTTGGGGTTTGTTCTTTTTTGGGGTTTTTGGTGATTGCCGTTGATCAGCGTGATAATAGGGGTTGAAATCTTGGTTGAAGCTTGTTTATGGGTTGTTGATTAAGGGAAAAATGCAAGGGAATTTTTCCAATGGCTGATTTGTTGGAGATTGATCAAACTAGGGTTTTTGCTTGTTTTTGTTTCGGCTTGATTGTTGAGGCATTCACGATTTGAAGTCGTGATCGGAATCATTAGCATTTGGAGATGACGAAGCTCAGGTCGAGACGAAGGTGTAGTGTGGTCGGCGAGGATCATCGACGCCATGGTGGCTTGCCGTGGGAGGATTTTTGGGAATGATCTGCTTCAGTTTTTGAGTTTTGGGTCGAAATTATGTTTCGTTGTGGAATTTGTGATTCTGGGTGGAGGGGATGATCGACGTGGTCGCTGCCGACTTGGTGATGGCCGGAGGAAGGTTCGTCGTTGGTTGCATCGTTGTGCATTGTGCATGTGTGTATGTTTTGTACACTGGGATTTTGAATGTTGGAGAAGAAGGGTTTTACCCGAAGTTACGCTCGTGTTTGCATCGTGGTCGACTCGGAGTAGATGTGCTGGGTTTTGCTTCAGGGTAGGCACGAGGCATTTAGGTGTTTTTCTCGAGTTTAGGATGGTGCTCGGTTTTGTTCTATGTAATTGATAAAGTTGCAAATTTAAATGATTTTAAGATGATTTCTTTTGTAAGCAATTATCTTAATTTAATTTTGAACTTCAATTTAAAGAAGTGTTTTGAATTTTAATTCACAAGAAGTGTTTAAATTTAAGTATTAAATCAAAGTTTAAGTAATGTTTTAGTAACAAAGTTTTCAAATTATTTTGAAAATTTAAAAGTTTAAAATGTTTTAAATTTTAAAATTTGATTTCTAAATGCCTTATTTTCAAATAAGGTTATTGTTATGATTTTGAAAACCAAATCGAATAATTTGTTTTTAAGTTATTAAAATTTGATTAATTCAAATAATTTATTTATGAAGATAAATAATGTTAAATTATTTTGATATGAACTTAAAAATACTTGATTATATGATTTGTTAATAAGTAAAGTTTAATTAAGATCAATGTTTTCTTAATTAATTAAGGATTTTGAAATATAAGAAGTTAATTAATTACTTAAATAATTTTAAATAATTAGTTAATTGTTTATTTAATTTTAAATAATCACTTAATTATGGATTAATTAAGTATAATTACTTAATGAAGTAACAAATGGTTAATTATTGAATGTAATTAAGAAGGGTAATTACTTATGGAAGTAATTAATGGGAAATTACTCATGGGAGTAATTAGTTGAAGTGATTAATGGATAATCACTAGATGTTATTAATTTAAGAAATTGATTAAAATAATTGTTCCGAAGTTAATTAATTATGGAATAATTAATTAATTAAGAGTTAAGGATCATTAATGATGGGATTAATTACTTGTTAAGTAATTAATTAAGAGAGTAATCAAGATTTATTAATGAAAATAATTAATTAATTGTTAATTAATAATTAAAGAGTAGTTGATCTGTAATTAAGTTTTAATTACTAAAAGTAATTAAAAGTAATTAATCAAATGTGATTAATTAAAAAGTAATTAATCAAGTATGATTAATTAAAAGTAGTTACTCAAGAGTGTTTAATTATAAGTAATTAATCAAGAGTGATTAATTAAAAAGGTAATTAACCAGATATGATTAATTTAAAAGGATAATTAAGAAATAATTATCAGGGTAATTAAATAATAATTAATCAGGTGTGATTAATTTAAAAGGGTAATTAAGAGATAAATACTTGGATAATTAAAAAATAATTAATCAAGATGATTAATTAAAATTGTAATTAAGGAATAATTACTTAAAGTATTTAAGAGATAATTAATCAAGGGAGATTAATTAAAGTGGATAATTAAGTGATGTTTAATTAATTATTTTGTAATTAATTAGTGAATATGTAAGCTGGATTAATGATAATCCAAGTGATTAAGCAAGGAATTAATTTAATTAAGGATCAATTAAAATAATTAAGTTTGGATCAAACATGTTATGGATGATTAATGATTGAATGATAAGTATCATTGGATGAGTTAATGATATTGGATGATATCGTATGTCATTGGTTGATATGTGATGATATGAATGTGATATATCTGAGATGTGATATATATGCTACTTTGTGATATGTATGGATGAAGGTATATATGCTACTTTGTGATATGTATGGATGAAGGTGATAGTAGTGGATTATCTATCTATGTGTTGTGAATCACCCATTTATGTTTAAGTGATATTCTGAATATCTACTGTTTAAAACCCTTAAGTATAACTTTGGTTTTGATGACATCGGATTCGAAGAGACCGGAGTCGGGTATTAGTAAATACCCGAAACCATTTCGATTCTTTATAGGTTGATATGTGAAATCAATAGGCTGGAATTGAATGATTAGACTATTTAATTTAAGTTTTGGGTACGTAGATATTGATGTGTGGTATCAGTGATGTCTATAGCAATTTGTGAATTTGTAAATTGATACGAGTACCTCGGGTTATATAGGTTGTATGTTTTTGTATTCCATGTTAGATGGTTTTACTCACGTTGGTTTTCAGCCTGACCCGGGTGTTACTTTGATGTAATGCTCGGGTCAGACTGAGTATTACAGATTTTCAAGTAAGGACGTTCTGGAGCTCAGGAGGCGAGCTGGATGGCTGAAACGTATGGAGTGTTTACCGCTGTGTATAGTATAGTTGGCTTGGACATGTTGTTTTAAACTGTCCAGTGTATTGTAATGGTTGTAACTCTGATGTATGAAAATATAATTGTACTGATGATGATTCTTCTTGTAAAACCGTTATTTATGTTATATTATATTATGATCCGCTGCGAATGTGAGGTTTCTGTGACTGGTTTCTGTTTCTTCTTCTTTCTCTTTCCTTCTTTTCTTAACTATCTGGAAAGTTTTGGGATCGAAATTTCCGGGTTGTTACATTTGGTATCAGAGCTAGGTTAAGCGAGAACCTTGGCTCTGGTGGGATTACTCATTAAGGATAGGGTAAGTGGTACACTAGAATGAATTGAGTGTGTGTGTGTGTATGAGAACGTACTTGTTATTTCCTTTTATAAAGATTTTAAATGATTTTTTTATAAAAATATATTTTGATATATAAAGCAATATTTCTTACTAATAAAAATTAAGGTAATTGGATGTTGAATATTGGAATTAAATTATGTGGTAATAAAAATACAACCAAATTTAAATTAAATTAAAGATAATTTGAAATGGATTCAAACTGAAATTTAAATCTTAAATTTGGGAAAGAGTTTCAGAATAAGGTAATAATAAATTGGTTTTTAGGTATGATAACCTGGGTTATTATCATAAACAATTATCGTGTTTAATAATAAAATTGTGTATAAATGAGTAAGCAAAAATGAAATGTTTTAAGGAAGTAACCATTTAATGGGAATAACTTGTCAGTTAGAAAGTATGTAAATTAAAGTGGGTTTCAAACTGTGAAGTTCTGAAATTATAAATTTAAACATTTGAAAAT
This sequence comes from Allium cepa, assembly GCA_030765085.1. Taxonomy (NCBI): domain Eukaryota; kingdom Viridiplantae; phylum Streptophyta; class Magnoliopsida; order Asparagales; family Amaryllidaceae; genus Allium; species Allium cepa. The sequence continues at coordinate 826,403,547 of CM060941.1, read as the reverse complement.
TGTTTTCAAAATGTTAAAGGAAATAATATTATTCAAACTATTTTGACTGTAATCTTATTCTAGAATAAGAAAGTTGTTTGTAAACTTTAAAAGAATTTGTTTGAATTAAAAACCAAGGGTGGTTTAAATTTTAAAAATTTGGCTTGGTGGGCCAAGAAGTAAATATGTATATATACATAATATTAAAGTTATTTTGAAATAAACTCTAAATATTGAGTTTTAAATCTGGAATGAGATAAGATACCTAAAGTGAATTGAGTTTAACTTGGGAAAAAGTTAAATAAGTTGGAATGATCAACCTAATTTGAAATTTTCAAGATGAAATTGGGATTTAACTTGGAAAGTTAAATGGTTGATTTGAATTAGGAAGTTTGAGTGATCTCAAAATGGGTTTGAGATCCGAAAATTGGAAATGGATGGATGTTTTAAAATAATTTGAATGATACCATCCCGTTGTTATTAATAATCTTTAAGTTGTGAATTGGATTTGTTTTAAATAAAAAAGAAATGAAGTGTGGCAATATATCCATTATCGGGATAAAAGGAAAATCACACTTTAATTAGAAATTAAGGATAAGGAATTACTTTGAACTGAAAACCTAAATGATTGAATCTGAGAATTAAGCTTGCTTAAGAATTGGTTTTAAACTAGAAGATAAAATTGGATAATAAATTAAATTTTTAAGATAAAATTGTTTTGAACTCTTATTTGAACTTTGGAAAAAGTTAAGTAAAGATAATATAAAATGGAATTTTGAGAATTTGTCTCAAAATTAAATTGTTTAAAGGTTTGGGTTATTGATGTAAAAATAAAGGTTAATTTGATTTGTGGTATAATATGTTAGGTCTGAACTGTGAATTGAATTGTTTAAAAACTTTAAAGGTAAATTGATTTAAAGGAATTAAATCAACATTTGAAGTATTAACTCGAATTTATATAATTCGAGATGGTTTAAATTTGAAATTTGAATTAGTTCAAATTGAATTTGATTTGAATTAATTGAAATTGTGATTGAAGATGTATGAGTATAAGATTCAAATGTAAAATTTGAATTGGATTGATTTGAATAATTTAGAATTGTAATTAAGTTGAATAGTTTTAAATTCAAATGGAATTTGAATTGAATTTGGGAGGAAATCAAGAATAATTCAACATGATTTGGAAATGGAGTTTGAAATTGGGATTAATTCAAACTGGAGTTGAAATAAATTGAAATTAGAACTAGTTCAATTGAAATTTATTTGAATTAGTAGAATTTGAGATCAAGGTTGAATAAAGTTAAATTTGGAAAGAAATTGAGGTTAATTCAACTTGAATTGGGGTTGAATCAATTTCAATGGAAACTGACGTTATTTAAATTAGAATTGGGTCGATTTAAATGGAAGTGGAAATTTAAATTGAATTGTTGAGAATAGAGATTGGGAAGTGAGCAGTTTTTACTCTGGACTACTTTTAATATAAATTGTTTTAATATAAACCTATTTTTTTCCAAGCTATTCATTATATACAACCTTTCTTTTAAAAGCCAAACTATCTTATACTTGTTTTACAATTATTTTTGAAACTGTTTAACAATTTTCCAACTGTTTTATAAATTAATTACTATACTTCAACTATTTTACAAAACTAATTACTATCTTACTATTATTTTGCAATTATTTAAAATTTCTATAATTATTTTAACTATTTTCTAACTATTTTACACCTATTTTACAAACTAGTAATTATTTTCCAACTACTTATCTATTTTTTAATTTTTCAAGCTATTTTCTAAATAAACTGGTCGGAGTTTAAACTGTTATGGTTAAATACCCAATCGAGATAAGAATAGAGGTGATAATCCAATGGATTGAAGTAATTGTGAGTAAGTGAATGAAAATCAAAGTGGATGTGAATAGAAATGGGATTGATTTAGCTAATAATCAATAAAGATAAATACGTAGGATGTACGTATGTTATTCTATTCCATAGTGATTTGATCCAAATTCGAGCACAGAATTTCGAGATAATTATATCGATCCGAGTGGGATTTTTCACTCGATTTTCGATGGCGAACCTGGATATGGATTGTTGATTAGTTCTGGATATTCTCTATCATAGTTATGACTATGCAAGAAGTGACGGTTTCTTATCAAGAAACCAGATCTGAGTCCGCACTAGGAAGTCGGGTGGACGATACTAGTTCGGAAGTGAAATTGTTTAGTTGAGTGAGCGATCAGATAGGTATAGCGTACGGATGATATGTGTACATCGTACGGATTTGAATGAAAATGATATTGAAAAGAGTAATCAAATTTGAGTATTTGATTTTGAGTAAACAAAGTTAAATATCTTTGTTTTATAAAATGAAACTCCCCTTATTGAATCTATTGCCAGAAGAAAAGGATTTTGTAGGTGTTTTGAAGTACAAAAGGAGTTTTATACAAGTTTAAAATGATCTAAAGTTTTAGAAATTATATATATCTGTATATATATAAAGGATCTTATGAGGATTTTAGAAAAGGTTCTGGGAACCTTTGAATTTGGAAAGGCTTATGATTTTAGATAAAATCAATATGAGAATTTGGAAAGCCTAGTTTGAGAATTATCGATTTTGGAATAATCGATTTTGTGTAAAGGAGCTTTGTATGAGATCATACTAGGTGTATGATTTGAAGATACTATATGTGTATAGTATAAAATGTTTTGATGATGGCTGGGGAAAAATGCGCTCCCTTGAAATGAACTTCTCAGGAGTGCCACCGGGTGGTGCTGCCTTGAGCCCCAAGGGGAGGGGGGGTTCTAAAGTTGATCCTGTGAGGAGTCCGGACAAAACTAGTTCCTGGGGATTATGAGTAGTGAATACCATAGCGAAAGTCGTGTGTGCCGCTGAGAGCCAACAGTCTGCGTTTGATTTTATATCGGTAGACTGCGACCTATGTAGGAATGGGGAAGTTTCATTTTGACAGCGAAAATCAGAGGCCGCAGAGAGCCTGCAGTTACATGGGCTTTTGCTGTGATGGCAACGTAACCGTGGAATGTAACTGCGACCAATTGTGGGATCCATGGCGTAATCGAGAGGCCGCGGAGAGCCTGCAGTTATATGGACTTTTGCTGCGATGGAAACGTAACCCTGGAATGTAACTGCGACCATGGATGGGGGTGATGATTTCCAGAGCATTCTCACCAAAGATATTCCTCTATTTTCAAAAATGCTTTCTATATTTTCAATAAAATTATTTTTCAAAGTATTTTCACTTGGTGTTGAAAATGCGTCTGCTAAGTACTTATAAATTTTCAGTCCTACCCTGATCAACATATGACCGAATTTCTGTAAGAATGAGGATGGACTTATTGAGACATCGAGTTATAAAAAGTATTTTTACAAAAACTGTTTTATAATATTATGTAAAATTTTAAAATGTTTTAAAAATAATCAAAGAATAATTTATCTGAGTTTTAGTATTTGATAAATGTTGGCTTCGTTTCTTTTCGAGGACGAAAAGATTCAAAGGGGGGAGGAATGTGATAACCAGGATTTTTAAACATCAGTTAATTGGGTTTGAATTTGAATAATTTATTAAAATCTAAAACATATTTATTAAAAGATAAGAATATTTTATAATCACATAAATATTACATTCATAATTTAAATAGAAAAAAAAAGAGAAAATAACATTTGTAAAACATAAATAAACATTAAATTACACTTGTAAGTATATGAATATTTGTTAATGACACTTGTAAATCTTTGAGCATAAGTGTAAAATAACTAAGGCACTTAAGTGAAAAGTGTTACTCTCTTGATAAAATAAAATTTAAAATTTAAAATGTAAAATTAAAAGAAGAGTTTTAATCTTCAGCAAAATTCTTTTCTACATTCTCAACCAAAACTCAAACATAATTCAAATCAAAGAAATAAGAACAGGAAATCTGTAAAACCAAGAATTGAAATTTGAAAACAAAGAAAAGATGATCTGGAAATTTAATCAACGTGCAAGGATAGATTCAGGAAATTCAATCAACATGCAACTGGAATCAAGTACAGTCAGAAGCAAATGGAAGTTCAGCAGTAGGATTAAAATTCAACATGCTAAGGAAATTTCAAAGCCTGGAAAACAATAACAGTTTCTAATCCACTGCAATATTAAGGTGAGTAAATGGAATTTAAAAAAAACAGTTTGATTCTAGATTTCATCTTGATTGTGTGATGATATCATGATGTTATATTAAATATTTGTTTTAAATTGAATGCATGTTGAATTGAGTATATTGAATGCCTGTAAAGTTAAAAAAATTTACTCCGTTTACAAAACAGTTTCAAATCCTATAATAATTTCAATAACTTGATTTTGAATACGAACTGGACTTTGATTTGTAAATGGAAGTTGTTTGTAATCACATAATTTATCATCTAAAAATAGTTATAGGATTTTAAAATGAATGATTAACTCATATTTTTCAAATTACAGTAAAAAAAATCAAATTTGGGCAAAAGTTTATGAATTCAAATTCTAGTTTTGATTCTATAATTGAATTACAATTGGGAAACTATGATTTTTAGTTGCTTGTATCATAATGTTTAATTGTGTAATTAGTGAGAATTTGGGGTTTGTTCGTTTTTGGGGTTTTTGGTGATTGCCGTTGATCGGCGTGATAATAGGGGTTGAAATCTTAGTTGAAGCTTGTTTATGGGTTGTTGATTAAGGGAAAAATGCAAGGGAATTTTTCCAATGGCTGATTTGTTGGAGATTGATCAAACTAGTGTTTTTGCTTGTTTTTGTTTCGGCTTGATTGTTGAGGCGTTCTAGATTTGAAGTCGTGACCGAAATCATTAGCATTTGGTGATGACGAAGCTCAGGTCGAGACGAAGGTGTAGAGTGGTCGGCGAGGATCATCGACGCCATGGTGGCTTGTCGTGGGAGGATTTTTGGGAATGATCTGCTTCAGTTTTCGAGTTTTGGGTCGAAATTTTGTTTCGTTGTGGAATTTGTGGTTCTGGGTGGAGGAGATGATCGACGTGGTCACCGCCGACTTGGTGATGGTCGGAGGAAGGTTCGTCGTTGGTTGGATCGTTGTGCATTGTGCACGCGTGTACGTTTTGTACACTGGGATTTTGAATGTTGGAGAAGAAGGGTTTTACCCGAAGTTACGCTCGTGTTTGCATCGTGGTCGACTCGGAGTAGATGTGCTGGGTTTTGCTTCAGGGTAGGCACGAGGCATTTAGGTGTTTTTCTCGAGTTTAGGATGGTGCTCGGTTTTGTTCTGTGTAATTGATAAAGTTGCAAATTTAAATGATTTTAAGATGATTTCTTTTGTAAGCAATTATCTTAATTTAATTTTGAATTTCAATTTAAAGAAGTGATTTGAATTTTAATTTAAAAGAAGTGTTTAAATTTAAATATTAAATCAAAGTTTAAGTAATGTTTTAATAACAAAGTTTTCAAATTATTTTGAAAATTTAAAAGTTTAAATTAGATGTTTAAAATGTTTTAAATTTTAAATTTTGATTTCTAAATGCCTTATTTTTAAATAAGGTTATTGTTATGATTTTGAAAGCCAAATTGAATAATTTGTTTTTAAGTTATTAAAATTTGATTAATTCAAATAATCTATTTATGAAGATAAATAATGTTAAATTATTTTGATATGAACATAAAAATAGATGATTATATGATTTGTTAATAAGTAAAGTTTAATTAAGATTAATGTTTTCTTAATTAATTAAGGATTTTGAAATATAAGAAGTTAATTAATTGCTTAAATAATTTTAAATAATTAGTTAATTGTTTATTTAATTTTAAATAATCACTAAATTATGAATTAATTAAGTATAATTACTTAATGAAGTAATAAATGGTTAATTATTGAATGTAATTAAGAAGGGTAATTACTTATGGAAGTAATTAATGGGAAATTACTCATGGGAGTAATTAGTTGAAGTGATTAATGGATAATCACTAGATGTTATTAATTTAAGAAATTGATTAATATAATTGTTTTGAAGTTAATTAGTTATGGAATAATTAATTAATTAAGAGTTAAGGATCATTAATGATGGGATTAATTACTTATTAAGTAATTAATTAAGAGAGTAATCAAGATTTATTAATGAAAATAATTAATTAATTGTTAATTAATAATTAAAGAGTAGTTGATCTATAATTAAGTTTTAATTACTAAAAGTAATTAAAAGTAATTAATCAAATGTGATTAATTAAAATGTAATTAATCAAGTATGATTAATTAAAATGTAATTAACCATGTAGTTACTCAAGAGTGTTTAATTATAAGGGAGAATTAATTTAAAAGACAAAAATTTCTATAAATTTTTGCCTCAAGGACACGGCCTCAATATTTTTACCCCAAGGACAAACATTCTTCTAAAAATTATTCACAAGGACAAACATTTTTCAAAATTATTCATAAGGACAACAAAACTGATACCGAGCTAAAAACTGATACCTAAAAACTGCTACCGATAACTACAAACTGATACCTAAAAACTACTATCAATAGCTAAAAAATGATACCTACAGAAAGTTGTCCTTCACGATAAAATATTGAAGGTCTGTCCTTGAGGCTAAAAAAATGTGAAATTTTGTCCTTGACAATAATTTCCTGTAATTATAAGTACTTAATCAAGAGTGATTAATTAAAAAGGTAATTAACAAGATATGATTAATTTAAAAGGATAATTAAGAAATAATTGTCAGGGTAATTAAATAATAATTAATCAGGTGTGATTAATTTAAAAGGGTAATTAAGAGATAAATTCTTGGATAATTAAGAACTAATTAATCAAGATGATTAGTTAAAATTGTAATTAAGAAATAATTACTTAAAGTAATTAAGAGATATTTAATCAAGGGAGATTAATTAAAGTGGATAATTAAGTGATGTTTAATTAATTATTTTATAATAATTAATGAATATGTAAGCTGGATTAATGATAGTCCAAGTGATTAAGTAAGGAATTAATTTAATTAAGGATCAATTAAAATAATTAAGTTTGGATCAAACTTGTTATGGATGATTAATGATTGAATGATAAGTATCATTGGATGAGTTAATGATATTGGATGATATCGTATGTCATTGGTTGATATGTGATGATATGAATGTGATATATCTGAGATGTGATATATATATATATATATGCTACTTTGTGATATGTATGAATGAAGGTGATAATAGTGGATTATCTATCTGTGTGTTGTGAATCACCCATTTATGTTTAAGTGATATTCTGAATTTCTACTGTTTAAAACCCTTAAGTATAACTTGGGTTTTGATGACATCGGATTCGAAGAGATCGGAGTCGGGTATTAGTAAATACCCTAAACCACTTCAATTCTTTATAGATTGATATGTGAAATCAATAGGCTGGAATGGAATGATTGGACTATTTAATCTAAGTTTTAGGTACGTAGATATTGATGTGTGGTATCAGTAATGTCTATAGCAATTTGTGAATTTGTAAATTGATACGAGTACCTCGGGTTATATAGGTTGTATGTTTTTGTATTCCATGTTAGATGGTTTTACTCACGCTGGTTTTCAGCCTGACCCGGGTGTTACTTTGATGTAATGCTTGGGTCAGACCGAGTATTACAGATTTTCAAGTAAGGACATTCTGGAGCTCAGGAGGCGAGCTGGATAGCTGGAACGTATGGAGTGTTTACCGCTGTGTATAGTATAGTTGGCTTGGACATGTTGTTTGAAACTGTCCAGTGTATTGTAATGGTTGTAGCTCTGATGTATGAAAATATAATTGTACTGATGATGATTCTTCTTATAAAACCGTTATTTATGTTATATTATATTTTGATCCGCTGCGAATGTGAGGTTTATGTGACTAGTTTCTGTGACTAGTTTCTGTTTCTTCTTCTTTCTCTTTCCTTCTTTTCTTAACTATCTGGAAAGTTTCGGGATCGAAATTTCCGGGTTGTTACAATTTTTCACTTGATTTTCGACGGTGAACCCTGGATATGGATTTTTGATTGGTTTTGAAAATTCTCTATCATAGTTATGACTATGCAAGGAGAATGACGGTTTCTGGTCAAGAAACCAGATCTGAGTCCGCACTAGGAAGTCGGGTGGACGATACTAGTTCGGAAGTGAAATTGTGTGATCGAGTAAGCGATCAGATTTGATATTGCGTACGGATGGTATAAGTACATCGTACGTGCTTAAACGAGATAGATATTGAAATTTAAAAAGAAAAGAGAAATGGTTTTGAAAGGAAATGTATATTTTGAGAGAATTTTTTATGATTAAAGTGAAAGTTGAATATCTCTATTATTGAAATTTACTTTTCGAAAAGTAAATATTATGGTGAATAAATTTATAAGGGAAATCAAATTTGAATATCTGATTTTGTACAAATAAAGATATATATATATATATATATATGTATGTATATATATGTATGTATATATGTATATATATGTGTGTATGTATATATATATGTATATATATATATATATTTGTTATATATGATAAGCTCCCCTATGATTGAATCTAGAACTAGAAGAAAGGGTTTTTGAAAATATTTGAAGTAAAAAAAAGAAAAATCTATATAAGCGATCTAAAGATTATTTTCAAGTTGAAAAGGATAAGTTGTGTGTGTGTGTATATATATAAAGGATTTTTTGAAAACGATTTTGGGAAAGGTTTTGGAACCTATGGATTTGGAAAAGGCTTTTGATTTTTAGGGAAATCAAATTTTGGGAGTTTGGAAAGCCAAGTTTGGATCTATCAATTTGAGATATCGATTTTATGTAAAGGAGATTTTGATTTAAATCATAAAGGGTATGATTTGGAAGATATGATAAGTGTATAATATAAAGTGTTTTGAGATTGGCTCTGGGAAAAAGGTGCTCCCATTGGAATGAACTTCATTAGGAGATCCACGGGGTGTGTCTGCCTTGAGCCCTAAGGGGGAGGCTCTAAATTGAATCCTGGAAGGAAGTCCGGACAAACTGAAGTTCCTGAGGATTATGTGTAGAGTAGCGAAAATCGAGGGCTTTGATGCCTTTAGAGACATTTGGGTTATGCTGTGACGATAGTGTAACTCGATGTCACTGCGTCTGCTGTGAACCATAGCGGAAGTCGTGTGTGCCATGAGAGCCAACAGTCTACGTTTAATTTTGCTGCGATGGAAACGTAACATCGGTAGACTGCAACCTATGGTGACATAGCGAAAGTCGAGAGGCCGTGAGAGCCTAAGACTACATTGGGACTTGATTGATATAGTTTGCGACCTATGTGGGAGTGGTGAAGTTTCATTTGACAGCGAAAATCAAGGGAGCTGATGCCTACAGTTACATGGACTTTTGCCGTGATGGCAACGTAACCCAGGATGTAACTGCGATCTGTGGCGGGTTCCATGGCGTAATCGAGGGGGGTGAAGTGACTACAGTTATCTATGGATTTTGTCGGGATGGCAGCGTAACCATCGGGTTAACTGCGACCATGGAGGGGGTGATGATTTCCAGAGCATTCTCACCAAAGATGTTTCCTTTATTTTCAAAAAAACGCTTTCTATATTTTCACTAAAATATTTTTCCAAATATTTTCACTGGGTGTTGAAAATGGGTATGCTAAGTACTTATAGATTTTCAGTCCCATGCCTGATCAATGTATGACCGAATTTCTATGAGAACAAGGATGGACTGGTTGAGACATCGAGTTATAAAAATTATTTTATAATATTATATAGATTTTAAAGTGTTTTAAAAATGTTAAATAAAAAGAGCTTTTAGTTAAAATGTTCAAAGAGAAATTTATCTGATTTTAAGTACTGAATAAATTCTGGCTTCGTTCCTTTTCGAGGACGAAAAGATTCAAAGAGGGGAGGAATGTGATAGCCAGGATTTTGGAATATCTGTTAATTGATAATTAACTGGGTTAATTAATAGGAATACTAATTTATGGATGAACAAACAAATCTAATAATAATATTTATATCTGGATAAATATTTATTTGATAATCTCTTAATATAATTACTTAAAATTTTCAAATTATTCTTTTAAATAATAATGATTATTTATATATATAGATATAAATAGATTTTAAATAGAATTATTATTTACGAATTGAATTTGTGTTTGTCTAAATAAATATATATAAATGAGTTAATTTTAAATTGGATTTTAAAATTGAATTTGAATTTGAAATTTCAAAGGATAGATCTCTTAAAATATTTTAGATTTAAAAATATATATGTATGATTTTTATTAGAATATAATTTGTTTTGTATTATTTTCTTTAAAAGGGTTTTATTTATATAAATTAAGAAATGTATTTATTAATTAGGAAATTTAATATAAAAGCTTTATAAACATTTAAAAATTAATAAACTCATGCATAATTACAGGTGTTAATAAAAGAAATCATCTTAATAACATGTGTAAGTTAATAAACAATTGTAAAAGAAAAATGTTGACAAATTTAATAAGTGTCAACTTTTAATTTTTTTTGTTTAATTTCTTTTTAAGAAAAACATAATTTTAGCCTATAAATATATCCATCTCTTCACTCCCTTTTCTTTTTCTATCTTCTCATTTTTAAAAACAAAGAAAAATAAACCCTGTAAAACATTTCAAACCAGATAACTTAATGCCTGTTGAATATTACAACTCAAACCAGAAAAATATCAAACAATCTATTTCCTCAAATCAACTATGCAAGCAAGATCATCTCGGTTTCAAAGCTTAAATCATCTTCTCAACAACCAAGGTTCAATTTTCAAAAGATCATCAAGAAATCAAAGCATCATCATCTCAGTTTTCAAAGCCTTGATCATCTCAATATCAAAATTTCCAGTTAAACAAGTTTTCAAAATTTCAAAGGCCTCTTCCCTGTCTTCAGACACAGGTGAATAGGCTTAAATCTATTTTCAGTCTTGTTGCGTGCAGTGATCTTGAAGTAAATTAGTGATAAGTGATTACATGACTGTTTTATATGATCATATGTGTATATATATGAATTGAATGGGTGTGCATGTATGTTTGCAAGATATCTGTTCTATTCTTGCTGTTCAGAGTTTAAAAATCTAAAAAGAAAATTAGTTCTCCGTCTCTGACCTTCTTTAGGACTTGATGTATAAACAAATTTTGTTTGTTATAACATGGTATAAATTTTAAAAATATTTCCAATTGAATTTGAAGCCAGTTTAAATAAAAAGGAAGAAAAGCAGTAAGATTTAAACCATATCAAAATTTCGATCTTAATAATTGGATGATTCAAGTATATATTCTGATTGGTTATCGAAATTGATGATTTTTAAAATTTTAATCATGATTTTTAGATTTGTAAATCGAGAGAAATGACACGTTGAACGGAAAGTGAGTTTTGAGCATTTTCTGGTGATCGGCGTAACTAGGGTGGTCGAGGTTCATGTCAGAGGTGGCATGTGGGTCAATGATGGTGAGAAAAATAATCAGTGATTTTCTGGAGCATCGTGGTGGTGCGGCGAGTTTAATCTAGGGTTCTGGGTCCTGTTTTGGTCGATTCGGTTTTCGAGGCGATGCAATGTCGACGAAGCATCGGTCTTCATCGGAGTAGGTGGAATTGAAGCTTGAGGCTACGATGAGGGTCTGGTCAGGGTAGCGAGCTTTTCGGTGGTCAGAACGTGGTGGTGCGAGGCAAGTTTTGGGCGACATTGTTAGTGTCTGGTGGTGCTTCACTAGTTCGTTTTCATTTCTGGTGTTCATCATGAATTCTGGAGGGGCATATGAGTCGAGGTGTTCGAGGGCGACTTGGTGGAGCCATCGGTGTTGGTTGGAGTCGCTCCGATTGTCGGTGCATGTGCATAGTATCGTGGTGTATTAGTATGTAGTGTTGCTGTTGGAAAATGGTGGCTCGAGTTTGGCCTCAGGGAGGTGGAGTTTGAGCTCGAGAGTGTGTTCGGGTTGCACGTGTATATTTTTCCAGGAAATAGTTTAAATATTAATAAAAAAGAAAAAAATGGCTAGGGTTGAACTCGAGGCTTGACTCGAGGATTTTGAATTATGGCTTAGGTAATTTCATTCTTTTACTCAGGTCAGGTTAAGTGATAACCATGTTTTGAAATTTAATAAAACCAGTTTGCAAATTCGAATTAAATCAAGTTTTTAATTTTTTCTTGAACAAATTCTTTTAAATAAATATGTTATACAAATATTTAGATAAATGGAAGTTGTGTAATATAGTTTTAACTTTAATGAAATTAAGTTAGTACTTAAGTCTATTTGAAAGAATTTAAATAGTGTATTTAAGGGATTAAATTTAAAGTGTAAGATTTTTTTAAATTATTAATCTCAATTAACCTATAAGTAAATGTGAATTAATCTCACGGTTATAAATAACAGGTAAATAGGCACAAGGAAGAAGTTGCAAAAAAAATTAGTCTCAAGGACAATAATTTTGCTTTTTAGTCTGAAGGACACTTTTTATTGTAAACTGAAAATGACAACTATCATTCTGTAATTAACACGAAAAGTGTCCTTCAGCCTAAAAAACAAACTTCTGGTCCCTGAGACTAAATTTTTTTGCAACTTTTTCCTTGTGCCTAAAAACCCCTATAAATAAGGTCTTAAGATAAATAGTTATCTTAAATAATATTTTGATTTACTTAGAAGTTTTAAGTTAAATTTTATGTTAATGATAATTAAGTAATTAAAAATGATAAGAGGGTTATCTTGAATTTAATTAAGATTTTGGGTAATTATAGATTAATTAAATTAATGAAGAAATTAAATAGAAGATTAATTAGTTAATGATTAAGGATTAAGATTAATTAATTTATAATTGAGGGTTATCAATTAATTAATTTAATTAATTAATTGGTAATTAGAGATTAATTGGTTAGCAATTAGAGATTAATTACTTAAATGAGAATTACTTAATGTAATTAATTAAGGGATAAATTTGTTAAGGATTTATTATTTTAATTCGTAATTAAAGGTTAAATTAATTAATAATTAAAGGTTAATTAATGGAGGATAATTAACCAATGGATAATTACTTAATGGAAGTAATTATGGAAAATTAATCGGTAATTAAAGGATGATTAATTAATGTTTTATAATTAACTAATGATTAAGTAAGCAGGATTTAAAGGTGACTGAAGTAATTAATTTAATTAATTTAAATTAATTAGAAATGGTGTGACGAATTAATCTTGCTTATGAATAATTAAATGATTGTATGATATTGTATGCCTTAGTTTACTTGATATCTCTGATATGTGATTGTGATGTTATGTGATATAATATGTTTGGGTTGAACTGTGATAATATGGTTTGTTTATCTGTGATGAATGGCTATGACAATTTGTAATTCTGGATATAAATGTAATTGTATTCACTTAAATAACTTGGGTTAGGATAACATTTGATTCAAAGAGACCGGGGTCGGGTAATCAACAAATACCCGAAACCACTTCGATTTGCAATCTATAATATTTCTTATAGATTTGATATGTGAAATCAATAGACTGGAATGGAATAATTTAAGTAAAAATGGACCATTAAAACTAAGTTTGGTACTTAGATATTGCTGTGTGAAATATGTGTTGACTATAATAAGTTATGAACTTGAAGTGAAGAATGGGTTACCCCAGGTTTAAATAAGTTTTATGCATTAGTATTTCATGTTAGATGGATTTACTCAAGCTGGTTTCCAACCTGACCCGGGTGTTACTTTGATGTAATGCTCAGGTCAGACCGAGTATTACAGAATTTCAGGTTAGGACGTTCTGGAGCTCAGGAAACGAGCTGGATGGCAGGAACGTATGGGGTTGACCCCTAGGTATTGGAGTTGTATTGTCTGTAGTCTGGGACATGTTGTACAAATGTCCAGTTTATTTATTAATGGTTCTAACTTTTATGTATTGATGTAAATTACCAATTACAGCTTTCTTGTATAAATGCCATTATTTGATATTATATTTGATCCGTTGCGAAATGTGAGATTCTGAGTTTTATTTTCTTTTCTTCTACCTCTTTGTTCTTTTTTTCTTTAACAACCTGAGATATCCGGCGTTCGATTGTTCGGCATTTCTACAGTGAATGTATGAATGTCGAATCTTCGACGTCGAAAATTTTGGGTCGTTACAGTTCAAGTAATCAAGCAGGCGAACGGAGGAGCAAACGGATCCCAAAATGGAGTGACCTAGGTCTCAGCCCAGGTCATGACCAGCCCATTGGTCATCATGACCGGTGCACTGTTTGGCACGCTTGGGCTGAGCCCCAAACGTCTTCGACGGTGCTTCGATTTCCTGTTGGCAGTGATTTCTTCGTTGAATTTTTCGTTGATGTCTAAGACAATGAATTAGCTAACATACGAGCATAAAAACAACTACAATGGAATGTAATTCATGATCGCATGAAGTGGGTTTTCATCAAACAAAAAATCAAGTTTCATATGAAAAAAAAAAATCAATAGAAAATCGAAATCAATTCAACACCAAATTCAACCATAACAACAACGCTAAGCATTCATCTATAGGCTAGAAGTGTGATATTAACTCACCTAATTAAGATTGATTTGATGATTAGAATCCAGATTCACCTAGAGTAGCCTCTTTTAGTGATTATCCTAGGGAAAATTTTAGAAATTGGAAAACGAGATTACAACCCTAAGGTAAAACTAAAACAAATCATCACAATTATGCACACGAGTGAGGTAGTGATTACCTAAATTCATTTGCAACAATTATTAAAAAAAACTCTTTAATTTGCTCACGAATTTTAGGGAAAGATTGAACTAGGGTTCGGAGCTAAAGAAGGTGTTCATATTTTTAGTTTTTAGGAGCTGATAATGAGAGACGATTGTACGTGCTTGTTTCTTATTCTACTTCATGGGCCAAGAGGTTTGGCTATGAACCCAATAAGCAATTGTTGCAAATTTGTTTTGTTTTATCAATTTGTAAACACCAATTTACACCATAAATAATGTTTTATAAAACAAACATTGATTTCACTAATTTTAATTAGATACTAACATACCAAATTATCAAATCAAACTCGAAGTTCTAGTCCAAAAATGTAGCCTAATTGTTGCCCGAATAACCCAGAAGAACCCCGGATCAAACCCCCTTCGATTTGGTTCTGTTTATTAGAAAATATGATCCAAAGTTCCCCGCCGGTGCATTTTTGGTGCCCACTGATGCACCTATGGTGGCCGGCTGAAACAAACAGCCTACAGTATGCAATTTTCAGATTTTAGTTTTGCTTGTTTCTCACTCGTTTTTAATCGGATTCTCAATCCGTTTTCATCTAAATTTAGATACGATTCTCTACTGCCTTTCTACTTTCATTTCATTAAAACTTTTAAATAGAAAAGGTTTCCAAATTGTTGTACAAATTGGTGTTTTCTAGCTAGTTTCCAGAAAATAAAAATATAACCTTTTCACATATAGATCTTCAAAATACCTTTAAAAATCATTATATATTCAAAACAAAATCATGTATGTATGTATGTATGTATTTCAATATAATTCATTTCATAGCTCAAATCATTGTTTATTTTCCTTTTCTCACTAAATAAATCACATCTCTTAAAATATATATCAATTTATAAATCCATAATTAACTTAATAAATTCACAAATATATGTTTATTAACTTTATAAATCATTTATATATCATTTTGATGTGATTTTATATCCTAAATCATGTTTGCACAATAACGAAATGATTTTCATATAAAATCGCATCTTTATAAATACATATAAATTAAATAAAATTCCACAAAAATACTTTTTAGACCCGATACCATCATATTAAGCTTCATTAAATAATTTTGTATCCATTTGACATGATTAAATGTCCCTAATGGTTTGAATACAATTTCATGCCTGTTTTCTCATATTACAAAATGTTTGTATATAAATTCATATAAATTATATAAAAATGCAAAAAAATTTATTTAGGTCTATAAATTTGATATTTCATCTCAGAAATTTATTCATACAGATTTCTAACCATTTTAATATAATTTCTCAATTATATTTGTCTTACTTTGCAAACCCATTTTTTGAATTTCTTATTCATTTAATTCCAAGTTTATTTCAAGTTGGAACAAAACTAAATAAAATTCCCCAATTTCATTGTAAAATTAATTAAGATAAATTAAATCATATTTATGTTTAATTGCAAGTAATCTCGACCATGGTTGATGCAAATCTTTAAGCAATATTGTTTGTAAACTTGTTCCTTCGGGTGAAATGAGAGTATTGCTAATGAAATTCTAAATAGGAACTTCGGAAGTGGACATAGGACTGGTGGTTCGATCCATTAAAAAATTGACTACATGATCCTACTATTTCCACTGCATTTATATTATTATTACTATTGGTCATCTTTAATCCTCTAGCGACTTAATAGTACCAACCAAAATGGTAAAAAAATTCATTCAAACATAATGATGTATAAACGATGTGAACAATGTTGCTTAGTTGGTTGGTAGATCAGACCATGAGATTAAAGATCATGATTTCGATCTTTGAGATCAACATTTGTTGGCAATAATGAACCTTGTTTAAAAAAAGATATATAAATCACATAAACAACAATAGCTGATTTAATTTGTAATTTATGTATCTCAATAAAATAATCAAAAATTGCATTGTAAAATTCCACTTTTAACTTCAAAACCTACATTTAAAATTACCCGATTATTTACAAAGCCTTTTCAATTTTTTCCTAATATTTTACATTTAATCCCTATATTAAGATTAATCATGCAATCTTAAATTTAAACTAATTAGATAAATCTAATTAAGTAATATTCGTTAATTCATCTACCTTATGAAAATATGAATACTGCAACATATTAACCATATTTATAATAAAATTAATGGTAAACTATTTTTTCGTTAAAGTAAAGGTATATAAGTGACATAAAATAAACAATGAACATAAATAATAATAATATATTCAATTTACAATTCATTTGTCTTAATAAATTTGCAATACGATACGTTACAAAATCATGTTTTTACCTCCAATACCCCATAATAAAATTTTATTTTTCCTTTTCATAATAAAAAATTCTGTTTTTACTTCCAATACCTACATTTTAAAATTTATAATTCATTTATATTAATATATTTATCATGAATTGCATAATTTTTAACTTCAAGTACCTACATTTTGAAATTTATAGAACTCTCCTCAATATCACCTAATACTGTACATTTAAGTCAACATATTTAAGTTAATTGATTCCTGAATTTAAGCTATTTAAAAAACAAATTCAATTAACAAATATTGGTTCATCTAATAAATCCTAATATACGATGATTTCATTATGTATACCATATATATATATATATATATATATATATATATATATATATATATATATCAATACAAGTGACATAAAGAATTCATTTGAATATAAAGATGTGCAAATTACATAACATAATTAATACACAAACAACACTAACAAAATTAATTTATCATTCATATCAATAAATTTATCATATATTGCATTGCAATTTCAATTTTTAGCTTCAATACCTATATTTTAAATTTCTCTAAAATTATTTGTTGGAACTAGGCCAGCTCACAGTGGAAGTTATGAGTGAATTTTAATTTTTTTTACCCTACTGGATTTTTATTAGGCCTACGAGTCTAATTAATTTTGAACATTTCTAAATTTCATTTAAATATAACCTTTTATTTTATTTAAATCTATAAATTATATAGTTTTATTTACTTTATGTTATGATATATATATATATATATGTGTGTGTGTGTATGTATGTATATGTATGTATGTATGTATGCGTGTGTGTATTTGTGTGTGTGTCATATGCACACATATTTGTGTGTGTATATGTAACATATCAATTTATGCAAGATATAATATAACCGTATATAGATGCTAAGATTTACATTGCAATGAACATGTTAGCTCATCCAATATGCAGATATATTATTTAAATACAGGTATATGTATACTGTCATTATAAATAAATATTATAAATTCATACATACATATATACATATTATATTATAGTTTTGTTTAAATAATTTTATATTAGTATATAAGTACGTATACATACATACATACAAACATACATATATACATCTATGTAATCATATGAATAAAATATTAATATTGTTTATACATATTGTATAATAAACTTATTTACCACAAAGAAATTATTTAAAAATATTCGTAATTTTTTAAAACCGTAAGTAATACGCGCACACACACACACACACACACATATATATATATTCAAATATATTAATTATTTTTTTAAACATTTATATATACAAATACATGCATAATAGAATAATATATATGCTTGTATGTGTGTTTATGTTAATAAAATACTCAAAAAATATTTTGATAAATATGAAGGACTAGATCTTACGCATGTCTCAGTGAATATAATTGTTTTTATTTTTTTACTTTTAAAATATATTTCATTTGATGTCTATTCAAAAAGTATTAAAATATTAATTAAAAATTAAATTATGAAATTTTATTTTGAATTTTAAATTTTTAGTAAATCATAAATGGTATGTTATGTTTTGAATTTTTTTACACAATTTTTGATATAAAGATAAATTTTAATTTTCGATTGTAGTTTAAAATTAATTTAGAAATTATAAAAACATTTTTTAAAACTTTTACCAAGAATGTCTTACCATTAATAATATTTTATAAAATATAATATATAGAATTTTCATAATATATTTGAATTACTATAATTGATTTGTGTAATAAAGTAATTAAATTATATATATATATATATATATATATAAATACTCCATCACTGTCGAAAATTATCGTAGCCTTTGTGATCATATTTGGCTAAAGCATGATATTATAATTAATTATAAACTATACTTATCTATTTAAATAATATATATTACTTCAATAAAATAAAAAATGACTTTTTTTAATTTCAGAGCCGTACTTGTCTAAGTTGTTTGTGAATTTTTTTAAAATATACATATACATATAACCTAATAATTTTGTGACAATATCATTTGCATATCAAAATTATCACATAATTAACAATAGATAATATATGTATGTAATAAAACATTATAATTAAGCATAAGTAATTATATTATGATTATAAATATATCTCACTTACAATTCCTTGAAATACACCTTGAAATGATGATATTCATCACTTGAAACTATTTCTGATTCAACAAAGTGCTAGTCCTTGAACCGTTAACCACCAACCATTGGATGGCAACTAACTTGATTCGATTTGAACTCTAGATAAACAGAGAGGGGAGTGAAATTTCGGCTAGCAAAGACTTGGACTGGAAACTCCAAAATTTTCTCAATCATATGTGGGTGGAGATGCTTATATAGTGGGTGGAAAATGAGAGAATTATGGATCTCGTCTCTTATTCATTCTCCTTTAATCTCAGCTATCCAAAAGCAATCCCTTCCGACCAAATTTTGAGCCGCTTATACCCTCTTTGCTGTCAAAAATATCAGCCCCTATGATAGGCCTTAAACCTATACAAGTCCAAATAAAATATTGTGCAATTAAACCTAGTTTAATTGGTTATCTATATCATATATCGACTGATATATTTATAACTATTACAAATATATTTAAAAATATTTATTCATAAAATCATAATCAAAATTTATAATTAATTTGTAACATTTATAAATTAATTTAAATCGTTTTGTCATAGGAGAATTCATCGTTTCGATCGTGTGACTCGTTTGGCGTAAATTTGGTCAGCGACTAATACTGAACTATTCAAATATTAACGTTCACACGTTACTTAGCAAGTTATGTGACATTTTAGTCAAATTTATCGCTTACTTGGTTTCGATAAAACCCACTTTTACTTTATTAAGAGTTACTCGGTTATAACCAATTCTCTTTGTCAAAACTATATCACTTTGGACTTATGGAATCTGGTGATGGTCAAAATTTCAATATCATCCATATTCAACTGTACAGTCCAAATGCAAAGTCTTTGGTTAAATAACAATAATTATTAACCAACTACTCTAGCCAAAGATTTTGACTTTGAGTTGACTTGAATTTACCATGATACTAACCTCATATAACCGAGGAGACAAATTCTCTCTTGAATAGTGCTTCACTTCCAATACTTACACTCGACCCAACTATAGTCACTCGATGGACGTCGTGCCATGATTTGACTAAATCAAAGCAGGGCTTTCATATTAAAGATCCACAGTATTTCTAGTCGAGAGAACTGTGTAAATCAATCACATTTATATTTTCAATTTGACCTTAGTTATAGAAACCAACAGAAAACTATCTAGTGAATTGTTCCATAGTTATCCAATAACTATCAGTACATAACCGTAGGAGCCCATAGCAGTCATAAGTAATACAATGCCCAACATTTGGAAAGTATTACGTACTTCAGTCTCAACGGATACGTCGATATCCACTCTTGATGCACCTTGACCAGGAACATTTAAAATGAAGTGTTTTATAATATTATGATACAATACTCATGATTAAAACTATTTGTATCCTATGACAAACATGCCATTTATGGATTTTCTATTAAATATATTCTAATTAAAAATTTAATTACTCATAACACATTATAAAAAATATATAATAGAAAGATAAACACCTTTATTACAATGGAGAATTGATTACAGAGTTAATTAATTTACAATAAATTATAGAATAGCCCCTAAGGCATACTCTTAACTCTATCAATCTTCAACTTGCACTTGGGGCCAATTATGGAATCTCAATTCCATTCCCTCATTTAGCTTCTCGAGAGTAACCGAGGTAGTAACCTTTGTGAATGGATTTGCTATGTTGTCCTTGGTATCTACCCTTTGTATCACGACCTCTTTCTCCTTGACGAACTCTCTAATCAGGTGGAACTTTCGAAGAATGTGGTGTGTCTACTTATGTATATTGGGGATCCTTTGAGGTTTGCATCACTATATTATAATCGTAAAACAATGCCATAGGATTTTCGGTATGGGGAATCACTATGAGATTACTCAAAAACTTGCACATCTAGACTTCCACTTTAGCTACTACATTAAGGGTGATGTACTTGGCCTCCATCCTAGAATCAACAACTATTTCTTACTTGGAACTTTTCCAACTAACGGCTCCATTGTTAAGCCTAAAGACATAACTAGACACCGACTTACTATTATCTATATTACTTTAAAACTCGAATCCATATATATATTCATAAGGAGGTCTTCACTCCCGTATATGAGGAATAAGTCCTTGGTATCTCTCAAATGCTAAAGTATACATTTTACGGCTGTAACACCCCCACCTCTATACCCATACTAACCAAGAGAATTGCAAAATAATACTGTCGGATAATACTGAGAATAAAACGATATGGAGTACACACGTGAATATTCCCTTAGCTAACACTGGTACGTATTAAAAAATTGAATAAATAACCAACTTATACGTGCACCATGTTGGCACAAAACAATAAACACGTGTGCCTTCAGGACAGAACAATACACAATATACAATAAACATTAGAGATCATAGAGTCAATCGCAGTAATAATATATAATATACAATATAAAATATATATCCATATACATTACAATAGCATACACACAAAAGACTATATGATACATAATGATAATATCTATACCGAACATCTAATATCCTCTATGCCCAGTAAATACAAGCCAGTCTCACTATCCTTGTATCTAAAATGCCTCGGACTGACTCGGACATTATATAAATAACACACGGGTCAGACTATATCAAAGTATATGGTTCAATACATACATATATATAGAATATACTAGGATCATGGTGATGAAATACTAATAATAGTGTAACATAATAACAACACCTTCAAAATCTAGCACAAAGATGTCATCAACCATATAAAAACACAAAAAATAAGAATTTACAAGAAACAACATTGTAATGGTGAATCTTCTATATCTTGTAATCACTATCAAATCTAGAAACAATAAATAATGAGCTATCCTCAAGTGAAGGCAGGCAATAATGGAGTAATGCCCAAAATATCTCTTAATCTCATATTATAAAATAATATCATCAAATAGCATGGATACAACAGGGACTGACTACACTTTAGACTCATCTAGTCTCTATTCTAGTCAACTCATTATAGGAAAGAGACATACATGCCAATCCATTACAATCATATACTATGAATCTAATGGGAGATTGACAGTCGCCTACCGCAAGCTTGCTCGAGGAACATAGGTCTACTCGCCAACCGTAGATTAACCGTCTATTCCTATTGTCTTCAAGGTATATGCCAATCAAAAACATTCACAAACCCTGAACTAGATCGGGAGACTAACAGCCGCCTACCACAAGCCTACTCCAAGAACCTAGGTCCACTTGTCTACCATAGAGTAACCATCTATTCCTAAAGTCTCTTTAGTCACCTCGACAAACATCATGATCCTATCCACCAATGGCTCGTCAACACATAGGCTCAGTCAAGACACTGCTTTGCCATTGTAGTAACAAATTGCTGGTTTATGCGACACAAGGGGCTACGGGTTACAAACCGTCTACTACTACCAATACTATGATCTGCATCAAAGAGACATAACATAATACTCATCGAAGGGACCCCTAATACACATTGAATGGACATATAACAATGATGTCGCAGATCTAGGACGCAACCCCACGATCAGCCCGCTAAGGTGGATATTGGCCAATCTAGTTCACTTCCAAACATGAAGGAAGTTGGACATAATGTGGATGGTCATATAGTACTCATCCCCTATCACTTCGCATATCTCTAGTAATAGTCCTACATATGGCTCTCATAAATCAGTATCTAACAATACGATACTCCTCAACGAATATCACATATACACATGAGTGTAATTCTCATTTGAGTGACATTTACTAACAATGAATTATAAACAAATAACATAACGACGTCCCATACTGTCGCATGTTATTCGAATAATTGTTCAATGTTCATAAACTACACTCGGTCCACAATAAATATCTTTATATGACAAGTCAATTGAACAACTGGAAAATTGTTACCGAAAGTCCCATATCAGACGGTATCACTAATCCGTTTATCCAAATTTCTCATCATACAGAAATGAAATCTCACAAATCAAATAGAATGATGCCATCACTATATCATCTTATATATAACTCAAATAAACATCAACGGTGAATCATTCATATAATCTCATTCAATATATATATATATATATATATATATATATAAGTAGGGATTTGAAAATAAGGTAAAATATATTAATCAAATTACACACATACATATACATACATATATAAACCAACAAATCATTATTCAATAATAAATCAATCAATATACACATTCTTATATTCAATATTCAAAAATAGATAATAAATAAATAAATATTTTAAAATTAACTAGATAATCAACTGATACCCAATATAAGATTCAATTACTAAAATTCATTACCAAATCCTTATAGGGGGAATTAATTTAAAGGACAAAGATTTGTATATTTTTTGCCTCAAGGACACGACCTCAATATTTTTACCACAAGGACAAATATTCTTCTAAAATTTATTCATAAGGACAAAAATTTTCCAAAATTATTCATAAGGACAACAAAACTGCTACCGAGCTAAAACTGATACCTAAAAACTGCTACCGATAACTACAAACTGATACCTAAAAACTGCTATCAATAACTAAAAACTGATACCTACAGAAAGTTGTCCTTCAGGATAAAATATTGAAGGTCTGTTCTTGAGGCTAAAAAGCTGTGAAATTTTGTCCTTGACAATAATTTCCTGATCCTTATATACATATTTTCCAAAATCTCCGTAATCAGTTTACACATCAAAAATAATTATAGAAGTTATTTTATAATTTCTATAGCTAAACAATACTTTAAAATAAATTTATAAATCATCCAAAATAATTTCTTTTCATTTCAAATCAAAGAATATAATCCTACATCTTTACTTTATACATAAAATATTTAGAAATAAAACATTTCCCTTTATACTATAATGTATTTGAAATTCTTGTATTACATAATTAGAGATTTTGATATATTCAAATCATTACCAAATTCATCTAATTATTTTATAAAATAAGATTCTATATTTTTCCAAGGTTTGAAAACTTCTTCAATAATATTTAAATAACATTTATTTTAGAAATCACTTAAAAATAATATAATCATGTTCATAATATATATTTCATAAAATAACAAAAAATTATGTATTTTCTCTAAAAACAATTTCAAACTTATGATATATTATAATATTGATTTTTTTAAAAACAAGTTTTATAACCAAAAAGAGACAACATTTATATTTAGGATCAAAAATATATTTGTAAGTTTGAAAGTAGCTAAATTAAATAAAATTTAGTAAAATATTATAAAATCCTTGTAATAAGATTTTAACACACTTAATAATATTTCTAAGCTTCTCAAACATTCTTTAAAACAAGAAATAAACAAGTACATATATATAATTATATATATACATATATATAATTATATATATACATATATATAATTATATATATACATATATATATATATATATATACATATATATAATTATATATAATTATATATAATTAAGGAGTAAAATTACTCTATAAACGTATCAACGAACATTACTATAAATATCACGTGACCCAAGTCGAGTTCCATCAAACTCGGGTCATTAATAAAATTCACACATCGAATATTTAGTTCAATTCACAAATGGAAATAGTTCCGTTTGTAAATCGACACTTCCAACTGACACAGTCGGCCAATAATCATAATAATATCCATATCAACCAAATTCATCACAATACCAAACAAACGATTCAACCGAGCAGTTCAATCATTAATTGAGATAATATATAAACGCAACCCAATATTGATATAGTTGTGAGTGTAAAGAAATAGTTTTACCTCGTTCGTGGGTGAAGCGCAGTGCAAATGAGACTTGAGTTTTGTTGAAAAGACTCTTCGATTCTTACCATGCACTTCTCCATGCTATATAAATTTACCCGAAGGTGCGGAGGCTTGGATAAACGGACGGCTCTACTGTACCTCAACAATCTTTTACCTCAACCGATCTGCTATTCAAAGCTCCGTCATCAATATTTCAGCCAACTCAGCAGCCCACTCTCAGCGTTTCCTCATACGCACGTATGCTGCACCATAAAAAAAACTCAGGCACGTCATTCCAGGTCATTGAACGACCGTCTTCTCATTGCCAAACTCGCCTCCATCGCCTAAAGCATAAACAACAGCTCCATTCAAAACAATTTATTTCAATCTTCTCCTTCATCACATTTGTTACCCCAGGTTGCTTTCAAAATCACGATGCGGCCAAGCTTGTCCACACACATCGCGTCTCTATTAGTATCGCCCTGACATCATGCATACTCCAGCAGCACCCTCAACATCGCACATACCCATACGCAGTCACCGATTGCTTCTTCTCTATCACGTCATTGACCAAAGTCACGATTCATTTTTTTTAATTTAATGAAATCACAAATTTAAATTTAGGATTTAGGCTCAACTGGTTAGGGGAGGTTCGGGTATTAGTTTGAAGGGTGAGACCGGTGTCTAGAAAAGTGGAGAAGGGTTCGAGATTAATGGGCTTAGGCCTTATAAATTGATTCCTAATTTAATCAATCTATTCCTCTTTTCTTTTATTTCAAATTATTCTTGTATTTGTTTATAAATAAATTTTCATCCATTATAATTTGCATAACATTTCATTTTATAAATTACATTTTGAAAATTGGACAATTTCATTCAATTCGATTATTCCGACAAAACCCTTTATTAAACAATTTAGTTAACTAAAATTTATTTTCAATTTAGTTATTATAAATCGAATTCAAACATTTTTATTTAATTAAATTTACGTATAATTACGGCTACAAAAAAGGGTTGTTAAAGACTCCGCCTTACGAAATCTGCATCCTTGCAATTTCTTATAGGGAGACGTCTAACTTCTCATTCCCTGAATTTCCTCGTATTCAACAATCGTCTATCAAACTCAACTACTACATCCTCTATGTGGCTCTTATTTTAATTCTCTTAACGTATGCGATTATTTTGAATATATTCAATTAACGACTTTCCATTCTTCGCATACGATATATTTTGTGAAAACATATTACGCGTTGGATTTTTCGAAAAATTTCGGTAGAGTCTCTTTTGTACGGAGAGCATTTTGAAAAATCAAAACACAATATAAGCAGAATGATATACATCCCAATCAATGTAGCATTCCAAAACACGGGAAATAATACAATTTCTCACAATATATCAATATATCGTAAAAAAGGTGCTTTTTATTTAGTACTTTAAGCAAGCTAGCTTATTGCTTTAGCGAACAAAAGCGAGCCAATATCACCAATTTGTCCAAATAGGCTTCATAAGTACATATACTCAACTCATATTAAACATTAGTCGCATATCTAAAGAAATAAGATAAACATGCCTTCATGCAAAGAAAACATGACATTTACATTTAGTCTATTTCCGACTAGATTTCAAAGGTCGAAATCGCCAAATCAAACTATGGTTTCTAAAAGTAATTTGTTATATAGCGTGTTAAATTTTCAAAACATCCCGTGGATTGCAAAAATACTGATTACAACTCAACTTATAGTGGATTTTCTCAAGTATAGTATAGCAGATTATTAAATATGTTCACAGGCCCACTACGAAAATTTGTATTTTTGGCATATTAAATGACAAAATTTTCATAAACACTCAACATAAAAGTTGTTTCATATTAAAGTAGTTATTGAATTGTTAAAACCGGATAAGAAGGCTAAAAATTACGCTCAAACTACAACGGCGGTTTAGCTCAGATATTCGACAAATACTCAGGCCCAGCATATTAATTACAGTTTTTCGCCTAGCAATCCTCAATATTCCACAAAACTTTCAAAAAAAAAGTTGTTGTTTAGGTTATAAGCTTTCTGGAATGGACAAAATCGTTGAAATCGGATAAATTCTTAAAAAGTTATAGTCAAATGAATTCCAGCTATATTATATGAAATCTCATAGTTCAAAACAGCGATATAAATTATTTTTGATCCAAATTTAAATCACTGCCAAAATTCAAATTTCACATTACGAGTAAAATGAATTTTTTTCTCTCCAGTAACGTAGCTTTCTAATGAAATTAAAATAGTCAAAAATGGATCTATAATTTGAAAATACTAAGATTGGAAGAATAATTAAATCCCAAGGAGTTTAGACTGTTACTATTTATTGCTACATGCCAGAATCTTGCTTGGCATATTTGAGTGGAGTAAAAGGCCAAGTAGACATGGATAACACTAGCAGCTAATCTAGAAATTTACATAAACAAGGAAAACTTGGTTTGTTCCTATTGTTTAGAAAGTGATTTTACAAGCCTCTGTCAATTTGCTTCTATTTTCCAAACGCAAATCCATATCATTGTTTGCACGGCAAATTCTTGCACTACCAGTATTCTTTTTTTTTTTTCTTTTTCTTTATTTAATAAACACACTGCAAATAATAATAATTACAACATCAGTTTTAACAACATTCACTATGCTTTACACCAAAGTTTAATTTGCCATCAGACAGCACAGGGATGTTATCTACGGTTGAGCATTTTATTCCAATTTCACACTTATCTTAATTAGCATCTAAGAATTGCCGGTTCTAGGGCATGAATGGAAAAAGGCTAAAATGATAGTATATAATTCCTATTTTAATTACTAACAGAAAATTATGAGTGCAACAAGCTTAAGCTCTAGGATTGTACTGAAAAGCAATACAGCACATGATGCTCTAGTGGCTTTTCTGTGTTATATTGCATACCTGGGTTAATGTGGAGAAATATGCTCTAGTGGCGCACTCTGTGTTATATTGCATACCTGGGTTAATGTTAAGAGGTTCTCTTCGGTATCTCATTCCCACGTTTGTTTGTTTTCCTTCTTTGTACATGGTGCTCTAGTGGCTTTTCCCGGAAATATCTCAAATCTTAAATAACAACAATAATTCTATTCATAGACACCTCCAGAGGTACTGCTTAATTAATGAAATATGTGGCCTCTTTAACCTTATTTGTTTATTTTTATTTTCTTAGTTTCTCATTATAAAATTTTATTTTCAACTCAAAGTAAATCGTTTATATAACCACAATACATGTATTGCGTTAGGAATCCTCTTAATCCAATTAAACAAATATTTATATGTACATACACGATAATTCATAATTAATTTTTATTAAAGCACACAACGCTGCCACGCCATAAAATTTAGCGATCTATTTCACCAATTGGCTGCAACGTTGACTACTTAGAAAGACAAGCACCATTGTCTTAGTGGTTGAGTGATTCGACTTTGATGCGAGAGGTCATGAGTTCAAAACTAGCATGGCTTGATTCAAACATATATTGAAATGTGGTTTTTGTTATGTTGTCCCAAAACATTGACTGTCTAGGATTTTATATCAACATTGCATCGCTAGTGATTTCAACTTCACATTAATATCTATGAGCTGCATACGTTGTTCAAAAATATTTAAATCTAGAAAAATAATATCCTCCCTTTACTAAAACAATTTATTACTTCATAAAACAATGCACAATTTTTAAGTAAAATATTACTTATATCATTTTCAAAATAAAGTCGGACTGCCTTGTATAAATGTTTAGTAATCTCTATCGATAACACCGATCAGACGTATGGATCAGAATTCTTGAATCGCTCAACGGACAATCTAACACCAAAGTAACTACTAAAATAATTCCATTCGTTTTATAAGGCAATCTTTGTATTTTATTAAACCATTTGATTGTTTAAATAAAAATATTTACTTTTAATATTCATACATACATTCAATTCAACGACCATTAACCACAATACAAACCATCACACGTTCATTAAACAATCAAGGATTCAAGGAATTTAATTTAATTAATTGCTCATTCCACATCTTTAGTCGTACTTTATAATTATTATTAATTATTAAACAGATTTTTATTATCCCCTAACGGTTCAAACTTTAGTAAATCGCTAACTTCTATTAATATTTGGCTCTGTCCAGTTTCAAGTGGATTTAGAAATATTAGGGTGATAACTCCTACTCAATTCCCACATTCTAGACTGAGCCTATTCGAGAATAAAAATTTATACAATTAAACACACACATCGACCATACAAACAAATAAACGCCTACAACGAAGTAGGTCAAGGACCTCTATCTTAAATGGTTAGAGTGTAACGCTTTAGACAGAGATTCTAAATGTCATGGGTTCGAGCCCCCGAGACATCAAAAAGAGGCTCTGCTTGAATAAAGCACAACTCATGTTATCCAAAAAAAGCCTACAACGAAAACTATTTATTAGCATCCATTACGCACTCTGATCACTACTAAATCCTTCTACGCAACATGCGACACAGAGGTTCATTCACCATCCTCATTGCCGACATCACTCGTTGGGATAACCACTTTTATTTTACTACTTCATCAACTTAAATTCCACTCGAGAACAAACACACCAAAGTAATAGGAATAAAAGTAATATATATATATATATATATATGCGTGTGTGTGTGTCTATATATATATATATATATATATATATATATATATAGTTGGAAACATAACAAGTACATCTCAGATGATTACACCGGTAATCATCGTATACTCCTACTGTTACTTAGTATAATATAACTACCCAACATGCTCCCGAGCAGAGGGACTCTAAGTCTCATCTAAGGTTTAGACTTGCATCTCTTATCTACTATGTATTGTTCTGAACCTGCTCTGATACCAACTGTAACGCTCCTCCATACCCATACTATCCAAGAGTATTATAAAATAATACTATTGAATAATACGAAGAATAAGGCGATATTGGGTACACTCATGAATATTCTTTAGGCTGACACTGATATTAAAACATCTAATAAATAACTCACCTATACATACACAGTATCGACACAAAACAATAAATACGTGTGACTTCAAGATAGAACAATATACAATATACAGTAAACATTGGAGATTACAAAGACAATCGCAGCGATAATATATAATATATAGTATACAAAATATATCCATACACATAACAATAATATACATATACATGAGATTATACAATACATAATGATAATATCTATACTGAATATCTAATCTCCTCTATGCCCAATACGTACAAGCTAATCTCACTGTCCCTATACCCAAAATGTCTCGGATTGACCCGAGCATTATATAAATAACATATGGGTCAGAATATATCTAAATATATAGGTCAATACATACATACATACATATGTAGATATATATACATGGTATCATAGTGATGACATACTAACAGTAGTTTAACATAATAACAACACCTTCAAAATCCAGCATAAAAATGTCATCGCCTATATAAAAACATAGCAAACCAAAATTCACAAGAAACAACATTGTATGGGTGAATCATCCATATCTTGTAATCACTATTAAATACAGTAAGAATCAATAATGAGATATCCTTAAGCGAAGTCAGGAAATAACGATGTAATGCCAAAAATATCTCTCAGTCTCATATTATAAAATGACATCATCAAATAGTATGGATATAACGAGGACGAGTACACTTTAGACTCATCTAGTCTCTAGTCTAGTCAACTCATTATAGGAAAGAGACATATATGACAATCCACTATATACATATACCATGAATCTAACTGGAGAATGACAACCACCTACCGCAAGCTTGCTTTAGGAACATAGGTCTACTCGCCAACCGTAGAGTAACCATCTATTCCTATAGTCTTAAAGGTATATGCCAATCTACAACACTCACATACCCTGAACCAAATAGGGGGACTGACCGCCACCTACCGCAAGCCTGCTCCAAGAAACCCAGGTCTGCTCACCTCCAGTAGAGTAACCGTCTATTCCTAAAGTCTTCAGTTACCTCGATGGACATCGTAATCACATTCACCAATGGCTTATCAACGCGTACCCTCAGTCACAACCATGCTTTACCCCCTATAGGTAACAAACTACTGGCCTATACGACATAAGGGGTTATGGGCTACAACCCATCTACTAATATCAATATTGTGATGCACACCAAAGGGACATAGCATGATACTCAAAAAAGGGACCCGTAATACTCATCAAAGGGACACATAATAACGATGTCACGAATTTGGGGCGCGACCTACAATCAGGCCGCTAGGGTGGATATTGGCCAATTTGGTGCACTCCCGAAAATAAAGGAAGTTAGACACAATGTGGATGGTCATATAGTACACATCCCCTATCACTTTGCATATCTCTAGTAATAGGTCTACATGAACCTATCATAAATCAATACCTAACAATACAATACTCCTCACCGAGTATCACACATACACATGAGTATAATCCCTATTTGAGTGATATTTACTTACACTAAATAATCAAACAAGTAACATAACTACGTCCTATACCACTGTATGTTATTCAAATAATTATTCAATGTTCATAAACTACACTCAATCCACAATAAATATCTCTATATGACAAGTACAATGAATAACAGAAAAAATGTTACCGAAAGTCCCAGGATAGTATCACTAATCCGTTTATTCAAATTTATCGTCACACAAAAATGAAATCTCACAAATCAAATAGTAGTATGTCATCATCGTATTATCATAAATATTACTCAAATCATTATCGACGGTGAATCATTTATATAATATCATTCAATATGTATAAAAAAGTAGGGATCTAAAAATAAGATAAAATATATTAATCAAATTACACACATACATATTCATACATAGATAAACCAACAAATCATTATTCAATAACAAATCAATCAGTATATACATTCTTATATCTAATACTTAAAAATAGATAAAAAATAAATAAATATTATAAAATTAACTAGATAATCAACTAATACACAATATAAGATTCAGTTACTAAAATTCTTACCAAATCCTTGTGTACGTGTTTTCCAAAATCTCCAAAATCACTGTACACATCAAAAATAATTATAGAAGTCATTTTATATTTTCTATAACTAAACAATACTTTAAAATAAATTTATAAATCTTCCAAAATAATTTCTTTTCATTTCAAATCAAAGAATATATTCCTACATCTTTACTTTATACACAAAATATTTAGAAATAAAACATTTCCTTTTATACTACACTGTATTTGAATTCTTCTGTTTCAAAAGTAAAGATTTTGATATATTCAAAACATTACCAAATTCTTCTAATTATTTCATAAAATAAGATTCTATTTTTTTTCAAGATTTGAAAACTTCTGCAATAATATTTAAATAACATTTATTTTAGAAATCACTTAAAAATAATATTATTATGTTCATAATATATATTTTATTAAATAGCAATAAATTATATATCTGCTTTAGAAACAATTTCAAACTTTTGATATATTATAATATTGATTTTTTTTAAAATAAGTTTTATAATCAAAAAGAGACAATATTTATATGTAGGATCAAAAACATATTTGTAAGTTTGAAAATAGCTAAACAAAATAAAATTTAGTAAAATATTATAAAATACTTTTAATAGGATTTTAAAACAGTTAAATAATATTTTTGAGCTTTTCAAACGTTCTTTGAAATAAGAAATAAACAAGTACATATATATATAATTAAGGAGTAAATTATTCCATAAACATATCAACGAACATCATTATAAATATCGCATGACCCGGGTAGACTTTCGTCAAACTATGATCTTTAATAAAATTCAGACATCAATATACAGATAAATATTTAGTTTAATTCACAAACGGACATAGTTTAGTTTATAAGTTAGCACTTCCAACTAAAACAGTCGACTAATAATCACAATAACATCCATATCAACCAAATTCATCACAGTACTAAACAAATGATTCAACCGCGTAGTTCGTTCGTCTATTGAGATAATATATATGCGCAACCCAATGTTGATATAGTTGTGAGTGTAAAGAAATACTCACCTCAATCGTTTTTCTATTCAAACTTCGTCACCAATATTTTAGCCTACTCGAGTAGCACACTCTCAAAGTTGCCTCATATGCATGCATGCTACACCCAAAAAACTTGGGCATGTCATTCTAGGTCATCGAACGTTTGTCCTCTCATCGTCGAACTTGCCTCTGTTGCCTAAATCATAAACAATAGCTCCATTCAAAACAATTTATTTCAGCCTTCTCCTACATCACATCTGTTAACCCAGGTTGCTGCCAACGTCACGATGTGACCACGCTCGTCCACACACATTGTGTCTCCATCAAGATCGTCTGACACCTACGCACGCTCCAGCAGCACCCTCAACGTCACATACACCCATACGCAGCCATCGATTGCTTTTCCTCCATCACGTCGCTGATCAGAGTTGCAATTTCTTTTTTTTTAATTTAATGAAATGGCAAATTTGAATTTAGGGTTTAGGCTCAACTTGTTAGGGGAGGTTCGAGTATTAGTTTGAAGGCTAGGACCATAGTCTAAAAAAGTGGAGAAAGGTTTTTTGAGACTAATGGGCTTAGGCCTTGTAAATTGATTCCTGATTTAGTCAAATTATTTCTCTTTTCTTTTATTTTGAATAATTCTTATATTGATTTATAAACAAATTTTCATCTAATGTAATTTGATTAACATTTCATTCTACAAATTACATTTCGATAATTGGAAAAGTTTATTCAATTAGATTATTATGAAAAAATCCTTTATTAAATAATTTAATTAACTAAAATTTATTTTCAAAATGTTAATTGTTATAAATCGAACTCAAACACTTTTATTTAATTAAATTTATGTATAATTATGGTGTAGAATGCAGAGTTGTTACAATGGCCATCTAATGATTTACTTCGGGATTGGATTGGTATCAACTTACGCGTCCTAATGCATATGCCACATCCACTCTAGTACATAGCATAGTGTACATTATGGATCCTATAGTCGATGCATAGAGGATCCACTTTATACCCTCTTTCTCCCTGTTGGTATGAGGAGTGTCCTTCTTAGAAAGCACGATTTCAGACTACGTTGGAACATTTCCATGCTAAGAATTCTCCATAGCGAACCATTTTAGTATGGATCTATGCACAAGGATTGAGAGCTTCTTATATCTATCTCTATAAATATTTATACTAAGTATATAGGCTGCTTCTCCCAAATCCTTCATGGAGAAGTTCTTGGAAAGCTATACTTTTAGCGATTGCAACAATGAAGTGTCATTTCCAATCAATTATAGATCATCGACATAGAGCATTAGAAATATGATAACATTGCCCTATTCCTTTTTGTATATGCACGTTTCCTCCTTGTCCTGATAAATACCAAACTGTTTGCTTACTTTATCAAAACACTTGTTCTAAATTCTTGAAGCTTATTTAAGTCCATAAATAGACTTTAACAACTAGCAAGCCTTGCCCTCACTCCCACCGACCATAAAACCCTCGGGTTGCGATGTATAAATGGTTTATTATAAAGTACCATTTAGAAAAACCATTTTTACATCCATTTACTATAGTTCATAGTCATATAATACAGTGATGACTAGCATAATCCAAATGTACTTAAGCATGATTACAACGAAAAAGTCTCACCATAATCAACACCTTGAATTTGACAAAGTTCTTTTGAAACTAACCTTGCCTTATAAGTCTCTA
Organism: Allium cepa; assembly: GCA_030765085.1. Lineage (NCBI taxonomy): Eukaryota > Viridiplantae > Streptophyta > Magnoliopsida > Asparagales > Amaryllidaceae > Allium > Allium cepa. The sequence goes on along the minus strand of CM060941.1, from coordinate 826,368,940 downwards.
CTTTCCCATCTGCATTTATCTTTTTCTTAAAATTCCATTTGCAGTTGATGGATTTATCCCTTCAAATACATCTATTTTGAAAACGTTTGACAACTTTGTTTTCGTACATGGAATTCATCTTGGATTTCATAGTTCCAAGTCACAGTGCAGAGTCTTTACTTTGCAATGCTTGTTGAAAGGATAAAGAATGTCATCATCTAAGACAAGGATCTCCCTCTCGTTATCCATGAGAAAACCATAGTATCTCTTTGGTACACAAGATTTTCTACTAGATCTTCTAATAAGTTGCGTTTTTTCATATACGGGTGAACTTGGTTCTCCCACCGGTTCGACTTTAGTGTTAGTTTTTTAGATATCATCCAAGTCTACAACTTCGCTGTTAATTTCCTTTGACAAAAATTCCTTTTATAAATAGACAGTGTGTACGGAAATAATCACTTTTTGCTCCTCTATGTTGTAGAAAAATATCCTATAGAATTCTTTGGATATCCTATATACATACACAAAGCTGACCTCGCCTCAAACTTATTAGGGTCAATGTTCTTAACATAGGCCGGACAACCCTTTACCTTCGAATAATTAAGATGGAGTTTCTTCCTATGCCATATCTTATATGGTGTCTTAGGCACATACCTTGTGGGCAACAAGTTCAACATATGCATTGTGGTTTCCAGTGCATATCTCCAAAAGGATAGAGGTAACATAGCCTCACTCACCATGGAATGAACCATATCTAATAGGGTTCGGTTTCTTTGCTCCGATACACCATTATATTATGGAGTATATGGTGGAGTAGCCTGAGAGATATTTCTATTATCTTTTAAGTATTGTTGAAAATCCTTGATGGGTGAGGGGTATGCCCTAAAGGTAATTTTACAATTTATTACAATTAATTAACTTTGTAATAAAGGTGTTTTCTTTCTGTTATATTTTTTTATAATATCTTTAGATAATTAAATTTTTAACTAAAATATATTTAATAGAAAATCCATAAATGGTGTGTTTGTGATAGTAATTACAAATAGTTGTAATCATGAGTATTGTATCATAATATTATAATACACATCATTTTAAATGTTCCTAATCAAGATGGATCGAGATTATATATTATGACGACCCAACATTTTGATCCTCGAACATCAACATTAATACATCCATGATATTAGTATGTCTAGTACTCAAGTGCTGAAAAGATAGAAAGTTAGGATAAAATAAAATAAAAGAACAAATAGAACAGGAAAGGAAGAACACAACATAAATCTCACAACAGAACGTTAATATATAATATCAAAGGAACAATACAAAGTATTACTCTGAATATTTAAATATCATAGTTACTAAAACCTAAGTACTATCATTAGCTGGATGGTTAAAACTACATATCCTTGCAATGCTGATATATACTACGGAAATAAGAACACTATAGTAGGCGATCATCTAGCTCCTCTCTAAGACTGCTCCAAAACGTCTGTAACTAAATCTAAAAACATATATGGGCTGACCCGAGCGTTATAAGAAATAAACACCCGAATTAGTGTGGTAAACATGCATGAGAAACTCAAGAAATAAAAGTGACATATAATAGCACCTTGTTGAGATTGTACGGATTACCAATATGATTTTCCCTTTCAATGAAACCAAACATTAATTTAGTTTAACATATAGTAATATGATAGATAATTTCTAACGTGTTGCATATAAATCATATCAAATAGCCGTTGTGAACTCCACAACAATAATAGGTATACAATCAATATTGCTAAGGTGCGTTCATATATGGATTGTTTTCCATGGAGATGCCTCTAGTAAACTAGTAAACTGAAGCGGATCTCCATGACGAGGATCATAAAATTCTTTCCAAGCATCGTATATATCTAGATAGAATATACTTTAAGGTAAACACAAAGGCCCAATGGTGAATTGCATGGCACCAAGCATAACCAACTCCCGAGCCTAATAATTGAAAGCATGCTCTAGATCTGAAGTTGATATACCTTCATGGTAATCTAAACCCAAGATTATGCATCCTACTCTGGTTTTAGTCATTCCCGACGTCGAGGCTTCGTCTGGCATCTTTCAAACGAGTCTCGATCAATCGAGCTGCATATGAATCCCTAATCGGATTTCTTCATCTCGAACAGACCACGAATCATTATATGGTTTCGAGCATCTGAAACAGATCTCGAACCTCCACATAGGTTCCCCGCATAAGTCCTTTGATGAATGCTAACGCTTTCCTCTCTCTTGGAATACTCCTCAAGATAGATGGTCCCATACGATAGCATCGTTTGAAATGTTAACGCCAACCTCTTCCTTGATCTTAACCATAGAATTGACAGTTCAACTCTATAACATTTCACTTCACAACCGCTTCCAATACAATGATCGTGTATATGGTTTTGAAGTGATTATAGGTTTGAGTTATCTCATATAAGTACACACTTCCTACTTACCAGACTCTCCAAAATCAATGGATGTATTCTTGGTTAACTCAATTTCGGTTCTCTCAGAAGTAGGCGAAACCTAGAGACGTTTCATATGAATACTCCTCCCTGGGGTTTCTTATCGGTATGAAATCATGAAGTCTTTCGATAACTTCCTAAGTCAATATTAGGTCAAGTTCGATAATCGACTAATTGATTAACTAGTCAAAACAATTGCTTATACAAATCACGATTTGTACACTTAACTCATTTACGACATTCCAACTTAGTTATTCCTTGTTAATTGTGAAGCCAGGTAGGTTAGAGCATTGGTTGCATCAAAGCCTTACCTAGAAACTTCACTCTTGAATCTTATAAATAAATAAGTCTACCTCGTTGGCATTTAGTGTTAAGTATAGTATTAATGGTTTCCATAAATAAGAAGAATTCAACACCATTAACATGTTTTCGACATTTTTGACTTACTATACCTCGATCAAGTGGGAAACTGATAGGTTATAGCTCTACTTCTTTGTCCTTACTCGACATCAATCTTAATTCTCAAAAATAGACAAGCCATATTTTGTCAGCTTTTTGTGTTAAGCATAGTTAATTACTTTTCGAACAAGTAATTAAATAATCAACCATTTGGTCACTTAGCAATTCTTACCCCTGTTCGAAAACGTTTGTATATACTTATAAAATACATGAAAATACTTATTATAGGTTTTAAAACATTTATCCAAAATACTACTTTAAAATAACAACTTCACAATTTTTCTTAATACTTAAAAAGAACATGTTTCTAACAAAATATCTTTTCTTTACAAATTCACAACTAATTCTTAAAAATTCCAAATATCTCAAACTACTTTTGAAATATTCTAATATGAGTTAGTAAAAACTTGTAGAAAATAACGAAACAAAATACATAAATCTAGATATCTTTTCAAACCTTTTAAGTCCAAAAATCAAGTCTAAACAGGGCAGTTTTGCACAAGTGAAGTTTTGGCCACTTTTTGAAATGTTACTTTACTTTTTACTATCCAAGCTTTTAATAGCAACAAACATACACACACACATACACACACATATATATATAAGACATTATAAATATTAGGAGAATCCCCTAAGGATCTCTCTACAAAGTTGCATAGCAATCGCTAAAAACAAGGCAATTCACAACTACATATATAGCAACCATCGCTATAAGTACACTTTCAAATCCGCGTCCGATCTAAATCAAAGTCCATCTATTACATATCTACTTTGTTCAAGGTCTTATCACAGTCATACATGTCCATTAAAGTCCATTCCAAATTCATTCAAGTCCATATACATGGATCATATATGTCATTTACTTTCAAAGTAAGAATTTAAACCAATGTTTTAATATAAGTAAACAACAACACAAACAACATATATAATATCAACACAACATATATATATATATATCTGTGTGTGTGTGTGTGTGTGTTATATTTTCATTCAAATAAGGTGTTAACTCACCTTTACTCAACAACAACCAAGATCCAAGCTGACAAAGTCCAAGCCCAACCTTGCAACACCTTTCCTTCCTCTATCTCCTTGCTTTTACTTGTTTCGTCCCTTCAAATATCCTATATTTCTCATGACCTATAGGTGTAGGTTGGGGATGGCTTTACTTCTTCAAGTTTTCGCATGGTGGAAGGTGTTCTAATATTTTACTAAGGCTTGCGGCAAATATTGAAGTGATTTGGAGTTGATTTGCAATAATTACATTTAGAACATCAGAGATGATGAAGAAGAAGCCATTTATTTTCTCACTTAAGCTTTGTAAACTTTTATGAATGATAACTAAGGATACGCCCTTCCTTATATAGGCATATGAATGGTGTTGCCTAAGTTCCAACTCAACCACCCACCATGCCATGGAATAAAATATAATATCAAAGATATAAAATGGAAGTGACAGTAATAACCAAGTGATCCAAATATTAGAGTATAGATACATAAAGTTATACATCATGAAATAGAGTTTATACAACAAATGCAACTCATAAGACTGTCTCGTACTAATAGCAATAAGCACCACCACCAAGGCTCCATAGTATTGCGCAGCAGAATAAGCATAGAAATCCATATATATAATACGAGATAACTCCCTTTAGCTCGTCCATTGCACAACTACTACGCCATACCTAGACTTGCTATCTAGTATGCTCTTTTAAGAGCATCCGAGAAAATAAGAAGCAAAGCATAAATTCTCGACTCAAACAACAATCTGGTGTGAGTGGTAAATGAATCTAAAAATACTATACAAGTTGATACAGTAAGGAACAAGGTGAATGAATCATACCTGATTGTCCTTGCATCCAAAGAGTAAGCACATAATAACATAATATGCTAATTTAAGTGCCATGAAGGCATAATACAACAAAGTATGATAACGGTTGTCCAAGTATCCATATCTCCAATACATATCCCCATTGACTAACTTAGAGTGATAGACTACGTGGATCAAAACAACCATAGCATCCATCAAACAATCCTTACAATCACTCATTGTACTCTGGATACATGATAACTCATATGACCTTTCTACTACTAGGGACTAATGGAAATCCCGGTTTTCAGTGTATTCTCTTTTGCCTAAAGCTGGTACTAAACCCATTCACTCAGTCCAAGGTGCACAGATCTATTCAATCGATCCAGGGTAACATTCAACATACCCATGAGCATCCTCACGATACCCCTACTTCGAGTATAACTGAAAACACTTCGAGTACCAACGATCCCTTAGTACACGTATCTAAGCCCTTTCTTCTACTCCAACTAGCTTCCTTTATCTTAGAGGAACCATTCTACATTACCCTACTCAATGACTCCTTTCAATATCGAGCCATCACCTAGGAGGAACCATTCAACATTCCCCATTCTATAACTCCTTTCGACATCGAGCCATCGTCTCCAATACCTAACTCCATTCAACATCGAGTTACCATCCGAAGACTCTAACTTTCATCATGTTTTTATATCGCTAGAAGTCATCATGCAAATGAGTCAACATCTCGAGCACGGCCTCTGGAACCTTTGTATCCATCCCCAGAAGTTCCATCCCCATAGCACTAACGAGGAGAATTAGGTACCTGCCTTTGAAGTGGGTACCGACTTCTGTACTTATCCAATTAGGGGCAAAGTCTTTTCTCGTTCTACTCCTTGCTCCTAGTGCTTCTTGCCCATGTGCTTTGATCTCGACCTCTCTGCTTTGAATCAAGTCGTCATGTTTCCAAAGCACCTTACTTCGGATCCTAGAATTAAGTTGTCATGGCCTCAAGAACTTAGCCAATCTCTAATCCAACACTATAAGCAAAAATCACTAGCCAACATCTCCCACTTTCCCAAGTCACTGTCGACAAGAAGTGAAGAGGATAACTTGGTACCAATTTAAGAAGTCGGTATCGAATTATGTAGCAAATTTTGAGTTGCAATTTGGAACACAAGTCTTTCCCATGCTCTAGAATCTACCTCTAAAGTTCCGTCCAATTCCGACCAACTTCACCGCTGATTTGCCCAATTTCCCGACCTATCTACCTAACATTCAAAACGCTAGCAAACAACATCAAAGCTCAACATAAAATCATGGAATAACATGCATATACATCCATTCATAGAATCAATACATAGGAATGTGATAATCAAACTAATTTTTCTCTATATCCAAGTTTTACATTAGCATATGCATATAAAGGATGGAAATTATACTAACATGTGGATATGAGCAATTATATTACAAAACCTATTTATAAAACCATTTCAAAATCTCATAGTTCAGGTCATAAGCATGTATAAACAAGTGGTTAAAGTTAGAAACTCTTTTTATATCAAAATCATGTTAAAACATCCATTTTAACTATATAAATAAGTATAGATGACTGAGGTCAAGAACCACTCCCAAATACCTAAAATACCCAGTTCCTTCCTTAGATCTAAAATGGAAAGTAAGGAAGAATGACCTAAATCAATAAAAATGATAATCTCTAGCTTTTATATGTTAATTCCCTCTCCAATCAATGATTTGGCTAAGATTAGTAAGGAAAAAAAATGTGATTTTTGATGAGATTTGAGCTAATAGAGGTGTGGATCTGCATTGGAGAAGAAGGAAATGATTTAATTCAGTTCCTACATCCTCCTAGTAGCTCAAATTTTGAAGTGGGTTAGTTGGCCTAAGCAAATGCTTAGTTAATTACCCACTAAAACTGGCTACGAGTAACCAAAAATTAAAACTGCAATAACTTTCAAGTGGCAAATCCGTTTTTCTACTATGACCACTTTACGGAATGAGAAACCATCATCCATAAGCAATGAAAGTGGTTTGAGATCCTATTTTGACTTCTATCAAAAGTTATAGTCCAAACAAGATTTTCAAGGTCAAAATCATCATATAGAAATTCATCAAAAATCATATATGTGGAAGATGTCTCTAAATGTCATTTTCCAAAATCTTAGAGTCTTATGACCTCATATGAATAAAAGAAAAATGTTTTACGATCCTTCGATATGTAAAACATGGGTCGTTACAGTAGATCCTTGACCTTTTTAGTGCGGACTCCGATTTGGTTCTTTGATTAGAAACCTCCATTCTCCTTGCATAGCATATACAATGGTCGAAAACATAATGGTCATATCATGAACCCATATCAAGTGTTCATCATCAAGAATCGAGTGAAAAATCCTTGTTTGGATCGGTGTAAACTACCTCGAAAACATGTACTCAAATAATGGATCAAGAACAACCATGTAGATAAAACTATCTACATACAACTTACGTATTTATCCTATTGGTTTTTTAACTACACCAATTCCTTCTTAATCATATTCATCTATACAATTAGTATGTCTTCAAATACTGAAATTATTTATGAATCATTTCTAAGACAAAACTTTAAGTTTATACACATTTTATAACTTAAGTTCATACTTTTATAATACTCTATTACATCCTAAGAGCTTATATAAAACATCATTGTGTTTTACTTAACAAGTATGTTTAACCGTTTAACTCTTGTTTTAACATGTTATCTTCTCAATTCAAATGTTATATAAACTCAACTTTATATTTTCAAAAATGCTCAACTACAAGTTCTAAAATAACTCGAAAGTTCTCGACTATCCAAAATTGCTGAAAATTCCATTTCATTTCATTTTAACAAATGAAAAACTATCAAACAACACATCATATTATGATGCGTATACCATACTATCCTAATGCATAGGTTGCATATGTCCATGAAATAACTTAGCACGAAAACTTCAGAACTAAACACCGGTTTTCATTTCAAATCATTTTGAAATAATAAATACATATAACTTCTGTATATCACATCTTACTTTGGAAGTTAAATCAAAATCCATTTTACCAAACAATTTTGTAGCATCTCACACTTAGAAACTCAAAAATGAACGCCGATAATGCTGTAGTCCTCACCGAAATTATTTTCAAGCAATAGTTTGAGTTCAATACACCCAAACCATACTCTTGGTACTTAACCAAAGTTATTCGAAAGCGGTATCAAATACTTCATATAATAATACTAAGTATCATGATCTCAATTTCCTAAATTTATTTTCCAAATAATACTAATATTATTTCCTCCAAAATCTTGAAAAACATTTTCAAATACATCAGGGTTTAAGTTCTCAAATTCTTTGTTTAATTCCTTTTCGTTTGTAAACCACATTTTATAATTCGTACTTAAATAAAATTACTTTCTTATATAAATCTTTTCACGAATATTTATTTTCAAAATATTATATCCATCCTTTCTTATTATAGTAAATATCTTTTACTAAATTTTAAATTCTAACCCAACATTGTCACCGAACGCCTTACAATTAAACCGTGAAACTTAATCACAAGGTGTTCGTTCAATGTACCCATAATTAATGTCTACCCAATCCATGATATAGAGAGGTAAAACTGCTCATAAACTAGTTGAACACAAATCAACAACAGACAATACTCAATGTTCCTAACATGGCGAACATGACTAAACAATCAAGGTTACAGGATATTAAACTATAAGAAGCACTAGAGTCAAGCAAATGTGAATAGGTAAACCATATCAGATAGTATACCCTCAAGAAACTGCTTCCCCTTCTCGGCTGCAGATATAATAAAGACCCTAGGTCGCTCCTCTATTTGAGCATAGGACAATATCTTACAATATGACTAGCTGATGGCAATTATAACAACCCTCTAGTGCAAGTTGGGCACCATGCTTTGGCGCCTTAGCAATCAGTGCCTCCAATAATGGTGCCTTCACCACTTGTCTTCCCCTTCCAGGCCTACACTTATTAGAAAAATGACCCTTCTTCCTACACTTGTAGCAGAAAAGGGTGGACCTATTCTTTGATGACCAAAACATACGCTTGTTGTCCCCAACTGGAGTAGAAATAGATGACTTTGGAGTCAAGCACTCAAACCTCAAAGCTGTGTTCACCAAACCAACAAAAGATCCTATGGCATGATTAGTCATATCCCGTTGGAACTCAAGGCGCATACTCACAATAAGCATCTCGTTCTTCTTCAGCGGCGTGTCAACCAATTCTAACCCAAACCGAGACAATGCAATGAACCGATTTTCATACTCTGCTACAATCATGGCCTTCTGTTTCTGATCAAAGAAGCTCCTAAATAACAATGTCATTCTAGCTTGCGGAACAAACTTCATCTCAAACTCATCTTTAAATTGGGCCCAAGAGAAGTCGTTCTCAAGGATATCAACTATAATAGAACTCCGCCAATCCATGGCTGCATTTGTCAGATGTCACGATGCCAACCTACGCTTCATTGCATCATTTAACTCCATATCTCTAAACATCCGATCATATAATTTGATCCAAGTCCGGACTTCTATAATCGTCTCCAAGCCACTAAACCTCTTACCCCCCAACCTCTCATAATCATAACAGAGTGAAGCAAAACTCATCCGAGGCTCGACCTACACAATCTCCTCTATCGACATTCACCCTTGGTTTCTTAACCGGAGCAACATTCCTTGGTGCTCGATCCCCTCTATTTGTAACAGTATTACCCCAACCACCTCTAGCATTGGCAGCTCTAGTACTCATGGTTCTTACTACCTAATTAAAGCAAGACAACTTTAAGAAACTAAAGGATATAGTTATTTCAAAGAAAGAGTTATCAGAAGGAGATATTCATAAGGAATAGTTTCCAAAATACAAATACACTGTCATATGTATAATACACTCAACTCATTCTGGGGTACTACATACCCTATATCTAATGAGCCATACTCAAGCAAAGCCAAGGTGTTCACTCAACCATGAGCTCTGATACCAAATGCAATGATCCGACATTTCGACTCTCAAACGTCAACACTAATACATCCATGATATTCGTCTACCGAGCACTCAAGTGCCAAAAAGACAGAAAGTTAGTGTAAAATAAAATAAAATAAAAAATCGAATAGGAAAAGAAGAACACAATATCAGAATCTCACAATGGAATAGTAATATGTAATATCAAAGGAATAATACTAAGGGTAACTCTGAATACAAAATATCAGAGCTATTAAAATCTAAGTACTATCATCAGTCTGGACAGTTATAACTATTTATCCTCATAATGCTAATATATAATACAGAAATACATCAAAAAGAAGAATACTATTATAGCAATCATCTAGCTCCTCTCCAAGATTGCTCCAAAGTGTCCGTGGCTAAATCTAGAAACATACACGGGGCAAACCTGAGCATTATAAGAAAATTACCTCCGGATCAATATGGTAAACCAGCGTGAGAAACTCGAGTAATAAGAGTGACATATAATGCGCTTTGTTGAGATCGTATGAATTACCATAATAGTTTTCCCCTCTAATTAAACCAACCATTCATTCAGTTTAACATATAGTGATATGATAGGTAACATCTAGTGTGTAGCACATAAATCATATCAAATAGCTACTATGTAAACGCCACAGCAATAACAGGTATACAATTAATACCACTAATAGGCCTTTTTATACGGATTGTTTTTCACAGAGCTACCCCTAGTAACTGAAGTGAATTTCCATGACAAGGATCAGAAACTTCTTTCTGAGCATCGTATATCTCTAGATAGGATATACTTTAAGGTAATTAGGTAAACACAAAGGCAAAATGGTGAACTACATGGCACCAAGTATAACCAACTCTCAGGCCCAATAATCGAAAGCATACTCTAGATATAGAGTTGATATACTCTCATGAATAAGCTAAACCCAAGATTATGCATCCTATTCTTGTTTTAATCATTTTCGATGTCGAGGCTACGTTTAGTATCTCTCACATGAGTCTTCATCACTCGAGTAGCACACAAATCCCCAATTGGATTTCTTGATCTCGAACAGACCGCGAATCACTACATCGATTCGAGCATCTCGAATAGATCTTGAACCTCCATATAGGTTCCTCGGATAAGTCCTCTGATGGATGCTAATATTGTTCTCTCTCTTGGAATAATTCTCAAGATAGACAGTCCCACACAATAGCATCATTTTCATTTTGAAATATTAGCGTTGACCTCTCTCTTGGACTTAACCTTAGGATTGACAGTTCAACTCTATAACATTTCACTTCATAATCGCTTCCAAAACATAGATTGCGTATATGGTTTTGAAGTGATTACAGATTTGAATCATCTCATATAAATACACTCTGTCCACTTACCGGAGTCTCCAAAACCAATTGATAAATTTTCGGTTAACTCAATTTCAGTTCTCTCAGAATTAGGCGAAAGATAGAGATGTTTCACACCAATACTCCTCCCTGGAGTTCTTATAGGAATTAAATCATGAAGTCTTTCGATAACTTACTAATTCATATTAGGCCAAGTTCGATAATCGAATAATTGATTATCTAGTCATGCGATTGCTTATACAAATCACGATTCGTACGCTTAACTCGTTTACAACATTCCAACTTAACCATTCCTCGTTTAAGAGCGAAGCCAGGTAAGTTAGAGAATTGTTTGCATCAAAGCCTTACGCAAACACTTCATTCTTGATTCTCACAAATAGATAAGCCTATCTTATTGGCTTTAATGTTAAGTATAGTATTAACGATTTCCATAAACAAGTATAAATCAACACAATTAACACGTTTCTGACATTTTCCAACTTATTATTCCTCAATCAAGAGGAAAACTGGTAGGTTAGAGCTCTATTAGTCCATCACCACTCAAAATTAATGTTAACTCTCACAAATAGATAAGCCTTATTTTGCCGACTTTTAATATTAAGCACGGTCAATTACTTTTCAAACAAGTAATTAAACAATCAACCATTTGGCCATTTAGCAATTTTAACCCTTTTTCAAAGACATTTGTATCTACTTTTAAAATACTTGATAATACTTAGTATAGGTTTTAAGATATTTATCCAAAATATTACTTGAAAATAACAAATTTACAATTTTCCTTAAAACTTAAAAAGAATGTGTTTTTAATAAAATATCTCTTCTTTAAAAATTTACAGTTAATCCTTAAAAATTTATAAATACTCAAACCACTTTTTAAATACTCTGATACGAGTTAGTAAACACTTGTTAAAAGAATGAAACAAATACATAAATTTAAATATCTTTTCAAAACTTTTAAGTTCAACAATCAAGTTTAAACGGAGCAGTTTTGCACAAACGAAGTTTTGTTCACTTTTCAATATGTCACTTAATTTTTTACTATCCAAACTTTTAATAGAAACATATATATATATATATATATGAGACATTATAAAAATGGGGAGAACCTCCTAAGGATCTCTCTATAAAGTTCCATAGCAATCGCAAAAAACAGTGCAATTCATAGCTGCACCTATAACGACTACTGCTATAAGTGCACTCTCAAAGTTGAGTCCGATCTAAAATCAAAGTCCATCTATGACCTATGTGCTTTATCAAGGTCTTATCATAGTCATACATATCCATTCAAGTCCACTTCAAGTTCATTCATATCCATATACATGGATCACATATGTCATTTACTTTCAAAGTAAGAATTCATACCAATGTTTTAACATAACTTACCGATAACTCGAACAACATACATAAAATCAACACAACATATGTATGTGTTGTATTTTCATTCAAGTGAGGCATTAACTCACCTTTACCCAACAACAACCAAGATCCAAGCTAACAAAGTCCATGTCCAACCTTGCAATACCTTTCCTTCCTCCTTCTCCTTGCTTTCACTTGTTTCCTCCCTCCAAACACCCTATATTACTCATGGTCTATAGGTGTGGAATGAGCATGGCTTTCCTTCTTCGAGTTTTGGCATGATGGGAAGTGTTCTGATAAACTAAGGATTATGGAAAAGTTTAAAGTGATTTGGATTTGACTCGGAACAATTTCATTCAGAACATAAGAGATGAAGAAAAAGAAGAAGCCATTTATTTTCTCACTTAAGCTTTATAAATTTTTGTTAATGATAACTAAGGGTATTCCCCTCCTTATATAAGCTTTAGAATGGTATTGCCTAAGCTCTTAATTACTACCCACCATGCCATGGAAGCTTGACCTCTCATCACTTCTCCTTAGTGCTAATTACCATTATACCCTCTCATGATAGTATCTCTTATTCACACGGAAGCTTCTAGAACATTCTAAGCTTTATGAAGAGGAGTGTGTTAATTAGTTACTAACATATTCATTTAATTAATAGACAAGTGCCAAAGAGTTCGAACAACTTATACCGACCGAAAAGGTGTTTATCGATAAACCGATTTTCGATCACATTATGAATTATTCTTTGAAGAATATATTTTTATAAACAAATTTCAAAAAAAATATTTCTCATCATGATTCATAAATGATGTTTAAAATGGTTATAAAGTCATATTTACAACACTTAATTATATTTCAACATGTTTCGATATTCGAAGATAAAGTATTCGAATTTTCAAATTGCTACATATATCAGTGTATTCGTTAAGACTAGAGTACGTAAGGCTCTCCAAATATTGGGTGGTGGATTACTTATGACTGCGAGGGCACCTAGAGATTATGTATTGATAGTTACTGAATATTTACGGAATGACTCACTTGATAGTTTTTTGTTGGTTAATATAACTAAGGTCAAACAAAAAATATCGATGTGACTGATTCATATAGTTCTCTCAACTTGAGAATACCATGGATCTTCAATATGAAAGCTCCACTTTGACTATAGTCAAATCATAGCACAATGTCCATCTGGTGGCTATAATTGGATCGAGTGGAAGTATTGGAAGTAAAGAACTATTTAAGAGAGAATTCCTCTCCTCAATTATATGTAGCCAGTATCACGGTCAACTCAAAGTCAAAATGTCTGACCAGAGTAGTTCAGTTAATAATAATTGTTATTACTGAACCAAGGACTCTGTGTTTGGACTATAGAGTTGAATATGGATGATATTGGAATTTTTGATCATTACCAAATTTCATAAGTCTAAACTGATATAGTTTTGACGGAGTGAATTGATGTAAATATATGTTACAACTAGGTAATGCTTACTATTGTAATTGGATTTTTACAAAACTAAGTAAGCGATAAATTTGGCCAAAATGTCGCACCGCCTGCTAAATGACGTGTGAATATTAACATTTAATAGTTCGTTATTAATCGCTGACCAAATTCACACCTGACAAGTCACACAACTGAAATAATGAATTTTCTTTAGACCAAAAGATTTAATTAGTTTATAATTATTATTAACTAATTAAATTAATTCATATTTATGAAATATTAATCATAAAATTTTGAATATAACTGAAGAATAAATATTATTATACATATTTATAATTGTTAAAAATATATCAGCCGATATGTGATACCGATAAGCAATTAAATTAGATTTGATTAATAATATTTATTTAGGTTTAACTGAGATATTATCCCATGATGGTAAGATGATAATTTTGATAGCGATAAGGTTTATATGGAAGGCTAAAAGATTAGAGGTGTTTTGAAATGGACGGCTTAGATTTCTGAAGAATTGTTATGAGATATAATCCATATCTTTCTCTTTCATCCCTAGAAAAGGACCTCTAACCTCAATTGTTTTAGAAGTTTTCGGTTGCCACCATACCGTCCATTGCTGGCTGAATTCATCTTCAATGATCTCTAACAAATTCAACTCAAATATATTCGAAAGACAACAACTATTGGATAGTCAAAGGTCTATGGTTCAACGTTTAGCAATCTACCGAATTAAAAAGTTTTCAGAGGAGAGAGTTCATCATTACTGGGTATGCTTCAAGGCGTTAGTTTCAAGTATGTTATTTCCATGTTATATGACTTATACTTTCTAGATAAATTTTTATTATTCATATATATATATATATTATATTGTTAGTTAGAGGATGATTCTTATATGTATTGATGTTGTCACATACTAGGTTGGTTATATGTATGTATTCATTAAAAAAAAGATAACTTTGGCCCACATCCTTCTAATTGAAAATAATTAGGCCCACATCTCTCCCAGTTACAATTTATAATTACATCCCTCTTTTTAAATAACTAAGGAAAATACCCACACTCTTCCAATTCGCAAAATAACTTTTCGATTACACTAACCCGCTTTTAGTCTACAATAAAAACTTTTTGGTTACCAACTTCTTTCACTTTACAGAATTTGAAACCCTAAATTCTTCAGTAAACCAGTTGAAATCCAATTCAAAACCATAAAATCGTAAAAAAAGGTTGTCAATTGCAGATTTGTTGAAGAAGATGGAGCTTGCAAAGGAATCGCCACATCAAATGACTACTGCAAAGAATATGCAAATGCAAAACTCGAAGAAACTGATAAACATTAAGAAAAAGAAGTAGAAAAGGTTTTTAATTTTGATTTTCCTATACTTATAATTCAAGAGAATTTATTGCAAAATTTTGACATATATTATTTGTTACATGATAAATTAGAATTGTAAATGCGTGAACAATGACATGAAAAATGACAAATGCAATTGTTCTCGTGGTAAATATTAGCCATAATTTTAATCGGCAATTCCTTGTATATGTAGATTACATGACTAAATACTTGCAAATATTCTGCCATAATATTTAATAAGAAAATATTGTAAGATCAATATGAAACGATGAAGAATTATTATCAGTTATAAGCATCATTAATTGTAAATAAGGATTTTTTTTCTAATGTGATTTGTTAAACAATTCCAAACTTTCACTTCTATCTAAGTTAAAGTTGTTTTGAAAAGCTTTAAAATATCTGAAAAGTAGATTAAAGTACAATAAAAGAGAGATAATGGGACATATTATCCATGCAAATTTATACCTGACAAACATTTGCCAGGCAAATATTTGCTACTCATATTCATGTATATATGTATAAATTATATGTGTATGTTTATATATCTATGTATGTGACATTAATTTCACAAATTTAAAATTCTTATAGCCCCGACGAAGACATAAAATTGGGATATCTAAAAAAAGACCATCAGATGATAAAATCAGGAAAAAAGCTAAATCATATTCCAATTCTGAATCTCACAAAACACATGAATCTGAATCGAAACCTTAATCTTCAACAACTAAAAAATATAAATCATTAGGATATAAACCTTTAGGAAAAGAAACTTCAACAACTCTAAATACAGAATCTTCATAGTATATACCATCATAATATGTTTATTTTTCATCCTTGAAAAGAAGAGCTCTAGCAACAAGAAGTGTAAGTAAAAAATCATCAATGAAGAAACAAAAAGAAGAAGAGACAAAATAAAGTGGAACCTCAAAAGAAAAGTTAGAAGCCTATAAAAGTGGTTTTAGTTCTTTCTACACATTAATAGAACATTTACTAAAAGAAATGCTACTTCTACAATCACACATGGAATTGTTAAACAAAACTCCATTATTCAATGTCATTAACCCATTCTTTGAAAGAGCAATAAAATCCGATGACATAGCAAAGGAATCAGTTCCAACAGATATAATAATTGAATACTTCTCAGTTGAAGATAGCTGGTTTGAATTTGGAGATGTCAAAGCAACTTTAAAAGAAAGTGACATTGCTAAAAAAATTGGATGCCCGAATGGAGGCATCACAATCAACACTATATCTCATTTAAAGGAATCTGAAATTCATTCTAAATTAAAAGCATTCAAAGATAAATATTTCAAGGATTCAAGAATGATCAAAGCAAAAGACATAGAATAAAGCATTTGATTAGCTTCAAAAAGCCAAAAAGAAAATGATGTTGCAAGATTGCTTTTAATGTATTTGATTTCAACTTTCTTACGGGTGCTGCTACCATGTATTTATAATTTGAAGCAAACAAAAAACATTTCTTGGCCAGCAACAATTGGAAAATATTTAATGGAGCAAGTAAGAAAAAATAAAGAAAGTTCAAGAAAAATACGCGCATATGTAACTCTGCTCTTGGTAAACGCTAAATCCATTTTATCTTTTATAATTACTGATATGTAATAAATTAACATCCAATACCTCTATATGTAGTATTGGTTTCGTCACATCTCAGATATTTTTCTTTCGGAAACAACTTATAAAGAAAATGATCCAACATTTTCCAAATGGACACTTCTACAACTTACTCGAAGAAAAATGAAGTGCTTCCTTGACAAAAAGTTAAATTTGCTAACAATACAAAGAAATACACTAAAAATATAGAATTATAAATAGTAAATGGATAACAATTAGTTGGAAAATATTTGGTAGGCAAACATTTTCTTGGCAAATATTTACCAAACAAATATAAAAATTAACTTATTTTTTCCTAATTTGCAGAGAACAGAGGAAAAACAAAAAAGTAAAAGGAGACAAAAATTGCAAAAGCTAAATCTCATACAGAAAAACTTCAGTTGTTGATAAAAAATATGAAAATATCAACAAAAAACTAAAAGACATAGAATTGGAAATAAATAAGCTGAAAAAGGAGAAAGTAGATTTGAAAAAAGAAAACAAAGAGCTAAAAAAAGAATGCAGATCTTAAGGAATAAAAATAAAGAGTTGAAAAAAATGCAGATCTAGAACAACAAAACAAAGATCGTGAAAAAGAAAATGATGAATTGAAAAATAGTACAGAAACGAAACAGTATGATGAAGATTATAAGCTTCGTGAAGATGGCAACAATTAATTTAATGATTATGAATCAATTAATGTTGATATTCCAATTGACAATAAAAGGGATGAAAGCATGGTAAATGATGATGTTTTAATGTAAATGTTGGTCATGTTAGAAATCCTGTTGATGTAGATAATGTGGTAAGCCCAAAAGATAATGCTGATGAATTTTATGATGATAAAAGCATAGATGACAATAAAAGCAATGACGACATTGTAAATGATGATGCAAAACATATTGATGCTGATGATGATGGTAATAGAGATTATGCTCATGAAGGTGCTGATGGAGATAGTAAATGTAATAAACATAATGATCATACAAATACTGATTATAATGATGGAAATGGTGAAGGAAATAAAGCTGATGGTCATGCAAATAAAAGTAAAAATGCTGATGTTGAAACTCAGAGAAAAGAAAAGTGATAGTGATATTGGAGAGAAAAGAAAAGATGATCGACTTGAAAGTAAACTTGAAAATGAAGTTGATCTGGATAAAGTCATGTTGCTACTAATAATGATATCCAAGAAAAAATATGACCAACATGGAAACAAAATTGACAATTAAGCTGATAGGATAAAGATAACGCTACTGCCAATAATGACAACGAGGATGATGATGACCAACAACAAGCCTATATGAAGTAGCCGTCCGACCAAAGACAGTAAAAAATGACCAAGAAATAGAGTTTATAGAAAAGGAAAAAAGAAAGCTCAAAAAGGTAAAATTTTACAAATTATAGTTAAATATCACCCTATCAATTATTCGCCATGCAAATATTTGCCATGTATATGCTAGAAAACAAATTATGTAACAGTTTGTATTTTTCACAAACCAGATGAAAAATTAGAAGATTTAATTGAAGAAAAACATCAAGATAAAAATGTAGAAAAAATTAAAGTGTATATTTTAAAACAAAATCAATAATTTGCATAAAATATTTTATCTCAAATACTAAACATATACGAAATATACAACTATAGTGAATGATGAGAAGAAAGAAACACCGAAAGTAGACTCCTCATCATTCAGTTTGGGATTAACTCAAATATTTCCGAGTCTAGATAACAAACAAAATATTCGACAAAAAGAAGCTAAAGAATTCCAAATCAAGCAAGAAAAAGTGAAGAAAAATATGAAAAGAGAAATAAAAAAGTTTCTCCTTCGTCCCTCATAAAAAGAATGAAAAACGAACGTAAAAGACCAAGAAGAGATCCAAATTATGTGTCTCCACGTCAGAAAAAAAAAGATTACCAAAAGAAACCACATAAAAGCAAGTTTGGAAAAAAAAGATGAAAAACTCCTAAAATTGAAAACATATCAGAAACGAGCGAAGAGTCTGATCAGGATAGCACTGAAGTGAAAGAAGATGCAAAAATATTGGTTCGAAAAAGCAAGATTGCAAAAAATGGCTTCACAAATGAACAGATTGACGAGCATGATGTTTTTTTTATCAAGTAGATGGAAATAACTAAGTTATATTATTAGAATATAAATGCAAATATCGGAACAAATGTACAGAAATGTATAATTTCTTGGAAAATACTTGCCAATTAATTGTTTTCCAGAAATATATATGCAAAACAATTATTAATAACTTTCTTACTATAATACATACTAATATACTTTATATATTTATTAAAACAAGAATGTTGCATACTATAACAAGGAAAAAACATTGAAATAAAGAAGTCAATATTTCTGACATGCTATTTAATAAATTCATTGACTCATGCGTATATAAATCAATATAATATTATTAACTGAAAACAATAAAACTAATATGTAAAATCTTATTTCTATGTAGGTTATCGACTGGTACTCGGCAGTAAGACTAAAGATAATTCATGAAGACATAATATACTTAAAATCCTGTGCAGCAGTATGAAATATTTAAAATTTCAAACAAATGTCACTTGAAAGTTTCAAAAATGATTAATATGTAATCACAGGTGTCAATAATTAAAGACTTCAAATCACCATATAAATCATTGATAGTCAATGTTGGAAGAAGAAGCTATAAATTGCAGAAAAATATTGATACCACTACATAGCAGAATCATTATACACTATTGGAATTCAATGCAGATAACAAAACATGGAAACATTATGATTCGCTACGACCAAAGAAAAAACCTTCAACTATCCACACAAAGAGCAAACAAATTTAGTGGTAAAATTAAAATGTATTAATAATTAATAGTGACAAATATTTGCCTCATAGCTAATATGTATTAACTTGATTAACTTGATTATAGTTACAGAGGGATGTAATAATGGATGTTCTAGAATCTATTTAATAAACAAATGGGAAAAAACCATCAGAACTGCAAGACAAAAAAGTCAAATTTGTGGTTTGCCCACAACAGAAAAACATTTCGTAAGTTTAAAATTGTATTTTATAAAAGTTAACTTATAAACAAAAATTTAAACTGATGTAGGATTGATTGTGCAATATTTATCATCTGATTTATGGAAGACTTGTCCAACAACATATAAATTGATGGAAAGTTGGATTTATATGAAGAAGAAGAAATAAAAAAACTAAAAGCTCACATCATATATGACATCGTCATAGACAAAGATCATGGTTAGAAAA
Source organism: Allium cepa (assembly GCA_030765085.1). Classification (NCBI taxonomy): domain Eukaryota; kingdom Viridiplantae; phylum Streptophyta; class Magnoliopsida; order Asparagales; family Amaryllidaceae; genus Allium; species Allium cepa. The sequence goes on along the minus strand of CM060941.1, from coordinate 826,348,791 downwards.
CAGATTCTGACTCTGTGAAATTGCTTGTAGATTATGCCAGAATAAGACTGCCCAAATAATGAATGAAATAAACTTCTAGATGTTGAATGTTGGTTATTTGCTTTTAGATGTAGATATTAGATGTTGGACATGAATTGTTTTCAAAACACATGTTTAATGTTAAATTCTGACTGATGTATGTTTATATACAAAGTTTCATATCAAATATTGAATGTTGCATATGTTTTTTAGCTGAAGTATAATATGAAATATTCAGATAAAATGTAGTTGTTTTTTTTCATACAGTAAAATTATAAAACGTATAAAAGGTCAAACTTTTTCTTGGAAAATATTTGCCATGAACATTTGTTTTCCTAGCATATATTTTCTTGGCCAAAGTTTCCAGCAAAAATATAAAAAGATCACTGCATTTTCTTATAAGTGCATTGACGTATTTCTATGAGTTTCATAAAGAAATAATGTGACGCCCCACCTCTATACCCACGCTAACCAAGAACACTACGGTGTAGTGCTGTCAACTAGCACGGAGAATAAGGCTGTTGAGGAGCGGCCATCAATAGTTGGCCTTACACTAGTATTGGTTATCTCGATAGGAGTGATATATATATTCTTTCATTTTTCATCTCTGGTTTATTTTCTCCCATCGAAATACCCCAATTCCAGTATAAAACGAACTACGATGGTTCATAATAGTTTAGAACAGTAAATATAAAATAATAACACAGATAAATATAAATGCGGAACACAGATAAAACAGAAATTCTCATATATACAATAACTGATGTCAGTTACAATACATTTGACACGGTACATATGATACAACTACAACAGTCGACTCAGGAAGTTACATATGCAAGTACATTAACGTATATAATATACATGAATACATATCTTCCTATACAATTTTTCAGACTACAACAAATGACGACGACTACTCCAAAAGATATGAAAGAACTTCATAGCTCTAGCAGCAACCCAAAGCAGAATATCTACAACCTGAAATACTCGGTCTGACCCGAGTATTAGATTCAAAAGGTCTAATTCAAACTCAGTTATTAGTGCACAGAAGCAATAATAATTAAATAATGAATAGACGACAGTAATTAAACCAAATCAGAATGTAATTCAGAATATTGAATTGAAATGAACAAAACAGTTCAAACCATTGAAATATCAATTAAAATATTTATTCAAGTAGGGCTGCAGTACACGCACGCGTGCACTGCCTCGCCACTACTGAATGTGGAATACGCAAAAAGATCCATAAGTCAAAACAAATAGAATATCATAAAAGCCGCACTGTGTGGCTGCAGTTCACGCTTGCGTGCACTGCCTTGCCACTACAGTGATAATGTACCCAATGAATACCGTGTGGCTGCAATTCACGCTTGCGTGCACTGCCTTGCCACTACAGTGATAATGTACCCAATGAATATTCACAAACGAGCACAAGGTCAAACCCAAGTTTTAAACGGGGTTCAACACAAGGCATAGCAACTGCATAGCAACAGCAACAAGACCACTTCCAATGCATCAGTGCATGAAGACTGAAACAACATCAAAGCATGAACTCACATGTACGCCATGATATAAAATCAACATGAAGCACTGCAACTCAAAGAGTACATGAAGTAAACATATACATATGTGAGTGCAGTCAGTTCAAGTCTAACCAAACAGAGACAAATGTATACAAGTGATGCAGAATAGACCATACAATGCAAAACTCTAATCTGGCCAAAAATATGACAGTGCCAACATAAATCAGTGACTCAAGTGAAGCTTCCAGATTCAAAGATATTAAGCTTAATGAACCAGGTAGTACCGTGTCAAGCTCAAGCATGCGACAGCAGTAAAGGAGTCAACATATACAATAGTGAAGAGTGCTGAAGTGAATGAAAAGTAGTGTACAATAAAATGAAAGTCAAAGTATCATGAATATACACAATGCAGACACAACTCAAATGAACACATTTGAAGTTGTACAAGATAACAGTAACACTGAAAATATGCAATTACATGGAACTCAAGTTTCAGAAAGAACAGAAACAAAAGCAAGCCGAGGCTTAGTGCTGAAGCAACAACAATGAACCAGAGCCAAGAATACATGTACTCTAGGCAGTCCAGATAAACAAAGTGCAGACATGATTATCAAACTACAAGCCCAAGTGACACTGTGTGGAAGTGAATCAATAATGAAGTACCAGACTTCAAATCATGCAACAAAGTGTATGCTACAACCCAGTTCAATTATGCAACAAAGTGGCAACTAACAATGCAAAACTCAAAATTTACTCCATAATTCATCAGGTTGCAAAGAGCTTGGGCACGAGATATGGCCAATATATATAATGCTCAACTGGAACCATAATGAAGTCATGATCAAAATATGAATGAACACTTACAACAATGCAAATTTGATCAAAAACAGAGGCATTGATGACCAGCAAATGAAGCAGTGAAACCCAAGGCATATACAACGACCAACAACAATTCGAAGGAATGCCGAGGTCCACGAGTCAAAACGAATTCAAAATCATAAAACAGCAGTCTCAAGTCTAGACAGTACCAAACTCAAATTATTTTCGCCAAATCAGGTTTGCAAATAAGGTCAGGCAAGTATAAACCGAACAAGTCCCTCACATGAATGCCCAAGTGCAATGACGGTGTCGCAGTCACAAAGGCCAATATCAAGCAACAGGTTGTAAATAATATAAGTGTATGGTGCCGTGAAACTAAGGTATGAATGAACACCGCAACACAAGAGTGTGCACAGCAAAGTCGAATGATCTCATGTGGATAATGCAGCCAAGTTCAAGCATGCTACAGCAAGTATAAGTGGCTATGCAAATAGTGTAAGCCGATATCAAAGTAATAAAGTTCGAATCAAACCAAAAACGATGTGCAACATCAAACAAGTCAAATGTAGCCCAAGCAGAAATAAGAACAGGTCATTGCAAAGTATCATTTTATATGATTTTAATTAAATCAAAGAAAACAACACATCTAAGCAACAGCCAAGAACTCGAGTAGGAATTAGAAACGTGAGTGAACAGAATCACTCACCTCGTTTTCGAGCTCGAATTGAAGCAGACGAACAAAATAGGAGGCCAACGATTGACCCAAAAGGAGCGCTGAACCATCTCGCGAGACGCCAATTCGAAACAATCACGAAGCCCTAATTTGGAGCAGCGGAACGAACATGAAACGATGCCGCCATTTACTTTCTTATTTTCTTTAGGGTTCGGTTTCGAAAAATGAAAAGAGAAATGGGGGAAACGGGTTATTAACCCTTAATAAAATCACGGCAACAAAGAAATGGGCCGAACGATTTTTAAAGCCCAATAAAGAAATGGACCACTAATTATTTTCAAAGCCCGTCAATCTCATTAACAATTTATAAAATAATTTCAACTCAATTTAATTACTTCAATTGGCAAATAAGCAACAGTATTTATCGTTTAAAAGTCGATTATCAATCAATGCAAATACCGGGTTGTTACAGACTCCCTTCCTTAAAGAAATTGCGTCCTCGCAATCTTAAGGAATAAATGGACAAAAGGTAACAACCATAAGAGCATGAAAGAGTAAGCTTGAACGTGTTTGCTCGATGAATTCTCTGGATTCCAAAGTGAAATCCATAGGATTTGAGAACCGCTGAACTTTCACGAGAAAAACATCTTTATTTCGAAGGTGATGAACCCCCGAAGCATTGATATGAATAGAAGGTTGCTCAAGAATAAAAATCGGAAATCCTTAAGGCATTTCCGTAATTGGAAGACGTGGAAAACGTCATGAATAGCAGAAAATTGAGCCGGTACACTGGCGTAGTACAATATAAATGCCAAAGAAATCTTTTAATTTCCTAAAAGAAATTCACAAATTATCAACAGAATCTAATTATCAATAGATAATTCAGAAATCTCAAATCGCAAATATTCGATTATCAAAAACGATAATCAAATCAACAAGTATTCGATTATCAAAATCGAAACTCAATCTTAAATCACAAATATTCAATTATCACAAATGATAATTAAAGCTCAAATATCTAATTATCACAAGCGATAATCAGAAACAATAAATATCTGATTATCAAAAACGATAAATCAGAAATCACAAACATCCGATTATCAAAACGATAATCAGAAATTACCACAACGGTAATCAAATTTCAAATCACAAATATTTAATTATCACAATTGATAATTAAATCACAAATATCTAATTATCACAAACGATAATTAAATCTCAAATATCTAATTATCACAAGCGATAATTAGAAACAGCAAATATCTGATTACCACAAACGATAATCAGAAATCACAATTTTTTTTTTCAATTAACGAGTCCGAAATTAGCCGAAATAGCAAACGCACATGACCCATAACCACGAATTTTACTAAATCGTTTAATTCACTTCATCGTTTCCTTGAAAGTGCAAAATTGTGTATTTTAAATAAACAACATTTTACGTTCTCAAACGGACAAGTCCGGAATTAAGCGAATCAGTAAAAGAAAGGGGTCATAGTCCTCGATTTTTTCTAAAACGTTTAAATCGCTTCCTCATTCTTTTGAAGGCGTAAACTGTAAAAATTTTGAAAATCATTTTATTTATAAAATTACAATTTACATTCTCAAACGAACAAGTCCGGAATTAAGCGAATCAGCAAAAGAAAGGGGTCATAGTCCTCGATTTTACTGAAACGTTTAATTCGCTTCCTCATTCTTTTGAAAGCGTAAATCATAAAAATTTTAAAAACAATTTTTAAAACACGTGATTAAAACAGCGACATCAGTAGCAACTTCGATAAGTGGATTTTCATTCATCAAAAATGTCACAAGAATCTTCTCAAAGATAGGAAGGGATATCATACCCTAAACTTGTATTCATAACAAGTCAATAACACACGAATTCACCAATGCACAAGAATTGATAAAACTTATCAATAGAAATCACGAAAATTGGTGAAGCACAAATTCTAAAAATCTACACAAGAAATCCAGAAATCACAAGATAAGAGTATGAGAACTCGAACGGAAGTATGAAAACTCGAACGGAGTATAAAAAACTCGAACAGAGTATAAAAACTCAAACGGAGTATGACATAGAATAAAAGATATGGCATAACATAAAATATCCATAATGACATACTACTATAAGTATGTAAATAATGATCAACATGAGATCAACCGACATGAGGTATGGAATAAATATGAAATATCCATGCTGACATACTACTATAAGTATGTAAATAATGATCAACAGGAGATCAACCGACATAAGGTATGGAATAAATATGAAATATCCATACTGGCATACTACTATAAGTATGTAAATAATGATCAACAGGAGATCAACCGATTAGAGATAATCAATATCACAAGAATCTTCTCAAAGATCCAAAGAGGTATCATACCCCAAATTTGTACTCATGACAAATTAATAACATATGAATTCACCAATGCACAAAAATAGGTGAAGCATAAAATTTCCAGAAATCAACATAAGGAATCTAGAAATCACAGAAAAAGGGAAAGAGGCCTATCACATGACGGCCCGAAGACCATGGGGAGCTACCCCACATGTGTGAATGGAATCACACAGATTGAGGTCAGGACTAACCAAAAAGCAGAAAGGTATGTGTGAATGGAATCACACAAGTGGTGTCTAGTCTGACCATCAGAACGATCATCATGATCAACGAGGAGTGTCAATTACACTAAGCATGTGTGAATGGAATCACACAGATTGAGGTCAAGACTAACCAAAAAGCAAAAAGGTATGCGTGAGTGGAATCACACAAGTGGTGTCTAGTCTAACCTTGCAATGAAAGAGACATCGCGCAATTGCTAGTCTAATTTATAAAGCGATCATCAAGATCAACGAGAAGTGTCAATTACACTAAGCTAGTGAATATAAAAGTTTAGCTTCATGTCCCATAACCACTAGCTTAACTTAAATATTTACGAACAAATTATAGATCTTCACTAGAAAAATGTCACATATGGTTCAATCGAACAAGTCCAAAAATTAACCGACGAAGTAAACGCAAGCGTTTCATACCACTTGTTTTGCTAAGCCGTTTAATTAGATTTCTCATACGAGTGAAATAAAGGTTTGTATATACTAATAAATTGGAAAACGGTTTAGGAAAAGATTTTGATATTGAAAATAAAGTTGAAAACATTTTGATAAAAGAGTTTTGATATTTACTACTAGTATTGAAACATTTATATTTTTAAAGTGACAAATCACAAAAATGATTGTAGAAACAATCAATCACAAGAATTCACATACGAAGACGTGAATAGAATCCAAAGAAATTGATACTGTATCCATCCAAAAGTATGTTCACGAAAATCCCGAAGAAAATGTTATCAAAGTTGCTAATAAATGATAGCAATAAATCGGGAAATTAACAAGAATCGATTAAATTTGGAAACCAAATCAATTCACTAAAATTCACCTTCGAAGACGTGAATAAAATCCAAAGAATTCGATTCTAAATCCATCAAAGTAGGAATATCCAAAAATTCCAGAAATAGAAGTTATCAAAGTCAACAAAGGAGATATCATCTAATCGGAAAAGAAGAATCGATTAACAAATGGGATAACGAAGCAGAACGAGCATAAATGCATAAATGACTTCAACAAAAATAAAAATCAAGTCGAAGTCGAAGTCAACAATTAATGGCCATAATAGAGTACAAAACGATTCAACATCATCATCAAAGGACTCAACGGCAAACAAAGTCAGAGTCTTGGAAATCAAGAAATTAGAAAATTTTCAAAAACACAGTGACCGAAGTCGAATGGAAATCAAGCCGAGGAAAACATAAAATATCAAGTTTAGAATCGCTGAGATTCGAACAAAATCAATCATCGGCTAAATCAAATCAAAGCCGAAAACACAAGAATCAAAATCAAATGCATATGAATAAGCGCTAGGAATTCATACCTAACAATCAAAGACAATCATATGCAAATACGAGAGATTAAACGTCGACAAATAGTTGTAACATATGTTCCATCCAAGTTATGTTTTATATTTGTTCTAAACCCCAAGCTCTGATACCAAGCTGTGACGCCCCACCTCTATACCCACGCTAACCAAGAACACTACGGTGTAGTGCTGTCAACTAGCACGGAGAATAAGGCTGTTGAGGAGCGGCCATCAATAGTTGGCCTTACACTAGTATTGGTTATCTCGATAGGAGTGATATATATATTCTTTCATTTTTCATCTCTGGTTTATTTTCTCCCATCGAAATACCCCAATTCCAGTATAAAACGAACTACGATGGTTCATAATAGTTTAGAACAGTAAATATAAAATAATAACACAGATAAATATAAATGCGAAACACAGATAAAACAGAAATTCTCATATATACAATAACTGATGTCAGTTACAATACATTTGACACGGTACATATGATACAACTACAACAGTCAACTCAGGAAGTTACATATGCAAGTACATTAACGTATATAATATACATGAATACATATCTTCCTATACAATTTTTTCAGACTACAACAAATGACGACGACTACTCCAAAAGATATGAAAGAACTTCATAGCTCTAGCAGCAACCCAAAGCAGAATATCTACAACCTGAAATACTCGGTCTGACCCGAGTATTAGATTCAAAAGGTCTAATTCAAACTCAGTTATTAGTGCACAGAAGCAATAATAATTAAATAATGAATAGACGACAGTAATTAAACCAAATCAGAATGTAATTCAGAATATTGAATTGAAATGAACAAAACAGTTCAAACCATTGAAATATCAATTAAAATATTTATTCAAGTAGGGCTGCAGTACACGCACGCGTGCACTGCCTCGCCACTACTGAATGTGGAATACGCAAAAAGATCCATAAGTCAAAACAAATAGAATATCATAAAAGCCGCACCGTGTGGCTGCAGTTCACGCTTGCGTGCACTGCCTTGCCACTACAGTGATAATGTACCCAATGAATACCGTGTGGCTGCAGTTCACGCTTGCGTGCACTGCCTTGCCACTACAGTGATAATGTACCCAATGAATATTCACAAACGAGCACAAGGTCAAACCCAAGTTTTAAACGGGGTTCAACACAAGGCATAGCAACTGCATAGCAACAGCAACAAGACCACTTCCAATGCATCAGTGCATGAAGACTGAAACAACATCAAAGCATGAACTCACATGTACGCCATGATATAAAATCAACATGAAGCACTGCAACTCAAAGAGTACATGAAGTAAACATATACATATGTGAGTGCAGTCAGTTCAAGTCTAACCAAACAGAGACAAATGTATACAAGTGATGCAGAATAGACCATACAATGCAAAACTCTAATCTGGCCAAAAATATGACAGTGCCAACATAAATCAGTGACTCAAGTGAAGCTTCTAGATTCAAAGATATCAAGCTTAATGAACCAGGTAGTACCGTGTCAAGCTCAAGCATGCGACAGCAGTAAAGGAGTCAACATATACAATAGTGAAGAGTGCTGAAGTGAATGAAAAGTAGTGTACAATAAAATGAAAGTCAAAGTATCATGAATATACACAATGCAGACACAACTCAAATGAACACATTTGAAGTTGTACAAGATAACAGTAACACTGAAAATATGCAATTACATGGAACTCAAGTTTCAGAAAGAACAGAAACAAAAGCAAGCCGAGGCTTAGTGCTGAAGCAACAACAATGAACCAGAGCCAAGAATACATGTACTCTAGGCAGTCCAGATAAACAAAGTGCAGACATGATTATCAAACTACAAGCCCAAGTGACACTGTGTGGAAGTGAATCAATAATGAAGTACCAGACTTCAAATCATGCAACAAAGTGTATGCTACAACCCAGTTCAATTATGCAACAAAGTGGCAACTAACAATGCAAAACTCAAAATTTACTCCAGAATTCATCAGGGTGCAAAGAGCTTGGGCACGAGATATGGCCAATATATATAATGCTCAACTGGAACCATAATGAAGTCATGATCAAAATATGAATGAACACTTACAACAATGCAAATTTGATCAAAAACAGAGGCATTGATAACCAGCAAATGAAGCAGTGAAACCCAAGGCATATACAACGACCAACAACAATTCGAAGGAATGCCGAGGTCCACGAGTCAAAACGAATTCAAAATCATGAAACAGCAGTCTCAAGTCTAGACAGTACCAAACTCAAATTATTTTCGCCAAATCAGGTTTGCAAATAAGGTCAGGCAAGTATAAACCGAACAAGTCCCTCACATGAATGCCCAAGTGCAATGACGGTGTCGCAGTCACAAAGGCCAATATCAAGCAACAGGTTGTAAATAATATAAGTGTATGGTGCCGTGAAACTAAGGTATGAATGAACACCGCAACACAAGAGTGTGCACAGCAAAGTCGAATGATCTCATGTGGATAATGCAGCCAAGTTCAAGCATGCTACAGCAAGTATAAGTGGCTATGCAAATAGTGTAAGCCGATATCAAAGTAATAAAGTTCGAATCAAACCAAAAACGATGTGCAACATCAAACAAGTCAAATGTAGCCCAAGCAGAAATAAGAACAGGTCATTGCAAAGTATCATTTTATATGATTTTAATTAAATCAAAGAAAACAACACATCTAAGCAACAGCGAAGAACTCGAGTAGGAATTAGAAACGTGAGTGAACAGAATCACTCACCTCGTTTTCGAGCTCGAATTGAAGCAGACGAACAAAATAGGAGGCCAACGATTGACCCAAAAGGAGCGTTGAACCATCTCGCGAGACGCCAATTCGAAACAATCACGAAGCCCTAATTTGGAGCAGCGGAACGAACACGAGACGATGCCGCCATTTACTTTCTTATTTTCTTTAGGGTTCGGTTTCGAAAAATGAAAAGAGAAATGGGGGAAACGGGTTATTAACCCTTAATAAAATCACGGCAACAAAGAAATGGGCCGAACGATTTTTAAAGCCCAATAAAGAAATGGACCACTAATTATTTTCAAAGCCCGTCAATCTCATTAACAATTTATAAAATAATTTCAACTCAATTTAATTACTTCAATTGGCAAATAAGCAACAGTATTTATCGTTTAAAAGTCGATTATCAATCGATGCAAATACCGGGTTGTTACAAATAAATTCAATAAAAAAAAACTACCAACACAAATTATATGTCCTCTTTTCGTTCACTAACATTTCATTCACAAACATTTCTATAATTTTGTAGATTTCCCCCATGAACTTTTTGGGTCTGTAGGAGAATTAGAGGTTAAGGTTAAAATGTGTACAAGAAAGACCAACTAGGAAAGCTGTGCATGTTGAATGCATTGATTTTTCTATAAGGATGGAGGAAGATTTCATTTTACTTTCATCTCTTATTCAAAATAAGGGACAAGTCATGCTTTCCTTCACAAAGTCCATAAGTGCCCAATCGCCGTTGCTGGCTTATCTCCCTAAATATTCCAACCCTTCTCTTTCCTTCGAATCATCCGTATGCATTCAAGTAGACCTGGAATTGAAGTATAGGACAATGGCTAGGCTTGGAAAGTAGGGAAAGATTGATTAACAAATCTTCATTTCCCAAGCCTTGAAGAGAAAGAAGCAGATAGTGGGGAGCTAGTAAGTACAGAGGCTATCGAGCCGACATTCATTTTAATTTGAGTAGTGATAGAATAATACACAAAACACACCACCATCAGTACTCAAACTAAAAAAAATTCCTAACCAAACAAGAAATAATAAGAGACAATAATAGCCAACCATTGAACAAAGCTTAAAGAAACAATTTTCAGTATTTTAGTAAAGAAGAACATGAAAATCAAAAACAAAAAATATATAGACAAACAAAAAAATCTCAACCGTAGATCTACAAACTATCCAACAAATCCAAGCCTTAGAAACTAGTTAAGAGATATGACCGAAAACTAGTCAAATAACATGAATACTGGATTGTTTTGTTTTTAATTACAAACAGGTCAAAATATAATTGCTTTTTGTGATTCAATACCAGACACTTTTGACCAATATATTAAGCTAGTGAGCAAAATAACCAACTACATCTGACTAACATACACTTGTAGTGAAAACATTAAGATAATTTACTAAATATTTTTCACTCAAATATGTTCCTGGCAAATATTTTCCATTAGATATTTGTTTATCAATAAAATATCACCATATTGACTGACCAATATTTGTAAAAGATTATTATATTTTCTTATTATTTCATTGACATATTCGTATAATTTTCATAAAGAAATAAATTTCAATAAAACAACTACTAACACAAATGCAAAGTTCATATCAGTTGGTCATACAACAAGTATTTTCCTAGCAAATATTTGCTACCACATACTTGATTATCAACAAAATATCACCATATTGATTGACAATATTTATAAAAGTTACTGTATTTTCTCAACTAAATTTGATAAATTATATTATAATTTTCAAAATTAAATCATGCCCTGATTACCATTCTTTCCCGTAGCAGGCATAATACATCCTTAGTCTCTAACTTTCGTAAAAATCCCATCCAAAAAAAAAATCAAAGGATTACAATAATTAAATCCATATCTACACGCTTCAAACCAAATATAAACCCTCTGAAATTCATGACTAATAGAATCACTTTAAAGTTCAACAGTACTGCCAGGATTACACTCAGCCACAGCTTCACAAAAACATTTCAAATGATGATAAAAAAGCAAATCATTGCCATGTATTTCTTCCAAAGCTAGTCTTTTCCCCGTATAAGCAAAATAGCAATTTAATACAATATTGTACTCGGTCTGAAATAAATAAACAACATCTTTCGTTTTCATAAAAGGATTCGAACAAACAAAATCAACAACCAGCTTCTTAACTAAATTACCAGAAATAGGTGGATGGTTAACATCTACAATACCAGCTCTACATGAATGATTATGCTGCATAGTTTCGATAAAAAAACATGGTAGGTTAAACATACGAGAAGCATGAATACAAAAAGTACAACCTTACCATGAACACGTGGTTGTAATTTGCTCCCTATCATTTTTAACAATATTGACTTTATAACCTTTCTTAATACAGTATAACATAAGTTACAATCGAAACTCCTCAACACCACCAGAAAATCTTTGACCAACCCTAGTAAATACTGGATTGTTAAAATTGCCTTTTTAACAACTATTTCAAAATAGAAATAGAATCAACCAAAGAAATAACCATAAAAGAAGCAGATGAGCCAGACTCACCAAAAAGACCAACAAATGGAGAACTATAAGAACCAACATCAACCGAAATACTTTAACACGGGTTAGATATAATTGAAACAAGTAAAATATCTTACGGCTATGAGCAACAATATACTATGCAAATCAGAATTAGTTTCAATAACTCTTTTCATTTCATCTCTTTCATAAACCAATTCAATAGAACAAGGTGTTAACTCAGGCCAATGTTCGCAAATATAATTCCTCAATATCCACGCACGATCACTCAAACCAAGATGCTTACTGTAAGTATCGCTACACAATAGAAAAACGACAAAAACATCAATAGGATCAGACCTGAAAAAACAAATATAATGTTGGAATAAAAGTACAGCATAATAAATATAATTGTTGTAATAAAAACTACCATAAGAATTATTTAGTAAATAAAAATTGTTTTTTCAAATATTTCTATGGAAAATATTTGTCTGGCAAATATTTTCCATAATAACAACATCTTCATAAAACTTCACTGCCACATATCATTGATATCATATAATTCAACAAAAAACATACATGTACTATAACAATAACAACATGAGCAGTACAACAACTTACAATTACAAACATGGCAAAATTAAAAGAACACAAATGCATATCATATAAACAATTGCCTGCATATCATAAATAACAACAAGGTTCAAATAAAAAATAACATTAACAAAAAATTATAGCTAAAATAATGATCAACATAATCGTAAATCTAAAATTAAACAAACAAAAATAAATACGACGTATGCAAAAAACTAACCTCAAACTCATATTTTCACGCAAAAGTAGAAGAAGATAAAAGGCTAAAATGAATCGAGATATACCAAAAAATAATCACGTTAATTGTGAATGCAACTAAATTCGAAACGTTGTTGCTTAAGATCAATCGAACAAGATACAACTAAATTCAAGTCAAACAAGATGCAAAACATAACCGGAAGTTATCGAGAAGAAATCAAAATTAAATATGTAGAATTTATTGAAAAGAAATTGAACGATATTTTAATACAAACCAAAAATTTTAGGTAAAAACTTCGGTGAAGGAAGTAGAAATTAAGAATAAAGAAGGGTAAAAATGTAAAGATCAGTGTGGAAAAGAAAATAGGAACGAAAAACAAAAGTGAAAATTGGGAGGAATATATTTCATAAAGCAAAAAATAAGGATGTGTACCAAATTTCCACTTAAAAAACCAATTTTTTCCCATATAGATCAGATATGCACAGTCGAATAATCTATTTACAATAATTATTATTTTATTAATATAAATATACATATATTAATATGCCATTTAATTATAATTATATGGCTTGTATTTAATTATATCATCATATCATGTTAATAATTGAACATATATTTCATAAATGTATATTTACAATAATTATATTTTTCAGTAGTTGTAAATTGTTTTTTATAATTATTTACCAGTATTTATTGTTAATTAAATTAATATACTATGTGAATAATTTATATAAAATAAAAGATGTTTCAAAAATTAACTTTTAAATTTTGTAAAAATATCTTATCATAAAATAAGCTCTCATTTAAAAAAAAAAAAATCATTTTTTAATTTTTTTAAAATTAACTAATTATTAAAAATAAATTTTGGCTAGTAAAATTATGGAAAAATTCTCCAACCCTCAAAATATCATATTAGATTTTTTGAATGTTTAAAATTTGAATAATTAGTTTTGAAATTATATTTTATTAATATTTTATTATTTTTCGATTAATTAATTAATATATGTGTTTTAATATAACAAAGTTATAATAAAATTTTGTTGTGCTGTATATACGATCTGGAAGTGTTTGAAAAATTATCTTATTTTATTAATATATATAAATTTATATAAATATCTAGATTTTATAAATATGCTAATGTGTATATACATTAAATAATTATTATTTTAGTATTTTAATTCATATATATATATATTAGTTCATAATTAAAAATAGGAAACTTTTTGTATATTATGTGTGTATTAATATTTATTTCAATAATGCATATATTATAAATTATTAATATTTTACATATATATAAGTGGATTTATAATATTTATATAAATAGTAAGTTTAAATACATATATAGATTTGGACAACATACAATACATATCGGATGAGCTAATGTGTCCATTACGATGATAATCCCGACATTTACACACAGATATGTTATACCTTACACGGATTATCATGTGACACATGCACACACATACATATATGTATATAATACATGTGTGTACAATTATTTGTACAAAACAAAATTAAATACAATTATATACTATTTATAAATTTGAATAAAATAAAATATTTTATTTAAATAATATTAGAAATGTTCTAAATAAATTAGAATTCATAGGCTTAATATAGATCCAATAAGGGAATTTAATTTTGAAATTCACCCATAACGTCACTGCGAGCTGACCCTATTCTAAAATCCAATCCAACATACTCACATCCTTGATCTGATTGAAGAATCTTAATCTTATGGCCGTTTGGTTTTCTACTACATTTTTATATTCAGCAAATCTCCCATTGACATCGGATTAATTCTTTATAAGATACATATATCATAGTCTCAAGAAATCGTCGGTGAAGGTAACAAAGTAAAAACTATTACCTTTAGTAATTATAAGCATCGGGCTACATACATCACTATGTATTAACCCTAAGAGTTCATCAACTCTTTCATTACTCCTACTAAAGGAGTGCTTGGTTATTTTACCTTTGAGACACAGATTACATGTGTCAAATGCTTCAGAACCAATTGGCAGTAGAAAACCTTTGGTTTTTAATTTGTGTAGTCATTTCTCACTAATATAACCTAAACTACAGTGCCAAAGATAACTATCATTTATATTGATAGAAGAATTATTCACAGAACATACATAATTAGTATTAATCGCATAAATTTCATTTTCAAGAACACCAGCGCAGACTTTATTTCCATCCTAATTAATGTTCATAACATTATTTGCACAATATTGTTATATATCTAGTCTCAGATAATATACAAATAATCCTATAAATAAAGTCTTTTAAAAAATAAAAATTATTTAATGCTAATACTAATCCACTAGAAAAACTAAATGATAGTCTCCTACCGCTATTTCATCTACCACAGATCCATCAACAACTTGGAGCCTCATCCCTCTTCTTGCCACGTGGTGCCAGTTCCTAAGCTATTGTATCGAATTACATATGTGAGTACTAGATCCAGTATCTAAAACCTTTGACATTTGATTGATTAAATGTACCTGATAGAGCTGCAGAACCATTCTACTTCCTTTCCCTAACAATCTTTAAGTAGTTAGGAAAGTTCCTTTTCCAGTGACCTTTCTTGTGGCAGTGGTGACATTCACCATTGTTATTGGCCTTCTTACTTTTCTTGTTCTTTTTACCTTCTCTTTTTCGCTTCTTCGAATTCTTCGAAGATGATGCATTACCCATGACAACAAGTGCATCCCCTTGATCCTTAAATTGTGGTTCGACCAATCTAAACATATTGAGGAGCTCCACGAAATTCACATTCAACTAGTTCATGTTATAATTCAGTACGAAGATTCATACTGAGGAGTAAGTGAACCAAGGATCAAATCTACTCATCCGATTGTGAAAGCCCATTGATATAGCCCTTCATCATTAGCATGCAATCGTCCACTTTGTATCCCTCGATCATTTTGGTATTGAACATCTTCTTCATAAGCTCGTACCTCGTAGAACGTGACTGTTCACCAAATAGGACATTGATACTGTTAAATATCTCATGGACAAACATATTTTCTTGTTACCTCTGAAATGGCTTATCTAATATAGACAACATGAAAACTTGGGCGATCTCTAGGTCTGATACCCATTTTTCATAAGCAAGTTGTAGTTTGAGGTCCACATCATCAGTGGATTATTCTTTAGGTTTGCGTGTAATATAATTCCAAAGGCATTCGTAGGTCAACACTATTTTAATTTCTCTTAGCTAGTCAATATAGTTAGGTCCGGTAAGCTTGTCATTTTTAAAAAATAGTTGGAGTTGTCATTTGCTGCAGGTTTAACTGGTAGATTATTAGGACAAATTATAGTAGATGTTTTTATAATATTAGTAAGGTTAAAATTTATGTTTCATTTTACTAATAAGCTTCCATTAGTCTTTTATGCTTCGTTAAACCCTAAGTCAAAATATAGAAGTCCTTTGACTTTACTAGTAGGTGTTAGGACTCATATGTCTTAGAATTCCGAGCTCAAGGAAAACTCAACAAATCATACTTCCACTAAGTATGGATAACTCTTTATCGGTTGTATCATATACAACTCTAACCTAAGATACCTTGTCCTAAGACCTCGAGGAAAGCTCAACAAATAAAGTGGGATAATTCACTCGGACCTACCATTTTAAAGTTGAATAGTGGACGTAGGCATAAGTTTTTGGGCGAACCACTTTAAAATTATGTTTTCTCTCTCTCTCTCTTATCCCTTTATTCTTGTTTGTTTAATTTTCATTTTTATTTGATTTAGGGTATGGATCAACTTTTTGTTAGGAACTGGAGATAGTGGTTTCAATGACAACAACCTTTGTAACTTATTTTATTATAACTTATATACTAACACTATTGTCTAGATATATATGAATGTTATTATGCAGGATATATATAAAGCAGGTACTGATTATTGAAGACTGTATAGTATAAAGATCAAGAATGAAGAAATCAAGTTTGAAGACTCATGAGTATCAAGATCCAGATTTCAAGACAAGTGCCTAGTTTTGTTAAAACTTTATAATAGCATGAAAATCTTCATTCCAAATTTCACTTGGGATGAAACCCATTTCTACCTTCTTAGTGGCTTTCAAACCCACGACAAATAGCTTACAAACCTATCACAAGTGGCTTACAAACCCACGAACATCCTGGTTTTTGTACAAGTTCTCGAGTCCTTATGTGATGAAATATTCTGCAGGAGGAAGCTTGCAAAACTACTTCAAAATGGTTTTTCAAAATGATTTTCAAAGCTGCTTTACAAAATTTTTTAGCCTTAAAAATTATCTTTTCAAATGATTTTCAAAAAAAAGTTTTAGCCTTAAAATATTCTTTGTTTTTTTAAAATAAACTCTTGTTTTAAACTTCGTTTGTTTTTAAAACTATCTTCTGATTTTTAAATATTCTTTATAATATATATATAGACACACACACACACTTGAGATTTAAAATCAAATTTATATATACATTCTAAAAATATATTTTCTACTCTTCTTTATTTTAGAACATAGGGAAATTATTTTATTTTACTCCAGAATCATTTTATCTTGTTTTCCTTTCTTCAAAACAAATTTTGCATTGTTTTTAACTAAGGAATGTTGACATCATGGGATACCCCATGTCGACAAGGTGGCCGTTAAAATTCAAGTTTCAATTTTCAAAAGAAGTGTCTATTCGTTTAAATCTCCTCACGAATGGTTATGACTATTACAGGTCTATAAATAGCCCTCACAAACGAATTTTTTAACTAACTATTTTTTTATTTTCTTCACTCCATCTTCTCCACAAATCCATATTCTAAAATTTTCATATTTTTAAGATCGTGCCGAAATTCTGCCGAGTTCTCAAGTGAATCAAATTAGAATCTCATTCTTGTTTGATTCTCGGCCCTCTTTCGGAGATCAAAGTGCTATTCAGAGTTATATGATCAATTTATAATCAAAAGTTTATCGAGTCTCTCTATAAGTTGTGGTGGTGCCTGGAAATCAATTAGGTGATCTTGTGTCCCGTAAATCAAGAGAGTTTGCCCCGGACTCGAAGACATGAGGGTACGTCAAGGCCTTTAGAAATTGAGGATTGTAATCTCGATATTAGTATAATAAAAATCTATACGAGGTGTTTGCCTTGGTGCAGGACTGGATGTAGGGTAACTCTGAACCAGTAAAAATCCAGTATGTTCTTTCCTTTTACTGCTTTTTATTTACTTTCTGCATCTGTATTTGATTCTGTGATCTTTTTGTGATTAAGTTCTGTATTTGTTTATATCATAATTTTTAAATTAGTCTATATAAGTCTTAGAATCCATTAAACACTAATCACCCCCTCTAGTGTTAAATGAGCCTTAAGATCCTTAATCCACACTCCCTTTCAATTGGTATCAGAGCATAGCTTTTCAAAGTTTTCATAATTTAAAACTTAAAAAGTTAAAAATGGCAATTTTAGGAAATTTTGTTAATACTAGTTTGAATTTATGCATTTCATCAAAGTATCATAAGTTTGCATATAGTTTTTACGAAAAATCAAGTTATATGCCGAATTGGTTTGTTATGCAGAAACAGACATGTTACATGGCTTTTGAAGAATCAACAACCAATAGACAAACTATACAATTTGAGAAAGATAAATGGATACTTGATAGTGGCTGTTTAAGGAATATGACTGGAAATCCTGAGATACTCAATGACATTACATATCAAGATGGTGGATTGGTCAACTTTGGAGATAACTCAAAAAGATATGTGATTGGCATCGGCAATTTCGGTAGTTCTAAAACTCCTCTTATTTTTGATGTTTTGCTAGTTAGGAATTTAAAGCATAATTTGCTTAGTATAAGTCAACTATGTGATAAATGATTTAAAATTAAATTTGGAAAAGATAAGTGTCACATCGAAGATAATAAGTCAAATATTATCTTTGAAGGAATTAGGAAGAAAAACATTTACATCCTTAATATGAAAGTTTCAAATGATAACTTATGTCTTTTGGCTAATACAAGTGACCCATGGATTTGGCATAAAAGATTTGGTCATTTAAATTCTAAACTGTTATCTAGGTTATCAAAACTTGACTTAGTTAGAGGTCTTTTCAAGTTAAACATTAAAGTAGATAGTATATGCGATGCTTGCCAATTAGAAAAACTTAAGAAAAGTTCATTTAGATTAAAAGATATGATTTATACTTCTAAACCTCTAGAATTACTTCATTTAGATTTATTTGGTCCATCTAAAGTTCAATCAATTAATCGCAATAAATATGTTTTGTAATTGTAGATGATTATTCAGATATACTTGCACAATCTTTCTTAAACTTAAAAATGATGCTTTTGAATTATTTAAAAAATTTGTTAAAAGAATTCAAAATCAACTTTCTTTAAAAATAAAAACTATTTATAGTGATCACGATGGAGAATTTGAAAACGAAAATTTTGAGAATTTTTATAATTAAAATGGAATTACTCATAATTTCTCTTTTCCAAGAACTCCACAACAAAACAGAGTGGTAGAACGTAAGCATAGAACGATTCAAGAGTGTGCCAGAACAATGCTTTCTGATAGTAACTCACCTAAAAACTTTTGGGCTGAAGCAGTCGCTACAGCTTGTTATATATTAAAAAGGATTTTAATTAGACCATTAACTAATAAAACACCATATGAATTACTTTAGAATAAGAAAACCATAGTAGGTTATTTAAAGATTTTGGTAGTAAGTGTTTTATTCTTAATACAAAAGATAATTTAGATAAATTTGAATCTAAATCCGACAAACGTATCTTCATCGGATATTCTAATAGAAAGCATTTCGAGTTTGTAATTTAAGAACTAACATTATTGAAGAAACAACGCATGTATCTTTTGATGAAAATTTTAAAGATACTGTACAAATAAAAGATGAAGAAGATTTTGTAACTTTAAATAATGAACCTAATGAATCTAATTGTGAAATCATTCAAACTGATAAAAGAGTTATGCTATTAAAAGATCATCCTGTAGAAAATATACTAGAAAATATTGATTCAATAGTTAAAACAAGAAATCAACTAAATAGCATGAGTAATGTAGCTTTTATATCAACTATTGAACCTAAAAATCCAAAGGAAGCATCATATGATGATTCATGGATTCTTGCTATGCAAGATGATTGAATCAGTTCACCAGAAATAATGTTTGGGAACTTGTTCCTAGTCCTGAGGATAAAAGTATAATTGGAACAAAATGAGTTTATAAAAATAAAATGAATGAACTTGGTGAGGTCGTGGAAAATAAAGCTCGTTTAGTCATGCAAGGTTATTGTCAAGAAGAAGGAATTGATTATGACGAAACATTTGCACCCGTAGCAAGACTAGAAGCTATCAGGATTATACTTGATTTTGCAAACTACAATAATTTCAAATTATATCAGATGGATGTTAAAAGTGCTTTTCTAAATGGTTTTGTAAAAGAAGATGTTTATATTGAACAACCTCAACTTTTTGAAGATAATAAATTTCCAAATCATGTATATAAATTAAAGAAAGCTTTATATGGTCTGAAACAAGCTCCAAGAGCCTGGTATGAAAGATTAAGATCTTATTTACTACAGTCTGGTTTTGAAATTGGTAAAATAGATACAACTCTTTTTATTAAAAGAAACAAAAATGATATTCAATTAGTACAAATATATGCAGATGATATAATATTTGGATCAACTAATAACATAATGAATAAAGAATTTTCAGATATAATGACTAAAGAATTGAAATGAGTCAAATGGGAGAACTAAGTTTCTTCTTAGGACTTCAAATCAAACAATTAGATAAAGGAATTTTCAGTAGTCGAGAAAAATATGCCAAGGATTTAATTAATAAATTTGGATTGACCACTTCTAGTGGGAAGCCAACTCTAATGACAACTAATGTAGCTTTAAGTAAAGAAGATAAATCAAAAGATGTTGATCAAAAATTATATATAGGGAACGATTGGTTCGTTGCTTTATATAACAGCAAGTCGTCCTGACATCATGCATAGTGTCTGTCTCTGTGCAAGATACCAAACTCAACCTAAAGTAACTCACTTAAAAGCTGTTAAAAGAATTTTAAGATATGTAAAACATACTTTAGATTATGGTTTATTTTACCCTAAAAATGATATATTTGATTTAATTTCATATTGTGATGTTGATTACGCTGGTTGTAAATCAGATCGAAAAAGTACAAGTGGAACTTGTCACTTTCTAGGACATTCTCTGGTTTCCTGGTTTAGTAAGAAGCAAAACACTGTATCTTTATCAACAACTGAAGCAGAATATATATCTGCTGCTTTGGCTTGTTCTCAAGTTATATATATGCAACAAACTTTAAAAGATTTTGGATTAACTATAACTAAATCACCAATTTATTGTGATAATACTAGTGCAATAAACCTATCTAAGAATCCAACTCATCATGCTAGAACAAAAACATATTGATATTAGACATCATTTTCTTAGAGATGATATAAGTAAAAAAGTCATAACTCTTGAAATATTAATACTGAAAAACAAATTGCTGATATATTAACCAAACCATTAAATGAACAAATCTTTACTAAATTTAGAAGAGAATTAGGTATATATTCATTAACTAAAACATATATTATAAATAATACAAGTATAATTAATAATTTATATAAATATAAGTTTCTCAAAAATTGAACTGGGCATGTCGACATGATCCATCCCCCTATGTCGACATATAGGCTGAGATTTTCAAATTTAAATTTCCCTCTAAAATTAGTTATTAAGTTATATATTTATATATTTCGACTTTTACTCCTTTTCTCTGTTCTATTCCCTGTAATAAACTTCTAAAACGGTGAATTAATGGCTTACTCTTCTAATAATGAACCTTCTTCACCCACTTCTCCTCATTATGGTCCTTTTCAACGTTCCACACACGTACGAGTCATCAAATTACAAGAGAAGATGAAAGATTTTCTTCAAATGATGATGGAAATTCAAGTATATTAGTTAATGTTCTTCTAAAAATAATCTTTGTATATAAAAATCTTGAATTCCATTTAACTTAGGATGCTATATTTCACTCATACATAGTTATTATTCTTATATCATATGTTTGTTTATCCCATTTTTTATTAAGTTCAAGGTTTATAGGTTATTTTTTTGTTGATGACAAAGGGGGAGAAGTTATATAAAATAATAGGCTTGGAGTAAGGGGAGTTATTGGTATAAGGGGGAGTTATGGTATGATCGAAGTGGTAAGTATATTTTATAAGGTTGTCATCATCAAAAAGGGGGAGATTGTTAGGAACTAGAGATAGTGGTTTTGATGACAACAACCTTTGTAACTTATTTTATTTTAACTTTAATACTATTGTCTAGATATATATAAATGTTATTATGCAGGATATATATAAGGCAGGTACTTATTATTGAAGACTGTACAATATAAAGATCAAGAATAAAGAAATCAAGTTTGAAGACTCATGAATATCAAGATCAAGTTTCAAGATAAGTGTCTAGTTTTGTTAAAACTTCATAATAGCATGGAAATCTTCATTCCAAATTTCATTTGGGATAGAACCCACTTCTATCTTCTTATTGTATTACAAACCCACGACAAGTAGCTTACAAACTTACGACAAGTGACTTACAAACCCACGAACATCCTAGTTTTGTACAAGTTCTCGAGTCCTGATGTGATGAAATATTCTACGAGAAGAAGCTTGCAAAACTACTTCAAAATGGTTTTTCAAAATGATTTTCAAAGCCGCTTTTCAAAATGTTTTAGCCTTAATAATTATCTTTTCAAATGATTTTCAAAAAGATGTTTTAGCCTTAATATTCTTTGTTTTTTTGTTTTTAAATGAACTCTTGTTTTAAACTTCATTTGTTTTTAAAACTATCTTCTGATTTTTAAATATTCTTTTAAATATATATATATACTTGAGATTTAAAATCAACGTCGACATGGTGGTCATTAAATTCAAAAATTTCAATTTTCAAAAGAAGTGTCTATTCGTTTAAATCTCTTCACGAATGGTTATGGTCTATAAATAGCCTTTAGAAACGAATTTTTTAACAAATTATTTTCTTATTTTCTTCACTCCTTCTTATCCACAAATCCATATTCTAAAATTTTCATATTTTCAAGATCGTGCCGAAATTCTGCCGAATTCTCAAGTGAATCAAATTAGAATCTCGTTCTTGTTTGATTCTCTACCCTCTCTTGAAGATCAAAGTACTATTCAGAGTTATTGAATCAATTTGTAATCAAAAGTATATCAAGTCTCTCTATAAGGTGTGGTTGTGCCTGTAAATCAATTAGGTGATCTTGTGTCACGTAAATCAAGAGAGTTTGCCCCAGACTCGAAGACAGGAGGGTACCTCAAGGCCTTTAGACATTGAGGATTGTAATCTCGACATTAGTATAATAAAAATCTGCACGAGGTGTTTGCCTTGGTGCAAGACTGGATGTTGGGTAACTCCGAACCAGTATAAAATCCGGTGTGTTCTTTCCTTTTACTGCTTTTTATTTACTTTCTGCATCTGTGTTTGATTCCGTGATTGTTCTATGATTAAGTTCTACATTTGTTCATATCATAATTTTTAAATTAGTACATATAAGTCTTAGAATCTATTAAACACTATTCACCCCCTCTAGTGTTAAATTATCTTTAAGATCCTTAATCCGCACTCCCTTTTACTTTTTGGCCAACATCTTTTTGTGCTTTCACCGAGAACAAATAATTCAAGGTTAGACCTGATTTCTACTAGGACTTGGATAATGTCCCCACTTAGTTCTAAAGGAAGAAAAGGCTCTAGAAAAAGGATAAAGCTACTAGATCCGAAGCTATAATTTATGTAGAGCATGAAGGATCTCACTATAAAGATGAAGCTACTCAAGTAGCTTATCTAGCGATTTCGAGTGTGTTAGCTATGGTAATAATGGACCGCATAATTTCGTACATGAATAAGAAAAATGGTAGAGAATCAAGTGTCCATCATGGAGGAGATGAAGAGATTGTTATCCCAACCACAACACTTAAAGGAGTCTCGAAAGTGTAGGATAAAAGAGATTAATCATCTTCAAATATTCATGAAGAAGGTTTGTCTACATCATAGTAGAATCATAGAAATTGAAGATTTGGTAAGTATTGTCTCTTCGATGAGACCCATAGGCACAATACATATGAATATACACATCTCTGTTCCATGATTGAAGATTTGATCTATAAAACGAAATTGCAATAGTATATTTGGAACCCGTAAGAGGGAGGGAAAGGATATGGTCAGCCTCAAAGACATGCTTAAGGAAATATAGATGAACCCGGTAGTGAAGGGTATATATAATTGGTTAGAGGTATCATGATTAATTCAATTTCTGGAGGTCTTCATCCTATGAGAAAAGTTGAAATGAAATGGATTTCTATGGGAGTTCTTTAAGGCATACACCTTAAGAAATGTGTTGAACCATAGAAAAGGGAGCTCCAACAAAGCAGCAATAGAGGAGTAACGATGGTACAGTCTTCCATGATATATATAATATTGGGGTCATGGCACGGACATTCGATTTGATGGTGATTATGACCATGATTGAGCCTGCTATAGTGCATCAAGTCCTTATTGATAGTGGAAGCTTGATGTGTCTCTTATTTAAATAAACTTTCGACAAAATGCGACTTAATGAAAAATATCTGTAGCCATGCAAGCCTTGCATCCAAAGATTTACCAAAGAGGTCAAAGACATGATTGAATGCCTTAAATTGTCTTCTGAATTAGGAAATAAAGATCGTAAGGTGGTGCGGTTGTAAAAAATTTTAGTGGTGGATGGATTTCCTTACTATAATGCCTTTTCGGGCCGACTAGCCTGCTAATTTTAGAGCTGCACTCGCTCAATGGTGCTTGATGATGAAGTTTCCAATAGAGAATAGAGTGTGAATAATTCAACGAGACTAGAGCATAAGCCATGAGTGCTACATTGTTGATCTTAGATAGGCGAGTAGACATGACAAAGGAAAACATGTAGTCTGCATCAAATATACAAATGCATAGCATTACCACCAAAGATTTGGTTGGGTCCAACGGTAAATGCTATAAACCTATGTACCCACAAAAGGAGCCAAAAGAGACAAGGGTAGCACCAGTGGAACTAATGATTGAGGTATCAATAGATGATGATCCTTCAAAGGTTCTAAAAGTTGGATCTCAACTCAGCTTGAATATGAGAAAATAGTTGGTAGGGTTTCTCCAAGAAAACATTACTATATTTGCTTGGACACATTTCGATATGTATAGGATGTCGCCTGAAATTGCATGTCGCATGCTAGACGTGAACCCAAGTTACCCTCCAGTGAAACATAAACAACATAGTATGGAATCAGATAGATCTATGGCATTGAAAGAAGAAGAGGATATGCTAAAGGAAAATGGCTTCATCCGCTATATATCTGTAGTGGGTATCAAATCCATTAGTGGTCAAGAAAGCGAACGGGAAATGTTGGACGTCCGTTGATTATTCTAACTTAAATAAGACATGCCAAAAGGACTGCTTTCCCTTGCCACAAATAAACCAATTAATGGATGAAATAGTCGGACATAAATAGCTCTCCTTATTAATGCGTACTCCTGCTTTAATCAGATTTCAACGTATGTACCAGATCAAGAACATATGAGTTTTTTATGAATTTTGGACTGTATTGATATAAAGTTATGCTGTTTCATCTGAATAATGTTGGAGCTACCTTTTAGCGCTTGGTTAGTAGAATGTTTAAAGAAAAAATTGGATGAACGATGGAAGTCTTTGTAGATGATATGCTCATGAAGTCGCGGCAATCGATGGATAACATGGGTGACCTTTCATAGATATTCAACATGCTTCGAATGTATGGACTAAAATAACATTTGGAGTTCCATTGGGCAAGTTCTTAGGTTTCATTATGAACTCAAAGGATACCGAAGGTAATTCAAAACAGATAAAAATATTGAAAATGGTTACAGCCCCATAGACTAGGAGGTAAATGTAGAGCTTGAATGGTAAAGTCACTGCTCTGAGTTGGTTCATCTCAAAGGCAATCGATAAATGCATACCATTCTTCAATGCCCTTAGGAAAGAAAGAGAAAAGTTTCAATAAGCGTGTGAATGAGTAGCTACATTTAGAATCTATTAGAGCATTTGAAGTAACCATTAATACTATTGAAGCCATTGGAGAGTGAAAATCTTTATATCTATATAGTAATCTCGACTCACGTAGTGAGTGCAACATTAGCATGTGAGGAGTGTAAAATCCAAAGGTCGTTTATTATATCAGTAAGAGATTCTTCTAAAAGGAGAAATGATATCTGAAGTTAGAGAAGTTAGTGTTTTTCTTGTTGATCACATCAAGGAAGTTGAGACCATACATTCAAGCTCATTCAATAAAGATGTCGATGTATCAACCATTCAGACAAGTGTTACATTGTCCCAAGACTTTGGGAAAATCGTCAAAGTGGAACATCAAGATGATATAGTATGATGTTACTTACCATCCTTGGAAGGTGATTCGGGGAAAAGCATTGATATATTTTATTTGTTGAATTCACCATTTAGGATGATGAAATGGAAGAATAATCAGTCAAGCTTTCTCAATGGAAAAATATGTTAACGGAGCATCCAATGACCTTGATTTCGAGGATGGAGTAGTTCTAATAACCACAGAAGGTGGGAGAATCTGTTATGCTTTGAAACATGAGTTTCATGCAATGAATAATGAAGTAGAATATGAAACGTTGATCGCGAGACTCAATTTAGTGAAAGAATTAGAAGTAAAGCCATCGCATATCTTTAGCAACTCCTACATGGTGGTTTGCCAAGCAAAAAAGGAATTTTAGGCTAAGGGTGAGCAGCTAGCCCCATACCTATTAAAGGTATTATAGCTACCAGATGACATTGAACTATACGCGATAATGCACATACCTAAAGATTGAGAATATAAATGTTGAATCATTAGCCAAGTTGGCGAGCTCTAGTGATGTACAACTGTTAGGAATCATGCTAGTAGTGGTAATTAGGACTCCAAGCATCCACGAGATGGACATTGTTTTGATCTTGGAGGTAGAAAAAGAAGTCGTGGATGACTCTGGTCAAAGACTATTGGTTAAAGGGTACATGCTCGACAAATCAGAAGAAAAGATGAAAGTTCCTACATAAGGCACCTTAGTTCATTATGCAATAAGGAATGCTATATAAGATAGATTTCTCTACCCATTTGGTAAGGTTTTTCAAGAAACATGAGGCAAAGAAGATCCTTACAAATGTACACAAAGGAAGCTGTGGCGATCATACCAGGGGCATAGACATTAGGAAAGGAAATTCTACACTATGGATATATTTGGCCAACTTGCAATCGGATTCAGTTGAATATTTGAGGAAATGGGATAAGTGCCAAAGATTCATGAAGATTCCAAGAGCCCCATCCAACGAGCTTAAGAAGATAGTTAGTGTGTGGCCGTTTGTGATTTATTTGATAGTGACTGTGGACTACTCCACAAAATAGGCTGAAGCGAAACTTCGTACGACAACCACTTTGGTAAAAGTGGTCAATTTTGTGTCAACGAACATTTTTTGTAGGTTTGTAGTTCTATAGAATATCATTAGTGACAGTGGAACTCAATTTAAAAGTGCGAAATTCTATCAATTTCGTGCACAATATCGAGTTGAGAAAAGCTTTGCAATGATAGCACATTTGCAAGTGAATGGTCAAGTGGAGGCAGCGATTAATATCATCAAATCCATTTTTAAGAAGCGATTGAATTAAGCCAAGGGGAATTGGGAAGATGAGTTAACATTGGCTTTATGGGCTTATTAACAACCCAGATATCCACGACCGGACGTATTTCATTTACTTTGGCCTATGGAATTGAGGTCGTAAGTTCGATCGAAACTGAAGTTCCTTCTTATAAACAACTGCATTTTGACCTCAGAGTGAATGAGGAGATGTTGCTATCATCCCTTGTCTCCATGAAGAGAAACGGGAAGAGGTTAATGTAAGAATAGTTTCTCACTAATAAAGAGTAGCGAGACAGTTCAATCTCAAGGTTCAAAATTGTACATTTGAAATAGACGATATCATTTTTGAAATGATATTTTCTAGGTATAATGGCACTTGGCCTGAATGGAAAAGGATCCTATGTGATTGTGCAAAAGCGTAGAGATGACACTTTCAAGCTATCAATAGTCGACAAGATTCCAATTATATGGGAATTGAACAATAATCATTTGCATCACTATTTCAGTTGATTTCTTTCTACGAATAAGTCATTATATTCATCGAGATTCGATGTAATAAGGCGACTGCAATTCATTTGTTCATAAATAAAGTTAGCATTTTGAATCAACGGAACTGTATTCTTAAAGTCATACTTTAGGCTATAAGAATAGTAGCATGATCAAACATTTTATGTTTTGAAAATTCGATGTTTAGGTATCCAGTGATAGGTACTGACCAACCCCCCATGGTCTCGAATCGGACCGTTGAAGTATAATCGGATTATGGGACGATAAGATGATTTTTCCTACACATATTATCTTTGACTAATGCCTGGATATAGGGAAGGTCATAGATAAATCATGAATGGAGGCATCGTAGGCATTGACACCTGGAGATAGGAATCGATGTATAATAGAATTTTTGTAGGTACAACGCTCAGTTATACTGGTGCTCGTGTTGAAACGAGAAGAAAATCCGTATATTTCAAATGAGGCAATGTAGCATGGTTTTTTTTAGTTGAACGGGATATGTTTGATTGATAATAAACAAAACTAAGTAACAAAATGACGCCGAGCAATTGTAGAAAACCTTTTTATATGTACAGAGTTGCAATAAATAAATGGATTACATAGATCATAGATACAAATATGTAAGATATTTAAGTATTTCACTATAGATAATTATATATTTACACGTATAGGCAAGTACATAGACAAAAAAAATAAAGATGAGATAAAGTAAATATGATCAAAGTTGAATAGAAGATAACTTTTTATTTACTATGTTTTTTAAACATAAAAATGCAATGGCTATACCCACACATCATCAGCCTATGCATAGAAATTAAAAATAATCAAAAAGCAAAAAAGACTAAAAAAATTGAGGTAAGGCATCGTCAATCATTTGTAATGTTTTACCCTGTTCAACCTTTTCTTATCCTTCTTAGGGGTTGTAAGCTTCCTTTCCGTATATCAGCCCCCTTGAATGGGCCGAGGCGGCCTTTTGGGTCGAGCATCCAATTGTAGTTGCTACCTAACCCAGAAGAGGATTTGTGAACTTTATTAAAGACTTTAGGAGCAGTCGAGGTTGGAACTTGAACTACAGCAGTAAGCAATTGCATAGACAAAGGAGGATGAATCTTCTCTAAGCTTGGATCAATTTTGACATTCTTGGGCTTGAGCATATCAACTTCCTTCCAAGCTACTATGGAGTGGTCCAAGCCCTTGATAATTATGATTATGACGTCTTCATACCCCAAGAGAATCTAGGCTCATCTATGCTCTTCTCCAGGAGAGCTTCAATCTTTTCAGCATTGGGTCTGGGGATAGACCCGGAGGAGGATGCAGGATAATGAGTGGAATATAGACCATGATAGAATATGTGAAAGTAGCGGTGGTCCCTAGGGTGAAGATGACACCAAGCAACGAAAGAAGTGGTGGTTGACATGTAGGTTAGGATACAGAGGAAAACAGGTTAGAAACGTCAATAGGAAACATTTAGAGCTTCTCAAAGACTAGAGAGGTTAAGGATATACCTTCAAAAGAAGACGTGAGGGTGGAGAGAACCCCGCCACTTGCTTCTCCTTATGGATTATTGGAAGATTCGATAGATTAGGAATAGACGATGGCTGCATGAACTAGTGATCCTTGAGATTGTACCCCTTCAATTGTGAAGCTGGAGTAGTGGTCAATGTTGTAGTAGTAGTAGGAGAGACGCCGATAGGCAAGAACAGCCCAGGTGTGACAGAAGCAGCGGCCTCAAAGTGGGTTGCCACAAGAGTATCATCTTCAATTCAAGGCTCTTGGGGAACTAGAGCATGATCATCTACCAAGTCCATAGTGATGGACTCGGCTAGAGCCACAATAGGAACCTGGGTGGAAGTGGAAGCATTAAATGCCCTCTTTGCATGACCCTTTTCTAGGGCCTCTAGATCTCTAACATCGAGTAGATCCGCTTTGAGTTTCTCTTCAGCCACTTGACCCTTATTTTAAAATTTCATCCTAAGCCAAAGTTAGCGCTAAGGGGTATTCATCGCGAGCCACTTAAGTCCTTGTACTTGATAACATTGGCATAAAAGCCTACTAGAGTGTTCTCGATATTCTCTCTAAGCTTGTCTCTTTCGTTTTTGACTGTGGTGTTCTAAGCTTCTGATTTTTTAACTTTTCCCTCAAGGTCAATCTTTTCATCCCTAGACTGAATGGTCTCAAGACTATGTGCCTCAGCAAGGGCTAGAGTATCCTCTTTCTTTTCTTTCTTTGGCCACCTTGGCTTGCAAGTTTGTGATGGAGAGTGCTTGATTATCGACGGTGTGTTAAAGTGAAGCCTTAGCTTTGGCAAGCTCATTGCTCTTCACACTTTTCTACAGCTTCAATTAAATTAAATTTAGCCTTCACGGTTTTAGTCCCATCTCAGTGCCTATTTTCAGCATCCTTTAAGGTTTGATCTTTCCTCTTAACCATCTTTTCGGCTTCATCAAGTTCTTCAATGTATGTCTAAATGATCTACTCTTGATCATTTTTTTTAGACAGATCTTATTGAAGGATAACTTGATAGCCTTATTGCTGTTGGACATGGCATGAGCTAGCATCTTTCACTTATGGTACTTAATGACATCGTTGACGACAACCAAGACATGGGTTGTAGTATCCGGAGGAATGTTCATTAAGTGATAATCATATTTTACGTTGGTAAAGCAGAGATGTGTAAAGGTGCATTGTATCCCCATCAAAGTAGGACTAGCTGCCGAGGGCAAAGCAGAGATAGCTTGTGTAGTTAAAATCTAGGAGATAATCGTCTAGCTAGGCCGTTGAGTAGGTACATAGGTGATCGAAAAGATAGGCAGAGTAGTGGATTTGGATTTTTGAGAAGAAGTGACTAGAGCTTGTTGATGAAGAAGAGTTTAAATTCTATTTTTTGAGTTTTGATGGGACAACTATATACCTCTATGAAATTGCACAAACTGATCATTATAGGATATTTCAACATTAAAGACCAGGGAAAAACAACTAGCTACTGTGTTTAAGTAATAAAGATTACCTTCTAAGAGAGTGTTATACTTATAAGTCCAGAAAAATTGTACAATATTCTTTGATGACACAAACAAGTATCATTAATCGATTTTAAAGGTTTTCGAACTCAAAATTTTAAAAAGAATATTTTTTGAACTTTGCCAAAAGTCAGATGTTTAACATATAAACTCAAATGTTTGAATATATCAAAATTCACCTATAAAATTTTAGGGAAGATTGTTGTAAAATATTAGATGTCTGGCTAAATCATCCAGATGTCTGAGAATAAAAAGCCTAGTTTTTTGAAACATTCAGATGTCTGATTGGTTTGACCAGACGTTTGATTATGGTATCAAACATCTGATCAAAATAACTAGACATCTGAATCAAGGTCAAATTAAATTAATTTATTTCTGGTTAAGGAACAAATGTCTGAGGTATGAAAACCAAATGTCTGACTATCATTAAACTATTTTTCATATAAATAGCCAAATGTCTGATTAAATATGCTAAACATCCGAATCTATCTAAAAATGATCATGTTCTTTTTTGGAACATATTCAAACAACTGTGGCTATTTAACCAGACAACTGACACTATTTTAAATTACTT
The DNA here is from genome assembly GCA_030765085.1 of Allium cepa. Lineage (NCBI taxonomy): Eukaryota > Viridiplantae > Streptophyta > Magnoliopsida > Asparagales > Amaryllidaceae > Allium > Allium cepa. The sequence goes on along the minus strand of CM060941.1, from coordinate 826,316,962 downwards.
TACATATAAGTCAGATGTTTGAATGAACAAGTCAGATGTCTGATAAAATTAAAACGGCTATACTTTTGAACAGACATTTATTTGCAAAAAGGTTATATCTTTTGTTAAAGGATATGATTCTTTAAATGGTTATGACTTTTCAGAGCATCTTTTCTAACATTATAAACATAGACTAGATTTAATCTTTTGATTTCAGCTCTTACTCTCTATTCTCTAATTCACTATGTTCACGGTGAAATCAAAAGTGTTCAATACTATTTTATGTTACCATAATTCCGCACGTTCAAACATGACGTATCCGTATTTTAAAGAACACTTTGAAGTCAATAAGCAAAGCTTTTGCTTTAGAGTTGTTTGAATTCCTGTTCGACTGCTCAGGAAAATTGTAATATATTCCTCTGGGTGAAGCGAGGATTGTTGGATAGTAAAATTCCTAAGAAGAGCCTATGGATGGAGGGTAGACTAAGAGGTTCGAACTAGTATACAAATTCTTGTGTGATCGTATCTTTACTTTGCTCATTTATTTATCTACACATTTAACTTAGTTATCTTAAATTAGATTTATTCATATTACTTAGGATCCTATAGAATTTTATTTAGTATCAGAGCAAGGCTTTCATTAAATAGTAACAAAGTTTGTGATATTTGTTAAATAATAGGGATAATACATTCGCCACATTTGCTGAAGGTTAATCCACCGCACGGCCACCATTATTCATTGAATTTAATAATGCTCACTACTTAACTAGGATGAGAATATATATGCCAGTAAATGGGTATGAAATATGGAATGGTACAAAAGCTAAATATGTCATAGCTATCACTCAGTATTCCATATGGTCTAACATATGAAAAATTTATTCTACTAACAATGCAAGAGCCATGAATATGCTATTTTTCTCTTTAGATAATTGAATTTAATAGAATTAGTATTTGCGAAACTACATATGATATATGGCACGCTTTACAAGTGCACATGAAGGGAATTAATAAAGTTTGGCAAAGCAAAATTTCAATGCTAAAGAATCAATTTCAAACCTTTAGAATTAAACCGAATAAAACCATTCTTAACATGTATTCTAGGTTTTAAGATATCATTCATGCTCTAATGGCGTTAGGAGAATTATTTTATGAATTCGACATAGGATAAAAAAATTATTAACTTTTTAATGAATGAGCAGGAACGGAAGGTGTTGGCTATTAAAGAGGACAATAACCTTTCAACACTTAAGCAGGAAGAGTTAATTGACAATTTAATGTCCTATAAAGTTAATTTGCAACAAAAGAACTCAAGCTCAAGAAAAAAAAGACTATTGCCTTCCAAGATGAAGATGATTCAAACATTGTGGAAGTTGATTTTTTGTTCCTTGCTAAAAACTTTAAAATGGTTTTGAAATATGGTAACACAAGCACTTTGGCAAAAATAATAACTCATCCTCTCCAAAATGTTACGAATGCAACAAAACAGGCCACATCAAGAAGGATTGACCGAATCTACAAAAAGAAAAGCAAAGATTTAAAAGAAAAAATGACAAACAACTTAGGAAGAAAATGCAAGCTTTTCAAGTAAAATGAGATGATTGAGACTCGTCTTCGTAATCAGATAGTGAGAGAGATTTAAACCAAGTCAATATATGCTTCATAGCCAGTAACAATGATGTATTCGACAATAAAAAAGAGAGATGGATTCTTAATAGTAGATATTCCAAACATATTAAGAGGAATCAAGATATGCTTACAAATGCCAAATATACGGATGGAGGCACCATCATTTTTGGAGATAATTCTAAAGGTTATGTCATTTGCATGTGGGATATCAGCCATAAAGACAAATTGTTGGCCTTTTTTTACCATTCAAGAAAAACTATTCTCTACAGATCCTATATTACTTGTTTAATAATTTTGAAAAATATACCCCATGTTTATGATGATGTCGAAGCAATAACGTATGTCGACAAAAAGTTCTTTGCCCTAACGAAACTCCAAGATACAGTTCATTTGTATATCCTGTATGAGGAATATTTGCAACGCCTTGAAGAATAATCCTTTTTCACAACTTCTATCAATGGAAAGGGTCGTAAATTTCATGAGGAAGAAAGTGATAGGGTTAGGGGTATGCCCTAAGGGGTAGTTATGTAATTTTGTTACATATATCTAACTTGGTAATTAATATTGTTCAAAATTAAATGCATTTTCTTTCTGTTATATACTTAATATAATGTGTTATATATTAATTAATTAATTTAATTAAACGTATATTTGGTAAACAATCCATAAATGGTACGTTTTGTGATAGCAGTTATAATGCGTTGTAACCATAAGTGATTTATCATAATAAAATAAACATATCCTTTGAAATATTCCTAGTCAAGGTATATTAAGATTGGCCATCAATATATCCGTTGATGTTATAGTAATTACGCTCTCAAAATGTTGGGCGGTGTATTACTCATGATTATTTGGGCACCAAGGGTTATGTACAAATAGTTATTGGATAATTATACAATGACTCGCTCAATAGTTTTCTGTTGGTTAATACAACTGAGGTCGAACAGAAAATATCGATGTGACAAAATTACACTGTTCTCTCGACTTAAGAATACTATTAATCTTCGATGTGCAGTTTATGCTTTGGTTATAGTTAAATCATTGTATGACATCCATCGAATAATTATAGTTGCATCGAGTGGAAGCATTGGAAGTGAAACATTATTCAAGAGGGATTCGTCTTCTTGGTTATATAAGGTTAGTATCACAGTCAACTGAAGTCAACTTAAAGTCAAAGTCTCTGCCCAGAGTAGTTTAGTTAATAATAATTGTTATTATTGAATCAAGGATACCGTGATTGTACTATAGTTGAATATGGACGATATTGGAATTTTGACCATTAACAAATTCTATAAGTCTAAAGTGATATACTTTTGACTAACAGAATTGGTGTAACTAGCTGTCACTACCATGCCATGTTTAATAAAGTAAAATTGGATTTTATCAAAACCAAGTAAAATGATAAATTTGGCCAAATGCCACACAACTTTCTAAGTGACATGTGAACGTTAGTATTTGAAATGTTCAATATTAATCATTGACCAAATTTACACCAAAGAGTCACACAACCGAAATGTTGAATACTCCTTTTACCACCTGATTTAATTAACTTATAAACTATTGCAAATTTTACGAGATATTAGTTATAAAATTTTATTTGATGTATACTGAACAATATTAAATAGTGTGGTTAAAATAGTTACAAATATATTGACGGACATACAATATCTATATGCGTTTAAATAAGATCTAAAATTGCACTTAATATTGTTTGGACTTAGACTACATTTGAGGCTAATAGGAGAATGTTATTTTCGGTTGTAAGATGCATGTTTGGGTGGCAATATGATGGAAATTGGATAGGATTTTATAGCTAAAATTCTGGAATTGGTAAGAGAGAGATATTAGGATGTGTTCCACTTTTCTCTCCCACGACTTCCTATTTATATGCCACATTTTACACCGTTTCATTTTATACTTTTACTCTCCTTTCTCTCTGATAATTTCGACCAGCAACCTCATCCTCTAAGCCCCATAAATCCAAGTACAAAATTACATCAAAACTCTTTGTTCGATCATTGGTGGTAAGGCAGTTCGGGAGCTAGCAACTTTTAATTTGTGAACGGATTCAAGGGGATTGATTCAACGTTTCGACGTGTACATAACAACTTTGATTGAAGCTAATTCTCTATTTTATTTTTTATATCATATTTACATATATTATTTATATAATAGGATGCCAGATTATATTAGAATTTTGTATATTCAAATGAAGTCACAAATTAGTTGGTTGTTAATATTATTATATATATATATAATATATATTTTGTATGCTTGCTTATTAGATTCCCACAACCTGCAAATTTAAAGTATATTATTAACCATTAAATTCACCAACGCTGAAAAGTTTATGCAAAGTGGTATATTCAAAGAAGTTCCAAATATACCTCTTGATTTTGGGGTAATTCATAAGTTCGTTCAAATCATAGTCCATAAGTTCAAAAGGGAAGAATATGCAAGTCCATAAGCCATTGGAAAAAATAAGTAAGTTTATAAGTCAAATATGCAAATTCATAAGTCTAATATGCAATTAGGCTCAAGTCAAGTCCTTTTATTCAATCACGAATATGTACAAATATGAAAATATGCATTTGTTTAAGTCCCTATATGCAAATGTCCAATATCCTTCTTTATTGGTCATATGTCATTACAATAGTTCTCAAGTTCTTAAGAGAGCTTGGAAGAGTTCAAATCTAAAAATTAAGAGAGAAAGAAGTTAAGAGCCCCTTTCTTGAAACGACCTGCCTTATTCTTCATAATAAGACGCATCATTTTTAAGAAAGAAAGGGATAGAGAAGAGAAAAGATAGAGAAGAAAGAAAGAACAACATCAGAATCTCAACAGCGGAACGAATAAATTATATTAATCACATAGATATTACATTATATCATATACATCAGAGTTACACAACATAAATAACACATACTAGACAGTTATAAACATCTGTCTAGTTATACAGCTCAATATACAATACAGAAAAACGACTTAGAGAACACATAGCGGAATACAATATATCTACACACTCAAGCCTCCTGCTCCATTACTCCTCCAGAATTCGTCAAACTAACCTGAATCCCTTGGCTACTCGTAAAAATTTGAGTACCCAAGAGTTTAAGAAAAACAGAATACGGGTAAAGTTGCTAAACTTTGAAAACCTTCGAAAGAAAAGGTATCACGTAAGACTTCCCACACATAAACATGAAAAAGTTTTTACCTTACGCTAACCAAAACATTTGATAGGAAATCCAGTGATATTATAATAGGGTCTAGGGTTTTCAAATAAATATGAAATAGCCGAAATTGTTACATTTATTAAATTCCAGCTACTAGCCACAAAAGTGTGTAATACAATCAAAGCCGAGGTCGCTTATTGGATTTTGGATTTCATAAAATGGCAGGACTACTGGGGTACCGCCCGTCACTGTACGTGGCCTAGATCACCGTACCGAGGATTATTCCCAATCCCCTACAGCACAAAGCCAGAACCATTCCTTACTGAACAGTTCCGAATAAGATAACCCTGCGGTTGTAGCTAGCAACCGCCCACACAGCCGAATAAAAAGGGACTCTATACAGGGATTCATCTCATCCTACTTGGGCATGACCCACTTAGCCTTGCTGCACCTCCCCTGTTTTAGCCATTCCCGGTTGATGAGGCTTGAGGCTACGATTACCTTTATAGAACCATCATTTAGAATGCTCATCGTCCACCTGACGAAGTACTGAAAGCATTCAATCCATACAAGTTCGTTCCGGGTTCGAACGAAACCGAAGGCATTATCTCGTTACACTCATTTTCGAATCACCCTCAGAGTTAACGACAATAACCCTTGCACTATAAATCTTCATTTTACTTGAGATTCACGACCTATCGTCAATTTGGATCGATGTGGTTTTTAGATATCCAAATCTGGAAAATCCGATCCCGGTCTCATCGAAATCCAAAACGTATCTTTTAGGTCCAAGTTGTTTAAGGTTAAACAATTCAATTCTATTATCTATATACACACAGATAGATAATTCACAAGATCACAATAGATAACCTACATTATCATTACAACAGATAATTCATATTATCATCATACTTCAACCAAAGCATCTCATATCATATATCACACATATCTCATCAAAGATATCAAACAATCCAGCCATCCAATATCAGTCAGCCATTCATATGCAATGATCTAATAATCACACCATCTATAATTAATTTAAAATGAATTGAATTAATTACTTCATCTTTAATTAATTTAAAATAAATTAAATTAATTACCTTCATCACAATAAATCTTGCTTACATAAACATTAATTAAACCAATTAATTAATCATCATCTTAATTAATCAACCTTGATTAATTATCCCTTAATTACATTAAGTAATTAACCCTTAATTTATTATACAAATTAATTATCTACAAGACATTAAGTAATTAACCTTAATTACTTAATTAACTGTAATTAATTACATTAATCCTTAATTAATTACAATTAATTAATTACCTTATGATCATTCATTGTTGATTATTTAATCTTAATAAATCTTTAATTTCTCTCATTAATTATATTAATTAATGTTCCTTAATTAATTACTTCCATTAATCAACTTTAATTAATCATAAATAGTAATTACCTTCCCATAATTACTTACCTTAATTAATTAACTCTTTAATTAATTAATTAACCCTTCGATTAATTACACCAAGTAATTAACCTTTAATTACTTCTACTAAGTAATTAACCTTTAATTACTTCTACTAAGTAATTATCCTTTAATTACTTCCTATTAAGCAATTCCCTTTTAATTAATTACATCCTGTAATTATACATTAATTACTTACCCTAAGTAATTACACTTATCCATGTCATTTAAGTGATTATACTTAACCAATCACCAAATAATTATTTTTAAATAATCAACCCATTTGATTAACCCAAATTTAATCATACTTATTTGATTTATTTCAATTGGTTAATTCATCCCTTAATTACCCCGTTTAAATAAATAAATTAATAGATTAATTAATTCTTAATTATTAATTAATAAACTTTAATTATCAATTAATTAAACTTAATAACAAATTAATTAATCCTTAATTAATAGTTAATCGATTCTTGATTACAATTAATTAACCCTAAATAATAGTTAATTAATCCTTAATTAACTTTTATTGTAGATTAATAATTTCTTAATTATTAATTAATAAAGCCTAATTATTAATTAATAAAACTTAATTACAAATTAACTACCTTTTAATTACTAATCAACTAATCTCTAATTTCAAATTAATCAACCTTAATTAATTAATTTCTAATCATTAATTAATTATTTCTAATTATCTAGTTAATAATTCTTAATTATAAATTAATTAACCTCTAATTAATTAACTTATAACCCTTAATTATTAATTTTAAATAAATTAATTAAATCAATTAATTACTCTTAATTAATTCTTAATCATTTTTAATTAAATTAATCATATCTAGTTTCCTTAATTAACTTAACTTCAACCCCTTAAAACTTTAATTATCTTAAGGTAAAACATTGTCTTAATTAATGACTTAATTAACATATAAAAACATTTTATCTTAATAATTAATTTTACTTAATTAAATCCATAATTAAGTTTAAAATAAACAATTATTTAACTTGATAAATTAAGGTTAACAAAGCTTCCTTTAGATATTTAAAATATTATCAAGTAATAGTTTTAAAACTAGCTTCAAATTTGAATTTAAAACTTGCTTTTACAAATACCCTTTAAAAATTTTGTTTCTAACGTAACTTTTAAATCAACTTAAACCTTTTCTTAATAAAATTTAAGTTAAACAAATTTTAAAACTTCTTAACAAATTTTTAAAGAAAACATTTATTTTTACATAAAGTCAATTTATATAAGAAGATTTAAATTAAATTAAATTTTAAATTCCAACACTTAAAATTTTAAAACCTTTTTTTTTAATTATTCGACACTTGCATCAGGTCAAACCTGAAATCTACTCAGGTCTATCCTAAGTTCTCTTCCATTTCAGCATTTATTTCAGTTTTTAATTTAAATTTAATTTTTGAAACCTGAAATACAAAATCACTCACGAACCACATGAACATACTAGAGTCCATACTCGAGTCTTCTTTCCAAAAACCCGAGACATTCTTCTAGTAAACCAAACTCAACTTACAACCCAAACAACTGACACGATCTCCATCTCGTGCACATGCACCGTGACCAAAAGCCACTCCGACCATCGACGAACTCTCTGGCACGTCACTCAACGATGCAACCCAATAGGTCACCAAAGTACTCGCACGACCCATCGATCAAGATTGAGCAATCCAGTTGAAAACTGGAAACCCGCACATCACTAGAAATCCCTTCGAACAGCCGTCGCCGATCACTAGAACGTCAGAAATTCTGGCCACACCACCCCATACCTTCCACGCTGCCTTATCCCACATCTCGAACCACTCGATCAACCAGAGGAGAAGCACGGACCCAAAATCCAACTTGACCTAAAACTAGGTTTAGAACCTAGATCGCCACACCGCCGTCGCCACAGTGATCAGGGACCCCACCTGACATTTTTCTCGCACCCCCAGATCCTTCCTCTATCTCCACGCAAGATCCCGATCACCATAGATGTTCTGATCATCAGAAATCGACCAGAAACTAAATTCCACTTAATAACCAAATTCTCATTCAATACTTCTTTAAAATTTGTGATATTTGTTTTAAAAATCATAACTTTTAAAGATGATTCAAGTTAATATCTTGAACCAGTAAATTTGAGTGATAGATTTTAACATGTTAAATGAATTCCACCTATATTATTTTGATTCCAAAGAATTACCACATTTATTTTGATGGAATAAAAATTTAAACATAAATTTATGTTTAAACAAACATCTCATGTTTAAAAATTAAAACCTAATAATGAACTGATAAGAAGATTTGAAATTTTTTTCTATTCCTATTCTCCGTAGTTTTAAACAGAGAAGAACAACCAAAGAAAATACATACATAGTCATTCACATTCATATACACAGATCACACTTATATATACACATGCAAGCATTAATTATTTCAGAAAACTAACAAGCAACAAATAGTTATTACTTAAGAATTATAAATAGATGTTTACTCACCTAAAATGCAGAGAACCTTGGAAAGAATTGAGACTTGAAAACTGGAATGAAATTTGCATGCTTGATTTCTTTAGAACTGAAATGCTTATTTGATTGAGATGATTCAAACTTTGACCACTGGTTGCATGCCTGAACTTTGATTATTTGTTGATTCTACAAAACTTGTATTTTGAAAACATGAAGGCTCGCAACAGATCAACTTGAAAACTGGATTGAAATCTCAGGCTTGATTTTGAAAAAAAAATGCTTTTCAGGTTTGTTCTCTGGAATTCACAGGGTTTTGATATTCCAGGATTTGAAAATTGATTTACAGGTTTGAGCATAAACAGTTTACAGGGTTGTGAAATTCCAAATTTCAAAGTTGTTTGAACTTAGTAGATCATATGGATTTGAAAGTGTTTTGAGGAGGTTGCTTTCAGGCTTTGGAAAAAAGGGTTTACAGATTTTATAAATTTGATCTGAGGAGTGTTTTAGGCTTGAGAAAATGATTATAAGCTTTGGAAAAAAATAGTTTACAGATCTGCTTTGTTTTTGAGGAATAAATTTCATATTTTGATAGAAGAGGAAATAATTTCAGATCTGGCCATGATTTTCTTGCTATAAGAAATGAAGATAGAAAAAGGATTTGTAAAAGAAGATATATGCTTATATAAGTTTAAATTAGAATTTTATAGAAATAAAAGAAATTCAAATAAATGTGACACTTGGTATTTACACTTAATCATTTAATACATGTTACATTTCTCTTTATTTAATTACACTTGTCACCTATATTAATTAATTACTTAACACATGTCATTATTTATTTTCATTTGTTTTTAAAATTATTTAAAAGCTTTTTGAATTAAATTCCCTCATTAATTAACACATATATTAATTATAAATGCTTTTCTTATTAAATTTCTAATTAACAAATACATTTATAAACTTATAAATGCTTTTCTAATTTTAAATAAATAAAATTTTTGAAAGAAAATAAAATAAAAACCAAATATCTTTTAAATAAAATCATATATAATATTGTAAACTCATTTTTAAATGCTAATTCAAAAGGCTTTTGTACTTATTCCTATTGAATAAATACTTTTCCAAATTTCTATAAATAAATTCCTTTAAAGAGAATAATATAAAACAAATCTTATTTTTAAATAAAACATTATCCATATATTTTAAATCCAAACCATATTATTATTTTAAGATATATATATATTCCTTTAAATTCCATTTCAAATTCAAAGTCAGTTTAAAAATCCAAATTTAAATCAATTCAAATAAATATAGATATCAATTTTAACCAAACATAATTATCCTATTTAATATCAATTTATAATCATAATTTAAAACATCACATTACTAATTGTTGGCTATTTATATTTGAAAATAACAATTTTATCGATTTTAAACAATTTAATTAAGAGATTATCACATTTTAAATTTCTTGAAATTTCGGGATATCACATTCCTCCCCCCTTAAAAGAATTTCGTCCTCGAAATTTAAACAAAGATTATCCAAAGTTTTATTTTATTTCAACCAATTCAAACATACATATCAGCCATACATAACCAAACAAACAATTTCTTCCAAACAAACAATTCAATCAAACAACTCTAACTATCTGGACACAGATCCATATAAGCTTCCTAAAATTATCTCGAGTTTCCCAGGTATAGAAACAGGGATACTTGCTCTACTGAATCCAAACTAGCTACACCACTAAGCTACAGAGCTCCTACTCATCTTGATCTACAATCTGCACAAGGTATCAGACCACAGACAAGACTGGTCAACAAACTAAATCCTTCGGACTACTGGTTCCAAAACTAGTGATGGACCAGACACGTACTCTCTCAGAGACACGTGAAATACCTTGAATCCCTGTCTTCCAAACTGGCAATTCAACTCTTCAGATCAAAGCACTGATCCTTACAAAAACTCAGAAGAATCCAATATACCTCGGAGCTAACCTCATAATCTTACCAAATCTTATTGCTCCCTTCCATCGGAGGAAATCTCAACAGAAACAAAGTCTCCAACTTCGGATCCCAAATTCCTCCGTCTCTTAACCTCAAAACTCTACTTACGATCTTGGGTTGTTCACAGATCCTTTCCGATCAGCTCAACCTTCGCTGATGCTTCTTGAAACAAATTGGATCAAAAAAACCTCAATAAACTGATCCTCACAAGATCTACCCAAAATCAAAACCACAAACTCCACTTTAGAATCATCAGAAGATTACAACCTACTTCTCCTATCCGGAAAAGACAGAACAAGATCACTCGCTAACTTGCCTCAAATCCTGATAAACTCCAGTAGAAACTCTCTAATCCAAAACACTGCAACTTCCAGTTGCTTCCACTCTAGAACAGCTGCCACCTTGCTTCCGCTGCACAACTCTGATTTGGAGCAGATGGAAAATGCCATCGATGAACACGAGCACAGACTAAACAACATATTCCAAAAATAAGGTTCAACCGATCCATAAGAGAAAACGCAGAAGTTCCAAGAAATACAGAACTGCTTCACCAAAACCCCATCCTAGGAGACATCCTTCTACCCAGCTGAATTACCAGTAGCTTCATGAACCAAGTCAATAGAGAACTCAATCCTCAATGCAGGCAAATCTCTAACTTCCCTGAAGATATCCGGAAGATCTTCGACAACTCCATAACTCCTACATCCACTAGAGATGCCTCAAACCAAGCAAAAGATTATCCAAGATAATCACCCAAACTATCGCAAGTCACTTTTGCGATCAACCAATCCAATATCCAAAGATATTGTTCTCTCTTCACCAATCAGAACAGCTTATCCTCGAGCAACTAATCCATCGAAGAAACGGGTTCTCTTTGCTGCTTCAGATTTCCACCTCTAGGAAACTGCTAAGCCAAAAAAAAAGATTCCTGCTGGAACACAGAACACTCCGAACAGCACTGCTGATACAGAAGCCAAAGACTTACTAATCCAAACTCCTCGATCCTTAAAATCAGATCAACCAATCCCACACAGAGCCTTGAGATGGGCAGACATCTCCTCAAGAAACTTGGGCCCCAAACCAAACACAAACATCCTTCAGAAACTCATCCCCAAGACCAAAGCAGACATGCTTCCATAAACTTGCTCCAAAAGAAAACATTTTCGGAGACATCCATAGTCACTGCGTCTCACCATGCAGCTACTCCATCCTGAAGTTGCCACGATACCATCACTTGCTTCTACTCAACCAATATATCCAAACTCTAGAAAATCCGCTCACACGAGCGCGATCAACTTACACTTCAAAGATGGACTCTGTACCTTAATAGGTTTCCTTCAGAGATCAATGAAATCCTTACACCATAGCAAAGCTCACTTGAGATGGTATTAGGTCTATGGTCTCGACAAATACACTTCCAACCCCAAACATTCAGACTCCAACCATTGGTAGTCATGCTACATACTACTACCCTATCTACCTTTATAACTTATGTTGGAAAACCTGAACAGGTAACCCAACAGATAGGTAAAAATTACAAGTACGCTCTCTTAAGAAAGACACCACTACAGAGCCTAGGTATTCGCTCAACCTATGCTCTGATACCAAGTGAAATGACCTGCCTTATTCTCCACAATAAGACGCATCATTTTTAAGAAAGAAAGGGATAGAGAAGAGAAAAAGATAGAGAAGAAAGAAAGAACAACATCAGAATCTCAACAGCGGAACGAATAAATTATATTAATCACATAGATATTACATAATATCATATACATCAGAATTACACAGCATAAACAACACATACTAGACAGTTATAAACACCTGTCTAGTTGTACAGCTCAATATACAATACAGACAAACGACTTAGAGAACACACAACGGTATAAATATATCTACACACTGAAGCCTCCTGCTCCATTACTCCTCCAGAATTCGTCAAACCTAACCTGAATCCCTTGGCTACTCGTAAAAATTTGAGTACACAAGAGTTTAAGAAAAGCAGAATAAACTTCGGGTCAGATATGGGTCTGGTGTGAGTAAACCAGTAAAATTGCTTAACTTTGAAAACCTTTGAAAGAAAAGGTATCACGTAAGACTTCCCACACATAAACATGGAAAAATATTTACCTTACGCTAACCAAAACATTTGAGAGGAAATCCAGTGATATTATAATAGGGTTTAGGGTTTTCAAATAAATATGAAATAGCTTAAATTGTTACATTTATTAAATTCCAGCTACTAGCCACAAAAATGGGTAATACAATCAAATCCGAGGGCGCTTATTGGATTTTGGATTCCATACAATGGCAGGGCTACTGGGGTACCGCCCGTCACAGTACGATGCCTAGATCACCTACCGAGGATTACTCCCAATCCCCTACAACACAAAGCCAGAACCATTCCTTACTGAACAGTTCCGAATAAGATAACCCCGCGGTTGTAGCTAGCAACCGCCCACATAGCCGAATAAAAGGGGACTATAGACAGGAGTTCATCTCATCCTACTTGGGCATGACCCACTTAGCCTTGCTGCACCTCCCCTGTTTTAGCCATTCTCGGTTGATGAGGCTTGAGGCTGCGATTATCTTTATAGAACACATCACTTAGAATGCTCATCGTCCACCTGACGATGTGCTGAAAGCATTCAATCCATACAAGTTCATTCCGGGTTCGAACGAAACCGAAGGCATTATCTCGTTACACTCATTGTGGAATCACCCTCAGAGTTAACGACAATAACCCTTGCACTCTGAATCTTCATCTTTACTTGAGATTCATGACCTATCGTAAATTTGGATCGATGTGGTTTTCGGATATCCAAATTTGGAAAATCCGATCCCGGTCTCATTGAAATCCAAAACGTATCTTTTAGGCCCAAGTTGTTTAAGGTTGAACAATTCAATTCTATTATCTATATACATACAGATAGATAATTCACAATATCACAATAGATAACCTACATTATCATTACAACAGATAATTCATATTATCATCATACTTCAACCAAAGCATCTCATATCACATATCACACATATCTCATCAGAGACATCAAACAATCAAGCCATCCAATATCAGTTAGCCATTCATATGCAATGATCTAATAATCACACCATCTATAATTAATTTAAAATGAATTAAATTAATTACTTCATCTTTAATTAATTTAAAATAAATTAAATTAATTACCTTCATCACAATAAATCTTGCTTACATGAACATTATTTAAACCAATTAATTAATCATCATCTTAATTAATCAACCTTGATTAATTATCCCTTAATTACATTAAGTAATTAATCCTTAATTAATTATGAAAATTAATTATCTATAAGACATTAAGTAATTAACCTTAATTACTTCATTAATTGTAATTAATTACATTAATCCTTATACAATTAATTAATTAACTTATAATCACTTATTATTGATTAATTAATCTTAATCAATCTTTAATTTCTCTCATTAATTATATTAATTAATGTTCCTTAATTAATTACTTCCATTAATCAACTTTAATTAATCATAAACAGTAATTACCTTCCCCTAATTACTTACCTTAGTTAATTAACTCTTTAATTAATTAATTAACCCTTCGATTAATTACACCAAGTAATTAACCTTTAATTACTTCTACTAATAAGTAATTTCCTCTTAATTAATTACATCATGTAATTATACATTAATTACTTACCCTAAGTAATTACACTTATCCATCTCATTTAAGTGATTATACTTAATCAATTACCAAATGATTATCTTTAATTAATCAACCCATTTGATTAACCCAAATTTAATCATACTTATTTGATTTATTTCAATTAAGTAATTCATCCCTTAATTACCCCTTTTAAATTAATTAATTAATAGATTAATTAATTCTTAATTATTAATTAATAAACTTTAATTATCAATTAATAAAACTTAATAATAAATTAATTAATCCTTAATTAACAGTTAATCGATTTTAATTACAATTAATTAACCCTAAATAATAGTTAATTAATCCTTAATTAACTTTTATTATAGATTAATAATTTCTTAATTATTAATTAATAAAGACTAATTATTAATTAATAAAACTTAATTACAAATTAAGTACCTTTTAATTACTAGTCAATTAATCTCTAATTTTAAATTAATCAACCTTAATTAATTAATTTATAATCATTAATTAATTATTTCTAATTATCTAATTAATAATTCTTAATTATAAATTAATTAACCTTCAATTAATTAACTTATAACCCTTAATTATTAAATTTAAATAAATAAATTAAATCAATTGATTACTCTTAATTAATTCTTAATCATTATTAATTAAATTAATCATATCTAATTTCCTTAATTAACTTAACTTCAACCCCTTAAAACTTTAATTATCTTAAGGTAAAACATTGTCTTAATTAATAACTTAATTAACATATAAAAACATTTTATCTTAATAATTAATTTTACTTAATTAAATCCATAATTAAGTTTAAAATAAATAATTATTTAACTTGATAAATTAAGGTTAACAAAGCTTCCTTTAGATATTTAAAATATTATCAAGTAATAGTTTTTAGAACTAGTTTCAAATTTGAATTTAAAACTTGCTTTTACAAATACCCTTTAAAAATTTTGCTTCTAACTTAACTTTTAAATCAACTTAAACCTTTGCTTGATAAAATTTAAGTTAAGAAAATTTTAAAATTCTTAACAAATTTTTAAAGAAAACATTTATTTTTACATAAAGTCAATTTATATAAGAAGATTTAAATTAAATTAAATTTTAAATTCCAACGCTTAAAATTTTAAAACCTTTTTTTTAAATTATTCGACACTTGCATCAGGTCAAACCTGAAATCTACTCAGGTCTATCCTGAGTTCTCTTCCATTTCAACATTTGTTTCAGTTTTTAATTTAAATTTAAAATTTGAAACCCTGAAACACAAACTCACTCACGAACCACATGAACATACTCAAGTCCATACTCGAGTCTTCTTTCCAAAAACCCGAGACATTCTTCGAGTAAACCAAATTCAACTCACAACCCAAACAACTGACACGATCTCCATCTCGTGCACATGCACCGTCACCAAAAGCCACTCCGACCATCGACGAACTCTCCGTCACGTCACTCATCAACGATGCAACCCAATACGGTCACCAAAGTACTCGCACGACCCATCGATCAAGATTGAGCAATCCAGTTGAAAACTGGAAACCCGCACATCACCAAAAATCCTTTCGAACAGCCGTCACCGATCACTAAAACGTCAGATATTTTGGCCACACCACCCCATACCTTCCACGCTGCCTTATCCCACGTCTCGAACCACTCGATTAACCAGAGGAGAAGCACGGACCCAAAATCCAACTTGACCTAAAACTAGGTTTAGAGCCTAGATCGCCACGCCACCGTCGCCACAGTTATCAGGGACCCACCTGACATTTTTCTCGTCCCCCCAGATCCTTCCTCTATCTCCACCTAAGATCCCGATCACCATATATGTTCTGATCATCAGAATTTGACCAGAAACTAAATTCCAGTTAATCACCAAATTCTCATTCAATACTTCTTTAAAATTTATGATATTTGTTTTAAAAATCATAACTTTTAAAGATGATTCAAGTTAATATCTTGAATCAGTAAATTTGCGTGATAGATTTTAACATGTTAAAAGAATTCCATATATATTATTTTGATTCCAGTGAATTCCCACATTTATTTTGATGGAATAAAAATTTAAACTTAAATTTATGTTTAAACAAACATCTCCTGTTTAAAACTTAAAACCTAATAATGAACTAACAAGAAGATTTGAATTTTTTTTATATTCCTATTCTCTGTAGTTTTAAATAGAGAAGAACAATCAAAGAAAATACATACATAGTCATTCACATTCATAAACACAGATCACACTTATATATACACATGCAAGCATTAATTATTTCAGAAAACTAACAAGCAACAAACAGTTATCACTTAAGATTTATAAATAGATGTTTACTCACCTAAAATGCAGTGAGCCTTGGAAAGAATTGAGACTTGAAAACCGGAAAATTTGCATGCTTGATTTCTTTAGAACTGAAATTCTTAGTTGATTGAGATGATTCAAACTTTGACCACCGATTGCATGCCTAAACTTTGATTATTTGTTGATTCCAGAAAACTTGTATTTTGAAAACATGAAGGCTTGCAACAGATCAACTTGAAAACTGGAATGATATCTCAGGCTTGATTTTGAAAAAAAATGCTTTTCAGGTTTGTTCTCTGGAAATCACAGGGTTTTGATATTCTAGGATTTGAAAATTGATTTACATGTTTGAGCATAAACAGTTTACAGGGTTGAGAAATTCCAAATTTCAAAGTTGTTTGAACTTAGAAGATCACAGGGATTTGAAAGTGTTTTGAGGAGGTTGCTTTCAAGCTTTGGAAAAAAGGGTTTACATATTTTATAAATTTGATCTGAGGAGTGTTTTAGGCTTGAGAAAATGATTATAAGCTTTGGAAAAAAAATAGTTTACAGATCTGCTTTGTTTTTGAGGAATAAATTTCAGATTTTGATAGAAGAGGAAATAATTTCAGATCCGGCCATGATTTTCTTGCTATAAGAAATGAAGAGAGAAAAAGGATTTGTAAAAGAAATTATATGCTTATATAAGTTTAAAATAGAATTTTATAGAAATAAAAGAAATTCAAGTGACACTTGGTATTTACACACTTAATCATTTAACACATGTTACATTTCTCTTTATTTAATTACACTTGTCACCTATATTAATTAATTACTTAACACATGTCATTATTTATTTTCGTTTGTTTTTAAAATTATTTAAAAGCTTTTTAAATTAAATTCCCTAATTAATTAATACATATATTAATTATAAATGCTTTTCTTATTAAATTTCTAATTAACAAATACATTTATAAATTTATAAATGCTTTTCTAATTTTAAATAAATAAAACTTTTGAAAGAAAATAAAATAAAAACCAATTATCTTTTAGATAAAATCATATATAATATTGTAAGATCATTTTTAAATGTTAATTCAAAAGGCTTTTTTATTTATTCCTATTAAATAAATACTTTTCCAAATTTCTATAAATAAATTTCTTTAAAGAGAATAATATAAAAAGTCTTATTTTTAAATAAAACATTATCCATATATTTTAAATCCAAACCATATTATTATTTTAAGATATATATATTCCTTTAAATTCCATTTTCAAATTCAAAGTTAGTTTAAAATCCAAATTTAAAATCAATTTAAATAAATATAGATATCAATTTTAAACAAACACATTATTAATTGTAAATAATTATCCTATTTAATATCAATTTATAATCATAATTTAAAACATCACAATACTAATTTTTATATTTGAAAATAACAATTTTATCGATTTTAAACAATTTAATTAAGAGATTATCACATTTTAAATTCCTTGAAATTCCGGGATATCACATTTCCATAAAAGGGTATCGCTATATTTATAGTGGTTGGAAGGAAGTATGCTTGCTTCAATTGGCGATGTGAGACTTGTGGTGCTATGAAACATGCGAATGAATGTGAAGGCTTTTGAAGCTTTATGAAGGAAAATATAGTAGATCCTTCATAATTAGCTTTTGTAGATGATTTCATCCTTCTTTTCTTGTATGATCTTTGACACTCTATGGCATTGACGTTGTATGACATCGAATATAATTCAATATTCATGAAATATGGGACTAATGAATAGCGTTCGACATGCTTTTAGGGAATGTTCTTCGTATTTTTGACGGCATGCAGCATTAGTTGGAAATGTCTTTAAACATTGATGAATAGTGGTGTGTACATTGAACAGTTGTTGAGAAAGAGCTGCTTTGTTGGATATAATGTCGATGCTGATGTGAAGCGATGTCA
Organism: Allium cepa; assembly: GCA_030765085.1. Lineage (NCBI taxonomy): Eukaryota > Viridiplantae > Streptophyta > Magnoliopsida > Asparagales > Amaryllidaceae > Allium > Allium cepa. The sequence goes on along the minus strand of CM060941.1, from coordinate 826,298,347 downwards.
TAATGAAGCGACATCGATTATCATTCCATCTTTGTAGACGTTGATGATGTTCATCATCGACGTCGCAGTGGAGTATTTATATTGGCTCATTCCAATGAGATTTGGTGTCATTGATAACGGCGACACTTGCTAAATGGGGATGTTGGTTAGGCACGCCAATGAAATATTATTGCCTTCACCATCATACAACTTTGACAATGGTGATGCAAGTCCTATGTGGCCCTGATCAAGTGCGATATCTTTCTTTTCTCTCTGTTGATAGCACGTGATGCTATTGGGTTGTGAAGTGACGATATACGGTGAGGGGTGAGAAAGAAGAGATGCGGCATTGCTAATCTCTGACGTAGAGCTTAATGTTGCAAATTCCTTCATGATGCTATCACTTATGGGACAACTTTTGATATTGAAATCATACGGATAACATTTAGGCTCCATATTGTATAAAAGAAGCTTTTTACTCTTTAGGTAAAATTGAGAATTCCTTTGCACCGCCGATTCTTCATGAAGCTTTGGTTCTAATCCTGTTTTCCTGCAAAGCAAGTTATGATTTTTGTTATCAACTTTTTAATTTAGATCATAGGAAAATCTTTCGGGCTGTTGATAAGATCGTAAAGGATCTTATATTTGTAACTCAATGTTACTTTTGGAATCTATAGATTTACCTGAAAGACCAAAAATCTATTTGGCACTAATTTTCTTGGACAAAATCCCATAGGATCAGGATTAGAAAACTATTTGAGAATAATTATTTTATAAGTGGCATCTTATGGTTAGGGCCTTTGATGGCCAGGAGCCTTTGATGGCTAGGAACCTCTTATACTCATGAGTCTTTGATGGCATAAGAGTTCGATAGCCGGTGCCTTCGATTGTTAAGGAATTCTTGCGGTCATGAGCCTTTGGTGGCCAGTGTAACATCCCCTAATTTTAGTAACATTATTTAGGAAATTTAATTAGGTAAATAAAATAATGTAAGTTGATTAGGGGATTGAGATTTGTGATTAATAAGGGGTAGCCATGCCATGTTAATGAGTAAACAATAAACTAAAGAATTAAAGTGTTAGTAAATAAGGGAGGGCAAAATAGGACAATGAGTATTCTAATAACCTAAATCCTTAAGAAAACACACCGTATGTTCATTCTATTTTCAGAAGCAAAAATATAATCTAAGTCTGGCCACCATTAGTAAGCAAGAGGAAGAAGATAAAGCTAGGATTTAATAGGAAGAATCAAATCACTTAATTAAGATCAAATCTCACATCCAAAATCATAAAGCTAAGGTGAATAATGACTACATCTCTTATTTTCTAAATGTTTTCATTTTTATGATTAAATTTGACTTATCTTGCATAATTTAGCTATGATTTTGAAGGATAAAATGTTTATATATGTTTGTTGATGATTTATGCTTATTCATATAGATTTTATGATATGTTTTAATATGAAAATCCTATTTAATGACATCAAAATGCCTTACGATTTTAGGTATAGATCAGAAATGATATTATAGAGACGTTTTTCAGTTTTCATAATTTTACGAATTAATGTAGATTTTATATTAATTTTCTAGTGAAGAAAATAATTTATTAGGTTATAAATAATTTACAGTTAAGTTATGAATAATTTGGGTTTGAAATTTATATATGTTAGAAAAAATATTAGAAAGGATTTTCTGGAATTTTTGTAGAATTTCCAAAATGTTTTAATGAATATATAAATTATTTAAGGTATCGGACTTAAACATTTTACATATTTATAAAAGGAGAAGTGTGATTTGTAAATAAATTAAATTGTTATTTCTGAAACTATGAATGCGTTTGTAGAAAATAAAATTAACAACTAATAAGATTTTGACAAACAAGACAAGCTAGTTAAAAAGATTACTTAAAAAGGTTAAAAATCAGTTTTTCATGTCAAATTCATGTTTCGCCACCTTCGGGCACCCTGCTTCCGATTAGGTAGCTTACGAATTAGTAGTTCCGCCTCTATGCCATAGAAACCAATGCACATGGTATCATTAACCTGGTACATAGTGAATTGGACAAAAGAGGAAGAAACTGGGTCAAAACCAGGGGTTCCGAAGGAGGTCGAAGCGTTACTTTTCTTTAAATTGAAAATGCGCCTGCTTTTCTTTCGACTATACTGCTTTCGACTTGGTTGGCTTCTGACTGGGTCAAATGGTTTGAAAAAGGGGTTTAAGAGGTTGAGCCTTTATTTTTAAATAACCTCTTTCGACTAGGTCGAAGACTTAGCTGACGCTTCCCACCTTTCGAAGCAATGCCTTTGAAAGGGTGATTTTTTTTTATAAAAACCCTGCCGCTTCTCCAATGCTTTCGAAAGGATGGTTTCGACACCATCACTTCTTTGCTTTCTTTTCAACTTTCGAAAGTGTTACTTTCGACCCTGTTGTTTGTGACCCTTAGAGATTTTTAAAGGTTAACCGAAAGGTTTCGAAAGATAAGGTTTTGAATGGTTTCGAAAGGTGTTTCCACATGTTTTAAATTGAATCTAAATGCTTTTGAAAGGTTTAAGCTTTTGATTCTTTCGAAAGATTTTAAGGAAAGTTTTCGAAGAGTTGGTTCCTCTATGTTTTTGGAAGGATTTGAATGAAATGTTTCAAAGGGATGGTTCCCCAATGGTTTCGAAAGGTTTAAAGGAAAAGTTTTTCCAATGGTTTTGAAAGGCAATGCTTATAGGTTTTAAAGAAAGGATGTCCAAGGTTTTTAGCTTTCGAAGGAAAAGGTATTTCAATGGTTTCGAAAGGTTTATGTAAATGGTTTCGAAAGAAAGGTTTTGGATTTTGGCCTAGATGAAAGAAAGAGTTTATTTGGTTATGAAAGGGATACTTTCAATGGGATCTAAAGGGGTACTTTTAAAGGTTTAAATGTTTTCATCAACAAAGATTTGGGTAAAGAGTGTGTGTGTGTGTATTCATATACATACATACATACATACATACATACATACATATATATATATATATATATGTATGTATGTATGTATGTATGTATAACATGGTAAGGTGATTTTGAGTAAAGCATAGAGTATATATTTTCCTTGTTTATGTTTAATTTAAAGCTTGTAAATCAATTTGAGAAGAAAAGGTTTTCAAGGAAAATTTAAGTAAAATGACTCAAATATTAAGATACTAGATGAGACTGGTATAGGGTCACACCCTATACATTTTCTATTAGCCTCTAGCTAATTTAATCCAAAATTTCAGTGTGTAGGGCATTGTTAGAGGTAAGACTAAAATTATGGTACACATAGAAAGGAATATATTTGCGTAGTGTAGGTTATTGGTGAGCCTGCAACACCATTAGGATCAGTGGACCCTACGAGAGAGTAAGTTAGGGACAGACTGTATAGAAGACTTGTCTAACAGATGTTAGGCCATTTATATTGTATTGTTTGGTAGACCCGAGTCAACCAAAGGTTAGTAGTAAGCCAAACAAAACTATAGTGTTTGGACAGATAGTCCATTTATTACCTGATATGTATGTACATAAAATGCTTTACAGTTTTAACCAGTTTTGGTTGCAGGATTATGATTTGCGAAAGATATGTTTTAAAAGGATATTAGTGAGGGAAAACCCGTTCCTCTAAGCGGCGTGGTCTCACTTAATATCGTATATCTAAGATTTATAGTATTATTCACACTAGGCTTTATGTCCAACTCGACGTTTACGTTTTTCCCCTTAAACTCTTGGATACTCAAAAGTGATTTGAGTAGCTGAGGGTTGAAGATTTATAGGTTTTTAGTACGTTGGTGAATAAAGCTTCCGGAGATGAGCAGGTGGTTGATGGATAACTAATTAGGATTTGCAGTTTTATTTTGCTGTATTTTCGCTATGTTTGTACTAAGTTAGTTATGACTATTCAGTGACTCTGATCAACCAAGGGGGCATCTAAATATGTCGCTCTTGTCGTATTTATGTAATAATTCTTTTATTGAAACCTGGGAAAGCGTTGGGATTATGTAATTTAAATATGGAACATGTTTTAAAAATGTAATGTGAAAAGCTATTTTTGAAACCTGTGATTTTGTTTCATATTCATGTGATGCTGATATGATGAATACCATTAACAGTACCGTATTTGGTCACTGGAAGTTAATACTATGGATGACTGCAGCATTTGTAGCGCTTAGCTTCAGGCTTCTAGATAAGGGATGTTACAACTTAGTATCAGTGCATAGTTTATGAAAAACTTTAACTAAAAACGTTTTTTGAAAAACATAATCCTTAGGAATTAGAGAAAAGATAGTGTATGTTATAATGCTATAGTAACGTACTTGTATTTGCAATATATAAGTATACGTTATATCTCTAGTCTCCTACCTTTATTAGGCTATTCTTCTGTATCTCATGAGGCTTGAATATAGATATGGACGCTATAAGTGGAAGAGTGAATCTTGGAGGAAGTACCACAACAAATGGTAATGCTAGATTAAATAGGAGAAGGAACTAAGGTTAGGAACAAGCTGGCAGTGTGGGTGCTGGAGTCCCGTAAATGGATATAAGTGCTATGTATCAGTTTTTCGTGAGTATGATGTAAGCGGGAATTGCAGTTGGAGTAATTGGAGGAGGAGTTTAGGAAGCTCTAGTGGTCAAGAACTATGATGACTGTGTTGGAGTATGCTAGAAGATTTGAGGAGTTGGCTAGATATGGATATGCCACTGTTGATACTATGTTGAAGAGAAATGAGAAGTTCATTAGGGGGTTGAAGCCGAAGTTGGTAAGGGCTACGTTACCTCATATCAGAGACCCTTGTGATGTAGTTATAGAGTTGGCTTGAAGACAAGAGGAGATGCTTGCTTGTCTAGAGAAGAGTAAGGTGAAGGAGATGGCAAGGCCAAAAGAGAAAAATAAATTCATAAGAATGGTGTTCAGAGAGGTAGAACCGTGAAGAAAGGAAAGTGAAGTGGTTTGTTATAAGTGCGACAAGAAGAGGCACTTTGCTAATTAATATCGCACAGGAAAGGCGAAGGAACCGGGAAAAAGAACATCAAGTGCTTCAATTGCGATTAAATTGGCCACTATAAGAACCAATGCAAGGAAACGGTAAAGGAAGGGAGAGGAAAAGTATTTGCATTTGAACCAGCTACCTTAAAGCCAATGGCACAGGAGAAGGGGTAGTCAATATTAGAAGCTACGCTTTAGATCCATGGTATGCCTATTAGTATTTTGTTTGATACTAGTGCATCACATTCTTTTATATCTCGATGTTTGGTAGATAAGCTTTAACTAAGAACCCACACATATAGTTAGTTCCTTAAGAGTTGCAAATCCAATAGGAGGGTATGCGACACTTGGGATGAAATGTGACCATTCAGAGTTTGACTTGCTAGGTTACACCTTTGTTTGTAGTTTGCAAGTATTTGACTTTGCAAGGTTCAGAATTATATTGGACATTGGTTGGTTAAGTAAGTATGATGCTAGGATATTTTGACACGATAAGAAAATATCACTTAGACACCTTGACCGTAGTGATCAGATTGTATGTACTGTAGAAAGCCCTAGTTGTGAGGTAAACATTTTATTGGGTGTTATGGAGTTAGAAGACGAGTTGAATCGAGTTTTTGTGGTTAGAGAATTCGCGGATGTCTTCAAGTCAGCAGTCATATTACCACCGAAACAAGCCATTGAGTTTTAGATAGATTTGGTGCCTGGAGCAGAACCAGTTAGTAGGCCGCCAAGTAGGATGACACCTACAGATATGAGAGAGATGAAGGTGCAATTGGTGGATTTGGAAGGGAAGAATTTCATCAGACCTAGTAGTTCACCTTGGTGTGCAGTGGCAGCATTTGCTAAGAAGCCGGACGGACCGTTAAGGCTATGTATCGATTATCGAAAGTTGAATGAGAGGACGATAAAGAATCGATATCCATTTCCTAAAATTGACGATTTGTTCGATCAGTTGAGCGGAGCAAAGATATTTTCTCAGTTGGATTTGGCTACAGGTTTCCATCAGCTTAGAGTAGCAGAAGATAGTATACCTTTGACGGTATTTAGGACCAAATATGGATCATACGAATGGTTGGTTATGCCGTTCGGACTAACTAATGCACCAGCATTCTTTGTAGAATCGATGAACCAAATTTTGAGAGAGCACTTGGATAGATTTGTGTTGGTGTTCATTGATGATATTTTGATATACCCTAAGGATGAGAAAGAGCAAGAAGTTCATCTTAGAGTGGTTCTTGAGACTTTGAGAGAACATTAGCTAAAGGTGAAGTTTTTGAAGTGTTATTTCTAGAAGAAGAAGGTGAAGTTTCTTGATCATGTAGTCTTAAAAAGAGGATTGGCAGTAGATACAAGTAAGATTGAAGCAGTAAATAGTTGGAAAAGACCAGAAACAGTGACTGAGATAAGAAGTTTTCTTGGATTGCCTGGATATTATCGAAGGTTTATAAAGGATTTTTCGTGGATAGCAGCGTCGATGACCAAGCTAATGCGAAAAGATGTGGAGTTTATTTAGACTGATAAGTGTGAGGAAGCATTACGGAGCTTAAAACGCTTATTGACCCATGCACCTATGTTAGTTGGTCTAGAGGGGAATCAAGATTTGGTAGCTTATATAGATGCGATTGGAACTGGATTAGGAGCAGTGTTAATGCAGAGAGGTAAAGCGATTGCCTATGCTTCTAGACAGCTTAGACCGCATGAGGTCAGATACCCAACTCATGGCTTAGAATTAGCTGCGGTTATTTTTGCTTTGAAGTTGTGGAGACGTTACCTTTTGAGAGAGAGATTTGAGCTTTATATGGATCATAGGTCATTAAATTACATGTTCTCTGAGAAGGAGCTGAACATGAGATAACATAGATGGTTAGAGTTTGTTGATGCTTATGATTTTGGAATTGAGTACACACCAAGGAAAGGCAACAAGGTTGCAGATGCGCTCAAAAAAAGCATCAGAATACAGTGTTAGCTATGATAGCGGAGTAGAAAGATTTGGAAGCGTTGTCGACTTGTAGAGTGCAGTGGAGATCAGAAGCAAGATCTAGTGGGGGAAATGTTGTATTATCTTGTTTAGAAGTTCGACGAGTAATGATCGAAACGATTGCTTCTAAACAGGAAGAAGATCCATGTGTTGGCTGAAAGGATCAGAAGGTTAAGGGATGGAACGTAGAGTGATGACTTGAAGGACTTTATTCTTGACCAGAATGGATGGTTGAGAAAGAAGGGAAGATTATGTATTCCAGATGTGGGGACATAAGGAAAGAAGTTTTGGAGGAATGCCATCGTTTAAAGTTAACTATTCATCCAGGATGAATGAAGATGTATCAAGATATGAAGAGAAGTTTCTTCTGGGAAGGAATGAAGAGGGATGTAGGCTTATGGGCGAAACAGTGTTTGAACTGTTAGCAGGTGAAAGCCAAGCATCAGAAGCCAAGTGGGTTGCTTCAACCATTGGATATTCTAGTATAGAGTGTATTTATATGGATTTCATAGACGGGTTAACGAGATCTAATAAAGGAAATGAAAGTATATGGGCCATAATGGACAGACTGACCAAGAGTGCCCATTTCATTCCCATTAAGTCAAATAGGACGACATCTGTATTGGCTAAGTTATTTATGAAGAATGCGCTTAGACTGCATGAAATTCCTAGTATTATTGTTAGTGATAGAGATTCCTTATTCACTAGCGAGTTCTAGAAGGTCTACAGAAGAGTTTAGGAACCAAGCCCAAGACGAGTACCGCTTACCATCCGTAGATAGATGGACAAACAAAAATAGTTAACAAGATCTTGGACGACTTGTCAGGAGCTTGTGTATTAGACACCGGGAGATCATTGGAAGACCATATACACATAGTCGAGTTTTCGTATAACAATAGTTATCCGACTAGTATAGGGATGACCCCGTTTGAACCTTTTTTGGAAGACCATGAAAATCTCCCGCATGTTGGTTAGAGATCGGAGATAGATTTATCCTTGGTCCCATTTTGGTAAGAGAAGCTGTAGAGAAGACTGAGCTAATAAGGATGAGAATGAAGGAAGCTCGGTTTAGGAAGAAGAGCTATGTAGATAGAAGACGGAAGGATTTAGAGTTCTCTGTTGGAGATCATGTTTTCATCAAAGTATCGCCGACGAAAGGTGTTATCAGGTTCGGGAATACAGGGAAGTTAGCACCGGGATTCGTAGAATAGTTTCCAATTTTAGAGAGGATCGGGAAACTCGTGTATAGAGTAGAGTTGTTGATTAGTTTAGCAGAAGTCCAAGATGTTTTCCATTTATCTCATCTGAGGAAGTATGTTAGGGATCCAGACACTACTAGTCCAGATAGTCACGAGAGATAAGAAGAAGTTGAGGAACAAAACAGTCAGATTAGTGAAGGTCAAGAGGAGTGACGATGATAAAGACTGTACCTGGGAGACTGAGAGCAGAATTAGAGACGCTTATCCTGATTTATTTAATGGCATATTTTACCTTTCATTGTTTTGATGTGTACCTTATCATAATTTTGAGGTCAAAATTCTTTAAGAAGATAAGTCTATAACACCTCATATTTTTAGTAACATTATTTAGGAAATTTAATTAGTTAAACTATATAAAATAATGTAAGTTAACTAGGGGATTGAGATTTGTGATTAACAAGGGGTAGCTGTGCCATGTTAATGAGTAAACAATGAACTAAAGAATTAAAGTGTTAAGAAATAAGGGAGGGCAAAATAGGAAATAAGTATTCTAATACCCTATACCCTTAAGCAAACAAACCATATGTTCACTCTATTTTCACAAGCAAAAATATAATCTAAGGCCGGCTACCATTAGTAAGCAAGAGGAAGAAGATAAAGCTAGGATTCGGGAGGAAGAATCAAATCGAAGAATCAAATCACTTAATCAAGATCAAATCTCACATCCAAAATCACAAAGCTAAGGTAAATAATGACTACATCTCTTAGTTTTCGGTTTTAAGGTTAACTTCGACTTATCTTGCATAGTTTAGCCAAGATTTTGAAGAACAAAATGTTTATATATGCTTGTTGATGATTTATGCTTATTTATATAGATTTTATGATATGTTTTGATGTCAAAACCCTATTTAATGACATCCAAATGCCGTGTAATTTTAGATATAGATCAGAAATTATATTCTAGAGATGGGTTTCAATTTTCATAATTTTCCGAATTAATGTGAATTTTATATTAATTTTCTAGTGAAGAAAATGATTTATTGGGTTATAAATAATTTATGGTTAAATTATGAATAATTTGGGTCTGAAATTTATATATGTTAGAAAACATATTAAAAAGGATCTTTTGAATTTTTTGTAGAATTTTCCAAAGTGTTTCGATGAATATATAAAAGTATTTAAGGTATCGGACTTAAATGTTTTATACACTTATAAAAGGAGAATGAGTTTTTGTAAATAAATTAAATTGTTATTTCTGAAATTATGGCAGTGCTTTTAAAAATGAAAATTAGCCACCAATAAGATTTTGAAAAACAAGACAGGTTAGTTAAAAAGATTACTTAAAAAGGTTAAAATTCAGTTTTTCATTCCAAATGCATGTTTCGCCACTTTCGGCACCCTGCTTCCGATTTGATAGCTTTCGACTTAGTAGTTCCGCCTTTATGCCATCAAAACCAATGCACATAGTATCATTAACCTGGTACATGGTGAATTAGAAAAAAGAGGAAGGAACTGGGTCGAAACCAGGGGTTCCGAAGGAGGTCGAAACGTTACTTTGCTTTAATTTGAAAATGTGTCTGCTTTGCTTTCGACTATACTGCTTGGATTCCTATTGGGTCAAATGGTTTGAAGAAATGGTTTTAAGAGGTTGCCCCATTGTTTTTAAATAACCGCTTTCGACTAGGTTGAAGCCTTAGCTGCTGCTTTTTGCCTTTTGAAGCAATGCCTTCGCAAGGGTTAATTTGTTTTATAAAAACCCTGTCGCTTCTCCAATGCTTTTGGAAAGATGGTTTTGACTCCATCACTTCTTTGCTTTCTTTTCTACTTTTGAAAGAGTTGCTTTAGACCATGTTGTTTGTGACCCTTAGAGATGTTAAAGATCAAACCAAAGGTTTCGAAAGATAAGGTTTGAATGGTTTCGAAAGATGTATCCACATGTTTTAAATTGAACCCAAATGCTTTCAAAAAGTTTAAGATTTTGATGCTTTCGAAAGGTTTTAAAGAAAGGTTTCGAAGGAGTGGTTCCCTTATGTTTTCGAAAGGCTTTGAATGAATGGTTTCGAAGGGATGGTTCCCTAATGGTTGCGAAAGGTTTAAGGGAAAGGTTTTTCCAATGGTTTCGAAAGGCGGTGTTTATAGGTTTTAAAGAAAAGATGCCCAAGGTTTTTAGCTTTCGAAGGAAAAGATATTTCAATGGTTTCGAAAGGTTTATGTAAATGGTTTCGAAAGGAAGGTTTTGGCTTTTGGCCTAGATGAAAGAAATGGTTTATTTGGTTACAAAAGGGATATATTTGATAGGATCAAAGGGGTACTTTCAAAGGTTTAAATGTTTTCATCAACAAAGATTTGGGTAACGTGTGTGTTTGTGTGTGTGTAGCATGGAAATGTGATTTTAAGTAAAGTATAGAGTATATATTTTCCTTGTTAATGTTTGATTTAAAGGTTTTAAATCAATTTGAGAATAAAAGGCTTTCAATGAAACTTAAGTTAAATGACTTAGATATTAGAATACCAAATGGGACTGGTATAGGGTCGCACCCTATGCATTAGCTATTAGTCCCTAGCTAATTTAGTCCAAAATTTCATTGTGTATGGCTTTGTCCTAGATAAGACTATAATTATGGTACGCATGGAAAGAGATGTATTTGCGTAGTGTAGGTTATTGGTGAAGCCATAAAACTGTTAGGATCGATGGACCCTATGAGAGAGTAAGTTAGGGACAGACTGTACAGAAGACTTGTCTAACAGATGTCGTATTGTTTGGTAGACCCGAGTCAGCCAAAGGGTAGTAGTAAATCAAACAAAACCATAGTGTTCAAATAGATAGTTCATTTGTTACCTGATATGTATGTTTACATAAAATGCTTTACAGTTTTAACCAGTTATTTTTTGCAGGATTATGATTTGCAAAAGATATGTTTTAAAAGGATATTAGAGAGGGAAAATCCATTCCGCTAAGTGCGTAGTCTCACTTAATATCGTATATCTGAGATGCATAGTATTATTCACACCGGACTTTATGTCCGACTCCAAGTTTATGTTTTTCCCTTTAAGCTCTCGGGTTCTCAAAATTGATTTGAGTAGGCTAAGGATCGAGGAGTTACAGGTTTTTAGTAGGTTGGCGGATAAAGCTTTCGGAGATGAGCAGGTGGCCGACGGATAGCTAATTAGGAGTTGTAGTTTTGTTTTGGTGTATTTCCGCTGTGTTTGTACTAAGTCAGATATAAGGGCTTCTTCATATGTTGCTCTTGGTGTATTTATTTAATAATTATTTTATCAGAACCTGGAAAAGCGATGAGATTATGTAATTTGAATATGGAACATGTTTTGAAAATGTAATGTGAAAAGCTGTTTTTGAAACCTGTGATTTTGTTTCATATTCATGTGATGCTGATATTATGAATACCATTAACATTACTGTATTTGGTCATCAGAAGTAAATACTATGGATGACTGTAGCATGTGTAGCGCTTAGCTTCGGGCCTCCGTATAAGGGATGTTACACCCAAAGACGTCTTACTATCATGAGCCTTTGATAGCCAGTCATGAGCCTTTGATGGCCGAGGCCTTTGATGTGCAGGACCTCTTGCGGTCATGAGCCTTTGATGGCCAAGGACCTCTTGCGGTCATGATCCTTTAATGGCCAGCGACCTCTTGCGGTCATGCTACTTTTAGTTTTATATTGGAGCAAAGTAGTTTCGTTCAGCCATTCAACCGTTCAGCAAAGTAGTTTTGTTTTACCATTCAGCCGTTTCGCAAAGTAGTTATGTTCAGCCAGTTTAGCCATTCAACAATTCATTAAAGTAGTTTCATTTCAACCATTCAGCCATTCAGCAAAGTAATTTCGTTCAGCCGTTCAATAGAGTTGTTCCGTTCGTTTGTTTGACCGTTTAGCAGAATAGTTCCATTCGGTTGTTTCGCCATTCAACTGAGTAGTTCCATTCAACTATTTGGCCATTTAGTGCATTAGCTCCAAAAACTTTCTTTGGAAATTATATTCTTTGGAAATTATATACATATTTCTTATCTTTAATGATTTCATAAATCATCCTTGAAATAAATAAACATATGTTTTCCCTGATGCATAAGGTAGTTCATAATAATCTTTTTGATTTTGAAATATTTTCTCAAAGATTTATTTTGGCAAAACTTTTTAAGCAAAACTGCTTCTTAAGAGCATTTTGAATACTTATTATTTTCCGAAAGTTGATTTGTGATAAAGGATTGTTAATGATCTAGAAGCTCATTATAAATCTAGGCCTTGGTATAGAGAACGATTTTATTTTGGATATTTAAATTATCTTCTTCCAGAAATCCAATCATAAGAAGTCCCAAAATCCATTTGTCGTAAGAGATTAGAGAATCATTTGGTAATGGAGATGCATGTTACACTTTGATAAAATTTAGAGTTCATTGGATGTCTGACAATGGTAGATTAGTCCTTGTTTTGACTTACAAAGAAACTTGTGCTGTGTTTGATTTGTCGTTTTCAATTTTGGGTTTTCGCCTATACAAAACTACGTAAGACATATGTAAATTGTCGAAAATGACCAATTTAAAAAACGAAATTAACATTCAAAATAAAAAACAATTTTTTTATTTTTCGTGTTTTGAAAAATAACATAAGCACGGAAACAATCGATCCTTTCACCGTCACTCCATTTTCTTTCTATCCTATCCATCATCATTTCACTCCTGTCATATTTGATATGCATATTTGAAAATAGAAAATTCAAAACTTGTTTTTAAACCAAACACTACCTTAAATTCTGTATTAGTACATTGTGGATTTCAAGTATAAATGGATGAAATTAGAAATTTTGATAAATAAAGTTGACTCATAATGGATTGTAAGCACAATGTCTCACAGTTGACTTCATAAAATTCTCACAGTTGACTTCGTAAAATTGCAAGCTTTTATGTATAAAATGCATTTATTTGAATACATGCTCGTTCGTTTTTTTTTTGGAGCAAGCTATTATTTGAATACGTAGCTCTATGTCACTTTCAAATATCATTTTCAGTTATCCTTTTCACTTCGTACCAATTGCACTCTTAACATTATTTGAGCAAGCTATTGTTTTGGGGGACAGAAACCATTTACTTGTAAATTATACATTTCCAAAGAAACATACAGAGAATTCTAACAAAAGCGTTTCCAAAAAAAAAAAAAATTGCATCCCAAATCTGAATGTGTATGCTTAAACCGTATGTGCAAAACTGCACGTTTACACAAAAATTTATATGTTCTTATAATTGAAACTACGTATATGAGACTTTATATATGACCCTGTATGTACGTATGATACTTCGAGACTGGACAGCGTATCAAAACCTTATTACACAAAAAACTACGTGCATCTGAAATCGTGCTTATATCTAAGTCCATACGTACTTGTATACATATGCATATATACAAACTTATATATGTGGAGCTAGACACACTCACAACCTTTTATACATTCAAGATCCAAATATATGTAAGGTTTTGATACGCATAAAACTGTGCATATGCATGATACCACTTAAGTTTGAAACTTGCAAATGTATACGAAAATGTATCTTCGTAAACCTTGAAGCATGAGAAGCTTCATATTCAACAGCCGTTACACGAAATCACAATTACATGGCAAACCACTTGTCTTTATAAAGCTGACAAGTATTGAAAATTATGTTATGAAACATGCAAGGTCCGTCAAACTTGTTGTGTTGTATCAAAATGGGTTGGATCGAGTTTGACCCAACTCATTATGATCCTTTTTTTTTTTATCCATAACCCAACACACTTAATAAGCGGTTTAACCATTTAACCCATTTAAATATTTAAATTTAATTTGACTAATAAAAAATATAAAATAATTTTAATTCTAATTTTTATGTTCCGAATTCCGATTCCTATGTACAACTGTCAATCACCTTGGAGAACTACAGCGTGCGTTAACAATATAAACTATCCGAGTGTTTCATACTGTCTGTAATTTAGATGGAAGTTAATCGGTCAAAGTCTCGCTTGATACCGAATTAGAACGCAAAAAGTATGGCAGCCTGAAGAAAAAAATAGCGGCTTCTGCACTAGGCGGATGTGACGCCCCACCTCTATGCTCACAATAACAAAGAGTATTAAAGGAAATTACTGTCTGTTATCACGAAGAATAAGGCTGGATAGAAGCGACCATCCGTAGTTGGCCTTACACTAGTATTGGTTACCTCGATAGGAGTGGTATATATTTATCATATTTCGTCTCTTATTTATTTACTCCCATCGACATACCCAATTCTACTATAAAACGAACTACGACGGTTCATAATAGTTTAGGGCAATGTATATAATAATAACACAGATAATAAAATGTGGAACACAGATAACAAAAATCTCATATATATATATAACTGATGTCAGTTACAATACATTTGACACAATACATATGATACATCTACAACTGTCGACTCTGGAAGTTATTTATACAAATACATTATCAACTAATGTACATAGATACATATCAACCTAATCAATACACTGACTACTACTAAAAGACGCAGAATACTTCAAATGATATGAAAAGTCTTCATAGCTCAACAGCAACTCAAAGCAGGAAATCTACAACCTGAAATAACTCGGGTCTGAGCAGAGTATTAAATTTAAAAGAAAATAATATACGGGTCAGTCTAATTCAAACTCAGTTATTAATGCACAGAAACAATAATAATCAATATCAAATAGACGAAAGTCACAGAAATCTCATATAACCCGCTTCTCGATAAGAGAATCGGATAACGGCAGATTTAACACTAAACAGTGTTAAACAACATAATCAGCTAATTTGAATCATCAACAAAGATAAGTGAAAAGAATATCAATGCAGATAATTCAGAAAACAACAAAGTTGTCTAAACGACAATTAACAAAAAAATCTAATTATTAAACAAATAATTAGAAACTCATAATCTAATTATCTAGAAGATAATTAGACAACAACAAAATAATCAATTTAAACTAGGGCTGCAGTATACACACGCGTATACTGCCTCGCCACTACAACCTGAAATACACAAAAGATCTACGAACCAAAATCAAATGAAGATTCAAATCTCAACGCCACGGCCTCAAATGTCAAAGCAGGCAGACATGGACAATGTGCACTCATGTACACATTGAAAATTCACAAATGATCACAAGGTCAAACCCAAAATACTAGGTTCAACACAAGGAAATTCGAAAACAAATCCAAATGTATTAATGCAATGCAAATTAACAAGGCCAAGACTGCAACCAAAAACTATAAATATAAAGATAGTGTAATCAAGATAACATGTAGTGCTACCAAACCACAGAATCAAATAAATGGTGACAGTGATGCTTCAGTGAACTAACTAAAATGTACAATCCCCAATATATGCAGTAAAATGGCTGCGACAAAACCAAAGTAGTAGAGAATGAAGTCCCCAATAGATGCAGTAAAATGACTGCGACAAATAACAGAAAACTACATGAAGTCAAGGGCAAAAGTGAAGACTACATGAAGGACACGTGCCCAGACTTAAGGGCACTATAATATAAACTCAGGTGGAACAATTAAAATTGCAGACTGGTGGATACATAAGGACCAACAGCAGGTGAACAACAAGCTACAAACCATAAATGCTCAGATCAGATGAATATACTCATATATGCTGCCCCAACCCAATATATATGTAATGTGCATACATCAAGTATACATAAACTAGACCTCATGAAGTCATGCAACAACAATACAAATTCAAGTATAGACAGTCATGTCTATACCAAATGAAATAGAGGTGCAACAAGTACAAATGATTATGTGGTCTGCAATAATACATGTACAAAGCACACAATAAATATGAACACATGAACTACAAGCTAACAAATGAAAACTTCAAAATAGCAGACTCGAAACTCATGCATCAAGTCAAAAAGTACATCTGGAACTTCAAAATGATACAAGTGTACATGTATACAAAACCAAAAGCCTTCAATTGATACTAGACCGTATATAGGTGGACACACTGGTTATGTGTGGACACAAGAAATCAATGAACAATGAAGTGCAAGTGACAATGCAAGCTGCAGATCGAACTCGAGTGCAAATGGAGATGCATAACAACTACACCGATTCTATCGGAAGCATATACAGTGTACAGTGCGTGACTGCAATGCAAACAGGTAGGTACAAAGTCAAAATGAACAATGAAATGCAAGTGACAACAAGACTCAATTATACTCGAGTCCAAATGCAACAGTATGCAAACACACTCATGTCAAAGCCAAGTGAAAAATCACATATTTAAAGTAACCGAAGTAGCATGTTGTACCAAAGACCAACAAGTGATACAAGACCCTATATATGCAGGCACAAGATCATAAAAATATGGAACTACAAAAGTCAGAAGCAGTTTCACATATTAAAGTCAAGGCCGAGGTCAACAGTTAATGGCTACAAGTAAATTAAGGTACAAGCCGAAGTCAACATAATTTCCAATGCAACAAATTCGAACTGTGGTAGCAAGAAGATGAACAGCACAAAGAAAGAAATCAACCTCGTCCAAAAATTCGACATCGTAAAATCAAGTCAAAATATACAATTTGACAAAGTCAATTGTCACAACTCAAGCTGAGAAATCAATGTCGCAGAATTCAAGCCACTAGAAAATAAGCACTTGACAAAGTCAGATAAAACATCGAACGTTCAACGATGGAAATCTCACATATGTGAAAACGAACAAGTTAGGGAAAAAATCACAGGCATCCAAGTAACCTCAATCGGTCAAGAGAAATTCGAACATAATTTGTACGAACGAAAATTTAGAAATTCGACTCCTATAAATTTGCAATCAACAACTTCGAACCACAATTTAACAGCCGAAAAATAGAGTGAACAAAGTCATGTTAAACAGCAACAAAATTATACGAAAATGGCGGAATCAGGGAGTTCAAATTAGATGTGAGTAACATGTATCACTCACCTTTGCCTAGATGAATTTAAACCCCAATTCGCAGCCGAAATCTCTCAAGGATCGAGCGAAGCCAAAGCTAGTAGCCATTACTTTGTTTCGCGTTTGCTTAGGGCTTGCGAATCGAATACTAATCGAAGCCCTAATTCGCCAAGAGGATCGAAAGAAGATCGAGGCCGCCATTTCTTTTCGTTATTATGCTTTAGGGTTGTAGAACGAAAATGAATTGAGGGTCGGGTCTTTTTTTCCAATGAAATTAAAAGAAAAAGGAATGGGTGTAAATGTTTTTCACGGCAACAAAGAAAAACGTGGGCCAATTAAATTTTTAAGCCCGGATAATACCCTAACAAACCTTTAAATGGATTATCAAAAGAATTTCAATTTGATTCAAAATTGCAAAGCTACTCAATTCCTTAATCAATATATTAAAGAGCCACAACCAAATTTAAAAACTTCAAAAAGCAATTAGCTATCAATTTAATCGTCATTTGACAAAATAAATTTTCACAAAATTCTAGGTTGTTACAGACTCCCCTCCTTATAAAAATTGTGTCCCCGCAATTTTCATAATTAAGATCGTCAACAATTATTATTCTTCTAACATAAACTGGTTAAGTTAGAAAAATAAAGATCGAGAACCCAATACCAAGGAAATCTTCCAATTGCATACAAGAGATTCACAAATTCTCAACAAAATCTAATTATCAATTAGATAATCAAAAACAACAGAACTGATTAAACACAATTATCAGCAATATTCGATTATCAATTAGATAATTAAAATACAGAAAATCGCAAAACAGCAATATCTAATTATCAACAAAGATGATTAGGAAACACAAATCACAATTCACAAAACTGCAAATATCTAGTTATCCAACAAATAACTAGAAAACACAAACTCCATAATCAACAAACTCTAACTATCAGCAGTGATAGATAGGAAACAGCAATTCAATGAAATCAGCATACGCTAGGATCAATTTAAGACTAGGAAATCTCAAAATCATCAAAACTGGCTAATCTCCAATCATCAAAACGATAATCAGAAATCTCAAATCAACAAATATTCAATTATCCAAAAACGATAATCAAATTTCAAATCAACAATTATTTAATTATCATACGCGATAATTAAATCTCAAATCAACAAATATTCGATTATCAAAAACGATAATCAAATTTCAATTCAACAATTATTCGATTATCAAAAACGATAATCAAATTTCAATTCAGCAATTACTTAATTAGCAAAAGCGATAATTAAATCTCAAATCAGCAAATATTTAATTATCAAAAGCGATAATTAAATCTCAAATCAGCAATTATTTAATTATCAAAAGCGACAATTAAATCTCAAATCAGCAATTATTTAATTATCAAAAGCGATAATTAAATCTCAAATCAGCAAATATTTAATTATCAAAAGCGATAATTAAATCTCAAATCAGCAATTATTTAATTATCAAAAGCGATAATTAAATCTCAAATCAGCAAATATTTAATTATCAAAAGCGATAATTAAATCTCAAATCAGCAATTATTTAATTATCAAAAGCGACAATTAAATCTCAAATCAACAAATATCTAATTATCACAAGCGATAATCAGAAACGCAAATATTCAATTATCAAAAACGATAATCAAATCTCAAATATCTAATTATCACAAGCGGTAATCAAAAGCACAAATATTCAATTATCAAAAACGATAATCAAATCTCAAATATCTAATTATCACAAGGAATAATCAGAAACACAAATATTCAATTATCAAAAACGATAATCAAATCTCAAATATCTAATTATCACAAGCGATAATCAGAAACACAATTATTCGATTATCAAAAACGATAATCAAATCTCAAATATCTAATTATCACAAGCGATAATCAGAAACACAATTATTCCAATTACCTACAGATAATTGGAAACAACAAATATTTAGAAATCAATTAAGATACTCCAGAAAATCAACATGAAAGGTTGGATCGATCCCATCAGATGGCGAGTTTTTAGTTCGCCGCACGTGCATCAACAAATGGCCGAAGCCTACCAAGTACTCAACATAATTTTGGCGCCCATCAGATTGACCCGAAGGTCTGCAGAGTGACCCAAAGGTCCAGTACTGGTATTTGACCCGAAGGTCCATCAGAGTGGCCCAAAAGCCCAACAAATGACCCGAAGGTCCAACAAATGACCCTAAGGTCCAGCAAATGACCCGAAGGTCCAACATAGTGGCTCGAAAGCACACAAATCATCAGAATCATCAAAACATCAAATATTTCAATTAACGAGTCCGAAATTAACCGAAATAGCAAACTCACATGTCTCATACCACGTGTTTTACTAAATCGTTTGATTCTCTTCATCGTTTCCTTGAAAGTGTAAAACTGTGTATGCTGTAAAAATACATTTTACATTCTCAAACGGACAAGTCCGGAGTTAAGCGAATCAGTAAAAGAAAGGGGTCATAGTCCTCGATTTTGCTGAAACGTTTAAATCGCTTACTCATTCTTTTGAAAGCGCAAACTGTAAAATTTATGAAACAATTTTATTTATTTTATGAAAATAACAATTCACATTCTCAAATGAACAAGTCCGGAGTTAAGCGAATCAGTAAAAGAAAGGGGTCATAGTCCTCGATTTTGCTGAATCGTTTAAATCGCTTCCTCGTTCTTTTGAAAGCGTAAACTGTAAAAAAAAATTATAAAACAATTTTCATTTTAAAATGATTCTCCAATCACGTGATTAAAGCAACAACATCAGTAACAATTTCGAAAAGGGAATCGCACTTCTCAAAACATCGTAAAACGAATCTCAAAATCAGCATTGCGGAATAACCGCTTGAAAATCCACTTTTAAAATTTTACGGTTACAGAAGCCAGAGCGACAGTAATTTTTTTTTTAAACGTCAAAATCTCATCAAAGTAATTTACATCAAAATGTAACACCAGTGAATTTTCATTCATCCAAAAATGCCACAAAACACCGTGCTTCAAAAATTTAGCATTGGTGTAAAAATCCCGTTATAAAAATAACGGCAACAAAATACGTTTCATAACCAAGCATCGGTTCAACGTAAAATTAATGCAGTAACGTGCAATTCATATTTGCACGCACACTACAATATACACAAAGAAATTACTCTATTATCTTCAATGAAGATAATTTAAAACAGCAAAAATCTAATCAATATATGATTAGTATAAAAGAAAACCAGCAAAGATCTCAACAAAAATCACATAACTGCAATTGTTTCGAATTCTCAAATCGGATTCGAAATTCTCAAAGAAACAAAATAAATATAGCTATGTACACACAAATGAAATTTATTTCAATTTCATATTTTGATTTTTAAATCAAAAAGATTATCAGTTGTACTCAGCGAAGACAGTTTCACTCTTTCCGCTGCGCACTCTGATAAACAACACACAAATCAATCAAATCAACAAAACACAGTTTCACTTTTATTTTTAAATAAAAATATTTAAAAATTTCATCCAAATTTCAAAACTTTAGTTTTGACTCAAAGCACAAATGAAACATCGACCAATAGTTGGAACATATGTTCCATCCGAGTTATGTTTTATATTATGTCCATAAACCCCAAGCTCTGATACCAACTGTGACGCCCCATCTCTATGCTCACAATAACAAAGAGTATTAAAGGAAATTACTGTCTGTTATCACGAAGAATAAGGCTGGATAGGAGCGGCCATCCGTAGTTGGCCTTACACTAGTATTGGTTACCTCGATAGGAGTGGTATATATTTATCATATTTCGTCTCTTATTTATTTACTCCCATCGACATACCCAATTCTAGTATAAAACGAACTACGACGGTTCATAATAGTTTAGGACAATGTATATAATAATAACACAGATAATAAAATGTGGAACACAGATAACAAAAATCTCATATATATATATATATATATATATATATATAACTGATGTCAGTTACAATACGTTTGACACATTACATATGATACAACTACAACCGTCGACTCTGGAAGTTATCTATACAAATACATTATCAACTAATGTACATGGATACATATCAACCTAATCAATACACTGACTACTACTAAAAGACGCAGAATACTTCAAATGATATGAAAAGTCTTCATAGCTCAACAGCAATTCAAAGCAGGAAATCTACAACCTGAAATAACTCGGGTCTGAGCAGAGTATTAAATTCAAAAGAAAATAATACACGGGTCAGTCTAATTCAAACTCAGTTATTAATGCACAGAAGCAATAATAATCAATATCAAATAGACGAAAGTCACAGAAATCTCATATAACCCGCTTCTCGATAAGAGAATCGGATAACGGCAGATTTAACACTAAACAGTGTTAAACAACATAATCAGCTAATTTGAATCATCAACAAAGATAAGTGAAAAGAATATCAATGCAGATATTCAGAAAACAACAAAGTTGTCTAAACGACAATTAACAAAAAAAATCTAATTATTAAATAAATAATTAGAAACTCATAATCTAATTATCTAGAAGATAATTAGACAACAACAAAATAATCAATTTAAACCATCAACTCTGGTAGGGCTGCAGTATACGCACGCGTATACTACCTCGCCACTACAACCTGAAATACACAAAAGATCAACGAACCAAAATCAAATGAAGATTCAAATCTCAACGCCACGGCCTCAAATGTCAAAGCAGGCAGACATGGACAATGTGCACTCATGTACACATTGAAAATTCACAAATGATCACAAGGTCAAACCCAAAATACTGGGTTCAACACAAGGAAATTCGGAAACAAATCCAAATGTATTAATGCAATGCAAACTAACAAGGCCAAGACTGCAACCAAAAACTGCAGCTACCACTAAATATAAAGATAGTGTAATCAAGATAACATGTAGTGCTACCAAACCACAGAATCAAATAAATGGTGACAGTGATGCTTCAGTGAACTAAATCAAATGTACAATCCCCAATATATGCAGTAAAATGGCTGCGACAAAACCAAAGTAGTAGAGAATGAAGTCCCCATTAGATGCAGTAAAATGACTGCGACAAATAACAGAAAACTACATGAAGTCAAGGGCAAAAGTGAAGACTACATGAAGGACACGTCCCCAGACTTAAGGGTACTATAATATAAACTCAGGTGGAACAATTAAAATTGCAGACTGGTGGATACATAAGGACCAACAGCAGGTGAACAACAAGCTACAAACCATAAATGCTCAGATCAGATGAATATACTCATATATGCTACCACAACCCAATATATATGTAATGTGCATACATCAAGTATACATAAACTAGACCTCATGAAGTCATGCAACAACAATACAAATTCAAGTATAGACAGTCATGTCTATATCAAATGAAATAGAGGTGCAACAAGTACAAATGATTATGTGGTCTGCAATAATACATGTACAAAGCACACAATAAATATGAACACATGAACTACAAGCTAACAAATGGAAACTTCAAAATAGCAGACTCGAAACTCATGCATCAAGTCAAAAAGTACATCTGGAACTTCAAAATGATACAAGTGTACATGTATACAAAACCAAAAGCCTTCAATTGATACTAGACCGTATATAGGTGGACACAGTGGTTATGTGTGGACACAAGAAATCAATGAACAATGAAGTGCAAGTGACAATGCAAGCTGCAGGTCGAACTCGAGTGCAAATGGAGATGCATAACAACTACACCGATTCTATCGGGAGCATATACAGTGTACAGTGCGTGACTGCAATGCAAACAGGTAGGTACAAAGTCAAAATGAACAATGAAATGCAAGTAACAACAAGACTCAATTATGCTCGAGTCCAAATGCAACAGTATGCAAACACACTCATGTCAAAGGCAAGTGAAAAATCACATATTTAAAGTAACCGAAGTAGCAAGTTGTACCAAAGACCAACAAGTGATACAAGACCCTATATATGCAGGCACAAGATCATAAAAATATGGAACTACAAAAGTCAGAAGCAGTTTCACATATTAAAGTCAAGGCCGAGGTCAACAGTTAATGGCTACAAGTAAATTAAGGTACAAGCCAAAGTCAACATAATTTCCAATGCAACAAATTCGAACTGTGGTAGCAAGAAGATGAACAGCACAAAGAAAGAAATCAACCTCGTCCAAAAATTCGACATCGTAAAATCAAGTCAAAATATACAATTTGACAAAGTCAATTGTCACAACTCAAGCTGAGAAATCAATGTCGCAGAATTCAAGCCACCAGAAAATAAGCACTTGACAAAGTCATAAAACATCGAACGTTCAACGATGGAAATCTCGCATATGTGAAAACGAACAAGTTAGGGAAAAAATCACAGGCATCCAAGTAACCTCAATCGGTCAAGAGAAATTCAAACATAATTTGTACGAACGAAAATTTAGAAATTAGACTCCTATAAATTTGCAATCAACAACTTCGAACCACAATTTAATAGCCGAAAGATAGAGTGAACAAAGTCATGTTAAACAGCAACAAAATCATACGAAAATGGCAGAATCAGGGAGTTCAAATTAGATGTGAGTAACAAGTATCACTCACCTTTTCCTCGATGAATTTAAACCCCAATTCGCAACCGAAAGCTCTCAAGGATCGAGCGAAGCCAAAAGCTAGCAGCCATTACTTTGTTTCTCGTTTGCTTAGGGCTTGCGAATCGAATGCTAATCGAAGCCCTAATTCGCCAAGAGGATCGAAAGAAGATCGAGGCCGCCATTTCTTTTCGTTATTATGCTTTAGGGTTGTAGAATGAAAATGAATTGAGGGTCGGGTCTTTTTTTTCAATGAAATTAAAAGAAAAAGGAATGGGTGTAAATGTTTTTCACGGCAACAAAGAAAAATGTGGGCCAATTAAATTTTTAAGCCCGGATAATACCCTAACAAACCTTTAAATGGATTATCAAAAGAATTTCAATTTGATTCAAAATTGCAAAGCTACTCAATTCCTTAATTAATATATTAAAGAGTCACAACCAAATTTAAAAACTTCAAAAAGAAATTAGCTATCAATTTAATTGTCATTTGACAAAATAAATTTTCACAAAATTCTGGGTTGTTACAGCGGAGTTCAAATATGGAGATGTGATAGCGTGCGATTTTTAAGTATAACTGTCAGTCCTCTTAGAGAACTACACTGCTCGTTCACAAGATGAAGTATCTGAGTGTTTCATACTGCCTATAATTTAGGTAGGAGCTAATCGATCGAAGTCTCGCCTTATTCC
Source organism: Allium cepa (assembly GCA_030765085.1). Taxonomy (NCBI): domain Eukaryota; kingdom Viridiplantae; phylum Streptophyta; class Magnoliopsida; order Asparagales; family Amaryllidaceae; genus Allium; species Allium cepa. Next base: position 826,273,993 of record CM060941.1, on the reverse strand, counting down.
GAGTTAATATAAAGAAGTTTTTCAGTCTGAACAAAAAAATAGCGGCTTCTGCGCTAGGCGGAGTTCGTATATGGGGATGTAGTAGCATGTTATTTTTTAAGTGCAACAGTCAGGCCCCTTGAAAACCTAGTATGTGTGTGTTCACACGATGAAGTATCTAAGTGTTCCATATTGTCAGTAATTTAGGTGGGAGTTAATCAGTCGAAGTCTCATCTGATTCCGGGTTAACATGAAGAAGTTATTGCAGTATGAACAAAAAAATAGCGACTTTTGCATTAGACGGAGTTCGTATATGGGGATGTAGTAGCATGTTATTTTCTAAGTGCAACTGTCAGGCCCCTTGAAAAACTACAGTGTGCGTTCACACGAAGAAGTATCCGAGTGTTACATGCTATCCGTAATTTAGGTGGGAGTTAATTGGTCGAAACCTTGTCTGATTCCGAGTTAACATGAAAAAGTTATTGCAGTCTAAACAAAAAGTAGCGGCTTTTACATTATGCAGGATTCAAATATGGAGATGCGGTGACCTGTTATTTTCTAAATACAACTGTCAGTCTTCATGAAAAACTACAATATATGTTCAAAATTCTTATTTTCCAATTTATTATTGAAATTTAATGTTTTTAATAAATTGGTAAATGGGTTACTCATTTATAACTTTTTTAAGAATTGGTCATTCCAACTCATAACTCATTTAATAATATTCATAAATGGGTTGACACAACCAAATTATAAGTGAGATAAATGAGTTGGGTAAATGGATTGGGTCATATTTTGACTGGTCTACACATAATTCGAATTTCAATAACATATTCATTCAAAACCACATGACGCATATGAAATTGTGTATATATTCGGAATTCATATACATAAGGTTCTTGCAAAATCGTACGCATATTCTAACTGTCCATTTATTCAAAGCCTAGCACCTTTGGGATTTTTGCGTAAAATTCATGCTTTCCAAAAGTGTGAAACTCTTCCATTTGAAAACTATATATTTTCAAAGGAGGTAATTAATTAAAAGGAAAAACTTTAAACCAAATTTTAAACCAATGACGCAACATTTAGAATTTAGACAGAAGGACAGTGGCGCTTTTTTTCAATTTTCGAACTTCAACTGTTTCCTCCGCTTTCATCCAAGCCTACCCCAGCCGCCATCTATCTTCAACTACTGCTTTCCCTAGCCGCCACCGTCCAAGCAATCGTCATCTGAAGTCGTTGTCGTCCAAGACGCCATCGTCCAAGCCTCTCTCTTGTCGATGTTCAAATCGAATTGAATCTTCCATTGTCGACGTCGATTTCTTCAAAGTCGAGAAAACTTAACTTGACGCCTCAGCCCAAACCTATATCAGAAATTATTTGACCTTTGAATTCAAGAGCTGCAAATTCAAGATCTAAGAAACGAATGGAAAAGCAGAACCTAGAAGAAGAAGAAAAAAGTCTAAAAAGTACAATGAATTTCGAGTCACATTTAGATATAGCATTTTTATATTTGAGATACAGTAGATTGTGTTTAATATGCTAAATGGTAGACTAATATAGCATTTGTACTTTTAAATATAGAATCATTATCTGACTATGCAAAATGTTAGTTGGATATAACATAAACATATTTCAACTGAACAATGACGTAAAAACATGCAAAATGATACTTGAATGTAGTATAAGTATATTTAAAGTGAACTAGCATGAATGGAATATACAAAATGAAATAAATATTTCTAAAGAGAACTACCATGAATAGAATAAGCAAAATGATAACTATATAGCATCTGTGTATTTTAATGTAATATTTTAATCACAAAGTTTACTACCATATTTATGATATACAAAATGATAGTTTAATGTAGCATTTGAGTTATGCAGTCTACTATCATGTTTAAAATAGATAAAATGATGCTTTAATGTAACATTTTAATTATGAAGTCCAATATTATGAATAAAATAAGCAAATTGGGATTTAGTGTAACATTTTAATCACGAAGTCCACTACCATATTTATGATATGCAAATTGATAATTTAATGTAGCATTTAAGTTATGAAGTCAAATATCTCGTTTAAAATATGCATAGTGATAGTTTGATATGGCATTTTACTTACGAAGTCCAATATCGAAGTTGCAGTATGCAAAATGATATTTAATGTAGCATTTTAATCACAAAGTCCACTAGCATATTTAAGGCATACAAAATGATAGTCTAACATAACGTTTGAGTTATGAAGTCCAATGTCATGTTTACAATATGCAAAATGATAGTTTAATATAGCATTAGAGTTATGAACAACAACTTAAAGCTTACCAGAAATACAATCAACATCAAATACACAATCTGAAACTAATAAGAGCAACATTCCACATCAAATTCAAAATACTAAAACAATAAAAGACTAAATTGCATAATATATACAGAAATGCTAGTTTTATATATCATAATAATATGAAAGATACAGTAATCACACGTAGAAAAAAACTGATCAAAAAACGTTACCAATCATCAATAATTCCAGTACATGTCAAACATCCAGTTAAGATCTAAATCGTGTTATAATTCCATAGCGTTCACAAGCAGGCGGCGATACACTCAAACTCAAAGCGCTCACAGGATCGTCTCCTATTCTCGACATCACAAAGCACAACGAGAATGACGAACTCGACTAAAGCAATCTAGAATGGAGGAGCGGCGATCTTGATCTTCATCTGAAAGAAATGGTGAAGTGAGATGCATCTTCGAGTCGGCATCTTCAGGTGAATAGCAACAGTGAGTTTGGAAAGACGGAGCGGGGAATTTTATTCAAGTAGAAGGAAAGATCAATTTAATTTTTGATAGTCGGCATGATTGGAGGTCGAGATTGAAGAGGAACGGGATTAAAGAAGGCACACGATTTAATTTTTGTTAAATATTTACCTTCAGCCGAAATTATAAAACCCGCGTCCTTAAAAAAGAAAAAAATCTGCGCGCCTCTCAAGCGAAAAAAACATGATGTATTTTTCCTTCAGCCCATTTCCCTGTTTTCAAAGTCGTACACATGAAACTGCGGTACAAAAGCACTAGTACTCAAAGCTTACAGTCTTGTATACCCGAAATAACGTACATTCAAGCTTAAGCATATTTAAATATATGTAATCTTGAAATCCGTACATATACAACATGTGTACTTGAAACTGAATATAGAAAACCGATATGCTTTAGCATGCTGCACTTGAAAGCAATATGTGCTGAAATCCACGCTCTTGAAACCATGTAAACATTCTGATACTCTGATATATATCTAAAATTTATATATGCAACTCAGACATCCAAGAGTTAATATGCTCAGGATCTAAACATATGCAGCTTCTCATTTTCAAAAATATATAATTTAAGTTTGGAAACATATACTGAAAGCAAACTATCTTAGGAAACCAATGTTTCTAAAAATGCTTGGGGACTTCTATATTTGATTGCCATATCAAATACCTTTAAAACTTACATATTAAAAGATATATTTGGTTTAACTTATATTTGTACGACATTATTTGCATTTGAAATCTTTATTAAACAATGTTTATTTAAAAGCTTATATATGAAACTGATATGTTTGTGATCATATATTTTCCAAAACTATATACTCATTTGAAACCATGTTTGTATTTGAAAACTGACATGTATGTGAAGGCTAATGATGTATTTAGACTTAATATCTTTGAAATATTGTTTTATATTTGAAACTCATAAAACTAAAAATTCCCAAAAACTATGATATCCCAGACCAACATACACAAACACTTGAATACTGATATATTTGAAAACCATTTATCTGTCCCACAGCACGTGATGTTTGAACTTGCACTATCTTAGCACCGAACATATATGCACCAAAACTATATGCATTTGAATCCTTGTACTCTTTGAAATTATAAGTTTTTTAAAATCAGTTTTTCAAAGACCAAAAAACTTATCTTTAAAACCACATATACCCGTAGCAAATTTCAAACTCAAGATCTGATAGATTTTGAAACAGAGTCCGACGTTCTGAACATCACTTCGACTTCGAGCGTGAAAGCTAGGACTTCGACAGTCAACTTGAACTTCACTTCTAATTTAATAATGAATCCGATAAATGAACTTACTTAAAAACCAAACATAAGTGGAAATAAATTTACTTGAAAATCTGGTTTTGAAAAAATATTCATTGCAAACTGGATATGATTTTAATCAACAAAGATTTTTCAACCAGTTTCCTAATTTTACATGTTCTACACTTGAAAAAAATACAAGTGACCATACTCATTTACTTATTAATCTTTTCAAAATGTAGACTTTTGTAAAAAAGCTGCTTTTAGATTGAAAAATGGTTGGGTTTTAGAAGAAGATTATAAAGCTTTAATGAAAGACTGCTTTAATTTTCTTGTAGTGGTACTAAACAGTATCAGTTTAGTATGTTTTTGAAAAATGCTAAAAATAAACTTAAATTTTGGAATAAAACTAATTTTTTGAATTTAAACAAGTTGGATCTACTGAGAAAGGAAAGAGAACTACTACAAGATCTTGCTGATAAAAATCCACAAGATGTAAATATTGTTAAAAAATTTTACTAATCAGAGAAACTTTTCTACAGAGCTATATATAAATATAGTTAATGCTAAACAAAAGGCTAAAGTGGATTGGTTTACTCTAAGTGATGACTGTACTAAATTATTTCATGCTAAAATGAGTAATAGAAAACATATAAATAACATAAGGCAATGTAATAGACAATGCTGGTAATCTTTCTAATGCATATGATAAAGTGGTTAAAGATGCAGTTGATTTTTATGAAAAGCTATATTTTTCTGAATCTAATGATAAAAAAATTCCTCAAATTGTTTGCAAAAATATTTTGAATGAAAATGCATCTAAAATTCTACTTGCTGCAGTCACAGTTGAAGAAATTAAATATGTTATTTTTAATGTTGGTGATAGTAAAAGCCCTGGTCCTGATGGGTTTAATGCAAAATTTTACAAAAGTCATTGGGAAAGAAGGTTAGGTCTTTGAAGTAATTAATGAATTTTTGGAAAAAGGAAAAATTCTTAAGAGCATCAATCATACTTTTATTACTTTAATTCCTAAAAACAAAAACCCCACTTATTGGTGACTATAGACCTATTTCTTGTTGCAATTTTATTTTCAAAATTATTGCTACATTGTTAAGTAATAAAACAAAAGTATTTTTGCCTTTTCTCATTTCAGAAAATCAGAGTGCTTTTGGGCCAGATAGACTTATTTATGAGAATTCTCTTTTAGCACATGAAATGGTAAGAAAATTTAATGCTAAAAATGAAGATAATGTCTGTATTAAAGTAGATTTGCAAAAAACTTATGGCAAAGTTAATAGATATTTCATTTATCATATCATGAGGTGTATGGGTTTCTCCATTAGGTTTTGTGATTTGATTTTTGAATGTATTACTACTCCAACTTTTTCTATACTTATTCAAGGTTAATCAGAGGGTTTTATCAGAAGTAATAGGGGTATTAGACATGGTGATTCATTATCACCTTATCTATTTACTATGGTTGTGGAATATTTTTCAATCTTAATGGAAATTGAAACTATCAAGGGTAACATCACCCCAGTTAATAGGGTTTAGCCTTGTATTAACCATCTTCTTTATCCAGATGATCTTATGGTTTTTGTTAAGGCAAACAGAGTTAATGCAGATATTATCAAAAAAAATTGAAAATCTGTATAAAAATGCAGGGTTACAACTTAATGAATGTAAAAATAAAGCATACTTCAATAAGCATAGTAGGAAAAAAAGTTTTAGATTCTCTAAATATTGCTGAAGGTAGTCTTTCTATTAAATATTTGGGTCTACCTTTATTTGTTAACTAGATTAAAGATTCTGTCTGCTCTATGCTTATAGAAAAAAATTCAAGAGAGAATAAAAACTTGGTCATGTAAACTACTTTCTATTGCAAGCAGAATGAAATTTATAAAAACTGTTGTAAATGCTATTATATTGTACTGGTTACAAACATATCATATTCCAGCTTCATCCATGAGAAAAATAGAAAGTAGATGTGCTCACTTTTTATGGAGGGCTAAATATCATAAAGTTAGCTGGGATAAAGTTTGTAGACCTAAAAAAGAAGGGGATTTTGGCATTAGAAGCATGAAAGATCTCAGTTTAACTTGTCATTTCAAATTATTTTGGAGATTTATTAGTGATGATTCACTGTGGGCCAAGTGGATGAGGTTTAAATACCTTAAAAATGGTAATTTTTGGAATATATTCCAAAGCACAATCAATCTTATGCCTGGAAGCAAATTTTAACATGCAAAATATTGGCAAATCTTTACTTGAAAGAAAATTTAAACTAGGTGAAGAAACTAGTTTATGGTTTGATCCCTAGTTTAAAAATGAATCATTCATAAATAAAGTAGGGTGAGATAATTTAGTCATTTGCGGTGGTTCTAATGCAATAGTGTCTGTGATCATTAAGGACAATCAATGGCAACCATAATTACATCCAATTACTAATCCACATAAACATGATATTTGCAAAATTCCTCTTGATCTTACTGCAGACTATGACTATTAGGAATGGACAGCTAGCAACGAAGAGAAGTTCTATTTTAAAAAATACTTAGGAATTTATCAGAAATAAACAGAGCCCAATGTTGAATGGTATAATTTCATATGGAATAAAGTGAATAGTCCTAAGATGATATTTTGTACTTACTTTGCTATCAATAACGGATTGCCAACTTGGGACAGAATGAATAAATGAGGCAATCTAACAAATTCACTTTGTTCCCTATGCAATTTAGTAGATGAAAGTGCTAATCACTTGTTTTTGGAATGCAATTATTCTTATTTTATTTGGAATTGCATTCAAACTATATTAGGTATTTCGAACAATGGAAATATGGATCTCAAGCAAGCAATTCAACATATCAACAGTGAATTTAAGTCTAAATCCACTGAAAGATATTTCGCTCACATACTACTTACTACTATAGTCTTTCACATATGGAAAGCAAGAAATTTATAAACTCATAATAAAGCCAGTATGAATAAAGAGCAAAGATGGTTACTCATCGAGAGTGACAGTAGAATAATCCTCCAAAAGTCAAAGAAAAAAGTTACACATGAAACCAAGTTTGCATTTTTACTAAAGAGTGGACCAAAGAAGATGGCAGTAAGAACTTGGAGCAATTTTCATCTCATTCAATGGGCTTCCAAACACATCAGCAAGTCACTGATGTCAATATGATAGATCGTGACTTGAATCAAGGCTGTGCCGTTATCCCTGAGAAGGAATTAACAGATCTGAGTCGTAATGACCTCAGATCTGTTAATTCACCTCTAATTTACTTCTATCAGAAGAAGAACAACTTTAACAAGGCCACTAAAGGGATGAGATAGAGATTTAATGACTGTTTATCGTATTGGGAGAGAGAGGAAGCTAGTGAAACTAAGAAGGGTGGCTGAGCTTCATAGAAAATGGTTTTGTTGCTCCGCCATTTTTGAATTTTTTGGTTTTTTGAGGAGATAGTTGTGTTATGTCGGTGTATTACCCAGACTAGGGTTTTAGTTTTCTTTGTTTAGTATTGGGTAGGTTTCCTTATCTACCCGTTTGTAAAAGTTTGGGCCTAGCCCATTTACCTTTTATTCAAAAATAAGTATTGAACCGAAAGAGAGAAAAATTATTCCACTAGTTTCGACCTCAGTTAATACAACGATTAAGATATATACTCGACTTGTTCAAATTGATCAAAAGACCAGAAAAAAGTTTTAGAATAAAGAAGACGATTGTTAGATTGGGAATCAGGTTGGTGAAATGGATCGATGCCTTTAATTTTTTTATCGAGACATTCCGAATAAGGAACCTCACTTTGATTTTGACTATGAACCAGAACTTCAACAATGGCTTCGATAATGAAATTGAACTTCAACCATAAACAAAGAGAATGAGGACTTCATCCATGAACGGAGAAAAGGAGGACTTCGTTAATTTTTTGAACCATAAAATTTTCAAAATAATGAGCAACCCTCAATTCTTGAAGATAGCACTTCGCCTTTACTTGAAATCCCTACACAACAAAATCAAATGATAAATGATTTGTATAATGGGAGACTCGCCTTCTTTTTTGATTTTTTATACTTTATTTTACATTTTCTTTTCTACACCAAAACAAAGCAAAAAACAAAAACTAAAAAAAAACAAAAACATTCTTGAAAATGTCCGAATTTCCATATTCACTTGAATTTAACAATAGTTGTGAAATCAATATAATCCATATGATTGCACTCAAATTCATATGGATATTTTAACAGCAACTATTTTGTAAATAATTCGAATTTCGAATAGTTTTTTTTTCAAAATGATAAACAACCCTCAACTCTTTAAAATAGCATTTCAACTTTACTTGAATTCTCTACACAACAAAATCAAAGTATAAATGATTTGTATAATTCATATTTGTGTAATAGTTCGAGTCAAGGATTTCAAAATTTGAATTCAATTCAAAATTCAAACGATTTCGATGATAACCCATGCCAATTCAATTTTGAACTCCAAAATGAATTTCTAAATCAAAATGAAAATGTGATCCACTTTTCAAATAATTTTGGCAATGGGAATAATCTTGATTATGATACGAGTGAAATTTTTTGTTCTCAACAAATCAAATCGAAAATTCTCAAATTAATAACTACAAATTTGATTTTGTTGAGAAAATGAACGAAATTTACGATGATGACATGAATTCGTTGTTTGAAACATATATAAACAACTTGAAAAAAAAATCAAATTCCAACGTGTAACGATTCAAATAATAATCCATCTTTTACCCAAATCGATGATTTTCAAATAACAACTTTTGAAATTGAAAATAACAATCTTAATGAAGTTGTTGAAATTACGGTAATTGAGTTGGATTTCAATTCTTTTGAGGGTATGGAACCAAATTTAAAATTCGATCTTTCTTTTCTCGATTTTGAAAATTTGAATACAACAACTTTTGATTTTGAACTTGAGACATGTGATAAAGTTGTTGATAATCTAATAAAGGAAGACGAATTTAATGAACACAAATTTTATGGACTTTTTGAAGATGAGTTGTTAATTTCCAAAGGAGAAGATTTAAATCACCATTTTGATTTTGAAATCAACAATTTTTAAGAAGTTTTCAATGGTAAATTTGAATTTCAATTTGGTGAAAATAAACTTGAACTTTAATCAATCGATTTATCAACCTCGAAATCATTGAAAATAAAACAACTCGTACGATTTTTAATAAAACATCATTCGTTTTTCCAAATCAACATTCAATTTTGAAATCTTTTACATTTTGCTTTTCTGCACTTGAACTGCGTCTCGCATACTTGACGAGTCAAATGAATCGGTTTTTGGAAGACCGGCTCATTTACTCTTTAAGGGCGTACTTTCTGATGTCATGTGAACAATCATCGTTTTATTTTCATTTAAATAAAGGTTATGTTTTTATTTTTCTCCTTCCACTTGGATTGACTGTGGGAACACAGTCAAAATCAAGCGTGGGGTGAGACTCACCTTCTTTTTTGATTTTTCATAGTTTATTTTACATTTTCTTTTCAAACACCAAAACAAAAACAAAACTTAAAAACAAAAAGAATTTTTTTAAGCATTCTGATTTATTTTTAAAGAAACACTATAGGATAAATATATGGTTTTGGTTTATTAAATTGAAATTATTGAAAATTTATTTGTCTTAGCAAAGATAAAAATGAAGTTTGATTATAAATAACGATAGTTTAACTAATATATAGGAAGGCTCATATGTGATAATTATGAAATATATCCTAAATGAAAATCCTTGTTTTAAAAAGTGGTTGATTTAAAGTAAAGGATATAACACTTTTTGTCTTCTAAGTTAAGTGGTGCTAAGATAATTTTGCAAAACTCTCTCTTTCAAAAAATATATATATAAAAATAAGCAAAACATTTATATATATGTAAATATTTTCTATTAACACCTACGGTTGATAGGTGTACATAATATTGTGTGTACACTCATCATGCTTTGTACCTTTCTCGCGTAAACCCGAAACGCAGTGCACGATCGGTATATCTGGCCTCAGTTTATCTGAGCTATGTGTATATATAAAAATTCTTTTCAATAACGCCTATAGTCAATAGGTATTCACACTCATGTGTTCACTCTCCCTGCTCTGTATTCCCCTCACTTCAATCCGCAAGACAGTGCATGGGTAATATATCTGGTCTCAGTTTATCTGAGTTAGGCATATGTAAATATTGTAAATATCAATAAAATTTTCAAAAAAATAAAAGAGAGTAAGCAAATGAAATCCAAGCACTATTTTAACTTATTTGATTTGACTTGTTATTGAACAGGAATGAAAATACCACTTTGTTAAACTTTGATAATCAACTAATGATCTATTTCATGGTTACACTCTGTTATTAATCGAAACGACGAGTTAAACTATTGTCTATTTGTTATGATAACATGATTTTTATTGGAAATTTTGATGAGTAAATGATTTAAATCTTAAGATAATGACCAATTATTTATGTCAATTTAAAAATAGATCCTTCATTTATAAATATTTTCAAAAACTTGAATTCATATCTTTGTAAATAAATCTTGCATTTTGTAAATATTTTCATCCTGCGTTTGGATTTTGTGGGTAGTATCCGCTGAAAAACCTCATGAGACAACACTCATCCTACTGGGGACACTCTGAGGTTTAATGGCTTGTTGCATACGCTCAATGCAATCGTGCTCCCTAGAAAACAGATTTATCTTAGATTTAGTTTATTCGAGGACGAATAAAAAGATAAGTGTGGGGGTATTTGTGGGTAGTTTAACCTATTTTAACCCAAATCCATATTAATTCCAATTTGTCACATATCCATCTTCATATAGGGGCAAAACGGTCATTTGTGTGTGCATATATTTCTTTGAGAAAAATTAATTAAAAATTTATATATATTTGTGTAGGAATTTGATCTCAAATAGGAGTGGTTTCATGAAGACACATGCATGCACAAAATGAATACAAAGGAATGAAGATGGAAATAAATCAAAGTGAAGAACATGGAGGACCCCACCTATCCACCTACCTTAATGTACAAATTAGAGGCTAATGCACATGCTTATGGAATTAATGGCTTCATGCACACTTAAATGATGATTAGTAGTAGCTAATGATTACTTGGCCTCCATACTTTCTCAAGGTTAGTTTGGGCATTCCTCAAATTATGGATTAGGGTTTCATGCTTGTATAAATAACCCTTATGTTTCATGTAACCCTCCTCTTCCTTATTCTCTCTTTTAGGCTCTCTTCTCTTAGGAAAATAAAATGAGAGATCTCTTTATTTTCATGGCTTCTTAGCTATTTCTTATTTTCGTATAACTTTTTTTATGCAATTTAATAAATGTTCTTTTCCTCTCTTGTTTATTTCCTTTCATGTTGTAGTGTAGATCTCTTTTATTTTATGCAATTAGATTATTTCTCTTTTCCATTAGCTTTCATTTTCCTCTACTTTTTGTTTTTGTTTATTTCATGTTACTTTCTACTTGTGTTGGCATGATAACAAAAATGAGAGGCTAATCTCTTCAATTTAGGGGTATAATGAAACTCTCTTGAATCATGTAGATGCAACATAATTTCTCATTTATGTCTCTTCTGTGCTTAATGGAAAGTTTGATGTTTATGAGATTTGTGTTTAACATTGAGTTTGATAGCTTATGTTGTTTAAAAAAATAAGCTATGCTTAGTCGTATGAATCACCAATTACCTCTTCATCTACATATGATCATGGTAATGGAAGTGGATTTAAAATCAAAATTTGATGGTTTATGTTTCTAATCAATAGTTAATAAGCCATGCTTAAAATAGATTCTACTTTTAATTTCATATCATTTTCATTGAAGTTAGAAAAGTGGATTAGACGGTGCATTAAAGTTTGAGGCTTAAGTGAGTTAATTAATAACCCAATTAGGCCATGCTTATGATAAATGCATCGACTAAACTCACAAATGACCAAAAAGAGATCATAATTTCATTATGTTGATTTATGTGATCAAGAAAGGGAATTTGCCTCTAAATTGCTTTTTAATCTCATTTTTTTCCCTTAGTTTTAGTTTGTTTTTATTTCTTTTAGTAGCTAACAATCATTCGACTTTAGTTTAATTTGATTGAATAGAATTTTAAAATCTACAATTCCTTGCGGATCGACCCGTACTCGCATACGTGCTACATTCGTACGTCGTGCGCTTGCGATTATTTTTATTATAAAATTCGTTCGGCTATTTTCTAGTTCATAGAACTTTAATCGACGTGAACATGTACGACTAAATAGTTCCCACATCAAGACGAGGAACAAAAATGACCAAATTTGTTGGTCAGTTATTTAACTATGAAAGCAAATAAATAATTATCTAGCACCATACGCAATCACTAGGCCCTTTTAATTAATATTTTATTAATTAGATCACTTTCCTAATATTCACTTTAAATTATCTTTTTAAAAAAGATATATTCTCAAAATCATTTCAACTTTCTATATTGGAAAACGTTTCCATATACTTATATCGTAGTTTAGCATATTCACAAATCTCTTTAGCAAAGCTTAATATTTTTCAACACACGCTTAATTAGGTCAAAATGAATGTTGCATAAAACATCAATACGACAAGCCAAATCATTAGTATAGGGATTCGATAATTAAATAGATTAATAAGTCCTATATAATATACAAAACTCTCCTTTCGAAAATCATTTACTAAAACAATAGTGTTATAGTACATGCTTTCCCTACTTCTCAAAAACTTCTATTTAATGAATGTTGAAATCTGTGTATTCGATGCTCACACCTTTTAAAATATCTTCAAACCATTTAACTCCATTTAAAAGATCACTTTTCAAAACATTCATTAAATTTAAAAGATCATTCACTGTCCAAAATTGTGAATATAATTCCTTTAATAAACTTTCATATTTAACTTATCAAAATAAGTTGATTTCGGATTTATAAAATAATGTTTATAAATTCCATGTATATTTTATAAAAACTTCCATATATAAAAGTCCTTTATTAACCAATTCCATTTATATCTCATTTACATGCCAAAATCTGGTTATAGGTTTATTTACTTATAAATCTCTTATTTACAAATTAATTCCTTTTCTAACTACATAAATTTATAAATCTTATTCACTTATAAGATCCGTATATAACATCATTTTGATACTTATAAAACTCCTTTATATTTCCATTATTTTGATTTATAAAAATCCAATTTTATAAATATTATATAAAAACCATTTATAATAAGTCAAAAATCTCAATCTAACTATTTTACAAAATAGTTATCTCCATATCCCAAAAATCATATTTTGATACATTTCATAAAAATCATAACTTTTATAACATAAAAATTATAACTTTTATTTATTTAAAATAAATCTATTTCCTTTAAAAATTTAAAAATATTTTTTTTCAAAATCACTATGAAATCCTTTTTAATTTGAAATCATCACTTTAACATTTATAAAATTCCAAAATATGGCAAAATGCTGCAACAATGCTAAATAAGGCGATTCATATCAATCACGGCATCCAAACGTCATATATCACATGATAACTGCATATATATCAATATCTATAAATAAAAATCAAGACTGGTGAGGAGTCCAGTTGGATCCCTCCAACCTGTCACCTGCAACAAATATGCATATGAGAAAAAATGTACAATGTCCGCCTCGAGGCAGACGCGCATAGAAAGGGTCATTTGCTCATACACAGGAACGTATAGGGTCTCATCTGCTCCAATAGGCAGGAATATATACAAATACCAATCAATTTATTGATAATATATCATATATCATCCAAACAATCATCAATCAGTATAAACTAAATTTATTCTCACTTGTACAAAAATATAAGCAAGTCAGAAAGAGTGAGTTGTACTCACTTTGATTCCTTTTGTCGTTGCAATGTTTTATTTCGAATAAAATTAAGCGCATGTTTAATTTTAACCTAAATTTTCACTATCTCTAAACAGCTCCAATCTAGCTCCATCGCGCAGTATTCATCAAAACGAATCCAATGTAACTTGTTTCGTACGAAACGGGCCTCCTATGAAAGAATTATACATTTTTAAAGATCATACGAATTATAATATAAATTAATTTAAAAATTCTTTTTTTATTTAACCTTTAATCAAATCTGGCCATTCATTTCCAAACACTAGATCGTGGCCGCGTGATTCTTTTCCCCTTCACCATTGTTCAAGTTCGAATCGTTAAACCCATAGCCGCCGCCTTCATTTGTTTGTCGCTCCACTACGAAGCCCTAGATATCGATCGGAGAGTGCCAAATAAACCCCCTCCCTCAATGCACCACCGCCCACAAGCCGGTCAAGCTCGGCATCCCTATCATCTTGAAAATCGTGTCCAAAGAACGAATGCATGCAGCCCCTTTTCGCCTCCAATCGAAGACGATAACGAAAACCGATCATTGGATTTGTAGAGCTCGCCAAGCTCTACAACATTATAGTTGATGGTTTTACTAATTATTTACGGATTGATCAAAAATTAAGGAGGAAGGATGGGAGTTTTTGACCATTGAAACAAAAATGGTGGCTCTAACCCTAATTAATTAAGGTTTGTGAAGAAAAAGAAATGAAGTCCTTTTATATAAAATTTCGTGACACTATTCATCCGAATTTTTTTCAAACTTCAATCGAAGCGTACTGCCTGGTGTTCATAATATTTTATCCCTATTCCAAACATAAGGGAATATATATTGGGAGTCAATTCGATCATATTTGGAAAATAGATTTTCCAATCGACTTATTTTAATTAAAATTTACTTAAATAAATTTCTACGCGTTTCAGTTTCATATGACCAAACCGTAAATCTGATTGACACAAAATTTGAAATCCTACAATAATATAACATTACGGATACAATGAAACTAGTTTCGTCAAAATCCGAGACCGTGTCAAAAATGACTATTTTACACGTTAATTAAATATTAAAATTTTCAATTTCTATAATTAACTTTTAAATCAATTTCATTCACATTAAATTCAAATTCCAATTATTTTTGTAATTTTAAATGTTAAATTAACAATTTAATTATTCAATTAAATCAAGATATTTGAAATATAAGTTATTCAACTTATAAAATTTACTTTTGAATATTTAAAATCAATTAAATATTCCAATTTCGAGTGACTGAAATTCTGGGTCGTCACATTCTCCCGTACTTAAAAGAATTTCATCCCCAAAATTACCAAGTAAAAGATCCACAAAATCCATTAATTTTTCAAAAACAATTCGTTCAACTAGATTACTAACATTTTAAACCTTTTAGCTTTTTTCGAAATCCATTAGTTAAACTTCTTAAAGAAAACTTTTCTAAGTTTTCAAATCCATTCATAATTTTCTTTTCAAAGCTAACTAATATCGTTTAACTTTTAATGCAATATCAAAATTTTAGTTATCAGAAAATTTTCAAAAAATTTCGCCATAGCCTCCTTCGCGCGGTTCAATCCGAAAAAAATAACAATATATACATGTATCACAAATATACATCTCGTCTTCGACGAGGAGGCATTCTATAGGGAAAAAAATTTAAAAATACGATATGTAATCCTAGATATATACCTTATGTATTATTAACGAGCATATACGACTAATATAACACTAAAGTGAGCTCCAAAAGCATACGCCATCCGTACCTACTAAACACTCAACAAACAATAAGAAACGTGTATATATAGAAAGTAATATCAACATACAACATATACCAATACAACAACTATGTATGCCAACATAGCAAATGCAACAAAAGCAACAAATCCAACCATCAAACAACTATCATTCAAATAACATCCAATATATCCAATCAATCCATAACCGAATCAATATACATTCATTTCTTATTGATATTCATTGAATTGGTTTTCAATTTAATCACATTTGATTCATTAACATTGGATTTTACTAATATTCATTTTCAATTAGTTTACAGTCACTAATTTACATTCAAGTTAGTTCACTTCCAAATCAATTAAATTCGATTCTATTTAAATTCACTTAACCCCCAATTTGAATTCAATTTAACTTTCAATTTTATTAATTCACTTTTACAACTAAAGTTGAATTTCATTATATAACTCAAACTTATATTCATTTAATTACTTCATTTCATTATTCATTTTGATATCAAATTCAACTTCATTCAACATTACTTAAGTTACATTTCATTTCATTTTTACTTATATTCACTGTCACTGTACAGCTTAAGTTCACTTCTAATTTAATTAAAATTCTATTTTATTTAACTCATTTCATTAGCTCGTTTCTTTCTATATTTGAGTTACATTTCATTTTCAAAGATCATTTCCTTGTAACTTAACTTAGATCTCATTTCTAAAGTCATTTTATTTAACATTTACTTAAGTCAAATTTCATATCGCTTATTCAAATTCAGATTTTGTTTTGCTTAACCGAATTGTTTAACCTTTTTAATATTTGCTTTTACATACATTTTCGCACTTTATAAGTTATACAACTTATTTATTTATAATTCCATGAACATTCACTTAAGTTTTACTTCCATTTACATTTTATATAATCACTTTGCATCTTAAGTTCAGATTCACTTTATTTGATTCATCAATTCACTTAATTTTAGTTCACCACTCCAATTTATTTAGCTTTACTAAAATTAAATTTTTATTTCATATTATAAGTCCAAAACTCATTTTACATATATTTATCAATTTCCACTTGGATTTTAATTTCAAATTCGTTTATCACAATAAAACATCAATTTCAATTTACTATGGTAGCAAATCAATCGCATAGAAACTCGAGAATGATACTGATGGTGCCTCGGTCATCACCCTTATTACTTTCCAGCAACGATAGTGAATTCAGTGCTTTATATTCTTTTAAAAATCCTTTTTATATATAAATCACATTTATGAATTCTTACTTATATAATTTCACCATTTTACTTAACTTATATAAGATCATTTCAAATTTATTTATCTTATTTAGATTAATAATAATATAACCTCTTTAAACTTTGAAAAACAATTGTCAAAATCAACGAGATTCAAAATTTCAAATTCTCAGTTTAAATTCATTTTTCATTTATAATTCATATTTGTAAATATATTACTGTAGTTCAATTTCTTATACATAAGATTATTTCACAATTGTAAATCATATTAATTATAGTTCTATACTTTATAATTTATTTGCATGTATAATTTATTCTTTTATAATTGTTATTTTTATTAAGATTATTCAAACGGCTTTTTATTAAATTATATACATTTACATTTTCAAACAACCAAACAATTAATTTATATACACTTTAATAATTTCTAAAATATTGTTCCTTTATATATAAAATATAATCGAGGTAAAATTATTTCATTTACCCACTTTAAAAGTAATACTATGTCGACTTGCCTCGTTTAAGAGTTTAGAAATCCCTATCGATAATATGGCTTCCCACATACCGACCAAAATTCATAAACAACTCAACTGATAAGTAAGCACAATTTAAAACATTTTATAATCACTAACAAATATGCGCTCATAGACACACACACACACACACTCAAACTCAATCTAGGGTGCTACTGTCCTTATCTATACATAGTACACACCAAAGCCTAGGAATATACTAAATCTAAGCTCTGATACCACGTGTGATGACCTGCAAATCTGTACCCTTTGAAAAGACAATAAACCACACATGTCCGACCCAAAAGGCACAGACTGACGGAAAGTCATGAGAAAGAAAGAAAAGAGAAGAACAGAAGAGAGAAGAAAACAAAACAATACGGAATCCCACATCGCAGCAGAAAACATATAATATCATATCAATGATCTTTACAAAATAGAAACTATATATACATACATCAATTAGAGTTCAAATATCAAACACTAATCATCAGCCTGGACAGTTATAATAACCTGTCCTTATAATTGCTGATAGTACGAACAACAATAATGTAGCGGATAATAAATAGATACGTGTATACAAAAATGAAGATCTCTAGTTCGCCTGCTGAATCTTCAAAAGCACCAAATTTGAACCTGTAAATATATTAGGTCTAACCCGAGCATTGAAAGGGAAGAACGTCCGGATCAGTCTGGTAAACCAACGTGAGAAACACACTCAACTGAATTTATTAAATTACAAAACTTTTCCTTTCAAAACAAAAGTATCTCGTAAGACACACCAATACATAAACATAGACATGTTTTTACCTTATGATGACCAAAGCATTTCATATCAAATCATAGTATATTATATTCATGTCTAGTATACAAATAATATTAATCATAGCCGAAATGGTTACACATATAGCATTTCGGGGATATTCATCACGCCAATACAAACAAAACCGCAAGATCGTAGTGGAGTTTGGATTTAGATATAAATGACCAGGTGAAGGGACTACCTTCCGGCAGTACATATCAAGAGGAATGTACCAAGGAACATCACAAAGGAACCTTTACCAACACAAGACCGGCCTATCTTTGTAACTAGATAGTACCGAATATATCATTCCCCAATCGTTACTGACCTTTTCGAGGGCCCTCATAGCATACAAACCACATTAATTTACATCTCGAACGTCATAGCGGGAAGTAATATATCTAGAAAGGGATGATCATATCCTACTTGGAAATGACCCACTTAGCCTTGGCGCATCTAACCATGTTTCGAACATTTCCAGTTGATAAGGCCTGAGGTAATGATCACCTTTCACATATCACATATCACATCACTTTGAATGTCACATTGCCATTTTCGTTGACCACTAATTGCCTTCCAAAAAAATACAACCCTTGAGCTCGTACGTCTCAAGAAGGGTGTTAAGCTAAGAGAAGTTGCCTTCTCCATCACCACTGATGTACGTTTGCAAACCACCACGGATAAACCGATCCCAGCCTCTTCGCGCCAACAACGCAAAAGCGTTTCTCAACCTCACATAGAAACTAAATCTCATGTACTTATCACATCTTCAACTTTCAACTTGCTATCCTTCGGCCAAGAAGGAAGCTCAATAGATTGAAGTAATACTCCGCACTACACGAATCAACATCCTCAAAAAACGATAATCAAGCCTACGCAGATGGCCACGTACTAAGTATACGACTAAATAGTTTCCATATTAAGTCGAGGAACTAAAAATGGCCAAATTTAATAGTCTGTTATTTAACCATCAAAGCAAATAAATAATTATCTAGCACCATACGCAATCACTAAGCCCTTTTAATTAATCTTTTATTAGTTAAATCACTTTCCAAATATTCATTTCAAATTATCTTTCTAAAAAGATATATTCTCAAAATCATTTCAACTTTCTATATTGGAAAACATTTCCATATACTTACATCGTAGTTAAGCATATTCACAAATCTCTTTAGGAAATCTTAATATTTTTCAACACACGCTTTATTGGGTCAAAACGAATGCTGTGTAAAACATCGTTACGACAACCCAAAATCATTAGTATAAAGATTCGATGATTAAATAGACTAATAAGTCCCATATACTATACAAAACATCTCCTTTCGAAAAACATTTACTAAAACAACAGTGTTATAGTCCATGCTTTCCTTGCTTCTCAAAAACGTCTATTTCAACAATGAATGTTGAAATCTATGTATTTGATGCTCACACCTTTTAAAACATCTTCAAACCACTTAGCTCCATTTAAAAGATCACTTTTCAAAACATTCATTAAATTTAAAAGATTATTCACTGTCCACCCGTGAATATAATTCTCTCACTATAGTTATTACTATTGCACATTTAATTTAAAGGATTATTTACTGTCCAAAATCGTGAATATAATTCCTTTAATAAATTTTCGTATTTAATTTATCAAAATAAGTTGATTTCGGATTTATAAAACAATGTTTATAAATTCCATTTATATTTTATAAAAACTTCCATATATAAAATTCCTTTATTAATCAATTCCATTTATATATCATTTACATGCCAAAATCCGATTATAAGTTAATTTACTTATAAATCTATTATTTACAAATTAATTCCTTTTATAACTTCCTAAATTTGAATCCTATTCACTTATAAGATCCATTTTAACTTCATTTCACACTTATAAAACTCCTTTATATTTCCATTATTTTGATTTATAAAATTTCAATTTTATAAATCTTATATATAAATATTTATAATAAGTCAAAAATCTCAATTTAACTATTTTACAAAATAGTTATCTCCACATCCAAAAAATCATATTTTGATATATTTCACAAAAATCATAATTTTTATAACATAAAAATTTTAACTTTCATTTATTTAAAATAAATCCGTTTCTTCAACAATTAAAAATATTTTCAAAATCATTTTGAAATCCTTTTTAATTTGAAATCATCGCTTTAACATTTTTAAAATTCCAAAGTATGGCCCAATGCTGCAACAGCACTAAATAAGGTGATTCATATCAATCATGGCATCCAAACATCATATATCACATGATAACAACATATATATCAATATCTATAAATAAAAATCAATACTGGTGAGGAACCCAGTTGGATCCCTCCAACCTCTCGCATGCAATAAATATACATATGAGAAAATATGTACAATGTCCGCTTCGAGGCATATGCGCGTACAAAGGGTCAACCACTAATACACGGGAATGTATAGGGCCTCATCTGCTCCAATAGGTAGGAATAGGTCCAAATACCAATCAATATATAGATAATATATCATATATCATCCAAATAATCATTAATCAGCATAAAATAAATTTATTCCTACTTATAGAAAATTATAAGCGAGTCAGAAAGAGTGAGTTTGTACTCAATTTGATTCCTTTTGCCGTTGCATCATTTTATTTCGAATAATTTTACCCAAAATTTTCACTAGCTTCAATCAACTCCAATCCAGCTCCATTGGGTAGTTCTCATCAAAATAAATCCAACGCAACTTGTTTCGTACGCAACGGGTCTCGTATAAAAGGGTTATACATATTTAATGATCACATGAATTATAACATAAATTAATTTACAAATTCTTTTTTTATTAACCTTTAATCAAATCTGGCCGTTCGTTTCCAAACACCAGATTGTGGCCATGTGATTCTTTTCTCCTTCACCATCGTTTACGTTCGAATCATGAAACCTATAGCCGCAACCTCCATTTGTTTGCTACCCAACCACGAAGCCCTAGAGATCGATCGGAGAGTGCCAAATTGAACCCCATCCCTCAACGCACCACCGCCCACAACCTGGTCAAGCTTGGCGTCCCTATCGTCTTGGAAATTGTGTCCAAAGAACGAATGCACACGGCCCCTTTTTGCCTCTAATCGACGACGAAAACGAAAACTGACCGTTGGATTTATAGGGCTCACCAAGCTCTACAATATTGTTGTTGAAGGTTTTACGTAATTGTTTACGGATTAATCAAAAATTAAGGAGGAAGGATGGGAGTTTTTGGCCATTGAAAAAATATGGTGGCTGTAACCCTGGTTAATTAGGGTTTGTGAAAAAAGAAAGAAATGAAGTCCTTTTATACAAAATTTTGTGACACTATTCATCCGAAAAATTTTCGAACTCCAATCGAAGCGTACCGCCTAGCATTTATAATGTTTTATCCCTATTTCGAACACAATAGAATATATATCGGAAGCCAATTCGATCATATTTGGAAGATAGGTTTTCAAATCGACTTATTTTAACTAAAATTTACTTAAATAAATTTCTATGCGTTTTAGCTTCGTACGACCAAACCGTAAATCCGACTGATACGAAATTTAAAATCCTACAATAATATAATATTATGGATCTAATGAAACTGGTTTCATTGAAATCCAAGACCATGTCAAAAATGACTATTTTTACATGTTAATGAAAGAAATTTCTAATATCTATAAATTAACTTTTAAATCAGTTTCGTTCACATTAAATTCAAATTTCAATTATTTCTGTAATTTCAAATATTAAATTAACAATTTAATTATCCAATTAAATCAAGATATTTGAAATATAAGTTATTCAACTTATAA
Source organism: Allium cepa (assembly GCA_030765085.1). Taxonomy (NCBI): domain Eukaryota; kingdom Viridiplantae; phylum Streptophyta; class Magnoliopsida; order Asparagales; family Amaryllidaceae; genus Allium; species Allium cepa. The sequence goes on along the minus strand of CM060941.1, from coordinate 826,251,925 downwards.
AACTTACTTTTCAGTATTTAAAACCAATTAAATATCCCAACTTCGAATGACAGAAATTCTGGGTCGTTACACATCATAATCTAAGTGATTAATAGGATGATTTTTTTTTAATTTTAATTGATTTGTTTTAAATTAGAAAATGTTTTTGTGTAGAATTATCATTTCATCAACAAATATGAATTAGTGTATATGTAACTGTTTTATAAGGTAACACATAACTTTAATGGGTTCAATAGTATTGATTTGAATCGTTTTGAAACATAAAATACATTAATATCTTTTTCTAAACATTATGTATATGTTTCAAATTTAAAATTTTATTTTATTTTTTTATTGCATTAATTTTGAGTGATGAAATTAAATATTATATATATATTGTCATATATTTGTATATAAAAGAATTTAGAAATATATTAATATTATGTTTATATTAAAACAAATTAATCGGTATGTATATGTGTGTGTGTACTTTGAATAATTGAAATTATTTTCATCTTCATAATCATATCTACATATATGTAAGATTTTAATATTAGTACTTAATTCATTAATGTTATACATTAATCAAATGTAATCAAAATCTGAATTTTGAATAAAGTTGTCAAACCAAATTTAGATTCCTAACTTCAAATTTGGATTTTGAAATTTATACTAGTTAATTTATGTCAAGTTCTATCAAATTTTTCATTGTTATTAGTATTAAGATTTCATAATATTTTGTATTCAAACATATGCTTTACATTAATCAAATTAAGTTGAGGCAATTAATATATACATATGAATATTGAATATATACATGACAGATGTAAGTCCCAAAATCAACACATATATATTGACCTTGTTGTTTTATTGTTATATGGCATATTAAATATTTTATTATCACATGCCATTTGGTATAATGATTAGGTATATTTTTAGTAGAACGTTTGCATAAAGGAAGGTGTAATCAATTATTAATATCACCCTATTTATCTCTTTCCTTTTAGGTCTTGATATGATTACATCCAGATCTAATAATATGTTCATTCCCTTTTTAATCACCTTCCAGAAATATGAATATATTCGATATATTCATACTTTTCAAACTTTATGTAGGAAATGCGGATTACGGATCTTAAGGCAAAATTAACACTAGAGGGAGGGGGTGAATAGTGTTTAATTAATTTTATGAATCTTTTTCAAATCTTTCCAAATTAAATCCAAACAGATGCAATTCACAAGCACAGAAACAATCACTGAATCAGACACAAATGCAAATCGTAAATAAAAGCAGTAAAGGAAAGAACACACCGAAATTTTATACTGGTTCGGATTTACCCTACATCCAATCGCACACAATTTCTTATGAAGATTTCTTTTCAAATATAATGTCGATATTACAACCTCGATTTCAAGGCCACGAGGTATACCCTTCTGTCTTCGAGTCCAGGGCAAACTCTCTTGATTTAACCAGGCTACAAGATCACCTAATTGATTTATGTGCTACAAGCACACCCAATTGATTTACGGGCCATAATCACACCGTTTTCAATCACACTTTGATAGAGAGAGACTCGATACACTTCGATCTTTCCATCTTTGACTACAAATGATCATATAACTTTAAATAGCACCGAGACCTTTGAGAGAGAGTGGCAAAGAATCAAATTAGAGATGATTGTGTTTGATTTACTTAGAATTTCAGTAGAATTTTGTTAAAGCATCTGAAATATAAGAGAATATTTGAGTGGGGAAGAAGGATTGAAGAAATGAAGAAAAACTAACTTAAAATTCGTTGAAAACAACTTGTTTTTATAGAAGAACAATAATCAAGTCCATTCGTGAAAGGTTATGATGAATAGACACTTTATTTGAAAATTCGAATTTAAATTCTACGGCTACCATGTCGACATAGGGGGATGGGGGATGTCAACATGCTTATGTAGTTTTTGAAAATTGATTTGGCTTTAAAATGATTTCTATTCTAAAACTTGTCAAAACAATTTCTAAACTTTGTAAACCATTTTGAATATAGTTTAAACTTATAAAAGAGTTTTAGAAAATAATTTGAAAATATATATAATCTATAAAATATTAAAAACTAAATATAGATATATTTTTGAGATTTAAAGCTAAAATATTAAATCCAGGAGATAGTTTAAAAACAATAGATGATTTTGAAATTTAAAAATAATTTATGAATTAAGGCTAAAATATTTAAACCAAGAGAGATATCTTTTAAAAGGATGGTTTTGAAAAAATCTTTAAATAAAATCATTTTGAAAATTTCGCGAATTCCATTCCACTAGAGAATGTCGTGGGTTCCATCCCACTAGAGAGGTCGTGGGTTCCATCCTACTATTAAAGCGAGAATGTGGATTCCATTCCACAACTAAAATTAGAATAAAGACTTTAGTGCTATTATGAAGTTTTAACATACATCTAGACTCTATTGCTTATCTTTATATCTTGAACTCTTGATAATATTGATATCTTGAACTCTTGATACTCGTGCGTCTTCGATCTTGGTTTCTTCAATCTTAAATTCGTCAGTCTTGAATCTTTATATTGTACAGTCTTCATTCTCGGTACCTGCATATGCATATATATATATATATATATATATATATATATATATATATATATCTTGCACATACATACATATGTATATATATATATATATCTAAACAAGAATATTAGTATTTATATTTTGTAACAAGTCCTAAGGTTGTTGACATCAAAACCATCATCTGAGGAACTAATACTTTATACATAATAAACATAGATTTAATAAATTTAATCATAAAGTTGAATAAAAGTGGATTTTATTTAAATAGATTAGATTAGATCCAGTAAACCATTAGACTTCATAAGCCCACTATGATCCAAATATGATTTCTTTTTTGAAATTTACCCATTTCACCCACTATGAAATGGATCGGGTTCTATCAATGGTATTAATGCAACTTTAGGGCCAACTAATTAAACATACTTATCAGATGCTATTCTAGAAATGTAGTGTCTATGTTTAGGGTTAAATAGTCAAATATTCTCCTCTTCTTAGCTACCAGGCCTAATAGGTGGAGTAAGTCTAAAATGTTAGTCCAATTGTAATAGGTCAAATTTATTTGGGCTTTAGGCTAGTTTTCAAAATTCAATTTGAAAATTTTAATTATGTTTTAAATTAAAATGTTAAGTTTGAAATATAAAAGGAATTTTTTTTTAAAATTTTAAAACAAATCCAAATTTTTGAAAATTATTTTAAAAAACTAAAATAAGTAATTTCAAAATTTTAATATATTTAGTTAATTAATTCGATTATTTAAATTAAATTGAATAATAAGTTAAAAGTTAATTACTTAACACAACACTCACACACAGACACATACATACATACATACATACATACATACATACATACAAACACATACACACACACACACAGATGTATGTATGTATGTGTGGACTAAAGAATTAGCCAACCCGTAATTAAACTAATGTGTTGTATTAGCAAAATGCACTTACTACTACTAGGCTTAAAAATGTAAAATAAGGAGTAAAACAAGCAAATAATATAAATAACACAAGAGGTAGAGTGGTTTGGCAAGGATTTACCTACGCCCACTATGAAGATCTCTAACTATGTTTATCTGTTACAATTATAGGGAATTAAAGGAGAATAATAAGAATTTTAGTTCTTAGTTTACAATGATATCGAACTTTAGAGCTTTGGGAGGAGTTGCTTGTTGTAAATGGATTCTAAGATTATAGATAAGCTAAATTCCAACGTCTTTGATGTTGTATGGCATAGGTATTTATAGTAACTAATATAGATCGTTAATGGCTGAGATTGTAGTAAAATAGGCATGAAGCTCTCCTAATCGTTGATCTTATCGCATGGGCTGATAGATTACAACAATAAAGGTGCTTGGATATGTGGTTGAGAAGCATGCCGGTTGTAATGTTGTACTAGGCATGTGTTTTTAGCTATGCAAGGAGGCTTGCTACAGGAATAGGCATGCTTTTGGCATACACGCTATAGTACCTAGTATAGATGTTGTAATATATGTCATTTACTTTTGGTTTTCCAGGAGGCAAGGCGGATGGGATGCTTAGCGGTTGGTCACTGGTTGTTGAAGATTGCTTAGTGAAGTTGAATATTACCAAGGATCAAGTCGCAAGAGGTGGCCGAGTCATTCATAGGATGACAAGATGGGTTGCTTGGGACCTGTTGACGACGGAATGAGATGAAGATGGGCTACAAACAGGTCACGCTTGAGCCAGGTCTAGTCAAGTGGGTTGGCTATGTTGGCTTGTATCTGGTCGAGCCTGGCGTAAGAACCTGGCCTATCCCATTGGTGACTTACTTTTTGGATCTATTGCGATGGAGCCAGGTTGAAAATGGGTATGTCTTAACTAGGTCGGGCCAAGTGCTGGCTGACCTGGGTCTGGATTAAGCCTTGATGATGCTCGAGTATTCTACTATGCATTTAATGCAACCCACATGTGGAGACACACCATTGGCTTAGACAGTTCAATTTTCCAAACATGGAAGGGGTGCTCACGTTTCTTACGTATGTGAAGGGACATTAGCACTGATGATACCTAAATGGTTTAGATCGATTAGCTTTTTGATCCAATGATTGAGATCAAAGGGATAGGTATTATAAATACCCTTATCTTCTCCTCTATTTTTTTAACCGTAGCTAAAGAATTTTTAGCCATTAAAATACCCAAAAACCTTCAAAACTCATAGATATTTCAAGCTTCCTTCTTCTACAAAAAAGTAAACACTTCCACTTTGTAATGACCTACTCTCTTGACCCCCAAATGTTGACACTAATACATTTATGATATTCGTGTGCCAAACATCCAAATGCCGGAAGGATAAATTGCTAGGGTGAAAGAAAAAGAAATAAGAGAACACAATATAAGAATCTCACTAGCGAAATGGTAATATATAATATCAAATGAATGGTACAAAGGGACTCCGATGCAGAAATCTCAGAGTTACAAAAGCTAAGTACTATCATCAGCCTGGATAGTTATAACAACATACTTTCACGAATGCCGATAAATATAATAGTAATGCAGTGGAAACAAGAATATTGCCGTAGGTGAAACATCTAGCTCGTCTTCTCGAGCTCCAATGAACACAACGAAAACCTATCTTTCTCAAACTACTCGAAAGAGCATGAGAGTAATTTAGGGAAAACAAAAAAACCAAACATCAGACATAAGTCTAGTATGAGAAACTCAAGAAATATGTATACAGCATATTACAGTACCTTAAGACTGCATGGAATGCCATAATGGTTATCCCCTTAATAGAACTATCATCTAATAAGCACATAAGGTGAATAATAGATAATGTCTATGGTATAGAATGTATATATTATAACATAGCGGGAATGGTTACACTCATTACATTCAACAGCATATTAGGAGTACAATCAAATCTGATAAGCAACGTTCGCATATTGGGATTTTCATGGAGATCTCTCCGACGGAGTCGGATCCAGTCCCCTTCACAAGGGTCAGAAAGTACATCCGACCGATGTATATTTCTAGATAAAATATAACTTTAGGTGAACATAGCCGGTCCATGCCCGAACACGTGATCCCATGTACCATCAACTCCTATCGGCCAATAATCGAGAAGCTTAATCTAGATCTGGATTTGATATGTCCTCTCATGGGTCAGGTAAACCCTAGGTGATGAGGCCTACTCTGTTTTTAGCTATTTTCGAAGTCGAGATTACGTTCGACATATTTCCTACGAGTTTTCATCACTCGAACAGAATATAAATCCCCAAATGGATTCCCACATCTCGAACATATCTTGAAACCACACATAGATTCCAACATCTCGAACAGACCCACTTGCACGAGATAGAACACATATCTCAGCTTTGAATTGGTTTTCGGTAATTAAAACACTTACCTATGCCAGTCTCTTCAAAACTGAATCGTCGAATTTGGTCATTCAATGAATGAGCGATCGCATGTGGAAACCAAGTCTAGTATACTTATCATGTTTCTGATATTTTCATCTCATACTATCCCTCGATCAACAGTAAAGCCAGTAGGTTAGAGCTCTATTGCTCATACCCCTACACGAACATCAGTCTTAATTCTCATAGATAGAGAAGCCTACTTCATCGGCCTTTGGTGCTAAATATACAACTAAATGTTTTCCATAAATGACTAAACATACAGAGCACAATCAAGTTACATAGAGCACGTAGAATGGCATAAGTGACTTCCAGTCCCCTTTTTGTTTAATTAATCTTTTATTAATTAAAACCTCTTTTATTAGTAAAAACTTCTTTTATCTAACAAAATGTCGTTATTAATTTCTACTATTCATTTGTACTCTTTCAATACTTCAAAAGGTATTCATATACTTATTTTAAATGGTATATGTATATTTATAAATCATTAACAAGATTTTTTTACTTTATACCATGCTTCTTTTTATACTTCAAAAAGTATTCATATACTTATCTCAAGTGGTATTAGTATATTCATAAATCTATAAAAAGATTTCTTACTTTAAAACCTTTACTTCTTTTTATATTTTTTCCCAAAAGATTCTTTACTTATAGTTTTCTTCAAAATATCCATTTTAAGGATCTAGGTACTTTCGCAAATCCATTCAAAGGTTTAAGACTAATGCTACTTAAAACATTTTCACAACAAACCCAAAACCATTTCGCTTATGCTTATCTTTAAAATGTTCTTTTAAAGATTTATTTGCATTCATAGGTATAATTAAAAAGGGTTAAAGACCAACGTTATTAACACATTGTCACAACAAATACAAAACCATTTCCATACTTATTTAATCTTTAAAACGTTCTTTTTAAAGATCTAAGATAATATCTAGTTATGTTCGGTAGTCGACTAATTGATTATCTAGTCAATAAAATTGCTAATACAAATTAATGTTCGCATACTTAACTCATTTCCGACATTTAAACTTAACTATTCCTCGTTTAGGAGTGAAGCCATGTAAGCTAGAGCATTGGTTTCATCAAAGCTTTGCCTAGATACTTCATTCTTGAATCTTACAAATAGACAGGCATACTCATCGGATTTTAGTTTTAAGTAATAATTAATGATTTCCATAAACAAGTAACAAACAACATGATTAACTCGTTTCCCACATTCCTGACTAAACTATTCCTCTTTTAAGAGGGAACCTAGGGAGGTTAGAGATCTATTGCTCCATCCCTACTCAACATCAATCTTAATTCCCGAAAATTGGTAAGCCTACTTCGTCGGCTTTTAGCGTTAAGCAAAGTTAATTACCTTTTAAACAAGTAAGTAAACAATAAGATTAACACATTTCTGACATTCCAACTTAACTATTCCTCGTTCAAGAGGGAAGCTCGGTAGGTTAGAGCTCTATTGCTCCATCCCTATTCGACATCAATCTTAACTCCTAGAAATAGAGAAGTCTACCTTGTCGGCATTTAGCGTTAAACCTCTTCTTTACTTTTTCAAAATTTATATATAATTATAAAAAGTATATTTAAATTCCAAACCAACTTTAATATACTTCAAAAACATTTTGAAAACCGTTGAATATGCGAGTATACGATTTTTGTTTGATGATAATAAACATATATTTATTCATTTAAATGTATTTGTTAATGTACTATTTTATTTTTCACATAATTAAATAAATATTTGGTGAATAAAATAAATAACACAGTATTTGTGACGACCCGGGTTTCTATGCCCAAAAAATCGTTTTGTCATGAAGAAAGAAAGAGGTGAGAAAATAGAAAAGATAGAGAAGAAAAAACAACAACATCAGAATCTCACAGCGGAACGAATAAATTATAATAATCACATAAGTATTTACATAGTATACAACATCAATCAGAGTTATACAGACAATACATCACATACTAGACAGTTATAAACACCTGTCTAGTTATACAACTCAATACACAAAACAACTCAAACAATACGACTCAGAGATACCAACACAGCGGAACTATATGTAAATCTACAACGCTGAAGCCTCCTGCTCCATTGCTCCTCCAGAATTCGTCAAAGCTAACCTGAATCCCTTGGCTACTCGTAAAAATTTGAGTACCTGAGAGTTTATGGAAAACAAAATAAACTCCGGGTCAGACATGGGTCTGGTGTGAGTAATAGGTTAAAGTTGCTTAAATTTGAAAATCCTTTTTGAAACAAAAGGTATCACGTAAGACTCCCCACAAATAAACATGGGTAAGTTTTTACCTTACGCTAACCAAAACATTTGATAGGAAATTCAGTGATATTATAATAGGTCTAGGGTTTTCAAGTAAATAGAAAATAGCCGAAATTGTTACATCTATTAAATTCCAGCTACTAGCCACAAAAGTGGGTAATACAATCAAAACCGTTGGCACTTATTTGATTGTGGATTCCATACAATGGCAGGGCTACTGGGGTACCGCCCATCACAGTACGTGGCCAAGATCAACGTACCAAGGATCACTCCCGACCCCCTGCAACACAAGGCCGGAACCATTCCTTACTGAACAGTCCCGAACAAGATAACCCCGCAGTTGTTTGCGACCAACTGCCCACACAGCTGAATAAAAAGGGACATCTAGACAGGGGAATATCCTTGTCCTACTTGGGCATGACCCACCTAACCTTGCTGCACCTCCCCTGTTTCAGCCATTCCCGGTTGATGAGGCTTGAGGCTGCGATTACCTTTATAGAACATATTTCTAAGAATGCTCATCGCCTACCTGACGATGTGTTGAAAGCATTCAATCCATACAAGTTCGTTCCGGGTTCGAACGAAACCGAAGGCATAATCTCGTTACACTCATTTTGGAATCACCCTTATAGTTAACGACAATAACCCTTGCATTCTGAATCTTCATCTTCCCTTCAGATTTCACGACCTATCGTTAATTTGGAATCGATGTAGTTTTCGGATGTTCCAAATGTGGAAACCCGATCCCGGTATCATCGAAATCCAAAACGTGGCTTTTAAGGCCAAGTTGTCTATTTAGTCTTAACAGTTTAATTCAATATAATCAACATACACATAGATAGATAATTCACAATATCACAATAGATAATCACATCATCATCATACACAGATATATCATATATCATCCAAACAGATAATTAAATATTATCATGTTTAAAACAAACATCCATATCACATAGATATTACTCATGTCAGATCTGAATTCACAATCATCAAATGAAATATCAATATCATTCATCCATAAGCAATGATTTATAATCATACCATTTGTAATTAATTTAAAATGAATTAAATTAACTACTTCTATCTCTAATTAATTTAAAGTAAATTAAATTAATTACTTCATCTATAAATCCTGCTTATACAATCATTAATTAATTATAAATCAAATTAATTAACCATCCTCTAAATATTCATCTTGATTAAACACCTTTGATTAATCATTTTCTAATTACAATAGGTAATTAGTCTTTAATTAATTTCACAAATTACTTATCCTACATCATTCATAGTAATTAACATTTAATTACTTTATTTAGTAATTAAATATAATTAATTACATTCACTCTTAATTAATTGCATAAATAAATTACCACATTATTAATTATTCCTTAATTAAAAAATTCTTAATTTACATCATTAATTATATTAATTAATGATCTCTAATTTAGATTTAAATTAAATTACTTTATTTAAATTTATTTACATTAAGCGATTAAACTTTAATTAAACACAATTATTAATCACCCTTGATTAATAACATTCCAGTAACTACTATCCTTAATTACTTATATTAATAAATTAATTATCCCATAATTAATTATCTCCATTAATTAATCCCTTGATTAATTACAAAAGTAATTATCCAAATTACTTCATTAACACATCATCTTTCACTAATTACATTCAGTAATTAACATTAATTACTTCCGTAAGTAGTTATGCTCCATTAAATACACTAAGTAATTACACATATCAAATCATCAAATGATTTCTTAAATTAATTAAACTAAATTAATTAACTTAAATAAATCATTTTATCAAAATTAATTACAAAAGGTAATTAATCTCTTAATTACTTTTATCAAGTAATTACACTTAACAATTTACAATAGGTTATCTAATTAATGTAATTAATTATCCAAAATTAATCACATATATTAATTAATAATCCTTAGTTAATTATCTTCATTAATTAATAACATTTCTTAATTTACTTCTTAATTGATCTCTAATTATAAATTAATCTAAATTATTAATTTATAATTTAAAGACATAGGTCATTTCTTAATTAACCTATCATTTAATCATTTTAAATATCTTAATTGTCCCTAAGATAATTTATTTCTTTATTAATGACTTTATTAATATTAAAGTGTATTAGAAAATTACCTTTCAAATTTAAATTCAAAATTTCATTTTGAATTTAAGATTCAAAATGATTATTGTTTAAACTTCTACCAAATTTAAATTCAATTTAAAATATTTTAAATAAATGTAAATAACATTTATTACTTGCATAAGATAAGCCTTTAAATTAAACTACTTAAATCTCTTTCTTTCTTTTTTTTAATTTAAACTTCCAAAGACATTAATATTTTAACTTGCAAATTTAAGTTAAAACCCTTTATTTACTTTCCATTCAAAAATTCCTTTATAAAAGAACTATACCCAAACTCAATTCAAATATTAATTTGAAACAAATTTACTTTTCAAAACTATTTTATGTGAACTTATTTTATATATTTAGATTTAAAAACTGATTTAAATTTCAGATTTGAATTCAAGAGAAACTTGAATTCATTAGTTAACTTTGAATTTAAAATTTTGGTTTAGCTTACTTTTAAAAATTTGATTTTTAATTCTTGATTCAAAATCAAAATTTATTTATAAAACCTTAGACTCAAAATTCCATTTGAATTTATACTTTAACCCTTAAATTTGAAACACAGCATAAAATCCTGTTTAAGAAATTTGGACAAAATTTAAACCTGGAAAAAAATCAGGTTTACTAAAACCTGAAACCATCCTCTGCCTCGAGACAAAACCCAGCCTTCTTCGAGTCTTCACCTCCTACGCTTTGAGTTAAACACTCGAATATCACGAGTCTTTCCCGAGCCTAAAAACCCTGCACCCACAAATTCCTACAGAACTGCAATGGGCACGGTGCACGTGCACCATGGCCTCAGCCACCTCCGGCCACCCACTGGCACTCCAACACGCCGCCGAGCATCACCAGATACGACCGCCCGAAGCTACACCACTTGCTCGTGACAAAAACAAGCTTCCACTCTCAAACCTGGAACCACGAGCATGTCCCCTTCTCGAAACCTGTCAACGCTTCGCCCCTCCTTCTTCGACCTCCAGAGAACCACCACCACCGGCAACGGCTTCGCCTTTCATCCCTCTACGAATTCCCAAAAACCTCTAGAAACACCCAGCTGAACACAGCCACAAAACCGAAGCAGTCACTCTTCCTTACTTGTTCCAAAGAAACATCTTCGGAGACATCCATGGTCACTGTGTCTCATCACACAGCTACTACACCTTGATGTATCAAGATATCATGACTTGCTTCCGTTCAACCGACAGATCCAAACTCTAGCTCATCCAAACTTACGCTTCAAAAATGAACTCCGAATCTTAACAGATTTCTTTTAGAGATTAATGAAATCCTTACACCACCCAAAGCTCATTCGAGACGGTATTAGGTCTACAGTCTCGACAAATACACTCCCAATCCTAAACATTCAAACTCCAACCATTGGTGGTCGTGTTACACACACCACTACCTAATCTACCTTTATAACTCATATTGGAAAACCCAATCAGGTAACCCAACAAATAGGTAGAAATAAATATATATATATATTATATATCAAAATTACAAATACGCTCTCTCAGGAAAGAAATCACTCAAGAGCCTAGGTATTCACTCAACCTAGCGCTATGATACCAACTGTGACAATCCGGCTTCCTACGCCCAGAAAACGGTTTCGTCATGAAGAAAGAAAGAGGTGAGAAAATAGAAAAGATAGAGAAGAAAAAACAACAACATCAGAATCTCACAGCGGAACAAATAAATTATAATAATCACATAAGTATTTACATAGTATACAACATCAATCAGAGTTATACAGACAATACATCACATACTAGACAGTTATAAACACCTGTCTAGTTATACAACTCAATATACAAAACAACTCAAACAATACGACTCAGAGATACCAACACAGCGGAACTATATGTAAATCTACAACGCTGAAGCCTCCTGCTCCATTGCTCCTTCAGAATTCGTCAAAGCTAACCTGAATCCCTTGGCTACTCGTAAAAATTTGAGTACATGAGAGTTTATGGAAAACAAAATAAACTCCGGGTCAGACATGGGTCTGGTGTGAGTAACAGGTTAAAGTTGCTTAAATTTGAAAATCCTTTTTGAAACAAAAGGTATCACGTAAGACTCCCCACAAATAAACATGGATAAGTTTTTACCTTACGCTAACCAAAACATTTGATAGCAAAATTCAGTGATATTATAATAGGTCTAGGGTTTTCAAGTAAATAGAAAATAGCCGAAATTGTTACATCTATTAAATTCCAGCTACTAGCCACAAAAGTGGGTAATACAATCAAAACCGTTAGCACTTATTGGATTGTGGATTCCATACAATGGCAGGGCTACTGGGGTACCACCCGTCACAGTACGTGGCCTAGATCAACGTACCGAGAATCACTCCCGACCCCCTGCAACACAAGGCCAGAACCATTCCTTACTGAACAGTCCCGAACAAGATAACCCCGCAGTTGTTTGCAACCAACTTCCCACACAGCCGAATAAAAGTGACAATTAGACAGGGGAATATCCTTGTCCTGCTTGGGCATGACCCACCTAACCTTGTTGCACCTCCCCTGTTTTAGCCATTCCCGGTTGATGAGGCTTGAGGCTGCGATTACCTTTATAGAACATATTTCTTAGAATGCTCATCGCCCACTGACGATGTATTGAAAGCATTCAATCCATACAAGTTCGTTCCGGGTTCGAACGAAACCGAAGGCATTATCTTGTTACACTCATTTTGGAATCACCCTCAGAGTTAACGACAATAACCCTTGCATTCTGAATCTTCATCTTCCCTTCAGATTTCATGACCTATCGTTAATTTGGAATCGATGTGGTTTTCGGATGTTCCAAATGTGGAAACCCGATCCCGGTCTCATCCAAATCCAAAACGTGTCTTTTAAGGCCAAGTTGTCTATTTAGTCTTAACAGTTTAATTCAATATAATCAATATACACACAGATAGATAATTCACAATACCACAATAGATAATCACATCATCATCATACACAGATATATCATATATCATCCAAACAGATAATTAAATATTATCATATTTAAACCAAACATCCATATCACATAGATATTACTCATGTCAGATCTGAATTCACAATCATCAAATGAAATATCAATATCATTCATCCATAAGCAATGATTTATAATCATACCATTTGTAATTAATTTAAAATGAATTAAATTAACTACTTCTATCTCTAATTAATTTAAAGTAAATTAAATTAATTACTTCATCTATAAATCCTGCTTATACAATCATTAATTAATTATAAATCAAATTAATTAAGCATCCTCTAAATATTCATCTTGATTAAACACCTTTGATTAATCATTTTCTAATTACAATAGGTAAGTCTTTAATTAATTTCACAAATTACTTATCCTACATCATTCATAGTAATTAACATTTAATTACTTTATTTATTAATTAAATATAATTAATTACATTCACTCTTAATTAATTGCATAAATAAATTACCACATTATTAATTATTCCTTAATTAAACAATTCTTAATTTACATCATTAATTATATTAATTAATGATCTCTAATTTAGATTTAAATTAAATTACTTTATTTAAATTTATTTACATTAAGCGATTAAACTTTAATTAAACATAATTATTAATCACCCTTGATTAATAACATTCCAGTAACTACTATCCTTAATTACTTATATTAATAAATTAATTATCCCATAATTAATTATCTCCATTAATTAATCCCTTGATTAATTACAAAAGTAATTATCCAAATTACTTCATTAACACATCATCTTTCACTAATTACATTCAGTAATTAACATTAATTACTTCCGTAAGTAATTATGCTCCATTAAATACACTAAGTAATTACACATATCAAATCATCAAATGATTTCTTAAATTAATTAAACTAAATTAATTAACTTAAATAAATCATTTTATCAAAATTAATTACAAAAAGTAATTAATCTCTTAATTACTTTTATCAAGTAATTGCACTTAACAATTTACAATAGATTATCTAATTAATCTAATTAATTATCCAAAATTAATCACATATATTAATTAATTAATAATCCTTAGTTAATTATCTTCATTAATTAATAACATTTCTTAATTTACTTCTTAATTGATCTCTAATTATAAATTAATCTAAATTATTAATTTATAATTTAAAGGCATAAGTCATTTCTTAATTAACCTATCATTTAATCATTTTAAATATCTTAATTGTCCCTAAGATAATTTATTTCTTTATTAATGACTTTATTAATATTAAAGTGTATTAGAACATTACATTTCAAATTTAAATTCAAAATTTCATTTTGAATTTAAGATTCAAAATGATTATTGTTTAAACTTCTACCAAATTTAAATTAAATTTAAAATCTTTTAAATAAATATAAATAACATTTATTACTTGCATAAGGTAAGCCTTTAAATTAAACTACTTAAATCTCTTTTTTTTTATTTAAACTTCCAAAGACATTAATATTTTAACTTGCAAATTTAAGTTAAAACCCTTTATTTACTTTCCATTCAAAAATTCCTTTATAAAAGAACTATACCCAAACTCAATTCAAATATTAATTTGAAACAAATTTACTTTTCAAAATTATTTTATATATTTAGATTTAAAAACTGATTTAAATTTCAGATTTGAATTCAAGAGAAACTTGAATTCATTAGTTAACTTTGAATTTAAAATTTTGGTTTAGCTTACTTTTAAAATTTTGATTTTTAATTCTTGATTCAAAATCCAAATTTATTTATAAAACCTTAGATTCAAAATTCCATTTGAATTTATACTTTAACCCTTAAATTTAAAACACAACATAAAATCCTGTTTAAGAAATTTGGACAAAATTTAAACCTGGAAAAAAATCAGGTTTACTAAAACCTGAAACCATCCTCTGCCTCGAGACAAAACCCAGCTTGCTTCGAGTCTTCACCTCCCACGCTTCGAGTTAAATATCACGAGTCTTTCCCGAGCCCAAAAACCCTACACCCACAAATTCCTACAGAACTGCAATGGGCACGGTGCACGTGCACCGTGGCCCCAGCCACCTCCGGCCACCCACTGGCACTCCAACACGCCGCCGAGCATCACCAGATACGACCACGACCGCCCAAAGCTACACCACTTGCTCGTGACAAAAACAAGCTTCCACTCTCAAACCTGGAACCACGAGAAAGTCCCCTTCTCGAAACCTGTCAACGCTTCACCCCTCCTCCTCCGACCTCCAGAGAACCACCACCACCGGCAACGGCTTCGCCTTTCATCCCTCTACGAATTCCTAAAAGCCCATAACGCTCGATCGTCTCAGGTCATCGAACGAGACCAAACACAACCACAATAAAAAAAACTAGGTTTAGAAACTTCAATCGCTTGCCGCTGTCGCCACCGTGGCCATGACCACCTCCGACTATTTTTCCCATCACCTCGGCAGGCTCCTCCACCTCTTTGCACAACCCGACCACTTCTAGTCTCATAGATCATCGGAGATTCCCAAAAACTCCAAAATAGTGCAAACCGGAATTTCACTTCCAATCCTCAACTAGAAAATGAAATCTTGCTTCCTAAAATCATTGCTTAGTATAAGGGTTCAGTTCATGTTCCTGAATTAATAAATTAACGCATTTGCATTTTTTCACAAATTCAAACCTTCCTGATAGATTTTGATTTGCAGAGAAAGGTTAAAGTTATCTTAACTAAATTAAAATTTTAAACTTAACTTTATAATCTAACAAACAAATGTTGTTTAGATGCTAAGTCCTAACAACAACCAGATAAATCAGGAATGATTTTTTTGAAGTAAGGTATGAACTTGAGATAAAAAAAACAGGATGCCTCACAGGTTTTTAATGCACGGACATCATTGCAAAACACACAAGCATTTAACAGTATGTAAACAAATTTCATGCTTAAGTAAACTACCAGATACTCAGGTTTATAAATGCAGTTACTCACCTTGATTAGAGAAGAGGGACAGAGCATAGCTAGTTTGAAAAACGGTTTTGAACCTTTAAAACTGAGAAATGCTTTGCTTTTGATCCTAAATCTTCTTGCCTTGTTGAGTTGCAATGTTACTTAAGTTTGTTTAAATGAAGTTGTTTCGGTTTTTGAAAAAAAAAGAAGAAGAAAAAAACTTGCTAATATTTTCTTCTCTGACTCGCTATCTTGGACAAATGAAATGGGCAGATATACAAATATAGAAGTGTTTTGTAAAGAGGGTATGGGTTAAACAAATTGGCAGGTACACTTATCTTTTTTTTTATGACATTCGAATTGGCTAGTTTGCTGCTAGGTATGGAAGCATTAAATGCTAAGTACTTGTTTCAGTTGTTAAAAAAAAAGCTTGCTATGACGAAAACGAATAGAGATGGGAAGTTAAATATAGAAAGAGCTTTACAGGGGGGTGTTTCTGGGTTTTGAAATCTAGCCTGGTACACTGTATATTCTTGTTTTATCAGGCAAGATATGTTATTTTGGAGGCTTGAAATACAACTCGAGTTGACCATGTTTTGCTGCTAAGGTGAAGGCATTTATTGTTAATGTACTATATGTTTACAACTTATCTTATGTTCAGATATTTACTTTGTACATTAATCTTATCTGCCTTGATTTCTTTTACTTTGCTTTGTTAACTTGACTTTGCCATTTAAAATCTACAGGCTACCTCTCTTTTTATTTTTACTTTACTTTGCTTTGTTAACTTTTGCATTTCTTTTACAAGCATATATTTTTACTTTGTTTTGTAACTTTGCTTTGCATTCTTTTCTTGCCTGCATCATATTTTTTTACTTTAAATCTTGCCTTCACTTCTAAGCTTTACAATCAATATACAAAGCCTGGTACATTTTTTCTTTCTTTATTTTTTTTTTCATTTTCCTTTGATCAGAGATTTGGAGGCTGAGATGATCTCCAAAACAATTTGAATTGACTTGCTTATGCAAGCATTAAATGCTTAAGTACTTCATGTTTTATTTTACTTTGTTTATATTCTTGCCTTGTATATTTTTCTTTACAGGCTACATTCATATTTATACAAAGCCTTGTTTGATTTGTTATCACTTCATGTACATATATATTTTGTTTTATTTATTCTTTAGCCTGCATATTTTTGTTGTGCTTTATGTATATTAGCAAGTTGTTTTACTTAAGTACTTTAGCTCTCTTATATTTTAACATAACTATCAAATACTAAATTCATCTATTATTTTTATACTTATGTTAGTATTAATAAGGTTTATTTTAATTTAACATTTTAAAAAGACTTACTTTTAATCTTTTAAATTATAGCTATTTATACAAATAAATTTGAAATAGCAATCTTCATTTGTAAAAATATTACATGATTAACAAACTCATTATTAAAGAAATTGTCTCTTATTTAATAAATTGCTTATTTAATCAAACTATATTTAAAAAGAAAATAGAACAAACTTTTGTTTAAATTTAGACTTAGGCTAGAATATTTTTAAACGAATAAACTTTTATCTTGAGTAATTAAAACATATGATTATCTATTTAATAGCTAAATACTAAATTAAATCAAATTTCCAAATTATCAAAAATATTAGAATTAGAAAACATAACTTTATTTCTTAAATTTAAAACAAAGATGAACTATTTACAATATATACAAATATATAGATATATATTGTAAATAGAAAACAATTAAATTAGTTTTCAAAAGATAAATTATCAGTTAAATATTTATTTAAAAGAAGATTATTAAATCAATTTAAATATTATTAACAAATATTATCAAATCAATTTAATTTTTAATGTAGATTATTAAATTGATATTGCTCCAAATTTCTGGGATGTCACAGTATTTAAATTCAAACAGAAATTTTATTCAAACAAATATTTATTACAATTTTGAATAGTACAAATTCAAGCTCTTACTATATATATACAGTTTCATTCCAATACAATTTTGATTACATCGCAATTTTTAATTTACAAAAGCAGCTCACTACATATCACTCATTTACTCGGTATTTATCTTCAACTTCGTTGCAGCTTGAATCCAGCATCTGAGCAATCTGCAAAAATACACACTAACGCAGTAAAATTAAAAAGAAAATATTTTTGCAATATAAAATAAAATGTGGATTTTGAAAATAATATTTGCCTCAGTTATTTGGGTCGTCCGTCATCTTTTAATTTTAAATTAATCATACACGAACAGCTTGTGACATGCACAGTGTATCACTGTACATGCCACAAGGCCATGCACACCGATGTACACACTTGATAAAATTATAGGGACAGGTGACCAGAAGGTCAAACCCAAATTAAAAGCCGGGTTCAACTCAATGCAGTATAAATAAAGTCACAACATCAACACAAGGTTAAACTCGAGCTATAAGCTGGATTCAACTCAGGTGCAATTCCAAAAATCAAAATGAAAAGTGACGTGCACAAGAAAACAATCTAGCTGGTCAGATATGGAACCAGAGCTATAGTTTCAAGTCCACGAAAACATCAACCAATATCAATCTACAATAGGCCTCAACATCAAGACCATCAACCAGGCAGCAAACAGTGGATCAAGATACAAGACTCGAACTCATAACAGACACAGGTAAACAAGACCACATGACAAATATGATCTGGGTCGAATCAGTAAACAACATGCACAGGTAAAGATATCAAGTTCACAAGTCAGACTCAATGAAGACTGAATCAAGACATCACATACATATGTGTACAAATGTACACAGTGTACACAAGAATACAACAGCGGACAATGCAAATGCAGACTAACTTAAACAATACAATGAAACCAGAGACAATGAGTGACCAAACAAATATGCAAACATATGTAGCACACATCACAAACAAACTGCCCAGACTCAATGTCACAAATACAACAACACAATACAACATGGCAGTATGGCAATAGACAGTGCAAAGTGGTGCACATGTAACCAGAGCCAAGACATGAACAAGAAATGCACAATGAAATTGCAAACAAGCGAATGGCCAAGGAAAATAAACAGTAAAGCAACGACAATGCAAGTGCATACAATGCAATACTGCACAGTGAAGACTGTATGCAAACCAAGTGCACCAATACTAAACAGAAGAATGGCATGAACCAAGTTAACCAGAGACTTCAAAACAAAGACCAGACACAATACAACAGAGGGTGCAACTCAATACAGCAGTACAAAGGTCATAGGCTCTCAAATCAGCAAAGCCCAAGCAATACATGAACAAAGTAGTTCAGGCATGCACAATAGAGATGAGCAAGTGCACCAAAGGCCAACAGCAAGTGTCGACCAAACAAATGTACACAAGTGAATGTAAACTACAAACTGCACATGAACTACATGACTCAAAGTTCAGTAAAGTAAACAAATATATCAACCAAAAAAGCAACAACCCAAGTGAAACAAACATCACATGTAATAAGACACAGGACAGTGAACGTGAAGAACAAATATGAATGTGTGTACATATATATGATGTATGTAGTGATAACTAGTATCACATTTCAAATGGTACATGTGCAATGACCAGAAGCAATAAAATGATGAACCAATATACTATGCAACATAAACAATGAATTGCAAAATCAAGACGGAGGAGATTTCAAACAGCAGTTCAAAGCAATGCCAAAGTCAAAGTCGAAAACGAGTTCGAAAAATCATAGAACTGCAGTTTCAAATCAAGACAGTGCCGAACCCAAAATACTTTAACAAAATCAATTTTATCAAGGCCAAGCTCAAAGCAAAGCATAATCGAAGTCACCAGAAAATCAACGTCGTGATGACCAAGGCAACAATGAACGGATCGAACAGTTCAAAATCAATACCGTGGTGAGCAAGGAAAAAAACATCAGAGAAATCAAACCATGTCAACCAAGTAATCAGCAAATATAGGAATTGGAAGAGGTCAGAAATCATCATCAATGTCCAAGCAAAATCGTACAGCTGAGAAAAAATCAATTGACGAATTCGTATAAAATATACGAACGAAAGTCAAGGGGTTTGAACCCTATATAAAAAGTAACATCATCGGCAGTTCATCATCGAGTTCAAGCAAGCTAAAAGAGTAAAGCAAAAGTAACAAATCACATACCAGATTGTTGAATCGAACTTGATCATCGAAGCAGCCAAAATTGAGCAACGAAGAAACGATCGATCAACAAAGCTATACGCACATATCCTCTTGATTGATCAACAAAGTCGGCAGCTTTGAAAATAATCACGAAGCCCTAATTACAGAACGAAGAGGAAAGAATGAGGCCGCCATTTCACCGAGAAAAAGGAACCGATCGAATAAAGAAAAAGGGATATATTTTTGGGCCAGCCTTGTTTTAATTATATAAGGCTTTAATATTTAAAATTAGGGTTTTGATTTTTCATTTGCTTTTAAATTGTATTTTCCTTTTTAAACTTGTGTAATTTCTAGTCGTGTGACTAGGGGACAAACTACGTGGCGTAGTTTGAGAATTCGCAACTCGGTGACTGAGTTGTGGCAGGGTTTTGAACGTCGAGTTAAGGCTAGTCGATAGCGGGTGTCGCGAGATTACGTGTGTAAGCGTCTGACTGCTTAATTTCTAGTGGAAACATTGGGGGCAACACATAGGCAGGGTTTTGCCGAAGCTGGCTAAATTCTGTGTCGTTCTATTTCTGCATTTATTATTCTGCTTTTATCTGTGCTGCTATTATTCTGATATATCTGCATTGAAATTATTTTACAAACTTTCGCGATAAATTATTATAATTGATAAAATCGCCTTATTCACCCCCCTCTAAGGTGAAATCGATCCTACAAGTGGTACTGGAGCTAGATACAAAAGCCATTTTTGTTTTAAAAAGTTTGATTTTTCAAAGAACAATTTTTTTACAAATTTGAATTTTTTTTAAAATGGTAACTTTTGTTGAGGGTCGGTCTAATATTGTTCCTCCAATTTTTGATGGAACAGATTTTTTAAATTGGAAATTAAAAATGGAATTTTATTTAAAATCTGTTGATATTAAATGTTGGGATATTATTGAAAATGGATGTGATATAACAGATGATAAAATTATCTCGATTAATGCTCTTGTTATGCATATATTGTATTCTCATATTAATCAAGATAATTTTAACTTTATCTCTCGTTGTGAAAATGCACAGGAAATCTGGAATGCTTTTGATGCAATATATGGTGCAAAAGTCTACAACACAGAGGCCAATGTTTATACTGGGCGCCAGAGAATGAGAAATCATCCTCAATCGACTCAATTAAAGAAACGAGCTTAATAGGATTGGAAAAAAGCAGTAGTGATGAGGATGATGATGATGAAGCAACTAAGCTGGCGCTACTAATAAAGAGATTAAAAAAGTGGAACCACAAATACGGAAATCCAGCTCTAAATCAACAATTGAAAAGCAGAATAATCAAAGCACTAGACAACTCGGAAGAACACGGTATCATTTGTCACAAGTGCAACAAACCCGGTCATATCAAGCCCAATTATTCTCGAAATCAACACGACCAAGAAAAGAAATTAAAAAGGAGAAATTCTACAGCCACGTGGAATAAAAGCAACAGCAGTGAGAGTGAGAAAGCAGATCTGTGCCTTCAAGGTAATATAACTGATAGCGACGATGACGAGCCAAGCGAGATATAAAAACTCACTTACTCAGAATTACTTATATATTTTCACGAAGTAAATGGCTGTTTTGAACGACTTAGGGATAAATATGCTAAAATTGAATCACAAAGAGATAGTTTGATAGAAGTAAATGAACAGCTTGACTAATTAGTTAAAAACTATCAAAACAAGTGCCCTAAGTGTGATAAGTGTCCAACATTTGAAGAAGAATTAAAAAATCAGAAATTAAAATTAAATCGCTTGAAAATGAAATTCTGATTTTGAAAGAAAGCGAAAATACTCGAAGAGAAAATTCTATTAAAAGGTGCACACAATTGTTAAACGAAAATGAATCTCTCAAAACACAAGTCCAACAAATGTCAACGACTTTAGATAAATTTTCAAAAAGTAAGAAATCGTTGAATATGCTATTAGGAAAACAAACTTTTAATACAGTTAGACAAGGACTTGGGCATAATCAATCTGAAAATGTTAAAAATGAGATTAATCAAGTCAATTCAATGTGCATAATTTGTAGAAAATTTAGACACAATCAGAACAATTGTTGGTATAGACCCAAACACATGAAAACTATACTAATTTGGGTTCCAAAAGGCACAAATATAAAATCTCTCAAAGTTAAACAAATTTGGGTGCCAAAAGGAACATATATAAATAGTTTTGGGTCTTCACAAAATTATTTTCCAAAATATCCTGCCACTAACAATCATGGAACTATAAAAACAAATAGGTCACAAAAATCTTTCATTGTGTAGGTGTGGTGGCGGGCTAAGGAACTATGTAACGACCTGTTATTTTCAACCATTCGTTTCCGAACATGCCGGAATTGAATTACTCAAAATACCAGATTGTAAGTTTATATTTGGCAAAACTCATCATATAGAGTAATAAATAATCACAGATCACGGACACAGAGTAATAAATGCAGCGGAAACAAAAGATAGTAGTTCATGAAGCTAATCTATACATAACAAAGTTAAATAAGAAACAATAGAAGTCTCGAATACAATAGTCAAATATAATATGAGAATACATCACTGGAATCAACTGAATATCTAAAAGCTGGATAGATAGCTGGATCTCCAAGCGAAGCTCCAACTCCAAAGGTGAGTCTCAAAAGCTGAACCACTCAGTCTGACCCGAGCGTAAAAAAAATACAAAACACTCGAGTCAGGATTAACATTCTTATATCAATAAATCCAACTCAAGTGAAATAACAACTGAAATACAAGTAACTCAAAAGATGTTTGGGATAACCATCCTTTAAGGATCCGTTAAACATTTATATGTACGCTAAGTAGATAATGCTTATCAGTAACATAAAGTATCAAAATAGCGTTAAGGAGTTACCATTATCCCCCTTAACACATTTATATAAGCATCATAGTCTATACAGCAACGTAAACTCCACCGTAAACTAGTGGGATATCAGGGAGTATTCCATAAGTATAACACAAAACAAATCGTAGCGGTCGCGCATAGGGATACACGTATGATAAGGCACATGAGGCAATACCCAAGGTAGTAAAACTACCGTTTGCCTGATCCGGACTAGTGAGAACACATCGCTGCAACGATCGCAACACCGCGAAATAACACTCCCGATTCAAGGGTGCGCACTAATTAATAACAAGTAATGAGTAGTTTACGAAGAAGTGTGTTCGCTCGAGGTGGCTAACCCCATTTGTCCCGGCACGGCTCCTGTTTTAGTCATTTCCAATTTGACACAAGTGTCAAGGCTATCCATTATCGTTCTCTTTCTTCAGTCATCACGTACATCATTCCAACCACTTCATTCTGGACCACACTCCGCATATAGTTATTAAAGTAGTTTTCGGTTTAGACAGAGAGTATGTCCATAACCGATCCCAGTTTCTTTAATAACTTTCGTGATTATTACACCGGTTGGTCGTTTAATAAATTCAAAAAAAAAAACAAATCAGTTTCAATCTCACTTAGAACATGAAAGCCAACATTTCATTCGTCTTTCTATATCAATTTCTATAATTTACGTTTCAAAACTTCCAAATTAACCATTTCAAAACTCTATAATTCAACTTCAATTTTTATTCAAAACAATTCAAATATTGATTTAAATTCATATATAGGTTTCATTAATCTAATTTAACATTCAAAGCAATTTGAATTCGTTGATGGATTCGTTAAGTAATCATTTAAATTAAGTAAATTTATCATTTCAAAATAGTTCCAATTGAATTTCCAATTCATTAAATCAATCACTTAAGTTTACCTACATTATACCAAAACTTATGAATTAAATTAAATTAAATTCTTCAGATTAAATTCTTTAAATTACAAGTCCATATTAATTCCAATAAATCACATTTTATTTCTTGTTAAAGAAATTCAATTTCACTTATTTACTTATTTAATTTTAAACAAATTTCCAAAACTTAATTATTAAAGAACTCAATTTCACTTAATTATTAAATAATTTCAAAACTTAATTTAATAATTTACTTAAATTTAAACAACATTCTTTCATCAAACACTATGTTAATCATAATACTTTGGAAATCAAAATTTAGAAATCATAATGCTTGGAATCATAACACTTCCCACTTAACTGTTTAAATATAAATAATAGTATATATAATAAAATAGTTTATAATTTAAAATAGTTTATATAAAAGAAGTTGTAATTTAAAATAGTATATATTAAAAATAATTTTTATTAAAACAGTTTATATGGAATCAATTTATAAAGTAACATATATAAATAGTTTTAAATATAATTTTTTTTGCAAGGCAAGCCGGTTTATAGTGGGCCGTCCACTTTTATTACCATAGTAATAAAGTTGAAGTACAGGAGATATGCAAAAGCACCTAAACTACTAAGAAAAAAAGAAAGAAAAATACAGCACATGTATGTGACAGACATGTCACAGTAACTATAAAAAACACCTAGACTAGGTCTCCTCCGAAGAGGAAGAATCATCTTCTTCAGCAGAAACCAAAGGGACATTCCCATAAAGTCCAGGAAAGGGTCTGAAACGGATAGCAAGGCTGGGATCGTAACCCAAAGCATCAGAAAAGTAAATGAAAGAGCGATCCCAAGAAGAATGAGCTAGCATGTCAGAATTCCTGCTCGCATACACACCATCCTCATCAAAAACTAATGAATCACCAGACGGTTTGTAATAAAGGCATCTAAGGTCCATCAGATCATCGGAAACAAATCTGAAAAATGAATCATCCACGGGGTTAAATCTCACATCAGAAATATGATCAACCCAACACCTCTTAGACTCAACCCAAACAACAGGTAACCGGGTAGAATCTGGAACAGTTAAAGGAATAGCTGGGGCAACACAAGGTACGATAGCAACAGAAGGAGGGGCAGGCCCAACTACAGGAGGCGGACCCAGATCGGACAAAAGAACCGCAGGAGGGGGGCGACCTGTGGGAAAGAGGAAGGAGCCTTAGGAATCCATTTCTGGAGCGGGGGATGAGTCAGGGGAATCTTCGGAGGCGCCGCGGCTGATTTAGGGTGCAGGGAGGAGATTGCCAGGTGGCCGCGAGTGACAGGATGATCAAATATCTGGAACCCAACCATAGCGAACACGAACCTCCGCTACATGCCCAACAGTAAGCTGATCAGGAATAAAAGCAGGGAGAGGCTTAAAGGGGATATCTCAATAAGAGCCTTTGCATACATCAATTTATCTCGGGCTACGGTATTAGTATCAAAGCATTTCAATTTTCCGACGTTGCAGGCTAACCAATTCAACCCAAGCAAAGGCTGAAGTGCAGAGGGATTTGCGAAAAGTACACCCAAACGGGGATGGAAAGCACTTGCTCACGAGCACTCGCCACAGTGGGAGACCAAGGAGTAATAATAAAGGGCCTACCAGCAAGAAAAGAAGGCTCAGCACCAAGAACTAGCCGACGTTCCTCAGTAGAGGAAAATTTTATATAATACATGGAGTCGATCAGCTTAACATGCAAATTTCCATGCAGCTTCCAAGCCTTACGCAAAACCGAGGATGGATCACGAAGACGGTGATTTGGTTCTAGAAAGAAACCAACCAAATATTCGGACCAAAAGTCAACTCCGGCTTGCATCGCCATTGGTGGAGGGATCATCACTCCATTTTCTTCGATAATTTCAAATTCAATTGATATGTAATCACCCGCATTTCATGGCAGAGAATTGAAAAGCGATGACCAAGATTTGGGGCATGCCGGCGATGGAGCAATAGGATCAGGATCATCCTCAACATGGGGCAATACAGTAAAAGCAACAGACTTGGAAGCAGCTCCACTTTTATCACTGACTAAAGGGCCAAAGGTCTCAGAGGCATTTACGCAAGCAATTGAAGAGCTTCGGCCAGAATCAACAGCCAAAATCAATCCCATGTCTGTACCAGACAAACCACTAATTCCACCCTCGCTGAACACAGCATTAGAAACAAGCTTCCCCATATCACAAATAGAATTCACCTGCATACTCACATTAGCATCAGGAGGAGATGGAATACGCTGCATCCTATACGTAGGCAAAAGCAATACAGTACTAGGAGGCTCATAGGTAGCTACCGTAGCATGAACCGTAGCACACTTGAACGGGCGAGCAATAGGAGCAACGGTGGTTCGATCGCTAACAAGAAGTGGCGGAAACTCAGCGGTTGAAAGAAGGATAGGTTTTGAAATCTCGGCTCCTGCTGACATAACTTTAAAACGGTGACCAGATCTGGTCGAAGATGGAGATAGGTGGAGCGACGGTGGGGAAATAGAAGGTGAAAAGGACATAAGAGGCGATAAGGAGAGAAGGCGGAAAGAAAAGGGACGAGGCAAAGAGAGGGGGAATCACAGAGGAGAATTTAGGATTAGAAAAAATCGCCTGGAAGGGAAGGCCTCCATGAAACCTTCATACTTGCTTTTAATTTTAGTATCATATTATCAAATATAATTTAAAATACCTTATATAATAAAATAGCTTTCTCAAATTTTATAAATAGATTCAAATCAACTCAATTTCCAAAATTCAAATTTAATCAAATCCCAAATCATCAATTTTAATTTATTTCAGTTTCTCAATAAACCATTTCAAACTATATCGATTTCAAATACAAATTTTTAACCACAATATAAACCATTTCAATTTCAATACTTTCAAAGCTTTACATATTCAAACATTTCAAAACAAGAATTGATAATTACGTATATATATATATATATATATCAAATTCATTATATAGCTTAAAATCAAGAATTCTACTATATATAAAATAATCATTTATAAAATATTAAAAATCAATATTTATATAAAACCATATATTTCTTTCCAAACCATAGTAATCATTTCAAACTATTCATATATAGACCAACGGTGTCTGTATACAATTTTCTATCCTATGGTCAAGTGATACGGATATTTATCATTTCGATCCATAATTTAAATATATATACGGGTATATATATATATATCATTTCAACCCGTAATCGCAAATTCATTGTCAATGAAAACCTCTTGGGTCTATCATTTCGACCCATAACGATTTTTTCCTATTCTACAGATCGTTCGGGTATGTATCATTTCAATCCATAGTGAATTCTGTACTAACAAGAAACCTGCAGAGTGATAACAGATATGATAATAATATAACAGGCATATATCATCAATATAAATAACAGATAATGGTGCCAGATGTCATAGGTGAACTGATACAGGTAATAGCAGATATATAACAGTATAAATAACTAACAACAGCATATTTCAATTGTCGTTTCAATTGAAATCAAATTTAATAAATAAAAGAACATTAATCGTGAGCAATTTATCACCTTTTGAGGTTAGAGATGAACAAGACTGAGATGTGTTACGAATCCAAACACGAGATCCAAAGCAAGGTTAGATGGATACAGATTCGACAAACAAGCTGAAAGATAAAGTTTTGATGAAATCAAATCAGAACTGGTTCGATGATGATAAATAGTATAATTGAACTGATATATATACAATATATAAAATTATATATATATATATATATATATATATAAATCATATTCTAAATTTTAAACACAATAATATATATCTTTCAAAAATCATTATTATTATTATTATTAATTTCCTTGAAACCAATGTTAAATTTTAAACATTCATAGAATTATACTTCAATCTATTATAATAAACATACATATACAACACACCTATATGCTACTACCAGGTATATAGCTTACCCAAATATCTAGAGACAAAACATTTATAAAATACCCTTTTCAGGCTACTATAAGTACTGTCAACCGACCAATTTATATTACATATATATTCAAACAACTTCATAAACTTTACAAATTATACAACTTATATAACCACGTATGAAAACATATGTAGTTGAAAAAAAAAATATATCACGTCACTTAAATCTGCAACTAACAAATGCATACAGCAAAATTATATATATTAAAGGTATTACACAAAAATTTAATTTACAAAATATTGACCAACTTAAGTGAATATTTAAACATATATATATATATATATATGTATGTATGTATGTATGTATATACGTATCTTTAAGTAAGCTATATATACTATTATATAACTACTACATGAACTGCAGCAACAAAACATAACTTATGTAAAGTAAAATATACTTTGTATATATATAATATGTAATATTAGATATAACCACCCATAAGGATACCAACTTACATAATCCTTTATACAAACTAATACAACGTAAACTAATATATCGGTTACAGCCAAAACAACACTCACTAATATAGTAGCCGTATAAACATATGAACATAGACAGATTATTTAAACTTTTATAAACAATACATAGGAAACATATATATAATACTATTATTATAACATATATATAAAACCATACTAGCATTTTGATAAACTACACATATATCAAACAGATTGATAACTAACGTAATTATCATATAAAAATCAACATACTATGAAATGTTTCAAATCTTATATATATATATATATATATATATATATATATATATAGTTTACACGTATCACATAAACAACACAAATTATATAACATATCTTTATATATAACTGCTCTACCCAAGTGAACCAATGAAAACAAAAAGATCGAAGGCATTGTTGGGAAGTAGAGATGTACAGGCGGCTGCTATACAGCAAGGTGGCTCGGGAAAGTTGTGAGTGGCCGTTCTCGGCCAGGGTGCTTGGCCAGAGTCGAGGTGAAACTCGGATAACAAGGCGGCTAGGTGTTCAGGTGTGACTGCTTGGACGCATGGCAGGGGCGGGAGGTCGGAGCTGCAAGCTTCAGTGGTTGATAGGAGGGAGGCAGAGGCTGCCTTGGAGTGGTCGGTTGTCGGAGAGGCTATCAAGTCGGTCACAGGAGGAAGGAGGGATGGTGGCTCGGGTTTCAGGGCTAGCGAGGACCGTTGCCAGAGAGGTGGAATTTTGCTTGTAGTGAGAAGGCGGAGGGGATGAGAGGCCGATGGTTGGGAAGTTTTGATGGTGGAAGTGGGAAAAAGCGGAAGGGTGGTTCACAGGGGTTTGAAAAAAAAGAGATGCATGCTTCAGGTACCAAATTCATAAACATAAATTTTTCTTTCCTTTAGAATGACAGGACACAAAGAAACAAAGAAGAGGAAGGTAAGGAGCAGGTAAGAGGTAGAATGCGTGAAGAATGAGCTGGCACAAATGCTGGGAACAACAAAATAAGAAATGAAACAGCAAATCATTTAAAATGGTGAGTATATCAACAGTTAGACATCGGTTACTGAGGAAGACTAAAAGATGATGTCTATTCGATTTATACAGTGGAAACTGAATTATCACAACAAAACAAAAAGACGGACCGTTGCGGTTAACTGTTTCGCGTGCTTCACCGCGTATAGAACACTGAAACATAGAATTGAATATACCACAGAGATCAGCACGACGAGACAATCATAACGGTATACAGATATCGTTGGTATGATTGAATTATAAAAATTCGAATTTTCAACTACGGAAAATGCAGCAAAAACACAGAAAAATAAGATCGACGGAGCTAAAGAAGTCCGTTATTGGAAAAACGAAAAATGACTTCTTGCTCAGAAGATGATTTACAAATTTTCTATATAAAAATATTCAGGTTTTGAAAAGATTTTATTTTCATCAATTCCTAACTGATTAAATTAAAATAAAATTACACACAAAAATAAACTTCCATATATTCGGATGAAAATTTACCAGTTGCTATGTCTAACTAGACGCATTTCAAATATTAAATTTTTATTTCAAAATTTTATTTTTAAAATTTCATGAAAATTCAATAAATCACATTATTAAAACAGTTAAAATTTACTGGTCATTACACTCTCCCCCACTCAAAACTTTTCGTCCCCGAAAAGGAAGGAGGTAGGAGAATGGAAACAAAAGAAAGAAAAACAGTCTGAAAACCAAATAAAACAATTAGTTCAAACCATATAAATTTCAATTTAAATTAATTTATATTCGACAATTGACTTTAAGTTCAAGATAATCCATTAAGTTGGTTTAATTTCAATTTATAGATTCCCTCAAAACAAAGTTTATATCTCATTCATTATTTAATTAACTTATCATTCTATTTATCTATATTAACATTTTTTATAATCAAAAATTAAGTGTATAACATTTATTATATCACTCAAATTATTTATAAAATCATTTTATATTGTATATTATCCAATTACATATTGAACTTCTGAATAATTTAGGTAAGTTGTATTAGAATGAAATCGAGTATTATACAAATAAAATTCTCCAATTCAATAAGCTTAAGTTTAATGTTTATTCAAAATTTTGGCTTCACTCAATAATTGAAATCATCCTTTAAGAAAAATTAAGAATTAAATTTCCGATTAAATTCAAACAATTTAGAGATGAATATATACATATATCAAATCAAATTTATAATCATATACTTAGATATATATATATATTATAAATCAAGTCATTCTTAAAAATTTCAAATCAAATTCATTTTCCAATCAAAAGAGTAGCAAAGCTACTAAATGGTCTCTCCACTTCGAAACTCGAAAATGAATGTCGATGATGCGGCCGCCATTACCGAAATTATTTTCCAACGATAAAAGAGAAGAGCTCTAATTTAATCATTTAAAATTCTTTGAAAACCATTTCTATTCGAAAATATTTTAAATAATATGTATTTGAAAACTTTAAAACCATAGTTTGAAATTACCAGAAATTAAATTCTCAAATCTTAATTTAAATTCACTTCAAATTCCAATCAAATTATACCCAAGTTTATAAATTCATTTATTTATATTGCAATAGTCAATGGTTTACAAAACAATAAATGATAATCAAATGTTATAATTTCTACAATTAATTTATTAACAGTTTAATTTCAGAATACATATACTTATGTATATAATATAATCATACAAAATTATTTTTGTTTACCAAATGTGAAAACAATATCGTGTTAGTTTGCTCTGTTCAAGTGTTTTAGAAATCCTATCGATAGCGTTGATCAGACGAATCGAACAGAAATCCAAATCAACAATCCAAACAACACAATCTATAAAACATTTTAGTATTAATTTACAAATACACTTCCACGCTCGACGATACAAGAATGGATTCTCAAAATAAGGATAGGGTTTCAAATTTGATGGACTCAAATCAAGAGAATTTTTATTCGAAGGTAGGTTTGAAACAAAGATAAAATGATTAAATAATTAAAATTTGGAGATGGATAAGTTTATCAAATCGCGGGCAACCTTAACCGGGTCAACCGTGATTTCAAGAATTTGATCGATGTGAAATTCTGAGGCAAATCTACATTCAATCTCAAGAGATAGAATTCAGGCATAAAAGGAGATAGATAGCATCGTAAACCGAGGATATAGAAATCTCCGGTAAATCAATGCCAATTGCAAAGGAGTTTCACCCTTTACAAATCATTTGGAGATTGGCGAGACCGCCGATTCATTATAAAGATCATTCAAAGTGGAGTTATGCGATACTCCAGAATTTAGAAGAATACGAATAGTGAGGGACAAGATTGAATTTTGGAACCAAGGGAACGTTCCGAAAATTCAAAGGAAATTCAAATCAAAGATGAAAGATTCAAGCACGAACGAATATGATTCTGTAAATAAATTTCCACATATGCTAAGTTTTGCCTAGAGCTACCAAAGCTTTGATACCAAATGTAACGACCTGCTATTTTCAACCATTCGTATCCGAACATGCCGGAATTGAATTGCTCAAAATACCAGATTGTAAGTTTATATTTGGCAAAACTCAGCATATACAGTAATAAATAATCATAGATCACAGACACAGAGTAATAAATGCAGCGGAAATAAAAGATCGTAGTTCATGAAGCTACTGTATACATAACAGAGTTAAATAAGATATAATAGAAGTCTCGAATACAATAGTCAAATATAATATCAGAATACATCACTGGAATCAACTGAATATCTGAAATCTGGATAGATAGCTGGATCTCCAAGCGAAGCTCCAACTCCAAAGGTGAGTCTCAAAAGCTGAACCACTCAGTCTGACCCGAGCATAAAGAAAATACAAAACACTCGAGTCAGGATTAACATTCTTATATCAATAAATCAAACTCAAGTGAAATAACAACTGAAATGCAAGTAACTCAAAGGATGTTTGGGATAACCATCCTCTAAGGATCCGTTAAACATTTATATGTACGTTAAGTAGATAATGCCTATCAGTAACATAAAGTATCAAAATAGCGTTAAGGAGTTACCATTATCACCCTTAACACATTTATATAAGCGTCATAGTCTATACAGCACCGTAAACTCCACCGTAAACTAGTGGGATATCAAGGAGTACTCCATAGGTATAACACAAAACAAATCGTAGTGGTCACGCATAGGGATACAAGTATGACAAGGCACATGAGGCAATACCCAAGGTAGTGAAACAACCGTTTGCCTGATCCGAACTGGTGAGAACGCATCGCCGCAACGATCGCAACACCGTGAAACAACGATCCCGATTCAAGGGTGTGCACCAATCAATAATAAGTAATGAGTAGTTTACGAAGAAGTGTGTTCGCTCGAGGTGGCTAACCCCATTTGACCCGGCACGGCTCCTATTTTAGTCATTTCCAATTTGACACAAGTGTCAAGGCTATCCATTATCGTTCTCTTTCTTCAGTCATCACGTACATCATTCCAACCACTTCATTCTGGACCACACTCCGCGTATAGTTATTAAAGTGGTTTTCGGTTTAGACAAACAATATGTCCATAATCGATCCCGGTTTCTTTAATAACTTTAGTAAATATTACACCGATTGGTCGTTTAATAAATTTCAAAAAAAAACAAATCAATTTCAATCTTACTTAGAACTTGAAAGCCAACATTTCATTCGTCTTTCTATATCAATTTCTATAATTTACGTTTCAAAACTTCCAAATTAACCATTTCAAAACTCTATAATTCAACTTCAAATTTTATTCAAAACAATTCAAATATTAATTTAAATTCATATATAGGTTTCATTAATCTAATTTAACATTCAAAGATTGAATTCATTGATGGATTCGTTAAGTAATCATTTAAATTAATTAAATTTATCATTTCAAAATAGTTCCAATTGAATTTCCAATTCATTAAATCAATCACTTAAGTTTACCTACATTATATCAAAACTTATGAATTGAATTAAATTAAAATTTTCAGATTAAATTCTTTAAATTACACGTCTCATATTAATTCCAATAAATCACATTTTATTTCTTGTTAAAGAAATTCAATTTCACTTATTTACTTATTTAATTTTAAATAAATTTCCAAAACTCAATTTCACTTAATTATTAAATTATTTCAAAACTTAATTTAATAATTTACTTAAATTTAAACAACATTCTTTCATCAAACACTTTGTTAATCATAATATTTTGGAAATCAAAATTTAGAAATCATAATGCTTGGAATCATAACACTTGCCACTTAACTGTTTAAATATATATAATAGTATATATAATAAAATAGTTTATAATTTAAAATAGTTTATATAAAAATAGTTATAATTTAAAATAGTTTATATTAAAAATAATTTATATTAAAGTAGTTTATATGAAATAAATTTATAAAGTAACATATATAAATAGTTTTAAATATAATTTAAAATACCTTATATAATAAAATAGCTTTCTCAAATTTCATAAATCGATTCAAATCAACTCAATTTCCAAAATTCAAATTTAATCATATCCCAAATAATCAATTTTAATTAATTTCAGTTTCTCAATAAACCATTTCACACTATATCGATTTAAAATACAGATTTTTAATCACAATATAAACCATTTCAATTTCAATACTTTCAAAGCTTTACATATTCAAACATTTCAAAACAAGAATTGATAATTCCATATATATATATATATATATATATATATATATATATATATATATATATCAAATTCATTATATAGCTTTAAATCAAGAAGTCTACTATATATAAAATAATCATTTATAAAATATTAAAAATCAATATTTATATAATATTAAAAATCAATATTTATATAAAACCATATATTTCTTTCCAAACCATAGTAATCATTTCAAACTATTCATATATAGACCAACGGTGTCTATATATAATTTTCTATCCTATGGTCAAGTGATACAGATATTTATCATTTCAATCCATAATTTAAATATATATACGGGTATATATATATCATTTCAACCTATAAGCCCAAATTCAATGTTAATGAAAATCGCTTGGGTCTATCATTTCGACCCATAATGATTTTCTCATATTCTACAGATCGTTCGGGTATGTATCATTTCAACCCATAGTGAATTCTGTACTAACAGGGAACTTTCAGAGTGATAACAGATACGATAATAATATAA
Source organism: Allium cepa (assembly GCA_030765085.1). Taxonomy (NCBI): domain Eukaryota; kingdom Viridiplantae; phylum Streptophyta; class Magnoliopsida; order Asparagales; family Amaryllidaceae; genus Allium; species Allium cepa. The sequence continues at coordinate 826,217,105 of CM060941.1, read as the reverse complement.
CAGGCATATATCATCAATATAAATAACAGATAATAGTGTCAATGTCATAGGTGAACTGATACAGGTAATAGCAGATATATAACAGTATAAATAACTAACAGCAGCATATTTCAATTGTCGTTTCAATTGAAATCAAATTTAATAAATAAAAAAACCTTAATCGTGAGCGATTGCTCACCTTTTGAGGTTACAGATGAACGAGACTGAGATGTGTTACGAATCCAAGCACGAGATCCAAAGCAAAGTTAGATGGATACAGATTCGACAAACAAGCTGAAAAATAAAGATTTGATGAAATCAAATCAGAACTGGTTCGATGATGATAAATAGTATAATTGAACTGATATAGATACAACATATAAAATTATATATATATATATATATATATATATATATATATATATATAAATCATATTCTAAATTTCAAACACAATAATATATATCTTTCAAAAATCATCATCATTATTATTATTATTAATTTCCTTGAAATCAATGTTAAATTTTAAACATTCATAGAATTATACTCCAATCTATTATAATAAACATACATATACAGCACACCAACATACTACTACCAGGTATATAACTTACCCAAATATCTAGAGACAAAAAATTTATAAAATACCCTTTTCAGACTACTATAAGTACTATCGACCGACCAATTTATATTACATATATATTTAAACAACTTTATAAACTTTACAAATTATATAACCACGTACGCAAACATATGTAGTTGAATATATATATATATATATATATGTATCACGTCACTTAAATCTGCAACTAACAAATGCATATAGCAAAATTATATGTATTAAAGGAATTACACAAAAATCTAATTTACAAAATATTGACCAACTTAAGTGAATATTTAAACATATAATATACGTATCTTTAAGTAAGCTATATATACTATTATATAACTACTACATGAACTGCAGCAACAAAAAAAAAATTTATGTAAAGTAAAATATACTTTTTATACATATAATATGTAATATTAGATATAAACACCCATAAGGATACTAACTTACATAATCCTTTATACAAACTAATACAACGTAAACTAATATATCGGTTACAGCCAAAACAACACTCACTAATATAATAGCCGTATAAACATATGAACATTGACATATTATTTAAACTTTTATAAACAATACATAGGAAACATATATGTAATACTATTATTATAACATATATATATATAAAACCATACTAGCATTTTGATAAACTATACATATATCAAACAGATTGATAACTAACGTAATTATCATATAAAAATCAACATACTATGAAATGTTTCAAATCTTATATATATAGTTTACACATATCACATAAACAACACAAATTATATAACATACCTTTATATATAACTGCTCTACCCAAGTGAACCAATGAAAACAAAAGGATCGAAGACATTGTTGGGAAGTAGAGATGTACAGGCGGCTGCTATACGGCAAGGTGGCTCGGGAAAGTTGTGAGTGGCCGTGCTCGGCCAGAGTCGAGGTGAAACTCGAATAACAAGGCGGTTGGGTGTTCTGGTGTGACTGCTTAGACGCATGACAGGGGCGGGAGGTCGGAGTTGCAAGCTTCGGTGGTTGATAGGAGGGAGGACAAGGCTGCCTTGGAGTGGTTGGTTGTCTAAGAGGCTATCAAGTCGGTCACAGAAGGAAGGAGGGATGGTGGCTCGGGTTTCAGGGCTGGCGATGACCGTTGCCAGAGAGGTGGAATTTTGCTTGAAGTGAGAAGGCGAAGGGGATGAGAGGCCAATGGTTGGGAAGTTTTGATGGTGGAAGTAGGAAAAAGAGGAAGGGTGGTTCACAGGGGTTTGAAAAAAAGGAGACGCATGCTTCAGGTACCAAATTTATAAACATAAATTTTTCTTTCCTTTAGAATGACAGAACACAAAGAAACAAAGAAGAGGAAGGTAAGGAGCAGGTAAGAGGTATAATGCGTGAAGAATGAGTTGGCACAAATGTTGGGAACAACAAAATAAGAAATGAAACAACAAATCATTTAAAATGGTGAGAATATCAACAGTTAGACATCGGTTACCGAGGAAGAATAAAAGCTGATGTCTATTCGATTTATACAGTGGAAACTGAATTATCACAACGAAACAAAAAGACGGATCGTTACGGTTAACCGTTTCACGTGCTTCACCGCGTATAGAACACCGAAACATAGAATTGAATATACCGCAGAGATCAGCGCGACGAGACAATCAAAACGGTATACAGATATCGTTGGTATGATTGAATTATAAAAATTCGAATTTTCTACTAGCGGAAAATGCAGCAAAAACGCAGAAAATTAAGATCGACGGAGCTAAAGATGTCCAAATTTGGAAAAACGAAAAATGACATCTTGCTCAGAAGATGATTTACAATTTTTCTATGCAAAAATATTCAGGTTTTGAAAACATTTTATTTTCATCAATTTCTAACTGATTAAATTGAAATAAAATTACACACGAAAATAAACTTCCATATTTTCGGATGAAAATTTACCAGTTGCTATGTTTAACTAGACGCATTTCAAATATTAAATTTTTAATTCAAAATTTTATTTTAAAATTTCACGAAAATTCAATAAATCACATTATTAAAACAGTTGAAATTTACGGGTCGTTACAAACTACAGTAGTGTTAGTTGGATTCTGGCTGTTCCAAGGACACAACGAGCGATAAATCAAAGTTCCTTAGCCTAGTATAAAGGTGACATAATCACAATGGACAATAACGAAAAATATCGTACAGGTAAAACATGTAATGGTATATTTATTTGAATAATATATTAAATGTGATAATCTGCACCGTAATCTGAACTAAATCAGCCAGTAATGTGATGATGAAATAAACGATGATGTTGATTCTGACTTATTCAAAATTATTGACCAATTATATTCTTTTGCCAAGAAAAATCTCTAAAGTCTTTGAACTACTTCATATATATTAGTTTGGATTAATAATAGTGTTTTATTGTATGATAATACATTTGGTTATTTTACGGCTGACTCTATATTCACGGTTTTTGATTATTTATACGGCTTCAATTCAAACTCAAGAGAATTTCATTTAAAAAGTTGTTAAAAATGATTTTGAGATATTTTGTTGCACAACTCATGATCTGGTGTATAACATTCAACTAATAATAAGTTTGAGTGAAAAGAAATTCAAATGCAGATTACACTGGTAATCTAGTTGATAGAAAAATTACTAGTGGAACGTGATTTATGATGAGACATTTAGTAACTGCATCGTTTTTCAAAGAAAATATTTGCATATTTTCACTTCAAATAATTTTCAAATTAACAAACATTTTTCTTATAAAATCCCTTCTAGAAAATCATTTTTGGCCTTGTTTTCAGATTGGACATTTTTAGAAAAAATGATTTTATAATTTTTGAATTTAATTTTAAATTATTACATTGACTAATCTGACTCACTAATAATTATTGAAAAGATAAATAGAGTTTGAAAAAGTGATGAGTGTTGATATTAATCATATATTATAACTTGAGACGATATAATTAGTAAATTTCTTTAGAAATTTAAACAAGAATTATAAACACTTTTTGTTGGTAAAAATTCCATGATAATTTCTATTTCTATCATTTTCTACAACCATCGCTCATTGTAATCCAATATAGTATGTCAATATGTGGTGATTTAAACAGGAATCATTCGTTTTTCATTTTATATTTTTTTTATAAAAAAAACCAAATATTCACTCTCATTTAAAAGTCCTCACGGTTATGCATGGATGAATTATTTGGAATTTGTTATGTGCTTCCATGCTCATTTAAAAGTCCTCACGGTTATGCATGTATGGAACGCATATCAAAATTAATTAATTTAATAAACAAGTTGATTCTAATCCCATTTAAAAGTCCTCACGGTTATGCATGGTTAGAAGATACTTGAATTCATTTTTAAAAAATAAATGGAATACTATTAATCTCATTTAAAAGTCCTAACGGTTATGCATGGTTAGTAGATATTCAAATTCCTGATATAAATATACCACAAATAGACACAACTATACGGTTTTATATGATGACATCATTCCCATTATTCTAAAAGTGGAATATGCGCCTAACAGAGTATTTATGATTTTTATTTGATTTTTTATTGAAATTTAATATTTATATTCGATTGAGTTTTAATGTTGTATTAATATCTGTCAATTTATCTCTATTTTTATAACACTATTACTCTTTTGCTGATAACAAAAGAGGGAGAGAAAAGTTAAGATTTTGTCAAATAAAAGCGAATAAAGGTCAAATATTTTCTATTTGCATCTAGGCTCATTTGCGTATTTTTATTTACATGCACATATGAAGGGGGAGCTCTGTGTAGAGAGGAAGCATTCAAATAGGGGGAGAAAATTGAATGTTCAAATACATTTAACAAATTCAAAATTTTAATGCATGTTTGTTATCATCAAAAGGGGGAGATTGTTGAATATGCGAGTATATGATTTTTGTTTGATGATAATAAACATATATATATATATATATATATATATATTTAAATGTATTTGTTAATGTACTATTTTATTTTTCATATAATTAAATAAATATATGGTGAATAAAATAAATAACACAGTATTTAAATTCAAATAGAAATTTTATTCAAAAAATATTTATTACAATTTTGAATAGTACAAATTCAAGCTCCTACTATATATATACAATTTCATTCCAATAAAATTTTGATTACATCACAATTTCTAATTTACAAATGCACCTCACTACATATCACTCGTTCACTCGGTACGTATCTTCAACTTCATTGCAGATTGAATCCAGCATCTGAGCAATCTGCAAAAATACATACTGACGCAGTAAAATTGAAAAGAAAATATTTTTGCAGTATAAAATAAATATCGATTTTGAAAATAATATTTGCCTTAGTTATTTGGGTTGTTCGTCATCATTTAATTTTAAATTCATCATACAAGAACAGCTTGTGACATGCACAGTACATCACTGTATATGCCACAAGGCCGTGCACACCGCTATATACACTTGATAAAATTACAGCGACAGGTGAGCACAAGGTCGAACCCAAATTAAAAGTCGGGTTCAACTCTAGTGCAGTATAAATAAAGTCACGACATCAGCACAAGGTCAAACTCGAGCTATAAGCTGGATTCAACTCAGGTGCAATTCCAAAAATCAAAATGAAAAGTGGCGTGCACAAGAAAACAATCTAGCTGGTCAGATATGGAACCAGAGCTATAGTTTCAAGTCCATGAAAACATCAACCAATATCAAACTGCAACAGGCCTCAACATCAAGACCATCAACCAAGCAGCAAATAGTGAATCAAGATACAAGACTCGAACTCATAACAGTACATAGGTAAACAAGACCACATGACAAATATGATCTGGGTCGAATCAGTAAACAACATGCACAAGTAAAGGTATCAAGTTCACAAGTCAGACTCAATGAAGACTGAATCAAGACATCACATACATATGTGTACAAATGTACACAGTGTACACATGAATACGGCAGTGGACAATGCAAATGTAGACTAACTTAAACAATACAATGAAACTAGGGACAATGAATGACTAAACAAATATGCAAATATATGCAGCGCACAACACAACCAAACTGCCCAGACTCAATGTCACAAATACAACAACACAATACAACATGGCGGTATGGCAGTAGACAGTGCAAAGTGGTGCACATGTAACCAGAGCCAAGACATGAACAAGAAATGCACAATGAAATTGCAAACAAGCGAATGGCCAAGAAAAATAAACAGTAAAGCAACGACAATGCAAGTGCATACAATGCAATACTGCACAGTGAAGACTGTATGCAAACCAAGTGCACCAGTACTGAACAGAAGAATGACACGAACCAAGTTAATCAGTGACTTCAAAACAAAGACCAGACACAATACAATAGAGGGTGCAACTCAATACAGCAGTACAAAGATCATAGGCTCTCAAATCAGCAAACCCCAAGCAATACATGAACAAAATAGTTCAGGCATGCACAACAGAGATGAGCAAGTGCACCGAAGACCAATAGCAAGTGTCGACCAAACAAATGTACACAAGTGAATGTAAACTACAAACTGCACATGAACTACATGACTCGAAGTTTAGTAAAGTAAACAAATATATCAACCAGAAAAGCAACAACTCAAGTGAAACAAACATCACATGTAACAAGACACAGGACAGTGAATGTGAAGAACAAATATGAATGTGTGTACATATATATGATGTATGTAGTGATAACTAGTATCGCATTTCGAATGGTACATGTGCAATGACCAGAAGAAATAAAATGATGAACCAATATACTATGCAACATGAACAGTGAATTGCAAAATCAAGACGGAGGAGATTTCAAACCGCAGTTCAAAGCAATGCCAAAGTCACAGTCGAAAACGAGTTCGAAAAATCATGGAACTGCAGTTTCAAATCAAGGCAGCGCGAACCCAAAATACTTTCACAAAATCAATTTTATCAAGGCCAAGCTCAAAGCAAAGCATAATCGAAGTCACCAGAAAATCAACGCCGTGATGATCAAGGCAACAATGAACGGATCGAACAGTTCAAAATCTATACCGTGGTGAGAAAGGAAAACAACGTCAGAGAAATCAAACCGTATCAACCAAGTAACAACAAATATACGAATTGAAAGAGGTCAGAAATCATCATCAATGTCCAAGCAAAATCGTACAGCCGAGAAAAAATCAATTGACGAATTCGTATAAAATATACGAACGAAATTCAAGGGGTTTGAATCCTATATAAACAAGTAACATCATCGGCAGTTCATCATCGAGTTCAAGCAAGCTAAAACAGTAAAGCAAAAGTAACAAATCACATACCAGATTGTTGAATCGAACTCGATCATCGAAGCCGCCAAAATTGAGCAACGAAGAAACGATCGATCAACAAAGCTACATGCACATATCCACTTGATTGATCAACAAAGTCGGCAGCTTCGAAAATAATCACGAAGCCCTAATTACAGATGAAAAGGAAAGAACAAGGCCGCCATTTCACCGAGAAAAACGAACCGGCCGAATAAAGAAAAAGGGATACATTTTTGGGCCGGCCTTGTTTTAATTATATAAGGCTTTAATATTTAAAATTAGGGTTTTGATTTTTAATTTTATTTTAAATTGTATTTTCCTTTTTAACCTTGTGTAATTTCTAGTCGTGTGACTAGGGGACATACTACGTGGCATAGTTTGAGAATTCGCAACTCAGTGGCTGAGTCGTGGCAGGGTTTTGAGCGTAGAGTTAAGGCTAGTCGATCGTGGGTGTCGCGAGTTTATGTGTGTAAGCGTCTGACTGCTTAATTTCTAGTAGAAACCTTGAAGGAAGCACGTAGGCAGGGTTTTGCTGAAGCTGGGTAAATTCTGTGTCGTTCTATTTCTGCATTTATTATTCTGCTTTTATCTGTGTTGCTATTATTTTGATACATCTGCATTGAAATTATTTTACAAACTTCCGCGATAAATTTTTATAATTGATAACATCACCCTATTCATTCCCCCATCTAGGGTGAAATCGATCCTACAAAAACATCTCTTAAAAAACAAGAGAAAAATACCAGATTTAAATATCATTTTTGAACTCTTAAAACAATTAGCAACTTACTACAACATTTATAAATGCTATTAAAAGTCCTTGTTAAAACAACGTTGAAAAGGACGATCTTTGTAACTAGTTTTAACCATGTTAACAAATGCTTCAAGACTTGAAATTTTGGTAGTAAGTACTATTAAACTTACAAAACAAAGAAAGAAATCCCTAAAAATGTCTTCCCATTTATTTATAAAAGTTCTCAAAAAACAAGAGATTCAGAAGTGTGCGTATAACGACTATTTTTGCTTCAAACACTTTCAAATTTACTTCAATTTAACATACAAGTTAAAAAACCATTTAAACATCAAATCAAGGCCACGCCACATATTTAAGAGGGTAATAGAAGTGATGTTATATAACATAAACTTATCATTTTCTTTCAAAGCCAAGAGGGGTCCAAAGTTTATAACTTTAATTAGTTAATGTCACTTTAACTTTATACTTTGCACACAACATATACACACACAATACATACTTCTAAGATAGTAGGATAACTCGCTTAGATCCATGCAAAACCCAAGATCAAAGCCGCAAAAACCAAAGAACCATCTCCATTCATCACCAATGGCTTAAAGATCCAACCTTTAGCACTTCCAAACAAAGGCAACATCTTCCTCCTCCTCACATTGCTCATGACTCTCCTTGGATCTCCCTCTTTCTCTCATATTCACCCACTTTTTACTTGCTAATCATGCTTCCTATGATGTTTTAGCCCTAAGGCCAAAGTTTAAAAGAGATTGGAGATTATTTGGTTAAGACTTGAAAAGGTTAGAAAGTAATTAGTGGATTAGTACTTAAGCATTTCCACCATTTTTAACTCTCATACCTCATCTCAAGCTCAATTGAATTAGCGAGTTTTGAAGTGAAACCCTCCCTTTTATTTATAGTATAGAAAATGAGATGTTGAATGCTCAAAAACTGCTCACAAAGGAACTAACATTAATTACAAATATCACTTTTCCTTTATCATTTACTTAACTTTTAAGACTTTCCATTTAAGCTCATATTCTGAATATCTTTGATGACATCATCCAAAAAGTTTATTTTCATAAATGGAAAAAAGTTTTTATTTCATTTTCTTTAGTTCCTAAGCAAGCAAGTGTATGTAAAAAAATCTGAATAACTTCCGATGGTTAAAAAGCTATTTATTAATAAAATGATTTTCGGTCACATTATCGATACTTTGTATTTATTTTTATAAAAAAATTTCCAAAATAATTTTATCATCATTACGCATGATTTATAAGGGGGTAAAAAGCTTATTAAATCATTTTAATAACATTTAATTCAAGAATCAAATATTTAAATAATTAAGATATTTAAGTACGAAGTGTCCAAAATTTTGGATCGTTACACCCTTCTTCTCCTTTGTTGCCATAGAAAATGGGCTCTTTTTTTTGTTTTCTAGTGCATTTAGAAATGCCTGAAAATGTTGCTTATGCATGATTCAAGGTCGTTGCTTGGTCGAAATCCATGCTTTTCTAGCCATCTTTTGGATGTTGATCGACCATTGCTGTTAGTCAGCGATGGTCGATCGACGTCGATAGGCCTAAGTTAATAACCTTCGGTTTAAGTAAAATGAAGATTAATGGGTATGAGCCATAAGGCCTGTTACTTAGCTTAAGATTTTAAGTCATGAGTTGGCCTTCATAGGGTGTTCGGCCCAGGCACGCTATGAAGACGAATGTCCAAATTCTGTCCTGAGATGCTGCCTCTATTTCTTGTCGGGCATAGATGTTGGAAAATTGTTTAACTTACATTTCATATGGAACCTCTAATTCTACTTTGGTTGGTGTTTCTATCCTTGAGGCTTTTAAATTGGCAGATGGGAAAGTACACTTAGCTAAGAGTCTGGCCGGTTATAGATGCGATATCTGGGTGGTAAGATATCCTATGGTTGCCAACAGTCTAGGCCGCCCTACCCCGAGCTTCTTCGCATACTCTATGGGCTACTTTAAGGTAGGAGTCATGCTGCCTCTCCACCCTTACTTCATATCTATCCTCCATGATTTCAGGCTTGCACTCTATCCGCTTACTCCAAAAAGCTATGCGGGATCTATGTCACCTATACTGAAATCAATCTCCTAAGCTGACTGCTCCATTGGTCAACATGGTTGTCCGATTGTAAAAGGAAGCTGGGTCTCTTGTCACCACTTATTTCCACTTCCAAGCATAACTAATCATATTGTCTTCTTAGGTGATCTAAATAAGGTCCCGTCAGGCTAGACGAGGAAATATGTCATTGTCCTTCACGGGGTCAATTCCGAGCTAAGGAACATAGAGTTCTAGGTCCCTAGTAAAATTTCTTTTCCAATCTATTTCCTTCTTTCATCTTTATCCCCTTTTCTTAACTTATCCTTTGGCACACACTTCCATTGAGCTTTTTGGCTTCACCTTTGAAGTGCTAAGCGAATATATCTAGCGGTTGAAGATGGTCAATGGTAACGTTTGGGACCTGAAAGTCTTGGTGACTAATGAAAACCTTCACCAGGTCAAGATAATGTAGGGAACCCAAACCACTGTTGTCGAGAAAGTTGCGACCTCAAAGAAGATGGCAAAGGAGAAGCATGACTACTCTAAGATCAACATCCATAATCCTTTGGTCGGGTCGATTATGGATAAGACCGAGGATATGATGATCTTATCTAGTGAGGGGCTGGAAGAGTGGAAACAAGTTGATTTTGACAAGCTTTTTGATCTAACGTCGATGCTATAGTAGGAAGAATAAGACCCACATAGTTGGATGACTTCCTTATCCCTCATTGTGAGGCATCGCCCATTGATTAGGATATTGAGGCAAATCTAAGGAAAGTAGTTTAGTGGGATGGTTACAAGAAATGGGCATCGGTAGGGATGCAAGTCCCTTCTCTAAGTTAATTCTCGCATATGACCCTTCTTATCTCGGATACGATGTTGTGACTTTGAGTAAGCCTCATGTCGAGATAGATCAAACTAGTGTTGGCAGTTCGATCTCATCATGTCAGCCCCTTGTCAGACAACATGGCCAAGCCGATACATCGTAGTCAACTCGCACTTAAACTTTCCTTTTCCTAGCATTTTTACTAACTCTTTTCTATTTTTGTTATAGTGGCCGGAAAAGTCGGTTTTGATGTTCTTGATGTTGTTGACACTAACATCCAGACTACCCCGACTCCTTTTCCCAAGGGACCCATGGCATAGAAGGAGACAATAAGTTCCTCCTAGCCTTGAGCACTCCACTGGCAATAAGAGTAGGAAGAGCCCCAAGGGGTCGCCAATTAAGATCTGTGCCTTTATTATAAAGAAAGGCATTTATTTTTTTATAAAAAGGGATTGGACCAAGGGGACAAAGTGGTACCAGTAGGACTAGTGTCTCTAAGGTAGATCGGGCTATGGTGGTGACTTAGAATAGCTACTGAGGTCATTCCTACTTATATCGATGGAGATATTATTATCCACTCATCGACTCTGGTTTGGAGAGTGCCGACACTCCAAAAAGTTTGTAATTGATGTGGACAGATCGGATGCTCTTTCGATAAGCTCCCAAACTCATCTTTTTTGCTTGCTTTATGAAATTTCTTCTAACACTGATGATGAAAAACCTATTGGCTACCCACTGCTCCTTTTATGTTTAGGACAACTTCCCAGAGCTGGAAGATGAGACATGGAAGAATATGCATTTTTTGGAAGGAGATCGTGGAGGCGGCAATAGTCAAGAAGGATGTGAAGAAGAAAATAGAGGCAAGATATCGGGTGGAGAAGGCTATGAGGATTTAAGAGTGAAGCTGGAGAAGGCTAAGGAGGAACCGAGGCATTAGGAAAGGCCTGGAAACCATACCAATAAATGACTGTTAGCTGCTGATGTGGAGGCTGCTCGAGTGATGGAGGAGAAGTCGTGGACGACCCGGCTAACGAACAGGCGAAGGACCTTTTCATGGAAAATTATCACCTGTTGATGTCCATCGGCAACTTCAAGGCTAAGATCCTCGATGAGCTCCGAATAGGGTGGTCGTCGATATAGAGGCAGTCAAGATGGTCATGCTGGCCATTTTGACATGGGAGCAGATTGACTCCTTCGCTCGGCCGGCCACCAACACAGATTTGTAAATATTTTCCATCTTTTTTTATAAGCCAAGTGAGGGCAGGTTTTGTTCTCTATACTTTCGGATGGAATGAAAAGCTTCTTTTGTTATGTGAAACATTAAGTACTCTCTTGCTTATTTTTTTCTTATTTTTCTTTGCATAGTTTAACAGAGTAGCATACTTTGAGTAGTCTATAGTCATACCAAGAGGATTGCACAAACACATAATTCAAATATGTATTACCTCATTGTAGTAACCAATACTACTATTTTCATACATGACAATCAATTAGAGGTAAGCTCAAGTGAGTCGGTCTCAAAATATACCACTAAATCCGAGTCACATCAAATGGCACTGGACTCGTATAGATCACATCTTGCCCCATAGCGACATGGATGATATGCGATCTATTTTAGATAGCTAAGAAATACAAATCGATACCCTTCATTACTGATAGGTAGGTCAACAATGAATACTTATCGTGATCCAACAATTCTAGATAAATATAGCACGCGCACTAACGTAACGAGACGTCTATCTCAATTGAATAATAGGCATGGCCACTAATAGAAGGCCAACGATCTATAAGGTCACCAATATAAGGCTAATACAATGTACGATCACTAATATAAGATCAATATTGTACATGGTCACTAATATAAGATCGACACGATGTACGATCACTAATATAAGACCGATACAATCTATATAACTATATGTACCCTGGATTAAACCCTCGAAGGTAGGAATCCATCATTGCAAATTAAATGACATGCACTTAATTATCTCATATAATTAACCCCTAATAAAACAATGACTATAAGCGGTAAGGAACCATCGAACAATACACAATAATGATAAGCAACAATAACTAGCATTTAAACCACCAAACATGCAAGCAAAAAAACCAACCACAGGAAAAATCAGTCAGCGTCAAAGTCAAGCAACAACAACAATAAACAAGATCAAATAGTCGCAACGAAAGCAAGCAACAAGCAATAACAGACAACAACCACTAGCAAGCACAAACAATAAAAGGACCAAATAAGAAGATAAATAATGAAATATTTAAAAGAGTCTACACCAACATGCTCGGTAACTATCAAGAGTCAAATATGCATCTTAAACCATAAACTCCAATGAGTGTGTTCGACATTCAAGAGGAATAAACACCTAAGTGGTGCAACTCATTTCATGAATATAACACATGAACCACTACTACACGTCTCGGTTACAAAGTGGAAAACTTATACGATATGAAGGATCATCCAGTCTCTAAACTCTTGAATAAAAAACTCTCGAATAAATCCAGTAATCACTGCCCCTACTTTCCTTCCCTTCAAACAAAACTCATTCTCCAAAGGAGAAAGTTATACTAATTAAATCATCAATAAAAATAAAAATTTACTGTTACCTGGGTCTTCTCGGGTTCAAATTCACCTCGACCACACAATGTTAATAAGGATAATATACTAAGTGCACTACGATGCTCGTCTAGGCAAGTATCATTTCGTCACTTAGGATATTATCCAAAATTGGCACAAAACTACTCGATAAATCCATTCCCGAACTATCCTATGCAATTATAATTATACTAAACTAAGATTTATAATTTCTAAAGAATGTTTCGAATGACACGATACCTGTTCCAATCCTTCGTTTGCTCACAAATTTATTTGTTAAATTAAAGTCTGCCACCAAACTCCATCCATGTAAATGATCTGGTTCCTTGATCCAACTATAGAAATCTCCTTGCACGATTATGGTCGTGCTTTAAAAACTTCCTAGTCATCTCAAAAATCCGACTCATCTATCAGAATCAAACAAAAAACCCTATATTAATTGGTGCAAATCACCCAGAAAATCTACGCTCGAAGTACAAGATAAGAACTGGTATGCGATTGGACCAATCTTTAGAAAATATCCCTTTTGTAACATGGTATTACTATCTTCACTTGATGTTCACTAACATAAATAAAACAAGTATAACCCGAACGACTCTAGATAAACGCCTATACATCATCCGCTCAGTCTCTGCTCATTACTAGGCATCCACCGAACCCTATCTAGATATAAATTCAAGTCATGCTCCATTGACCGAACCCACTCAACTTGAAACTCGTGCATCAAGTTCGAATGGCGATACTCGATTGCTTCACCTCGACTTTGTTACTAAGACGACATATACAAAGTTTATCTCTACCGAAGGATTTACCTACTATGAAATGTGTCAAGTTTAGCCTATCTACGTAGTAACTAGCAAAAGAAAAAATATACTGCTCAAGTGTTGAATGGAACATAAGTGAGTTCCCAAAAATAGAGTATACCTCACTACATAAGCTCCTTCCGATTTTCTTAAGCCCGCTAGGCCCCGGTAATGCAAAAGAGGCACAAGTCTTCATCACTTACACGCACTTTGAAAATGTAGGATAGTTCTTCTTCAAGTGATCAAGCCAATCGCAAATGAAGCACTAACATTCACTCTAGCTAAATGACATTTCATAGAGAAATGCCTCTCGTATGCCGTAGGAGCGACATATTAGGCCAGCTTTTCTTTTTTTTGAACAAGCTCGATCTTCCTTGTATCATGATCATTACGCCTTGGTTGGAGTTTCAGTTACTTTCCACTTTCATTACCTCAACGGCATCTCATGCGTATTCCCTCAAAGGAGAACCATCCCAACGAGATATTCAAAGTGGACCCTAATAGGGATAAGGCTAAACAATGAACCCGCAATTGATGATTAAGGCCCAAGGCAAATCTCTTTCCCCATAACAACAGAGTACCGACAAACTCAAACCCCAAAAACAAAAGGTTAAACTGATCAATACTCCTTCACTGATAAGCTATCCTGCTTAGGATGAATGGAACACTCAAGCTACATGCTCTTCTCGATCTTAGAAATGAACTAAGAACTTAAAGCGATGGCTAAAAAAGTTACGAATCACGGGTCTGCTTATCAACCACAAAAACACTGCATCGCACCTAACCAAAGTCTCCCTTCTCCACATTGCGGAGAAACAATCTCACTTACGAGAACATTCCCTAGACTTATATCGATGGAAGTCTTCTTATGCATGTGTCGAAGACCATGTCTCGGTAACAATCTCAGGACTCAAAAATGGATCCCCTCCAAGGCTAAGGAAATTCTGGCACTGCTTCGAAGAATCTAAAGCCCGTGGAGCTAAAAATACTGATGCCCAAAGAACCACACCACTTTTAGTGCCAATCGCAATCAGCTGGAAATGTTCACGGATGATGGAACATCTTTTGCAGTAGCTAAATAGTCTTTGAATGAATTAGCCATCTCAAAATGCCTATATGTGGTCGCTCCTGTATTTCATCTGCTCGTATGGATAGGCTGACGAAAATATCTTAGCAACTAGTGGTAGAAACAATTTAAGTTCAAAAGACAAGCATTGTATATAATATTATATAGTAGGGAAATACAAGTATGCTCTCTCAACGTATCTCCTACTACTAGATCGATTAACTCAAACTACTCTACTTGGTTTGAGTGTTGAGCCTAGGCTCTGGTACCAACTGTAACAACCTGCTCTTCATAATACCTAAAGTATGCACCTTACGTCATTGCACGACTTTCGAATACCACAAAAGACAGATCGTTGGGGTAAATTAGAACAAATCATTAAACTAAGACATTGATAAGATCTCACAATAGAGTGACAACATTTAATATACTAAATATACAAGAACAGAATAGAATAACAATATATAAGAGACTGCACTAGTGGAAGCTACTGACAAATTAATACCGGTACAGAATAGTCAAAATACATCAACTCCAAAAACATGTAATTCTGAATAAATATCTGATACAACAGTCTTATATATAAATGACAGGTCTGTCATGTCCAATAAAATAACAATTATACATATCTCAGTACATCGATGTCACGCCTCCAAAATGCTCCAGCTGCGCACTCTGCTAGCATATCCCAAAAAGCACTTAACTCTCAAATTACTCAATCGAGTACCCGAGAGTTGTCATGACATAAGCATACAAAGACAAAATCTCAGGTCAGACATAACCACTGGTGTGAGGGGAACTATCTCAATATAATGTATGTTAAAACTACATACAAGTAAACAGGGACTACTAAATCATAGCCGGCCCTCTCAACAAACGTGGCTCATGGGAAATCCAGACCGCCTATAAACATGTACAGTAAATTCATCTCAAAAGTAGGGGATCATACCATATCTTCTCCTGAACAACAAGTTAGCACAATATCTCCTATTGCGCTACACTAGCCTAAAACTGCTAACAATATAGTACAAATATAACATGATCAAACCATGATCCAAAAACAATGATCACTACTGCTAAGTTCGATACGATATGCCTCAACGCATACAGTCACTACTACAGAGACCAAACAGGTACGTCGCAATGCGTACTACTGCTAAGACCAAACAGGTACGCTGCAATGCATATGGTAACTACTGCTAAGACCAAATAGGTATGCCACAATGCTTATGGTCACTACTGCTAGGACCAAACGTTCGTAAGATTTCGAACTTAGGACCCAAAAAAGTCAAGCGATCACAATAAGATAAGCTATTCATGATCCCTCTAAGACTGTGTCGAGTGTGTCATGGCTATCAAGAACACTCTAGGTATACCACAATAAGGTCAATACTTGGGTAGGTCACATAAGTCCGTACCCTCGGTGTGTCGTAATAATTCAACACCAAACAAATCGTATATTACTCTAAGGTCGAAATCTTTGAGTATGGACTCACTCCGTATATAACGTATGGAATTGCCATGCACGGCTTTAATCGCCACGGCCTAAAAACCCATCATAAAACTCTAACAAAATCTCATACTAACCAAATCACATTTTAAATGGAACATGCGACCTCAATGTCATAATACTCTTCCAGTATACCCTCTCCGTCTACCTTAAAATCTATAGTTTTGGAATACGTGCCGGGATGGGTCCTATGTGAGCCCCAAAATCAAAGTACTCCAAAATTCACTAAAATTTTAAAAGTTTTAGCCCTTGAAAAATGGTGAACAATGGTCCAAATCTTACCTAAATCCGACTTGGTATGATAAAGTTATTGCGTTTTGAAGTTTGCACAACACATAGCAGGTCAGCCGACTAAAGGGCCATTCAGTTGATTGAACCAGGTCCGAGATGGACCTTTTTTCTCTCGACTAGCTGACTAGACTAGGTCTGTTGACCGAAGTAATATTTTCCATAATGGGAGTAGATTTCTCGAATGGATGCCAATTCGCGCTCATTTCCTCCGATGCTTTGCCCGATGAGTCACCTATATACGAGAGTCTGCCTTCATTCTCATCGAACATCTACATGGGTTCATTTGTTGAAATTTTGGAAGTGAGTTCCAGAAGTAATCGAAAATCAATTTCGATATTAAAATTTACTCTTTACACGAGTTGAATTCTACGGACGATAATAGCGACCCGACTTCCTCCAACACGCCAAAACGACAAGCCCAATCTCCATGCCTTGTGCATAACCTATACGTGTGTCAATGCACTCATTTGCGCACAACTATGTACAAACGTTCAT
The DNA here is from genome assembly GCA_030765085.1 of Allium cepa. NCBI lineage: Eukaryota > Viridiplantae > Streptophyta > Magnoliopsida > Asparagales > Amaryllidaceae > Allium > Allium cepa. The sequence continues at coordinate 826,199,834 of CM060941.1, read as the reverse complement.
GCAAAACACAACCATAACACAATCACATTATAGACTTCATTAAGACGATTGCTAGGCCCGATATGCTCTCACGTAACTTAGCGCATACGATAGTCGCTATGGCTATGTGAAATGCCCGTAGCGGACACATAATCAATTATATTTCTATATAATAAGATAACTACATATCTATATAAAAAAAAGATCATGCAAAAATTCTAACTACAATACTATCTTTGTTTTTAATTGTCGCATAGCTCCAAATACACGCATACGTATACCCTCTCGTGCATGTATACACACACGTACATTCAAGTGAGCAATTCGACCCTTACTAGATCAAATATTACTTTTACTCACTAATATTTTCAGTAAGAGTAAATTACCTCTTTATACTATTTTATAAAATCTCAAACCATTCTATAAAATACAATACTAGCTTGTAAATCAATTTAGCTCTTTAAACACTTAGTTCGCTGCATTGAAAATCAAGTTTTATCGTTTTACTATTTTAGAAAATGTCATATCTATTTAAAAAAATATAATCTTCATTTATAAAATCTTCAAACCATTTTATAAATTCTAATTAAGACTTATTAGTTTCTGATCTTTTTAATAAGGGGTGTAGAGCTCCTAAACCCCTTTAATTAGTCTACTAAACTTTTGTTAATCAATTCAAATGGATTAATTAGTTATTACTAATGACATATACATTATTACACCGCATAATTAATCCCAAATCAAATAATAACATTACAACAATCACCCGATTAGTCTAAATCAAATCTAAGGCTTACTAACTATTTTCAAAAAATAGTATATGGTCAAAAAATTAGTTAGCTAAGAAAAACATGTTTATAATACAAACATAAACACAAATCAACTTAAAAAATCGTCAAAACACTTCATATAATTCTATAATTATCATCAATCAAATATATGAAGTATAACATATAAATTAGTAAGGATAATCATCTCACTCACCTTAATTAAACCCAACCAAGCTCTAATCATCAAAAACTCATTCTTGTTTATTTTATATTTTGAAATGCACACTAGTACTCCAATCCAAGCCAATTCCTTTGTGAGTTTTCAAGAGAATTGGAATAGAGGTTTACGGTGTTTTATATTTGATTTTAAAAATTTATTTAAATGGATTTAGGGTTTGGTGATTAAGAGGTGATTAAGGGGTGGTTAGAGAAGACATTAGAGAGGATGAGAAGAAGATAACATGAATGAATAAGTAAATGAGAATTATGAAGAGGTTAGCCCCTTATAGGCTAAAGGACTAACTTCACAACTTTCTCCATCTAGCACTATTCATCTTTGAAAATTATTGTCTCCAAACATATTGAACCTTATACCCAATCAAATTCTGGATGTCATTCTAGACTCAATGAAAAAGGTTTCGGGACATAATTCCATCGTGTATAAAAATTAGCTTTTGGATTGATTTACGAATCAGACGTAGGCTACCAACTAAAAATCCATAGGTCAAATTACATCGGTGCTTACACTTATTTTGATTCTCAATGTTGATCTGGACTCAACGAAAGTGATCTCCATTTGTAATTTGATCGAATGTGAAAGTAATACTTTAGACTTTCAATTCACTAACGACTTAATATTTAAACTAACTATTTAAACATATTATCATTAAATATTTGGTTTGTTACAAGGGACGTTTCAATACACGTATGCGGAAATTTATCCTTAGTTGTACTAGTGATGTTTGGCGACGGCTTGTTGAGGCTTGATCCAGTAGCTATGTAAACGACGAGGGTAATGACTAGTTTTTGACTTGATCTTAATAGAGTTAGAGGTATGCCCTAGGTACAATTATGTAATTTATTACATATATCTAACTCATTAACCAATCTTGTTCGAAATAAATGTATTTCTTTCTATTGTATACTTGATATAATGCGTTATATTAATATATTTAATTTAATGAAAAGTGTATTTAATAGAAAATCTATAAATGATATGTTTGTTGATAGTAGTTATAAAGTGTTATGACCAAGAGTAATTTATCACAATAAAAATAAATATATCATTTTAAATATTTCTATTTAAGATATATCAAGACTGGATATCGATACATCCGTTGAGACTAGAGTGTGTAATGTTCACCAAATGTTGGGCATTGTATTACTCATGACTGCTGGGGATACCAAGAGGTTACGCACTGATAGTGATTGGATAACTATGGAATGACTCACTCGATAGTTTTATATTGGTTAATATAACAAAGGTCAAACATAAAATATCGATGTGGCTGATTTAGACAGTTCTTCCGACTTGAGAATACTATTAGTCTTCAATATGAAAGCTCCGCTTTGATTATAGTCAAATCATGGCACGATGTCCATCGAGTGACTATAGTTGTGTTGAGTTGAAGTATTGGAAGTGAAACACTATTCAAGAGAGGATCCATCTCCTCAATTATATGGAGTTAGCATCAAAGTCGACCGAAGTCAACTCAAAGCCAAAGTCTCTGGCCAGATCACTTTGATTAATAATGATTATTATTATTGAATAAAGGACTTGTGTTTGGACTTTAGAGTGGAATGTGGATGATATTGGGATTTTGATTGCTACCAAATTCCATAAGTCCAAATTGATACAGTTTTGACGAAGATATTTGGTGTAAATAATAGTCACAACCAGGTAACGCTTAACAAATAAAAATTAGATTTTACCGAAACCAAGTAAATAATAAATTTGATTAAAATGTCACACCACCTACTATCTGATGTGTGAACGCCAATATTCGATTAGTTTTATGTTAATCGCTGACCAAATTTACACCTAGCGAGTCATACAATCGAAACAATGAATATTACTTTGACCAAACGATTTAATTAATTTGTAGTTGTTATAAATTAATTATATTAATTATAAAAATTTGATTTTGATTTGATGAACAATTTTTTTAAATATATTTATAATAGTTATAAATATATTAATCTATTTGCAATATCGATAAGCGTTAAATTGAATTTAATTGCATAATATTTTATTCGGGCTTTAAATAGTTTAAAGCCTATGATAGGGGCTAGCAGGATCGACTCAAATATGTGATAGTAGGTGCGACCTAAAGAGGGTTAAAGAGCTTTGAAATGGATGGATAAGACGAAAGGAGAATGAGTAATACATGTAAACTTTTATCCTTCTCTTCCTCTGTATAAAGATCTCTACCCTCTGGAGGACTTTTAGAAACCTCCATATCCTCTCCTTTTTTGACCGACTTCTCTCCTTTATCCTCCTTTCATATCAAGTTCAAACCAAATCAAATTCAATGCTAATCGATAGCCGGTGGTCAACAGTTCAAAGACTAGTAATCTGCTGAATTGGAATTAGTTCGAGGATCCGATCTCGTCATTTCAAGATGTGCTTGCAGGCTTTGGCTATAAGGTATATTCCTAACACGTTAATAAATATTAACTACATTTATAATGTTTATTTTACATTATATTGTTAGTTAGGTAACGATTGCAACATGTAAATACATTGTTACAATTTTTGATTGGTTATCTATGTGCAACATGGCTAAATATTTGAAAAAATATATTTAAATAATTTAACATACAATATTATATATGTGTGTGTTTAAATAATTTGAAATTTAAATACTACATTATACTTATGTAATATATGAAAATATATTTTTATACATAATGTTTAATAAGCATAATATTTTCATCAGGAAGAATTTTCTTTGAAATGAATGATCCTCTATTAAAAGAGAAGAGCATTCGTGTAATTTTATTCTACGATAAAAACTACATTTATAATGTTTATTCTACACTCGCTTATTAAACCATCCAATTTTAGAAATCTAAGGTCCATAATAAAAATAAAGCAAAAAATTGCTACTAACATCACCGTTCTCTCTATGCAAATCTTGCATGAAATCAGATCTCCAAGCATCTCATCTGACTCGCCATGCACCATAATCAACTCACCATACGGCAAATCTGAAATAACTTCTTCACCGTCATCTTTTTACCATCACAAAGATTAACCGCCTCACTGTTTTCCAAAGCCAGTGCACCTAAACTTTCAAATTCTGACATACTTGAACAACATGCATGTATGTTTAGAAGCAGCACCTCATGTATAAACATCAGTACATCTGTCAGTAAAAGAATACGTAGTATATGCTGATCTGCTCAAGACATGGTGCTGTTATCTCAACCACTCATCTGGATGGCTAGCATCTTTTCTTTATTTCACTTTGGATCATGGGCTGAAGCCCAATAAGAATGTTATGTATATATATTGCACTGCTTGTACATTGTAATATTATCTCTCCTTTACTGATCATTAATAAAAGTCATTTACAAATTCTTGTTACCGAAATATAACTTTTCTAACTTGGTATCAGAGCTTTCATATCAAGGCTTAACAGCCATTTGTTCTTTATAATTCACTCACCATCAGAAAAAAAGAAAATCATCATTTGGTGATCACCTTCATCAGAGATTATCTCATCATCTGAAGGGTGTAACTCTGTGCCGTGCCTACATTTGTGGCTGCATCAGAGTAATCTCAGAAAATCATTCAATCAAGAAGATCAGAAGAAAAAAAAAAAGAAATCAAGAAATCAAGAATCATCTCAAAATTAAAGAAAGTGCCCTCAAGCACAACATATCAGATCAAAGACAGTTGATCATCATCCATGTTCACGGTAGCATCAGTTTTACTGTGAGAAAATTCTTGATTCAATATCTTTTATTTTTCCTTTTCCTCTGTTTTCCAATTGAATATTTTCTGCAATTCTGCCTTCCCTATTTTCTTCTTGGTTCTGAAATCATCATGAGTGAAGAGATGGATAATCAACCTGAAATGTCAAGCACAAGAGTATCTCAAAACCAATCTCAGTTAGATCTGATAAATGATCTGATGAAAACCATAATCAAGCCTCAAAGCCAAATGATATCCATTTAGCTTGATGAATCAAATTTCTTACTCTGGAAATTACAAGTAGAAACATCCATTAGAGGTTATGGATTAGAGGATTTTATTCTTGGAACAAGAATTACTCCACCAAGATTTATTAAGGATAATGAAGACAAACTGGTGCAAAATCCTGAATATATAGCACATCAAAGGCAAGACAGCCTTGTATGTGCATGGATGATGTCATCCATAAGTGCATCAATTCTGCCACAACTTATAGGCTGTAAAACTGCTCAAGAAGTATGGACCACAATTGAAAGAAACTTCACTTCTCAGTCATCTGCAAGAATCATGCACCACAGAAGACAGTTACAAAATATCAGAAAGAATGATATGTCAATGAATGAATATCTGCTCAAAGTTAAAAACTTATGTGATCAATTAGCTTCAGCTGGACACAGAGTATCTGAATCAGAACATGTGCTGCATATTGTTAGTGGCCTAGACAATGAATATGAAGCTGTTGTGGCCATCATCTCCACTATGGAGCCTACACCACCCTTACAGTATGTGTATTCTACCCTTCTTTCACATGAAGGAAGGATAGAACACAACAAAACTGTAAGTTCAGATATCTCTATCAACAATACTTACTACAAAAATAAACAAAATCCAAGTACCAGAGGACAGTTTAATAACTTCCAAAGGGGTGGACCATTCAATAGAGGAAGAAGAGGAGGTAGAAGCAACAACAGCAATAAAATAAGGTGTCAAATATGTGAGAAGTATGGTCATGGAGCAAATAAATGTTACTTCAGATTCAACAAAAACTATACTCCTTCACAACAAGGTAGCAGTGCAAATGTAAATCTTGTCAGTACACCAAAAGACAGCAATTCGTGTCAAGCAGAAATTCTAAACTCTGAGACAACTACAAATGATGATACTGACTACTGGTACCCAAACTCAGGGGCAACTAATCATGTGACCAACAATCTCAACAATCTAAACTTGGGAAACAAAGAGTACAAAGGTACACAAAATCTTTTTGTTGGTAATGGTAAAATTGTGCACATTACACACACTGAAAATGCAAGAATATATGGACCCAAACAACTTTTACTAAGAAATTTGTTAAGGGTACCATCAATTAAAAGGAATCTAATGAGTGTTTCCCAATTTGCTAAAGACAACAAAGTTTATTTTGAATTTTATCCTGACACATGCTTAGTTAAAGATATACTAACTCAAGAAATTATTTTGCAGGGTAAAGAAAACAATGGGATGTACAGATTTAATTTTTCAAATTCAAAATTCTCTGAGAATAAGGGAAATAGTCATGTAATGAATGTTTCTAGTGAATATAATAAAATTGATTTATGGCATCAAAAACTGGGTCATCCCAGTATAAAAATTGTAAAACATGTTATGAGTAACAAAAACATTTCATCTAGTAATATCCCTGATTCTTACTTTTGCACTTCATGCCAATTGGGAAAGAGTCATAAACTTGCATTTCCAGATTCACACACAAGTTACATAAAACCACTTGAATTAATTGCTAGTGATCTATGGGGGCCAGCACCTATTAGCTCAAATTATGGTTACAAATATTACATATCCTTTATAGATGCTTATTCAAGATTTGTATGGATATACATGTTGAAGTCTAAATCTGAAACTAGTAACATAGTAATACATTTTATTAACAAGGTTGAAAATATGACTGGAAATAAAGTATGTACATTTCAGTCAGATGGTGGGAAAGAGTTTTTGCCTTTAAAAATCTTTTTTGAGAAAAAAGGTATTAATCATAGGACTACATGTCCATACACATCTGAACAAAATGGAATCATAGAAAGAAAACATAGACATATTGTAGAAACTGGGTTAACACTATTAGCACAAGCCTCAATGCCTTTAAAATTTTGGCCAGAGGCATTTAACACTGCTGTACACTTGATAAATATACTACCTACTAAAATTCTTAAGTTCAAGTGTCCACAAGAAGTGTTAACTAAAGTCAAACCAGATTATGAACATCTAAAAGTATTTGGATGTCAATGTTTTCCTTGTTTAAGACCTTATAACAAACACAAGTTAGACTTCAGATCTACTTCTTGCACCTTTTTAGGATATTGTAATAAACAAAAAGGGTATAGGTGTTTAGACAAAAATGGCAGAATTTACATATCCAGGCATGTGAGATTTAATGAGCAGGTTTTTCCATATAGCAATATTGAAGAAAAAATCACAGGAAAAGGTGAAAAATTCAAACTTATGATTCCTGATCCACCTGATGAGATTGAAGTCTTTCCCTCGACACAGCCTACAAGTGATGACATCAATACAAGCTCTCAACAATCCATGACTGCTAGAGAGTCAGGTCAAGAGCAAGCTACACATGATGATAGCAACAATCAGAATCATGAAACAAGCAGCTCAAATGATGATCAAATCATTAGAGATGATACTATGGGCTGCAGCAGCTCAAGCAGTAACTCTGACAGCATTGTCAGAAATAATGTCAATTCTCACCCAATGTTAACTAGAGCAAAATGTGGTATTTTTAAACCAAAGATTATCAACAACATTGTTCAGGAAGAACCTTCATCCTACATAGAAGCTATTCAAAATGATAAATGGAGAGCTGCTATGCAAGATGAATATAATGCTCTAATTAACAAAAAAACTTGGAACCTGGTTGAAAAACCAGAAAACAAAAACATAATTGGGTGTAAATGGATTTTTAAATTAAAGAAAAGTGCTGATGGATCAATTTCTAAATATAAAGCAAGGTTGGTTGCAAAGGGGTATTCACAACAGCATGGTTTTGATTTTTCAGAAACTTTTTCACCTGTTGTGAAGCCTTCCTCAATTAGAGTTATTTTAACCATTGCTTTAAGTAGAAATTGGACCATTAGACAATTAGATATTAATAATGCTTTTCTTAATGGTGAATTGCAGGAAGAGGTATTTATGCAACAACCAGAAGGATTTATTCAGAAATCAGATAAAGAGCTTGTGTGCAAACTGAATAAAGCTATCTATGGCTTAAAACAAGCTCCAAGAGTTTGGTTTGATAAACTCAAATCAAAACTTGTGAAATTTGGCTATAATTCTTTAAAATCTGACAACTCCATATTTACTAAAATTAATGATTCTGCAACCACTTATATTCTAATCTATGTTGATGATTTCATTATTACAGGGAGCAGTGAATCAGAATTTAAGGAAATCACTGAAATGCTTAACTCAGAATTCTCTATTAAAGATCTGGGTAATCTAAATTATTTTTTGGGAGTTGAAGTTCAAAGAACTTCAAAATCAGAATTACATCTCAACCAAAGGAAATACATTTCAGAAATATTATCAAAAGCCAAAATGGACAAAGCAAATTCTCTACCAACACCAATGGTTACAAATCATCAACTATCAAAATATAAGGGTGAAGCAATTCAAAATGAAAAGCAATACAGAAGTATAGTAGGTGCTCTTCAATATGCAACAATTACAAGACCAGACATATCATTTAGTGTAAACAAAGTCAGTCAGTTTATGCAAAAACCTTTGGATAGTCACTGGAAAGCAGTAAAGAGAATACTCAGATATCTCAAAGCAACAATAAATCATGGTCTTATTTTAAAATCCAGCCACACTCTTAATATAAATGCCTATGCTGATGCTGATTGGGGAAATGATACAGATGATCGAAAATCAACATTAGGCTATTGCATTTACTTGGGTAAAAATCCTATATCATGGAGTTCAAAGAAACAAAGCACAGTGTCACGATCCAGCACAGAGGCCGAATTTAGATGTGTGGCAAGTGCAGCAGCAGAAGTCATATGGTTAGAATCTCTTCTAAGTGAACTCAACATCAAATCAGATAAAAAGGCAACAATTTGGTGTGATAATATTAGCGCGATTTCCCTAACATCAAACCCTATACTTTATTCAAAAACCAAGCATATCGAATTGGATCTCTACTTTATCAGAGAGCAAGTAATTAAAGAAAAGTTAAGAGTAGGGTACATACCATCTCCGCATCAAAAAGCGGATATACTTACTAAACCATTATCGAAGCCAAGCTTCACAAGGTTAAGAGAAGAACTCAATATCGATGTTGCCGATTCAAGTCAAAGGTCTCAAAGAGTGATCTTCATACCAGATTAATGTTTGATCTGTTGTTATTAACTTTCTCTCCTCCAAAAAACTTCTCCAGATCTAGCTGAATATTTTTTCATGAAGAAACGAGCAGCCGCCATTATTTCTTTTTAGCAAACCCTAGTGTATACGGGTTTGAGGGGGGGAGTAAAAGAATACGTAGTATATGCTGATCTGCTCAAGACATGGTGCTGTTATCTCAACCACTCATCTGGATGGCTAGCATCTTTTCTTTATTTCACTTTGGATCATGGGCTGAAGCCCAATAAGAATGTTATGTATATATATTGCACTGCTTGTACATTGTAATATTATCTCTCCTTTACTGATCATTAATAAAAGTCATTTACAAATTCTTGTTACCGAAATATAACTTTTCTAACTCTGTCGCTTATATCAGCAGTGTATCTTGTGCATGCATTTTTGCACATATCAGTCCTAATAATATTTAGTAGAATTTCTAGAACCAAAGTTTTTTCTACATCACCTTGCAGCAAATTATTCTTCTCGAAAGTATTCAATGGGACCCTCTCGTTAACTAAACCCAGCCCAGAATTATCAAAGCTTTCACACACATCCTGCCCACCTAAATTAACATCGTATACATCTTCCTCCTGCATATTCGTGTCTGTTTTTTTCCATTAGTTATACTTTCATCCACACATAAGTTCTTAACTGATAATATGTTAGCATCTAAGGATCTTATTTCCCCTTGACTTGCTCCTCCATGCTCGTATCCCAGCCTATTTAAAACAACAACAATAGGAACTGCATTTTTATTCAATAACACCTCCTTCATGCATAGGATTGAAAACGAATAGAAGCTTCAAAATTCTTAAATCCGGGGCTTCTTCTAATATTAATTGTATTATCAGAACTAGAATTACGCTTGCAGTTACGAATCTTTTTTTAATCAGAAACTAAATAGTTAGAAGAATGAGCAGAATCACACGAATAGGAGAAAGTACGGAACCTCTTAAAGTTGCATATGGCAACAATACATAATGAACTTTATAGGCTAATTCCTCTACCAAACTATCAGCAATGCAAGCATTAACCTTGTTGTCAATGATAATAATATCACAAATCTTGACACTCAAGCAAACACCCACATTAAGCTTCCCTTCATGAAATGTAGGGACGAAATCTTTCACAAGTTTTTCTCTATCTTCTCTCACACAGCATGCTTTGAATCTTGTGCAACCCGGCCGCAGGCACTTTAAACGAAGGTTCAAATTTCCGTTTTCCGTTTCCGTTCCGGTCATTAGTTATTTTAAAATTTTCGGTTCCGTTTCGATAATTTCGGAAGTTCCGCTTTGATTCCGGTTTTCTAATTCCGGTACCTTTTTAGTTTTATTTTGTATATTCGCTAATAAACATCCAATACTGCCATAAATTTATAGTACATTTTTTATATTACATATAAAATATATACTTTAATTAAAAAATCATTGTTTAAGATTTTGTATTATTCATTTGAGATTTTAAAATTTTGATCAATTTTGAAAATTTTGAATTTTTTATTATGATTCGATATAAATTAACAAAAGAATAACAGTTTTTTTTTAATGAAATTACATAATTTCTTGTCCATTTATTTATTGTTCCGTTTAATTTGTTTTTCTTTTTTAATTACTATATATTTGTTATATTTTTTATAATTTTTTTCAATATTTAAAATGAAAATCCGGAATTTGGACCGGAACCGGAATTTTAACCGGATTCCGTTCCGGTTATGAGCGGAATCGGAACGGAATCACCGGAATAACCGGAATTCCATCGGAATTTTGAACCATGCTTTAAACTCATTCCTTCTTAATTGTCATGTCTACTTCATCCTATAGAGCCGTACATCCCTACCCATGTTTATGGTACACATACTTAATCGTACCCCACTACCTATGTCCAAAGAACAAGCATCCGTATAAGAGCAACTCTAGTGGTATCATTTTCCACTAAATATTGGCAAAAAAAGTTTCCAATCATCCAACTGAGGCTGAAGATTCAGCCGAAAGTTCAAGATCCAATTCAGGATCCTGAACTGGGCTTGGGCGTCCATTTAATGGGCGTCCAAGCCCTTCCCCCCAAGCCACCATCAACGGCTGCTTCTCGCTCTTCTTCCCACCTCCTTTGACTATAAAAACGGACATGTTTTGAACTCCAACTCCAACGGCTATAAACGGTCATATTTATGATTTCATTACATATATCGGACTATTTTTCAGATTGTAATACACACATCTCTTCCTCTACTACAATTATATTCTCAATTACATAATATTAAAAGTATGTCTCATCTGTTTCAATCATATACCGAAGCGATGAATATGGATAACTGAGATTTTGATTCTCAACCCGTTCAAAATGTTCATCTCCAGACCGCTTCCCCTCTATCCTTCCATTCTTCTGCTCCATGGCTGGCAATGAAGATAAAATTTTATGTTATATTTACTGTCATTTTACTAACGACTCGGTCAAGGGGAATGACCAAAGTAGAGATGCGTTTTGGGGAAAAGTCATGACTGCGTACAATAAAAAGCATGTTGAAAAGACAAGGTCGATGTATGCAATCACCGGTCGTTTTGGGAAGATTAATCGACAAACACAATTATATGAGTCTCGGATTCAGAAAATAAGAACAGCAAGTCAGAGTGATGGGTGGCGAAGATGAACTGGTAGCGTTTTGAAAAATATCATTTCTAATTTATATTCGTATTTTATCACTTTGTTAATATATCATTTTTTGTTTTGTTTTTTTGAAGAGAATGGCGAACGATCAATTCTTGTAATTATTTCCAAGAGAAAATGGTATAAAGAAACCACACTAATATCAGTTTGCAAACTGCTATGACTTGCCTGTTAGTCAACCAAACAACGCAAAAAGCTTAAGAGATGTCTAGACGAAGTCGAAGGGCAAGGAAAAAAACAAGTCGAACTAGTTATAGTTATAGCACAGGCGATTCTTCTCATATGGACTTTAATGTATGCCTGGATAACGAAGACAAAGAAGCAGAACCCGCGTTTGATGAAGATGCCAGACTGATGGGGAAACGAGCAACTAAGAAGAAAATTATTGTTCAATCCCAAATCGATTCTCGTTTAGCCCTAATGCATGAAAAACATGCCAGAGAGAATGCAGAACGCCAAAGAGGGAGTGTAGAAAAGTTTGTCGTGTTAAAAGAACTGACCGAGATTGAGAAGGGTCGGTTTGAGCTAGAGCGGCAACGCCAATAAACCTTAGTAATGGAAAAGGATGTCACTGGAATGGACCCAATTTAAATGCAATATCTGATGGAGTACAAACAACGCATTGTTGAGAGTAGATCAGGAACGAAACATATGTAGTCGAAATATTCGTGTGACATTTTTAGTTATTGCAGTTTAAATATTTATGTACCTTTAATTTATATTTTCAATCATGTGCTATTTTCATTTTTAAAATATTCAATGTTATATCATTTTTTTCGATGCATTCTATAGATATCTTTATAGATTTACTTCATCAGCATAAATGCTATTACAAACATCATAATTATAGCATTCTACACTTCATTACAAAAATAAGAAGGCAAACAGATGTAATTAAACATAGATCTATCATCTTAAACTACTGATTTTTATGAGAATTCCAAATATGCACCATTAAATCCCTTTGTAGCCCATTATGAATAGCTGCATTACGATATACTTCATTATGATCGATATGAATTGCGTACTGTCCTTCAGTTTGTAATGTGGCTGTTTGGAATAATTCAAGGGGTTGTCTTGCCCCATCATACTCAAAATCAGAATAATTGAGTAGTGACAAGGTGGCTCAATGTGCGGTCAAATCACATACTGTAACCACGTTTATTTGTCGGTCATGATTCTCTGCTTTCATTAGTGGAGACAAGATGGCTCAGTGTGCGGTCATATCATACACTGTAGCCACGTTTTACTGTCAGCCTCAGCTAATATCTTTACTGAGTGGAGACAAAGAACATCCATTATATAAATTCACAAATCGATATCTTTTTAAATCATTTAAAAACTTAACATTATTCGAACTACAATGTCCAACATGACATTTACGTCTCATGAATTGAAACTGCTTATGCAGTACTACATACAAATAGATGAGATGTGTGACAATTACGAGTTAATGGTAATTCAATTTTGGGACACTCTGGCTGAACTTTACAACAGCGACGTGGGCTGTCGAGTCAGATGTACGGCTCAAGAGGTCAGGACTACATGCAGAAACTTCACTAGGGATGCACGCGCTACACAAAGGTTATTAATAAGGTAATATCAGAAAATATGTTCGAGACCACACGTTCGACTTATGACGGTCGATACAATTTAAAATACCGCACTCCATTCATTGACCTTGATGCGTACTTCATACGTCAAAATTGGCTAGATAGATTTGGATGGCCCTAAGATAACGGTATTACTAGTTGGTTATGTAACGGTCATTAATATATAGAGAGCTTTATAAATTGTCTTTTCAAATAATAATATCTGTTATTGTCAGATCAAAAAGTAGTGGTATCACATCAATTAAATATACCAGTTTGTTTATATCTGCGCTTTTTGATTTACTTCTTCATCATTCTTAATCATCTTCTTCCTCACACACAACAATAACTTCTTCATCGCAACGCCTTCTTGGTCTTCTTCTATCGATTCAGATGCAGGCTACGTGTCTACAGAAAGTCCACATATTGATGAGGATTGGCTTATCAATTATCAAGAACAACGTTATGAAGATGTCCGCGGTCAATTTCCTGATCTTGAGCAGCTGAGACTTCAGGAGATGGTTGAACCACCATACGAACAACAGGTTGTTCATTAGGAATATGAACAACTTGAGAACCAGGTTCAAGTTGTTCAACCTCCCACTGAGCAAGAATTTGAATCGTACCCAGTTTATTGTCAGTGCGGGTATGGAGTTGAAGTTGCAGTATGTGCGGATGGAGAAAATATTGGTCGTCGAATCTAGCTACGTCAATTATGGCCGAATGGTTGCAATTACGCGAAATAGTTGGATGATCCTTTATGTCCATGGGGTATAACCTATGCAAATGAGCTGGAACAGGAGATAAGACTTCTTAGACTTTCTTTACATGAGTTTCAGTTTAATCGTCACGTCCAGTTTCTTCATGTTTGTGTTCTATTATTAATGTGTCATTTTTTATCAGTTGTTCTATGTTCGTATATCTTCAATTCTAATGTCACTAGCAGTTTCTTTATGTTTGTATGTCACTAGTTGGTGCTTATAAGTAGGTTAATTTAGCAGTGTACCATGTTTGTATGTTTGCAATTGTAATAGGTTTACCAAATTAATTTACATCGATATACTCAAACATATAGCATGCACAGTATAGTCAAACATATAGAATTCAGTATATTCGAACATTATCATTCTAAATCAAGGAAAATGAAATTATATAAACATAAAGAATACACAATATGCTCAAACAATGATACAAGTACAAAAGTTATAAGTACTGTAACATATAATAAAACATCCATAGTGCATAAACTAAAAGGTATACAACTAAAAGGATGCAAAATCGTCGTCATAGTTATCAGCGTCATCACCATCATCCACATCACCACCACCACCACCATCATCATCAACATCTCCGTCATCGTCATCGTCATTATCCCCATCATCATCCTCCCCCTCGTCCTCATCTCCCCCGTCGTCCTCATCCCCATCATGCTCATCTAAACCACTAGTGTCTACCCACTGGGACCAGCATCACCTCCATCTGGTGGTCCGAAAGGCTCATATACAGCAAGTCTAGCTGATGGCTGATCGATATGCGCCTCTAGCATCTGTGTATGCTGCATGTACATATCATGCATGGTGTGTGTATGTGCAAAAGTCATATCGCGAAACACACCAAGTGAAACTCTGACTTGGTCCAACTTAGCAGCATATTACATAAAGATGATATTTGACCGATTCGTATCCACAAACCTCTCCTCGTTTGCATTGATGACCACTGTATATATTGGATTGGGGGAGATGTCTAAATCGTATCGATAGAGGTAGCCTCGTTCGCATCCATCAAACCAACTCTCGTTCGCATCGATCGGAATAGATGGATACGAACGAGCAGCACTAGCTTCGGCCTGATGGATACGAATCACAAAAGTATGGCCACCTGATGGATACGAACTAGACACGACAGGACCTCCAACCGATGGATACGAAGTAGGTGGTATGCGATCGATACAAAATGAGATCACTTAATGGATACGAGATGGATCGACGCGAGGTTGATGGATACGAACGTGCGACCATTCTGATCGATACGAACACGATGGATTCAAATGGAGCGAAGCGATGTCATGCTGATGGATTCGAACACGATGGGTTCGAATGGAGCGAGGCAATGTCATGCTGATGGGTTCGAACCTGATGGATTCGAATGGACCATCACCCCGACCTCTCCATGGATACAAACAGCATGCTCTTTCTAACTTGTATCGATCATATCTCATTCATACAAACTCCGATTAACTTGAAATTTGGAACATTGGCTTTCATGGCTTTGCTTGTCATATCTTGTCAATTGCGGCCCGATCCGGACTTGGACAAAATTCATCGATATCCATGGCTATCCTGAAATGCATGGTTGATATTCATGATTAGCTATTATTGATTTTCAGTCAGTTTTGGGTATCTCAGCTTTGTTAAAAGTTGGGATAACAAAGATCATTTTCTCTTTATGGGAAACGGAATGAAATCCACAATAGAAGGCATTGGGACTTATCGCCTAATTCTAGAAAGTGGATATGTATTAGATTTATATAGTACCCTTTATGTACCTTCATTATCTAGAAACCTTATTTCCGTAAGTAAGTTGGATATTTCTGGTTTTAGATGTACGTTTGGATCAGGTTGTTTTGATTTATATAAGAATACTGATAATGTTGGTTTTGGTATTCCAACTGATGATTTATATAAATTGAAACTGAATGACACTTATGCGAATTCCTTACTGAATGTAATAAATAATGTTGGATGCAAACGTAGCATGTTGAATGAAAATTCTGCTTTCTTATGGCATAAAAGACTAGGTCACATATCCAAAGAAAGAATGATGAGATTAGTAAGTAATGAAATTTTGTCAAATTTGAACTTTAGTGATCTAGAATTACGTGTGGATTGTATTAAAGGTAAACGAACCAATCATAATAAGAAAGGAGCAACTAGAAGCAGCCAGCTTCTTGAAATAATACACACTGATATTTGCGGACTATGGACAATCCAGCCTTTAATGGAGAAAAGCATTTCATCATTTTTATTGAAGATTTTTCCCGCTATGGTTATATCTATTTGCTTCATGAAAAATCTCAATCTGTGAATGTCCTTGAGACGTTTGTAAAGGAAGTTGAGAGGCAATTAGATAAAAAGATGAAAATCATAAGGTCTGATAGAGGTGATGAATATTATGGCAAATATAATGAGTCAGGCCAGTGTCCAGGTCCATTTGCAAAATTCCTCGAAAGTCATGGCATATGTGAGCAATACACAATGCCAGGTACACCACAGTAAAATGGTGTAGCAGAAAGGCGCAATAGGACGTTAATAGATATGATTAGGAGTATGATATCAGATTCTACTCTACCTAAGAATTTGTGCTCGTATGCTCTCAAAACCACTAATTATTTGTTAAATATGGTTCCTAGTAAAGCTGTTCAAAAGACTCCTTTTGAATTATGGACTAACAGGAAACCTAGCTTAAGACACCTGCATGTTTGGGATTGTCCAACAGAAGCAAGAATTTATAATCCACATGAAAAGAAATTAGATTCTCGAACGATTAGTGGGTATTTTTTTTAGGTTACCTGAAAATATAAAGGATATGTGTTTTACTGTCCTAATCATAGTCCAAGAATTATAGAAACTGGTAATGCAAGATTCATTGAGATTAGTGAAGTCAGTGGGAGTACTAGAAGAGAAATAGTGGAAATAAAGGAAACAAGGATAAATGTTACATTGCCTAGAATAGTTCCTCCGTCTACTATTACTCCAAATGTTGTTCCAGTTGTTGGAGAACAGCATGATGATGAACAACATATAAATGAAGAAGTACTTCTTGAAGGAAATGACTTACATAATGCTGATATGCATGAACCACAACAAGTAGCATTAAGAAGATCACAAAGAGATCGTAGGTCAGCTATTTCTAATGATTATATGGTTTATATGCAAGAATCAGATTATGATATAGGAATCAGTAAGGACCCGGTTTCGTTCACATGATGTAGAAAGTAAAGAGTCAAAGGAATGGATTAATGCCATGAAAGAAGAACTAAAATCCATGCAACAGAATGAAGTTTGGGATCTCGTTGAGTTAACACATGGCTGTAAAAGAGTCGGATGCAAATGGATTTTTAAAACCAAACACGACTCTATTGGTAATGTCGAACGGTATAAAGCTAGACTTGTTGCTAAGGGTTACACTCAGAAAGATGTTGTTGATTACAAGGAGACATTTTCTCCTGTTTCGAAAAAGGACTCACTAAGAATAATAATGGCATTAGTAGCACATTATGATTTGGAATTGAATCAAATGGATTTGAAAACAGCCTTTCTGAATGGAGATCTTGATGAGGATGTTTATATGGATCAACCTGAGGGTTTTTCTTTAAAAGGTAAAGAACAATTGGTGTGTAAACGTAATAAGTCAATGTATGGGCTTAAACAAGCATCCCGGCAATGGTTTATAAAGTTCAATACCATTATTACATCTTTTGGTTTTAAGAAAAATACGGTTGATCACTGTTTATACCAAAAGATCAGTGGAAGCAAGTTTATTTATCTAGTCCTTTAAGTTGATGACATCTTGCTTACTACAAATAATTTAAGCATATTGCATGAGACTAAGGAATTTCTCTCAACAAACTTTGAAATGAAGGATATGGAAGATGAATCTTATGTGATTGGAATCGAAATATTTCGTGGTCGATCACAAGGAATATTGAGATTGTCTCAGAAAGGATATATCGAAAGGATTCTAGAGAGATTTGGAATGGTAAGTGTTCACCTGAGAAAGTTCCTGTATAGAAAGGTGATAAATTCAATCTCATGCAATGTCCTAAGAATGATGTTGAACGAAAGGAAATGGAATCAATTCCATATGCATATGTAATTGGTAGCCTAATGTATACTCAAACCTGCACTAGACCGGATATCAGTTTTGCGGTCGGTATGTTAGGGAGGTATCAAAGTAATACAGGAAAAGAACATTGGAAAGCTGCAAAGAAAGTGTTAAGGTGCTTATAAGGCACGAAAGATTACATGATCATGTATAGTAGATCTAATGAATTGGAGGTGATTGGATATAGCGATTCAGATTTTGCTGGATGCATCGATACTAGAAAATTGACTTTTGGTTACCTGTTTATGTTTGCTCAAGATGCCATATCATGGAAAAGTGCGAAACAAACTATCGTTGCTTCATCTACTATGGAGGCAGAATTTTTGCCATGTTATGAAGCCGCAATTCATGCATTATAGTTGCTGAACTTTATTTCAAGACTTGCGGTTGTCGACACCATTAGCAAGCCGCTGAAAATTTATTGTGATAACTATGCAGCAGTGTTTTTCTCAAAAAATGACAAGTACTCTAAAAGGTGCCAAACATATGGAACTGAAGTATCTTGTTGTGAAAGATGAGGTTCATAAACAAAGAGTGTCAATCATACACATCAGGACAGAACTTATGATTGCGGACCCTTTGACGAAAGGGTTACAACCAAGACAATTTAAGGAACATGTTCAAAGAATGGGCCTTGATTGTATTAATAATAATCAATGTGTGACATTCTGAGCTCTTTTGTGTGTTTCTGATATACAATTATATGTCTTTTGTTTTAATGTGGTAGTACGTACTTTATGTAATTTTAAACAAGAAAGAGTCTTATAAAGATATTATGTTTAATCATTATGATATAAGACATTATGTGGACCATTATGTTGTTTTATATAAATTATGAGTATAAAATGATGGATTGCTGGTATTGTAGTATATGGACGGGAATGCATTGAATTAATAATACACAACCGCCATAACTCTCAGTAATTTATCATAGTATGATGTTCAACACTTGATATTATAAATAATCGGGTCAAGTGGGAGAATGTTAGAAAACTGCTATTAGAAATTGCAATCGTTTCATTTACTTTTAACGTGATGTAGTTTCTAATCTTAATATGACCCTATTAATTAGGTCATAAATAGAACGTTTCATTTACCTTTAACGTTATGCAGTTTCTAATCTTAATGTTACCCGATTAATTAAGTCATCAATAGACCGTTCTATAATTAGAATATAAGGTCTGTGATTAATCTTAAGCGTTGAATTGGTATATGATGGACGTACCAGATTTAGAGTTAAATGTTATATAAAGGATTGGGTCCTCTCTCTCCTGGTATATAGATGTATTCTTCTTCATCAAGAAACATATAAAGAAATAGGGTTAGAGAGAGAAACCGAGTTTTGAGAAAAAGAGTAATTATTAGAAGTCAGAAGAAGAAGATGACAGCCATTACATCTTCCACTGTTAATCAAGGTACGTCATCTTAAAAAAAATCATATTAAGCTTTGTTTGTGAAATATTCGGTATGGTGATCCTTGGGCTATTACTTGAATTGTTCATCATTAATCATGAAAGATCGAACAGTAAAGAATTTCTGACACATTTGTTAAGCCAAAGGGCATGACTATAAACTCATAGTAGCCTTTATGAGTTTTGAATGTTGTTTTGTGTAAGTCACCTTCAGACATCCTGATTTGATGATAACCGGATTTCAAATCTAGCATATGGACCCATGTAATTCATCCAGTAAGTCACCTGTAAGAGGAATTGGAAGCTTGTTTTTGATTATTTTTTGATTTAAGCTTCTATAATCAATGCATAGCCTCCACGATCCATCTTTTTTTCGACCATTACCATCGAAGACGAATATGAACTATGGCTACTTTGAATAATTCCTGCATCAATCATCTCTATGACCAGTTTTTCCAGTTTATTCTTTATATGGTGTGTGTGTCTATATGGTTTGAGACACACTGGTTTTAATCCTTGTAATAACGGTATTCGATGATCGCAGTCTTTTTTTGGCAGAATAATAATTTTTCAGAAATGATTAGTGGATATTTGTCTAGCAGTTGCTTGATATCGGGATGAATATTTGTATTAGTGGTTTGATTTCTTGTTGCTGTTTCTGATGATAAGAGCATAAATGTCAACTGAGCATGGTTTTCTTCCTTACTGAAATTCTTTTCTTGAATTTGTGCCATATCTTAATGTGTCATTCCTGCCAGATATATGGTTCATTATTGTATTGAAATTTCACTTGTAGTTTTTTGAAGTTGAAATAAATCCCACTGAGTTTTTTCATCCACTGAGCTCCCAAGACAATTGGAATTCCCTTCATAGTTAATGTTAATAAATCAACAGGCATTGTACAACCTTGACACTTGAGTAATACTATGAGACGTAAGCCATTACCTTGTAATTTTTCACTGTTAGCAACCTGAACTTCATAGTTTTTTATCTATGCAACTGCGAGTCCCGATTTCTTTGCTAAAACGCTATCAATGAAACTATGAGTAGATCTAGAGTCAATCAAAAATGAAACAGATTTTTATTAATAGATCCTTGTACCTTGATAGTGTGTAATGTGGGGATTCCAAACATGGCATTGACTAATATAGATAATAGTGAGGTGTCATTTTCCAAAGAGCTATGGTCAGAATTTTGATCTAACGATTCAGGAATAGGATCATCATTGTCAAATGCATCGTCAAGATACATAACTCCTTCCATAATATAAATTTGTGTATTTTAAAATTTCCGTAGGAGTTAAGCCTTTTGTTTTGGTTAAAAATTCATTTGTATGTGAATTGTCAAGAATTTTAGAAGTGTTTTATGTGGCTTGAGAAGAGTTGTTAGAAAAAGTTGAAATAGATTTAGCCATACTATATATTTTTTTTATATTTTTTTGAGCTAAAATATTTAGTTTCAAATGTTTTTTCTAGTTTTAAAGTCTTTTTTAAAATAGGTGGTTCAGAGGCTATAGCATCAAATTTAATTTCTTCCTCTAAACCCCCAAGAAAATTTTAAATACTTGTTTAGGAGGAATATGATCAATCATACCTTGGAGTTGTTCAAACCTGTTCATATAAGCCATGACTATTGTTGTCTGTTTGAGAGAGCAGAAGTTTTCATATGCCATGTCCAACTCAGTAGGTTTGAATCTTGTTTTAATTTCATCAACAAAAACTTCCCATTGATCATAATCTGACACATTTTTAGAGAACCAGTAATACTATTGCAATGCTTCTCTTTTGAGATGGAATGCACAAATGTAAATCCATTCTTGAGTGTCTGTATTATGATATTTGAAAATTTTGTTTGAATTAATCTTGGACGATGTTGATTATCATCACTATTTCTGAAATAGTTCTTGATGTGATCAGTATTTGATTGATTTCTTGAACTACTCTCCGGATTATTGAATTGCAGAATTGGAAGCCTGTTATTTGGAGGGACATATACATTGGATCTTGATTGTATCAAGGGCGTAACATGGTTTGATCTTGGATTTTCATCTCTTGATCCAATATCAGGAGATCTACTGGATTTTAGTTCTTTTATTTTAGATTTTTTTTTGGCCACAACTTCAGATAGGTTATCAACCTTATTGTTAAACTGCGGACTAGATCATGTCAGTTCTTTTATGGTATTTTCCAATTTTCTGAGAGTGATAGTAGTTCTATTGTTGAAGAGTTCTTGCCTTTGGTATAACTCAAATTCTTCAATGAACTGTGGTGTTTCCAGCGTGCTTGAATCTTCTCTGTTACCCGGATCAGGATTCGACTGGAGAGGGTCAGAAGATGACTCTCGATGGTGCTCTGGTACCATTTTGCTACTGTCTTAGTTCTTGATTGGTATCTGGTTTGCGTCATGGCCGAATTTGATGATACAAATGGATGTTTTCAGGGTATATGGTGAATTTAAGACAGAAAAGATGAACCAACGAGACAAATAGAATATATTGATAGGTGGGATTGCAAATAAAAGACTTTTTAATTATTTAGTATGATCGTTTTAAGAGGAATGAGGTAAAAGTAAGATCAGAATCGAGATAATGTCAGGAGTAAGATGTTTTATTAACTCAGTAGAAATTACCTACCTCTCAGTATTATGTTTTTTCCTTATTTATAGGTGCAATCATACATAGTCATGATCAAGGCCATTTAACATAATTGCACCGTTTAAACAATAATTATGTTATATTAATTTGGGCCCGTACTTCGCACACGGGCTGTTTGTATTATTGTATACGTTAATATTTTGTTTTAGTGCAAACATGTAAACATAAAGCAAGGGTATTTTTGGGATTTCAAAAAGACACCGAGTAAATTAGTTCAACCAATTTTCTTTATTAGTAGTAGAGATATTAAGAGGCCTAGTACTTCAGGAATTAACCATGTCTATTGTAGGTATGTGTACATGTGCACAGGTGCACACATGCACACACATCAATTCCCAAAATTCCTTGTTGTCACTTGCTAAGCTGGGTTGTCTTCATCTCTAAGTCTGTCTTCATGTTGTGACTGCCCCTCCTTTGGTTGAGTAAGTTTGGATGATCCAAGATATTTGACAAAATGCCTTTGAAATCCATGCTCATCACCTGGTTGATGAATTGTCTGAGTGTGACAGAAAATTCGTAACAGGATGAGAAAAGGAAGAGAAAGAAAGAACAAAGAAGGTCGGCATTTTTTCGATGTTAACCTCAAATTGATGGAGTATTCTTTTCACTAGGAAGAATATAATTTTATATATTTATATTCTATCTTAAAATAATATTTAACTCAATGATCGTTTAAATAGTTATATAAATTCATGAAAGCATTATAAAATATGTTTTATATTTTATAAAATTATATTAATACATGTTATACCCTCGGTTGAAATTAAAAAACATTTGATTTATTTTAATTATTTAAATATAAATCAAAAATTAGAAAATAGATTTTAAATTTTTGAACTATAAAATTATGTAATAAATTTTCAAATTATGAAACTTTCATTTAGAATTTTACTGGAAATTAAAATTCAAATTTGATTCCAAAAAAATATTTTATTAAATTTTAAATAATTTATCGTATGGTTTTATAAACATATATATATATATATATGAATATATTTAAATTAAAAATAAAAAAATAAAAAAATAAAAAATTATCTTGAACCATGCGTAAGACCAGATAATTATATATTTAAATATTAATTATTACTTTTATTTTTATTAATATATATTATATTATTATTATACATATATATAAAAGTATTTAATATATACATATAAATATATATATATATTTTAAAAAATTGTAAATGTACTATTTTCGGCATTGTAGTAAAATATAATATTTAATATATTTTATAAATGATTTAAACATATTTATAAGGTTATAAATATATGCATATTGTTAATATTTTATTTATACTATATATATTTATACAAAATCAAATAAAATTTTAGTTCATACACAAATTATGTATATATATTTTTGTAGTATTTTATTTATAAAAGCAAAAGTATATATACACACACACACATTTGGATAGTATATTTACATATTGGATGAGCTAACGTGCTATTGCAATGTAAATACTAGCATCTATACACGGGCATGTTATACCTTACACGGATTGATATGTGTAACACACACACACACACTTATATATGTATATATGATATATGTTTAGTATAATATTAATTAAATAATATAATATTGCTTTATATATATAAAATAAAAGATTTTATTTAAATAAAATTTAGAAATGTTCTAAAAAAATTATACCTCATAAGCCCAATGAAGATCATACATGGTAAAAAAAAATTGAAATTCACGCATAACTTCTACTACGGGCTGGCTTAATTCCAACGATGGTATTAGAGCCCAATAACTTATGTGGTCTAAATTAGTCATGTTAGGATTAACCAACTAAACTCACAACCCAGATGGTAGGGTGTTTAAGAAAGGTAGTGTTGAAGGAATGAGTTTGGGTAATTAAGTACTTCGCCATACCTAGCTACCAACCTGGCCCAAATAGATATATATATAAGCCCGGAAGGTTGCTCCTAATAGAAGATGTCCAATTCAAATCGGGTCTTGGGCAAATTTTCAAAAATGTTTGAAAACTAAAAATATCAGATTTTATGTTTAAAAATTAAATTTAAAATAAGATATACATGTATTATAAAAGTTATAATGTGACAAAAAAATTAAAATATTGAAAATTAATTTAAATTAATTTCTAATTTTTTTAAATTTATTAATAATATTAGTAAAATAAATAAACTAACAAGTTAATTAATGAAATAAAATATACGTGTATTATATATTTTGATATATGTTATGCTGTTTTAAATGTCAAAATAACATAAGTATACATGTATGTAATGAAATGAATTTTGATATTTAATTAGAATTATTTAATTAAATGAATTAATTAGAAAGTTAATTAATTAAATAATATATATATGATATATGTGTTATACTATAAATATTAATATTAATTAAATATGATTTAATTAATATAATATGATACATAAGACCAATATATAAGTAACATGAAATATAAAAGTTATATAATAAAAAAATCATATATAATGAATATATATACATAAGATGGAACATTATAGAAATTCTAAACAGACTTAAGAAATAAATACATATGTAATACGTATACTATGATTTTCGATATGTCCGACACTTTAATCACGAGTGTATTTCATTAAAAATACATTATTCCATAAGTCGATATCACTCAATATAATATATTGAAGATTATGAATCTTCGATATAATATTGTCTTCTACCATTTATGTAACTTGAATTCTCTTTAGATGTTGAGCTTTCTTCAAGTTAGGGATGTTATGTATGGTACTATTAATATATAGACTAAACGAAGTAAGATGCTTATATATATTTGTTGAGCTTTCCTCAAGGTATGCATAGTATACTTAGACCATTGAAAAATGGTGGATATGAGTGAATAATCTCTCTTTATTTGTTGAGCTTTTCTTAAGGTAAAGATGAGATTAGGATAAGGATTACTAGGTTCGAGGTTGTATGTGATACAATCAATAAGGAGTTATCCATTGTATATGCGAGTATGATTTATTGAGCTTTCCTTAAGATCAGAATACCAAAATATATGAGTCCTAACACCCACCAGTCAAGTCGAAAGGCTTTTATGTTTTGCTTTAAGGTCTGGAGAAACATAAAATACTAGTAGAAGCCTTACTAGAAAAATGAAATGATAACATTTAACATTTCTTATATTGTAAGAACACATACTACATAATGTTATAGTGATCTGTATTGATAAAATTTCAGCATTTGATATGATTGATAAAACATTTATCAATTAAGATATAATACAAATGAATTGAATTGAAGATTGACAAATAGAAATATAATATATACATACCAAGTATTAAATACTTCTTGCATGTTAATTGTGACGACCACCCATGACTCCTGCACTAAACAAGGAAATAGTGCGCTGTAAAGTGTGCCAAGCAGCCATGGATGATCATCAAGGTAAGGTAAAAACAGCGGAGTCTATCGTATTACTCACAGCGCATGGGTAAAATACAATAGAATATATATATATATATATATATATATATATATATATATAGTGAAGCTCCACAAAACAGAATCTCGTCAAATAAGCCTCATAGTAGTTTGATACAAAAATCTGAATAGTCAATACATCAAGCCTCACTACATATCACTCAGAGAATATACAAGCAGCGGAACATCCAGTACATATAGTAAGAAAATAATATGCAAGCTTCCAGCTCGTCTTCGTCATCAGCATCGTTGGTCACTAAGAACAGCACCTGTCACCTGCTACCTAGTCTGCCCATCCCAAAATGGATGAACAGCCCAAGGTAATAAGAGTTGAACATAAAACCTTGAGTCAGACAACAGTCTTAGTGAGCGGTAAATTAACTAACAACGTACCAAAAGAGCATAAAGGTAAAAGGAATACGAACTTAACCCTCCCACTCCACCTCTTTCTACAGTGATAGCACCCAGACACACTAAGCAGAAGTAAAAATAGCAAATCAGACATTTAAAGTAAAGCAATTATCACTCGAGTCAAGGTCGATGTTTTCCAAGTACAAACCCCCAAGGCCTAAACCAAGATCAGATAAGCATCTGGAAAACATCGCTCTTGAGACCGAATGACGATACAACCAAAACATCCAAACATCCATGACTCTGGCTATCACTGTTATCATTGCTTCGATACCATCGTTAATTGAATGACCGACACCTTTCTTTCAGCCGTCCGTCAAGGGCTAATGGTAACCCCGGTTCTAGACAAAACTCCGCACGTCGTCGCAGCCCGTGCCTAGGACTATCGAATCTTCCAAGAGTACTCGACCACCAACTGTAGTCTTTTGGGACTATCGAATCTGCCCAGCGTACTCTTGCTTTGAGTCTGCTAGAACCTTCAATAACGATGAAATTTCAGCCTTCTAGTCATCCTCCTCGACGACTATTCTCATACTAGCTCAAGCGCCTCTCGAGCCAACCATTATCCACAAACTCGAACCATCCCTCGAGTTATCAACATGCTTGGAATGATCCCGTCTGGATTATACCAAAGCTACCTCACATCATGCCTCGCCTTATCTCATTCATAGCAAAGCTCCATCTCAACATCATCATCAAATCCATCCATATGAGCTTTATCATCCACTACATATGCCACGTGCAGCTTTTCTATTCAAGAGCTTCCCCCTTAGCCTTTGAATCATCTCCGACCAACTTGTCCAAATCCAACCACTAATCAACTAATTTGTAACAACCAATCAAGTCAATCATTAATCCAAGTAATTAAGCGTTCAAAATGATCTAAAAGCAATTATAACAAAAATGGCAATCTTGTAAATAAAGAGTCTAAATTTAACAAGCATAATCATGAATAATATCTCTACAACTTGATGGATGAACTTGCATAGGTTAACATGTATTATAATGGATGTCAAATCTTCATGAACCATGGATCTATACTTAGGTTTACGAAAATGCATGAAATCACTATTTTTAACAGAAAATCAAGCCACCAATCCAATATACTCCTTTGGGTCCGTGTGAGAGATAACCACCACTCACCAAATCACCTAAACACCTTAAAAGCAACACACTCCAAATCTGGACAGCGAAGGATCTAGCTCGATCCGCCAAAATTCCGCTTCAAACGATGAAATCCCTCTTCGATGGATGAAGATCTTCAATCTAAGCTCTTGGATCTTCGATTTGATCTTCGATTTGGATGGAAGGAAGCACAAGATTAAAGAGTAGAAAAGAAGTGAAGAAGTACAGCATTCGAGCTCTCAAAATGGCAGGACTTCGTCGCTTCAAAATCCGGATCCCAAAAATGAAGCTAACCCGTGTATTTATAGGCCGAAAAACCCCTTAGGTCGTTCGCTCTTAAGTCGTTCATGACCTAAAAATCCCAGACCTACGACCAAACGGTTCACCCGACGTACGACCTAACGACTCGAGCGTATGCGCGACTTAAAACACGACCTAACACATGCGCGACCTAACATACAAGCCGCGTTCCTATCTAAGTCGTCTGGACGACCTAACGACTTAACGACCTTAGGTCGTTTCACGACCTAACTACACACAGCAACCTAACATAGGTCGCTCACGACCTAACTAAACACAGGGTCTCAACGACCTATACTATAACGACTTAACTGCTTAATCCCTTACACGGCCTAACTACACACACGACCTAACGTCTTAACCCTTTACGCGACCTAACACATTCGCCTTCACGCGACCTACGACCTAAGCCTTATCTCGTCCACGACCTAACTACACAGAATCTAACTTAGGTCGTTTACGACCTAACTTAAACAAAAGGTCTCCATGACCTAAACTTCAACGACCTAAGCTATCATCCTTAAGTCGTTCAACCGACCTATCCCCCTTAGGTCGTTAACTCGTTCAATCTCCTAGGTCGCTACTCCTATACCGCTAATCCCTAGGTAGCCAACTTCCTTAGGTCGCTCACCTATGCCGTTAATTCCTAAGTCGCTAACCTCCTTAGGTCGTTTACCTATGCCGCTAGTTCTCTTAGGTCGCTAACTCCCTTAAGTCCCTCCAACCCCCTAAGTCGCTCCACCGACCTAAGCTACTATACGACCCAAGCTATCACATGACCTAAGCTATCACCCAATCTAACTCCTTAGGTCGCCTAAACCCTTAAGTCGCCGACTTCCTTGGGTCGCTCTGCCTTATCTTTAGGTCGCTCAACACTCAAGATCTTCTACGACCTAACCTCTGGACGACTTAAGCTCTGGTCGACTTAAAACTCTGGACGAATTAACAACACTAACGACCTAATAACAACGGTTTTACGATCTTTCGATACGTAAAATACGGGTCGTTACATTCTCTCCCCCTTAGGAATTTCTCCCCCGAAATTCCAAACAAACAAGAACCAAAAACTATTCTGCATGCCTACCATCCATAGCAACCAACAAATCATGCATCCAATTACTAGCCTACCATGCAGAATTCTAAGACTAGAACAAGTTACAATGTCATGAGATGACACGACACCTTATGGTCATACCTCGAAGAGTTCAGGATAAGCTGCCTTTATCCTCTCTTCCACCTCCCATGTACAGTCGTTAACATCATCACTCCATTGTATCTTGATCAACCTAACTACCTTCCTCCTAAGCTGTTTCGTGTCAGTTTCCACAACGCGAAGCGGCTTACGAGGTCTCTTATCAACTGGATTAACCTCAAAATCTTCACGGCTATCAGCAGAAACCACTGTATTCGAGTCGTGCACATACTTCCGTAGATACGATACATGAAAAACATTGTGCACACCCGACATCTTTTCTGGTAACTCCAATTTATAGGCGAGCTTTCCAATTCGTTCGATGATCGGGAATGGTCCAACAAATCTCGGAGTCAATTTCCCTTTCCTCCCGAGTCGAATAACATTCTTTAGTGGCGAAATCTTCACAAAAACCATATCACCTACGTCGAACTCCAAATCCTTACGACGCTTATCGGCATAACTTTTCTGACGGTCTTGGGCTGCCTTCATTCGTGGCCGAATGATCTCTATGCAATCCGAAGTTTGTTGAATCATTTCTGGCCTAAGTATCAACTTTTCTCCCGTTTCCAACCAACATGTCGGGGAGTTACACGGTCTTCCATATAATGCTTCATACGGCGCCATACCAATGCTGGATTGGTAACTGTTATTATACAAAAATTCCACCAAATGAAGATGATCTTCCCATGATCCTCCGAAGTCCAAAACACATGCTCTGAGGAGATCTTTCAAAACTCGGTTGACTCTCTCGGTCTGACCATCTGTTTGGGGGTGATAAGCTGTACTCAAACACAACTCGGTTCCCAAAACTTCCTGGAAGCTCTTCCAAAATCCACTAGTGAACAATGGGTCTCGATCGCTCACTATACTTTTCGAAATACCATGGAATCGAACTATCCACTTAACATACAGCTCAGCCAACTTCGATGCAGTCCTAGTTGATCGAACAGGAATAAATCTTGCACTCTTAGTCACACGATCTATGATGACCCAAATCCCTTCATTTCCCGCTCTTGTTCTAGGTAACCCATCAATAAAATCCATCGATATTTGCTCCCACTTCCATATAGGGACTTCTAATGGCTGAAGCAATCCACTGGGCTTCTTATGCTCGGCTTTTACCAACTGGCAGTTCATGCACTTGGAAATAAAATTTCCAACATCCTTCTTCATACCTTCCCAATAATAGGTTCTTTTCATATCCCGATACATCTTATTTCCACCTGGATGATTTGTCAACTTCGAGTGATGACTCTCCTTTAGAACCTCATCTCTCAATCCATCTATATCGAGAACAACTAGTCGTCCTTGCTTCCGAAGCCAACCCTCTCGATCGACCTCGAATCCTTTATCCTTCTCTGGGTCCAACCCAGATTCCAAATCACGGATAATCTTGACAAGCTTATCGTCTCGCTTTTGGCTCTCGCCAATTCTTTCCACAAGAGTAGGTCTCATCGATAAGTTTGCCAACATCTCGGGTTCCAATTCACATCTGGTCCTGTGGTCAAATCCAGCCAAATACTCAAGACTCTTCCATTCTGAAAACATGGCCCCCAATCCTGCATGTCTTCGACTTAACGCATCTGCCACTGCGTTACCCTTTCCCGGAGTATAGGCTATACCAAAATCATATGATGCCAAAAACTCTAGCCATCGTTGATGCCGAAGATTCAAATCCTTTTGGGAGAAAAGATACTTCAACGACTTATGATCTGTAAACAACTCGAATCGAACTCCCAATAGGTAATGTCTCCACATCTTCAGAGAAAATACAATTGCCGCCAACTCCAAATCATGAGTCGGATAATTCCTTTCATGCGGCTTCAGTTGTCGACTTGCATACGCAATAACTTTACCCTTCTGCATCAGCACTGCTCCAAGTCCAGTACCACATGCATCGGTGTAAACCACCATCTCATCATTTCCACATGGAATAGTCAAAACAGGAGCACTTGTTAGTCGCTCTTTCAGGATTCCGAAAGCTTGCTCACACTTAGCATCCCATCTGAATACTTGATTCTTTTTCGTTAATCCTATTAATGGTGAAGCTACCTTGGAAAAGTCTTTGATAAATCGACGATAGTATCCTGCTAATCCAAGAAAACTTCTCACATCAGATGCATTCTTAGGTCTGACCCAATCCTAAATTGCTGCCACCTTGGCGGGATCAACTGCTATTCCACTTCCAGAGATAATATGGCCTAAGAACCTCACTTTGCTCTTCCAGAAGTGACACTTCGAAAACTTAGCCTTCAGTTGATGTTTCCGTAAGGTTTCCAAAATAATACGCAAGTGCGTCTTGTGCTCTTCTTCATTACTGGAATAAATCAAAATATCATCCACGAACACTAGTACGAACTTGTTCAACTGATCCCTGAACACTCTATTCATAAGATCCACAAAATATGCTGGTGCATTGGTCAATCCAAACGGCATTACCAGCCACTCAAAGAAACCAAACGGTGTCCTGAAAGCAGTCTTCAGCACACTATCCTTTGCCACTCTTAATTGGTGAAATCCCATTGCCAAATCCATCTGAGAAAACACCTTGGCTTCGTGAAGCTGATCAAACAAGTCATCTATTCTCGGCAATGGATACTTGTTCTTCTTAGTCACTTTATTCAGCTCACGATAATCCACACACAACCTTAACGATCCATCTGCTTTGGTTGCAAACACAACTGGTGCACCCCATTCGGACACACTACGCTGAATGAATCCTTTCTGTAAAAGATCATCAACTTGCACCTTCAACTCTTGTTGTTCCCTAGGCGCCATCCGCCTAAGAGGCATCACAACAGGTCTGGCTCCTTCAACTAGATCGATGCGAAACTCGATCTCTCTATGCGGCGGTAACCCTTTGACCTCATCAAAGACATCCTCAAATCCATTTGCGATCGGCACCGATGACAGTCCATCCCGTGGAACAACCAGCGAATACATAAAGCTCATGAAGACGCCTTCCTCATGCTTACATCGTATCACAACCTTTCGCCCTTCCACATTCTCGACTATCACCTCTAGCCTTTTACAATCAACCTTTGCCGCGTACTTTGTAAACCAGTCCATACCCAAAATAATTCCAAACCCCGCAAAGTTTAGAACAAAACAATCACAAATGAAAGAGCAATCATGACTCGATACAACCAGATCATGACATATCATACACAGACAGGACGAACCCCCAACTGGATTAGTCACAACCAATGGTCTATCGACAATATCCGGTTCTAAACCCAACCGGCATACAAGTTCATTACAAACAAAAGAATGCGACGCCCCAGTATCAAATAACACTCTAACTGGAACACCACAAATGGAAAGGGTACCTTGTACCACCACACTCTTTCCTTTCTCTTCCGCAGTAGGAGCTTTTGAAGATGATGGCACAGCCCCCAAAGCATAAGCTTGCACAATCTGCCTGTCCTTCCTTGGTTCTGGACAATTCTTCTTGATATGCCCCGGCTTGTCACAGTTATGGCGCTTCACCGGCACCTTTGGATTCTTGCAATCTTTGGAGAAATGGCCCTTCTGCTGACAATTGTAGCAGGTCACTTCGCCCTTCGGCTTCTTCTGGCCATCCTTACCCTCTGATGCTGCTGCTTCCTCTTCTTGTTTCCACCTTGTTGTGGTTTAGACTCCTCCTTGGTCACAGCAATAACAGATCCTTCTTTAGGAAAAAAATTCTCGTGCCTGAGAGCCTCCTCCACAAGCTTCTCAAATGGATCGTCCAGATGATCCACCAACTGCCTCCCTAGATAAATGTCCAATCCTGTCACAAACTTCTCGTTCTTCTGATATGGAGATTCAATATACGACCGGGCATACTTGGACAAGGCTTCAAACTCAGAAACATACTCAAGAACTGGTCTTCCTCCTTGCTTGAGCTCTACAAACTTCTTGAACAGAACAGATTTCTGAGCTGTAGAAATGAACTTAGCTTCAAATCTGGCTTGGAATTGCTCCCAAGTAATTTCTTCCTCCGGAGTATCAATGGTGATAGAGTTCCACCAGTCAGAAGCTCTCCCTTGAAGCTGTCTTGATGCAAGCTTCCTTTTGGTTGCATCCTCGATTCCCAAGTCACCAAAGATTCTTCTACAAGCATCTATCCATCTCTGGACTTCAATGGTTGACTCTGTTCCCAAGAAAACCTTCCCTCCAAGAGCAGTATAGTCATTGTACAACTTAGCAAAATCCACCGGTCTTGGAGCTTGAACTTGAACCCCAACATCTACTGCTGACCTCGGAGCTGGCATCCTCCTCATGATCGAAGTCATCATAGCCTCGAACATAGCAGCATACTCAACAGCCTCCAGCAGCACGGCCTTCCCTAGCAGCTGGTCTCCCTTTTCGACTCATTCTTAATATCTATAAAAAAATGATTAGTGCACCTTGAGAAACAACTGCATAAGAGGTTCAAATCCTTCTAAGCCACTATATTATATATAGTAATCATCCATAAAAAATACAATTACGTCTCTCATACGTAGTTACGTCAGCGAGCGTTGGCTAAAGTCGATTAACCAAGGCTCTGATACCAAATGTGACGACCGCCCAAGACTCCTGCACTAAACAAGGAAATAGTGCACTGTAAAGTGTGCCAGGCAGCCATGGATGATCATCAAGGTAAGGTAAAAACAGCGGACTCTATCGTATTACTCACAGCGCATGGGTAAAATAGAATATATATATATATATATATATATATATATATATATATATATATATATATAGTGAAGCTCCACAAAACAGAATCTCGTCAAATAAGCCTCATAGTAGTTTGATACAAAAATATGAATAGTCAATACATCAAGCCTCACTACATATCACTCAGAGAATATACAAGCAGCGGAACATCCAGTACATATAGTAAGAAAATAATATGCAAGCCTCCAGCTCGTCTTCGTCATCAGCATCGTTGGTCACTAAGAACAGCACCTGTCACCTGCTACCTAGTCTGCCCATCCCAAAATGGATGAACAGCCCAAGGTAATAAGAGTTGAACATAAAACCTTGAGTCAGACAACAGTCTTAGTGAGCGGTAAATTAACTAACAACATACCAAAAGAGCATAAAGGTAAAAGGAATAGGAACCTAACCCTCCCACTCCACCTCTTTCTACAGTGATAGCACCCAGACACACTAAGCAGAAGTAAAAATAGCAAATCAGACATTTAAAGTAAAGCAATTATCACTCGAGTCAAGGTCGATGTTTTCCAAGTACAAACCCCCAAGGCCTAAACCAAGATCAGATAAGCATCTGGAAAACATCGCTCTTGAGACCGAATGACGATACAACCAAAACATCCAAACATCCATGACTCTGGCTATCACTGTTATCATTGCTTCGATACCATCGTTAATTGAATGACCGACACCTTTCTTTCAGCCGTCCGTCAAGGGCTAACGGTAACCCCGGTTCTAGACAAAACTCCGCACGTCGTCGCAGCCCGTGCCTAGGACTATCGAATCTTCCAAGAGTACTCGACCACCAACTGTAGTCTTTTGGGACTATCGAATCTGCCCAGCGTACTCTTGCTTTGAGTCTGCTAGAACCTTCAATAACGATGAAATTTCAGCCTTCTAGTCATCCTCCTCGACGACTATTCTCATACTAGCTCAAGCGCCTCTCGAGCCAACCATTATCCACAAACTCGAACCATCCCTCGAGTTATCAACATGCTTGGAATGATCCCGTCTGGATTATACCAAAGCTACCTCACATCATGCCTCACCTTATCTCATTCATAGCAAAGCTCCATCTCAACATCATCATCAAATCCATCCATATGAGCTTTATCATCCACTACATATGCCACGTGCAGCTTTTCTATTCAAGAGCTTCCCCCTTAGCCTTTGAATCATCTCCGACCAACTTGTCCAAATCCAACCACTAATCAACTAATTTATAACAACCAATCAAGTCAATCATTAATCCAAGTAATTAAGCGTTCAAAATGATCTAAAAGCAATTATAACAAAAATGGCAATCTTGTAAATAAAGAGTCTAAATCTAACAAGCATAATCATGAATAATATCTCTACAACTTGATGGATGAACTTGCATAGGTTAACATGTATTATAATGGATGTCAAATCTTCATGAACCATGGATCTATACTTAGGTTTACGAAAATGCATGAAATCACTATTTTTAACACAAAATCAAGCCACCAATCCAATATACTCCTTTGGGTCCGTGTGAGAGATAACCACCACTCACAAATCACCTAAACACCTTAAAAGCAACACACTCCAAATCTGGACAGCGAAGGATCTAGCTCGATCCGCCAAAATTTCGCTTCAAACGATGAAATCCCTCTTCGATGGATGAAGATCTTCAATCTAAGCTCTTGGATCTTCGATTTGATCTTCGATTTGGATGGAAGGAAGCACAAGATTAAAGAGTAGAAAAGAAGTGAAGAAGTACAGCATTCGAGCTCTCAAAATGGCAGGACTTCGTCGCTTCAAAATCCGGATCCCAAAAATGAAGCTAACCCGTGTATTTATAGGCCGAAAAACCCCTTAGGTCGTTCGCTCTTAAGTCGTTCATGACCTAAAAATCCCAGACCTACGACCAAACGGTTCACCCGACGTACGACCTAACGACTCGAGCGTATGCGCGACTTAAAACACGACCTAACACATGCGCGACCTAACATACAAGCCGCATTCCTATCTAAGTCGTCTGGACGACCTAACGACTTAACGACCTTAGGTCGTTTCACGACCTAACTACACACAGCAACCTAACATAGGTCGCTCACGACCTAACTAAACACAGGGTCTCAACGACCTATACTATAACGACTTAACTGCTTAATCCCTTACACGGCCTAACTACACACACGACCTAACGTCTTAACCCTTTACGCGACCTAACACATTCGCCTTCACACGACCTACGACCTAAGCCTTATCTCGTCCACGACCTAACTACACAGAATCTAACTTAGGTCGTTTACGACCTAACTTAAACAAAAGGTCTCCATGACCTAAACTTCAACGACCTAAGCTATCATCCTTAAGTCGTTCAACCGACCTATCCCCCTTAGGTCGTTTACTCGTTCAATCTCCTAGGTCGCTACTCCTATACCGCTAATCCCTAGGTCGCCAACTTCCTTAGGTCGCTCACCTATGCCGTTAATTCCTAAGTCGCTAACCTCCTTAGGTCGTTTACCTATGCCGCTTGTTCTCTTAGGTCGCTAACTCCCTTAAGTCGCTCCAACCCCCTATGTCGCTCCACCGACCTAAGCTACTATACGACCCAAGCTATCACACGACCTAAGCTATCACCTAATCTAACTCCTTAGGTCGCCTAAACCCTTAAGTCGCCGACTTCCTTGGGTCGCTCTGCCTTATCTTTAGGTCGCTCAACACTCAAGATCTTCTACGACCTAACCTCTGGACGACTTAACAACACTAACGACCTAATAACAACGGTTTTACGATCTTTCGATACGTAAAATACGGGTCGTTACATTAATGTTTTTTGTACCCATACAAGTGCCTAATTTTACAACTACTTAATACATTCGTAAAATTGGTCGCTGGCATGTTTATTGGTCGAGATCGTGTTTTGCATTTCATGAGTTTCGAACTCAAAATCATTACAAGATATATGATCCATATATTATCACATATAAGTGCAATATACTGAATGATCATAGTTCATAATGTACAATATTTTAGTGAAAATTGTTCATCCAAAATAAGCAAATAAACTATAGTGCGAGAACGAATATTCAATTTGATTGATTATAATAAAGATCATGTTGTGTTAAATGTAACACAAGACAAAAAATACAATATAGATCTAAGAATTTGATTGTTGAAATGACAGTCTGATTAGTTTACGTAAAGTGCAACATATTCGATGTCCTTAAATGTTAAGGATGATCGAGTGCACTTTTGTAAAGAGTTCGTTATGATGTTGTAGTAAGGGTATTCTTTTGAATTGTTTGATCATTTAGAAAGAAAAACGAGTGCGCATGAGTAGATATGATTTAAGGTGAAGTTAGGATGAAGAGAGTGAATAATCACTTCTGCTTCATACAGAAACATCGAAAACAAGAAGTGTAATAATAATAATAATTGAGACTTAACATTAGACTAAGAAATACGATTTCTATTCCTAAATGTATTTTCATATAGAATTTTTTTCATGAGATTTACTACTTTGAGCTCAAGATATTTGATCAAAGAATTCCCCATTGTAAACTAGTTGAAGTATATGAAATAAATAATCTATATTAAGTGAATGATGGACCTTCGAATTTAGTACGCTATTATAGTAATGGTGGAAATAGTGGAAGCATAACATATAGCAGTTATTGATTGCATCAAATTACGAAAAAAACTTTTCTTAAAACATATCGAATAATATTTATGAAATAATGACTATTTTTCGTTGTCGAATGAAAAATAGACATAGTTATATTTCAATATGGATATTGGTTAAAACTGCAACGTGGTATTTGTTTTTACAACAAAAGTGATGAGCTACAAAATACTGAAGTATATAAAATTATTTACAATTATTTGGATTATAAACTAAATCATAGTTTTGAGAATAATTTTTATTATATGATTATGAATCGTATGATACTAGTTAATTATATCTTTAACAATTAAAGGTTATGCATATATAGATATATGCAATCGTAAGTTAGTGGGAGCGTTATAAGAGTTGATGAACTCTTCGGATTGATGCATATAGATATATGCAATTATAAGTCTATTAATACTAAAGAGGTTCCATATACTTCATTATATTCATTGGTGAGTTGTCACGGACATGAACACTTGTATTTGATATGCATGTATAAGTCTATGACAAGCTCATAGAATATAAAACGAAAGTAAATAAAATAACATGAGATAGAAATGATTCGATTTGATTGAATGGATAAGTATATTGGAAATTTTCATATGTACTTAATATGAATAAATATTCAGTCTCAAAGATTACTTCTCCCTATAATACATAATGATGTATTAATAAGGAGTAATCGAACTTTGTTGGATGAAGCACGCTTAATGATGATTGAAGTTGAGTGTTACTCTTCCTATAAGATGTGTACTTAAGAGTAGTACACAAGGTTAAAATTAATATCTTCCAAAGGATAGTTTACAAAACAATAAGAGAAAAAGATTTATGGGAATCCATATATATCCTAAGCCAAGGAATTGGTGGGTAGAGTCAAAAGACTGCGTATTATAACTGTACGTAAGGGATTCTATGAATCGTCCCAATTTTTGTTTGAAGTGATAGTCATTAGATGACTAATTTATGTTATGCACATAGATAAAATATGAACTAATGCAAAATGAGTTTTATACAAGGCAGTTCACAAAATGTTTATGAATACTCATTATGTTGCACTTAGAAACAATTGTTGTTCCAAGAAAATACCAACTTCATAGAGAAAGAATTTCTTTAAGAAATTATTAGCATAAAATGAGTTTGGATACGATCTAAAGATAAAAATAACTAGGAATGAAATGAAATTGACCGAGCCTAAATGAACACACTACATTAGAACATCTAATGAATATTTTTGTACGTTAAAGAGAAACTATAAGTTTCTTGTCAATATCAAGAATAAATAATCCT
Organism: Allium cepa; assembly: GCA_030765085.1. Classification (NCBI taxonomy): domain Eukaryota; kingdom Viridiplantae; phylum Streptophyta; class Magnoliopsida; order Asparagales; family Amaryllidaceae; genus Allium; species Allium cepa. The sequence continues at coordinate 826,161,465 of CM060941.1, read as the reverse complement.
CGTTTGTTTATTTAAACCGTTAAGAGTATTGACTCTATGATATGGTATGATATACAGATCTAAAACAGATTCCAAGTACATTATGATTTTGATAGTTGTAACTCAAGTTATACGATCAATTGGTTGGAAATGTGACTTTAAAAGTACGACAAATTCATTTGGAATATAGTGAACTATATTGATAAGAATAACAATGTGAATTTCAACTGTTGTAATTAATGAAGCAGATTCACCATTCGATGTGCTAAAGTTAGTTTGGATTTTTTTTCTCACAAAATTATTGCATGTTATGATTTTATGATTTTGGTACATATATGATGAAATAGAAAATTGTAAATAATGATTAAGAATAGACTTAGCACCTATCAACCAAAGTGTCTCAAAGTCAGTGGAAGCAATATTGAGTTTGTGAGTTTTTGGATATGATCCACGAAATTATAGAAAGTATCATTTTATAAGCATTGGAATTGAACAAGTATTTTGATAGAAATATCAAATAGTTTGATTTTTGGTCAAAAAGCAGAGGAAGGGTGTGTTCCTAAGAACGAATGTTAAAATGTACATAGATATTTCTAAACCATAAGCAAACAACACATTCCTAATTGATAACGATGTACTTGTGTAAAAATAAGCTTTAGTTATATTAGTATTCAATGTTGGATTTGTAAATAATGTCATTTATAGTAAGTATAAAAGACAGTGGGAATGTCCCAAATGGTATGCAAAGACACCTTATTAAAATGTTTAATACGAAATATGTAAGATGGATTCATATACATTGGCAATGGGAACTATCATACATGTTATATTGCCTACGATATCGTGGTTCCTTTATGTATTTAATATATGAGGCAAATATGAAATCAGAATTGATATCATGGGGGTTATTTAGGTGTTCTCGTGTATTTATGAAATACTAGAGAATTGTCTACAAAAATAATAAACTCCTTATGAAGAAATGTTCAGACTCAAACTTCCATAAGTGGTATTGAGTATAATATGTCGACAATAAACTCAAGCTAAGAAACGTTAAGTTGGAATGTTCCAAATGAAAGGTTATGGCTGATTCAACGGAAAAATGCTAAGTACATCATCTTGAATTGCGCCGCAATAAAAACAGTGTATATAAATATAAATGCACAATTTATAACTGAGATGATGGTGATTCCAAATGTTGAGAATCCCATAACATTATTATATGATAATAATGACACGATATAGTTCATAACAGAACTCAGAGATTACCAGAAGTCGAGAGATATACTCCGAATTGTTCCACATGATAAAGATAGTTTGTCAATGTCGAAGAGAGTTGATTGACCAAGTAGATAATTAATCATAATCACATACATGTTTAGTAAGGGACTGGCCCAATTGGTTTAGAGGAAATCGATTGGAGAAGTTGGAATAACATTCCATGATTGATTCCAAGTGCATGCGGGAGATTGATAGAGTTAAGGGTGCATAAGGGCAATTATGTATTTTGTTACATATATCTAACTCGATAATCAATCTTGTTCGAAATAAAAAGGTGTTTTCTTTCTATTATATGCTTGATATAATGTATTGTATTAATTAATTAAATTAAAAGTATATTTAATAGAAAATCCATAAATGATATATTTTGTGATAGCGATTACAACGTGTTGTAACCGCGAGTGATTTGTCATAATCAAAATAAATAAACCATTTTAAATATTCCTAATCAAGCTATATTAAGACTGGATATTGATACATCCATTGAGACTAGAGTATGTAATGTGCTTCAAATGTTGGATAGTGTATTACTCATGAGTACTGGGAGAACTAAGGGGTTACATACTGATGGTTATTGGATAATTATGGAAGGACTCACTAGGTAGGTTTTTGTTGGTTAATATAACTAAGATTTAACAAAAAATATCAATGTAACTAATTTACACAGTTCTCTCGACATGAGAATAATTTTAATCTTCATACGAAAGTTCTAGTTTGATTATAGTCAAACCATGGCACGACGTCCATTGATTCACTATAGTTGGTTCAAGGGGAAGTATTAAAGTGAAACACTATTCAAGAGAGTATTCATCTTCCATGTTATGTGGGGTTCACAGCCAACTAAAGTCAACTCAAAGTCAAAGTCTCTAGTTAGAGCATTTCAGTTAATAATAATGGTTATTATTCAACCAAATACTTTTTTGGACTTTAGAGTAGAATGTGGACGATATTAGATTTTTGACCATTACCAAATTCTATAAGTCCACGGTGATATAGTTTTGATGCAGAGAATTTGTGTAAATAATAGTCACAATCGGGTAATGATTAATAAATAAAATTGGATTTTACCAAAACTAAATAAGCCTTAAATTTGAACAAAATGTCACACCATCTGCTAAGTGACGTGTGAATGTTAATATTCAAATAGTTCGGTATTAATCGCTGACCGAGTTTACATCTAACAAGTTACACAACCAAAACAATGAATATTCCTATGACCAAACGATTTAATTAATTTGTAATTGTTATAGACTAGTTATATTAATTAATATTTGTGATATATTAATTGTAAAAAATTGATTTTGATTTGATGAAAAAAATATTATTAAATATATTGATAAGCGATAATTTGAATTTAATTATATAATATTTTGTTTGGGCTCTAAATAGATCTAAACCCATGATAAGAGCTGGTAGGATGACTCAAATACGGGGTAATATATTCGGCCTAATGAGGGTAAGAGAGCTTTGAATGGATGGCTAAAATGGAAGGAGAAAGAGTAAAAAATTAGATCCAAAAACTTTTATCCTTCTCTTCCTCTATATAAAGATCTCTACCCCCCAATCTTTTGAAGGAAATTTGGAAGCCTCCATATCCTATCCATTTTTAGCCGACTTCTCCTCTTCATCCTCCTTCCATATCAAGTTTAAATCAAATCAGATTCAATATGCTAATCGACAGCAGGTGGTCAACGTTAAAGACTAGCAATCTGCAGAATTGGAATTAGCTCGAGGATTAGATCTCATCGTTTCAAGGAGTGCTTACGGGCTTTGGCTACAACATACATTCCTAAAATGTTAATATATATTAATCTACATTTATAATGTTAATTTTATATTACATTGTTAGCTATGTAATGATTCTAACATGTAAATATACTGTCACAATTTTTGATTTGTTGTATGTATGTGTATATATGTTTAAAAAAAATTATGACAATTCATTTATGTGCAACACGATTCAATATTTAAAAAAAAATTGAAAATTTTAAAGTATGTGTAGTTTATAATTTAAATACTATATTATACTTATGTAATATATGAAAATATAATTTTATACATAATGTATAAAAAGCATAATATTTTCGACAGGAAGGAAACAATTTTATATAATTATACAAATTCATATGTATTATAAAATATGTAATAATACTGAAATTAAAATAATATTTTTTATATTTTAAAATATTTGAATGTAAATCAAAAATTAGAAAATAGTTTTTAAATTATTTTTAAATTATAAAATTATATAATAAACTTTCAGATTATAAAATTTTCGTCTAAAATTTTACTGAAAATTTAAAATTCAAATTTAGTTAAAAAAATTATTTTAATAATTTTTAAATATTTTTCTTATGGTTATACATACATACATACATACATACATACTTATATATATATATATATTAAAACTTAAAACTAAAGAAATAGCTTGAGCCACGGGCAAGACCAGTGGTTATATATTTAAATATAAATTATTTGTATTTGTATTTGTATTATTATATATTTATTATATACATTTATATATATATATATATATATATAAATATTTAATATACATATACATACATACATACATACATACATACATAGATGCATATTTATATTTATAAATGTACCATTTTCAGCATTACGACAAATTTTTTTACTTTATATATTTTATAAATGATTTAAACATATCTATATGGTTATAAATATATACATTTTGTTAATATTTATATTGATGTTTATATATATACACACCAAAATTATATATAAACAAAATTCTAGTTTATACATACATATATTTGTAATATTTTATTTATAAAAGGAAAAGTATAAATATAGACATAAATTTGGACAATATATTTGTATATCGGATGAGCTAATGTGTGTGTTACAATATAAATCCCAATATCCATGTACAAGCATATTATACCTTACATGGATATGTTATACATGCATACACTTACATATGTGTATATGTTACATATATATATTATATTAAATATTAATTAAATAATACAATATTACTTCATAAACTTAAATACAATAAAAGATTTTATTTAAATAAAATTTAAAAATGTTTTAAATAAAATAGACTTTAAAGGCTCAATAAAAATCCAATATGGTAAAAAAAAATTGAAATTCACCAATAACTTCCGTTATGGGCCGGCCCAGTTCCAATAGATCTCAATAGTATCATTGACCATTAGGAAAATGTCTAGCACGGACTTGACCTTAATAGCTACGTACATTTTTGGCATTCGAGCTAGGAATTTGGGCTTGGTTATTTGCATACTTTTTTAGCATTCGAGCTAGAACTTTGGGCTCGGTTGTTAGCAAACATTTTCGGCATTCGAACTGGGACTTTTGGCTCGATCATTTGCATATGTCTTCGGCATACGAGCTGGGACATGGGGCTCGGTCGTGTGTGTACATTTGCAGCATACGACTGGAGTTTTGGTTTAGTCGTGTGCATATGTTTGTGGCGATGATGAGTTGGGACTTTAGGCTCAATCGTGACATAGTGTTTCGGTATATGATTAGACCCAGTGGACATTTTAGTGAGATCTTAGCTTATGTTATCATTATAGTATTATATTGTGTTTAGCTGACTTGTTGGGTGTATGTGACACAAATTAAGGTATGATTTTCACTTATATGATGTGTTTCACTCACCAGACGTAAGTATGGCCACCTTTATCATTTTCTTCATTTTAGTTATACTTTGATAGGTCGATAGAAAGGATCGATGGTGACTTAGAGGCGTGATGGTATGATGGACGCTCATTTATTTGTCTATTAGTTATCTACTATTTTATCTCAGTTATGCCCCAACCTTTGGCTATTTTCGTTACTAATATAGAGAAATGTTATAACTAAAGTATACTTGATACTGTACTATTACTATTATATTTTAGTCCTTCCGCTGTGAGGTTCAGAAAATGTAAAATATTGTAAACAACTTTGTGATTTTCTTTATATTTTTACCTCTAAACGATCCATCATCTGTGAGGTTCATAGTGTCTGCATCACTTTATGCATGAATTGGGACGTCGTGGTTGGCGGGTTGTTACATTAGCCCTAAGTTAGATTGTTATACTTGTTGTAATCACGATGTTTGTAATATGAATACAAACATAGATAATATTGTACAAAATATCAAATTAAATTAAAAATAAAATATAGTTATTGAATCATAAACACAAATGCATGCGCGCACACACACATATAATATTTAATTATAACTAAAACATACCGCTCACCTATTAAATAGTACCAAATAAGATTTAGTAAAAAGTTATTATTCATATAAACATAAAATACTATTTTGTGGAAATTAATAATAGGAATTTTTTTCTTTGGAATTCCCTTTTTTAATCGTGTTGTCAATGTACATAATGCAATATATTATTCCTAAACCTCCTTGGCTTTAAAAATTTTCTCATTTAATCAGAAAACACAAACCAAAACACTCGTGTCCTCTTTCATAGAAGTTTTGTCTTGTCCTTCCAATTTTATCAACCATCCAAGTTGGATGTTCATAGTGGGATCGCCTATGAACTGGATTGGATGATAAAACCAAGTTGATACATGTATTTTACATGCTTTTGAGAGACGGTTACCTTTCAAATGCGATAGCTTTTTTATGACCTTATTGATAATAATAATAATGTACCAGTTCTCCTTTTTAGGCTTCGTTGGTCTAATAGGAATACCTAAGTAATTTACTGGAAATTGCATTCTATTACAATTTAAGTTATTTGCACATATCATTTGTACAATGCGAAATATCATTCAAAACAAGAATCGATCATTTTTATGAAAGTTAAATAAATCGTAATAAAAATTTGAAACTGTAAAAATTTAATTTAATGGGACAATATGATGAAATAAGAACAAAAAAGGAGGGTGTTATCAATATATTGAGATACGGTAGAAAATAATCTCTCCCCGAGTCTCTGTAAAATATTATTATATATTGCAAGTTAGATAGCTTTATTAATGAGATTAATTGTTTATTTGGTTTTGTGGATGTTTGGTTTGATGGATAAATATTGGAAACAATCTTTCCGGTGACAGCATACAACTCTGCGTTACAATATTTGCTCAAACTTAAGCCCTCGCTCACTAGCTGATGGTGATAAAGGAAACTGTTGCGGAAATCTCGGTCTTCCCCGCTTCGTGAAGTTAAGATAGGCACTTTAAGATTAAAAGTAGCAATGGAAGCACAAGAGTTTATAACTCTCCAATATGGAGATTCTTCCACTATACAAAAGAATAGTAGGATTACAATAATATGATTACAAAAGTAACTCACACTTGGTGGCTCACTCAAGCTTGAGGATAAAGACTTCTCAAGCTATCGCTCTTTTCTCTCAAAGAGGATCTCTCTAACTCTCAAGTTTTTTCTCACTCTAAGAAGTGGCTTCTTCCTTGGATTCTTGGATGGTAAGCAATAGAGCTCCTTCTCCTATTTATACTACTCAACCTCCATAATGAATGGTGGAGATTACTTGCATATGATGGTAGAGATTGATTCTCTAGAATGCTCCACACTCTCTAGGAATGTCTACACTCTTCCATTCCCTTCTTTATTCTTCCATACTCTTCCGTAAGGTTCCAGAAGGTTCCACACATCTCTAGAATATTCCAGAGGGTTCCACACTCTTCCACAAGCTTCTACTGAGTTCTATACTTCTCTAGAGTTCTCCGGAATGTTCTAGAAAATTCTAGATTTCTCTAGAAACATCTAGAATTTTCTAGAAACTCTCAAATTAAGGAGGGATCCCAAAAAATCTCCCCTTCCCGACTTAATTGGGGGGTAGTAGTACGCCGGCACCTTGACAGCAGTCTTCAAACTTCTTTGTTGGTACTACCTTGGTCATCATGTCAGACCAGTTCTCATCTGTGTGAACCTTGTCAAGATGTATTTGCTTTTCCTCGAGGACTCCTCGGATCCAGTGATATCTTGTATCAATATGCTTTGTGCGGGAATGAAATGTTGAATTCTTTGCCAAGTAAATTGCACATTGATTGTCACACTTCAAGACATACTTTTCTTGATCCACTCCCAATTCATGCAACAAGTTCTTCACCCACAACATCTCCTTGCAAGCTTCAGTAGCTACGATATACTCTGCCTCTGTAGTGGATAATGCAATACACTTTTGCAGCTTTGATTGCCATGAAATAGCTCCCCCTGCAAAAGTGGTTAGGTATCCTGATGTTGATTTTCTTGAATCAATGTCACCAGCCAAGTCTGCATCTGTATATCCTTCTAACACAGGTTTTCCTTTTCCAAAGCATAAACATCTTTTGGAAGTTCCAAGTAGATATCGGAGGATCCATTTGACTGCAACCCAATGCTCATTCCCTGGGTTAGCCAAGAAGCGACTGACGACACCAACTGCATAAGCGATATCTGGTCTTGTGCATATCGTTGCGTACATGAGACTGCCTACTACAGATGAGTATGGTTTCTTCTTCATTTCCTCCTTGTCTTTTTCACTTGTCGGACTCTGCTTCGAACTTAGCTTGAAGTGCCCAGCTAGTGGAGAGTTAACCGACTTTGATTTGTGCATGTTGAACCTTTCCAAGACTTTCTCGATATATCTCTCTTGGGATAGCCATAACAGTCTTTTTGATCTATCACGAGTTATTCTCATCCCAAGAATCTGTTTAGCCGGCCCCAAATCTTTCATGGCAAAGCTCTTGCTTAGATCTTTCTTTAAAGCAGCTATCTTTATGTGGTCTTGTCAAATGATTAGCATATCATCAACATAGAGCAGAAGTATGAGAAAGTCACCACTTACATACCTCTTTATGAAGACACAATGATCGCTTTCCGTCTTTTTGAAATCATGTTTTGCCATGAATGCGTCGAACTTCTTGTACCATTGCCTTGGTGCTTGCTTAAGTCCATATAGACTCTTTGTGAGACGGCACACTAGATCTTCTTTGCCTGGAACTTTGAATCCCTCAGGCTGTTCCATGTAGATCTCTTCCTCTAGGTCACCATGTAGAAACGTCGTCTTGACATCGAGTTGTTCAATCTCCAAATCTTGCACGGCTGCTAGGCTAAGCACAACTCAGATTGATGACATCTTTACCACGGGAGAGAATATCTCTTCAAAATCAGTACCTTTTTCTTGTCCAAATCCTTTGAAGACTAATCGAGCTTTATAGCGAGGCTTTGAACAGTTCTCTTCGGTCTTGATTCTATACACCCACTATTCTTCAAAGCTCTTCTCCCTTTTGGTAGCTCCACTAGTTCATATGTGTTATTCTCATGCAAGGATTGCATTTTTTCTTGCATGGCTATTCTCCACTCTTCTTTATGACAATCACTCATTTCTTCTTTATAGCTTTGAGGCTCCCCCTCATCAGTGAGCGTAACGTAGTCCTCTGTGTTGTATCGGGTGGATGGTCTTCTGTCCCTTGAGGATCGTCTTGGCTCTGGTGCGATTGGAGTGCTAGATTGAGGTTCTTCCTAAACTGGTTCATCATGAATTTCATGATCTTCAGCTTCACTGCTTTCTTGTGTGTTGTTATCTTCATGTCGAACCAGAGTAGGTTCAATGTTCTTACTGCTTCTCAATCTTGGCCTCTCTGAATTCTTGATATCTTCAATTGTTTGGTCTTCGAAGAATACAACGTCTCTACTGCGAATAACCCTCTTGTTAATTGGGTCCCACAACCGGTACCCAAATTCATCCTTAGGTGAACGAAGATAAATACACTCCTTTGTCTTTGCATCAAGCTTGGCTCTCTCATCTTTGGGGATGTGAACAAATGCCCTGCACCCGAACACCTTGAGATGATTATATGAAGCCCTCTTGCCCGTCAAAACTTCCTCAGGAATGGCCCCATCCAAAGGAACTGATGGTGTGAGGTTGACAATATCGGCCACAACCATTATAGCTTCTCCCCAGAATGATTTGGGTAACTTAGCATGAGAGAGCACACAACGAACTCTTTCTTCAATGGTTCGGTTCATTCTCTCAGCTAGCCCATTCAATTGTGGTGTCTTGGGTGGAGTCTTCTCTAGCCTAACACTACACCAGAATCCTCATTTCGCAACGGCTTTGAGCCGTTGCGAAATGGGCAGTGGTAAAAATTTCGCAACGGCTTTTGTCTGTTGCTAAATATAATTTTGCAACGGCTAAGGGCCGTTGCAGAATCTTATTTAGCAACGGCTCATAGCCGTTCCGGATTTAATTTCGCAACGGCTTAAATCCATTGTTAAATGTAGACGTATAACTGTTGTTTTACCTATTAGCAACGGCTTTAATCCGTTGCTAATTACTATTTTTTTTTTAAAAATCGAAATTTTTTCCCTGTACCAGTGACAGTCATTTCATTATCATAATTAATAAAAAAATTTGCAAATTTAACACTATCACAGAAGAAAGATTATTAAACCAAATATTTTTCATACATTAATCACAAACCAAACATAACAAATGTTTGAATTATAATGTTCAACATAACACATACCACTATATAGTACAATAGCGAAATCATTACATAATACTACATTGCAATCTTATGTTTAACCTGCCTTGGTTGATTAGTCTTATGTCGCACAAATACAAATTATGAGTGCTCGCACAAATACAAATACAAATATTAACCTCTTCACAAGCAGGACAAAACAACAACTCAGATATGTCATATGAGGAGTCCCGCCACTAAGTGAGCACATAACCTCTTCAACTACAAGTGCTGGAAAACCAATATCATCTGCACATAACAAAAATCAACCAGAAGGATATTAATATGAAACATGAGTGGTTTGAATACAGATAGTAAATCAGATATGTCATATGAGGTGCACTACTTTGTTGTACGCATGTGGCTTAGACAATGTAACAAATGCAGACTAGAAAATGTCAGAGATGTACCAGTTTACCATAGCATCGTATATTTGCTTTTGGTCACAACAAGGTAAGTAATATCGTGCTGTATACCAAACATGAGAATGGAACAGTTAGCTTTATAGGATGGTTAGTAGAGTATGAGTAGGGTGTAAGAGCTGTGATGGTGGACCATAGCTGAAAGTAATATGCAGTTTTTGGTGAGGGAAAGTCGGAAATGAAATTCCAACCTTTTCAAAATAAAATCAAAGGCCCGATGTTTCAGCGAATTATAGCTAATAATCCTCGCATAATCTAAACGATAAATCTCCAGCTAAAAAATTTACGAAACACCAACAAAGCCACCGTTCTCCTATCCCCTAATAATCCTCGCATGTTTATATATCTGTTTATCATCATTCGCATTGAATTAAATGGAGGAGTGGATAAAGCATATGAAGTTTTGCCATGTATATAATATAGCAATGCATATAATTAGATTAATTTAAATTGGATAGCTAATCATATGTTTTCATTTTGAGACATTATAAAACGGGAAAAGGGACCCATGTAAGACGAAAATAGGTTTCCAATTTGTTTTTCTATAGCCGTGTGGAGAAACCAACTTCAGTGCATCATATGATTCCTTCAATAAAAGGAATGGGAACTGTACAAAACCAGCATGTCACAATCCTACTTCAGTACTATGAAACCAAAATCTATGATTGCAAAGAAATAGAAGAGCAATGTAGTTGGTATAAGTGGAATTGATCTGGACTGCATCGCAAACAAACAATCGTTACTTAATGCATATTCTATGCTCGGATTAATTAATTGATCAAAAAATAGGCTGGTAGTTATGGAGTAACATGAAAGATGGTTAGTTATAGTTGTTTGCGTATGGATGGAAGCGTTAATGCTTTCTGTGCACGGTGTTGGTATACTGTGTAGATTTTTTTTGAATTCTTTCTTCTCTTTGAGGAGTGCGTGAGTGTATTTTCGTGTGAGTTTCTTAGGTGAGTTGCTGTCATCTTTGTAGTATTTGCACTTGCTTGGCGTATGTAGATTGTAGACCCCTTTGCACTCATTTTTGTAATTAATAAAAGCATTAACTTTTTTAGTGAATAGTAATAATATGTTGTCACTTATATTTGTGTTGTTAACTTCATATTCTTTCAAATTAACATTTTTCTTTTGTATAAATAATTCCAGTATGACAACACTTTGATTTAGGCTACTAGGAGGAACCAAATAAAACCTTCAGATTTCGACTAATAAAGCCAATGACTGTTGTGCAGGGATTCACTAAAACCAACCATTACTGCAACTTCAACAACTGTACTTCATCCACATCCCAAAATAACTCACTGCCTACTTTTGCACCAGCCACACCATACATTACTAACCACCATCTTGCAGTACTTCTGCCCACCTACTTCATTCAACGAAACCAACAACTACAACTCCTCCTCTGCAATTTCAGCCACCAAACTTCACTACCATCATCTGCTGCATATTATCACTGCCTCCATCTGCTTCACTGTCACACTACAACACTCTCACACTGCTAACATACTTCCTCTTCCTATTGCAAACTACCTTCCACTTCACCCGAACTCCTCCTGCCACTTCGTCCTACATCATTTACTTCATTCACCTATTCCTGCCTTCTTTTACTACCAATCAACTGCCATCAAACACTGCCCTCTACCCAACAGCAAAACTCCTACACACCAACTTGCATCGCTTCAACACACTTCTACCATACATACATACCACAGTGCATACATACATCCCTTAACTTCTGTGCACTTCCATCAAAAATCCGCCTGCATGCTCAAACCCATCATAAACTTCACTACCTTCATACCTACATGTGCATATCTCCACATCCCCATACCTTCTGCTTTTCCATCCCCTCTACAACATTGCTTCAAACTTCACTGCTTCAAACACTCGTCTTGCCTATCAACAAACAGCAACCTCCCATCCACAACATACACGCAACAACCATACTCCATTATTAAGTGCAACACCAGCCTTACAATCTGACAATAACCATCAACTTAAACCACAAACATCAGACCACCACCTTCTTTCCACTGAACCACATCCAACAACAACCTTCAGTCATCAAATACTACACCCTACATCACTGCCATCCCCGTCAAACAACACTTCTCTAACATCACTGCAACAATATACAAGCATTTTTGTTTTATTTGCCTCCAGTAACTCAATTGCTGTTATAATCATCATTCGCCTTCAACTCACCATAACCCTGCTACATCATCATTACAATTCCAAACCATCTTTCATCATTCCACTATCATCACAACTACCTCTGAACTCCTCCTCTACAACAATCAATACAACATTTTCAGACTGCCGCAATTATCCTTCAGCTAACCACAACTTCACCTCCTCCTTCGACATCATCATTTACAACGACCTCTGCCACATCATCTTACTTACAGCCTCACAAACCACCAAACCTTCAAATAAAACAACTGCTTTCCCTCAAACTTCAAAACCACCCAGATAAGCAAAACCTGAACCAATTTCTCCATCTCCAACCCGAATCAACCAATATCTCCAACCTCCCACCTGAGCCAACCCACAACCTTTAATCAAACTCCACCTCACTCCTCCTATCCAAATGGAACCACACCCGAACCAACCTCCTATCGAAATTAAATTCCCAATTCACTAACCATCCACTGTCTTCCACCTGAAATCATCCCACTGCCTGCTTACATCCTTCTCTCCAGCCTCGGTACCATTAAACAAACAATCACCAACTCTCACAAACACTTCACAAAACATTCACCAGCCCTGCCCTTAACCACTGCCAAAACTGCTTGCACCTACTTCATCATTGCAAACTTCCTCTGCCTCTAACTCCACCTCCAACCCTAACTTCACCCTCTTTTACCTTCTTCCTACAAACATCTACTGCTCCACCCCACTGCAGCACTTCACAACTCTAAACCACTGCCTTCGCTGCAAAACAATCCTCAATCGACCAAGCAAACCTTCCACCATTTAAATGCCTGCAACCCATACTTCATCAATAACAACACAACAAACTACACCTCCATACCCTCTGCCATTGCAATACATATTTTTCATTTTACACATCTCTGCCACTCACTTCTCCTACATTACAGCAAACTGCATTCCATACAACATTTCATACATCTCCTCTGCCTGAAAATACACTTCACCGTCTCTTTCATACATCATTTTGCACTGCTCAAAATTGTTCAACATTTAACTCCTACAACCTGATACGTCGTTGTGACCAGTTTCTTGCTCAACCCCTTCAAACTGTTATACATTCGCAAACCATATTCACTTCTGTTTTCACCCAATTCACATTCATATACAACATCTGCATATCCTGCCTGCTTCCTTCACTTTTCAACTGCAGTACATCATTTCACTCTGCAATTACCCCCAGGCTCTCTGCCATAATCACTACTGCGCACTCCATCAATCAAAAACCACTACTACTCCTTGCCACCGATCACCTACCATTCACCACAAAGCTGCTTGCGCATCAAATAAAACATCTACCCATTTCTTTTCATGCCCATATACAACTGCATACAACTGCATCACTGAACATACCTACACACAACTGCATATCATTTCATTTCACATCACTGAGCTCCTCCAGCAACACTGATACACACCACCATACAATAGTACACAGCAACACCAACTAACGTCCATCCGCTACCCCTCCTCAAACTGCACCACCTCTTCACTTTTAACATACCAACTGCACATATTCGCTGTGCATTTTCAACTACTTAAACACTTTGTCAAACTGCCTGTACAACAACTTCGCTTTTCTACCACACAACCACTACTCGGTTCACCATTCACATATACCAAACATACCATTTCATTACTTCTTACTTCCTTGTACCAGAACCACCTCTGCCAAACTTCATTTCAACACAACAACTTGGTGGTTGCTTCTATTGTCAAACTGCTACGACAATCCAAAACAATTTCAACATCAACTCACTGACCACCTCACATTCAAATACCCCTCTGCTCTGTGCACATATCACAATATCACCGAGCTCTGTGTACCTCTCTGGCCACAACATCCACCATCACTTCATTGCCAAACCACCACTACCTTACATATCAACTATCTTCTACCCACATATTCACACTTCTGACTGTAACATCCCATACACCCTGCACACAAACTCCACCTCCTTGCTGCACAACAGAGTACAACTCCCTGCATACCCCATACACCCTTGCCATCAACATCCACAAACTGTCTCCACATACTCCTGTCTACATACACTGCTGCACAACAACAACACCATAGCAATCAGTTGCCAGAAACCTACCACTCCAACTACCACATCCCCTTGCCTTTCTACCCTAATTCACAAACCACAAACAATTACCAAAACTCAAACCCCACTGTCTACACAATCAAACTTCCTCACTCCCTGTCAAACAAGACCACTTTATACCACTCATACAACTTCAATTGTTGCCTCGACAGACCACCACAAACGAACAAGCGTGCTAAAGGATTTTTAGTTTACTGGGGATGCAACAATGATATATTCTAATAAAAGAAAATGTTTTGCAAAATATATATATCACTATCAAATGCGCAAATAAAGAGAGTAGGGAATACGTGCGACTTCGTTCGTGTTTATTTACACCAAATTTACATGATTACATGTCCCAACCAATTAATAGACTGGTGTATCAACTACTCCCTCTTTCTCTAGTTAAGATGCTGGCACATCATGTTTTTTACAATAAGAATATAATCAAGAATTAAATCAACTACTTCTACCAAATAACAGAACAGGATGAAAAATGGAAATTGGATCTGAATTGCACTAGGAATATAATTAGCAAGTAGTCAGGTCTATACAGAGGAATATATGGAGTTCACTCCCATAACATACATATTTCTATAAAAATAATTGATTTTTTACTGTTTTTGTAAAAATAAACTGTTATAGTTTGAACTTTGTCAAAAAAATAAAATCATTCATGGATATAAATGCATTTACAAGCAAACACTGTTTCTATAAAAATAATCTGTTACAGGACAGTTATCATTAAAATCAAATTTGAACTATTAAAATTAAAAGAAAAGCTAAAGTTTATATGAAAAGTAGAATTTGGAATTTGAATTTCACGCATACGTAGCTTATAATAATGAGCAGGATATGAATCAGAACCTAAATACTTCAATTGGCTAGGTCCAGACACAGTGAGGGTCAATGATAGTAAGTATTCATTGAATTATTGATGTTTATTGATGTGTTTAAAAATGGAACTAGGAAACTCATTGGGACAACAAATAAAGGAAACTGCAGAACTTAAAAATAATGCAGAACTCAACCACCACTTTATTAAAATAAGTTATTCATCTTTGATATACGACCAAAACACAGTTATGGTATAGTAAGGACGAAGCAAGGTAACAGGGTACAAGGTATATAGTACTAGCGAATTCAAAAAGGCAGGGATGCATGAAATAGGCAATAGACAAACAAAAAAAAACAAAGGCTACAAAGTATGAATGAGTACGAGACCATATATTCAAAGCAACTGGTGATAATAAAAGGCGAAATAAAATAAGGTCAGCAAGATGCGTACAAACAATAGGATATCAGAGAATTCATTCAGTTTTACTTTTCAATTCAACAGCTAAAATTATCACTTCAACCAAAAACTTCAAACCAGAAAACCCAAGATAATTCTAAAACAAAATAAATGCAAAACCTCATTTGTAAAGCTGAGTTACAAGATTCTGTTGAGATGTAAATGGAATTGAGATGATTACCTACAATTTATTTGCTTCGTAAGATGTGGTAAGCAAAGTTCATGCTAAATCCACAAGGCAACAGGCGCGAATTTATTCCAGCACTAGGGTTTAGTATTAGGGAGGAGGAAGGCAGCGATGAAGAGAAGTGGAAAGAACGTGGAGCTAGGGTTTTGTGGTATTTGGGGGAATCGCCCGGTTGGCAGAAGAAAATAGGAAGGAGGCGCGAGAGCAAAAAAATTGAAGGGTACGGAGCGTTGTTTTGAGGGCGTGCTATTATTCGAAGACCACGCGTATGAAGCCCTAACCCGTTCTAATATAGAAACGGCTCAAAGCCGTTGCCAAAGGGTTCGCAACGGATCAAAGCCGTTGCTATATTGCAACGGCTTAAGTCCGTTGTGAATTTGTCGCACTATGGTGTTGCGAAATTGCTTATATGGTGTAGTGTAATGCCATATTTCTTGCAATAGTCTTCAAAAGGACCTCTATACTCACCTCCGTTATCTGATCGTACACACTTGATCTTCCGTCCAGTCTCACGCTCCACCAGAGCATGGAATTCTTTGAAGGCATCAAGCACTTGATCCTTTGATTTTAACAGGTGCAACCATACTTTCCTTGAATGCTTATCAATGAAGGTGACAAAATATATAGCACCACCAATGGATCTCTCATACATCGAACATACGTCAGTGTGCACGAGGTCTAGAATGTTCTTTCTTCTTGTGGGCGGAGAAGATCTTTGGAAAGCAACCCTATATTGTTTTCCAGCTAAACAACGAGCACAAGGATGAAGTGGTTTACCTTTCACGTCAGGGAGGAGTTGTTTCTGAGCGAGTATGTGAAGACATTTCTCACTAATGTGCCCAAGTCGTTTATGCCATGTGTCCATATCATCAGTGGAGATGTTTACTTCTCCTTTGCATAGCTTAGCTTGCATTACATACAATGATCCTACCTTCTTTCCTCGAGCTATTGTCAAACTTCCTTTGGTGAGCTTCCACTTCCCTTCACCAAAGTAATTCATTAGACCGTCATCATCTAGCTTTCCAACGGAGATAAGACTAAGGCGCATGGTCGGGACATGCCTCACGTCTTTCAAAACAAGCATGCACCCGGTGCTTGTCGTCAGAGTGATGTCTCTTATTCCAACAATCTTGCTTCTATCTTGATTTCCCATTTGCACCGTGCCAAAGTCACCTCTTTGGTAGGATGAGAAGAAGTTTTCATGTGGAGTAACATGGAAAGAAGCACCAGAATCAACAATCCAAGAACTCTCATCACAAGCAATGTTTAGAATGTTACTTTCACCAACGAGATATAGCAGATCTTCCTTAATACTATGGCAGTAGTACTCTTTTCTTCTTGCTTCTTCGTTAGGCTTATTTGGTCAGGCTTAACATTACCGGCCTTTTGGTCTCTTTTGAAGCTTCGACATTCCATTTCTTGTGACCCATCCTTCCACAGTAATAGCATGCAATCTT
Source organism: Allium cepa (assembly GCA_030765085.1). Classification (NCBI taxonomy): domain Eukaryota; kingdom Viridiplantae; phylum Streptophyta; class Magnoliopsida; order Asparagales; family Amaryllidaceae; genus Allium; species Allium cepa. The sequence goes on along the minus strand of CM060941.1, from coordinate 826,144,060 downwards.
CGAGCGTGACTTGGATCTATCTCGAGATTGATGGGGATTTCGGCTCTTACTACGTCCACGGGTTTCATTCCTACCCTGATTCTCAACAACATTAGCTTCGGGATGGATAGACTCATCTCGTTCCATTCTCCTTGCTTCTTCACCAAGAAGGCTGTCACTGACGGTATCCATAGTTAACTTTCCTTCCGGAGCTGAGTTACTTAGCGTGACAACAAGTGTGTCCCAACTTTCCGGTAAGGAACTAAGGAGTATAAGGGCTTGTAGCTCATCATCAATCTTCATATCAATTTTTGTTAGTTGATTTACGAGCCCCTTGAAGTTATTCAAGTGCTCAATCATACTATGACCATCCTTATACTCCAATTTCACCAACCGTCGAACTAAATTGGCCTTGTTGCGAGGCATTTTCTTCTGAATCATGGACTCAAGCTTTGTCCATAATTCATAGGCATTGGTATAAGTAGAAACATGCTCGAAGAGAGTTTTGTCGATGTACTTACGGATCATAGCAACAGCCTTACGGTTCAATAGTTCCCACTGAGCATCACTCTTTCCTTCCACCTTATTTTTGCAGATGATGGGCTCATGCAAATCCTTACAATACAAGTGGTCCTCCATCATTGGCTTCCAATAGGAGTAGTTGTGAGCTGTGAGCTTGAACATGTCTCCATCATGAGCGACAATATCCTCCATCTTGAACTTACACGAGCTTGATTACGGCTACGGATAAATCTCGCTCTGATACCACTGTTGGGGAAATCTCGGTCTTCCCCGCTTCGTGAAGTTAAGATAGGCACTTTAAGATTAAAAGTAGCAATGGAAGCACAAGAGTTTATAATTCTCCAATATGAATATTCTTCCACTATACAAAAGAATAGTAGGATTATAATAATATGATTACAAAAGTAAACCACACTTGGTGGCTCACTCAAGCTTGAGGATAAAGACTTCTCAAGCTATCACTCTTTTCTCTCAAAGAGGATCTCTCTAACTCTCAAGTTTTTTCTCACTCTAAGAATTGACTTCTTCCTTGGATTCTTGGATGGCTAGTAATAGGGCTCCTTCTCCTATTTATACTACTCAACCTCCATAATGAATGGTGGAGATTACTTGCATCCGACGGTAGAGATTGATTCTCTAGAATGCTCCACACTCTCTACGAATCTCTACACTCTTCCATTCCCTTCTTTATTCTTTCATACTCTTCCGTAAGGTTTCAGAAGGTTCCACACATCTCTAGAATATTCCAGAGGGTTCCACACTCTTTCACGAGCTTCTAGTGAGTTCTACACTTCTCTAAAGTTCTTTGGAACATTCTAGAAAATTTTAGATTTCTCTAGAAACGTATAGAATTTTTTAGAAACTCTCCAATTAAGGAGGGATCCCAACAGAAACATGGTCATATTTTTGGTGCCATGCTCCTGAAGCGTGGGGACTAATTAAGCCTAGTCAATATATGTTCCAGAAAAAGAAGGGGCAACCGTACATGTTTGAAAATGAACTGTCCTAATCAATGCAAGCTCAAAATCGTGAACAATTACTACTGTAATGTTTAAGATCTACTGAATTAACTCCTAGTGTCCCATGTAAAGCTTCAGAACTTATTTTCCACAAAGCATATCAACAAATTTGTCAAAGCTTTTATTTCATATAAACTAGTAACTTCAGTTATAAGAAAATTAAACCATTCTGACAATAGTAGTCAAATGACAATCAGAAACCTGTCCTCATAATTTTGCACCAGTGTCAAAAAAAGGGCAATGCAGGATTGTATGATTCGTTATATCTTCCATTAAACATGGATAAAGGCACAATCTTGGATCAAATACTCATATATGCCAACATAAATCGTACATTTATATATATATATATACATATATATATACATACATACATATATATATACATATATATACATATATATATACATATATTCTCATAAACATGAAGTCGATACAAATTCATCCGCTAAGCCACTAATATACTGCTACTGCGCTGCTGCTACCAACAAAAGTAATTCCTACAAAACCAAAAGAAGAAAAAGTATGAAGAAAAAGAAAGGACACCTTCGACACAGCTTGTATAGCAGGCCCTTTGGACTAATGTCAAGTAAACAATTCAAGTGAAAGACCAAAATAATGCTGATAAGTCTTTGATGTACAATAGGGAGCTCTAACCCTGAACGGAAGAATTTCTCTGACCAATAAACACAAGAAAAACCCATGTCATTTTCAGTAAATCCTCAAATGTCTCAACACCATTAAGTGTTCATCATTAGTTATATGAAGCATAACGCCAAGATCGGCTAATAAAGCCTCTCTCTTCCAAGTTAGTGGTCCATACTGATGTAGTGCTTTTATGGTGGAACAATATGCATCCAACTCCAGTCGATGAGTTTCTTCATCCACGTTGCCACATTGCAAATTTGGATCATAACTAGTTTGTGGTCTAGATTCAAAATCAGAACAACTACCGACCGATGATGCAGCACTTTCAACATCATTAAGTGGCACTTTGGAGTTCCTATTAAAGTCCAACTCAGGAACCTTCTTTGCTTTCTTAACAGCAGCACAATATGGATTTTTAGCATTTATCCTTTTTGAATTTGTCATCGTCCTTCTCTGTACTCCAGCTCTAGCTCTAGCCCTAGCATGTTTGATAAAGCCAGGATCTTCAGCATGTCTTCTCCCAAGTTCAACCTTCAATGCTACTTCTCTTTCTGGCATCTGCTTTCCCCTCCCACAATTGTCTGCTGCCTTGTCTTCTTCAGCTTGTTTTGTGAACTCCTGCAACCAAACAAAAACAATATAATACGATGTATTAGATAATACGCTCTACGAATGAGTGTGACATGATACACCCTCTTTTATTGTTGCATGCATTTGAAATTGCTTTTATGATATCAACCAACAGAAAAGGAGTTTAGCAAATCACACGCTTATAATAAGTTTGAGGTTAACATCTCTAGAGACTATATCAATACCCGATCAAGTAAAACCCATCTGCCTCCTTGCCAGGACTGCCTTAACCGAACATTCGCATTGTGAACACGAATACTCTTTGAACATTCAAAAACATGTAGGATATAGTACATACCACCATCCTGCACTCTCAAAACCCTTGCATCCTTCCACGAGTTATCCACATAAACCTCAACAATGTCACCTACAACACAATTCATAGGTACATTCAATTGAGGTGGATAAGGCCTAACCGCACAACTCTGCACTACATCAATGTTACTTAGTCCATTTTGTGAAGGGCAGTCATATTGAACATGATAGTATTGCTCATTTCCCCAAATTATTTGAGCAGGAAACCAAGATGCCGAGTTTCCTCCTCTCTTGCTCCAAAGCTCCACCTTGCTATGCTTTCTGAATATCATACTCTATGTGTTGGCAAAACTATATGTAACAAATCCTGATGGTAATCAGATCATTTTATTAGTATAAACAGCATAATCAAGTGTACAAATTTCGTAATAACATTGGAAAAAAAGAACATAAGCTTGACTAAAATTCCATCTAGTCAAAGCATATTCACGTCTGACTTTAAAACCTGATTCTCCTATATCAGATTTATGATTAATAATTCCGCATAATGCATTAGTAATCTCAATGAAGAAACTTCTATGTGATATCAAATCAAACACAAGGTAGAAAATTGAAAATAAATAATTTCATTTAGTACCAATTACACCCAAATTTAACAAACTCAATCAAAAATAGCCTTGATTTGTTCCTCAAAACTGTTTAAACAAGAATTAAATTATACCGATGGAAATGCAGAAGTCATGAATAAAATGAAAACTCTAGTAGAGGCCGCTAAAGGTGATCTGTTAAAATTCAACTCATCATCACAAACTTGATCGTTACCATCAAGTTTTATAGATTAAAACGTTCGGGTTTCATATATAGCTAAAGCAGCATAAACAATATTGAAATTATTAGAGTGAAAATAACGAACTAGAATCGAATGTCAAATATTTACCTAGTCAAACAAAACAACAACTTGATAAATGCAAAAGTTTAAATTTCAATCAGCACTAAGATTTATTCCACCTAATTGAAATCGCAGCATTACGATGATCAGCGCAGACATAGATTGGAAAGGAAAACTAAACTTACTCGCGAATACGCAAAACCTGCTTTTGGTCGTAGTGAAGAACAACCGAATAGAGATTGATAGGTTTCAAGTGATTTTGTTGGTGGAATTATTAAAGAATGATGATTTAAAATGAAAAATAAACGTAGAAAAAAGAAAAATATATTTTGATTTAACATATCTTAGCCGTCGGCCTTATTTGAGCATATACTCGTTCAGCAAATGCTTTTTGTACTCGAGTTTTCAATTTTATTTTCGTTTAACCTCATGGATAGTGATTTAGAAAGGGATTTGGAATTGTAACGGTGAATCACTAAATATAATCTATTAAATCACATTAATTCTAGTATTTCTCTCCCCTGTTCTTAATTTTCTTTAGATATTTATTTAAATTTTATTTTAAAGACCTAATACAATGCTTTAGTTTAAATTGCTTATAAGATTTTATTAATTTTACATTTTACATACAAAAAACTACGCTTACTGCTTTCTAAAATTATTTTCAAAGTCATCAATTTTCATGTACAGTTTACATTTAAGTCTGTATATTTAAATTAATTAAATAATTTCATTATAAATTATTTAAAAAAATTAATTAACCATTATTTATTATACCATTACAATTACAGGAAAATAGACGTAGGGAAGAAGTTGTGAAAAAATTTAGTTTCATGGACAACAAGTTTGCTTTTTAGTCTGAAGGACATTTGTTAATGTAAATAGAAATGATAGTTACAACTATCATTCTGTGACTTACACTAAAAAGTGTCCTTCAGCCTAAAAAGCAAACTTCTTGTCCCTAGAACTAAATTTTTCCGTAAATTTTTCCTTGAGCCTAAAATCCCCATTTTTTAGTTTGTCTAATAAATAATATAGATAACAATGCCAATAAAATATCACGCTCATTGTAACAAAACAGTATAAGTATGGATCACATAAAAAATAATACGAACAACTTTAATGTATAATTATTTATTTTAATAAATTATTAGTTAAATGATTGAAATTTAAAGATCACAAATCATCACAATAATTATAAAAGTTTCACCCCTACTCATTAATTCTCTTCGTTTTTTTGAATCCATATAAACTATCATTTTATTGTTATCTCAAATATTATGTTAATTTTTTCCATGATTTTATTTTCGTATATACCGAGGTTTTATAATTTTTATAGTCATTTACAAAGTTTTCATCAATTTTATTTTATTATTATTTTACATTCAAATCTATGTATTTAAATTAACTAAACACTGTAAATCTATACTATATAAATAAATTCAAGTAATTAATACTCGTTAAATTCTTTGATAATTTATAAACAAAATGACAATTTCAATTTATATACCGCATAGTAGTAACACATGGTAGATATTCCTTTCGAATATAAAAATATCTGAATCACTTAACAAAAATTATAGGCATAAACAATAATAAAACATTTAATTTATGATTGATATATCGAACATTGCATAATAAAATTTTATTTTAACAACATTTGAAGTATGAGTACCATGTTTTTACAAAATTAGCGTGTGCAATGCATGAGATACATTCTATTACTTTATTATTATTATTATTATTATCCACAATTTTAGTAAATTAAAAAAAAATAGTTTTTCCCTTAATATCTCATGTTACATTCAAAATTCTTATCAATACAGATTTGCAATTTGACATCTAAAACTCATCATCATGCACATGTGCGGTGCACGTGCACATCAAAACGCACAGGATCATGAATTTACTCCATATTACTTCAAAAAGGAACATATTACATCTATATGTTTCTTTGAAATTTATCGTATACATAAACACTAAAAATTGTTTCACATGTATAGGTATATCGGTTATATTTAACGTATAATTTCTTAATTTCAAAATATAAATTACACTTATTTTAAAATTACATAAAATATTTTAAAACATATAAAATTTTGGAAATAACAATAGTATATATATATATACATATTTTTTAAATGTGTAAACCAATAAAATAATATGTTTAACGTATAATTTCCTTAAACTTTAGAAATATTATCGTAAAAACTAATTTGAAACAAAATCTATCATTTTAAATAGTTAGAATACTAAAATAATGAATATATGGTTATTTTTAACTATTCGAAAATAATTTTTGAATATATTTTACTATGAAAACATAACATTTTAACATGCTAAAATCAAAAAATATATGTTTAACATTAGCATATTACATTGTACGTCGACTATTTAATTATGTATATTTGACAATTTCTTTTACAACATTACCGTGTGCAAGGCACGGGTTACACACTAGTTATGAATAATGGACCGATCTCTATTTTCAAACAGCTTAAACCAAATTCAGGGAGTTTTAAAAAAGTTAATTGCATATGCGATGTGATTATTTTCAATACATTGAATGATTGATTACGAGTGCATGGATCGTGTCGAATGACAACTACGGACGGTAATTTTATCTTCTAATGAAAATGATGAGAACGACGAGTTTGGCCAAGGTGCACACGAAGAAGATTGTGAGACTACATGAGTTTTCTAGCAGCATATATAGCGATCATAGATTCATTATTCACAACTGTGTTGTAAAAGAGTTGAACTTCAATAAAACTTGTCATCCGTCGAGGGATGATTAGATAAGGGGGTTGTGAAGTAATTTAGAATTTACTAGCGTGCATCTTAGTTTTGGTGGATCATAGAATAACCATGTTTACTTTGTGGAATTCACTTATAACAATAATCACAAATCAAGTAATGAAATGATATCATGTAAAAATTTATATAAGAGGTTGAGTAGATCTTTGTAAAGTTGGCTAGAGACAGAAAACATATTGGCACTTGAAACAAATATGGGGAGAGATGTAATTCAGAAGATAGATCTTATACGAGAACTAATGTAGACTTCTATTTTTAGATGGAAAGTTTGGTTGATCATAGATTGGAAAAAAATATAGAATTTTCTGTTAGTGATATGGCATCCGTAAATATTTTTGTAAGAAGGGAATTATCAGATCCAACAAAATAAGAAAATTAGCGCCTAGATATACTGCGACTTTTAGTGTTGGAGCGCGTCGATAATCTCACACATCGAGTAGAGTTATCCAGAAGTTTGGAAACATGCAAACACACTCCATATTTTCCGTTTGAGGAAATGCATGGATGGTTATACTATTATGGTAAAGTCTGCTCAATTAAATGGTTAGAACATCAAACCTAACATGATTAACATGAATAGTGACTATGGATACAGAACAACTGAAGAATAAAGTTGTTAGATTAGTCAAGGTCCAATGAGGTGATGATATGAGCGATTATACTAAGAAGACTAAGATAGTGTTAGAGAGTCTTACCCGTGTTTTAGTTTATATTCCATGACATAGTCCGTAATTTTAATAATGACTAGATGAGTGATAGATATTGTGGTCGATAAGATTTGTGTGCAATTTAATTAGTTGGTTAGTAAGTGTTATTAAATTAATATAAATTTCCATCCATTAGATCTAGGTACTTGTTACTTTTTTTTAGAATTAGAGTGATCTCAACTCGAGGAGAGCATTCATTGTTTTATTCAGTATAATAAGTGTAGGAGATAACAATAGTCCTAATAGGGACAAAACGAAAAAACCGACCACAAAAAAATAAAAGCGACAAGGTCAACAAATAGTTGATCAACCATGAATTCTTATGAGCAAAAAATTGGTACAAAAGCATCATATATCAATAGAACAGACATATGATGAGTGAACTCAAAGCTAACAATGAGTGTAGTAGCATAGAAAATATTGGTCACCTACAGTTTGATGCTAAACTGATCACGCAAAAGTGAGTAGAATTGGTCATCCTCAAGCAAGTGCAAGACCAGACTGAAAAAAGATTAAAAAGAAAGATCTTGAATAGTGAGCGGTTTCAGAAGGCATGGGTGGTTTGTATGTGAACAAAAAATGCAAGACCGATCTAAAATAGATGCAAATCTAGGATGACTTAAACTAAGGACAGAGTGCATGTATAAATGATTAGTGATAGCTTGATCTTTTATCTTTAAACGAAGATCATTTTCAATATCAATTGCAAACATGTGCTAATGTGACAAAACTAAGATAGACGGTGCCAGTTGTAATGAGCAGTGGAAGTTTGGGCAGTGATAGCTAAGGGTATGCCCCATGGAAAATTGTGTATTTATTGTAAATTATTAACTCTGTAATAAAATATCATTCAAAATAAAAAAAATATTTTTCATTCTCATGTTTACTTTTCATATTACGATACGTTAAATATTAATTATATAATTTTAAATGTAATGGATAAAAAATCCTTAAATGATATGTTATAATAATTAAAATGTGTTGTAATTATGAGAAATTTATCACATTAAAAATAACATATTATTTTAAATATTCCTTGTTAAGATGTTTTAAGATAGAATATCGATACATCCATTAAGATTAGAGTATGCGACGCTCTTCAAATGTTGAATAGTGTATTACTCATGGCTGTTGAAACATCAAGAGGTTATGCACTAATGGTTACTAGATGACTATGGAATGACCCAATTAAGAGTTTTCTGTTGGCTAATATAAATAAGGTTAAATAGAGAACATCGAAATGACGGTATTACATATTCTCTCGACTTGAGAATACTATTGAACCTCAATGTAGATACTCAACTTTGATTATAGTTAAATCGTGGCATAACGTCCATCGAACGACTATATTTGAGTCAAACTTGAAGCAATAGAAGTGAAACACTTTCAATAAAGAATTCATTTCCTCGGTCATATGAGGTTAGTATCGCGGTTAAGTATAATCAAATCAAAGCCAAATTCTCGGCTAAAGTAATATGTTAATAATAAATGTTATTATTGAACCAAATTTTTTATAATGAACTAACTAAGTTGAACGTAGACGACATTTGAATTTTGACCAAAACCAAGTCCTATAAATCCTAATGTGATATAGTTCTAACAAAGAGAAATTGTATAAATAATCGTTACTATCGGGTACCACTTTAAATTATTGATGGAAGGCCAGCATGTAAAGGGTTAAATGTGTGAATTTACAAAAAAATTCATTTTTTGATCTTATTAAGCTTACAAAATCTATACTAATTTAGATCCAATCTAAATAATTTTAAATAAAATCTTTATTTCATTTAATTAGTTTATAAAAGATATGATCTTAGTATCATATATAGTGTATAATGTATATGTGTATCAAATACACATACATGTATAGTGGACGTACAATATAAAGATGTATACATAGTAAAATATACCCATATATAAATGTTAGGATTTACACTGCAATAGATACGTTTCCTCCTTTATATACATATTTGTTGTCCGTAACTAATTTGTTATCATATACATTTACATACATGCATACACATATACATACATACATACATACATAACACACAAAAACACGTGTAATTTGAAAATGTTTACTGATTCTACTAATTCAAGTTAAAATTTAAAATACCTTAAGATGGATCTAAATTTAAAACCAAATCTGGATTAGAATAAAACGCTATTTCAAATTTCAAATGTTTCGATTACTCTTTTGACATTAGGTAGCATTATTTCGATTACTCTTTTGACGTTCGGTAGTATTGTTTTGATTTCTCTTTTGACTTGTGGTATACAATATTATTATGGGTAAGGAGTGTAGTTTACAAACACTGTGTAAGCGGGTGATAACACCAGGTGGTATGGTACCTCTGTGTTGATATTTGTTCGATTGCTTTCTGTATGTGAGGGACATTCTTATTTTATGGGTTAATGTCCAAAAGAATGGTCGATTGTGTGCCAACTTGTATTGTGTGCTATTTATCTAGAGAGACTAAAGTTCATCCTAGTTGGCTGATTACAGGGTCAAGCCCTGTTATGTGGCATCACCTTATTACATGTGTGTGATGTGCTGATATTTAAATGGCATGATGATATGCCCCGATGCCATACTAACCATACAGTTTGTTACCGTTGGGCAATTGGCTCGTGACCATACTGTATAGAGGGATAGTGTCACAATGACCGGGAGTAACTAAGACTATAGATGTGTTGTGTTATGTGCTGCAAGTGCTATGTGTTATCCCAGGATTAACACGGATTTCAAAAATAGCTTTTTTGATTACATTCAAATCAATATTTCATGTTCAGTTACATAATCCCAAAATGATTCTCCGGTTTTGATCAAATATAATTATTGCAAAGTATACCAAGAATGACTATTAAAGATGCCCCCTTAGATGATCTGAGTACTAGATAGATAGACATCTTAGTCATAAATACATCACAGCGGAAATAATACTAAATAACTCATACATAGCTAGCTTTGCCTCCTGCACGTCTTCGGAAGCTTATTCGTCCAACCTACTAAATCTAAAATGTATTTAACTCTCAATTTATTGAGCATCCGAGATTTTAAAGGGAAAACATAAACTTCGGGTCAGACATAAAGTCCGGTGTGAATAATTCTGTTACATTTCGGTTTACTGATATTAAGTGAGACCACGACGCTTATCGGAATGAGTTTACCCTCCTTAACATCGTTTTAAAATTGTATATTTTGCAAATCAAAATCTTACAGTCGTACTGATTATAACAACAATAGCAATAACATATATGCATATAAATTAGGTAATCAACGGACTATCTATCCGAACAATATAGTTTTATCAGGCCGACTATTAACCACTAGTTGACTAGGGCCTACCAGGTATAATAAATAATCTAACTTCTGTTAGATACAATACTGGACGATTTGTCCTTAACTTACTTCTCCTAGGGTCAACTGATCCTAATAGTATTGCGGGCTCACCAATAACCTACCTCTTCTCCGTATATTCCTTTCTGTATGTAACATCATTTTAGTCTTACCTGTGATAAACCCCACACACTGGAATTTTAGACTTATATTAGCTAGGGGCTACTAACTAAAGTATAAGGCGCGACCCTACATCGGTCCCATTTGGGCTTTTAATACTCGAATCATATACTTAGGGTTAACTATCCTATTCAATTTTACATGAAAACATTTCCTTCAAATTGATTTAACCCTTTTAAATCATACTTAGACAAGAAAAATATACTCTGCTTTACTCAAAATACTTCTGTCATGATATATGCTTTACAATACAATGTTGATTAAAACCTAAAATCAATAGGTTTATCTATCCCTTTGAAATAAGCTAAGCCCCTTTTTAACTTAGAAACTTTATGCTATAAAGTCAAAACAACACCTTCGAAACGATCGTTTAAAACCTTAAACAATCCCTTTCGACATCATTGAAAGCATCCCTTTCAAAATCATTGCTTAAAACCTTTGACATTCGCTTTTGAAACTATTAAACCTATTTTTTGAAAGCATTGGTAATATTCCTTTAGAAACGCTTAAAAACGTAACGTTCGAAAGCATTGGGTTCAAGCAAGAATTTATGGAAACATAGCTTTGAAACCATTTAAAAGTATTTCTTTCAAAATCATTGGGCATAACATTTAATATAACTATAGGGTCAAAGAGAACAGAAGCGAAAACATCACTTTTGAAGCATTGATCTCAAGTAAAAGAATTTAGGAAGATAACAACTTCGAAACTACCCTTTTGAAACCATTGCCCCCGAAACTATTAGTAAAAGCAGCTAGGACAACCATTTCGAAAGCTTTGGGAAGGAGGCTTCAATATTAAGAAGATGAAAGCCCTCCTTTCGAATAAATTGTTTTAAGGTTATGAAGAAAAGCGGTCTCTACCTAATGCGAAATGTATAAATGCGACAGCTAGGGTATCGAAGGGGTTCAAAAGTGGCAACCCTTTCGAAAGCATGCTTTTGACATCATCCTTTCCTTCCATCTTTCTCCAATACACTACGTATCAATTGCTTGATATCATATGCACTGGTTTCAAATGGGTGAGAAAGGTTTACTGGGTATGGTGACGAAAGCAAGCAATGGCATTGGCGAAATTCTAAACAAAATCGATTTTATGCTTTTTAAAGTAGTTTCTTCACCTAACTTGCATGATTTTCCAAAATATGATTGTTGTCAATTCTTTACCAAAATTTCTTTTCAAAGAAGGTTTGCCAAATTCAACATTTAACTGTTGAAACATTTTAAGCAAATAAGCCCTTTTCCTTAATAAAACATTTAAGTCCTTTAACTTAATAATTCAATAAACATAATAAAACACTTTGGAAAAATCTCCAAAAATCACAATAATTAGCTTTAAATATGTTTTCCTACATATATAAATTTCAGACCTAAAAACATTATTTAATGCGTTAATAACTTAAACCCAAAATTAACTATTTTTTCTCATAGAAAATTCATAATAATTCCATAATCACTTAGAAATTATGAAACTTGAAACCAACTTCTAAAATAATATTTTTTGACCATATATCAAAAACACAACTCTTTTAGATGTCATTCAATAGGTTTTCTAATCCAAACATATCATGAAATCTATATTAAACCATATAAATCAACAAGCACACACACACGTGCGCGCGCGTGCACACACAACACATATATCCAGTTTAACAAACATAACATGACATATTATTTGCAAACATAGTTCAGATCTAACTTGAAACCAAAATCATTACCAAAAGTGAGATGTAGTTAATTATTCATCTTGACTTTGTGTTAAGCAGATGGAGAATTGCCTTTAGATTGATTGGCTCAAGTTTTTCTTCTCCTTGAATCCTCTTAATGGTGGCTAGCCAAGTTCTTTAGAGTTTTAGATTTGTTTGTGAAAGTTAAAATGAGGAATGACGAATAGAAGGGTTAGGGTATAGGAACAAAGACTATTCCCATTTTACCCTCCCCATATTCCTCTCACTTACTTATTTTAATTCTCTTTTGCTAATACATTCATTGAGGCATGGCTACTTCTTAATTAAAAAGTATCAGTCTCTTAACTATCTGCATTATTTTATTTTATTTATCCAATTAAATATTCTATATAATGTTAGTCAAAATTAGGGTCATTATAAAATCTCTGTATGAGATATAGAGTAGTTGATGAAGGTTGTGAAGGTAGAATTAGTTAGTTCGACCAATAGTGTCGGTATTGACGATGAATGTTAGACCTCTGTGTGGCTTTGAAGTATGATTGGAGTTATTTGGTTAGGGAAGATTTCAAAGATGCTAATTTGAATTTCGTATTATATGCTTCATAAATCTATATTGTAATGAGGCAAGATGAATAAGAAGACCCGGCAGTGAAAAGAATTTTGTGCAGCGGACACTGATTGATAGTTTTCCGCTAGAGGCATTTGTTAGTTTGTTTGAAAATTTTATGATTGTATAATGCTTGTTTGGTATTATGAAAGAATGATGTGTGATGGTTTGTATTATAGTTAATGGTTGCTGACTAAATGTATAGGCAAATTTTGGAAATAAATATTTTTTATTCAAACAAGCTTATGATTTAATAAAATAGAAATATCATTTTGATGTGGTTTGAAATATTTTAGTTGTATAAAATAATTTTTTAAGTGAATATATTAGAAAAAAATTCATTGAAAATTTTGCTTGTTCGTATGCACAAATGGATAAATCATGTAATGGAGTTTGATATGAAGATATGTATAAAATTTTGATGTCGAAGAAATTTCTTTGATATGAGAATAAATATACGTGTCTACATATATGATTATAAGTAATAGTATAATAAGGTAATGTATTGTTTTGAATTTAATAAAAGGTTTGGAAGGGAAAAAAATTGAAGGAACTTTTTGGAGCTATAGCTTTTGAAAAAAATATTTAGAGTAATTCTATGAATTGAGATGAGATGGTATTTCATTAATTTTTGGAATGAATTATTGATTTTGTGAGTTTTATGGTAAATGAAATTTTATAATATTCAAAGTACAAATATATTATGAATTTGAAATTTTAGTTTTGAGTAAAATATCCATAGGAAATTTTATGTATAATAGTGGTTAGTATTAATGAAGATCTTTTATTGAGATGATAAAGAAATATTGTTTAAGTAAAGTGAGTTTAGTAGTATTCATATTAATTTTGGCTTACATTGTAATTGACTTCTATTTGGAAAATGGTGTATATATTTGAGTTGTGTGCAATTAAGTTTTACATAAAGAAATGTTTGGTAATTCCAAAACATAAATGAATATGTATATTTGGATATTGATGGTATTGAAATATATTGGAATGATTTCGTCTTGAAGCAAGAGAAAAATACTATTTTGAAAAGATTTGATGGAAGTATTGAAAATTTAGTTTCAAAGTATTGAAAATAAATTTAAGAAAAAATGGTAGTATAATAGAAGTGGAAAAAAAGAGATGAAGCTATGGTTCTTTACTTATATAGCCACAACTTATGATGTTGTACCGATTTTGTCGATTCTTCTTTTATTAGTAATGCACTTTCATAAGTAATAACTTTTCCATTTATAACCTTTAAAACATTGAAGTTTGCTAACATAAAAAATCTAAACTAAAATCGAACTAAATTTCTATCCTAAAAACACAAACTTCACATAAGAGAGCTGAGCTCATTTGCTCATAACTTTTAAACGGTTTGTTGGATTCTGATGATCTTCCCCATTTAGAAAACCTTTTTATTATGTGTTTTGCAAAATTTTTGAAATTTTCTAGGCTAAAAATGCCATTTTGTTGAGTGGACCTGTGTTTTTAATTTCATTTTAGAGTTGGTAGTGCCAAGTAAATCGACCATAAATTTTGATGCACTTTGTAGTTTCATAATCAAAAAAGATGTTTCGAAAACAAAACTCATGACCCTACAACTTTACTTTTAGGAGCATTAAATAATTTTGCATTTTTGATACTTAAAAATTTAGTGCAAAGTCAACAAAAATGTAAATACAACTTTGTTGCTTAGTTATATGAATGCAATATTATTTTATGATTTTATATATGATCTCATATGAGTTATTTGAGTTGACCTTAGATTCATGAAGATGCTATCTTGATTGTGTTGGGCGTAAGCTTTCTTTTTCTTGCATGAAAGCGAAGTAGCTTGCTTAACTGTAATGAGGTACGTTTTTATGCTATATTGAAATATATATGATATTATCTTATTTTCCAATGTTTCGGGATGCCCCATGTTAGGATGTATATTGATTTTGTAGTTATAGTATGTTTTGTTTTTTTGAATGCTCTCCGAACAAATGGGATTCATCCAAAAATTTCCAAAAAATCTGACACTTATAATGTTTTGACAAAAAAGTATCGTATGCGAAAATATAAAGTCATCAATCGAATCTATTAAAAATCATAGCATACCATAAGACGAGTTGGTATGTATGAGCCACATGGAGGATAGTTTAAGTTTTGGTTTGATAGAAGGGTGTAGAATATGAAGAAAGTTGAGGTATAAGCTATGTATGACGTTTCTCTATAAGAAACCGCGAGGACATAATTTTCTTATGGGGGAAGTCTTGTAACAACCCGGATTTATACGTCATAAATTAAATATACAGGAAAATTGTCACAGGGAAGAAGTTACAAAAAAATTTAGTCTCAGGGACAACAAGTTTGATTTTTAGTCTGAAGGACACTTTTAGTGTAAACAGAAAATGATAGTTATAACTATCATTTTGTGATTTACACTAAAATTGTCCTTCAGCCTAAAAACTAAACTTCTTGTCCTTAAAACTAAATTTTTCTTCAACTTTTTCCTTGAGCCTAAAAACCCCTTAAATATATTTAAATAAAATAAAATTGTTTAAATTCAATATTTGACAATATATTCTAAAAATAAATTTGTAGTTAATTAAATTCTACTTATTAAAATATTTTGAATTAGTAAATTGAATCAAATTAATGAATTCTTTTTGGATAATTTATTGAAATTGAATAAAATATTTTAATTGATTATATAATATTTTTAAAGTATGAATAATTTTTATGTGATTAAAATAGTAAAAAATAAATTGATATTGAAATAAATGAAATTGAAAATTATTGAAATATAATTTGTAGAAGAGGTGTAAATCACTTATATTAGATTGAAATTTATTTAAAGGATTAAAATTCAAGTTTAAACGCAAATACATTATTTAAAAATGAACTAAATTAAAAACAAGGTCCAAAGCAATTTTAGCCCAAACCATTCTTTTCTCCTTGTGTCTGGAAGAATGCTTTACTTCCTAATGCAAGCAAGAAACATCTTATTAGTTGGAGCCTTAATTTCTCAAAATGAAAATCACGACATATTGAAAAAAGAAAAAAAAAGGAAAGATCGTGAATTGGAAGATGCTTGTCATTATTGGTGTCGCTAGGAAAGGGAAGGCTTGATGGCCTGTGGTTGACGTTGGTCAGTGCTGCAATGCATAGAATAGAGCTATAAGTTTGAGCGATGTGAAGGTTTGACGCGACCTTGGCTGGCGATTTGTTGTAGTCTGTGGAGGCTGAGCAATTGGATGAGGTTTGGCAACGTGACAAGGCTGTGATGCTGCTAACATCTTGGAGGGTGTTGGGCGAGCGATGTTGGCATGGAGAAGTAAGCATGGAGGAGGTGCGTTAGCTTGGACTTGAGTACTAACTTTAAGCTGATGGTGTAAATTTTGAAGGTTGAAATAGCTGCATAACTCAATTGTGTGTTCATCATTAGGCGAGTTATCTTTATAACTCATAACTATATCTAGATCCTTCTTTTATGGCTTTATTTTAGTATTGTGTGATGGTTGATATGGATTATATTGTTTGGATGTGTGTGTAAACCATTGTTTAATTCTTGAATGTGATGGTATATTGGTTGATTATTGAACACACATTATATGTTGTACACGATAAATAGACGATAGTATAACCAACATGGCATTAAAAATTGATTTGAAGAAGATAAAAGAACTCAAAAATGATGCTTTGAAAGAAATAAAAATTATTTTAAATATAAATAGTGATTTTGGAATGAGTAATTGTATTTAATATCGAAAATGTTATTATCGATAGAAATAAAAGGTGAAATTATCTTAAAAATTGAATGAATAAAAATTATTTGGAAAATAATGATTTTTGGGATATGATTAAATAAGTGAATCTTTAAATATGTATTTTCATTTATGTGTGATTATAAAATATTTGAAGGATTTTTATAAACAAAGAGTTTAAACTTTTATATTTTGAAATGATAAATTAATTTAGTTGGATTTAATAAATTGAAGTTTATTAAATAATGTTTTAAATAAATGGTAAGTTGAGTGCAATTCACTTATTGTATGGAAATTATCAATTTGGGATTCAATACGTATATTGTACAACGAATTTTTGAAATTAATATATTTTCTAAGTTTGATTATTTCTATAAAAAAAGGTATCAAATTATTTTGGGAAGGTATTATGTAAGGTAGAATGTCGGTTTGATGAATAACTTTTCAATAGTAATAGTTTAAGAATGATTTTAAATACATTAGCTTTGGAATTATATTTTTTGGCTTCGCAAAATATTTTAATTGTAAATCCTTTTTTGGGAAATGAGATTATTTAAATTTGGTATTAAAAGGTAATGATGAGTTATAAAACTTAATTAGTATTATTATATTTAGATTATTAAAGAAGAATATCGAACTGCACAAGTTATATTTCAACAGGAGTTTAAGGGATTTAAAAATTGAGTGAAGGTTTAAATATAGATATACTTATAATTGAATAAATGGTTTGCAAATATTCATTTTTCAGAATGATAATGGATTTTGGGAAAGAATGGGAATTTTATAATTTAATCTCCTTTCCATTGAATATCGATAATTGAAATTTTTGATCATTTTGGGAAAAGTGTATTTTGTGATAAAACCACCTTTTCGAATCAATAAATAGTACTATTTCTAGGTTTGAATGTTTACATTCTATGTATTGAGAAATTAAAAGAAACAGAGTTATATTACCGTTTGAAATGAGACTTCGGTGATATTTCTTCGTTTATTCTTTAGACTTGTTATATTGAATAAAATTATATGAAATTCTAGACCGTGAGGAAGTTTAGTTAATGGATTGGTGACACCGTTTGGTTTGGGATAGTCGGTAATATTATTTCGGTTGTTCTATTGAACAATGGTATAGGATATTATTGTGTGAAGTTTGGAACGGTGAGAATTTTGATTAACGGATTAATAACATAATCTAGTATCAGACAATGGTAATATTATTTCAATTACTCTTTTGACTTATGATATATGATATTACTATAGGTAAGGAGTGTAGTTTATGAACATTGAGTAAACGGACGAGTAATGCTAGGTGGTATGGGATGCTTATGTCGATAGTTGTTCGATTACTTTCTGTAAGTGAGGGTCACATTTATTTTATGTGTTAATGTCTAGAAGAAGGGTCGTCTCTGTGCCAACTTGTGCTATGTGTTGTTTAAATATTCATGCACCTTTAGTTTATGTTTTCAATCATGTGCTATTTTCAGTTTTAAAATATTCAATGTTATATCATTTTTTCGATGCATTCGATAGATATCTTTATAGATTTACTTCATCAGCATAAATGCTATGACAAACATCATAATTATAGCATTCTACACTTCATTACACAAATAAAAAGGCAAACAGATGTAATTAAACATAGATCTATCATCATGAACTATCGATTTCCATGAGAACTCCAAATATGCTCCATTAAATCCCTTTGTAGCCCATTATGAATAGCTGCATTACGATATACTTCACGATGATTGATATAAATTGCATACTTTCCTTAAGTTCGTAATGTGGCTGTTTGGAATAATTCAAGGGGTTGTATTGCCTTATCATACTCGAAATCAGAATAATTGAGTAGTGACAAGGTGGCTCAGTGTGCGGTCAAATCACTTACTGTAGCCACATTCATTTGTCGGTCATGATTCTCTGCTTTCATTACTGGAGACAAGGTGGCTCAGTGTGCGGTCATACACTGTAGCCACATTCTACTGTCGGCCTCAGCTAATATCTTTATTGAGTGGAGACAAAGAACATCCATTATATAAATTCACAAATTGTTATCTGTTTAAATCATTTAAAAACTTAACATTATTCAAACTATAATGTCCAACATGACATTTACGTCTCATGAATTGAAACTTCTTATGCAGTACTACATACAAACCGATAAGATATATGACAATCAGGAGTTAATGGTAATTCAATTTTGGGACACTCTGGCTGAACTATACAACAACGACGTGGGCTGTCGAGTCAGACGTACGGCTCAAGGAGTCAGACGTACGGCTCAAGAGGTCAGGACTACATGCAGAAACTTTACTAGGACATGCCGCGTTACACAAAGGTTATTAATGAGGTAATATCAGAAAATGTGTTCGAGACAACACGTTCGACTTATGACGGTCGATACAATTTAAAATACCGCACTCCGTTCATTGACCATGATGCGTACTTCATACGTCAAAATTGGATAGAAAGATTTGGATGGCCCTAAGATAAAAATATTACTAGTTGATTATATAAAGGTCATTAATGTGTAGAGAGCTTTCTTAATTGTCTTTTCAAATAATAATATATGTTATTGTCAGATCAAAAAGTAGTGGTATCACATCAATTAAATAGACATGTTTGTTTATATCTGCGCTTTTTGATTTACTTCATCATTCATAATCATCTTCTTCCTCACTCACAACAATAACTTCTTCATCGCAACGCCTTCTTAGTCTTCTTCTATCGATTCAGATGCAGGCTACGTGCCTATAGAAAGTCCACATACTGATGAGGAATGGCTTATCAATTATCAAGAACAACACTATGAAGATGTTCGCGGTCAGTTTTCAAATCTTGAGCAGCTGAGACTTCAGGAGATGGTTGAACCACCATACGAACAACAGGTTTTCATCAGGAATATGAACAACCTGAGAACCAGGTTCAAGTTGTTCAACCTCCCACTGAGCAAGAATTTGAATCGTACCCAGTTTGTTGCCAGTGCGGTTATGGAGTTGAAGTTGCAGTATGTGCGGATGGAGAAAATATTGGTCGTCGAATCCAGCTATATCAATTATGGCCGAATGGTTGCAATTACGCGGAATGGTTGGATGATCCTTTATGTTCATGGGGCATAACCTATGCAAATGATCTAGAACAGAAGATAAGACATCTTAGACTTTCTTTACATGAGTTTCAGTTTAATCGTCACGTCCAGTTTCTTCATGTTTGTGTTCTATTATTACTGTGTCATTTTTTATCAGTGTTCTATATTCGTATATCTTCAATTCTAATGTCACTAGTAGTTTCTTTATATTTGTATGTCACTAGTTGGTGCTTATAAGTAGGTTAATATAGCAGTGTACCATGTTTTTATGTTTGCAATTGTAATAGGTTTAGAAAATTAATTTACATCGGTGTACTCAAACATATAGAATTCACAGTATACTCGAAAATTATCATTCTAAATCAAGGAAAGTGAAATTATATAAACATAAAGAATACACAGTATACTCAAACAATGATACAAGTACAAAAGTTATAGGTACTGCAACATATAATAAAACGTCCACAGTGCATAAACTAAAAGGTATACAACTAAAAGGATGCAAAATCGCCATCGTCGTCAGCATCATCACCATCATCCCCATTACCACCACCACCACCATCATCATCATCTCTGTCGTCGTCGTCCTCATCATCCCCATCCTCATCATCCCCATCGTCCTCATCATCCCCATCCTCATCATCCCCATCGTCCTCATCCCCATCATGCTCATCTAAACCACTAGTGTCATACCCACTGGAACCAGCATCACCTCCGTCTGGTGGTCCGAAAGGCTCATATACAGCAAGTCTACCTGATAGCTGATCAATCTGCGCCTCTAGCACCTGTGTATGCTGCATGTACATATCATGCATGGTGTGTGTATGTGCAAAAGTCATATCGCGAAACACGCCAAGTGAAACTCTGGCTTGGTCCAATCTAGCAGCATATTATATAAAGATGATATTTGACATAGTAAGAAACTAAGCATAAAATAAAGGTAAAATGACAATAAACAACAAACGTAGCTCATACGGAGGATATAACCCGACTAAAGGCACACCAGGATAGTTGGGGTGATCTGGAAAGACTAAAGGATACTCAATCACAGTACCTATCACGTCATATGCTCTAAAAGTAGTATAAGGCTCCAACTGCATGGGAGTCTGAGAGAACTATGACGAAATCGGGTCAAACGAAATCTGCGGTACCTGAACTCTACCGGTTGCAATGTTAGGTCCTATATGATCAGAGTTGACCCCATGAACATAATTTGGTACGATGAATCTATGGGGTGCTACTCTAGCCCAATAAGCATTGTAATCTATATCAATGAAGATAGTACTACTATCCACCCACCCAGCTTGTTGTAGAGCATCTAAGTACTGATCGTCAATCACGTATGTCTACCAAACATGTCCTCACAAGATAAATGATCATATTGTATACGATGATCATCTGTAATCTGATAAGCAGACCTCTCTCCCAAATACCACATATGCATAAATGCAGGTGTATGCAAAGTAACCTTACGTCTAGATAGTGAATATGCAACCATCAAGGGATGGTCATCCGCCATAAGACCTACATCTGCTAGATGAGTCCAATGTGAGGTCCAAGCAGTCCGAATGATGTTACCCTGACTACGCATATCAAGATGTGACCTAGCCTCCATCAAGTCATGTCGTACACCTAAGGGAACATGATCTACGTATTGCATAGTCTCCCATGATCTCATCCTAGAGAAGTACTGCTCAACAGCCTGAGTAGCCATGTCCTGGATGCGGGGATGCATGTTTACCGTGTACTCATAGCACCATAACGGCAAAGTATACCAAAATGCATGCATCTGCTTGACATCGCCAAGCGCAACTGAATCTAGAGCGGTATAAAGGGTGCCAAATATCGCTATACCCCAATTAATAGTATGCAGTCGGTCTAATCTGACAAGCGATGCTAAATAGCCGAGTCTAACCGTACCTTTTGGATTTGAAAAGAAGGTCGAACCAAACAAGTACGACAGAAATGCTCTAGTAACTGCATCCATCATATCAGCTCTACCTATATAATGGTGATGTACTGCTGTAGGTAAGTCAACTTAACAGAACCACTAGTGACGCAAGTAACATCTATCATTGGTAGAAAAACAGCAAACGGAATGGGGGACTCATATAAATCATCAAATGGAAAAGGTCGAAGGTCATGTCATCCAATCTCAATGCCAGTGAACATGTAGAAATAAACTGGGGTAATACCAAGCTCAAAATCTGAAAATAAATTGTATGTGTGGTGGGCCACCACCTCTCAGCTAATACCTAAATGAGAGATCGATCAAAGGACTGAAAAAACCCGATTGACAATAGAAGACCAAAAGGGCTAGCCTGTATCTTCTCCATAATAGGATCGGGCATAGAGTCATAAAACTAGGTAATGCACTTAGCCCAACTATCCCGACAATGAATGTAATGGTCCTATAGATAATTTATGAACTAATAATTTTGGATAGAGTAACGGTTATTTAATACAATTATTTGATGTACATACAAAACTAATCAGATGTATTAATGCGCAATTTATACCTGTACGGTCTTCAAAGTGGTTTCGGCTCCGTGCCGATAACCATCTGAAAGCTCGTGTAGTACACGTAGATCGTCTGGTGAAACTCCAAGTGGCGGCGGAACGTGTAACGGTCCACCTTGCCCCGCTGGATGTTTGTGAACCGTTCTTCGCGCAATTTTGGTTGGACGCGGCGGCATTTTGTTTATATTTTCTAATTTAAAAAAAATTGAAAGTGAAAAAGTAGGTGGAAAGTGCGGAGGAGAGAGGGAAGAGGGTTATATAAAAGGGGGGTTGGCGTCCATTTTATGGGCGTCTAGCATTAAGGCGTCTATAGACGCCTGGTCTCTGGGTGCTTCCCACCCTTCAAGGCTGAATATTCAGCCTGAATCCACTGGAGTTGCCCTAACTCTTCCTGTTATTATAAACCAAACAGTATTGCTCCATTTTATTATAAACCAAACAGTCCACATCATACATAACAGTGCTGCTCCATTTTTCACTCATGAATCATATACGGAATTGTCCTCATTACAACCCAAACTTATGTGCATATCAACAATGTCTGTGCATGTATCACTTCATACGGTTGCCTTATTTGAACTAAATCACTTCCTGCTTATGAACCACACCATTCATCACAGGGATTAGAAGCAGCATTTATTTTTTGGAACGTATCCAAAGCAGCAGGTCTCTCCATTGAAAGCAATTCCATATTTACTCCCTTTCCCACCTTATCACTACAATCACATACTATCAACAGTATTATTATTCTGATGCTCCTCCCCTTTCACTCCATCAACAACCTCATTACTACTATTTTCTTGACAAAAATATTCATTTCCCGTCACTTGAATCATCTCAGTGGTATAATCATTTTCATTCTCTATTAGTGTTAAGACATCAAATTTATTATACACAATAATATCCGTGTCTTTTGATATTCTTACTTTAGATTTATGTTTAACTGCCATTTTAAAGTCATCGCCCTCCTTACGTCCTTGTCATTATTAGGAAGAGGACGTTGTAGGATATTTTTAGAACTATAATCTTTGACAACTGGATCTTACCACATTACTTCAATATGATAATCATCAACAGAGCCGTTTACATTCACTTTTTCACAACATTGGGTTGAATCCCATCCCTAATCCTTTCTTTTAGATACTTTCCAATATTATCTGCAGTTAAAGAATCAAAATGCCAGAACATTTTTTTAAAAAGATAACTGCCCTCCTCTTTATCCCCTACTCAATTTCCAGCATACAAACCTATTATTGTCAAGAATTCTAAAATGAAACTGTAGTGGTGATCTTTTAAACTCACTGATCATAAGAGGTTTTGAATATGGAATAGAAGATTTTGAAATTGGAAAGGGATTTGAATCCAACAAACAATACATCTTCTTGTGACTAATGCCTCCATGCTTAAAAGCAGCGAATTAGATCCCTACAGTCTTTAGCTATATGATTTATATCCCCACACCTATATTGAGATATATTTAGAATATATGATTAAGATATTATGATATATTTAGAATATATGATTAGATGCTATGAGTGTTATGTGATAAGGGATATATCTTCGGAAGATTTCCTGTTGTTTTCGCAATTTTAGAGTTATCATAAGATAGAGTCTTGGGTATGTATTATAAATAGGAATGCTGGTGATTAATAATATTTCAAGCTGATTTTTACCAATTCTTCATGGTATCAGAGCCAAAAAACGATTTTTTTCTTCAAGAATAATTTGTCATGTCTGGTGTTAAAGATGCACCGCCTAAAATTGAACCCAATATCCCATAGTACCTCGGCTCACAATATAGACCAGGAGACTTCATTACACCCAATCGACTCAAGGACGATAATTATGATAACAGGGCGGCTGATATTCAGACTGCATTAGAAGCCCGATGCAAGTTTGAATTTCTTGATGGCAGTATCCTTGCACCAGCGCCTCCCTGTACAAAGTTCGATTGGACCGCGATTGATGCTATGCTTATTTCTTGGATTTCAAATACTATCGACCCCGAGATTAGGTCCTCTTTGTCGAAATTCAGGGAAGCTAAACCCTATTAGGATCATCTCAAGCAACGTTTTTCCCAAAAAAACGAACTATTGTCCACTTTGATTCTCATACTTGTGCTATACAGGACCAAACGAAGGAGCTGATTGGAACGAGAGTTAGGAGAGATGGACTGTAGTATTTTAGCAAACCGGAATTTGTGTCAACAGTTGAAGCAACATCAAATTTGAAGTTGTGGCATCGTCGGCTCGGGCATCCTTTCGAAATAGTAGTTAAGTTAATTCCTCACGTCAAAAATAATAAAGATAGTTTAGATAAAGGGTGTAAAGTATATGCGTACTAAACATCCTAGAGACAAGTTTTATTTAAGTGACAATAAAGCTTCTAGAATTTTTGAGAAAATACATTGTGATTTGTGGGGTCCGTATCGACACGTTTCGTTGTGGGGCCTGTTATTTTTTGACAATAGTTGAAGATTTTTCGAGAGCAGGTTGGATTTATTTGTTGGTTGACAAATTAGAGGTGTTTCAAATGTTTATGTCCTTTGTTGCTATGGTCGATAGGCAGTTTTCTCAAACAATTAAGGTCGTTCAAAGTGATAATGGAACTGAGTTTAATTGTTTGATTGATTATTTTAATGCAACTGTAATTTTGTTTCAAACTTCGTGTGTAGGTACTCCACAACAAAATGGGAGAGTTGGAAGGAAACATAAATATATTTTGAATGTGGTTAGGGCATTATGCTTTCAAGCAAACTTGCCTATTTATTTTTGGAGTGAATATGTTCTTGTTGTTGCTCATTTAATTAATCATACACTCTCTTCCATGTTACAAAATAAAACTCCTTTTGAAATACTTTTTGGTAAACCACCCTCTTTTGGTGCTATCGAACCTTTGGGTGCTTGTGCTTTGCTCATAATCAAAAGACTAAGGGAGATAAATTTGCAAGTCGGAGTCGAAAGTGTATTTTTTGGGTTACACATTCGGTAAGAAGGGGTGGAAATTATTTGATCTTGATATAAAGAAATTTTTCGTGTCTAGAAATGTGAAATTTGTAGAGGAGGTATTTTCGTTTGGGTGTTCGGAAGATGTCAATATAATATATAGTGAGAATAATGATCATGACATTCATCAAGATTTTCCTGAAATAATTTATGAAGATTGGGATGTTGATCTTTTGATTAATGATAATGGGTCTGCTGGGTCTGCGCATGGTTCTGCTTCGGATCAGTTTACTAGTCTATAGAAAATGGGTCGTGGTCTTCGGGAAAAGTTCCCAAATGTTCTGTAACGAGATTTTGTAACATATACGGTTTTTGCTAATGGTCCATCTTTTGATTCTCCTCATCACTCCTCAGGTAATCCTTACCCTCTAGCACATTACATAAATTGTGACAATTTTTCTATAAATTATCGTTCTCCTCCTTCCAATCACTCCTCGGCCATAATTAAGGGTAAGGACCCTAAATCATTTAAAGAATGCATGAAATCCGATGAGTGACGTCTTTCCATGAAGGATGAGATACGGGGTCTAGAAGACAACGGCAAGGCTCAATTTGATTTTCTTCTCTCCAAGTTGGGCATTTTTAAATCTCAGCTCCAACTTGAGGGGGGTATTGAGATATATTTAGAATATATGATTAAGATATTATGATATATTTAGAATATATGATTAGATGTTATGTGTGGTATGTGATAAGGGATATATTTTCGAAAGATTTCCTGCTGTTTCCGGAATGTATGATTAGATGTTATGAGTGGTACGTGATAAGGGATATATCTTCGGAAGATTTCCTGCTATTTCCGCAATTTTAGAGTTACCATAAGATAGAGTCTTGGGTATGTATTATAAATAGGGATGCTGGTGATTAATAATATTTCAAGCTGAGTTTTACCAATTCTTCAACCTATTACGGTAAAATCCCCTTTTCAAATTCGATAGCCAAGCAGATCGAGGATGAATTTTGGGATGTGAATCCCTAACAACTTTTGTATAAGTGTTGTTTTGGAAAATTGGGATTGAAAAGTTTGTGCGATGGATAAGGAAAATGCTACCTTCTTGGTTGGCTTTGGTTTGTGGTTTGCGTCATGGCTGAATTCGATGATATAAATGGATATTTTCAGGTGTGCATGGTGAGTTTTAGACAGAAGGAGGTGAACCGATGAGACAAATAGAACAGAATGATAGGTGGGATTGCAAATAAAAGATTTTTTAATTGTTCAGTATGATAGTTTTAAAAAGGAGAAGTGAAAACAAGATCAGAATTGAGATAATATCAGGAATAAGATGTTTCATTAACTCAGTAAAAGTTACATACTTTTCATTATTATGTTTTTTCCTTATTTATAGGTGCAATCAATACATAGTCATGATCAGGACCATTTAACATAATTGCACTGTTTAAAGAATAATTACATTATTTATTTAGAGGCCCAGTACTTCCGGAATTAGCCATGTCTGTTGTGGGTATGTATGCAGGTGCACACATGTACACACATCAATTTCCAGAATTCCTTGTTGTCGCTTGCTAAGTTGGGTTGTCTTCATCTCTGAATCTCTATCTTTATGCTATGAATACCCCTCCTTTATCAGTTCTCCCTTTAGTAGTTGCTGTGGTTGAGTAAGTTTGGGGGACCCAAGGTGTTTGACAAAATTCCTTTAAACTTCATGCTCATCACTTGGTTAATGAATTATCTTTCCCCTCCCCGTTTAGAAACATACCTCGCCTCAAGGTCAAATGTCGAAAAATGACTTACAATTCCCCAATAATCTTTCCATGTTGCATCCGAGATAGGTTTGTTTTTCCATTCAATTAGAGCTTGA
Source organism: Allium cepa (assembly GCA_030765085.1). NCBI lineage: Eukaryota > Viridiplantae > Streptophyta > Magnoliopsida > Asparagales > Amaryllidaceae > Allium > Allium cepa. The sequence continues at coordinate 826,116,610 of CM060941.1, read as the reverse complement.
GCTACAGGTCTATTATCTTTTGGTATTAATCTTCTGTCCAAATTTCTTCAGGTTCATCAACAAGCTCCTCTGTGAATGTCGGAACATCATGATGTATGATAATATGGGAACCCAGCATTTTCTTTAATTAAGAAACATGGAAGACGGGATGGATTTTGGCATTTGCTAAAAGCTCTAATAGGTAAGCGGTTTCACCAATTCTTTTGAGAACTTTGCATGGTCCATAGTATTTGGGAGATAATTTAGTAGTTTTCTGACTACTGACTGTAATTTGTCGATATGGTTGTAACCGAAGATAAACCCAAACATTTACTTGGAAGTATCTTTCTGTTCTATTGACATTCGTATATCGTTGCATTCTTTCTTGAGCAAGCTTTAACCTGTCTTTAAGGAACTACAATGTAATATCTCTTGAAAATAGATGTTCTACAACTGCTTGAACTTTTGCTATGTTTGGTACATAAGATAGTAGAGTAGGAGGTGGCTTCCCATATACGGCTTCATAAGGTGTTATTTTTGTAGGCTCCTTCCAACTTGTATTATGCTAGAATTCTGCTAGACTCAACCAGTCTACCCACTCATGTAGTCAATGACAGACAAAACATCTTAAATAATTTTCCAGTATTTTATTTGTAATATTTAACTGTCCATCCTTTTGAGGATGATATGCTGAACTAAACTTCAATGTACATCCCTGTAGAGTAAATAATTCCTTTCAAAACATGCTTAAAAATATGGAATCTCTGTCGCTAACAATAGATTTAGGCATGCCATATAATTTAAAAACTCCATTAAAGAAAACCTGAGCTACCTCCTTTACTGTATAAGGGTGACGTAGTGGAAAAAAAATGAGCATATTTGAAAGCCTTTCCATGAAAAACATAGATGATAGTAAAACCATTACTCTTTGGCAAATGAGTTATAAATCCATTGAGATGTCAGTCCAAATTTGATCAGGAATTGGCAGTGGTTGTAGAAGTCCAGGTGTAGAAATATTCTCTGATTTAGCTCTTTGACAAGCGTCACATTCTTTGATGAATTGTTCCACTGAAGTGTTCATATATTTCCAATAGAACACCTGCGTAAGCTTCTTAATTATTTTTCTAACTCCAGCTTTTCCACCCAATGAGGAAGCATGAAATTCTCTGAAAATTATTTGGATTAAGTATGTATGTTGCTTGTGGACAAAGAGTTTCCATTTGTAAAATAAGAGGTCATCAATGATTTTGTATTTGTTAGTGGCAGGTTTCTCTTGAGATACTTGCTGTTTTTTGTAAATATAATCTATATTGGCTAAAACAAGCTTTTTAAAGTCTTTCATCCATATTGGTTGTAAAATTGATAGTCCTTGTAAGCTTGGTTGTTGATGATTTGTTTCATCACGTCTAGAGAGGCTATCAGCAATCACATTATCTTTCCCTTTCTTATATTCAACATGATAATCATATCCATTATGTTTAGTTAACCATCTTCCATGAATCACTATGTGTAATTTCTGCAAAAGTAAATGTTTCAAACTTTGATGATCTGTTCGTATGATGAATTTTCTGCCAAGTACATACCGGGACCATTTTCTTGTTGCCAAAATTAAAGCTAGTAATTCTTTTTCGTAAGTAGATAGATTAAGATTTCTTCCATGTAGGGCTTGACTTAGGTATGCTATTGGCTTTTCATCTTGAAGTAACTCCAATACCAATTCCACTAGCATCACATTCTATAACGAAAGTTTTATTAAAATTAGGCATACTAAGAACCGGTGGATTAGACAGGCAGTGCTTCAATTGAATGAATGAATTTTTTGCTTCTTCTATCCATTGAAATGAGACCTTTTTAATAGACTTGTCAGAGGTTTTGCAATAAATCCATATCCCTGGATAAATTTCCGATAATACCCAGTTAAACCCATAAATCCCTGGATAAGTGTCTTTCAAACTAAAAAACAAACTTGTTGTCCGTGAGACTAATATTTTTTTGCAACTTCTTCGTTGTGTCTATTTTTCTGTTTCTAATGTAACATGCCCCAAATATATTTTTTTGGTTTCTGCAAAAGAGCACTTTGAAGGTCTGATGACTAGCATATGTTCTGAAGAATATGCATTGTGATTGCTAGGTGTTTTAGGTGGCTTGCAAGTCTTTGCTGTAAACCAAAATGTCATCAAAAAAGACTAATATAAATTTCCTGAGAAATCTTTTAAAAATAGAATTCATAAGGGATTGAAATGTAGGTGGGGCATTTGTTAAGCCAAAGGGCATGACTATAAAATCATAGTAGCCTTTATGAGTTTTGAATGTTGTTTTGTGTAAGTCATCTTCAGACATCCTGATTTGATGATTACAGGATTCCAAATCTAGCTTAGAAAAGAATATGGATGTTTGCACAAAATTTGGGCAAACACCTCCTAGTCGTATGATTTAGTTGATTATATGTTGATCTGGATGGTTTGAGTGATTTATGCAAATATATGAAATAGATGGACTAAACTGTAAAAGACACATAGATTTATAGTGGTTCGGCCAGAACGTGCCTACGTCCACTTTATATGTTATTCTCCTTTTTCTTTCAGATTACAAGTACAAAGCTTTGTATACAAGTATATGAAAGTTGTTTGAAAGTTCCTTCCGTGCTTGAGCTCTCAAACTTGTCTGCCGTTGTTGTACCCCTGCCCCTCTATTTATAGAGTGAGGCTGAGGGCAGGGGTCTTGGATGTATATAGCTGTTGGTGGGCCTGGGCCGATGCAATCTAGCCTGGTAGTGTTGGTTCGGTACGCCTTGGTCCGGTAGTTGAGGGTTGGAATATGCTCTGGTTCGGTTGCACTCTGGTTCGGTAGTACATGGAAGTTGAGTTGGTTCGGTGGCACTCCGGTCCGGCTATGCTTGGTTCGGCAAGAGGATGGAAGTTGAGATGGTTCAGTCGTAGGAGGGAAGTTGGTTAGATCGGCTAGGAAGTGGGGTGGATCGGTGGTAGGGATGGAGCCGGTCCGGTGGGATATTGGACCGGTGGGGCTTGGTGGAGAAGTGGTCCGGTAGGAGCTAGGGAGCAGTAATGACTTGGTTCGGCAGTGGTGGATGGAGATGCTTTGGACCGGTGGTAGGTTGATCTGGTTGTGCTTGGAAAGGTGGGTGGTTCGGTGGACCGGATGGTTCGGTGAAGGGTAGAAACACGCCCAACATTTGCCCCCCAAAGCGGGGCATAAGCCATCATATGTCGCGCTTTGTTTTAGCTTAGGTGATTCTCATCCGGTCTTGTCTGCCTAACCATACGGTCCGGTCATCCTATGTTCGTTTATAAATAGGGGTGTTAGGCCTTCGTCATCCCTTCATTGTTTTGAGATAGCCGAATCAGTCGAATACCGGATCAACTAAGTGCCGAATCAACTGAGTGCCGAATCTAAGTGTCGAATCCACCAGGTGCCGAATCATCTTAGTACCGAATCATCTAGTGCCGAATCAGGTGAGGTTCTTTTCCGCCGAATGAGTTTATGTTCTAGTATTACTGGATGGACTTTAAGAGTTTGACCGCCGAATGAGATTGGGCGTTGAGTTTCGAATGGGATTTTTCCTTGTACTACCGAATGAACTCCTTGTCCTAACGACATGTCTTCTGCTTTTGTGTTTGTAGAAAAATGTCTCGCAAGGTGGAAACCCGATCAGAAAAACAGAGGAAATCTATGGACAGAAAAACAGAAGGAAATCTATGGCAAATGTTTCGGCAGTGGTGGATGGAGATGCTTTGGTCCGGTGGTGGGTTGATCTGGTTGTGCTTGGAAAGGTGGGTGGTTCGGTGGACCGGATGGTTCGGTGAACTTGGACCGGTGAAGGGTGGAAACGCGCCCAACAATGGACCCATGTAATTCATCCAGTAAGTCACCTATAAGAGGAATTGGAAGCTTGTTTTTGATTATTTTTTGATTTGAGCTTCTATAATCAATGCATAGTCTCCACGATCCATCTTTTTTCGACCATTACCATCGAAGACGAATATAAACTATGGTTATTTTGAATAATTCCTGCATCAATCATCTCTATGACCAGTTTTTCCAGTTCATTCTTTATATGGTGTGGGTGTCTATATGGTTTGAGACACACTGGTTTTAATCCTTGTAATAACGGTATTCTATGATCGCACTCTTTTTTTGGCAGAATAATAACTTTTTCAGAAATGATTAGTGGATATTTGTCTAGTAGTTGCTTGATATCGGGATGAATATTTGTATTAGTGGTTTGATTTCCTGTTGTTGTTTCTGATGATAAGAGCATAAATGTCAACTGAGCATGGTTTTCTTCCTTACTGAGATTCTTTTCTTGAATTTGTGCCATATCTTATTGTGTCATTCCTTACCAGATATATGGTTCATTATTGTATTGAAATTCCACTTGTAGTTTCTTGAAGTTGAAATAAATCCCACTGAGTTTTTTCATCCACTGAGCTCCCAAGACAATTTGAATTCCCTTCGTAGTTAATGTTAATAAATCAACAGGCATTGTACAACCTTGACACTTGAGTAATACTATGAGACGTATGCCATTACCTTGTAATTTTTCACTGTTAGCAACTTGAACTTCATAGTTTTTTATCTATGCAACTGTGAGTCCCGATTTCTTTGCTAAAACGCTATCAATGAAACTATGAGTAGATCTAGAGTCAATCAAAAATGAAACAGATTTTTATTAGTAGATCCTTATACCTTGATAGTGTGTAATGTGGGGATTCTAAACATGGCATTGACTGATATAGATAATAGTGAGGTGTCATTTTCCAAAGAGCTATGGTCAGAATTTTGATCTAACGATTCAGGAATAGGATCATCATTGTCAAATGCATCGTCAAGATTCATAACTCCTTCCATAATATAAATTTGTTTATTTTAAAATTTCCGTAGGAGTTAAGCCTTTTGTTTTGGTTAAAAATTCATTTGTATGTGAATTATCAAGAATTTTAGAAGTATTTTATGTGGCTTGAGAAGAGTTGTCAGAAAAAGTTGAAATATATTTAGCCATACTATATTTTTTATTGTTTTTTGAACTAAAATATTTAGCTTCAAATGTTTTTGCTAGTTTTAAAGTCTTTTTTAAAGTAGGTGGTTCAGAGGCTATAGCATCAAATTTAATTTCTTCCTTTAAACCCCTAAGAAAATTTTCAAATACTTGTTTGGGAGGAATATGATCAATCATACATTGGAGTTGTTCAAACCTGTTCATATAAGCCATGACTATTGTTGTCTGTTTGAGAGAGCATAAGTTTTCATATGGCATGTCCAACTCAGTAGGTTTGAATCTTGTTTTAATTTCATCAACAAAAACTTCCCATTGATCATAATCTGACACATTGTTAGAGAACCAGTAATACCGTTGCAATGCTTCTTTTTTTAGATGGAATGCACAGATGTAAATCCATTCTTGAGTGTCTGTATTATGATATTTGAAAATTTTGTTTGAATTAATCTTGGACGATGTTGATTATCCTCACTATTTCTGAAATAGTTCTTGATGTGATCAGTATTTGATTGATTTCTTGAACTACTCTCCGGATTATTGAATTGTAGAATTGGAAGCATGTTATTTGGAGGGACATATACATTGGATCTTGATTGTATCAAGGGCGCAGCATGGTTTGATCTTGGATTTTCATCTCTTGATCCAATATTAGGAGATCTACTGGATTTTAGTTCTTTTATTTTAGAATTTTTTTTGGCCACAACTTCAAATAGGTTATCAACCTTATTGTTAAACTCCGGACTAGATCATGTCAGTTCTTTTATGGTATTTTCTAATTTTCTGAGAGTGATAGTAGTTCTATTGTTGAAGAGTTCTTGCCTTTTCTATAACTCAAATTCTTTAATGAACTGTGGTGTTTCCAGCGTGCTTGAATCTTCTCTGTTATCCGGATCAGGATTCGACTGGAGAGGGTCAGAAGATGACTCTCCATGGTTCTCTGGTACCATTTTGCTACCGTCTTAGTTCTTGATTGGTATCTGGTTTGCGTCATGGCCGAATTTGATGATACAAATGGATGTTTTCAGGGTATGTGGTGAATTTAAGACAGAAGAGATGAACTAATGAGACAAATAGAATATATTGATAGGTGGGATTGCAAATAAAAGATTTTTTTAATTGTTTAGTATGATAGTTTTAAGAGGAAGGAGATGAAAATAAGATCAGAATTGAGATAATATCAGGAATAAGAGGTTTTATTAACTCAGTAAAAATTACCTACCTCTCAGTATTATGTTTTTTCCTTATTTATAGCTGCAATCAATACATAGTCATGATCAAGGCCATTTAACATAATTGCATTGTTTAAACAATAATTATGTTATATATCTAGAGGCATAGTACCAAGTACGTCAGGAATTAACCATGTCTGTTGTGGGTATGCGTACACGTGCACAGGTGCACACATGCACACACATCAATTCCCAACATTCCTTGCGTTCACTTGCTAAGCTGGGTTGTCTTCATCTTTAAGTCTCTGTCTGTTATATGTCTAGTATAACAAAACAGAGAATAATCAACTATAAACTAGTCGCACAAGTTTATAACTCAGATTTCCACTACACTAGAATTCTGTATTAACTATTATAACAATATGAATGTTGTAAATAAATTACAACAACAATGTTATGCTATTTTGAATAAATAGTATAACCGGAATAACGGATAGAATATAGAATAATGTATATAAATATACAAACAGACTAGAATTCTAACCAGATTATGTCTGAGGCTCGTCGTAACGGTTTCCTTAAGAATTTTATTTCAAAATTCTCCCAAGATACAATAGACGAATTCTGCTCGAAATTGTAAGAGTATATCACTCTGTGATTTGAATATAAGAACAGCAGTTATTAGAAGAGAGGAGATATTCGGATTGGAAATTCAGTGAGGAAAGTGATCAGTTTTCCTCCTTATTTATAGTTGGTTTGTATCCCTTCGAACGGTCGCGTCTGCACCCATTTGTCCAAACGGTTGCGCCCGTTTCTGCTGCCGTTTATCGTTTGCGCCTCCTCAGTCGGGCCGCACCCGCTTCTTCAGTCCGGTTGCACCCGCTCGCTTCAGAAGTCGCACCTCCTCAGTAACCCGCGTCCGCTTATGAACAGTCACGTCAGTTCATTAGCCTACAACTGTTAAAAAACCCGGCCCATTTTTGCAGTAAAATTTGGATCATATTAGACCCAAACCCGGCCCGGTTCGGTCGGTCGGTCGGACGGCGACGGCAGCACGTGCGTGTGGTGGAGATGCATGATCTCCCTCCTCACAACGAAGCATACATTTGGGTGCCCCTAGGCCCCAACACCTCCATTGCAAAGCCATATATATATTGGAATGGCTTTGCAAATTTGGTGATGTGGGACAAGTGTATTTCATTTACACTAGGAATTCCAACAATCCCCACATAAATGATAATATACTTTTCCCCCACACAAAGCGAAATATCACAGAGTATATATGGAATTAATGCTTTATCGTGGATAAGTAGATATTTCACTTTGAACTTTCCCTAGTTAAAACTTATCGGATTTACTTGGATAATCGGTGAAATATTTCATCTTGAACCGTCAGCCTTTGTTGTATATCCAGACAATAAGCTTTACGAAGCATTGATTCCCTTCTCATCCAATTTCTTGGTCGTGTTCATTTTGGTCTTGAACACTACATGGTTCTGCGAGTGTTATAGAGAATTTAAAGCCTTGTAAAATTCTCATAGAGCTGACCCAACTCACACTTACATAGGTGATCGCAACCAATAAGAGTATCCTACAAATACCCCACTTGTTATTTCCAAGATATGGTCATCATTAAAAACATAGTTTTAACCTATTAATTCTTCTGTAGGCATGCATTTATATTTTGCACCATAGGAATGGAATAAGACTATGTCCAAACAAATGCATTACGTCTTGAGTTATTCAGAACTGGTTTGCCTATTGATCCTAGTCCGTGGGATCTCCAGTCGCTAGGATAGGTTTCCGTATAAGACAACTCTTTGCGGTTTAGGCTTTTAAACCCATTTCCCTCGATGCACAGTCAATTTTCTCTCTTGATAAACCTTTAGTAAATGGATCCGCTGGGTTATCATTTGTTCTCACATAATCTATGGAAATAGTTCCATTTAAGAGTAACTGCCTAACTGTGTTATGGCGTCGACGAATATGTCGTGACTTTCCATTATACACAAAGTTGTGTGCTCTGCTTAGCGCAGCTTGGTTATCACAGTGTATGCATATGGCCGGTACAGGTTTAGACCAGAACGGAATATCTTCTAAAAAGTGACGAAGCCATTCTGCTTCTTCGTCTGCTTTATCTAATGCAATGAACTCTGATTCCATAGTGGATCGAGCTATGCATGTTTGTTTAGTAGACTTCCATGACACTGCTGCCCCTGCTAAGGTAAAGACATAACCACTCGTTGATTTTGATTCCTCTGAATCAGCAATCCAATTTGCATCACTATATCCTTCTAAGACGGCAGGATATTTTCCATAATGTAAGGAATAGGTAGTGGTATTTTTTAAATATCCAAGCACTCTCATTAGTTCTTTCCAGTGTTCCTTCCCTGGATTGCTTGTATATCTGCTCAATCGACTTACTGCATAAGCTATATCTGGTCTTGTGCAATTCATGAGATACATGAGACATCCTATTACGCGAGAATATTCCAGTTGCATTACACTCTCATTAGTGTTTTTATGCAGTACTTCTGATAGATTAAAAGGTGTACTTACTCCTTTAATTCCAAAATTTTGAAATCTTTCAATCACTTTTTCTACATAATGTGATTGAGATAACTTAATTCCATTAGGTGTTCTTATTATTTTTATTCCCAAAACAACATCTGCAACACTCAAGTCTTTCATGTCGAAATTGTTGATCAACATTTTCTTTATGGTCTCAATTACCTGAGTATTTGGACCGAGTGTTAGCATATCGTCCACATATAGGCAGATCATCACATATGATTGTCCAAGTTGTTTATAATAAACACATTTGTCACATTCATTTATACGAAAACCATTTCTCATCATGAAATTATCAAATTTTGCGTTCCATTGCTTTAGAGCTTGTTTTAGTCCGTATAATGATTTGACTAATCTACAGACTTTGTTTTCATTTCCTTTGGAAATAAATCCCTCAGGTTGCTCCATGTAAATTTCCTCATCGAGATTTCCATTTAAGAATGCTGTTTTTACAGCCATTTGATGAATCTCTAGATTATAGATGGATGCAATTGCTATTAACATTCTTATAGAGGTTATTCGTGTTACCGGCGAATATGTATCAAAAAAGTCTACTCCTTCTTTTTGACGATATCCTTTGGCTACTAATCTGGCTTTATACTTGTCGATAGAGCCATCTGCTTTCATTTTCTTCTTGAAAATCCATTTGTAGCCAATTGGTTTTATTCCTGGTGGAATATCAACAATTTCCTAAGTTTTATTACTTAGAATTGAATCAATCTCACTTTGGATTGCTTCTTTCCAACATGAGGATTCAGAAAATGACATTTCTTTCTTGTACGTTTGAGGTTCGTGCTCTAACATATAAGTGAAAAAATCCGAACCAAATGTCTTGGAAGTCCTGGCCCTTACGCTTCTTCTTGGTTCAACTTCCTCAATCTCATGATGAGTTTCATCTTCATGTGAATTGCTTAATTCTTCTCTTGTCCTTTTAGGGACATTATTTCCTTCATTCCTTTTGTGCGGAAACACATCTTCAAAGAATGAGGCATCTCTTGATTCCATGATTGTATTTACATGAATATCAGTTATATCAGACTTGAATACCAAAAATATGTAGGCACTACTATTTTGGGCTGGTCCAAGATAATAACAGTCTACTGTTTTTGGTCCAAGTTTGACTCTCTTGGAAGGCAGAACTGGAACTTTTGCCAAGCACCCCCACACTTTGAGGTATTTAAAGCTTGGTTCGTGTCCTTTCCATATCTCATATGGAATTTTTCCTGTTTTATTGTAAGGAACCTTATTTAATATATGATTAGACATATTTAGGGCTTCCCCCACAAGTTCGTCGGTAGACCAGAAATTAAAAACATTGCATTAATCATATCTTTTAACGTTCTGTTCTTCCTTTCAGCGATAACATTTTGTTGTGGTGAATATGGAGCTGTTGTTTAATGAATTATACCATTTTCGGCATAGAACTGTTCAAATGATGATTCATATTCTCCACCTCGATCAGATCTTAGTATCTTGATCTTTTTATTTAACTGATTTTCTACCCCTGCCTTGTATTTTATAAACGCTGTTATTGCTTCATCTTTACTATTTAAAATATATACATAGCAATATCGCGTATAATCGTCAATAAAAGTAATGAAATACCTTTTCCCACCTCTTGTAGCTAGTGATTTAAAATCATATAAATCTGTATGTATCAAACCTAATGGTTCGGTGCTTCTGTCAACAGATTTAAGTGGTTGTTTGACCATTTTTGCTTCTACACATGTCTCACGTTTGTAGTTCTTATCTACTTGGAATTTTGGAATTAATCCCAAGTTTGATAATGTTTTCATTTTGCGGAAATTTATATGTCTCAATCTATCATGCCATAGTAAAGTTTCATGCTCAAGCAAATAAGAAACTTCAATTTTATTAATAGCACAATCAGAATACATATTTTTGTTGCCGACAACGGCTACATTTGCCTTAAATAGGCCATCACATAAATATCCCCTTCCTATATACATTCCAGCTTTGGACAGAACCATCTTGTCTGACTCGAACACCATCTTGAATCCCTTCTTTGATAGGACTGCACCAGAGATGAGATTCTTGCGTATGTCTGGAACGTGGAGCACGTCATTCAACTTAACAGTTTTTCCAGAAGTAAACTTGAGGATTACTGTGCCACTGCCTTCGATCATGGAAACTGCAGAATTACCCATGTAGAGTTTTTCTTCGTGATAGAATTTCTGATATGTAGAAAACATGGATTTGTCAGAACAAACATGACGAGTAGCGCATGTATCTACCCACCATTGGTTAGGATTCTGAACCAGATTGCATTCAAATACCACCGCCGAGAAGTTGGACTCGTCTACTTCCATGTTATCCACTATATTTGCCTCATTATTGCATTCCTTCTTGTGTCTGCAATCTTTAGCGGCATGTCCAACTTTTCCACAAACCCAACATTCGCCATTAAACCTCTTGGTTTGTTTATTGTCTTTTGGTTTGTTGTCTTGAGCTTTCCTTTTCTTCTGGAAATTCTTCTTTTTGTTTTTGGTCTTTTACCCTTCAGCCACAAATGCCTCCTCGCTTGGTTTTGTAACTGCACGGTTGTCTGCCTCAATTTTTAATCGGACTATGAGATCCTGTAAAGAGATTTCCTTCTTCTTATGCTTTAGATAGTTGCGGTAATCTCTCCATGACGGCGGAAGTTTTCCCGTGATGGCTTCAACTAAAAACGATTCTCCAACCTTATGACCTTCCGCTTCGAGTTCATGAATGATGATTTGCAGTTCATGCAGTTGAGCGGTTACTGCTTTGGAGTCAACCATCTTGTAGTCAATGAATTTGTCTACAATGAATTTCTTAAGACTGATATTCTGCGTCTTGTACTTTGTGGTAAGTGCATTCCAGAGTGCTTTTGATGTCTTTAAAGGCTGATATACTATAGCACCTTGTCGAGACAATTCAGAATATAATTTCTGCATAAAAAATCGGAATGCTTCCACGTATTTACCTCTGCTTCTTTGCCTGGTGCAGGAATCGGTTCCTCCTACTCGAGGTACTTTAGCAGACCGAGTGTGGTGAGATAAAACAACATCTGTTTCTGCCATGTCAAGAAATCATCACCATCTCCCTTGAACGGTTCAGGTCTGTTGTGAGTAGTATTCTTTGAAAATTCTACTGTTGTCATCTCTGTTTTAGTAAGAAAACAGTGAAATTCTTAAGATGTTATACGTCTAGTATACCAAAACAGAGAATAATCAACTATAAACTCGTCGCACAAGTTTATAACTCAGATTTCCACTACACTAGAATTCTGTATTAACTATTATAACAATATGAATGTTGTAAATAAATTACAACAACAGCGTTATGCTATTTTGAATAAATAGTATAACCAGAATAACGGATAGAATATAGAATAATGTATATAAATATACAAACAGACTAGAATTCTAACCGGATTATATCTGAGGCTCGTCGTAATGGTTTCCTTAAGAATTTTATTTCAAAATTCTCCCAAGATACAACAGACGAATTCCGCTCGAAATTGTAATGAGTATATCACTCTGTGATTTGAATATAAGAACAGCAGTTATTAGAAGGGAGGAGATATATGGATTGGAAATTCAGTGAGGAAAGTGATCAGTTTTCCTCCTTATTTATAGTTGATTTGTATCCCTTCGAACGGTCGCGTCTGCACCCGTTTGTCCAAACGGTCGCGCGCCCGTTTCTGATGTTGTTTATCACTTGCGCCTCCTCAGTCGGGCCGCACTTGCTTCTTCAGTCCAGTCGCACCCACTCGCTTCAAAAGTCGCACCTCCTCAGTAACCCGCGTCCGCTTATGAACAGTCGCGTCTGTTCATTAGCCTGCAACTTTTAAAAAACCCGGCCCAGTTTTTCAATAAAATTAGGATCATATTAGACCCAAAGCCGAGCCCAGCCCGGTGCGGTTCGGTTCGGTTCAGTCGGTCGGACGGACGAACGGCGGTGGCGCCGTGCGTGTGTGGTGGAGATGCATGATCTCCCTCCTCACAACGAAGCATACATTTGGGTGCCCCTAGGCCCCAACACCTTCATTGCAAAGCCATATATATATTGGAATGGCTTTGCAAATTTGGCGATGTGGGACAAGTGTATTTCATTTACACTAGGAATTCCAATACTGTCTTCATGCTGTGACTTCCCCTTCTATGGTTGAGTAAGTTTGCCTGATCCAAGATGTTTGACAAAATGCCTTTGAAAATCATGCTCATCGCCTGGCTGATGAACTGTCTGAGTGCGACAGAAAATTCGTAACAGGATGAGAAAAGGAAGAGAAAGAAAGAACAAAGAAAGTCGGCATTTTTTCGATGTTAACCTCAAATTGATGGAGTTTTCTTTTCACTAGGAAGAATATAATTTTATATATTTATATACTATCTTAAATAATATTTAACTCAATAATAGTTTAAATAGTTATATAAATTCATGTTCGTATTATAAACATGTCTTATAGTTTATAAAATTATATTAACACATATTATACTCTCGGTTGAAGTTGAAAAACATTTGATTTATTTTAATTATTTAAATATAAATCGAAAACTAAAAAATAGATTTAAAATTTTTTGAACTATAAAATTATGTAATAAATTTTCAAATCATGAAATTTTCATTTACAATTTACTGGAAATTAAAATTCAAATTTGATTCCAAAAAATATATTATTAATTTTTAAATAATTTTTTGTATGGTTTTATAAACACACACACACATATATATATATGAATATATTAAAATTAAAAAATTATCTTGAGCCATACGCAAGACCAGATAATTATATATTTAAATATAAATTATTACTTTTATTTTTATTTTTACTAATATATATTATTATTATGCATATATATAAAAGTATTTAATATATATATATAAATTGTAAATGTACTATTTTCGGCATTGTAGTAAAATATAATATATAATATATTTTATAAATGATTTAAACATATTTATATGCTTATAAATATATGCATATTGTTAATATTTTATTTATACTATATATATTTATACAAAATTATATACAAATTTTAGTTCATACACAAATTATGCATACATATTTTTGTAGTATTTTATTTATAAATGGAAAAGTATATATATAAATATACATTTGGATAATATATTTACATATTGGATGAGATAACGTGCCATTGCAATGTAAATACTAGCATCTATACACGGACATGTTATACCTTGCACGGATTGATATGTTACACACACACTTATGTATGTATATATGATATATATTTAATATAATATTAATTAAATAATACAATATTGCTTTATAGATATAGATAAAATAAAAGATTTTATTTAAATAAAATTTAGAAATGTTCTAAAAAAAACTAGACCTCATAAGCCGAATAATGATCATATATCGTAAAAAAAAATTGAAATTCACGCATAACTTCTACTACGGGCCGGCCTAGTCCCAACGATGGTATTAGAGCCCAATAACCTATATGGTCTAAATTAGTCATGTTAGGATTAACCAACTAAACTCACAACCCAGTCGGTAGGGTGTTTAAGAAAGGTAGTGTTGAAGGACTGAGTTTGGATACTTAAGTACTCCGCCATACCTAGCTACCAACCCTGCCTGAATAGATATATATATATAAGCCCGGAAGGTTGCTTCTAATAGAAGAGGTCCAATTTAAATCGGGTCTTGGGCAAATTTTCAAAAATGTTTGAAAACTAAAAATATCAGATTTTATGTTTAAAAGTTAAATTTAAAATAAGATATACATGTATTATAAAAGTTATAATGTGATAAAAAAATTTAAAATATTGAAAATTAATTTCTAATTTTTTTTAAATTTATTAATAAGATTAGTAAAATAAATAAAACCCGTCGTTCGTAGCTCGGTTGGTTAGGGAGCTGAGAGATGGGGACTAAAGGACTGTGTCCGGGCAGGTTCGAATCCCGGCGCCTAACCATCAGTGGGAGTTTCAACGTTAAGCATCCGTGTGCGACGACTAAATAAAAGCGGGGTAGACACACGGCGTGGGGTTTACTTAAGTGATTATCAATGAATACCATGATCTTAAGGTTCCCCATGTTATCCAAAAAAATAAAAAATTAACAAGTTAATTAATGAAATAAAATATATGTGTGTTATATATTTGGATATATGTTATGTTGTTTTAAATGTCAAAATAACATAAGTATACATGTATGTAATGAAATGAATTTTGATATTTAATTAGAATTATTTAATTAAATGAATTAATTAGAAAGTTAATTAATTAAATAATATATATATGATATATGTGTTATACTATAAATATTACGGTATATAATAAATATTAAATATAAATGTTTAATATAAAATTAATTAAATAAGATTTAATTAATATAATATGATACATAAGACCAATATATAAGTAATATGAAATATAGAAGTTATATAACAAAAAATCTTACATAATGAATGTATATACTAAAGGTGGAACATTATAGAAATTCTAAACAGACTTAAGAAATAAATACATATGTAATACATATACTATGATTTTCGATATGTCCGACACTTTAATCACGAGGGTATTTCATTAAAAATACATTATTACGTAAGTCGACATCACTCAATATAATATATTGAAGATTATGAATCTTCGATATAATATTGTCTTCTACCATTTATGTAACTTGCATACTCTTTAGTTGTTGAGCTATCCTCAAGTTAGGGATGTTATGTATGTTACTATTAATATATAGACTAGACGAAGTAAGATGCTTATATATATTTGTTGAGCTTTCCTCAAGGCATGCATAGTATACTTAGGCCATTGAAAAATGGTGGATATGAGTGAATAATCTCTCTTTATTTGTTGAGCTTTTCTTAAGGTAAAGATGAGATTAGGATAAGGATTACCAAGTTCGAGGTTGTATGTGATACAATCAATAAGGAGTTATCCATTGTATATACGAGTATAATTTATTAAGCTTTCCTCAAGATCAGAATACCAAAATATACAAGTCCTAAAATCAACCAGTGAAGTCGAAAGGCTTTTATTTTTGCTTTTAGGGTCTGGTCAAACATAAAATACTAGTGGAATCCTTATTAGAAGAATGAAATGATAACGTTTAACATTTCTTATATTGTAAGACAGATACTATATAATGTTATAGTGACCTATATTGATAAAATTTATGCATTTGATATGATTGATAAAACATTTATCAATTAAGGTATACAAATGAATTGAATTTAAGATTGACAAATAGAAATATAATATATACATACTTAGTATTAAATATTTCTTGCATGTTAATGTTTTTTATACCCATACAAGTGCCTAATTTTACAACTACTTAATACATTCGTAAAATTGGTCGCTGGCATGTTGATTGGTCGAGATCGTGTTTTTCATTTCGTGAGTTTTGAACTCAAAATCAATACAAGATATATGATCCATATATTATCACATATAAGTGTAATATAATGAATGATCATAGTTCATAATGTACAATATTTTAGTGAAAATTGTTCATCCAAAATAAGCAAATAAACCATAGTGCGAGACCGAATAATCAATTTGATTGATTATAATAAAGATCATGTTGTGTTAAATGTAACACAAGACAAAAAATACAATATAGATCTAAGAACTTGATTGCTGAAATGACAGTCTGATTAGTTTACGCAAAGTGCAACTTATTTGATGTCCTTAAATGTTAAGGATGACCGAGTGCACTTTTGAAAAGAGTTCTTTATGATGTTGTAGTAAGGGTATTCTTTTGAATAGTTTGATCATTTAAAAAGAAAAACTAGTGTGCATGAGTAGATATGATTTAAGGTGAAGTTAGGATGAAGAGAGTGAATAATCACTTCTGCTTCATACAGAAACATCGAAAACAAGAAGCGTAATAATAATAATAATTGAGACTTAACATTAGAATAAGAAATACGAAGTCTATTCCGAAATGTATTTTCATATAGAATTTTTTTTCACGAGAATAATTACTTTGAGTTCAAGATATTTGATCAAAGAATTCCCTATTGTAAACTAGTTGCAGTATATGAAATAAATAATCTGTATTAAGTGAATGATGAACCTTCGAATTTAGTATGCTATTATAGTAATGGCGGAAATAGTGGAAGCATAACATAAAACGGTTATTGATTGCATCAAATTACGAGAAAAAAATTCTTAAAACATATCGAACAGTATTTATGAAATAATGACTATTTTTCATTGTCGACTAAAAAATAGACATAGTTATATTTCATTTTGGATATTCGTTAAAACTGCAATGTGGTATTTGTTTTTACAACAAAAGAGATGCACTGCAAAATACTGAAGTATATGAATTTATTTGCAATTATTTGGGATTATAAACTAAATCGTAGTTTTGAGAATATTTTTTATCATATGATTATGAATCATATGATACTAGTTAATTATATCTTTAACAACTAAAGGTTATGCATATATAGATATATGCAATCGTTAAGTTAGTGGAAGCGTTATAAGAGTTGATGAACTGTTCGGGTTGATGCATATAGATATATGCAATCGTAAGTCTATTAATACTAAAGTGGTTCCATATACTTCGTTATATTCACTGGTGAGCTGTCACGGACATGAACACGTGTATTTGATATGCATGTATAAGTTTATGACTAGCTCATAGAATATAAAACGAAAGTAAATAAAATAACATGAGATAGAAATGATTCGATTTGATCGAATGGATAAGTATATTATAGAATTTTTGATATGTACTTAATATGAATAAATATTCAGTCTCAAAGATTACTCCTCCCTATAATACATAATGTGTTATAATATATGTAAATATATAAGTGAATATGCTTTTGTGTTTTTCTATTAGTCCCACATCATGGAATATGTTCCATCTCATGCTCCAATGCCTATATATAAAGGAGCCTGTGTAATGTAATTGGATGAATCAATCTGATATAACCAATCTCTGAATGAATAAAATATCTCCATTCTTTTACTCTAATGGCTTCTGTTCTTATTTCTTTATAACATATTCTTATTTGTTTATAACACGTTATCAGCACGATCTACAATTGTGATAATTTATTATGAAATCAGATCTAATCTTCTCCAGATCTAATTATAGATCTCAAAACGGTAAGTTATTTTTCTATTATGATTGATATAATCTTCCAAATTATTATTTTTTATATATCTCATTCCATTCTAGATCTACTTCTTCAGATCTAAATCTATTGTATTATTTTTTTAGATTTTATTATACTAGTCTTATAATTTTATATCTTATATTGATCTAAACTTTGAGATCTAATTCTTATTTTGTTGGTTATTATATTTCAGATCTAATTTGTTTGTTGTTGCTATTTTTCTGATCATATTATATTGTTGATCTCAATATCATGCTTATTTTTATGTTTTATAGTTCATTTATTTTGGAATGCAAGTTTGAACTTGACAAAATTAGATATTGTTGCTTCAACAAATTTATTGAATTTGATTGCATTTAGTTTGGATATGGATTTGAGAAATCAATCATGGTTGGTAAATGAAGTTTTTATTTTGAAAACATTTTGATTTGATTTATATTTGATTGAAGGCTTTGAAAATTATTTTGATATATGATTTATATTTCCAGAAGAAATATTTTATTGTTTTTTAGAGAAACAAATATAAAGATAATACGTATCTAGAAGATCTAAGTTTAGATCTAACATTGATTTTGATTTAGCACATCTGAAGTGAATGGAAACATTAATAAAAGCTTACATGATAAGCTTAATATCTTTCGATATTTCCTTTTTAAAAAAAAAAAGGGAAAAGAAAAATAAATTTTGAGAATCTGTAGATAAAAGGTTGAGTTTCCATAAATCAATGAATTACAAGTTTCCTCAAAATAAAGAACCATAAGTTCTATAAAAAAAAAAAGAAGAGGATCAGAAAATTTAATCATAAAAAAAAAACGAGTTTGAACAACCTGAAGTTGTGCAAAGATTTTTTTTTTCCAACCAGAAGTTGTATAACTCAAAGTCCAAGACCTGAAGTCTTGAATTATGAAAAGATTTTCTGACAATGCTTTAGAGATTTATTTATATTTATATTGCAAAATCTAACATCCCAGAAGAGATGTTATAGGAATTTTATTTTAAAATTATGTGAAAGGATTGTCTAGTAATACTAACCTGAAGTTAGATCATTTCTTCGAAGATGAAGGAAACTTCATTAATGATGAAAATCTAAGTGCAGTAATAAATGATATGGTCGAATTGACCAATAATAGTAGCCTGAAGTCTGCTATGTGGATTTTATTTTATTTCAGTTCAATAAATCAGTTTGAAGTTGGTAAAACCCAAGTATTGATAATCTTTGGGTGTGTTTGCCAAACTATATATTTGAAGAAGTACATTTTAATATTCTCCAGAAGAGATAATCCATATGACATACTCTTGAAGAGATGCTTTATGATTTTTATATTTCAAAATCCAAACATCCTAGAAGAGATGTTGTAGAATTATGTCAATTATGTAGAAAAAGATATTGATTATTGATGACATGCCAAAAACAATGTATATAAAGTATCTTTAGAAGTGATATGTACCACTCTAGAAGCGGTGTTTATGAAATATCCCCAGAAGTGATATTATATCATCATATAGCACTATAAAAGAATTGCCTATAAAATATTGTCAAATGTGATAATAAATTATCCAAAATTCAATCGTCTATTGTCATGGACCCGTAGCTCCATTAGACAAATAATGATATGTAACCTTTTACTTTTCAGAACTTACGATGAATCAAATATTATATGCACAACTATTCTAGAAGAAATATCTTTATATATGCTCCTGAAGAGATAATCTATATGTCGTATCATAATTTTCACTAAAGCTATATAAATACAGTCTTGAACAAATCGTTATGTGCAACCATTATAATTTCTTATTTTTATAACATTTCAAGGGTCCAGAAGATACTCTTATTTATGTTGTAAATATATCCATTTTACTGAACTCTCTAGAGGAGATGTTTATATATAATTATAAGTTAGTATATATTTTCTAATAAACAATCATAATTAATGTTCAATAGTAATATTAGAGATATGATCAAGGAATAATGATATAATTTTTTAGTAATAACAATAATTTATTCAAAAAAAAAAAAAATAATGATATTGAATACCAATGTTACACTCCAGAAGTAGTGGTTCTATCTCTTGCATCTTACTTTCAGTTGGTGAATCTAATTTTGTCACTGTATTTAAAGTTTGATATGCCATTTTAAAAGCAATTACAACAAAAATCTCCAACATGGATATTTTATGCTACTGTAAAAGTAGTAATTATGTAATATGTATAAAATAAACAGTGTATATTGATATGGCATTCAAATAGTGCATATATATATATAAGAGAAAGTTCACTCCAGAAGTGGTGATACTAATATATCTCTAGAAGAGATTTATAAATTTGAAAATGATAACATATCTCTAGAAGAGATTTATTTATATATTTGGTAATTTTATTAAACCAAATAAGTGTACATAAACTTGATTATAAAGGATCCTAATTTAGCTTAGATTAGATCCTAAAAGTTTAAGAGCTAAGAGGAAATCTGTATCTGTAACATTCCAAGCATCTAGAAGATACTATTATTATTTTTGCTGTAATTTTTTTTATAGAACTCTCAATAGAGATGTGTAGAAATGTCTATATGCAATTAAAAATTACTCCTTGATAAGTAATCATACTTAGTGTTCATAACTGATATTTGAGATATAATTGAGAAATAAAACTTAACAACTTGAAGTTGTGTTATATTTTGTTCGAACCAGAAGTTCGATATGGTTTCAAACCAAACGTTTTGAACATTATCATTCGGTTTTGACAGGTTTGCATTGACATTGATTTATAAATAGAAATTAATAGTTTTGATCCTTGTAATAGTTTGTTCCAAAAATCACTAATTCAAATGAGAAAGAATATGAAAATTTTACAATATACATGTGATACGTGGACGCACGTATACATCCATATATGTAAATATTTAGCTAACAACCTGAAGTTTGTGATAAGCTATTATTTAGTGATTATGCATAGATATTATTTAGTGATTTAAAATTCAATCAACATAAATGTTGAATGACCTGAAGTCATGTATGTATTCAAATGGTCTACACAATAAGTAAATTCCTCCAATAGCTTAGATCAATGAATGAGAACAAACTCTAATAATCAATATCAATTGAATGCATCTTATCAATGAATAAAAGAATTATCCTCCTATTATTAATATGTATGGTGTATTTGCTAGTAGCAATATCATAGTGGATCAAAATGAGAATCCAAAGATGATTATTATTTAATGTGACAATGTTTGTCAACATTGAGGGGGAGGATAAAGGGATACAAGCTCATTTTGATCATCAATGTTAAATATTTGTTAAAATATACAATGATGCAAAATATTAAGTAATTTGAATAAATTATCAGTAATATCCCTAGTAGACTTTCTCCAATATTGATTTGAATCCCTAAAGGATCAAAATTTGTAAACCACATTTGAAATATGGTTCAAAAGTCAGTTCAAAATATTTTTGGAGTAAGTGATAAAGATGCCAAATAAAGGAGGTGAGTGTTCTTGAAGAAACACATAAGGATGCTCTGAAAGAGATCCATGACATGATTCTCAAATAACCCTAGAAGTGGGTTAGGTACCTAAAACATGATAATTAAAGAGATCTCAATAATTCATGTCTAGAACTGACAAGAAATAATCATCGATGATAAATTTGTAAATAATAAAGCGCTTATATTTATAAGTAGATTAAGAATCTTGAATTAGGGGAAAACATGACTGGCCATCATGAATCCTTTAATAGTTAGAAATATGGACATGTAGTCCACAAAGTACCAAAAGTACTTGAAATGCTTAATATACCCTGAAGATATAAATGTGGTTTAAAATCATATTAAACAATGAAAGTATATAAATTCCTGAAGAATAAAAATAACTTTCATTGTTATAAAGAATGCAAAGAACAAGGAGAGTAAATTTCAACCTATTTTTAAGTATCGTTGTAATGAAGCTCTTAATATCCATTGAAGTGGTAGTTGCATTATGCAAATACTTATTAAAGTATACAAATTCCTGAAGAATATATATAACTTTTGTAGTTATAAAGAATGAAAAAGACATGAAGTGTAGATTACAAATTTCTTCTAAGTATTGTTGTAATGAAAATCTTGATACATCAAGATGAGTAGATTACTTCCTGCTTTCTAGTAATGTTGTAATGAAATTTTTAATATTCATGAAAGATGTATAGTTGCAATGCGCAAAACTAATTTGAGGCACAAAAATGAAAGCACATGAAGTGTTTTTCATAAAAGTAGCATACAAATGCATAAAATGCAAAACATACTTGGAAGAAACAGTCTTAGAAAATTTGATTGTATTGAAGCAAACTATTAATAAATTGTATTATTAATGAGATTCATATTTATAGATCCAGAAGTATCTATAACCAATTTGAGTTATCGAAAGACGAATATGAATTCAGAGGAAAATGTTAAATCAGGGGGAGCATCCATAAGTATTTTATAATGCACTCTTTTTCCTTAACTAAGATTTTTCCCACTGGGTTTTTATTAGTAAGGTTTTAACAAGGCATTATCTTGATCCAGAAGTATCAACTCCCTGTAACATTTGAAATAAGCTATAATGTACTCTTTTTCCTTATTTAAGATTTTTCCCACTGGGTTTTTCTTATTAAGGTTTTAATGAGGCATTATCTTGATCTAGAAGAATCAAACGTCTTTTCAAGAAATAACATCTCAAATATGTTATTTAAGTTAAATTATATTTTTATCCTTGACTAAGGTTTTTCCCATTGGGTTTTCCTTTGTAAGGTTTTTACTGACATATTAAATTGATCCAGAAGTATCAAACTCTATCTGATGCAGTAAATTATTGAAATATGACATACTATATTATACTCTTTTTCCTTCACTAAGATTTTTCCCATTGGGTTTTTCTTAGTAAGGTTTTAATGAGGCATTAGTTTGATCCAGAAGTATCAAGCTTTATTTAAAGAAATAAGAAAATAAAATATGTCATTGTACTCTTTTTCCTTCACTAAGATTTTTCCCATTGGGTTTTTCTTAGTAAGGTTTTAATGAGCCATTATTTTGATCCTGAAGTATCAAACTCTTATAAGAAATATCATTTTTAGTATGATATTTATGATTTCACAAGTTGCACTCTTTTCCTCGTTCAAGGTTTTTTCCCACTGGGTTTTTCTAATAGAGGTTTTTAATGAGGCAAATCTATATCGATTGAATCGATAAATGCAAGCAAGATAATAATGAGGGGGAGCAATCATCATACACGTTTCGAAACAGAAATTTTCAAATTATCCGAGCATTCAAGATTTTGAAGACGCATATTCAAGGGGGAGTGTTATAATATATGTAAATATATAAGTGAATATGCTTTTGTGTTTTTCTATTAGTCCCACATCATGGAATATGTTCCATCTCATGCTCCAATGCCTATATATAAAGGAGCCTGTGTAATGTAATTGGATGAATCAATCTGATATAACCAATCTCTGAATGAATAAAATATCTCCATTCTTTTACTCTAATGGCTTCTGTTCTTATTTCTTTATAACATATTCTTATTTGTTTATAACATAATGATGTATTAATAAGGAGTAATCAAACTTTGTTGGACAATGCATGCTTAATGATGAGTGAAGTTGAGTTAAACTCTTTCTATCAGATGTGTACTTAAGAGTAGTACACAAGGTTAAAATTAACATCTTCCAAAGGATAGTTTACAAAACCATAAGAGATCCATATATATATCCTAAGCCAAGAAGTTGGTAGGTAGAGTCAAAAGACTGCGTATTATAACTGTACGTAAGGGATTCTATGAATCGTCCTAATTTTTATTTGAAATGATAGTCATTAGGTGACTAATTTATGTTATGCACATAGATAAAATATGAACTAATGCAAAATGAGTTTCATACAAGGAAATTCATAAAATGTTTATGAATACTTATTATGTTGCACTTAGAAGCAATTGTTATTCCAAGAAAATACCAACTTCGTAGAGAAAGAATTTCTTTAAGAAATTATTAGCATAAAATGAGTTTGGTACGATCCAAAGATAAAAATGACTAGGAATGAAATGAAATTGACCGAGCCTAAATGAACACACTACATTAGAACATCTAATGGGTATTTTTGTACATTAAAGAAAAACTGTGAGTTTCTTGTCAATGTCAAGAATAAATAATCCTCGTTTGTTTAATTAAACCATTAAGAGTTGACTCTATGTTATGGTATGATACATAGATCTAAAACAGATTCCAAGTACATTATGATTTTGATAGTTGTACTCAAAGTTGTATGATCGATTGGCTGGAAATGTGACTTTAAAAGTAACACAAATTCATTTGGAACATGGTTAGCTATATTGATAAGAATAACAATGTATTTCAACTGTAGTAATTAACGAAGCAGATTCACCATTCGATGTGCTCAAGTTAGTTAGGATTTTTTCTCACAAAATTATTGCATGTTATGACTTTACGTTTTTTGGTACATATATGATGAAATAGAAAATTGTAAATAATGATTTAGAATAGACTTAGCACCTATCAACCAAAGTGTCTCAAAGTCAGTAGAAACAATATTGAGTTTGTGAGTTTTTGGATATGATCCAAGAAATGATAGAAAGTATCATTTTATAAGCATTGGAATTGAATAAGTATTTTGATAGAAATATCAAATAGTTTGATTTTTGGTCAAAAAACAGAGGAAGGGTGTGTTCCTAAGAATGAACGTTAAAATGTACATAGATATTTCTAAACCATAAGTAAACAACACATTTCTAATTGCTAACTATGTACTTGTGTTAAAATAAGCTTTAGTTGTATTAATATTCAATGTTGGATTTGTAAATAATGTCTTTTATAGTAAGTATAAAAGACAGTGGGAATGTCCCAAACGATATGCAAAGACACCTTATTAAAATGTTTAATACGAAACATGTAAGATGGATTCATATACATTGACAATAGGAACTATCATACATGTTATGTTGCCTACGATATCGTGGTACGTTTATGTATTTGATACATGAGGCAAATATGACATCAAAATTGAAATCATGGAATGGTTATTTAGGTGTTCTTGTGTATTTATGAAATACAAAAGAATTGTCTAGAGAAATAATAAACTCCTTATGAAGAAATGTTCAGACTCAAACTTCCATAAGTGGTATTGAGTATAATATGTCGACAATAAAGTCAAGCTAAGAAACTTTAAGTTGGAATGTTCCAAATGAAAGGCTGTGGCTGATTCAACGGAAAAATGCTAAGTACATCATCTTGAATTGCACCGCAATAAAAGCAGTGTATATAAATATAAATACACAAATTTATAACTGATATGATAGTGATTTCGAATGTTGAGAATCCCATAATATTATTATATGATAATAATGACATGATATAGTTCATAACAGAACTTGAGCTCACCAGAAGTCGAGAGACATACTCTGAATTGTTCCACGTGATAAAGATAGTTTGTCAGCATCGGAGAGAGTTGATTGACCGAATAGATAATTAATCATAATCACATACATGTTCAGTAAGGGACTGACCCAATTGGTTTAGAGGAAATTGATTGGAGAAGTTGGAATAACATTCCATGATTGATTGCAAGTGCATGTGGAAGATTGATAGAGTTAAGGGTATGCCGTAGAAGCAATTATGTACTTTGTTACATATATCTAACTTGATAATCAATCTTATTCCAAATAAAAAGGTGTTTTCTTTCTATTATATGCTTGATACGACTGGAGTTTTGGTTTAGTCGTGTGCATATGTTTGTGGCGATGATGAGTTGGGACTTTAGGCTCAATCGTGACATAGTGTTTCGGTATATGATTAGACCCAGTGGACATTTTAGTGAGATCTTAGCTTATGTTATCATTAAAGTATTATATTGTGTTTAGCTGACTTGTTGGGTGTAGGTGACACAAATTAAGGTATGATTTTCACTTATATGATGTGTTTCACTCACCAGACGCAAGTCTGGCCACCTTTATCATTTTCTTCATTTTAGTTATACTCTGATAGGTCGATAGAAAGGATTGATGGTGACTTAGAGGCGTGATGGTACGATAAACGCTCATTTATTTGTTTATTAGTTATCTACTATTTTATCTCAGTTATGTCCAGACCTTTGGCTATTTTCGTTACTAGTGTAGAGAAATGTTATAACTGAAGTATATTTGATAGTGTACTATTACTATTATATTTTAGTCCTTCTGTTGTGAGTTTCAGAAAATGAAAAATATTTTAAACAATTTTGTGATTTTCTTTATATATTTTACCTCTATACGATCCACCATTTGTGAGGTTCACAGTGTCTGCATCACTTTATGCGTGAATTGGGACGTCGTGGTCGGCGGGTTGTTACATTAGCCCTAAGTTAGATTGTTATACTTGCTGATGGTGATAAAGGAAACATGGTCATATTTTTGGTGCCATGCTCCTGAAGCGTGGGGACTAATTAAGCCTAGTCAATATATGTTCCAGAAAAAGAAGGGGCAACCGTACATGTTTGAAAATGAACTGTCCTAATCAATGCAAGCTCAAAATCGTAAACAATTACTACTGTAATGTTTAAGATCTACTGAATTAACTCCTAGTGTCCCATGTAAAGCTTCAGAACTTATTTTCCACAAAGCATATCAACAAATTTGTCAAAGCTTTTATTTCATATAAACTAGTAACTTCAGTTATAAGAAAATTAAACCATTCTGACAATAGTAGTCAAATGACAATCAGAAACCTGTCCTCATAATTTTGCACCAGTGTCAAAAAAAAGGCAATGCAGGATTGTATGATTCGTTATATCTTCCATTAAACATGGATAAAGGCACAATCTTGGATCAAATACTCATATATGCCAACATAAATCGTACATTTATATATATATACATATATATATATACATACATACATATATATATACATATATATACATATATATATACATATATTCTCATAAACATGAAGTCGATACAAATTCATCCGCTAAGCCACTAATATACTGCTACTGCGCTGCTGCTACCAACAAAAGTAATTCCTACAAAACCAAAAGAAGAAAAAGTATGAAGAAAAAGAAAGGACACCTTCGACACAGCTTGTATAGCAGGCCCTTTGGACTAATGTCAAGTAAACAATTCAAGTGAAAGACCAAAATAATGCTGATAAGTCTTTGATGTACACTAGGGAGCTCTAACCCTGAACGGAAGAATTTCTCTGACCAATAAACACAAGAAAAACCCATGTCATTTTCAGTAAATCCTCAAATGTCTCAACACCATTAAGTGTTCATCATTAGTTATATGAAGCATAACGCCAAGATCGGCTAATAAAGCCTCTCTCTTCCAAGTTAGTGGTCCATACTGATGTAGTGCTTTTATGGTGGAACAATATGCATCCAACTCCAGTCGATGAGTTTCTTCATCCACGTTGCCACATTGCAAATTTGGATCATAACTAGTTTGTGGTCTAGATTCAAAATCAGAACAACTACCGACCGATGATGCAGCACTTTCAACATCATTAAGTGGCACTTTGGAGTTCCTATTAAAGTCCAACTCAGGAACCTTCTTTGCTTTCTTAACAGCAGCACAATATGGATTTTTAGCATTTATCCTTTTTGAATTTGTCATCGTCCTTCTCTGTACTCCAGCTCTAGCTCTAGCCCTAGCATGTTTGATAAAGCCAGGATCTTCAGCATGTCTTCTCCCAAGTTCAACCTTCAATGCTACTTCTCTTTCTGGCATCTGCTTTCCCCTCCCACAATTGTCTGCTGCCTTGTCTTCTTCAGCTTGTTTTGTGAACTCCTGCAACCAAACAAAAACAATATAATACGATGTATTAGATAATACGCTCTACGAATGAGTGTGACATGATACACCCTCTTTTATTGTTGCATGCATTTGAAATTGCTTTTATGATATCAACCAACAGAAAAGGAGTTTAGCAAATCACACGCTTATAATAAGTTTGAGGTTAACATCTCTAGAGACTATATCAATACCCGATCAAGTAAAACCCATCTGCCTCCTTGCCAGGACTGCCTTAACCGAACATTCGCATTGTGAACACGAATACTCTTTGAACATTCAAAAACATGTAGGATATAGTACATACCACCATCCTGCACTCTCAAAACCCTTGCATCCTTCCACGAGTTATCCACATAAACCTCAACAATGTCACCTACAACACAATTCATAGGTACATTCAATTGAGGTGGATAAGGCCTAACCGCACAACTCTGCACTACATCAATGTTACTTAGTCCATTTTGTGAAGGGCAGTCATATTGAACATGATAGTATTGCTCATTTCCCCAAATTATTTGAGCAGGAAACCAAGATGCCGAGTTTCCTCCTCTCTTGCTCCAAAGCTCCACCTTGCTATGCTTTCTGAATATCATACTCTATGTGTTGGCAAAACTATATGTAACAAATCCTGATGGTAATCAGATCATTTTATTAGTATAAACAGCATAATCAAGTGTACAAATTTCGTAATAACATTGGAAAAAAAGAACATAAGCTTGACTAAAATTCCATCTAGTCAAAGCATATTCACGTCTGACTTTAAAACCTGATTCTCCTATATCAGATTTATGATTAATAATTCCGCATAATGCATTAGTAATCTCAATGAAGAAACTTCTATGTGATATCAAATCAAACACAAGGTAGAAAAATGAAAATAAATAATTTCATTTAGTACCAATTACACCCAAATTTAACAAACTCAATCAAAAATAGCCTTGATTTGTTCCTCAAAACTGTTTAAACAAGAATTAAATTATACCGATGGAAATGCAGAAGTCA
The DNA here is from genome assembly GCA_030765085.1 of Allium cepa. Classification (NCBI taxonomy): domain Eukaryota; kingdom Viridiplantae; phylum Streptophyta; class Magnoliopsida; order Asparagales; family Amaryllidaceae; genus Allium; species Allium cepa. The sequence continues at coordinate 826,087,963 of CM060941.1, read as the reverse complement.
TGAATAAAATGAAAACTCTAGTAGAGGCCGCTAAAGGTGATCTGTTAAAATTCAACTCATCATCACAAACTTGATCGTTACCATCAAGTTTTATAGATTAAAACGTTCGGGTTTCATATATAGCTAAAGCAGCATAAACAATATTGAAATTATTAGAGTGAAAATAACGAACTAGAATCGAATGTCAAATATTTACCTAGTCAAACAAAACAACAACTTGATAAATGCAAAAGTTTAAATTTCAATCAGCACTAAGATTTATTCCACCTAATTGAAATCGCAGCATTACGATGATCAGCGCAGACATAGATTGGAAAGGAAAACTAAACTTACTCGCGAATACGCAAAACCTGCTTTTGGTCGTAGTGAAGAACAACCGAATAGAGATTGATAGGTTTCAAGTGATTTTGTTGGTGGAATTATTAAAGAATGATGATTTAAAATGAAAAATAAACGTAGAAAAAAGAAAAATATATTTTGATTTAACATATCTTAGCCGTCGGCCTTATTTGAGCATATACTCGTTCAGCAAATGCTTTTTGTACTCGAGTTTTCAATTTTATTTTCGTTTAACCTCATGGATAGTGATTTAGAAAGGGATTTGGAATTGTAACGGTGAATCACTAAATATAATCTATTAAATCACTGGAAAGCAGAAGAAACTCCAGCCCTCACATTAATTCTAGTATTTCTCTCCCCTGTTCTTAATTTTCTTTAGATATTTATTTAAATTTTATTTTAAAGACCTAATACAATGCTTTAGTTTAAATTGTTTATAAGATTTTATTAATTTTACATTTTACATACAAAAATCTACGCTTACTGCTTTCTAAAATTATTTTCAAAGTCATCAATTTTCATGTACAGTTTACATTTAAGTCTGTATATTTAAATTAATTAAATAATTTCATTATAAATTATTTAAAAAAATTAATTAACCATTATTTATTATACCATTACAATTACAGGAAAATAGACATAGGGAAGAAGTTGTGAAAAAATTAGTTTCATGAACAACAAGTTTGCTTTTTAGTCTGAAAGACATTTGTTAGTGTAAATAGAAATGATAGTTACAACTATCATTCTGTGACTTACACTAAAAAGTGTCCTTCAGCCTAAAAAGCAAACTTCTTGTCCCTAGAATTAAATTTTTCCGTAAATTTTTCCTTGAGCCTAAAATCCCCATTTTTTAGTTTGTCTAATAAATAATATAGATAACAATGCCAATAAAATATCACGCTCATTGTAACAAAACAGTATAAGTATGGATCACATAAAAAATAATACGAACAACTTTAATATATAATTATTTATTTTAATAAATTATTAGTTAAATGATTGAAATTTAAAGATCACAAATCATCACAATAATTATAAAAGTTTCACCCCTACTCATTAATTCTCTTCGTTTTTTTGAATCCATATAAACTATCATTTTATAGTTATCTCAAATATTATGTTAATTTTTTCCATGATTTTATATTCATATATACCGAGGTTTTATAATTTTTATAGTCATTTACAAAGTTTTCATCATTTTTATTTTATTATTATTTTACATTCAAATCTATGTATTTAAATTAACTAAACACTGTAAATCTATACTATATAAATAAATTCAAGTAATTAATACTCGTTAAATTCTTTGATAATTTATAAACAAAATGACAATTTCAATTTATATACCGCATAGTAGTAACACATGGTAGATATTTCTTTCGAATATAAAAATATCTGAATCACTTAACAAAAATTATAGGCATAAACAATAATAAAACATTTAATTTATGATTGATATATCGAACATTGCATAATAAAATTTTATTTTAACAACATTTGAAGTATGAGTACCATGTTTTTACAAAATTAGCGTGTGCAATGCATGAGATACATTCTATTACTTTATTATTATTATTATCCACAATTTTAGTAAATTAAAAAAAAATAGTTTTTCCCTTCATATTTCATGTTACATTCAAAATTCTTATCAATACATATTTGCAATTTGACATCTAAAACTCATCATCATGCACATGTGCGGTGCACGTGCACATCAAAACGCACAGGATCACGAATTTACTCCATATTACTTCAAAAAGGAACATATTACATCTATATGTTTCTTTGAAATTTATCGTATACATAAACACTAAAAATTGTTTCACATGTATAGGTATATCGGTTATATTTAACGTATAATTTCTTAATTTCAAAATATAAATTACACTTATTTTAAAATTACATAAAATATTTTAAAACATATAAAATTTTGGAAATAACAATAGTATATATATATATATATACATATTTTTTAAATGTGTAAACCAATAAAATAATATGTTTAACGTATAATTTCCTTAAACTTTAGAAATATTATCGTAAAAACTAATTTGAAACAAAATCTATCATTTTAAATAGTTAGAATATGAAAATAATGAATATATGGTTATTTTTAACTATTCGAAAATAATTTTTGAATATATTTTACTATGAAAACATAACATTTTAACATGCTAAAATCAAAAAATATATGTTTAACATTAGCATATTACATTGTACGTCAACTATTTAATTATGTATATTTGACAATTTCTTTTACAACATTACCGTGTGCAAGGCACGGGTTACACACTAGTTATGAATAATGGACCGATCTCTATTTTCAAACAGCTTAAACCTAATTCAGGGAGTTTTAAAAAAGTTAATTGCATATGCGATGTGATTATTTTCAATACATTGAATGATTGATTACGAGTGCATGGATCGTGTCGAATGACAACTACGGACGGTAATTTTATCTTCTAGTGAAAACGATGAGAACGACAAGTTTGGCCAAGGTGCACACGAAGAAGATTGTGAGACTACATGAGTTTTCTAGCAGCATATATAGCGATCATAGATTCATTATTCACAACTGTGTTGTAAAAGAGTTGAACTTCAATAAAACTTGTCATCCGTCGAGGGATGATTAGATAAGGGGGTTGTGAAGTAATTTAGAATTTACTAGCGTGCATCTTAGTTTTGGTGGATCATAGAATAACCATGTTTACTTTGTGGAATTCATTTATAACAACAATCACAAATCGAGTAATGAAATGATATCATGTAAAAATTTATATAAGAGGTTGAGTGGATCTTTGTAAAGTTGGCTAGAGACAGAAAACATATTGGCACTTGAAACAAATATGGGGAGAGATGTAATTCAGAAGATAGATCTTATACCAGAACTAATGTAGACTTCTATTTTTAGATGGAAAGTTTGGTTGATCATAGATTGGAAAAAAATATAGAATTTTCTGTTAGTGATATGGCATCCGTAAAGATTTTTGTAAGAAGGGAATTATCAGATCCAACAAAATAAGAAAATTAGCGCCTAGATATACTGCGACTTTTAGTGTTGGAGCGCGTCGATAATCTCACACATCGAGTAGAGTTATCCAGAAGTTTGGAAACATGCAAACACACTCCATATTTTCCGTTTGAGGAAATGCATGGATGGTTATACTATTATGGTAAAGTCTGCTCAATTAAATGGTTAGAACATCAAACCTAACATGATTAACATGAATAGTGGCTATGGATACAGAACAATTGAAGAATAAAGTTGTTAGATTAGTCAAGGTCCAATGAGGTGATGATATGAGCGATTATACTAAGAAGACTAAGATAGTGTTAGAGAGTCTTACCCGTGTTTTAGTTTATATTCCATGACATAGTCCGTGATTTTAATAATGACTAGATGAGTGATAGATATTGTGGTCGATAAGATTTGTGTGCAATTTAATTAGTTGGTTAGTAAGTGTTATTAAATTAATATAAATTTTTATCCATTAGATCTAGGTACTTGTTACTTTTTTTTAGAATTAGAGTGATCTCAACTCGAGGAGAGCATTCATTGTTTTATTCAGTATAATAAGTGTGGGAGATAACAATAGTCCTAATAGGGACCAAAACGAAAAAACAGACCACAAAAAATAAAAGCGACAAGGTCAACAAATAGTTGATCAACCATGAATTCTTATGAGCAAAAAATTGGTACAAAAGCATCATATATCAATAGAACAGACATACGATGAGTGAACTCAAAGCTAACAACGAGTGTAGTAGCATAGAAAATATTGGTCACCTACAGTTTGATGCTAAACTGATCACGCAAAAGTGAGTAGAATTGGTCATCCTCAAGCAAGTGCAAGACCAGACTGAAAAAAGATTAAAAAGAAAGATCTTAAATAGTGAGCGATTTCAGAAGGCATGGGTGGTTTGTATGTGAACAAAAAATGCAAGACCGGTCTAAAGTAGATGCAAATCTCGGATGACTTAAACTAAGGACAGAGTGCATGTATAAATGATTAGTGATAGCTTGATCTTTTATCTTTAAACGAAGATCATTTTCAATATCACTTGCAAACATGTGCTAATGTGACAAAATTAAGATAGACGGTGCCAGTTGTAATGAGCAGTGGAAGTTTGGGCAGTGATAGCTAAGGCTATGCCCCATGGAAAATTGTGTATTTATTGTAAATTATTAACTCTGTAATAAAATATCATTCAAAATAAAAAAAATATTTTTCATTCTCATGTTTACTTTTCATATTACGATACGTTAAATATTAATTATATAATTTTAAATGTAATGGATAAAAAATCCTTAAATGATATGTTATAATAATTAAAATGTGTTGTAATTATGAGAAATTTATCACATTAAAAATAACATATTATTTTAAATATTCCTTGTTAAGATGTTTTAAGATAGAATATCGATACATCCATTAAGATTAGAGTATGTGACGCTCTTCAAATGTTGAATAGTGTATTACTCATGGCTGTTGAAACATCAAGAGGTTATGCACTAATGGTTACTAGATGACTATGGAATGACCCAATTAAGAGTTTTCTGTTGGCTAATATAAATAAGGTTAAATAGAGAACATCGAAATGACGGTATTACATATTCTCTCGACTTGAGAATACTATTGAACCTCAATGTAGATACTCAACTTTGATTATAGTTAAATCGTGGCATAACGTCCATCGAACGACTATATTTGAGTCAAACTTGAAGCAATAGAAGTGAAACACTTTCAATAAAGAATTCATTTCCTCAGTCATATGAGGTTAGTATCGCGGTTAAGTATAATCAAATCAAAGCCAAATTCTCCGCTAAAGTAATATGTTAATAATAAATGTTATTATTGAACCAAATTTTTTATAATGAACTAACTAAGTTGAACGTAGACAACATTTGAATTTTGACCAAAACCAAGTCCTATAAATCCTAATGTGATATAGTTCTAACAAAGAGAAATTGTATAAATAATCGTTACTATCGGGTACCACTTTAAATTATTGATGGAAGGCCAGCATGTAAAGGGTTAAATGTGTGAATTTACAAAAAAATTCATTTTTTGATCTTATTAAGCTTACAAAATCTATACTAATTTAGATCCAATCTAAATAATTTTAAATAAAATCTTTATTTCATTTAATTAGTTTATAAAAGATATGATCTTAGTATCATATATAGTGTATAATGTATATGTGTATCAAATACACATACATGTATAGTGGACGTACAATATAAAGATGTATACATAGTAAAATATACCCATATATAAATGTTAGGATTTACACTGCAATAGATACGTTTCCACCTTTATATACACATTTGTTGTCCGTAACTAATTTGTTATCATATACATTTACATACATGCATACACATATACATACATACATACATACATAACACACAAAAACACGTGTAATTTGAAAATGTTTACTGATTCTACTAATTCAAGTTAAAATTTAAAATACCTTAAGATGGATCTAAATTTAAAACCAAATCTGGATTAGAATAAAACGCTATTTCAAATTTCAAATGTTTCGATTACTCTTTTGACATTAGGTAGCATTATTTCGATTACTCTTTTGACGTTCGGTAGTATTGTTTTGATTTCTCTTTTGACTTGTGGTATACAATATTATTATGGGTAAGGAGTGTAGTTTACGAACACTGTGTAAGCGGGTGATAACACCAGGTGGTATGGTACCTCTGTGTTGATATTTGTTCGATTGCTTTCTGTATGTGAGGGACATTCTTATTTTATGGGTTAATGTCCAAAAGAATGGTCGATTGTGTGCCAACTTGTATTGTGTGCTATTTATCTAGAGAGACTAAAGTTCATCCTAGTTGGCTGATTACAGGGTCAAGCCCTGTTATGTGGCATCACCTTATTACATGTGTGTGATGTGCTGATATTTAAATGGCATGATGATATGCCCCGATGCCATACTAACCATACAGTTTGTTACCGTTGGGCAATTGGCTCGTGACCATACTGTATAGAGGGATAGTGTCACAATGACCGGGAGTAACTAAGACTATATATGTGTTGTGTTATGTGCTGCAAGTGCTATGTGTTATCCCAGGAGCGTGATGTGTGCTATAGGGCTCCCATTTGGAATATATGAGTTGAGGTTGTGTGTCGTAGACATCTATTCAGAAGCAAGGACCTCTTAACTCATTAGAGCATGCTGTGTGCTATGAGGCTTCCAACTGGAATATGTGATTGAGATATATAGAGACATATGATAACACACTTGTGGTACCTCTTTTAGATGTATGTCGATGGATGGTTCCCCTTTTTGTGGTTGGTTGTATTAGTTGATGGTTCGAGATATTTGGTTGATTCACCACCTTATTATGGTTTTATTGATTGGTAGTATAGTTTGAGATATACACTTATGCATGTGATGATCTTATGTTACATTGTGAGATACATGCTATATTATGCTAGTTATTATCACATGTTGGCATCAACATTCAAGATATAGTTTGATCCATGTATTATTTATATAATACTCGGGCCAGTCCAAGACATTATAGGTTTAGGGAGAAGTTAAACAGTTTGTGGATGTTGGGCATAGATAGAGGATAAAGTATTTGAATATAATGTTTTATATTTGTAGTTACATGTGTACATGTGTTATTGAGATGTATATATTGGACATTTCATGTATATTTTTGATGATAGTGGGCATTTGACTTTTTTGTAGATCCACTTGGACTCATGCATATTTATTATTATATATATTATTGTTGCATGGATGATTTTGTGTTTCTCTACGACTTATGTTATATTGTGTATTGTTCTATCCTAGAGACACATGCTTATTGTTTTGTGTCGATACTGTGTACGTATATATGTGTTGATTATTTGATTTTTGAAATGTGTACCAATGTTTGTCCAAGAGAATAGTCATGTATGAGCCCAACATTGCATCATTCTCTGTATCATTTGATTGAATTACTTAGGAATACAATTCGATAGTATGAATATAATGGTGGGTGATTACATTTTTGGTATTAAAGCAGGTTTGGAACAGTACAGAATATAAGAGACACAACTCTTTGCCTTATATGTGACTTAGAGTCCTTGTCCATGTGGTGTTGGTAGATTATCAATTAAACTTAAGTTATAGCAGGAGTATATAATGATTACTGAGGTAATCATCTGGGGACAGATTTGTATTTTTCTTATTATATAATAAATTTCTTCTACCTTTTTCCGAGTGTAAATCTGTAACATCCCATATTTTGAGGCTAGAAGCTAAGCACTACAGATGCTGCAATCATCTAGTATTAACTTCCAGTGACAAAATACGGTAATGTTACTAGTATCCATAATATTAGGAGCACATGGATGTGAAATAAAATTAACACGGATTTCAAAAATAGCTTTTTTGATTACATTCAAATCAATATTTCATGTTCAGTTACATAATCCCAAAATGATTCTCCGGTTTTGATCAAATATAATTATTGCAAAGTATGCCAAGAATGACTATTAAAGATGCCCCCTTAGATGATCTGAGTACTAGATAGATAGACATCTTAGTCATAAATACATCACAGCGGAAATAATACTAAATAACTCATACATAGCTAGCTTTGCCTCCTGCACGTCTTCGGAAGCTTATTCGTCCAACCTACTAAATCTAAAATGTATTTAACTCTCAATTTATTGAGCATCCGAGATTTTAAAGGGAAAACATAAACTTCGAGCCAGACATAAAGTCCGGTGTGAATAATTCTGTTACATTTCGGTTTACTGATATTAAGTGAGACCACGACGCTTATCGGAATGAGTTTACCCTCATTAACATCGTTTTAAAATTGTATATTTTGCAAATCAAAATCTTACAGTCGTACTGATTATAACAACAATAGCAATAACATATATGCATATAAATTAGGTAATCAACGGACTATCTATCCGAACAATATAGTTTTATCAGGCCGACTATTAACCACTAGTTGACTAGGGCCTACCAGGTATAATAAATAATCTAACTTCTGTTAGACACAATACTGGACGATTTGTCCTTAACTTACTTCTCCTAGGGTCAACTGATCCTAATAGTATTGCGGGATCACCAATAACCTAACTCTTCTCCGTATATTCCTTTCTGTATGTAACATCATTTTAGTCTTACCTGTGATAAAGCCCCACACACTGGAATTTTAGACTTATATTAGCTAGGGGCTACTAACTTAAGTATAAGGCGCGACCCTACATCGGTCCCATTTGGGCTTTTAATACTCGAATCATATACTTAGGGTTAACTATCCTATTCAATTTTACATGAAAACATTTCCTTCAAATTGATTTAACCCTTTTAAATCATACTTAGACAAGAAAAATATACTCTGCTTTACTCAAAATACTTCTGTCATGATATATGCTTTACAATACAATGTTGATTAAAACCTAAAATCAATAGGTTTATCTATCCCTTTGAAATAAGCTAAGCCCCTTTTTAACTTCGAAACTTTATGCTATAAAGTCAAAACAACACCTTCGAAACGATCGTTTAAAACCTTAAACAATCCCTTTCGACATCATTGAAAGCATCCCTTTCAAAATCATTGCTTAAAACCTTTGACATTCGCTTTTGAAACTATTAAACCTATTTTTTGAAAGCATTGGTAATATTCCTTTAGAAACGCTTAAAAACGTAACGTTCGAAAGCATTGGGTTCAAGCAAGAATTTATGGAAACATAGCTTTGAAACCATTTAAAAGTATTTCTTTCAAAATCATTGGGCATAACATTTAATATAACTATAGGGTCAAAGAGAACAGAAGCGAAAACGTCACTTTTGAAAGCATTGATCTCAAGTAAAAGAATTTAGGAAGATAACAACTTCGAAACTACCCTTTTGAAACCATTGCCCCCGAAACTATTAGTAAAAGCAGCTAGGACAACCATTTCGAAAGCTTTGGGAAGGAGGCTTCAATATTAAGAAGATGAAAGCCCTCTTTTCGAATAAATTGTTTTAAGGTTATGAAGAAAAGCGGTCTCTACCTAATGCGAAATGTATAAATGCGACAGCTAGGGTATCGAAGGGGTTCAAAAGCGGCAACCCTTTCGAAAGCATGCTTTTGACATCATCCTTTCCTTCCATCTTTCTCCAATACACTACGTATCAATTGCTTGATATCATATGCACTGGTTTCAAAGCAAGCAATGGCATTGGCGAAATTGTAATTCTAAACAAAACCGATTTTATGCTTTTTAAAGTAGTTTCTTCACCTAACTTGCATGATTTGCCAAAATATGATTGTTGTCAATTCTTTACCAAAATTTCTTTTCAAAGAAGGTTTGCCAAATTCAACATTTAACTATTGAAACATTTTAAGCAAATAAGCCATTTTCCTTAATAAAACATTTAAGTCCTTTAACTTAATAATTCAATAAACATAATAAAACACTTTGGAAAAATCTCCAAAAATCACAATAATTAGCTTTAAATATGTTTCCTACATATATAAATTTCAGACCTAAAAACATTATTTAATGCGTTAATAACTTAAACCCAAAATTAACTATTTTTTCTCATAGAAAATTCATAATAATTCCATAATCACTTAGAAATTATGAAACTTGAAACCAACTTCTAAAATAATATTTTTTGACCATATATCAAAAACAAAACTCTTTTGGATGTCATTCAATAGGTTTTCTAATCCAAACATATCATGAAATCTATATTAAACCATATAAATCAACAAGCACACACACACGTGCGCGCGCGTGCACACACAACACATATATCCAGTTTAACAAACATAACATGACATATTATTTGCAAACATAGTTCAGATATAACTTGAAACCAAAATCATTACCAAAAGTGAGATGTAGTTAATTATTCATCTTGACTTTGTGTTAAGCAGATGGGGAATTGCCTTTAGATTGATTGGCTTAAGTTTTTCTTCTCCTTGAATCCTCTTAATGGTGGCTAGCCAAGTTCTTTAGAGTTTTAGTTTTGTTTGTGAAAGTTAAAATGAGGAATGACGAATAGAAGGATAGGGTATAGGAACAAAGACTATTCCCATTTTACCCTTCCCATATTCCTCTCACTTACTTATTTTAATTCTCTTTTGCTAATACATTCATTGAGGCATGGCTACTTCTTAATTAAAAAGTATCAGTCTCTTAACTATCTGCATTATTTTATTTTATTTATCCAATTAAATATTCTATATAATGTTAGTCAAAATTAGGGTCATTATAAAATCTCTGTATGAGATATAGAGTAGTTGATGAAGGTTGTGAAGGTAGAATTAGTTAGTTCGACCAATAGTGTCGGTATTGACGATGAATGTTAGACCTCTGTGTGGCTTTGAAGTATGATTGGAGTTATTTGGTTAGGGAAGATTTCAAAGATGCTAATTTGAATTTCGTATTAGATGCTTCATAAATCTATATTGTAATGAGGCAAGATGAATAAGAAGACCCGGCAGTGAAAAGAATTTTGTGCAGCGGACACTGATTGATAGTTTTCCGCTAGAGGCATTTGTTAGTTTGTTTGAAAATTTTATGATTGTATAATGCTTGTTTGGTATTATGAAAGAATGATGTGTGATGGTTTGTATTATAGTTAATGATTGCTGACTAAATGTATAGGCAAATTTTGGAAATAAATATTTTTTATTCAAACAAGCTTATGATTTAATAAAATAGAAATATCATTTTGATGTGGTTTGAAATATTTTAGTTGTATAAAATAATTTTTTAAGTGAATATATTAGAAAAAAATTCATTGAAAATTTTGCTTGTTCGTATGCACAAATGGATAAATCATGTAATGGAGTTTGATATGAAGATATGTATAAAATTTTGATGTCGAAGAAATTTCTTTGATATGAGAATAAATATACGTGTCTACATATATGATTATAAGTAATAGTATAATAAGGTAATGTATTGTTTTGAATTTAATAAAAGGTTTGGAAGGGAAAAAAATTGAAGGAACTTTTTGGAGCTATAGCTTTTGAAAAAAATATTTAGAGTAATTCTATGAATTGAGATGAGATGGTATTTCATTAATTTTTGGAATGAATTATTGATTTTGTGAGTTTTATGGTAAATGAAATTTTATAATATTCAAAGTACAAATATATTATGAATTTGAAATTTTAGTTTTGAGTAAAATATCCATAGGAAATTTTATGTATAATAATGGTTAGTATTAATGAAGATCTTTTATTGAGATGATAAAGAAATATTGTTTAAGTAAAGTGAGTTTAGTAGTATTCATATTAATTTTGGCTTACATTGTAATTGACTTCTATTTGGAAAATGGTATATATATTTGAGTTGTGTGCAATTAAGTTTTACATAAAGAAATGTTTGGTAATTCCAAAACATAAATAAATATGTATATTTGGATATTGATGGTATTGAAATATATTGGAATGATTTCGTGTTGAAGCAAGAGAAAAATACTATTTTGAAAAGATTTGATGGAAGTATTGAAAATTTAGTTTCAAAGTATTGAAAATAAATTTAAGAAAAAATGGTAGTATAATAGAAGTGGAAAAAAAGAGATGAAGCTATGGTTCTTTACTTATATAGCCACAACTTATGATGTTGTACCGATTTTGTCGATTCTTCTTTTATTAGTAATGCACTTTCATAAGTAACAACTTTTCCATTTATAACCTTTAAAACATTGAAGTTTGCTAACATAAAAAATCTAAACTAAAATCGAACTAAATTTCTATCCTAAAAACACAAACTTCACATAAGAGAGCTGAGCTCATTTGCTCATAACTTTTAAACGGTTTGTTGGATTCTGATGATCTTCCCCATTTAGAAAACCTTTTTATTATGTGTTTTGCAAAAATTTTGAAATTTTCTAGGCTAAAAATGCCATTTTGTTGAGTGGACCTGTGTTTTTAATTTCATTTTAGAGTTGGTAGTGCCAAGTAAATAGACCATAAATTTTGATACACTTTGTAGTTTCATAATCAAAAAAGATGTTTCGAAAACAAAATTCATGACCCTACAACTTTACTTTTAGGAGCATTAAATAATTTTGCATTTTTGATACTTAAAATTTTAGTGCAAAGTCAAAAAAAATGTAAATGCAACTTTGTTGCTTAGTTATATGAATGCAATATTATTTTATGATTTTATATATGATCTCATATGAGTTATTTGAGTTGACCTTAGATTCATGAAGATGCTATCTTGATTGTGTTGGGCGTAAGCTTTCTTTTTCTTGCTTGAAAGCGAAGTAGCTTGCTTAACTGTAATGAGGTACGTTTTTATGCTATATTGAAATATATATGATATTATCTTATTTTCCAATGTTTCGGGATGCCCCATGTTAGGATGTATATTGATTTTGTAGTTATAGCATGTTTTGTTTTTTTGAATGCTCTCCGAACAAATGGGATTCATCCAAAAATTTCCAAAAAATCTGACACTTATAATGTTTTGACAAAAAAGTATCGTATGCGTAAATATAAAGTCATCAATCGAATCTATTAAAAATCATAGCATACCATAAGACGAGTTGGTATGTAAGAGCCACATGGAGGATAGTTTAAGTTTTGGTTTGATAGAAGGGTGTAGAATATGAAGAAAGTTGAGGTATAAGCTATGTATGACGTTTCTCTATAAGAAACCGCGAGGACATAATTTTCTTATGGGGGAAGTCTTGTAACAACCCGGATTTATACGTCATAAATTAAATATACAGGAAAATTGTCACAGGGAAGAAGTTACAAAAAAATTTAGTCTCAGGGACAACAAGTTTGATTTTTAGTCTGAAGGACACTTTTAGTGTAAACAGAAAATGATAGTTATAACTATCATTTTGTGATTTACACTAAAATTGTCCTTCAGCCTAAAAACTAAACTTCTTGTCCTTAAAACTAAATTTTACTTCAACTTTTTCCTTGAGCCTAAAAACCCCTTAAATATATTTAAATAAAATAAAATTGTTTAAATTCAATATTTGACAATATATTCTAAAAATAAATTTGTAGTTAATTAAATTCTACTTATTAAAATATTTTGAATTAGTAAATTGAATCAAATTAATGAATTCTTTTTGGATAATTTATTGAAATTGAATAAAATATTTTAATTGATTATATAATATTTTTAAAGTATGAATAATTTTTATGTGATTAAAATAGTAAAAAATAAATTGATATTGAAATAAATGAAATTGAAAATTATTGAAATATAATTTGTAGAAGAGGTCCATTAAATCCCTTTGTAGCCCATTATGAATAGCTGCATTACGATATACTTCACGATGATTGATATAAATTGCATACTTTCCTTAAGTTCGTAATGTGGCTGTTTGGAATAATTCAAGGGGTTGTATTGCCTTATCATACTCGAAATCAGAATAATTGAGTAGTGACAAGGTGGCTCAGTGTGCGGTCAAATCACTTACTGTAGCCACATTCATTTGTCGGTCATGATTCTCTGCTTTCATTACTGGAGACAAGGTGGCTCAGTGTGCGGTCATACACTGTAGCCACATTCTACTGTCGGCCTCAGCTAATATCTTTATTGAGTGGAGACAAAGAACATCCATTATATAAATTCACAAATTGTTATCTGTTTAAATCATTTAAAAACTTAACATTATTCAAACTATAATGTCCAACATGACATTTACGTCTCATGAATTGAAACTTCTTATGCAGTACTACATACAAACCGATAAGATATATGACAATCAGGAGTTAATGGTAATTCAATTTTGGGACACTCTGGCTGAACTATACAACAACGACGTGGGCTGTCGAGTCAGACGTACGGCTCAAGGAGTCAGACGTACGGCTCAAGAGGTCAGGACTACATGCAGAAACTTTACTAGGACATGCCGCGTTACACAAAGGTTATTAATGAGGTAATATCAGAAAATGTGTTCGAGACAACACGTTCGACTTATGACGGTCGATACAATTTAAAATACCGCACTCCGTTCATTGACCATGATGCGTACTTCATACGTCAAAATTGGATAGAAAGATTTGGATGGCCCTAAGATAAAAATATTACTAGTTGATTATATAAAGGTCATTAATGTGTAGAGAGCTTTCTTAATTGTCTTTTCAAATAATAATATATGTTATTGTCAGATCAAAAAGTAGTGGTATCACATCAATTAAATAGACATGTTTGTTTATATCTGCGCTTTTTGATTTACTTCATCATTCATAATCATCTTCTTCCTCACTCACAACAATAACTTCTTCATCGCAACGCCTTCTTGGTCTTCTTCTATCGATTCAGATGCAGGCTACGTGCCTATAGAAAGTCCACATACTGATGAGGAATGGCTTATCAATTATCAAGAACAACACTATGAAGATGTCCGCGGTCAGTTTCCAAATCTTGAGCAGCTGAGACTTCAGGAGATGGTTGAACCACCATACGAACAACAGGTTTTCATCAGGAATATGAACAACCTGAGAACCAGGTTCAAGTTGTTCAACCTCCCACTGAGCAAGAATTTGAATCGTACCCAGTTTGTTGCTAGTGCGGTTATGGAGTTGAAGTTGCAGTATGTGCGGATGGAGAAAATATTGGTCGCCAAATCCAGCTATATCAATTATGGCCGAATGGTTGCAATTACGCGGAATGGTTGGATGATCCTTTATGTTCATGGGGCATAACCTATGCAAATGATCTAGAACAGAAGATAAGACGTCTTAGACTTTCTTTACATGAGTTTCAGTTTAATTGTCACGTCCAGTTTCTTCATGTTTGTGTTCTATTATTACCGTGTCATTTTTTATCAATGTTCTATATTCGTATATCTTCAATTCTAATGTCACTAGTAGTTTCTTTATATTTGTATGTCACTAGTTGGTGCTTATAAGTAGGTTAATATAGCAGTGTACCATGTTTTTATGTTTGCAATTGTAATAGGTTTAGAAAATTAATTTACATCGGTGTACTCAAACATATAGA
The DNA here is from genome assembly GCA_030765085.1 of Allium cepa. Lineage (NCBI taxonomy): Eukaryota > Viridiplantae > Streptophyta > Magnoliopsida > Asparagales > Amaryllidaceae > Allium > Allium cepa. The sequence goes on along the minus strand of CM060941.1, from coordinate 826,072,670 downwards.
ATTCACAGTATACTCGAAAATTATCATTCTAAATCAAGGAAAGTGAAATTATATAAACATAAAGAATACACAGTATACTCAAACAATGATACAAGTACAAAGTTATAGGTACTGCAACATATAATAAAACGTCCACAGTGCATAAACTAAAAGGTATACAGCTAAAAGGATGCAAAATCGCCATCGTCGTCAGCATCATCACCATCATCCCCATTACCACCACCACCACCATCATCATCATCTCTGTCGTCGTCGTCGTCATTATCCCCATCATCATCCTCCCCCTCGTCCTCATCATCCCCATCCTCATCATACCCATCGTCCTCATCCCCATCATGCTCATCTAAACCACTAGTGTCATACCCACTGGAACCAGCATCACCTCCGTTTGGTGGTCCGAAAGGCTCATATACAGCAAGTCTACCTGATAGCTGATCAATCTGCGCCTCTAGCACCTGTGTATGCTGCATGTACATATCATGCATGGTGTGTGTATGTGCAAAAGTCATATCGCGAAACACGCCAAGTGAAACTCTGGCTTGGTCCAATCTAGCAGCATATTATATAAAGATGATATTTGACATAGTAAGAAACTAAGCATAAAATAAAGGTAAAATGACAATAAACAACAAACGTACCTCATACGGAGGATATAACCTGACTAAAGGCACACCAGGATAGTTGGGGTGATCTGGAAAGACTAAAGGATACTCAATCACAGTACCTATCACGTCATATGCTCTAAAAGTAGTATAAGGCTCCAACTGCATGGGAGTCTGAGAGAACTATGACGAAATCGGGTCAAATGAAACCTGCGGTACCTGAACTCTACCGGTTGCAATGTTAGGTCCTATATGATCAGAGTTGACCCCATGAACATAATTTGGTATGATGAATCTATGGGGTGCTACTCTAGCCCAATAAGCATTGTAATCTCTGTCAATGAAGATAGTACTACTATCCACCCATCCAGCTTGTCGTAGAGCATCTAAGTACTGATCGTCAATCACGTATGTCTACCAAACATGTCCTCACAAGATAAATGATCATATTGTATACGATGATCATCTGTAATCTGATAAGCAGACCTCTCTCCCAAATACCACATATGCATAAATGCAGGTGTATGCAAAGTAACATTACGTCTAGATAGTGAATATGCAACCATCAAGGGATGGTCATCCGCCATAAGACCTACATCTGCTAGATGAGTCCAATGTGAGGTCCAAGGAGTCCGAATGATGTTACCCTGACTACGCATATCAAGATGTGACCTAGCCTCCATCAAGTCATGTCGTACACCTGAGGGAACATGATCTACGTACTGCATAGTCTCCCATGATCTCATCCTAGAGAAGTACTGCTCAACAGCCTGACTAGCCATGTCCTGGATGCGGGGATGCATGTTTACCGTGTACCCATAGCACCATAACGGCAAAGTATACCAAAATGCATGCATCTGCTTGACATCGCCAAGCGCATCTGAATCTAGAGCGGTATAAAGGGTGCCAAATATCGCTATACCCCAATTAATAGTATGCAGTCGGTCTAATCTGACAAGCGATGCTAAATAGCCGAGTCTAACCGAACCTTTTTGATTTGAAAAGAAGGTCGAACCAAACAAGTACGACAGAAATGCTCTAGTAACTGCATCCATCATATCAGCTCTACCTATATAATGGTGATGTACTGCTGTAGGTAAGTCAACTTAACAGAACCACTAGTGACGCAAGTAACATCTATCATTGGTAGAAAAACAGCAAACGGAATGGGGGACTCATATAAATCATCAAATGGAAAAGGTCGAAGGTCATGTCATCCAATCTTAATGCCAGTGAACATGTAGAAATAAACTAGGGTAATACCAAGCTCAAAATCTGAAAATAAATTGTATGTGTGGTGGGCCACCACCTCTCAGCTAATACCTGAATGAGAGATCGATCAAAGGACTGAAAAAACCCGATTGACAATAGAAGACCAAAAGGGCTAGCCTGTATCTTCTCCATAATAGGACCGGGCATAGAGTCATAAAACTAGGTAATGCACTTAGCCTAACTATCCCGACAATGGATGTAATGGTCCTATAGATAATTTATGAACTAATAATTTTGGATAGAGTAACAGTTATTTAATACAATTATTTGATGTACATACAAAACTAATCAGATGTATTAATGCGCAATTTATACCTGTACGGTCTTCAAAGTGGTTTCGGCTCCGTGTCGATAACCATCTGAAAGCTCGTGTAGTACACGTAGATTGTCTGGTGAAACTCCAAGTGGCGGCGGAACGTGTAACGGTCCACCTTGCTCCGCTGGATGTTTGTGAACCGTTCTTCGCGCAATTTTGGTTGGACGCGGCGGCATTTTGTTTATATTTTCTAATTTAAAAAAAATTGAAAGTGAAAAAGTAGGTGGAAAGTGCGGAGGAGAGAGGGAAGAGGGTTATATAAAAGGGGGGTTGGCGTCCATTTTATGGGCGTCTAGTATTAAGGCGCCTATAGACGCCTGATCCCTGGGTGCTTCCCACCCTTCAAGGCTGAATATTCAGCCTGAATCCACTGGAGTTGCCCTAACTCTTCCTGTTATTATAAACCAAACAGTATTGCTCCATTTTATTATAAACCAAACAGTCCACATCATACATAACAGTGCTGCTCCATTTTTCACTCATGAATCATATATGGAATTGTCCTCATTACAACCCAAACTTATGTGCATATCAACAATGTCTGTGCATGTATCACTTCATACGGTTGCCTTATTTGATCTAAATCACTTCCTGCTTATGAACCACACCATTCATCACAGGGATTAGAAGCAGCATTTATTTTTTGGAACGTATCCAAAGCAGCAGGTCCCTCCATTGAAAGCAATTCCATATTTACTCCCTTTCCCACCTTATCACTACAATCACATACTATCAACAGTATTATTATTCTGATGCTCCTCCCCTTTCACTCCATCAACAACCTCATTACTACTATTTTCTTGACAAAAATATTCATTTCCCGTCACTTGAATCATCTCAGTGGTATAATCATTTTCATTCTCTATTAGTGTTAAGACATTAAATTTATTATACACAATAATATCCGTGTCTTTTGATATTCTTACTTTAGATTTATGTTTAACTGCCATTTTAAAGTCATCGCCCTCCTTACGTCCTTGTCATTATTAGGAAGAGGACGTTGCAGGATATTTTTAGAACTATAATCTTTGACAACTGGATCTTACCACATTACTTCAATATGATAATCATCAACAGAGCCGTTTACATTCACTTTTTCACAACATTGGGTTGAATCCCATCCCTAATCCTTTCTTTTAGATACTTTCCAATACTATCTGCAGTTAAAGAATCAAAATGCCAGAACATTTTTTAAAAAAGATAACTGCCCTCCTCTTTATCCCCTACTCAATTTCCAGCATACAAACCTATTATTGTCAAGAATTCTAAAATGAAACTGTAGTGGTGATCTTTTAAACTCACTGATCATAAGAGGTTTTGAATATGGAATAGAAGATTTTGAAATCGGAAAGGGATTTGAATCCAACAAACAATACATCTTCTTGTGACTAACGCCTCCATACTTAAAAGCAGCGAATCAGATCCCTACAGTCTTTAGCCATATGATTTATATCCCAACACCTATATTGAGATATATTTAGAATATATAATTAATATATTATGATATATTTAGAATATATGATTAGATGCTATGAGTGTTATGTGATAAGGGATATATCTTCGGAAGATTTCCTGGTATTTCCGCAATGTATGTAATAAGGGATATATTTTCGGAAGATTTCCTGTTGTTTTCGCAATTTTAGAGTTATCATAAGATAGAGTCTTGGGTATGTATTATAAATAGGGATGCTGGTGATTAATAATATTTCAAGCCGAGTTTTACCAATTCTTCATGGTATCAGAGCCAAAAAACGATTTTTTTCTTCAAGAATAATTTGTCATGTCTGGTGTTAAAGATCCACCGCCTAAAATTGAACCCAATATCCCATAGTATTTTGGCTCACAATATAGACCAGGAGACTTCATTACACCCACTCGACTCAAGGACGATAATTATGATAACTGGGCGGCTGATATTCAGACTGCATTAGAAGCCCAATGCAAGTTTGAATTTCTTGATGGCAGTATCCTTGCACCAGCGCCTCCCTGTACAAAGTTCGATTGGACCGCGATTGATGCTATGCTTATTTCTTGGATTTCAAATACTATCGACCCCAAGATTAGGTCCTCTTTGTCGAAATTCAGGGAAGCTAAACCCTATTAGGATCATCTCAAGCAACGTTTTCCCCAAAAAAACGAACTATTGTCCACTTTGATTCTCATACTTGTGCTATACAGGACCAAACGAAGGAGCTGATTGGAACGAGAGTTAGGAGAGATGGACTGTAGTATTTTAGCAAACCGGAATTTGTGTCAACAGTTGAAGCAACATCAAATTTGAAGTTGTGGCATCGTCGGCTCGGGCATCCTTTCGAAATAGTAGTTAAGTTAATTCCTCACGTCAAAAATAATAAAGATAGTTTAGATAAAGGGTGTAAAGTATATGCGTACTAAACATCCTAGAGACAAGTTTTATTTAAGTGAAATAAAGCTTCTAAAATTTTTGAGAAAATACATTGTGATTTGTGGGGTCCGTATCGACACGTTTCGTTGTGGGGCCTGTTATTTTTTGACAATAGTTGAAGATTTTTCGAGAGCAGGTTGGATTTATTTGTTGGTTGACAAATTAGAGGTGTTTCAAATGTTTATGTCCTTTGTTGCTATGGTCGATAGGCAGTTTTCTCAAACAATTAAGGTCGTTCAAAGTGATAATGGAACTGAGTTTAATTGTTTGATTGATTATTTTAATGCAACTGTAATTTTGTTTCAAACTTCGTGTGTAGGTACTCCACAACAAAATGGGAGAGTTGGAAGGAAACATAAATATATTTTGAATGTGGTTAGGGCATTACACTTTCAAGCAAACTTGCCTATTTATTTTTGGAGTGAATATGTTCTTGCTGTTGCTCATTTAATTAATCATACACTCTCTTCCATGTTACAAAATAAAACTCCTTTTGAAATACTTTTTGGTAAACCACCCTCTTTTGGTGCTATCGAACCTTTGGGTGCTTGTGCTTTGCTCATAATCAAAAGACTAAGGGAGATAAATTTGCAAGTCGGAGTCGAAAGTGTATTTTTTGGGTTACACATTCGGTAAGAAGGGGTGGAAATTATTTGATCTTGATATAAAGAAGTAGAGGAGGTATTTTCGTTTGGGTGTTCGGAAGATGTCAATATAATATCTAGTGAGAATAATGATCATGACATTCATCAAGATTTTCCTGAAATAATTTATGAAGATGGGGATGTTGATCTTTTGATTAATGATAATGGGTCTGCTGGGTCTGCGCATGGTTCTGCTTCGGATCAGTCTACTAGTCTATAGAAAATGGGTCGTGGTCTTCGGGAAAAGTTCTCAAATGTTCTGTATCGAGATTTTGTAACATATACGGTTTTTGCTAATGGTCCATCTTTTGATTCTCCTCATCACTCCTCAGGTAATCCTTATCCTCTAGCACATTACATAAATTGTGACAATTTTTCTATAAATTATCATTCTCCTCCTTCCAATCACTCCTCGGCCATAACTAAGGGTAAGGACCCTAAATCATTTAAAGAATGCATGAAATCCGATGAGTGACGTCTTTCCATGAAGGATGAGATACGGGGTCTAGAAGACAACGGCAAGGCTCAATTTGATTTTCTTCTCTCCAAGTTGGGCATTTTTAAATCTCAGCTCCAACTTGAGGGGGGGTATTGAGATATATTTAGAATATATGATTAAGATATTATGATATATTTAGAATATATGATTACATGTTATGTGTGGTATGTGATAAGGGATATATTTTCGAAAGATTTTCTGCTGTTTCCGTAATGTATGATTAGATGTTATGAGTGGTACGTGATAAGGGATATATCTTCGGAAGATTTCCTGCTATTTCCGCAATTTTAGAGTTACCATAAGATAGAGTCTTGGGTATGTATTATAAATAGGGATGCTGGTGATTAATAATATTTTAAGCTGAGTTTTACCAATTCTTCAACCTATTACGGTAAAATCCCCTTTTCAAATTCGATAGCCAAGCAGATCGAGGATGAATTTTGGGATGTGAATCCCTAACAACTATTGTATAAGTGTTGTTTTGGAAATTGGGATTGAAAAGTTTGTGCGATGGATAAGGAAAATGCTACCTTCTTGGTTGGCTTTGGTTTGTGGTTTGCGTCATGGCTGAATTCGATGATATAAATGGATATTTTCAGGTGTGCATGGTGAGTTTTAGACAGAAGGAGGTGAACCGATGAGACAAATAGAACAGAATGATAGGTGGGATTGCAAATAAAAGATTTTTTAATTGTTCAGTATGATAGTTTTAAAAAGGAGAAGTGAAAACAAGATCAGAATTGAGATAATATCAGGAATAAGATGTTTCATTAACTCAGTAAAAGTTACATACTTTTCATTATTATGTTTTTGCCTTATTTATAGGTGCAATCAATACATAGTCATGATCAGGACCATTTAACATAATTGCACTGTTTAAAAAATAATTACATTATTTATTTAGAGGCCCAGTACTTCAGGAATTAGCCATGTCTGTTGTGGGTATGTATGCAGGTGCACACATGTACACACATCAATTTCCAGAATTCCTTGTTGTCGCTTGCTAAGTTGGGTTGTCTTCATCTCTGAATCTCTATCTTTATGCTATGAATACCCCTCCTTTATCAGTTCTCCCTTTAGTAGTTTCTGTGGTTGAGTAAGTTTGGGGGACCCAAGGTGTTTGACAAAATTCCTTTAAACTTCATGCTCATCACTTGGTTAATGAATTATCTTTCCCCTCCTCGTTTAGAAACAGACCTCGCCTCAAGGTCAAATGTCGAAAAATGACTTACAATTCCCCAATAATCTTTCCATGTTGCATCCGAGATAGGTTTGTTTTTCCATTCAATTAGAGCTTGAGCTACAGGTCTATTATCTTTTGGTATTAATCTTCTGTCCAAATTTCTTCAGGTTCATCAACAAGCTCCTCTGTGAATGTCGGAACGTCATGATGTATGATAATATGGGAACCCAGCATTTTCTTTAATTAAGAAACATGGAAGACGGGATGGATTTTGGCATTTGCTAAAAGCTCTAATAGGTAAGCGGTTTCACCAATTCTTTTGAGAACTTTGCATGGTCCATAGTATTTTGGAGATAATTTAGTAGTTTTCTGACTACTGACTGTAATGATTCGATATGGTTGTAACCGAAGATAAACCTAAACATTTACTTGGAAGTATCTTTCTGTTCTATTGACATTCGTATATCGTTGCATTCTTTCTTGAGCAAGCTTTAACCTGTCTTTAAGGAACTACAATGTAATATCTCTTGAAAATAGATGTTCTACAACTGCTTGAACTTTTGCTATGTTTGGTACATAAGATAGTAGAGTAGGAGGTGGCTTCCCATATACGGCTTCATAAGGTGTTATTTTTGTAGGCTCCTTCCAACTTGTATTATGCTAGAATTCTGCTAGACTCAACCAGTCTACCCACTCATGTAGTCAATGACAGACAAAACATCTTAAATAATTTTCCAGTATTTTATTTGTAATATTTAACTGTCCATCCTTTTGAGGATGATATGCTGAACTAAACATCAATGTACATCCCTGTAGAGTAAATAATTCCTTTCAAAACATGCTTAAAAATATGGAATCTCTGTCGCTAACAATAGATTTAGGCATGCCATATAATTTAAAAACTCCATTAAAGAAAACCTGAGCTACCTCCTTTACTGTATAAGGGTGACGTAGTGGAAAAAAAAATGAGCATATTTGAAAGCCTTTCCATGACAACATAGATGATAGTAAAACCATTACTCTTTGGCAAATGAGTTATAAATCCATTGAGATGTCAGTCCAAATTTGATCAGGAATTGGCAGTGGTTGTAGAAGTCTAGGTGTAGAAATATTCTCTGATTTAGCTCTTTGACAAGCGTCACATTCTTTGATGAATTGTTCCACTGAAGTGTTCATATATTTCCAATAGAACACCTGCGTAAGCTTTTTAATTATTTTTCTAACTCCAGCTTTTCCACCCAATGAGGAAGCATGAAATTCTCTGAAAATTATTTGGATTAAGTATGTATGTTGCTTGTGGACAAAGAGTTTCCATTTGTAAAATAAGAGGTCATCAATGATTTTGTATTTGTCAGTGGCAGGTTTCTCTTGAGATACTTGCTGTTTTTTGTAAATATAATCTATATTGGCTAAAACAAGCTTTTTAAAGTCTTTCATCCATATTGGTTGTAAAATTGATAGTCCTTGTAAGCTTGGTTGTTGATGATTTGTTTCATCACGTCTAGAGAGGCTATCAGCAATCACATTATCTTTCCCTTTCTTATATTCAACATGATAATCATATCCATTATGTTTAGTTAACCATCTTCCATGAATCACTATGTGTAATTTCTGCAAAAGTAAATGCTTCAAACTTTGATGATCTGTTCGTATGATGAATTTTCTGCCAAGTACATACCGGGACCATTTTCTTGTTGCCAAAATTAAAGCTAGTAATTTTTTTTCGTAAGTAGATAGATTAAGATTTCTTCCATGTAGGGCTTGACTTAGGTATGCTATTGGCTTTTCATCTTGAAGTAACTCCAATACCAATTCCACTAGCATCACATTCTATAACGAAAGTTTTATTAAAATTAGGCATACTAAGAACCGGTGGTTAGACAGGCAGTGCTTCAATTGAATGAATGAATTTTTTGCTTCTTCTATCCATTGAAATGAGACCTTTTTTAATAGACTTGTCAGAGGTTTTGCAATAAATCCATATCCCTGGATAAATTTCCTATAATACCCAGTTAAACCCAGAAATCCATGGATAAGTGTCTTTCAAACTAAAAAACAAACTTGTTGTCCGTGAGACTAATATTTTTTTGTAACTTCTTCGTTGTGTCTATTTTTCTGTTTTTACTGTAACATGCCCCAAATATATTTTTTTGGTTTCTGCAAAAGAGCACTTTGAAGGTCTGATGACTAGCATATGTTCTGAAGAATATGCATTGTGATTGCTAGGTGTTTTAGGTGGCTTGCCAGTCTTTGCTGTAAACCAAAATGTCGTCAAAAAAGACTAATATAAATTTCCTGAGAAATCTTTTAAAAATAGAATTCATAAGGGATTGAAATGTAGATGGGGCATTTGTTAAGCCAAAGGGCATGACTATAAAATCATAGTAGCCTTTATGAGTTTTGAATGTTTTTTTGTGTAAGTCATCTTCAGACATCCTGATTTGATGATTACCGGATTTCAAATCTAGCTTAGAAAAGAATATGGAAGTTTGCACAAAATTTGGGCAAACACCTCCTAGTCGTATGATTTAGTTGATTATATGTTGATCTGGATGGTTTGGGTGATTTATGCAAATATATGAAATAGATGGACTAAACTGTAAAAGACACACAGATTTATAGTGGTTCGGCCAGAACGTGCCTACGTCCACTTTATATGTTATTCTCCTTTTTCTTTCAGATTACAAGTACAAAGCTTTGTATACAAGTATATGAAAGTTGATTGAAAGTTCCTTCCGTGCTTGAGCTCTCAAACTTGTCTGCCATTGTTGTACCCCTGCCCCTCTATTTATAGACTGAGGCTGAGGGCAGGGGTCTTGGATGTATATAGCTGCTGGTGGGCCTGGGCCGATGCAATCTGGCCTGGTAGTGTTGGTTCGGTACGCCTTGGTCCGGTAGTTGAGGGTTGGAATATGCTCTGGTTCGGTTGCACTCTGGTTCGGTAGTACATGGAAGTTGAGTTGGTTCGGTGGCACTCCGGTCCGGCTATGCTTGGTTCGGCAAGAGGATGGAAGTTGAGATGGTTCAGTCGTAGGAGGGAAGTTGGTTAGATCGGCTAGGAAGTGGGGTGGATCGGTGGTAGGGATGGAGCCGGTCCGGTGGGATATTGGACCGGTGGGGCTTAGTGGAGAAGTGGTCCGGTAGGAGCTAGGGAGCGGTAATGACTTGGTTCGGCAGTGGTGGATGGAGATGCTTTGGACCGGTGGTGGGTTGATCTGGTTGTGCTTGGAAAGGTGGGTGGTTCGGTGGACCGGATGGTTCGGTGAAGGGTGGAAACACGCCCAACATTTGTCCCCCAAAGCGGGGCATATGCCATCATATGTCGCGCTTTGTTTTAGCTTAGGTGATTCTCATCCGGTCTTGTCTGCCTAACCATACAGTCCGGTCATCCTATGTTCGTTTATAAATAGGGATGTTAGGCCTTCGTCATCCCTTCATCGTTTTGAGATAGCCGAATCAGTCGAATACCGGATCAACTAAGTGCCGAATCAACTGAGTGCCGAATCTAAGTGCCGAATCCACCAGGTGCCGAATCATCTTAGTACCGAATCATCTAGTGCCGAATCAGGTGAGGTTCTTTTCCGCCGAATGAGTTTATGTTCTAGTATTACTGGATGGACTTTTTCCTTGTACTACCGAATGAACTCCTTGTACTAACGACATGTCTTCTGCTTTTGTGTTTGCAGGAAAATGTCTCGCAAGGTGGAAACCCGATCAGAAAAACAGAGGAAATCTATGGACAGAAAAACAGAAGGAAATCTATGGCAAATGTTTCGGCAGTGGTGGACGGAGATGCTTTGGTCCTGTGGTGGGTTGATCTGGTTGTGCTTGGAAAGGTGGGTGGTTCAGTGGACCGGATGGTTCGGTGAACTTGGACCGGTGAAGGGTGGAAACGCGCCCAACAATGGACCTATGTAATTCATCCAGTAAGTCACCTATAAGAGGAATTGGAAGCTTGTTTTTGATTATTTTTTGATTTGAGCTTCTATAATCAATGCATAGTCTCCACGATCCATCTTTTTTCGACCATTACCATCGAAGACGAATATAAACTATGGCTATTTTGAATAATTCCTGCATCAATCATCTCTATGACCAGTTTTTCCAGTTCATTCTTTATATGGTGTGGGTGTCTATATGGTTTGAGACACACTGGTTTTAATCCTTGTAATAACGGTATTCTATGATCGCACTCTTTTTTTGGCAGAATAATAACTTTTTCATAAATGATTAGTGGATATTTGTCTAGTAGTTGCTTGATATCGGGATGAATATTTGTATTAGTGGTTTGATTTCCTGTTGTTGTTTCTGATGATAAGAGCATAAATGTCAACTGAGCATGGTTTTCTTCCTTACTGAAATTCTTTTCTTGAATTTGTGCCATATCTTATTGTGTCATTCCTTACCAGATATATGGTTCATTATTGTATTGAAATTCCACTTGTAGTTTCTTGAAGTCGAAATGAATCCCACTGAGTTTTTTCATCCACTGAGCTCCCAAGACAATTTGAATTCCCTTCGTAGTTAATGTTAATAAATCAACAGGCATTGTACAACCTTGACACTTGAGTAATACTATGAGACGTATGCCATTACCTTGTAATTTTTCACTGTTAGCAACTTGAACTTCATAGTTTTTTATCTATGCAACTGTGAGTCCCGATTTCTTTGCTAAAACGCTATCAATGAAACTATGAGTAGATCTAGAGTCAATAAAAAATGAGACAGATTTTTATTAGTAGATCCTTATACCTTGATAGTGTGTAATGTGGGGATTCTAAACATGGCATTGACTGATATAGATAATAGTGAGGTGTCATTTTCCCAAGAGCTATGGTCAGAATTTTGATCTAACGATTCAGGAATAGGATCATCATTGTCAAATGCATCATCAAGATTCATAACTCCTTCCATAATATAAATTTGTTTATTTTAAAATTTCCGTAGGAGTTAAGCCTTTTGTTTTGGTTAAAAATTCATTTGTATGTGAATTATCAAGAATTTTAGAAGTATTTTATGTGGCTTGAGAAGAGTTGTCAGAAAAAGTTGAAATATATTTAGCCATACTATATTTTTTATTGTTTTTTGAACTAAAATATTTAGCTTCAAATGTTTTTGCTAGTTTTAAAGTCTTTTTTAAAGTAGGTGGTTCAGAGGCTATAGCATCAAATTTAATTTCTTCCTTTAAACCCCTAAGAAAATTTTCAAATACTTGTTTGGGAGGAATATGATCAATCATACCTTGGAGTTGTTCAAACCTGTTCATATAAGCCATGACTATTGTTGTCTGTTTGAGAGAGCATAAGTTTTCATATGGCATGTCCAACTCAGTAGGTTTGAATCTTGTTTTAATTTCATCAACAAAAACTTCCCATTGATCATAATCTGACACATTGTTAGAGAACCAGTAATACCGTTGCAATGCTTCTTTTTTTAGATGGAATGCACAGATGTAAATCCATTCTTGAGTGTCTGTATTATGATATTTGAAAATTTTGTTTGAATTAATCTTGGACGATGTTGATTATCCTCACTATTTCTGAAATAGTTCTTGATGTGATCAGTATTTGATTGATTTCTTGAACTACTCTCCGGATTATTGAATTGTAGAATTGGAAGCATGTTATTTGGAGGGACATATACATTGGATCTTGATTGTATCAAGGGCGCAGCATGGTTTGATCTTGGATTTTCATCTCTTGATCCAATATCAGGAGATCTACTGGATTTTAGTTCTTTTATTTTAGAATTTTTTTTGGCCACAACTTCAGATAGGTTATCAACCTTATTGTTAAACTCCGGACTAGATCATGTCAGTTCTTTTATGGTATTTTCTAATTTTCTGAGAGTGATAGTAGTTCTATTGTTGAAGAGTTCTTGCCTTTTCTATAACTCAAATTCTTTAATGAACTGTGGTGTTTCCAGCGTGCTTGAATCTTCTCTGTTATCCGGATCAGGATTCGACTGGAGAGGGTCAGAAGATGACTCTCCATGGTTCTCTGGTACCATTTTGCTACCGTCTTAGTTCTTGATTGGTATCTGGTTTGCGTCATGGCCGAATTTGATGATACAAATGGATGTTTTCAGGGTATGTGGTGAATTTAAGACAGAAGAGATGAACCAATGAGACAAATAGAATATATTAATAGGTGGGATTGCAAATAAAAGATTTTTTTAATTGTTTAGTATGATAGTTTTAAGAGGAAGGAGATGAAAATAAGATCAGAATTGAGATAATATCAGGAATAAGAGGTTTTATTAACTCAGTAAAAATTACCTACCTCTCAGTATTATGTTTTTTCCTTATTTATAGCTGCAATCAATACATAGTCATGATCAAGGCCATTTAACATTCAAGGCCATTTAACATAATTGCATTGTTTAAACAATAATTATGTTATATATCTAGAGGCATAGTACCAAGTACGTCAGGAATTAACCATGTCTGTTGTGGGTATGCGTACACGTGCACAGGTGCACACATGCACACACATCAATTCCCAACATTCCTTGCGTTCACTTGCTAAGCTGGGTTGTCTTCATCTTTAAGTCTCTGTCTGTTATATGTCTAGTATAACAAAACAGAGAATAATCAACTATAAACTAGTCGCACAAGTTTATAACTCAGATTTCCACTACACTAGAATTCTGTATTAACTATTATAACAATATGAATGTTGTAAATAAATTACAACAACAATGTTACGCTATTTTGAATAAATAGTATAACCGGAATAACGGATAGAATATAGAATAATGTATATAAATATACAAACAGACTAGAATTCTAACCAGATTATGTCAGAGGCTCGTCGTAACGGTTTCCTTAAGAATTTTATTTCAAAATTCTCCCAAGATACAACAGACGAATTCTGCTCGAAATTGTAAGAGTATATCACTCTGTGATTTGAATATAAGAACAGCAGTTATTAGAAGAGAGGAGATATTCGGATTGGAAATTCAGTGAGGAAAGTGATCAGTTTTCCTCCTTATTTATAGTTGGTTTGTATCCCTTCGAACGGTCGCGTCTGCACCCATTTGTCCAAACGGTTGCGCCCGTTTCTGCTGCCGTTTATCGTTTGCGCCTCCTCAGTCGGGCCGCACTCGCTTCTTCAGTCCGGTCGCACCCGCTCGCTTCAGAAGTCGCACCTCCTCAGTAACCCGCGTCCGCTTATAAACAGTCGCGTCAGTTCATTAGCCTGCAACTGTTAAAAAACCCGGCCCAGTTTTGCAGTAAAATTAGGATCATATTAGACCCAAACCCGAACCGGTTCGGTCGGTCGGTCGGACGGACGGCGACGGCAGCACATGCGTGTGGTGGAGATGCATGATCTCCCTCCTCACAACGAAGCATACATTTGGGTGCCCCTAGGCCCCAACACCTTCATTGCAAAGCCATATATATTGGAATGGCTTTGAAAATTTGGTGATGTGGGACAAGTGTATTTCATTTACACTAAGAATTCCAACAATCCCCACATAAATGATAATATACTTTTCCCCAACACAAAGCGAAATATCACAGAGTATATATGGAATTAATGCTTTATCGTGGATAAGTAGATATTTCACTTTGAACTTTCCCTAGTTAAAACTTATCGGATTTACTTGGATAATCGGTGAAATATTTCATCTTGAACCGTCAGCCTTTGTTGTATATCCAGACAATAAGCTTTACGAAGCATTGATTCCCTTCTCATCCAATTTCTTGGTCGTGTTCATTTTGGTCCTGAACACTACTTGGTTCTGTGAGTGTTATAGAGAATTTAAAGCCTTGTAAAATTCTCATAGAGCCGACCCAGCTCACACTTACATAGGTGATCGCAACCAATAAGAGTATCCTACAAATACCCCACTTGTTATTTCCAAGATATGGTCATCATTAAAAACATAGTTTTAACCTATTAATACTTCTGTAGGCATGCATTTATATTTCGCACCATAGGAATGGAATAGGACTATGTCCAAACAAATGCATTACGTCTTGAGTTATTCAGAACTGGTTTGCCTATTGATCCTAGTCCGTGGGATCTCCAGTCGCTAGGATAGGTTTCCGTATAAGACAACTCTTTGTGGTTTAGGCTTTTAAACCCATTTCCCTCGATGCACAGTCAATTTTCTCTCTTGATAAACCTTTAGTAAATGGATCCGCTGGGTTATCATTTGTTCTCACATAATCTATGGAAATAGTTCCATTTAAGAGTAACTGCCTAACTGTGTTATGGCGTCGACGAATATGTCGTGACTTTCCATTATACACAAAGTTGTGTGCTCTGCTTAGCGCAGCTTGGTTATCACAGTGTATGCATATGGCCGGTACAGGTTTAGACCAGAACGGAATATCTTCTAAAAAGTGACGAAGCCATTCTGCTTCTTTGTCTGCTTTATCTAATGCAATGAACTCTGATTCCATAGTGGATCGAGCTATGCATGTTTGTTTAGTAGACTTCCATGACACTGCTGCCCCTGCTAAGGTAAAGACATAACCACTCGTTGATTTTGATTCCTCTGAATCAGCAATCCAATTTGCATCACTATATCCTTCTAATACGGCAGGATATTTTCCATAATGTAAGGAATAGGTAGTGGTATTTTTTAATTATCCAAACACTCTCATTAGTGCTTTCCAGTGTTCCTTCCCTGGATTGCTTGTATATCTGCTCAATCGACTTACTGCATAAGCTATATCTGGTCTTGTGCAATTCATGAGATACATGAGACATCCTATTACACGAGAATATTCCAGTTGCATTACACTCTCATTAGTGTTTTTATGCAGTACTTCTGATAGATTAAAAGGTGTATTTACTCCTTTAATTCCAAAATTTTGAAATCTTTCAATCACTTTTTCTACATAATGTGATTGAGATAACTTAATTCCATTAGGTGTTCTTAATATTTTTATTCCCAAAACAACATCTGCAACACCCAAGTCTTTCATGTCGAAATTGTTGATCAACATTTTCTTTATGGTCTCAATTACTTGAGTATTTGGACCGAGTATTAGCATATCGTCCACATATAGGCAGATCATCACATATGATTGTCCAAGTTGTTTATAATAAACACATTTGTCACATTCATTTATACGAAAACCATTTCTCATCATGAAATTATCAAATTTTGCGTTCCATTGCTTTAGAGCTTGTTTTAGTCCGTATAATGATTTGACTAATCTACAGACTTTGTTTTCATTTCCTTTGGAAATAAATCCCTCAGGTTACTCCATGTAAATTTCCTCATCGAGATTTCCATTTAAGAATGCTGTTTTTACAGCCATTTGATGAATCTCTAGGTTATAGATGGATGCAATTGCTATTAACATTCTTATAGAGGTTATTCGTGTTACCGGCGAATATGTATCAAAAAAGTCTACTCCTTCTTTTTGACGATATCCTTTGGCTACTAATCTGGCTTTATACTTGTCGATAGAGCCATCTGCTTTCATTTTCTTCTTGAAAATCCATTTGTAGCCAATTGGTTTTATTCCTGGTGGAATAGCAACAATTTCCTAAGTTTTATTACTTAGAATTGAATCAATCTCACTTTGGATTGCTTCTTTCCAACATGAGGATTCAGAAAATGACATTTCTTTCTTGTACGTTTGAGGTTCGTGCTCTAACATATAAGTGAAAAAATCCGAACCAAATGTCTTGGAAGTCTTGGCCCTTACGCTTCTTCTTGGTTCAACTTCCTCAATCTCATGATGAGTTTCATCTTCATGTGAATTGCTTAATTCTTCTCTTGTCCTTTTAGGGACATTATTTCCTTCATTCCTTTTGTGCGGAAACACATCTTCAAAGAATGAGGCATCTCTTGATTCCATGATTGTATTTACATGAATATCAGTTATATCAGACTTGAATACCAAAAATCTGTAGGCACTACTATTTTGGGCTGGTCCAAGATAATAACAATATACTGTTTTTGGTCCAAGTTTGAATCTCTTGGAAGGCAGAACTGGAACTTTTGCCAAGCACCCCCACACTTTGAGGTATTTAAAGCTTGGTTCGTGTCCTTTCCATATCTCATATGGAATTTTTCCTGTTTTTTTGTAAGGAACCTTATTTAATATATGATTAGACATATTTAGGGCTTCCCCCCACAAGTTCGTCGGTAGACCAGAAATTAAAAACATTGCATTAATCATATCTTTTAACGTTCTGTTCTTCCTTTCAGCGATAACATTTTGTTGTGGTGAATATGGAGCTGTTGTTTAATGAATTATACCATTTTCGGCACAGAACTGTTCAAATGGTGATTCATATTCTCCACCTCGATCAGATCTTAGTATCTTGATCTTTTTATTTAACTGATTTTCTACCCCTGCCTTGTATTTTATAAACGCTGTTATTGCTTCATCTTTACTATTTAAAATATATACATAGCAATATCGCGTATAATCGTCAATAAAAGTAATGAAATACCTTTTCCCACCTCTTGTAGGTAGTGATTTAAAATCACATAAATCTGTATGTATCAAACCTAATGGTTCAGTGCTTCTGTCAACAGATTTAAATGGTTGTTTGACCATTTTTGCTTCTACATATGTCTCACGTTTGTAGTTCTTATCTACTTGGAATTTTGGAATTAATCCCAAGTTTGATAATGTTTTCATTTTGCGGAAATTTATATGTCTCAATCTATCATGCCATAGTAAAGTTTCGTGCTTAAGCAAATAAGAAACTTCAATTTTATTAATAGCACAATCAGAATACATATTTTTGTTGCCGACAACGGCTACATTTGCCTTAAATAGGCCATCACATAGATATCCCCTTCCTATATACATTCCAGCTTTGGACAGAACCATCTTGTCTGACTCGAACACCATCTTGAATCCCTTCTTTGATAGGACTGCACCAGAGATGAGATTCTTGCGTATGTCTGGAACATGGAGACGTCATTCAACTTAACAGTTTTTCCAGAAGTAAACTTGAGGATTACTGTGCCACTGCCTTCGATCATGGAAACTGCAGAATTACCCATGTAGAGTTTTTCTTCGTGATCGAATTTCTGATAAGTAGAAAACATGGATTTGTCAGAACAAACATGACGGGTAGCGCCTGTATCTACCCACCATTGGTTAGGATTCTGAACCAGATTGCATTCAGATACCACCGCCGAGAAGTTGGGCTCGTCTACTTCCATGTTATCCACTATATTTGCCTCATTATTGCATTCCTTCTTGTGTCTGCAATTTTTAGCGGCATGTCCAACTTTTCCACAAACCCAACATTCGCCATTAAACCTCTTGGTTCGTTTGTTGTCTTTTGGTTTGTTGTCTTGAGCTTTCCTTTTCTTCTGGAAATTCTTCTTTTTGTTTTTGGTCTTTGACCCTTCAGCCACAAATGTCTCCTCGCTTGATTTTGTAACTGCACGGTTGTCTGCCTCAATTTTTAATCGGACTATGAGATCCTGTAAAGAGATTTCCTTCTTCTTGTGGTTTAGATAGTTGCGGTAATCTCTCCATGACGGCGGAAGTTTTCCCGTGATGGCTTCAACTAAAAACGATTCTCCAACCTTATGACCTTCCGCTTCGAGTTCATGAATGATGATTTGCAGTTCATGCAGTTGAGCGGTTACTGCTTTGGAGTCAACCATCTTGTAGTCCATGAATTTGTCTACAATGAATTTCTTAAGACTGATATTCTGCGTCTTGTACTTTGTGGTAAGTGCATTCCAGAGTGCTTTTGATGTCTTTAAAGGCTGATATACTATAGCACCTTGTCGGGACAATTCAGAATATAATTTCTGCATAAAAAATCGGAATGTTTCCACGTATTTACCTCTGCTTCCTTGCCTGGTGCAGAAATCTGTTCCTCCTACTCGAGGTACTTTTGCAGACCGAGTGTGGTGAGATAAAACAACATCTGTTTCTGCCATGTCAAGAAATCATCACCATCTCCCTTGAACGGTTCAGGTCTGTTGTGAGTAGTATTCTTTGAAAATTCTACTGTCGTCATCTCTGTTTTAGTAAGAAAACAGTGAAATTCTTAAGATGTTATACGTCTAGTATACCAAAAAACAGAGAATAATCAACTATAAACTCGTCGCACAAGTTTATAACTCAGATTTCCACTACACTGGAATTCTGTATTAACTATTATAACAATATGAATGTTGTAAATAAACTACAACAACAGCGTTATGCTATTTTGAATAAATAGTATAACCAGAATAACGGATAGAATATAGAATAATGTATGTAAATATACAAACAGACTAGAATTCTAACCGGATTATATCTGAGGCTCGTCGTAATGGTTTCCTTAAGAATTTTATTTCAAAATTCTCCCAAGATACAACAGACGAATTCTGCTCGAAATTGTAATGAGTATATCACTCTGTGATTTGAATATAAGAACAGCAGTTATTAGAAGAAGGAGATATATGGATTGGAAATTCAGTGAGGAAAGTGATCAGTTTTCCTCCTTATTTATAGTTGGTTTGTATCCCTTCGAACGGTCGCGTCTGCACCCGTTTGTCCAAACGGTCGTGCGCCCGTTTCTGATGTTGTTTATCATTTGCGCCTCCTCATTCGGGCCGCACTTGCTTCTTCAGTCCAGTCGCACCCACTCGCTTCAAAAGTCGCACCTCCTCAGTAACCCGCGTCCGCATATGAACAGTCGCGTCTGTTCATTAGCATGCAACTGTTAAAAAACCCGGCCCAGTTTTTCAATAAAATTAGGATCATATTAGACCCAAAGCCGAGCCCAGCTCGGTCCGGTTCGGTTCGGTTCGGTCGGTCGGACGAACGGCGGCGGCGCCGTGCGTGTGTGGTGGAGATGCATGATCTCCCTCCTCACAACGAAGCATACATTTGGGTGCCCCTAGGCCCCAACACCTTCATTGCAAAGCCATATATATATTGGAATGACTTTGCAAATTTGGCGATGTGGGACAAGTGTATTTCATTTACACTAGGAATTCCAATACTGTCTTCATGCTGTGACTGCCCCTTCTATGGTTGAGTAAGTTTGCGCGATCCAAGATGTTTGACAAAATGCCTTTGAAATTCATGCTCATCACCTGGCTGATGAACTGTCTGAGTGCGACAGAAAATTCGTAACAGGATGAGAAAAGGAAGAGAAAGAAAGAACAAAGAAAGTCGGCATTTTTTCGATGTTAACCTCAAATTGATGGAGTTTTCTTTTCACTAGGAAGAATATAATTTTATATATTTATATACTATCTTAAATAATATTTAACTCAATAATAGTTTAAATAGTTATATAAATTCATGTTCGTATTATAAACATGTCTTATAGTTTATAAAATTATATTAATACATATTATACTCTCGGTTGAAGTTAAAAAACATTTGATTTATTTTAATTATTTAAATATAAATCGAAAACTAAAAAATAGATTTAAAATTTTTTGAACTATAAAATTATGTAATAAATTTTCAAATTATGAAATTTTCATTTACAATTTACTGGAAATTAAAATTCAAATTTGATTCCAAAAAATATATTATTAATTTTTAAATAATTTTTCGTATGGTTTTATAAACACACACACACACATATATATATAAATATATTAAAATTAAAAAATTATCTTGAGCCATACGCAAGACCAGATAATTATATATTTAAATATAAATTATTACTTTTATTTTTATTTTTACTAATATATATTATTATTATGCATATATATAAAAGTATTTAATATATATATATATATATATCAATTGTAAATGTACTATTTTCGGCATTGTAGTAAAATATAATATTTAATATATTTTATAAATGATTTAAATATATTTATATGCTTATAAATATATGCATATTGTTAATATTTTATTTATACTATATATATTTATACAAAATTATATACAAATTTTAGTTCATACACAAATTATGCATATATATTTTTGTAGTATTTTATTTATAAATGCAAAAGTATATATATAAATATACATTTGGATAATATATTTACATATTGGATGAGATAACGTGCCATTGCAATGTAAATACTAGCATCTATACACGGACATGTTATACCTTGCACGGATTGATATGTTACACACACACTTATGTATGTATATATGATATATATTTAATATAATATTAATTAAATAATACAATATTGCTTTATAGATATAGATAAAATAAAAGATTTTATTTAAATAAAATTTAGAAATGTTCTAAAAAAAACTAGACCTCATAAGCCGAATAATGATCATATATCGTAAAAAAAAATTGAAATTCACGCATAACTTCTATTACGGGCCGGCCTAGTCCCAACGATGGTATTAGAGCCCAATAACCTATATGGTCTAAATTATTCATGTTAGGATTAACCAACTAAACTCACAACCCAGTCGGTAGGGTGTTTAAGAAAGGTAGTGTTGAAGGACTGAGTTTGGATACTTAAGTACTCCGCCATACCTAGCTACCAACCCTGCCCGAATAGATATATATATAAGCCCGGAAGGTTGCTTCTAATAGAAGAGGTCCAATTTAAATCGGGTCTTGGGCAAATTTTCAAAAATGTTTGAAAACTAAAAATATCAGATTTTATGTTTAAAAGTTAAATTTAAAATAAGATATACATGTATTATAAAAGTTATAATGTGATAAAAAAATTTAAAATATTGAAAATTAATTTCTAATTTTTTTTTAAATTTATTAATAAGATTAGTAAAATAAATAAAACTCGTCGTTCGTAGCTCGGTTGGTTAGGGAGCTGAGAGATGGGGACTAAAGGACTGTGTCCGGGCAGGTTCGAATCCCAGCGCCTAACCATCAGTGGGAGTTTCAACGTTAAGCATCCGTGTGCGACGACTAAATAAAAGCGAGGTAGACACACGGCGTGGGGTTTACTTAAGTGATTATCAATGAATACCATGATCTTAAGGTTCCCCATGTTATCCAAAAAAAATAAAAAATTAACAAGTTAATTAATGAAATAAAATATATGTGTATTATATATTTGGATATATGTTATGTTGTTTTAAATGTCAAAATAACATAAGTATACATGTATGTAATGAAATGAATTTTGATATTTAATTAGAATTATTTAATTAAATGAATTAATTAGAAAGTTAATTAATTAAATAATATATATATGATATATGTGTTATACTATAAATATTACGGTATATAATAAATATTAAATATAAATGTTTAATATAAAATTAATTAAATAAGATTTAATTAATATAATATGATACATAAGACCAATATATAAGTAATATGAAATATAGAAGTTATATAACAAAAAATCTTACATAATGAATGTATATACTAAAGGTGGAACATTATAGAAATTCTAAACAGACTTAAGAAATAAATACATATGTAATACATATACTATGATTTTCGATATGTCCGACACTTTAATCACGAGGGTATTTCATTAAAAATACATTATTACGTAAGTCGACATTACTCAATATAATATATTGAAGATTATGAATCTTCGATATAATATTGTCTTCTACCATTTATGTAACTTGCATACTCTTTAGTTGTTGAGCTTTCCTCAAGTTAGGGATGTTATGTATGTTACTATTAATATATAGACTAGACGAAGTAAGATGCTTATATATATTTGTTGAGCTTTCCTCAAGGCATGCATAGTATACTTAGGCCATTGAAAAATGGTGGATATGAGTGAATAATCTCTCTTTATTTGTTGAGCTTTTCTTAAGGTAAAGATGAGATTAGGATAAGGATTACCAGGTTCGAGGTTGTATGTGATACAATCAATAAGGAGTTATCCATTGTATATACGAGTATAATTTATTAAGCTTTCCTCAAGATCAGAATACCAAAATATACAAGTCCTAAAATCAACCAGTGAAGTCGAAAGGCTTTTATTTTTTGCTTTTAGGGTCTGGTCAAACATAAAATACTAGTGGAAGCCTTATTAGAAGAATGAAATGATAACGTTTAACATTTCTTATATTGTAAGACAAATACTATATAATGTTACAGTGACCTATATTGATAAAATTTATGCATTTGATATGATTGATAAAACATTTATCAATTAAGATATACAAATGAATTGAATTGAAGCTTGACAAATAGAAATATAATATATACATACTTAGTATTAAATATTTCTTGCATGTTAATGTTTTTTATACCCATACAAGTGCCTAATTTTACAACTACTTAATACATTCGTAAAATTGGTCGCTGGCATGTTGATTGGTCGACATCGTGTTTTTCATTTCGTGAGTTTTGAACTCAAAATCAATACAAGATATATGATCCATATATTATCACATATAAGTGTAATATAATGAATGATCATAGTTCATAATGTACAATATTTTAGTGAAAATTGTTCATCCAAAATAAGCAAATAAACCATAGTGCGAGACCGAATAATCAATTTGATTGATTATAATAAAGATCATGTTGTGTTAAATGTAACACAAGACAAAAAATACAATATAGATCTAAGAACTTGATTGCTGAAATGACAGTCTGATTAGTTTACGCAAAGTGCAACTTATTTGATGTCCTTAAATGTTAAGGATGACCGAGTGCACTTTTGAAAAGAGTTCGTTATGATGTTGAAGTAAGGGTATTCTTTTGAATAGTTTGATCATTTAAAAAGAAAAACTAGTGTGCATGAGTAGATATGATTTAAGGTGAAGT
The DNA here is from genome assembly GCA_030765085.1 of Allium cepa. Lineage (NCBI taxonomy): Eukaryota > Viridiplantae > Streptophyta > Magnoliopsida > Asparagales > Amaryllidaceae > Allium > Allium cepa. The sequence goes on along the minus strand of CM060941.1, from coordinate 826,049,122 downwards.
TAGGATGAAGAGAGTGAATAATCACTTCTGCTTCATACAGAAACATCGAAAACAAGAAGCGTAATAATATAATAATTGAGACTTAACATTAGAATAAGAAATACGAAGTCTATTCCGAAATGTATTTTCATATAGAATTTTTTTTCATGAGAATAATTACTTTGAGTTCAAGATATTTGATCAAAGAATTTCCTATTGTAAACTAGTTGCAGTATATGAAATAAATAATCTGTATTAAGTGAATGATGAACCTTCGAATTTAGTATGCTATTATAGTAATGGCGGAAATAGTGGAAGCATAACATAAAACGGTTATTGATTACATCAAATTACGAAAAAAAATTCTTAAAACATATCGAACAGTATTTATGAAATAATGACTATTTTTCATTGTCGACTAAAAAATAGACATAGTTATATTTCATTTTGGATATTCGTTAAAACTGCAATGTGGTATTTGTTTTTACAACAAAAGAGATGCACTGCAAAATACTGAAGTATATGAATTTATTTGCAATTATTTGGGATTATAAACTAAATCGTAGTTTTGAGAATAATTTTTATCATATGATTATGAATCATATGATACTAGTTAATTATATCTTTAACAACTAAAGGTTATGCATATATAGATATATGCAATCGTTAAGTTAGTGGAAGCGTTATAAGAGTTGATGAACTCTTCGGGTTGATGCATATAGATATATGCAATCGTAAGTCTATTAATACTAAAGTGGTTCCATATACTTCGTTATATTCACTGGTGAGCTGTCACGGACATGAACACGTGTATTTGATATGCATGTATAAGTTTATGACTAGCTCATAGAATATAAAACGAAAGTAAATAAAATAACATGAGATAGAAATGATTCGATTTGATCGAATGGATAAGTATATTATAAAAATTGTGATATTACTTAATATGAATAAATATTCAGTCTCAAAGATTACTCCTCCCTATAATACATAATGATGTATTAATAAGGAGTAATCAAACTTTGTTGGACAATGCACGCTTAATGATGAGTGAAGTTGAGTTAAACTCTTTCTATCAGATGTGTACTTAAGAGTAGTACACAAGGTTAAAATTAACATCTTCCAAAGGATAGTTTACAAAACCATAAGAGATCCATATATATATCCTAAGCCAAGGAGTTGGTAGGTAGAGTCAAAAGACTGCGTATTATAACTGTACGTAAGGGATTCTATGAATCGTCCTAATTTTTATTTGAAATGATAGTCATTAGGTGACTAATTTATGTTATGCACATAGATAAAATATGAACTAATGCAAAATGAGTTTTATACAAGGAAATTCATAAAATGTTTATGAATACTTATTATGTTGCACTTAGAAGCAATTGTTATTCCAAGAAAATACCAACTTCGTAGAGAAAGAATTTCTTTAAGAAATTATTAGCATAAAATGAGTTTGGTACGATCCAAAGATAAAAATGACTAGGAATGAAATGAAATTGACCGAGCCTAAATGAACACTACATTAGAACATCTAATGGGTATTTTTGTACATTAAAGAAAAACTGTGAGTTTCTTGTCAATGTCAAGAATAAATAATCCTCGTTTGTTTAATTAAACCATTAAGAGTTGACTCTATGTTATGGTATGATATATAGATCTAAAACAAATTCCAAGTACATTATGATTTTGATAGTTGTACTCAAAGTTGTATGATCGATTGGCTGGAAATGTGACTTTAAAAGTAAGACAAATTCATTTGGAACATGGTTAGCTATATTGATAAGAATAACAATGTATTTCAACTGTAGTAATTAACGAAGCAGATTCACCATTCGATGTGCTCAAGTTAGTTAGGATTTTTTCTCGCAAAATTATTGCATGTTAGACTTTACGTTTTTTGGTAGATATATGATGAAATAGAAAATTGTAAATAATGATTTAGAATAGACTTAACACCTATCAACCAAAGTGTCTCAAAGTCAGTAGAAACAATATTGAGTTTGTGAGTTTTTGGATATGATCCAAGAAATGATAGAAAGTATCATTTTATAAGCATTGGAATTGAATAAGTATTTTGATAGAAATATCAAATAGTTTGATTTTTGGTCAAAAAACAGAGGAAGGGTGTGTTCCTAAGAATGAACGTTAAAATGTACATAGATATTTCTAAACCATAAGTAAACAACACATTTCTAATTGCTAACTATGTACTTGTGTTAAAATAAGCTTTAGTTGTATTAATATTCAGTGTTGGATTTGTAAATAATGTCTTTTATAGTAAGTATAAAAGACAGTGGGAATGTCCCAAACGATATGCAAAGACACCTTATTAAAATGTTTAATACGAAACATGTAAGATGGATTCATATACATTGACAATAGGAACTATCATACATGTTATGTTGTCTACGATATCGTGGTACGTTTATGTATTTGATACATGAGGCAAATATGACATCAAAATTGAAATCATGGAATGGTTATTTAGGTGTTCTTGTGTATTTATGAAATACTAAAGAATTGTCTAGAGAAATAATAAACTCCTTATGAAGAAATGTTCAGACTCAAACTTCCATAAGTGGTATTGAGTATAATATGTCGACAATAAAGTCAAGCTAAGAAACTTTAAGTTGAAATGTTCCAAATGAAAGGCTGTGGCTGATTCAACGGAAAAATGCTAAGTACATCATCTTGAATTGCACCGCAATAAAAGCAGTGTATATAAATATAAATACACAAATTTATAACTGAGATGATAGTGATTTCAAATGTTGAGAATCCCATAACATTATTATATGATAATAATGACATGATATAGTTCATAACAGAACTTGAGCTCATCAGAAGTCGAGAGACATACTCTGAATTGTTCCACATGATAAAGATAGTTTGTCAGCATCAGAGAGAGTTGATTGACCGAATAGATAATTAATCATAATCACATACATGTTCAGTAAGGGACTGACCCAATTGGTTTAGAGGAAATCGATTGGAGAAGTTGGAATAACATTCCATGATTGATTGCAAGTGCATGTGGAAGATTGATAGAGTTAAGGGTATGCCGTAGAAGCAATTATGTACTTTGTTACATATATCTAACTTGATAATCAATCTTATTCGAAATAAAAAGGTGTTTTCTTTCTATTATATGCTTGATACGACTGGAGTTTTGGTTTAGTCGTGTGCATATGTTTGTGGCGATGATGAGTTGGGACTTTAGGCTCAATCGTGACATAGTGTTTCGGTATATGATTAGACCCAGTGGACATTTTAGTGAGATCTTAGCTTATGTTATCATTAAAGTATTATATTGTGTTTAGCTGACTTGTTGGGTGTAGGTGACACAAATTAAGGTATGATTTTCACTTATATGATGTGTTTCACTCACCAGACGCAAGTCTGGCCACCTTTATCATTTTCTTCATTTTAGTTATACTCTGATAGGTCGATAGAAAGGATTGATGGTGACTTAGAGGCGTGATGGTACGATAAACGCTCATTTATTTGTTTATTAGTTATCTACTATTTTATCTCAGTTATGTCCAGACCTTTGGCTATTTTCGTTACTAGTGTAGAGAAATGTTATAACTGAAGTATATTTGATAGTGTACTATTACTATTATATTTTAGTCCTTCTGTTGTGAGTTTCAGAAAATGAAAAATATTTTAAACAATTTTGTGATTTTCTTTATATATTTTACCTCTAAACGATCCACCATTTGTGAGGTTCACAGTGTCTGCATCACTTTATGCGTGAATTGGGACGTCGTGGTCGGCGGGTTGTTACATTAGCCCTAAGTTAGATTGTTATACTTGCTGATGGTGATAAAGGAAACATGGTCATATTTTTGGTGCCATGCTCCTGAAGCGTGGGGACTAATTAAGCCTAGTCAATATATGTTCCAGAAAAAGAAGGGGCAACCGTACATGTTTGAAAATGAACTGTCCTAATCAATGCAAGCTCAAAATCGTGAACAATTACTACTGTAATGTTTAAGATCTACTGAATTAACTCCTAGTGTCCCATGTAAAGCTTCAGAACTTATTTTCCACAAAGCATATCAACAAATTTGTCAAAGCTTTTATTTCATATAAACTAGTAACTTCAGTTATAAGAAAATTAAACCATTCTGACAATAGTAGTCAAATGACAATCAGAAACCTGTCCTCATAATTTTGCACCAGTGTCAAAAAAAGGGCAATGCAGGATTGTATGATTCGTTATATCTTCCATTAAACATGGATAAAGGCACAATCTTGGATCAAATACTCATATATGCCAACATAAATCGTACATTTATATATATATATATATAGATATATATATATATACATACATACATACATACATATATATATATATATATATATTCTCATAAACATGAAGTCGATACAAATTCATCCGCTAAGCCACTAATATACTGCTACTGCGCTGCTGCTACCAACAAAAGTAATTCCTACAAAACCAAAAGAAGAAAAAGTATGAAGAAAAAGAAAGGACACCTTCGACACAGCTTGTATAGCAGGCCCTTTGGACTAATGTCAAGTAAACAATTCAAGTGAAAGACCAAAATAATGCTGATAAGTCTTTGATGTACAATAGGGAGCTCTAACCCTGAACGGAAGAATTTCTCTGACCAATAAACACAAGAAAAACCCATGTCATTTTCAGTAAATCCTCAAATGTCTCAACACCATTAAGTGTTCATCATTAGTTATATGAAGCATAACGCCAAGATCGGCTAATAAAGCCTCTCTCTTCCAAGTTAGTGGTCCATACTGATGTAGTGCTTTTATGGTGGAACAATATGCATCCAACTCCAGTCGATGAGTTTCTTCATCCACGTTGCCACATTGCAAATTTGGATCATAACTAGTTTGTGGTCTAGATTCAAAATCAGAACAACTACCGACCGATGATGCAGCACTTTCAACATCATTAAGTGGCACTTTGGAGTTCCTATTAAAGTCCAACTCAGGAACCTTCTTTGCTTTCTTAACAGCAGCACAATATGGATTTTTAGCATTTATCCTTTTTGAATTTGTCATCGTCCTTCTCTGTACTCCAGCTCTAGCTCTAGCCCTAGCATGTTTGATAAAGCCAGGATCTTCAGCATGTCTTCTCCCAAGTTCAACCTTCAATGCTACTTCTCTTTCTGGCATCTGCTTTCCCCTCCCACAATTGTCTGCTGCCTTGTCTTCTTCAGCTTGTTTTGTGAACTCCTGCAACCAAACAAAAACAATATAATACGATGTATTAGATAATACGCTCTACGAATGAGTGTGACATGATACACCCTCTTTTATTGTTGCATGCATTTGAAATTGCTTTTATGATATCAACCAACAGAAAAGGAGTTTAGCAAATCACACGCTTATAATAAGTTTGAGGTTAACATCTCTAGAGACTATATCAATACCCGATCAAGTAAAACCCATCTGCCTCCTTGCCAGGACTGCCTTAACCGAACATTCGCATTGTGAACACAAATACTCTTTGAACATTCAAAAACATGTAGGATATAGTACATACCACCATCCTGCACTCTCAAAACCCTTGCATCCTTCCACGAGTTATCCACATAAACCTCAACAATGTCACCTACAACACAATTCATAGGTACATTCAATTGAGGTGGATAAGGCCTAACCGCACAACTCTGCACTACATCAATGTTACTTAGTCCATTTTGTGAAGGGCAGTCATATTGAACATGATAGTATAGCTCATTTCCCCAAATTATTTGAGCAGGAAACCAAGATGCCGAGTTTCCTCCTCTCTTGCTCCAAAGCTCCACCTTGCTATGCTTTCTGAATATCATACTCTATGTGTTGGCAAAACTATATGTAACAAATCCTGATGGTAATCAGATCATTTTATTAGTATAAACAGCATAATCAAGTGTACAAATTTCGTAATAACATTGGAAAAAAAGAACATAAGCTTGACTAAAATTCCATCTAGTCAAAGCATATTCACGTCTGACTTTAAAACCTGATTCTCCTATATCAGATTTATGATTAATAATTCCGCATAATGCATTAGTAATCTCAATGAAGAAACTTCTATGTGATATCAAATCAAACACAAGGTAGAAAAATGAAAATAAATAATTTCATTTAGTACCAATTACACCCAAATTTAACAAACTCAATCAAAAATAGCCTTGATTTGTTCCTCAAAACTGTTTAAACAAGAATTAAATTATACCGATGGAAATGCAGAAGTCATGAATAAAATGAAAACTCTAGTAGAGGCCGCTAAAGGTGATCTGTTAAAATTCAACTCATCATCACAAACTTGATCGTTACCATCAAGTTTTATAGATTAAAACGTTCGGGTTTCATATATAGCTAAAGCAGCATAAACAATATTGAAATTATTAGAGTGAAAATAACGAACTAGAATCGAATGTCAAATATTTACCTAGTCAAACAAATCAACAACTTGATAAATGCAAAAGTTTAAATTTCAATCAGCACTAAGATTTATTCCACCTAATTGAAATCGCAGCATTACGATGATCAGCGCAGACATAGATTGGAAAGGAAAACTAAACTTACTCGCGAATACGCAAAACCTGCTTTTGGTCGTAGTGAAGAACAACCGAATAGAGATTGATAGGTTTCAAGTGATTTTGTTGGTGGAATTATTAAAGAATGATGATTTAAAATGAAAAATAAACGTAGAAAAAAGAAAAATATATTTTGATTTAACATATCTTAGCCGTCGGCCTTATTTGAGCATATACTCGTTCAGCAAATGCTTTTTGTACTCGAGTTTTCAATTTTATTTTCGTTTAACCTCATGGATAGTGATTTAGAAAGGGATTTGGAATTGTAACGATGAATCACTAAATATAATCTATTAAATCACTGGAAAGAAGAAGAAACTCCAGCCCTCACATTAATTCTAGTATTTCTCTCACCTGTTCTTAATTTTCTTTGGATGTTTATTTAAATTTTATTTTAAAGACCTAATACAATGCTTTAGTTTAAATTGTTTATAAGATTTTATTAATTTTACATTTTACATACAAAAATCTACGCTTACTGCTTTCTAAAATTATTTTCAAAGTCATCAATTTTCATGTACAGTTTACATTTAAGTCTGTATATTTAAATTAATTAAATAATTTCATTATAAATTATTTAAAAAAATTAATTAACCATTATTTATTATACCATTACAATTACAGGAAAATAGACGTAGGGAAGAAGTTGTGAAAAAATTTAGTTTCATGGACAACAAGTTTGATTTTTAGTCTGAAGGACATTTGTTAGTGTAAATAGAAATGATAGTTACAACTATCATTCTGTGACTTACACTAAAAAGTGTCCTTCAGCCTAAAAAGCAAACTTCTTGTCCCTAGAACTAAATTTTTCCGTAAATTTTTCCTTGAGCCTAAAATCCCCATTTTTTAGTTTGTCTAATAAATAATATAGATAACAATGCCAATAAAATATCACGCTCATTGTAACAAAACAGTATAAGTATGGATCACATAAAAAATAATACGAACAACTTTAATGTATAATTATTTATTTTAATAAATTATTAGTTAAATGATTGAAATTTAAAGATCACAAATCATCACAATAATTATAAAAGTTTCACCCCTACTCATTAATTCTCTTCGTTTTTTTGAATCCATATAAACTATCATTTTATAGTTATCTCAAATATTATGTTAATTTTTTCCATGATTTTATTTTCGTATATACCGAGGTTTTATAATTTTTATAGTCATTTACAAAGTTTTCATCAATTTTATTTTATTATTATTTTACATTCAAATCTATGTATTTAAATTAACTAAACACTGTAAATCTATACTATATAAATAAATTCAAGTAATTAATACTCGTTAAATTCTTTGATAATTTATAAACAAAATGACAATTTCAATTTATATACCGCATAGTAGTAACACATGGTAGATATTTCTTTCGAATATAAAAATATCTGAATCACTTAACAAAAATTATAGGCATAAACAATAATAAAACATTTAATTTATGATTGATATATCGAACATTGCATAATAAAATTTTATTTTAACAACATTTGAAGTATGAGTACCATGTTTTTACAAAATTAGCGTGTGCAATGCATGAGATACATTCTACTACTTTATTATTATTATTATCCACAATTTTAGTAAATTAAAAAAAAAATAGTTTTTCCCTTAATATCTCATGTTACATTCAAAATTCTTATCAATACAGATTTGCAATTTGACATCTAACACATGTGCGGTGCACGTGCACATCAAAACGCACAGGATCATGAATTTACTCCATATTACTTCAAAAAGGAACATATTACATCTATATGTTTCTTTGAAATTTATCGTATACATAAACACTAAAAATTATTTCGCATGTATAGGTATATCGGTTATATTTAACGTATAATTTCTTAATTTCAAAATATAAATTACACTTATTTTAAAATTACATAAAATATTTTAAAACATATAAAATTTTGGAAATAACAATAGTATATATATATATATATATATACATATTTTTTAAATGTGTAAACCAATAAAATAATATGTTTAACGTATAATTTCCTTAAACTTTAGAAATATTATTGTAAAAACTAATTTGAAACAAAATCTATCATTTTAAATAGTTAGAATATGAAAATAATGAATATATGGTTATTTTTAACTATTCGAAAATAATTTTTGAATATATTTTACTATGAAAACATAACATTTTAACATGCTAAAATCAAAAAATATATGTTTAACATTAGCATATTACATTGTACGTCGACTATTTAATTATGTATATTTGACAATTTCTTTTACGCATTACCGTGTGCAAGGCACGGGTTACACACTAGTTATGAATAATGGACCGATCTCTATTTTCAAACAGCTTAAACCTAATTCACGGAGTTTTAAAAAAGTTAATTGCATATGCGATGTGATTATTTTCAATACATTGAATGATTGATTACGAGTGCATGGATCGTGTCGAATGACAACTATGGACGGTAATTTTATCTTCTAGTGAAAACGATAAGAACGACGAGTTTGGCCAAGGTGCACACGAAGAAGATTGTGAGACTACATGAGTTTTCTAGCAGCATATATAGCGATCATAGATTCATTATTCACAACTGTGTTGTAAAAGAGTTGAACTTCAATAAAACTTGTCATCCGTCGAGGGATGATTAGATAAGGGGGTTGTGAAGTAATTTAGAATTTACCAGCGTGCATCTTAGTTTTGGTGGATCATAGAATAACCATGTTTACTTTGTGGAATTCACTTATAACAACAATCACAAATCAAGTAATGAAATGATATCATGTAAAAATTTATATAAGAGGTTGAGTAGATCTTTGTAAAGTTGGCTAGAGACAGAAAACATATTGGCACTTGAAACAAATATGGGGAGAGATGTAATTCAGAAGATAGATCTTATACCAGAACTAATGTAGACTTCTATTTTTAGATGGAAAGTTTGGTTGATCATAGATTGGAAAAAAATATAGAATTTTCTGTTAGTGATATGGCATCCGTAAAGATTTTTGTAAGAAGGGAATTATCAGATCCAACAAAATAAGAAAATTAGCGCCTAAATATACTGCGACTTTTAGTGTTGGAGCGCGTCGATAATCTCACACATCGAGTAGAGTTATCCAGAAGTTTGGAAACATGCAAACACACTCCATATTTTCCGTTTGAGGAAATGCATGGATGGTTATACTATTATGGTAAAGTCTGCTCAATTAAATGGTTAGAACATCAAACCTAACATGATTAACATGAATAGTGGCTATGGATACAGAACAACTGAAGAATAAAGTTGTTAGATTAGTCAAGGTCCAATGAGGTGATGATATGAGCGATTATACTAAGAAGACTAAGATAGTGTTAGAGAGTCTTACCCGTGTTTTAGTTTATATTCCATGACCTAGTCCGTAATTTTAATAATGACTAGATGAGTGATAGATATTGTGGTTGATAAGATTTATGTGCAATTTAATTAGTTGGTTAGTAAGTGTTATTAAATTAATATAAATTTCCATCCATTAGATCTAGGTACTTGTTACTTTTTTTTAGAATTAGAGTGATCTCAACTCGAGGAGAGCATTCATTGTTTTATTCAGTATAATAAGTGTAGGAGACAACAATAGTCCTAATAGGGACCAAAACGAAAAAACCGACCACAAAAAATAAAAGCGACAAGGTCAACAAATAGTTGATCAACCATGAATTCTTATGAGCAAAAAATTGGTACAAAAGCATCATATATCAATAGAACAGACATATGATGAGTGAACTCAAAGCTAACAACGAGTGTAGTAGCATAGAAAATATTGGTCACCTACAGTTTGATGCTAAACTGATCACGCAAAAGTGAGTAGAATTGGTCATCCTCAAGCAAGTGCAAGACCAGACTGAAAAAAGATTAAAAAGAAAGATCTTGAATAGTGAGCGGTTTCAGAAGGCATGGGTGGTTTGTATGTGAACAAAAAATGCAAGACCGGTCTAAAATAGATGCAAATCTAGGATGACTTAAACTAAGGACAGAGTGCATGTATAAATGATTAGTGATAGCTTGATCTTTTATCTTTTAACGAAGATCATTTTCAATATCAATTGCAAACATGTGCTAATGTGACAAAACTAAGATAGACGGTGCCAGTTGTAATGAGCAGTGGAAGTTTGGGCAGTGATAGCTAAGGGTATGCCCCATGGAAAATTGTGTATTTATTGTAAATTATTAACTCTGTAATAAAATATCATTCAAAATAAAAAATATATTTTTCATTCTCATGTTTACTTTTCATATTACGATACGTTAAATATTAATTATATAATTTTAAATGTAATGGATAAAAAATCCTTAAATGATATGTTATAATAATTAAAATGTGTTGTAATTATGAGAAATTTATCACATTAAAAATAACATATTATTTTAAATATTCCTTGTTAAGATGTTTTAAGATAGAATATCGATACATCCATTAAGATTAGAGTATGCGACGCTCTTTAAATGTTGAATAGTGTATTACTCATGGCTGTTGAAACATCAAGAGGTTATGCACTAATGGTTACTAGATGACTATGGAATGACCCAATTAAGAGTTTTCTGTTGGCTAATATAAATAAGGTTAAATAGAGAACATCGAAATGACGGTATTACATATTCTCTCGACTTGAGAATACTATTGAACCTCAATGTAGATACTCAACTTTGATTATAGTTAAATCGTGGCATAACGTCCATCGAACGACTATATTTGAGTCAAACTTGAAGCAATAGAAGTGAAACACTTTCAATAAAGAATTCATTTCCCCGGTCATATGAGGTTAGTATCGCGGTTAAGTATAATCAAATCAAAGCCAAATTCTCCGCTAAAGTAATATGTTAATAATAAATGTTATTATTGAACCAAAATTTTTATAATGAACTAACTAAGTTGAACGTAGACGACATTTGAATTTTGACCAAAACCAAGTCCTATAAATCCTAATGTGATATAGTTCTAACAAAGAGAAATTGTATAAATAATCGTTACTATCGGGTACCACTTTAAATTATTGATGGAAGGCCAGCATGTAAAGGGTTAAATGTGTGAATTTACAAAAAAATTCATTTTTTGATCTTATTAAGCTTACAAAATCTATACTAATTTAGATCCAATCTAAATAATTTTAAATAAAATCTTTATTTCATTTAATTAGTTTATAAAAGATATGATCTTAGTATCGTATATAGTGTATAATGTATATGTGTATCAAATACACATACATGTATAGTGGACGTACAATATAAAGATGTATACATAGTAAAATATACCCATATATAAATGTTAGGATTTACACTGCAATAGATACGTTTCCACCTTTATATACATATTTGTTGTCCGTAACTAATTTTTTATCATATACATTTACATACATGCATACACATATACATACATACATACATACATACATAACACACAAAAACACGTGTAATTTGAAAATGTTTACTGATTCTACTAATTCAAGTTAAAATTTAAAATACCTTAAGATGGATCTAAATTTAAAGCCAAATCTGGATTAGAATAAAACGCTATTTCAAATTTCAAATGTTTCGATTACTCTTTTGACATTAGGTAGCATTATTTCGATTACTCTTTTGACGTTCGGTAGTATTGTTTTGATTTCTCTTTTGACTTGTGGTATACAATATTATTATGGGTAAGGAGTGTAGTTTACGAACACTGTGTAAGCGGGTGATAACACCAGGTGGTATGGTACCTCTGTGTTGATATTTGTTCGATTGCTTTCTGTATGTGAGGGACATTCTTATTTTATGGGTTAATGTCCAAAAGAATGGTCGATTGTGTGCCAACTTGTATTGTGTGCTATTTATCTAGAGAGACTAAAGTTCATCCTAGTTGGCTGATTACAGGGTCAAGCCCTGTTATGTGGCATCACCTTATTACATGTGTGTGATGTGCTGATATTTAAATGGCATGATGATATGCCCCGATGCCATACTAACCATACAGTTTGTTACCGTTGGGCAATTGGCTCGTGACCATACTGTATAGAGGGATAGTGTCACAATGACCGGGAGTAACTAAGACTATATATGTGTTGTGTTATGTGCTGCAAGTGCTATGTGTTATCCCAGGAGCGTGATGTGTGCTATAGGGCTCCCATTTGGAATATATGAGTTGAGGTTGTGTGTCGTAGACATCTATTCAGAAGCAAGGACCTCTTAACTCATTAGAGCATGCTGTGTGCTATGAGGCTTCCAATTGGAATATGTGATTGAGATATATAGAGACATATGATAACACACTTGTGGTACCTCTTTTAGGTGTATGTCGATGGATGGTTCCCCTTTTTGTGGTTGGTTGTATTAGTTGATGGTTCGAGATATTTGGTTGATTCACCACCTTATTATGGTTTTATTGATTGGTAGTATAGTTTGAGATATACACTTATGCATGTGATGATCTTATGTTACATTGTGATATACATGCTATATTATGCTAGTTATTATCACATGTTGGCATCAACATTCAAGATATAGTTTGATCCATGTATTATTTATATAATACTCGGGCCAGTCCAAGACATTATAGGTTTAGGGAGAAGTTAAACAGTTTGTGGATGTTGGGCATAGATAGAGGATAAAGTATTTGAATATAATGTTTTATATTTGTAGTTACATGTGTACATGTGTTATTGAGATGTATATATTGGACATTTCATGTATATTTTTGATGATAGTGGGCATTTGACTATTTTGTAGATCCACTTGGACTCATGCATATTTATTATTATATATATTATTGTTGCATGGATGATTTTGTGTTTCTCTACGACTTATGTTATATTGTGTATTGTTCTATCCTAGAGACACATGCTTATTGTTTTGTGTCGATACCGTGTACGTATATATTTGTTGATTATTTGATTTTTGAAATGTGTACCAATGTTTGTCCAAGAGAATAGTCATGTATGAGCCCAACATTGCATCATTCTCTGTATCATTTGATTGAATTACTTAGGAATACAATTCGATAGTATGAATATAATGGTGGGTGATTACATTTTTGGTATTAAAGCAGGTTTGGAACAGTACAGAATATAAGAGACACAACTCTTTGCCTTATATGTGACTTAGAGTCCTTGTCCATGTGGTGTTGGTAGATTATCAATTAAACTTAAGTTATAGCAGGAGTATATAATGATTACTGAGGTAATCATCTGGGGACAGATTTGTATTTTTCTTATTATATAATAAATTTCTTCTACCTTTTTCCGAGTGTAAATCTGTAACATCCCATATTTTGAGGCTTGAAGCTAAGCACTACAGATGCTGCAATCATCTAGTATTAACTTCCAGTGACAAAATACGGTAATGTTACTAGTATCCATCATATTAGGAGCACATGGATGTGAAATAAAATTAACACGGATTTCAAAAATAGCTTTTTTGATTACATTCAAATCAATATTTCATGTTCAGTTACATAATCCCAAAATGATTCTCCGGTTTTGATCAAATATAATTATTGCAAAGTATGCCAAGAATGACTATTAAAGATGCCCCCTTAGATGATCTGAGTACTAGATAGATAGACATCTTAGTCATAAATACATCACAGTGGAAATAATACTAAATAACTCATACATAGCTAGCTTTGCCTCCTGCACGTCTTCGGAAGCTTATTCGTCCAACCTACTAAATCTAAAATGTATTTAACTCTCAATTTATTGAGCATCCGAGATTTTAAAGGGAAAATATAAACTTCGAGTCAGACATAAAGTCCAGTGTGAATAATTCTGTTACATTTCGGTTTACTGATATTAAGTGAGACCACGACGCTTATCGGAATGAGTTTACCCTCATTAACATCGTTTTAAAATTGTATATTTTGCAAATCAAAATCTTACAGTCGTACTGATTATAACAAAAATAGCAATAACATATATGCATATAAATTAGGTAATCAACGGACTATCTATCCGAACAATATAGTTTTATCAGGCCGACTATTAACCACTAGTTGACTAGGGCCTACCAGGTATAATAAATAATCTAACTTCTGTTAGATACAATACTGGACGATTTGTCCTTAACTTACTTCTCCTAGGGTCAACTGATCCTAATAGTATTGCGGACTCACCAATAACCTACCTCTTCTCCGTATATTCCTTTCTGTATGTAACATCATTTTAGTCTTACCCGTGATAAAGCCCCACACACTGGAATTTTATACTTATATTAGCTAGGGGCTACTAACTTAAGTATAAGGCGCGACCCTACATCGGTCCCATTTGGGCTTTTAAAACTCGAATCATATACTTAGGGTTAACTATCCTATTCAATTTTACATGAAAACATTTCCTTCAAATTGATTTAACCCTTTTAAATCATACTTAGACAAGAAAAATATACTCTGCTTTACTCAAAATACTTCTGTCATGATATGTGCTTTACAATACAATGTTGATTAAAACCTAAAATCAATAGGTTTATTTATCCCTTTGAAATAAGCTAAGCCCCTTTTTAACTTAGAAACTTTATGCTATAAAGTCAAAACAACACCTTCGAAACGATCGTTTAAAACCTTAAACAATCCCTTTCGACATCATTGAAAGCATCCCTTTCAAAATCATTGCTTAAAACCTTTGACATTCGCTTTTGAAACTATTAAACCTATTTTTTGAAAGCATTGGTAATATTCCTTTAGAAACGCTTAAAAACGTAACGTTCGAAAGCATTGGGTTCAAGCAAGAATTTATGGAAACATAGCTTTGAAACCATTTAAAAGTATTTCTTTCAAAATCATTGGGCATAACATTTAATATAACTATAGGGTCAAAGAGAACAGAAGCGAAAACATCACTTTTGAAAGCATTGATCTCAAGTAAAAGAATTTAGGAAGATAACAACTTCGAAACTACCCTTTTGAAACCATTGCCCCCGAAACTATTAGTAAAAGCAACTAGGACAACCATTTCGAAAGCTTTGGGAAGGAGGCTTCAATATTAAGAAGATGAAAGCCCTCCTTTCGAATAAATTGTTTTAAGGTTATGAAGAAAAGCGGTCTCTACCTAATGCGAAATGTATAAATGCGACAGCTAGGGTATCGAAGGGGTTCAAAAGCGGCAACCCTTTCGAAAGCATGCTTTTGACATCATCCTTTCCTTCCATCTTTCTCCAATACACTACGTATCAATTGCTTGATATCATATGCACTGGTTTCAAATGGGTGAGAAAGGTTTACTGGGTATGGTGATGAAAGCAAGCAATGGCATTGGCGAAGTTGTAATTCTAAACAAAACCGATTTTATGCTTTTTAAAGTAGTTTCTTCACCTAACTTGCATGATTTGCCAAAATATGATTGGTTTCCAATTCTTACCAAAATTTCTT
The DNA here is from genome assembly GCA_030765085.1 of Allium cepa. Lineage (NCBI taxonomy): Eukaryota > Viridiplantae > Streptophyta > Magnoliopsida > Asparagales > Amaryllidaceae > Allium > Allium cepa. The sequence goes on along the minus strand of CM060941.1, from coordinate 826,033,226 downwards.
TTCAAAGAAGGTTTGCCACATTCAACATTTAACTGTTGAAACATTTTAAGCAAATAAGCCCTTTTCCTTAATAAAACATTTAAGTCCTTTAACTTAATAATTCAATAAACATAATAAAACACTTTGGAAAAATCTCCAAAAATCACAATAATTAGCTTTAAATATGTTTTCCTACATATATAAATTTCAGACCTAAAAACATTATTTAATGCGTTAAATAACTTAAACCCAAAATAACTATTTTTTCTCATAGAAAATTCATAATAATTCCATAATCACTTAGAAATTATGAAACTTGAAACCAACTTCTAAAATAATGGTTTTTGACCCTATATCAAAAACACAACTATTTTGGATGTCATTCAATAGGGTTTCTAATCCAAACATATCATGAAATCTATATTAAACCATATAAATCAACAAGCACACACACGTGCGCGCGCGCACACACACAACACATATATCCATTTTAACAAACATAACATGACATATTATTTTCAAACATAGTTCAGATCTAACTTGAAACCAAAATCATTACCAAAAGTGAGACGTAGTTAATTATTCATCTTGACTTTGTGTTAAGCAGATGGAGAATTGCCTTTAGATTGATTGGCTCAAGTTTTTCTTCTCCTTGAATCCTCTTAATGGTGGCTAGCCAAGTTCTTTAGAGTTTTAGTTTTGTTTGTGAAAGTTAAAATGAGGAATGACGAATAGAAGGGTTAGGGTATAGGAACAAAGACTATTCCCATTTTACCCTTCCCATATTCCTCTCACTTACTTATTTTAATTCTCTTTTGCTAATACATTCACTGAGGCATGGCTACTTCTTAATTAAAAAGTATCAGACTCTTAATTATCTGCATTATTTTATTTTATTTATCCAATTAAATATTCTATATAATGTTAGTCAAAATTAGGGTCATTATAAAATCTCTGTATGAGATATAGAGTAGTTGATGAAGGTTGTGAAGGTAGAATTAGTTAGTTCGACCAATAGTGTCGGTATTGACGATGAATGTTAGACCTCTGTGTGGCTTTGAAGTATGATTGGAGTTATTTGGTCAGGGAAGATTTCAAAGATGCTAATTTGAATTTCGTATTAGATGCTTCATAAATCTAAATTGTAATGAGGCAAGATGAATAAGAAGACCCAACAGTGAAAAGAATTTTGTGCAGCGGACACTGATTGATAGTTTTCCGCTAGAGGCATTTGTTAGTTTGTTTGAAAATTTTACGATTGTATAATGCTTGTTTGGTATTATGAAAGAATGACGTGTGATGGTTTGTATTATAGTTAATGGTTGCTGACTAAATGTATAGGCAAATTTTGGAAATAAATATTTTTTATTCAAACAAGCTTATGATTTAATAAAATAGAAATATCATTTGATGTGGTTTGAAATATCTTAGTAGTATAAAATAATTTTTTAAGTGAATATATTAGAAAAAAATTCATTGAAAATTTTGCTTGTTCGTATGCACAAATGGATAAATCATGTAATGGAGTTTGATACGAAGATATGTATAAAATTTTGATGTCGAAGAAATTTCTTTGATATGAGAATAAATATACGTCTCTACATATATGATTATAAGTAATAGTATAATAAGGTAATGTATTGTTTTGAATTTAATAAAAGGTGGTTTGGAAGGAAAAAAAATTGAAGGAACTTTTTGGAGCTATAACTTTTGAAAAAAATATTTAGAGTAATTCTATGAATTGAGATGAGATGGTATTTCATTAATTTTTGGAATGAAGTATTGATTTTGTGAGTTTTATGGTAAATGAAATTTTATAATAATCAAAGTACAAATATATTATGAATTTGAAATTTTAGCTTTGAGTAAAATATCCATAGGAAATTTGATGTATAATAATGGTTAGTATTAATGAAAATCTTTTATTGAGTTGATAAAGAAATATTGTTTAAGTAAAGTGAGTTTAGTAGTATTCATATTAATTTTGGCTTACATTGTAATTGATTTCTATTTGGAAAATGGTATATATATTTGAGTTGTGTGCAATTTAGTTTTACGTAAAGAAATGTTTGGTAATTCGAAAACATAAATAAATATGTATATTTGGATATTGATGGTATTGAAATATATTGGAATGATTTCGTGTTGAAGCAAGAGAAAAATACTATTTTGAAAAGATTTGATGGAAGTATTGAAAAGTTAGTTTCAAAGTATTGAAAATAAATTTAAGAAAAAATGGTAGTATAATAGAAGTGGAAAAAAAAAGAGATGAAGTTATTGTTCTTTACTTATATAGCCACAACTTATGATGTTGTACCGATTTTATCGATTCTTCTTTTATTAGTAATGCACTTTCATAAGTAAAAACTTTGCCATTTATAACCTTTAAAACATTGAAGTTTGCTAACATAAAAAATCTAAACTAAAATCGAACTAAATTTCTATCCTAAAAACACAAACTTCACATAACAGAGCTAAGCTCATTTGCTCGTCCTTTTAAATGGTTTGTTGGATTCTGATGATCTTGCCCATTTAGAAAAGCTTAGAACGTAAGATAAACCTTTTTATTATGTGTTTTGCAAAAATTTTGAAATTTTCTAGGCTAAAACGCCATTTTGTTGAGTGGACCTGTGTTTTTAATTTCATTTTAGAGTTGGTAGTGCCAAGTAAATCGACTATAAATTTTGATGTACTTTGTAGTTTCATGATCAAAAAAGATGTTTCGAAAACAAAATTCATGACCCTAAACTTTACTTTTGGGAGCATTAAATAATTTTGCATTTTTGATACTTAAAAATTTAGTGCACAGTTAACAAAAATGTAAATGCAACTTTGCTGCTTAGTTATATGAATGCAACATTATTTTATGATTTTAAATATGATCTCATATGAGTTATTTGAGTTGACCTTAGATTCATGAAGATGCTATCTTGATTATGTTGGGCGTAAGCTTTCTTTTTCTTGCATGAAAGCGAAGTAGCTTGCTTAACTGTAATGAGGTATGTTTTTATGCTATATTGAAATATATATGATATTATCTTATTTTCCAATGTTTCGGGATGCCCCATGTTAGGATGTATATTGATTTTGTAGTTATAGTATGTTTTGTTTTTTTGAATTCTCTCCAAACAAATGGGATTCATCCAAAAATTTCCAAAAAATCTGACACTTATAATGTTTTGACAAAAAGTTATCGTATGCGAAAATATAAAGTCATTAATCGAATCTATTAAAAATCATAGCATACGATAAGACGAGTTGGCGTGTAAGAGTCACATAGAGGATAGTTTAAGTTTTGGTTTGATAGAAGGGTGTAGAATATGAAGAAAGTTGAGGTATAAGTTATGTATGACGTTTTTCTATAAGAAAGCGCGAGGACATAATTTTCTTAAATGGGAAGTCTTGTAAAAACACAGATTTATACGTCATAAATTAAATATATTTAAATAAAATAAAATTGTTTAAATTCAATATTTGATAATATATATTCTAAAAATAAATTTGTAGTTAATTAAATTCTACTTATTAAAATATTTTGAAAAGTAAATTGAATCAAATTAATGACTTCTTTTTTGCTAATTTATTGAAATTGAATAAAATATTTTAATTGATTATATAATGTTTTTATTAAAATAGTGAAAAATAAATTGGAATTGAAATAAATGAAATTGAAAATTATTGAAATATAATTTGTAGAATGAGGTGTGAATCATTTATATTAGATTGAAATTTATTTAAAGGATTAAAATTCAAGTTTAAATGCAAAGACATTATTTAAAAATGAACTGAATTAAAAACAAGGTACAAAGCAATTTTAGCCCAAACCATTCTTTTCTCCTTGTGTCTGGAAGAATCCCTTACTTCCTAATGCAAGCAAGAAACATCTTATCAGTTGGAGCCTTAATTTCTCAAAATGAAAATCATGACATATTGAAAAAAGAAAAAAAAGGAAGATCGTGAATTGGAAGATGCTTATCATTATTGGTGTCGCTAGGAGAGGGAAGGCTTGATGGCCTGTGGTTGACGTTGGTCGGTGCTACAATGCATAGAATAGAGCTATAATTTTGAGCGATGTGAAGGTTTGACGCGACCTTGGCTGGCGATCTGTTGTAGTCTGTGGAGGCATGACCAATTGGATGAGGTTTGGCAGCGTGACAGGGTTGTGGTGTTGCTAACATCTTGGAGGGTGTTGGGCGAGCGATGTTGGCATGGAGGAGGTGCGTTAGCTTGGACTTGAGTACTAATTTTAAGCTGATGGTGTAAATTTTGAAGGTTGAAATAGCTGCGTAACTCAATTGTGTGTTCATCATTTAGGCGAGTTATTTTATAACTCACAGCTATATCTAGATCCTACTTTTATGGTTTTATTGTAGTATTGTGTGATGGTTGATATGGATTAAATTGTTTGGATGTGTGTGTAAACCATTGTTTAATTCTTGAATGTGATGGTATATTGGTAGATTATTAAACACACATTATTTGTTGTACACGATAATAGACGATAGTCTAACCAACATGGCATTAAATATTGAATGGAAGAAGATAAAAAAACTCAAAAATGATGCTTTGAAAGAAATAAAAATTATTTTAAATATAAATAGTGATTTTGGAATGAGTAATTTTATTTAATATCGAAAATGTTATTATCGATAGAAATATAAAAGTGAAATTATCTTAAAAATTGAATCAATAAAAATTATTTGGAAAATAATGATTTTTGGGATTTGATTAAATAAGTGAATCTGTAAATATGTATTTTCATTTATCTGTGATTATAAAATATTTGAAGATTTTTATAAACAAAGAGTTTAAACTTTTATATTTTGAAATTACAAATTAATTTTGTTTGGATTTAATAAATTGAAGTTTATTAAATAATATTTTAAAGAAATGGTAAGTTGAGTGCAATTCACTTATTTTATGGAAATTATCAATTTGGATTCAGTACGTATATTGTACAGCGAATTTTTGAAATTAATATATTTTCTATGTTTGATTATTTCTATAAAAAAGGTATCAAATTATTTTGGGAAGGTATTATGTGAGGTAGAATGTCAGTTTGATGAATAACTTTTCAATAGTAATAGTTTAAGAATGATTTGGAATGTAATTAAGGGATTTAAATACATTGGCTTTGAAATTTTATTTTTTGGCTTCGCAAAATATTTTAATTGTAAATCCTTTTTCGGGAAATGAGATTATTTAAATTTGGTATTAAAAGGTAATGATGAATTATAGAACTTCATTAGTATTATTATATTTAGATTATTAAAGAAGAATATCGAACTGCACAAGTTATATTTCAACAGGAGTTTAAGGGATTTAAAAATTGAGTGAAGGTTTAAATATAGATATACTTATAATTGAATAAATGGTTTGCAAATATTCATTTTTCAGAATGATAAAAGGATTTTGGGAAAGAATGGGAATTTTATAATTTAATCTCCTTTCAATTGAATATTGATAATTGAAATTGTTTGATCATTTTGGGAAAAGTGTATTTTGTAATAAAACCATCTTTTCGAATCAATAAATAGTACCATTCTAGGTTTGAATGTTTACTATTCTATGTATTGAGAAATTAAAAGAAACAGAGTTATATTACCGTTTGAAATGAGACTTTCGGTGATATTTCTTCATTTATTCTTTAGACTTGTTATATTGAATAAAATTATATGAAATTCTAGATTGTGAGGAAGTTTAGTTAATGGATTAGTGACACCGTTTGGTTTGGGATAGTCGGTAATATTATTTCGGTTATTCTATTGAACAATGGTATAGAATATTATTGTGTGAAGTTTGAAACGGTGAGAATTTTGATTAACGGATTAATAATACCATCTAGTAACAGACAATGGTAATATTATTTCAGTTACTCTTTTAACTTATGATATATGATATTACTATAGGTAAGGAGTGTAGTTTATGAACACTGAGTAAACGGGCGAGTAATGCTAGGTGGTATGGGACGCTTATGCCGATAGTTGTTAGATTACTTTCTGTAAGTGAGGGTCACATTTATTTTATGTGTTAATGTCTAGAAGAAGGGTCGTCTCTGTGCCAACTTGTGCTATGTGTTGTTTATCTACAGAAACTAGAGTCCATCCTAGTTTGTTGATCGTCGAGTCGCATCCTAGATTTGTGCCATCACCTTAATATATAGACGTGATGTGTGCTGATATTTAGATTGCGTATGATATGCCTTGATGCCACACTAGCCTAACAATAAGATACCATTGGACAGCTGGCTTGTGACCATAGTGTATGGATGAATGTAGTGTCATAATGTCGGGAGTAACTAAGACTATGGGTGTGCTGTGTGGTGTAAATGTTGTGTGGTGTCCCTTTGAGCACCCTATGCGCTGTTAGGCTCTCATCTAGAATATATGAGATTATACGATTATATTATATTATTTGGATACCCATTCTAGACATCTATCTGGAGGTAAGGAACTCTTAACCCACTACAGTTTATGCTATGTCCTATGAGGCTCCCACCTGGAATATGTGATTGAGATATACAGAGACATGGGATACCATATTTGTGTTATCTCTTTTGATTCGGTATTTGTTGATGGATGTTTCCTGTAACGACCCAGAATTTCTGTCATTTGAAATTCGTATATTTAATTGATTTTAAATATTAACAAGTAAAATTTATAAGTCGAATAAATTTTATTTCGGATATCTAGATTTAATTGGATAACTAAATCAATAATTTAATATTTGAAATTACAGAAATAATTGGAAATTGGGTTTAATGTGATTAGAATTGATTTGTAAAGTTGTATTAAATCATATTGGAGTTAGAATGATGTTATGGAACTTTTAAAATTGAATTAAAAGTTAATTTATGGAAATTGAATATTTTAATATTTAATTGACGAGTAAAAATAGTCATTTTTCAAATAGTCTTGGATTTCGACGAAACTAGTTTTATCGGATCCGCAGTGTTAAATTACTGTAAGATTTCAAATTTCGTGTCAATCGGATTTACGGTTTGTCCGGGGCAAGCCAAAACGCATAGAAATTAGTTTAACCGATTTAATTTAAATTTGATTGTTTATTTCCGTAACTCGCACATATGATCAAATTAGCTTTCGAAACTCATTCCATTGTATCTGGAACGTGGGTTAAACCCTATAAACGTCAGCCGGCATGCTTCATTTGGAGTTCGGAAAATCTCGGATGAATAGTGTTTTGGAAATTTTCTATATAAGGACCTCACATTTCCTTTTTGCATCAAACCCTCTCTCTTCTAGGGCTAGCCGCCAGTTCTGAGTTTAATGGCCGAAAACTCGTTTCGTTTCTCCTCCTATATCTTCCAATCTATCGACATTTATCAAAATCTTTCAACTAGAAAAATGTCGATCATCACGAGATCTACAGATCCAACGGTGGAGATCGAAAATAGGGCGATGGATCAACGATAATTTGAGTGCAAACGTCACACGGTCGAGCGTATTTTATCACACGTTGGGATGACCGAGCATGACCGGTCCTTGGTTGATGATGGAGTCGAGCATGAGCGTTCGAATGGCGCGATCTAATCATCTTCAAACGTGAAGGTGTTGTCGCGGCAATTAGGGTTTAGGGCGGCGGCAATGGGTTGGGATCGCGTATGCTAACCTGGGAAGGAAGAAGAACGATGCGACCTTGATCTCGTGTAGAAATTTGAACAGCTCAGATGTTATCTAGGTTAAAATAAATAAAAGAAATGTAAATTATTATATTTTAAATTCGTGTGATATTTAAAACGTGATAACTTTTTGATACAAGGTCAAAAACCGACGAAACGACTTGCGTTGGAATCGTATTGAAGAGCACTACGCAATGGAGCTGGTTTGGATTCGTTTGGAGATAGTTTGAATTTTGAGTAAAATTAAACGCGCGTTTAGTTTTATTAGAAATAAAATACTGCAACTGTTATTGGAAGCAAGGTGAGAACTTCTCACTCAATCGAATTTGTTTCGATTTAAATTTTAAATAGTTAGATTTAAAATTGCTTGATTGTGTTGATTGTATGTTTGGATGATAAATTGCTATTTGTTGTATTGAAATAGACCCTATACACCGTATATTAAGCGGAGGTTTATTATATTAAACACATATACCACGATATTCCACCTTGAAGTGGAATTGGTATTATATATGTACTTGGAGTTGATTTCACGCATTATATAGTGGATGAGACCATATTGCGCCGCATAATAGCGGATGATATTTTATATAAACCCATGTACCGCGATATCCCATCTTGAAACGGGATTGGTATTGTGCTAACGTCTGTGGATGCAGGGAAACGGGTTGGAGGGATCCAATTGGATTCCTCAAATAATTGAATTTGTTTCAACGTTGTGTGTTGATTATTTTTAATCTCTATGTGATTATCTTTGTGATTGAAATCGTTGAAGGCTAAAATTTAGCCGAATATAATTTTGGTATCGTTAGATACCGGAAATAAATAAAAATTTGATTTTTGAAAATTCAGGTTGAAAGTATACATTAAAAATTATGATGTTTTGAGAAATATAGTTGAAAGGTGATTTTTGGAAATATGAAGTTGATTTTTTTTTATAAAATAATTTAAATGGTGATTTTTGAATTTATTATAAAAGCTTTAATATATAAGATTTATAAAATTGGATTTTTATAAATCAAAATGATGAAATTATAAAGGAGTTTTAAAGATGTTTTAAAATGTATTAAGTATCGAAACCATAGATTTTAACATTCATTGTTGAAATAGACGTTTTTGGAGAAATAAGGAAATGGTGGACTATAACACTGTTGTTATAGTAAATGATTTTCGAAAGGAAATATTTTATATAGTATTGGAATTTATATATCTATCTTAATTTCGAATCCCTATACTAGTGATTTTGGGTTGTTGTAACGATGTTTAACGCAACATTCGTTTTTGACTCAAATAAATGTGTTTAAGAGAATGTTTGCCTTAAAGAATAAATTATATACTTAATTGTGATTTAAGTATATTGAATATTTTCCAAATGTTGAAAATAAATAGATTTGTGAATTATTTATTATTAAATATGGAAATGTTTTCCAATATGAAGTGAAATGTTTTGGGATTATATCTTTTAAAGATAAATTGAAAGTGAATATTTGAAGTCGATTTGAAAATCATATATCAGTGGATATTTGTAAATTTAAATTCACCATGGAATTTATAAAGGAAAGGGAAAATTGTTTAAAAATAAACATTGATTTATTTTTGAAGTGTGAAATAAATTTACGGATTTGGAACGTAAATTTAAAGTAAATCGGTAAGGATTTATTTAATTGGTTTAAATGAACCATTTTGAAATGAAATTTTATTCTCCTAGAAAGCCGAATAAAATTTCTGAATAGCTTTGAAAAATATATACATACATACATGCATACATACATACATACATACATACATACATATATATAATTCTAGAATTGATTTTGAAAAGGGTACGTTGGAGAAATTAACTTCTTAAATTGTTTTAAATCCTTTAAGTAAAGATTTATTAAGTTGATATAGAAATGACTATTTCTAAGATTTAATCAATAATTGTTTTAGAAAATAGTTATTTAAATATTTATACTCTATCTACTAATTTTTATTTTGAAAATTAGTTTGGACTTAAGTTATATGTAATATTGGTATAATACTTTTATAACTAATATTTTAAGTAAAGCGTTTAAAGAAAAATAGTTTTATTTCAAAGTGTTTTCTCGATATATTTTGGATAAGTGTTATAAATTATTTTAAAATATTTGAACTCGGCAAATTTCCAATGAAAATGAATAAATATTTGGAAGTGTTTCCGCGTAAGGAAAAATGATTTGAAATTTGTTTTCAAAAGTTGCAAAGGTGAAAAGTGATTTGAAATTTGTTTTCAAATGGTTGAAGTGTGGAAAAATATATCTTGTAAAGATATTTTTGAAAAATATAAATAATTTAGGAAATTATTTGGAATCTGGTGATGTTGTGCATATCTATTGATAGTTAAATAACCGACTATCAATATCTACCTTTAAATGGGTATTTGTTGTGATTTGCTTGAATTTGGATACTACACTTATTTTAAAATAAGCGCTCGTTATTCGGTTTTGCCGGGAGAGGACCTTTGGGTCATGAATCCCATTCCGAATAGTGATACATCGTAATGGATAGCATTTGAAGACCGATGTTGAAGACCGGATATTTTCGAAAATGGAAGGAATACCGTCGAATGTGTCTGCATTGGTTGATCTCCAATATAGAGATTTTATCACCCTTTGTGATGGGAATTCCGAACGTGATTAGTGAATATCCGGATTGCAAGGGCTTCTTTGGAAGTGCCTTCGGTTCTGTACGATCCCGAAACGGACTTGTATGGATGTGTGTCTGACGTTACAATTTGAGATGTAAAGCTGGTTTCTATCAAATACATTTCTGTTGGTGGCGGAGAATTTATTCTCTTAGCTTAACACCCTTCTCTGAGAAGTATGAGCTCATAGGTTATGTAGTTGATGGTTACTAGTGATACAATCCCAATTTGGTAATGTGGCATACGAAGTGCTGCTGATCATTTGTTGATCAAAGCATAGCTTTTGTGAAAAGCATAGCTTTGTGGACGAGACTTCGTCGGACCTCACACCCCGAAATGGTCGAAACAGGAAGAATGCAGCAAGGTTAAAGGGAGTAGTGCCCCTTAGGGTATGTGCATTTCCTTCTGGATAGAAGTGGTATCAATGTATAGAGCCCAGATACTTAACTTATGTGGATGCAAATATATATGACTTTGTGACTGTTGTTGGTTGAGGATCCTCGGATAAAGGTTGTTTACAACAGGTGGATGGCATACTCATGTCAGTAGTTACCTACTTTTGCAGAGGTAACCCGGCCTTGTGTTGGCAGAGATCCGGTTAGGTTCTCGGGCCGTCTCTCCAGAGGCGTACCCATGTGCAATGGGAAGTTCCTTGGCCTGACCATTTGTTGGAAAATCCAAAGAAATAATACGAGCCATGTGTGGCTTTAGTTGTATAACCTGCCATGGAATGTGGCGGTAACCTGCTATTGAACATGGTAGCTATAGTAGGCATAAGTGCGGAATGTCTATGCTGGCTAAGATTTATATTATACTTTCGAAATGTTTTTTCTACACTTTGCACTTATAGTAATAATATCAAAGAAATTTGCGTATCAAGTATTGTTGACTATCATAAGAAGAAATCTCCTCCAATTCTGCGTTTGCATTGTGTGTGTGGCGAGAGGCCTTATGGTAGTTACATTTTTTAAAAGCATTGCGGATCTATTTTAAGATATTTATTTGTTTGTTTTTAAAGATAAACTGTTTTAAGTTCTCACACCAGTCCCATGACCGACCTGGAGTTTATTGTTCCATTCCTAAACTCTGGATGCCCACCATTTTCCATACAGGCAGCTTAGAGTCAGGTTATCGGGTCATTCTGGAATTCAGGAGTTGCTGTAGAGATCTGGAGGAAACTGGATGGCATGGCGTATCAACTAGTATATAGTATTTCTTTTCCGCTGTTTGTTGTTGTAAACTCTGATAATGTAATGTAATGTGATGTAATGTAATAACTGATACAGTTCTTTGATTTAAAGATTATTCATTTATCTATTATATGTTGTTACGCTGCGATTGTGAGATTCTGATGTTTTTGTTGCTTCTTATTTCTTTCTTCTTCTACCTCTTCTTCTTTAATCCTAACAATTCGGTTTTCCGGCCTTCGATTGCTCGGCAGTTGATACAGCAGACGTATTAATGTCGATTTTCGGAAGTCCAAAATCTAGTCGCTACAACATGGTATCAGAGCATTTGATTAAGCGACAACCTTGGCTCTGTTGGGAATTACTCATTAGAGATAGAGTCAGTAGTGCTCTAGAATGAGTTGAATGTAATCATAGATACGAGCGCGTAATTGTTAGTGAATATGAAATTGTTTTTGTATTGTGTTGACTTATCGATTGATTGTTTATAGATTTTGGTCGATGCAGTCTAGCTAACTATATCGATAGGGGTTTCTAAACTCTTAAACGAGATAAACCGACATAGTATCATTTTAAATTGGGTAAATGAAATAATTTTGCCTTGATTATATTTTATATATAAAGGAATAATTTTTCAGAATTATTAAACTGTATATAAATTGATTGTTTGGTTGTTGAAAATGTAAGAATATATAAGTTAATTAAAAGAATAAATTGTATAATAAAATGAATTATTAAGTATGGAATTATAATTAATGTGATTTACAATTATGAAATAATCTTATATATAAGAAGTGAAACTATAAGAATATATTTATAAATATGAGTTGTAAATAAAAATGAATTTGAACTATGAATTGAAAATGTTGAATCCTGTTTATTTTGGAAATTATTTTCCAAAATTAAAAGTTAAATAGTGAAATTATATAAGAAAAAGATTTATAAATGTGATTTATTAACAAAAGGAAAATTTTGAAAGAATATTAAGCATTGAATTCACTACTGTCACTGGGAAATAATAAGGGTGATGACTGCAGCATCATCTATATCATTTTCGAGTTTCTGTGTGATGGATTTGTTACCATGGTAAATTGAAAATTGAAGTTTTGTTGTGATAAACAAATTTGAAATTAAAATCCAAGTTGTAATTGTTGAATATAAGTAATCAAGTTTTGGACTTACAATATGAAATAAAAAAGATTTTACTTTGGTAAAGTTGAAATAAATTTGAGTTGGCATAATAAAACATATGATTTGAAATTTAACTAAACAAAGGTTAAATTAATTGACTTGGATTAGATAAGCTATCGAAATGGAAATTAAACTGAAGTGATTATATAAAATAACTTGGAAGTTTAAATATATAAGTTGTATAACTTGTAAAGTGAGAAAATGTAAGTGAAACCAAATGATAAAATGGTTAAACAATTTTGTTAAGCAAAACGAGATATGAATTTGAATAAGTGATGAAATTTGACTTTGATAAAAGTTAAATAGAATTTACTATAGAGTTGGAATCTGAATTGGATTTATAAGTGGAAATTTAAGTTAAGTAAAACAAATGATGTTTGAAATTGAATATAACTTAAGTAATGTTGAATGAAGTTGATTTTGGTATCGAAGTAAATTAATAAAGTGAAGTGATGAATATGAACTTGAGTTATGTAATGAAATTCAACTTTTGTGGTTAAATGAATTAGCAATTGAGTTGAATATTAATCAATCGAATGTAAAAGAATTGATATAGAATGAATGTAAGTGTCAATTCATTAAAAACTAGAAAATTGGAAATTGAATAATTAAATGGAAGTCAATTTAATATCAACCAATTAGAATTATAAGTGTTAAACCAAATTTAATGTAAATTTAATAATTTGGTTATGATGGTTATGATTTGGTTGTTATATGATTATTAGTTGATTGTATATAATTCATTAAGTGTTAATGAAATTGAATTGATAAATGAAAACCTATGTAATTGAATTTGAATTGAAAGTGAACTAATGTGAATTGGTTGTAAGCAATTAAAATTTGTATCGAAACCTTATAAAATGCTTATGGGAATTATTTTGATTGTATTGCTTATGAAAACAATGTGCTTTCTATTGAAAATTAGTGAAATGTAAATGAATTTCCTATATATGTCACTAACATGTTTAAATTGAGTAAGTACAGGTACCGTGGCTGTAGTTGGCTGGATTTGGTCACGCTAAAATGCTAATACATAACTGCTGTGCTTAAAAATGCTAAAAAGGTACGTCTACGCAATAAAAATAGGAAATATGAACTGTTATTCTATTTTCCGACCGTGTGTGTCGATATATATATATATTTATATCTATTGTGATATTGCAAAAGCTCATTCGTACAAGGGAGACTCTGTCAAAATTTTCCGTAAATTTTTGGAGTTAGAAAAATTTTGAAATTTTTTGGAAACGAAATGTCAATTTCTAAATTGAAATGAAAATGTACGATTTGAAAACTTAGTAAAGTTATTGTAAGAAGTTTAACTAGGGATTTTGGAAAAGTTAAAATGTTTAAATGAATTTGAAATTTAATTTGAACAAATGGTTTTGAAAAATTAGTGGATTCTATAACTTTTTCTGACGTGGCAATTTCGAGGACGAAATTCTTTTAAGGGGGGAAGTTTGTAAGGATCCAGAATTTCGGTCACTTGAAATTCATATATTTAATTGATTTTAAATATTAACAAGTAAAACTTGTAAGTCGAATAAATTTTATTTCGAATATCTAGATTTAATTGGATAATTAAATCGATAATTTAATATTTGAAATTATATAAAAAATTGGAAATTGGGTTTAATGTGATTAGAATTGATTTGTTAAGTTGTATTAAATCATATTGCAGTTAGAATGATGTTATGGAACTTTTAAAATTGAATTAAAAGTTAATTTGTGGAAATTGAATATTTTAATATTTAATTGACGAGTAAAAATAATCATTTTTAAAACAGTCTCAGATTACGACGAAACCAGTTTCATCGGACCGTAATGTTAAATTAATGTAAGATTTCAAATTTCGTGTCAATCGGATTTACGGTTTGTCCGTGGCAAGCCAAAATGCATAGAAATTAGTTTAACCAATTTAATTTAAATTTGATCGTTTATTTCCGAAACTCGCACATATGATCAAATAGCTTTCGAAACCCATTCCATTGTGTCCGTAACGCAGGTTAAACCCTAGAAATGTCAGCTGACATGCTTCGTTTGGAGTTTAGAAAATCTCGGATGAATGGTGTTTTGGAAATTTTCTATATAAGGACCTCATATTTTCCTTTTTGCATCAAACCCTCTCTCTTCTAGGGCTAGCCGCCAGTTCTGAGTTTAATGTACGAAGACTCGTTTCATTTCTCCTCCTATATCTTCCAATCTATCGACATTTATCAAAATCTTTCAACTAGAAAAATGTAGATCATCACGAGATCTACAGATCCAACGGTGGAGATCGAAAATAGGGCGATGGATCAACGACGATTTGAGTGCAAACGTCACACGGTCGGGCGTGTTTTACCACACGTTGGGATGACCGAGCATGACCGGTCCTTGGTTGATGATGGAGTCAAGCATGAGCGTTCGAATGGCACGATCTGATCATCTTCAAACGTGAAGGTGTTGTCGCGGCAATTAGGGTTTAGGGCGGCGGCAATGGGTTAGGATCGCGTATGCTAACCTGGGAAGGAAGAAGAACGATGCGACCTTGATCTCGTGTAGAAATTTGAACAGCTCAGATGTTATCTAGGTTAAAATAAATAAAAGAAATGTAAATTATTATATTTTAAATTCGTGTGATGTTTAAAACGTGATAAATTTTTGATACAAGGTCAAAAACCGACGAAACGACTTGCGTTGGAATCGTATTGAAGAGCACTACGCAACGGAGCTGGTTTGGATTCGTTTGGAGATAGTTTGAATTTTGAGTAAAATTAAACGCGCGTTTAGTTTTATTAGAAATAAAATACTGCAACTGTTATTGGAAGCAAGGTGAGAACTTCTCACTCAATCGAATTTGTTTCGATTTAAAATTTAAATAGTTAGATTTAAAATTGCTTGATTGTGTTGATTGTATGATTGGATGATAAATTGCTATTTGTTGTATTGAAATAGACCCTATACGCCGTATATTGAGCGGAGGTTATTATATTAAACACATATACCACGATATTCCACCTTGAAGTGGAATTGGTATTATATATGTACTTGGAGTTGATTTTCCGCATTATATTGCGGATGAGACCACATTGCGCCGCATAATAGCAGATGATATTTTATATAAATCCATGTACCGCGATATCCCATCTCGAATCTATTAAAAATCATAGCATACGATAAGACGAGTTGGAGTGTAAGAGTCACATAGAGGATAGTTTAAGTTTTGGTTTGATAGAAGGGTGTAGAATATGAAGAAAGTTTAGGTATAAGTTATGTATGACGTTTTTCTATAAGAAAGCGCGAGGACATAATTTTCTTAAATGGGAAGTCTTGTAACAACACAAATTTATACGTCATAAATTAAATATATTTAAATAAAATAAAATTGTTTAAATTCAATATTTGATAATATATATTCTAAAAATAAATTTGTAGTTAATTAAATTCTACTTATTAAAATATTTTGAAAAGTAAATTGAATCAAATTAATGACTTCTTTTTTGATAATTTATTGAAATTGAATAAAATATTTTAATTGATTATATAATATTTTTATTAAAATAGTGAAAAATAAATTGATATTGAAATAAATGAAATTGAAAATTATTGAAATATTATTTGTAGAATGAGGTGTGAATCATTTATATTAGATTGAAATTTATTTAAAGGATTAAAATTCAAGTTTAAATGCAAAGACATTATTTAAAAATGAACTGAATTAAAAACAAGGTACAAAGCAATTTTAGCCCAAACCATTCTTTTCTCCTTGTGTCTGGAAGAATCCCTTACTTCCTAATGCAAGCAAGAAACATCTTATCAGTTGGAGCCTTAATTTCTCAAAATGAAAATCATGATATATTGAAAAAAGAAAAAAAAGGAAGATCTCGAATTGGAAGATGCTTATCATTATTGGTGTCGCGAGGAGAGGGAAGGCTTGATGGCCTGTGGTTGACGTTGGTCGGTGCTACAATGCATAGAATAAAGCTATAATTTTGAGCGATGTGAAGGTTTGACGCGACCTTGGCTGGCAATCTGTTGTAGTCTGTGAAGGCATGAGCAATTGGATGAGGTTTGGCAACGTGACAGGGCTGTGGTGTTGCTAACATCTTGGATGGTGTTGGGCGAGCGATGTTGGCATGGAGGAGGTGCGTTAGCTTGGACTTGAGTACTAATTTTAAGCCGATGGTGTAAATTTTGAAGGTTGAAATAGCTGCGTAACTCAATTGTGTGTTCATCATTTAGGCGAGTTATTTTATAACTCACAACTATATCTAGATCCTTCTTTTATGGTTTTATTGTAGTATTGTGTGATGGTTGATATGGATTAAATTGTTTGGATGTGTGTGTAAACCATTGTTTAATTCTTGAATGTGATGGTATATTGGTTGATTATTAAACACACATTATATGTTGTACACGATAATAGACGATAGTCTAACCAACATGGCATTAAATATTGATTGGAAGAAGATAAAAGTACTCAAAAATGATGCTTTGAAAGAAATAAAAATTATTTTAAATATAAATAGTGATTTTGGAATGAGTAATTTTATTTAATATCGAAAATGTTATTATCGATAGAAATATAAAAGTGAAATTATCTTAAAAAATGAATCAATAAAAATTATTTGGAAAATAATGATTTTTGGGATTTGATTAAATAAGTGAATCTTTAAATTTGTATTTTCATTTATCTGTGATTATAAAATATTTGAAGGATTTTTATAAACAAAGAGTTTAAACTTTTATATTTTGAAATTACAAATTAATTTTGTTTGGATTTAATAAATTGAAGTTTATTAAATAATATTTTAAAGAAATGGTAAGTTGAGTGCAATTCACTTATTTTATGGAAATTCTCAATTTGGACTCAATACGTATATTGTACAGCGAATTTTTGAAATTAATATATTTTCTATGTTTGATTATTTCTATAAAAAAGGTATCAAATTATTTTGGGAAGGTATTTTGTGAGGTAGAATGTCGGTTTGATGAATAACTTTTCAATAGTAATAGTTTAAGAATGATTTGGAATGTAATTAAGGGATTTAAATACATTGGCTTTGAAATTTTATTTTTTGGCTTCGCAAAATATTTTAATTGTAAATCCTTTTTTGGGGAATGAGATTATTTAAATTTGGTATTAAAAGGTAATGATGAATTATAGAACTTCATTAGTATTATTATATTTAGATTATTAAAGAAGAATATCGAACTTCACAAGTTATATTTCAACAAGAGTTTAAGGGATTTAAAAATTGAGTGAAGGTTTAAATATAGATATACTTATAATTGAATAAATGGTTTGCAAATATTCATTTTTCAGAATGATAAAAGGAATTTGGGAAAGAATGGGAATTTTATAATTTAATCTCCTTTCAATTGAATATTGATAATTGAAATTGTTTGATCATTTTGGGAAAAGTGTATTTTGTAATAAAACCATCTTTTTGAATCAATAAATAGTACCGTTCTAGGGTTGAATGTTTACTATTCTATGTATTGAGAAATTAAAAGAAACAGAGTTATATTACCGTTTGAAATGAGACTTTCGGTGATATTTCTTCATTTATTCTTTAGACTTGTTATATTGAATAAAATTATATGAAATTCTAGATTGTGAGAAAGTTTAGTTAATGGATTAGTGACACCGTTTGGTTTGGGATAGTCGGTAATATTATTTCGGTTATTCTATTGAACAATGGTATAGAATATTATTGTGTGAAGTTTGAAACGGTGAGAATTTTGATTAACGGATTAATAATACCATCTAGTATCAGACAATGGTAATATTATTTCAGTTACTCTTTTGACTTATGATATATGATATTACTATAGGTAAGGAGTGTAGTTTATGAACACTGAGTAAACGGGCGAGTAATGCTAGGTGGTATGGGACGCTTATGCCGATAGTTGTTAGATTACTTTCTATAAGTGAGGGTCACATTTATTTTATGTGTTAATGTCTAGAAGAAGGGTCGTCACTATGCCAACTTGTGCTATGTGTTGTTTATCTACAGAGACTAGAGTCCATCCTAGTTTGCTGATCGTCGAGTCGCATCCTAGATTTGTGCCATCACCTTATTATATAGACGTGATGTGTGCTGATATTTAGATTGCGTATGATATGCCTTGATGCCACACTAGCCTAACAATAAGATACCATTGGACAGCTGGCTTGTGACCATAGTGTATGGATGAATGTAGTGTCATAATGTCGGGAGTAACTAAGACTGTGGGTGTGCTGTGTGGTGTAAATGTTGTGTGGTGTCCCTTTGAGCACCCTATGCGCTGTTAGGCTCTCATCTAGAATATATGAGATTATACGATTATATTATATTATTTGGATACCTATTCTAGACATCTATTTGGACGTAAGGTACTCTTAACCCACTACAGTGTATGCTATGTCCTATGAGGCTCCCACCTGGAATATGTGATTGAGATATACAAAGACATGGGATACCATATTTGTGGTATCTCTTTTGATTCGGTATTTGTTGATGGATGTTTCCTGTAACGACCCAGAATTTCTGTCATTTAAAATTCGTATATTTAATTGATTTTAAATATTAACAAGTAAAATTTGTAAGTCGAATAAATTATATTTCGGATATCTAGATTTAATTGGATAACTAAATCGATAATTTAATATTTGAAATTACAGAAATAATTGGAAATTGGGTTTAATGTGATTAGAATTGATTTGTAAAGTTGTATTAAACATATTGGAGTTAGAATGATGTTATGGAACTTTTAAAATTGAATTAAAAGTTAATTTATGGAAATTGAATATTTTAATATTTAATTGACGAGTAAAAATAGTCATTTTTCAAATAGTCTTGGATTTCGACGAAACTAGTTTTATCGGATCCGCAATGTTAAATTATTGTAAGATTTCAAATTTCGTGTCAATCGGATTTACGGTTTGTCCGGGGAAAGCCAAAACGCATAGAAATTAGTTTAACCGATTTAATTTAAATTTGATCGTTTATTTCCGTAACTCGCACATATGATCAAATTAGCTTTCGAAACTCGTTCCATTGTATCTGGAACGTGGGTTAAACCCTATAAACGTCAGCTGGCATGCTTCGTTTGGAGTTCGGAAAATCTCAGATGAATAGTGTTTTGGAAATTTTCTATATAAGGACCTCACATTTTCCTTTTTGCATCAAACCCTCTCTCTTCTAGGGCTAGCCGCCAGTTCTGAGTTTAATGGCCGAAAACTCATTTCGTTTCTCCTCCTATATCTTTCAATCTATCGACATTTATCAAAATCTTTCAACTAGAAAAATGTAGATCATCACGAGATCTACAGATCCAACGGTGGAGATCGAAAATAGGGCGATGGATCAACGGCAATTTGAGTGCAAACGTCACATGGTCGAGTGCGTTTTACCACGCGTCGGGATGATCGAGCATGACCGGTCCTTGGCCGATGATGTAGTCGAGCATGGGTGTAACAACCCGCATATTTATCGATTTTATATTTATACATTTTATTTAAATATTTCATCGTTCGTCGGATTTTAGTCTGAAAAGCTACTTTTTGCAAACAGTCGAATTTGGACTCAAGACAACTTCCATTGAGTTCAAAACGCCATTTGCGATCTTGTTGAGTATAAGCTTCGATATGTTTGGAGTAAGTTGATTTTTGCTACTTTTTCTATAGGGCTTTGGGTTGGGTTTCAGCCCATTAACCCCACTTATACTCTAGCTCAGTCCACCTCTCCTCTTCACTTCATTCTTATTTTCCTAACACTCAAGCTTCATCAAAAATGGAGAGAGGAATGGGAAATTAAAACTCCAAGCCCTAGTTCATTTGCAAAATCCAAGCTCTAGCTCCAAATTCTAAGAGAAGCCATTAGTAAGCATCTCCTTCTTCTTCTTCTCCAACTCATTCTCCTTTCAATTTCAGAATTTCCTAAACCTAACTTAGGAAATATTTTACTTGTAAGCTTAGATTGAAGCTTCTTGGGTTGGAATTGAAGAGTGTTTGTCCTTGCCTTGATCTATAGCTTCATCTTACTTGTTCTTTGGGTTTAAAGGTGAGATTTTAATCTCACATCTTTGTCTATGATTATCTTTGATTGTTAGGTATGAATTCCTAACACTTATTCATGTGCATTTGATTTTGATTTGGATTGGTTTTGTGAATATTCCAATTTTTAGTGTTTTGGGTTCAAATCTTTAAAGATCCTAACTTTGATGCTTGAACATGTTTTTGGTGATGCATCGAGGAGCCAATAGGACTGGATAGTCGATGAGCGTAATCCCCTAGCGTCCGTGCTCGACCGGTTGCAAATTGAGTGGGAGTTTTCACTTATATTAAATAGGGTAGGAATTGCAGAAATTGCAGTTCGGCCGACCGAACCCCCTGGATCGGTCGACCGAAGTTGTAGCTGAAACATTCTGGGCTATTTCGGTCGGCCGACTCAGGAAGTCCGGTAAACCGACCTGCTACTATTTCTACCTATTCATGCTCATTTTGCTTTACTTTTCCAATCTTTAATCGATTCTTCTTCTCCGATTTATTGTTATCATTTATTATCGACTTTGATGACTTCTATTATGGAATTTTTGGGTATATCCATTTTTGATGGATTTGAAATCAATTTCTTTGGATTTAGTTCACGTCTTTCAACGTGAGATTTTAGTGATTGATTGTTTCTACAATCTTTTTTGTGATTTGTCACTTTTAAAAATATAAAGGTTTCCAATACTAGTAGTAAATATCAAAATTCTTTCATCAAAACGATTTCAACACCATTTTATTACAAAGCTCGTTTCTTAAACTATTTTCCAATCTATTAGTATATACAAACCTTTACCTCACTCTTATGAGAAATCTAATTAAACGTCTTGGCAAAACAAGTGGTATGAAACGCTTGCGTTTGCTTCGTCGGTTAATTTTTGGACTTGTTCGATTGAATCTCTTATGACAATTTTATAGTGGAGATCTACACTTTGTTCGTAAATATTTAAGTTAAGCTAGTGGTTATGGGACATGAAGCTAAGCTCATATATTTACTAGCTTATTGTAATTGACACTTCTTGATGATCGATGATGAACATTTTATGGCTTAAACTAGCAATGTGCAATGTCTCTTTGTCCACGTGGGTATAGGACTGTACCTCATTTTATTGAGCTTCCTCTCATTTCTTTGTGGGGTAGGAACCCATGTACTTTTAATGTGTTTCGATTCATCTGATGTATCGTTTGTACTACATCAATGTCTCGGCTTTTCGATTCATCTGACGTACCATTTGTACCGCGTCGATGTTTCGAATTGTTTTGTGTTTCGATTCATTGGATGTACCGTTTGTACTACATCGATGTCTCGGCTTTTCGATTCATCTGACGTATGGTTTGTACTGCGTCGATGTTCCGAATTGTTTTGTGTTTCGATTCATTGGATGTACCGTTTGTACTACATCGATGTCTCGGCTTTTCGATTCATCTGACGTACTGTTTGTACTGCGTCGATGTTCCGAATTGTTTTGTGTTTCGATTCATTGGACGTACCGTTTGTACTACATCGATGTCTCGGCTTTTTGATTCATCTGACGTATCGTTTGTACTGCGTCGATGTTCCGAATTGTTTTGTGTTTTGATTCATTGGATGTATCGTTTGTACTACATCGATGTCTCGGCTTTTCGATTCATTGGACGTACCGTTTGTATTGCGTCGATGCTCCGAATTGTTTGTGATACATGTGTTATTGAGTTTTAATGCCCCCTTTCTAGTGACAGGCCTCTTTCCCCTTTTTGTGATTTCTGTTGATTGATTTCTAGAATTTGTGTTTCACCAATTTTCGTGATTTACATTGATAAGCTTTATCATTATTTGTGCATTGGTGAATTTGTGTGTCATTAACTTTTGTGATTGGCATTGATATAATTGTCAATATTTATGGTTTGGTGAATTAAAATAAAGAGTATGACATTCTTTTGATCTTTGAGAAGATTCTTGTGATATTGATTAATCTATAGTTGATTTTCAATTACATACTTATCACAGTATGGCATTATGGTTATTATACTTTTTGTCGTATCTCTTATTCTATATCATTTCATATGATATTTATAGTTAGACTGATCCGTTTATTATTTTCTTATTAAATAATACTCGGGTCAGACCGAGATATTACAGGTGCTTCTGCTTGATTCTCATGTGGGATTATTATCCTAACTTTTGGCTAACTACTTAGATTAGTAGTTTTGGTTGTATACATTTGAGATATAGACTCATTGGTGTATACTTATTCTTTTGTGTAGCACTTGTAACTATTCTTTTGTGATATTGTGGATCTTGTTTGACCACTACTCTGATAAACACTTTCATGTGTTATATTCATATCTGTTTCTGCCTTAGTGATATGAATTATCTGTGACTGATTTATGTTATGTTTATTTCTATATTTGTTTCCGAAGCTTATATATAGCCACTGTGTAGTAGCTTTGAGTTTGTGTCGGTATGTCGGATTTCCTCTTGAGATGAAATGCACGTTATATTTTATCTGGCATATTGGTGCTCGCACAAAACAATTACACGTATGGTCGCTCCTCAACAGCCTTATTCTCCGCGCTAGTTGACGGCATTACCCCATAGTGTCCTTGGCTAGCGTGAGTATAGAGGTGGGGCGTCACAATGGGCGTTCGAATGGCGCGATCTGATCATCTTCAAACGTGAAGGTGTTGTCGCGGCAATTAGGGTTTGGGGCGGCGGCAATGGGTTGGGATCGCGTATGCTAACCTGGAAAGGAAGAAGAACGATGCGGCCTTGATCTCGCGTAGAAATTAGAATGGCTCAGATGATATCTAGGTTAAAATAAATAAAAGAAATGTAAATTATTATATTTTAAATTCGTGTGATGTTTAAAACATGATAACTTTTTGATACGAGATCAAAAACTGACGAAACAACTTGCGTTGGAATCGTATTGAAGAGCACTACGCAATGGAGCTGGTTTGGAGTCGTTTGAAGATAGTTTGAATTTTGAGTAAAATTAAACGCACGTTTAATTTTATTCGAAATAAAATACTGCAACTGTTATTGGAAGCAAGGTGAGAACTTCTCACTCAATCGAATTTGTTTCGATTTAAATTTTAAATAGTTAGATTTGAAATTGCTTGATTGTGTTGATTGTATGCTTGGATGATAAATTGCTATTTGTTGTATTGAAATAGACCCTATACGCCGTTTATTAAGCGGAGGTTATTATATTAAACACATACACCGCGATATTCCACCTTGAAGTGGAATTGGTATTATATATATACTTGGAGTTGATTTCCCATATTATATAGCGGATGAGACCTTATTGCGCTGCATAATAGCGGATGATATTTTATATAAACCCATGTATCGCGATATCCCGTCTTGTAACGGGATTGGTATTATGCTAACATCTGTGGATGCAGGGAAACAGGTTGGAGGGATCCGATTGGATTCCTCAAATAATTGAATTTGTTTCAATGTTGTGTGTTGATTATTTATAATCTCTGTGTGATTATCTTGGTGATCGAAATCGTTGAAGGCTAAAATTTAGCCAAATATAATTTTGGTATCGTTAGATACTGGAAATGTAAAAATTTGATTTTTGAAAATTCAGGTTGAAAGTTTATATTAAAAATTATGATGTTTTGAGAAATATAGTTGAAAGGGAAATATGAAGTTGATTGTTTTTTATAAAATAATTTAAATGGTGAATTTTGAATTTATTATAAAAGCTTTAATATATAAGATTTATAAAATTGGATTTTTATAAATCAAAATGATGAAATTATAAAGGAGTTTTAAAGATGGTTTAAAATGTATTAAGTATCGAAACCATAGATTTCAACATTCATTGTTGAAAGACGTTTTCGAGAAATAAGGAAATGGTGGACTATAACACTGTTGTTATAGTAAATGGTTTTCGAAAGGAAATGTTTTATATAGTATTGGGATTTATATATCTATCTCAATTTCGAATCCCTATACTAGTGATTTTGGGTTGTCGTAACGATATTTTACACAACATTCATTTTTGACTCAAATAAATGTATTTAAGAGAATGTTTTCCTTAAAGAATAAATTATATACTTAATTGTGATTTAAGTATATTGAATATTTTCCAAATGTTGAAAATAAATAGATTTGTGAATTACTTATTATTAAATAAGTATGGAAATGTTTTCCAATATGAAGTGAAATGTTTTGAGATCATATCTTTTAAAGATAAATTGAAAGTGAATATTTGAAGTCGATTTGAAAATCATATATCAGTGGATATTTAGAAATTTAAATTCACCATGGAATTTATGAAGGAAAGAGAAATTTGTTTAAATATAAACATTGATTTATTTTTGAAGTGTGGAAATAAATTTACGGATTTGGAACGTAAATTTAAAGTAAATCGGTAAGGATTTATTTAATTGGTTTAAATGAACCATTTTGAAATGAAATTGTATTCTCCCTTGAAAGCCGAATAAAATTTCTAAATAGCTTTGAAAAATACATACATACATACATACATATACATACACATATATATATATATATATATATAATTCTAGAATTGGTTTTGAAAAGGATACTTTGGAGAAATTAACTTCTTAAATTGTTTTAAATCCTTTAAGTAAAGATTTATTGAGTTGATATAGAAATGTTTATTTCTAAGATTTAATCAATAATTGTTTTAGAAAATAGTTATTTAAATAGTTATACTCTATCTACTGATTTTTATTGAAAATTAGTTTGCACTTAAGTCATATGTAATATTGGTATAATATTTTTATAACTAATATTTTAAGTAAAGAGTTAAAGAAAAATAGTTTTATTTCAAAGTGTTTTCCCAATATAATTTGGATAAGTGTTATAAATTATTTTAAAGTATTTGAACTCGGAAGATTTTCAGTGAAAATGAATAAATATTTGAAAGTGTTTCCGCGTAAGGAAAATTGATTTGAAATTTGTTTTCAAAAGTTGTAAAGGTGAAAAGTGATTTGAATTTTGTTTTCAAATGGTTGAAATGTGGAAAAATATATCTTGTAAAGATATTTTTGAAAAATATAAATAATTTGGGAAATTATTTGGAATCTGGTGATGTTGTGCATATCTATTGATAGTTAAATAACCGATTATCAATATCTACCTTTAAATAGGTATTTGTTGTGATTTGCTTGAATTTGAATGCTGCACTTATTTTAAAATAAGCGCTTGTTATTCGATTTAGCCGGGAGAGGACCTTTGGGTCATGAATCCCATTTCGAATAGTGATACGTCGTAATGGATAGCATTTGAAGACCGATGTTGAAGACCGGATATTTTCATAAACGGAAGGATTAACGTCGAATGTGTCTGCATCGGATAATCTCCGATATGGAGATTTTATCACCCTTTGTGATGGGAATTCCGAACGTGATTAGTGAATATCCGGATTGCAAGGGCTTCTTTGGAAGTGCCTTCGGTTCCGTTCGATCCCGGAACGGACTTGTATGGATGTGTGTCTAACGTTACAATTTGAGATGTAGAGCTGGTTTCTATCAAATACATTTCTATTGGTGGCGAAGAATTTATTCTCTTAGCTTAACACCCTTCTCTGAGACGTACGAACTCAGAGGTTATGTAGTTGATGGTTACTAGTGATACATTCCCAATTTGGTAATGTGGCATACGAAGTGTTGCTGATCATTTGTTGATCGTACGAACTCAGAGGTTATGTAGTTGATGGTTACTAGTGATACATTCCCAATTTGGTAATGTGGCATACGAAGTG
This sequence comes from Allium cepa, assembly GCA_030765085.1. Lineage (NCBI taxonomy): Eukaryota > Viridiplantae > Streptophyta > Magnoliopsida > Asparagales > Amaryllidaceae > Allium > Allium cepa. The sequence continues at coordinate 826,006,822 of CM060941.1, read as the reverse complement.
TTGCTGATCATTTGTTGATCAAAGCAAAGCTTTTGTGAACGAGACTTCGTCGGACCTCACAACCCTAAATGGTCGAAACAGGAAGAATGTAGCAAGGTTATAGGGAGTAGCGCCCCTTAGGGTATGTGCATTTCCTTGTGGATAGAAGTGGTATCATGCTATGGAGCCCAAATACTTAACTTATGCGGATGTCGCAAATATATATGACTTTGTGATTATTGTTAGTTGAGGATCCTCGGATAAAGGTTGTTTACAACTAGGGGATGGCATACTCGTGTCAGTAGTTACCTACTTCTGCATAGGTAACCCGACCTTGTGTTGGCAGAGATCCGGTTAGGTTCTCGGGGCGTCTCTCCAGAGGCGTACCCATGTGGCAATGGAAAGTTCCTTGGCCTGGACATTTGTTGGAAAATCCAAAGAAACAATACGAGCCATGTACGATTTTAATTGTATAACCTGCCATGGAATGCGGCGGTAACCTGCTATTGAACATGGTAGCTATAGTAGGCATAAGCGCGGAATGTCTATGCTGGCTAAGATTTATATTATACTTTCGAAATGTTTTTCCTACACTTTACACTTATAGTAATAATATCAAAGAAATTTGCATATCAAGCATGTTTGACTATCATAAGGAGAAATCTCCTCCAATTCGGCGTTTGCATTGCGTGTGGCGGGAGGCCTTATGGTAGTTACATTTTCTAAAAGTATTACGGATCTATTTTAAGATATTTCTTTGTTTGTTTTTAAAGATAATCTGTTTTTAGTTCTCACACCAGTCCCATGACTGACCTGGATTTTATTGTTCCATTCCTAAACTCTGGGTGCCCACCATTTTTCACACGAACAGCCTAGAGTCAGGTTATCGGGTCATTCTGGAATTCAGGAGTTGCTGTAGAGATCTGGAGGCAAGCTGGATGGCATGCGTATCAACTAGTATATAGTATTTCTTTTCCGCTGTTTGTTGTTGTAAACTCTGATAATGTAATGTAATGTGATGTAATGTAATAACTGATACAGTTCTTTGATTTAAAGATTATTCATTTATCTATTACATGTTGTTCCACTGCGATTGTGAGATTCTGATATTATTTCTGTTGCTTCTTCTTTCTTTCTTCTTCCACATCTTCTTCTTTAACCCTAACAATTCGGTTTTCCGGCCTTCGATTGCTCGACAGTTGATACAGCAGACGTATTAATGTCGATTTTCGGAAGTCGAAAATCTAGTCGTTACAACATGGTATCAGAGCATTTTGTTAAGCGACAACCTTGGCTCTGTTGGGAATTACCCATTAGAGATAGAGTAAGTAGTACTCTAGAATGAGTTGAGTGTAATCATAGATATGAGCGCGTAATTGTTAGTGAATATGAAATTGTTTTTGTATTGTGTTGACTTATTGATTGATTGTTTATAAATTCTGGTCGGTGCAGCCTAGCTTACTGTATCGATAGGGGTTTCTAAACTCTTAAACGAGATAAACCGACATAGTATCATTTTAAATTGGGTAAATGAAATAATTTTACCTTGATTATATTTTATATATAAAGGAATATTTTTTCAGAATTATTAAAGTGTATATAAATTGATTGTTTGGTTGTTGAAAATGTAAGAATATATATAAGTTAATTAAAAGAATAAATTGTATAAGAAAATGAATTATTAAGTATGGAATTATAATTAATGCGATTTACAATTGTGAAATAATCTTATATATAAGAAGTGAAACTATAATAATATATATATAAATATGAGTTGTAAATAAAAATGAATTTGAACTAAGAATTGAAAATGTTGAATCCTGTTTATTTTGGAAATTATTTTCCAAAATTAAAAGTTAAATAGTGAAATTATATAAGAAAAAGATTTATAAATGTGATTTATGAATAAAAGGAAAATTTTGAAAGAATATTAAGCGCTGAATTCACTACTGTCACTGGGAAATAATAAGGATGATGACTGCAGCATCATCTGTGTCATTTTCGAGTTTCTGTGTGATGGATTTGTTACCATGGTAAATTGGAAATTGAAGTTTTGTTGTGATAAACAAATTTGAAATTAAAATCCAAGTTGTAATTGTTGAATATAAGTAATCAAGTTTTGGACTTATAATGTGAAATAATAAAGATTTTACTTTGGTAAAGTTGAAATAAATTTGAGTTGGCATAATAAAACATATGATTTGAAATTTGACTAAACAAAGGTTAAATAAATTGATTTGGATTAGATAAGCTATCAAAATGGAAATTAAACTGAAGTGATTATATAAAATAACTTGGAAGTTTAAATATATAAGTTGTATAACTTGTAAAGTGAGAAAATGTAAGTGAAACCAAATGATAAAATGGTTAAACAATTTTCTTAAGCAAAACGAGATATGAATTTGAATAAGTGATGAAAATTGACTTTGGTAAAAGTTAAATAGAATTTACTATAGAGTTGGAATCTGAATTGGATTTATAAGTGGAAATTTAAGTTAAGTTAAACAAATGATGTTTGAAATGGAATATAACTTAAGCAATGTTGAATGAAGTTGATTTTGGTATCGAAGTAAATTAATAAAGTGAAGTGATGAATATGAACTTGAGTTATGTAATGAAATTCAACTTTTATGGTTAAATGAATTAGCAATTGAATTGAATATTAATCAATCGAATGTAAAAGAATTGATATAGAATAATGAATGTAAGTGTTAATTCATTAAAAACTAGAAAATTGGAAATTGAATAATTAAATGGAAGTCAATTTAATATCAACCAATTGGAATTAAAAGTGTTAAACCAAATTTTATGTAAATTTAATAATTTGGTTATGATGGTTATGATTTGGTTGTTATATGATTGTTAGTTGATTGTATATAATTCACTAAGTGTTAATGAAATTGAATTGATAAATGGAAAGCTATGTAATTGAATTTGAATTGAAAGTGAACTAATGTCAATTGGTTGTAAGCAATTAAAATTTGTATCGAAACCTTATAAAATTCTTATGGGAATTATTTTGATTGCATTGCTTATGAAAACTATGTGTTTTCTATTGAAAATTAGTGAAATGTAAATGAATTTCCTATACATGTCACTTACATGTTTAAATTGAGTAAGTACAGGTACCAGGGCTGTAGTTGGCTGGATTTGGTCACGCTAAAATGCTAATAAAATAACTGTTTTGCTTAAAAATGCTAGAAAGGTACGCCTACGCAATAAAAATAGGAAATATGAACTGTTATTCTATTTTCCGACCGTGTGGGTCGATGTATATATATTTATATCTATTTTGATATTGCAAAAACTCCTCAGTACAAGGGAGACTGCCAAAATTTTTTGTAAATTTTGGGAGTTAGAAAATTTTTGAAAATTTTTAGAAAATTTTTGTTAACGAAAAGTCAATTTCTAAATTGAAATGAAAATGTAGGATTTGAAAACTTAGTAAAGTTATTGTAAGATGTTTAACTAGGGATTTTGGAAAAGTTAAAATGTATAAATGAATTTGAAATTTAATTTGAACAAATGGTTTTGAAAAATTAATGGATTCTGTAACTTTTTCTGGCAATTTCGAGGACGAAATTCTGTTAAGGGGGGAAGTTTGTAACGACCCAGAATTTCTGCCATTTGAAATTCATATATTTGATTGATTTTAAATATTAACTAAAATTTGTAAGTCGAATAAATTTTATTTCGAATATCTAGATTTAATTGGATAATTAAATCGATAATTTAATATTTAAAGTTACAGAAATAATTGGAAATTGGATTTAATGTGATTAGAATTGATTTGTAAAGTTGTATTAAGTCATATTAGAGTTAGAATGATGTTATGGAACTTTTAAAATTGAATTAAAAGTTAATTTGTGGAAGTTGAATATTTTAATATTTAATTGACGAGTAAAAATAGTCATTTTTCAAACAGTCTCGGATTTTGACGAAACCAATTTCATCGGATCCGTAATGTTAAATTATTATAAGATTACAAATTTCGTGTCAATCGGATTTATGGTTTGTCCGGGGCAAGCCAAAATGCATAGAAATTAGTTTAACCGATTTATAACGAACGAGATTTTCGACTTTCGAAAATCGACATTAATACGTCCACGGTATCAACTGCCGAACAATCGAATGCCGGAAAAACGTATCGTTAGGGTTAAAGAAGGGGTAGAAAATAGAAGAAGAAAGAAAGAAGAAGCAACAGAATAATATCAGAATCTCACAATCGCAGCGGAACAACATATAATAGATAAATGAATAATCTTTAAATCAAAAAACTGTACATTTTGTACATTACATCATCAGAGTCCAAATAATTTCCCAAATTATTTATTTTCCAAAAATATCTTTACAAGATATATTTTTCCACACTTCAACCATTTGAAAACAAATTTCAAATCACTTTTCACCTTTACAACTTTTGAAAACAAATTTCAAATCATTTTCCTTACGCGGAAACACTTCCAAATAATTATTCATTTTTTTACTGGAAATCTTGCTATAATATAACATTACGGATCCGATGAAATTGGTTTCGTCGAAATCCGAGACTGTTTGAAAAATGACTATTTTTATTCGTCAATTAAATATTAAAATATTCAATTTCTACAAATTAACTTTTAATTCGATTTTAAAAGTTCTATAACATCATTCTAACTCCAACATGATTTAATACAACTTTACAAATCAATTTTAATCACATTAAACCCAATTTCCAATTATTTCTGTAATTTCAAATATTAAATTATCGATTTAATTATCCAATTAAATCTAGATATTCGACTTACAAATTTTACTTGTTAATATTTAAAATCAATTAAATATACGAATTTCAAATGACAAAAATTCTGGGTCGTTACAAACTTCCCCCTTAAAAGAATTTCGTCCTCGAAATTGCCAAGTAAGAAAAAGTTACAGAATCCATTAACTTTTCCAAAAGCATTTGTTCAAATTAAATTTCAAATTCATTTAAACATTTTAACTTTTTCAAAATCCATAGTTAAACGATATAGTTGGTTTTGAAAAGATAACCAAGTATGATTTGAAAACTTAGTAAAGGTGTGTTAGTTGATGGTTTGAGATATTTGGTTGATTCACCCATCTTACTATGATTGTGTTGATTGGTAGTATGGTTTGAGATATACACTTATACATGTGATGATCTTATGTTACTTTGTGAGATACATGCTACATCATGTCAGTTATTATCACACGTTGGTATCTACATTCTAGACATAGTTTGACTCATGTGTTATTTGTATAATACTCGGGTCAGTCCGAGACATTACAAGTTCCGGGACAAGTTGACTATTTCATAAATGTTGGGCATAGGTAGAGGATATGTTGTATATTTGTAGTTACATGTGCATATGTGTTGTTAATATGTACATATTGGACATGTTAGGTATATTTTTGATGATAGCTGGCATTTGACTATTTTTGCAGACCCACTCAGACTTGGGTATAATTATTATTATATGTTATCGCTGCATGGATGATTCTGTGTTTCTTTGCGATTTATTTTATGTTGTGCATTATTCTATTCTAGAGACTAATGTTTATCGTTTTTTGTTGATAATGTGTAGGTATAGGTGATTTGATTATTTAATTTTTGTAATACGTACTAGTGTTGGTCCAAGGAATATTCACATGTGAGCCCAATATCGCCATATTTTCTATATTCTCTAATAGTGTTACTTAGCAGTTCTTTTGGATAGTATGGGTATAGAGGTAGGGTGTTATAGAGGCATGTATGGTACATAGCTATAGTAAGTTATATTATATGAGCAGGCTATTCTATATAAATAGAAGTATAGAATTTAAATATGAACAAAGGTTGTACAAAGCAACAATTTTTATTTACAACCATCTTTTATATAAGTGATGTGGGGTTCGGTCCTACACAAACTCGGCCTATATGCAGAAGGAAACAAAATACATTAAAAAGAAGATATAAAGAAGATGTCTTCGGAGTACATCAAAAGGCACTTAAGCTACCTTTTTAATATCCAAATAGGAAGCCTACTTCTTTCTTTGCTTACTGTCACCCTTGGAATCATCCTTCCCTAGGCATTACTTTGAGTCCTTCCTATCCTTGGATTTCCTCTATTTAGAATTTTCCTTCCTAGGAGCGATTCCTTTCGAGTGAGTGGTCTCTCCCTAGGATCTTTAGGCTTATCAATAGCAAGGTCAGAGGATCTTGATGAACCGCTAGTATCGTCACCCTTTGAAGGCTAGATTTTAAGGGGCGAAATCTTTAGAGTGGTATTTGAATGACTAGGCCAGAGGATTTTTCAGTCTTAAGTTCTTTCTGGATTTTTATTTTGGAAAGGTCGAGCTTCAAACTCTCCTCCATGGAAATCGAATCAGTTAGGTCTATAGTGCTGGAAATTGTGATTTCTTCCACTAAGGACTTTAAGGTACCATCCAACCCCACTAGAGGCTCAATCTTTTGTAATCGAGACTGGGAATGAAGCTGGAGAAAAGGACTAGAGTGATAACTCTTATGGTGATGGAAGTTGATTCAGTAGAGATAACAACGCAACCCAAACCTTGAATAGTTGCCGACGGAGGAAGAGGAAGTAAAGAATGACCTTTAAGTTCAAAATTATAAAGTAAAGGTTGGTTATGACCTACGGTGAGAACTAAAGCTTCTCAAATATTGGGGATACGAAGGAAATACCTTCGATGATTGAAGTTTCTTTAGTGTCGATGCGGTGGCTTCACCCTCTTCTATAATCAATGGCCTGAGAGATAGGAATAGGAATATAAAGCTTAGTATAAGTCATGGCTACAGAAGCAGGGGTTATAGTAAGGGTGGCCTCAAAGCTAGCCCTCGTGATAGTTGGAGTTTCCATCGTAGGTTCTTTGGATTTAGGAGATAAAGATTCTTCTTGGCTCAATATGCTAGGACCAATAGGAGCCTCGATGGAAGACTTGCTTGTAATCGCATCCTCTTCAGCTGGGATCGCCTTACCTTTCTCCTAGGATGTAATGTCATCAACATCTAAGAACTTGGCTTTCAATTTGTCTTCGATGAGGGCTTCACGGGATATAGCTACATGATGCAAGATTTTCTCTCATGCATCTGGTAAAGTAACGGGATAGTTGCTTCCCAACTACTCCAGATTCTTGTCTTCAATGACATTTGCATGCTAAAGGGTGGAATTTATTTCTTCTTTATCCTTTTCTACTTGGTCCTTGAGTTTTTTTTTATTTCAGCAACAGCCTCTCCAAGTCAACTTCAGCCTCTATCTATGCTTCTCCATCAACCTTCAGACTAGCCCTGAGTTTTCAACTTCGGCTTGAAGTGTTTGAAGTTAAATGTCTTTGGAATAAAGAATCATTTCTTTTTCTTTGATTTCCTTGTCCTTAGTGTTGACCTGGTCTATAAGTTGATCACTCTCATGGTGATCCTTCCACAGCTGGTCATTTACTACAGTAAGGGTTAGCCTATGTGCATGAGACATCTCCTGAATTAGTGTTTTAGAGTTTTCGGCTGATATCTAAGCCTTGTCTTTATTTCTCAAGATTTTCCACCTTATTTTTATAATAAGTTATTGTATTTTCATAACTCTTCCTATCTGATTCGAATGAATGGATGTCTATTTGATTGATTATGCTGACATTGGAGAGGGAAAAAGCTAGTTTATTTCCATTCAAAGAGCTATTGATCAATGAGCTCAGTAACCACACCAACTCTATGGTTAGCTTCTTTGTGTAGGATATTTTTGATGTTGTGGTCAAACTTCACCTGTATCAGTTCAAGTAAGGAAATGCGGCCTGCATCTTGGACAACACAGCCATGGACGAGCCTGAAGGAGGTGGTGGTGGAGCAAGACAAGTATAAGACTCCTTGGATTTTTGGAAGGTTGATATAGGATTCTTTGATTTGTGGAAGGTCAGATTTTTTAAAGTTTCTAGGGAAGAATGTGAGATCGTGGTTGGGAAGAGTCGATAGTGAAACTGTAAAGGCCATGAGAATCACGAACTTCTTCCCTTGGTTATGATGTTCTCTTTCCTTAGCCCATCACTTTTACCTGTCCTTATTCTTGTAGTATTCTCTCTCCTTTCTTTTTAGTCTCTCTTCCTCGATCTCCCATGCGAAGAAGAGCTACGAGGATAAGGTTTGGGAGTGGTTCCTCAATGCTTGACAATGCTTGAGTTTAAGTAGTAGAAGCTATCTATTTAAATTTTACTTAAAATGAAAGATAAGTATCGTATTGATCTTAAATCATAAAAGTAAAGGTGAATGCATGATATGAGTGTTCATGATCCTAGAAGTGTATGGAGAGCTGATGTTTCCTTAAGTACTCTACAGATCATGTTCAGAGGGTGGCAAAGATGGGGTTTCACCTCCCTTGACTAGGCGATCCCTGGATGGGAAGCTAAAACTCGAAGGATACTCCTTAAGAAGATCACCGATGTCAAGATCGCTTAGTGGATCAAAAATGTTTTCCAAAGAACTTGAGCGAAGAGTCGACTCAATAACTGGGACTGGAATATAGTTGTAAGGATCTGACATTTATTCTTTTAGGATGTGGTGACGTAGGAATTTTTATGCATTCAGAGGAGGTCTCCCTATATGACTGGTTTACCTCATAATTTTTGTCGTCATTGTCACCTTCATCTTCCTTCTCCCCATCACCTTCCCCTCTTGTAACAATCCGAACCTTAGTGGTTCCTAATTTTCAATAAATCGAAAATCCAAGTCCTCCCGTGTATGGGTAGTTGGTGTTGGTATCCTACAAATAAACAAGAGTATACTAAAGCTGTAACGACCCGTAACTTTCGACGATTAAAAATTGTTAATTTATTAATATTTTATGATTTAATATTGGACGGAATAAAATTTTGTAATTTATTAATGAAATAATAACTAAAAATGAAATGTAACAGAGTTAATTAAGGTTAATCATTAACAAAGTTGAATGAGATTCCAATTTATTCAAATAATTTAATGTTACTTAGCTATAAATTGATTATAAGAAAACAAATGTAAATATTTAACGAATTTGTGAAATGGTATATAATTAATGATAGTTGAATAAAATTAGTGTTATGAAAGCAATTGTAACATTTATTTGTAAGTAATAAACTTATAACTATAATTAAAGGTCAGTGGTGACAAATTAATATATGTTACCTATTTATTTAGTCCATTAAATGAGATTAAAAATCAATTGTAATTAAAATGAAATTAAATATTACGTTAAATGAAATTTAGGTGATTTGAAAGTATTAGTGTAATAAGATATAAACCATGGTAGTTATACCCATAAGATAACAATTGGTTATATAATAAGATTAAAGCCAAATAAATGAATTTATTGGAATTTTAAATTTGTAATTACTTAATTATTTGAAATTGCAATTTAATACTGTAATTTGTATAATGTTGAATATTTAATTGATATAAAAATTTGTTTTAAATGGTTTATAAATTACTAAGTAATCTAAATTGATAGAAACTGTAAATAATTAAATTTTAATTGGAAATTTGATTTAATTAATTTAATATTAATTTATTTAATTAACATGAAAATAGCCATTTTGGCAACTGGTTCGGATTTCTACGAAACTAGTTTCATCAGATCCGTAACAGTGAATTATTATAGGAATTCAAGTTTCCAGCAATCAGACCTGTCGTTTGATCGTACGGGCTTGAAACGCATAGAAATTAATTAAATTGAAATCAATTTGAAATAAGCTGATTTTAAGCTAACTTCTTCATATGATGGAATTAGGACTTGAAACTAGTTCCACTAGATTTAAAAATATCGAAAACGTCTATTTTGATATATAGGATGACCCATCTTCGTTCTGGAGACAGAATAGGCTTTTCGGGTCGTTTATCGTTCAATTCAAATCAATCTGGCCCATTTCTTCTATTTTGAGCTTTGCCTATAAACCCTTACTACTTCTTATCTTCATTTGTATGTACCTATAAAATTTCATCTATCCACTTGTCCTTCTGTCCACTTGTCCTTCTCAATGGTAGACAAACAAATTCCCAATTCAATTTCAAATCAAAAATTCAAACTCCTCAAACTATATCATATTATATATCGATTTGAAGCTCTCGACGAGCGCAATCCAAATCTATGGTTTGTTTTTCGATTTGGACCATGGTTTTGCCAAAATTGCCCGAAACAGTCATGGCCATTCATTTCGTCGCGATCGACTTCAACGGATTGTCAATTCATCGGTGCTAGGTTGTGGAGTGGGCCGAGGGGAGTTCATCCAGGTGGTTAGCGTGACGAGTTGATGGGTGGATCGATGACTGAAATTCAATTAGTGTTAAGGTTTAACGGCGATGGCTGCATTTTTTATGGGCGAAGGAAGGTCGTTGATCGTGGAGGGGGGGAGGTCGCATAGGTCAGAGTCGTGGTCAGCGGGGGTAGGTTGGCTTTTGGCGACGTGCGATGGTTGGTGGTGGGGGCCACGTGCAGTCGAGGCCGAGGGTAATTGCACTGCCACGTGTGTGTTGATCGGGTATGAGTGGGTTCGTGAAACGAGAATGATGATGTGGTAATAATATTATTTATTAATTTGTTTTATAATTTGAAATTCAAATTTATTCTAATTTGCATAACTTTTACATATGAGGTCCGATTCACACGCGGTTTGTTCCGCTAGGATCGTATCGAAATTGCAGACATTTTGATGCTGCTTTGGAAGAATTCTAAGACCGTTTGAGTTTGGATCCAAATTTGGATTCGATTTAAAATCGAAGATGAGTGTTTTAGCCCACTCATAACTTCTAAAATTTCTTATGCTAGTTAAATTAAATTTATGATGTGATTAGGTATTTATTTATGGCTGTTTGATATATTCAAAGTGCTATTCTTGTTAATTTGTATTATTTTGAATTAGATTGTTATTTAATTTATTGTTGAATTTAAATTGCCAGTTAAATACCTGTCATTGATAATTAGTTAACTGTTAATATTTATTGGTCAAACTGAATGATTATTTTGATGGATGTTTGATTTTCGATATTGGATGATTAGATGTTATGTTTGATTTATATTTTGTTATCACTCTATATGTTCCCTTAGTTATTATTAGGAAAATCACTATGCATTGAAATGATATATACCCGAACGATTTATAGATTAAGGAAAAATCTTATGGGTTAAAATGATAGGCTCGAGAGATTTTACGGATTTTAATATTTAATTTGGGATTGCGGTTTAAAATGATATATGACCGTTAAATTTTAAATTGTGGTTGAAATGATAAATATCCATATCACTTGATCATAGGGTAGAGAATTATATACGGACACCGGATTGGTTAAATTAAATGATTTTAAGATCCATAAAGTTTTGAATTTGGTTAAATGAAATTTTGAAATAGAGATTGATTTATATAAATTGAATTATCACTGGAATTCAAGTTTTAGGTTGAAATTGGAATTGATTCAAAGAGATTGTTTAAAGGAACTAAAGATTAAAATTGTAAAGTTGAATGTTGAAATATAAATGAATTTTTTTGGAATTAGGTTATTGAAATTGTCCGAAATATAACTCGAAATATATATTGAATCTGGAGTAACTTAAATTAATATTTCAAACATGAGTTTAAAGCAATATAGAATCTAATAGTTTATTGATAATTTGAATTTAAAGATTTGAAATTGGGTTTGTTGATTTGGAGATTGAAATGTTTCAGATATGTTGAGATAAAATAAATAATTTAAATTGATTTTTATTCCTAATTCATATTTTAATATAAATTATTTAAAATATATTATTTTAAAATTTCTAATCATTAAGATTTTCACATTATTAAACTGTTTTAACCTATGTTAACTATATTAAATCATTTTAACCTATTTTAAACCATTTAATTTATTTTAAAACTAATTAACTCATTTTAACTTATTTTTAATCTAATTAATCTATTTTAAAGCTATTTCATCTATTTTAATTTTATTTAATCTCTTTTAAATTTATTTGACTATCCTAAATCAATTTAACAGTCTCTTTAATCTTTAATTTAACTATTTTAGAGTATTTTAACTATTTATAACTATCTAACCATCTTTCAAAATTTCAAACTAAATGAAGTAGATGTGTTTATATTTTAAATCCTTGATTTTAAGGTGAATTTGGTTAAATGATATTATAACTTAAGTTGGGATTTAAATTTCAGATTTGAGTTGAATATGAAGTTTTGAAATGAGGGTTTTAAACTATTTTAAAATTATGATTTTTGAATGTGAATATGATTTCGAAAGTTAAATGATTTGAATTGAATATGATATTTTGATATCAACTATGAAATGGTTTTGAAAATATAAAAGAACCATTCGGTGTGTAATAAGCGATTGGTTGTTAAAGAGACCAAGATCAGATATTGTCATACTCTTTGCCAATACTGAAAATCACTTTAACAACTGTGTACGTGGTGGAGATTCCAAAAATAAAGTAGGATGGTTTGGCGAACGATTTCTGTATAAGGTATGACATGACCCTGACTCCCGTGAGTCAACTTAGATGTGACTAAAACAGGAGCTATACCTAGGTCAAGTGAGGTCATTCCTCCGATCGGACATGCTTCTTCGATATCATATTATATTATGACATTTGTGATGATTTGGTGGCCACCTCTTGATTTTGATTTGGAAGCGTGTTCCGAGGTGGGCGGTACTAGCTGTTATGCGTTACCACCAGCCCGGTTATATAAATGGTAAATCTACCCTGGCATTGCTTCGAGTGCCTGTTCACATGTCTTAGAGCGCCTTCTACGAGTTTGTTTTGTACCATACCTATAGAGTGCCATTTGATAGCCCTCCAGTTTACGAAGGAATTACGGTACAGTATGGACTATGGGAATATATGAAAATGTGTTAAGGGGGATATGGGTAACGCCTTAACGCTATTTATTACTTTACTTTATTGTAGACACTATTATAATAGCGTATCGTACTACATATTATATAGTTTAACGGATCCTTAGGAGATGGTAATCCCGAACATCTCTTAAGTTACTGCACTCACGTTAGACACTGGATATGAGATGTCAAACCCCGTAAACCTCTCTGATGTCGTCACTCTCATATTTACCGTTGAACTAACTTGCAAAAGATCTTTTAGTTTTGACTCGAGTGTTTTTTCTTTTCAATTCACTCGGGTAAGCCTGAGCATTTCAGGGTTGAAGACCTTATTTTTGAAGGACGAAGACGAAGATTTGTACTATTATTATTTATGATATTTATTCTGCTACATCATGTTGTCCGCTGCGTTTATTTAGCTTTTTGTTTCTATTTTATGTAACTCTGATTTTTTATGTAAAGAGTAATCGAATGTATTTATTAAACAACTTCATGAACTATTATTTGATTATTATATTTTGTCACTCCGCTGCGAGATTCTTTATTTGTTTAATTTTTTTCTCTTTTTCTTATTTACCCCAATAATAATCTGTCATTTTGTATGGTTTGAGTCTAGCATGTGTGTCTGCTTAAAATGTCCAAAAAGGCAGGTCGTTACAGTTAGTATTAGAGCTTCGGTTTAGGGACAACCTTAGCTTTGTGGGGTCTAACTCTTTAGAAAAAGGGTAGTAATACCCTAGAATGAGTCACTGAGTGTGTTAATTTTTTTTGTTTTGTATTTATAAATTCTGGTTGGTGCATAGGACGTTATGACATCGATAGGAATTTCTAAACACTTAATAGGACAGACCAAGACAATATTCTTTTGGAATATAGGTAAATGAAATAATTTTTCCTATTATTATTTTGTATATAAAATAATAATTTTATAAATGATATATTTGGTTGTAATATATTCGTTTGTCAGGTAGTGAAATTTATGAATATGGGTTGAGAAATGAGATTGTAAATAAAATAAATATAAATTGGAAATTTTAGAACTTAATTTTCGGGATTTTTGAAAAATTTCTTTCGAATGATTTTGGAATATAATAATAATATAAGTATTTTATGATATAAATATTTCAATATGATTTGAAAGAAATGTTTTAAAGGAATTTTGGAATGAAATATGTTTGTAATTCCCTCTTAGTCGCTGGAAAATAATTTCGGTGATGAGTGCACGCATCGTCGACGTTCATTTTCGAGTTTCAAAGTGGAAAGACCATTGTAATAATTTTTCTGCACAATCGTTTTGATAAATTAATCTTGAATTTGAATACCAAATAGGATTTGACATACATAAAGGATATGATTATATATATATATATATTATTTTAAAATAATTGAAATGAAACCCGATTGTTTGGTTCTTAAGTTTCTATAAATTAGAAATTGAAATTATTGTAATGGATGAAACCTTGACTATATTAATAAGTTGAAATTAAAAAAAGGAAAATAAGAAATTTGATAGTAAAATGATCGATGAAATGGATAAGAAATTGAAATTTTGAAAACTGCAAATAAAAAGGATATGAAAATGAGAAATGATAACTATTGAACATTAAGTGAATTAAAACAAATAAGATAAACTTGTGTTACTTTCAATTACATTCTTAGAAACATAAGTATATAACTTACCAAAATATTAAAAGTTGTAATGTTAAAAAGAATATGTAACGGAATATTATACAAGTAAAACTTAAGTAATGAAAGTGTTCAATGGAATTTCTTTTATAAATAATAATTTTGGATATTATAATTGTTATAAACTTAAGTTATAATTGAATTGCTACTAAATCAAATGTAATAGAGAAGCGAGTATTATAAAAAAATGATTATAAACTTAAGTTCATGTTTGAAGCTATTGATAACTAAAGTAAACAATAAAATGAATACTATATTAAATTAAATGGTTATAACTTCAGGAAAGTTGAAGTGATTTAGAAAGTGGATTCAATAGTCAATGACACCATGTAAAGAAATGAATGTAAATTAAGAAGTAAGAAACATGTAACAGCCAGTTATTTTCAACCATTTGCATCCACACATGTCGGATTTGAATTGCTCAAAATATCAGATTGTTAATTAACATTTGGCAAAACTCAGCATACAGTAAACAAATAATCATAGAATCACAAACATAGATTAATATAATAAGCGGTGGAAACAAAAGAATAGTAGTTCATGAAGCTACCATATATATATATATAACAGAGTTAGACAAGATACAATAGAAGTCTAATATACATAGAAGTCTCCATACAATAGTCAAATACAAGATGAGGATATATCACAGGAGTCAACTGAATAACAGCAAGCTGAATAAGTAGATGGATCTCCAAGCTAAGCTCCTACTCCAAAGGTTAGTCTCAAATGCTGTAACACTCAGTCTGACTCGAGCGCAAAGCAAAACACAAAACAATCGAGTCATGATTAACATTCTTATATCAATAAATCCAACTCAAGTTAAATACCAATTGAAATACAAGTAATTTAAAGGATGTTTGGGATACCCATCCTTTAAGGATCCGTTAAACTATCTACTATGTATTAATATACGCTATTACGATAATGTCTAAAGTAAAGTAAACTATTAAAATAGCGTTAAGGTGTTACCCATTTCTCCCTTAACACATTTTATAGTGCTAATAGTCTATACAGTACCGTAATATCTCCTGGGCGGGAGGCTATCACAGGATACTCCGTAGGTACGACACAAAAAAACTCATAGTGGTCTCGATAGGGTAGGTGACACGGCACAACTAGGTAATGTCAGGGTAGATATACGAATTACACTGCACCAAATCAATCACAAAGTAATATAATGGCATACGAAGAAGTGTGTCCGATCGGTGGAGCTACCCCACTTGGTCTGTCGATTGCTCCTGTTTTAGCCATCTTGTGCCAACTCACGAGAGTCGGGTCCACGTATATACCTCATATAGGATCGTTGCCACCATCCTACTTCATTCTGGAATTTCCACCGCGTACATGGTTGTTAAAGTGGTTTTCGGCATTGGAAGAGAGTATGACAATAACCGATCCCGCTCTCTTTAATAATCAAACGTTATTATAACACTGTGGTCATTTCAAAATAGTTTATATTTCAAAAATCGAAATATCATTTCCATTTCAAAAACCATATCAACACGATATCATTTCATTTCAAAACCAAATACGATATCATTTCCATTTCAAAACCAAATAAGATATCATTTCCATTTCAAATATATCCATTTCCAAAAATCATAGCACTTCAAAGTTATAACACGATATCATTTCATTTCAAAACCAAATACGGTATCATTTCCATTTCAAAACCAAATAAGATATCATTTCCATTTCAAATATATCCATTTCCAAAAATCATAGCACTTTAAAGTTATAACACTTTCAAAATTATAAAGCTTCTAAAACCATAACAATTTAGAAATCATAATACTTTGGAAATCATAACACTTCAGAAATCATAATTTAGAAATCATAATACTTTGGAAAACCACAACACTTTCCACTTAAATGATTTATAATAAAATAGTGTATAAAATAAAATAGTTTATAAATAAAATAGTTTATACAAAGTAGTTATAGGTTAAAATAGTTTATAATAAAATAGTTAATATATTAAAATAGTTTATATTAAAAATAGTTTATACTAAAATGATTTATGTTAAAATAGTTTATGTTAAAATAATTTATAAGGTAAAATATATAAACAGTTAAATATAATTTAAAATGCTTTTATAATAAAATGGTTTCCTCAAATTTCATAAATTAATTCAAATCAACTCGAATTCCAAAATTCAAATTTAATTCAATCTCAATTCATCAATTTCAACTCAATTCAGTTTCTCAATAAAAAAATTCAAAACTAGATTTGATAATTTCACACACACACACATATGTATATGTATATCAAATTCACTTTACTATTATTTATTTTGAAATATTTACTTACTCATTCAAATAACATTTAAATAAACTTCAAATTTCAAATTTAAATAAAACTAAATATACCATTTCAATTTATATAAATCTGAAATATTCATTGAAATCACTTTTAAGCAAAACCAAGTTATAAAACATATCTTTAAAATCCCAAATTTAATAAATTTCAAATCAAACTTATTTAAGTATAATTCTCAAATAAATTCAATTTCAAACCAATTCCTATTTCTCTTTCCAACTTGAATTTTATTAGAATCATTATAAACTCTATATTCGAAAAATATAAATTTTAAATAAATACTTGAACATACTATATATTAATTAAATCAACTTTATTAAATCAACTTTAATAAATCAAATATTATTATTAAACTTATTTTTATATATTTTAAAATATAATATTGTAAGTAAAATCTTAAAATTTATAATTCCAAAACTAACTTATAATTTTAAAATTTTCAAAACATATAATTTTGAAAATAAAAATTTAAAACCTTTATAAAAATAACACACACACACATATATATGTATATATATATATATATTAAAATCAGTATTTACTAAAACCAAAATATTCATTTCAAAACCTTGGAAATCATTTCAAATTATATATATTGACCAACGGTGTCTGTATATAATTTTCTATTCTATAGTCAAGTGGTACGGATATTTATCATTTCAATCCGCAATTTAAATATATACGGGTAGATATCATTTCAACCTGCAATCCCAAACTCAATTCAATGAAAATTGCTTGGGTTTATCATTTCAACCCATAACGGTTTTCTCCTATTCTGCAGATCATTCGGATATGTATCATTTCAACCCATAGGGAATTCTATACTAACTGGGAAGTTGCAGAGTGATAACATATATGATAATAATATAACAATCAGCAACAGGAATATATCATTAGTGATAAATTATAAATAATGGTGTCAGATGTCATAGGTGAACAGATACATATAATAGCATATATAGCAATGCAAATAACAAACAACAACATATTTCAATTGTCGTTTCAATTGAAATCAAAATTAATAAATATAACAACGTTAATCGTGAGTGATTGCTCACCTTTCGAGGCTAGAGACGAACGAGAATGAGATGTGTTATGAATCCAAGCACGAATTTCAAAGCAAAGCAAGATTGGCACGAATTTGACGAACAAAGCTGATAAATAGGAATCGATGGAATAACTAGAATCAGCTTGATAGAAACAAAAATTATATATGTATGTATGTATGTATTATTATTATGATTACCATGAAATCAATATTTAATTTAAAACAAATATTAAAATAATATATAATTAAAATCATTGTTTTAGATCAAACACATTAAAATCTAACATATATACATAATATATTTTGAATTAAATACATATATATACTTATATTCTCTTATTCAGTGCAAAGATATAATTTAAAATTCAAAACAAATATATGAACACTTATGCAAATACATTTGAAAGTTACATATATACCAACTAAATGCACACATATGATATACTACATATATATACACTATAAAATATACATACTAATATATAAGCTTAGCACCAAAATAAAAATGCAATCAGAGCCCTATATATATGCAACAGATTATATGACTATATAACATATATTAGCTTTTATATACTGTAACTGTTATATATAAATAAACTAACAGATATATTAGCTTCTACATACATAAACTAACAGATACAATTATACTTTTAAATATCAATCACTTAAAACTTTCAACAACAATATACATAGATTTACATATTATTATACTTAGAATCTGTAAACACAAGTATACTTAAACATACAAAAAAGCATATATATATACATACATTTCTAACAGATCCAATACATAAGCTGATATAACTTATCCATCTTAAACAACTTTATAGATTTTATGTATATAAAATTAAAGAATCCATATCTATAAAACTCATACATATATAACCTGATAGATAACTAATATATAAACTAAACTACATACATATATATAAACTTGTCACTGTAATATATAAATAAACTCAAAAGCTCATATAGAAGCTTATGTAATTATATTCATTTTCAATTGATATATACTCATGTAAGTTTATATATGGACAAACAGTTCTCAGCTATATACTGTAACAAAATCTTTTTATATAAACAGTTTAACATATATTTATATATGTTTTTATAGATAAAGAAAAGAGATATAACGGCCTGGAAAGTGTAGGTACAACCGACATACATACATACATACATACATACATACATATATATATATATATATATATATATGTATATGTATATGTATATATATATGTATATAGAGCATATATATTTCGACTACCACAGGAAAATGCAAACTGGTTTAGAAAATAGTTTTATACATATGAAATCAACAGATTAAAAGAATATGAACTATAAATATATAAGCTTAACTAAAAATGATATATAACAACCTATACACACACACACATACCCGTAACTCGACAAAGTGGAGGCTCGGCTAGGAAGAGCGAGGAGAAGGTCGGAAGGACGGAGTGGCAGCGGAGGCGAGGTGGCTGGGTATTCGTGTCAGAGTGGCCGCTGGTCTTTTAATAGCTGGGGGTGGGTTTTGGAGCATCTCACGGCTCTGGAAAATGTTTCGTCGGTGAAGTGGTTGCGGTGGAGGTGGAAGCACGATCGCGAGGGAGAAAGGGGAGACGCAGAGGAAGGGCGCGACATTGGCGAAGGAAGGATGAGGTTGGGTGTGAGAAAGTAATGAGTGCATCGATTTTTATATTCATGATGGAGGAGGTGTATGAGATTGAAAAGCAAAAGTGGGCTATATAAATTATTTTATTCCAATACCAAATTGCAGGGAGAATGGAAAAGAAAGGGAAGAGTCAGAAATCAAATGAACCGATGAATATATATATAAACGGATGAAATATGTAATGGTCCAGAATTTTCGATCTCGAAAATTCCAGATAGTTAGGAGAGAAGAAAAAGATGGAAGAAAACAGAAAAAACAAGACTCGGAATCTCACATTCGCATCCGACCAAAATATAATATCAAATAATAACAGTTATACAAAGGAAAACTGTACTTATCAAATTACACTTTAATACATCAAAGTTGCACATAAACACAAACGCAGGACAGATACAATCATATCTCAGATACTACAATATCACAGCGGAAACTCTCCATACATTCCTGTCATCCAGCTCACCTCCTGAGCTCCAGAACGTCCTTACTTGAAAATCAGTAATACTGGTTGACCCGAGCATTACATCAAAGAAACACCTGGGTCAGGGTGGAAACGAGCGTGAGTAAACCTATCTAACATGGTATACAACTGCATAAAACTTACATAAAACCGGGGTAACTCGTATCAATTTAAAAATTCACAATTTGTTATAGACATCACTTATTTCACACATCAATTTCTATGTACCAAAACTTAGATTAAATGGTCCAATTCACTTAAATCATTCCACACCAGCCTATTGATTTCACATATCAATCTATAAAGAATCGAAGTGGTTTCGGGTATTAACTAATACTCGACTCTAGTTTCTTCGAATCCAATGTCATCTTAACCTAAGTTATTCAAGTGATTAAATTTTAAATACTGGATGTCACTTTTACACAGCAATTCATCATAGATAACCACGTATCTCTGTTCAACCCAACATATCATATTACAAAAATATTTCATTTCACAAAGCATCACAATTACATGCCAGGGATAACAAATAATCCAAGGCAATCAAATATCATTCAATAATTCATAAGCAAGATAAATTAGTCATACCATTCCTGATTAATTCAATTAACTACCAATGAATTAATTACTTTATTACTTAAAATCTTGCTTATTTAACATTAATTAATTATATTCAATTAATTAATCATCCCTTAATTATTCATCTTGATTAATCATCCTTGATTAATCATTCTCTAATTACATTATGTAATTATCCTTAATTAATTACACAAATTAATTATTCTCAAACAATTATAGTAATTAACCGTTAATTGCTCCTATTAATTAATTAACTATAATTACACAAAGTAATTAAACCCAAAACCATTACCATTCTTTACATCCAGTAATTATTCACTAATTACTTCATTAAGTAATTATACTATATAAATTACACTAAGTAATTTATACAACCCATCATCCAATGATCATTAATTAAACTAATTAATTAACTTAAACTAGTCACATTAATTTAATTAATTACACTGAGTAATTAATCCTTTTAATTACTTCCACTAAGTAATTATACTTAAACAATTCCACAAATGATTATTTTTAATTAATTAATATAATTAATTATTAAAATTAATCACATTAATTAATTATTTAATAATCCCTAGTTAATGATCTCTCATTAACTATCAATAATTCTTTGATTAATCACTTGAACCTTAATTAATTAATTTAATCCCTTAATTACTAAATTAATTAATCCAAATCATTAATAAACTAAATTAATTAATTATTCTTTAATTATCTTAATAATTTAATAAATCACAAATTATTAAAACTTAATTATCTTTTAAGATAAAGACATTATTCTTATTAATGATTAAATTATCATTAACAAATCATTTAAAAACAATTTACTTTTAAATTTTACTTTTAAATTTAAGATTTAAAATGAAAACAAATATAACTTTAACAAATTTAAAAAAAAAAAATTTGAAAACCTTTCAAATCTCATGTTAAAGAAATACTTGTCTCATAAAAGAAATTTTATAAGAGTTTAAACCAAATTCATTTTTAAAATCAAACCATTTTGAAATACACTTAAACATTTTAAAGTTGTTAAAACAATTTAAATTTCCTTAAAACTTTATTTCAAAACTAGAATACAAATTTAGATTTGAAATCATACTTAAAAACTGATTTAAAACTTAGTTTAAATCTTTGTTTCAAATTTAAAATTCATTTTTAAAAGTTTAAAAG
Organism: Allium cepa; assembly: GCA_030765085.1. NCBI lineage: Eukaryota > Viridiplantae > Streptophyta > Magnoliopsida > Asparagales > Amaryllidaceae > Allium > Allium cepa. The sequence goes on along the minus strand of CM060941.1, from coordinate 825,985,061 downwards.
ACTATTAGGTTTTAAAACCTGTAATCAACATTTTACCCGAGCCCATCCCCCATAGCTTCGAGCAAAACCTCACCTCACTTTGAGTTAAACACTCGAATTACTCGAGAATTACTTGAGTACAAAACCTCTGCAATAACCCAAACTCACCAGAAACAAGGAAGTGCACCGTGTACATGCACGGTGGCGCCGTTCATCTCTGGCCATCTACGATGATCTTCACACATCGGAAATCACCCTTACACCCTCTCGTGATCATCAGATCATCATTCCAATCTCGAAAACGATTTCGAGCTTTCAATCCAAACTTGGAACCAAAAACTGGAACAACACATGAAACCAGGAAACACCTCGCTCTTGCGCCTCCGACCGCCGTCACGTCTGAGACTCCGACCAAACCTTTGTCAACCCACCTACTTCCCTTCACTAGAATCCGGTCGCACTCGATCAACCCTATATGTCGTGGTGATCAAATTCCTGATCGAACTCCAAACTATGTTTACAAACTCCAATGATCAACCACCATCGCCACCATGCCTAGATAATCTTCCTGGCATTTTTCTCCAAGTCTCCGACCATTCTTCCTCCTCCAGAAAGAACCTCGACCTCCTAGACCATCGAGATCACCAGAAACACCCAATTTTTCATTTTCTGGTCAAACTAGAATTGCACTCAAATCCTATTACTAAAAATTGTGATTTTAGTTTTAACAATCAAGTTTTCGAATGATGTTTCAGATCCCAAGCTTGAAACTTCGAATTATGATGTTTGAATTTTCACTATTTCAAAGTTTCATCAGTTGTTTATGATTTCCAGAGACATTTCAATGTTATTTTAACTTAAGTATAATTTTAAACTAAAGTTTGTGATGAAATAAACAAGTTTGATTTGAATCTTAAGTTTAAACAGAGACAAAATCTAGAGATTTTGAATTTAAATCAAAACTTGAATCCTAGGAACTATAAATAGAGAAGACTCAGACGAAAATAAAACATGCATATCATGCACTCATATACACAACAGATTGCATTCATATATACACTACATATTTATTCCAGAAAATTTGCATGCAACCAAACTATTCAAAAACTTAAGCTTTTAAAAATGATGTTACTCACCTGTTAAAATGAACAGAGCACATCTTTGTTTTTTTTAAACTGCATGCTTTGGCTACTACTTGCATTGAGACTGAAATCTTTGAATTGCTTACAGATTTGAAAATTGTGTTTACAGGCTAACACTTTCAGGTCTTTTGATTTGAAAAAGATTTCAACAGAGGTTGATTTTTGGTTTGAGTAGGATTATACTGATTTGAGTTTGAGAAAATGGTCTCGGTATTTTTGGTTTATGATCATTTCTGGTTTTGGAAAAGGGTTTAACCTGGATGAGTTTCTTTTAAAAAAATGAGAAGATAAAAAAAATGAGAAGAAGATGATAAGTTTATATAATGTATTTTAGAATTTATTAAGAATTAAGGAAAACAAAAATTAACTTTGACACTTGTTTTCAAAAGTTAACACTTGTCATAACCTATTATTGATTAACTTACATGTGTTTTTAATATGGTTTAAAGAGTTACACTTGTAATTATTTTATTTATATTATTTTTAAAAGATTTTAAAAGCTTTTTAAATTAATTTTCCTAATTAATAAACACATTTGCAAATTAATAAATGCTTCCTTAATTTTATATAAATAAAACCTTTAAAAGAAAATAAAATAAAACCAATTAAATTTTAAATAAAATTATATAAAATATATTTAAAAATCCAAAAAATTTAAAATATCTCTTTTTTGAATTTTAATTTTAAATCCATATTCAAATTCAAATTTAGAAATCCAATTTTAAAATCAATTCAATAGTACATATATATTTTAAACAAACCCAAATTCAATTTGTAATTAATAATTCTATTTAAAAATTTATTTATCTATATTTAAAAAAACCCATTATCATTATTTTTTTTGAAAATAACAATTTTTATCAATTTAAAATAATTTATAAAGGGGATTATCACATTTAATTTTGCTTGAAATTTCCGGGATATCACAAAATACGAGATGGAATAGCAATTAAAATTTTAACGGTAGGAATAGTAAGAGTTTACAGCTAATGGCTATACGTATTACACGGTGAAAAATGAATAGACAACGGAAACCAAAAGGTTTGAATGCAGAACCGATATGGCTAAACATGCCACGTACCGAACTTCGAAACACAAAAGTGAATATACCACAGAGATCGGCACGACGAGATGATCAAAACGGTATATAGATATCGGTAGTACGATCACCATATTAAAAGTCATACTCGATATCGGAAATGTTGCTAATTCGCCGAAAATAAGGTAAACAGAATAATAGCAGTCCAAATTAGACGAAACGAAATGTGAGGTCTCACTCAAAATATGATTTACTAATTTATTGTGTAAAAATATACAGGTTTAGAAAACAATTTATTATCATCAATATTTAACTGATTTAAATTGAAATTGAAATTACATAAAAAAATAAACTTTCATATTTTTAGATGAAAATTTACCATTTGCTATATTTAAATATACGTATTCCAAATATTAAATTTTCAGTTCAAAATTTTATTATTTAAAATTCCACAAAATTCAATTAATTAGATAAATAAAACCACTAAAATTTACGGGTAGTTACAAAACATAAGTATGAATGTATGCACTCATGAATATTAATATTTAATGGAAATCAAGTATTAAATGAACGAATGTGAACTAAATTGCAATAAAATATATGTAATACTTGAATGATGGATTCATTGGTTATTATAAACAATTGAATGGAAATGACTTGTGCAAGAAATGGGTGTAAAGTAATAAAAAGAAATTATCATTATGGGAATAAATAAAGAAAAAAATGAATGAATTTTGTAAGTAATGAATGAAAGTAAATGAAAATAAGTATTGAATGAATGAATGTGAATTTATTTATAAAGAAACATGTATAATACTTTAAGAATTGATTTACATATGTTTAAACAATTGTGTATGTGTAACATATGTAAGAAAAATGTAAATAAAACATGTAAACAAATGAATGTAAATAAATGGAATTAAGTATTATACGAGTGAATGGAAGTTGAATTTTTATACGAAATAAATGTAAATTAAAGAAAATAATCATGGTATGAATGAGAATTAAGAACAATAAATTATTGTGAAAGAAAATTCATAAGAATAACTTAAATAAATGCTTGGAGTCATTGTTTGTTTTGGTTTATGGGTTGTTTGGCATAGGATGCTTCTAATGGTTGTTTGGATTAAAGAAAATAATCATGCGATTAAAAGTGTCCAAACCCGAACAAACCAGTTGTTTTGCTTGATATGGATGGATAATTGATTTGTTTTGGCTTCATGTGATGACTGTATGCTTTTGGTTGCAAGTGATTATTGTTATGTTATATTGATTGTTTGTTATTAGTTGAAAACAATATAACATTTCACTTTTACATAATTATTAACTTCTTTGGATTATATGAGTGAAATGCAGGTTATGGAAGCGATTGCTACTGCTTTTGGTTTCATATAATAAACATTGTTTACCCGACAAATAGGTACCTTGTCGGATTACGATTTTATAGCGATATTATATTATTTTCCCGTTGTTGGGATGTATTATTTTGAAATATATGTAATATATATTGTATTTTGATATTATTATTATTTCTCCTGGACCTCTCCGTACAAAGGAGACTTTGCCGAATTTTTTCGTAAATTTTGGACTAAGAAATTTTGTTAAATATTTTCCAAACTTTTGATATAAAGGATTTAATTATTATAAATTGATATATTTTATCTAAATTATTTAATTATGTAAATAAATTGTTTATAAATTTAATATTTTGAACAAGATATATTGATTACTTAATTCTTTTCCCTTTTCGAGGACGAAAAATTTTGAGGGGGGGGAGTGTATGACCCGTAATTTTTGACAATTAAAAATTGTTAATTCATTAAGATTTTATGATTTGATATTAAAAGAAATAAAATTTTATAATTTATTCATAAAATATTAATTAAAAATGAAATGTAACAATGTTAATTAAGGTTAATCATTAACAAAGTTGAATGAGATTCCAATTTATTGAAATAGTTTAAATGTTACTTGGCTATAAATTGAATATAAGAAAACAAATGTAAATATTTAGCTAATTTGTGAAATAGTATAATTAATGATAGTTGAATAAAATTAGTGTTATGAAAGCAATTATAACATTTCTTTGTAAGTAATAAACTTATGAATGTAATTAAAGGTTAATGGTGACAAATTAATATATGTTACCTATTTATTTAGTCCGTTAAATGAGATTGGAAATAAATTGTAATTAAAATGAAATTAAATATTACATTAAATAAAATTAAGATGACTGGAAAATATTAGTGTAATAAGATATAAACCATGATAATTATACCCATAAGATAACAATTGGTTATACAACAAGATTAAAGCCAAATAAATGAATTTAGTGGAATTTTAAATTTGTAATTACTGAATTATTTGAAATTGCAATTTAATACTGTAATTTGTGTAATATTGAACATTTAATTGATATAGAAATTTGTTTTAAAGGGTTTATAAATTACTATGTAATCCAAATTGGTAGAAAATGTAATTAATTAAATTTGGATTGAAAATTTGATTTAATTAATTTAATATTAATTTATTCAATCAACGTGAAAATAATCATTTTAGAAACTGACTCGGATCTTGACGAAATTAGTTTCATCGGATCCGTAATAGTGAATTATTGTAAAATTTCAAGTTTCGAAGCGATCGGACCTGTCGTTTGATCGTACAGACCTGAAATGCGTAGAAATTAATTAAATTGAAATCAATTTGAAATAAGCTGATTTTAAGCTAACATCTTCATACGATGAAATTAGGATTTGAAACCTATTCCATTGGATTTAAAAATATCGAAAACGTCTATTTTGATATATGAGACGGCCTATTTTCTTTCCGGGGACAGAAGGGCTTTCCGGGTCGTTTACCGTTCAATCTAAATCAATCTGGTCCATTCCTTCTGTTTTCAGCTTTGCCTATAAATAGTTCGTTATAAACCCTAGCTACTTTTTATTTTCTTTTGTCTGTACGTACAAAATTTTATCTGTCCACTTCTCCTTCTCAAAGGCAGACAAACGAATTTCCAGTTCAACTTCAAATCAAATATCAAATCGAAAATTCAAACTCCTCAAACTATATCATATTATATATCGATTTGAAGCTCTCGACGAGCGCAACCTGAATCTGTAATTTGTTTTTCAATTTAGGTCATGGTTGGCTGGAATTGCCCGAAACAGTCACAGCCATTCATTTTGTCGCGATCGACTTCATTGGAACGTCAAGTAGTTGGTGCTGGGTTGTGGAGAGGGCCGAGGGGAGTTCATCTAGGTTGTTGGCGTGACGAGTTGATGAGAAGATCGACAACTGAAATTTGATTAGGGTTAAGATTTAGTGGCAGCGATTGCGTTTTTTTAAGGATGGAGGAAGGTCGTCGATCGCCGGGGGGAGGGGGGAGGGTGGCGTGGATCAAAGTCGTGGTCGGCGGGGTTTTAGTGGCTTCTGGCCACGTGCGATGGTTGGTGGAGGGCGACCGCGTGCAGTCGAGGTCGAGGGTGATCACATTGCCACGTGTGTGTTGATCGAGTATGAGTGGGTTCATGAAACGAGGAGGATGACGTGGTAATAACATTATTTATTTGTTTGTTTTATAATTTGAAATTCAAATTTGTTTTAATTTGCATAACTTTTACATACGCGATTCGATTCACGCGCGGTTTCTTCACCTCGGATCGTATCGAAATTCCAGATATTTTTACGCTGGTTTAGATGAATTCTAAGACCGTTTGAGTTTGAGTCCAAATTTGGTTTTAATTCGATTTAAGATCGAAGGTGAGTGTTTTAACCCACTCACAACTTCTAAAATTTCTTATGCTGGTTAAATTAAATTTATGATGTGATTAGGAATTTATTTATGGCTGTTCAATATTTTTAAAGTGCTATTCCTATTAATTTGTATTATTTAGAATTAAATCGTTATTTAATTTATTAATGAATTTAAATTGCTAGTTAAATACCTGTCATTGATAATTAGTTAACTGTTGATATTTATTGGTCAAATTGAATGATGATTTTGATGGACGTTTGATTTTTGATGTTGGATGATTGGATGTTATGTTTGATTTATATTTTGTTATCACTCTGCAAGTTTCCTTATTTATTATTAGGAAAATCACTATGGGTCGAAATGATATATACCCGAGGATCTATAGATTAAGGAAAAATCGTTATGGGTTGAAATGATAGAATCGAGAGATTTTATGGATTTTAATATTTAATTTGGTATTGCAGTTTAAAATGATATATAGCCATGAAATTTTAAATTGCAGATTGAAATGATAAATATTTGTATCACTTGACCCTAGGGTAGAGAATTATATACAGACATCGGATTGGTTAGATTAAATGATTTTTAAATCCATAAAGTTTTGAATTTGGTTACATGATATTTTGAAATAAAAATTGATTTATATAAATCGAATTATCAACGGAATTCAAATTTTAGGTTGAAATTGGAATTGGTTCAAAGAAATTGTTTGAAGGAATTAAAGATTGTAACTGTAAAGTTGAATGTAGAAATATAAATGAATTTTTATGGAATTGAGTTATTGAAATTGTCCGAAATATAACTCAAAATAAATATTGAATTGGAGTAACTTAAATTGATATTTCAAACATTAATTGAAATCAATATAGAATTTAATAGTTTATTGAGAATTTGAATTTAAAGATTTGAAATTGGGTTTGTTGATTTGGAGATTGAAACGGTTCAGATATGTTGAGATAAAATAAATAGTTTAAATTGATTTTTATTCCAAATTCATATTTTATTATAAACTGTTTAAAATATATTATTTTAAAATTTATCATTATTAAGATTTTCACATCGTTAAACTATTTTAACCTATATTAACTACATTAAATCATTTTAACCTATTTTAAACCATTTAATTTACTTTAAAACTAATTAACCCATTTTAACTTATTTTAAATCTAATTAATCTATTTTAAAGCTATTTCATCTATTTTAATTTTATTTAATCTCTTTTAAATCTATTTAACTATCCTAAACCGATTTAACAGTATCTTTAACATTTAATTTAACTATTTTGAGTATTTTAACTATTTATAACTATTATAACTATCTAAACCATCTTTCAAAATTTCAAACTAAATAAAGTAGATGTGTTGGTATTTTGAATCCTCGATTATAAGGTGAATTTGATTAAATGATATTATAACTTAAGTTAGGATTTAAATTTCAGATTTGATTTGAATATGAAGTTTTGAAATGAGAGTTTTAAACTATTTTGAAATTATGATTTTTGAAAGTGAATATGATTTCGAAAGTGATATGGTTTGAATTGAATATGATATTTTGATATCAATTATGAAATGGATTTGAAAATATAAAAGAACCATCCGGTGTGTAATAAGCGATTGGTTGTTAAAGAGACCGAGGTCGGATATTGTCTTACTCTCTTCCAATACCGAAAACCACTTTAACAATTGTGTATGTGGCGGAGATTCCAGAAATAAAGTAGGATGGTTTGGCGAACAATTTCTGTATAATGTATGACATGACCCTGACTCCCGTGTGTCAGCTTGATGTGACTAAAACAAGAGCTATACCTGGGCCAAGTGAGGTCGTTCCTCCGATCGGACATGCTTCTTCGATACAATATTAAGACATTTGCGATGATTTTGTGGCCAACCATTGATTTTGATTTGGGAGTGTGTTCCAAGGTGGGCGGTAGTAGCTGCTATGCGTTACCACCGGCCCAGTTCTGCAATTGGTAAATCTACCCTGGTATTGCCTCGAGTGTCGTGTTCATATGCCCTAGAGCACCTTCTACGAGTTTGTTTTGTACCATACCTATGGAGTGCCCTTTGATAGCCCTCTAGTTTACGGAAAAATTACGGTACTATATAGACTATGGGAATATATAAAAATGTGTTAAGGGGGATATGGGTAATGCCTTAATGCTATTATAATACTTTACTTTGCTATAGACACTATTAGAACATCATATTATACTACATTGTAGATAGTTTAACGGATCTTTAGGAGATGGTAATCTCGAACATCTCTTAAGTTACTGCACTCACATTAGACACTGGATAGGAGATGTCAAACCCTTAAACATCTCTGACGCCGTCACACTCATATTTACCGTTGATTTAACTTACGTAAGATCTTTTAGTTCTGACTTGAGTGTTTTGTCTTTTCAATTCGCTTAGGTCAGCCTGAGCATTTCAGCGTTAAAGACCTTATTTCTTGAGGACGAAGACGAAGATTTGTACTATTATTATTTATGATATTTATTCCATTGCATCATGTTGTTCCGCTGCATTTATTTAGTTATTTGCTTCTGTTTTATGTAACTCTGATTTTTTTGTGTTGTAAAGAACAATCGAATGTATTTATTAAATAGCTTCATTAACTGTTATTTGATTATTATATTTTTTCATTCCGCTACGAGATTCTGTATTTGTTTATTTCTTTATCTTTTCCTTATTTATCCCAATAACAATCTTCCCTTTTGTATGGTTTGAGTCTGACGTATGTGTCTACTTAAAATGTCTAAAAAGGTAGGTCGTTACAAAAGCTCTATCAATAAAAACTCACAGCAGAATAGTAAATTATAGTAAAAGATATAATTATTGACTAAGGTTAATACCTCTCGTATCTAGTACCCCTATCAATGTCTTGCATGCATAAGGAAATATCCTCCCATCATTCCCGCCTTGTACCAGTACCCGTCCTTTTAAACATATCATGTGGGTTGTAATAAGAAGTGGTCAGAAAAACATTCTAGTGACTAGTAAATTACATACTTTATATAACACTAGTTTATGCCTATTGTCTTCCATTACGTGTTATGTACACTATTTTAGCTTAGTCGCCTTAACCTCATGTACGCGTACGATATACCCCACCTATTCGAGGTAAACAATAACTGCATATACACACACATACACATCATAGCCCCTTATAGACTAGGATGCATTCCCCTCTAGTGTCCGTAACTCATCATAGCACCAAATATCCACCATCTGTGTCTAGACCGAATTACCAGCATACATCAAGGATCTTCCCGCCTAATAAGCGCGTCACAACTCTTTAGCCATATTCTATCTCTTCGTAAAGACCCATCTAGGGGTTATCTAGTCTTGCCTCCTAACTACAACCAAACTAATAAAAACTATAAGGCAGTGCATTTCCCTTGCGTGATCAACACTAGTAAGAGGTGTAGTCCATATTAGCGTAACCTGAGTCTTTCTACTGACCATTCCAAGACCGAGATACTCTCAACATATGTGCATAGCACTATCCCTCACATATATGGTACCAACGTTGTTGTCATAGCGTTAGGCCTACGCTCACCATCCCATTTAGATTGACTAATGCAATCAAGGAAATGCCCACTTGGTTATTGCAATGACCCTAATTTTGACTAACATTATTTAGAATATTTAATAAGATAAATAAAATAAAATAATATAGATAGTTAAGAAATTGAGATTTGTTAATTAAGAATTAGTCATGACTTAATGAATGTATTAGCAAAAGAGAACAAAAAATAAGTAAGTAGGAGGAACATGGCAAGAGTAAAATGGGAATAGCCTTTGTTTTTATACCCTAAACCTTTCTATTCTTCATTCTCCATTCATTTTAACTTTCACAAAAAAAAACTAAAACCTTGAAGAACTTAGCCAGCCACCATTAAGAGGATTGAAGGAGAAGAAAAGCTAGAGTTCAAGTAGAAAGCTTAAGCAAACCAATGTAAAGGTAAATCTCAATCTTCTTAATACAAAGCCAAGGTGAGTAATTAGTTTACATCTCACTTTCGATAATGATTTCGGTTTCAAGTTAGATACAAATTATTTTTGCAAGTATTATGCCATATTATGTTTTTAAAAATGATTATATATGCTTATTGATGATTTATATGATTTAATATAGATTTTATGATATGTTTGGATTAAAAAACTTATCAAATGACATCCAAATGAGTTGCTTTTTTTATATATAGTCAAAAATATTATTTAGAAGTTGGTTTCATGTTTCATAATTTTCCAAATAATTATGAATTTATTACGAATTTTCTAAGAGAGAAAATCGATTTGTTCGGATTAATTATTTAAAATAACTAGAAAGTGATTTTGACTTCGAAACTTATAAGTGTAGGAAAACAGGTTAAATATCATTTTACATGACTTTTGGGAAATTTTCCAAAGTATATTACTAAGGCAAATAAATTAATGAAGCTAAAGGGGCTTAATAGTTATTTAAGATTTTTAGACCACTTTGTTAAGTGTAAAATGTTTTAAATAAACAAGCTTTCGAAAGGGTTGCCGCTTTTGAGCCCCTTTAGTACCCTAGCTGCCGCATTTATACATTTCGCATTAGTTAAAGGATGCTTTTTTTTATAACCTTAAATCAATGTATTTGAAAAGATGTCTTTCGTCTTCTTAATATTAAGGCTGCCTTTCCAATGCTTTCAAAGGGGCGTCTTAGTCGCTTTTACCAATTATTTTGGAAGCCATGGTTTCGAAAGGATAGCTTACGAATGTGCTCTCTTTTGTACTTTGTAGTCTGTTTTGTTTTCAAACTATGGTTTCGAAGTTATGCTTCCATAACCTCTTACTTGAACCCAATGCCTTCGAAAGGTATTTTTTTGATGCCTTCGAAAGGTATGTTTTCGATGCCTTCGAAAGGTATGATTTCAAAAGATATTTTTTAAATGTTTCTAAAGGAATGTTTCTAATGCTTTCGAAAGGAATGTTTAATGGTTTCGAAAGAGAATGTCTAAAGTTTTAGGCAATGATTTCGAAAGGGATGTTTTCTATGATTTCAAAAGAGATGTTTTCTATGATTTCGAATGGGATTGTTTAAGGTTTTAAACAATGGTTTCGAAGGTGTTGTTTTGGCTTTATGGCCTAATGATTTCTAAGTTAAAAGGGAATTTAACTTATTTCAAAGGTATAGATAACCCTATTGATTTTAGATTTTCATCAACAATGTTTTATAAAACATATATCATGACATTAGTATTTTGAGTAAAGCAAAGAGTTTGATTTCCTTATTTTATAAAGATATATTTTAAGGGTAAATCATTTGTAAAGGTTGTTTTCAAGGAAAATTGAATAGGGCAGTTAACCTTATGTAATAATCCGCATATTTTACGATTGTATATTTAAATGATTTATTTAAATATAGCATCGTTACTCGAATTAAAGTCCGAAATGCTAATTTTTGTAAAATATCGAATTAGGACTCGAGACTACTTCCATTGAGTTCAAAACGGCATTTGCAACCTTATTGAGTATAAACATCGATATGTTTGGAGTTGAGTTGAATTTTGCTATTTTTCTATTGGGCTTTCGGTTTGGGTTTCAGCCCTTGAGCGCATCTAATACCCTAACTCTTCATCCAACTCCTCTTCACTCATTCTATTATTTCCTAACACTCTCAAGCCCTAGAAAAACGGGGGAAAAGAAAAGAGATTAGAAATTCCTAAGCTCTAATTCTCTTAGGAAATTCAACTTCAAGTTATAAATCAAAGAGAAGTTTAGGTAAGCATCCTCTTCATCTTCTCCATCTCAATTCCTCTCCAATTTTCTGAAATTTCCTATAACCTAATTTAGGAAATATTTGTCTATGATCACAGATTGGAGCTTCTAGAGTTGAAGTTGAAGATTGGTTGATCTTTCCTTTGTTTTAAAGCTTCTCACTTGTTGTTTTCAATTTAAAGGTGAGTTCTTGAACTCACATCTATGTCTATACCTTTGATAGTTGTAAGGTATGAATTCCTAACCCCTATTTCATGTTCATTTGCTTTTGAATTGAATTAGATTAGTGAATTTTCCAATTTTTGGTATTTTGAAGTCAAAATCTATGAAAAATCCTACATTGGATTTTTCGACATGTTGTTTGGGGTATATTGAAGAGCCTATAAGGCTGGGTTGTTGCTTGGCATAAATCCATAGCCATTGTTGCTCGCTCGATCGCTTTTGAGATAATTTGGCCATCATTGGCCTAACATATTTTTGTTCTGAGCTTCATCTCAGATGTCTGGTATTAAGGTCAGACGTCTAGAGCTACGGGAATAAAATTCGAGACCATCGGCTCAGACGTCTGAGCTTACTTTCCAAACGTCTGGGCGACCTAGAATAAAATTTCCAATCTCTTAGCTCAGACATCTAGAGAGCCACCAGACATCTGGAGCTGCTAATTTCAGCCATCTTGGTTGTTTTTGATGGCTTTCGATCTATATCGATTTTTGATTGATCAGATTGGTTATTGTCATTTATTATCGACCTTGATAACTCCTTTCTGGATTTTTGGGAATATCCACTTTGATGGATTTGATATCGATTTCTATAGTTTGATTCACGTTTTCGTATGTGAATTTTTGGTGATCGATTGGTTCCAAAATCATTTCTAGATTTGTCACTTTAAAATGCAAAGGTCTTTATATAAGTAGTAAATATTCAAACTCTTTCACAAAAACTATTTCAACACTATTTTTAATACAAAGCTTGTTTTTAAACCCGCTTTCCAACCTATTAGTATATACAAACCTTTACCTTACTCATATGAGAAATCTAATTAAATGGCTTAGTAAAACAAGTGGTGTGAAACGCTTGCGTTTACTTCGTCAGTTAATTCTTGGACTTGTTCGATTGAAATCTTGTGACAATTTTCGAGTGGAAGTCTACAATTTGTTTGTAAATACTTAAGTTAAGCCAGTGGTTATAAGACATGAAGCTAAACTCATTTATTTACTAGCTTGTTTTAATTCACACTTTTTGTTGATCTATGGTGATCATTTTTATGGGTTAGACTAGCGATATGCGATGTCTCTTTGTCCACGTGGGGGACTGTACCCCGCTATGTTGAGTTTCGTCTCTCTTTGTCCACATGGGGGACTATACCTCAATTTTATTGAGCTTCGTATCATTTTTATAGGCAAACGACCTATGGATTCTTTGGAGTTTTGACTCACTTTTATGGGCTAGCGACCTATGGTCTTTGGACCATTCGTGGAGCAATCAGCTCGATAAGTCGGAGCATGGGTCGTATCATTCTAGATGCGTTGATGTTCGTTTATGCATGGGGTGTATCTTTCTAGATGCGTCGATGTTTGTTTATGCATGGGGCGTATCTTTCTAGGTGCGTCGATGTTTGATTTTTGCATGGGGCATATCTTTCTAGGTGCGTCAATGTTCATTTATGCATGGGGCGTATTTTTTAAGGTGCAACGATGTTTGCTTATGCATTGGGCGTATCTTTTTAGGTGCGTCGATCTTCGACTGTGCATGAGGCATATCTTTTTAGGTGCATTAATGTTCGGTTTATGGAATAGCGTTCCGTTTGTGATATACGTGCTGGGGAGTTTTCATGCTTCCGTTTGTGATAGGCTTCACCCTTTGTGATTTCTTGATTTTTAATTGATGATTTCTAGAATATGTGTTTCACCAATTTTTGTGATTTACGTTGATAAGTTTTATCAATATTTGTGGTTTGGTGAATAAGCTAAAGAATATGATATTCTTTTTAGTGTTTCAGATTCTTGAGATATTGTATGATTTTTGTTTGTTATTTAATATGTACTTGTCACGGTATGGCATCATTATTATCAAACGTTTTTGTTATATCTCTTATCCCATCTTATTTTATGTGATATTTATAGCTAGACTGATACATTTATTGTTTTCTTCTTAAAATAATACTCTGGTCAGACCGAGGTATTTCAGGTGCTTCTACTTGACCTCTTATCAGGGACCATCATCTGCTTTTTGGCTAACTACTTTAGATTAGTAGTTTTTTATTTTATACATTCGAGATAGAGACTCCTTGATGTATACATATTCTTTTGTCCAGCACTTGTACCTATTCTTTTGTGATGTAGCGGATCTTACGTGACCACTACTTTAATGTACACTTTTATGTGTTATATTTGTATCTGTTTCCACCTTAGTGATATGAATATCCGTGACTGATTTATGTTATGCTTATTTTATATTTATTTCCAAAGACCACATAGCCATTGTGTAGTAGCTTTGAGTTTATACTTGATATGTCGGGTTTCCTCTTAAGTGAAACGCGTGACCTTCTATCTGGCATATCGGTATTTGCACAAAGCAATTACATGGATGGTCGCTCCTCAACAGCTTTATTCTTCATGCTAGTTGATGGCATTACCCCGTAGTGTCCTTGGCTAGTGTGAGTATAGAGGTGGGGCGTCACACCTTAAGCAAATGACTCAAATATTAGAAGACCAGATGAGACTGGTATGGGGTACCGTCGTATACTTTAGCTAGTAGCCTTAGCTAATATAAGTCCAAAATTCTAGTATGTTGGGCTTTATCATAGGTAAGACTAAAATGAGGTTACACATAGAAAATAATATACAGAGTAAAGGTAGGCTATTAGTGAGCCTCCATAACCATTAGGATCAGTTGATCCCAGGAGAAGTATGTTAAGACAAATCGTCAAGTATTGTATCTGATAGAAGTTAGAATATTTATTATGTCCGATAGGCCTGAGTCAGCTAATACTTAATAGTTAGCCAAATAAAACTATATCGGATAGATAGTCCATCGTTTACTTGTTTTATATGCATATATATTTTTACTATTATTGTTATAATCGGTTTGATTACTGGATTTTGATTTGCAAAAGATATGTTTTCAAAAGGATATTAGTGAGGGGAAAACCCATTTTGCTAAGCAGTGTGGTCTTGCTTAATATCAACAGACTGAGATGGAATAGAATTGTTCACACCCGGCTTTATGTCTGACTCAATGTTTATGTTTTCCTCTTAAACTCTCGGATGCTCAAAATTTAATTTGAGTAGATTGAGAGTTATGGACTATTAAGGTTTAGTAGGTTGGACGAATAAGCTTCTAAAGTTGTACATGAGCCAAAACTAGCTATGTAGGAGTTATTTAGTATTATTTCCATTGTAATGTATTTATGATTGATATGTCTATCTATCTAGTAATCTGATCATCCAATGAGGCATCTTATATGTTATTCTTGGCGTAATTTATAATAATTATGTTTGATCAAAACCTGGAAATCGTTTTGGGATTATGTAATTGGGTATGAAATGTTTATTTGAGATGTAATCAAAAAAGCTGTTTTTGAAATTTGCGTTGATATTATTTCACATTCATATGCTTCTGATATTATGGATGTCATTTACATTATCGTATTTTTCATCGAAAGTTAATACTATAGATGACCCAAGCATCTGTAGCGCTTAGCTTCGGGCCTCAAAATAGGGGATGTTACAACTTAGTATCAGAGCATAGGTTTATGAAAACTTAAAAGAAATTTTAAACTTAAAATGATTTTTGAAAACTTAATCCTAAGGAATTAGAGAAAAGATTTGGGTATGCGATAACGTTATAGTAACGTACTTGTATTTGCTAAATATAGTATACGCTTTATATCTATTCTTCCATCTTTTTTAGGCTATTCTTCTGTATCTTACAAAGACTCGAATGCATATTTTAAGGAAGTAAGAAATGGATGTTAGGAATGGAAGATTTAACCTAGTGGAGGAAGCACCATAATCAATGGAAATGCCAGACCAAACACTAGAATGAATAAAGGTTGAGCACAAGCTGCTAATGTGGGTGCTGGAGCACTGCAAGTTAATATGGAAGCTATGTGTTAGTTCTTCATCAACCTGATGCAAGCTGGAGCTTTTATTGGATTACTTGGAGGAAATGTTGGGGAAGGAAATAAGGGAGCTCCGATGGTCAATAACTATGCAGTATTGAGTGGAGACTATGCTAGGCTTGGAGGAAAACTGTTTATCGACAATGAGGATGCAATCGAAGTAGAGAATTAGTTGCTTCATTATGAAAGGATCTTTGCTGTTGGGACTTAACGAGAATAGAAACTGATATTGGCATCTAGACAGTTGCAAGGAGCAGTACTATACTGGTGGAATGGTATATTGTAGGAGTAGTTGAATATGACTTGGGCAAAATTCATAAGGAGGTTTGAAGAAAGATTCATGTCGGAGATTTCCAAGTCAACTTTGCTTTGGAAATTTGTGGAGTTAGTGCAGGGAGACATGACAGTGCTTCTGTATGTTACCAGATTTGAGGAATTATTGAGATACATATATGCTACGGCTGATACAGTTATAAAAAGAAATGAAGGGTTCATCCGCGAATTGAGACCCGAGCTTGCTAAAGCAATTTTACCACATATTAGGGATCCATGCGATGTAGTTTTTCAGATGGCTTTGAGGAATAAGGAAATGCTTGCTTTTTTTGATGGTAAAAAAGCATTGGCAACTCAAGGTGGGTAGAACCAAAAGGGAAAGTTTTACCATAAGAAAGGAGCTCAGAAAGGAGCAGCCAAGAAAGGAAAGACTGATGCAGTTTGCTACGAGTGCGATAAGAAGGACATTTTGCTCATGAGTGTCAGACGGGCAAGAAAAAGAAGGTTGTTGAAAGGAAATGAGGGAAAGCTTCAACTGTGATCAGATTGGATATTATGAGAACAAGTGCAAAGAACTGGCCAAGGATGGAAAGGGCAAAGTGTTTGCATTAGAATCAGCTACCTCAAGACCGACAGTAGGGGAGAAAGGAAAAGATGTGTTAGGAGGTACATTTTTGATTCATGATGTGTCAGTTAGAGTTCTATTTGATACCGGTGCATCTTCTTTTATATCTCATTATTTGGTATATAAGCTTAACCTAGAACCTTCATACCTAGTTACATCTTTAAGGGTTGCAAATCTGATAGGAGGTTACGCAATGCTTGGGAAGAGATATGACCAATTAGAGTTTGAATTGTTAGGTCGTATATTTTCTTGCAGTTTGCATGTAGTTGATTTTGTAGGGTTTGGAATTATTTTGGGTATGGATTGGTTAAGTAAGTACGATGCCAAGATATTTTGCAGTAATAGGAAAATATTGCTTAGACACCGTGATCGGATTATATACAGTTAATGCCTTATTGCGTGTCATGGGCAATGTTAGAGAATTTGCAGTTGTCTTTGAGCTCGTAACAGGACTATAGCCGAAACGAGCTATTGAGTTTTGGATAGAATTAATACCAGGAGATGAACTTGTGAGTGGACAGCCAAGAAAAATGACACCCACCGAGATGAAGGAGCTAAAGGTGCTGTTGGTGGATTTAGAAGGTAAGAATTTTATCAGACCGAGTAGTTTGCCATGGGGAGCAGCTGCTGTATTTGTTAAGAAACCGGAAGGATCATTAAGGTTGTGTATCAATTATCGTAAGTTGAATGAGAAAACGATAAAGAACCGATATCCGTTACCTAGGATTAACAATTTGTTTGACTAGTTGAGTGGAGTCAAAGTATTTTCTCAGTTGGATTTGGCAATAGGGTTCCATCAATTTAGCAGAGGATAATATTCCTCTGAGGCTTCTAAGATCATATATGGATCGTATGGATGGTTAATGATGCCGTTTCGACTAACTAATCCGCCAACATTCTTCATGGACTTGAAGAACATAATCGTCCGAGAGCATCTGGACAGGTATGTATTGGTATTTATTGATGACGTATTGATATATTCCAAAGATGAAAGAGATCATGAAGTTCATGTGAGGATAGTGCTTGAGATACCGAGATAACATCAGTTAAAGGCAAAGTTTTCAAAGTGTCACTTTTGAGAGAAATAAGTGAAGTTTCTTGGTCATATAGTCTAAGAGAAAGGGTTGTTAGTAGATCCGGCTATGATTGAGGCGGTGAATAATTGGAAGAGACCCGAGATAGTGACCGAGATAAAGAGTTTTCATGGGTTAGCTAGCTACTACCGAAGATTCATTAATGATTTCTCACGGATAGCCGCACCGATGACTAAGCTAACTTGAAAAGTTGTGAAGTTTGTCGGGGATGATAAATGTGAGGAGGCATTCCAGAAAATTAAGTATTTATTGACTAATGCACCTTTGTTAGTTGTTCCAGAGAGGAATCAGGACTTAGTGATATACACGGATACATGTGGAACAGGATTAAGAGCTGTGTTAATGCAAAGGGGTAAAGTGATTCCCTATGCCTATCAACAGTTCAAATCACATGAAGTTAGATATCCAACTCATGATTTGGAATTAGCTACAGTAATTTTCGCATTGAAGGTGTGGAGACATTACCTTTTTCGAAAATGATTTGAGTTTTTCAGGATCATAAGTCACTAAGATACTTATTCTTTCAGAAGGAGTTGAATATGAGGCAGCAGATATGGTTAGAGTTCATAACTGCATACGACTTTGGTATTGAGTACACACTTGGAAAAGGAAATAAAAATGCAGATGCACTTAGCAGGAAGCATCAAAATGCAGTGCTGGCAATGATAGCTGAGTGGAAAGAT
Organism: Allium cepa; assembly: GCA_030765085.1. NCBI lineage: Eukaryota > Viridiplantae > Streptophyta > Magnoliopsida > Asparagales > Amaryllidaceae > Allium > Allium cepa. The sequence continues at coordinate 825,966,599 of CM060941.1, read as the reverse complement.
TTAAAAGCATTACTACATGCGGAGTACCATGAAGATCCGAGGCTAATTCTAGTCGAGAAACCGCCATGTTACCATGTTTAGAAGTTCGACCGATAATGATTGAAAGCACTACATTTAAGCAAAGAGATGACCCAGTGTTAGCTGAGAAGATTAGAAGGCTAGAGGCCGAAATTAAGATTGATGATATGAAGGATATTAGCCTTGATAAGAAAGGATGGTTGAGAAAGAAGGAAAGATTGTGTGTCTCAAATGTAGAAAGGCTAAGGAAGGAGGTCCTTATAGAATGTCATCGATCAAAATTTCTAATTCATCCTGGGCTACCAAGATGTATCAAGATATGAAGATGAGTTTCTATTGGGAAGGTATGAAGAGAGATATAGGCTTATGGGTAAGGCAGTGTTTGAACTGGCAACAAGTAAAAGCTGAACATCAGAAACCGAGTGGGTTACTTCATCCTTTGGATGTTCCATCTGGAAATGGAACTCTATCTCAGTGGATTTCATCGAAGGATTGCGAAGCTCGAATAGAGGATATGAGAGTATCTGGGATATAATGGACATGTTGACTAAGAGTGCACACTTTATACCCATTAAGACGACCAGGATAGCGCCAGGTTTAGCTAAGTTATTTATGAAGAATATAGTTAGTGTTGATTCGACTAACTTTCTATCGAACTAGAAAACCATCGAATTTTTTAACTAAAATTAACCGCAAGTACACGACATACAATATTAGTACATGGCGAGTACATATCGATTTGTAGAGAATTGTATTGATTTTAAAATTTATACTCAATTAAATTAAACCAAGAGTTCGAAGTTGTGTTAACCTGAAAATTTCTAAAAAATAACAAAACTAAAAGTTGATAAAAATATGAGAGTAGAAGGCAATTTAGAGGTAATTTCTTTCTCATGATCACATAAATGAATAAAATGAAATTATGATCTCTCTTTTGGTCATTAGTGAAGTTAGTTGATAGTTTATCATGTGTATGGGCTAATTGTGGTAATAATTAGCTCAACATAAACCATCAAACTTTAACTACCCACTAAACCACTTGTTAACTCTCATGAAAATGTTAATGAACTTGAAAATAAAATCAATTCTAAGCAAGATCAATTTTCTGTTGATTAGTAATATAGACCATCAAATTTTGATTTTAAAATTCACTTCATTAGCATAATCATATATAGATGAAGATGTAATTTGTGTTTATGTTTGTTTAAGCATAGCCTATTTGGTGTAAAAAAAATAAGCTATCAAATTCAAAGTTAAAACAACAAAATATTTACCACATTAAACCTTCCGTTATGCACAAAAAGAGATCAAACGAAATCATTATGTTGAAGTTACATGATTAAGAGAGCTTCCTTACCCTTAAATTGAAGGCGTTTAGCTTTTCATATTTGTTATCATGTCAATAAATGTAAATTGCAACATAGAACGAAAATAAGAGGAAAAAGAGAGCTAACTAATTTAGCATGAAAAAATCTACTCTACGATATAAAACTATACTAATTGCATAAAATAAAGAACAAGAATTAAAAGAGCATAAAATTAAATTGCATAAAAAGAAAATTACATGAAAAAAGGCGAAGAAGCCATTAAAAAGAAAAGAGATTTTTTTATTTATTTTTTAGCCTAAAACTAAACTAACTAAAGATAAGGCTAAGGGCTCATATAAGAGGTATTTATACATGTGCTGAAACCCTAATCATATTTTAGGGGACTACCCAAAACACCCCTCTAGGAAGTATGGCCACTAACTTATTATTAGCATGAATTAATCCTTCATTAAATATGCATGTAACTTTACGCTCCACTAACATGTGCATTAGCTCCTAATTGTAAATCAAGGTAAGTGTGTAGGTAGGGTCCTTCATGATGCATGAAATGAATTATTTCTATCTTCATTTTTTCCCTTCTCTTTTGCATATATGAATACATGAAGACTTCTTCTATTTTCTATTCAATTTTCCTACAAATAAAAATAAAATCCCAAGTAAATATTCTCAAAGTTAATATATACACAGAAATGACCATTTTGCTTTCATATGAAGATGAATAAACATGATTTGATGACATTTGAAGTTTTGGTTTGAACATGTTAAAATACCCTATATGCTCATTTATTTAATTAAATTAGATTAAATATGGAAGTAAAACGTGAACGTTTACATGCACATCAAATACCCCCACATTTATCTTTTTATTCGTCCTCGATTAAACTAAAACTAGGATAAATCCATTTTCGTAGGAAACACGATTGCATTGAACATGTGCAACAAGATATTAAACCTCTTGGTGTCCCTGGTAGGACGAGTGTTGTCTTGTGAGGGTTTTCAGTGTATACTACCCATAAAATCCAAATGCAACATGAAATTCCTAAAGGCAAGGTTTTTTACAAAGAGATCAATGTGAGTTTTTGAAAATATTTACAATTGAAGAATTTACTTTTAAATTGACAATAACAAGTTACATATAAGTTTCAGTCATCATCATGAAATTCAAGTCATTTTACTCATCAAAACATCCAATAAAAATTAAGTTACCATCACAATTAGAATCTAGTTTGGCTAGTTGTTTCGGTTGATAACATAGTGTAACTATGAAATGGATCCTTAGTTGATTTTTGAAGCTTTTCAAAGTGGTATTTTCATTTCTTTTAAATAAAGAGTCCAATAAAATAAGCGACAATAGTGCTTGGATTTCAATTGCTTACTCTCTCTTTATTTGAAATTTTATTGATATTACCAATATTTACATATGCCTAACTCAGAAAAATTGAGGCCAGATATACCACAGGGTGCACTGCCTTGCAGGCTTACGTGAGGGGAATACAGAGCATGGCGAGTGTACACACAAGCGTGTACACCTATCGACTATAGGCATTATTAAATGAAAGAAATTTTATATACATACACCAAACTCAGATAAATTGAGGCCAGATGTACCGATCATGCATTGGCTTACGGGCGTACGTGAGAAGGGTACAGAGCATGGCGATTGTACACACTTTCATGTGAACACATGACTCTAGGTGTTTATAAAATATATACATATATACAATTTTTTTTATTTTTTTAACGAAGAGCGAGTTCTGCAGCATCATCTTAGCACTACTTAGAAGATTTAAAATGTTATAGCATTTACTTTTAAATCAACCACTTATTAAACAAAGATTTCAATTAGGATAAACCTCATAATTAACACGCATGAACCTTCCTATATAATAGTTAAACCATCGTTACTTGTAATCAAACTTAATTTTTATTTTTTTTGAGACAAATAAATTTTCAATTTGATAACCGGAAACATACATTTATCCTATGGTGTTTTTTTAAAAGTAAATCAATATGCTAAAATTAAATTTTTTTCGGATTTCCTTTCATTTTTTTACTAATTTATGAGTTTTTGAAAAAAAGGCAAAATAATAATAATATAAATAATGAAAAATCAAAAATAAGATGAGACTTCCCCCATACTTGATTTTGACTATGTCCCCATAGTCTACCCAAATGAAAGGAGAAAACTAAAAATAAAAATATAACCTATATTTACATGAAAACAAACAGTTATTATTTACATGACATCAGAAAATATATCGTCAAAGAGTAAATTAAACGATCTTCCAACCAATTCATTTGTCTCGTCAAGTATGAGAGACATAGCTTAAGCTTAGAAAACCAAACCAGATTTCAAAGTTGAATATTGGTTTGGAAAAATGAATGTCTTTTTATTAAAAACAAGTATGATTTGTTTTATTTTCGATGATTTTAGAGGCAGATAGAACAATTGGTTGAAATTCAAATTTAAATTCATGCTCATCATTGATAAATTCTTATAAATTATTGATTTTAAAATCAACATGGTGATTTAAATCTTCCCATTTAGAATTCAACAACTCGTTTTCGAAAAGTCCAAAAAATTTGTGTTCACTAAATTTGTCTTCCTTTGTTGGATTATCAACAATTTTATTACATATATCATGTTCAAAATCTAAGTTAATATACTCAATTTTTCAAAGTCGGAAAAACGAAGATTGAATTTTAAATTTGGTTTCACACTCTTAAAAGAATTGAAATCCAACTTAATTGGCGAATTTTCAACAACTTCATTAAGATTTTCGTTTTCAATTTCAAAAATTGTTATTTGAAAATCATCAATTTTGGTAAAAGGTGGTTTATTATTTGACTTGTCACATGTTAGGATTTGATTTTGTTTTCAAGTTGTTTCATGTAGATTTCAAACAACAAATCTATGTGATCTTTGTGAATTTTTTCCATTTGCTCAACAAAACGAAATTAATTATTAATTTGAGAATTTTCAATTTGAAATTGTTGAGAGCCAATTGAACCATAATCAAGATTATTCTCATAGCCAAAATCATTTAAAAAGGGGTTCATATTTCTATTTTGACTTTGAAATTCATTTTGGAATTCGAAATCGTATTGGCATGAATTATACTCTAAATCATTTGAATTGTGAAGTAAATTCAAATTTTGACCATTTTGAAATCCTTGACTCGAATAATTGCATAGATATGAATTATGCAAATAATTTATTCTTTGATTATTTTGTGTAGAGAGTTCAAGTAAAGATGAAATAGTTTCAATAATTTTTTCAAGATTTAAGGAATGGTCATTATTTTGAAAATTTTGTTCTTCAAAATTCGAATTGTTTATACAAGAGTTGTCATTAAAAAATCCATAAGAATTTGGTGTGAAATTATATGGATTATATTGATTTTCACAACTATCGAAAAATTCACGTGTGTAGAGAAATTCAGAAATTTTTAAAAAAAAATTGTTTGGTAAAAGAAAAATATTCACCAAAAGGAATTTATTTTTCAAAAGGGAATTTTGCTTTTTGGATTTTCAATTTCTTCATATGTTTTTTTTGAAAAGATTGTTTGTTTTTGGATTTTTGTTTTTCTAGAAAAAACTAACTAGCTTTTTTTTGGATTTTTGATTTTCGTTGAAAATTTTCAAAGGATTTAAAAACTAAGTTAAGAAATATTTATAATTTTTTTAGTTTTGGATTTTTAATACTCTTTTAAATATGCATGAACTTATGCAACTAAATGAACGCAAGGACTTAATTAGAAATTTTCTGTCCTAAGCAGGTCCTAAAGCAAAATTGTATAATCACACTTTGTCTTAATTCAACAATATAGATCTCAGCTAGGTAAAAGGCAGGATTTATCGATGCACCACGAATCATTCTAGCAATTCAACCGAAGTTTAAGTACCTTTAGATGAACAATCGATATAATATTTACGAATCATCGTAATATTTATAACTGATTATTGCTCTGCCGTGGCTTAGACACCAAGAATATAAACTGTTCAAAGAAGTCAACTTGTCAAGAAACAAAAAGCCCTAGGTAAGTTAACGACTCCCTTAAGTATGAAGTCTAACCGTTATTATCAGCAAATTTTAAAGATGAAATGCAATTTGTAGATTTGGGAATTGCCTTAGAAAATAAAAATAAGATGAGATAAATGCAAACTAAAATTAAACGTGCATTAATAATGCAACTACGAATGAAACTTGTGCTTGTTTTTTATTTTTATTTTAAATACAAACAGCCAACAATGAAAAACAAATAAAAACAAGAGATAAGAGCACGATAACCGAGCATGCTGAATTATTAGCAATTTATTTTAAAGTGAGAATTTTTTTATAAGCAAACAAAACAATTTATTTTTGGCAAGCACTGTTTCTTTGCGATTTTCTACTGTGGCAATCTAAAATTTCAAACAAATATAAAAAGCAAATTTTTTATTGATTACTCCATGAAACAAAAGAAAAAAAAAATTCAAGTGGGAAGAAAACAACTAATTTTTTTTAAACATGAAACAAAAGAAAATGAATCTAAAACAAATTAACTAAAAGAGGAGAAAGCAAAATAACTCCTTTTTAAAAAAAAATTGCTCAAGGCAGTGCAAAACAAAACCCGACCCTAAATTAACTTAAAACTTCGTTTTATTATAGCAAACCCAAAATCATTTTAACACTTCATTTTATTAAACCGAAAATACTCAAATTCCAGAATTCAGAATCAATAAACAACTCGAAATCGAAATAAAGGGTTGTGGCAAATTGAATAAAGCCGTGATAGCTAAATTCGATAAGATTCAATTAGGTCGTGAGTCAAGGGTTTGTAGCAGTTGTTGAATTCGATTGTTTATTTAGGGAGGCGTGGTCGATTGGATTGGAAGCGGTTTCGGTTTGTGGTTGTGATGGAGGCTTCGGGTAAAGGTTGTGGGTTGGTTCTTGTTTAGTCGCGGTGACTGGTTGGTAGTGGGATGTAAGGCAACTTGTAAAAGGGAAGATGGTTGAGGGATTTTGGTTGAGATGTCGATGGTGGTATATTGCAGCAAGTTGTATACATAAGAAAAAGTGATGGCAGAATTTAATTTACTGTTGTGATAGTTGTGGATGGTAGAAATAATAATGGCATAAATAACGATGGTTGCTTTTTTGTATAAATGCAGTAGTGATTTAACTGGTGGAGCACAGGTATGAACACTGGTGTAAGCAGTGAGTAGAAGTGTATGTAGAGGTATGAAAGAAGTTTAGGTAAGTGTGCAAGTTTTATGTAGAGTTGTAGGGAGGTTTGGACAGTGGATTGGTTGTTGGCAGCTGTGGTTTTGATTGGAATGAAGTGTTGGGGCGGTGGTTATGTCGAAGCAGAGGAAAGGTTAGTTTGCAAGTGTGATTGGCGTGGTTTGTTTGAGGAGACGGTGTAGTGACTGTGATGTGCACAGAATGTAGAAGTGTATGATAGTGAACAGAATGTAGAATGCACAGTTCAGTTTGTGGCAGAGGAAGTGGAAGTGACCGTGAGCTTGTGAATGTAGATAGTGGATTTTGATGATGACTAGTGGCCATATGGTCAGTAAGTAAAGTGCAGAAGTTTGTTTTATGGCAGTGGGGAGTGAGGAGGCAGCAGATATTGTCAGGTTGTGTAACAGGGAGAAAGGGAGCCAATGGTATGGATGCACGGTGGTTTTGTTTAAAGTGTGGGGTATTGGCAGTTGATAGTATGGTGGATATTGAAGGCAATGTAATGGCGGTTTGAAGAGATGTAAGTTGTTGTATGGGTTGTTTGCTGTGTATGCAGAAGTAATGAAGTGTTGACGTGTGTATGCTGGGTTGTTGGTTGGGGACCTTGGGGTGTATGCCTGGTAGTATGGTAATAGCAGTTTGAATGATGGCCAGTGGAGGTGGAGTGGCTGAAGCAGAGCAGTGGTGATTGCATGGTTACTATGGGAAGTTTGTTTGAGGTAAAGTGAAGAAGTGGCAGGATTGGAGAGTTCAGGTTGGTTTGAGTTTGGGGTAAGTGATCAGGTGAAGCACAGAAATGTGCACAGGCAGATATTGTTGACAGGAAATGGTGGAGAGGAGGGTGTAATGTGAATGGAGTGAATTTTTTTGTAAAATAGCGAAGAAAATGCATATGCTCAAAACATAAAATGTAAATGCAAATGTGAATAATATATTTTTTATAAATTGTATATGGCTTTTTTAATAGAATTGCAAATGCAAATAGAACTAGAAAACAAACACACAAACAAAATGCCACAAAAATGAAACACAAACACAAATAAATAAATAAATAAATAAATGAAATACACACACTAAATGAAACATGCTAAAATCAAACAACAAATAATTCAAAGAGTAAATGTAACGACCCATAATTTTTGATAATTAAAACTATTTAATTAAATAAGATTTCGAAATTGAATATCGTGAGAAATTAAAATTTATGATTTATCAGTAGGGAAAATAATTAGAATATGATTTAATAATGTTGTTTGAATGTTATTGACAATTATTTTAATGTAATTTCAATTAATTGAAATAATTGTAAAGTTAAATTGGTTATAATTGTAAATAAGGAATAAATTCAATGTTGTACTAAAAAGAGAAATTATATGTAATTAATTGAAAACTACTTATATAGAATGAATCAATATTTGAAAGTAATTTATCAACCTTTGTTTGTAAACAATAGGTTAATAGAGGTGAATTATTAATATATGACAATTGATTTATTATCATCTTAGTATCTAATCCATTTGAAATTAATTGTAAATCAATTGAAATTAATGTAATTAAATATTACAGTTAATATGAGTAAGATGATAATTGTAGAATATGAATGCAATAAAATTTAAATTTATGTTAATTATATTCATATGGTATTGGATGATTGAACAATAAGAGTGTAAATTGAAATAAAAGAAATTGATTGAAATTAAAATATAATTAACTGGAATTTTATTGCAGTTGTAATAGAACACTAAAATTAGTGCAATATTTGAATATTGAATTTGACATGGAAATATTAGTTTAAAAGATTATAAATTTATATGTAATCAAGAATGATAAATTTGTTAACTTTTAAATTTGAGTTCGAAGGTGATTAAATCAATTTAATAATAATTTATTTAATTAACGTGAAAATTAGCCATTTTGGCCACCGTCTCGGATTTCGATGAAACCAGTTTCATCGGATCCGTAATAGTGAATTATCGTAGGATTTTATGTTTCGTAGCGATCGGACTTATCGTTGATCGTGCGAGCTCGAAACGAGTAGAAATCGATTAATATAATTTAAATAAATTGATTTCTAAAGCTAACTTCTGTATACAATGGAACTAGGGTTTGAAACTAGTTTCATTGAGTTTAAAAATATCGAAAACATATATTTTGATATATGGGATGATATACCTTTGTTTCGAGAACGAAACGAGCTTTTCGGGTCATTGTTATCGTTTCGACCCAATTCGATCTGTCCATTCGTTCTTATCCATCTCTGCCTATATATGCTTTTATAAACCCTAACAGCCTTTTATTTTCTATTGTATGTACGTACATTTCATTCTCATCTCCTCCTTTCCAATGGCAGACAATTCAAAACCCTAATTTCAATTTTCAAATTGAAAATCAAATCGAAAAATTTAAACTCCTCAAACTATATCATACTGTATATCGTTGGAAAACTCTCGACGAGCAAATCTACTGCTGTAATTCGTTTTTCGATTTGATGCATCATTTGACCAGAAAACGATGAAAAAGTTTCATCCGTCCATAGGCCATGGTTTCGTTCAACGGCGAATCTTTGTTAATAGGACAATTGGAGAGCACCATTGCGTAAAGGGCGACGAATGGTGATGATCTATGGTGGTAAACCATTTGGAAACGGCCGTAGATTGCCAGAATTCGCCGTAGTAATGGTGCGGCGGCGGAGCCTCTGGGGCCACTAGAGCATGCCGCGCAGTGGGGATAGGGGCGGCCGGAGGTGGCCATCGTGGCAGCGGTGTCTGATCGAGGTCGTGTAACCTGAGCGTTGGCGTTTGGACAATGATCGTGGGGCGGCTGTATGTGGCTCGTGCTCGAGTTGGATATGCTAGGTTTTGGGAGGTAAAGGAATTTACCAATATGCCCTTATTTTAATCTTTAATTTAATTTAAATTTTGAATGTTCTAATATCTATAATTCTTGCATACGAGCTCGGATTTGGACGCAGTTTTCTCCGTTGCAATTGTATCAAATTTCGGACAACATGGATCTAGTTTGGCTACATTATGAGACTATTAATATTTTGGGCTTTATTTGGATTTTAAATCGACTAGAAATCAAAGGTGAACGATTTAAACCACTCACGAATACTAAATCATCTTATATTGATTAAATTAAATTTATGATGTGATTAGAAATTTATTGATTGTTGTTTGGTATTTTAAATTGTGATTTAAATTTAATTTGAATTTATATTGAATTAAATTGCCATTTAAATTAATATTGAATTTAAATTGTTAGTTAAACACCTGATGATGATAACCAGTTAATTGTTGTGATTTATTGGTTGATTTGAATGGGGATTTTGATGGATGCTTAATTGTTGACATTTTGGATGATTTGATGTTATGCTGATTTTATATGTTGATATCACACTCCTAGTTCCCTTAGTTATTGTTAGAAAAGTCACTATGGGTTGAAATGATACATACCCGAGCGATCTTATAGATTAAGAAAAAATCGTTATCGGTTGAAATGATAAACCCGAGCGATTTTATGGATTCAGAAAATTGTGATTCAGGACACGGGTTGAAATGATATATATCTGAAAATTTAAATTTATTGCGAGTTGAAATGATATATATCTGTATCACTTGACCATAGGATAGAAAATTCTATATGGACACCGGATTGATTAAATTAAATGATTTTAAATCCTTAATTTTTGAATCCAGTTAAATTATATTATTTTAAATGAAATAAAATCAGATTTATATAAACTTAATTATTTTCAAAATCCAAGCTTTTAAAATATTCAAATTGAAATTGGTTCAAATGAATTGTTTAAAGAATTTAAATTGACATCTTAAAGTTGAATTTGAAATATAATTGAAATTTATCAAAATCGAGTTATTTTAAACGTTGAATATTTAAAATTTGAAATCTATTGAATTTGAAGTGGTTTAAATTTGTAGTTCAAACACGGATTTGAAATCAATATAAACTGAAATGGTTTTTTTTTTGAGAATATGAATTGAAACTCTTAGCTTTTTTAAATTGAAATCGTTAAACTGAGATTGATTTAAATTGAATTTAGGAACTAAAGTTGATTTGAATTGATTTGTGAAATTGGAAGAAACCATTCTAATTTGAAACTATTTTCAATATGAACTCTTTTAATATACAAACTCTTTTACCATTAACTATTTTTCTCATATAAACCATTTTAATATATTAATAATTTTTAATACATTAACTATTTTTAATATATAACCAATTTTAGTATATAAACTATTTTTAATATATAAATATTTTAATATATAACCTATTTTAGTATATAAACTATTTTTAATATATAAATATTTTAATATATAACCTATTTTTAATATATAAACTATTTTAAAATATATATTATTTTAAATTTATAAACAACTTTTAATATATGTGTTTTAATATATAAACTATTTTTAATGTATAACTATCCTAATACATAAACTAATTTCAATATTCAAACTTTCTAAAGTTGGAACTGTTATGATTTAGATTTAATTGATTTAAATGCGAATATTTTGATATGACGGTTTAACCTATTTTTTGGTTATGATTTTGACAACGAATATGGTTTAAAGTGAATAATTATTTTGAAAGTGAATATGATTTGAAATGATTATGATTTGGAAGTGAATATGATTTTGAAATAAATAACGATTTTAAAATGATTATGATTTTGAAGTGAATATGATATTTTGATATGAAGTATGAATTGTTTGAAATGTAAAAGAACCATCCGTTATGTAAAATATAACGATTGGTTGTTAAAGAGACCGGGGCCGACTATTGGCATACTCTCTATCAATGCCGGAACCACTTTAGAAACTATGTATGTGGTGGAGAATCCAGAATAAAGTATGATGGTTTAGCGAACGCTACTGTATGAGGTACAAATGCAGCATTGACCCCCTCGGGTCAGATTGAGGTGACTAAAACAAGAGCAATTGATGGGCCAAGTGAGGTCGCTCCTCCGATCAGACACACTTCTTCGATACCATATCTGTTACATTGTGATCGATTTGGTGGCCACCTTCGATTTGATTATGGGAGTGCTGTTTCGAAGTGGGAGATAGCTACAGCTACGCGTTACCACCAGCCCGGAAGTGTAAACGGTAGAATCCTACCCTGGCATTGCCTCGTTGTGCCTTATCATCTACATTATCGAGCTCATTATGATTTTGGTTTGTGTTATACCTATAGAGTGTTCCCTTATAGTCCACCAGTTTACTATGGAGTTTACAGCATTATATAGACTACAACTTTATATAAAATGTGTTAAGGGGGATATGAGGAACGCCTTAACGGTATTTTAATACTTTATTTTACTATAGACATATTGTAATAGCGTAATATTTTATATATGTTGATATTTAACGGATCCTTAAGAGATGGAATCCCAAAAATCTCTAAGTTATTGCATGCACGTTAGACACTGGATAGGAGATAAAAAAATCCTATAAACATCTCTGAAGCGTTACACTCATATTTACTTATTTTGATTTAACTTATATAAGATCTTTAGTTCTGACTTGAGTGTTTTTGTCTTTTCATTACACTCGGGTCAGCCTGAGCTTTTCCACTACACCAGAATCCTCATTTCGCAACGGCTTTGAGCCGTTGCAAAATGGGCAGTGGTAAAAATTTCGCAACGGCTCAAATCCGTTGCGTAATATATTTTTTGCAACGGCTAAGGGCCGTTGCAAAATATCCTTTAGCAACGACTTGTAGCCGTTCCGGAATTTATTTTGCAACGGCTTAAAGCCGTTGCTAAATGTAGATGTATGACTGATGTTTTAAATACTAGCAACGGTTTTAATCCGTTGCTAATTAATATTTTATTTTAAAAAAAATATTCGAAATTTTTCTCTGCACCAGCGACAGTCATTTCATTATCATAATTAATACAACAAATTGCAAATTTAACAGTATCACAAAAGAAAGATTATTAAACCAAATATTTTTCATAGATTAAACACAAAAACCAAACATAACAAATGTTTGAATTATAATGTTCAACATCAACACATACCACAATATAGTTCAACAAGTATACATAACATACATAGTACAACAACAACATCATTACATAATACTACAACATACGGTACATAACGTCTTCCTTCAATCGTCTAATGCTTATTGGAGTCTGGAATATTGACATAAAATACTTATTTCAAGTATCACTGGTATATCTAGCAGCAGTATATCCTGCAAACACCAAATCAAATAATGTATTAGAATATCAACTAGCATATAGAAATTTGGATAAGAAAATTTATTAACCAAAAGATAATAATAAGAAATTTAATGACTTCTACAAGTACAAAACAATTAAATTCACTGCCCATGTGCATGTACACGTGAGTGTGTAAAATACATTGTTGTATATGGTATATGTGTCTATCTTCTGTGCTTGCATATGTTGTCATAGAGCCAAGGATTTTAACCAAAATTAACTCAAAGCTAGCATGTACATGCTTTTTACATAAGACAGAGGGAGTAACATCACTTGTTATTCTTTACACCAGCATTTTTGTAAAAAGTAAAAATGTCAAAGCAATCGAAATTGAAGTGAAAAGATACAAAGTGCATAGAAAGATGATAGGATAGGAGCAAATTTATGTGCTAGCAACAAGGAAATTTATGTGCACAGAAAGATGATAGGATAAGAGAAAATTTATGTTGCTGTAGATGGGGGAGGGAATGTGCAAGATTTGAAGTAGTGATTGTAACAGTTTGTAAACAACAGTTTGAGACAAAATGCATAATACAGAAAAAAACACAAAAATGATGTTTGTAACAGCAGTGAAGTGAAAGGCACAGGGGAAATGCAGTGAACAAAAATGTAGAAAGAGGAAATGTAGAAAAGCATTTTTTTCGAAATGCAACATAGTAGTAAACTGAAACAACGGTAAAATGTATTAAAAACTGAAACTCTTTTGTGCACAATGCAAAACTGAAACAAGATGCACAATGCACATAACAGTTTTGAATCTTTTGAGGTATTAAATCAAATGAAATGCACAAAAACAAAACAGCAATTGAAAACATAAATGCAGAAGTGGAAATTGAAAACAGCAACTAAACAACAATTGAATCTTTTCCATGGAAACTGAAACGCAGAAATGCAGAAGAAATGAACCGGAGACATGAACAAATGCAATGTGACTTTTTCTTAAATGAAAAATACATACAGTGCATGTGATAAAGTATTTAGAATGCAAGTAGTGAATGGTGAAATCCAGAAAGCCCCATTCTAGCCAAAAACGAAGAGAGGCTGCAGTAACATCATTTATTTATTAGTTTCTTGTTGACTTGCGATTCCCTATATCCTGTTGGAAAACATTCATTGAAAGCTTACTTCTTGGTAAAATGAATTCACAAAACAAGCATGATATTACTAATGCTAAATTACCTGCACATGCAGCAGTAGGTGGTGTTTGGAAAATCGCGGCTAGAAATCGAAAGAGAGATGTTGACATTAAATGTAGAGCAAACAGAAGAAAAAATTGTTGGAACAACCTAGTTATGATATAATTAGTTAGTTACTAATGATGCAAACTATGCACACATGTACAAGATATCATTGTGTTAATCTACTGACCTCTTTGGTTCTGGGCTATAACCTATGACATGGTAAGTAAGCATGGTCCAAAGAAATGATTCTATAAAAGAAATTGGAATCTTAAGAACAAATGCTGGTACTGAGTATGCCCATGCTGGATAAAAGGAAAAATCTCGTTGTTTATAAAAAACTGGTAGCGTCGATACTGTCATTGCCAACTCGGCAATCCCATTATTTGCTAGCCTTATTATTGTATAAAAGATAGAACCCATGTAGTAATTTGAATGAATTAGGTCATTTCTACCATCAGATAATCCATCATCAAATACCCTTCCACTTACATCTCCTACAACCATCACCTGCCTCCACATAAGCAACATCACACTTCCCTACTACAACCCCATACAAATTTAGCTACCAGTAACTAAGTAACAACCCACTGCTTCCACCAGCACCTTATTTCCTCTTTCAACCTGAAACAGCACTACAGCAACATCCTCCTTCTGCCTACCTGCACACTTGAATCAAATCCATCACTTCACTGCTACTACCAACAGCCAACCAAAACCACTCCCCTTGCATAACTGCATCTCCTACATCAAACCACCCATCTGCATACTCTAAGCAATTGCCTTTACTGCAAACCTTCCAACTGTTAACTGCTTACAACCCATACTTCATCAATATACCTCAGCAACTTCACTGCCAATACAACCATCATCCTCAACAAACCTATCACTGCCACCAACACACTGCAAATCACCTGTAGCTTCGACTAAATCAAATCCCAGCAACCACACCACTGCGACCCAATCCACAGCAATCGAAACCCGAAGTCAATTCCAACCAACCAACCACTCACGTCCAACTAAACCCATCACTACCCATATCAGCAACTGCTACTTCTCAAACCTGCAAGCACAAACCAGAACTCCAAAGCACCCCAAATCCACAACCCAAAAACTGCAACAAATTCGTGAAAGGCAAGAATCCGCAACCAAAAAACTGCTACTCCTCAAACCTGCAAGCACAAACTAGAACTCCAACACCCCAAACATATCACTCTACTTACCCAAGCCACTCACTGCTGCTATCATCCTCCTGCTATCACATTAGCAACATACTTCACCACGACCTACCTCCCATCATTCAATTGTGAACATCACACAGCAATCACACTCGACAACCCATTAAAACATATTTCAGCATTTCTTTTGCCTGCACTCAAACCAAACTCACTGATATTTCCTTCCACCTACACGCAACTCCTTCACCAAACAGAAACACCTCTACTTCACCAAACTTTCCTCAAACAACCACAGCTCAACCACCATCCTTTCCAATTCCCAAATCCACATATAGATAACAGTCGCGCGTACTTAACTCGAAAAGTAGGAAACTTCAATGCAACTAATTAATTAATGGAATCTATTATTTGGATTATCAGAGGTATGAACTCCCCAACTAAACGATTAGACATAATACATAGTTTAAGAGGTCACAACACTTCATTTATAGCATTTTTGGAAAACAAGTTGAATAAAGAAAACATAGAATCCGTGGAAAAGAAAATCAACATGAATAGGCAGAACTCATTTGAAGATAGTAGTGAACAAAAAAGTAATGAACAAACATAGTAGTGCTGTAGTTAGTGGTAGGTGTGCAAGTTGGTTTGTGGTGACTAGGTGATGCAGTGGAAGTACAGTGACTAGGTGATGCATTGGAAGCATCAGTGCTATAGTTTCATTTACTTAGGATATATACCATGAATAAGACTACATAAGCTATAATCTGGTGTCCTTGTTACATTAGAACATCCGTAAGTGTTTTGAGATGCTAAATTTTTATGATTCTCATCCTCTTTGGTTGCAGTTTATAATTTTTTAAATGGTCAATAAATAGAGTTTGGATGCCTCTGCATATATCTTGTATGCTATGACAGGCACAAAAGTCACTAGTAACACATATAAAACTGTAAATGGCATGATCATTTTTGATTATAGAGAGTAGGATATATTGAAGGTTCAGCCTTTTAATAATGACCAGGTACTTTTAATAGAAAGTCATAAATAAAAATTCAAACTGCTAACCATCAAGTTTGGGAGATGAAGTTTGAATTTTTTTTTACTACATACTGGCTTTAATTGCAAGTGAGATATATCTGATAAAACCTTACTACTGAATTTATATTAGTGTCAAGAGATGATTGCTTAATTATTAACTTTGAATAATTGTTTATATAGCTAACAGATGTACAACTATTCATGGACTAAATTTGTTTAAACTATTTTGAAGTTTGAGTTATAAAATTAAAAAAAAATTATGAATCAAATTTTATAAGAAATTCAACCGAGCAACTTTTCTAAATAAATCAAAATTTGAGTTGTTTAACGTTCCAATCTCGACTACATCACGACTTTCAGTAGTAACGCATACAATGCAACATAACATCTTTAGTAGCAAGAACAACTTCAGTAGTAGAATGTGCTTGTAGCTTTATTATATTTTTCAATTCAGAGCATGAAACTCATCTTTTTATTGGGTAACTGTGATTTTACTTTAAAATATCTGAATTCTTGCTCAAATTTTACTGAAAAGTTATGATTAATTTAAATAATCCTTTATTTACCATATTAATAGTTGGAATATTTCCTTTCATTTCTAGAGTGGACTGGATAAAATTGGATCTGCAGTAATAATTGGATCTGCATGTAATTTGAGAACATACACTGTTAGACATTATTCATTGCTTCATTACTAATTAAATAAAATAGAAGGCTTACACCAATTTGGTTCTTAGATATAGCATGACTAAAAATGAATACTGATTCTTTTTTATTACCTGACAGAAAAATATTGATGAACTACGCATATCATGAAAACATGATTTCGAGACAATTAAACCCTATGCTGCAAGATAACCGGTAGATCTAATATAAGTTAGATAAGTCATTTTGAACATCAAGTGTCTTTGGTAAATATTATGTCTACATATATTTTGGGTAAGTTAAAACTAAAAGGGAATTGTTATCTTAATTGTGATGAAAGTAGTTCTCCAATATCTTCTTTTGTACGTGCCTTTATAAGAAAAATACGTGGTTTTAACAATTTTTTCTATCATTTCACAGCAACCAAGACCAATTGCATGTTCCAGCTGTGAATCAAATGGATATGTTAAATGTAAATAGTGTAATGGAACAGGTTTCTTTATAATCGGCAACAACATGCTCTGTGAAGTGCCCTCTAGGAATACTAGCTGCATAATATGTGCAGGGAAGGTAATTAACAAAAACAAATAAATTGCAAGAGATTTTATAATGTAGTTCGATTCAACATTTACTACTACTATACAGGCCAATTTATCTTATTGAATAGCAACAGTTATATAACATAAAGCAAGTAGAATATACCTATATTAGACTATAATATTTACAATTTATATTGATATTAGTTTATTGCAACTATTAAGAATAAACATGCAACATTATACCATAAAGCAAGTAGCGTTTGGCTTCTGAAACTATGACGAATGCATTGTATTTCAAAAAAAGAATTGACAACATTTCAGTTTCATGTTACAGGGCTCTGCATTTTGTGCAGATTGCAAAGGTACAGGTTTTCGAGCTAAGTGGCTGAAGAAACCATCTATGCATGTCAAATCTTTTGTAATATTCAAAGGGCTCGTGTGTTTTCTTTTACCCTACAAGCTTAATCCCTTGTATCGTCGACAAAACTGTACTGAATGCTTCTTAATTTTTTTAACAGACATCACTTTGGTTCTTAGATATAACATGACTAAAAATGAATATTGGTTCTTTTTTATTACCTGACAGAATAAGTAATTAAATCAATTGTTGAATCGAATAATTTACTTTTATACTTAGAGGGGGAAGAGATTATAATATTCACAGCAAAATTGACTGTCACTTTGTCAACTGTGAATGCTATAATAACTTCCCCCACTTCACAGTGCATTTTAACAATCACTCTACAAGTGGTCACACCCCACTTATTTTTTACTTTTTACCATCTAAAAATGTGATATAATAATATCTAGAGCAAGCAAGTTGGCTACAGAGAACCTTTTGAGTAGAATTTTCAAAAACTTTTTTGTTAACCAATTGTTCAAAATTATGCAAAAAAATTGAAGGCAACTAAAATGGAAATAAATGCTCGTTGAAAACTAAATCCAATTTCAACAACTCTTGCAACAACCAGAGATAAGAAAATGACTTAAATTACCAATAGTTGTCTCTTAACCTAAAATATGAGAATCTTCAAACACAATACAGAGAAGGAGTGCAAGATCAATGAGTTAATTCAAATAAAATTGATGCAAAATTTTTAGAAAAACAAATTCAGATGTTTAACTAAAGGAGATAAATCAGAAAGAAAATTCACTCAAGGTTTTCAAAGATCTCACCAGGTATTAAATCTATTCAACTAGTTAATTAAGAAGGTAATGCTTCAGAGTCCACTGAAACCATCGGTAGTGAATCTATTACCTTCTTCAAGGAATTATTTAACGGTGAATAAATAAATAGTAACTTTTCTATTATTACCTATAGAAAAATAATAATATGGTATTTGAGAACTTACAGGCGCGACTTTGATTTTGATGGTTTAAACACGGCAACATGCGCGACTTTGATTCCAGCACTAGGGTTTAGTATTGGGGAGGAGGAACGTAGCGATGAAGAGAAGTGGAAAGAACGTGGAGCTAGGGTTTTGTTGGATTTGGGGAAATCGCTCTGTTGCCAGAAGAAATTAGGAAGGAGCGGGAGCTAAAAAAATTGAAGGGTACGGGGCGTGTTGCTCTGAGGGTGTGCTATTATTGTATAGAAGACCACGGTTTGCAATTTCCCTATAACCCTTTCTAATATAGCAACGACTCAAAGCCTTTGCCAAAGTGTTCGCAACGGATCAAAGCCGTTGGAATATTGCAACGGCCTAAGTCCGTTGCGAATTTGCCGCACTATGGTGTTGCAAAATTGCTTATATGGTGTAGTGAATTCAGTATTGAAGACGTTATTCTAGAGGTCGAAGACAGAGTTTAGTATTATATTATTATTTTATCCCACTATATCATGTTGTTCCGCTGCAGTATCTTATTATTCCTGCTATATGTATAACTCTGATATATTGTAAAAGTGTAATCAAATATTATTCGTAAAATATCTTCATAAATTGTTCATTTGATTATTATATTTTTTTCATTCTGCTATGAGATTCTGTGTTTTGTGTTTCCTTCTTTTCTCTTATTTTTTTATTTACCCCATTAACAATCCTCTCTTTTGAATTGTTTGAGTTAATATATGCGGTTTATTTGCAATTTAAACCGTCCAAAATGGTGGGTCGTTACAGTAAAAATTAGAATCAAATTAATTCCTCGGTAACGGCGCCAAAAACTTATTGATTCAGCTAACTTTTTATCGAATTAGAAAACCGTCGAAATTTTTTAATTAAAAATAACTGCAATGCAGAGTGTACAATTTTAGTACGGGACGAGTACAGGTCGATCCACAGTGTATTCTATTGATTTTAAAATTTCTACTGAATCAAATTAAACTAAGAATTTGAAGTTGTGTTAAGCTCAAAATTTCTAAAAACTAATAAAACTAAAAGTGGATAAAAATATGAGAGTAGAAGGCAATTTAGATGCAATTTCCTTCTCATGATCACATACATCAACGAAATGAAATTATGATCTCTTTTGGTCATTAGTGAATTTAGTTGATATGTTTATCATAAGTATGGTCTATTTGTGCTATTGGCTAACCCAACATAAACCATCAAACTTTAACATACCCATTAAACCACTTGTCAACTCTCATGAAAATGTTAATGAACTTGAAAATAAAATCTATTCTAAGCATGATCTATTTACTATTGATTAGTAATATAGACCATCAAATTTTGATTTCAAAATGCAATTCATTACCATAATCATATGTAGTTGAAGATGTAATTTGTGTTTATGTTTGATTAAGCATAGCCTATTTGGTGTCAACAACATAGGCTATCAAATTCAAAGTTAAAACAACAAAACATTTACCACATTAAAACTTCCATTAAGCACAAAAAGAGATCAACTGAAATCATCATGTTGAATTTACATGATTAAGAGAGCTTCATTCCCTTAAATTGAAGGGGTTTAGCTTCTCATATTTTTTATCATGTCAATAAATGTAAATTGTAATATAGAACAAAAATAAGAGGAAAAAGAGAGCTAACTAATTTTGCATGAAAAAAAATCTACTTTACTTGCAAGAAATAAGACCATACTAATTGCATAAAATAAAGAACAAGAACTAAAAGAGCATGAGATTAAGTTGCATAAAAAGAAAATTACATGAAAAAAGGCTAAGAAGCCTTTAAAAAGAAAAGAGAGTTTTTTTTTTATTTTTGAGCCTAAAACTAAACTTACTAAAGAGGAAGCTAAGAGCTCATTGCATGAAACATAAGGGTATTTATACATGTTTTGAATCCTGATCATATTTTAGGGGACTACCCAAAATACCCCTCTAGGAAGTGTGACCACTAAGTTATCATTAGCATGCATTAATCCTCCATTAAGTATACTTGTAACTTTAAGCTCCACTAACATGTGCATTAGCTTCTAATTGTAGATCAAGGTAAGTGGATAAGTGGGGTCATCCATGATGCATAAAATGAATTATTTCCATCTTCATTTGTTTCCTTCTATTGTGCATGCATGAATACATGAAGACTTCTTCTAATTTCCATACAATTTTCCTACAAATAAAAATAAAAGGCCAACTAAATATTCTCAAAATTAACATATGCACAGAAATGACCATTTTGCCCCATATGAAGACGAATAAATGATGATTTGATGACATAAACATGTTAGAATACCATATATGCTCATTTATTTAATTTGATTTGATTAAATATGGAAGTAAAGATATGCACATTTATGTGAACATCAGTTAGACTGCATGGAATTCCTAGTATAGTAAGCGCAAAGAATTCTTAGTCATTAGCGAATTCTGAAAGGGTCTATAAGATACTTTAGGTGCCAAGCTTAGTATGAGTACTGCTTACCATCTGTAGACAGATAGAAAAATAGAGAGAGTTAACAAATTCTTAGAGGATTTGTTAAGAGCTTATGTGCTAGATTTTGGAGGATCATGGGAAGACCATCTACTTAGTCGAGTTTTCGTATAACAATAGTAATCATACTAGTATGGAGATGACACCATTTGAAGCTTTGTATAGAAGGCCATGCAAATCTCAAATTTGTTGGTTATAGATCGAGGATGGATTAATCTTGGTCCAAATTTTGGTTGGAGAAGCTGTAGAAAATATTGAGTTAATTCTGGCTAGAATAAAGGAAGCACGATCTAGGGAAAAGAGTTGTACAGATAAGAGATGAAAAGACTTAAAATTCACAGTAGGATATCATGTTTTCATATAAGTATCATTGATGAAAGATGTGATTAGATTTGGAAAATTAGCACCAAGATTCATTGGGCTGTTTCCTATTATAGAAAGATTGGGAAACTCGCGTATAAGGCAGAGTTACCAAATATTTTGGCAAGATCCATAATTTTTCCATATTGCTCATTGAAGGAAGTGTATTCGAGATCCATAGACTACTATCACACTGACTGTGTTAGAAGTTCTAGTAGTGGAACCAGATATGACTATGGTTAGAAAACCAGTTCGTAAGTTGCGACAGATGAGAATAGACTAAGAAACAAGACAGTCAGATTAGTCAAAGTCCATTGATGACAGGAGAGACTATACTTAGGAAACCGAGAGCAAGATTAGAGATACTTATCCTGACATGTTTGATGGTATGTTTCAACTTTATGTTTAATTATTGTGAGTTACTTATCGTAATTTCAAGGATGAAATTCTTTAAGGAGGGGAGTTTGTAATGACCCTAATTTTGGCTAAAATTATTTAGAATATTTAATTGGATATATAAAATAAAATAGTGTAGATAGTTAAAAGATTAAGATTTGTCAATTAGGAAGTAGCCGAGCAAAAGAGAACTAAAAATAAGTAAGTAGGATGAATATGGCAAGGGTAAAATAGGAATAGCTTTTGTTCTTATACCCTTAAACCTTCTATTCTTTATTCATCATTCATTTTAACTTTCACAAACAAAACTAAAACCCTAAACAACTCGACCGACCACCATTAAGAGGACTCAAGGAGAAGAAAAGCTAGAATTCAAGCAGAAAGCTTAGAAAAATTAATCTAAAGGCAAATCTCAACCTTTTTAACATAAAGCCAAGGTGAATAATTAATTTACATCTTACTTTTGATAATGATTTTGGTTTCAAGTTAGATTCGAATTATTTTTGCAATATTATGCCATGTAATGTTTGTTAAAATGGATATATATACGCTTGTTGATGATTTATATGTTTTAATATATATTTTATGATATGTTTAGATTAGAAAACCTATCAAATGACTTCCAAATGAGTTGCATTCTTGATATATGGTCAATAATACTCTTTTAGTAGTGAGTTTCAAGTTTTATAATTTTCCAAGTAGTTAGTATGAATTTTCTAATTGAAAAAGTTGATTTAGTTCAGGTTAATTATTTAAAATAAATAAAAAGTGATTTTGGCTCTGAAATTTAAAAGTGTGAGAAAATAGGTCAAATATGATTTTACATGATTTTTGAGAATTTTTTCTAACTGTTTTACTAAGGAAAATAAATAAATTAAGCTAGAGGGGCTTAATTGTTGCTTAAGATTTTTAGGCCATTTGTTTAGTGTAAAATGTTTTAAATAAAGAAGCTTTCCAAAAGGTTGCCGCTTTTGTACCCCTTCGATACCCTAGCTGCATCATTTATACATTTCATATTAGTTGAAGGCCACTTTTCTTTATAACCTTAAATCAATATACTCGAAAGGAAAGCTTTTGTCCTCTTAATATTAAGACCGCCTTCCCATTGCTTTCAAAAGGGCGTCTTAGCCGCTTTTACCCATTGCTTTGGAGGCAATGGTTTCTAAAGGATAGCTTTTGAATATGCCGTCTTTTATACTTTGTAGTTTGTTTTTTTAGACTATGGTTTCGAAAGTAATACTTTTAGTTGGTTTTAAAGCTATGCTTCCATAACTTCTTACTTGAACCCAATGCCTTTGAAAGTTATGCATTTAATGCCTTTGAAAGTATGTTTTTAATGCCTTCGAAAGGTATGGTTTTAATGATTTTGAAAGGTATGTTTTCAAGTGTTTCCAAAGGAATGTTTCCAATGCTTTTGAAAGATGTGTTTAATGGTTTCAAAAGAGAATGTTTAAGGTTTTAAGCAATGATTTCAAAATGGATGTTTTCTATGATTTTGAAAGGGATTGTTTAAGGTTTTAAGCAATTGTTTCGAAGATATTGTTTTTGCTTTATGGCCTAATGTTTTCTAACTTAAAAAGGGCTTTAATTTACTTCAAAGGGATAAATAACCCTTATAGGTTTTCATCAACATTATTTTATAAAACATATATCATGACATAAGTATTTTGAGTAAAGCAAATAGTATGATTTCCTTATTTTATAAAGATATGATTTCATGGGTAAATCATTTGTAAAGATTGTTTTCAAGGAAAATTAAATAGGGTAGTTAACCCTAAGTTAGTGACAAAGATATTAGAAGACAAGATGGGACTGGTATGGATTCACGCCCTATAAGTATCCTCTAGCTAATACAAATCCAAAGTTCTTCTGTGTAGGGCTTTGTCACAGATGAGACTAAAATGTGGATACACACAAAAATGAATATGTAGAGTAAAGATAAGTTATTGGTGAGCCCGCAAAACCATTAGGATTAGTTGACCCTAGGAGAAGTTAAGGATAGATCATCCAGTATTGTATCTAACAGAAATTGGAATATTTATTATGTTCGGTAGGTCCGAGTTAGCCAATGATTAATAGTTAGCCAGATAAAACTATAGTGTTAGGACAAATAGTCCATCGATTACCTAATTTAGATGCATATATGTTTTTCCATTGTTGTTATAATTAGTTTGACCGTAGGATTTTGATTTGCAAAAGATGTGCTTTTAAAAGAATATTAGAGATGGGGAACCCATTCCACTAAGCAACATGGTCTCACTTAACATCAGTAAACGGAGAAGTAATAGAATTATTCAAACCAGGCTTTATGTTTGACTTGAAGTTTATATTCTCTCCTTAAACTCTCGGTTGCTTGAAATTTAATTTGAGTAGATTAAGAGTTAAAGACATTTTCGGTTTAGCAGGTTGAACAAATAAGCTTCCAAAGAGATGCAGGAGGCAAAGCTAACTATGTAGGAGTTGTTTAGTATTATTTCCACTATGATGTATTTATGACTGATATATCTATAGTACCATGATCATCCAAGGGGGCTTCTTCATATGTCTCTCTTGGCATAATTTGTAATAATTATATTTAATCGAAACCTCGGAATCATTTTGGGATTATGTAATTAGATATGAAATATTGATTTGAAATGTAATCAGAAAGCTGTTTTTGAAATCTGCGTTGATTTTATTTCATATTCATATGCTTCTGCTATTATGGATACCATTAACATTACCGTATTTTGTCACCGAAAGTTAATACTATATATGATTGCAGCACTTATAGCTCTTAGCTTCGCACCTCGAAATAAGGGATGTTACAGTTACTTAACACACACACCCTATAAAGATTAAAGTGGACCCTACTTGGCCCTTTGACACTTAATCGAGGTGAAACCTACTATGTTATACTCCCTTCACCTATACGTGAAAGTATATTACCAAGGACCTATAGTTAAAGATGTCTCATATTAGTGTAATGTATACACAACCACTGGTGTCCCCTTTCAATGGGCAGACTTCTACTGGCAACACTACTAACCTCGCATTCCTACCCATACTAATGATAGTGTCATTCTTAGTTAATTTAGATAATTGGCTAGGTCTAATAATCCACACCCATCATAAATTGAGGCTATATTGAATTACTAGACCTCTTATATTTAACTATTGGCAGTCGGTTATTTCTATAGAACTTACTTCGTATTTTATTAGTACTATTTAATGTCATTTACTGCTTATTTCTAATTTAATAGATAAACTAACTTTTATTGCTTAACTTCTATTTAACACTATTAGATATAGCTTATTATTCACTTCCAACTATTAATTATCTTTATTTGATTACTATAATTTATTAATTCCCCATTGTTTTATTTATATTTTATCGCTTATTTCTTATTCCCTAACTCATCTTACATCGCATATGTTAGATTGACAAGTTAATTATCGTTATTATCTCCGTGTACAATACTTCGGTTTATTCTAAGGGATTTCTACATTTTAAGGCGTTGGAATTACATCTTCCCAAAAGGAAATGTTAACATCGTAATTTTACATAAATTATCTAAAGGAGGACTTGTGTTATGTTTGAAATTACAAAGAATTATCTTTTTTATTATTGTTGAAGTAGATGGTATAAAATACAATAAACATCCTTATTTTATACATCACTTTCTTTTTGACATATTCCTTATTATTTCAAACAATACACTTTTATACTTGATTATAAAACTGGATTATTTATAGAAATTTACATTGCAAAATACTTCATTCCAATGAATTAAAATACTACTCAAATCCCATCCAATTTATAACAATTTCCAATTCATGTTTACTAACATATAATATTCAACTAATAACATGGAATTATTATACAATAATTATCTCACAAATTTAGGGACTACTTTAACCCTTGCTTTCCAAATTTAAGTATATGCAATATTTAATCGAAGTTAACAACTCATAGAATATGTAGGCATGGTTCTTCAATTCATTGCATGTGTACATTTAAGCCTACAACTCCAAAATTTACATTTAGGCATACAAGAAACATATCTACAACAGTATAAATCCAATATCTTATAAAAATATATAATTTTCCACTCACCTCTAAGCTTCTAAATCTCCAGATCTAAATCCACTATCCTAGATTAACTCCCTTTTTCTACCAAAATATGTATCAAAAGCATTTACATATTTATTAAAATTTTAGATCGAGAAGAGATTTGAACTTAATATATATTTGGATTTAGACTTATGACTTAACTTAGCTTTAGCAATTCGATTCAATCTCATTCTTCTTATCATTATCCTCCACTATTATCCACTTATATATAAATAGATTATAATTTATACAGATTTAAAATTTTGTGGAGAATAGAAAATGGCAAAGCTTTTCCATTGCTTCAGAAAATATGATAAGTAAAGTGAGAGGTTGTGCCTATATTTATACAGATTCGAATCAATGTCAGCTGTTAGATTAGATTATTTTTAATCCAGGCCATTTGGCTAGGCTCAATATACAACCACCAGCAACCACCAATAGACTGCTATGCTACCATCGCTTAACCGCTAGTAGTCTATCAATCCCAACAATAGGTCGACTAGTTGTGTTATTTTGTTAATATTCCATTTATTTCCCGTTAAACACTACTTTATACGATTTTTAATCCAGGTCATTTGCCTAGGCTTAATATACAACCGCCAGCAACTGCTGATGGAATGTTATGCTACCATCATTCAACCGCTAGTAGTCTATCAGTCCTAACAGTAGGTTGACTAGTTGTGTTGTTTTGTTAGTATTCCATTTATTTCCTGTTATACAATTTTGACCTGATCAAATCGACATTAATTTTTCTTAAACATTAACATTAATTAATTATACTTATATCTTTAGTTACATATATAATCATTTTTGATTCGAAATCTTCAAACGTTAATAACTTCTTTGTTTGAACTTCGATCATAAAACTTTATATATGAAAATTAATCAGAAAATAACCACGATTCTCAGTAGTCTAAGTTCCATAGCCAAATTATGACATTTAAAAAATAATAATTTTGGCTTTTATAAGTTTTAATAATTTCTTTTTAATTAATTATCTTTCATTTTATGGGCTGTTTCACCTCCCTTATCGACATATCCTCCTTTCACTATTTCTTGACTTCTTCTCCCTTCCATTCTCTCTTCATGCACCTCCTCGGTGATATTATCTTCTACTACTCTATCCGTGCCTTAATTGTCATTTGACTCACTTGAAGGACCTTCAACGCTCCCTTGGGTATCATCGTCGGAGTCATGAGTAGGGCTAGGAGCTCAAATAACGGCTCTGGCTCTCATAGGTGGAGGTTCAAGTAAAACGATGAATCATCTAGGCTTTAGAAGGCCGTATTGACTTAGCCTTTCGTTCATGAGAAGAAAGGTAGTGGTGTAACACTATGAATTAACTATTTTTAAAGTTTCCAAAGTGTGGAAATATGCAACATTGGTATCTCTTTCAGTAAGATCTATGAAGCTAGAACTTGGGTGAATTAAAACAAAGTGTAGAAATAAGCTAAGGTAGAAGCTTTATGTTTGGAAAACCAAAGCCGATCAAAGCCAAAAGGTCATTGAACGAAAAAGTATTCATTCTTGAAGTAAGAACACTTATTATGAAGTGCATAGATAACATTACGGTGATACCAATATTCAATGATTAATAAGGAGGTCAAGTTGGCTCTCTTATTGGAGCTTTGAAGATTAGTTCTGCAAAGGTCCAAGGTCATTGTAGTTGCATCAGGAACGGAACATACAGAGAGTTCAGAAAGGCATAACCATTAGTATGCACTTGGGTTGGATCTAGCCCGATCTCTTATAGGAAAAATTAAAGGAATTTGATAAAAGGTGGGACGGTTCCACTCAAGCACATGTATTTGTTGTAGGTGGCATATCCCTTAGGAGGATTATGTGCTCATTATTTTATTCTTGATAATAAAACGTAAACCTTCAAAATCCCGTGATGAAGACAGATTGTCCGAAGTGATTCAATGGTTAATATCGATGGTATTTGATCTGGATGGTTGTCCAGTACTCTCCGTACACGTAGAAGCCTAAGTGGTAGAAAGTCAGCTTCGGGAGGGGTATGAGGATCATAAGTTCCTTTAAAACATGGAGATTGATGATTCATTCAAAACTAGAAAACTTGATAGTGATCACAATCAAGTATGTTTTAATTCAGATTCTATTTTAATGAGAACCTGTTTGATCGACGCTCGGAATCCAACGGATGTCGATGTGTATCGACCAATTGGATTCTAAACATTGATTGGGGCAGTATGAAGTTTCCATCTATGTAGCATGACTTTTGTGTCCAATACAGGAGGAACAAAACAAATGGTATAGATAGCTCGCTCATGCTAACAAACAAACTTTGACACACGATGGAACCGTGTGTTGGATCTTACCCTTTATCGTAGGATAAATGATAACAGAACTGCTATTTAGAGTGACGAAGAGTTTTCTTTGTAGGAATAGAGGATTGTGTAGTATATTAATGTGTCATATAGTGGAATTATTAGAATGCCAAAGTGTGTTGTACAAAACCATTCTTTGGAAAGAACCATCTTACTAGGGTTAAAAATGACAACTTATGATCGACCAAACTTCGGTAGAAAATGCCTAAACATCTTGAGTGTGTGATGGCTTGGAATCATTGCAAGATACTATAGACCTAAGGATATGATGATGGAGACCAAAAGTTGGAATCAGGAAAGTGTTAAACATCATATTTAGGGTAATTATATTGCCAACTTTGGGTCAAGCTTAAAGTTTTCCCTCGGAAGACACAAGTCTTGCAATATCCAAGGTCTCAAGTGATAGCCAATCCCAAATCCAAACTCCAATTAACCACAGACCGTGGATACACTCCAACCATGATCGACAGCCCAAACTACAGTTTCCATGACGCCATTACCACTGCTGTAGCAAGGAAAACCCACCTTCAAGCATTTGAGTGTGGATCTACATCTGAAGAAAGGAATCAAGACCAAGTTCTTGAGGCGATGGAGTTCTCCTAAAATAGCAATGGAGACGGTCTAGTGGTGACGGCATGGTGATGGTGATGGCCTAATATGGACGAGTTTGAAGACTATAGTAATGGGACTTAAAATCGTCTAAGGCAAAGAAGTCGGCACTAGGTAAAAACGAGAAGATGAGAAAGTGAAGTGTAAAATTCTCTAAGTATCCACATTTACACTGTTGATGTATAAATTATTTCATGTCAATACCAACACGAAGTAGTTGGTGCTAACATGAATAATTTGATAAAATATAGGAAAAAGAAAAGGAATTCTTACCTGACCGAGGCATAGAATGATCTTTAGAGTGACTTAGATTAAGGCATTGGCACAAAAAGTAGTATGACTGCTATTTGAAGTATTAAACAGATGCTCTTGGAATAGAGATGATATTTCAAAGAAACTCTTGGTCAACCAATGGACTTGAGAAGATGTTTATATACGCTTGTCTTGATCCAAAGCATACTTTTTTCTTCTTCAAAAAAACATACTTTAAGAGGCAAGTGTTATCTAGCTTTTAAGCTAAACAGCTTTTAGATGAATTTGGAAGTTAGGATGAAGACAAAATGATTTAAGGACTTAGGGGCAAGATTGGAATGATAGTGAAAAGGGCTATGCAATGTTTAAGAGTCCAAGGTCACTAGGAAAAAGAGGTCGGCACCGACCTCCTTTTATGTCGATACCGAGTTTATTTTGTGAGCTATATTGATTTACCTTATACTGGGCAAGACATAAATCGCTACACTAATCATCCTAGGATCCATTTCTGAGGAGGTAGTTGAGCAGCTCCCAAAGCTCTATAGAAAAAACAAGTATTAGACACGTCAAAACATCTTGGTAACGATGTGATTCCTAGGGAAAAAGTGTGAAGTACCTTCATGAGTCACTTTTAGTGTACACCAAATTTTATGCGAAGTCACACAGTGATAAACATGATTAAATTTAATTTTATCAAGGCATAAATAATAGAGTTCATTGCTTTAACATTTGTCCGATATAAACTAATTTCATTTTCATCCCATTTATCTTTAGGCTAAGGAACTTCGTGATCATCTACATTTACCATAGGCAGACTATAATCATTTTCAACTATATCCCATGCATCTATGGTATTTAGAAAAAATTTCATCCTACTTTCCAATACGAATAATCAATATCATTAAACATGGGTAGCCAAGCAATAGAAAAAGTATTATTAAAGCTAGCAATAGTTAAAAAGGTTAATTTGACCACCTAACTCTGATACCACTTATCGGATCGAATTAACCCTAGAGGTGGGTGATTTGCAGCATAGATAATAGTAGAGTAAATACGAAAGTGAAAAGCAATACACAATTTTACCTACCTTCTGTAATACTTGTCTGCTACTGCCCCAAGGTTTCTACTAAGATTAAACAATTGACCACTTGCAGACCCTATAAACTTGCGACTATTACCTACCTGATTGTTCAAACCCTAAGCTCAAAACCCTATCTCAACTCTATCCCCAAGTTGAGAATTTTTCAAACTACACCCTGTAGTTCGATCCTAACTAAAACTAGAATTTTATAAATTTAAAAACCAAACTACAATAAAAATAAAAAGAAGAAACCCTAAGTTATAACTAAGTACCAATTATCACAAGAGAGAGAAAAGCACGGTCCAAATTAAATAAATGAAAAGATAAGTTTATTTTTGCCCATATGATTTTATATTCGAGCCGATGTCCTTTTCCACTTCAATCTCGATTTAGGATTTCAATTTGAATCTCTGATCGTCAATCGAATAAAGTAAATTCACCTGAATCCTTTTGTTAATGGATTGCTTGATTTGCATGATGATTCCTCCTCTTAATTGCTTTAAGGATCGAGTGATTTATTAATGCTGATTTAGTATGAATTTTCCCTTTTGATTTTCGTATTTTAACTCGACTACTGATTTCTGCCAATGATGATTTGTGCAAAAATATCCCATTATATTTCATATTTTTTTTTGACTTTCGGTTTCGAATCATTCAATTTGATATGTTTGATCGTTGATTTTCTAATTGATGGTGTTTTGATATCTTACTAGTTCATCTCTTATATATATATATATATATATATATACACACGTACATT
This sequence comes from Allium cepa, assembly GCA_030765085.1. Taxonomy (NCBI): domain Eukaryota; kingdom Viridiplantae; phylum Streptophyta; class Magnoliopsida; order Asparagales; family Amaryllidaceae; genus Allium; species Allium cepa. Next base: position 825,935,471 of record CM060941.1, on the reverse strand, counting down.
TTTTCTTTCGGTTGATTATTTCAACCTGCAATATTCTTGTTGTTTTATGACCATTTTGTGCATCAATCGAATTTGACTTTGTTCCCAATTTTTGATGAATTTTTGCCTTCTAATGGCGATGAATTGGTTGCCTTCGTCATTTGTTGGTGTGTATCATTTGTCCTTGTGAATTTTGTCTTATTACCGTGCACATTAAATCTGATGCACCTGCTCGTTGTTGCACCTGTGTGTTGTACTTGTTTGTATTTCTTCTGCTTGTCTTATGTTGTGTGCCCGAGTTTCTTGTGTGCTCACGCACCATTTTGTAGTTTGATGACTTGACCCTAGTCTCAACTTGTGGTGATGTGTTTTCCTCCTTCTTTTCACCTACTTTTGACATATATTGTGAGCCGAATGTTGTTTGAGAGATGGCAAAGTCTTTTATCTTTGAATTGTATCTCTTTTGTTGCTCTGTATGTGCACCTGTTCCTATTTTATTTTATGCGTCATGTTGAACTTGCTGACTTTATTTTCTGATGTGCACAATTGTGTACTTATTGCATTACTTGTGCGTTTTCCTGTTGTTGTGCATTTGCTATGCGCTTGCATGTGTTGTTGTGCATTTTTCATGATTTTGGCCTTGTGTGTTTGTGCACTTGGTTGGTTTGCTGCATGTTTGTGCTTGATCTGGTTGCATCTTTTTGTACCTGATCTTGTGTGCTGCAGTCGTATTTTCGACCTTCCTCTAAACTATTTCAATGATGTTTTACTTTTTCTTGTATTGAGCTATTTAGCTTGATCTTGCACTGCTTGTGTTGAGCCTTTGTACTTGACCTTGTTTTTGTCCTATAATTGAGTTGATGCAAATGTGTTTTTTATATGTGCTTAGCCTTATGGCATGTACTGGGATACATTATGCATGTTGTAAGTTGCTCGCACATATTATTGATATTTTTGGTGCCTATGTCAAAATATGAAGAAAAAGAAAAAACTAATAGACTGAGGCAATTCCAATTCAAAACTATTTATATTTTTGCAATTTGAATTTGCTTCTTTTTGCTTTTTACCCACGTTATTTGATAGACAAAGTAGATGATTGGAGAAAAGACGGTTGGATCAAGTAGATGACAAATCAATTCGAGTGAGTGAGGTTAGGAGTGATTGTATTTGAGAGTGCGTTGTATATGAGAGTGAAAATATGGTGTTGTATATGTAAGTGTAAAATATTGTTGTATGTGAAAGTGTAAAGTATTATGGAAGCTCTATTGTAATTGTGTACAATTAAAATTATATTGAAATAAACTATTTTTGAAATAAAATTTCATTCGTTTACTTATATCTGCGATTTTACAAAAGTATTATCCAACCCATTTACACACACACACACAATCATCAAACAAAAACCATAAACTGTTATATTCTATAGTTATTCCTCCTGCTATGAGTTTTGAAAGTCACAGTTAGAGTGTTGCTCTATTTACTATTGTCATAACCTAACGATCTATTGTTAATGGCTTTTGTGGGTTAAAGGTCGATTCAACAATTAAACCAGAGGGTTGAAAATGGCGGATTGTTACATATATCCATCAAGCCTAATATAACGTCTCAACGGCAACTACTATAAAATCAATGTTACATAATCTATCATTTGTATAGGTTCTACACTATAACATAAATGTAACCTATCCGGGACCCACTTGAAACCAAGATCTATAAAAATGGGTAAATATAAAGAACACTGGGATAAATAACAAGAAAAAATATTCTTGATCGTGGCATCAATATACAATCAAATATCGTTTCCTATCTCCATTTTTTAAATCACTAATATGCACATATAAAGATCAGTCAACCTTCCAAATTTTTTAGCCTACCAGTTGGTTGATTGAATAGTCGGACTACCAATCAACTATAATGGAAATTTAGACGAATGTCTCCATCTCTCTCTGATTCCTAGACTAAGTACAAACAAATAGTGAAGCCTGTAGTAACCAACCAGAATCATGCCGAAGTAATTAATGATGCCTAACTTACTATCTCATCTTAACTTTATAAAACTATTCAAAATTGAGTGTCACATCATATGGCCCCCATATTATAGTGTATCACATCCTAACGTCATCGCTCAATCTACATAAAACACCTCAAACCATTTATACAGGCCATTCTTGGTTAAGATTCAACCTTGTCTTGAAGAGATAATCGTTAGTCGGTTGACCGAATAAATCAGTCGATTGATTAGCTGAGGAAATAATTCTCCAGTTTTTCAGTCGACCAGTACCCATATTTCAATCGATTGGTGCTAATTTCAGTCGACTGAAATCTCTAAAGTTTACATTATAATTCTTGGGGTTTTACACGGAAATAACCAATCAATTGGTGACTTTTGGGAAGTCAACTATGAAATTCAAATTCCTTACCATTTTTCAAGTTTTTCAATAGGTATTAGAATTACCTTTCATTCAAAATCTATATACACTATTATACATTGTTTAAGCATAATTAAACTTCTTTTACAACAGTACTGACATTATCACTACATTATACTTGTGTTCACATTTTAACGCGTCGACTACAATATTATTATCTTCGTTGACATATTTGATGAACATTTTTCCCTACGATATTGATACAATGTATCACTAGTATAATTTCTACTTTATTGTCATGTTCATTGAGCCTAACTATTACACATTCATGTTCATACATCATATCTAGCATTTTACATAAATTAATCGACCTATAATTCATTAATTTAACAATAGCCTATTCGTTTTCTACCTTTTACATAAATTCAAGGTCTGTGTTTATCTCTAGCATCCAATTACATTTCTTAACACCTATCCAAATGCCAATATCTAAACTTAAGTGTATTACAACATCTATATCATATACTTAATAAGGACACTAACATAACTCATGCCATAATTAGTGAAATATAAGCATGTATAATATTGTATATCTTGGTTAAAAAAAATTACACTTACCAAAATACCAAGACAAGCTTTGAAATCGAATTGAATCTCCTTGCACTCTGCTGTCTAGAAATGCCCTGCGCAGTAATCTATGTGAACCGAGTCTAATTTGATATCTATACGTAGCTCTTGTCGCACTAATCACTTTAGCTTCAAAAAGTATTAAATTTGATTATGTATTGCTCTTTGAATATTCGATCTAGGTTTAAAGAATGAGTTTGTTTGTTCTAATTGAGAAAAGAAACGGGAAGTTATGGACATATGACGTTTTAGAAATTGAATGACTACTTCTATGTCTAACTTGGCACTAATGCGCCTAAGGATCCCAACTCAACCTAAATCAAACTCAAATGCTAACCCAGTCATAACTCTCAATCTCCTAATACGATTGAAGTGTTGTGTATATTAAATCTTGACTAAAAAATTCTATTCTTTGCAGTGGTACAAGTTTCATCAGCTAGTTTGTTCATTTGTAGTGTGTGTGTCTATATATATATATATATATATATAAAATTTAGTAAAGTTATCAAATTGCCTTTTATTAAAATTTATGGGGTGTTACATTACTTTTAAGAATTTCTCAAACATTAAAAATGAAATTAGTTAACGACAAGTGGTTTTGACTACTTATAATGAATTGTCAAATATGCTCTAAATTCGTTTCAACAACGATTATTGATCCTCCATGAAATAAAGCTTACAATGCTTCACGAGGTAAAACTGTAAACATTACCATGAATTGGCACTTTACGACATTCCAACTAACATGGTATTGCCACAATCCTTGAATGCATGAATTGATCTAATCACTACCTTCTCTCTCTCTCTCATGAAACAATACAAGACCATGGACATACAACTTTTACAAAGTCCAAATCAAATCCTAAAAGCCCAAATCACCAAATATACGAAAATCCAAATCATACATATATTACAAGTAGCGACACTCCAACCATAATAGATGCAAATTTTGAACTACACCCAATTCAGCTTAAAAAAATAAACTCCAATGAGTATATGGAAGACAAATATGCCAACTAAAGGATTTGTGCGCTTAACATGTATGTCTATTGTTAGAGTCAAAACTGAATTTTGAAACAAAATCCTAGGAGGAAATTTAGTGTTGATGGTAATTGATGTAGTTGATCATGGAAGCAGTTACAGCTGCTTTTTTTAGCTTTGATGGTAATTGAGGTAGTTTATCATGGACGCAGTTACACCTTCTTTGGATGACAAACAGACACGAATGTAAGGTAGCCCGCTATTGGAATTACTAGAGTACCATCAGGTCAGGAAAACAACACAAAACCTTCCCACCATATTTTCATACAACTGATGCTACACATGCAACATTGGTCAGTGGCTGCCATTTGAATTTTCTTAACAGCAAACAAAGTGAACTTTGCCATGATCATGCAAGTTCAAATCTGAAACAGTTTCTCTCACAATGCCTGAGAAATCACTAAACTCACCTCATAATTCCTTCAACTGAATTTACAACTATGCTTTTTGTCCAGAAAAGCATACGATACAAACCTGTCATGACAACAATGGTTTAATGATAACAAGAAGTCTGCCCTCATTATTTTGCCCCCGAGCTTCAAAAAACGACAATTCATGCAGTGCAGCAAATAAAAGATTATGTCTTCACATAAACATGGACAAGAGCACGGACATGGATTAAAGTAACACTCGTGTGTGTGACAACAAAATTAATATAAGAAAATCAATTTTTTTTTTCCATTCATAAATATAAACTTAATACAAAATTCATCCACCAATATGAAAACCAATGATGTCTTTAACATAGCTTATATGAAAGGTGGCTAAGGCTAATTTCAAGTAACCAATTCCAGTGAAAAAAGCTAAGACAAATGCCTGCTTTTCTGTTCTAGATTCCTAATTATACTTTAATTTACAGGTGGAGGTAGTTCTAATCCGAAGGGAAGAATTTCTTTTACCAGTAAACAAAAGAAGAACCCATGCCACTTCTAATAAATCCTCAAATGTCTCAACACCATTAAGTGTTCATCATTAGTTATATGAAGCATAACACCAAGATCGGCTAATAAAGCCTCTCTCTTCCAAGTTAGTGGTCCATACCGATGTAGTGCTTTTATGGTGGAACAGTATGCATCCAACTCCAGTCGATGAGCTTCTTCATCCACGTTGCCACATTGCAAATTTGGATCATAACTAATTTGCGGTCTAGATTCAAAATCAGAACAGCTACCGACCGATGATGCAGCACTTTCAACATCATTAAGTGGCGCTTTGGAGTTCCTATTAAAGTCCAACTCAGGAACTTTCTTTGCTTTCTTAACAGCAGCACAGTATGGATTTCTAGCATTTATCCTTTTTGAATTTGTCCTCGTCCTTCTCTGTACTCCAGCTCTAGCTCTAGCCCTGGCATGTTTGATAAAGGCAGGATCTTCAGCATGTCTTCTCCCAACTTCAAACTTCAATGCTATCTCTCTTTCTGACATCAGCTTTCCCCTCCCACAATTGTCTGCTGCCTCGTCTTCCTCAGTTTGTTTCGTAAACTCCTGCAACCAAACAAAAACAATATAATATGATGTGTTAGATAATACACTCTACGAATGAGTGTGACATGATACACCCTCTTCTATTGGTTGTTATACCACTTTATTGTTGTATACATTTCAAATTGCTTTTATGATATCAACCAACAGAAAAGGAGTTTAGCAACATCACACGCTTATAATAAATTTGAGGTTAACATCTCTAGAGACTATATCAATACCCGATCAAGTAAAACCCATCTGCCTCCTTGCCAGGACTGCCTTAACCGAACATTTGCATTGTGAACACGAATACTCTTTGAAGATTCAAAAATACGTAGGATATAGTAGATACCACCATCCTGCACTCTCAAAACCCTTGCATCCTTCCACGAGTTATCCACATAAACCTCAACAATGTCATCTACGACACAATTCATAGGTACATTCAGTTGAGGCGGATAAGGCCTAACTGCACAACTCTGCACTACATCAATGTTACTTAGTCCATTTTGAGAAGGGCAGTCATACTGAATATGATAGTATTGCTCATTTCCCCAAATTATTTGAGCAGGAAACCAAGATGCCGAGTTTCCTTCTCTCTTGCTCCAAACCTCCACCTTGCTATGCTTTCTGAATATCATACTCTATGTGTTGGCAAACTATATGTAACAAATCCTGATGGTAATCAGATGATTGCATTAGCACAAACAGCATAATCAAGAGTGCAAATTTCATAATAAAATCGGAAAAGAAGAACATAAACTTGACTAAAATTCCATCTAGTCAAAGCATATTCATGTCTGTCTTTAAAACCTAATTCTCCTATGTCAGATCTATGATTAATAATTCCGCATAATGCATCAGTAATCTCAATGAAGAAACTTCTATGTGATATCAAATCAGACACAAGGTAGAAAAATTGAAATCAATAAATTCATTTAGTACAAAATTACACCAAAATTTAATAAACTCAATCAAAAATAGCCTTGATTTGTTCCTCAAAATTGTTTAAACACGAATTAAATTATACCGATTGAAATGCAGAAGTCATGAATAAAATGAAAATACCAGTAGAGACCGCTAAAGGTGATCCGTTAAAATTCAACTCATCATCGCAAACTTGATCGTTACCATCAAGTTCTATAGATTAAAACGTTCGAGTTTCATATATAGCTAAAGCAGCATAAACAATATTGAAATTATTAGAGAAAAATAACGAACTAGAACCAAATGTCAAATATTTACCTACTCAAACAACACAACAACTTGATAAATGCAACAGCGTAAATTTCAATCAGCACAAAGATAAATCCAACATAATTGAGATTGCAGCATTACGATGATCGATGCAGACATAGATTGGAAAGGAAAACTAACCTTACTCGCGAATACGCAAAATCTGCTTTTGGTCGTAACGAAGAACAACCGAATAGAGACTGATAGATTTCAAGTGATTTTGTTGGTGGAATTATAAAGAATGATGATTCAATTGAAAAATAAATACAGAAAAATATATTTTGGTTCAACATAAAATCTTAGCCGTCGGGCCTATTTGAACATACTCATCCTGCAAACGCTCAAACTTTGCACTCAAGTTTCCAATTTTAATTTTCGTTAACCTCATGGATATGGATCCAAAAAAAAAAGGCCCGAGAGCAAAATTTAGTGGAAATTAGGATCCATTTCGAACTTAACATCCTAAGAATCCTTCTTGAAAACATATTTCACATATTGCAGTGTATACGGCATGTATCTATAGCGAAGGCCGCAAACTTTATTGTACAATGCAAATATTTGCAGTTCTAACCCACGTATTCGTAAAATAAATATCTACAACGTAAATATTTAGTGTAGAATACAAAATTTTGAAGTCCAAATTGCAAAATTTTAGGACTTCAAAATTTTAATTAACAAAAATTTGCCGTTAGAACTGCAAATATTTGCAATATAGACAGTAAATATGTGTAGTGTATGCTAAATGTTTTTGTTGAAAATATTGACGAGACTTTTTGTGAACCCTGTTTACGATAAGGTATGTAAGTAAAATTTGAAACATACGAAGGATGCATGCAAAAATGTCCCTAAAATTTAATGCTACCAATCTAAACACTTATTAATTCCATTTAAATATTTAATAAATTTTAATCATTAAACACATTTCAAAAACCCACCTTAAACTTGGTATAAAAGCAGATTTGAATGTAAACGCGATCGTTTATCCATAACCATGCAATCTAGAAATTAAATGAAATCTAATCCTCAAACATAATCATTTTCAATTCAAATAACCACTAATGTTAGAAGAAAATGAAATAAATAACGTAAGTAAAAGTATTTTAAATTTTAGATTAAGAGTTGACGAGTTAAGATATTTGAATATATTTAGAACATGTATGTAAATCTATATTTTTACTGTCCCATTAATTTATAGGCGATAGATAATGATAACTAATTACAATTGTCTATATCATACCACTTTCTATTACGATGGTTTCTGATAAAGTTAGACGTATAATTAGAGACAACTATGTAATTTGTTTTTTGAGAGAAATGTATGATCCTCTGTAGTAGAGGAGAGCATACACATGTGTGTGTATCACCATGAAATTATGTAATTTGTTAAATATATCTAACTCGATTAGCAATCTTGTCCATAATGAAAGTGTTGGATTTCTATAACATACTTTGTTATAGTGTGATGTAATCAATTAAGTAATTAATTTAAAGTATATCAAATAAAAAATCCTTAAATGATATATTATACGATAGTAATTATAGTGTAGTAATCATTAAAAATTTATCATATTAAAAACAAAATATTAATTTAAATATTCCTAGTCAATATGTTTCGAGAAATGATATCGATTCATCTGTTAAGATTGGATACGTAACACTTTCCAATTGTTGGGCCGTGTATTACGAGTGACCGTTGGGAAAACCAAGATGTTACATAGTGATAGTCATTGGTTAACTATGGAATTACCCACTCGAGAGTCTCTTGTTGATTATTATAATTAAGGTCAAAAAGAAGATCTCGAAGTAATGATGTTACACAAACCCTTTGACTTGAGAATACCGTAGAACTTCAGTGTGGATACTTCACTTTGATTATAACTTTGATTATAGTTAAATAATGGAATGACGATCCATTGAGCGACTATAGTTGGGTCCGATTGAAGCATTGAAAGTGAACATTATTCAATAGAGAATTTATATCCTCGGTTATAAGAGGTTGGTACTTAGTATGACAGTCAACTATAGTCAACTCAAAGTCAAAGTTTTTGGCTAGAGTAGTACGATTAATAATAAATGTTATTATTGAACCAAAGATTTTGTGTTTGGGCTAACTAAGTTGAATGTGAATGATATTGGAATTTTGACTAAAACCAAATTCCATAATTTCTAAAATGATGCAGTCTTGGCGAAGAGAATTGGTGTAAATAATCGTTACCACTGAGTACCACTTATAAAATTAAAATTGGATTTTGCCAAATAGATGTTTAAACGATAAATTCGGCCAATATATCACACCATTAGCTAAGAATGATGTATGAACGTTAATGTTCTAAATTGATTGACATTAACCGCTAACTGAGTTTAAATGTTTGAGTCGCAATGATGAATTCTTCGGAAAACCACACAATTTAATTATGGTACAAAATATTGTAAATTAATTAGGTGTAAGAGTCGAATTGCTGACACATGGTGTGATGCAAAAGCTGACAGAGAATGAGCTATTGTTGGTAAATGCATGGAACACAATGAGAAAGTGAGCAAAGAAGTGGTCACGAAGAAAGTGTATCTGAGTTTAACAGAACGAAGTGAATCTACAGGCAGAATTTTACCAGATTGTATGGAGGACAAAGAGGAAACTGAAACATTTACGGGTGCAGAAGTGGGTTATGAAAGTGATATGCTACAGGGTGGAAGTGCTCTGCACTGAACTCTACTATGATATTGTGGTCTTTGATTCTCTAAATTCAGAGGGGCAAGTTGATTTTGTGCTGAGGGATGTGAACATGGAATTACCCTCATCTTGTGCAAATATGGACATGATGCCAACTAATGGATCAAAACGTACAACTGGGGGCAAGCGGCCGCGTAGCAAGTCAATTAGAAGTGCTTAGCTCCAGATATTTTCTTGTTTGGCTACTAAAGCTACCGGCATTAGGTCAAGTTCGATAGATTGTTTATGTAGTACCTATTGCCCTACAGTTTTAAATGATTTACCTACCAATACTATGCTTGAATAACTAGGAGAACGGATTTTGTTTTTAACGTAGATCAATCTGATATCTTATTTATTAGAAACAAGGAACTAGAGAGGAACTAATACCTTAGATCATGAGATATATTAGCTAGAATTCTATGGGTCTTCATGATTCAAATAAATACAATAGAATTTGTTTTTTTAAAGGACAACAAAATTATAATAGCTCTATTGCAAGAAACCAAAATAGAGTGTCTTGACTACCGCTACTATATAAGTTTAGGAGGGTTTTATATTAGTAACTGGGTTTGTCTCCCCACTAGGAGTAGTTGGGGTAAGTTAATGATTTTTTGGAAACAAGACTGTGTTAAGCTTATTGAATCTGTTATTAACGTTCATTCGATGCATCTTACGTCAATCGACCCAATAGAAAGCTCCTTATAAAGTGTCTCAGATGTTTATGGACCTCACAATAAACTTGACAAGAGAGTCCCATGGAGTGAATGTCTCGAGTTTCGATCCCCCGTCGTCAGGCCATTGGTTATTTAGGGAATTTCAACGTGAAAAGATTTCTAGGAGAACGCACTCCAAGAGAAGATGAAATTTCTGTATGGAAGAGTTTGACCAGTTTATTATTAACGGTAATCTTATTAAATTACCACTTAATAATCGACGATTTATTTGGTCTAACTCAAGAGAACTCCCTTACATGGCTCTTCTAGGTTGTTTCCTAATTATCAAGAAAATTGAAGATAGATTCCTATTCTTCATGTTCATAGGCTTCTTACAGTGTATTCGAATTAATATCCAATTATTCTTTTATGCGACAATAACCCCTAAATCCAAAGAAATATCAGATTTGAAAAGATGTGGCTTTTACAAACTAATTTCTACGACCTAGTAAAAATAAATGGCTTTCTATGAGTATTGATAACATTAGATATTTGGGTAATATAGCTAAAGTATTTGTAAGTAAGCTTAGAGACCTAAGGCTTTTTCTTATAAAAGGGAATAAAAACGTTTTCGGTAAAATTAGAATTAAAAAGAAAAGTTACTTTCAGACATATTAAAATTAAATAAATTAGAAGCATCGAGAATCCTAAACTCTTCTGAGTGAATATTCTTCAAAATCTAAAAGAAGAACAAGATAAAGTAACTACATTGGAGGTAATTATATGGAAATGGAGGTCAATGGTCCAATGGAAGGATGAAGGAGACAAAAACACTATGTTTTTTTCATAAAGCAACTAATGATAGCAAACAAAGTAACACCATACAATCCCTTCAAATTAATAATGTAGAAATTGTTAACCAAAATGATCTCAATAATGCTTTCTCTAACTACAACAGGAAAATTTTAGCACTAGCATGAGCCATAGAAGTAATGCTAGGTGGAATGATTTATATCCTAAAAAAAGTTAGGGTTTTTTTGGGATGATTTGGATACTCCATTCTCAGAAAAAGAGATCTTTAAGGCTACTAATGATAAATGGCCCGATTCGGATGGATTTCCTACCTTGTTTTATAAGAAATTTTAGCATTTTGTAAAATACGACTTAATTAAAATGTTCAATGAGTTTTATAATGGTGACCTACAACTAAGAAGATTTAACTTTGCCAACGTTATCCTTCTCCACAAAAAAGAGGGTGCGACAAAGCTCAACGACTTCAGGCCTATTTCATTAATAAATTGTTTAAGTAAAATTATTTCAGAGGTATTAGCTAACATGTTAACAACTAAAATGAATAATTTAATTAATATAATGCAATTCATTTTCATTTAAGGGTATAAATACCACAGATGGGATCTCAATAGTACATGAATATATTAACTATTGTTTTAAACATAATGTTATTAACGTTATTAACCTCGAAGATATGTGACATGAGACATGAATATGACGCCGCCTTTCAAGATGGAAGTAATGTTGTGCTTTATCAATTACAGTCAATATCGCATAAGATCAATAATGCATGTTGTTGATACCACTTCTCTTTGATGCCACCTCTCATTTGTACTGCATCTCCTTAATGTTGCGTGTTGTCTATGAAGCCAATAATACCAAATAAAGTCAATACAATAAGGTACCAATGAATGTGAGCATGACCTATGTCACATCTCATTGATGCCGCGTTTTATCAATGCCGCCTTTCACTTATGAAAATAAGATAAACGTCGTAACTTCCTAGTGCCACACTCTATCAACGTCGCTCACCACTGATATTACCTTCAACCATAGCCGTAAATAATGATGTCGCGTCTCTTTGATGCTAATCAATGTTGTCTTTCAGATAGTACTGAGCTAATCAATGCTGCCCTTCATTGATGTCGCCAATAGTCAACGTTGCGTCTTGCTGAAAGTGCATTTCATCAACACGTAGGAGACGCTGCACATCTATATGTGCGGTGTTGATGCCGAAAGATATCGACGTTCACAAGTTATCTAGGCCGGTGTCATGATGATGCCGCTACATGTTAATATCGCGCTACAGCGATGTTGTTCCCTGTCTATGCCGACCCATAATGAAGTAACTGCAAACTAATGTTGCTCCTTATTGATGCCGAATACCACCTCTATTGGAACAGTGCTGAGGCTTAATTATACATCCAAGACTGACAAAAGACATTATCGAACAAGGCATGTACCATGTGGCATCAACAGTGACGAAGCTCATAAATGCCGACATACGGCTGTTGTGTCGCAACTCTTCCCCTGTAAATATGGACCTAGGGGAACTATGGATGAGGCAAGTCAATTTTATCACTCTTCTTAAATTTTAAACTTTGTAACCATAAATTGATTTGGAGATTTAGAGCTGATTATAACACTTGAACTATTGAACATTGTACATTTGACGATATATTGAATAAGAACAAGATATCTTGAATTATGGCTTAATTTCGAATACCAAAGTATAAATGATTTGCTAATAAAAAATCTCTTCGAATTCCAAAAGTACTCGTATTCTTGATTTCTCTTTTAATCATATGATTGTCTAATATGGATTTACTTTAAGAATATATGATTTCACATGGCTTTGCATACGATTTCTCTATGAACCTAGACTTGCTTGTCACTTCTCTTAAGCCTTAACTCGTCCAAGTGTTGCTATTTGCTAACACTCATTGAGGTTAAACTTAGGATCTTTAAATTATATCATCACCAAGGTTCCCATCCTTTCACTTTTAGGGTTGACGAAGAAATTCATTAATATTTTAACGCTAGAAGAAGGGTTTTAACCTCCATCTCCGTTAAAACCCTAAGTGGAACTACCCTAGCTTGCATATTCAGGGCTTAAAGGACTTGCCCCCAACCAAGCATATCTCATTCCAAGCTAACCTATATTTGGTTCTTAAAATGAATTAATCACATTAACTAAGTTTGTTTAGTCATGCCAATTAATCATGTTAAAATCTCCAAGCAAGGATCCTCCATGCCTCGGATGACTAGACCAACTTAACAAATTGCTAATGATCCCTGGCTTCATGAAGAACAAGGGCTAAGACTTATAGCATAGTAAGTTGTGGAAGAGAAGAAAAGACAAGTCGCTCCATGCAATCCAAAAAAATAAAGTTGGAATCCTTTTCAAGTGGGGCAAATATTAATCTTTGCCCTGGGTAAGCAATAAAAAAAAGATAACATCTTCTTGAAAATAAGGAAAGAGATTCACTCAAAGCAAAGGGACCATTTTCGAAAAGGAAATAGAAAGGGACTTTGAACGGTACACTAGAAAATGAAGGAGTGTGCTTGATCGATCCTACAAAACCGATGGTGCACGAGGCTCCCTAAAAATGAAAATAGTCATAAAAAATGAGGAATCTGTCTCAAGCAATAGAGGAATTAAATACCAATCAAAAGGACTATCCTTCAAAAGGTAACGACTTTATAAGAACTATACCCTTACTACTTCCTATGAGAACATCTATCTCTTGACTAAGGATGAACTCAACTATTAGCCCTCACAAAAGAAGCATCCAAAAATGAAAGGAATCTTGGTGGGTTATATTATTACTACCATCGGGCCAATGGATACAGCACAAACCAACATCGAAGTTTGGAGGGTTTGATCAATAATTTCTTAAGGCAAGGAAAGCTAAATGAATTTACATGAAGATGTTAAATTAGCCATCAATAAAATAAGATCTTCTGAACAAATTAAGTGTACCTGCATGGTTGGGGAGTAAGATTCTCCTAAGGCAGAAGATCTAGCCATCAAAGGCCTCATGACAGAAAAGCCTTTAATGTCGTCATCAAAGGCCTCACTGAAGTGCCACTTAGAGGGAAGGATTAAGCCTTTGGCCCCGTCTAAGATGATATGGCCAAAGCACCGAACCAGCTTTTAGTGCCGTCATCAAAGGCCTCATGAAGCACTCTTGGAGGGAGGATGCAATAAGTCTTTGACCCCGTCTAAGATGGCCTGGCCAAAGCACTGAACCAACCTTTAGCGTCGTCATCAAAAGCCTCATTGAAGCGCCTCTTAGAGGGATAATGGAGTAAGCCTTATCCCCGTCTAAGATGGCCTGGCCAAAGCGCCGAGCCAGCCTTCAATGTCATCATCAAAGACCTCATTGAAGCACCTATTGGAGGGAGGTCAGGTAAGTCTTTGGTTCTTCTTAAGAATAGCGAACAAAACTCGCTAGACAATAGACCTAAATCATCATCTAAGACGGTGATAAGGGGTCTGATCTAAGTATAGATCATTACCTAAGATGGCGCCAAATAATTCAATCAAAATCACAACCAAGTAGCACTCCAAAACAATCAATCATATAAAGGGAGATCTATCAAGAATCAGAGCTATGTAGCGCTCCAAATCAAATAATCTTCTAAAGGAAGATCCATTGAACATCGGCTATTTGTGCTCTTCAGCAAACATAATCCTCAGTGGCCAGATGAGGATTTCTGGCCTACTATTACTAGATAAGGATTTCTTATCTTCTATTATTACTAGATAATGACTTTTGCTCTACTTCTATTATTACAAGATAAGGATGTATTGTCTTCTTATATTATTGTTAGATGAGGATTTCTGGTCTTTATTTATTAGTACTGGATAAGGATTTCTTATCTTCGATTATTGTTGCCAAATAAGGGTTTCTAGTCTTCTAATATAATTGCTAGATAAGGATTTCTAGCCTTTTATTATTATTATTAGATAAGGATTTCTGTTCTTTTATTATTGTCGAATAATGATTTCTGGCCTTTTGTTAATACCAAATCGATTTTTCGGTCATCCTTATGGATTTTCTGGTCTTCCTTATTAATTACCAAATGGGTTTTCTGGTTTTCTTTTTGCACGATAGCTAGAATTGTTTTCTGGGTTTCTGTTCAGATTATTATCAAAAGGATTTTCTGACGGTGGAGCTTCGCTAAATCCGCTCTCGATTTAGAGTTAAATTTATTTGACGGGAATCTCCGTTACTAAACAAGCTGCTGAATATTTATGCAAAGGAAGATTTTTATATTAAGTTCTAGAAAAACTCAATTAGCGAGGTCATTACTTTTCTTAATAAGTAGAACATCCATTTATACATCAAAAGTTCAAAATATAGAAAGCAAGATATTAATCATTGGGCGATTTAAAATAAGAACCAGTATCCGATTCAAAGCTACATACCTTACATCTGAGGTAACATTCATTCAAGTACAAATTCATTTACGATCTAATACATTATATACAAAGTTACAGGTACATAAATCAGACAAAAGAAGAATCTGATCAAATCATTGTCGAAGCTTGAGGCTCTATGTTGTCTTGTCCAAATCCTTGACAATTAAAGGATCTATAATGTAGCAAAGGGATACGTCTAAAAGCTCTTTGAATTTTTTTATTCATTCGAATAATATATGCATCATCAATTGAATCAATTTGAGTTTTCGAAGCATGCTGGAGAGCCTTGTTGGCTCCTTTCAAAGTTTGAACCATACTTTTTAATTCTTTAATATCCTATTTAAGAAATATTTCTCGCGCTCAAGCTTTTGAACTTTGCTCTCATATTCATTAAGATGTTGAGATACCTTTTTGTTCCGCTAATTACTAAAAAATTGCATGCATTCAGATTTAACTTGTCTGCTCTATTTGAAGATGACATCATCACTTAGACCCGAAGGTGGATTCAGTAAAATAGGAAATTCTTGACTAGCAAAAGATCGAGATCTCGTGGTCCTTTTAGGAGTAGGAGTAGGAAGACTGGAATTGGCTTCACTGGCAATGAGTTCAAAGGATTGGCAATATACTTGACTATTCATTAACTCCACTTTGACATCATTTATTCATTGATATAATTTATCCATTTCGGCATCAATCTTAACTGAAGGCCTGAATTCTAAGGCTGAGTCTATACGTTCTTTCAACTCTGTAATTACTTTATGCTTCTCTCTAATCTCTTCTTCTAAGCTAGAGATTCATTCCTTTAGACATTTAACGGTCAATCTTAGTTAGAAGTATTTCCTATGCCATTCTGAGGCCTTTGTATTATTTTGGAAATCGTAAAGCTAAAGCATCTTGGGAAGACCACTCTTTTTAATACCAACTATTAGTCTATCTTTAATTTCATTCACTTGCGAGAAAACATCTAAAGGATCAGATGCATGCACTAATTGGGTTTCCTATTAAGAATAAGTGAAACAGGAATTAATATATCAAAAACAAGCTCTTTTGTTAGTAACAACAAAGGTTTAAAAATGGTGAGGAAATTCGAATTACATCATAATTCTATTTTCAAATAATCAATTAACTCTTAAAGTTTAGAAACAACAACCTTAGCCTTTTTGAATGACCCAACAGATAGGGTGAAAGTGGAGTCAAAAGAAGTTTTAATCCCTTCTGGGGTATTAACTAAAGGGTAGTCCCATTTCCCAACCGGAGGACTAGTATAACCACATAGCAATTTATCAATGTTAAGATTGCATTTCACTAAGAAATTTGTCTTTGTCATCACCCAAAATTCAAAACGAAGCCGAGGAAATTGCGTGTAAACAATAGTGTAAATCTTTTAAAAAAGCAATGTTTTGCTAATTGAGAAGTTCTTAGAATTAAAGATTTTTCCTTAAATTCCCTCTTTATGTTGATAAATTTATTCAAAAATTCCATGGAAATAGGACTATGTGGAGATTCACTAAGCTGTATATTACATAGAAAATTAACTAAGAGCAAGGAAATAAAATAGTTAAAACTATAAGCTGCATAAGTCAATACGTTACAATCATATAATCATTTAGGTTCGTAAATATTGATTCCTTATACAACTTAGAAATAAATCTCTTTTTGTATCGTATTTGAGTTTTCGAGAGGAAGAGAACAAGAAGAACGATGGGTAGCAGTAACTTTTGGGAGATTCCACATGTCCTAGATCAAGGATCAGACCCATATTCATTCAAGTGCCTATGATGGAAGCGCTTAAGTAAACCCCAATAGTCGTTGCTTAAATAGGAGAAGTCGACGAAAATATCCCTATAGTAGACTCTGTAGAGAAATTCTTCCAAGATGCTTCTATCATCGATCAACATCCAAATAAGGGTCATTAGCTCTGCATTCTCCACCAAGAGTCTCCCCCGATGAAAGTGTGCCTCCTTCATCCATGGAGCTACTTGTCTCACTTTAAAAATATTAATTTTGATGCGCTGGCTGCGAGATTCTTGTATTTCTTAGACTACTCATTATACTCTTTCAGTTGTCTATCCAACTCTCTACTCAATCGACTTATTTCCATTTGTTTATTTTCAAGCATAACTTCATAATGATATTTCGGTTTTCATTTTCACTAACATAATCAACATGTTAACTAAGAGCTATTTGGTAATTTAAGACATTGAAGCAGAGAGCTTCATACCAGAAAGAGCGGAGTTGAAGATTAGGAAATATATTCTTTCCCTTTAGGTTTGTGGCATTGAGGAGCATTGTTCTTCCCAGGATAATTTTTAGCCGAGGGATCGGTAATTTCAGTAGCATCCGTATCTTAAGCCGCCAAGTCTGGGTTAGCATCTCAAGATCCATCCTTTCTTCTGGCGGCCCGAAGAGACCCTTTCCATCACCATCATCATTTCCATTATCATCATTGCCATCATCATTATGACCACCATCATGATGATCATCATCTTTGTCATCGTCATCAACTTCCCCCTCCTCGTTGGATTCTGTTTCTTTGTTTACTAGAGAGTCGTCAAAGACCAATAGTTTTTTGGCATCGATCTCCTCCTCCATAGAAGATTCTTTTCTGGATGCCTGGACTTCCTCCAACATAGCTTTGAATTTCTTTTTAAACTTTTTCATTCTAAGGTGAAGTAAGAGAGGGGAAGTCTAGACCTAGGTATCAATAGACGTTGTTGGCATATGCTATGAAAAGTGCTTTCTCGTAGGATTTCTCGATAATAGTAGTCAGAACCATATCAAAAAAATGAGACACCTTTTGTTTTGCATCTCTAATTATACCAATGGATTTGTTTAAGAGGGTTCTTATCCTTCGCAGTTTCTCCTTTAAGAATTCATTATCATCTACAAGCTTGGCCTCCTTTATACTGGCCTCCTCAAGCCCCATCTCGAAAGCTTTCACTTTATCACCTAAAATTTGATTAGCACTTCTCTCTTCATTAAGTGAAGTTTTCACCTATCAAGTGAAGTGGCGAGTTTCTCTTTCTCATTACAACCTCATCCTTTGCGGTTGTAATTTTGATTATGTGACTATTGAGGAAAGACACCTGTTCCTTGAGCTTGGAAACTTCACTGGATTATGCTGAGGCATCATATTGAAACTAGAACATATGCATAGCCGCCTAAAATAAGTAACGTGTATGAGTTAAAATATTATATAGAATGCCAGGAACCTGAAAAAGCTAAACGAAAAGGATACATATCGACAAAAGATGCTAAATAATAGCAAAGCGATGATCTTGAGAATAATATGAAGCTGTGGTGGCTTAAAGTAGCAAAGAATAGAGACTAGATGATTAACTGGAGATGGTCATCAAGACCACTAACAGGGGTTGGAGATTGAGATTTAAGAGGAAGTGGATCTTTCGAAGAAATGTGTAGCCCAAGCTTCTCACAAAGATGGTTTAGAGCCCTAGGAAAACCTAGAAATGTACTATGAATAAATGGATCTTGAGACTACCTCGCTTCAGCCAATTGTTGGGCTTTTTCCCAGAAATGTTAAGGTTTAAGACCCTAGGACTTTGGTCGATATCTACAAATTGTTCTTCTTCCACAACAACAGGGGTGTGTATTCCCCCAACCTTAGGATTCTTGCTAGGAGTTGCGGCAGAAGCAAAACCATCACTTAGTTTCCTTCTTATGGATTTGAAAGAGCTAGCAATGATATCCTTGAAAATTAGAGATTTAGGGGCCTGAGCCATGGCAGAATTGCCATCTTTACTCTTCTTTTCTTTGGGAACATCACTCATGGTCTCCTTCTCCATAGAGACGACAACTAAGGTAGACGAGCCTAAAACGAAAATAAAAGTTAATAAAACAATAGTATTAAGAATTCCATATTAGCTATATTGAAACTTAACGGTAGGCTCAAGTTGAACTGGAGAAGAAGTCGAGAAAGCATTATGGTTGCTGATAACCAACGACCATTTCCCTTGGAATTTCCTTTCATTATTGGAGGTTCGCTATGTATTATATGGTTGTCTTCAATCAATGAGTAATAACGAAGATTTTCCTCCATAAAAGAATAAGCCTGTCACCTATTTTTTTAGATGCTAGAGTTAGGGACTTGACGGTCTCGCTACCAGTGGAGCTTAACTTCTTAGGGGCCAGATCTAAAAGAAAACATATATTGTAAGGCACAATAAATATGGTATAAGTAACAAAAAATAGAAACTTACTAATAACCGGGAAGTTCTCCAAATCTTCGAGTAGCATCTAACATAGAAAAACTGGCTTTCTCATCCTTTAGCCTTGTTTACCGCATTAACAATTAAACTTTTTGGACGATGATGAATGCAATATAGAGGATTGCCTAGCTACTCACCTGTCTTTGTAGGGCCAGCTATGCTATAAAGAATATCAGCACTAAGAGAGGGAAGCTTAGCTTCGCTAGCAAGAATTTCTAAATAAGTCAAATAAGTATATGAATTGAGAGTCAATTTGATTGGGGCGATGTTTAGATGCTCTAGGAACCTTAAAATAAAATCTAAGAAAGGAAGATACATCGAGTGTTATATGTGAACCCGAGTAAAACGAAAAATCCTTCTGGAGGGTTGTTGATTCTGCCAGAAGGACCGGCAGGAATAGCTTTGATACCATGATGCCAAATTGCTTAACGATAGAATACACTTCTTCTTGAGTGGTAATATACAATGGATGAAGAAGATAATCCTCTTTCTTGTAGAAGAAGAATCTTTGGAGCTTGTGCTAGTCTTTTTTGTGGATTCCTTACTTATCTTTTGGCCTTTCATTTACTTACCAGGTAATATTATTTCAATTTTAAGAAATATTAATGCCTGCTATATGGTTTATCCTATGCTAAGTTAGGAAATATCTAAGTGGTCTACCTATTACCTAAATTATGACATCAAAATACTAAAAATATGAAGCCTAACATGGTATATATGATAAATCAATAACCATTGGATAATTAGTGTTAAATTTATGAAAATTAAAAGCTTTTAAATTGATTGAATAATGTTAACTTTACAAAAATTAATAGCTTTTAAATCGATTGAAGGTGTACTAGTTAAACTTATAATAATATACCATGCCCATGAAATTTGAATAAAATTAACATAAAGATATTCTAAGTACAATATAGCTTTAACAAACCCATGTCGAATGGATATGGCAATGTCACATAGATCATATAATAAAATAGTGTAATACCGCAACCATAATTAGTGTCAAAGCAATGAAATTGTCGACGTCAATAAATAGTGTTGGAATGACTCAATAAGTTTTCCACGGAAATACTACATGTTAAAATGATCCATGAGGTTTTAATATAACAATGTCGCGAGTAACGACATCACAAAAACTCAATTCATAAAGTTAAGAGTAGACATAGAAGAATAGTAACAACAATAAGAGTGTCGGCGTCAAATTATAACCTCATAAATCAATGTTGAAAGTAAGCAACATCATTAATGTCGAAATTGGGTAATGTTTCATATAGTCATTATAAATCTTCTTATAACAATAGGAGGGTTGTCGCATCTTATCCTAGTCGTTAACAACATAAGAGCTCTGTATATAACATCAAACTATCGAGATAATAAGTTAACAATGAGCTTCATTAGTATCGAGTGTCATAACAACGTCGTAAATCATTAGTGGTGGTACAAAATGAAAAGGGATAAAATTGATATTGATCATTATAACAATGTCATAAGTGATCGACGTCGATGTAATGTAAGTCTACATCGGGTTTTGGGTCTAATAAATTGTCTTCTTCATCAGTGAACCAGTTTCCATACTAGTGATGATTAACTTCAGAAGCAATTCATAAGACATAGAAGTATAACACTAATTCAAACTAATATCATAATCAATACTTGATCTAATTACTAAGCATCAAAGCTCCATAATTAAGCCTTAAAATCAATCCATAACCCAAGAAACCCAAACCTAGCAGCGACTTCTATGCTAAATTACTTAATTTGGTCCAATATAAAGTATAAACCGTACTTGAGTATTGATACGAACATGTGAAAGATAAAAGTTCTGAATTTCTTTGATATTTTTGATACCTCGTTTGAGTTCTCAATTGTAGGTAAAAGAGGAATGAAAGAGAAGCTCAGCTATTTATAGAAGAAGAGAGGATAAACAACCGTTGTTGATCAAATTCAAATCAACGTCTAGATCTGCTTGGAATACCAATAGGCCGTAAACTTAATGTCGTCGGAATTGACTTGAAAATTCAATGCTTCCTCTACATTAGGGGGAAAATGCTATCACCGTTATTAATCTCGAATATGTGTGACATGAGACATGAATATGGTCCGCCTTTCAAGATGGAAGCAATGTCGCGCTTTATCAATATCGATCAATTCTTTTAAAATCATTTTTGAAATTCAGAATAGTTAAAAATAGAAAATAGATTTTAACACCTTTAAGAAAAATAAGAAGAGAGATTAAAGAATTGCTATCAAGGTTTTAACAAAATAATCTACTACTCTATAACTTACCTAATATTTTAATTTCTTCAATACTCATGAGTCTTCAATCTCTGATTCTTTAATATGTATATCGGTCTCTTGAATCGCTCTTGATACCGTATAGTCTTCTTAATCAACACCTATCTAATATCCTGTACTGTATACTACATATAACTTGAGAAAAACATTAGTATCTATATTTTATATAATGTCATATAGTTGTCATCAAAACCAATGCCTATGGTACTAACAGTCCATGCCGACTCATACTGAAGTAACTGCAAACTAATGTTGCTCCTTATTGATGTCGAATACCACCTCTATTGGAACAGTAACGCAGGCGCCATGCAACATCAACAGTGACAAAGCTCATAAATGCCGACATCAGGTGGTTGTGCCGCAACTCTTTTCCTATAAAGATAGACCTAGGGGAACTAGAGGGTGCAGATCATTCTCGTCACACTTCTTACATTTTAAACTTTATAACCCTATATTAATTTGGGATTCAGAGTCGATTATAACATTTGAACTGTTGAACATTGTATATTTGACGTTATATTGAATAAGAATAGGATATCTCGAATTATGACTTACTTTCGAATTCCAAAGCATAAATTATTTGCTAATCAAAAATCAGTTCGAATTCCAAAAGTACTCATATTCTTGATTTCTCTTTTGATCATATGATTGTCTAATATGGATTTACTTCAAGCATATATGATTTCACACGGTCTTGCATATGATTACTCTATGAACCTAACTTTCTTGTCACTCCTCTTAAGTCTTAACTCAGCCAAGTGCACCATTTGCACTAAAAGAAATACTGTTTATAGCAACAGGGGGGGGGGGGGGGGGAGGGGCGCAACGGCCGTTGACCAACGGCTTCCAACGGTGAGCAACGACAAGCTTTTTCCTGGAATTTTTTAATAGCAAAAAATACATGCCGTTGGAAGCCGTTGGAATATTGCCGTTGGTGGCCGTTGTACGCCGTTGGAAATCTGCGACTTACCTGCAGATCAATCTTCTTCTTCCTCATTCCCATTCCACCCGAAATTAAAACCAAAAACCCCAATTTTCCCAACCTAAAAAATTTCCAACCCTATTTTATCCCATTCTACACGTTCTAGCATCCCCATCTTCATTTGCAAGCTTCACAGCCTCCAAATTAGGTATTATTTGCTAAAACCCTAATTTTGTTAAATTTTTAATTTTAGGTTAAATTGGTAATTTTTGTGTATGTATTGTGCTATTGTTTGTGTAGTGTAGTGTATTGGACCTTATTTATTGTTATTAAACTAATTATTGCATGTTTAACTGGGATTTGTTAAATTAGGTTTATTATTAAATTAGTTTCAAACTTAATAATTATTACTAACCTAAGCATGAACCTCACTTATTATTATATTGGTGATTGAATTGCGTAAAAGCATACGTAGAAAGTGATGATATTGAAATATAAATTGTTCACTTTTGACATGTTATGATACGATATATATGTGATACATTTTGTGCATGACTGGATGTGATCTGTGATGCGATTATATATATATATAACATTGTTTGTTTATTTTATACGTTGCACGCACACACTGGATTTTTTTTTGTTTTAGGAAAAAATCATTATATACGCGTTGATTCAACAAATTGTTTATTGATATAAAAGTTTAAATTTTATGAAAATAAAATTTAAACTTTTATATTGCAAATTTTAAAGTTTAAACCCTTAGAGTGTTTTTGGCTCCGTCTGATAAGTATTGTATATGATCGTTGTGTGGATATTCGTTTTTTAACAGAACGGACATCTATATTCATCGTATATAGTATTTGTTAGATTTGTCCCTGTATTGGACAATTTACAAAAACAATAACGTAATTAAATCTCGTAAATCATTTCAGTTTAAACGGTTCGCAAAATTTCGGCAGCGCTTCCCTTTATGTTCCCTGTGTACACGCAATTGTGTACTGTTCAGGAAACTAAAGCGAAGTGCTGTCGAAATTTTGTTGAGTCGTTTAAATTGAAATAATTTATGCAATTTAATTACGTTATTGTATTTGTAATGAAAGGTAGGATGACACATCAACAAAGTGTCAATGATCAATTAAATTAATTAATGATCAACAAAGAATAATTTAAATTAATCAATGTTACTCTTGCTTTTCTTTATACTATGATTTCATATAGGTATGTCGGGACGCAGACGTTCACACTCCGGATCTTCCAGCTTACAGAGAGGTGATGATGCCGGTCCTTCACAGCCGGGTGTTCGGCCTATGGTATGGCTGAAACCCAAAGCCGATGGCATGTAAGTATAAAGTTTCAAAATTAAATTTTATTCCATACAATATTTTATCAAATATATATAGTAGTAACGGAATATTAAATGTTTTTTTCCTGTTTTACACAGCGGTGGGTTTTCGTTGGAGCCTTCCAACATAGTGCTCACGATCTCGCGACTGGCGTATATGACTCGTATGACCTCGTGTTGGCTGAGGTGGACTGCGATACCAGAGGGGGTGCGGGAGGCTATCTGGCAGGAATTTTTGGTATGTGTGGTATATCAATTATTGCATTATGTAGTCATGTACATTATGTCAATTCATGTTTGCACTATTTATAGCAACTGTATAACTCATATTTTTTAAAACGTGCAGGGGGAAGTGGACTTGGCCGATTCTGATGTTTCTGTTGTCCGACGCCATTGGAGCAGCAAAATTGCAAAAAAATACCGCGAAACAATAAACAACATCAGGAAAGAGGCCTCATTGGATGAGTGAAGCTGTCTTTGATGAGTTCGCCACCTGGTGGAGCAACGAGGATTTTTTGGTAAATTTATCATATATTTAATTTAAATTGTTTGAGGCAAATAATATATAAATAATTAAAACTGTCAAAACAATTTTTGTTTTCAATTTAAATTTGCAGAGGCAGTCCGAGAGGAATTCTGCAAACAGGAGCAGGAACCCCGTTACACATCGCGGTGGTTCCAAGTCTTTCCAGCATCACCAGGAAGATTTGGTATAATTATTAAATAAGAAAAATAGTTAATTATTTTAAGTTTTAATTTGTTAAAATATAAATAATGTATATTTATATGTGCATATTTCAGGAGAGACAACGCCGGGGTGGGGGGGTGGGGGGGCTGTTATTTATTGGGATGTGTTTACCCATACACATGCATTGCCTTAGGTCGATGATTCTGGCGCAGTTTCTTACTCTTGGGACCACGATGACAAAGGGTGTGCTGCCTATGTAAGTATAACATAAGTAACTAAAACTTACAAGTTAATTGAAATAACGTTAACTAAATTCAATTATATTTTGCATGACAGCAAAAGTTCCAGGAAGTGTGGACATCCTTACTTGAGGATACAGGACGAGCTCACTTGACCCCCGATGAGGATGACACCATTTTTGAGTCTGTCATGGATCCAGTGACCCGCGGCAGACGCTACGGATATGGAAGCCAATCGGTAATTTTAAAATAAATTTTAAAATAATTATTCTGATTAATTAGTGTGTTAATCATATGTGTGTGTTAATTATTAGTGTGTGTTAATCAATTCTTTAATTGGCTTGAATTCGGGTTTAAGTTAGTAAATATCCTTATACTAGTGTATTCCATTCATATTTTGAACTATCATGATTTAGTTTGTTTTATGAATTTGTTAGTGAATATATATAGGTTAGTTAATTTGCAATTATTTTAATACTAATTTTTTAGTGTAGTTGATAATTTAAATTTGTTTACAGGTTCAGACAGCCCAAAGAGAATATCAAAAGGCTCAAGATAAGGAAGAGATTGCGCAGCTACGAGCCGAGCTTGCCGAGATACGGGAACGCAATTTGCTGCATGAAGCAAGGACGGAGGAGATGAACCGGCATATGGAGGAGTTCATCGCACAGTATGGACAGCCTCCTCCATCTGGTGGTTCAGGTGTGGAGTGATTTAGGTATGTTTTGTTATTGGCATGTATATTTGGAGTTGGTGAGAATTTGATATATTCTGATGGTTTCTGTCTATATTTGGATTTGATACATTCTGATGGTTTGGTTGTGCATGTTGGTTTGGATTTGTTGACGTTGGTTTGGATTTTTTGATGTTGGTTATGTTGTGTTATGTTTGGATATGAGTTTATGTTGAAAAATATGCATGATTTGGTTATATATATATATACGTTTGGATATGTTTTGATATAGTTGTTATATATATATGCTCGAAATGGAGCTGTTTTGATATAATTGTAGTTGTGTGTGGCTGGAAGCAAGCACTGCTGGTTTTATAAAAGAAATACCCAGATTCCCAACGGCTTCCAACGGCGACCAACGGCCAAAACGTCCGACGGCTTCCAACGGCAAATTCCAACGCATTCCAACGAATTTCCAACGATACTTTGGTCAACAGGATTTGCCACGTTGGCAAACTTTCCGTTGGAAGCCGTTGGTATAACCCCTTTGATGCCGTTGGAAGCTGTTGAAATGTATACCAACGGCCTCCAACGGCTTTCCAACGGCCTCCAACGGCCGCCCGCCGTTGGAAAGAGCTGTTTCTCTTGTAGTGTTGTCAACACTCATTGAGATTAATTAAACTTAGGTTGTCCAAATTCGATCATCAACCAAGGTTCCCATTTTTGCACTTGCTTCTTAAAGATTTATTACGGACTAGGTATTTTAGCGTTAGATCGATAGGTTGGATCATGTCTTTGCTAAAAAGTAGGAACTATAGTATAATGGTCAATGATACTCTAAAAAACAAAATACAATCTAAATGAGGGCTAAAACACGGTGATCCTTTGTCACCCTTACTATTATTCAACTTAAAGTGGATGTGTTCACCAGGATTATAAAGTTTTCTATTGCAAATGGGGTTCTTAATAGCATAAGTAATGAGATCATTGGCGAATGTCTTTCGATCTTGCATTTGTAGAAGACACCATGTTTTTACCTCTCATTTGCTTCGTCACATTTCCACTCTTATTTTATACAGTTTTGAAATGCTCTTAGGTTTTAAAATTAATTTTGGCAAGGATATTGTTTTAGTCTTAAATGATATTAATAATGTTGAAAATCTTATCGTCAACACTCTTAATTGTAAAATCATGAAATTTCCTATCCACTACAATTGGACCTACTAAGCTTAAAAGTTAACAAAAAATAGATAACTTAAACCGTAGATTTTTATTAGAGCAGATAGAATCATTATAATTTGCCGTTTCTTATCGGCTTTACCGATTTACTAGATGTCTTTTTACCTATTTCCAACTTGGATAAGTGATAAAATAAGAAGATATTTCATATGAAGGGTGCATAATTCCTGCAATAGTATCAACTGTCTAGTTAAGTGGGAAACAATTCACAAATCCAAAGGGGGATTAGGAGTCATAAACTTAAGCAATCTTAATATGACTTTATCAGGAAAATGATTATGAAAATTTAATAATAATAATGAAAACCTTATCCTAAAAGAAACGATCTTGAATCACACAGCACTATGCGACACTTACTTATTTTCAATTTATAACGGTTATTACCGTTTCAAATTGGTAATAGAAATTTTTGTTGGAAAAGCTCTGCCACATTTATAACCAGCACCAAATTTTGTAATTTGGTAATTTATTGAAAGTACATGGGTGTGTAATTTGACGTTTTATATTTAACCTGGTAGATGCTAACGCATTCCATATCATTCCTCCTCATATTTGTTTCTTCTTTTTCTCTATCTATCTAGGGTTTCGGCCGTTGAAAGTTCAGGGACTATTTTCCATTTTTCACAATTCAAATGAATAGATATTTCAACTCGAATTAATTTCAGTTTTAAATTTGGTTCGAATTTAAGTTTTTAGTTAATTTGATTTGAACTAGAACTTGTTGCCCTTAATCTAAAGAAACTTGTTTCATTGAATGATTTAATAGTAAGAAAAGATGTCGTACTAGGTGACTCGTCATGCACTGAGATGTTTTCTTAAAAAGTATATATAGCAACAAAGAGACACCTTTAAATGTGTGAGTTATAAAATCTTAAAACCTTCTTCCATACTATTATTTTCTTTCTGTACTTGCATACTTGTCCATGATCTATGAATGGTGTCTTATTTGTAAAAGATTGAACCATTATGCATGTGTGAATTCATGGAGTATAATTCTAGCAAGACACTACAACAAAGGCAGCGAATAGCGACGGCAAAAATGCGTCGGCGGCCGTTGCTAGCCGTCGCTTTTTGCCGTCGCTATTCAATTCTTTGCCAACAGGAAAAGCAACGGCAATAGCGACGGCTCCGTCGCTAAAAAACGACGGCAAGCAATGGCAACGTACACGTGTCAACGCCACGTGACAGTTAGTTTGTTTTCCGGAAGACTGTTACTTGCCGTTACTAGCCGTCACTTGCCGTCGCTACATTGCCGTCACTAGCCGTCGCTATATTTGCCCAGAAAGCCGTTATTAGCCGTTGCTAGCCGTCGCTTTTCTGGGCAAAACCTGCTGTGCACACAGCAGCTATTCTTCCATCAAGCCCCATCCTAAACCTCAAACCTCAATAATATCAACAATAACACATCTCAACAATACCCACAACATCAACATTCAACAATATAACCAAAAAAACATAAGAACCAACCAAACCAACATAATATACAAAACCAAACCAAGTATCAAGGTACAAGGATCAAATCCAAATATAACCAAACCCAAACATCATCCAAAATACCAAGTATCCAAGCCCAAGTATCAAATCTAGTCTAAATATGTACATAAATACATACCCACAAGAATAGTAAAACTATGCATCATCATCCTCCTCATCATCCTCGACATCATCAGGTCCATCTCCCTGCTCACCAGGCATAGAGCCGTGCTCCTGATAAAATGTTGCAATGCGCTCATCTATCTGCTGTGCCAATTGGCCCTTTCGCCAATCGTTGAGCTCATCCCGCTGCCTCTGCATCTGAGCAATACGCTCCTCCTCCATCGATTTGCTATAAGCTCTTTGGAAATTAACAGCCTGTGAAATAACTGAAGTTAATACGATAACATTTTACATGAATTTTGAATGAATTGGATAGTATATAAATAATTCTTTTGATGTGATAATAATGTGGATCTTTTAATATGAAGTTAGTGAAATGGTTTACCTCCTGATTGCCGAAACCATAACGCCTATTTCGAGTAGGCGGTGCAATAACGGAATCCCAAATCCTGTTGGACTCCTCAACTGTAAGCTCTGCTCTTCCACTCGCCTGTGTCAGTGCCGATGCCTTTGCCTCATATCGCCCCTGCAATTACAAACATAATTTTGAAACAATTGGTATACAATTTACATATATACAATTTGAATCACGAGTTAGCATATTTACCATCGCTTCTTCAGCTTTGCTGTCGGTCCAATCATAGGTCGCATTCCCCTCATCATCAACAGACTCAACTGCGTGTGTGGCTCTAAAAACCTCAGCCATTGTAGGCTCCCTTCCGTACTTTGCAAACTGAAGATATACACGAATAAGATATATTGAAAATAAGCATAAATGTTACACATGAAGATATGCATCACCATATGCTAAATATATTTTATATTTACCAATTCTCTCCTATGCTGTTGGAAAGATTTAGAGCCACCTCGATGTAAACCAGGATTCTTATTCCTATTGGCTTGGTTTCTTTCCGCTACTTCCTATTAATTTAGATACACGATTAAAATAATGCAACTAACATAATTGTAAGCATTCTCATCATAGCTTACTTTAGCTGCTTCTGACTTCCAATATGTGAGAAATCCGTTCCAGACTTCATCGCTCATCCAACCTGGCTTTTTGCCAGCCTTCTTCGCCCTTGATATTGTCTCTCTATAATTCTTCCGCATTTTTTGGTTCCAATTATTGCTAAAAACATCTAAATCATGCGGCTCCACTCGTACAACAGCCTGCATATTGAATTTATTTTGAATTACATACAACATATTATTTTCAATAGAAATATATAAATTGTAATTACCATCAAGTCGGCCCATATAGCATTTTTAATATGAGCTGGAATGCTATCCCAATGCGGCCAAGCTGCTGACATCCGACTCTTATATGAATTCTTCGAGACATCTAAAATAAACTGTGATGGTTCCACCTCGAACCCCCTGTAATTGTTAACGTGCATAGTTTATATATTTTAAATAATATAATTGAAATAAATTTGACATTTACCCAAAACTCTTCGGAATAATCTCTGTAACTCGTCGTGTATCTGCCTCTAAGCTACTAGGACCCGCTGCAGCTCCAGGAGACTGAGATGGAGAAGGCTGAGATGTACTCCTACGTCTTCTATCAGCCATATCTGCCACAATCATATATTATATATAAAAGCATAATGATCAAATGAGCATCACATAATCATACAATAAAACGATAACGCATAAATCAGAATAATACATCTCTCAGAATAGTACATCGCTCAAAATATTACATAGCATAAGTGAATACATAGCTCAGAATAGTACATTGCATAAGTGAATACATCGCTCAGAATAGTACATTGCATAAGTGAATACATCGCTCAGAATAGTACATTGCATAAGTGAATACATAGCTCAGAATAGTACATTGCATAAGTGAATACATAGCTCAATATAACACATGACATAACTAGATACATAGCTCTTAATATAGTACACCACATAATACAACAAAGATGCCATCTGTGATCATTCTTCATCATCTTCTGATTCAGACTCGGTCTCGTACTCTATATCGTTTTCTTCGTTACTAACAAATGCATCTATTAAAACATTCGCTTCATCATTCAACGATCCTACATCGATGTCATCGGCTATTATTATTTCGGTATTTGGCTCAAGATCTGCTTGATACGCTGCTTCATCTGGAATATTATTTCCATCAAATGTAAATCTTGTCTTTGTTTTAAAAACAGCCCACCAGTCTGCTTTATCTTTTTTTAAGGATGGATACGGAGCAAAATAAACTTGTAATGCTTGCTTAGCTAACACGAAAGGATCATATTTATAGTAATGTGACGTATGCTTTATTTCAATTAACTTATAATCCTTATGTACGTTAATTCCAGAACCGGGAACGTTGCTAAACCAGTTGCATTTGAATAAAAAAACTTTCTCTAGCGGTTGTGTATAATAAGTCAACTCTAAAATTTGCGTTAAGACGCCATAAAAATCTTTTATATGCTCTTCTGGATCATCGCTGCCTTTGACAAATACACCGCTGTTATACGTTGATTTTTCAGCTCCATAATCTTTGGTGTTAAATTTAAATCCGTTGACGAAGTATATAGGATAGGTCTTGACATTTCTTCTTGGTCCGATAGCAAGGTGTCGTATTCCTTCGTCAACAACACTGTTATTCGGATCGTGAACATAGCTTGCAAACCACCCAGCAAATTGTTTACTGAAATCACCAGATGGATGTTGTGATTCGTATATGCTGCAAATATATGTATTATATTCCCCTAATTATTAATATATAAATATACGTATAATTGAACTGTACAATCATTCAGTATTACCTGATAAATGGTGCAACTTCAACACAATTTAAAAGAACATATGTGTGTGCCACATGGTAGTCTCTATCATCTAACCATATTTCCACACATTTTCCAGCGGGTCTTCCATGTTGTCTAAAAATAGATAACATTGTTTGAGAAGAATCATGCTCAACAGCTTCTTCATTACGGGGAACACTTACAAACGATAAGTTCACATCGTCGCTAAAGTAGTGTGAGAAAAAAAAAGAAGCTTCCTCTTCAAGGTACGATTTGCAAATCGAACCTTCTACTCGTGCTTTTTGTCTAATTTTCTTCTTCAAATGATTCAAGTACCTATAACGAAAATAATTAATTTAGTATATTGGTACAAGAATATACATTTTCAACTAATCAACAAGAATATTGAGGAGTTTAAAATCACCTCTCAAATGGATACATCCATCTATATTGCACAGGACCTCGAAGGAGTGCTTCGGATGGCAGATGCACAGGCAAATGCTCCATTACATTAAAAAAACCGGGCGGAAATATTTTCTCGAGTTTGCAGAGCAATACAGGAATTTCTACTTCAAGTTTACGTAAATGATCTACCTTTAACGTGGTCGAACAAAGCTGTTTGTAAAACATACTTAATTCTGTTATAACACTCCATATTTTTGTTGGCAACAGTTCTTTGAATATCACAGGTAAGAAATATTCCATCATGATATGGCAATCATGACTTTTCATCCCACTCAATTTATTGGTTTTCAAGTCAACACATCTGCGAAGGTTAGAAGAAATCCCATCAGGACATCATAGTCCTTCCACCCATTTGAGTACGAGTTTTACTTGCTTGTTGTCTAGCTCATAACATGCTTTGGGTTTTTTGTTATCGTCGTACAACTGAAGTTCGGGCCGCTTACAGAAATGTAGTATATCACGTCTCGAATTCGCATCGTCCTTGGTTTTCCCCTTTACATTCAAAACTGTATTAAAAACGTTATCAAACACATTTTTTTCATTGTGCATGACGTCAATATTATGTCGCAGTAAAAGATTTTCCAATAAGGTAACTCCCAAAATATACTTTGCTTGCACCAGTTATGAATGTCTGATTTACCCGGAATGTCGACCTGTTTCCCAGTTTCATGAATCTTAGGATAGTCTTTCACGATTTCATATATCTCTTCACTTGTCCAAACTTTAGGTGGTAGCATATTCTCTACTCTGTTAGCTTTAAAGTTCATTTTATCCATTCTGAATTTATGATTAATATGTAGAAAACACCGATGACAGTCAAACCAGGAAATTTTCTTGCCGTACTTTAATGAAAATGCTCGTGATTCTTCCATACAATATGGACAAGCTAGACGTCCAGCTGTGCTCCAACCTGAAAGCATGCCATATGCGGAAAAATCATTAATGGTCCATAATAAAGAAGCGAACATACGAAAATTTCTTTTTCTCGAAATGTCATATGTTTCAACTCTTTCATGCCATAGTGTTTTCAATTCTTCGATCAACGGTTGTAGATAAACATCAATTCCTTGAGTCGGATCATCAGGACCGGGAACGACAATCGTTAAAAACATATATGGAGTTTTCATACACATCCATGGAGGTAAGTTATAAGGAGTGATAATAATAGGCCATGATGAATATTTACTACCAAATTGAGAGAATGGCGAAAATCCATCTGTACATAAACCGAGCCTAACATTACGGCTCTCTCGAGCAAATTCAGGATACGTCTTATCGAAATGTTTTCATGCTTCTCCATCAGCTGGATGTATCAATGTTCCTTCTACTGGTGTTCTCACGTTGTGCCATCGCATATGACATGCTGTAGCAGAAGAAGCATATAGCCGTTGAAGTCTGGGAGTGATGGGTAAATAATGCATTCTTTTATAAGGGACTTCTTTTCCTTTCTTTTTCCTTGGTTTGTATCTTTCCTCGTTACATATTCTGCATTTTCTAAGGTGAGCGTCGTCTTTCCAAAATAACATGCAACCTTTAACACATGTATCTATCTTCTGGTATGGCAATCCAAAAGCAGACATAAGTTTTTTAACTTTATAATGACTATCGCACATCAAATTATTGGGTGGCATGTGTCGTTTAGCAGTTTGTACAATTGCTGTAAACGCTGCTTCTGTAAGATTGAATTTTGATTTCATCGTGATGTATTCAGCGGTTACAGATAATTCGGTTCCACTTTCACATCCATCCCACAATGGTCTCTTAGCGGAATCCAATAAATCATAAAATTTTTTAGCTTCCATAGTCTGTTCTTCACCATTTTCGTTTTCAATGTCGTCTTGATCAATGGATGGAAACATTGATCGGGCTGCATCTTGCACCATATTTTCTATTGGATTTGCCGCTGTATTATCATCCTCTTCCACTACAGGATTAGGTGTATATTGAAGAAACTCTCCGTGACGATCCCATAAATAATAATTCGGTACAAAACCAAATTTATACAAGTGAACTTCTACTACATCTGCCTTCCAATGCTTCAGATGTTTGCACTTAGCACACGAACAACGAATGTCTACGTTATTTCCATTATTAGATTTAACAAATCTAATAAACTCGTGTACACTGTTAACAAAATGTTCCTTTATTGATCCTTTCATACCTTTTCGGGATTCATACATCCAACTACGATCGAGAAAATAATCGAGCATATCTCCTGATTTGCAAAAATTATATTAGACAATTCAAACAAACACTTCACTGAAACAAATTAGACTGGAATTTAGTAAATTTTATTAATTTAGTAACTTTATTAATTTGACAAATTAGACTGAACTTTAGTAAATTTATTAATTTGGTAAATTAGACTAACTTTATTAATTTGGTAAATTTTAAACTAACTTTAGTAAATTTTAAACAAACTTTAATAAATTAGACTGAACAAATTTATTAGTTTCAAACTAACTTTTAAATTAAATTTATTAGTAAATTTATTGTTTAACGGCCGGTCATCCTACTTTCCATTACAAACACAATAACGTAATCATATTTTATAAATCATTTCAGATTAAACGATTCAACAAAATTTCGGCAGCACTTCCCTTTGTTCCCTATATCGTACACAAATGCATGTACACAGGGAAAAAAAGGAAGTGCCATCGAAATTTCGTTAACCGTTTAAACTGAAATGATTTATAAACTGCGATTACGTTATTGTGTTTGTAACTTGTCCAATACTGGGACAAATCCAACAAATATTGTATCAGATAAATACAGATATCCGTTCTGTGTAAAAACGAACATCCATATAACGATCATATACAACACTTGTCAGACGGGGCCAAAAATTGTCTAAGGGGTTCACACAAATAAAACAAATTTTCTAATTTATATTTTAACAACTATAATTTTTTTAATAATACGTTCAATAAATATTTGTCAAGTAAATTTCAAATTTTGACACGTACTTTAAAATTTGGCTAACTAAGTCAAATTTTAAATAACGAATTTTTCTAAATCAAATTAGAAGTTAGCATTTATAATAAATTGAATTATTTTTATTTTAAACTATATACGTTTAATTGGAAATTCCACAATGAGACAAAAGTGAATCATTGTAATTCTTTTAGGCTATGAGTACTTTAGCATGGCCATTGCAAATGAGCATAAATGATATATTTGAACAAAATACACAATTGTAGTGTACTTATACTTATAACTAACGCATTATAATAATTAAATTTTCACCTAATCGACAACCAACATTGCATAAACTTATCAATAAGCATATTAAACATGTTATCACCATCTTAATCCAAATCACATCACCAATCATTAATTCTACAATAACCAACATCACAATAGTATGCGTTAATCATCGTTTTCAACTTCGAAATAAAATGATTTTATTCTCAAATCAACCTACAATACTACTATCACCATACATATACCACATAACTACCAATCTCAAACCCATAAACATACCATTAACAACCAATTTATAAACCCAATTAACATGCAAATAAACCCAAATTAAACCCTAATTGAATACAAAATAGGGTTAGAACACATACCGGATCAATTTGGAAGGTAGGGAGCGAATTTTTGAGCACCGAATCGGCGGGCGACGGGTAGGGTTTATTTTTTTTTTTTTGGGGTTTACTGAATGGGGAAGAAGGAAGCTTGTGTTGGCAGATATACAGGTCGAGCAACGGCTAGCGATGATCGCTTTTTTTAGCCGTTGCTCCTGTCCGACGCTATTCGAGGCGTTTCCTGTAGTGAGATCTGTTGCAGGCTGAACTATATTGGCATTTGATGATTCAAGGTTAAGGCACATTCTTGCTTTGTACCTTTCAGCAAGACTTGCTCAGGTTCGGAAATAATCTGTCTTCATATTTATTCAAATAAAAAGAAATCACGTATTCATGTCTGCTCTTGTATTAGAAGCTGTCACCATTAATCATTACTGTAAGTATAATTACTTGTTTCTCTGCAGTGCATACATAATTCAACCAAATAGAAAACAAATTCGACTTTTTGAGAAGTCAATAAATGCATGGATACTCTCTACTCTTTTCATTGGTGGGTGGTAAGATGGTTAATTTCTAATCATATGTAATGTAATATATAATATAATATAGCAATATATAGTAAGAATAATATGCATCCATATAATGTAACCCAAAATAACGAAACACTTCAAACACTGATAAATCAACAATTTTATTACGCTTTTATCACTTATGGTGTCAAATTTAATTGATTTTTGGCTTTTGAAGCGTAGTTATTTGAGACCAGTCTTGTGTTAACAGTTACTATAGTGCTTCCTTTGTCTGCCTATTTGTTGTTCGTTGTGTAACAGATGAAACAAACATTTTTTATGTAATAATAATTAATCTCCAATTCCTGGTCACCAGTTATTCTAGGCATGCTGTTTAATTTGGGTTAGTTCGGTCAACCGTATTATTTTTCTACATCTGTTTCAATGGCAATTAATCTGTACTTAATTTTTAATAAACTTTCATTAATAAATTTCCAAAATATTTACTTCAATTGCTAATAAATTTTCGATTATAACTTTCATTAATGATATTTATTTTAGTATTGCTAAAAAAATTCACTTCCCAAACTACTTTTGTTTTCCAATATTGTAACAATGTTACCACCTCATTTATATAAGTTCATTTGTATCTTTTATATCAATTTTGCAATTTTATATATAATAACATGATGGGCACAATGTTCTTTGCTATGGTCGAAACCTTCATTTTCTTAAGCGTTACTAACATAATGTCTAAAGCATTTAATGCACTATTTATCAAATGTTTTTGTTTTAATTACTATCACCACTTTTTGTTGCAATTAAATAAATAAAAAATTTGAACATTTAAATCTACATATGTGTGTTGAAGTCTCAGGCCCATAATTATTTCTCCTATGTTTAGCTTAATCATTTTTCTCAAACTCTGCCCTCTATTCGAATCATTCAACAGTTTCATGCTTTCTCACCTTAGTCGATAATTATTTGAATCCAATTGTTTTATTTAATTTGCACAATGCTCAATATTTTGTAGTAAAATATTATTTAGCATGTTTCATTTTAACATATGTAGGTTAATAGGAGCATGATTCATATTATAGCTTCATGGTATTCAAAACCGAGGTGAATATAGGTATGAACTTGGAGAATGATTAAGGTTTGAAATTCGGTTGAGCTTTTGTTTCAAATCAGATCAACTTTGGTGTTTGGAGTTAATGATTAAATTAAAATGCATAGGATTCAGCATGCTAAGAAAAGTTGACATTGAACAATTGTTAGTGGTTATTACAATTGTATTTTGGATTCTGCTATACAATTTGTTTTAGTTCCAATGCATTTTGTTCGTTTTTCCACAAGTTTGGATTTCAATTTTGATTATTTTAATGCAAAATACGTCATTTATTTTAAAGTATATTTTATTTTAGAGGGAAGTAGTTGTAGTAAAATTTTAATATGTATAAATTGCAACATGTTTAAACTTTAACTGTGCATTGTTCAAGCTTGAAAAATGCAACATATGACTTATTTATTATGTTCATAAGATAATTCTCTTTCTTATATGATGCTAAAACTCACACCGTTTTGAAAAGAAAAAAATTTTAATGTAAAAATATCATATCATGATTATTGTATTTTAAAAATCCATCTTTTTTATACTGTCATGAATTTAGTAGGATGCAAACCTGCTACTTTTGGTGGACTCAATATATTTTTCAGCCATTTCAGATGATGAAACTATAGGCTATAGTCACATGATATGCATTAATTCCAATTCTTTTAAGTAAAACACCCTTTTCTATTTTTCAATGGCATATATTTATGTATGGTATATGCATTAACTTAGCTGTAGGAAATTGTATTTTTATATGGTATATATTGTTGGAAAAATAAAACCATTTGTACAGTAAAATATGATACTAAGCATACCAATTAACCATCATAATAAATGCTGCCATCTGCTAATTTTCTTTATCAAAATTATTATGGGTTTACTTATGATAATTGAGGTTGAAGGAGTCCACAATTGAATTTGTGGTATAAAAAAGGAAATGCCTTATTTGTTCAATAACCTTTTTAAAAAAAGTGTTCGATTAAAATATCATGTTCATACTAATTTTCTTGAGTATAACACTAATTTTGTATGGTTCATGGTGTTTGCGCCAAAATTGGTCACAAACCCCCAAGTATTGTGAAAGCATCAGTGTTGGAATATAAATCAGCAATATCCAAACACAAATCACAGATTTAAGCAAGCAACACGCAGTGAAATAGAAATTATGAAAGAGAACACACAATTTATAGTGGTTCGGCTATCTCCGGCCTACGTCCACTTCAAAGGTTTTAACTTTTATTGATGTTCTTCGCTGATTACTCTTGATTACAGCGGATTACAGTTGATGATAGCCTTGAAATCTGAATACAACAATGATAATGAAGTATGTAATTCAATCCGGCAGAGTCTGGACGTTCAATGGTGGAAGCTCCCAAAAAGTCCCCCTTTCTAAAGGCTTCAGGGTGCTATTTATAGGCGTAGGAGGCCCAGATCTCGCTCAAACTTCGAAAGACTTCTTCTGGCACGTGAGTGGGCCCACGCGACCGACCCCACCAAGTTTCGACTCGATCTGACATCGATTCGAAGTGATTTCGAACCCATCAAGAAATGGTCCAATCGAGCTGAAACTTGACAGGAACAATCTTTATCATGTATGGAATCTACTGTGAAAATTTTGTTGTATTTGGATCAGTGGTTTAGGAGA
Source organism: Allium cepa (assembly GCA_030765085.1). Lineage (NCBI taxonomy): Eukaryota > Viridiplantae > Streptophyta > Magnoliopsida > Asparagales > Amaryllidaceae > Allium > Allium cepa. The sequence continues at coordinate 825,896,933 of CM060941.1, read as the reverse complement.
TATGATCGATTCAAGTTGTGGTTTCTCGTGAGGGCTGTGTTGTTCGAATCGATCGCTTCGAACCCCTGAGCTCGAATCCATGGGTTCACGTGGTTCAGTGGTGACGTGGCGCACGTCCTTCGAGTCGATCCGGTCTTCTCTCCGGGTTGAACGCTTCGACTCCATATACTTCGGCGCATTCGAACCGATGAAAGACACGTCATCATGGTTGGTTGGCCCAGTGGGTTCGAATGAAGCTTCACAGGTGGGTTCGAACAGGACCTCTGTAATGGGTTCTGTGATGGGTTCGAACAGGACCTCTGTGATGGGTTCGAACAGGACCTCTGTGATGGGTTCGAACAGGACCTCTGTGTTGGGTTCGAATAGGACCTCTGTGATGGGTTCGAACAGGACCTCTGTGATGGGTTCAAACAGGACCTCTGTGATGGGTTCGAAACTTTGGTTTTCCCCTCCAAATTGAATCGATCATAACTTGAGCATATGAACTCGGATTGACTTGAAATTTGAGATGCTGACTTCTACGGTATTTCTCGCCGTGTCCCATCAATTGTGGCTCAATCTGGACTCGAACAAAATTCATCGATATCCATCGTTATCCTGCAATGCATGGTTGATATTCAAGAACAATAATCATTGATTTTTAGTAAATTCTGAGTATCTCAACTTTGCCAAAAGTTGGGATAACACTTTGCCCCCCAAAACATGCCTTTTTGTAAAAGGTATGTTTTGAACGGTCTTAAATCGAATGTAGTAAATTCATGTTTCGTTCATAGCTGCAGTATTATCAATCAAGTTTATGGCTGTTCGAAGCCGAATCAGCATTCGTGAAGTTCCGTAGTCTCTCCGGACTATTAATGGCTACTCTGAACCCTTACTAAGTCCATTCTAGACTTAGTGATTGAATAGAAAGATCCTATTGCACTCTGGCGTTGCCTTCTATCTCTTGCACTCTGGTCCTGGTTAGGACGTATAGCGATGTCATGGTCGTTCTGGACCGATCATAGCCTCTCAGGGCTCTTGCTGGATCCCATCCTATCACTCTCCGGTGAAGGGGAAACAACGCTTAAGTGAGTTGATCCTGTCGCTCTCCGGCGAAGCAACTCACTTCTTGCACTCCGGTTCAGTGTATCTGAACATTAAGCGATGTCTTGGTCGTTCGAGACCGATCATAGCCTCTCCGGGCTCTTGCTGGACCCCATCCTGTCACTCTCCGGCGAAGGGGAAACAACGCTTAAGTGAGTTGATCCTGTCGCTCTCCGGCGAAGCAACTCACTTCTTACACTCCGGACCCCGCCTCTCCGGGTAGGGTCATAAAGCGATCATTCTGATGTTGGTATTTAATGTTCGTCTTCTGACTCTCTGGTCAAAAGGTTTATTGCAAGAGATTCTAATTTATTTATTAAAATTCGAGTTCTAGATGTTCAATCTCAAACATCAGAAAAAACTAAACACTGCCTCTCCGGGCATATCGGTCTATCTCCATCTCAGAGCATGCCTAGGGATCTCTCCGGTTTCCGTGCATGTGTAAGTGGAGTAACCGTTTATTTTGAAAACAAATCTAAATAGAATTATTCGACCTAAGTTCAAATCCTGCGCTTGGCCCTTGCCATCTTTAATCAGTGGATGACGAGTCGTGATCCCGATCCAGGATCGTTCCTGTTAGGTGGAGGCGGTAGTTGTTCAGGCCTTACCGCTGCAGTCCGTTCTCTGACAAATTGTGGCAATCTACCACCCCTGGAATGTTCTTCTACCTCATCCTTTAGGTGGCGGCATTCATCTGTGGTGTGCCCATCCAGCTCATGGAATAGGCAATATTTTCCAGTCCTGCGCTCCCGCTCAGTGGGATCCCTTATAGGTAGCTTTCGATAGGGGAGTTGCCCCCGAGTTTCAGTGTAAATTCTTCCTAAGCCTGCATTCAGATCTGTGTACTGCCTAAATCTTGGTTCTCAGAATTTCTTCTGTTTACCAGGACCATCATGTCTATCATCCTGTTTTCTTTTTCCCTTGTCCGCTCCTGACTATTCTCTGGAGGTTCCTTCGCTCTGCGCAACATTTGTTTCCAGCCTCTCGGCTCGTGATTCTTCTAATCGGATGAACTTTTCAGCTTTATTAAAGAACTCTCCAAGATCTTGTGGTGGATCTTTAGTCAGAGAATCTTTAAATTTGGTGCCTTCCGCGACTCCTGCCACCGCCGCCATCAAAATCATCGATGGATCCGGGCGATCTATAGAAGTCACTGTTACATTGAATCTTAGTAGGAAATCTTTTATGGACTCTCCGGCCCTTTGTTTGATCGAAGCTAAAGTCATCACGCTCTTGGGTCGCGTCACATGGACCCGGAACTGTCTCATGAAGCAGTCTACAAGCTCGCTCCATGTTCTGATTGATCCCGTCTCTAGTTTCCTGAACCAAAGTGCAGCCAATTCCGACAAATATAGAGGGAAGCATCGTGCCATCACTTCCTCGGATGCCCCCAGCACTTCCATGTGCCTAATATATCTGGTAATATGCATGGTCGGGTCTGACCTCCCGTCATAAGGTTCTAGCGTTGGTAGTTTGAATTTTGGAGGGTTCCTTGCGTTTCAGATGTTCGGAGTGAACGGACTCCGACTAACTTCTTCCAGCCCTCCACTAGGTAGTCCTCCTCTCATGATTCGTCGCATTAGGCCAATCATTCTCTCGTCTCCGTCTAGGGGTTGCCCCCTTGTCAAGTTCCTATCCTGTCCCCCGAGCCTCAAAGGGAATTCTGGTACATATTCTTCTGGTGGCTCGTTAGCATATGTATTGACTCCAGCTTGTTGAGCTCCGTCTATCGGTCTTCCAGCATCGGACCCTGAGGGTCTGCCCCCAGGTCCTTGTTGATCACCTTCAACTCCTATATTCTGGTCCTGAACCTGACCTTCATTAGCTTCTGTAATCCTGATTCCTTGTCCCGCACTTGCAGTTGTTGTAGTTGGTCCAAGGTTCTGCATATTCACCGCCCTCATTTGTTCGAGGAAATTCTGCAGCATCTCCTATTGGGTCTTCATCATGCTTTCGCGTATTGAATTAGCCATAGCCTCCATCTCGTCTCTAGTGATGTATACGGAAGCTTGTCCTTCTCCTGCTCCTGAAGACGCTTCTTGGCTTCCTCCCTGTTGGCTCCGATCAACTCTTTGTCTTGTTTGTCGAGTCATTGTTCCTGAATTGGAATTCTTTAAACTTTCGAATCTGAACTCTGAATCTGATGTAGCGGGTGCTAGTTCCTCTCAATGAAAGCACCAAAGTGTTTGCGCCAAAATTGGTCACAAACCCCCAAGTATTGTGAAAGCACCAGTGTTGGAATATAAATCAGCAATATCCAAACACAAATCACAGATTTAAGCAAGCAACACGTAGTAAAATAGAAATTATGAAAGAGAACACACAATTTATAGCGGTTCGGCTATCTCCGGCCTACGTCCACTTCGAAGGTTTTAACTTTTATTGATGTTCTTCGCTGATTACTCTTGATTACAGCGGATTACAGTTGATGATAGCCTTGAAATATGAATACAACAATTATAATGAAGTATGTAATTCAATCCGGCAGAGTCTGGACGTTCAATGGTGGAAGCTCCCAAAAAGTCCCCCTTTCTAAAGGCTTCAGGGTGCTATTTATAGGCATAGGAGGCCCAGATCTCGCTCAAACTTCGGGAGACTTCTTCTGGCACGTGAGTGGGCCCACGCGACCGACCCCACCAAGTTTCGACTCGATCTGACATCGATTCGAAGTGATTTTGAACCCATCAAGAAATGGTCCAATCGAGCTGAAACTTGACAGGAACAATCTTTATCATGTATGGAATCTACTGTGAAAATTTCGTTGTATTTGGATCAGTGGTTTAGGAGATATGATCGATTCAAGTTGTGGTTTCTCGTGAGGGCTGTGTTGTTCGAATCGATCGCTTCGAACCCCTGAGCTCGAATCCATGGGTTCACGTGGTTCAGTGGTGACGTGGCGCATGTCCTTCGAGTCGATCCGGTCTTCTCTCCGGGTTGAACGCTTCGACTCAATATACTTCGGCGCATTCGAACCGATGAAAGACACGTCATCATGGTTGGTTGGCCCAGTGGGTTCGAATAAAGCTTCATAGGTGGGTTCGAACAGGACCTCTGTGGTGGGTTCGAACAGGACCTCTGTGATGGGTTCGAACAGGACCTCTGTGATGGGTTCGAACAGGACCTCTGTGTTGGGTTCGAACAGGACCTCTGTGATGGGTTCGAACAGGACCTCTGTGATGGGTTCGAAACTTTGGTTTTCCCCTCCAAATTGAATCGATCATAACTTGAGCATATAAACTCGGATTGACTTGAAATTTGAGATGCTGACTTCTACGGTATTTCTCGCCGTGTCCCATCAATTGTGGCTCAATCTGGACTCGGACAAAATTCATCGATATCCATGGTTATCCTGCAATGCATGGTTGATATTCAAGAACAATAATCATTGATTTTTAGTAAATTCTGAGTATCTCAACTTTGCCAAAAGTTGGGATAACGCATGGAAAAATTATTAGTAACATCACTGACTATAAAAAAATTACTAGTTTATGTGAATTTTTTAACGACATTTATGCGTTAACCTAATTTTTCACTGTACACAATATTATAATCTTAATCTGTGGATATGATTGTTTAAATATAAATTAACTAAAAAGTCGTATGTCGGTATCATAACTATAAGTAATAATTTAATGCGGCTGAATGCATTTTTCTTTGGTTTTGCAACAAAAGTCACTTCTCCTTCCCAGTAGCGTATACGTTTGGTGATTATACCTATCATCCATTTTGCATCTGTGATGCTAAATTTATGTTAATGTATTAATGCATTAATGTAGTGTATATCATAGGTTTTGCAACAGAAGTTTCTTCTCCTTCCCAGTAGTGTCAATCTAGTTTATATAATAAATCCCAGATGAACAAATTTAATGCTAAGTTTATGTTAATGTACCAATGCATTAATGTATGCGTTCCAAAAAAGAAGTTTTTTTTTTGCTCGAGTTATTTCATGCACAATTTTTGCATTATATTAGTGTACAAAGTATGTTGATGTGTACAACACATGAACGATTAGGATATACAGCATAAGAAAATTTTCTTTTGTACACTGATACTTGTTTCCATGTCTATCAAGTATCACCCAATTTGCGATGATTGATCTTTTCTCTTTTGTATTTGTAGTTGTTTGGATGGAGGATATTCTCGGTCCAGATGAACCACATTTTTATGCATGTTAAAAAGGTCATTACATATTGTCCGAGGGTTTTTTAATTTGGCTGGAGCATCGAATGCTTTTTTGTAAGCCTTTAGACATTTTGAATTAGTATAGTTTGAAGTTGTATGTATATTGAACTTTCCATACAATGAAGTTTGTATTATTTGGTTTGAAGTATATGTATGTATGTTTCATATTTGTTTTGAAATTTGGATATACGTTGATTATGAAATTTGGTTGCATGTTTGTTGTTGCTATAAAATTGAATTTGATTAATGATGATATGTGTCAGTCACAAGTAAGATGCTAAATCAAATATAGTTCAGCTAAACTGAACCACTGACACTTATAACTGTTATAGATGAAAGGATTTGTAACGAAAAAGTGTGCAGATTCAAACGGTTATAACTGTTGGAAAATTGAAAATTTCCAACGGTTATAACTATTGGTAATTGCAAATTTACCAACAGTTATAACTGTTTGGAATGAGAAATTTTCAGTTATCAACGGTTATAATAATTGGAAAATCTGTTACAAAATATACCACGCATGTACTTTGCAGAGAGGTTTAATCGTTACAAGTTTAATTTGTAACGGTTATAATCGTTACAAAAGAGCAGTTTTTGTGTTGTGTGAATTTTATGGTAGAACATACAACTTCCACCATGTAACTTCAGATTCTAACATCATGTCTCACTTTTGGAAATACATCCAAAAGAACGCTAATATTTAACCTTGATATCAATAGTATAGTTCATTCAAGAAATAATACATCTTTTTAGCATAACAGCTGGTTTCCATATTTCCCTTGAGAGTTGAATACAAAATGCTATTTGATATTTGTAATTTCAAAAATACCTTAGTCTCAAAGGTCTTTAGTCCTCGTAGTTAATTTCCATGGAACCTTACGTTCAACCATGCTTTTAAAGGCATTAACTTAACCCAATTTGTTTTACTTCGAACTAAACTAGAATATTATGACCTAGATAATGAAACCGATATCAAAATTTGGTCTTGAGGAAAAAGTAAAAGTTACTCCCCAAAGTTGGTTTATAAGTTTCGTGATCATAACCATGGTGTAGAGAAACTCTACCTGTTACTAATATTGAGACGACCTCTTCCATCACTCCATCCAGAAGACACACAAGGCTGCATGCCTCCCCCTTAGCCCTATATATATATAACATTACACAATATAGCTATATGAAACAATACAGGTGAGCATATGCCCTCTAGCAACTTGAAATTAAAAATCCAATCCTTGAAAGGAAAATTCAGTTGATATGCATTTGTGAAATAAAGCTTAATCTCATACAAACCATGAAAGCGAAGTAGAAAATAGTTAAAGCGTTGGAAAATAGAACACAACCTTGAGCTAGCTCCTTATGGTCGAATCTTTGTTTTATGGAATCCATCAATCTTCACCTTTACTAAAACACACTCTTCTGGTTAATTCATTCATTTCTCAGTCCTCCATCTTCCATCGAATTTTCATTTCAATTTGAATCTCATATATGCCCAAAATCTTATGCAGTCTAGACAGTACCTCCTCTCCACTCTTCCTTCTTAATATCACTCAATACCCCTGGATTTGTGTTGGTGACTATAATGTGGTGACTACAACTTTATGTACCACACTTCTCACAGCCTAGATGGAAACCTCTTTTACTTAGAGAAATTAGCCCTTTATTCAATGCATGAATCGGTCTTCCCTCATACCTATAAACACTCCTGGATCCAACCACACTTGGAGTAACAAGCCTAGATCAGGTATTAGAACTCCAAGTAAGTTGGACCATGCTCTTTGCGACCCTCAAGCCATACTCTCCTGGCCAAGTTTCCACTGCCTAACTCTCCTCCCCACCCTCTCCGATTACTACCCTCTTCTGATCACCTAGGGTGAACATTCCATGGACAAACTGTCCTCTTATGATCACCTAGGGTGAACATTCCATGGACAAACTGCCCTCCTTTAAAATATTTAAATATTGGTATGAGCACTCTGAATTTAAATATATTCTATCGTGTGTTTGGCAGGCTAATGCCATAGGAAACCGAATGCTTAAGCTTCAAGCAAAGTTGAGGGGTCTGAAAATGAGCCTGTGATAGCGGGGTAGAAGGAACTTTGGTAATGGAGATAAACCATCAACAGATGTTAGAAACAACATATCATTAGATCATTAGGCCCTGGTTGATGACCCTTTAAACCAGAGCCTTGCCGAACAAGAAGCCATTTTGTGTAGGTAGCTCAATGAAGCTCTATTGTTTGAAGATGTCATGGCAAGTTAACAAACCAGATCACGATATGAAGCTGAAGGAAACAGAAACTCAAAAAAAAATTCACTCATCCATTAAGATCAAGCAAGTAGCAAAAAGGACACATGGAATATATGACATGAATGGATGTTTTAAATCCAATAATGATGAAACTAACATCGCCTTTATCGACGACTTCTTCTCCATTTTAGCTACTCCGAATCCCCATAAACCAAATCTAGCTTGCCTTTACACAATGAACATTCCATGTATTGACCAACAGTAAGCGTATGAACTCATTTCTCAAGTAACTAACATTGAAGTCAAGTCTGTCCTATTTTCCCTTAATTCAAATAGTGTGGACCTGATGGATTCAACAACTTCCTTTTCAAGTAATATTGGGATACAATAGGGCTAGATTTTACCAAAGATATCTTGCATTTCATCAAAACCAATACCCTCATATGCTCAATATACTCTACTAGTATTTCTCTTTTCTCCACGAAGGAATATCCATCCCATGTGTCCTACTTTACACCATTCTCGTGCTAATCTATGTTATAAATGCATTACCAAGATTCACTACTCAAGAATCTCCAACAAATACTTCCATTTCTCATCTTAAAGAATCAAACTGCCTTCCTTCCTGGTAGAAAAACAAGCCACGACCATCTTCTAACACAAGAACTTCTTGAAGGATATGGTAGAAAATCCATTTCTCCAAGATGTATGTCAAAGTTAAACATTCAAAAAGCGTTTTACACCATTTCTTTAGGAAGTTATAGCTTCTATAATGTCAATGATGGGTTTTCCTAAACCACATATTGCATAGGTGTACACATGCATTTCAACCCCATATTAGTCCATTTCCCAAAATGGAAGTTGTTGCGCTTATTTCTTGCAAACAAAGAAGTAGGCTGACCCAATTGAAAATCGATATTTTCCTTAGCCTATGTATAACAATGGTCGGGCTGTTCACCCAACCCGACTCGAATAGCAAAGATCTGCCCATGAGTCGCCCCCATCCACAGCTTGGCCTAACCACTTTGCCTTTCACCTATCGGCCATGCCCAACAAGGCCCACTCAAGAGGGGTTTCGCATCTATCTGCAAGTATGTCTTCAAAAGCTGCATTTTGTGTCGAAATCCAGAGTATTTCAGTACCTTCGAAACCCCAAGGATGTACCTGATGACAAAGTCGAAAGCTCATTCTAATTCTCACTTGCAATAATAAAGCAATACAAGGGGAATAGGAGCATCTACCCCATTTCGATGAAGACGGAAGCATTCAAATCCACTCAATGCGATATAAAGGGATGTGCAAGTGTTAATGGAGACGAAAGGTCTACAAGGCCACTTTCGACCAGGTCGAAGCACTGAGTGGAAAGGTGTCAACCCATACCTATAAATAAGACCCTAGGTGTCTGGTTTTGGGGGTCCGAATTCTCTCACTCTACTCTTGTATTTTCTTAAGATTCTAAACCCTAATTCTAAAATCAGATTGGGGAAATTGATCGGTTTGTACAGCATTAGTTTAATGAAGGCAAGATTTTGATGCTTTTGGTTATGCAACTGTATTGAGACTTTTACTGGATTCAATTATGTTCTTATTGTGTCGACTTAATCGAAAGGATACCTTCCAAGTGAGTCGAACTCTCGTACTTTACCAATAAACTTAGGTTCTTAGTTCCAAACCACTACCCACTAAAAGCTCACCTTTTTTAGCGAGTCGAAACCTCAAACTCTACAAAATCACAAGACTTAAAAATCATAACCAAAGCTGTTAAAGAGGCAAGCTTTCGACAAAGTCGAAACCTATCATTTAGTAAATACCCAACAACATTAAAGCCAACCATTAGATTACCACCATTGTTTCAATAGAGAGTTTCGAATCGATTAATAAGCCAACTAGGATGGTTTGAGAGAATAAAAAAGAAAGGGTATAAGTGTTTCAATTGAGTCGAAAGGTTGAACAAGCAAGGGTATTCACAACAAAGACTTATTCAAAAGGCAAATCAAAGGCGGCAATAAGATCCTTACGTTCCCTATTTAGTCAAAAGACGTTAGATGGGCATACTTGCACTTTTAACTCTATTTTGGGGTGTTGACAAGTTTTCTTGTTAACAAATCATTATTAAAAAATTTAATATTTCATTTGAAAGCATTTATAAAAAATTTGAAAAAGAATTGTTTTTAATTCCACATTTCAAAAGTTATTAAAAGTGTTGCGAATAGTGCTGCAAGTAGTGTTTTCAAAGCTTATTTAATCAAAACAACTTTTTGATCATTTAGAATTCCATTTTTATAACTCAAATATCTTTTAAAACATTTTAGAAGATTTATAGAATTTATCCCATATTTTTAAAGAATTAAAAATACCATTTATTAGGAATTTGTCGTTTTGGTTTCTACACTGCCAAAGCGTGACTATTTTGAAAACTTATTTTGCTCATATTTCAAAATCTATTAAATGAAATCTCGATTTTCTTTCTCTATTTGAAAGCTATGATTATCATAGTTTTAAAAATTCTTAGTACAAAGAATTCTGACTCCGAATCTATCGTATACATGGATTTAATTTTCTATGGCGCGAAATCGCAAGCTACCGTTACAGAACACGCCTATTTTTGACTCAATTTTCAAAACTTGTCAAAAACTTCACCAAATTGGACTTTAATGTTTATAATACATTTATAAACCATTTTTAAGAGGTTTAACAATCTCATATACACTATTATTAAAGGAAAGTGATTTCCTACGTGATATTCGGCGTGCATTATACGTGAATCATTTCAACATTAAATAAACATATAATCAACATCCAAACTTGATGATCAAATATAGCAATCAAAAAACATATCATATCATCATCCAAAGTATATATATATAAATATTAGTGGAGTTTCCTCACCTCGGATTAAATGATTAACCAAAATATGGCTATAGCTTTGCCAATTCGAACTTTAAGCTCACGAACACTCGACTTGAAGCTCCTAATCGGCTTGGCCTTAGTCTTGGAGCTTGGAGGTGCTCATGTCCTAGGGTTGCAAGGTGGTGGGCTCAACTTTGGTTGTGGTCATGGGGTTTAAGGAAGATAGGAGGAGTTTTGAGTGATTTTTGAGGTGTTTTGGTTTGTGTGTGTTTATATATATATATAATATTTAATTATTTTTTTGCATTTATTTTCTCTATATTTTTTCTTGGATGAGAAGCCATTAGAGTAGTGAAGAGAGCTTAAGAATTTTGATGGAGAAAAGTGGAGAATGAAGCGGAGAAGAGGTGTGGTATTTATAGGAAAATGGAAGAGTAAAAATGTCATGATATTATTTCCACCTTTGCATCGTCCTACCATCACCAACCACCTCCCTCCATCACCACCATGCTTCGATCAAAACATGCCCCCCCATTTGCATGGCTGTGTGCGTGTACTTGGATGTGTAAATGTTGACTTTGTTTTTGCTTAAGGGTGAAGTATATGGAAAATATCTTGATATTATTTGTTATTTTATATTAAAATGTATATGTATATATGTGTGTATCCATGTGCACGTGAATGTCTTCATGTGTGTGTACATGTATATGTGCATATGTATGTCACATATAATCCACAACGTTGCACAACTTTTACATGTTGAACCGTTATGAATTCCGATTTTGATTTGCGTTCATATTCTCTCTTCTTAGTTAATATACATGCATTTGTAAACGAAATTTGATAATAATATTTGTATCATTATATAATAATTAATGGAGCTTATTTAATAGTTAAAATAATTACTAAATCATCCAAACTCTATTTAAATTCAAAAATCAATTATTCCAAAATGGCAACATTATTAATGATGTCATATATATTTTTAATTTTTCAAAATAAAATAAAATAATTTATTACATATTCTCACTTATATAGATAAATGAGTATATGTATCCAGCTCTGTGCACAATGTCGGATGGTCAAAGAGTTGTTTATTGATAAAACGGTTCCGGTCATTTTATCGATATATCTTCCAAAGTATATATTTTTGCAAATATTTATTCAAAATAAGATTACCAATATTATTTATTATTCTAAATATTATCATTTATGTTAACATGTTTATATTTGAATATTTCAAAATTTTCTAAAGTGATGAATTTGCGGGTCGTTACACCATATGCCCTCAGTGATTCAGTTTTGATGAAGAGAATTGGTGTAAATAATCACTACTATCAGGTACAGCTTATTATATGTAAAATACAATTTTATCAAAAGATGTGTAAGCAATAAATTCAACCAAAATGTCACATCACTAGCTAAGGTGACGTGTGAACATTAATACTCAAATTGTTTTATATTAACCGCTGAGTGAATTTACACCTTTGAGTCGTATAACCGTAATGATGAATTCTCCAAAAAAAACCACATGATTTAATTAATTTATAAAATGTTGTAAATTAATTAAATTAATTAATATTTAAAAAATATAAATTATTATTTAATTTAGTAGATGTTTGAGAGTTGTTTATAATTATTTGAATGCATTTATAAATGTTATATTTGCGTGCTTGATATATTATATTGATGCAATTTAAACAAAAGAAACATGTCGTAATTTATGGAAATTTTATGTCATTTAATGGCACATAATTACAGCCATACCATGTGAAAAGAGGGAAGTAGAGAGAGATAATCAAGAGAATTAACTAGCAAAGTTTTAATTCAAGAATGAAAAATTTTCATTATACTAATTAAAACATATGCACTAATTCATTTCTACAAATAACTCATTCTTTTTCATTCATTTTTTTCTCCCTTCTCTCCTCCTAAACTTCGATGGCAGAGAACAAAATAAAATTACCAAAATTTTCAACTCCAAATCAAATACAAACATAAAAAATAATAATAAAACACAAGTGTTTCTTTCGTCTCTTGTAAGGACTGGGTGTGGATCTCGAAGATCTGAGGAGAATAATCATATAAGGTGCATTTTATAAGTTATATCTTAAGGTAAAATTTTCATTTTATTTATTCATAAAATATTCTTATTCATATGATTAGATCTCTTGCATATCACATAGAATATATTTTTATCTATTTAACTTAAAGTAATTCATTTTTTGTCACATCTTCTTTAATAATATATATGTTCATAATATTAATTTAATTTAGATCCATTTTGTGCTACCCCCTTTTGATTACATGTCATGATCTTAACTTAGAGCTATGACATATTATATCTCATTTACTTATTTGTTTAGGATGTTCATATAGTTTAGATCTGAAATTTTACTATAAATTTGCATGTGCCTAAGTTTCTCCATTGTTCTTGTTTTAGAAGCAATTTATTTATATGATTTTATTTTGTTTCAACTCAAATAAATTACATATGATGTCTATTTGAAATCATTTAAAATTTGAATATAATTTTTTTGTTATTGTGCACTTTTGTATGAAAGTTGTTAAAAAACATAACTGGACTTTTGTGTAAATTTGTTACCTTCAAATTCTAACACATGTTATATCACAAACTTTACATATTCATTTGTTATTTTAATTTTAAAGCATTGCTTGCATTTAATTATATATGCGTGCGAGTGTATTGTTTTAATTCAAGGTTTGTAAAATTTACTTTTGTGCAAAATCGCGATTTTAACTTTAAAATTCTTCCTAAGTTGAAACTTGATTTATATTAGTTAGTTCTTGATTTCTATATATGAGAATGGTCAAAACTAATTTTATATGCATATATGTTTAAGAGTTTAATTACTGATTTGAGATGACATTGGTTGAATGAGTTATGGAAGGAGGAAAGTCCTCCACCTTTCCTTCTTCATAAATGCCTACCTTAATTCATTAATTGTCCTTTTGTAAATATAAGTTAACTTTTGTATATTAGTAAACATACCTTTTAATATATTATCTATAAGTGTAAGTTGAACTTATACATACATATGTAACTATTACTTGCATGTCTCTCCTACGCCTTTATGGCCTCGTCTTCTCTTATTTAATTATCTCTGTTAAGAGAAAGAAAAAAAGGTTTATATCTCTAAACTTCTACATGTTTATATATATAGACACACACACACACTTCTTATCTGTTGCTCTTACCATTAAAACACATGAATGTATTTGATACATTCATTATATTTAAACTTAAATTAAATTTCAATTTTCTTTTAACCAAATTAAATAAAATATGATTTTATTTAAATTTTTATTAGATTGGATCTAATATATATTTATACTACATGGACATAATAAGAACCCAAAAGGAATTTTTTGAAATTTGTCCTTCAACTCCACTACGGGCTGTCCTCGTTCCAACACTGGATTCGACGCTCTATCGAAATAAGGGTGTCCTTCATCGACACTCCATCAAAGAAGAATGATAAGTTCATTATTGGCTTGGATGATTACTTGGGAGAAAATCTTATGGGCCACAAGGATAATACTTTTGAGATGTTAGTCGAAAAATCCTAAAGGCATGAGAGTCTTTATCTAAAACAGAGGAATATTGTTCCCAAGGACGAGCCAAAGTCGCACTTGGGCAGGAGAGGCAAGAAGAAGTGGAAAAATAAGAGGAAATAGTTTTAGAACAAAGGCGGCTAGAAGAAGAGTAAGATCTTGCTAATTTGTTACAACTGCGGTGACAAGGGCCATATAGTAGAGAATGCAGAGCTGAGGGGAAGAAGTGCTACAATGTAGTAAGACATGACACATTTAGAAGGACCATCCAAGGTCATCAAAGAAAAAACAGGTATGAAAGCATATGCTATCAATGTCATTACGACTTCCTCAAATGCTCCATCAGTGAAAGAGAAGGGACAAAACATCATTATTCAAAGTGTGCTTTTTTATAATGTTTCCATATGTGTTTTGTTCAATACTAGGGCTTTACATTCCTTCATATCTAGTGATTTGGTAGTTATATTGGGTTAAGATATGAAATTGTTGACCGACCTTTGATTGTGATGAACCATGTCAGAGGCTCCACTATCCTGTGTATAGTTATCATGGTTTAGTCTTATCAAATTGTGGTATGTTCTTTTGATTGTGATTGCTTTGTTATGGGTTTCGTATTATTCTGGGTGTGGATTGGCTTCATAGATATGGAGTGGTGGTGGATTGTGAGAAGTCATTGGTGACATTAGGGGTAGATGATAGGTGGATGGTAGTATTAGGCTGCCTACCGAACGATGACCTGATGGTCGTTTTTTATATTCGCTTGATATCCCACACGATGAGTTATCATTAGTGCCTATTATTAAGGAGTATCTGGATGTATTTGAGGAGGTGACCAAATTTCCGTCACACGGAGAGAACGAGCTTCGTATTGATTTGGTTAAAGATGCCATATCGATAGTGATGAGGATGGAGCCTAGAGAGCAGAGAGAGATTGAGATACAAGTGAATAACTTATTACGACGAGAGTTCATTCGTAGAAGTATTTCTTAGTGGGGAGCATCCGCAGTATTCGCCGCGAAGGCGGATGGTTCCCTCCGATTGTGTGTTGATTGTCGTGAGCTAAATAAAGTGACAAGGAAGAACAAGTATCCACTCTCATGTGTTGATGGCTCATTCGATCAGCTTCATGGTGCTAGGTAATTTCTTAATTGGATCTTGTGATAGGATTTCATCAACTGAGAGCAGCGAAGGAGATTGTGTCGATTATAGCATTTCGTATGCAGTCTGGTTTCTATGATTCGTTAGTTATGCCATTCGGGTTAACCAATGCATCATCATATTTTTTTGATCTTGTGAACCATGTCTTCAGGGGTCAACTAAATAAATCCATGGTTGTGTTCGTTGATGATATTCTCATTTATTTACGGATAGAGGAAAAACACAAGACACATTTGAGGATCATGCTTGAGGTGTTGAGAATGCATCGATTGAAAGCAGAGTTTTCGAAGTGTCGCTTTTGAAAGAGGAAAGTGAGATTCTTAGGTCACGTTGTTTCTAAGCTGGGCACTGCACAGATTCTACAAAATTTGCAGCAATTCAAGATTGGACTAGACCTGAAAATGCTATGGAAGTGAGAAGTTTTTGGGGTTAGCTGGATATCATAGACGATTCATTCAGAACTTCTCCAGAGTCATCGCACCATCGACTTAGTTGATAAAAAAGAATCAGACTTTTATTTGAAATGCAAGATATGAGCACGCACTCATGAGTCTAAAAGAAAAGTTGACGAGTGTGCACCAGTATTGACCGTTCCTAGTAGGAATGAAGAGACGACGGTATATGTTGATGCTTATGGTACCAAATTGGCATGGTATTGATGCAAAAGGGAAAAGTTATTGCTATGTTAGTCGACAATTGAGCCACATGAGAATAAATACATGATCCATGATTTAGAGTTAGCAGCAATTAGGTTTGCACTGAAGAACTAGAGGCACTATCTTTTAGGAGAGAGGTTCGAGTTGTTCATCGACCATAAATCATTGAGGTACCTCTTTTCCTAGAAGGATCTCAACCTTCACCAACAGTGATGGATAGATTTCCTAGGCTCCTATGACTTTGATATTTCATATACACCCGATAAAGGTAATGCAGTTGCTATGCATTGAGTAGGAGACATGAAAGCATAAGAGCTATGTTTCTAGAGTGGATATAGTTAGAGTATATTCCTGGTTATGATTTCCGACTGAGATGCGAGCTAGAGCCAAAGATATTGGCGTGCTTGACTATCAAACAACTCTGATTTAGCGGATCCGTACTAGTCAAAGGCGTGATGCCAGGTTAGCTGATATTATTGATAAGTTTAAAGCTAGGGTAGAGTCTGAAGAGATGAGGCAGTGCAGACTTGACTGAGATGGTTGGCTCCGTAAGGAATGAAGATTGTTTATCCAGACATCGATGGGTTAAGGGATGAGGTGCTTTGAGAGTGCCATCATTCGAGATTGGCTATCTTTCCCGATGGTAATAAGAGGTACCGTGATACGAACCGAACCTATTATTGGGAAGGGATGAAGAAAGCTATTGGGACATTCATCTCAAAATGCATGAACTACCATTTGGTTAAGGCAGAGTAGAAGAAGCCTAGTGGATTAATGCAACCGCTAGAAGTTCCTCAGTGGCAATAGAAACAAGTTTTAATGGATTTCATCGATGGATTACCGATGACTCAAGCAGGGTACAACTGCATTTGGGAAATAGTCGATTAATTGACCAAGTTTGTTAGATTTATACCCATCAAGTCAAGTAGAATGGCACTCAAACTGGCCAAATTGCATGTGAAGTGGATAGTACGATTTCATGGTGTGCCAAAGAGCATTTTGAGTAACTAAGACCCATTGTTCACTAGTGGGTTTTGTAGGAGCTCATAAGAGACGTTGGGGATAAAACCATATCTGAGTATGGCTTATCATCCTCAAACCGACAACCAAACTGAAAGATTGAATCATATATTATAGGATCTCTTGCAAGCTTGTATACTTGACTTTGGAGTCTCATAGGATGATCAACTTACATCTCATTGAATTCGCATACAACAACAGTTATCAATCTAGAATTTGTATGACACTATTCGAGGCATTGTTTGACCGAGCATGTAACGCTCCTTTATGTTGGTTGGAAGTAGAAGAGAAACTGATACTTGGGCTAGATACGATTAGAGAAATCTCGAAGAAGATCAAGATCATTCAACAATGGGTGAAGCTACTCAAGATAGATGGAAGAGCTACGTTGATAAGAGATGTAGAGATCTAGAGTTCTCTGTCGACGATATAGTATTTGTCAAGATCTCTCCATTAAACAATGTAATTCAGTTTGATAGTAAAGGGAAGTTGGCACGGAAATTTGTAGGTCCTTTTTCGATACTAAAGAGGATTGGGAACCTCACTTATACAGTCAGCATACCTCAAAGAATGATGGGAGTGGACAATGTGTTCCACATTTCTCACTTGCAGAAATTTTTGCACGACTAAGGCATAACTGTCGCAATAGATTAACTAGATGATATCGAGACTGAATCGAAGGCTTCGAAACCTTATAAGCATATTTGTATCATCGGATATTATATAAAGCAGCTTAGGAAGAAGACGGTGACGTTGATGAATTTTCAGTGGAGTAAAAAGGTGATTGCATTTGGGAGAGCATGAGGACAACTTATCCAAAGCTCTTTACTTGGTGAGACTTTATACTTATCACTTTTACTTTCATTTGTGATATCATGAAATATATATATACCATAATATAGTATCCTGCATGCTAGGATAGGATTAGATGGTAACTTTTTCATTTATCATTGCACATACATGTTTGATTTGTGATGGTTGACAGTGCTTGTATATGGTTGCTAGGCATGCACATGTCCTTATTGATTTTTTAAGGTTTCATGGGCAAAATTCCTAAAAGGGATGTAACGATCTGTATTCTACATATCAGATGATTTTAGAATATTGCTATTATTTTTATACAAGGTCATACTATTCTATGATTTTGGAAAATGACTACTATAGCCATTTATCATCTTTGGAATTTTTATCGGATGATTTTGTCCTTGAAAATCTTGTATGGTCTATAACTTTTGATAGAAGCGGAATTTAGATCTAAAACCACTTCCATTAGATCGTGATGATAGTTTCTCTTTCCGTAAAGTAGTCATAATAAGAAAATGGACTTACCCTTAGGAAGCTATGGTTGTTTAAAGTTTCACTTGATCTTAATGGGTAATTAGTGAGCTAATAGTTAGGCCCGAAGCCCATTTCAGGATTAGCATGAGGATGCGGCTGGTGGGACTTCTCTCTATCATTTCATACTTTCCAAAAATAGAGAGAAATCCATCATTAACTACTTCTAACCAAAAAGTTCCCTAATTCATGCTTTAATTAGTCAAAACTTGTCATTAAAGGAAAATTAGCAAGTTGGATCGCAGATTTGCTATTGGAGTTCAATTGGAGCTGCTGTATATAATTGGATTTCGTGCATTCTTGGATTGCTTTGGATTTAGGTGAGTGGTTTAAGCCTCTACTCACTAATTCGCCACTATATGATGTTTAATGATGTTTTTAAATGATTTACAAACTCTAAAATATGTTTTAAACCCTTTTAATCACATATACAAATTTCAAACGATTTGGAAAATTCGTGTTCTTATGGATCCCCCTTGTTCTTATGGTTTTACCTTTAGATTTAGACTTCATTTTGATATGCATGGATGTATACTTGTTAGGATATATTATATATGATGATTGCTTGAATACGTGATTCTTGTGTGGTTGAAAACGCCAATCGGATAATGGTTTAGTTTTACGAGTAAGTTATAGATCGGTGTTGATGGATGGGTGATGACTCATGAGGGTCACATCATCATACTGATATGTGACCCATAGGGTAGGTCAAGAAGGACCCTCTAAAGCTACTTTTTAATTTTCAAATCAATTGGAGTTAGTTTGCTCGATGGTGATTTAGAGACTATAGGTCGGCATAGGTTGGCTTCAGGGCATACTCGAGTTTTGGAGGGATTTGCTTTGGGTTGTTAACAATGATGGATTGCCTGGAGATGAGAAAATGCCAAGTGA
This sequence comes from Allium cepa, assembly GCA_030765085.1. Classification (NCBI taxonomy): domain Eukaryota; kingdom Viridiplantae; phylum Streptophyta; class Magnoliopsida; order Asparagales; family Amaryllidaceae; genus Allium; species Allium cepa. The sequence goes on along the minus strand of CM060941.1, from coordinate 825,877,934 downwards.
TGGATCAGTCGTGGGCTACACTTCGAGTTTGGGGTGTGTTGCTTCGAGTCGTAAGAGCTTGCTTGGGGGTAAAAGTCGATGGAGCAAAGAAGAAGAAAATTTGCGAAGGCATGAATCAGTACCATCCACAGGGCATCGATTGGTGAGGGTGAGGGATCAATGAAGGGGGGGAGGGTCTCATGTGGTAGAGCATGGCATAGTTGAGTTGAAGTGTGGGAAGGGTGATGATGGATCGGTAGCTATGGATCGATGGCCATGAATTGGTGGCTATAGTTCTGCGATATGGAGAGTTGGAGCTACTCTGAGTCTTTTGCATGCTTGCTTGGAGATATGACGGTGTTTTCTACGAGCCTTGGGTACGTTCACTCTAAGCTCAGGCTAAAGAAAACACTTAGCCAAATATGGCCAATTATAGAGTCGGTACCGAACCATAGGGTTCCCGGATGATTTTCGACGCGTTTTCCGTCGATAATGATTCCATGATAAGAACTGACGACTTCAATGATGGATAGCTATACTTGGAGACCCAGAGTAGAGGACTATGAGTCGGATTGAGTGTACTATTGGAGGAAGGTTACGGGACGTATGACGATATTCTACGACTGATGATGATTTAGAAAATCATCCCAACCGCAGCGACTTCATGATGGGAGTCATAAGGTCGGTTCCCAGATGTGCTCCGCTATAGATGATGTGTGCGATGGGATAGTCTACACTCGAGGGTTTGTAAGGTACTCATAAAATGGGGTATATACTAGGGACATGATGGTTCCTGGACTGTGATGGCTCTTTATTCAAGATGGGAGGTTTATTTACCCTGGATTAATGTGGCGATTACTCTAGTTCTTGGCCTACTAAATGGCATGGATTCGAGTATCTTGAAACCAGGACATTACTATCGTGATAGATGTGGTCAAATCCTCGAGCATGATGTCTTAGCGAGTTATCGAATATCTAACGCACCGAGTGAATTAACGTGAGGATGGATGATGGATGATATATTTTCTTTGATCGTTTATCACCTTAGGGATGTCATATGATGTCGATGTTATTGATGTGGATACTAGGACATCCCTTAGTACTTTGATGTATAGTACACCTATGATGACAATGATGTAAAGTAAAATATATCTTGTGTATGTGCTAACTATGTGGATGTAGGGACAGTTTAGGTTTGATGTAACGACCCGATATTTTCGGCCATTCGCATCCATTATAAGTGTATAGGTAGACACTCATGCCGGAATTGAATTGCTCAAAATACCGCGTTGTAAATAAAAATTTGGCAAATCTTAGAATGTACAGTAAATAATAATCACAGATCACATACACAAAGTATATAATAATGCAGCAGAGTAAAAAAGAGATAGTAGTTCATGAAGCTATTATATAAAAATAAGATACATCAGAGTTAAATAAGATACAACAGAAGAGTAACAAGATACATCATAGAATACATCACTGAAACACTGGATACTGAAACAAAATAGATGACTGGATCTTCAAGGAAAGCTCCAACTCCGAAGGTGAATCTTGAATGCTTACTCAATCAATCTGACTCGAGCGTAAAGCAAAATACAAAACACTCGAGTCAGGACATAAATACTTATGAACTATAAATAAACTCAAGTGAACAGTAACAAAAATGCATCAGTAACTTAAAGGATGCTTGGGATCTCCCATCCTTTAAGGATCCGTTAAACTATTTACTATGTAGTAATATTGCGCTACTATAATAATGTCTACAGTAAAATAAACATACTTTTAAATAGCGTTAAGGCTTTACATTTTCCACCTTAACACAATTAATGCCAATAGTCTATACAGTACCTGCATATCTCCTGATCGGGAGACTATGAGAAGATACTGCATAGGTACGACACAAATAGAAACTCGTAGTAAAGGCTCGGTATGGTAGGTGACACGACACACAAGGCAATGCCAGGGTAGATATACCAATTACGCACACGGGCTGGTGGTAACGCAGCAGCCACATACGCCCACCTCGGAACACACTCCCAATCAAAATCGGAGGATGGCCATCTAATCAATCACCAGTAAGAGTATAGTATCGAAGGAATGTGTCCGACCAGAGGTGCTACCTCCTTTGGCCCGAGATCGCTCCTGTTTTAGCCACCTTATGCCAACTCACGGGAGTTGGGTCCACGTAATATACCTCGTGAACGTCGCCACCATCCTACTTCATTCTGGAATCTCCAACGCGTACACGGTTATTAAAGTGGTTTTCGTAGTTGGCAGAGAGTATGACAACTTCCGATCCCGGTCTCTTTAACAACCAAACGTTATTATAACGCCGTGGTCATTTCAAAATAGTTTATACTTCAAAAGGATCAAATCATTTCATTTCAAAACTATATTCCTTTCAAAATAGTTTACACTTCGAAACCAAAACCATTTTTATTTCAAAACTATATTCAAATCAAATAGTTTATCATTTCCATTTCAAACATATATTCACCTTTAAAAAAATTCATAATATTTTCAAAGTATAACTTTTTCGAAACCAAAATACTTGAAATCATTACACTTTGAAAATCATAACATTCCGAAATCATTCATTTGAAATCAATCTTTTAATTCTTTACACTTTACAAATTTATTCCATGAAACCAAAATTTTCAATTTCCAACTTAATTCAATTCAAACCATCAGTTTCAATTAAATTTGCCAATAACTATTTCAAATTATATCAATTTCAAATATAGATTTGATCCATAAATTAAACTAGTCAATTTTTAATATATTTCAAAGCTTTCATATCCCGCATTTCAAAAACTATTTTTTTTTTATAATTTCATATATCTCAAATCTAGTTTCATTATTACTTAGTTTTGAAATATTCATTTCATAAATCCAATATTATTTAAATAAACTTACATTACAATTAAACCAAATATCTTTTCACACAAATATAAACTTCAATATTCCTTTATCAAATAAATCAAAATCAAATATCATTCCACATTCACATTCTTTGCTAAAATAAAGATCAAATCATTTCCAATCATTTCAAAATCATTAAAATATTACATCCTTTCAGAACTTCATAATCAAATCATTATTTGAATTCAAATCCAAATATTCAAATTTAAATATCATTTAAAAATCAAATATTTCATTCATTTATTATTTCAAACATCATTACAAAATACATTTCAAAATTCCATTCAAAAATTCATTTATCTCATTACATCTCATTCCGTTTAACACATAACCAAGTAAACTTTATTTAAAATTCAAACTCAAATTTAAATTCCTTAAAAATTCAAATTTAAATATTAAAATATATTCAAAACTTCTTAAATTTCACAATTAATCAATTTTCAAAAGTTAAATCATTTAACACTTTGAAATATAACTCAAACAGTGTTAAAATCTATAACATTTCAAACATTGTCAAATTATAGCAATGACAGCAATTATAAAGTGCTATCGTAGCTTATAGCTTCCAAAAATGGTTTAGATCAAGAATAACGGCATTTATAAGATGTCGTAATAGATATTTAGTTATTTCAAACATTGTTAGATTCAAAACAATAGTATTTAAAAATGCTGTCAAAAGACTACAACATTTTGAAAATGCTATAAAATTCCAGATTTCATTTTAGCTTTTCAAAAATAAAAATAAAACTCCAATTTTTTTTAACTTAAAAATCATATTTCTAGACTTTAAAATTTCACATTTAAAATCATTTTAACATATGCTTTACCACAACAAAATTTTTAGATCAAATATTCAATTTAAAAACTCCATTCATTAATTAAGTCAAAATTCACTGTTTATTAACATATAAATTAAATAAAACTTAAAATTTTACTTCAAATACAATTTCAAAGCTTTAAATTTAATTTCCATTATTTATTTACATTTTAAAATAAAATTTAAAGTCTAAAATCACATTTACTCCAAATTTACATACTTGAATTCACTTAAATTCACAATTTCAAGATTTAATATTTAACTTTCTTAAAACCATAATATATATATTTTTAAATAAAAATTTCATACTTTTGAAAATACATATTTTTAATAAAAATCATTTAAAAATATACCACGGGGTCTGTATATAATTTTCTAACCTAGGTCAAGTGATACAGATATATATCATTTCAATCCGCAGTTTACAAAGAAAACCCGGGTTCTATCATTTCAAACCTGCAATCCCAAGTCAAATAAAATACAATAAAAATCGCTCAGGCCTATCATTTCAGCCCATAATGATTTTTCCCTATTCTAAAGTCCATTCGGGTATGTATCATTTCAACCCATAGTGATTCTATTCTAACAGAGAACTTGTAGTGTGAATATATGCATAAACAATATAAACAATGTCAATGTCACAATATAATGTCATATATCAGATGCCAGGTGATAATTAACAGTTTTAACATGGTAATAACATGGTATAGCATATCATATGATCAACATTAACTTGCATAACATTTTATATTACTAAACACTTGTCATCAATTCACTATTTCATAAGTATAAATGTCAGAGTGAGAAAGACTCACTTTTTCAAGCTGAAGACCACTATGACACACAAAACGATTCCAAAGGCTTGACAAGCACGATACAGCACGACCAGTGATTCAAATGAGTGGAGAGAGAGCCAATACATCATCTTGTAAACAACCAAAAACAAGACAATATAACATATGAATATTCAACATAAAATTATATAGAAACAAGTTGAAATACAAGGCAATAAAGACAAGACCTTGTCTTTACCATTCAAATGCTCGACCAAGGTGGATCATGAGCTCAGCCAATGATGTGTTAAGTTCAGGTTTGGTATCATATAGGTCAGGTTTGTGTCAAGTATGGCATCCAAAACAAGTGGAGATGAAGGTGTAGTGGTGATAACATGAAGCATACCAAAGACAATGCAAAAGAGGCAAGTTGTTCAACTTTTTGGCTCGGCATGGGTCAATTGGAGCTCGAGCATAGGGGGTATCAGATCTGGTCAGTGGGTAGGTGGATGGTCAGAGGTGGTATCGTGGAGGTGGTGGAGCAATAGGAGGTGGCCAAGGCAAGATATGAAGGAGATAATGAAGTTTATGGCTAGGCTACGCAATTTCAAGGGGTTTGGTGCAAAGTTTGTGGTGCTAGCTTCAAGTAGTGGTCAAGGCCAGATCTGGACAGAGGGGAGAGGAGTGGTTGCTTCCATGTATGGTGGTGGTGGTGGTCGGTGGAGATGAGGGTGGTAGAGGCTAGGCCGAGCAAAACTAGAGAGGAAGAAGCAAATCAATGAAAATTGAAGAGGAGAAGAGATAAAGAAGGCCATTGCTCTTTTTTTTTTCTCAAATGAAATAGCCCTGAATGGTGATGAGATGGGAAGGTTTTTCACGTGAATCAACAGGAAATACATGGCCAATGCAAAAGAAATGAACGGCTAAGTCAAAATGAAAAGTCAACAGAAGGTGTAAAGCCAAAGGTAGGTGAAAAGTCACATGCAAATGAAAGGTTTAAGTCTTTTTGTATTTCCATTTCTTTTTAAAATTTAAATACATGTAAAATATGTATAAATACAGATAAAACACGAAAATATAGTAAATGAACAAAAATAAATAAATAAATATTAATTAAATATAATTAAATTAAGAAAATAACAAAGAAAATGTAAATTAGACTTGAAAATTTGAAAATAAATGAAATGAACTTTGGGAGAATTGTATGTACATGAAAAATATTTATAAATAAAGATAAAAAATAAAAATAAAATGCATACATAAAAATGAATAAATAAATTTTAATTAAATATAATTTAAATGAAGAAAATATCAGAAAAATGGAAACTAACCTTTAAAAATAGAAAATAAATTCAATGAGCTTTAGAAAAATTCAAACATCACTTTAGAAATATTTAAAAGGTAAAAATATATGTAACATAGCATGTAATACAATTTAGAATAAGATATGACAATTAAAAAGATTATTTATATAATTTAAAATAAACAATTTTGTTAAATACAGCAAATTTCACACAATAGTTAAAAATGCATAACTTTCACATTATAAATCAGATTTCAACGAAACGAAAAGCAGTGTTCTTAAAATTTTATTTACTTTCATAATAAAATATAAAATTCAAATTTTCAAATTTTAAATTTAAAAGTCAAAGTTTGACCATTTTGACCAAAATTCACTTTTCTGGAAATATTCAATTTATGCATGATTGAAATTCTAATCCACATCAAAATCAACATTTATATTTCAATTAACAAAATATATTAATTTTAATAAATAAAATAAAGTTTTTAAATTAGGAATTTAAATTAAAATAATTAAAATATACAATTACAATAATCAGAAAATATAGGGTTGTTACATTTGATCTTCCATGCCACTTGTCCTATTGTTGTGGTTTATTAGTATTTAGAGAATTTCAACCACTCACATTGACTGTTGTCTAACTCAAAGTTTTATGCATTGTTTCATATTACTCTACGTACTTTAAATAAGTAGATTAAGGATATCAGGTTTGGTGATCACGTAGAGCTAGATAGAGGACGGACAAGAGGTCATACTCTCGTAATACTACACTTGCTTATTATGATTTGCTATTCCGCTGCACAACATTATGGAGCTTGCTAGTATCTTTATTATCTAGAGATAGTTTATTTATGAGTTATTATTTGATGTATACCTCTATCACTTATGTTGTATACTATATGGATCTGGTTTTCTGATTCTTGTGATTCATTCAGTTTTTACTATCTAACCTATTCATATTAGAGATGTTTACTATTATATTTTATTCGATGCGTTGTAAGATATATGATAGGTTCTGTGTTTGATTTACTTTACCTTACAAACATGATGATTGCTCCGCATCGACCAGGCATCGTTACAGCATAGGTCACCACATTATTGGGTGCCGATGGTGTAGTACAGTCGACAAATTTGTTATCAGAGCTTAGGTTGCATAGTCTAATTAACCTAAGGGAAAACGCGATCCAGTAGAGATATGATAGTAATTCTCATCTTAGCCTAGATCGAAAGTGCTTATATATACGAGAGCGTGTACTTGTTATATATTTTGGTTTTCAAAATTATATAGTAATATACAGTATATAAGTTGCACTACACACATGAGTGCTACTTAAGCAGAATTCCCTATAGTGAGACCCATCATCCTTATTACAGATTAAAGGATGAGTCGTCAAACAGGGAATGATGCTAGAAACTCTGTCTCTAGAGTCAAAGAAGGAGCTGGCTCGGGAGCTCCTAATCCTGACTTGCAGACCATGTTCAATACCATGATGTGGAACATGCTGAAGAATGCTCAAGCAGCCACTTCAAATTTTGCTATTGATGATGGTGCTCCGGTGTAGGGGCCAGAGCCGATTTTGCTAAGCTGAACAAAGACTTTACTTGTCTGGGTGGAAAATCATTTTAAGAAACTGAGTAGGCAATAGAAGTGTAGGGCTGTTTTGATACCTACGAAAGGATCTTCGATGAATTAGAGCTGACTGATGTTATGAAATTGCGATTAGCTTTCCGATAGCTTCAAGGGTGAGCCATGAACTGTTAGAATGGTGTGAATGTTGCTACTTCTGAGGACCAATTCATGTGGGAATAGTTAAAAGCCATATTCGAAGAGAATTTTATACCAGCAGCTTAGAAGTCGATCTTATTCTATAAGTTTGTGAACCTGAAGCAAGGGGATATGACGGTCTCTAAGTACGTTGCTGAGTGATAGAATTAATGCCTTGGGTCCAATTATGTAATTTCTTACATATATCCAACTCAATAGCCAATCATGTTCAAAATAAAAGGTGTTCTTTCTATTATATGCTTGATATAATGTTTTATATATTAATTGAGTAATTTAAATAAAAGTATATTTAATAGAAAATCCGCAAATGGTATGTTTTATGATAATAGTTACAAAGTGTTGTAATCATGAATAATTTATCACAATGAAAATAAATATATCATTTTAAAATATTCCTAGTCAAGATGTATCCAGGCTGAATATTAATATATCCGCCGAGACTAGAGTACGTAACGCTCTTCAAATATTGGGCAGTGTATTTGATGGCTATTGGGGCACCAAGGGGTTACATACTTATTGATAATAATGGAATGATTCGCTTAATAATTTTCTATTGGTAGATATAACTAAGGTCAAATAGAGAATATCGATTGCCTTGCAAAGTTCCAACGTCTACCGCCAATTGTCTTGCCAAGTTCGTAGTGGTCACTTCCTTGGTTTGATCCAAATCAGGCATCCAACCCCAGATCAAGTGTGATGTAAAATGATTTTCTCCCTTTAACAATTTGATCTAAAATCCGTTAACCTATTAGTGCCAATGATGAAGAAGTCGAAATTGAAGGTGTTGTTGATGAGGAAGAGGACGATGAAAATTATTGATCACTTATTAACTTTTCATTATATGTGGGTTGTGGTGAAGTGCGTACAACACTTTGTTATTTTTGTTACATGGGTTGATTGATTTGTATCTTAAATGTTTTTTTCGCTTGTTGCTTATTGGCAATCAATATTATCTTTTCTTTAATCCTCGTATATGTTTTCAAGGTTGAATGCTAATCTATCTCCTTTTGAAGTTGCAGTAGGCCATTTCATCATGATTTTTATACATAATTTTAGTTTTGGGTCAAACCGGTATACAAGTTTATTGGATACTCAAATTTTCCATGTAAATCATGAAATTCAAAATGTTTGTGCCATTAATTTGAAGTAAAACGATAAAGTTAAAAACATAAGTTTGAATGATACTAATAGCGTGCATTATTTAATGCGCTATAGAAACATAATGAGAAATGATTACTCCTGTGCAACTTACTATTGAATTTCATTGTATAGGCCAATAGAACACCGAGTTTGTTTTCCTTTGTTGCATTAATTTACCTCAAAGCCAAGTGTGTTTGCACACACATGTAGATATATGTGTGCTTATGTTTATATATCTAGATACGTAAGACACAAACACAAACCTTTATGTGTAATCTTGGATATTATCTTAGGAAGCTTCATTATAATGTTGCAAAATTTTAATTCTAAATTTAGGCATTCCTAGTTTGAATACCAATTATAATGCTGTAAAAAATTTAAATCTAAATCTGCGCAAAATTCATTATGATGCTGTACAAAATCTTAATCTTAAATGCTAAACTTTATACTATTTTGAATACCACTTTTAATTTTCTTTTCTACCAGATTTAAACAAGTATCCCATCTCATCATTATCATTAATATAGTAGAAAATTACATTACGTATTTCAAATGACGAACAATAATGTAATATCATTTTAGTCACAATAATTTTGTTTACTATGCCCATAAATGAAACCTAAAACATGGCTTAAGTACAGGCCTGGCCATAGGGTAAGGCTAGCAAGCCAACCGTCTAGAGCGACGGAAAGAAAGGAGGCAACAATCTATGCTCTTGGAGAAGTAATAGCCTTTACAGTATAAATAGTTCAAATGATAGTGTGTCCAGTGGTGATTTGTTTCAGCTTTGAAGCAAACATCCCAAGTTTGACTTTGGGCTCTCTCATTTTTAGCCAATTTCAGTACTTCACTTATTGGGCAACCAACTGGATCAGGCCGGGTCTGCTTAAGTAAATATTAAATAATGGAGGGTAAAGCACAGATTTAGTGAAAACTAAAACATAGCTTAAGTTCATCAACCTTCTAATTAATCATGTTTCCTATGTCTTATGTAAATTCAGCATGAAGGCTGGTGGTTGTATGAATTGTGTCATATGAAACATATGAAACAATTTCACAATAAAGAGAATAAGGTATTTTTCATAATTATTTGGTGTTTTCGTATTTATGCTAAACTATATTGCAAATCGTTGTATATTATAAATTTATTAGCAATATTTGCTTGTTTCTCTGTACTATATATTTTTAAATTGTACCATAATCCCCATAAGATCTGAATTATGCTAATATATTTATTAGCAATATTTGCTTGTTTCTCTGTACTATATATTTTTAAATTGTACCATAATACCCATAAGATCTGAATTATGCTAATAAATTTATTAGCAGTATTTGCTTGTTTCTCTGTACTACGTATTTTTAAATTGTACCATAATACCCATAAGATCTGAATTATGCTAATATATTTATAGCACTTTGCTCAAGAGGATGTTAACCAATTGGGAGCCAATTCAAAGTTAGAAGCGATGTTAAGAACTGTGGGTTGTAGATGCGTGAGACCTAAACAGGCGCAGTGAATGTTAAGAGGCAGCGGTTGCTAGTGGAGATGCTGGCATTGATTACGATTAGGTCTGGATATAATTGCGATGGTTAGGTTGTTTTATTGTGGCGTTTTGTCGCAGGCTAATTTGGGTGAGCTATTATACTGCTGTTATGTAGATTTTTTAAGTGGGAAGGTATGCAGATGTTATGAGCTAAATTATTTTTATTAATGTTTCATCTTTTTATATTTTTAGGCATGATCTGTAAGATGAAGAAAGTCGTTCATATTACCATTGGTTTTGAGTACCGATCGTAAAAATATAAGATTATTCACATAAGTCATTATGCTACTTCACTTAAAATGATGCAACAAACTTGAACCATGTCGTTGTTGCTTTTAGTGTTGGTTTTGATGGATTTGTAGTGTAAATGTAGTTGAATACTTGGATTACAATGTATACACTTGAACTGAAGTTTGTTGGTTTATCAACTGAAACATTTAGGTTTAAGATATTTTACACTGTTCAGGTATGGTGAATTACAAGGTCTGAATGAGCTAGTAACACTGATAAATTTGGTAAAGGGAACGTATATGAATGGCGTAGAAGTTATGACATTCACAACAGTTGCACTGTGTGTAGATATATACACAGGTAAACATGCATGCACATACCTATATACATGCATATACATACATTCGTTGTTTGAAATTTGCAATAATATTTGAGTCATTCAAGTCTAGTTATATGCTAATTATAGCTTTCTTAGATGTCATACTCATATAACAATTTTTAGTAAAAGCTAATAAGATGAAAAACATTAAACTTTAGAAGATACTTTTATGATCAAGGCTCCATGACAGGTGGTATTTTGCAACTATTTGCGACTTAGCAAGTAAAATTTGTTGTCTCGTTTTTATGACAAAATCATAGAGCTCAAGAATGTTAATAATATTGGGAACTAGTACTAAATAAATAAACAAAATGCCAGATTAGTTTTAAGACAGTATGCTGTTAAGCATAGAGGAGTTGTATGGTATATGATGCATTCCTATGGTGTTTGCATAACACTCTACAAAATACTTACTCCTTCAGGTAAATCCCAAGCCAGTTTTTACTGTGCTTGACCTTTCATTTCCTCTTGCTTCTTCTGATATTGGTCCCAATAATCTTAAAAATGAGTTTATCATGAGAAATCTACAACTCTTAGAGGTACACCAGTCTTTAACTTTACATGGCACAGAAAATTACTTTATTTTTATACTCAAGCAAGTTAGTTTATCTTTTATAAAATCTCAAGGCTCACAATAAAATTGGAGAAATGGCAATCAGTGGATTTGATACAACTTCACTTGAGGATTGAGGTATTTAACATTTTTCTTTCTTTTTTGTTTAGCCAACTGTTTGTGTAGGGAGGTTAGACGAATAGTATACTTTGATCATTTGGTTGTGTAGGTTTACTGCAAGGTTTTTGGAGAGCCAACACTAGATAATCCAATAATAGATGTGAGTTATCAGGGCTTCTACTTTGTTAGCTACGATGACGGTGATAAGAAAATCCCTGACATGACCATAATTAACGGGCAACCCGGTAAGCACTCATATTTAACTTTCATATGAAATGCATACTTCCCTTTTTGTTGTAGTGATAGTAGGGTAGATGAGCTTAATAATATTTTTGTAGGGTGGAACCCGAAAACCTCTCTATGAGACCTTTTGGAATTGACACTGACCTATCAGCATAAGATGTATGTAGAGGCTATCAAGTGGTCAATTGCAAAGCTACTTGAGCCATGTCATGCCTCTCATGTTAGTAACGGATAGGCCTAGGGGCTTTTACATTAGCGTAAAAGGTGAAGCTATATTTGCCTTCTTCTCCATGTACACCTATAAATACATGTGAGGTCGGTGATGTGTAACATCCCGTATATTTACAAAATTAAGTAGTTAAATTAAAAGGGTAAACTTGTAATTTTAAAACAAAGGGAAAAACTGTAAATTTCTAACGAAGTTGTAATAGAATTTGGGACTTATTCCATTGCATGCAGAATGGCGTTTACAGTTAGAAGACATGTATAATTTGCTGAATTTGGTTAAACATGCTAGAAATGTTAAGAAATCAAGCCTAATGGCATTTTCGTAATATATTGATTTTTGAAAATAAAGCCTAGATACTATTAGTTTCATCCTATAAATATATTCTTAACCTCATTATTTTAGTTGGAAAATTCTGCCTTCACTTCAAAAACCCTAAACCCTAAATTAATTATAATCTACCAAATCAAATCCAAATTAAACAAATTAATATACGGAATCGATCACTGTGACAAGAGCTACACAAATAATGGAAGCTATCGAGATATTTGTAATTCTAAAGGCATGTAAATTTTGGATGGCGATGGAGAGAAAAGCTCTAATCAAATCGAAGAACTTGTATGGCTAATCGATGACTGAGATTTATCATATTTGTGTATATATTGGTAGGACTTAATAATTCACTTCTTATAATCTCAAACCAGGCTGTAGATAACGTAATTGATAATTAAAAACTGACTTTTTTATATACTCTTGAATAGGACATAGTATGTCATGGCTAGATAGTTAAAAATCTAATTTTTATCGATTGTAACTAGCAAATCGACTAGGGGTATTCGCTCGTCGACTGGATGAACTGATTGATCAAAAGATGCGACAGAAGTTCTACGAATGAGGGTCATCTGTATTGATCCAATGGTAAAATGGCAACGATACGAAGATCGAAGATGGAAGAGGATGATGTGTACATGAGAGCCACGAGGTCTGATCATCCCCAACTAGCCATGTTCACCAGAAATTCCAAACCTACTCACGACTATAGGAGCAGCGCGGCAAAATTCTGGTGGCCAGAGATGATGGGGTCGCTAGAGGCTAGTAGGGTGGAGGATGGGTAGTCCAACGATGGCGTTCGATTGGCTTAAGGCAGTTTGTGGGTGGTTCGACGACGACGTGATGGGTACGATGCGATGGCTTTAAACATGAGGAATCTTCGTTGAAGAAAGCGGAAAAATGTGTTAATAATAATTAAATCGTAAATTTACAATATTGCCCTCTAACTTCAAACTCCTATAACTGTCACATGCGATTTCCATTTTCTTGCATGGTTTGTTGCATCGGAAGTGTGGTGAGACTAAGAATATTTTGATATTTGTTGTGTTTTGAGTTACTTCAGAAGATGTCCTAGTTAGTAGGTTTGTACGTATTGTTTGACTGACGATTACGACAGTAGATGGTATGGTACATTTTTCAGAGGAAATGTGTTCTTCGCTGTAATCGTCAATGCCTGACGATATCGTTGTGGTGCATTCTTCAGAGAAAATGAGTTTTCTTATGCACGGCTTGATGATGTGGGTATGATACATGATTTTTAAAGGAAATGAGTTCATCGATGTGACCAGTGACCTAAATGATGACAATTGCGATAGTGTTGGCGTTACAGTACACTTTTCAAAGGAAATAAGCTCTTAGGTTTGACCAATGACTTATAGAGATAATGGACTGAGACATGTAGTTCTTCAGAAGTGAGTCATCTACAATTTAACTAGCACAAGTTTAGAGTAGTCAAGTCCTTAGTATATAATTTGGCGATACTGGGTTGAGACTTTAGGATCAAATCATGGGCCTATGATTAGATATGTGTTGGATTTTAGTAGGACCTTAGCATATGATGTTACCATAATATTATATTTTATTTGCCCGACTTATTATTACAGACGATGCAAGTTAAGGTATGGTTTTGGAGCATAAATGTTGTTTTACTAGCTTATTAGTATTATACACTTGTATGATGCATTTCATTCAACAGATGTAGGTTTGACCCCTTCTATCATTTTCTTCTTTTTAGTTATACTTTGGTATTTTGATAGAGGAACAATGGTGACTTGGGGGCACGATGGTGCAATGGAGATGAATATTTATTTATAGCTATCTGCTATTTGATCTCGATTATTCCCAAAAATTGGATTGTTGGTTATTAGTAAAGAGATTTGTATTTGTAGTTTTATTTGATATTTTGTTGTTGTTTGAGATTATATTATTGGTTACTATTATGTTTTTTTCTTTTCGCTCTGAGTTTCAGAAACTGTAGTATAGTGTAGATAAGTACGTGATTTGTTTTATATATTTTACTACAAAAACGATCCACCGTATGCTAAGTTTGCGATGTTAGCACCCTCTTATGTGTGAATCGAGGCTTCATATATGGAGGGTTGTTACATGATGCATGCCCATAGGGACTTTATATGGTATCATGAAAGGTTATTCTAATTTGAAATAAATGGGTTTGTTAGCTTCAAGGTTTTGTTGCTACTGTACTCTGTCAACATAGTACTCAACTTAGGCTTAACAACGCAGTTCGATTGGTTGAGTCTTTTACTTCGCATCTCAAAAGCTTAAGTGTTGATTTTGATCATATTTACAGCTTGTGATGTATTGAAATTTTTGTTTATGTATATCTGTAATTTTGTAGGTATAGGAACCTAGGTTATCGTTGTGACCTAAATTATGGTTGTGACCATAAAAGTAATGTGTATACTATATTACATTTTTTGACCTTGTAGAAATTGTTTACTTGTGAAGTTATGCTCAATGAAATATGTAATATTGTTCTTTCATGGATATTACCCATGTTACCAATGTTATGTCAAGACATTAGTAACTTATAGAGATTTTTTTCCTACATAGTATAGGGACATATTTGTTTTGTTTGTAATCTAATCGAGAGCTTGTTGAAAATATGTTTTGCCATATAGAAATCTGAAGGAGAGTATTGAATCGACCCTTATTATGAATTCATTTTCTTTTAGTAATATTTCACAACGGCCAAAAGCAATTGCAATTTGTAAATTAGCAATGGCTCTATGTCACTGTGAAATACAGATTCACAATGGCTTAAAGTCGTTCCTAAATATTAGCCGCTTCCCATTCACAACGGCTTAGGGCCATTGTCAAATGCTTTTGCAACATCTCAAAGCCATTGCAGAATGGATTTTTTGGTGCGGTGAGGAAAAGAGAGGGGTTGATTTCCCCATCATGGCCCATGGTCATTTTAGTCAACATGGCTAGTATAAAGGTCCACTGGGTCTTCATCGATAGGGTAGCTCCATTAATGTAATGTTCAAAGATGTTTTTGACAGAATGAAGCTCTCTACCTCCAATCTTATTCCTTGTGCGATACCTATCTATAGGTTCAAGGGCATTGGCACTGTACCCGTAGTGGTTTGTTCTCTGTGGTCACTTTTAGCAAGTAGCTGCCGGTGGCCAAGATCCAACTTCAATTCGTTACGGTAACCTATCCGTCCATATACAATATCCTAATAGGAAGGCCAGCTTTGGCAGATATGGATGTGATAGTAGCCTACTAACACCTGGTAATGAAGTTCCCAACCGAGGAAGGAATATGAAGTGTCAAAGGAAATTGGTAACCCTCCAAAGATTGTTATAGCATCTCCCTATAGCAATCGAAGAAGAGAGTGCTTATGTTACAACAGGAAGTGGAAACCCTCGGCAAAGGCATGCCTGAGAGAACATGCGAGCAGCTTGTTCCTCTTGTTTGTGTCGGGGCCACCCCAATTACTATTAACGAACCACATGTGTTGATCACCGTCCCAAATCAAGATGCCATAACCAATGGAAACAACTTTTCCTGACCAGTTCAAGCAATACCAGGGAGATCAATGCTACGTGGAATGAATAGGTTCACCATTGCTGGTATGCGGGAGCAGAAAATGCCACAACTTCTTCTCTTTAAATGCTGGAGGACTAACCTGTGGGAGCCGAACACATACCAACCTTTTGGTAGAAACGTAGATGTTTGTGCCAGCCGAGACATGATTGAATGCATGATATACGCATTGGACCGGTGTGGCTTGGAGGATAACGACTACATACTAGAGGAATTGCATGAAGGCTTTTGTGGAGATCATGCCGAAGGGCAAAGCCTGGTAAAGAAAGATGTCCACCAAGGGTATTATTGGCCAACTATGATCAAAGACGCGATGAGTTATGTTAAGAAGTGTAAACGATGCCAAAGGTTCGTCAAGATCTTGAAAGTTTCCCCAAATCTTCTGAACCCTATGACATCACCCTAATCATCTGTTACTTGGGGAATAGACTTTATTGGAAAGATATCGAACACCAAGGGCAGATACAACCATGCTATAGTCGATATCGACTATTTCATGAAGTGGGTTGACGTGAAACCTCTCACTAGGGTCATCGAGCCCAAAATCCTTGACTTTATGATCAGGAACATCGTATGTCGAAAACGGTACTCTATTTGAGAGTGGATTGTTCCAAGGGTTTTGTGACCTAAAAAAGATTAGATAAGTGCTTTTCCTTAGTTGCCCACCCATAGGCCAACGAAAAGATTGAGGTCATGAACAAAACCATTAAGACGACATTGAAGAAGCGCGTTACGAAGGCTAAGGGAAATTGGTCGAAGACTTGCCTTTAGTCATACGGCAGTAGCAATTGCACGTCGACCGACACTCTCTTTTCTCCTTGGCTTATAGGTATGAACCTATGCTACTCGTCAAGGTCGACATGATGTAACTAATGCACGTCATTCACGACCCCATACAAAATAAAGAGTTGCTTGAGCTTGGACTCGATGGTTTGGAAGAAAAAAGAGCAGAAGCCAAAATGTGTACGAAAGCATACAAAAGAAAGATAGGCAAGTACTATAATGTATTGGTAAAACTCCCCCAGTTCAAAATCAAAGACTTAATTTTGCACCATGTCTTTGCCAACACGAAGGGTCCGATCGAGCAAGTTTTGGGGCCAAACTAGGTAGGCCCATATGTTAAATTATTGCACTCACCAATGACACATACCACATATCGTATTATGATGACTTTAACATATCCCACACGTGGAACCTATAGCACCTCTGGGCATATTATATATAAAAGTTGTAAGCCGCTGTAAAAAGGTGTAAATTATTATCGTAGTTATAAGGCAATGTGACTTGTTTCGCCCCCTTTTTGGTATATGAAATGCGAACGGGACATCCTTGGAACATTCTTGATCTAACAAGGTTAACTGATGAAAACCAACTTATTGGGGAGCCCACCATCGCTAGGGTGCTACATAATATCGACTATTTGGAGGGGTCGTGCCGAAAACTCACCTTCCCCATATGAGAATGCCCAAACTTCTCTATACATATGTGCAAACCACTTAATGCTTTCTTCCTCATTGGAGGCATCGATGAACCGATGGCGAGGCTGCCCGCGTAGTGATCCCGATTCGTTCGCCAGTGATGTCGCCTCTCTCCCTGGTGGGTGCGGAACTGGTGTCCTGGAGGTGCAGTTACCCATGCTATAATTCCAAACTATGCATCCGTAGTCTCGCTTCATGAGGATGTGCAAGCCACTCAATGCTTCCTTCCTCAACAGAGGCATCAACGAACCGATGGCGAGACCACTCCAGCATTTGTCCCGATTTGTTTGCTCGTGATGTTACCCATCTCCCTTTTGGGATAGGACATCAGTGTCCTGGAAGTGCAGTTACCCATGCCATAACTCCGAACCATGTATCCTTAGTGCTGCTTTGTGGGATGCGTAAGCCAAGTAATTCTTCCTTTCTCGCCAAAGGGATTTACAAACTGATGGCGAGACCATCCCCGTAGTGGTCCCGATTCGTTCACCCATGATGCTGCCAATCTCATTGGTGGGATGGGAACCGGTGCCCTAGATGCACAATTGCCCATACCATAACTGCAAACCAGACATCTATAGCTTAGCTTCATAAGGATGAACAAGCCACTCAATGCTTCCTTCCCTACGAAAGGCATCTATGAACCAATGGCACGACCAACACCATAGTGTACCGATTCGTTCGCCCATGCTAATGTTTCCCTCTTGCGGGACGATACACTGATGCCTTGGTGGCATAGTTACCCATGTCATAACCCTGACCGAAGAGCCCGAAATAAAGCTTCGAGAGGTTGTACCAATCAAAGAATGCTTCTTCCAGTATCGAGCAACCACCCAAAGGCACCCACCAATTGTTTTCATTCGTCGTACTAAAATGTAGGCTGGCAACTTCATTGAAACATAAGTTTTATTTCTCTTAAAATAATCTTTACCTTCACCATTTTTTCTTATGTTATCTTATGCACAAGCTTCCTATGTGTTTAATTAAGAAATGACAGAGGCATCAGAGCTGCTCAACCTTGAATTGTAAAGAGTAAGCATGGGGGCATATGAATATGTACTCAAAAATGTACAATGATTAACAAAAGGAATGTAAAACATGCACGGATGATTCAAACAGATAAACAGATCTACAATGGAAATTTTCAACATAAAAGAAAATAATAACATTCAACATTAACAAACATGGTCACAGCCCGACCGATACATCATCCAAAAAGAAAAAAAGACGACCTACTTAAGAAATTACAAGAAAGGGAGAACCCCCACAACATGGTAATCATCATCATAAACTAACTCCTTGTCTACCAATAGGGGATCGGAGATAGAGGGCTCACTCAATCCTCCAGTCAGGAAGGCAATCTACTATGGTTTGAGAACTGCCCACGAGACCACCTCGGACGCCACTATCTTTGCCCCAACCTCGGTTCGTACCTCTGTACGCTATTCTGAGGTAATGAATGAAACCAACAATAGGAGATGGTAGTTGGCTATAGCTTTACATCCTGGTCAACTTCTCCCACTGCCCATTAATGGCATCTTTCTCCTTCTTGATCTCCTTATAGGTCGCATAGCGCATGTATTGCTAAAACATCTTCCTCAGCCCGTCCACCTTGTTTCGAATCGCCTCTAGATCCATCCTCATCTACTAGGGTTTACCCTCCAACCTTCTCTTCTTCTAGGCTCGATCGTTAATAGAAGTATGTATGTCCCGCTCAATCGTGTCTTGGGATTCCTTCGCTAGCAAGGCTCTTCTCTTGAAAGCCTCCTCCCTCCCTAAGGCATCATGAACCCTCTTCTGTAGTTCCTCCTTCTCTTCCTCTACCTAATGACACACGACATTCTCTTCCTCCAATTGCTTAGTTTAGACCCGCTAGGCCCGAGTGAACATGATAGGCTCATGTCATGGTCTGTACAACAAGCAGTTCAAGGTTGCAAAAAGAGAGAAAATTACCAAGTATGAAGTTCCTTACCAAATAAGCTTTCGACAACTGAGAGTTGAGGACCTCATCAAAGGGATGAGTCTCCCAGCTCGAATGGCCCCAATGCTTGCTATGCATGGCTTTTGGTGCTACCCCTGCCAGCATATGTGCCAGCATTTGAAGGGCATCATTAGGCTCGATCGCCCTCAAGGTGGTCGATCCCACTACCTCAAGCCCATCCTCCCTCGATCGAGGCATAACACATCTACCTCCTTGGAGAATTTGTATGCTAGATCACTCCTAGAGCTCTCCAGCTTCAAACCTCGAGGCCACTTGGACTACCTCATTTACTCGTCCTCCTCTTCCCTTTGTTTCCCCTCGTTTTTCAAACCATCATGCAATGTGAGGTCGGTCAATGGAAAAATAGGCCCCATCCATCTAGGTGGTCGGGAGGTGGTCTATGTATGCAGTAGGACACTAGGTCAGCTTGATATGCTCGGGTAGTGCTGGTTTGGGAATGAGATAAGGGACTTCCATAATGGGTTCACCTCACAACAACGACGTCACAGTTGTATGTGTTAAGGGAGACGTGTTGGGCTACTTGTTCCAGAGAGCCACGGGCAAAGGGATTCTCGAAGAAGGAGTCCTTATTGATTGACGTATCCACATTGGGCATCCCTAACAAGCTAGTATAACCAGATGACCAATCTATTATGATAGCATGAGGGGGTACCACAACGTCCTCCAAGAGGGTCGGGTCATAAACTCCCACTCAACCAAATCATCCCTCCAGCCTCGAAAGGAATTTGACCCTATGGTCTCATCCTCATCATCAACTTCACACTCACATAGTACTATTCTCCTACGCTAATCACGATCCTTACAGCCCTTGCTGGTCATGTGATGAGCTTTCTCATCATGATAACTCCTCTATTCATGGTTTGCCGCCAGCCTAATAATCTAACTTGGCGGAGTTTCTCATCGCTTAAAATCATTTCTAGGTTCCTGGAGAGTTCCTCGGTCACCTTGATTTCGCAAAGGCAGCCCTTGTATGTAGCAGAACCCAGTCCCGGCATGGGTCACTGCAATATAAGAATAAATGATTAGGAAGAGAGATCAACGTTAAAGAATTTTTTGGTAAGTTAAGGAAAACTTACAAGGCACACTGAATACATGGGTTTCAACTTCAAGGCTCGAGTTAACTGTCATGAGGACAAGCAAAAACTGGTCATTATAGGTCAATGACTTACTTGGGAGACCATAGTTCAAAGGGTTGCTTTGTTGCCTTGAAAATGATAATAACCCGATGGCTCGGTTTTTACTTACCGTTAGAGCTTGAAAATCAAATGGATAAGTGAAGGATCAGGCTCAAGAAGGTTTAGCTTACAACAAATAATGTAAAGCCCACTAAGGAGCTTAAAGCTACTCAGAGAAGTTAACTTAGAACCAATCAATGTGCGTTTAAAAACCTGATGAAGAATGAGTGTAGAGAGAGTCGTCCTAGTCTTCATGTAAGCAAGTGACTGGGAAAAGTGCCTGACATGGGATTATCGCACGGTCAACAAGAAGTTGGCACATAAGAGCAATATTCTCACAGCATAAGTCATCCAAAGAACATGCAAGGTCACTTCGGTCCTCTTGGATCTTAGAGGTCCCTATGGAAGGGTCTACTAACACCAGCGAAAACACCATCAGCCATCCGCAATTAATAGCAAGTCATCTGGGTCATCGAACCGCACCTAACCTATTTAAGAGAGTAATTTAACTTGGCCTAAGGGGAAGCCTAACCCCCATGCCGATATGGGAAACCTATCGACCTAGTCCTACACACGGGTCAAGACTGATTTCCCCTACTCTTAATCAAAAGAAAGAGATTCAGCAATGGCGGCATCTAAAGCCTTGGGTTTTTTTGTTCTTTATAGTGTCGTCGTTCAATGACCATTGTTGATAGTACAACAACGTTCATCAAACGCCAAAGCCTAAGAAAGCCTACTTAGAAAGTTCATCGGAGAAGGGTTTTTATGACAATCGATGGCAACTCCTAAAAATGCATTATCACGAGAAACGAACCCAGGAAAAATCAACAACATAAAATCGTCGACATCATTCCAAAAAAAGGTTTTAAAAAAGGTGATATTTGGAAAAAAGCCTTAAGATGGAAAATGCAAGGATCAAAGGCAAGATATAATTACTTACTAATGATTAGGTAGAACTTAGAAGAAAGGATCAAGTTTGCTATGGAAAACAAGAAGCATCGACGGTTTTTAATGATAAAGTATCTTCAAAAGTTCATTAAAAGTTGGGAAGGAGAAGGGGAGAAAGATATATTCAAGGAAGGAGCGATGTAGTTCGATGGATTCACTATATATGATGAAATATGAACTTTTTGGGTATGGTTGATGTGTATGTCAAATTCCCACGTCAAAAAAGTGATTTTTCTCGGCAGAGTTTGAGAAAAGGAACTCTCACCACCAGTTGTCTAATGATGCATGTCATAACACAATATGGCATTAAAATGCATAAATGACAAGCCGGCCCCTACGCACGGGCATGAGTTTAGGGAGCAAAAAGTTGCTCCTATTTCTCGCAAACAAAGAAGTGGACCGACCCACTTGGAAACCTATATTTTCCTAAGCTCACATATCACAACTGTCAAGCTCTTTACCTGGCCCGACTTGAATAGAAATGATCAATCAATGTGTCGCTTGTTGTAACCAGGCCAACATGCAGTGGGGTAAGCTAGTAAATTTCAGAAAATTCATTTCGTTTTGGATCTTATTAGGCCTACGAAGTCTAAATTGATTTAGATTTGATCTAAATTTATTTTAAATGAAATCAATATTTTTTTTAAGTTGTAAATAGAGCTTTATTTTATTGTTATGTTTATATTTTATAATATAACATATGTATCATATACAAATGTGTGTGTACGTGCACGTGCAACATAAATTGTCTATATGGTTTAACATTCCTATGTCTAAGTGTTGGGATTTACATTGCAACGGATATATTAGCACGTCCATATGCATATCTGATGTCTAATATATGTATATAATTATATACATATATGTAGTTTTAAATGATATAAAATAACATCTGTGACATACAAATGTTTATATATATATGTATATATGAAAGATATTATAATATAAAGTAATTATAAATATTAATATAAATGACTTTGACTTTAAATTCAAAATCAAAATTAAAATTTTAAATTTCAGATCTGATTTATATAATGAAACATGTAGAGATTAAAATTCAAATCATAATATTGATTTTTAATATATATACATGTATGTATGTATTGTTATCCTGCTTTTTGGCAAAGCCGTGATACCAAAAGATTGATCGAAAACAAAAGACAGTTCGTCTCAGAGATTGGTTGTACTTCATTTCGCTATGGATATCGATGAATTTTGTCCGAGCCCGCATCAGGCTACAATTGATAGGACATGACAAGCAAAGCCATGAGAGCCAGTGTTCCAAATTTCAGGCTAATTGGAGTTCGCATGAACGAGATATGATCGATGCAAATTAGCCAAAGGATACAGTTCGTATCCATCAAATTGTGGAGGAGATGTCCATTTCGAATCCATCATGCTCTACGTATTTCGAATCGATCACATTCGAGTCGATCAGCAGTGATATCGATCACCACGAATCGATCTGTTTCGAATCAATCAGATGGACATCCACTCAGCACGTTCGTATCCATTGAGTCCGAGCAGTTCAAATCCATCATTCGTATCCATCGGCATACCCTACTTCGAATCGATCGGTCTCGTGCCCAAGCGCTGCTTCGTATCGATCGTCCTCGCATCCACCAAGAGTGCCAGATCATTATTTCGTATCCATGAAATCTACCCTGTTCATATCCACTTGGTTCGTCTCGATCCCCTTCGTATCGATCCATGATTCGAATCCATCGACGCAAACTGGGTCGTGGCAACGATACGAATGAGGCGAAATTCATGGATGCGAAGCGGTCAACTCGGAGGAAAAATAGGATCGATGCGAGGAGTGCGCGCCACGTCACTTTAGTACCACGTGCGTCCATCGATTCGAATACATGGATTCGAAGTGATCGAGTCGAAATAAATAGCCGAACGAAAATCACCAGCTCGTATCGATCATATCTCCCACGCCACTAGTCCAAATGCCACGAAATTTTCACAGAAGCTTCCATACAAGGTAAAGTTTGTACCTGCCTAGTTTCAGCTCGATTGGGTCATTTTTTGATCGATTCAAATGGAGTTAGAATCGATCTCAGATCGAGTCGAAACTTGGTGGGGTCGGTCGCATGGGCCCACTTACGTGCCAGAAGAGATCTCCCAAAGTTTGAGCGAGATTTGGGCCTCCTGCGCCTATAAATAGCACCTTAAAGCCTACGGAAATGGGATCTTTCCGGCCATTCAACGTCCAGACTCTGCCGGATTCAATTCTACTCTTCATTATCGCTGTTGTAATTAGATTTCAGAGCTTTCATCAACTGTAATCCGCTGTAATTGATTGAAATCATCAAAAGAATATCAATAAAGTCACCAACTTCAAAGTGGACGTAGGCACGATCGTCGAACCACTATAAATCCTGTGTTTGTGATTGTTATTTGTGAATTGCTATGTTTGATATTGCTTAGATCTGAGTTATATATTGATTATTGATGATTTGTGTTCATAAACGGGTGCTTTCACGATATCGGGTGTTTGTGGTCAATTTTGACGCAAACATTTTGGTGCTTTCACTGAGAAAGGCTGATTCAGGAGAAGTTGAGTTTGAAGACTTGAGAATTCAGATCTAAAAGCTATGACAAGACAAACAAGTAAGAGACAAAGGCCAGAGAGGAGTGAACATCAAGGAAGTCAAGTGGCTTCCTCAGGAGCGAATCAAGCGTCGATCTTCATCACTAGGAACGAGATGGAGACAATGATGAAGAAACAGGAGGAGTTGATCCAGAGTTTATTTCAACAGATAGGACAACTTGGAGCACAAAATAGAAAAGCTGATGGAGTTCAGAACGGAGCAGGACCATCCGGCATGACACCTGGATTAGGAGGCACACCCATGGAGAACGTTGATCCAATTTCGAAGAGAGAGAAAGGAGCATCTGCGCAACCCGGGAGTAGTAGAGGAGTGAACGCTCAGTCAAGGGGGCAAATCCCAGAGTTCCCTCATGAACTCGGGGGGCAGGGTGAAAGTGATGAACGAAGATTGCATCTCGGAGACAATGACAGGTTGGCAGAGATGGTCAGGCGAGCCATGAGATGCGGATTAGTGAACAAGGATTTAGAGGATGTTAATAGAAGTCCTTTTACCACGGCAATCAGACGAGCAAGGAACCCACCAGATTTTAAGCTACCGTCGTTAGATATGTATGATGGAAGGACAGACCTTACAGTTCATCTGATAAAATATATGAGGCATATGGAGGTGCTGGGGGCATCAAACGAAGTTATGGCCCGGTGCTTTCCATTGTACTTGGTAGATATTGCGGCGTTATGGTTTAGACAGCTGGAGAGCAGCTCTATAGGAACATGGGCAGATTTAACTGAGAGATTCATGAGGCAATTCAGGGTTCGCATTGCGAGACCAAAGAATGTGATGACTTTGGAAACTCTAAAACAGAAGGCTGGAGAGACTTTGAGGAGTTTTCTGACGCGATTCAATGCGGCAACAGCTTCGGTGGATCGACCATATCCATCCATGGTTATGATGGCAGCTGTGTCTGGAATAGCTGATGGAACAGAGTTCAAAAATTCGTTAACTAAAGATCCACCTGTGGATCTAGGAGAATTCTATCACGAGGCGGAAAAGTTTTTATGATTGGAGGATGCGAACGCCAAAAGAGAGGAAGGAGAGGGAATTGATGTTTTCACAATCAAAGGCGGGAATACACCTGGAAAGGGTGCGGAGACTAGTAAAGGTAAAAGAAAGACTGAGTATGATGGCAACAGGTCAAAGTGGCCACGTAGGGAGCCGCGATTCACCACTTACTCTGAGCTGAATGAGAGTTTGGAGCGAATCTATCAGGATACCAAAGAGCAGGTTCCGTACCGTAGACCGACCCAACTTCTGACGAAAGAAAATCAGATAAGTTTTGTGTATTTCATGAATTGAACGGTCATAACACTAATGATTGTAGGCATCTGAAGGATGAGGTGGAAGTGCATATCAGGAACGGTATGCTCCTTCAGTATGTAAGGAGGCGAACCCCAGCAGTGGAGCCAGAGCGACCACCGTCTACATCAGCTAGAGGCGACCCTGAATTGGGGCACCGTTTGATTATCCATTGATCAATTGAAATAACGATGAACAAGTTGTAAACCTCTCACTAACACGGTTAAATCATTTACACATGTAAGCGATCGCGCACGATCCATAGGCATGCTCTAAATGACTACCGATCTCACCATAGTGAGAGTTTGCACTTTGACATCCTTACTTTGCTTTTGTTTCATGTTGACTTGAACATTTAGACTCTGCTCGTTTGAACATTTCTGTTATGAGAGTCGTATTGTTATTGCTCTAATATTTGCAACTCTGTGAAAAAAGTTTTACTGGTATGCCCGTTGGATCCGAACGGTCCGCAAGCACCTCTTGCATGGCGATGAACCGCCAAAATCTTTAATTCGGAAACTCCCCCGAACATTAACTCCGGCATTGGTAATACTAAGTCCCCCCCAGGCATAGGTAATTTGCCTCGAACGGCACACGATCGCGAACGATCGTAATTTGCCTCGAACGGCACACGACCGCGAACGGTCACAATCAGCCTTGAACGGCACTCGATCGCGAACGATCGATATTCGCCACGAACGGCATCCGACCGCGAACGGTCCCATTCCATCAATCGCCGTGAACAGCGTACGACCGCGAACGGTCCCGACTCATCTCAAATGACACGCGATCCCGAACGATCGTCATTTGAGATCATATGAAACTTCAAGTTCTTTACGGGTTGTTGACAGGATATGAACATCCAACTCAAGGCATTACAAAACAAACCTTCCTACTGCAAGGCATGTTTTGGGGGTCAAATGTTATCCCTCTTTTTGGCAAAGCCGTGATACCAAAAGATTGATCGAAAACAAAAGACAAATCGTCTCAGAGATTGGTTGTACTTCACTTTGCTATGGATATCGATGAATTTTGTCCGAGCCCGGATCAGGCTACAATTGATAGGACATGACAAGCAAAGCCATGAGAGCCAGTGTTCCAAATTACAGGTTAATTGGAGTTCGTATGAACGAGATATGATCGATGCAAATTAGCCAAAAGACACAGTTCGTATCCTTCAAATTGTGGAGGAGATGTCCATTTCGAATCCATCATGCTCTACGTATTTCGAATCGATCACATTCGAGTCGATCAGCAGTGATATCGATCACCTCAAATCGATCGGTTTCGAATCAACCAGATGGACATCCACTAAGCACGTTCGTATCCATTGAGTCCGAGCAGTTCAAATCCATCATTCGTATCCATTGGCATACCCTACTTCGAATCGATCGGTCTCGTGCCCAAGCGCTGCTTCGTATCGATCGTCTTCGCATCCACCAAGAGTGCCAGATCATTATTCCGTATCCATGAAATCTGCCTTGTTCGTATCCACTTGGTTCATCTCGATCCCCTTCGTATCGATCTATGGTTTGAATCCATCGATGCAAACTGGGTCGTGGCACACGATACGAACGAGGCGAAATTCATGGATGCGAAGCGGTCAACTCGGAGGAAAAATAGGATCGATGCGAGGAGTGCGCGCCACGTCACTTTAGTACCATGTGCGTCCATCGATTTGAATACATGGATTCGAAGTGATCGAGTCGAAATAAACAGCCGAACAAAAATCACCAGCTCGTATCGATCATATCTCCCACGCCACTAGTCCAAATGCCACGAAATTTTCACAAAAGCTTCCATACAAGGTAAAGTTTGTTCCTGCCAAGTTTCAGCTCGATTGGGTCATTTTTTGATCGATTCGAATGGAGTTCGAATCGATCTCAGATCGAGTCGAAACTTGGTGGGGTCGGTCGCATGGGCCCACTCACGTGCCAGAAGAGACCTCCCGAAGTTTGAGCGAGATCTGGGCCTCCTACGCCTATAAATAGCACCTTAAAGCCTACAGAAAGGGGATCTTTCCGGCCATTCAACGTCCAGACTCTGCCGGAATCAATTCTACTCTTCATTATCGCTGTTGTAATTAGATTTCAGAGCTTTCATCAACTGTAATCCGCTGTAATTGATTGAAAGCATCAAGAGAATATCAATAAAGTCACCAACTTCAAAGTGGACGTAGGCACGATCGCCGAACCACTATAAATCCTGTGTTTTTGATTGTTATTTGTGAATTGCTATGTTTGGTATTGCTTAGATCTGAGTTCTATATTGATTATTGCTGATTTGTGTTCATAAACGGGTGCTTTCACGATATCGGGTGTTTGTGGTCAATTTTGACGCAAACATGTATATTCTGAATATAATAACTTTTTTTTTAATTTCATATACTTATATTCTTATACACACACATTTATATATAATATTTTGATATGTATACATATATAATAAATTTACATATAAATGTTCATAATGTGAATAAATGATTAAATGAATATATATTAACATATATTCGACCTTAATCAAAATAATTTTAAAAAACCTTACAATTTCTAAAATTGGTATTTTTAATTAAAGATTTCCGTATAGAAATTTAAAAAAATACTTATTATTTTATTGTTTTATTTGAAAACCAATCTAAAACATATGTGTCATTTTATTAAATTTTTATAGGTATATTTTATAATATGTATATATTTACTTTATGTAACGTACCACCTTATCGCACGCTTTAAATTCGACGATAGACCACACACGTCAGATTTAAACCATACAAAAGGGCAGATTGTTATGGATTAAATAAGAAAAAGCAGAAAAAGAAATGAAATACAAAATAGAATCTCACAGTAGAACGATAAAATATAATAATCAAATAAACAGTTCATGAAGCTGTTTTACAAAAATATTTGATTATTCTTATACAATACATATCAGAGTTGCACATACCAACGAATAATAATCGATGCAACGGAATACAGTGTGTAGTGGAACAATATAATATATAATAATAATAATAATAATTCTCCATCTTCGTCCTCCAGAATAAAAAATCTTCAAATCCTAAAATGCTCGGACTGACCCGAGCGAATTGAAAGGACAAAACACTCGAGTCAGAACTAAAAGATCTTATGTAAGTTAAATCAACGGTAAAAAATACGAGCGCAGTAACTTAAAAGATGCTCCGGATTCTCATCTCCTAAGGATCCATTAAACTATTTTCTATGTAGTAATACTTTGCTATTGTAATAGTGTCTATTAGTAAAATAAACTTACTTTAAAATAGCGTTAAGGGGTGACCCAATATTCCCCTTAACACATAATATATTCCCATAATCTATACAGTACCGTAATCTCCCCCGTACTGGGCATTGTTAGAGGGCACTCCATAGGTATGGTACAAAACCAAAATCGTATAAGGCTCGCTAGGGTATGTGACATGGCACAACTAGGCAATGCCAGGGTAGATATACCAATTACGCTTCCGGGTCGGTGGTAACGCATAGCCGCAGCTACCGTCAACCTCGAGCCATACCTCCACATCAAAGAAATCAAAAGTGGCCACCGAATAAATCCAAAAGTCAAAATATAATATCGAAGGGATGTGTCCGATAAAAGGTGCTACCTTCTTAACCCGTCGATCGCTCCTGTTTTAGCCACCTTATGCCAACTCACGGGAGTCGGGTCCACGTATTTACCTCAAAGGAAACGCCGCCACCATCCTACTTCATTGTGAAATCTCCACCGCATACACAGTTGTTAAAGTGGTATTCAGAGTTGGCAGAGAGTATAACAACTTTCAATCCCGGTCTCTTTAATGACCAAACGTTATTATAACACCGCGGTCATTTTAAAATAGTTATACTTCAAAACCAGAAAATAATATCCATTTCAAAACCATATAAATACGATATCATTTCTATTTAAAACCTAAATCAATATGATATCATTTTTATTTCAAATATATCCTTTTTCCAATATCATAGCACTTGCAAATCTATATACCTTGAAACCAATAGCTTTGAAACATAGCTTCTAATACTTAAATGGTTTAATATTAAACTACTTTATATAATAAAATAGCTTTTTAAATTTCACAAATAAATTCCAAATACCGATTTGAACCTCCAAATAAACCATTTCAATTTCCCTATATTTCAAAGCTTTACATATTCCACCATTTCAAAACTAGTTCTTTGATAATTCCACACACACACACACACACACACACACACACACACACACACACACACACACATATAAAATTCAATTACTATTATTTTGATTTGAAATGTTTACTTAATAAATCCAATATAATTTAAGTAAAACTTTTAACTTCAAACAACTGGATATTCTTTCAATTTATTTAACTTGATATATTCATTTATCTCAACTTTATATTAATTTAAATCACTTTAAACCAAACCAAGTTATAAGAATCATACCCTTTAAAATCTCAATTTTATTTAGATTTCAAATCACATTTATTCGAGTAAAATTCTTAATTAATTCAAATTAAACCAATTTCATAATTATCTTCCAACTAATTTTTTTATTTAAGTCAATAAAACTCTATATATATACAATATCTTAAACAGGTACTTAACCATATAATATAAAATAATCAACTCCATGAATAAACTTATTTTTATTACACAAATTTATACATAGCTTAAATTCAAGAATTTAACTATATATATAAATAATATTTATATAATATCAAAATTTATTATTTATTAAACCGTATATTTCTCTCCAAAACCATAGAAAAATCATTTCAAAATAATTTTATATATATACCACGGTGTCTGTATATAATTTTCTACCCTATGATCAAGTGATACAAATATTTATCATTTCAATCCATAATTAAAAAAATACGGTTATATATCATTTCAAACCACAATCCCGAATGAAATAAAGTGCATGACAAACTTGCAGTTTAAAACAATATGAAATACAACATCCATTCATCCAATAACAATCATCAACCATTTATTACAATCATCATCCAATTTAACAATAACATCAATGTAGAGCATATAATAAATAACGGGTAATTACTGATAGTTATATCCAATAATAAATTAAACAATCTATCTAACTGACAGTTTATATGCAATAATAAATTAAATAACAGTTTAATTTAAATAAATGCAATTTACTGAGATGATGATTTAAAAATATACAAACAGCCATAAATAAATTCAAATCACAACATAAATTAAATTTAACGAACATAAGAAATTTCAGAAGTTGTGAGTGCATTAAAACAGTCACCTTTTGAATTTAAACCCAAAAATTGACCAGTCTCAGAATCCGTCCAAACCAGCACCAAAATGTTCGAAATTCCAATACGAACCTAGCGGAGAAAAACTGCGCGTGAATCTGAGTCCGTATGTGAATGTTATTCGAGTTAAATCATTTGAAAACAAAATTAAATTAAAACAAAACTTACGTAACTAAAATATGCCACGTCATTGAAGCGTCTTCTTCCAGAACGAAATAGCATGCACACGAGAACCACCCAGAAACGCACGCACCTGAGCACGGCCAACCCTAGCACGCGCGACCCTTGCTCAACGCCAGCAACGAACGCCGCCACCGGCCTCCTGCACTCCGGCCGACCCTACCCTGGCCTCGCACGACCGTCCCGAGCCACCACCGGCGTTGAATCCTCCAGTAGCCGCCCTTATTTGGAAACCCTACTCGAATTCTACAGCTCGATCCTGCCGTTGAAACTCCAAACGAATACCACTGATGAACTACGCGTTTGCCCCTCTACGAAATCCACATCCTGATTTGTCGATCAGACGACAATCGTCGAACACCAACGAACGGCTGTGATTTGATTTGCAGTTTTAGGAAAAACGGTGATTCGAAACCAAAAATGAACTGCAGATCTGAAATGCGTACATCAAGGGCTTCGACATATAATTTTTCTGAATTTTTTTGAGGAGTTTGAAATTTCACTTTGATTTTTGAATTGCAATTGATATTATGTATTTGTCTGCCATTGAAATGAGGAGGTGAAAGAAATTGTACGCGTAGACAAATGAGAAATAGAGGTGGGCTAGGGTTCATAACATGGTATTTATAAACAAGGTTGAAAAAGAATAGATTGATCAGATTGGTATACACGTTAAACGATAAAGTGGCCCGAAAAGCCCGTTCTGACTCCGGAACGAAATTGGATCAATCCGTATATCAAAATAGATGTTTTCAAATATTTTAAATGCAATGGAAAAGGTTTTAAGTCCAAATTCCATCGTATGAAAAAGTTATGCTAAAATCAATATTTTTCAAATTGATTTCAATTTCATTGATTTCAAGGCGTTTCGAGTCCGTACGATCAAACGACAAGTCCGATCGCTACGGAACTTAAAAGCCTACAATAATTCACCGTTACCGATCTGATGAAACTAGTTTCGTCGAAATCCGAGTCAGTGGCCAAAATGGCTATTTTTACATTAATTAAATAAATAAATAAATTAACTAATTATATCAAATTTTCAATTCTATTCTTTAATTGACCAATTTCAGCATTTTTAATTTCTTAATCATTTACAAGGAATTGAAAAATTTTAAAATGTCAATTTAACGTTGATTCATTCATCAATTCCAGCGTTAAATTTCATTTTTCTTATATTTAGAAATTATAAATTAAATAAACTTATCCATCACTATGTTTAGTTTCAATTTTAAATAAACTTATTAATTATCACTTGAAATCTCAGTAAATCCATTTATTTGATTAATATTTCTATTCAATAAATTGACATCTTATGGCTATAATTTACACTGATTTATATTACATTTCATTATTGTATATTTCATTTCATATTAATTCCCATTAACGTAAAATTTTATTTCATTCAATTTCAATAATCCATTTATTTCAGCCCAAACCCAATAAATTTATCAACATGAATTTCAATTGTTTTCATTCACTCAATTGCCATATTATGGATAGAGTTTACATTTGTTACTTAAATAACATTCTCACATTTCTAATTAAATCTACTCTAACTGCACTAATTAAGTCAATTTCTACGATTGATTTCAAATTAAATTCTATGAACCAAACAAATAGGTAATTCATAACAATTGTAACCATTAAACTTTAATTAACTATAAGTTTATTGCTTTCAAACAAATATTATAATTACTTGCAGAACATTGATTTTATTCAATCACTATTTATTCCTTATAAATTCATTGATTAATCCAATGTTTACATTTATTTTTCTTATATTAATTTATTACCAAATATTCCTATCAATTATAACCCTGCAATTGTTTCAATCAATAGGTATTGCATTGAATTAATTATTTATTAGCTTACATCGTCATATAACCAAGTTATACCATTTACTATTATTTCATTTATTGCAATCCCATTCAATTTATACAATTCGGCTTTAATTAACTTCATTGTTACATTCCATCCTAGTTATTATCTCATTATTTATAATAATTACTTACATCATATGAACTCATTTTATTACCCTAAATTAGACATTAATTCATATATTCATATAATACTTACCTTTATTTACTTATAATAAAATCTCATTCCCAAATATAAATGTTACAACAAATTAATAGGACCATTAAATAGTAACTTACGACCGTTACTATGTCTTTGATTCATTAATTACAATTAATATTCTCAATAAATTTATTAATTGGTCTCATGCTTTCTATTACACCAATTACTACCTTATAAATAAATTTTACGTTTCCTTTTTAATTTACATTCACACTTTCCGTTATTGTATTAATTATCATTAAAGTGCATTTAATTATCTTTATTTGTAATTGGTGAATTAACTGGTAACAACCAATTGTCACCATTTTACTTTTTATAATACTTGTATGTTCATTCTTCCCAACCAAATACCATTTATTATATTATAACTTTACAATTTTAATAAATTCATTAATTGTCATTTCATTCAACCTATTAATGTATTAACCTAAATTAGCACTGTTACGTTTTAATTTACTTATTAGCTTACAACCAATGCTACCATTAGTTCATACACTAATTTATTCCATTTCCATTCCTTATATATTATTTTATTAGTAAGCCAATGTTTTAAATTATTAATTTACCTTTTATATCCTATAATTAACTAATGCACATATTAATTAAGATTTTAAATCAAATTAATTATTTCATCTTGGTAACATTCATTTATTACAATAAGAATATAATTAACATTTACATTGTTTCACTTATTGGAATTACATGCAAGTTATTAACAATTAACTTAAATTTATACTGTTACATTCAAGTTATTAAAAATTAACTTACCAATCTTATCCAAGTTATTATTTCCATTAATAATTCACTAAATTTTTATTTCCTTCAACATTAAGTTACCAAAATCTTCTTAAATTAAGAAATTTAATTACCGAATTTTATGGGTCGTTACACTCTCCCTCACTCAAAACTTTTCGTCCCCGAAAAGGAAAAAGAAAGGAAAAGAAAAATTAAGAAACCAATATATCTTACTTAAAATATTAGATTTATACACAAATAAATTTACAAAATTTAATAATTTAAATAAAATATCAATTTATAACTATTAAATCCCTTTATACTCAAATTAGTAAAGTTTGGAAAACATTTTCAAAAAAATTTCTAAGTCCAAAGTTTACGGAAAATTTCGGCAGAGTCTCCTTTGTATGGAGAGGCTCGGAAGAAAATATAATATTAATATAACAATATACAACATATATTTTCCGAAATAATATATATCTCAACACGGGAAAACAATATAATAACGCTATATACCGTAATCCGACAACGTACCCATTGGTCGGGCAATTAACACTTATTTATAGAACCAAAAGCAATAGCAATTATTTTCATAACCTGTATGTCACTTATATAATCCAAAAGGGTTAACAATTATATAAAATGAAATATTTAAAGTTGTTGCAACCACAAGTAAACTATCAATACAACAATAGTCAATTTGCAACAACATCATACACATCAAACACAAATCAACCATCCAATCAAGACAAACAATTGGTTTGGTCGGGTTAAGACACTTTATATCACATAGAATGACGAATACCTATGAATTAACGGAAACTTTATATCAACAGTCTTAGATAACTAGATAGATTATTCATATCTCTAAGCAAATTTAAAGTATCCTTACCCAAACAACCATAAACCAAACAAAAACAAATTCCCAAATCAAGTTAAATTTTTATTAATTTCATTCATATATTAATTTATCTTTTAAATTTACATTTATTTCTTACAATTTTACTTAGAACTAACTTCAAATTATTTACTTAAGTTTGAAATTTCTTACTCACAATACCCGCCTTCTATTATATTTAATTAGTATTATTTCAATTATACTTAAGTTTATAACAACTACAACTTCCAATTCTTATTTATTAAAGAATTTCATTGAATACCTTCATTATTTCAAATTTTTTACTTGTATAATATTCAATTACAATTTCTTATTAACATTGTAACTTTTATTATTTGGTAAGTTATACCTATATGCTTTTAAGAATGCAATTGAAAAGCACACAAGTTTTTCTCAATTCTTTTAATTAATTAAATGCTTAATCCTTTGTTTTAGATGTTACACATTTCAAATTTCTTTTAATTTCATTTATAACTTAGCATTTAATCTCTTATTTCAATTAGAGGTTCCAATTATTAATTACCTACGTTCCAATTCACTACAATAATTGAAACCATTAATTAACGGAAACTTAAGAATTTAAATACCGGGTAAATTTCAAATAGTTTTAAAATAATAGAAATACGTATTTATATATCCGTTATATTTAAAACAATTTAAAATTTATATTTGTTTATCAAAAGAAATATGCATTAACTACCACAGTGGCCTTCCCACTTCGAAACTCGAAAATGAATGTCAATGATGCATGCACTCATCGCCGAAATTATTTTCCAGCGACAAAGAGAGAAGTACAAACTTACTTCTCTTCAACATTTCTTTAAAACAATTCTTTCGAATTATATTGAAATATTTATATCAGAAAATACTTCAAAATAATATTATTATTATTCCAAAATCATTCAGAAGAAATTTTCAAAATCCCGGAACTTAAGTTCTAAAATTTCCAATCTTCTTTCAACTATTATTTATAAATTTCATTACCTAACAACCAATATATTGCAACCAAATATATATCTTATTCATAAAATAAAAAATTATTTTACCTATAGAAAATATAATAGGCAAAATTATTTCATTCGCCTATATTTCAAAACAAATATTGTGTCGGTCTGTCCTATTAAGTGTTTAGAAATCCCTATTGATGTGATAGCGTCCTATGCATCAACCAGAATTTGTAAATACAAAATGAAATAAATTAACCCAATATGAAAACCTTTTTATAACACTAACAAATACGCTCTCTCATATATATACACTCAGCAACTCATCATAGTGTATTACTACCCTATTAATAAGAGTCAGACCCCACAAAGCTAAGGTTTATCGCTAAACCAAAGCTCTGATACCAGATGTAAGGTCCTGCCTTATCGCATGCTTTAAATCGACGATAGACCACACACGTCAGACTTAAACCATACATAAGGGTGGATTGTTATGGGGTAAATAAGAAAAAGAAGAGAAAGAAATGAAATACAAAACAGAATCTCACAGCGGAACGATAAAATATAATAATCAAATAAACAGTTCATGAAGCTGTTTTACAAAAATATTTGATTATTCTTATACAATACATATCAGAGTTGCACATACCAGCGAATAATAATCGATGCAGCGGAATACAGTGTGTAGTGGAACAATATAATATATAATAATAATTCTTCGTCTTCGTCCTCCAGAATAAAAATCTTCAAATCCTGAAATGCCTGGACTGACCCGAGTGAATTGAAAGGAAAAAACACTCGAGTCAGAACTAAAAGATCTTATGTAAGTTAAATCAACGGTAAAATAAATATGAGTGCAGTAACTTAAAAGATGCTCGGGATTCGCATCTCCTAAGGATCCGTTAAACTATTTACTATGTAGTAATACTTCGCTATTATAATAGTGGCTATTAGTAAAATAAAATTACTTTAAAATAGCATTAAGGAGTGACCCAATATTCCCCTTAACACATAAAGTATTCTCATAGTCTATACAGCACCGTAATCTCCCCCGTACTGGGCGTGGTCAAAGAGCACTCCATAGGTATGGTACAAAACCAAAATCGTACAAGGCTCGCTAGGGTAGGTGACACGGCACAACTAGGCAATGCCAGGGTAGATATACCAATTACGCTTCCGGGTCGGTGGTAACGCATAGCCGCAGCTACCGCCCACCTCGAGCCATACCTCCACATCAAAGAAATCAAAAGTGGCCACTGAATAAATCCAAAAGTCAATGTATAATATCGAAGGGATGTGTCCGATAAAGGTGCTACCTTCTTAACTCGTCGATCGCTCCTGTTTTAGCCACCTTATGCCAACTCACGGAAGTCGGGTCCACGTATTTACCTCAAAGGAAACGCCGCCTCCATCCTACTTCATTCAGGAATCTCCACCGCGTACACAGTTGTTAAAGTGGTTTCCGAAGTTGGCAGAGAGTATGACAACTTCTGATCCTGGTCTCTTTAACAACCAAACGTTATTATAACACCACGGTCATTTTAAAATAATTATACTTCAAAACCAGAATATAATATCCATTTCAAAACCATTTACATACGATATCATTTCTATTTTTAAACCCAAATCAATATGATATCATTTTTATTTCAAATATATCTTTTTTCCAAAATCATAGCACTTTCAAATCTACATACTTTGAAACCAGTAGCTTTGAAACATAACTTGTAATACTTAAATGGTTTAAATATTAAACTACTTTATATAATAAAATAGCTTTTTAAATTTCACAAATAAATTCCAAATACCGATTTGAACCTCCAAATAAACCATTTCAATTTCCATATATTTCAAAGCTTTACATATTCCACCATTTCAAAACTAGTTCTTTGATAATTCCATATATATATATATATATATATATATATATATATATCAAATTCAATTACTATTATTTAGATTTGAAATGTTTACTTAATAAATCTAATATAATTTAACTAAAACTTTTAACTTCAAACAACTGGATATTCTTTCAATTTATTTAACTTGATATATTCATTTATCTCAACTTTATATTAATTTAAATCACTTTAAACTAAATCAAGCTATAAGAATCATACCCTTTAAAATCTCAATTTTATTTAGATTTCAAATCACATTTATTCGAGTAAAATTCTTAATTAATTCAAATTAAACCAATTTCATAATTATCTTCCAACTAATTTTTTTATTTAAGTCATTAAAACTCTATATATATACACAATATCTTAAACAGGTACTTAACCATATAATATAAAACAATCAACTCCATGAATAAACTTTTTTTTATTACACAAATTTATACATAGCTTAAATTCAAGAATTTAACTATATATGTATAAATAATATTTATATAATGTCAAAATTTATTATTTATTAAACCGTATATTTCTCTCCAAAACCATAGAAAAATCATTTCAAAATAATTATATATATATATACCACGGTGTCTGTATATAATTTTCTACCCTATAGTCAAGTGATACAAATATTTATCATTTCAATCCATAATTTAAAAAATACAGTTATATATCATTTCAAACCACAATCCCGAATGAAATAAAGTGCATGACAAACTTGCAGTTTAAAACAATATGAAATACAACATCCATTCATCCAATAACAATCATCAACCATTTATTACAATCATCATCCAATTTAACAATAACATCAATGTAGAGCATATAATAAATAACGGGTAATTACTGACAGTTATATCCAATAATAAATTAAACAATCTATCTAACTGACAGTTTATATGCAATAATAAATTATATAACAGTTTAACTTAAATAAATGCAATTTACTGAGATGATGATTTAAAAATATACAAACAGCCATAAATAAATTCAATCACAACATAAATGTAATTTAACGAACATAAGAAATTTCAAAAGTTGTGAGTGGGTTAAAACACTCACCTTTTGAATTCAAATTCGATTTAAATTCAATTTAAACCCAAAATTGTCCAGTCTCAGAATCCGTCCAAACCAGCACCAAAATGTTTGAAATTCCAATACGAACCTAGCGGAGAAAAACCGTGCGTGAATCTGAGTCCGTATGTGAAAGTTATTCGAGTTAAATCGTTTGAAAACAAAATTAAATTAAAACAAAACAAAACTTACCTAACTAAAATATGCCACGTCACCGAAGCGTCTTCTTCCAGAACGAAATAGCACGCACACGAAAACCACCCAGAAATGCACACACCTGAGCACGGCCTACCCTAGCACGCGCGACCCTTGCTCAACGCCAGCAACGAACGCCACCACCGGCCTCCTGCACTTCGGCCGACCCTACCCTGGCCTCGCGCGACCGTCCTGAGCCACCACCGGCGTTGAATCCTCCAGCAGCCGCCCCTATGTGGAAACCCTACTCGAATTCTACAGCTCGATCCTGCCTTTGAAACTCCAAACGAATACCACTGATGAACTACGCGTTTGCCCCTCTACGAAATCCACATCCTGATTTGTCGATCGGACGACAATCGTCAAACACCAACGAACGGCCGTGATTTGATTTGCGGTTTTAGGACAAACGGTGATTCGAAACCAAAGACGAACTACAGATCTGAAATGCATACATCAAGGGCTTCGACATATAATTTTTCTGAATTTTTTTGAGGAGTTTGAAATTTCACTTTGATTTTTGAATTGCAATTGATATTAGGTATTTGTCTGCCATTGAAATGAGGAGGTGAAAGAAATTATACACGTAGACAAATGAGAAATAGAGGTGGGCTAGGGTTTATAACAGGGTATTTATAAACAAGGTTGAAAAAGAATAGATTAATCAGATTGGTATACGCGTTAAACGATAAAGTGACCCGAAACGGTTCCGATGAAACTGGTTTCGTTGAAATCCGAGTCAGTGGCCAAAATGGCTATTTTTACATTAATTAGATAAATAAATACATTAACTAATTATATCAAATTTTCAATTCTATTCTTTAATTGACCAATTTCAACATTTTTAATTTTTTAATCATTTAAAAGGATTTAAACAAATTTAAAATGTCAATTTAACATTGATTCATTCATCAATTTCAGCGTTAAATTTCATTTTTCTTACATTCAGCAATTATAAATTAAATAAATTTATCCATTAATATATTTAGTTTCAATTTTAAATAAATTTATTAATTATCCCTTGAAATCTCAGTAAATCTATTTATTTGATTAAAATATTGCTATTCAATAAATTGACATCTTATGGTTATAATTTACATTGATTTATATTACATTTCATTATTGTATATTTCATTTTCATATTAATTCCCATTAACGTAATATTTTATTTCATTCAATTTCAATAATCCATTTATTTCAGTTCAAAGCCAATAAATTTATCAACATGAATTTCAATTGTTTTCATTCACTCAATTGCCATATTATGGATAGAGTTTACATTTGTTACTTAAATAACATTCTCACATTTCTAATTAAATCTACTCTAACTGCACTAATTAAGTCAATTTCTGCGATTGATTTCAAATTAAATTCTATGAACTAAACAAATTGGTAATTCATAACAATTGTAACCATTAAACTTTAATTAACTTTAAGTTTATTACTTTCAAACAAATATTATAATTACTTGCAGAACATTGATTTTATTCAATTACTATTTATTCATTATAAATTCATTGATTAATCCAATGTTTACATTTATTTTTCTTATATTACTTTATTACCAAATATTCCTATCAATTATAACCCT
This sequence comes from Allium cepa, assembly GCA_030765085.1. Classification (NCBI taxonomy): domain Eukaryota; kingdom Viridiplantae; phylum Streptophyta; class Magnoliopsida; order Asparagales; family Amaryllidaceae; genus Allium; species Allium cepa. Next base: position 825,837,616 of record CM060941.1, on the reverse strand, counting down.
GCAATTGTTTCAATCAATCGGTATTACAATGAATAAGTATTTATTAGCTTACATCATCATATAACCAAGTTATACCATTTTCCATTATTTCATTTATTGTAATCCCATGCAATTTACACAATTCAGCTTTAAATAAATTCGTTGTTATATTCCATCCTAGTTATTATCTCATTATTTATTATAATTACTTACATCATATGAATTCATTCTATTACCCTAAATCAGACATTAATTCATATATTCATATAATACTTACCTTTATTTACTTATAATAAAATCTCATCCCCAAATATAACTGTTACAACAAATTAATAGGACAATTAAATAGTAACTTACGACCATTACTATTTCTTTGATTCATTAATTACAATTAATATTCTCAATAAATTTATTTACTTGGTCTCATGCTTTCTATTACACCAATTACTGCCTTATAAATAAATTTTACGTTTCCTTTTTAATTTACATTCACACTTTCCGTTATTGTATTAATTATCATTAAAGTACATTTAATTATCTTTATTTGTAATTGGTGAATTAACTGGTAACAACCATTTGTCACCATTTTACCTTTTATAATACTTGTATGTTCATTCTTCCCAACCAAATACCATCTATTATATTATAACTTTACAATTTTAATAAATTCATTAATTGTCATTTCATTCAACCTATTAATGTATTAACCTAAATTAGCACTGTTACATTTTAATTTACGTATTAGCTTACAACAAGTGCTACCATTAGTTCATACACTAATTTATTCCATTTTCATTCCTTATACATTATTTTATTAGTAAGCCAACGTTTTAAATTATTAATTTACCTTTTATATCCTATTATTAACTAATGCACACATTAATTAAGATTTTAAATCAAATTAATTATTTCATCTTGGTAACATTCATTTATTACAATAAGAATATAATTAACATTTACATTGTTTCACTTATTGGAATTACTTATAAGTTATTAACAATTAACTTACATTTATACTGTTACATTCAAGTTATTAAAAATTAACTTACCAATCTTATCCAAGTTATTATTTCCATTAATAATTCACTAAATTTTTATTTCCTTCAACATTAAGTTACCAAAATCTTCTTAAATTAAGAAATTTAATTACCAAATTTTATGGGTCATTACACTTCATATAAAATTACATGTAATATTAAAATAAATTTACATATATACATACACATACATACATATATATTATGTACATGGATTTATATATATATATATATTTATACATAAAAAATCCACTTTTCCAAAAATTATGATGTACATAAAATAAAAAAAATTTATATTACCCTATTGTGTATAATTTTATTTGTATTTTAAAATCGATATTTGTTTTAAAATCATTTTAAATAATATTAAATTTGAATTTTTTTTAATTTTGCAGCCTTGATCTCTATGTTTTTATATGTATGTGTATATATAAATATATATACATATATACAACACATATGCACACACATATATATTGATATAATCATTCAATGTAAATAGCATAGACATATATGGATTCGTGATAATTTATATACTATCTAATCACATATATATAACATGATAAATAATTATCTAAATGTAAATGTAAATGAAATACTTACCTTGACTAAAGCCTAGTTACAACACACTGAAACATTGAATCGATGAATTTACGAATATGTATCCTAACTTGTAGAAGAGCTACCAAACTGAAAGCAGTAACCACTTATCTACCATTTGTATTTAACTCGTGTTTCATTTTTATTGAAAAAATATAGGATAGAGGAAGAGGGGGTTAGCCAGAAATAAGATAGATGAGGTAAAAATTGAAAAATGAGGTTTAAGACGTTTATGTAGCAGAGATTCATAGGAGCAAATAGGGGATCCAGATCCACCTTTTCCTCTTACTTGTTCATTCCTTTTGAATCAACATTCAACCCTACTAAACCACCTCTATGGTTGGAAACTAAAAGTGCTTGTATCTGGTGCCAAATTGCTTCAAGCCCGATCAAATAAATATGCATTTAAATTTAATTGAAATGCACATCGATATCGTATATCGATAAGTGTGTATACAACTTTTATATGCGCACTATTTAATGTTGATCAACACAAACTGAATAAAATTTTATAATTAATATTTCATAAATATTAATTAATTTAATAACATATAACAATTATGATAAATTAAATCGAGCAGTAGTACGAGTATTCAACGTTTCAGTTGTACGACTATTACGTATAAATTTGGCCAGCGATTAATATCGAAATAATTCGAGTATTAACATTCACACATAAACATTATCAAGTGGTGTGATATTATGGCCAAATTTATCGCTTAAATAGCTTCAACAAAATCTAATTTTACTTGTTACAAGCATTGCCTGTTAGTGACAATTATTTACACTGATTGTCTTTGTCAAGACTATATCACATTTGGACTATGGAACTGGGTAATGCTAAAAATTCCAATATCATCCATATTTAACTTTAAGGTGCAAATATAAAGTCTTTGGTTCAATAGCTATTAACCGAACTGCTCTGGCAAGAGACTGACTTTGAGTTGACATCAATTGACTGTGATTCTAATCCCATATAACCGAGAAGATGAATTGTCTATTGAATAGTGTTTCACTTCCAATGTTTCTACTCGACCCAATAATAGTCATTCGATGGAAGTCTTGTTATAATTTAATTGTAATCAAAGTGGAGTTTCCATATTGAAGCTCAACAGCATTCTTATGTTAAGAGAATTTTATAATATTGTCACATCGATATTTTCTGTTTGGCTTTAGTTATATTAACCGACAAAAAACTATCAAGTGAATCATTCCATAATTATCCAATAACAATCACTACGTAACCCCTTGGTACCCCCAACAGCTATAAGTAATATACTGATTAACATTTGAAGACTGTTACATACTCTAGTCTTAAACGATGTACCGACATTCAGTCTCGATACATCTTGACTAGGAATATTTAAAAAGGTGCTTTTAATATATCTTATAAATTGCTCATGATTACAACATATTCTAATTACTGTCACAAAACACACTATTTATGGATTTTCTATTAAATATACCAAAGTTGAATAATCAGTTATTTATAACACGTTATAACATGTATATAACTGAAAGAAAACATCTCTTTTAAAAAAAGGTTAGTTATCGAGTAAGATATATGTAACAAATTACATATTTGTCCCTAAGGCATACCCCTAGCCTATCAATCCTCCACTTGCACCTAAGGCTAATTGTGGAATCTCTACCCCATCCCTTTCATCAATTTGATGAGAACTGATTGATTTAGGCCCTTCATGACTGGGTCTACTATGCTTTTTTAATTATTTTCTCTATCAACCAACTCTCTCTAATGCTGATAAACAACGTTTATCATGTGGGATAGCTCGAAGTATGTTTTTCTACTTCTAATGAGCTCTTATCAATACATTGTTGTCATATAACTATAATGTTGTATTCTCGACTTAGAATCACCCTAGCTTAGTTATAGGTTTGTTCATATGTGTTTATATATTGCTTTTGTTGGTGCATTGTTCGAGGCTATGTACATAGCCTTCTCGATGAATTTGCCTCAACCACTTGTGGAATATTTCTAACTTAAAGCTCCTTGACTAAGGTATGGAAATGAATTTAATATCGACATATTATGCTCAATATCACTCATGAAGTTGAGTATGTACGCTCCTTCATAAGGAGTTCGTTGTTTCTATAAACAATTCTCTAGTATTCCGTAAATACTCGAGAACACTCTAAACTACCATTTTGTGATCTTAATTTGGATATCAAATACATAAGCCAATTACGATATTATAGACAATACAACACGTACGATAATTCCTATTACCAATGCATGTGGAACCCATGTTACATGTACCATGTTAAACATTTTATTAAGTGTCTTTGCATATCATTTGGGATATTCCCAACATCCTTTATACTTATTGTAAAAGATATCGTTTACAAATCCAATATTGAGTATTAAGCAACTAAACTAGAACTAATTTTAACATAAGTACATCTTTAATAATTAGTAGCATGCTGTCTACTTATTTTTTACTCTTTAAATGTTCTTTCTTGTAGACACATGCTTCCTCTACATTTTGATGGAAAATAAAGGTATTTAATATTTTTATCAAAATAGTTGTTCAATTTTAATGCTTGTCGGATGATACTTCTTTGTTCATTCTTAGATCATATCCAAAAACCCATAAACTCAATATTGCTCCCACTGACTTTGAGACACTTTGGTTGTTATGTGCAAATAGTCTATTCTAATCCATTATTTACAATTTTTCCATTTCAACACATATGTACCAAAATACAAAGTCTTACTAGACGATAATTTTATGACTAAAATCCAAATCAACTAAAGCACATTTAGTGGTGACTTTGTTGTGCTGATTTCAACAACTGAAATTTACGATATTATTCTTATTAATATTGCTCAATATATTCCAACTACATCAATCTTTACTTTAAAGACACGGTTAGACCGATGGATCATTTCTCTTAGGGTATCATCAAATTCGTTTTTAGACAATGTACTTGGAATCCTTTCGGATTTGTGTATCATATCATAATATAGATTCAATGCACTTAATGGTTTAATGGACATTCGAGGATTATGTATTCTCGACGATGAAAAGGAACTGATAGTTTCTCTTTCTTGTGCGAGAATATTTATTGGACATTCTAATGCATTGTGTTCATTTACATTCTGTTAATTTAGTTTCATCCCTCATAATCAGTTTTATCCTTAGATATGATCCAAATCCATTGTGTAGCGAATAATTTCTAGAAGAAACTTCTTTGCTATGAAGTTGGTATTTCTTTAAATAATGCTTGTTTCTCAGTATAATGGAATAGGCATTCATAAGCACTTTATGAATTACCTTATATATAATATTGATTTGGTTTTAATTTACAATACTATAGTTCAAAACATAAATTGGTCACCCAATAAATATCATTCCCATACTTCTTTTGAGGCAATTTATACAAGATCACTCACGTACAATTATTGCAAGCAATCTTTCAACTCACACAACCTCTCAACTTCTTGAACTAGGATATGTTGATGTTTCTTATAAACCCTTATCTTGAATGGTTTCATAATCCATTCTTTAGTTGAAATTAATTCTAACCTTATGTACCACACATTAGTGCACCACCTTATAGAAAGAAGTTAGCTCAATTTCACTCATCATTAATCATCTCATCAAAGTTTGATTACTCCTTACTGATACTTAGAGTGAGAGTTTTTTTGTTTGGTTAGTCCTCTTATGAAAATTTGTTAAACCGAACAAGAATCAATAAAATTGAAAACCAAACCAACCAAATTAAGTTTTGTTGGTTCGGTTGGTTATCTGATTTAACTGAACTAAAAATGATTTACATTTTATGTTTCAAATATTTACCACACATTAAAAACAAATCATAAATATATAATTAAAACATTAGTATTTGGTATTCTTATGCTTTTTAATAGTAATTTTGTAATATGTACGATAAATAAAATTTATTTTGACCACCAAATTAATCTAAAAAATCATTATAACATTATTAATTTTGACTATATAATAAAAATTCGGTTAATTTGGTTAAACCGATTACCAAACTAATTTTTATAAGCCGATCAGAAACCAGTCTAGTTTCAGAACCAAACCAAACCAAACAAAATGAATTGGTTTGATTCTTTTATTTGATTTAACCAAATATTGTTCACCTTTAACTGATACATCATTATGTATCATAGGAAGAAGTAACTTTTGAGATTGAATCTTTATCCATTTTTAGATGCCTTCGGAACTCTTTCTAATATGTTCACTTATTTGATCAAATCAAACCATTTTCATTTTCCAATGCATGTTATTTTATTTACTTCCATTTTATATTATATGAGCTTATCATATACGTGCTACATGTATATCAAGTACACGTGTTTACGTTTGTGATAATTCATCGGTGAATTCAATAAAATATATGGAAATATTTTTATATTATTGGACTTACGATTGCATGCATCTACATGCAAACGCGCGCGTTCGCGTGCGCACACACATATATACACACATATTATACATATACACACACACACACACATACATACATACATACATACATACATACATACATACATACATACATATATATATATATATCAATTTGAAGAGTTCATTAACTCCTATGTCACTACCACTCAATGGGTGTTTTGCCCTTAATTGTTTGAGATATAGCTCACTAGTACCATATGATTCATAATGATATAATCAAAGAATTATTTCTCAAAACTATGGCTTAGTCTAAAATTATAAAATAATGGCAAATAATTTTAGATACATCTAAAATTTTCAATTCATCACTTTTGTTATGAAAACAAATACCACTATATAGTTTTATTTCATAATGAATATTCAAAATATTCATGTAGAAAACTATGTCTATATATCAACCAACACTAAAAACAGTAATGTTTGGTATGTTATATGAAAATAATTTTTGTAAATTGAAGTGACTAATAAGTGCTATATTGCATGCTCCCACTATTTCAGCCATCACTATAGTAGCACAGAAAATACGGAGCTCCATTCAACCACTTGATATAGGCTATTTATTCCATTTATTATAACCTGTTTACAGTTGAAAGTTTTCAAATCAAATATTAAACCAAAAAAAATAAATCTCATAGAAAACAATTTTTCTATTTGTTACATTTTGAAATAAAAATCTTATTTCTCAATCCAATGTTACGTGTCTGTTATTAATTTATAACTCTTGTGTCTGATGTTTCTTTACAAAGAAGTGACCATTTACTCTCTTCATCCTAACCGTGCCCTTAGTTACATCCACTCTTAAATGTTTGTTTTTATTTTTTAATGGTTGAACCATTCAAAGGAAACCCTTACTACAATATTGTAACAAACTCTTTACAAAAATGCATTTGATCATCCTTAACATTTAAGGATATCAAATAATTTGCATTTTACATAAATTGGCCAAACTGACATTTTAGTGATCGAATTCTTATATCTATCTTGTAACTTTTGGTTCAGTGTTACATTTAACAAGATCATGATTGTAATCAATCATATTGAATATATGATCTCACATTATGGTTTACTTTCTTATTTCAAATAAACAGATTTCAATGTGGTTTCGTGCATTACGAGTGTTCACCATATAATATTTATATGTGATTGGAAATGGATCAAATATTCATATTCTTATATTGCTCTTAGAGTTTGAAACTCACTAAAGCCAATACACAATCTCGAGCAAATAAACACGTAAGTGACCAGGTAAGAAAGTATTGAGTAGTTGTGTAATTAGGAACTTGCATAGGTTAACATGCAAAAATTTATTACTATGTATTTTTTACATTTCTATTTGTCAATATTAATTCAGTTCATTTGTATACTTTTAATTGATAAGAATTTTATCAATTATATTTGATTCACAAATTTATCTATATAGATTATTTCAATTTATTCACAGTAGATGTTCTTACAGTATTAGAAAGGTTCAATGTTACCATTTCATTTTTCCATAAGGATCCCACTAGAATTTAATGTTTTTAAAAAATCTAAAAGAAGACATAGAAATCTTTCAATTTCTCTAATACGCATTAGGACTCGCTTGCCTTGGGATTTTGACCCTAAGGAATATTAGGCCCACAAGCGATGAATAACACTATATTGGTTGCATCATATACAACTTCTAACCATGGCCTTTGTCCTAATCTCATTTCAAACCTTAGGAATATCAACAAATCGAATGAGGTTATTCACTCGTACCTACCATTTCTTGATGGCCTAAGTATAAATGTATTTACCTTGAGGACTGTCAAAAAATATATACATATATCTTACCACATCTATTTAGATATTCAATATATTAATAGTACTACACATAACATCCTTAGCTTAAGAAATATCAACAGCTAAGGAGTATGCAAGTAATTTATTAATATAAAAATGGTAGAGCACAGCTTTATATTGAAGATTAACGACTTTAATATATTTAACTAACTATTATCAACTTATGAAATAACGTGTTTCTTATGAAATACCATTATGATTTAGGTGTCAGACATATCTAAAATCACATCATATGTACCATACATATGTATTTATTCCTTAAATCTAATTAGAGTTTCTTACCGTTCCATCTTTTATTATACATCTATATTGTATAAGTTTAATTCTTGCATAGTATTTCATAATTTAGTCAACTTATATAATAAGCCTATGAATAATTTTATATTAATTTTATTAATTAAAATTTATTAGATTAATTTAATTAATAAAAATTTAATTAATTTTGTTTTATTCAATTTTAACATTTTACATTAAATATATACAATATAACATCTATAGTTATATATATATATATATATATATATTATTTATTAACTAACAATCAATTAATTTTATTTAATTAAAACAATTTTAGTTGATTATAATTAATTTCAAGAATTATACATATACATATGTATATATGTGTGCGTGCACGCGTGCGTGTGTGTATTACCTGAATATTTTAACAAAATGTTACAAGTACCAATATATATATTATTTAATTTAATTAATTTCTTTAACTAATTAAATTATTAATAATTTTAGAAAAAAATTATTTTATTTTCAAAATTATTTTTGAAAATTATTTTATGACATTTACGAAAATAATATTTTAAATTTAACCATTGTTAGAACTATGCTACCACGCCATGGGGTAAATGAGTAAATTTCAAGAAATTATTCCATTTAGATCTTATTGTAACGACCCAAAATTCGATCACTTAAGTATGGATATTAAATATAATTCTAATAATTAATGTAACTAAACTAAACTTATTTTAAATTATAATAAACCATAGTGAAATCATTTTCAAATTTTGTTTACAAAAACAATTAGTTCGAAGAAAGACTGAAAATGTGACCGGAAGTCGTTTTTTCGGATTTTCGATTTTTCGTTGACTAAAAGTTAACGGAAATGCTGTAGCACTTTTGTTATACATGCATATATTTATAAATCACCTTAAACATGTTTGAATGTATGTGTACATGTATGTACACTTAAGTATGCACATATTTATAAATAAGTTAAGATTTTTATTTTAAAAGTATGTATATGATATAATATAGATGCTGCTTTAGGCTTAAGTACAAAACAAGTACTAAGGCATGTTGGCTTGGAAAAATAGAACGGGGACAAGGGAAAACGTGAGAAAAGAGGGGGCACAAGGGGGGTGAGGTGGAAACATGTGAGAGGGAGGTAAAGTATAAGTCGTTTTGGTAATTTCACATACGCACTTTATATAAAACTAATTTTATCCAATTTCTTTTTCACTTTCTCTTCTTTTTTTCCATTTCAAAATTCCTAAAGCTCTTGAGCACAATTTCCATAGCTTCCTACCACATTTCAAAGTTTCAAAAACCATATATTCCACTTAAATTCCTTCAGCAACTTGTTTAAAAACACTTTTACGCCCTCTTCTCCGCTTCCTCTTTCAAGATCAAGCCATCTCCACCAAATTAGCCAAGGCCACACCCTTTAGTGCTTATGGTCAAACCATGCTGTGCTTAGGCTAAGTACATTTCCAAAGTTTCAAGCAAGATCAAGTCTTTTCAAGAAAATTCAAAAATTCTAAATCGTTTTGCAAAAAAATTGAAAAGATTTCATTGAATTCGGCGAGTGAAACTCCTAATTTTTGAAAAGATCTTACATTTGTTTATAAGTGTAACGCCCCACTCCGAGACCCACTCTAGTAAAGAGTATTACGGAGTAATACCGTCTACTAGAACGGAGAATAGAGTATAATGGAAGCGACCATGTGTAATCAAGCTATAACTAACTACTGAATACGTCGAATAGGTGGTTTTCTTTTCTCAAGTGGTTCGACATATCCAATAGATATTTATAACGAAATTACAATGGCTAAGGAAAATAGGTTCAGAACAAACATAATACTAAATGATAACATCATCATCACAGAACAGTCACATAACAATCACAGAACATAGGTACAATATATCGTCAATACAGATCCAAATATCAAAAGGTGGGTACAAAACCGCCGCTCACACATGTGAGTCAAAAATATATACATAAGAGTCTGAAATAACAGAGTAGCGGAATAGTGGACAAATAAAAGCACTATCTATCAGCATAGCAGATAATGTCCAAGCGGAAGCACAGAAAGCTAAGTCTAGAGACCAAACCTGAAACAACTCGGTCTGACCCGAGCGAAAACACTCGGGTCAGGCTAGCTAAACAATCAGTAATAACTGAGATATATATAATAATGCAGTACATAAACAAAACAGTACTTCTCCAAAGAGAAGAGTAATATGGACTACATGAATATAATGACGCTCCCTAATCATCAATAAACAGTAAAAATCTCCAAAGAGAATGTCAACACCAAAGTGTGGAATAAATAAAATCGCCTCATATCATCGGCGTAGCCAAAGCTATATAAAGTTGCCCATAGGCAATAATCTCAAGAGTGACCAGAGTCTGTAATCAATGCCCAAGCAAAGATCGGTGCTCCAAAGAGCAATAGGGATATACTGAAAAGTCAATAAAATCGAATACTGAAAAGCAGTGTCCAGAGACACTGTAAATCCACAAGGTAATCGCACTTAGGTCGTATGGTTCCATAGAACCACCACCGAATGGCGGTACTCGAATGGATATAAAAATCATCAGATAATACAAGTATTGCACGTGCACCGACCAGAATCGTTATTGCCAAGTACTGTAGAGTTGTGATCGATCACTCGCACAGATGCGGAACGCGCGAGACGGCGAGATCCTTCCTAGAAGGATAAAGGCCCAGAGGCACACGCTGAAAAACTGCTCCATAGAGCAGGTGTCCAGAGACGGTTGCCCAGAGGCGTGGTGACCCAGAGGTCCAGTACTGGCCACCCAGAGGCTAACGTGTCACAAACATCTTGGAGAGGAACTTCAAAGTGTTAACAATAAGTCACATACCCCACGTTCGCACTAACGGTTTACTAACCAATAGCATGCTCACACTCCAAACAATAAAAAGTCCACCTCGTATCATCGGTAAACTAGACCCAAAGGTCAAAACGATCAATCGAATAGGTCAGGGATTAACCGGAAAGAAAATGCACACGGTTCCATAGGCTGGAGATTTCCTAACCGTTTAAGCACCTTTCCACTTCGCTCGACGTGCTAAAAGTGAGTGTGAGATTTTTATTATAGAAAATAATGGTGCGAAACCGATTTATAACTGATTTTGAAATCACTTTAAAACGGCTTTTTAAAACTCTCCTATTATGGAGTAATTAATTTAATAATTAAAAATAATATTATATAATAATTTCGAAAGCCATTTATGAGCAATCCTTTTAAAATAGTTCATAAAAACCCGTGTACGAAATCCAGAGACAAATCTCAAAGAAATCGATAAATCAGAAAATCACTGAAAATATTGTAAGTGTTGGAAAATAGTCCAAAACTGACGCGAACCCAAATTCAAAAAATTATTCGGACCAGCAAACCGAATCCGAATGGCATGAAAATTGGTACGAACGTAGTCCGACATTCCTACTCAGAACGCAAAAAGAATTACTCAATTCCGACTTGAAACGAAGTCGCAGCGACGCTCCAAAATCGGACCCGGAAACAGTGAATACACTGTTTCAGGCTGAGATCCGGGTCCCTCTTCGACAGCAATTTCGAAGAGTCAAATGAACTCGGATACTAATCAAACTTTCTAGAAATGGAGTTCGGAACTCCAGCTTTCCAACGAGTTCAAAAACGTTGGATTTCGACCAAGTATGTGACGTGGCGATGTCACAAAGTTTCAGTCCCAAACTGCAAACAGAAAAAAAATGCTTTCATTTTCAATTTATTTATTTTTCCTTCGTGGGCCCCCAGCGCGCATAGGCTGGGGGTACTTGGCTCCCCAGCCCGCGCGGGCTGGGGGATATGGACCCGTCCCAGCCCCTTGCGGGCTGGGGAATGTGGGCCGCCCCAGCCCACACGGGCTGGGGTCTTGGGCCCCGCCCCAGCCTCTTGCGGGCTGGGGAAAAAGGGGCCGCCCCAGCCCCTTGCGGGCTGGGGTCATGGGCCCCGCCCCAGCTGGGGGATATGGACCCGCCCCAGCCCCTTGCGGGCTGGGGAAAAAGGGGCCGCCCCAACCCCTTGCGGGCTGGGGTCATGGGCCCCAGCCCAGCCCCTTGCGGGATGGGGGAAAAGGGGCCGCCCCAGCCCCTTGCGGGCTGGGGTCAGGGGACACGCCCCAGCCCACGCGGGCTGGGGACCTACGGCCCGCCCCAGCCCTAAGCGGGCTCGGGTCTGTGGCCGGCCCTAGCCCGTGTGGGCTGGGGACTTTGACCCAGCAACTGGCTAGCCCAACCGGGCTATCCTGCTGCCCTGCTGCACCTGGGCAGCAGCCTGGGTGCAACCCAGGCCTGCCTGGTGCACTAAGAATTGGGTTCTGGCCTGTTTTCAGGCTGAAGCATTTTCCAGCCAACTAATGTTTGTGTTTTTGGTGATTTTGGCGTGTTTTTTTTTTCAGTTTTTGGCATCAAATTTTCACCAATATTACAACTAGCAATAATCACTAATCAATAGTAATTACCTCAAAGAAGCAAAGGATCAAGTAGTTTGTACACAATATCAAGCAAGCCAAAATCCTCACCCCAAAGCAAAAGATCAAGAGACTTCAAGGACCCAAAATCAAAAAAAAAAAAAACAAAGATTACAACAAGATGGTAGAGATAAAATAGGGATTAAGAAGGATTAGAGAATAGGGAGATTGCATTACCTTTTTCAAAGATTAAACTAGTTTAGTTATGTAGAGAAGGAGGTGGATCCTCTACCAAAGGGAGGCCATTAGTTATGTTTAGATCTAGATTTAGGAATTATGAAGAGGAGGGTTAGGGTTTATGGAATGGGTTTAAGATATTATATAGAAGTGGGTGGGCTAATGGGCCATGTTAGGAGGTTTTAAAACCCTTTAGGACTTAGTTTATTTTTCTAAGGTTATCATGTGAACAAAATCCTAAATAGCAACCTAGTTTTAATTAAAACCATGTAATAGTCTCATTTGGCCAATTAAACCTATAATCAGATTTAAAAATTCCCCATTTTAAACCCCAAAATATTTTAATTTGCAAATCAAATTGCAAATTTAAATTCCCAAAAATTTGTTTAGCTTCCTTTTCAACTTAAAATCATAATTTTTAATTTATCATTTGGTAATTGCAATCTCAAGTTTGTTACAGACTCCCTCCCTTAAGAAAATTGCGTCCCCGCAATTCCTTAAATATAGAAGTTGTCTATAACATCTAATCCACAAAAGGAATATAGAAGATAAATTATAGATAAAATAGAGAATTCTTACCCGCAGAAGAAGATGGGAGAAAGCTAGGATAAGAGCGCTCGATAGATTCTCTGGTCTCCCAAGTGCAGTCCTTAGGATTCGGTGACCATTGAATCTTCACGAGTGGAACCTCTTTGTTGCGAAGGCGTCTAACCTCCGAATCAAGCACACGGAGAGGTTGCTGCTCCAAAGATAAGTCAGGTAAGATCTCTAAATCAGGCACGACATGCGGCTCAATGATAGAATCAGGATCGCGAACACACTTGCGAAGCTGAGAAACATGGAACAGGTAGAGCCACACGATAAGCAACGGGGCCGATGCGTTCCGTAATAGGAAATGGTCCAACATAGCGAGGAGCCAACTTCCCTGTAGAGCTGAAACGCACAACCCCCTTCATGGGAGAAATCTTAATGAAGACAAAATCACCAATGGAGAACTCAAGAGGCTTCCTACGGTTGTCCGCGTAGGATTTCTGGCGGTCCTGTGCCTCTTTCATTCTCTGACGGATAAGCACAATCTTTTCAGAAGATTTCCGAACTGAATCTGGACCAAAAATAAGCTTCTCGTCAGATTCTAACCAGCAAGCAGGAGAGCGACATGGCCTCCCGTATAGAGCCTCGAAAGGTGCCACGCCGATACTAGACTGAAAGCTGTTGTTGTAGGAGAACTCTACAAGCGGTAAGTGATCCTCCCAACTACCTTCGAAATCCAGAATACAACAGCGCAAAAGATCCTCTAAAACACGATTCACCCTCTCCGTCGGACCTTCGGTCTAAGGATGATAAGCAGTTGAGAGATTCAGCTTTGTGCCCAAAGCTGACTGTAGGCACTTCCAGAAGTGACTAGTGAAAATAGTGTCTCGATCACAGACGATAGAGCTAGGAATGCCATGAAGTCGAACGACTTCCTTCACATATAGCTTGGCCAGCTGAGGAACAGTCCGAGTGGACTTAATAGGAATGAAATGAGCCGATATGGTCAAGCGATCGACGATGACCCAAATAGAAGTATGGCCTGACCTCGATCGAGGCAGACCGCCAATAAAATCCATGGATATCTGATCCCATTTCCATAATGGAATCTCTAGCGGCTGAAGAAGACCAGATGGACGCTGATGCTCGGCCTTGATCTGTTGACAAGTCATGCAACCACTCACGTAACTTGCCACATCTCTCTTCAAACCCTCCCAATAATATAGCCGGCACATATCGACATACATCTTACTCGAACCGGGATGTATAGTGTACTTAGTGCAATGGCACTCGTCCAGAATGTCACGCCTAAGTGATAAATCATATGGTACAACAATATGGTTCTTCCTACGAAGACACCAATGAAAATCAAGAGAATAATCCAACAATGTCTCATCACTGGATCCCGACTCGAGAAGGTGAATAAGATGCAATAAGTCTAGATCCTGCCGCTGAGCATGGGCAATGCGATCCAATAAGACAGGACGAGCTTCCAAGCTGAATAATAAGACCGGAGAATCAGAGGATGGAGCTCGATCTCTAACATCACACAAAGATAGGGTCTCAAGAATATCCCACTGGGCAATCATCATAGAAACTACCGCCGAGTGCTTGCGACTGAGCGCATCTGCAACACGATTACCCTTGCTAGGGGTATACTGAATATCCAAATCATATGAGGCGAGAAACTCAAGCCATCGCTGCTGCCTCATGTTGAGATCTCTCTGGCTAAAAAGATACTTCAGAGACTTATGATCGGTGTAAAGAGTGAAGCGTTCGCCTAATAGAAAGTGATGCCACGTCTTCAAGGCAAAGACGATAGCTGCTAACTCAAGATCATGAGTAGGATAGCGAACCTCATTCGGACGTAGTTGCCTGGAAGCATAAGAAACTACCTGATCCTTCTGCATAAGCACAGCACCGAGTCCGCTACCACAAGCGTCGGTGTAAACAACAAGATCCTGGTTACTTTCAGGAACCACAAGGATAGGAGCTTGAGTGAGAAGTTGCTTCAATCGCTGAAAAGAAGCTTCACACTTATCAGACCAAATAAAGCGAACACCCTTACGTGTCAGCGTCGTAAGGGGAAGTGAAACTCGAGAGAAATCCTTGACAAACCGACGGTAATAACCCGCCAGACCAAGGAAGCTGCGAATATCATGAACGTTCTCGGGCTGCTTCCAATTCTGAATAGTTTCGATCTTGGCAGGATCGACAGAAACACCCTCAGATGAAACAATATGGCCCAAGAACTTGACCTTGCTCTACCAAAAATGGCACTTGGAGAGCTTGGCCTTAAGCTGATGCTGACGAAGAGTATCCAAGACGATCCGCAAATGATGAGCATGCTCTGCCTCGGATCTAGAATAAATAAGAATATCGTCGATGAAAACCAGAACGAATCTATCGATGTATTCCCGGAATACTCGATTTATAAGATCGACGAAGAAAGCCGGTGCATTCGTCAAGCCGAATGGCATGACCAACCACTCAAAAAAACCATAACGAGTGTGGAAATCGGTAAGAGGAATGCTATCTTCCGCAACTCGGAGCTGATGAAATCCGGTGGCAAGGTCGAGCTGTGAAAAGACCTTCGCACCGCTCAACTGATCAAACATACCGTCTATCCGTGACAATGGATAACGATTTCTGATGGTTAACTCATTAAGCTTGCGATAGTCAATGCAAAGCCTAAGAGAGCCATCGGGCTTCTTAACGAAGACCACAGCAGCACCCCATGGCGAAGAACTGGACCGAATGAGCTGCTTCGCCTCAAACTCAACTAACTGCTTCCTGAGTTCCTCATTCTCTTTAGTAGACATCCTTGTGGGAGAACGCCCAACTGGGTGGGAGCCTGGAATGAGATCGATGCGGAACTCAATGGCCCGCTTTGGCGGCAGGCCGGATACTAACTCGAATATATCGGGGAAATCCCAACAACAGGAATACGAGATATGTCCAAATCCTCATCTCGTGAATCAAGAGAAAATAAAGTAATATCAGAAATCCCAACATCCTGAAGAGCAATAGCTAACGGAGCGGACGAGTCAGGATGACGAAGAAATAATATCCGCTCCGAACAAATGATTTTTGTGTCGTACTGAGCGAGCCAATCCATGCCAAGAATCATGTCAAAGCCCAAATACTCCATAACGTGCAGATTCGCACGGAAAGAAAATCCACAAAGATCAATATGCATATCCTCACAAAGCAAGCTAAGGGTCGTGGATCCGCCGATGGGATTCACAATCCTTAGTGAAGAAACCAAACAAGTAACATCTAAGGATAAAGCATCTACTAGCTCCTTTGATACGAATGAGTGAGAGGCACCCGTATCAAAGAGAACTCCACAAGATCTACCATGAAATAAAATAGAACCTTCGAGAACGGAAGGATGCGTACCTCGAGGCTGAGCTGAAGATGTAGGAGCCTTGGCAGCATTAAGCTTGCCAGGCTTGGCACTAGCTGGAGCAATAGGACAAGTGGAGATCCTGTGTCCCTCCTTCTTGCAGAAGGTGCAATAGAGAGGTTTGGGACACTCTCGAATAAAGTGATCAGGAGAACCACAGTTGAAGCATTTCTTCAGAGGACGTGTCCCACTAGGCTGAGCAGGAGTCTGGGACTGAGAACGAGTCTGAGGCTGAGTCTGAAAAGTAGAACTGCCAGTCTTCTTCTTTTTGTTCCAAGGTTTGGTCTTCTGAAATGGACCCCGCTTCTGATTGGGGTTTTTGGAACCCTCACCATCCCCATCGCTGTCTCTCTCACGCTCAACCGCTTCAAGGTGAAGCGATGCGTCAACTAGCTCATCAAAAGGGAGCTTAAGCTGGAGCATAAGCTGTTTCTTCAAATCTTTCTTTAGGCCTTCTACAAATTTGAGATTCTTCTTATAAGGAGTGCTAATGAACTCGAGGCCGTACTTTGGCAGGGCCTCGAAAGATGAAGAATAGTCAGCAACATAGGCCTTCCCTTGCTTAAGGTTAATAAAGCGACGTGCAAGGGCTATCTTCTCGGGCTCGGGGACAAACTTGAGCAAGAAGCGCTCTCGGAACTGATCCCAAGTGAGAGTGGCTTCATCGGTCTCAGAAATAAGGAGCTCGTACCAATCCAAGGCACAACCCTCAAGATGGCTAGAAGCAACAAGGACTCTGTCATGGTCAGGAAGGGTCATGCGAGTGAAATTACGCTCGCCAACTCTGATCCAAGCCTGGACCTCACGAACAGTCTCGGAGCCATTGAACGGCTTCCCTCCAAGATGAATAAAGTCGCTGCAGAGGCGCGCAAAAGCAGACTTGCACGGTGCATCAGAAACTGGTGCAGGAGATTGAGAGTGCGACTGAGAGTTACGAACCAGCTCCATGATCTGGTCCGTGGTCATGTATACGCCCTCAGGATGAGGGTTGCTGGACTGTCCAGCATCAGCAGAACAGAGGTTCCTACCTCTCCCAACTATACTGAAAGATAAGGTAAGATTTAGTTAAGCACGATTCAAAGATAAATAATTCATTAGGGAATATTACGGAATATAATAGATTCCTACACATATTCCTAACTTATTTATCTAAAGGTGGATATGTTCAATTTGGATCGTATTATAACGTATTGTACTACGTGTCTGTTCTGTGTTTGTTTGCTTAATTCTGAACCTTAGCTCTGATACCAAGATGTAACGCCCCACTCCGAGACCCACTCTAGTAAAGAGTATTACGGAGTAATACCGTCTACTAGAACGGAGAATAGAGTATAATGGAAGCGACCATGTGTAATCAAGCTATAACTAACTACCGAATACGTCGAATAGGTGGTTTTCTTTTCTCAAGTAGTTCGACATATCCAGTAGATATTTATAACGAAATTACAATGGCTAAGGAAAATAGGTTCAGAACAAACATAATACTAAATGATAACATCGTCATCACAGAACAGTCACATAACAGTCACAGAACATAGGTACAATATATCGTCAATACAGATCCAAATATCAAAAGGTGGGTACAAAACCACCGCTCACACATGTGAGTCAAAAATATATACATAAGAGTCTGAAATAACATAGTAGCGGAATAGTGGACAAATAAAAGCACTATCTATCAGCATATCAGATAATGTCCAAGCGGAAGCACAGAAAGCTAAGTCTAGAGACCTAACCTGAAACAACTCGGTCTGACCCGAGCGAAAACACTCGGGTCAGGCTAGCTAAACAATCAGTAATAACTGAGATATATATAATAATGCAGTACATAAACAAAACAGTACTTCTCCAAAGTGAAGAGTAATATGGACTACATGAATATAATGACGACCCCTAATCATCAATAAACAGTAAAAATCTCCAAAGAGAATGTCAACACCAAAGTGTGGAATAAATTAAATCGCCTCATATCATCGGCGTAGCCAAAGCTATATAAAGTTGCCCATAGGCAATAATCTCAAGAGTGACCAGAGTCTGTAATCAATGCCCAAGCAAAGATCGGTGCTCCAAAGAGCAATAGGGATATACTGAAAAGTCAATAAAATCGAATACTGAAAAGCAGTGTCCAGAGACACTGTAAATCCACAAGGTAATCGCACTTACGTCGTATGGTTTCATAGAACCAACACCGAATGGCGGTACTCGAATGGATATAAAAATCATCAGATAATACAAGTATTGCACGTGCACCGACCAGAATCGTTATTGCCAAGTACTGTAGAGTTGTGATCGATCACTCGCATAGATGCGGAACGCGCGAGACGGCGAGATCCTTCCCATAAGGATAAAGGCCCAGAGGCACACGTCGAAAAACTGCTCCATAGAGCAGGTGTCCAGAGACGGTTGCCCAGAGGCGTGGTGACTTAGAGGTCCAGTACTGGCCGCCCAGAGGCTAATGTGTCACAAACATCTTGGAGAGGAACCCGTAAAGTGTTAACAATGAGTCTCATACCCCACGTTCGCACTAAACAGTTTACTAACCAATAGCATGCTCACACTCCAAACAATAAAAAGTCCACCTCGTATCATCAGTAAACTAGACCCAAAGGTCAAAACGATCAATCGAATAGGTCAGGAATTAACCGGAAAGAAAATACACACGGTTCCATAAGCCGGAGATTTCCTAACCGTTTAAGCACCTTTCCACTTCGCTCGATGTGCTAAAAGTGAGTGTGAGATTTTTATTATAGAAAATAATGGTGCGAAACGGATTTATAACTGATTTTGAAATCACTTTAAAACGGCTTTTTAAAACTCTCCTATTATGGAGTAATTAATTTAATAATTAAAAATAATATTATATAATAATTTCGAAAGTCATTTATGAGCGAAAAATCCTTTTAAAATAGTTCATAAAAACCCGTGTACGAAATCCAGAGACAAATCTCAAAGAAATCGATAAATCAGAAAATCACTGAAAATATTCTAGTGTTGGAAAATAGTCCAAAACTGACGCGAACCCAAATTCAAAAAATTATTCGGACCAGCAAACCGAATCCGAATGGCATGAAAATTGGTACGAACGTAGTCCGACATTCCTACTTCAGAACGCAAAAAGAATTACTCGATTCCGACTTGAAACGAAGTCGCAGCGACGCTCCAAAGTCGGACCCGGAAACAGTGAATACACTATTTCAGGCTGAGATCCGGGTCCCTCTTCGACAGCAATTTCGAAGAGTCAAATGAACTCGAATACTAATCAAACTTTGTAGAGACTGAGTTCGGAACTCCAGCTTTCCAACGAGTTCAAAAACGTTGGATTTCGACCACGTATGTGACCATGGCGATGTCACAAAGTTTCAGTCCCAAACTGCAAACAGAAAAAAAAATGCTTTCATTTTCATTTTTTTTTCCTTCGTGGGCCCCCAACGCGCATGGGCTGGGAGTACTTGGCTCCCCAGCCCGCGCGGGCTGGTGGATATGGGCCCGCCCCTAGCCCGCGCAGGCTGGGGGATATGGACCCGCCCCAGCCCCTTGCGGGCTGGGGGATGTCGGCCGCCCCAGCCCACACGGGCTGGGGTCTTGGGCCCTGCCCCAGCCCCTTGCGGGCTGGGGAAAAAGGGGCCTCCCCAACCCCTTGCGGGCTGGGGTCATGGTCCCCGCCCCAGCCCGCCTGGGCTGGGGGATATGGCCCCGGCCCAGTCCCTTGCGGGCTGGGGAAAAAGGGGCCGCCCCAGCCCCTTGCGGGCTGGGGTCAGGGGACCCGCCCCAGCCCACGCGGGCTGGGGACCTGCGGCCCGCCCCAGCCCCAAGCGGGCTGGGGTCTGTGGCCGGCCCCAGCCAGTCTGGGCTGGGGACTTTGACCCAGCAACTGGCTAGCCCAACCGGGCTAGCCTGCTGCCCTGCTGCACCTGGGCAGCAGCCTGGGTGCAATCCAGGCCTGCCTGGTGCACTCAGAATAGGGTTCTGGCTTGTTTTCAGGCTGAAGCATTTTCTAGCCAACTAATTTTTGTGTTTTTGGTGATTTTGGGGTGTTTTTTTTCAGTTTTTGGCATCAAATTTTCACCAACATTACAACTAGCAATAATCACTAATCAATAGTAATTACCTCAAAGAAGCAAAGGATCAAGTAGTTTGTGTGCACAATATCAAGCAAGCCAAAATCCTCAACGCCAAAGCAAAAGATCAAGAGACTTCAAGGACCCAAAATCAAAAAAACAAAACAAAGATTACAACAAGATGGTAGAGATAAAATAGGGATTAAGAAGGATTAGAGAATAGGGAGATTGCATTACCTTTTTCAAAGATTAAACTAGTTTAGTTACGTAGAGAAGGAGGTGGATCCTCTACCAAAGGGAGGCCATTAGTTATGTTTAGATTTAGGTTTAGGAATTATGAAGAGGAGGGTTAGGGTTTATGGAATGGGTTTAACATATTATATAGAAGTGAGTGGGCTAATGGGCCATGTTAGGAGGTTTTAAAACCCTTTAGGACTTAGTTTATTTTTCTAAGGTTATCATGTGAACAAAATCCTAAGTAGCAACCTAGTTTTAATTAAAACCATGTAATAGTCTCATTTGGCCAATTAAACCTATAATCACATTTAAAAATTCTCCATTTTAAACCCCAAAATATTTTAATTTGCAAATCAAATTGCAAATTTAAATTCCCAAAAATTTGTTTAGCTCCCTTTTCAACTTAAAATCATAATTTTTAATTTATCATTCGGTAATTGCAATCTCAGGGTTGTTACAATAAGATAGTTATGTGGTTATTTATGCATGATATTGATGTTTGGATATGAAATGGTTTGGATATACATGTATGCGATAGCTTTTGTTTTAGCCTTGGACTTGAATCGATGGATTAAAGTGATGTGTTAACTATAAAGTTGTAATCTTTGATGTATTATGGTAACGATATGACTTGGTATACATATACAATCTTGATTTGCAGTCAAATGACTTGGAAGATTGAACTTGAGATGTTGAGAAGGACTTGAGACCCATTTTGAGATTAAATCGTTTACTTGTTTTGATTTAGAAAATGTTTTGTCTTTTTTTTTTTTTTTTTGTCTTTAGTTAAAGTTTTAAAACTTTCTTGAATATGTTGTAAAAAGTAAGCATAGATGAAAAGCTAAAGTTTTAGATGGTAACTTAGAAAGTTAATTTTGAGTTATGGTAGCTATGGATGCGGTTCGAAAGTTTACGGATTTTAAGTTTTAAAGCTTTCTTTTAATATGTTTTGAAAACCATTTCAAACTTAATTAGTTAGTATAAAACTTAATTAACTTTGAATTAATGAGAAAAAGAAAAAAAAATTAAGTAAATTGTTTATGAAAAATAACTTATGATTAATTAAGTAATTAAGCTAAATAATTAGGGTAAGAATTAGTTAATTAAGTTAATCATTTGTATTTAATTAAGATATTTTGATTAATCATTGATTAAGCTAAGAGATAATTATTTTAATTAATTTTATTTGATCAAGTTAATTATTTTTAAATTAATTATTTAATTAGTATTTAATTATTTAATTAAGAGTTGTTTATTTACTTAATTATTAATTAGTTAGTGATTAATTTAGAATAAATGTTTATTAAATAAAGTTCAATTATTTACTTATTTTTAACTATTAGGGTTTAATTATTATTTAACTACAGTTTAATTATTTAATTAATTTTTAATTAATTAAAGTAGTTATTACTAATTAATTAAGACTTGACTAAGATTATTTAAGGTTTAAATTTTGATTTAAGTATGATTAACTAAAACTTAATTAAGCCTTAATTTATGATTTAATGATGATTTATTTATCATTTTAAGTTATTTAAACCCCGATAATTCTTTACTTCAAATAAATTTTGTTCTCTTTGTGAATTGTTTTTTGAACCAAAGGATCTCTTGTCCATGCCATTAAGTAGCCAACAAATTAAATTAGTTATAGTAAAAAGTTGACATGTTTTATTGAAAGTAAGTCGACTTGTACTTATTATAAAAACCGCATTTTGGAAACATGATAAATGCAAGGAAGTTAATTTCGATAAGCAGGTCAGGATAACTTAAGCATATGGAAGGTAATTCCATATGTAAAATCTTTACACCCAGATAGTGGAGTTGTTCACTATCTATAATAACATTATCAAATGTTGGTTCAAGGAGATCAGATCAGATAACTATGTTATTTCGAAAACCACTTTGAACTAACGTAAGCATTCGAATTGGAAATAGTGAAGGCAAAGTCCAAAATGAAGACTTTGAAGTGTAAGGACTATTTGCTAATGACCCTGAGGATGATTCTAAAATGGGTGTGGGAAAAGTAGTGCCTTCGGTTTGCTCATCTCCTGAATGACGTGTATGGAAGAGTGCTGACATTGTGTCAACATATGGAAGGCAATGTTAGCATTCCAAGTGGCAGTGCTATAGTAAAGGTAAATGTAGCCTCATGCCTCATCGACTAGAAATGACCAAACTAGGGTATGCATTAGGGCTATGTGGGTCGCTCCCATCTGGGTATGCCATCACCATATCTAGAATCGATATTTGGCCTATTTTGTATGCTCCAATACGGTTGTTGATCCCAATCGTGCTGGTGATGTATTCAGTACTACTAGTCAAGTAGTAGGTCGATTCTATGTAGCAGGGGTACAAGATGTTCTTACAAGACCCTAGATGTATTTTATCTAAAGATGCACCTATCGAAAGATAGTTCCTTACCCGGTCTGTATGAAATCCATTTCCCAATAAGTGCCATTGATTTTAGTTGTATACCTATTACGCTGGAATTTAATAATATATCAATTTCGACTATGTTACATAATTACTGGAAAACCCTAGACATTATGATAATATCACTGGTTTAGTATAAAAGCGATTCGGTTATCGTAAGGTAAAAACTCATTCATGTTTATGTGCGGCGTGGTCTTACGAGATACCATTGATTTTAAATGTGTTTAATAAGTAATAATTCAAATGTCTGAGTTTACTCACACCAGACCTATGTCTGACAGGAAGTTATATTTCCTTTTCCTAAAACTCTTGGGTACTAGAATTTTTATGAGTAGCCAAGTGATCCAGATTTCTCACGATTGCATTTTTTAGGAGCCGGAGAAGGTGGCTTCAATGTTAGCTAGCTACCATCTTATTCTGCTATATATATGTATGTATTTTGTATTAGTGATGTAAGGATAGGTAGTTATAACTGTCCCAGTTTGGATCTTGTACTATTATGACTATGATGTAATATTTTGGCAGTGACTATGTAATATGCTATGTTATCTATTATATGTTGTTCTAGTTCATGGTAAGATTTTGTGATTGTTGAGTTTTTCTTATCTTTCATTTTCTTTTACCCATAACAGCTCGTCTTTCAGTGTAAGAAGGTGGATCGTCACACTTATTGGTCCTATGAAGTTTAAATTTACTTAAATTTGATCTAAATTTATTTTAAATATAATCAATATTTTATTTAAGTTATAACTAAAGTTTATTCTATTGTTATGTTTATGATATATTATATAACATGCATATCATATACACATGTGTGTACGTGAAATGCAACATTAACAATATTCATGGTTTAACAGATCCGTGTATAAATGTTGCAAATTACACCGCAATGGACATATTAGCTCCTCTTCATACATATATGCAATCTAATATATATGTTCGTAATTATACAATCAACATTGATGGTTTTAAACAATACAAAATAATATTTGTTACATATAGATGTGTGTGTATGCACAAATATAAATGATATTATAATATAAAGTAATTGTAAAATATTAATATAAATGACTTTGGCTTTAAATTCAAAATTAAAATTAAACTTTTAAATTTTAGATTTAGATCTGTATAATAAAATATCTAGAGATTACAAATTCACATCGATATTTAATTTTAATATGTCTGTGTGTTTGTGTGTGTATTTCGAAAATAATAATTTTTTAAAATTGCATATTCGTATATTCTTATATATATAATATTTCAAATATATATTAACTATATATATATATAATATGAATAAATGATGAAATAAACACACACACCTTTTTATAAACATATATTTGACCTTAATAAAAAAATTCCTTTAAAGCTTTCGGTTTTTAAAAATTATTTTTTTTGATTAAAGATTTTCGTACAGAAATCTTAATGAAAAAATTAATTTTTTTATACGAAAGCTATTCTATAACATATGTATATTTTTATTAAATATTTATAAGTATATTTCATAATATATATACGCTCTTTATATAAAATTAGGGATAATAATAAAATAAATTTATATATATACACATTATATACATGGATTTAAATATATACACACACGCATAAAAACCTTTTTTCGAAAATAATAAAGTATATAAAATAACCAAATTTATTTCCACCTATTTTGTATGATAATGTTTGTATTTTAAAATCAATATTTGTATTAAAATCATTTTAAATACTATTCAATTTGAATTTTTTTCATTTTGTAGCTGTAATCTATATGTTTATGTATATATATAGTTTTTTAATATACATGCATGTATACATACATATATACATACATTTATATAGAATCGAAGAAGTTAATAATGGTGGACATGCCTGAACATGTTGATGCAGTTACAACCATAAAAACCCTTAGGCCACCAAATCCGCCTCGTTCAACTCCTCCAGAGGAATTTACACACACACACGAGTACGTTTGACACGTCCATTGGACGTGGAAAAAAAAGAAAAAAGAAGCAAATTCATCACTTGTGAAAGAATGGCCATACACGTGGACAATATGACACTAACAATGACACTATTGTAAGCTTCTTTTTCATACAAAAGTAACTTAAACAACAATAAGGAATAAGTTTAAGATCATGGATAGATCATTTCTGCTGGAACCATAAATGTATGGATGTATAGATTGTAAATAAATTAGGATTTTCAAAATACATGCTAAACTGAGAATCATGCGATTACACGAGGTCGGCTCTTGAGCAGGGAAGAAAGTGATTTTCTGTATGGGTAGGGAGAGTAAACACTAATTACCTGGACATAGTTACAGCTACAATTGAAACGTGTGTAAGGAGTGAGAATGTCAAAAATATCTTTTTTAACCAATGACCCAGAAGGTTATTTATGTAATTTCGAAAGCTTCAAACCAATGTATCCTCATTATATATATATATATATATATATATATATGTATATATATATATATATATATAATTGAAGAAGTTAATAATGGTGGACACACACCACGTTATTAATGAAAATGTGGGTAAGTGGCCTAATACACTGGTACTTTATATATTGGGATGTAGGCTTGCATACGATCAATTCAAGCAAATCGTTTCTAGAGTAATGAATCCACTGTCTGAATTTGTAATTTATTACAAACCCAATGGTTTCATTATTATCAAACTGTCACCTTCTGTTAATTTGGATAGAATAATTAAGAATGGTCCATTACTTTTAACTCGAGAATTATTATTGCGAGCATTACGCGTGATGATGAATCACACTTCGTATGTGATTTTTTTTTTATATATAAATTGTATATGCTTAACTCGTTTGAAAAAAATAAATTTTTTGCGTTGAAATGGTATGCAATTAGTTTTAATTTTTTTTTCTAAATTGTGTCATCTTATTTTTGTTGGTTTGAATTTTATTTCTATTATTAATTGCTAAAGAATGGATTTAATTTTATATTGGTTTGTTATTAATTAGCAAAAAAACGACGTTGAAAAAAGTTTATTCGTAAGATCCTATTTTTAAATGATAATAAGATAAGTACGTTTTGAATTGTTAAAAAAAATTAACTATTAATATTAAATAATATTTGCACAGGAACGTTTTTGATAGTTCACATCGATATCAAAAAAAGTGCGACACCAAAGGTATTACAACTATTATTAAGGATGAAGAAATGGACCGCTGATTTGGAACTAACTCGTAATTACTCCGCTAAAATTCCTATTTGGGTGAGACTTATGGACTAAAATATGGCATTCTGGAGTAAGGAAGATATTAGTAGGATCACTAGTGCTATTGGCCATCCTATTCGACTCGATTATGCTACAAACTCTGAAACAATACTGCATCATGCATGAATTCTCGTTGAGATACTAGCAGAGTTTACATAGCTAGAAAAGGTTAAACTGATAAGCGCGAATAAAAAGGACCAATACATAAAGTTATCATATGCACATAAATCCAGAGCTTGTACTACTTGCAAACTATATGGTCACTCAGATGAGCATTGTTATATGAAGTTATAACAAACTTGGCAGCCTAAAAAATCAGTTACAAGTATACATGATGAATCATTACATAGCAACCACCAGTAGTTTCGCTAATGGCACTTTGGGTGATGCAAAGTTTGACAACACAAAAGGGAAACAACCTATGAGTATGCATATATAGAGCAGACCAGCTATTTCGACTTCCAACTAGTTTTAGAGCCTGGATGCAGAAGATCATTCTAAAGCATCTGTTTGTGATGGACAAGGGCATGGCTTCACTCCAGATACTTCTGTACACAAGGCATCTGAAAGCACATCAACCAGTGCACCTGAATCAGCCCTTGCAACAGACACAACTAAACAATAGCAAAGGGAATTTGATAAATTTATTGTAGAAGACTAGCAGAGTGATGATTCAATTTTAGACTGTGAGATCCCATCAGAGACTGTTCTTACAGATCATGATCGGCAGCTAGTGCAAAACGTAGCGATACATATTGAAGAAAATCCAAATAAACCAGTGAAAAAAATGTAGCCCATCTATTATTGACAAATCCCACATATACTGCGAAGCATTCAAAAAGTTTCCCTAAAAATATAGCTCCTCCTAAAAGGCACGCTAGGAGCTCGACTGTTAAAAAATGAATATAATGTCCTGGAATATTAGAGGAATGAATACAGATGGTAAGATATATCATGCATTCAACCTTCTAAACGTCCACAAACTCAAAATTATGGGTTTGGTGGAGAATAAAATGGGCACATCTGGGAAGTTATACGTAACAATGACTTGGGTTGTAAAGGCCGAATACTTAATGTTATCGACACAGTAGTCTAGTCATTTGAAGTAATATTCAAAAGTGAACAACTTATAGCATTTCATATGACAAACATGGAAGGGTTTCAAATGACAAACATGGACGGGTTTCAATGTATAATTACTTTCACATATGCTAGCAATTTCTATAGGGAAAGAGAAGTATTATGGGAACATCTATGCATGAATGCTTCAACAGTAGGTCTACCATGGATGGTGATGGGCAACTTTATTAATGTTTTAAGCCCAAAGGAACGGGGGGGGGGGGGGGGGGGGGTGGTTGTTTCCTATCCCTTTCTCCGATATCATGAATTTTAAACATTGCTTACTTAAATATATGGTTTGGTTGAAATTCCTTTACAAGGTTGCAAATTTACATGGCGAAGGAGAGGAGTGCCCACCACTATCGACAAAGTCCTAGCCAATTATGAATTGCTCACCAAATTTCCAATTTTGGTAGCCCCAGCCTTACCCGACCGGCATAGTGACCATACTCCCCTCCTCGTTTACATCAAGCTGCAAGTGAAAAGAGATACAAGGAAAGCCTTTTAAATATGTGAATGCCTGGCATCAAAATGAGGGTTATGCAAAATGTATTCGTGATGGGCTTAAAGCAAAAACTTGGGGCGCACACATGCATAAGTTTATAAACATTCTTCAGAGCATCAAGCATAATCTAAAAACTCATACAAGGTCAAAAAATAATTCTGTGTAACAATTGGAGGAAGAATATAACCAAGCATTCTATGTGTTAAATGCCAATCCTGATACAGAAGAATATTATACTGCTGTTCTTCAATTAACATTTGAAGTTGAAAGAAAAGAGGATTTCATAGCATATTTTCAATAAACAGCAAAGTAAAATCAACTAGCTGCAATGTGGCGATACCAATTCCAAATTCTTTTACGCAAAAATGGCAATGAGGAAGCGTATAAATAATATTCAGGCACTTCTGGGCAATGATGGGAATTTTATTTATGACAAAGAGCAAACTACTGAGTAGGCAATAACATATTATTCTAATTTATTCAATGTTGAATTAACATAGGCTTTTCCTACAGTGCATACTAGAAGAATTATTAATTCAGAGGGGCAGAAATACTTATCTGCAGCTGTTACATTGGCTGAAATTGAAAATGCAGTTGAAGACTCTGAAAGTCCCGGGCCAGACAGATTTTCCTCCAAATTTTATAAGCTTCACTGGGAGGAATTAAAAATCGTTTTTTAATGTTGTCACTACTGTTTTCCAAGAAGGAAAAATTGCAAAAGGGCAGGATCACAGCTTCATTTCCTTGATACCTAAAATAGATAAGCCGCAAAGCATTACAGATTATCGTCCGATTTAACGTGCTAATGTGTTATATAAAATAATTTCAAAAATTATTGTTTCAGAATCAAAGATTTTTTCCTTATCTCATTGCAGAAAATCAATCCTCTTTTGTTCCAGGGAGAAGCAGTGGATAGAATATTTTACTTACTCATGAATTAGTTCGTGAATTTAAAAAGAAAGGCAAATCGAAGACGTGTACTAAAATTGATTTACAAAAGGCCTAAGATACGGTGAACCGAGAATTTTTTGTTGTTATATGCTATACTTAATAGGATTTCCTCTATCCATTATAAATTTGAGTATACTGGCACCCAACTTTTTCTATTATGGTAGATGACATTCCTTAAGGCTTTATTTCTTCTACAGGAGGTTTACGGTAAGGCGGCCCTTTATCACCTTAGTTATTTTGTATTATTATGGAATATTATTCCCTGCTATTACTCTTAACCAAATCCATCCTATTTCCTCCATTCAGCCAGTTGTTTCACATTTGTGATATGCGGATGATATGATGATATTTTTAAGTGCTACGACTTCAAATCCAACTATTATGAAGTCTATTTTTACTCAGCTAGCTAATACAGTGGGATTGCATATCAATCAGCTTAAGTGGAAGGGGTATTTCAGCAGAGATGTGGTGAGTAAAAATCAAATTGTGTCTATAATGGGAAGTAAAAATCAAATTGTGTCTATATAGGGTAGGAGTGTTAAATGGGTTGGGTTGGGTATAAATGGGTTGGTTTAAAAATCAACTAAACCCATTTTTAAAAAAATAAACCCAACCCATTAGACCCATTTATTAAATGGGTAAACCCAACCCAAACCCA
Source organism: Allium cepa (assembly GCA_030765085.1). NCBI lineage: Eukaryota > Viridiplantae > Streptophyta > Magnoliopsida > Asparagales > Amaryllidaceae > Allium > Allium cepa. The sequence continues at coordinate 825,807,651 of CM060941.1, read as the reverse complement.
CTATTCAACGGGTCAACCAAACTCAACCCATTTAACTCAATTTGAATAAAATTACATAAAAAACATGTACAATTATTCTCATCAATTCAATTTGTATAATCGAAGATCAATATAAAAACATTCAAGATTAGTACAAGATCGATATAAAAACATTCAGAATTTAATGCAATATTAACATGTAATTCAAAACTACATAGCATAAAAATACATGAAACATGAAGTAGTTCAACAAAAGCACTAAATCTATTTTTTTTCCTTTCTTTGCATCTCTATTGTCCAACCTGCAACTGCATGTAGTGTCCAACATGCATATATTTTTTGAATTGTTTCAATAAGAATTAGGTTGATCATAGATTAGGTACTTTGCATATCAAGTGACACAGCAGCTAAGGCTTGATTTCTTCTTGATTATATTAAATATGAGTCCAGCCAATTTGTTCCAGTTAAGTAATTCTGAACCCAATGGTAATGGATTTTGATTAAAATGCATATTTGCTTTAAATTTAACACAATCAATTCTTTCTTTTAAAATTGCTTTTAACAGCCCAAATATAGGGGATGGTGGAAGATACGCTTCTAGTTAAATGCTTAGGCATGCCTTTATCAGCTAACTATATACATGCTGTAGAATGTTTTGCATTACTCAGTAAGATGATTCATAAGTTTGAAGGATGGTATAGTGCTTTGTTATCTACAGCTGGTAGGCCAGAGCTAATACAAAGCATTATCACACCATTGATTTTATACCGGCTGCTTATTTATCAACTACCAACATCTATTTTGAATAAAATAGAGAAGAGTTGTGCAGATTTTTTTCTAGGGAGACGGATTATATAAAATCTCATGGGAACTATTGTAAGGCTGAAGCCATAGAGGTTTATATACACACTACTTAATATTGATCAACATACATTAAATAAAATTTTATAATTAATATTTCATAAATATTAGTTAATTTAATTAATTTATAACATTTATAATTAATTAAATCAGGTGGTAGTTGGAGTATTCAACATTTCGTTTGTGTGACTCTTATGTGTTAATTTGGTTGGCGATTAATATCAAACAATTCGAATATTAACTTAAACACGCCACCTTAGCAAGTGGTGCGACATTATAATCAAGTTTATCGCTTACATAGCTTTGGTAAAATCTCATTTTACTTATTTTAAGCTTTACCCGTTAGTGATAATTATTTACACCAATTCCTTTCGTCAAAGTTATATCACGTTAGGACTTATAAAATTTGGTAATGGTCAAATACAATATTTTCCATATTCAGCTCTATAGTCGAAGCACGAAGTCCTTGGTTGAATAATAATAGTTATTATAAGTCGAACTATTCTGGCCGTAGACTTTGACTTTGGGTTCACTTCTGTTGATCATGATACGAACCTCATATAACCGACGAGGCGAATTCTCTTTTGAATACTGTTTCACTACTTATGCAATAAACCTGGCCCAACTATAGTCATTTGACAGACATCACGACATAATTTAACTGTAACCAAAGCGGAGTTTCCATATTGTAAGCTTCATAGTATTCTCAAGTCGAGAGAATTGTGTGATATTGTCACATTAATATTTTCTATTTGACCATAGTTATGTTAACCAACAGAAAACTATCGAATGACTAATTCCATAGTTATTCAATAACTATAAGTATGTGACTCCTTGGTGCCCTCAGTAGTCATGAGTCATGCACTGCCCAACATTTAAGGGCATTACGTACTCTATTCTCAATGGGTGCATTAATATCATATCTCAATACGTCTTGATTAGGAAATTTTAAAATGGATTATATTGTGATAAATTGCTAATAATTACCACACTTTGTAATTACTATCACAAAACATATCATTTATGGATTTTATGTTAAATATACATAAATTGAACAATCAATTATTTATTACACATTATAACAAATATATAATGAAAAGAAAACCCATTTTTATTTCAAACAAGATTGATTATCGAGTTAGATTTATGTAATAAATTACATTATTACCCTAGTGCATATATCTAACTCTATCATCCTCCCATCCAAAGCGGCCCAACGTCTTTGCCTTTCTCCTATCAGCTAGGCCCAACAAGGCCTACTCAAGAAATACTTCATCCGCTCCAACAAGAACGATGGGTCAGTCTACCCTACGGGCAACAGACAGCGTGGTCAAGGCAGGCTACTTCAGGAAGTCAGGACCCCTCAGCGATTAGCTTAGTCAATTAACAAGCCACCAAAAGCACACTCGTTTGTTGTTATCTTTATATTGGCCCTTCATTGCCCGCAATGATCCCCTAGTTCCCTTTAACCATGTCTGCAAACGTAGAACTTTCACGACTTAAGAAAAATCCAGTATGTGGCATACCTCTAAAAGGCTGTATTCACTAGCATAGCTCATCTGATAAGGATGTCATTATACAACAACCTCGTCATGTATTTTTTTAACACCCTAGCACCTTTACTACAACCACCCCCCGTCATCGTGGTATTTGCCTTATTTTGGGGCATTTTGCAGTATAGCTCACCAGTTGCCTACATCTACACCATGCAGACCACTTGGCATCCAACGAGCATGACCATCAGCCATATATCCTCATCATCGGCCTAATTCATTTCTTGGGCTTGTTATGGCCAATCTTAGCAGTCCAAACAAGTTCAAGTAATATAAATATATCATGCATTACCACTTCAAATGGGGAAGAAAGAAGAGAAGAACATTCAGCTTTCAAGTATATTTGTATTTTCAGCTATTTCACTTTATAATCTAGGTTGTTGTAATCAAAGTGAAATAATAAGAAACTCCTCGTAGTAGATGTAGTTCATCTTTTAAAGAACCACTCTAAAACTTTCATGTAACGTCTCTAACTCCAAAACCCAAAAATGAATGTTAGCATACTACAATTATCACCGAAATCATTTTCCAACGAGAAAGCGAGTTCAATACTGTTTTGCAAGCTTAAATAAATAGAGTAGCTAAATTCCTTTTTCATTACACAAATATAAAGGGCAGCGAGAAAGTGAGTTCACTTTTAACCCAGTTCATTCCCACGCAGGAGTAAATACAATAAGAAAATTTGAGTAATTTTGGTATCCAACATATGAAGATATCAACACCACACATAAATTCTGGTATGAGTAAAACATTTACCCTGATCATCTATAGAGATCACGTCGTTAGCATGAAATGGGTTTTCCCTCACTTTATCATTACAGCCATATACATCATATCGTATAAACAGGTATAAATATGAGATTTCTTTCATACAGGCATGACTAACTTCTATAGACTTGTTTAAATTGCCACACAAGCCTAATTTTACTAGTTCAGTTTCCCATTCTTAACACTTATGGGTTATTCATAAGTGTTTTATCCTCAAATTATCATAAACAGATAATTAGGTTGCCACAAAAGCCTTGCATCATTATTCTCGAATTTCATTGTAAATCAACGGTTAGAGGCTACACAAGCCTCACTCACACGTTCTCACATAAGTGTTGTGAATGGGCATGGGTTTGCCACACAGGCCTTCCACAATAATACTAATTATAATGTTGTAAGTTTGACAATTGGTAGTCACATAGGTCTTCCTTTATTTACAATGTCTAATTTAGACAAATGATTGCCACTAAGGCCTTACGTTATACATCATCGAATAAGAAGTTTGGTTTGTACATATTATTGCCACAAAGGCCTTCCATTTGCATTTATATTCTTACAAATGGTTTCATACATCATCATGTAGCTAAATTAAACTTAATAACTTTTCATTCTTTAGTTTACTCATTCTTTATTAAGTTATCGTTTCCTAAGTCTATTTCATACTTAGGATTAACCATCACTTTACACTTAGCCTTCATAACTTATTTAGTTTATTAATTCATCTTTACTAGGTCGTCGCAACTTAAATTGCCTAGGGACATCACATGTCAAAATAACCCTAGCCATCACATATCAAAAATAGCTTTCAAAGTAAAAATATAGCTATCCAAGGCAGATAGCTTTCGAGCCTTAACGAAATTTAGCTCTCGCATGTTATGAAGGTATAGCTATCGAGCCTAATTGAGAATTCCCATGAGTTAAGAAATTATGACTCTTAAGCCTTGCAAATAACTTTCATGAGTTGTCTCACATGTAGCCAACGTGTGTTAACAAAACATAGCCATCACATGTTATCTTTCTCCAACGCAATCGTATATGAACCTCCCTAAGGCTATTGTATATTACTTTCACAAGGCCATCGTGTCTTATCTTTACAACGTGTCTTATTTTTTCCCAAGGCCAACGTGTCTTATTTTTTCCAAGGCCATCGTGTATTGACTATACCAATCTTTATGGTTTAATGCCTTCCCTAAGCCTTTTCATGTTATAACTATACTAGTCATCATGGGTAAATGCATAGGCTATCGTGGGATAAAATGGCATGGTTATGACTATATTGAAAACTGTTTCTTACTTTATTAAGTAATCACTTTATACCAAATCCGGTCAGTTGTCAAATTCTTATTGGCTAAACTTCTTTTGTACAGTTTGCTTTTCACAAATGGGTTAACTTCATCTTACATTTATTAATTAATTATCGTTAATTAAATACTTATTTCCTTAAGAAATTAATTCATATAAAATTGAAAATTGATGGGAAAAATCCTAAAATTTCATCAAAAGTCCAATCAACCATATTTTATTTTGTCCCAAAATTTTAAGTCAAATTAATTAATTTTACTATTTTTGATAATTAATTTACCCAAAATAAACCCTTTTCTTAATTTAGAAAATTTAAGAATATTATAAATAAACTACAAAATTGTGAAATTAAAAACCCTTCACTATTCTTTCATTATAAACATCATATCTAACTTTTGAATGGTTTAATCATGATGAAGTCATGTTATACTCCAATACACAAACAAATTCATTACATTAAAATTTCTATATATAACCAAACAATGTTTAGTCGTTTAATCATGTTTTCCATCATTAAAACATCCATACATAATCAAATCTGAGCCAAATGGGTTAGGAAGTTTTAGAGAAAGTGTTGCGACTTTTCTATTGATTAGAAAAGCACAAATTTTAATAAATTCTGCAAGCGCACAGGCGTGTAGTATGCAGGTCGAACACAGGGAATTGTATTTTAAAACAATTAAAATCCATAGTTAAATCTTAGGCGTGTTAAACGAATTCGACGGTGAATTTTGAACAGAAAATAAAAACAATAATATACTCCGAATCTATTTCGAAACTAATCGAAATTGCAATCAAAATATAGAATTGTAAAAATCAGAACAGAAATTGAAATTGCGGAAAAGAAGATAACGGAGCAAACAACTGAAATAATTATTAACTAACTGAAAAGAGTGCAGAAAATAACTAAGAACAAGAATAAATAAATTGCTAAATCTAATCAACAATCCTATGTATTCTGTTCGAAAATAAAAACAGTGTTGAATTTAAATCTAAACTTGAAGAAAAGTGATGAGGTAAGAGATGATTTTCCATTTGCATTCCTCTCTCTATTTAAAGACTTCAGCCTCCACAAATAACCCTATTATTTAGGTCTATGTGCTTGATATTAGGAGAAAAATAAGGCCACCTCACTTTGAATTGGTCTTTGATTTGTTATTTGATTAACAAGTGGCCTTGCTTTGAGAGATTTTCAGGCCAAACTTTGAATGTGTATTTTCAATATTTGCAATTGATTTCTTGCATGAATAGTACACATGTTGGTGACGTGAGATGCATTTCTTCATGAACGATATGTACTTTCTCTTCGACGGTATTCAAAATGTTGCACTTTGGAATCTATAATCTGCAAAACCACAAAAAAAATACCCGTATAATACCACTTTATTAAAATAAAAATATATGAAACAAACGGTTTAAAATGCAGAAAAATATGTTCATCAAATACCCCCACACTTGAACTTTATTCGTCCTCGAATAAAGAAGAAAATAAAAACTAACTAAATCCTTTTTCGTAGGAAACACGATTGCATTGAGCGTATGCAACAAGCCGTTAAACCTCTAGGTGTCCCTAGTAGGACGAGTGGTGTCTCGTGAGGGTTTTCAGCGGATACTACCCACAAAATCCAAACGCATTATGTGATGATTCTACTGTACTACATGAATGCAAAATTCTAAACAAATGGAGACTCGTTTTACTTCAGAATAGTTGCAACAAAATAATGTATATCAGTTTTAGTCAACTTCTTCAAATTTTTGGTTCCTCACTAATCACAAATTTCAATATAACTCAAGTTTTCATACATTAGATTCTAGTTTGGCCAGTTGTTTCGGTCGATAACATAGTGCAGCCATGAAATAAATTCTTCACTGTTGATCACAGTTTTTTTCCAAAATGGTATTTTTCATTTCCATTTGTATAACAAGCCAAATCAACAAAGTCAAGAAGTGTTTGGGTTTCAAAGCTTAGTCTCTCTTTACTAGTTTTTTTTTTTCTTTTTTTTTTACACCTATCCTTTGGACCAAGGTATACCACCCATGCACTGCCTCGCGGGCTTACGTGAGAGTTGGGACAGAGCTTGGCGGATTGTGCAAACCGACGCTGACTATGTCAGAAAAGGTCGGTAATCCTTAGGTGATTATTTATTTAATTATTTATACACCTAACTCAGAATGCTGAGGCCAGATATACCATCCATGCACTGCCTTGCGGGCTTACGTGAGAAGAGTACAGAGCGTGGCGAGTGCACACACTTTCACAAGTGTGCACACCTATCGACTGTAGGTGTTTCTTATTAGGTTTTTTTTTTTTTGAGAAGAGCTAAAGAGTGTTATGCAAATCAACTTAGCACCACTTAACTTTAATGATTTGAGATGTCAACGCATGTACTTTAAATCTTCCATTTTTTTTAAACAAAGACTACAGTTTAGAAAAGATTTCATAACCATCACCTATGAATCCCCCTATATACTAACCTCACTATTATCGTTTGTAATTCAACTTTTCATTATATTTTACATTTGAAATTAGTGATTCACAAAAATCTTCATCAATTGACTTCAACTGCTTACTTACTTTGTCTTGACTAATTAAAAATAAATCGAAGTCCTAAAAATATTGGGAAATGAAAAAAAATTGAATGGAAATTTGAAAACAAATAATGAGATGATTTTTTTTTAAAAAAATGATGCTACACTATGAAATATGAACAAACAGAATGAGATGTGCGTCCCCCCCCACACTGGAATGAGACAGTGTCCCAACTGTCAAATAGAATGCAAATGCAAAAATGAAGAAAAAAACTATAAAAAAAAATACAACCTGATATGTGCAAGATAGTGAGCGGCTCATGCCGAATAGCTAGGTTCGTGAAGATCCACGAACTCATCGTCCTCGTGCTGTTCAAACTCTAGAAATGGCTTCAAGCGTTGTCCATTGACCTTTGAAATGGAACCGTCCCTAGGATTTTCAATTTCAACTGCGTCATAAGGGCATACTGTTTTCACAATATATGGACCTGTCCAACGGGATCTCAACTTTCTCGGAAATAAATGAAGTTTGGAATTATATAAGAGAACTTTCTGACCTACTTCGAATGTCTTACGAAGTATGGATTTATCATGATAGAATATGGTTTTCTCTTTATAAATCTTTGCATTTTCGTACGCTTCATTTCTTAGTTCTTCTACTTCTGACAATTGTAATTTACGATGCAATCCGGCTTTTTCTATGTCAAAATTAAGGTATTTGATTGCCCAAAGTGCACGGTGCTCGAGCTCAACGGGTACATGGCATGCTTTTCCAAAGACTAATCGGTATGGTGACATTCCTAGATTGGTTTTATAAGCTGTGCGAAATGCCCAAAGGGCGTCTATCAATTTAGATGACCAATCTTTTCTGTTGGAGTTAACCGTCTTTTGAAGAATTTGTTTAATTTGTCTATTGGAAATCTCGACTTGACCGTTAGTCTGTGGATGATATGGAGTAGATAGTTTATGAGTGATAGAGTATTTCTTAAGAAGAGATTCAAAAGCATGATTACAAAAATGAGAACCGTTATCACTTATAATGGCTCGAGGTGTGCCAAAACGGGAAAACATGTTTTCTTTCAAAAATTTGACAACAACTTTATTGTCATTCGTTCTGGTGGGAATGGCCTCAACCCATTTAGACACGTAATCTACTGCGAGTAAGATGTAGAGATTTCCAAAAGAATTAGGAAAAGGACCCATGAAATCAATGCCCCAAACATCAAAAATTTCGATGACAAGGATTGGGTTTAGGGGCATCATGTTACGTTTGGAAATACGACCTGTTTGTTGACATCTAGCGCATTTGGAGCAAAATTCGTGGGCATCACGAAAAAGAGAAGTCCAATAAAAACCGCACTGTAACACCTTGGCAGCAGTTTTCTTTGCTCCAAAATGTCCTCCACATGCTTGATTATGTGAAAAAGAGAGGATGCTATGAAATTCATGTTCGGGGACACATCTACGTCTGATTTGATCGGTGCAATATTTAAAGAGATAAGGATCGTCCCAGTAAAAGTTTCGAACATTGGAGAGAAATTTTTGTTTATCTTTTTTTGACCAATGGGAAGGTGTTTCATTTGTGACAAGATAATTTACGATGTCCGCGTACCATGGTGCACTAGATATGGAAAGAATTTGTTCATCAGAAAAATGATCATTGATTTGAGAGTTATCGATGTTCTCAGGAACAATACGAGAAAGATGATCAGCTACGACATTTTCAGAACCCTTTTTATCTCTTATTTCTAGGTCAAACTCTTGAAGAAGGAGAATCCAACGGATTAAGCGGGGTTTGATATCCTTTTTCGTGAGTAAATACCGCAAGGCCGCATGATCGGTGTAAACTATGACCTTAGAACCTACGAGATATGATCTAAACTTATCGAGGGCAAAGATAACTGCTAAAAACTCTTTTCTGTGGTTGAGTAATTCAATTGAGCTTCATTAAGAGTTTTGCTATCATAATAGATGACTCGAGGAAGTTTATCGATTCGTTGACCTAAGATGGCTCCAATGGCATAATCAGAAGCGTCACACATTAATTCGAAGGGTAAAGTCCAATTTGGAGGTTGGATGATAGGTGCAGTGGTCAAGATCGATTTGAGGGTTTCAAAAGATGTTTTACATTCATTGGAAAATTCAAATTTAACGTCTTTAGCCAGAAGATTCGAAAGAGGTTTTGAAATTTTTGAAAAATCTTTAATGAACCTCCTATAAAATCCTGCATGGCCGAGAAATGAGCGAATGTCCTTTACGGACCTTGGAGGAGGAAGGCCAACAATAAGATCAACTTTAGATTTGTCAACTTCTAGGCCATTTTTAGAGACAACATGACCTAAGACTATTCCTTGCTTAACCATAAAATGACATTTTTCCCAATTAAGAACAAGAGATTTCTCCTTACATCGCTTTAAGACACGTTCTAAACGAAGGAGGCATTGATCAAAAGATGACCCATAGATTGAAAAATCGTCCATGAATATTTCTAAGAAATCCTCCACCATATCAGAAAATATACTCATCATACATCTCTGAAAGGTAGCGGGAGCATTACAAAGACCGAAGGGCATGCGACGATAAGCGAAAGTTCCGAAGGGATATGTGAACGTCATTTTGTGTTGGTCCTCTAACGCAATGGGAATTTGATTATAGCCAGAGTAACCATCAAGAAAACAATAATATTCATGACCGGCTAAGTGTTCGAGCATTTGATCAATGAAAGGGAGGGGAAAATGATCTTTTCTTGTTGCTGCATTGAGTTTTCGATAGTCGATGCAAACGCGCCATTTTGTTTTGACTTTTGTCGGAACAAGTTCGTTATTCTCATTTTTGGTCACAGTGATTCCAGATTTTTTGGGCACAACTTGTACTGGACTTACCCAAGTACTGTCAGAGATAGGGAAGATAATGTTATTGTCTAAACATTTGATAATTTCTTCCTTTACCACTTCTCTCATATTAGGGTTTAATCGCCTTTGAGCTTCGCGAGTGGGTTTAGCCTCGTCGACTAAATGTATTCGATGTTCAATAATTGATGGACTAATTCCCTTAATGTCAGTGATTACCCATCCTATTGCCTCTTTATTTTCCCTTAAAATTTTCAAAAGTTGTTCTTCTTGGTCCTTAATGAGATCGGATGCCAAGATTACAGGGAAATTTTCCGAAGAATCTAAGTATGCGTACTTAAGATCGTTTGGAAGAGGTCTAATTTAGGGCGTACTTCTTTTGAGGCTTCAGTAGACATCAACTGATTGAATTCTAGTGAATTATGAAAAGAGCATAGCATATCATTTAATTCATAAATGTATTCATCTTCGTGGAAGTTGGAATTAAAATGATCTAGGAACATGCTAAGAGACTCCGTAGTATCACTAAAATCATTTTCAACAATTGTTTGGATCATGTCAACTTCTTCTGTATCAAAATCCCTTGGTTGTCTGTTAAGATAGAAGATATTTAGTTCAATGGTTAGGTGCCCAAAGGAAAGTCGGAGTTGACCATTCCTACAATTTATGATAGCATTTGATGTTGCTAAAAATGAACGACCTAATATCAAAGGAATCTGACTATTGGGATTTGAGACAGGTGCAGTCTCTAGGACTATGAAATCGACTGGGAAATAGAATTGCTCGATTTGTATCAAAACATCTTCAACTGTACCCAATGGTTTTTTGACAGATCGATCAGCTAGTTGAATTGTGATGTTTGTAGGTTTTAATTCCCTTAGTCCAAGTTGACAGTACACAGTATAAGGCAAAAGATTCACACTTGCTCCAAGATCGAGTAAGGCATGACTAATGTGAGTGTTACCGATTTTACAACCGATTGTAGGACAATCGGGGTCCTTATACTTGATTGGGGAGGGATTTGAAAGAACAGAGCTAGTGTTTGCAGTTAGAAATGCAGTCTTAGGAACGTTAGTGGCACGTTTTTGAGTACATAGCTCTTTCAGACATTTGGCATATTGAGGAATTTGCTCGATGGTATCAAGAAGTGGAATATTGACTCGAACTTGTTTGAAGATTTCAAGAATTTGGTCAAAATTAGCGGGCTTCTTCTTTTTGTTGAGTCTATGAGGAAATGGAGCTATGGGTTTATAGACTCGTTCGGAAGTTTTTTCATTCGAAGAAGAAGGTGTTATATTAGAGGGTGAAGATAAGGGAGCTGGAATGTTGGGGTTTCCAACATCAGAAGGTGAAGAGTGGTCGGGATTGCCAACCTTAGATGAAGAATTAGAATCGTTTTGATTGACAACCGTGGTTGTCGACTGAGTTTCAGAATTTGGAACATGGGAAGATTTAAGAAGGATGTCGGGGTTGCCGACGTTGTTGTCTACCTTCTTTTCGGACCTTAATGTGGTGACAGCATTAACCGGATTTACATTTTCGTCCTCATAAAGATTTACTCCTCGAGAGTTATACTTTGGATTCACTTCGGTTTGACTAGGCAATTTACCTTTCTCATTGATTTTCATGAGATCCTTCATCATTACCAACATTTGTTCATTTTGTTTAGTGATTTGCTCAATTCTTGCATCTTGGTTGGTGATTTGTTCATTTTGTTTAGAGAGTTCTTTTTCTAATCGAGCAATTTCTTTTGAAGGCTGAGAAGGTTGGGTTGATGGATTGAAATTAGGATGCCTGTATGGTTGATTCGAAGGTTTTGTTTGAGGAGCGGGTTGAGAATTAGAGGTTGAGGCTCGATAATTCGGATTTGGTATAATTGGATACATATGTGATGGATTAGCCACGTTGTTAGGATTTGACCATGAAAAATTGGGGTGGTGCTTCCAGTTAGGATTGTATGTGGATGAATAAGGACTATTTTGGGCTATAGCATTGATTTGGTCTTGTGTGTAGTAATGATGTAGTCCTTCTCCTTCTTGAGGAATTTGGGCATCTATAGGAAGATGTGATGGGTCAATGGCATGTACTCCTCTGTTTGGAGTACGAATTGGAACACGAATTGTTTCCTATTGCATATCCTTTTCCGAATACTCTTCTAAAAATTCCCAAGCTTCCTCGTCTGTTTTTGCCATGAATTCTCCTCCGCACATTGATTCAAGTTGGGATCTTGTTTGATAGTTAAGCCCTTCATAAACGATTTGGCACAAAACATGCTTAGGGATTGCATGATGTGGGCAACTATATAACAGTTGATTGAACCGTTTAAAGTATTTTGAAAAAGTTTCTCCTTCATTCTGAGAGAATTGATTGATTTCAGTTCGAATTTTAAGAGTCTTGTAGAAAGGAAAAAACTTTTTCAAAAATATAGTAACGAAATTGTCCCAACATTTAATTGAATTTTTAGGAAGAGAGTTAAGCCATCTTTTCGCGCTTTCTAGAAGCCCGAATGGAATAAGCCTTAGCTTGATGGATTCATTAGAAAGTTGTTGCATTTTAGTTGTAGAAGCATATAACTCAAATTCACTAAGAAATTCATATGCATTTTCAGACCAAGTGAATTTTGGTACCCCTTGGATAAAAGAATGTTTTAGCTCAAAATTATTTCCTTCGGCAGGTGGAAATGAAATAACCGAAGGTTGAACAGTCCGTTTTGGATAACATCGGTCTCTAAGGGATAATGGTCGGTTCTCATGAAATTCATTATTTCCAACATGTGATGTAGGTGATAATTTCGGTGAATTATGGTGTGAACTGTGTTGTGAACTGTGTTGTGAACCGTGATTGCTCATATTTGTTTGATTTGAAATTTCCGTTGATTTGTTTAATGTAATATTTTGGCTTTCTAAACGATTAAAATTATTTCTTGCCCAAACGCGCATAAACAAATCAAGGTGTAACAGTCAAAAGTAAATTAAATCAGTTTTCAGTTGGGCTCCTGTAGAGTTGAAAATTACTTACAGAGGTGTATGATAGCCCGTCCAATGCAGCTGAGTAGCGCTAGCGGATCAAACTCCAAAGTTTGCGGTTGCTATGCTGTTGCTACCTTGGTTAAGTGAAAAACTATGTATGAATGAAATAAGAAAACATGAAAATGTGTACTGCAGTGATCACTGAAAAATGTGTGAGTTTGAAAATGAAGCAATGTGAGTCACAAACCAAAGCAACGCGAAAAATGCAGGAATGGGAGAATTTGAATGATTAGAAACCGAAAGTGTGGCTATGTGAAACGTGATTTTTGAAAAATGAGAAAAAGAAGTAATTTTTTTTTTACGTGGAAACCAAAATAGCAATACAACTAAATAACGTGTAGCAGCAGTAAGTTGACACACAAAAATGAAAGGAGAAGTTCACGTATATGTGACAGCTAGTAATGCTTAAAATGAGATTATATGTGATAGCATACACATGAACGTGAGAAACAAAATTTAAACTAACGTAAGCTGGGTATGTGAACAGAAACCAACTAAATGAGATGCAACTCACATGCAAAATGTAACGGAAAAAGCAAATGCAGCGAACGAACAAAATGCGATTTTTTTTTTAAAGTAAAACGCTACTTTGGTGAAAGGAACTGAAAAACGAAAAAAAACGACTTTTTTTTTGGAAACTAATGCAATAAAATAAAATAAATTAACACTAATAGACTTAAAAACGAAAAATCGAAAATCTCAAAATAGCAATTCCCCGGCAACGGCGCCAAAAACTTGTTGCGACTTTTCTATTGATTAGAAAAGCACAAATTTTAATAAATTCTGCAAGCGCACAGGCGTGTAGTATGCAGGTCGAACACAGGGAATTGTATTTTAAAACAATTAAAATCCATAGTTAAATCTTAGGCGTGTTAAACGAATTCGACGGTGAATTTTGAACAGAAAATAAAAACAATAATATACTCCGAATCTATTTCGAAACTAATCGAAATTGCAATCAAAATATAGAATTGTAAAAATCAGAACAGAAATTGAAATTGCGGAAAAGAAGATAACGGAGCAAACAACTGAAATAATTATTAACTAACTGAAAAGAGTGCAGAAAATAACTAAGAACAAGAATAAATAAATTGCTAAATCTAATCAACAATCCTACGTATTCTGTTCGAAAATAAAAACAGTGTTGAATTTAAATCTAAACTTGAAGAAAAGTGATGAGGTAAGAGATGATTTTCCATTTGCATTCCTCTCTCTATTTAAAGACTTCAGCCTCCACAAATAACCCTATTATTTAGGTCCATGTGCTTGATATTAGGAGAAAAATAAGGCCACCTCACTTTGAATTGGTCTTTGCTTTGTTATTTGATTAACAAGTGGCCTTGCTTTGAGAGATTTTCAGGTCAAACTTTGAATGTGTATTTTCAATATTTGCAATTGATTTCTTGCATGAATAGTACACATGTTGGTGACGTGAGATGCATTTCTTCATGAACGATATGTACTTTCTCTTCGACGGTATTCAAAATGTTGCACTTTGGAATCTATAATCTGCAAAACCACAAAAAAAATACCCGTATAATACCACTTTATTAAAATAAAAATATATGAAACAAACGGTTTAAAATGCAGAAAAATATGTTCATCAGAAAGTTTTACTGACATTGATTATGAAAGAAACCTTGTTTAATCTTCTTTGTTACCGAAAGTTTAAAGCTTAAATTCAATAATTAGCTCTTGATTTCACTTCTCCTTTACAAAATGATGGTTGACCTAGCTTGCTTTCCTTTTTTTTCATTTTGTGGAATAATGAGAGAATGAAGAGAGGGTTAAAGTGTAAGGAATTAATAATTTGGGCTTTAGGCCACAATCTCATTTCTAGCATAGTTTAATAAGCCACAACTCTTCTTCCTACATTCATCCACCCTTCCTTAAAGAAGTTATCTTTGTTTTATTTTCTACTTTATTTTGATTAATCATTTATCTTCTTAATTCCCTATATTATAGTTTTCCAAAATATAGAATGTTACATCTTATCTCTTTGATTTTCAACATACTTGTAAAGACCTGTATTTCACCTAATGAAGGATCATACTATGTTTAAATTCATATTGGGTCGTATAATACTATAACTTTATGGGATGTAGAGTTAGTGACATTTCCTCTGTCTAGAATTTCATCAGACTATTTTGCCCCTAAAAACTTGTAACTACTATAACTTTTGATAGAAGCTAAATTAGCATCTAAGACCATTCCATTAGAAAGATATGATGGTTTTCCTTTCCACAGAGTAGACAAAATAGCAATTTGGGCTTTTTTCTTTAGGAGATATGGCTGTTTGAACTTTGATAGTTTTTGAAACAGCTTAGTGGGCAATTGTCGAGTTTGGAGAAATGCCCAACAACCCATTTTATATTTAGAGGCTATATTTGTCGAAATAAACACCCCTAAATTATTTCTATAATTTTCCACATAGATCTAAGTCTCCATTAGCTCATTCTTCACCCAAAACTCTCTCTTTTTAAGTCTAAATCATAGATTAAGGGTTGATTAGCAAAGGGATCCATTAGATATCTTTAAATCTACATTTTGAAGAATAAAAATCCTTTGCTATTGTTTTATGGATTTTCCACGATTTGCGTGCAAATCTTCACTTTTTGGTTGCTTGGGAATGATTTATCATCTCTTACCTTATTATATATGTATCTATAGGTTTAACATGTTTTGGATCTATTTTTGAAGTGAAAATTATGTTCTATTGTTGTTTCAAAAGCATATCTATGGTAAAAACGTGAATAAATGTATTTTTAGTGTTCTAGATAGCTTATTTGTATATGTTATTGCCTTGATACATATTAGGCTATGTTATATGCATATGACAATTGCTATGATTGATTGTGTGATTCGCTTGTTTGAATGTTGTTGAGTGGATGTGTGGTGTTTGTCTATATGCTTACATGGTTGAAAACGTTCATCGAAGTGAACTAGAGATAGGAATCGTGAAATCAACCTTCGATGGTTAGACTCAAGGATGTTAGGAGTTGTATCGATGCATACAGGAGATGTATAGGTCAAAGAAAGGAGCATATGATGGAACCGATGCAAAATTGGATTTAGAGAAGCTATAGTGTTTTAGTCTGGTGGTCCGTTGAGTGCTTGGAGTGTGCTTCGGTTCAGTGGAGGTTTGGCCAGGGTTTCACTTTGGGTCGACGTGGAGGAAGATTAAATAATAGATGCTACGTGGTAGTGTCATGGTTCGGGGCCGGACATGATTTCCTGTTTGGGGTATGCTTAGGACTATGTTCGGGGGTACTCCGGTTCAGTGCCTAGAGAAGTATCAGGGTTCAGCTTTCGGGCCTTGCTTCGGGCTTGGGGGATGTTGCATTAGGCTTGGCATGGAAACAGCCCGAAAAAATTATGAAAGTTGGGAAATTTTATTCATTATGTTGCGATACACTAGGATTTCTTCATGGAATGTTCCAAGGGTCTTTGTGTGATGCAGAGTGAAGTAGGCAATTCCAAACCACTTAGGATGACCTTAGATTTCATATAGTGGCTAATGAAGCGACAACGTAGTGCTTCAACACAACGAATACTTCAAAACTTTGGTATGATGGCACTTGACTTGCAATGGGAGTCTAGAGGCAATCTGAAGATAAGTAATTAATGTGGCGAGTGATTATGGTGTCTATAGATGGACCGGAGGATGATTTCTACATGGTAACTCATAGAGTAGAACATGAGGTTGTGATGCTCATGAGTGGGATACGGTAGTCTGCATGTAATTAGGGTAGTTTGCATGTACCCATATTTTTTACGACTGGGTGTGTCTAGTCCTTAGCCATCTGTGTGGGCATGAGTTGAGTATTTACGAAGTAGTTCTACTATCGGTATGTGTGCTAAGGGTTTGATAGGTAACTCCAAGGTTATGATGCTCATTGTTAGGACATAGTGTACATGCACCTGGGGTAGTCTGCATGTGCCCATATTTTGAACGTATGCGTATGTCCAATCCTTAACCATCTACGTGGACAATGAGTTAATCATCTGTGAGGGTTATCATATGTCTAAAGCACTTGACATAGAGATGCAAAGCTATGTGATAGATTCTATGTTTGTTGTGTGATACCCCAATACCCTATATTTTCCACTTGCGATAGTAGTTTAGCTTATACTGTGTTTATGTGCTAACTTTTTGGATGCAGGGACAGGTTATGTATGTTTATTCATACCCTATACCTTATTCACTATATATAATTTTTAAAGTATTTTTGAGATAATATATCTCTCACACCAGACTGTTGTCTGATCCAATGTTTTATGCTTTGGTTCTTATTATCTCGGGTACTCTTAAATGAATAGATTAGGGATAATAGGTCTAGATAGCACAGGGAATATTAGTAGGTGGCTAGCTTTTATATTTCTACACTTGAAGCTTACAATCGCATATATTTTGTTGTGTAGTTGTTCGTACCAAAAGTGGGCACAAACACTCAAATATAGAATAGCAGAGAAATAAACGAAGAATAATCAAAATTAAACATAGAGGATAAGTAAATAAGCAATCAGAATTAAGCCGTAATAGAGACACATGGGTTTATAGCGGTTCGACGTTGTGTACCTACGTCCACTTTGAAGAAATTTCTTTATTGATCACTTGTAAATCTAGTAACACTTAAATAATGATAATAGCACTTGATTACAATGGAGTCCAAGGCAGCAAGCAGCATAAAGATCCTTTAAATGAAGAAAGAATTCTATATTTATGGGTAAAGACTGTGAAATATCTTGCTGGAAATTCGGCAGAAGACTCTACAGATCCGTAGGGGCACACCAGAACGATCGCAAGTTTAAATTCATTGTTTGGAACAATCGATGCCAATCATTCATAGTTGCTCTGATCAGGGTGCAATCATTTGTGGTGGGTTCTTTATATCTCTAATGTATGCTCCTAAAGTTTGATGTCATTCTGAGTTGTGTTGGTGAGATATCAACTAATCTTCATTCGGTTGGATCATTCATGCTGAAATAGTATGATCATTCATGGACGATGTATCATTAACTTTCAGTCATCTTGGAATGTGATCGTTCATGGGGACATCTATCTCTGATATATTAATGCTCTAAAAGTATCAAGTGTATTAGACTTGTAGACTTGAGATACCGATCGATCATCGTTGAACTGGGATATGGAATCGATACGATACGATCCATAGTATTGAATATGTTTCATACCTGGTCCATCTTCAGGGAATGGTGAGTTTTCATGCTTTAAATGTTTTACCGAGTTCACCTTCCGCTTATGTCTTGCTATTGCTTCAGGTCATTGTACTTGTCCGATCTCTGGACTTCACGGTCATTAGTCTGATACATCAATCCTGATGACAGTTTAGTCGATCTCATCTGATTGGTGTGGATATAGCCAGGCCAAAAGGTCGGATAACATTTTCCCCCAAATTACATCTTGTTTGAACATGATGTGCCTTGAATCATTGCAAATTTTTATCGTCGGAAAGAATTCCATCTAGTTTGTTGAGCAGTCGCCATCCTTTCATTGAGTCGCTTTTTATTGAGAGTCACATCTCCTTCTATTTGTCATGACTATTGGTCAATTTCCAACAGTATAAATACTAGGTCACATTTATCAATGATTATCTTGCTTTGTTTCCAGCGATTATTAGGCTCGAGCAATTTTTCTTGGACTTTTCTCCAATTGATTTCAGGTGAGAATCCAATTTCTATCAGTTTCAAAATTTGAATTTTAGAACGTATACTAGCACGTATACATGTTCATACCTAACCCCTGATTATAATTGCACGTTCATGGGTCATTGTCAAGTTCCTCTATTTTCTTTTTCTTTTTTCTAAGAACGATAGTATTCGATCGTTCATTGGTAGGATTAGTTATTGGATCATTCCAAATTTGGTAATTTCAGACCGTTCTAGATCATGGAATGAGCGATCATTATAGAAAGATCGATATAGCATCATAACGGAACATTTAGTTACCATGCTAGCTTCATGGACTTTGGTAGCGTGAATTGTCTCCTTCATATAAAAGCCACCGACTTGGCCATATTTCATTTCCTTACTCCATTATGTATTATTTTCATCCGAACCATAAAAGAATATTTACTCCTACCCTCCTTCTTCATCGTTCAATATATGATCCAAATTCTTACATCAAAGATAGTTCCTTCAAAATAATCCATCCCCCATTCAATTAATCTTCACACCGCATCCATCATTAATTCCTCCATCTTTTGAGGCTTCGTACATAATCGAACCCAAATTGATCCCGTCTCTTCGAATTTTGACACAGGTAGGTCGAATTTGGTTAGTGTAATGATTTAACGGTGAGACTTTGGGTTTTTTTGTGTGTTGATATTTGGATAGAACAGTGGAGTAGATAGATGTAAGGTAGGTTGGATGAAGAAGGGTCTAACAACGATCATCCTACACATGCCGATCTTTTGGTTAGAGATTATAAAGAGCATGAAATGTCAAGATGAATCAATGGGTCCAGATTAGTGATGCATCGGTTGACTGATCATTCTAGTATTGATGGAGTTGAAAGTATTGAAGTATATACAAGTTCATGAACGATCGGCCATGGTTACGGTCTTGGTGAGTTTTCGAAGTAGATGAATCGATCATGGAATGATCGAATGGAACGATCGTATGGAATCAATGTTGGGTATAGACTTTGTATGGAACGATTGGTATTGGAACGATCGATTATGGATGATGCAGCATGAGATCGATCATATGTTGAGAATTTGGATATTACATGATTGTATGGAGAATCGAAGTGAACAATCGGATGGCGGAATGGAGTGAATGATCAGATGGTAGGAAGGAGTGAACAACTGGTTAAAGGAATGGTGTGGCACCTGGCTTGACTATGGATGATTGTTCTAGAATGATCGGCTGTTCTTTGATTAAAAAATCGGTTGTCAACAACGAACTTTAAAATGAAATCCAATCGTATGAATTTGAACTTTGAGACGAGCTTCGACCTTGAACACTTGAGTGAACGCATACGATTTGCATATGATTTGAACTACATATTGTAACATACACGATATTTGAACTATGATATGGAAAAAAGCTTGGACAATTCTTTTAAAGCTCATCTGCATATGAATATAAAAATTAATCTTCAACCTGCTAAAAATCAATCTTGAGCCTCAGATTGAATCATTCCCTACCGATGTAGAGAACCAGTTAAGACGGTCAGCGATGATAGTCACTCTGATCAAATTTCGAAGTCTTGTCATCTTTTCCACCTTTAATTTTGTATAACTTTCACTGTATTGCATGGCACTTCACTACACAACACTAGCACTCACTCTGCATAGGGCTTGCATAGGTTATTTTATCTAATAATGATCTTTTACTATATTCAATAGCGATGGATTCAAGATGTTCAGAATGTCTTGCAGGTACATCCATTGGACCATCTTCTCAACACAGCAATTATGATGACGAGTCGAGTTCAACCACTGAATTAGATAGTCCATCTCCTAGTTATCAATTTGAGCAATTGGAAATCTTTGATCCGCCATTTGATTTATTCTCTCCCGTTCTTAATCTTCCAGCAGAAATCATCGATCTTGCTCCTAAACTTTGGAGGACGCGGTCTTCTTGGAAAGGTCCTTTAGATTTCATGGCCTCGAAGATTAGCGAAGCCGCTCTTCGTTGAATTTGCGAGAGAAACGGGATTTCATTTGACGATGTACTGGTCCCATCACGAGATGATAGAGCTCACAAGCCTCTAAAGGGGTATATAGCATGTAACAAATTTATTTGTTAGGCTGGATGCATTCTACAGTTTAACTCATATATCCACGAGGTTCTATATTACTTGAGGATAGCTGTAACGACCCAGAATTTCTATCATTTGAAATTCATATATTTAGTTGATTTTAAATATGTAAAAGTTAATTTATTAAGATGAATAACTTGTATTTGAATATAGTGATTTAATTGGATAACTAAATTGTTAATTTAATATTTGCAATTGCTGAAATAATTGGAATTTGCATTTAATGTGAATAAAAATGATTTATAAAGTTGAATTAAATCTTATTTGATTTAGGATGATGTTACAGAACTTTTAAAATCGAACTAAAAGTTAAATTGTAAAAAGTGAATATTTTAATATTTAGTTGACGAGTGAAAATGGTCATTTTTCCAAACAGTCTCGGATTTCGACGAAACCAGTTTCACTGGATCCATAATGTTAAATTGTTGTAAGATTTCAAATTTTGTGTCAATGGGTTTACCGTTTGTCCGGGGCAAGCAAAAACACGTAGAAATCGTTTTGAGTGAATTTTAAATTTAAATAATTCGATTTGAAAACCTATCTTTCAAATACGATCGAATTGGCTCCTAATATGTATTCCATTGCGCTAGGAATATGGGTAAAACATTATAAACGCCAGGCGGCATGCTTGATTTGGAGTTCGGGAAAATTTTGGGATGAATAGTGTTTTCTATAAAAGCCCCTGATTTCTTTCATCTTTCACTAAACCCTAAGGAATTAGGGTTGGCCGCCATTTTTCTTTCTATGGCCAGAAATCATCCTCGTTTCTCCTCTAATATTTCATGATCCATCGACAATTAGGTAATAGCTTCAACTACAAAGTTGTAGACAACGACGAGACCTTTAAATCCATACGGTGATGATCATGCGAAGTCGATCGACGTGGCGGCAATTCGTGCTCAAAGTTGCTGCAGTTGCACGCATTTTTCTCAATGATGATGAAGCCGAGCTCGTCCATATCTTGGCCGATGGTGGCACGCGTAAGGGGCTTCACAACGAGGGTCGCCGATCGTCTTCAACTTCAACGTGGTGGCCTCGAAAATTTAAACAAAAGTGACGGCTATGGGCTTTATCACGTATGTGATTCGTCTCTCTCCTCATGTGGCGATCCTTCCATTATGGGTTACCGGTTGATGAGAACCTCCAGCATATTGGCATTCCGTTTGTTTCCCGGTGCAGGTGCTACGGCTACGGGGAAACATAATCGACGAATCATTTGCTTTTCGTTGGTTGGTGTGCCAGATCCTGCTGGAACTATTTCGGTAATTTATTGGGTGTCCGTGGCACCATCTCCTCGCCGTATGATTTGTTGTCTTCTTGGTGGTTAGATTGTTCTGGGAAATCTCTTCGCTCTATCATTTTTCGCTTGATTCCATGTCTGATTTGCTGGCATGTCTGGAGTGCGTGGAATAAGGCAATTTTTGACGAGATTCCTATGGATCCCCTATCCGTTATTCGACGGGTTAGAGATGATGTTTACTTAGCAATTTGGGGCCGACCTTTCAGAGGATCGGTCAGTGCTCGTTCTGGTCGCTTAGTGAACCTTTTATCTATATCCTGTTCTCAGTCTTCTTATAGAGCGGGAATTGGATGATTGCTGATCCGGAGACTGGTGGTTCTGGCTAACTAGTCTCCTCCCTGTCCGTCTTCCCCCCTCCCCCCCTTGTTCTCTAATAGTGTGACTATTGCTTTCAGGCTATTGCTTTTCTGGGGTGGTTATTATCTTTGTGTTACTCTTCTGTTTGGAGTTTGCTTCAAGGAATTACGTTATTCTCTTCCAACTGTCGGCCTTACAGTTTTTGGGGTGTTGGTCGTTTCTTCCTTCTATTTTGAAAGGTCGGCGGTTGGGCTTTCTTTTCTGTTCTTGGTGGTCCCTCAACATAGTCGTCGGGCGGTGGCCTTGCCGGAGCTCGATTACGATGTTGGATGGGCGGTGGGTATCCAGGAGCTCATCGGGTGTGTTGTGTGGCTGGGCCAGAGATCCTACGCCTTTGCTTCTCGATAGTGTCTATTGGTTTCCCTTTTAGGTTGTTTCGTTTTTACCTCTGTTGTGGGTGCTCGGTGTTGTATTTCTTTTTTGGGATTGTTTTGGTTACCTGTCAGGCGTGTTGACAGCTTTTGGTTGAGATTATATATGAAAACCTTTTTTTTTTTAAAAAAAAAACGTATGTGATTCATGTTGGGGAAGAAATAGAACAAGTGGCCAGATCTGGTGAAGGCAAAATCAAGGGCCGAGATGAATTCTAGGGTTAGAAAATAAAAATAGAAATTTATTTTATTTTATTTATAATTCGTACAAACTTTAAAACGTCATAACTTTTTCATACGAGGTCCGTTTCGCACGAAACGAATTGCGTTGGGTTCGTATTGACGAGCACTATATTATGGAGCTGGATTGGGATTTGTTTAAGCTAGTGAAAATTTTGGTTAAAATTAGACGCTTGTTTAATTTTAATCGAAATAAAAAGCTGAAATCACGACTGCAAGCAATGTGAGTGCAACTCACTCTTTCTGACTCATTAATATTTTTATATAAGTGATAAATAATTTAGTATATGATGATCGATGATTGTTTGGATGATATATGATATATTGATTGGTATTTGGATATATTCCTTTCTAGTGGAGCAGATGACCCTATACGTTCCCGTGTATGAGTTGATGACCCTTTGTACGTGTGTCTGCCTTGAAGCGGACATTGTACACATATTCTAATATGTATATTTGTTGCAGGCGACAAGTAGGAGGGATCCAACTGGATTCCTCATATGTATTGATTTATTTACAGATATTGTGATACAGTCTGTTATCATATGATATATGATGTTTTAGATGCCGTGATTGATGTATTTGGTGTTGTTGCAGCATTGGGCCTATTTTTGGAATTTTAAAATGTTGAAGTGATGATTTCCAAATTTATAAAGGATTTTAAAGTGATTTTTAAAATAAATGTTTTATTGATTTTTGAATTGTAGAGGAATTGAATTTATTTTGAATAAATAAAAGTTATAATTTTTATGTTATAAAAATTATGATTTTTGTGAAATATAATCAAAATATGATTTTTAAAATATTGAGTTAATGATTTGATGAATAATTTAAATTGAGTTTCTGAATTATATTAAATGGTTTATATATATAGGATTTATAAATTTGATATTTTGTAAATCAAAGTAATTAAATTATAGACAAGTTTTGTAAATGTTAAAATAAAGTTATAAATGGATTGTATAAGTGAATACGATTTATATAATTTGTGAAGTCATAAAAGAACGAATTTGTAAATAAATGAATTATAAGTATTTAACGTATAATTTGGATTTTTTGTATATGATTGAGTTATAAATGGAATTGGTTAATAAAGGAATTTTGTGTATGGAAGTTTTTATAAATATATATGGAATTTATAAACATTGTCTTATAAATTCGAAACCAATTGATTTTGATAAGTTAAATATAGAGGTTTATTAAAGGAGATATATCCACGATTTTGGGCAGTGGATAATCCTTTAATGAATATATAAAAGCAACGAATTTGGTAAAGACATTATATTCACGATTTTGGACAGTGAATAATATATTAAATAAAATTGTTGTTTTAGGAAGTGATATTTTAAATGGAGTAAAATGATTTGAAGATGTTTTAAAATGTGTTAAGGATCGAAACCATAGATTTCAACATTCATTGTTGAAATAGACGTTGTCGAGAAATAAGGAAATGATGGACTATAACACGGTTGTTATAGTAAATGATTTCCAAAAGGAAATGTTTTTGCATAGTATTGGGATTTATATTTCTATCTTATTTTTGAATCCCTATACTGGTGATTTGGGGTTGTCGTGACGATGTTTTACACAACGTTCATTTTAACCTAAATAAATGTGTTTAAAGAGAACGTATTCCTTATAGAATAAAATACATACTTAATCCTGATTTAAGTATATGCAATATTTTCTAAGTATTGAAAATATAAATTGAATTATGAATAAGTATTTGGGAACGTTTTCCAATATAGAAGTGAAATGGGTTTGAGATTATATCTTTTTAAAGATAATTTGAAGTGAATATTTAGCAAGTGGTTTAATTAATAAAAGATTAATTAAAAGGGCCTAGTGATTGTTATGGTGCTGAATGTTTGTTTGTTTGTTTTGATAGTTAAATAACCGACTATCAGACTTGGTCAAATTTTAGTTCCTCGACTTGATGTGGGAACTATTTAGTCGTACACTTAGTACGTAGCCTTCTGTGTAGGCTTGATTATCATTCGTGTTGAGGATGTTGATTCGTATAGTGCGGAGTATTACTCCAATCTATCGATCTTCCTTCTTGGCCCATAGGATACCAAGTTGAAAGTTGAAAACGTGATAAGTTTACGAGACTTAGTTGCTGTGTGAGGTTGAGAAACGCTTTTGAGTTGTTGGTGCAAAGAGACCGGGATCGGTTTATCCGAAAACCACTTCGGACCAACGTATATGCGACTATTATGCAGGTTGCTTTGTTGTGATATTGATATTCTGGATTTTCATAGTGGGGGACTGCTTGTTGATCGTTTGGAGTTAAAATCCTAATATACATCCAGTAGCAGTGGTCTCTTCATTATGAAATATCCAACGCGAGGAGTATTCGCTACTAATCCTAGGGATTTCTCGACAGGATGCGGTAGGAAAGTACCTTCGGTTTGTCATGTTCCTGGACAACTTGTATGGATGTTTGTCTGACATTGCATTTCTACAGATTACGTACATTGGTTTTTACAAACATACATCAGTGGTGGAGGAGAAGGCAACTTCTCTTAGCTTAACACCCTCCTTGAGACGTATGAGCTTAAGGGTTGTATTTTTGTGGAAGGCAATTAGTAGTCAACAGAAATGGCCGTGTGGCATTCTAAGTAATGTAATATGTGCTTTGTGAAAGGTAATCGTTACCTCTAGCCTCATCAACCGGAAATGACCAAAACATGGTTAGATGCGGCAAGGCTAAGTGGGTCGCTCCCATGTGGGTATGACCATCCTCTTCTAGATATATCTTTACACGCTATGATGTCATGTATCTTATTATTGTGGTTTGTATGCTATGAGGGCCCTCGGTAAAGGTCGGTAACGACCGGAGGATGATATATTCGGTACCATCTAGTTATAGAGGTGGGTCGGTCTTGTGTTGGTAGAGGAGCCTTTGTGATGGTCCTCGGTGCATTTTTCTAGAGATGTACTGCCGGAAGGTAGTCCCTTCACCTAGTCATTTGTATGGAAATCCAAACTCCACTACGTCCCTGCCATTTTGATTATATTACCCAATTGGGCTATATGCTGGAATTTAATCAATGTAACAATTTCGGCTATGATTAATATTATTTGTGTATAGTAGACACTACTATAATATAAGAGGATTTGATATGATATGTTTTAGTTATCGTAAGGTAAAAACATGTCCGTATTTATGTGTGGACTTGTCTTACGAAATACTTCTATTTTGATAAAGGAAATTTTTTGGTAATTTAATAAATTCAGATGAGTGTGTTTCTGATGCTAGTTTACCAGACTGATCCAGGCGTTCTTCCCTTTCAATGCTCGAGTCAGACCGAGTATATCTACATGTTACGACTTGGTGCTTTTGGAGCTTCAGCAGGAGAGCTGGAGATCTTCATTTTCGTACATCCGTATTTGCTTGATTATCCGCTGCATTGTTTCTTAGTTGTTGTATATTATCGGCATTTGTAAGGATAAGTTATTATAACTATTCAGGCTGATAGCTCTAATTTATTGTTGAACTCTAATTTATGCATGTATATATACAGTTTCTGTTTTGTAAAGATCATTGTTACGATATTATATATTTTCCGCTGCGATATGAGATTCTGTATTGTTCTGTTGGGTTCTATCTTCTCTCTTTCTTCTCTTTTTCTCTCTTCTTTTCTTTCTCTTGACTTTCCGTCAGTCTGTGCTTTTTGGATCGAACATGTGTGGATCATTGTCGATTCAAAGGGTACGGATTTGCGGGTCGTCACAATAGCCCAACGCAACTGCATCCGAATGGCTATGCCCTGCTCAACTGTATTTACATGGTGTTTATGGAGTTCTTATATCACCCTCCAACTGCCAAGCACATTCGATTCATATTCACCTTCAAGTAATGGACTGAGAGTTTCTCATTTTCATTTCTGGAGTCAGTTAAGAAGTGACAAATCTTAGCAGGTACTTGGAATAAATTAAGTGCTTTCAAAAGAAAATGGTTCTTTGTGCGATGTTCGTCTAGCTTCGCTCGATGGTGCTTGGAAAGACTTAAATATCACTCATAACTTTAATTCATATGCTTATATCGAGATCGTATTCTAGACTAAGTAGTTTTTTTTATTTTTTACAGGAACTATCTTGCTGCCCGAATATAAGCATCTTAAGGAGGCGGTCTTGACTCTTAAAGTTGTGCCGCCGAAAGATAAAGATATTGAGTTCCTCCTTATTGATGAATGTCTCATCAACTTTTGTATGATGGAAGAAGGATGGATTATAGGGCTAAAGAGTACTACATGAGTTGCAATGGCAATACACCATGCTTGGTCAAAGGGGCAACCGGGTTGATCCTATTATGCCCCCAGTCATGGGAGCTTAGGAGATCACCGATATAGACGCTAAAAACGCTGAAGGTGGTAAGCCCGATCGTGATAACAATGGGTCTTGTCTTAGGGTTGTGGTTGGATCCTCACACATGTCATAACACTCGGCTCTCTAGAAAGGAAAGAAAAAGAAACTCTTCTATCTAAGAGTTGTCTCTCCAATCAGCCCAAGTCATCTACTACTCCTCAAATTATTCCGAGCAAGTCAGCTTCTCAACTATCTATGCATTTAGGAAAACCGCTTGACTCACTATCTAACTTACCAATTCATATGATGTTGAAACTTTTCACCTTATTGATATAAACATCAATGGGTTGGACTCCCCTACTAGAACCAGTGTGGAATTCTCATCTACTACTAAACGAGAGGTTACTCCTATGAGCTAAGCTCCAACATCTAGTCCATCAAGGGGAACACAAGGATACTTGCACACACTTGCACTACACGACATTGCATTGCGTTAATCTTATGCCCTTCAATATCTAAAACTGATTCACTCCTTGTTCTCCTTTATAATAACCATTGTTAAGAAAAGGAATATGTTCCACTCTCTCCAGGACTTATCCCACCAAACTTTAGGCTTACATTTAGGCCCCGTGTCGTCAAGGCGGTAGCTGTGGGTATGATCTAAGCTATCACTCCAGTCGAAATCAAAATCGCTGGGATGGAGATGATAGAGACAGGTCTGTCCATGACAAGAAATCTAGATCCCCTTCTCCGAAGGGTTTTGAAAAGCAAACTGATCGTCCGGACCTGCCTGTTGATTCTTCTTGTGGTCCTTCTTCTATTCTAGTTCCTCTATTGCCTTTAGTCCCTTCTCATTCTTAGCAGCTTAGTGATCACCATCGTCATAACGAGCATGTTGCTCCCCGTAAATCGGGCAAGGAAAGTGCTGGTATTCAACAACTGTTGAGGAGCAATAAGTCGAGCAAGGAAAGTTCAAGTTTTCAAACTTGTGCTTTGATTGGTTTTTCTTTCCTCCTAATCTAAATATAGTCCCCCAAAATGTTCAAAATATGACTATGGATTGTGTTACTGATATCCACAGGCAGTATAATGAGTGAATGAAAGCAATAGAGAAGATGTCCAAAATATCCTTCGAACGAGCGGAAGAGACTAAAAAACTAAAGAACCAAGAAGCCCAAGTTAAGAGGATCATCGACACTCTGATAAATGAGTAGAAGCTTCAAGGAACTCCTAGGCAGAGGACGAGAGCAAAAATGAGACCGCCATCAAGGCTTTAGAGGATGAGAAGACTAAAAATTTGAATGAGGTTGAAGTGCTACATCATAGAAATCATCAACTTTCACCTAAAATGGACACAGCCCAACAGAGGATAGCCAAACTTGAAGCTAAGCTTGAACTTGAAACTAAAGAAAAAGATGAGGTGCAAAAGATTGGCCAGCATGCCTGGGAGGAGCTAGTGAATGTCAGGCTTGAAAGGGATGTAGCCGTTGAGAAATCTAAAAAGGTTAATGCCCTTGTCAGCGTGAAGCGGATGCCGCTGAGGAGAAAACTAGAGAGGAAGTGATGAATGAGCTTGACCCGTTACTTGTTCTCTATAAAGCTAATGTTCTTAAGTATAGAAATCTGAAATGGCTTCAAGATGACTATCCCTATTAGCTTTGGTGTGCTTGGGAATTTCTTGCTAATAAAGAGAAGAGTGTGTTCAATGAAGTGGAGATTGATCTAATAAGGTTTGAAGGCGAAATCCTACTGAGCGATGGACCAAAAGATTTACATGACGTCCAATTGTATTTTAGTAAGGGCCAGCTAAGGCGTCTCACCATGAAGCGGGTGAACCTTCCAGGTCTACGCCACCCAATGATGAAACTAATCTACTCCTAGTGTCTTAGGGTATTCTTCGCACCGCCATGGGTTTCACTATTGTTCCAGGATACAACATAGACAAACCTCAATATGAAATTCATAGCGAGCTTTTTCCAATTTCAGAACAAAGTTCTAAAGGTATTCCAGCTCATCTTGGGAGCCAGACTAAGAAGGTATCTCATTGACATCACCTGTCTTTCAGAAAGTTGGGGTGTCGCTAATTGATATTTCTATTCTTTTTGGCTATGTTTCGTTAGTTTTAGTTCCTCCAGTTGCAGTTTCTCCTCCTCAAGAATCTCGACTATGACTATGACTCAGTGGATTCTGTTACAGTTACAACCTCGACTGTGACTCAAGGCACTCCAGAAGAGGTGGCTTTCAAATTTGAAGAGCACATAGTGGACGCATTGTTGAGGGAAAGCAGTGATTCATACCATGAAATCCCGATTAATGATTATATCATGATCATGGATACCTCTGATCCCATTGACAAGCATAATCTGAAGAAGCACATTAAGAAGGAAGAGTCGTTAAAGAAAAAGGCTAAGTCTAAGCCAGTTGATGTGGACCCCAATGATCCAATTCCTATCTCGCTTCAAGTCATTCCTCCAGGTGGGTTGATTCTCGGGGATGAGATCCCTCGTATTTCTAAGGATAGCGCTGCTTCGATCCCCATATTAAGCTATGTGTCTCCATAAAAAGGTAGAGGTGGTAAAGGATCAAAGAGTGTGTCGGACGATAGTTAAATTGGATCCACCCTTAAGAAATCGAGGTAGACAAGAAATCCAAGAAGTAGCCATCGGGTCAGCCTGATGTGTAGATAGCTTATGTTGCTACTCTCTCTTTTATTGACCGTGTTTATGTTGGTACGGCCCCCGCTTATAATTTTCATTTTTTGGATAAACTTGTACTGCAACTGACAAGTTTAATGTGAATAAAAGTTCTCTTGCTTTCATAGAAATCTTATGTATATTTGTTTAAGTGTCCGAGATATTACATTTTCCATTCAATGTACTTGTAATTCGTTGCTGTTAGCTCGGATATTGATTCGATCCATCGATCTCATGGCCTCCTTGAGGTCGTTCCCCCGATTTGTATTCAAATGTTAGGCTCAAGCCTTAATGTTATGTTGTTGAACTCAGTGGTTAAGCATTTATGTTTTTGCTCTTGTCTTGGGTTGGTAGAATTAATTAATGGATAGTCGATTTCTCTCTCCACTAACTTGGTTTTCATCCTATCGAATTCAGGTCTGATTTGGTTAATTAGTAAGTGGTCGAATCGCACTTATTTATTCGTTTATACTCGTATCCATGCTCTAAGGATAAGATTTATTCCATGGGTGGTCGTTTGCACCTGTTAATGTTTGTAATCCAATTCTCACTCTGGGAGTTTGGAGTTGTTTGGAGAATTGTCGAATTCTATTTCCCTTAATCAGTTATCTTTCCCCTAAGTATACGGTTCTATTTAGCAAGTGATAGACCAAACCACGATCACTACCAATTCATGTTGACTTCATTGTATGGTGGGATTTAGTTATTCGTATGTCACAGCTAACATGCAATGCAATGGCAGATCACAAATATAAAGCAAATTTCAAAACTTTATTTGCTAAATGGAAAGAAATGACATAATTTGTCTTATTACATATCTGAAAAATCAAATGCTAAGAAAATCCCGAAACTAAATACAACCGAATGAAAAAGAAACAAATTAAGTGAAATAATGTCGTAAATGCTCATTATTCCACGCCCTTGGGAATGTGATGCCATCAACGGTTGCTAGCTTGAAAATTCCCTCTCCAAGCCTATGTTCAATGACATATGGTCCTTTCCGAGTAGGATTCATATGAAGCGGGATGTGAAAAACCCGTTTCAAGACGAGAATGCCGATTTCAAAGGTTATAGGTCAGACTTTAGTGTTGTAGTATCTGGTGACTCGATGTCAATGCGTAGTTGCCCTCAAACCAGCTTCTTTGTGCTTCTCATTTTCAAAGTCCAGAGAATCCAGGAGGAGATCGCTATTCATTCTGTGATTACAGTAGGTCACTCGATGAGAAGAAACTTCGAGCTCAATGGGAATAACGGCTTTGTAGCCCTAAGCAAGGGCGAATGGAGTACGACCAGTTGAGGACTTATAGGTCGTTCTATAATCCCATAGTACTGTCAGGAGCTCATCCACCCACTTGCCTCTAGCCTTTTCCCTAAGCTTCTTTGGAATGGACTTTATGATTTTGTTTACAGCTTTAACTTGTCCATTTGGTTGAGGGTTAGTAACTACCACAAATCTCTTTCCAATATGATGCCGATGGCAGAAGCCTTTGGATTTAAACAATCAAATTGAGCCCCTTTATCATTTACAATAGTTAACAAAAGGCCAAAATGATACATGATTTCCTAGATGGTGAAGTTGGTTACTTTCTTTGTCGTGAATGTGGCTAAAGGTTCTGCTGCAGCCCATTTGGTGAAGTAATCAACTGCAACGATGGCATACTTCAAACCACCTTTAGAGAACGGTAAGGAATCGATAATATCTATGCCTCATATGGCAAATGGCCATGGGCTAACCATTTGTGTGATTTCCGTCGGTGGAACTTTCGAAACTTTTGCATACATCTGGTATCTATCGCATCGCGTTGCATAATCAACAGCATCTCGATTGACAATTAGTCAAAAATACCCATAACGGGGCATTTTCTTCCCTAAGGTTTACCCCTAGTGTGATCTCCATATTCCCCTTCATCAACTTCCTTTAGGACTCGTTTTATTTCATCATGAGCGATACACTAGAGTAGGGGGACAAGATAACCCTTTTTACTCATAACTCCTTCCTGAATGATATACCATGAAGCTTTGTGAAGGACTTGTCGTTTTTCATTCCTCCATTCGAAAGAACTCCATGTAGCAAATAATCTTTAATTGGAGTCATCAATGGCCCCTTCTTAGGCTTCGTCTCTAGTATCTGGTTGATTTCCATTAGGTTTGTGCTCGGAGCGTTTAGTACTTCGACTGGGACCAAGCCCATTTGTTGTTCATCCCAGATGCTAGCAAACTTTGCCAATGAGTCAGCCTCTTTCTTTTGATCTCGAGGAATGTGTGTAATATCGTAATATTCAAAGTCAGTCAATAGCCCTTGGACTTAGGTAAGGTAGGGACAAGTCATTGTCCTTTAGTTTGGTAATTTCCCCTGATTTGTATACTACCAATTGTGAGTCGCAAAAGATTTTAAGAGATTTTATCCCAGTTCTCGGGTGAGTTTAAGTCTAGCAATCAGAGCTTCATACTCAGTTTCGTTATTTGTTGTAGGGAAATCAAGCTTTAAGGCGTAGAAAATTAATCGATCATCTAGAGTTACTAGCATAATTCCAGCTCCAGAACAACGATCATTGGATGCCCCATCCGTATACAACTTCCACCGTATGGTAGGGGTTCCGTCACTCTTTGGAAAATCATCCTGTGCAGGGAATTCTACTGTAAAGTCCACCAGTGCCTGCCCCTAGATAGCCCTTCGAGGAAGATAAGTGATATCAGATTGGCTTAGTTTGATATTTTACTTCAATAATCTTATAGACATCTCAATTCTCTGTAGGACCTATCGCAATGGTTGATCGGTGTAAACGTTGATAGGATAAGCCTAAAAATAGGAGCGGAGCTTTTATGAAGCAATCGACAAGTACTATGCCAATTTCTCCATCTTCAGATAGTTCCTTTCAGCTTCTATTAATTGCTTACTATATAATAAAATGGTCTTTGGATTTGATTCTCTTCATGAAGCAATGCGGTAACTATAACATGTACCAACGCGGCCAAGTAGATATACAAGCATTCATGATCTAGCGGCTTTGACAAGATGGGAGGTCTCTCTAAGTGGTTCACCAAAGCATGGAATGCGTCTTTACAATCCTATGTCCATTTAAAATTCCTTTTCCCACTTCTAATCAAGCCAAAGAAAGGAATGCAATTATCGGTAGCTCTAAAAATAAATCGAACCAGGGCGGTAACCTTCCCATTCAGGTTCTGTACTTGTTTGATGGTCTTTGAAGCTTGGATGTTGCGAATAGCTTGGATCTTCTTGAGATTAGCTTCGATTCCATCGGCATTAACGATAAAGCCCAAGAATTTTCCTAATGCAACGCCAAAGGAACATTTAGAGGATTGATCTTCATTATGTAATATCAAAGGATATCAAACATTTCTGCTAAGTCTCTAACGTGGTCACTTCATCATCATGATTTTACGAGCATATCATCCACATATACGTCCATCGTATTTCCAATTCGATCTTTAAAAATTCAGTTAACTAGACATTGATAGGTTGCTCCAACATTCTTTAATTCAAATGGCATCACCACATAGCAGTACAATCCAACGTCAGTAATGAAACTGGTGTGCTCCTGATTGGGTATGTGCATCGAGATTTGATTATATCTAGAGTATGCATCCATGAAAGATTGCAATTCATGTCCTATAGTTGAGTGTACCAGCTGGTCGATCCTTGGAAAAGGAAAATTGTCTTTGGGCATGCCTTGTTCAAGTCCGAATAATCAACGCATGTTCACTAATTTCTATTCGTCTTTCTCACAAGTACAGGATTAGATACCCATTTAGGGTTGGGGGTATCGTGAATAAACTCATTGCCTTTAAGCTATCCACCTTCTCTTCAAGAGTAGTAGATCTCTCCGGATTCATGCCATGTCTTTTTTTGCTTCATGGGGACATGCCTCGGGTTGATATTCAATGCACAAATCGCAATGGCAGGCAAGATCCCACACATGTCCGAGTTAGTCCAAGCGAACAAGTCGAGAATCACTCGGAGAAAACTAGCAAGTTCTTTCATCATTGGAGGGCTGAGCTATAGTCCGGCCTTTAGGACCCGTGACGGGTCATTGTGGCTGACTGTGATGTCAAATATCATCACCAACTCTAACACCATTATCTGTCAGAAACTTCAAAGTAAAACACCATGGGGCAAGAGCTGCCCGGAACTCAACTAGGGCCAATCAGCCTAGAAAAACATCATATGGAGAGTCAACATTCAAGATAACAAATGGAAAAATCCGCACTCTCCTACGGTCACCTTCTCCCAACTCCACTGGCAATTCAACATAACAAATAGCTTCGGTTGCAGCACCGTTATTGCCATGAATGAGGGCTTTACACGGTTCTAGGTCCTCGGCTTCCATCCTCATCTGATCATAAGATTTTATAAAAATTATATTTACGAAGCTTCCACAATCAAATAAAATCCTCCTCACTACGACAGGGTCGATCATGACTGAAATAACCATTTGGTCGACCATGTCTGCATCTCTATTTCAAAATACAATGTAATCTGTCATTATACGTTGCTGTTTTACTAGAGCACCATCTTGTATACTCAAACAATATTCAAAATTCACATGCTTGATCGCGCTAACGTAGCACTCCATTTCATGCCAACTCTTATCGCCTAGATGCGGTCCTCCATTTATTGTATTGATTACTAATCTTCCACCAGTCCATACAGGCTCCTCCGTCATGTGCCGTGCTTGTCCTCGATTGGGGTCAGATGTCCCTTGCCCGCCATCCTGCGGGGCTTTAAATAACCACTGTAACTTTCTTACTCGAATCAGTTACTCGATAATATCCTAGAGATGATTATGCTCATTTGTGTTATGACCATAGCATTCACGAAACTGACAATATTTTCTGGTTTGTTTCTGCTTCTTTGTCGATTCTTTTGGAGGCAGCTTCTTGTACTGCATGGTATTGCAAGTAGACAAATAGACATTCTCTACAGATGTATTCAGTGGCATGTAGGTATTGTACATCAGAATTATAGGCTTTCCTCTTCTAGAATCTCTCTTTCGTTCTCAGCTCCTATCTTCACCTTTCTTTTGTTGATTCGTTTTATTTTGGAAATTCACTTGAACCTTTATAGAACTATCACCAGACTACTTCACTACAATGTCACTTTGTAATCCCTCTCCACTTGGTTCAACAACATTCTTCTTCCTAGAGCATTTGGCTTCCTTTGTCCTCAAATACCGAGTTACCTTTGCATAGAAATGCTCTAATGTTGCGGATGATTTGCCACCTAACCAATCGCCAAAATCGAAATCTGGCTAAATCCCTCTTGTTACCACCATCAATATTGAATAGTCATTTGGACTACTAACTTCCATAAAGGTTGTATGGAATCTCTTTAAGTAATCTTTTAGCGATTCTCTTGGAGCCTGGATCATGCTGGTAGGGACATTATATCTTTGGGGCGAGTTGCATGCATACAGGCCTGCTCCATAAACTTCGTTGCTCAATCATCAATTCTAAAGATTAACCGTAGAGGTAATCTTGTAAACCACATCGTTGCTACTCCAGAAAGAGTAATAAGAAAACATCTAAATAAGGTTGCATCATCTACGGATGTGGAATCCATGAGCTATTCATATCTCATAATATGCTACCTAGGGTCGGTCTTTCGCTCATAGGCAGGCATCGATGGCATATTGAACCTCCATGGATGTTCTACATTTAAGTTATTATCAGTGAACGGGGTATGGCTTCTCGAGATTCCCTAGTCATCATCGATCAAGCCAGGATCTCTCTCACTAACTGTGTAGCCATAGCCGACAAATCCTGTATTTGGATAGTAGGAGCCATGCGGTGGTCGTGTTTTACCTCATGTGGATGGTTCGGTCGATGTCTGTGGGCCATTCCTTGCCTTCTTGATTCAACATCCTCTTGATGTAAATCATGTACATTCACTTCGTCATCATTCCAGGGAAGTAACTGGTCAACATTTTCTTGAACTCTAGCATTCATATTGATCATAGCATCATCGATATGTAACACCGTTGTCACTAGCTGGTATCGTCCATTCAGAGAACGATCAGAACCAATCGTTCCAAATGGATCAACGCTAAGGATTATCGCTCTGTCTAGAACGATCAGTGGAAGGCGGGTTGATGCTTCAATGTAGTATTCATCCATTCTTTGGCATCTGCGTCTGTGATAATCGTCCGATGAACTAGAAATCTTCAATGTAGAGAAGGGGTAGGGTCCCTCCTTGCTTTTCCACACTGTTGCTGACTGAGTTGGTTCATTAGATCGATATTGGCTTGAACTTGCTAATTCAACTATCGGTGGCTATCCACTAGCTCTCTCACCAGATATTGAAATTTATCTCTTTTGTAATGGAATCAGCTAGATTCTAGACATCATCTGGATTGGTAGCATTCACATTCACTGGTTGATTGCTTGAGCCTCCTTGCTAGATGTTAGCATTCTCGTTTCCTTCTGTGTTTTGAGAATTAGATCTGTTGTTCCTAAGCATTGTTGATAGGTTTACTTAGATTTTTGCAAATCTGAATAGAGTAAGCAAGCTTCTTGAAGATAATTATGGATCACCTTCGAGGGATTTATGCAATCCAATAGTAACAAAAGTATCTGAATAAACTGAGAATTAAGCGTTCTCAGTGAAAGCACCAAAATGTTCACACCAAAAGTGGACACAAACACTCAAGAATATTATAGTAGAGAAATAAATGAAGAATAATAAAAATTAAATAGAGAAGATAAGTAAATAAGCAATTAGAATTAAGCCGTAACAAAGACATAAGGATTTATACTGGTTCGACATTATGTGCCTACTTCCAGTTTGAAGAATTTGCTTTATCGATCACTTATAAATCTTATTACAATGAAGTAATGATAATAGCACTTGATTACAATGGAATATAAAGCAGAAAGAAGCGTAAAGATCATTTAAATGAAGAAAGAAGTCTATATTTATAGGTGAATCTGGCGAAATATCTCGCTGGAAATTCGACAGAAGACTCTCTAGATCTGTACGAGCTCACAGAACAATTGCAGGTTATAATTCATTGTTTGGAATGGTCGGTGCCGATCACTCATGCGATTTTGATCGTTCATTCTTGCTTTGATGAGGATGCGATCCTTCGTGGTGGCTTCTCTATATTTCTATTCTATTCTTCCAAAGTTTGGTGTCATTCTGAGTTGTGATTGATGAGATATCGACCAATCTTCATTTGGTATGATTGTTCATGCTGAAATTGTATGATCGTTCGTGAATGATGTATACCGATCATTCACTTTCACTCATCTTGGCCTGCGATTGTTCATGGGGACTCCTCTCCCAAATATATTAATGCTTTGAAAGTTCCAGGTGTGTTGAACTTGTAGATCTTGATATATCGGTCGATCATCGTTGAATTGAGCTATGAAATCGATACGATACGATCCATAGTATTGAATATGTTTTGCACCTGATCCATCATCAGGGAATGGTGAGCTTTCACGATTTGAGTGTTTTACTAAGTTCACCGTTCACTTCTCTCTTTCTATTGCTTCAGGTCATTGTACGTGTTTGATCTCTGAATTTCATGATCGTTAATCTGATACATCAGTCCCGATGATAAATGAGTTTGTCTTGTTCGATTGGTTCGGATATAGTTAGGCCAGAAGGCCGGATAACAATAGTACTATGAAGCTATACTAGTACTTCTATTACCTAAGAGACGGTTTTAGAGTTTATTTTAGAGATGTGAGATGTATAAACTCTACTATTTAATTTTTTGTATAATCTATGAACTTATTGCACTTTGAAGTTCTAATTTATAATTCCTTTGATTATATCACTATCTCACCTATTTTATGTCAATGTTATTGTAGTATATTTTGTTTGAGCAGCATGGGATGTTCTACAGGTTCTATGCTTGAATTTTTATTACTTTACACCCTTGGCTACCATCTTGCATCGGCCTGGTAACTCCATAGTGCGTTATACCCGTATATTGATACCAAAGGTATAGGGTGGTCATACAATACTATTACCGCTTCATTTTTTATTTTAAATGGAGATATTAGTTACCAATCTTTGCTAATATATCCTCTTAATCATACTTTTACGATTGGTAAAAATATTGTCAACAGAAGTCTATACGGGTATTTCAAGGGTACTCAAGGAGTTAGATAAGGGGAACCAATATTGGCATACATATTTATAATAGTTGTGGGGTGTCTGAAACATATGCTTAACAACCAAGCTAATCGTAGGAGTCTTCATCTTCACCCAAAGTGTAAAAATTCCATGATTACAAACCTTCATTTTGTAGATGATCTAGTTTTATTCACCATGCCTACAATCAAAAATAGTAATTGCATTCTTCAAACACTTTCTGCCTTTAGAGAGCTAACTGGATTGAATATAAATATTTACAAGTCCTCTATCTTGATATTTGGCCAGTCAGAGAGCAAAAGTAGCTTATTATCCATCAATATGCTCTCTTAGAAATTCCAATCAACTCAACCTACCTTGATGTGCCTTTATTGAATGCTAGGATAACAACCATTGTATGTCTCCCCTCTATGAGAAAATAATATGTACACTAGCATCTTGGCCTAATACAACCTTGTCTCAAGCAGTTGGACTGTGGTTGTCCAATCTATTGCAAATGCCATGACTACCTACCGATCAAGGCACTATGCATACCTGCAAAGTTAATCACCATGGTTAATAGAGCGCTTAATAGATTTTTATAGCATGGAGATCCACACTCAAAGAAGCTAATCCCTATAGCCTCCAAGAAAATTCAAAACATCTTTAGTGGAATTAACATGAAGAATCTTAAAATATGGAATATTCTAGCTATCTCCAAATTCATTGACATGATCATTGAGAGACAGGATAATTTATGGGCCCAATAAGGGCACAATCATCTCATAAAGAAGAGATATTTCTGTTCGATTATCTACCTCTCTGATGCTAGCTGGTCTTAGAGGAATATTCCATAGTACAAAGCCACTCTTCTACCTTATGTTTAATGTAGTCCTTGTAGTAACTCAAACATCAGATTCTATATAGCCCCACTGGCCTCTCAGGTCTAGTCCTAGCAAATATTTTAAATACAAACCTGCAACATCAGATGGGAATCCCTTTGAATGCGCTAGCTAAAGACTATGTCACTGATGGCCTTGTTTCTCTCACATACTCAAGCTCTATACTAAGGCAACTCTGGTCCCAAGTTGAGGCGAACACATTCACATATAACCCACTTGCTATTGTATGGACTGATATGAAAAATGAATACTCAATCTCTTTGGTTTATAAGAAATTAATTCAAAATCTAGAACCTTTCCCTTAGGCAGCCAAAATATGGAATTATGGTGGAGTAACGAGGGGTAATTTTCTACTTTGGAAAGTTATAGCTAATGCCATCCAAACAAAGGGTAATTTAGCATCAGAAGGACATCCAATATGCTAACTATGTGTTACGCAGCCAAGATATTGAAACTAATACCACTTGTTCTTTGACTGCCCTTACTCACAAAATATTTGGTCTACAATCATTGAAAAAGGAAATCTTTATCGTCCAACTATAAATAGAAAAAATGGATGGTTTAACATTGAAAAATCTAAAATCATTCCTCACCTTTGCCATTCGTAAAATATTTGTAAGTGCTCTTTGGACCGAGAGGAATAATCAGGTCTTCAATGGAAGTTAGGAAAGTCCTACTAAAATTATTCACATCTTGCATAACCAAATCGTTAAAGATGTAAGTAAGTTGTGAAAAATTGCTAACATGATTCCTAGAAATGAAATTGGATGCTTCACATTTCTTTTTGTCTTGACCATTTTTGTTCTTCTGGTTTTTTTTCTATATCTGCTTGTAATTTAGTTAATAGATTGGTAGGGCTCCTTTAGCCCAAGATTACTATTTAAAAAATGTGTTTTTTGTAGTATAAACTTAGAAAACCTAACACATTTATATTACAATTGTCCCCTAACTTATGCTCGTCTTGTGAACACTCTTGACATTTTTGACGTTAGCATAACTAACATCGATTTTAACAAGGACTTTTGCTGTAATAACCCTTGATTCCAGTGCGTCAAAGACTATAGAATTATAATTGATTCCATTTTTAGTATTATATGTTGGTATATTTTGTTTGATAAAAAACAAAAAAATGTTTAATAATGTTATCACTCCTAATGATAAGCTGATTTACATTATTACATAATTCATCAATGACCGAATTGCAAACCCTAGTTATAAATTGGGCAAAAATATTTTTCGTTCAAGAATTTCCATAAAAGGGTTAAAAATCACATTGATATTTTAAAGACCAAAAATATGTATAACAATGAGAGACATAACACTA
Organism: Allium cepa; assembly: GCA_030765085.1. Lineage (NCBI taxonomy): Eukaryota > Viridiplantae > Streptophyta > Magnoliopsida > Asparagales > Amaryllidaceae > Allium > Allium cepa. The sequence continues at coordinate 825,767,396 of CM060941.1, read as the reverse complement.
CAATTAACATTGAACTATGATCCCGCCAATGAAGTAAACATTGCCCATAACCTAATCTTGTTTAACAACTAATTAGTTTTATTTCACATTTTAGTCTTCCTTGCATATATATGTATATAATTCTTGGGTTATATACATATATGTGTGTGTTGGATTCATGGTTTTGTTTAGTTATTCAAATCTAGGCCTTCTATGCTTATGGAATAAAGATGCTAGACAGCTAGGATATTCTTGTCCCTTCATAGATAATGGATCGCTATGTCCCCTTCTTCTAGTTTCCATTGATAAATTATGAAGATGCATGCCACATATATAGATCTTTAATTCTATTATTTGGCTTCTTTTGAAATATTTATATTATTTTCTTTACACCAATAGCAACTTACGAAGTTCTTTTAGCATTTTATTTTATTATTTACTCCACACCTATGTTTAGTTATGGGTATTTATGTTAGGTCTTACTTTATGGGTAAGCCTTTCCTTTTACTTATTTGTAGGGGGGTTATTGCTACTTGTTATGCTTGTTGGTAGCTCCTTATTTTGTGTGTAGAATAAAATTACATGTTTGTCCTACTCTTAAAGAGAGGATCACTCATTTTCCTCAAAAAAAAATTGAAATTAATTAATATTTTAGATATATTATTTATTATTTATTCATTTGATGTTTGAGTGTTATTTGTAAATATTTGAATATGTATACAACAATAATATTTATGCACTTTGACATATGATGTCGATATACGAAATGGAGGGAACAAGTGAATAATCACTCCTGATTTATTGAGCTTTCCATAAGGTCATGATGAGATTAGGACAAAGATTAGGGGTTAAGATTGTATATGATACAACCAATAAGGTATTATCCATTACATATTGGCATATATTTTGTTAGTCTTTCCTTAAGGTCAAAATCGCAAGGCAAGAAAGTCTTAACACCCATTAGAGAAATCTAAAAATTTATATGTTTTTTCTTAGGCTTTTGAGAAACATAATAGTTTTTTTGGGAGCCTTATAAAAAATGAAATGATAACATTTAACATTTCTAATATTAAAAGAATATATACTATAGTAGTCGAAATAATCAACTTTGATAGGATGTATCCTTCCTTTGCATTCGATCCATGAAATTTAAGGCTTAGTCTTGCAAGTGATGGCTTTAATCCCTTTGCAGATTGGAACTCTGCCTATAGTTGTTGGCCAGTTTCCTTGTTGCGTACAACTTTGCTCTGTGGCTCTGTATACACAAAGATAATATGATGTTATCATTATTAATTCCTGGACCACGACAACCAGGTAATGATATTGATATGTATCTACAACCACTTATTGAATATTTGAAAAAATTATGGGATAAAGGGGTGAAGGCGTATGATGCATACACTCACAATGAATTTAGATTAAATGCAGTTTTAATGTGGACGATAAATGATTTTCCAGCTTATGGAAATTTAGCAAGTTGCACCGTAAAGGGTAAGAGGGCATGTCCTATTTGTGGCGTTAATACATGTTCAATATGATTACCATTTAGTAAGAAGTGTGCATATTTAGGCCATACGCGATTCCTTGATCCTAATCATGACTATCGCCAACGAAAAAACTTGTTTGATGGAACCAAAGAGACTAGGCAAAGACCTCCAATACAAGCCGGTGCTCAAGTCTTTGATATTGTTAAAGATATTTGCAATTATTGGGGGAAAAATAAAAGGAGGAAGAGAAAGATAAAGAGAAAGAAAAAAGGAAATGAAAAAGGGGAGATAAGAAGAAAAAAGGAAGTCAAATATGGAAGAAGAAGTCTATTTTCTTTGATTTGCCTTATTGGCAGGTAAAGAAACAAAATTGCTTCTTTTTTTCTATATACGTAATCAATACTTTATTATTAATTAGTTATAGTCCATTTTTGATTTTTTTAGGTATTTCCTTTACGTCACAATCAAGATGTAATGCATGTTGAAAAAAAAATATCGGTGAAAGTATTCTTGGGACGTTACTTGATATTAAAGGAAAATCAAAAGATGAAATTAATTCACGTAAAGATCTAGAAGTATTGGGTATTAGGAAAAAGTTACATCCTATAAACATGGGAAGCAAAGCATTACTTCCAGTTGCCCCATGCACCTTAACTGATCCAGTAATGGAGATCTTTTACAATAGAATGAGGAATTTGAAAGTACCCGATGGGCAATGGTCAAATATTGGAAAATATTTTGCAAAACAAAACAAAATTTCAAGTCTAAAGTCCCATAATTATCATGCTTTGATGCAACAACTATTGTTTGTATCATTGAGAGGACTTCTACCTAAAGGGACAAGGAATGCATTACTACGACTATGTTCTTTTTACAACGACATTTGCCAAAGAGTGCTTGATAAAGATAAATTAGAATCCATCGAGAATCAGGTTGCATTAACACTATGCGATCTTGAGAGATTTTTTCCTCTTTCTTTTTTTGACATCATGATTCATTTGACAATACATTTAGCAAGAGAAGCAAGAATTTGCGGGCCAGTACAATATCGGTGGATGTATTCATTTGAGAGGTAAAATTCGGCATTAGTACTTATAGTAGTTAATAATACATGTGCTTATGAAAATATTTTACTTATGCGTCTTGATTATAGATATATGAGAACACTGAAGGGGTATGTTAAAAATAAAGCACGGCCTGAAGGGTGCATAGTTGAGCGCTATTCTGCTGATGAATGCATGAAGTATTGTGCTGGATATATTAATGGTGCATTAGAAATTGGACAAAGGAAAAATAGAAATGAAGTGGAACAAAGTGATTCCATACTTGAGGGGCGTCCTATTTCCAAAGGAAAACCTAAGGTAGTCACTAAGGAGGTGATTGATGTCGCTCATCGGTATGTGTTGTTTAATACTGAGGAAGTGGAGCCTTATATAAAGTAAGCATAAGTTCAGTTTAATTTTTTTGTGTGAAATAAATTAGATTTTGACTTGTATGTTTACGTATATGAGATGCACAATGAGGAATTGAAACGTTTGCATCCTTGGCTTTCACGAGATGATTTGGAACTTTCAAAGCTGCATTCAGAGACTTTTAGTCATTGGTTTAAAAAAAAGGTTGACAATGTTATATCTTTTAAGATGGATAAGTTTGATATAGAAGTATATGTTATTATGATTAGTCTTTATATATAACATTACGTTTTTCCAAGTTAAAGATGATAGAAATACATCCGATGTTAGTGAAGTAATAAATTGGCTTTCATATGGACCTCGCCATCAAGTAATTTCTTATAATGGTTATAAAATTAACGACCGCCTTTTTCATACTAAAGACAATGATAAATCTACACAAAATAGTGGTGTTTCCATTGAGGCAAGTACTGTTCGCATAGATGGATCCATTGAGAAAGTAATATATTATGGTGTTTTGCGTGAGATTTTGTTGTTGACTACCGCCAGTTTCAAATTGCCTTGTTTAAGTGTGATTGGGCAAATATTGAACATGGAGTTAAGGTCGAAGATGGATTTACGTTAGTCAATGTACAACAATTCCAAAATCAATTCGCAAGCGGCCCTTTCATCTTGGCAATGCAAGCCATACAAGTGTTTTTTTGTAGAGAAAGTAGTTTTTCAAATTGGTATGTTGTGCTAAGAGCACCCCTAGAGGTTTTCATGAGTTGGAAAGCTATGATGAGGAGGATGAGTCAACTAGCAAATCGGTAGATGAGTCGCTACTTGATGATAGAGATGTCGATGATGGGGATGAAAGTTATACAAGGAAGGATTGTGACGGTATTTTGGTATGATATAAGAATCTTTTATTGATATTTGTGGTACACATAGTTATATTCGTAAAGAGTGTAATTATACATAGTTTTATGCATAGTTATATTAATTAATCATGAATTATCAACCATGAATTTTGATTTGTAAACTTGGAAAAAATGTTTCTTTTGCAAAGTATTGCTATTGTATACTAGGATTTTCATACTTTACAATAATGATTAATTAGTCGATGTTCTAATTATTTATATATATATATATATATATAATGTTTTTTTCTAGGTTCCTCTCTTAACGGAAGATAGTTGAACTTGAAGTATCAATGGGTAAAATGGAACAAGGTCAAGGAGAGATAAAATATTAAAATTTTAATATGCACTTCTATTTAATTTTTTTAAACTGACATTTATTATATCATGACATAAATTTTTTATTTCCACACATAGTTTTCTGCATATGCATATTTTTTCTAAAAACTTTTATTATATCAAGGATGAACCACAAAGGCACTGCATATGCAGGTCAGGTTGTCAGCAGCCCCCTGTTTGAATATGAAATAATTGTTGTGACCTACATGCAATAATAAATGAAACTTAAATTTGTAAATGGAATATTTGCCTACTTTTTATAAACGGCATTTCAAATTAGAGATTAAAACCTAATAAATTACTATATTTAAATCGCGTATAACCGGAAATTATGTAGATTCGAGATTATATTTTCTAATTGTATTTTTTATGAAATGATCTAGTAGTGATATTTCAGACTGTACTAGAATTTATTTTAACTGCGTATGCTAATTTTAGATGTCAAAGGTAGCAACAAGATATTCAAAGAGGCAATTTCTAGCTGTAGTTGCAGCTTTATGTGCAAAAGATAAGACCGTTGGTGTGAAAACCAATGAAAGAAGCAGTGTTGATGTAGCTCATCCTCTTCAAAGTTTAAACAGCAATGCTAGAAGATCCCCTCGGAAGCGTACTGAAATGCAGCCTCCACCCATTCAAGTCCAGTCTTCAAATCTCAATTCTGGCCCTAATTCAACTGAATCTTCAAATATCACTCCCATAAACACAGACCCACTCAACGCCATGGATGCCTTGAACAACCCAGATTATAATAATGGTATTTAACAAGAGACATCAAGAAAAAAAAGAGGGAAGACGATGATGAAAACGTTTTCTTGTATGCCGAATGAAAAGGCCGAAATTGAATTCAACGATCGAGTTCAACGAATAGGCTCCAACTCTAAGCAATTATCATCTTTTTCTTGGTACCTTAGCAAGGGAGATGGTACCTTTGACCATTTCAAAGTGGAAAAAAGTTGACGCAAATTTAAAGAAAGATTTGTGGACTTGTATTCAGGTATGAAATAAGCTGTAAACTCGAATACAATTTTTAGACATTCTTTGTTTATATATAAACTTTGCTGGAAATTAGTAGGGTACAAACATCCTTGACATTATTACCTTTGCACCGAAACATAAGTCGAATGCGTATGATCGGGCAGAGAACGGCTAACATTTGTATGTCTATGTGTTTCCTACCCATGTCTTTATGTTCCTAGCTACCAATCATCTATTGTTGTTACAAGCCAAATTCCTTGAGAAAATTATTAAATATCAAATTCAAAAAAATGGACATGTTTCAATCTCCATGAGTATTGGATTAAAGGCATAAATTTTGTTGCAATTTAAGAGTCAAGGGTATTTGTTATATTCTTTACTGAAACATTGAGTAACCTGTGTTTATCGCGTTTAAATATATTTTTAAACATTCAACATTCTATTTAAAACTTTTTATAACAGCTTTTATACAATAAAAATAAGGATTTCAAGCCATGGCTTGTAGACATAAGCCACCGAATTATATAAAAAAGTGCATAATATCAGGCTTCTAGATGAGTTATATAAATCGTATGATGCATTTGTATCTATACTGTTAGAAGGATTGTGGTTCGAGTCGGGTTGATTTTGTGGTGATTTTGGGTTGGTCGATGAGGGTAGCGGTTTGATGAAGGACAAAGGGGTGGTGACTGCTCTTGTAATGGCAGTTGTGGAATGATGTCGAAGATGTTGCATAGAGGATGGCGGTGACCGGATGTTCGCAGTTGATGTGGTATAGGGAGTGGGAGTTTGTGGCTGCGAATTGATGTTGATGGATGTTGGTAATGGTATATGTTGTTCTGGTGGTGGTGCAACAGAGGAGAACGGTTGATTTTCAGGTGGAGTAGTATTAATTCAATGGGGCTGCAGTTTGCAGTTGATACGGTTTGGCTGCGAGGCTGTTGAGTCGTGTGTTTGACCATGAGTCATGAGTATGTTGAATGTGTATGTAGTGATGAAGTCAATAAATGTTACAGCGGTAGGATTAGATGGTCTGAATGTCAGTTATGGCATGGTGGTGAAGGGTGATGGATGTGATAGAGTAAGGAGGCAGAGAGAAGAAGCGATGGTTATAGGGATGGTTGAGTTTATCTGTGATGAAGTTGAAGTTGCGGTAGCAGGTTGAATGTGTGGAGAAAGGTCTGAGTTATGTCAAAGGACGGTATGCAGGGAAAATATTGAACTGATGTAGGATGTTGTGAAGTGGGTATGTAGAACTGACAATATGAATGGTAGCAGCAAAAGGGATGAAGTGTGATGTAACTGGAAGCAAGGAAAGTTATGAAGTTCGTACTGTGGGAAGTTTGGTTGAATGAAGGTAGCAGTTGAAATAAAGATGATGTTTGTAGGAGTAGGTGTGGTAAAATAGTGAGAAGAGGCAGTAGCAAATGTAGTAGTTGGGTTGTGACAATTCCTGGTGATGTAAATGTGCAGTTGAAAAGTGAAGATGGCAGCAGAATTATGATGGTTATGTGATGAGGAAATGGTAGTTGAAAGTGGAGGAGGAGGACAGTTGTGACTTGAATGTTGATGTCGCAGTAAGAGTGTATGCAGTATAGTCGTGGTAGCAATGAAGTTTTGAAGAGGGTGGAGGTTAGTTACTGATGTGTGATGATGGCAATGAAGTTACAAATGCATCATACGATTTAATACCTGATCAAATCCTTCTAACATATATTCGTCGAAAATTGTTGAGACAATAACAAGATAATAAAAAAAAACAAATGATGATGAGAAGATTAATATAGAAGTTTCAGTACAACGATTTAATAAAGGTTATTACAATAGAAAATAGGCGACCATCATGCAAAAGTTAGGTATTTTCTTTTCTCAAAGTACACAATACAACAAGTTCCAATCAAAATTTTCGCATAGGGTTAAAAGCGAAACAATTCAAAACTTTCAAACAAGCTTGAAGAACAACATAACTAAATAAAGTTTAACTAGTGTTTGTAAGATGCATAGCGTACTACTTGTTATTCAGTTTACCCTGCAATAGTTGTACTCATTTACCATACTTCTAACAAAGTTAAACAATTTACAGAAACATATAGTCGTACACATGGAGAAAGCTACAGCTTGTATAGTTTTAATCTTTTACTTTACTGGCAGCACTAAGTTGATCATTACTACACTTTAATTGGAACCAAGTGCAACTGTCCACCATGGATTTTCGAGTTGCTCTTTGATTTCCTACAGTAGTTTTGATTTTAAAGTTGTCATCCACAAATACACGCTGCATTCAAAATCATGAACATATTTGAATTGATGAATGGTCTAGTAAACAAAAAGATAATAGACATCTTGAAATCATTTCAAATCTTTCTAGCATTATTCCGCTTATTTCTCCCCTTTACTCGTGTTTCTTAACATTGAATCTACTTTTAGCCTTTGATTTTCAGCTTCTTATTTACCTGACTTTAGTGATGCAAAGAGATAAACACCAGGAACAAACGCACAACAAAATGGTATTTTTACCCAAAATTACATGGTAGCTCTGAATAATAATTATTGTAATGAGATTGGTTATTTAAAAGACCATAGTTGAAGAATATCTACAAATTCATGTTCTTGTTTGTATTGATTAGGAAATGATTTTTGTTGTGCAGTCAAGATTCATGGTGGATGAAGCATACAAGGTTTTATTGCTTAAGATGTTAGGAGTACGATGGAGAGAGGCAAATTCCAGATTAGTTTCGGCTATTAAAGTAGCTTCTACTTGCCTTGACGCTTCCTCTAGATTAGCGATGCTAAAAATGGATACTTTAGAAAATGTTCAAGAGTGGAACGACTTTGTTAAGGAAAAGTTGTCGGAGAATTTGAGGTAATAAGTTGTATTTTATTCAGTATAAATTAAAAGGTAAATAATAGTTTATTAATGAATTTCTCCTATGTAGAAAACAAGCAAAAAATTCAAAGCATTGAGAGATAAAAATGAACTTCCACATACAATGAGCAGAAAGGGTTATGCGAGATTAGCTGAAGATATGGTAAGAAATGCATGTACATTTACATCAATAATATTTTTTTTCCTTTGGTTTGTCTTCTTACTATTATTATTTGCAGAAAAAGGAAACTGGAGTATCAAATATTAGAGAAGGGCTACGGTGCAAAGCCCATACAAAGAAAAATGGAGACCCACCGAATTCCGTTGTTGCTGATTGCATCGTAAGTTTTTTTATTCTTTTAAGATATGAGTGTAGATATTTATTCAAAACTCATATGTACTTGACATTGAGGGATCAATATTTCTGCGATTCAGTCATATATCAGCTCATATGGATTTTCTACGGTCAATATTTCACTACAACCATTAAATACATTGAACTAAACATTGAGGGAAGATAATATATTCATATTTCATTTTTCTTGAAATGGTCTATTTTTATTTGTAGGCTAAGATAAAAGAGCACAGTAGTGCTCAGAGCTGTCATGGAACAACATCGGTAAGTGGAGATGGGGTATCACATGTTTTTGGAAATGAACATAGGGAAAGGGTGAGAAGGCTGGGTTTTGGTGTAGTACCATCTCAAATGGGTGTTTATTCAAATAATTCAAAAACGGTGATTGCATTGGAAAATCAAGTAACTCATTTGGCGGCTAGAGTAGAAGAGTTGACTAATTTGGTCATGACAGTAAGTTTATATTTAATTAGCCATTAAATATGTGATATGTGCTTATGAATTATCAATTCATCTCTTGTACTTTTACAGAGAAGAAATGTTAATGTGGCAGATTTGGAGATCGCTAAGGCTCATACATCTCAGGTTAGAATATATAAATAATCCTAAATTAGTATATGAAAATTTGGATTTTTTGCTCTTAGAAATTGTTGTTCATTAATCATGGTAGTGTTCAATTAGTTTAATTAGTTCACATTTCATTTATTTTTATAAAAAAACGAAAAAAAACCTTTAGGTGACACCGTGACAGTTAGTTCCATACTTACCTTTTGAATCTCAGTATTTTTATATAACCTTGTTCCATGGTTTTTTGCTTGCAGTCACACCGTGAGAGTAACAATATGCAGGTTCAAGATCAGCTTACCGTGGATGATTTGGTGAAAAAAAATGCAAGCTATTGGGTTGGCAGAAGAACGTAGTTGCAGAGGGGACGATAGCAAGTACTGATCCTGATGCTTCAGTACATTTTGTAAAGCTTGGAGCAAATGCTTGGAAAGTATGGGTTAATGTAGCGGTGGAACCAAAAGCCTTTTTGTTTAGGCCAAATTCAGAGATGCAGACTATCAAAGAGCAACCGTCGTGTGGCATAAAAACTTCATCTCTGTGGTATAGTATGATTGTACTTAGAACGTGATATTTGTAGCGGACTGTTATGTGTTAATGCTTTATGTATTTGGCATGTAAACTTATCTAACTTTTTGGAGTGTTAGAATTCTATGACTCTAGTTTTTAGTCTTTTCGTTTGTGATTTTAATTATTTTACGACAAGATTTAGTATTTGTATGGATGTTGCATGGATCTTGCTGTAATTTTTTTTTAAAATTTGCATTTATTTTGCAACGGGTAACGTGCGTAGTTATATGAGCTTATTACAATGGTCAACAAATGTTGTTAAATAGGTATTTTATAGCGGTCATTACATGTTGTGACATAGGCTATGCAATTAGTTTGGTTAGTCTATTGCAACGGGTTATGGCCGTTGTATATAGTTTGTTGAAACGGGCAACATAAGTTGTTAAATATGCTTTTTACAACGGTCAATGCATGTTGTGAAAAAGGCTATGCAACTAGTATGGCTAGTCTATTGCAACGGGTTATGGTCGTTGTATTATAGTCTATTACTACGGTCATAACTCGTTGTAAAAAGGTATACTGCAACGGTTTTTACAACGTGCTTTGTCCATTGTAAAATGTGGTGGATCTATTACAACGAAGCCTATTATAACGGGCACATGCCCGTTGCGAAAACCATATTATAACGGGCATTGCCCGTTGTAAAAAGACTGTTTTGTTGTAGTGACCGATCGTGCACTGCTTTTCGAGCTTACGTGAAAAAGGTACACAGCATACCGAGTATACACACAAGTGTGTACACCTGCCATCCGTAGGTGTTAATAGAGAATACACACACACAAATGTTTTGTTTTTTTTTTGAAAAAGAGTGTTTTGCAAAATAATCTAAGCACCATTTAACTTAGAAGACAAAAAAATGTTATATCCTTTACTTTAAATTCACCACTTTTATAACAAAGATTTTCAACTAGGATGTATTTCATAATTAACACGTATGAATCTTACTATATACTAGTTAAGCCATTGTTATTTATAATCAAGCTTCATTTTTATTTTTGTTAAGACGAATAAATTTTCAAAAATTTCAATTTATTGCAAAACCATATATTTATCTTATAATGTTTCTTTAAAAATAAATCAAAAGAAAATTTGTTTTTGGGATTTTTTTAAGTATTTTTTTGAGTTTTTAAAAGAAAACACAAAAATAAGCCATGGAAAATTAAAAATGAAGACGGGTCTTGTGACGCCCCACCTCTATACCCACGCTAGCCAAGGACACTACGGGGTAATGTCGTCAACTAGCGCGGAGAATAAGGCTGTTGCGGAGTGACCCTCCGTGCAATTGCTTTGTGCGGGCACCGATATGTCAGATAGTACAACAAGCATCTGGTTTCAGGAGGAAATCCGACATACCGATACAAACTCAAAGCTACTATCCGGTGGCTATATATATTCTTTGGAAACAAATATAGAAATAAACATAACACAAATCAGTCACGGACATCCATATCACAAAGGCGGAAATAGATATGAATATATATAACACATGAAAGTGTACATCAGAGTAGTGATCAAACAAGATCCACAATATCACAAAAGAATAGCTACAAGTGCTAGACAAAAGAATATGGATACATCAATGAGTCTATATCTCAAATGTATACAACAAAAACTACTAATCTAAGTTTTTAGCCAAATGCCAGGGTGATAATCCCAGATGTGAAGTCAAGCAAAAGCACCTCTAACATCTCGGTCTGACCCGAGTATTATTTAATAAGGAAATAATAAACGGATCAGTCTAGCTATAAATATCAGATAAAATGATATAGAATAAGAGATATGACATAAATATATGATAACCATAAAGCCATACTATAATAAGTATGTAATTGAAAATCAAAAAGGAGATTAATCAATATCACGAGAATCTTCTCAAAGATCAAAAAGAATGTCATACTCTTTATTTGTATTCACCAAACCATAAATATTGACAATAATATCAATGCCAATCACAAAAGTTAATGACACACAAATTCACCAATGCACAAATATTGATAAAACTTATCAATGTAAATCACGAAAATTGGTGAAACACAAAATTCTAGAAGTTCATCCATGGAAATCTAGGAATCACAAAAAGAGGGAGGCCTATCACAAAATGGGAGCATGAAAATTCACCAACACGTGTATCACAAAATGGAACGCTATTCCATGGTTGCTAACCATTAATTTTGAGCCGAAGCTCCACAAAACGGCCCGAAGACCATGGGTCGCTACCCCACCAAATTGAGCCGAAGCTCCACATAAACGGGGTTTAGTCTCCCTCGTAGACAAAGAGACATCGCACATTTGCTAGTCTAAATCACAAAAATGATCATCAACGATCATCAAGAAGTGTCAATTACAGTAAGCTAGTAAATATATAAGCTTAGCTTCATGTCCCATAACCACTAGCTTAACTTAAATACTTACGAACAAATTGTAGATCTCCACTCAAAAATTGTCACGAGAGATTCAGTCGAACAAGTCCATGAATTAACCGGCGAAGTAAATGAAAGGGTTTCATACCATTTGTTTTACTAAGCCGTTTAATTAGATTTCTCGTACGAGTGAGATGGAGTGACAAATCACAAAAATGATTGTAAAAACAATAAATCACAAAAATTCACATTCGAAGACGCGAATAAAATCCAAATAATTTGATTCCAAATTCATCAAAGTGGAAATACCATTGCGACTTAACAGCCACGACTTACGGCTTAATATAAGTCAACACAAGAAATCAGCGGCTCAAGAAATAGCACACGATTTAAAGAAGAGGCGACTTAAAGGGTGGCACGACCTAACGCGTAACAGAAGGCCGAGCGACTTAAGTAGGGATGACCTAAGCATGGCGCGACCTAACATGGCCAAGCGACCTATGTGGCCAGCAACCCAAGGCGAGCGACTCAAGTAAGAAGGCCGAGCGACTTAAGTGGGGACGACCTAACAGATACGGCATATGGCCGAGCGGCCTAGGGACGAAACGACCTAAGTGGGAAGGCCGAGCGACCTAACGACTTAAACAAAGCCGCGTGACCTAACGACCTAAAGGGTGAACAAGGCCGAGCAACGACCTAATGACCAAAATGCAGGCCGACCTAAAGGAGCAAACGACCTAGCACGGCGTGACCTATAGGGGAGCGACCTAATGTGCAGTCCGACCTAACTGCAGGCCGAGAATGATTCATGTGCAGGCCGAGCGACCTAGGGGTTTGAAGTGCAAAAACTCTCCCAATTTGCAACCGATCGAGCACGGACGCTAGGGGATTATGCCCATAGACTACCCGGTCCTATTGGCTCCTCGATGCATCACCAAAAACGTGGTCAAACATCAAAGTTAGGATTTTTGAAGATTTGAACCCAAAACACTAAAAATTGGGATTTTCACCAATTCAATCCAAACCAAAAGCAAATGCACATGAATAAGTATTAGGAATTCATACCCAACAATCAAAGATAGTTATAGACAAAGATGTGAGATAAAAATCACACCTTTAGCAAAATCAATAAAGAAGAAGCTTGAAAGCAAAGGAAGAATCAATGGCTTCTCTTTGAATTTGGAGTTAGATGTGGGATTTGCAAATGAACTAGAACTTTGAGTTTTAATTTCCCATTCCTTCCTCCATTTTTGATGAAGCTTGAGTGTTAGGAAATGAAAGTAAAGTTATGAAAGGAAGGGGGTTGAGCTAGAGTAAATAGTTTAGGCAAATGGGCTAAACCAAACCCAAAGTGAAAAAGTGGCAAAATTCCACTATCTCCAAACATATCAAAGTTTATACTCAAAAAGATCGCAAATGGTGCTTTGGACCCAATGGAAGTGGTTCCGGGTCCTAATTCGACCGTATGCAAAAAGTAACCTTTCGGACTAAAATCCGACTAACGATAAAATATTAAAATAAAATATTTAAATATTCAATCGTAAAATATGCGGGTTGTTACAGACTCCCCTCCTTAAATAAATTGCGTCCTCGCAATATTTAAGAAGAAAATATAAGGTAACAACCATGAAAGCATATCAATATAGAAGAAATTTGAAATAAGAAATTCACCTCATGGAGCACGAGAAAGTAAGTCCGGGTGTGTTCGCTCGATGAACTCTCTAGATTCCCAAGAGTAAACCTTAGGATTTGAGGACCATTGGACTTTAACAAGCGGAACATCTTTAATTCGAAGGCGCTTGATTTCCGAAGCAATAATACGAATAGGATGTTGCTCATAAGCTAAATTAGGTGAAACTTCAATTTCTTCCACAACACCGGGCTCAAGAATAGAATCGGAATCTTGAAGGCGCTTTCGTAATTGAGAAACATGAAACACGTCATGAATAGCAGAAAACTGAGCCGGTAATAAAAGGCGATAAGCCACGGAACCAATACGTTCGGTGATGGGAAATGGACCAATATATCGACGTGCTAACTTTCCCGATCGACTGAAACGTACAACACCCTTCATAGGTGAAACACGAATAAACACAAGATTTTCCACAGAAAATTCTAATTTCCTTCTCCGGTTATCGGCATAGGATTTTTGTCTACTCTGGGCTTCTTTCATCATATGATGAATAAGGTCAATCTTTTCTGTGGAATCACGAATAAAATCTGGACCTAAAACCAGCTTCTCACCGGCCTCAAGCCAACAAGAAGGAGATCAGCATAGCCTTCCATAGAGTGCCTCGAAAGGTGCCATACCAATACTAGATTGGAAGCTATTATTATAGAAAAACTCAACAAGAGAAATATGATCTTCCCAACTTCCACCAAAATCAAGAACACACGCACGAAGAAGATCTTCAAGAGTTTGATTCACACGCTCAGTTTGTCCATCGGACTGAGGATGATAAGCGGTGCTAAAATTAAGCTTCGTTCCCAAAGCTTTTTGAAGACTCTTCCAAAATCCACTAGTAAACAATGGATCACGATCGCTAACAATAGAAGTAGGGACTCTATGTAACTTTACAATTTCTTTAATAAAGAGTTTGGCCAAGAGAGGAACGGTTCGATTGGACTGAACGGGAATAAAATGGGCGGATTTAGTAAGTCTATCGACTATCACCCATAAGCTATCATGACCCGAACGAGAATGGGGAAGGCCGTCTATAAAATCCATGGAAATTTTGTCCCACTTCCAAATTGGAATTTCTAAAGGTTGCAATAACCCACTGGGACTTTGGTGTTCGGCCTTAATGAGTTGGCAAGTCATGCAACACTTAACAAAGTTAGCAATAACAGATTTCATTCCCTCCCAATAATAAAGTCGCTTCATATCCGCGTACATTTTACTACTACCAGAATGAATGGTAAATTTAGAACGATGAGAATTTTCTAAAATGTCTTTACGAAGATTACTAATATTTGGCACGATAAGTCTACCAAATTTTCGAATACCGCCACGAGAATCAATATCAAAGTCTTTTAAACCCTCAATATCAATTTTATCCCAAAAATTTTGGCCAAGAAGAGCCAATTCGGGATCTAGTTTTTGAGCTTCAAGAATGCGGTCTAAAAGAGAAGGATGAGCCTCAAGGCTACATAAAACAAGATATGAACATAAATCGGAAACACAATCTCGAATCTCACAAGTGGATAGAGTTCCGAGATCATTCCATTCGGATATCATCATAGAAACAACCGCTTGTTACTTACGACTAAGTGCATCGGTAACACGTTTTCCCCTTCCGGGAGTATATGGAATATCAAGATCATAAGCTGCAAGAAATTCGAGCCAATGTTGTTGACGCAAATTAAGTTCCTTTTGAGAAAATAGATACTTCAAAGATTTATGATCGGTGTAAAGAATAAATTTTTCTCCCAAAAGATAATGACGCCAAATACGAAGGGAGAAAACAATAGCCGCGAGCTCTAAATCATGAGTGGCATATCTAGTCTCAGCAGGCTTCAATTACCTAGAAGCATAAGCAATAACGCGTTCTCTTTGCATAAGAACAGCAACCAAACCAACGCGACTAGCATCGGTATAAACAATAAAATCTTGGATTCCCTCGGGAATCACAAGATAGGAGCATCAGAAAGGAGTTCTTTAAATTTATGAAAAGAAGCTTCACATTTGTCCGACCAAATGTATTTAACTCCCTTCTTTGTTAAGCTAGTAAGAGGCACGGAAATTTTGGAAAAGTCTTTTATAAAACGATGGTAATAACCCGCCAATCCAAGGAAGCTATGAATTTCCGTCGCACTCTCCGGTCTCTTCCAATTTTGAATCGCTTTAATCTTTGAAGGATCCACGTAAATTCCGGATTCGGAAATAATGTGACCGAGAAACTTCACACGAGATTGCCAAAAGTGGCATTTAGAAAATTTTGCTTCCAATTGATTGCTCCTAAGAGTTTCCAACACAATCCGAAGATGCTTTTCATGCTCCTCCTCGGTTTTTGAATACACATGAATATCATCAATAAAGATGAGGACAAACCGATCGAGGAAGTCTTTGAAAACTCTATTCATAAGGTCAACGAAATAAGCCGGAGCATTCGTTAAACCAAATGGCATAACAAGCCATTCATAAGATCCATAACGAGTACAGAACAATGTCAAAGGAATGCTATCCTCTGCAATACGAAGCTGATGAAAACCGATAGCTAAGTCTAATTGTGAAAAGACTCTAGCACCACTAAGTTGATCGAATAGATCATCAATCCGAGGTAAAGGATATTTATTTTTGATAGTAAGATCATTAAACTTGTGGTAGTCAACGCAAAGCCTAAGTGTACCATCGAATTTCTTCACAAAAATAGCCGAAGCTCCCCAAGGAGAGGAACTAGAGCGAATAAACTTCTTCGTCTCCAATTCGGATAATTGTTTGCGCATCTTCTCATTTTCTTTATTGGACATGCGATAAGAAGGACGAGTAATAGGTTAAGCTCCAGGGATGAGATTAATTCTTAACTCAATTGCTCGCTTAGGTGGTAATCCTAAAACGGGCTCAAATATGTCGGAAAATTCACGAACAACGTGAATAAGAGAAATAATATCCTCCTCATCATCATTATCATCATCATGAGGATTTAAATAATATAAAAATGCAACCAAGCTGGAATCCGAATCTTTAAGGTCAATAGAAATCTGCTTAACAGATTGAGGATGTCGAAGATGAATAGTCCGCTTAGGACATAGGATTTGGCCTTCATAGCGGTTAAGCCAATCCATTCCCAAAATCATTCCAAAGCCTGTGTAGCGCATAACATGCAAATCGGCTCGGAAAGAAAAATCACACAAAATAATCTCGACATCTTTACACAATAAACTGATTGTTGCGGATCCACCAACCGGATTCGCAATTCTCAAAGAAGTCATTAGACACAAAACAATCAAAGAAAAAGTATCAACAAGTTCTTTTGAAATAAAAGAATGGGACGCACCCGTATCAAAAAGAACTCGAATAGGATGATCACGAAATAAAATAATGCCATCAAGGATAGAATGAGAAATACCTTTACCACGAGATGTGTTGCCAGGGGCTTGAGCAACATTAAGCTTTCCCTCCTTCCTACCTTGAAGTTTGGGATAAGAAGATAAATAATGATACGGGCTTTTGCAATAGTGACAAGCACGAGGCTTTGAACACTTGTTCGCATAATGGTCCTTAGAACCACAGTTGTAGCATTGCCCACTACTTGAGGTAGAAGTCTTAGTTGCCGGAGTGGCTTGCTTCCCTTTCTTATTGTTGGGATAAGGATCTCTAAATTTATTAGGCCTTTTCTTGTTGCTGAAGTTCGGTTTGGCACCCATAACTTCAACATCACTTTCTTTATCAGCCTGTTCAAGTCGAAGAGCGATATCAACAAGTTGATCAAAAGGAACTTCTAACTTTAGAAGTAATGGCTTCTTGAGATTGTTATTCAAGCCGTAAACAAATCTTTGGTTTTTATTTAATGGGGTGTTTATATATTCGACCCCGTATTTGGAAAGTGACTCGAATGATGCGACATAGTCTGTCATAGAGGATTCACCTTGAAAAAGGTCAATGAAACGGCGAGCCAAAGTCACCTTCTCAGCTTCTGGCATAAATTTTAATTCGAAGCGTTCCCGGAATTTCTCCCAGGTAAGACCCGCTTCATTTATTTCAGAAATCAGAAGCTCATACCAAACTAATGCTCTTTCTTGGAGCATACTAGAGGCCACCTGAACATGGTAAAGATCAATAAGATTCATGCGAGAAAAGATTCGATCGCGCGATCTCAGCCAAGCCTGGACTTCGATAATAGTTTCAGAACCTTTGAATGGTTTTCCACCCAAATTGGTATATCGCTGCACAAACGTGCAAATCCAGACCTAGGATGAGTAGACTCTAGATTAGATCCGGCTGCTTGAGCATTCCTTACTAGATCAAGAAGCTGCTGGGCAGACATAAATACTCCATCTTGGGGAGTAGCACGAGATTGACCGGCGCTGGGACGGCCAGGTCTAACCATTTCTCTTCCTTTTGAAAGAAAGAAGAAGGATAAGGTTATTCACCAAACAAATATCAAGCAATCTTGATAGATAAACAAGGAATCATAAAGAAAATAGGATGAATCGGTACGAAGACTCGAATTAAATCCTAAAGCATGACTCCTAAGATGGACTTAGGACGATGATCCTTGCTAGATTATTCTACATTGTTCCGAAGATTGGCTTTGATACCAAGCTGTGATGCCCCACCTCTATACTCACGCTAGCCAAGGGCACTACAGGGTAATGCCGTCAACTAGCGCGGAGAATAAGGCTATTACGGAGCGACCCTCCGTGTAATTGCTTTGTGTGGGCATCGATATGTCAGATAGTACAACAATCATCTGGTTTCAGGAGGAAATCCGACATACCGATACAAACTCAAAGCTACTACCCGGTGGCTATATATATTCTTCGGAAACAAATATAGAAATAAACATAACACAAATCAGTCACGGACATCCATATCACAAAGGCGGAAATAAATATGAATATATATAACACATGAAAGTGTACATCAGAGTAGTGATCAAACAAGATCCACAATATCACAAAAGAATAGCTACAAGTGCTAGACAAAAGAATATGGATACATCAATGAGCCTATATCTCAAATGTATACAACAAAAACTACTAATCTAAGTAGTTAGCCAAAAGTCAGGGTGATAATCCCAGATGTGAAGTCAAGCAAAAGCACCTGTAACATCTCGGTCTGACCCGAGTATTATTTAATAAGAAAATAATAAACGGATCAGTCTAACTATAAATATCAGATAAAATGGTATAAAATAAGAGATATGACATAAATATATGATAACTGTAAAGCCATATTATAATAAGTATGTAATTGAAAATCAACAAGAGATTAATCAATATCATGAGAATTTTCTCAAATATCAAAAAGAATGTCATACTCTTTATTTGTATTCACCAAACCATAAATATTGACAATAATATCAATGCCAATCACAAAAGTTAATGACACACAAATTCACCAATGCATAAATATTGATAAAACTTATCAATGTAAATCACGAAAATTGGTGAAACACAAAATTCTAGAAATCATCCATGGAAATCCAAAAATCACAAAAAGGGGGAAGCATATCACAAAATGGGAGCATGAAAACTCACCAACACGTGTATCACAAAATGGAACGCTATTCCATGGTTGCTAACCATTAATTTTGAGCCGAAACTCCACAAAACGGCCCGAAGACCATGGGTCGCTACCCCATCAAATTGAGCCGAAGCTCCATAGAAACGGGTTTTAGTCTCCCTCGTAGACAAAGAGACATCGCACATTTGCTAGTCTAAATCACAAAAATGATCATCAACGATTATCAAGAAGTGTCAATTACAGTAAGCTAGTAAATATATAAGCTTAGCTTCATGTCCCATAACCACTAGCTTAACTTAAATATTTACGAACAAATTGTAGATCTCCACTCAAAAATTGTCACAAGAGATTCAATCTAACAAGTCCAAGAATTAACCGGCGAAGTAAATGCAAGCGTTTCATACCATTTGTTTTACTAAGCCATTTAATTAGATTTCTCGTACGAGTGAGATGGAGTGACAAATCACAAAAATGATTGTAGAAATAATAAATCACAAAAATTAACATTCAAAGACATGAATAAAATCCAAAGAATTCGTTTCCAAATTCATCATAGTGGAAATACCCTTGCGACTTAACAGCACGACTTACGGCTTAATATAAGTCAACACAAGAAATCAGCGGCTCAAGAAATAGCACACGGCTTAAAGCAGGGGAGACTTAAAGGGTGGTGCGGCTTAACTACAAACGACCTAAGGAGTGGCGCGACCTAAGTATGGCACGACCTAAGGCATCACAGAAGGCCGAGCGACTTAAGTGGGGACGACCTAAGCATGGTGCGTCCTAACATGGCAAAGCGATCTATGTGGCCAGTGACCCAAGGCGAGCGACTCAAGTAAGAAGGCCGAGCAACTTAAGTGGGGACGACCTAAGAGAGCAAGCGACCTAACAGATACGACATATGGCCGAGCGGCCTAGGGACGAAACGACCTAAGTGGGAAGGCCGAGCGACCTAACGACTTAAATAAAGCCACGCGACCTAACGACCTAAAGGGTGAACAAGGTCGAGCAACGACCTAATGACCAAAATGCAGGCCGACCTAAAGGAGCAAACGACCTAGCACGACACGACCTATAGGGGAGCGACCTAATGTGCAGTCCGACCTAACTGCAGGCCGAGAATGATTCATGTGTAGGCCGAGCGACGTAGGGGTTTGAAGTGCAAAAACTCTCCCAAATTGCAACCGATCGAGCACGAACGCTAGGGGATTATGCCCATAGGCTACCCGGTCCTATTGGCTCCTCGATGTATCACCAAAAACATGTTCAAACATCAAAGTTAGGATTTTTAAAGATTTGAACCCAAAACACTAAAAATTGGGATTTTCACCAATTCAATCCAAACCAAAAGCAAACGCACATGAATAAGTGTTAGGAATTCATACCCAACAATCAAAGATAGTTATAGACAAAGATGTGAGATAAAAATCTCACCTTTACACAAAATCAATGAAGAAGAAGCTTGAAAGCAAAGGAAGAATCAATGGCTTCTCTTTGAATTTGGATTTAGATGTGGGATTTGCAAATGAACTTGAGCTTGGAGTTTTAATGTCCCATTCCTTCCTCAATTTTTGATGAAGCTTGAGTGTTAGGAAATGAAAGTAAAGTTATGAAGGGAAGGGGGGTTGAGCTAGAGTAAATAGTTTAGGCAAATGGGCTAAACCAAACCCAAAGCCCAAAGTGAAAAAGTGGCAAAATTCCACTAACTTCAAATATATCAAAGTTTATACTCAAAAAGATCGCAAACGGTGCTTTGGACCCAATGGAAGTGGTTCCGAGTCCTAATTCGACCGTATGCAAAAAGTAACCTTTCGTACTAAAATCCGACCAAAGATAAAATATTTAAATATTCAATCGTAAAATATGCGGGTTGTTACAAGTCTCCCCCGACACTTGATTTTGACAGTGTCTCCACAGTCAAACCAAGTGGAAGGAGAAAAATAAAAATAAAAACATGACCTTTATTTAAATGAAAATTAATGGTATTTACACAAGATCAGAAAGTATATTGTCAAAAAGTAAATGAAACGGTCTTCCAAAGACTGATTCATTTGTCTCGTCAAGTATGCGAGACACAGCTTAAGCGTAGAAAACTAAGTCGTAAAAGATTTCAAAGTTGAGTGTTGATTTGGAAAAACAAATGTCGTTTTATTAAAAATCGTACAATTTGTTTTATTTTTGATAATTTTGGGGGTAGATAAAATAATTGATTGAAACTCAAGTTTATTTTCACTAAGTTGAAGTTCAAACTTATCATTGTAAACTTCTTCAAAATTATCAATTTCAAAATCAAAGTGGTGATTTAAATCTTCCCCGTCAGTATTTTACAACTCGTCATCCAAAAGTCCAAAAAAATTGGGTTCATTAAATTCGTCTTCCTTTATTGGATTATCAACAACTTCATTGCGTATCTCAAGTTCAAAATCCAATTTTATTGTATTCAAAATTTTGAAATCGGGAAAAGGAAGATCAAATTTTAAATTTGGCTCCACACTCTCAAAATAATTGAAATTCAACTCAATTACCGTCTTTTCAACAACTTCGTTAAGATTTTCGTTCCCAATTTCAAAAGTTGTTGTTTGAAAATCGTCGATTTGGGTAAAAAATGAATTATCACTTAACTCGTCACACATTAGAATTTGATTTTGTTTTTCATGTTGTTTCATATATGTTTCAAACAATGAATTCATGTGATCATCATAAATTTCGTTTATTTGCTCAACAAAATCCAATTTATAGTTATTTGCATAAGGATTTTCACTTTGAAATTGTTGATAACAAAGATTTTCAGTCATAATGTGGTTAAGATTATTCCCATTGCCAAATTCATTTGAAAAGTTATTTTCGTTTTCATTTTGAGTTTGAAATTCATTTTGTAGTTTGAAAATCATTTTGGAGTTTGAAATTGAATTGGCATAGGTTATAATCGAAATCATTTGAATTTTGAATTGAATTCAAATTTTGTAATCCTTGACACGAGTTATCACACAAATAAGAATTACACAAATCATTTATCATTTGATTTTGTTGTGTAGAGATTTCAATTAGAGATGAAATGCTATTTTTGAGATTCGAGGATTGTTCATCATTTTGAAAATTTTGTTCTTCGAAATTGACATTATTTACACAATAGTTGCTGTTAAAATATCCATACGAATTTGGAGTGAAATCATATGGATTATATTGATTTTATAGCTATTGCAAAATTCAAGTGAATATGGAAATTTGGACATTTTCAAGAATACTTTTGGTTTTTTTGTAAAGGAAAAATATTTACAAATATAATTTATTTTCAAAAGGGAAATTGATTTTTGATTTGTTTTTGGATTTTCAAATTTTTTTGGCTTTTTTATAAAGGTTTTGTATAATTTTTTTAGATTTTTATTTTTCTAAATTTTTTTTGGATTTTTGAAATTTCAAAGGAAAATGATTTAAAATTTTCAAAGAAAAATAAAAGGAATGATCACAATTTTTTTTAGTTTTGGATTTTCGAAAAAAAAACATTTTTTTTAAATATGCATGAACTAATGCAACTAAATGAATGCAATGGTTAATTACAAATGATTTATTCTAAATTAATCCAAAATTGTGTACTCACATATTGTCTTAGATAAACAAGATAGTTCTCAGCCAGGTAATGAACATGATTTATTGGTACACCACGAATCACCGTAGCAATGCAGCCGAAGGTTTAAGTACCTTCATAGGAACAACCACTATTAATATTTACGAATCACCGTAATATTTATAAATGGTTATTACATTGTCGTAGTCTAGACACCAAGAAATTAAATTGTTCAAAGAAGACAACTTGTCGATATACAATTAAGCGTTATCGATGTCTTATCGTTATTATTAATCAAATTTCTAGGATGAAATGCAAAGCAGAAATTAAACGTGTATTATCAATGCAACTACGAATAAATTTTTGTTTTTTGTTTTTGAATTTTTTCAAATGCATGCAATCAACAATGCAAATCAAAGGAAAGTAGAGATGAAAGCAACAATTTTTTTATAAGCAATCCAGCAATTTATTTTTGACAGTAGAGCAAAGCAAGCAATTCTTCTAATCTGCTTTGACAACCTGAAAATAAAAGAAGACATATACACTTTTTTTATGGTTTTTTTGAGAAAGAAATTAAGAAAGATGTAAAACCAAAACAAATGAATCCAACTAAAATGACCATATTTTTTGTTTTTTTTTGCAAAAAGAACCAAAACAAGTTAAACAAAACAAAACAATTTTTTTTTGCTTTTTTTTATATCCGTGAAGGCACAAAAGCAAATGAAATTTGAACAAAACAAATCAAACTAAAGAAAATGAAAGAGGATTAATACTTGAATGAAGTTGGATAAAAAAATAAAATAAAAACTTAAACTAAAGAAAAAAAATTAATAAAAAAAGAAAGAGAAACCAACCCACTATATTATTTTTTTAACCCAACCCACTTTTAAACCATATTGCTGTGTAATAAAAAATCAGTTGACAGTCAAACTCTAATCAAAAACTCGGTCACTCAATTTCTCAATTAAATCGAACTCAATTCCCCAAATTACGTTGCAATTTCAAAACCAAATTTAAAAATTTACGAACCTCCTCAATGCCTGTTACGGCAATTACTGAATCGATTTCACGTGTGGGAGAGCCGCTTTGGTTGATTGCAGTGTTCGAAAGGGGGTGGTTACGGTCGCTAAGTAAGGCGATTCAAGAATTTGGATTTGGGTTGTGGTTTGGTCGAGGGTGTTGCTGATGTATTATAGGGGTTGAAGTCGATTTAGAGGTGGGTGGTAAGTTGTGACTTGGGGTTCCAGGTTGAGGTTGTGAGTGGAGTTGGTGATTGGGCGAGGTGATGCGATGGAGTTCAGTGGTGATGAGGGGTGACTGGGTTGGGAAGAAGTGGTCGAGAAGTTCGAGGCTTTGAGTTGAATTGTTGGCAATTGTTTCGATTTTGGTGATTAACTGCAGTTGTTGTTGGGTTGTTTCGATTCATGGTTGTCGCGAGTTAAGGACTAAGGAACATGCTGCTTCGAGTCTTTGCTATAGCTTTGCATTGGCTTCGAGGAACTGTTTGTTGAATTCGAATTGGAGGTGGGTGATCTGGTATTAGCAATAGGTTGCGGCGATTAGACAAACGAGGTAAGCGGTTTGGGAATGATTGAGGTAACCAGTTTGCTTTAGAAAGGTGGTTTGGTAAGAAGATGATTGCCATTTGTTTAAGGAACTGATGTAGATTTTATGTGCACAAGGCAGTGGACCAGTGGCAGTTAGTGGTTAAGGAGTTTGGAGCAAGTCGCGGTCTGTGTGGTGGTTTGAGGAATGAATGAATTTCAGCTGGTTGTTGATAGACTGGTGGTTTGATGATGGAATCGCTTCGGTTGGTTCATGGTTGGTTGAGAGATGCTGATGTGTATTAAATGTTGTGGTGCTCTGTGTAGCAACGAGTATAGCAGCGAGTGAGTGTGCATATAGATGTGATGATCAGGTTGCCAGAAGTTGGAGAGGAAGTTGTATCTTTGGTTTTGTGATGTATGGGTGGTGAGTGCACGGGAGATGATTGAGCTGAGGTGCCATAGTTTGGAGTTTGGTTTTGGTTGAGTGAAAGGTGCTGAAGGTGGAGGAATTTTGGGCTGCAGCTCGAATGTGGAGCTGCTGTGGCAGTTTTTTTTTTGTATATGTGGTGTAGGTGGTTGTAGTTGAAGTCTTGTGGATATTTGATGGAGGAGTAGTAGGTTGGATGTTATGAAGTCAGGAGTGTGGGAGAATGGTGAACCAGGAAGAATTGTTGCTGTTGATTTTGTGGTTGTACGATGATGAATATTGTCGATGGTCAGAGATGTTATGAAGATGTCAAGTGGTTGACTGTGAAGTGGTGAAGTATGCAGATGCAGTAAACAGAGAGACAGAGGAGAGCAAATAAAGGCAATGCAATGCTTTTTTTTCTTCTTTTTGTTTATGTAAATTGTAAAATGAAATGTAAAGTGTAAAATGAAATGCAAATTGTAAATGAAATGGAAATGAAATATTTTTGTTTTTGTTTTGAAATTGTGAATGTTTTTTTTTAAATGGAAATTGAAATGCAAATGCAAAATGAAAAACTACACATTCACGAACAAATGCAAGCACAAATCAAACACACACAACAATTTTTTCAAATGCTCTTAAGACACAATATAATCAAAAGAAAATAATTCGAACAATTCTTCGGCAACGACGCAAAAAACTTGTTCTGATGGCTAAATGTCTATCGATTTAGAAAATAGCCGAACGAATTTTATAATAAAAATAACCGCAAACACACGACATACACTTATAGTGCGTGGCGAATATGGTTCGATCCGTAGGGAATTGATGATTTTAAAAATTCTATTCTATCAACTTATATCAAAGTCGAGTGAAAGTTAAGCTAGAGAATTAGAAAATTAGCTAACTAACTAACAGAAAAAAGATGCAAATATAAGAGTTAAATGACAATTTAGAGAATAAATCTACTCTCTAAATCACATAGTTCAACATATATGAAATCGTGATATCTCTTTTATGATCATTAGTGCTTTAATTGATGTGCTTATCATAAGTATGACATATTTGTACTATTGATTAGCCAACATAAGCCGTCAAACGATAACACATCCCTTAAAGCACTTAATAACTTTCATGAAACTTGAAAAAGAAAAAGAAAATGAAATATATTTCAAGTATGACCTATTAACTATTGATTAGAAATATAGACCATCAAATTTTAATTTCAAATCACTTTCTTTTGCCATAATCATATTTTGATGAAGAGGCATTTGTGTTACTGATTATTTAAGCATAGCCTATTTGATGTCAACTATATAGGTTATTAAACTCATAGTAAGAACAACAAATAAACCACTTCATTGATTATCATTAAGCACCAAAAGAGAGCATGCATTAACAAATAGTTGAAGCTACATAATTAGAGAGCTTTATTGCCCCTAAATTGAAGGGGTTTAGCCTCTCATATTTGTCATCTGATTAACAAGCGTAGCTAGCAACATGAAAGCAAAAGGAAAGGAAAATGAAAGCTAATGGAAAAGAGAAGCTAATTAACAAGAATTAAAACTAATCTACTTTGCATGAATATAAATCTACACTACAACATGAAACGAAATAAACAAGAAAAGGAAAAGAACATGTATTAAATTGCATAAAAAAAATTACATAAAAGAAGAAATGACTAAGTGGCCATGAAAAGAAAGAGAGATTTCATTTTATTTTCCTATGAGAAAAGACCCTAAAAGGGAGACTCAGCAAGAAGAGTTACATGAAACACAAGGGGTTATTTATACAAGCATGAAACACTAATCCATAATTTGAGAAATGCCCAAACTACTCTTGAGAAAGTGTGGAGGCCAAGTAATCATTAGCTTCTACTAATCATCATTTAAGTGTGCACGAAGCCATTAATTCCATAAGAAGGTGCATTAACCTCTAATTTGTACATTAAAGTGGGTGGGTAGGTGGGGTCCTCCATATTCCCCGCTTTGAATTATTTCTATCTTATTCCTTTGTATTCATTTTGTGCATGCATGTGTCTTCATGAAACCACTCCTATTTGAGATCAAATTCCTACACAAATATATATATATATATATATATATATATATATATATAAATTTTCAATTAATTTTTCTCAAAGAAATATATGCACAGAAATGACCATTTTACCCCTATATGAAGATGGATATGTGGCAATTTGAAATTAATATGGATTTTGGTTTAAAAATAGTTAAAATACCCAATATGATCGTTTATTTAGTTTATATAGAATAAATATGGTGGTAAAAATATGCATATTTACGTGCATATCATTAGACTTAGTTTCATCTAATGCATAATTTACAAGATCATACAAGATAAGAGTTGATAAGATACCCAACATATCCTTGGTTAAGGAGTTGAAAGGTTGGGTGAGTCGAGAGACTACACGTGATATTTGTTCATAAGGGATCTTATGTGAACCACTCCAAATGAGTTTGGCATCCATCCACATTGATTGACCAACTTATGTTATGAACATAAGTTTCGTAAACTTAAAAACCAAATCAGTTGGACTGCATATAACTCCTATGCATCAGTAATTGTTCCAATTGCTGCTAACTTATGGTAATATTTCTGTTAGTGATATAAATGGTTCAATTCCTATGAAGGTCCCTACTAGTGAAGAGACATTTCTTCCTACTGTTCCACAGCCAAAATCGTGGTCTTTACTATTCTTCTTTAAACCACGTAACGTAGGTGTGTACACTCCAAGATATTTTGATATACAAGATGTGAATGGTGTAAATATTCCTCTTCGTGAGGTAATTGAGGCAAGCACTTTATTTTGGCATGAGTAGTTAGTTAGATTTTTCTTAGACGATAGCCCACCATTCTCCGTTGTGAAAGCACATCTTAAGAAAAATTGGAAATTGAAAGGAAAAATAACTATGCAATATGATAATTCATTGTTTTTCTTTGACTTCACTTGTCCAAAGGACATGCTTTGGATTCTTAGTGTTGATCCCATCATCATAATGGGAAAGCCTTTTATTGTAACTAAATGCTCCCCATCCATTAATGCCGCATGTGAACATGTATTTTCTATTCTGTTTTGGGTCCAGTTTTTGAATATTTCATTTGTCCTTCAGTCCATAATTGGTATCAACTGGTTATCAAGTTTGACTGACGATTCGGTATGCTTAGATGAATCTATGGTCAGAAGAAATAGACTGGGATATGCTAGAGCCCTCATTAAAGTCAAGCCTGATAGGTATTACCATCTGTTATTCCGGTTGAATTGGCTTTCGGAGTTGTTGCTACGATTGACATTGGATATAAGTGGAAACCACTAATATGTACAAACTGAAAATCTTTTTGTCACCTAATTAGTAAATGCAAGCATTCTCTATCCCTATGCCTATCCCTGAAGTAGTAAAAATTGAAATGAAGCCTCCTCAAAAGATCTCGCTTCCCAAGGTTATGAAACGGATTTGGGTTCCTAAACATTTACTTTCCATCAATGATTTGGATCCAGTCTCATGGATTGCTAGTATAAGCTCCATTCCCAACAATATTGCTTGGAGTTTTACAAAGAAAGCCTGGGTTCATGAGATAACTCAGTTTTGGTATTGTCCCACTATAAAGCAGGCTTGCCTTGCTAAAAAAAGCAAATCAATTTTATACATAAATATATGCAGTTTGTAAAATGTTTATGAATACTTTTTCCATTGCAGTATGAAATAATTGCTGTTTCAAGAAATGCTAACTTCATGATGAAGAAATTTCTTTTAGAAATCATTAGCAGTAAATGGATTTGGATATGATCCAATGACAAAACTGGTTACATAGGATGAAATTAAATTTACCAATCCTAAATAGAAACGACTAGTTATAATGTCTAACAAGTACCCTCATATATCAAAGGAAAACTCCGCCCGTGTAGTTTCTATGCAGCCTGTACCAAGCCAAGATAAAGAAGGAGGGTTGTGATAGGCTTGGTGAGCCAACATAAAAAGCACAGCCTCTCTTATGGAAATGGAATCTAATTATATTTCGTTGGGGCATAATCCTCTTAGCGATGCGCCATATTGAGGCTCAGGTATGGTGAAAAGTTAGCAAGGGCTGGGTCACCACTCCCTTAGTGGCACGCCATATCGAGGCTCAGGTATGATGATAAATATACAGGGGATGGGCCGTAATTCTCTTAGTGGTGCGCTACATCGACGCCCCAATGTAGTGATAAATTAGCAAAGGCCTTCGCACTTTACTCTGTGGGTGCGAGAGGCAAGAAAGCTAGTCGATGAAAGTAGGATTTGGTTAGGTAGTTGGAATGTAGGATCATTAACAGGAAAGCTAAAGGAGATAGTTGATACTATGGCTAGAAGACGTGTGAATATCTTATGCGTTCAGGAAACCAAATGGACGGGCCAGAAGGTGAAGGAGGTGGAGAATACATGTTTCAAGTTATGGTACACGGGAAAAGAACATAACAAGAATGAGTATGCATCTTAATTGACAAGAACCTTAGAACATAATGATCTACGTTAGAAGACAAGGGGATGGGATCATCCTAGTCAAACTGGTAGTGGGCGATATGATTCTGAACGTCATTAATGCTTATGTCCCACAAGTAGGTCTAAGTGAAGTCGTCAAGAGGAATTTCTGGGAAGAGCTAGATATCATGGTTGGAGATGTGCCTAGTATTGAAAAACTTTTCATAGGAGGAGACTTCAACGGCCATGTTGGTACAACTAGTGGAGGATTTGAGAAAGTGCATGGTGGTTTTGGGTATGGTGATATGAACCAAGAAGGAGAAGAGATATTGAATTTTGCTATTGCATATGACCTCATGATAGCTAATACCTTCTTTAGAAAGATAGAATCATACTTGGTTCTTTGGTAGTGGTCAACACTTTAGCCAAATTGACTTTGTTCTTACTAGAAGAGATGATAAACGAGCTTGTGTAGATTGCAAAGTCATACCTAGAGAATGTGTCGTCTCACAACATCAGCTGTTGATATCCGAGTTTCATTTTCGAATACGTATTTGACAGGATAAAGGAGCCAAGATTAGTCGAAAGAAATGGTGAAAGCTCAAAGGAGACACCTCATGGGTGTTTAAGAATAGAGTGATGGGAGAAGGGGCATGGAATATGGAAGGAGAAGCAAATGACATGTGGATGAGATAGCAACATGCATTCAGAAAATGGATATTAAGGTGTTTGGGATAATGAAAGGAAATATTTATAAACCTAAAGATTTATGGTGGTGGAATAGTGATTTGTAAAAGGCTATCAAAGAGAAGAAGGAATATTATAAGTGCTTACATCATCAAAGGAGTGAAGACAACATGCAAAAGTACAAAGTGATACAGAAGAACACAAAGAGAGCGGTGAGTGAAGCAAGGGGCCAGGCGTATGAAGACCTATGTCATAAGCTATGTATGAAGGAGGGTGAAAAGAACGTCTATAGGATAGCTAATCTCCACAAGAGGAAGACAAGAGACTTCAACCAAGTTATATGCATCAAAGATGACAATAATAGACTTTTGGTGAAGGACAATGAGATAAAAAATAAATGGAGATATTACTTCGACAAGCTATTTAATGAAGAATGTGTAAGCACTACGATCAAGATAGGTGACTCTTTTGATGACACCAGTAGACATTTTGTTCGGAGAATTCAAGAATCTAAGGTAAAGTATGCGCTCAAATGGATGAAAGAAGGCAAGGCATTGGGGCCTGATGACATCCCCATTGAAGTGTGGAGATGCCTTGGAGATGCATGGATAGTCTGGATAAATAAGTTGTTCAATAATATATTCAAATCAAATAAGATGTTAGATGAGTGGTGGAGAAGCATTTTGTTCCAATTTTTAAGAATAAAGGAGATATCCAAAGTTGCACAAACTATAGAGAAATTAAGCTTATGAGTCATACAATGAAGCTTTAAAAGAGGGAGTCATTGAACATCGATTAAGAAGAATGACAGGCGTTTCAAAAAACAAATTTGGTTTCATGCCTGGATGATCGACTACATAGGCGATTTTCTTGATAAGACAACTAATGGAGAGGTTTAGGGAGCAAAAGAAGGATCAACACATGGTATTTATCGATTTGGAGAAAGCTTATGACAAAGTACAATGAAATGTGATGTGGTGGGCTCTAGAAAAGAAGAGAGTCACATCAAAGTACATTACCCTTATCAAGGACATGTACGATGATGTTGTGACTAATGTCAGATCATACGATAGTGAAACCAATGACTTTTCCATTAAGATAGGATTACATCAAGATTCAGCTTTAAGCCCCTACATTCTTTCCCTGGTGATGGATAAGGTTACGAAGGTACACAAGGTGAGATTTCTTGGTGTATGTTATTTGTTGATGATTTTGTGATAATTGATGAAAATAGGATTGGGGTTGATAGACAATTAGAGCTGTGGAGGCTGACTTTAGAATCAAAGAGATTTAGGTTTAGCAGAACTAAAACAGAGTATATGAAGTGCGAGTTCAGCGGTGTCAGGTCAGAGGATGGAGATGTCACTTTGGCCGAATCGATAGTTTCTAAGAAGGAATCCTTTCAATATCTAGGATCAATGTTGCAGTATAATGGTGAGATTGATGAAGATGTTAGTTTTAGAATTCGAGCGGGATTTGTGAAATGGCGACAAGCGTCTGGCATTCTCCGTGACAGGAAAGTCCCACAGAAGCTTATAGGAACGTTCTATAGAACAACAATAAGGCCTACGATGTTGTATGGTACATAGTGTTGGCCTGCTAAAAACCAACATGTCCAGAAGATAAGCATATGCTGCGATGGAGCTACAGTCATACAAGAAGATACTGAATTAGAAATGATGATATACTTGATAAACTAGGAGTAGCATCAATTAAGGAGAAGCTAATTGAACATCACTTGAGATGGTTTGGACATCCTCAACGGAGGCCGCATGAGGCACCTATGCGAGCTGGAATTATAGGCCGCATCAAATGCTTAAAGAGAGGTAGAGGTCGACTAAGTTTGATATGGAAGGAAGTGGTAAAAAGGGACTTAAAGGATTGGAGTATATCCAAAGAGCTAGTGTCAGACAGGAGCGCATGGAAGTTAGTGATCCACGCACCAGAAACATGAGCTATGAATTTTATAAGTTTTAGATTATAGAACTAGCTTACCATGAGCTATGAATTTTGATAGCTGTTAATACACATGTTGAAACAAAAATTCTACATAATAATTTAGAGTAAGTTGTTTGTGCATAGTAACCAAAGTGTCTCAAAGTCATTAGGAGTGATTTTGAGTTTGTAAGTTATTGGACCAGGTCCAAGAACTGATATGAAAGTATCATTTAATAAGCATCAATGTTGAACAAGTATTTTGATAGAGAAATCAAGTAGTATGAATTTCAGTCAAAATGCAGAGGAAGCATGTGTCAATAAGAAGGCACTATAAAGGTACTAAAATATTTCAAAAAGATAACTAAATAACAAACTCGTTATTGTTAATGATGCACTCATGTTAAAATCATTTTATTCTGATTGTTTAATTCTCGATATTGGATTTGAATTTGACATCTTTTATAATCAATATAAAAGAATGTTGATGTTGTCCTTAAACGATATATACAAATACCATATTAAAATGTTTAATATGGAGTATGTAAGATGGATTTCTTATGCATTAGCAATATGAATTATTTTACATGTTGTATTGTCTACAATATCACATTTTGCTTATGTATTCGATACAAAGGGATATTATCAAATTCAAATTAAGTTCAGTAAATGATAGTTTAGAGTGTTCTCAGTTTTTTGCCAAAATACTAGAGAATTTACTATATGAACAATGAACTCCTTACGAAGGAGGGAGCGGACTCGAACTTCATAAGTGGTATCAAGTATAGTATCAACACTAAATTAATGTTTAGTCGTAATTTAAGAACTTTAAGTTGAAAATATTTCAAACAATAAGTAGTGGTTGGTTTAACCAAAGGTAAAATATATCTCTTTAAATAGCACTGTAATAAAAGAAGTATAAATAAATACAAAATTTTGTGATCAAGCTAAGGGTGATTCCAAATGTTGAGGATCCCATGACATTTTTATATGATAACAATACTGTTCATAAAAGAAATTAAAGCTCGCTAGAATTTGAAAAGACATACTCTAAAGGGTTCCGCATGATAAAGACAATGTATCAACATTCAAAAGAGTTAATCGATAGAGTAGACAATTAAAACAATATAGCATACTTATTTATTAAGGAACTAGTCTGATTAGTTTTTGAATAACCACTCGAAGGACTTGTAATAAGATTCCATAATCGACCTCAAGTGCAAGTGCGAGATTGATAGAGTTAGAGGTATGACCCATGATAATTATGTAAGTTGTTACATATGTCTAACTTGATAACCAATCTTGTTTAAAATAAAGGTGTTTGATTTCTATAATATATACTTTGTTATATATGATATAATTACTTAAGTAATTAATTTAAAGTATATTAAATTGAAAATTCTTAAATGATATGTTATGTGATAGTAATTACAATGTGTAGTAATCATGAGAGATTTATATATTAAAACAAAATATTATTTTAAATATTCTAGTCAAGATGTTTTAAGAAAGGATGTTGATTCATCCATTGAGACTAGAGTAGGTAACGCTTTCCAAATGTTGGATAATGTATTACTCATGACTGTTAGGGGGCACCAAGAGGTTACGTACTGATAGTTATTGTACAACTATGAAATGGCTCACTCTAGAGTTTCTTATTGGTTAACTGTAACTATGGTCAAAGGGGAGGTCTCGAAGTGATGATATTACATAGTTTCCTTGACTTGAGAATATTGTAGAACTTCAATTTGGATACTCCACTTTGATTATAATTAAATTATAGCATGTCGATCCATCAAGCGACTATAATTAGGTCCGAGTTGAAGGATTAGAAGTGAAACATGGTTCTATAGATAATTTATCTCTTTAGTTCAAAGAGATTACTATCACGGTCAAATGTAGTCAAAGTTTCTGATTAGAGTAGTATGATTAATAATAAATTTTATTGTTGAACTAAGGATTTTATGTTTGCACTAATGAGTTGAATATGGACGATGTTAGAATTTTGGCCAAAACCAGATTGCGTAGTTCTAAAGTGATAAAGTTTTGACGTAGATAATTGATGTAAATAATCGTTACAAATTGGTACTACTTATAATAGCAAACTGTATTTTACCAAAAAGATATGCAAGCGATAAATTCGGCCGAAGTCTCAAACTACTAGCTATGGTGACTTGTGATTGTTAACATTTGAATCATTCGATATTAGTCGCTAACTGAATTTGCACTTTTGAGTTGCACAACTATGATAATGAATTCTTTGGAAAAGCACATGATATAACTAATTTATATAATATTATAATTAATTATATTACTTAATATTTAAAAATATTAATTTTTTTTTATTTTTTTGATGTTCGGGAGTTGTTTGTATTATTTGAGTGCATATATAGAAGTTATATTTATGTGTATCAACATACAATATTAGTGTATTTTTTAAAATAGTTTAAATAAAAGATAATTGCATGAAGAGATTTATGGAAATTTTATGCCATTTGATGGCAAGTAATTTCGGCCACACCATGTGAAGAGAGAGGAGTAAAGGGAGAGAGAAACTTAAGAGAACTGATTAGGGAAGTTTTAAATAAAAGAATGAGAACTGTTTCATTCTTCAATTAGAACAAATCCACTGACACATTTCCTATAGAAAATTTCATTTTCTCCTCTCACTTTTTTCTTATCCTCCTAAAATTCCATGGTCAAAAAACAAAATGAAGATTTCCATAACTTTATCAACTCCAAATCAAATGTGTGCATCAAATAAAATAAAACATAAGTGGTTCATCTATCTCTTGTAAGGATTAAGTGTGGATCTTGGAGATCTGAGAAGATTTCTTCATTCAAGGTGTGAATTTTGGCTACACCATGAGGTAATTGCCTAATCTCATTTTGATTATATGTTACATTATGTTAAAATATTTTAGATCTCACATCTTATACATCTGATTTGATTATATGTTACATCATGTTTGCGTAGTTTAGATTCCATAACTTATACAATGAATTTATATATGCATATGCTATCCAATCTATTATTAAATATTTTTTTAAACTAATATTTAATAATAATAAATCGTATTTAAAACCAATTTTAATTAACTCAAATAATTTTGTAACATATTACATATACAAATATAAGTGAACTATGTATAATAGTTACTTGAAATCATTTTGTGAAATTGAATATAAGCTTCGTGTATATATGTTATTTTCTAAATATAAAATATATTTAATTATTATTTACATATTTTTTAATAGATTATTTCCAACTCAAAAATTATAAGAGGACTTTTGTATAAAATTATAAATCTAATTATAATTTCTTTCTAAATCAAAGTTAGTTTTCAAATTAGTAGTTTCAAATTTCAAAAACGTATATAGATATAATTTTAGATACATATGTTATTTCAAATTCAAAATATAGTCGTTTAAAAAATTTAATTGAAATAACACACACAAATATATATAGATATATATTTGTATGTGTTAATTTCAAATGCATTTTTTAAAGGACTTTTGTTTAAAATCATACTTCGTAAGTCAAAATTAAATTTCAAAATGTTAATTTTAAATTTCAACACATATAAAATTTGTCATGATTGGTCTCAATATATTTAACGGTTTAATTGTTCAAGTGTTGATTCCAAATGGCATTGAATGAACAAGTAAGGGAAGGAGAAAAGTTATCTGTTTGCACCCAAAGTGGGAAAAATACCCAATCAATATATAAGCAATAGTTATAGAAACAAAAAAATTGAAAATAAGCAAATAACACAAAAAATTTATAGTAGTTTAGCAAATGCTCTGGCCTAAGTCCACTGTCGACTTTGTTATTGATTTTTGACTTTCTTGACAACTGTGATTTTATAATTTGGTTGCTTACAAATCGGTTGCTTACAACTCGGGTAAGAATCCAACATGACCTCAACATAAAATTGCTAATTTAGAAAGTAAGATAAAGATTCAATTTTTATGCATCCTCCCTATTTATAGATGGTGATCGACAAAATAAGCTCTAACCTTCTCCCTATATTCTCCACGTCCGTTAGGAGGTCCAAGGAAAAGATCGTGTCTAGATCAGCAATGCGAGTCAACTTGGTATCGAGTTGAGCGTTTCAAGTTGGTATGGAGTTATGGTCTTCTTTAACCTTGTTCTTTAGTTTATTTTCCATTATTTAGCTTCACGATGTTGTGTTCTTTTACCTTGCCTATTCTCCAACTTCTAGAACATGGTATGTTGAATCATCAATTTCGACTTTACTTCTTAATTCTCTTGAAGACATTGCACTAGCCCATCTCCTTGACTTCATATTTTATTTTGCTTCATTGTTAATTCCTTATAACATGCGACAGTGATTCGACATTATGACTCGCTATCGAGTTGAGGGATACAACTTGGTACCAAGTTGTGAACTTTACTTTTTATTTCCCAGTTTGCCGTTCATTGCTTCATTCATCTAGTAAATTGTTAAGTGTCTTCTAATGGCAAGCAAGACTTAGCATCAATTGTGTGTACTTTCTAGTTTTCCGACTCACACTTCTGGGTTCCTTTGCTTGTTTATGACCATTCGATGGTTTTGACTCATCAAGATATAGTTTGGTTCAAAAGCGGGATAACATTTACCCCAAAATTATGTCTTGTGTTAAAAGGAAAGCTTTAGATCAAGACAAGCTATCAACTACAAACTCTATTATGAACAGATGTCCTCATCCTTTAAACTATTTGCACAAGGCAGTGCATCTTTTATTGATCATCACATTGCTTTGAACAGCTACAGATTCATATCCTTCCTACGGTACATAAGAGCTAAAGTATTATGTTCAACGTCATCATATAGATTTGGGAAATTTTGGTATTTGTTATCCCGCCTTTTGGCGTGGCTAAGATACCAAGGAATTTACTAAAAACCAAAGACCGCTCATCCCGAATATCGAGTATGCACAGGTTCACTATGGATGTCGATAAATTTTATCCGAATCTGGATCAAGCTACAATTAATATGACATGACAAGCAAAGCTATGGAAGCCAACGCTTCAAATCTCAAGTCAATCGGAGTTCGTATGCACGAGACATGATCGATACAAGTCAAGAGAACACATTATTCGTATATGTCGCGTCATCGGTAGTTCGTATCCATCGTGCCATCTATCTGTTCGTATCGATCACGTTACCCTTTTTTCGTATCCATCATGTTATATTTTGTTTGTATCTATCATGTTACCTGTTGTTCGTAACCCTCGCGCTATCATTTGTTCGTATCCATCCTATTGGTTCAACTTCGTATCGATTAACTGGAGTTAATTCCGATCGGTACGAACAAGACCAAGTCCATCGATACGAATAGGATGACTTCAACCGATACAAACAAGAGCACATGATCGATACGAGCCATGCAACTTGGATCGACACGACCAGAGCCACGACACTCGATACGAACTGAGCCACTTCCAATGATATGAACAAAGCAATGGTCTTCGATACAAATAAGGCAAAAACCTTGGGGTGACTCGGTCAATTCGGCATTGAAAGTGGAGCGATCCAAAAATCAAGCGCCACGTCAACTCGTAGGCACTTGCTCAATATTGAGTCGAAATGATCGATATGAACTGTATCGGTACGAAGCGGACCATGACCAAAAACTCTCATTTGCATCGATCATAACTTGCAATCCATAAGTCCAATGCTATGAAATTTTCACAGAAGTTTACACACAACCTAAAGAATGTTCATGCCAAGTTTCGACTCGATTGGGTCAAATCTTGATCGATACGAAATTTGTTCGTGTTCACAGGTCGAGTCGAAATCGCGTGGGATCGATCGCGTAGGTCCACGCACTTACCGAAAGAAGTTTCTTAGTATTTGAGCGAGATATTTTCAGTCTACACCTATAAATAGCAACCAGAGCCTATAGGAAGGGAATCTTTTGGCTCTTTGACGTCCAGATTCTGCCGAAACCATTTTTGAACTTCAAGGCTGCTGTTGTACTCGAAATTCGTCACTGTAATCCATTGAAATCAGTTATAATTAGCAAGTGAATATCAATAAAATTATTAACTTCATAGTGGACGTAGGCCATAAGTCGAACCACTTTAAAACCCTATGTTTCTACGTGTTTTCTCATCTGTTTTTGAAGTGTTCGTTAGATATCCTCTTTTTACATTTCTATTCTTCATTTTTATCTCTTCAAATACTTTCAAAGAGTGTTGTGCCCAATTTTGGTACAAACAGTTTGGTGCTTTCACTGAGAAAACACAGTTTTTCTCCTGCTCTTTGGATCTACTGTCAATACTAAATTGCATAAATCTAAGAAGGAGATCCAAATCTCAAGTTCAGAGTTCATCCATCCTATTCAGGTTTGAATCAGATCTAGGAAGAAACTTCATCATCCATTATTGTTAGCACAAGGACCGCTTCTACAGCTGCAGATCAAGAAGGACGGGGCCGAAAGAATCCTGTGCAACTACCTCCATCCAACCAGAATGTTGCCGGACCGTCAGATCCGTCCGGCCCTGTCACCAGATAAGAGTTTCGGATGATACTTCAAGTGTTAACACAAAGTCGACAACAACCTACTGAACAACTACACGACAACGTAGAATTGATCATTCAGCTAAATTGTCAAAGCGTAGGAGATCCAAGAGGGATCATGCCTCATACTCGTCCACAGAGAGTTCAGCCTCATCCAACTACCATCATAGATCTACACGCCCACGACTGGACATAAACTACACTCAAGCTACCAGACATCAACCTACGCTGAATATTGGGCAACCCAGAGTTGGCCCGTCAACCAGCTACCAGACTGGACCCTCCTCCCCGGGAGGTACTGTTCCTCATTACACCCTTGACAACCACGCAACCACCGCTGCTCTTGAACCAGGAGTTGATTCCGGAATCAGTCAGATCCGAACCATCATTGGCATGGATATACTCTCGAACCCTACGTCCCCGAAGACTTGGAATCAAGGAGGCAAGACATGGACCGTCGACCGTGTCAGGTCCAGCCTCGCATTGTGGAACCCGACCACACCATGGCACAACATACATAGAATGTCCAGATGTCGGATATACCGACGATGATATGTCAGACGATCCGTGAGAGTCGGGATCTCACAAATAATGATTGGGGAATCTCTTGGAGTCACACTCCCTTTACCGATGAAATACTCTAAGCTAAACCACCTTGGTGATTCAAGATGCCGACTTTACCAGTCTATGAAGGAATTCTGATCCCAACCAATACATCCTGAAGTATGAGTGGTCAATGAGTGCTGCACGGGCCGACGTTGCTGTTAAATGTCGAAGCTTCCCGATTTCTTTGGAGGGCATAGCTGCTATGTGGTTCACTTGTTTGCCACCTTGATCTACTTATTGTTTTGACCAACTCAAAACCAAGTTTGTTGAGCAGTTTCAGATGCATGTCGCAAGGCCAAAGGATGTTAACCATCTTTCTAGTGTCACTCAAGCTCCTGGAGAGACGCTCGGATGTTATTTAGAAATATTCCATGCTGCATGTGCTAAGATCAGCAACCCTAATGATAACTTCATTCTTATTGTATTTACTAAGGGGATTGACCCCGATTCTGAATTCGGCAACTGGTTGGCCAAAAAACCACATGCGTCATTGGACCATTTCTATTCCAAGGTAGGCCAATTCTTGAGAAAGGAGGGTGAGAAATAGTCTAGGAAGCAGGATGACACAGGACCGAGCGTGGAAGGAATCCAAAGCAATGTTGCATTTAAATAGTCCGGGGAGAGCTCCGGGAAAGTGCAATTGAATATCCAGAATAAGCAGACTCAACAAAAAGGCAATGAGACTCAAAATAGAAAGCGGGATCTGAACCGTGGTCCACGACGTAGAGCTCCTATGTTAGTTATTACACTTCTCTTAATACATCGCTGGAGAATGTATATCCACAAACCTGCAATACTATCCAGTACAAGAAGCCTGCTCTGAAGCCATCACCGGAGAGGCAGATCCAAACAGGTTAATTTTGTAGATTTCACAAGAGTTATGGACATAATATAAATGAGTGTCATCGTTTACAAGATCTCATTGAGAAGTTGATTAAAGAGAGGTAGTTGGAACAGTTTGTGTGGGCGCCACAGTCTTGAGGTGCGGGCCCATCGAATCAAAATAATGTAACTAATCTGGCGAGACGGAGGAACTCGCTCGTACCGATGGGAGGTTAGTAATAAATACTATAAGTGGTGGTCCTCATCCAGTAGACTGAAGCTGGAGGGAAATGGATTCGTGTGCCAGCTCTATTAGCCATGCAGACTTCAAATGTTGTGTAGTTGTGATGATGGGGATCCGGCCAAACAACAGAGGACGATGACTAACAACATTTTGTTCCGAAATAGAGATTCTAATAAGGTCGAAGCCTCCACTATTGATCCACTTGTCATATCAGCTCAAGTAGGTCCTGCTTGGATGAAGAGGATCTTGGTCGATAGTGGAAGTTCTGTTAATATTTTGTTCAAGCTAGCTTATGACCAAATGAAGATGGAGGCTAAAGATGTGAAGCCTTGCTAGTCTTGAATCCATGGCTTCAATGGGAGCGAAACAATACCAACTGGAGTGGTGGATCTACCAGTGGAGTTGGAAGTTGGAGAACGTCGGAGAGTCCGGATATTGCAATTTGTTGTTTTGGATATAGACTCCTCTTATAATGCTTTCTTGGGTCGACCGGCCCTTGCTGAATTCAGGGCAGCCATTGCCCCATGGTGTTTGACTCTAAAGTTTCCCACTAATCGTGGAGTTGGAGTCGCTCAAGGAAATCAGGCTGTTGGACAAGCCTGTTATGTTGCTGAGCTGCGTGGGAGGCAGTGAAAGGAGAAAGAAAAGGGCATAGAGGAATCTCTCTGCGTCCATTTTTTTGATAATTGACAATTGGTGTTTGGGCTCAGGCCCGGGCATCCCAACCAATTCCAAAGGGATCTTGACCCGAGAGATACTAAAAGTGAAGATGAAACTAAAGACAATCAAGCTTCCCCGGCCGAATTGACAATCGATATATCGATCAACGATGATGACGACCCAAAGATGGTAAAGGTTGGATCTTAGTTAAGCCAACAAACACAAAAGGAATTGGTTGAATTCCTCCGGGCAATCCTCGACGTATTCGCCTGGATGCATTCTAACATGTGTGGGATCTCGCCGGACATCGCGAGCGACAATTTGAATATTGATCCATGATATATCCCAATCAAAAGAAAATGTGTGGTATGGATCCAGAGAGATCTTTCGCCCTTAAAGAAGAGGTTGTTAAGTCAAAATTAAATGGGTTTATTCAATATGCCTTATACCCGGAGTGGGTATCTAATTCCGTACTTGTCTGAAAGCCAAATGGGAAATGGAGAACATGTGTTGACTACTCGGACTTGAACAAAGCTTGCCCCAAAGACAGTTTTCCACTTCCCCGAATTGATCAGCTCGTAGATTCAACGGCTAGGCACGAATTATTATCCTTTGTGAACGCATACTTCGGTTACAACCAGATACCCATGCGCTTACCCAACCATGAATATATCAACTTCATAACCGATCTAGGAATCTACTGCTATAAAGTCA
Source organism: Allium cepa (assembly GCA_030765085.1). Lineage (NCBI taxonomy): Eukaryota > Viridiplantae > Streptophyta > Magnoliopsida > Asparagales > Amaryllidaceae > Allium > Allium cepa. The sequence continues at coordinate 825,726,201 of CM060941.1, read as the reverse complement.
TGCCCTTTGGATTCAAGAACACCGGCGCAACATACCAATGACTAGTTAATCGAATGTTTGCTAACCAGATCGGAAAGACCGTGGAAGTATATGTAGATGACATGCTGGTGAAGTCACAATTCTCCACTGATCATATTATAGACTTGGAATTGATATTTAGTATCCTTTGAGAATACAGGATGAAGCTCAACCCATTGAAATGTCACTTTAGGGCCGCATTCGAAAAATTCCTTGGGTTTATTGTCAACGCTTGAGGAATTAAAGAAAATCCTAAAAAGATCTAGGCAATCAGAAATCTTCAGACTCCAAGAACCATAAAGCTAGTCCAGAGCCTCAATGGGAAGGTAGCCGCACTAAGTAGGTTCATTTCAAAGTCCATTGACAATTGCATTCCTTTCTTTGATTTGATTCGAAAAGGGTAAAAAAAATTTTGAATGGACCACGGAATGTGAGGCTGCATTCTGAGCACTAATTCAACACATCTCCACAATGCCTATTTTGTCAAAGCCTATCGATTACGAGAAATTGTACCTTTACTTGAGGGTATCAAAAACGCAATCAGCTCTACCCTAATTCGGGAGGACTGAGTGCAAAAGCTGGTCTACTATATTAGTAAACGACTAACCGGAGCTGAGAGAAATTATCCAAATCTAGAGAAGTTGGCTTATTGTCTTGTTATTGCCTCAAGGAAGCTCCATCCCTATTTTTAAGCTCATCCTATCACAGTTTACACTGATCAGCTGTTACGATAGGTCCTTACGCGGCCGGATACGTCTAGTAGGTTACTCAAATGGAATATTTAACAGAGCTAGTTCAATATTACTTACACTCCAAGGCGAACTATTTAAGGACAAGTCCTAGCAGATTTCATAGCCGAATTTACCATCCCAGAGGACATTGCCCGAAACCAATGAACCTTCCGAGTATATCTGGAAGTTGCATACTGATGGTGCATCAAACGACTAGTGCTTGGGTGCTAGAGTTTTACTTGAAATCCTTGAAGGTCGATCCATATGTTATGCTCTAAAGTTTGATTTCCGTGCGACCAATAATGAAGCTGAATATAAAGCCTCGCTTGCCGGATTGAAACTCGCCCGAGATTTGAGAATCATTGCTGTGGAAATTTATTTTGGTTCGTAATTATTTGTGTGTCAAGTTCGAGGTGAATGTCAGGCAAAAGATCGGAAACTGGCTGCTTATCTAGCTTGAGTCCAGGAGATATTTAATCAGTTTGATTATTATGTCATCTTCTACATACCCCATGAGCGCAATCAAAAGGCTAATTCATTGGCAAAGTTAGCAAGTACGGGCGAAGCACAACAAATGGGACTCGTTCCTGCGGAAACGTTATCTTCACCAAGCATTGATCAGTGGAGACAAATGGGATATTTGAAATCACTCCCCATAAGGAGTCACGGTGACTCCGTTCTGAAATTACCTCGAGCATGCAATGCTACATGAGTGCAGAAGTGAGAAAAGACAGATTCTTTAAAAAGCTTCGCAGTTCACTATTTAAAATGGAGTCATGTATAGAAGAGGGTTCTCCGTTCCTCTACTCCAATATATTTCCCACGATGAAATTAAGCGAGTGTTACATGATGTACACGAAGGAGAATGTGGCGATCACACCAGAGGGCAAGCTCTCGCTAAGAATGTACTTCGATGTGGATATTATTGGTCGACTGTAAACCGCGATGCAGCAGATTACGCTAAGAAATGTGATAAATGTCAAAAGCATGCTTGAATTCCTAGAGCCCCATCTACTGAGATAACCCAAATGGTCAATCCATGGCCGTTTGCAGTATGGGGCCATCGATATCATTGGCTTTCTACCTCTTGGCAAAGGTGGTGTGAAGTACGCCATCGTCGCAGTTGATCACTTTACCAAGTGGGTCAAAGCTGAACCTCTTGCTACTATCACGGCGAAGAAGGTAATCAACTTTGTAGTCCGCAACATTATCTGCCGATTTGGTCTCCCACATACCATCATCGCTGATAACGGGACCCAGTTCGACAGTACCGAGTTCAAAGATTTCTGCCAAAAATTCCACATAAAGAAGAAATTCTCTGCAGTTGCACACCCTCAAGCAAATGGCCAGGTTGAAGTTGTTAATAAGGTTACCAATTCTATTCTAATGAAACGATTGGAAAAGGCCAGGGGCAAGTAGGTCGATGAATTTCCTATGGCTTTATGGGCTTACCGAATGACCCACAAATCTGCGAACGGACACACTTCATTCTCTCTTTCCCATGGTTCAAAAGTTGTTATTCCAATTGAGATGGAAGTACCTTCTCATCGTATGACTTATTACGATACAAAGACAAATGCTATTCTACTTGCTGAATCCTTGATTTGTTGGATGAGAAGCGCGAAGAGGCTGATTTGAGGGTAGCTGCATACCGAAGTCGATTCGCCCAATTACATACAATGCCAAGGTTCGACCTCGTACCTTTAAACTCGGCGACCTCGTCCTCAAAAGAATCTACCCAGTTCCTTCACACATAAAACCAATCTGGGGAGGACCGTATGTGATTGAACGAAAGCTGGAGATGGCACATTCAAGTTATCGACCGTTGACAGTCTTACTTTTCCAAGAGCTTGGAACAGCGAGAGTCTCCATCGCTGCTACACATGGCAGGCTTTATTTATTATAGTTTATTTTTCATCTGCAATTTGTTTCTACATTTCGAAATTTAAATTTGTAATATGGCAACTGACTTTGCTGTATTTTCTCATTTCAGCAATAAAATGCCATCTCTTCGAGCCAAAGCTATGATTTATTGAATGTGACATACAACTATCACGATGCACGAGGAGCTAAGTTCCATCATATAGTGGAATTTATTGAAATGAGAGTGACTGTGAAATGGCCAGCCACTCACTAAGTAAAACCCAAGCTCGGGGGCAAGCCATCACACTGAAGCTAAAGAAGGATTGACACACGACAATCTGTAATTAATTCCAGTCTCCCAGAGTGCAAGCTGGAGTATAAACTTATGAATATGGTTTCGAAGAGGGTGGATCCGTCCACCTAACGACTTTGACCATATCCTAACCAAGTTCGAGGAGGATGGATCCGTCCATCTAATGACCTCACTTGTTAACTCGGAGTGGATGTGAATCAACCATCTACAATCCTGATAAATCCATCGTTCCTAAGGTATAAACTTATGTATGTACATGAAATATAAAGCAACGCATCCAGTATGGTTCAGGCACACATCCAAGTAGATTCACAGAATCAAACCTCTCAACCAAATGAAAATCTAAAATATCAAGCATACACAACCAATACAGAAACACTCAAGCATCAAAACCAAAATAGATAAGTCCAGACTCAAAGTAACAAGGCTATCTACAAGACCTAATGAAACTCAATTCAAATAAAGGCATGAACATGGAACACCAAAAAATGATCAAATCGGTTGAAGCAATATCAATACTCAAATTATCACTAGAAAATAGTGAGAATCGTTGAAAATATTTAGATAAAGGTGTAAACAATAGACACCATAAAGTAACAAAGAATGCAAGTCCACTTGAATATTCAAACTCGAAAAACAAATCAAGCATATACGAAATAAAGGGAATCATTAAAAATCGATTTCTATAAATTCAAATCCAAATCATCACTGGCAAATAGTGGAGTTCGAACACAAAATTCAAAAGGGAATAAAATTCGTACCAATTTGAAAGCAACAATCACTTGATGTTGAAGAAGCCGAGAGAGTTCAAAACTATATGATCGATCGATGATGCATTCATGCAACAAGTAGTGAAGCGGGGGTTTCAAACAATGCTAAATCCTAATTTCTAAGGACAAAAGGAGCAGAAGAATTGACATGGATAACACGGCCACAAAATAGAAGAGGAAAATAACCCTAATTTGATTTTGAAAGTGAGAGATAATGAAATAAATAGAACGGAAAGGAATAAAAGAGGATAATAACGCGGCCACGAAATTATTGCTACAACATAGAGAGCGAAACCAAAATACTGATTTGGAGGCAAAATGAAATTTTTGATAACTTAAACCAGACAATAGATAAAATATTGTATAAATGGCATGGATAAAATCTCAATAAAACAACGATTTCACGGACATTGTCACACAACAGATGATTTTTCCATGTGTTGTGTGAAAAGTGGTAAATATTGGGATAACAGAAAATCTATCATATGTTACGTGATCGTTGTTGTATGATTCACTTTATGGCATAGTGTATATATATAATAATATTTTTTTACTACATTTAGAATTGGAAGGGGAAGAGAAAATAGCATAGTTTTCAATACACGATAAGTTTTCTAAATAAATTAAGTTTAAGTTAGCCTTTGGAGCACTAGAGTTCGTCGAGGAAATCTTAAGATCCATCTTTAACGCACATAACTAACTTGACAACAAAGAAAAATAATTGAAGCAATCAACGCCATTCGATTGCACGCCCGTTCACAAATTTTTATACGCCAACGGTCGACTATTTGTGACCTTGGGTCGACAGCAACCGGACGACCTGGGTGCGTCTTGGGTCAACTGTGGCATTTGTTTTGTGGTGGTTAATTAGCATGCATGATTTGTTAATTACTGCTTGATTTCTTTACGTTCATTCCTTGTTTGACTAACCATGATAAAAATTTTCCTTAACATTTTTTCCCCAAATTCATTAGGTAAAAATTCCTTGACATGTAAGCTTCCATTAACGTTATCTATTAATTTTTATATTTATTTTTATTACCATGACTACATATATAATTATTTTCGATTCAAGACTTTAGACATTGATAACCTTTTCATTTGAACTCCGATCGGAACATTTATGTATGAAAATTGATCAGAAAATTACTAGGAACCCAACGATGCAGGTTTATTAGCAAAATTATGGCGTTTATAGAAAATTTATTTTTCAACGTTTCCATTTATTAAATAATTTCTTTTAAATTAATTATCGTAAAATTATGGGGTGTTACATATTGCATCTTAGAAATAAAAATTCAAACTAACTATACATGTTTTCAACGCAAAAATATAGCTAAATTTTATATAAATAATTCTCTTAAATGAGTTAAAACATATATAATTTTTGAAAAATAATTTACACGTATTTATAATAGTTGTAATACCTCTGATGTCACACATTTTTAGTGTCAGTATAAACTACTAAAAATGCTCTTATATAGATAACACTTGAAAATAGGATCTAACAAATAAAATTCCTTTACAAATTCAAAACACCCCTCTACGAATGTTTTCAAATCTTAGTATTGCTTAAAAATAGGATCTAACAGTAAACATTTTTTGTAAATTCAAATGCCGCTCTATGAATATTTCCAAATCTTAATATAACTCAAAAACATGATTTGAAAAATAAATTTCATTCAGAAATAAAAATTCAAACTAACTGAAAATTAGATATTGCAACTTAGAAATAAAAATTCAAATTAAATACACATGATATCTAGCTAAATTTTGTATAAATAATTCTTCTGAATGTGTTAAAACATATATGATTTGTTAAAAAAATAATTCATATATGAAGTGCATGCTATCATCATGCACGAAACGCATGCCATAACGCTCGTTATTATATAAATACATTATCACCCTAATTAACTTTCGTTTTTTTAGTGTATGTAAAAAAAATTATTTGCATATTTTAATGAGGTTCAATATTAGAATGACATATTAACTTCGTTGAATTGTAGTATGGGTTTATTTTTTAGTTGGTTAGGATTTATTAATTTGATTTTATTAGTTCCACTAAACATGAATTTATCATAATAAAAATTAATTCAATTAACATTATGCAAGTGATATTTTAACATTAGTATGTTGACAATGAACAATAATATATGATCCTAATGATGGAAATAAAATTTGGGAAGCATAATTGCAAGTGTATAAAATATGACATTACAAAAGTGATTGCATATATGTCCTTTGAGTAGAATAACAAAGAACGATAATGAGATGATTAACATATATTCAGATTAAGTTATTCGTTGATTTTAAATTTGGTAATTGAATTGAAATATAATTTTGGAAGATTCACATACATATGTATGTATGTATATTTCACAATTGTATGTGTGTGTATTTAAAGTGCCAATATAAAAAATTCACCCAATGTTAAATGCAGAGTTAATACAAAAATGATAGAAATGGATGTGTTTTTGTAATGAAAAGGTAATTTTCTTTTATTACTTTCTGAAAATGGAATACATGCATAAATTTTCCCCAAAACTACTATTATTTATCATTAATTGATCCATGTTTACACATTGCATTCTCTATTTAATGTTGTAGATAATCTAAAAAGGGGTTGAAAGGATGTTGAACTTTGCAAGTACTTATGAATATATTAAGTATTAAAAGTTATTTTTACATATTTTCCACTATTAGAAATCTAATAGTGGCAATTATTGAAATTTTCAAAGATGGAATCAAATCCAAGCATTATGAAATTGGTAAAAGCAAGCCTAGATGCATTTTTAAATTATGTTTTCCATTAATTGTCATAATTAATGGTAATTAATTAATTTAATTAGCTTCATAAATTAATAGTTTGAATTCAAATAAAAATGGTAAATACTTAATTTTTCTTCACCTTCTGGTGTGTATGCCAAGAAATATATATTCATTCTCAAGTAGAACCTATTTTAACAATTATTAGTATGCAATATTTTAATACCGATAACAATATGCAAATTGAACCTAATTTCATATCATTTATTTATTTATTTTAGTTATCTTGATGCATAACGAATTTGTTATAATATTTGTAAACTTAAACTATATGCATTAGCTTTGTAAGCAAGATTGACAATTGGTGAATTTATATATTATCTATGTATTAGCTTCATAAGCAAGACCGATAATTGGTGAACTTATAAATTATTTTTACTTTCAGTTTTAAGAATAATGTTATGTTTGATATTTGTTAATCCATTAAGTTTATAAAATTCTTTTTTCTTCCACTTTATCCTATTTCAAAACTATCAAAATATACACTTAATTTTAAAAAGTAATTATACACGATTTTGAGATTATGTGTAGTTTAGTTATTTTTCTTTGAAAATTAAGCAAGGTTGAATAGTCCGTTGGAAGATTTTATATATTTAATAAAGTTAATTATAAAATTTATGGCTATAAGGTCTGAATCTATTATATGTTAGTTTGAAACTGCATGTTTGTTTCTTAGTAGAATATTAGTTTGATGGATGACTTTGGGCTATGGTTCAAAAAGGATGAATATTCTCTTATTCTTCCATCTTTAATATTAAAATAATTAAATGCGGTTATTATACCATTTTACACAGATGGGATTGATAATATAATACATTAATAGTTTGCTTGGTCATATAACCTTTACATTAATTGTAGTCAAAGGTAAAGAGTAAATGAAAAGGCATTAGAATTAGAAATTATCGAGTAAGTGAAATGTAAAAATTCACATTTCACAGCGGAACAATATATAATAGATAAATGAATAATCTTTAAATCAAAGACTCATCACTGTTAATACAATACAACAACAGAGCTTACAATGACATCATACATCACTGACAGTTGTTACATTACATCACATTACATTATCAGAGTGTACAACAACAAACAGCGGAAAGAAATATTATATATACTAGTGATACATTCCCAATTTGGTAATGTGACATATGAAGGGCTGCAGATCATTTGTTGATCGAAGCACGGCTTTTATGAAAAGCGTAGTTTTGTGGACGAGACTTCGTCGGACATCACACCTCGGAATGGTCAAAACAGGAAGAATGCAGCAAGGTTATAGGGGGTAGCGTCCCTTAGGGTATGTTCATTTCCTTCTGGATAGAGGTGGTGTCATGGTATGGATCCCATATACTTAACCTGTGTTGTTGCTGCAAATTTATTACTTTGTGGTTGTTGGTATTGACAATCCTCGGATAAAGGTTGTTTACAACCGGGGGATGACATATTCGGGTCAGTAGTTACCTATTTTTGCAGAGGTAATCCAGCCTTGTGTTGACAGAGATCCAGTTAGGTTCTCAGGATATCCCGCCAGAGGCGTACCCATGTGGCAGTAGGAAGTTCCTTAGCCTGACCATTTGTTGGAAATCCAAACAAAACAATACGAGCCCTGTACGGTTTTAGTTGTATAGCCTGCCATTTACTTATGCTGCCGCCCCACTGTTTAAATGGTAGCTATAGTAGGCATACGATAATGGTCTTATGTTGGCTAAGATTAATATTATATTTTCGAAATGTTTTCCACTGTGCACTTATAATAATAATATCAATGAAATTTTCTCGTATCAAGCATGTTTGACTATCATAAGGAGAAATCTCCTCCAATTCTGCGTCTTCATGGTGTGTGCGGCGGGAGGCCTTATGATAGTTTCATTTTCAAAAGCATAGCGGACTCTTATTTTTTTTTCTTTGTGAAAATAACTGTTTTTAAGATCTCACACCAGTCCCATGACTGACCTAGAGTTTATTGTTCCCTTTCTAAACTCTGAATGCCCCTAATTTTCCACACGGGCAGCCTAAAGTCAGGTTTCAGTTATTCGGGAGCAAAGTCAAAAAAAAGTTGTTGTGGAGATCAGGAGTTGAAGCTGGACAGTGAAGCGTATCAACCCCGTAAAGAGGACGTGTAGGGGTAAGAGTCTCCAGCTCGCCACCAAACAAAAAGCAAGAACCCCCCCATCATGTTTCACCTAGATTGCAAGGTCAGTCGTAAGGCGTGATAGTCGAAAGGCTGGCCGTAAAAGCAAGGGTAGGGTACCATTGTATGCCACGGCGAGGCTGGGATGGTTGCCTACCAGTCAAGAGTGGCCGCTGTCGATGGTTGAAAAGCCTAGACCGTTACATGGTTAACCTAGGAAAACCATGGAATCTGCGGTGGATAGCCGACATCAAATTTTTGAAGAAAAGAATGTTTTGCCAAAGGTGGTTAGCCCTAGGGGATTTGGTACCCAAGGGTTTATAGACATTCTAGAAAAACTATATAGTGTGCGATGGATAGCCCATACCAACTTTTATGAAACAACGTACGCTGGATAATCTGCATTTATTTTAAATGGATTTGAGATGGATAGTCCTATTAAATTAGGATGAATAGTCATTTAAAGGTATTATAGGGAAACTCTAATAAATTGATTTTAGATGGAAATTCTAATAAATTGCTTTTAGATGGGATATCTAATGAATGGGTGGATGAGATATCCAATATATATGATTTATTGCTTTATTTCATATTACGTTAAGACTAATCATTTTGGGTCCAGAAACATAGTAAAAGATTTGCATGTTTTGTTTTGGATACTAGTGCTAAACAGCGTGGTCTTACTAGATATCTATTTATGATAAGAGATGATAAGGGATTATTCATACCAGACTTATTGTCCGACTTGAAGTTTGTGTTTCTCCACAAACCCTTTGGTACTCAAAATTAATTTGAGTAGTCTGAGAGTGAGAGACTCTCAGGTTTTTGGACGAATAAGCATCCGAAGACGTGTAGGAGGCAGTGTTAGCTATATAGGAGTTATTTTGTATTTTCCGCTATGATGTGCTAAGAACTGTAAAGTTCATATTTATTAGTTCTCTGATTATCATAAGGGGACATCTTCATATGTCGCTCTTATCATATTTTTTACATGTATATGTGATCTGAACATGGTTAACGTTTGAGATGATGTAATTAAATCTTAAATTGAAATTCATAAGAAATGAGAAATTCTATTTTGTTGAAGTTAATTTTTTCCCATATTCTTGTGTTCCTGTATTGCCAATAGTTTTAAGATTCTGATTTTAGCCACTCAGAAATAACACTTATGGATGACTATAGCATCCATAGTAGTTAGTTTGGAGCCTCCGAAAGCGGGATTTTACAAGTTGGTACCAGAGCAAGGTTTATGTACTTAAAAGGAATTTATACCTTAAAATATTTTAAAGCATAATCTAATGAATCAAAAATATAGTTAGGCTTAGGTAAGCGTTATAGTAACATATGTGTACTTTGCTATAAATACCTAATATGTATTCCCCACTCTCTTAGACTGTTTTTTGTATCTTAACGAGATTGGATTTCAGATAGTAGTAAAGTAAGATATGGAGGTAGAAAACGGAAGAGCTAATCAAGGTGGATGATGCACCGCAACGAGTGGAAATGTTCGACCCAATACTATGAGCAACCAGATGCTGGAGGAACTAATCCGGTGGGCCCAGTTGGCAATGATTATGCAAGCTGATCAGGGATTATGCGAATCTTGGAGGGAAGCCTTTTCTAGGAACCGGGTATGCGGTACGAGTGGAGGACTAGCTATTGCATTGTGAAAGGATATTTGCAGATCTCGTCTTGATAGATATGCAGAAGAGAAGCCTTACTTCAAGGCAATTGCAGGAAGCATCGTTATTTTGCTGGAACGGAGTTACCGTGGGAGAGCCAGAGGAAGACCTGATTTGGTCTGAATTTTAAAGGAGGTTCGAAGAAAGATTTCAATCTTAGGTTGCCAAGTCAACATTGCTAAGGAAGTTTGCAGATTTAGTCCAAGGGGATAAATCGATGATTGAGTATGCTACGGAATTTGATGAGCTGTCCCATTACGGATATGCTACTATGGATACAGTCATTCGGAGGAATGATAAGTTTATCAGGGGTTGAATCCTGAAATTGCCAGAGCAACCATGCCAAACCTCCGAGATCTATGTCATGTTGTTGTTGGGATGGCTATTCGAAATGAAGAGATGCTTTCTACTTTTGGAAAGGGGAAACCAGGCGAGGTTCAGAATTTTCAGGGTAAGAAGCAGATGTTCTTTAAGAAGAAATGTACCTAGTCGGGGGTAGCAGCTAAAAAGAGCAAGGCTGTTATTGTCTGTTAGAAATGTGATAAGAAGGGGCACTATGCTAATGAGTGTTGCTTGGGTGATGGAAGAGCAGTTGCAGTGAGGCCGAATGTGAAGTGCTACAATTGTGGCCAGACGGGGCATTATAAGGAAAAGTGTCCCGAGACTGCTAGGGCTGGAATGGGAATGGTCTTTGCATTGGAATCATCATCCTCTAGACCAGCAGCTGCTGAGAAGGGAAAAGCTATGACGGAAGGTATGCTTATGATTCATAGTACCCCAAGATACAATTTGATATTGATGCATCACACTCATTTATATCTCAGTATTTGGTAGATTGCTTATGTCTGGAATCTTTATACCTTATTACTCGTTTAAGGGTTGTGAAACCAATAGGAGGGTATGCAACTCTAGGAATGAGATATAACAGTTAGAACTTGATTTGTTTGGTCATATGTTTACATGCAGTTTATGTGTTTTTGATTTCGTAGGTTTCAGGATCATATTGGGTATGGATTGATTAGATAGATATGATGCTAAGATATTTTTCCAAGAGGGGGAAAGTTCATTGAAACATTATAACAGCCGTAACCGAGTTATTTACTCAGTAAGGAGTTCGGACGGAAATGCTTATGTGTTATTGGGTGCCATGTGAACAGAAGTAGAGTTGAAGCAAGTTTATGTTGCAAGAGAGTTTGAAGATGTGTTTGAACCAGTTTCGGGCTTGCTGCCAAAGAGACCCATCGAGTTTTGGATAGATCTCGTACTAGGTGCTAAACACGTAAGTAGACCACTTAGCAGGATGTCACTAACCGAGATGAAGGAATTGAAAGTGCATCTAGTGGAATTGGAGGGAAAGAATTTCATCCCGCCAAGCAGTTCATCTTGGGGAATGGCCGCAATATTCATAAAGAAGCTAGATGGGTCGTTAAGGATGTGTATCGACCTTTATATGCAGAACGAGAGGACAATCAAGAATAGTTATCCTTTGTCGAGAATTGACGACTTATTCGATCAGTTGAGTGGATCCAGAGTGTTTTTCCAGCTCGATTTGGCGACAGATTTCCATCAACTAGGAGTGGCAGATGACAGTATTCCTTTAACGGCATTTAGGACTAGATGTGGGTCTTACGAATGGTTGGTTATGCCATTTGGGCTTACTAATGTGCCAGCTTTCTTCATAGATTTGATTAACCGAGTTTTTCGAGAGCATTTGGATAGGTCTGTGTTGGTTTCTATTGATGAAATTTTGGTATATTATAAGAGTGAGAAGGATCATGCAGATCATTTTAGAATAGTATTGGAGACACTAAGGCAACATCAGCTGAAAACGAAGTTCTCAAAGTGTCATTTTTGGAAGAAGGAAGTGAAGTTTCATGGTCATGTAGTTTCTAAGGAGGGTTTAGCAGTTGATCCAAATAGGATCGAAGCTGTTAACAATTGAAAGAGACCAAAGATTGTAAGTGAAATTTGAAGCTTTCTTGGACTTGTAGGATACTATCGAAGGTTCATTAAGGATTTCAAACGGATAGCGGCATCCTTGACTATGCTAACTAGGAAGGACGTGAAATTTGTTTAGTCTAACAAATGTCGGAAGGCATTCCTTAAGTCGAAACATTTGTTAACCAATGCGACCGTGTTAGTAGTTCCTGATGGGAATCAGGGGTTAGTAGTTTACACCGATACATGCGGTACTGGATTAGGTGCTGTGCTAATGCAGAATGAAAAGGTTATTGCTTATGCTTCTACACATCTTAGACCGCATGAAGTAAGATACCCGACTCATGATTTGGAGTTGGTAGCAGTAATCTTCGCGTTGAAGGTGTAGAGACATTATCTTTTGGGAAAAAGGTTTGAGCTATTTACGAGTCATAAATCTCTACGGTATTTATTCTCTCAGAAGAGGTTAAATATGAGATAGTAGAGATGGCTAGAGTTTGTTGTAGCTTATGATTTTAGCATCGAGTATACACCGAGAAAAGGAAATATGGTGGCAGATGTGCTTAGCAGGAAACATTAGAATGTGGCATTAGCTATGTTGGCAGAATGAAAAGACTTGGAAGCACTGGCTGTTTGCAGTGTGCAATTGAGGTCGACTACTGGATCTAATCGGAATATCGCCATGATGTCTTATTTGAAAGTTCGACCAGTTGTAATTGAACGGATTGCTTCTAGGCAGAAAGAGGAACCAATGTTAGCCAAAAGGATTAGAAGGTTAGAAGTTGGGACCGAGATTGATGATTTGAAGGATTTTATTCTTGACCGCAGGGTTTGGTTGAGAAAGAAGGAACGGTTATGTGTTCCAGATGTTGGAGACCTTAAGAAGGAAGTTCTTAGGGAATGTCATCGATCGAAGTTTATGATTCATCCTAGAGGAACAAAGATGTATCAGGATATGAAGAGAAGTTTCTTCTAGGAAGGAATGAAGAGGGATGTTGGCTTATGGGTAAAATAGTGTTTGAACTATCAGAAAGTAAAAGATGAACATCAGAAGCCAAGTGGTTTGCTTCAGCTTTTGGATATTCCAGTTTGGAAGTGGGACTCGATATCCATGGATTTTATTGACAGGTTTCCAAGGTCAAACCGAAGTAATGAAAGTGTATGGGCCATAGTGGATAGACTGACCAAGAGTGCCGATTTCATTTCGGTAAGATCAACCAAGACGACACCTGTTTTGGCTAAGTTATTCATGAAGAACATCGTTAAACTGCATAGAATTCCTAGTAGTATCGTCAGTGATAGAGATGCTTTGTTTACTAGTGAGTTCTGGTAGAGTCTGTAGAGTGTGTTAGGCACTAAGCTCAAGTTGAGTACCACATCTCATTCTTAGACGGATGGGCAGATAGAAAGAGTCAACAAGGTACTGGAAGATTTGTTAAGAGCTTATGTGCTGGATTTTAGGGTTCTTGGGAAGATAACTTGCACTTAGTGGAGTTTTCCTATAATAATAGTTATCAGATTACTATAGGAATGACGCCTTTTGAAGCTTTGTATGAAAGGCTAGGCAAATCGCTAGTACGTTTGTTAGAGACCGAAGACAGATTAGTTCTTAGTCCAGATTTGGTTAGAGACGAAGGAAAAGATCGAGATGATACGGAAAAGAATGAAGGAGGCTCGTTCTAGGTAGAAAAGTTATGCAAACAAAAGACGTAAAGACCTAGAGTTCTCAGTTGGAGATAGAGTTTTCATTAAGGTATCGCCGATGAAAGGTGTGGTTCGGTTCAGGAAGACGGGAAGCTAGCACCGAGATATGTTGAACCATTTCCTATATCAGGGAGAATTGTGAGACTCACATACCGAGTAGATTTACCGAGCAGTTTGGTCAGGGTCCACAATGTGTTTCATGTTTCTCATCTTAGAAAGTATGTTCATGATCCAGAAACTACTATCGCTCCAACGACACTGGAGGATTTAGTGGTGGAACTGGATATGACTTTTATGGGGCAACCAGTTTGTGTGGCAAAAGATAAGAAGAGACTAAGGAAGAAGACGATCAAGTTGGTGAAAGTTCAGTGGAGCGACAACGTGAAGGACTGTACTTGGGGGGCAGAAGACAAGATTAGTGCTACTTTTCCTGGGCTGTTTTAGATGGTATGTTCTATATAGGGTTTATATAGAATTTGGCTGGTAGGTTATTGTAACGACCCAGTATTTTCAACCCTTCGCATCCGCACATGTCGGAATTGAATTGTTCAAAATACTGCGTTGTAGAATAAATTTGGCAAAACTCAGAATATACAGTAAAATTATCACAGAATCACATACACAGATATCAGAATCCCGCAGCGGAAATTAAAAACTTAGTGGTTCATGAAGCCACTTATACATCTTTAACAAACAGGAATTACATTGCTTATAATCCTAAATAAAATTTTAAACATAAATAGAGATAGAGTCTTCAAAGTCTGGGATTCCAGAAAAGATAAAGACTGAAACAAACTTCCAGCAGCACGACTGGTCTACGGAATGTCCTAGCTCCGGAGAGGAACTGAAACTGCAACTCAGGCTGACCCGAGCGTAAAACAAAACAAAACACTCGAGTCAGGACATACATACTTACATAATGTAAGCTAATTCAAGTGTACTGAAATATAGAGCAAGTAACTTAAAGGATGCTTGGGATCGCCCATCCTCTAAGGATCCGTTAAACTATCTACTATATAGTATATTGCGCTATTATAATAGTGTCTATTTATAAAATAAACATACTTTTTTCTTAGCATTAAGGGGTTACCCATATAGCCCTTAACACGTAATAGTCCCAGTAGTCCATCCAATATCATAGCTCCTCCTGATCGGGAAGCAACCAGAGGATACAACACGGGCTACGGGAGAAATCCAAACTCGTACAAGGCTCGATATGGTAGGTGACACGGCACAACTAGGCAATGCCAGGGTAGATATACCAATTACGCTTCCGGACCGATGGTAACGCGAAGCCGCAGCAACCGCCCACCTCGAACAACACTCCCAAATCAAGGGTGCACCCAAACAATCACATAAGCAATAGAATGGTATACGAAGAAGTGCGTTCGATCAGAGGAGCTACCTCATTAATCCGTCAATCGCTCCTGTTTTAGCCACCTTAAGCCGACTCACGGGAGTCAGGTCCACGTATATACCTTTCAAGAAACCGTCACCACCATCCTACTTCATTCTGGAATCTCCACCGCGTACACGGTTAGTCAAAGTGGTTTTCGGTATCGACAGAGAGTATGTCCATATCCGATCCCGGTCTCTTTACCAACCAAACGTTATTATAACCCGTGGTCATTTAAAACAGTTTATACTTTAAAACCAGGATAAACATTTCCATTTCAAACTATAAATACGATATCATTTTAAAACCCAAAACAATATAATATCGTTATATTCAAATATAATTCTTTTCCAAAACCATACTGCTTAAAATTTATAATATTTGGAAACCAAATATTTGAATTATATCTTCAAAACATAATATTTTGGAAATTTTACTTTAAACCATAACTCCCAAACACAAATGGTTTGCATATTCAACGGTATATAGAATAAAGGGTTTAACTTAATGGTTCTTTGTAAAGAAGATAATTTACATAGCTTTACAAATATATTTCTTTATTTAAAGTTTAAACCATAATTTAAATATTACTTCATGTTCCCAAACCATTTCAATTCCTATATATATATATATATATTCAATTGGAGTATTTATTATTCAAAACTAAGTTTGGATTTTATTCTTTCAACAAATCAATGTTTTATTTTTTAGTCTTAAATATTCCCATAAATTCCATAAATAAAACTCCAAAATTTCACCATTAATATTTTCAAAAATTTACTTAATATTTAAAACAATCAAATTCTAGACCCTGTAGCACTTAGGAAATGCTACCTAATAGTTACGGGTAAAACTGGTCCAATTTCAAAAGACAGCATTTAAATGCTGTAGTAGATTGTTTAACTTAATAATATTTCTAAATATAACTTATTTATCTATTTATTTATTAACTGAAATCTTAATCTTTCAAAATCCAGAATTTTCAAAATAAGTTATATTCCAAAATTTTATTCAAATATTTATTTATTTATTTACATCTATAACTCATTCAAAATCAATATAAAATCCTTTAAAGATATTAAATCAAATATTTAGCTTCCAACATAATTTTAAATATTTCAGAAAATATTATAGGAACCACGGGCCTGTATATAGTTTTCTAGCCTAGGTCAAGTGATACGGATTTATATCATTTCAACCCGTAATTTACAAACCCCGGGTTCTATCATTTCAAACCCGCAATCCCAAGTTATCAGTTGAGCGGTTAACATAATAGTTTAACAATAATCATCATTTAGGCCTATCATTTCAGCCCATAAAAATCTAAATTTAACAGGGAACTTGCAGTGGTGATTTAAGCAGTAAATAAACAATAACATAACTGCAGAAATAATACAACAGATAATAACTGATGAGGTGTCAATATGGGGTTCATCATTCTATATTACACTGCAGACAGATAATAGTGAGATACAATTTTACACATACACTTGCGAAAAATTTACACATATATGTACATATGTCTGGTGAGAAAAACTCACCTGGATGTTGCAGAAAATTTGAATTCAAAATGACGATTCACCGGAAAAGAGCGACAGAGGGTAACGATAAAATTTCTCGGATGTCGCCTAGATTCAAATCTAGAACAAAAGTAGAAATATAGAATACGCGACTTTAGAATTTTCGGTCAAAGAAAAATTAAAATAGGACGAGAATTGTTTTGATTTGCTCGACCACTCCACCGTGTAATATGACCAAAGCATACTCAAATGTGCTAATACTAAAACTACTACAAAAATTCCTAGAGATGCCGAAGGCAAAAGTTGAATACGCATACACTTGCACACTTCTACTCTTACTCACGTCCATGTACTCATGCCAACATAACATCACCCTTTTTATTATCAACACTTTCCTATTATCAAATAAGTTTTAACTACATGGTTCCAAACTTCACTGTACCAGTCAACTCACCCCATCATCCACTCCACCGAGTCACAATCTCAACTGCTTCGAGCAAATATGGAAAAATCTTCGAGTCCATATAGTCCAATCTTCGGGTTACCTATGTACAACATTGTGAAAGACACACCTATTTCTCTCTGTTTATTAATTTGAAGACACTGAAACTATGATCAATCAGCAGCTACCCAATTTACTACTAACCTTAACAACTTACTGAATTATGAACAGATAGCTAACCCTCTACAACTATCACTAGCATCAAACAACTCCAGTAGGCATCTCGCTTCAGTTCTTCTTTTTTTTTTCTTCATTTTTTTTTTCAAGTCTCTGCATTTCTAAACATGCACACGCCAGCTTCTCCATGTATACTGCACTTCCATCTCCTGGTCCACACTATTCTTAGAATACTTTACTGAAGAGAAATGGTGAACCAAAAGAAATAAAAGAAGACAACAGACAATTTTTTTTTTTTTTTTGTCAACACTAGAATCAGAGTCCACTACTATACACAAGGATGCAGCCTACTCTTAAACTTGCACGCACCTATTCAGACATAAGAATGACTTTTGTATAGTAAAAGAAATGTAAATATGCAGACTCAACTTAAATCTAAACTCCCAGACTAAATTGTACTCCCTCAACACCAACCACTCTGAGTCACACGCCTACTTACTCCGAGCCAAACTAGCATCTGCTTCGAGAAATTATGCCACCACTTCGAGTCCATTTGGCCAATACTCCGGGTCACATTTGCGAGTCTTGGTGAAAGATTCATGTGATCCTCTCTGCATAAAAGATTTGTGCCAACCACTACACACCTACTTTTATCACAAGTTCCAGTCATGTATCCCACTCATGTCAGTTTGAACATGCTCACAGTGATCCAAATATGTACAGCCTATCACCTAATTTTATATATGCAGACTATAGTGCCAATCAGTGACCAACATGTACAGCCTATTCCCAAAATGCAGACTTACTCATATTTTATCTTTATTTTATTATCTCTCTCTCTCTCTCTCTTTTTTTTTTTTTTTTAGCCTAAGTCCTATACTATTTAGCTATGCACATATATACAGTTGGGCCACATATTATGACATAGATTATAGTCACATTTTTTTTCTTTTCAGCTTTATACTTTTACACAACTTTGTCTGAACGGAGAAAAATGAGCAAATTCCTTATTATACCCCTAGTCGAACCCCTGATTTTTCAATCAAAAGAAACTCAGATTAATGAGATGTTTGATAAAATCTTGGTTTTCATATGCATAAATTTTTTCCAAAGTAACCTCTCAGTTCTATAAAGTTAGTACCTCTGACTTCATTATGTATACTAGAACAAAAAGAAAACTGTATAAACCCAGATCCCTACATTGTTCAAGGCATATGATAAGAGGAAAAGTGGTAGTGTGGCCGAGCAAAGTGCCTAAGAAGAAGGGAAAGAGACTGGAAAAAAAATCAAAAGAAACAAGGTGAACTTATTACCTGATCTGTATCCACGCGAAGAAGCAGAGGACTTTAGATGCAGAAAAATGGTGAAGTGGGAAAATATATACAGGCGGTATGAGAAATTTGGGAAGGGGTAAAAGGAGTAACATATCAGTTATATTGACATCAGTTACAAAAGAAATGAAATAAAGGAGGGGCCGAGAGTTTCCTCTGTGAAAGTTTTGATGATAAATTAAATGCTAGATTGAAAGGTGGTGTGATCTTTCATTTATATCCAATAAATTTTGATTTGTATTAAATAAGCATACAAACGTATTTGGACCATGCAGACACCATGCTTGATCATAGGCAAGAGCACAGGGGAAAGAAGAAACTGTAGGGTTTAAAGTTTTCAGTTAAAAATATATTTGCGTGATATGATATACGTTTATATCATAGAGTACTGGAAAAAGGCAAAACTTATTTTAGTTCAGTTTTGATGTATAATTATGTAAATATGAAGGCGTGATTTACTTTCAGTTTGTACATTTTGATTTGCAGGGAAACCAACGGCAAGCATTGATTTGTTATTTTTCATCTTTGTTTGATCTCCGTATGAATTTCAAATGGCCGAGAGATGTGCTTCAGTTCCCCTTTTGAATAAATGCTTACACAGATGATTAAAGAAATAGAGCAAGAAAGTTTATCAAATGCGTGATTTTTGGTTTGATAAACTGATGAAACAGAGAATGGGAAAAAGTTGGGATTTGCTTCCAATAATATGCCTTGGCTGTTACACAAAGGCTTGGTTTAAGGCATGCGTTGATTTATCTTTAGACCTGAAAACTATTGATATCCCATTTGTTGCAAATAAACAGTGTGATATTTGAAGGCTGATTGTTTCCAGATTGAATGCTCGAACGTTATTTGATGAAAATTAAAACATGCATTGATTCTGGGGTTTATGGCTTGCGTGATTCTTGGAAACGCATAGGCAAGCATTGAAAAGAAATTTAACTGAAAGGCAACGAGTGGCCAGATGCTTGATCAGAGGATGGAAGAGAAGTTATGTCTGCACGTTATTCTTATACGTGTGCACGTTCCAAGTTTATAAATCTTTAAATTTGGTTTGATAGAATTAAGTTTTGAAAGGCAAGAATTTATGCAAAGCTTAGAAACGTATACAAATATATTTGAAATCAAACTGTTAGTTAACCAAGTAATGTTGGGTAGAAATTAACTGACTGATATTTTTCTTCAAAAGGGTTTGAAAATATTATTATTACACTACGCTAAACAGACGCAGTCCAAAACATCAGAAATTTTCATAAAAATAACATTTTAAAACACACGTTTTATTACGTTGCTTATACCCTATAATTGACGCGTCTTTTGAACGCGAAATTTTACAGTTTAAACATAGCTTAAAAATTCACAGTTATTATCTAATTTTATTGACATATCCAATTTTATAAATATCTCTTTAAATTAAATAATTAGACTATATTGTTAAACACAATATATTTCAAAATTAAATAAAATAAATAGCCAAAAAACTAGGGCTGTTACAGTTATACTAGCTTTGCTTGCATGGGTTATATGATTGTTGTTGTGTCCTTACTGAAATTTCGGAGATGAAATTCTTTAAGGGAGGAATCTGTAATTCCCCTGAATTCTAATTAACATTATTTGGAATATTTAATTGGATAGATTAAAAAGAATTATATGAATAATTAGGGAGATGAGATTAATAAATTCAATGGCCGTGTCTTAATGAATGAACTAAAATAAGACTTAACTAAATTTAGAATGAGGGATTTTCCTAAGGGGTAAACTTGAAAATGCGGCTACATCTCTTAGTATATATCTTTTCCTCCACCTTAATAAAATTTCACTTTCTCATTCATAACTCCTCACCAACTTTCGACCGACCACTAAGGAAGAGCAATAAATTGAAGATAAAGCTAATAAATTAAAGCTAGGAAATTTACTCATTCTCCAATTGGCTAATCAAAGTGAATAATCATGTTTATCATCTCATTTTTCTATGTTTGGATCGGTTATGGGTTATATCCGATTAATGTTTGTGATTTTGGTTAGGATATAACCATTTAAACCTTTGTTTGGATAACATATAGGTGTTTTTAAATGTTAATGGGCTAATTAAGATAGTTTATTTCGGTTATGGTTAAATTCCGAATTATATTGATCTTCATATGCTTCGAAATTTTAATAGGTTAAAATATATGATTTAAATGATTTTTTGAGATTTTTGGGGATTTTTCCTTGGTGGTTTACTAAGGTAATTAAATTATTTATGCCTAAGGACTAAACTGAAAAATGGCTTCCGAATTAGTTAAATTCAAAGGAAAATTGCTTTCACAAATTTATTTGGGGAAGAAGAATAGTGGTTTAAGAAAAAGATTGACTATTTAGTACTTTTATTATTCGAAAGTACAGGAGGAAGCCTCTTGACCAATCAGATTTAGACAAGCAAGAGGAACCATCACTTCCTTAGGCCCAGAACATGCTTCCAACTACATAGCCTGCTTTCACCCTTTTGACTAAGTCGAAATGTACCATTTGTCTAAGTCGAAAGGTGTGCATTTACCTTTCGCCTAAGCCGAAAGGTAAGAATGGTGTCGAAAGGAAGAGAGACGGAGCGATAGAGGATACTTCCTTGGGTTTCAAATGGAAATATAAATGCTTTCAAATTAATAGGTTTTGAAGGGGGAGTCTTCGACTCCATCATTTTTGTAAAGACAAAATTTTATACTCAAGAAGGAGTTTCGAAGGAGATCTTCGAAAGTTTAAACCTTTAAGAGATTTGTTTTGAATGTTTTCCAAAAATATGTTTTAGAACCTTTCGACTAAGTCGAAAGGTGGAAGAGGAAAAGGAAGGGGTTACTTCCGAACATTCCCATTGTTTTAAAAGTTAAGTTTTTAATGCCTTCGAAATTCATGCTTTATGTATACTTTCGACTCAGAACTTCGAAAGAAACAAAGTCGAAGGGTAGCTTCCGACTTAGTTCCGCTTTATGTTTTATATGCCTTCGAATGGGATATTCGAAGGAAGGGTTGAGCCGCCAGCTTATACCTTTCGACTAAGTCGAAAGGTGAGTCCTCATCCTTCCGACTTAGTCAAAGAGTAGGGATGTTTTAAAAAGGCGAAAGGCTTCGAAGGGGCTATCTTTGGATGTTTTAATGTTTTCGAAAGGTTTTGGTTTCGAAAGGTTTTGAGTTTTAATGCTTTCGAAAGGTTTTGAGTTTCATTGCTTTTGAAAAGTTTATGAATGGTTTTATAGGAGGAATACCTCAGGCTTTCGATAAGGTCGAAAGGTAGCACCTTTCGACAAGGTCGAAAGGTATGATTTTGTGATGCTTTCAAAAGGATTATCTCCGAAGGGGCTAACTTCGAAGGGTTATTTACTTTCAAACGGGACTTCATTTGAAGGGTTTTAAAGGGCTATAGTTAGTCATTTTTCTTAAGTAAAGTTTTGCTAATTCAAGAGGGGTGCTTTGAAGGGTTATGGAATAAAATACTTATCTTGGTTTGAATATGTAAAGGGGATCCTTATATAAATTGGATGTTATTAAACCTTGGAAACTTCAGGGTCGTTTTAATGTTTTTGATACATGGTTTTGGGTTACAAACAGAAATATGCTTTCGAAAATATACATTGAGGCTATCAATATGTTTTTATTTAATTTAACCTAATTGAGGTTACCAATGGAAATAGGTTAAACAGGTGGTATACCCAAAGAAAATAAGAAATCATGGGGATCATGAATTTTAATAAATAATCATGGGGATCATGATATTTTAAATTGGTCAAACGATGGGTTCTTGGTTAACCAAGGAAAATGATGGAATGTGCGTTGGATAGCCCACTAAAATTTCTAAACAAAAGAATGTTATGCTAGTGGTTGTTAGCCTCGGGATTTGACACCCATGGGTTCATAGTCATCCTAAGAAAACTATGTAGTGTGTGGTGGATAGCCCACACCAACTTTTATAAAATAATATACGTTGGATAATCTGCATTTATTTTAAATGGATTTGGGACAGATATCCTATTAAATTATGATGGATAATCATTTTAAATGTTTTAGATGGGAACTTTTTAGTTGGAAAATCTAATAAATTGCTTTTAGATTGGACATCTACTGAATGAGTGGATGGGATATCCAATATATATGATTTATGGCTTTATTTTATGTTATGTTAAGACTAATCATTTTGGGTGCAGGAGCATAGTAAATAATTTGCATGTTTTGTTTCAGATGTGAGGAGACAACCTGTTCCTCTAAGCGGCATGCTCTCACTAGATATCTATTTATGATAAGATGATAGGTGATTATTCATATTAGACTTATTGTGACTCGAAGTTTGTGTTTCTCCACATACTTTCGGGTACTCAAAATTAATTTGCTAGTTTGAAATAGGAGACTTTCAGGTTTTTGGACGAATAAGCTTCCGGAGACGTGCAGAAGGCAGTGTTAGCTATATAGGAGCTATTTTGTATTTTCCGCTTGATGTGCAATGAACTGTAAAGTTCATATTTATTGGTTCTCTCACTGTCATAAGAAGACATCTTCATATGTCGCTCTTATCGTATTTTGTATATGTATATGTGATTTGAACGTGGTTAACGCATGAGATTATGTAATTAAATTTTAAACTGAAATTCATAAGAAATGAGAAATTCTATTTTATTGAAGTTTAAATTTTTTCATATTTTTGTGTTTCTGTGTTGCCAATAGTTTCAAAATTTCGATTTCGGTCACTCAAAAATAACATCTGTGGATTGTTGCAGCGTCCGTAGCAGTTAGTTTTGAGCCTCCGGAAGCGGGATGTTATAGTTGAACTTATAATGCTTACATTATAAAATTAATAAAATAGGCATGCTTGGTAATGTAATGCTTACCAAGTTAGGCATATCGAATAGTTGATGTTATTTGTTGTATAAAAACATTGTGTCCTATAAATATTAATTATACTTATATGCTTTGTGGCTATTGAATTTAATTTATCCTCGAACGTTTAGTTAGTAGTGTTCAAGAAAAATTTTATGTAAAAATTACAATTTATAAACATAGGGATCGCGTTCATATAATTGAAAAAATACACTGTTAAATAAATTATATAGTAAACCTCATGTACTTAGCATGAGTTCGCATTAGTTTTTGATAAAAATAAAGTTCAATGGGCATATGGAAGAGAAATATGCTAAATAAAGGATTTGTGCTTAACATGTAAGTCTTTGGTTAGAGTCAAAACTGAGTTCTGTTACAAAATACAAGAGAATTGCAGGAAATTTAGCGTTGATGGTAATTGATGTAGCTGATCATGTAATTACAGGCTCTTTGGAAGACACGGACACCAATGTACTATAGCCCACGATTGGAATTGCAAGCACCATCAGGTCATGAAAAGAACACAAAACCTTCCCACCGTACTTTCATACAACTGATGCTACCCGAGAAACATTGGTCAGCCGTTGCCATTTGACTTTTCTTAACAACGAACAAAATGGCAACGACTGACCATTTAAGTTCAAATCTGACTTTAAATAGTCATGCAAGTTCAACTCATAATTCCTTCAACTGAATTTACAACTATGCTTTTTGTCCAAAAAGGCATACAATTCAAACCTGCCATGACAACAATAGTTTAATGATAACAAGAAGTCTGCCCTCATGATTTTAATCCCGAGTTTCAAAAAATGACAATTCATGCAGTGCAGCGAATAAAGGATCAAGTCTTCACATAAACATGGACAAGAGTACAGCCATGGATTAAAGTAACACTCATGTATGTCAACAAAATTCATACAAGAAAAACAATTATTTTTTTCATTCATAAATATAAACTTAATACAAAATTCATCCACCAATATGAAAACCAAGGGCATCCTTTAACATAGCTTATGTGAAGGTGGCCAAGGCTCATGTCAAGCGACAAATTCGAGTGAAAAAAGCCGGAGACAAATGTCTGTTTTTCTGTTCTAGATTCCTAATTAGACTTTAATTTACAGGAGGAGTAGCTCTAATCCGAAGGGAAGAATTTCTTTTACTAGTAAACAAAAGAAGAACCCATGCCACTTCTAATATATCCTCAAATGTCTCAACACCATTAAGTGTTCATCATTGGTTATATGAAGCATCATGCGAAGATTAGTTAATAATGTCTCTCTCTTCCAAGTTAATGGCCCATACTGATGTAGCACTTTTATGGTGGAACAATATGCATTCAACTCCAGTTGATGAGTTTCATCATCCACATTGCCACATTGCAAATTCGGATCATAACTTAGTGGTCTAGATTCAAAATCAGAACAACTACCGACAGATGATGCTGCACTTTCAACATCATTAAGTGGCACTTTTAAGTTCCTAATAAAGTCCAACTCAGGAACCTTCTTTGCTTTCTTAACAGCGGTACAATATGGATTTCTAGCATTTACCCTTTTTGAATTTGTCCTCGTCCTTCTCTGTACTCCAGCTCTAGCTCTAGCCCTAGCATGTTTGATGAAGCTAGGATCTTCAGCACGTCTTCTACCAAGTTCAACCTTCAATGCTATTTCTCTTTCTGACATCAGCTTTCCCCTCCCACAATTGTCTGCTGCCTCGTCTTCCTCAGCTTGTTTTGTGAACTCCTGCAACCAAACAAACACAATATAATATGATGTGTTAGATAATACACTCTACGATTGAGTGTGACATGATACACCCTCTTCTATTGGTTGTTATACCACTTTATTGTTGTATATATTTCAAATTGCTTTTATGATATCGACCAACAGAAAAGGAGTTTAACAACATCTCACACTTGATAATAAGTTTGAGGTTAACATCTCTAGAGACTATATCAATACCCGATCAAGTAAAACCCATCTGCTTCCTTGCCAGGACTGCCTTAACCGAACATTTGCATTGTGAACACGAATACTCTTTGAAGATTCAAAAATATGTAGGATATAGTAGATACCACCATCCTGCACCCTCAAAACCCTTGCATCCTTCCACGAGTTATCCACATAAACCTCAACAATGTCACCTACAACACAATTCATAGGTACATTCAGTTGAGGCGGATAAGGCCTAACCGCACAACTCTGCACTACATCAATATTACTTAGTCCATTTTGAGAAGGGCAGTCATATTGAACATGATAGTATTGCTCATTTCCCCAAACTATTTGAGCAGGAAACCAAGATGCAGAGTTTCCTTCTCTCTTGCTCCAAACCTCCACCTTGCTATGCTTTCTGAATATCATACTCATATGTGTTGGCAAAAGTATATGTAACAAATCCTGATGGTAATCAGATGATTGTATTAGCACAAATAGCATAATCAAGCGCGCAAATTTCGTAATAAGATCGGAAAAGAAGAACATAAGCTTGACTAAAATTCCATCTAGTCAAAGCATGTTCATGTCTGTCTTTAAAACCTAATTCTCCTATATCAGATTTATAATTAGTAATTCCACAATGCATCGGTAATCTCAATGAAGAAACTTCCATGTGAGATCAAATCAGACACAAGGTAGAAAAATAAAAACAAATAAATTCATTTAATACCAAATTACACCAAAATTTAATAAACTAAGTCAAAAATAGCCTTCATTCTTCATCAAAATTGTATAAACAAGAATTAAATTATACCGATTAAAATGCAGAATTCATTATTAAAATGAAAAGAAGAAGATAAGCTTGGCTAAAATCCCATCTAGTCAAAGCATATGTCTGACTTTAAAACCTGATTCTCCAATATCAGATTTATAATTAGTAATTCCACATAATGCATCAGTAATCTCAATGAAGAAACTTCTATGTGATATCGAATCAAACATAAGGTAGAAAATGAAAATAAATAAATTCATTTAGTACCAAATTACACCAAAATTTAATAACCTCAATTAAAAATAGCCTTAGTTTGTTCCTCAAAATTGTTTAAACAAAAATTAAATTATACCGATTGAAATGCAGAATTCATGAATAAAATGAAAATTTTAGTAGAGACCGCTAAAGGTGATCCGTTAAAATTCAACTCATCATCATAAACATGATAGTTACCATCAAGTTCTATAGATTAAACGTTCGGGTTTCATATATAGCTAAAGTAGCATAAACAATATTGAAATTATTAGAGTGAAAATAGCGAACTAGAATCGAATGTCAAATATGTACCGAATCAAATAAAACAAAAACTTTAAAAATGCAGCAACATAAATTTCAATCAGCGCGAAGATATAATCCACAAAATTGAAATTGCAGCATTACAATGACCAAAGCAGACATAGATTGAAGAAGAGAACTAAACTTACTCGTGAAAACGGAAAACCAGCTCTTGATCGCAGGGAAGAATGATCGAATAGAGATTTGCAGACTTTTGATTTTGTTGGTGGAATTAAAGAGAAGGGCGAGTTAAATAAAAAATAAACAAATACTGAAATTTGATACAATTTATCCTAGCCGTCTGATTTTTTGAGCGTATTCATCCCGCACGGATAACTTTGCACTCAAGCTTTCTGTTCGTTTTGATGGCTGATAGTACAAATAACCCTTTTTTTTTAAACCCGTCCATTTGTATACGCTAGAAATTTGATACAATCTCATATGTTCCAAGCAAGTGAAAAAAAACATATTAAGTGAATTAATTGAAGAATAAATAAAAACAGGTTAGTGATTATATATTTATGAACCTTTATTTTAATTAAGTCGTTGTAAATATATAACGGTAATATATATTTATGAGTCATTATTATAATTGAACGCAAATGTATAACGGTCATAAATACTAATTATTATAATTGAGCCGTTGCAAATGTATTACGGTATTATATACTCATGAGCCATTATTATTGAGCCGTTGCAAAAGTTAATGGTATTAAAAATTCGTTTTAAATGACAATGAATTCAAATCCATTAACATTATTTCACTTCAATAACACATATAATTTCATTCTACATGCTAAACGATAGATATGCAGAAGAAAAAATATGAATAACAGACAAACTTTCTTTCTTCTTCTTTGTTCTCTGCATTTTTTCTCTTTTAATACACTTTATAAGCAATTAAATGAAAAGGCGATATATTCGAAATAATTTGTTGTAGTGCAAACAGAAAATTGACCAAATTTCATAGGTTGTTTTGTCCTGAGGACGAAGCGGTTGATAGTTAGCTTTGCACCTTGAGACTAAGCCGTGAATCGTCTTAAAATGAACAACCTAGTCCGCGACTCAGCTAAGAAAAAAGACGTTGCAGATTCAGATTGAGTTACAACAATTTTAAGACGATCATCACTTTGATCGCTGACAACTCTATTGCCCCGATGTAGATGTTTGAGGTTCCGACTGTATCTGCTGCGCCATTCAGATTCGAAGGCTTGCATTTCAAACGATGGCACCGAAAGATGGAGTTTTTTCTGACTGCGTGAAAGGTGGCACATGTGCTGACAACCGAAAAGCAAAGCTGCCTGGAGAAGTAACAGATGATCAGAAAAAGGCTTTGAAGGACTGAATTGAATATGACTATCTCTGCAAAAATTATGTTCCCAATGGCTTGAGAGATGATCTGTACGACTACTACAATTAAGACAAGTTAATAAAGGATATATGGGATGTGCTACAAAAGAAATATGATACCGAGGAAGCTGGAGTAAAAAAATATGTTGTAAGTCGCTATTTGAAGTTTCATATGACAGATAACAAATCCATGGAGGCACAGTCACACGATCTTCAGAAAATTACGCATGAGATCATCTCCGGAGGTATGACTTTAGATGAACAGTTTCATTTTGCTCTGTTAATTGATAAATTATTCCCTAGTTGGAAGATTTTAAAAATAATCTCAGGTATAAGACTAAGGAGTTTTACTTAGAGAGTTTGATTACTCGTCTTTGTATTGAAGAGGAGGCCAGAAAACAGGACCAAAAAGAAGAGATGCTTGTTGTATCTAGCAACAACATTAAGAAATCCACAAACAAGAGTCTGAAACCAAGTGAAAGTTCTAAAAAAATCAAAATCGAAAACTGAATCATAACCACAATAATCAGCCCAAGAAGAATCAACATAATACCCCCTAAAGAATGGTAATGGACAGTTGTTCTTATGTTACAACTGTGGCAAATCAGGCCATATGACACGAAAGTATCAGAACATGCCAAATCCTACACTGCAGGCTAACCTGACTGAAGAAGCCCTTGTGGCTATGCTTAATGAGATCAACCTAGTTGGTGGATCAGAAGGGTGGTGGCTAGACACTAGTGCTTCTCGCCATGTCTACTATGATCGTGAAATGGTTTAAACATACAATGCTGCTAATGACATGAAAGTGATGTTGCAAGATTCTCACACCACTACTGCTGTTGTAATTGGGACTGTGGAGTTAAAGTTTATCTCTGAAAAAAATTTATTGTTGAAACACGTGATGCATACTCCAGAGATGAGGAAAAATTTAGTGTTTGGTTTCTTGTTAAATAAAGCTGGTTTTACTCAAACTATTGGATCTAACTTGTACACTATCACTAAAAATGACGTTTTTGCTGGTAAAGGACACGTTGTAGATGAGATGTTTAAGTTGAATGTTGAAGTTAATGGTTCTGTTTATATGTTGTATGACTTTAATATTTGGCATGCAAGACTTTGTCATGTTAATAAGCGACTAATTCATAACATGAGCAACTTAGGCCTAATCCCTAAAATTTTCATAAATGGTTCGGAAAAATATGAATATTGTAGCCAAGATAAAATTACTAAGACCTCACGTATATATGTGTTTAGAGAGTCGGAACCTTTAGATTTAATACACTCTGATAAATGTGAACTTGATGGTACTCTAACTAGAGATGGAAAACGGTACTTTATTATTTTTATTGAAGATTGCCTTGATTTTACTTATGTTTATCTCATGAACAATAAAAGTGATGCATTATATATGTTTAATTATTTGTCACTGAAATTGAAAATCTATCTAATAAGAAAATTAAAAGATTTCGAAGTGATAGAGGAATTGAGTATGAATCTAACTTGTTCATTGGATTTTATAAACAACATGGCACAATTCATGAGAGAACTGCACCCCATTCGCCTGAAATGAACAGTAAAGCTGAAAGAAAAAATAGGACTCTTTTAAAATTAGCAGTAGCTGTTTTATTAAATCGGTGGCAGCGTCTCACCGGTGGGGCAAAATTCTAATAACTGTTTGTTATGTCTTAAACAGAATTCCTAAATCTAATAGCAAAATTTCACCTTTTGAGATTTTTAAAAATCATAACCCAACTTGTCTTATTTTAAAACTTGGGATTGCTTAGCATATATTCATATTTTCGACCCTAAATAAATTAAATTAGCAAGTAGAGCATATGAATGTGTTTTCATATCGCTTAACAGTAAAGCATATAGATTTTTTGATTTAAATGCTCAAGTTATTATTGAGTCAAATAATGCTGATTTCTTTGAAAATAAATTTCTGTTTAAACTTAGGAATAGTGGGGGCACTTCTACCACTAATAATCCAATAATTAGAAATAACGAACATAATACAGAAAGTGAATCTGAACTTAGAAGAGGTAAAAGAGCTAGGATAGCTAAAGATTTGATCCAGAATATTTTGCTTATACACTAGAAGAGGACCCTACTAATCAAAAAGAAGCTATGTCTTTTTTGGATTCAGATCTCTGGCAAAAAGCTATAAATGATGAAATGAAAATTCTTGAATCCAATAAAACTTGGTATCTACTTGATTTACCTCCAGGTTGTAAAATTATAGGTTGCAAAAGGGTACTTAAAAAGTAGTTGAAACCTGATGGTACAATTGATAAATATAAGGCTCGTCTTGAACCTAAAGGATTTAGACAAAAAGAAAACATTTACTTCTTTAATACTTTTTCACATGTTACAAGAAAAACATCAATCCGAGTTTTAATTTCTCT
The DNA here is from genome assembly GCA_030765085.1 of Allium cepa. Classification (NCBI taxonomy): domain Eukaryota; kingdom Viridiplantae; phylum Streptophyta; class Magnoliopsida; order Asparagales; family Amaryllidaceae; genus Allium; species Allium cepa. Next base: position 825,695,495 of record CM060941.1, on the reverse strand, counting down.
TACTTCACTATATGATCTACTAATTCAAACAAATGGATGTAAAAACTGGTTTTCTAAATGGTAAAATAGAAGAAGAGATTTATGTGGACCAACCCAAAGGTTTTGTTATTCCTGGCCAAGAGCATAAAGTTTGTAAATTAGATAAATCTCTATATAGTCTTAATCAGGCACCGAAACAATGGCATGAAAAATTTGACGATCTGATTGTTTACATGGTTTTAAAGTACATGAAAATGACAAGTGCATTTATTATGAATCCAAGAATAACATTTGCACTATCATATGCTCATATGTTGATGATTTACTTATATTTGGTTCAAATATTCATGTTGTAAATCATTTTAAGTTCATACTATGTGCCAATTTTGATATGAAAGATCTTGGTGAAGCAAGTGTGATCCTCGGTATTAAGATGACTAAGTCTAAAAGGGGAATTTATTTGGATCAATCTCATTTTATTGAGAAGATGTAAAGAAATATAATTACTAAATGTGAACCTGCCAGTACACCATATGATCCAACTGTAAAATTATTTAAGAACATTGGTGAATGTGTAAAACGATCTGAATATGCGAGCATCATTGGCAGTCTTCGGTATGCTATTGATTGTAGTAGACCCGACATTGCATATGTCGTAGGATTATTGTGCAGATTTACTAGCAGACCTAGTATAGAGCATTGGATGCTATTGAAAGGTTCATGAGATACTTTAAGAGAACTATGAACCTTGAATTACACTATCAAAAGTTTCTCGCTATCCTTAAAGGATACAGTGAGGCAGATAGGAATACTTTATCAGACGATTCCAAAGCTGATAGTGGATATATTTTCAGTAGTTTAGAAGGAGTTATTTCTTGAAAATCTAAGAAATAAACTATCTTGGCTCAAGCCACTATGGAGTCGGAAATGATAGCGCTAGCTAATGCTAGTGAAGAAGTAGATTACTTAAGAAATCTGCTAGCTGAGGTCCCTTTACGGGAAAAACCGATACCAACCTTGTTGATTCATGTGATAATACCGCAACTATTGCAAAAGTTGAGAACCGTTAATATAATGGTAAGAGATGAAAAAATCATCATAAGCATAGTATTGTAAAAGAGTGTACCACTTCATGATCTGTAAGAGTGGAGAATGTATGTACTAATGAGAATTTGGCGGATCCTTTAACGAAAGGACTAGACAAAGAGAAAGTCCTTTCTACATCTAAAAGAATGGAACTACTGCCCTTAGATTGTTGAGTCGGCACAATGGTAACGCTACATAATGAATGAGGATTCCAAGAACTAGGCTCAATGGGTAATAAGAAGTTGTAATGTGATATGAGTTGAACATGTTATTTTATATACTTAGAAGCATGTATTAATTCCTGAAGTGATTAGAGGATGAGTTAATATAAACTCTTAATAATCTATAATCCAAATGGAATGGAGTACCTACCTTCAGGAGTACTCTTGGTAGATTCACCTATCGGATGTGGAAATAAGGTCGTTTCATATGAAAATTTAGGAAAAATTCCTATAGCATTCACTAAACTGGATAGATATGCATGACCATAAATGTAGGAGCTTAATTGATAGCACTTTAGAAAGTTTGTGTGTGTTTTGATGTCAGGAATAGAGTTCAAGACTACGAGTCACTCTAGCAAATTGAATCTTACTCACTATACAAAGGTTCAAATTGAAAGATACTTTTTGTTTATACACAATCCTATATTTTCAGAAATTGCTATGAACCTTTTTTTAATAATTCAGTGGAGAATTATTGAAATTTTAAGTGAATTAATTAAAAAACAAATAAAAACAGGTTAATGGTTATATAATTATGAGACTTTATTATAATTGAGCTATAGAAAATGTATAACAATAATATATATTTATGAGCAATTATTATAATTGAGCCGTTGCAAATGTAAAACGATCATATATTTTAAGTGATTATTATAATTGAGCCGTTGCAAATATATTACGGTAACAATATTCATGAGCCATTACTATTGAGTCGTTGCAAATGTTAATGGTATTAAAAATTTATTTTAAATGATAATAAACACTAATCCATTAACATTCCCTCACTTTAGTAACGCATACAACTTCTACTCACCTATTTAAACGATGGATGGGCAGAAGAGAAAATATAAATAACAGACAATTTTTCTTTCTTCTTCTTTAACTTCAGCATTCTTCTCTAAGAAACTTTACAAGCAACTAAATTAGAAAATTCTATATTCAGAACAATTTTTTGTAGTGCAAACAGAAAATTAACCAAATTTCAGAGGCCGTTTTATCCTGGGGACGGAGCGGTTGATAAATAGCTTTTTACCATGAGGCTAAGTCATGAATCGTCTTTAAGAGAGTGAACTAATCCATGACTCAGCCAAAAAAAAGAGACGCTGTAGATTCAGATTGAGGTGCAACAAATACTCTTCGAAACCAATCAAAATTGATTTCCTAAAAAAATGAATCTTATAGAAAATGGGCTCTAACATCACTATAATTTTCATTTTAAAACAAAACATAAGCATGATAAAGTGGTGCTTCCTCTATGATTAGGTAGGCATGTCGTTTCCTTAGCCCGTAGAGTATGAATTTGTCGCTATTTTTTAGTAATTTAACTTGATAATAGTTCGATTTCTTCGGGAAAGGAGTACCTTTAGTTTGGAAGAAGAATTACATATGTTATATTTGTTAACGACTTCATTTTTGGGTTTCTTTTCTATCAACTTTGCTAATATTTTATTGCCTTAGTTGTCCTTAAGCGGCGATGAAAACCCGAGAAGTAAGCTATTATGTTAAAAAGCAGCATGGGGGGATGTTATTGGATAAGAAATTTCAGTTAGGAGATCCTTGTGTGGTAAGTGATTAGATGACAAGTAATTGAGTTAGTAAGAAGGGCTAAGCCAATGAAAGAGGAGAGGAGGTGTTAGCTTGGAGGGAGTGATAATGAATGATGTAGAAGTGGGAGGTGCAATATGGATGGTAGGAGAAGAAGTAGAGGATGGATCGAAATTTTGCTTAGAGAGATGGAGGGATGTTATTGGTTGATGGTTGTAATGACCCACATTCTTAGCAATAATAAATATTGAAAGAATAAATTTAAATATGATAAGTCAACTTAAAAGTACTAGAAAAAGTCAAGAGACGATGGAATCAAATCCAAGAATACTTTCATCATTTCTAGAATGTCGTTTCCAAGCCTTTAAAGTATAAGCTTCAATATATTTGGAATTACGGATTTAGGTCAAGAGTTAGGACTCGATCCATAAGTGATCAAAAATGCTAACTTTTGCAATTAATGGAACTAGAGCTTGATATCATTTTCAGTGTGTCTAGAATGTCATTTCCGAGTCTTTTGATTATAAACATTGAGATGTTTCGAGTTATGAAATTTGAGCTATGAATGAAATGAACTTTATAGAAACGAGAAGAGTGGACTTTGACTGGTCAAAGTCTCCTCAGTCTAAAAGGGCCGGTCCCACCCCTCCGTCTCTCTAAAATTGATCTGGTTCCTTCTCTTGTTTGTTTACAAGTCTATATGAATCCTCTCTCTCCCTCTCTCTTTCCCTCCCTTTCTCTCTCTTAAATCCATCATAACACACTCAAATAATTTCCAATGAATCCTTATAAATTCACCTTAAATTCAAGTGGAAGATATAGAGAAAACATCCTTTATCGCAATTCATTTGGAGAAGAAAGTGTTTATTAACAAATTGGTAGAGGCTTTGAAGAAGGAGATTAGATATCCTATTTGTTCTTGAGCTTGATTTAGGTGAATGACATGAAACCCGTAGCTTGTAGTTACATAACGATACATGTTTTTCTAAGAAACGTTAATAAATATTTTATGTTGAGTTTGCATTGAAGTTGGGTTTCACTTGTCATAATTTTGGGTAAGTAAGGAAGAGGGAATGACTTCATGTCGGATTAATGACAAAAATGTGGTTTTGTAAAATTTAGAAAGCAATCAAGGGATTAGTAACTTAATGACTTATGAAATTAGGGAGTTGTCATTAAAAAAGATGTAGTTGAAGACAAAATGAAGTAATATTGATAAAAGTGGGACATTTAAGTCAGTTAGTAAATTTTAAATTGATTATCAACTTGATATATGATACCAATAGTTGATGTATGATGTATGAAATCTATAAAGCTATAATTAAATGACATAAACTACTTAACTACTTTAAAAATAATAATGACATTTTTGGAAGTTAGTAAACAAAGAAGAAATTTTTGAATGAAATAAGCTCTATTGAATATTGATTTAATAGTGGGATTAGTAAGAGATTTCATGCTAAGCAATGTAATGATACCAATAACCAACCTAATGAATTTAACTCCATAAACCTAATAGAGTTAGGGGTATTTTAGGCAATTCTGTAATTTACCGTAAATTAATTAACTCTATAATCAATTCTCATTACTAATAAAGGTGGTTTTTCTTTCTATTATATATTTGCTATAATGTGTTATAAATAATTAAATATTTAATTAAAATATATTTAACAGAAAATATATAAGTGGTGTGTTTGTGATAGTAATTATAAATAGTTGTAATTATGAGTATTGTATAACAATATATAATTAAACAAGTCATTTTAAATGTTCCTGGTTAAGATACATCGGGATTGGATATTGATGTATCTATTGAGACTGGAGGACGTAACGCTCTCCAAATGTTGGACTGTGCATTACTCAGAACAACTGGGCACGTAAGGGTTATGTACTGATAGTTATTAGATAACTATGGAATAACTCACTTGAAAATTTTCTACCGGTTAATATAGAGCTGTCAATGGATACCCAAAAATACAAAATTTATTCGTATCTGCATCTGAAAAGGAGATAAATATCCAATATCCAAAAAGACGGATGCAGATGTGGATGTGGAAACGTAAGACATCCGCATTCGAAAATTATTCATATGGTTTTTTCCAATATTATAGTTTAAATTATATGTATTTTAATATAATGAAGGATATTTATTTATTGTTTTATTAAGTTAGAAGTTCATACATATGCACTAAATGCATATTAACTATTCAAAACTATTTATTATCATTATATTTTTTATTTTTAACACTTTAATAATCAATGTGATTGAAAAAAGTTTATTTTAAACTAAATTATGTAATTATCCGATATCACTCATGTCACAGATGCGGATACTTGAAAACGATTTCGGATATGGATACAGATATGACACTATCTGCATCTGAAAGTATCCACTGACAGACCTATGTTAATATAACTAAGGTCGGACAGAAAATATCAATAAGACTTATTTATATAGTTCTCTTGACTTGAGAATACTGTTAATCTTCAAATAAAAGCTCCGCTTTAAATATAGCTAAATCATGGCACGACGTCCACTGAGTGACAATAGTTTGATCGAGTGGAACTATTGAAAGTGAAACACTATTCAAGAGAGGATTCGTCTCCTCAGTTATATGAGGTTAGTATCACGGTCAACTCAAAGTCAAAATCTTTGGCTATAGTAGTTTGGTTGATAATAATTGTTATTATTGAATCAAGATTTTGCGTTTTAACTATAGAGTTGAATACCGATGATATTGGCATTTTGACCATTACCACATTCCATAATTCCAAAGCAATATAGTTTTGACGAAGAGAATTGTTGTAATTAATAATCACAACCGGATAATGCTTAACAAAGTAAAATTGGATTTTACCGAAATCAAGTAAGCAATACATTTGGCCAAAATGTCACACTACCTACTAAGCGGTATGTGAATGTTAATGTTCGAATAGCTCGGTATTAGTCGATAATCAAATTTACACCTAACGGGTCACACAACCGAAATGACGAATACTCCTTTGACCAAATAGTTTGATTAATTTGTAGTTATTATAAATTAGTTAAATTAATATTTATGAAATATTAGTTTTAAATTGTATTTTGATTTGTGAACAAATATTATTGTATATATTTATAACAGTTATAATATAGTGATATATTACGATATCGATACGTTTAAATTAGATTTAAACGCAAAATATTTGTTTAGGCTTTAAATTGGTTTGAAGCCCATATAGAGGGCTAAAATATTTGGCCATAATAGAGAAAGAAAGTGGAGGCTATGTGTTGGTTAGAGGGTTTGATTTGGATGACTAAGATAGAAGAGAATTGTTAATGGATAGAGGATTTAGACCCTAATTTGCCTCTAAACTCTCCTCTGTATAACATCTCTACATACTCTTGTTAGAACATTTTTAGCCTCCAAACGTTCTACATTTTTTGCCAAACCCTATCTCCTACATCCTCCATTAACTCAAGTTTAAATCAAATCAAATCAAGTTGTATTGATGGTTGGTGGTCATCAGTTCAGGGACTAGCACTCTACTGGATTGGAAATCAGTTCAAGGAGCAAATCTCATCAGTTCAAGATGTACGTTCTGACATTGGGCATAAGGTACATTCCTAAATAATTTATAAACTTTAATATTTACATATAATGTTTACATCATATATAATTTACTACTAGTTAGGTGATGGTTCAAATATATAAATATATTGTCATAATTAGATTGGTCGCAAGTTTGTTATATTTATATAAAAAAATTCTTTTAACATGTGCATGCCTATATGCAACATGAATCAATTAAAAAAACATTTTTTATTTTTAAATAATTTAATATTTAATATTTATATACATATATGGTTTATAATTTATATGCTACATCATACTTTATACAAAACATGATTATATAATTTTATTTATAAAGTTTAATAGGTGTAATGTTTTCGAAAGTAACAAAATTACCTTTTGTTATATTTATATTATTATTTGAATAATATTTAAATCAATTAACAATATAAATTAATTATATTTATATATATGTATTTATAAATCATATTTTATGTCTTATAAATTTATATTAATGCATAATATGTTCTCGGTGGGAAACAAAAAAAATTATAATTTAAAAAAAAATTAAATATAAGCCAAGAATTGAAAATAGATTTTTAAAAATTGCATTAAATTATAAAATTATATAATAAATATTTAAAATATAAGATATCATTTAAAAATTCACTTGAAATTTAAAAATTCAAAATTAAGTTTTGAAAATAATTTTTATTAATTTTTATAATATCTGTACGGATGTTTAAAATAACATACATTTTAAATTTTAAAATAAAAAACAAAGTCATGTGCATGACCAAGTAAATGCATATTTATTATAAATATATTTTGTAACATCCCGTTTTTAAGCCAAATATTAATTTAGTAATTAATGTAAAAATTGGGATTAATTTGTGAATAAATTTGAAGATTTCAAAACAAATAAAATATGTGTTGTTTATATGTATATGTATATAGATTGTAATTTGAATTTGAATTTGAATTTAAAATTTTAAAAATAAATATCTTAGAAAAATAATTTGGATTTAAAAATAATATATGTGATTATTTATTAATGTATATTTGAGTTTTAAATCATTTTCTTTTTGAATTATATATATAAATAAAGGAAATGTCTTTAACAAAATAAGAAAATATAGTATAAAAATATTATTTAAAACATTTAATCATGCAAATTACAAGTGTAACATGAAATTAGACAAATGTTAAAATTATAACACACAATTTAACAAGTGTAATCAAATTAGCATGGTAATTAACAGTGTCCTAATTTTCTTTTATTTTTCAAAAAAAATAAATAAAAAGAGATCAAGGCTATATATTTCTACCTCTCCTACCTTGCTCATTTTCTTTAATCTGATCAAAAATTTAAACCAGCAAACTTTAAAAACTAGAGAAAAAAAATCAAAACAAAAGAAAAAGCAACAATCTTTTTCAAAAATAAAAACAAAACCTGAAGCAATCAAAGGAAACAAAGATTCAAAGCTCAATTCAATAATCAAGCAAAGTAAATAACAAGCAATTCAACTCAATCAAAACTTTCAAGATCAAACAACAACAGATCAAAGTTATCTCAGATTTTCAAATTCGAAAACACTTCCAGGCTTTCTGTTTTCAAGTATCCAGTGAGTAAACTTGCTTTTGATCTGTTCTTTGACTTGATGTGGTGATTAATGTTTGAAGTGAAGTTGTAAATATGTTTGCATGTATGCAAATATGTATGTATACATGCAGATATGGATGTGTGCATGTCTTGGTACAAAGCAAATGGCTCTGTTCCAGGTTTACAGGTTTTCAAACCTGTTTTAAAAAATTCAAATCTCTATCTCTAATCTTCTTTAGGCTTTGAGGTTTAGACAAAACATGTTTATACAATTATGCTTTAAGATTTAAAAATAATTTTAAGCATAATTAATTAAAGTATTTTCTGGAAAATCAAGAAAAATAGATGAACACAGAACATATCAAAAATTCGATAATAATGTTTTCTGGTTTCAATTATATCATCTAAAATGTTTTCGAAAATGATGATTTTTAAAGGTGGAATCATGATTTTTTAGTACGTATTCATGGAGAACTTGTGAGTTCAATGGTTTTGGGTTTATTGGCAAATTCTGGTGATCGGAGTAATGATAGATCTCGTGATCGAAGCTGGAGCATGGTTGGTGGTCGGGGATCATCAGAAAAATGCTCGGTGAATTTATAATTCACCAAGGTGGCGGTGCGACTTCGATTTAGGGTTTAAACCTAAGTTTTAGTTGCGGTCGGAATTCGAGTCACTACGGCAACGTCAATTCATCAGGGTTGATTGGTGCGAGGGGAGTCGAAGCGGTAGTCGCCAACGAAGCGTTGGACACGATTGCATGATCTCTGATGGCCGAAGGTGGCAGTTCGAGGTGGTTTTAGCTGACCCAGTTTTTGTTCCAGTTGAACCCATATGCTCGATTTCAATTTTGGTGATAGTCACGGGGTTCTGGGTGGTCTGGTGGTTAGGGAAGGTTGTCGTCGACTTGTCGATGGTCGTAGCATCGACCGGAGGTGGCCGGATCGTCTATGCATGCGCACGGTGTCAAATTGTATCAGTGGCTTGAGTTTTGGTAAGAAAGGTCGTGGACTCGAAGTCGACATCCGGAAATTGTGTTGTTGGCTCGAGTAAATTCTTGGGTAAATTCATGTGGGTTATCATGTTTAATAGGGTTTTAAAATTTAAATTAAAAACAAAGGGAAAAGGGGGTGGCTCAAGAATGACTCGGGAGATTTTGGTTTTGGCTCGGGGCGACACTCGAGTTAATCTCGGGTATGTGCTGTTTCAGTTTTCAAACTTTAACACAAATTCAAATTTTAAACATTTTTAACTCATGCTTTTAAATAATTGTTTTGATTTAAGTTTGGGATCAGTAAAGGTTTTAAGTAAATTATTTTAAAGTAATTAAGTTTAATGTATTTAATTATGTGACATTATTTATAAGTTAATTCTTAAGTTAATTAAAATAAATTTAATAATGTAATTAAAGAGTTAATTAAGAAGAAATGTTTTCAGTTATTAATTAACCTAAATATCTTAAGTTAATTTATGTGTTAATAATAATTAATTAGAAGGTTTATTAATTAAAGATGTTAATGACAATTAAGTGATTAATTAAAGTTTAAGTAATTAAAGATTAATGAATTAATGACAGTAATTAAAAGATAATTACTTAATGATAGTTATTAAAGAATAATTAATTAATTTATTAATTGATGATTAAAGGTTAATCAAATAATGATTAAAGGTTAATTAATAAATAATTAAGGATTAATTAATTAATAATTAGGGATAATTAATCATTAATTAAGTATAATTAATGAAAATAATGATGTGATTAATTAAGTATAATTAATTAAATGACTGTAATTACTTAATGATAATTAAGCAAGGTTTGAAAGTAATTAAAGTAATTTATTTGGAAATTAAATTGAATTAACTAGAAATTGAACGACTAATTCATCTTGCTTATAGTTGATTGGATTATTATTGAATGCCTTGGATTGGTTGATATCCCTGATATGTGATTGTGATACTTTGTGATATGAATTGCTTTGTTTTGAGCTGTGACATCTATGATATATTGCCGTGTGATTGTGAACTTCTGAATTGAAGTAAAATTGTTGGCCTTTTAAACGGCATTTGAATTTCGATGCGACCAAGGGTCGGATTCCATATGGTTATCCAAAACCCACATCGAATCTTAATGGTGAATCTTTTGTTTAAAAGATTATAAATGGAAATTTGTTGTGACTTGTGTATCCACGTGTTTTAAAATAAGCGCTTCTTATTTGGTTGAGCCGGGGGAGGACATTAAGTCATTAAACCCATTCCGAATAATGATTCCAAATAAATGGAAATTTGTTGTGACTTTGTTATCACTTAATGTTGTTATAAGCTCCAGCGAACTGGATTCCAATGATTAAATATCCGGCATTCGAATACAAGTGAGGTATTGGATGTTAATTTTTTTGAACGCTCGATTCCAGTTCGTCACAAGTGGTATCAGAGCTAAAGGTTGAGTATGAACTTTAGCTTTGGAGTATAACACATTAGGTGACTCATTAGAGATAGGGTTAGAAATACCCTAGAATGAGTATATTCCCTAAGATATCTCGTCCGTATGCCTAAATCAAGTTTTCTTACTATTTACAGACAGTGAGAATGAGCGCAAGAAGAGGTCGAGATAGGGGACGGGGAAGTACCACTACAACTGGTCAAGACCCTGCAATAATAGCAACGGAAAGAGCAGCTATTCCTATCCAACCCTAGCCGAATCTGGCAGATCTATATCGAAGTTTCTCAATACTTGGGTGAAAGCCGTTCACAGGCAAGGAGACTATTATCGAAGCACAAGCCTGGATTCGATCTTGCGAAAGGATTTTCAAAGGATTGAAGTTGGAGGATGACCAGATGAGGTTGATAGCTTCTTGGCAACTCCAGGAGGAAGCTCTAGCATGGTGGGAGACTATCACATTAGCTGAGCCGGAGGATGTATTTACCTGGGATCGATTCAAGGAAGTGTTTAGCAGCGTTATATGCCATCTACTGGTATCTCCAGAATGTACCAGGAGTTTACTGATTTGAAGCAGGGGAGTTTATCTTTTGAAGAATACTTGAACAAGTTTAACGAGTTATTTCGGTTTGGTCCGGAGTTGGTGAATACCCCCTTTCAAGAAGAATGAAAGATTATTCGAGGGATGAACAAGAAGTTCCATGAAAGAATGATAGCCCATGTGAAGGAATCTTTTTTTGATTTAATATATATGGGTTATAGATATGCTACCCTGGATAAGTAGGAAGTTCCAAAGGAGAAAGGAAGTGCAAGCAATCCGAATTGGAAGAAAAGGAAGTTCGGAGGAAATAAACTATGGGAACGCAAAGAAAGGAAGAATAATCAGGAAAATAAGGCGAAGGATGTTACTTGTTTCAATTGTTTGAAGAAAGGCCAATTATTCGAGTAGTCGCAGAAAGCCTAAAAACAAGGAAAAAGGGATCAACCTACGAAGACAAGTCAAGGAACCAGGGAATGCTATTATTGCCATAAACCTGGACACGTAGTTAAAGAATGCCCGGCAGTGAAGCAGGCTCAAGTAGCGAAGGTATATGCTATCAAGGATGACCCTTCGACCTCAAAGGCAGATAAATGAAAAGGAGTTTTAGAAGGTAACCTTCTTATTTATGATAGAGTTGTTAGAGTTCTGTTCGACACTGGAGCCACACATAGCTTTATTTCCCAACAAACCGTAGACGAATTAAAACTTGAACCCGAATCCATAGATGAGCCTATTTGTGTGAAGAATCCGGTTGGTGGCCCTGCGAATCTTTGTCTACGTTATAGAAAGGTCCCTATCTCGTATTCTCTTCATCAGTTTCCTATCAGCCTTTTTGTTCTCGACTTTAGTGAATTTGAAATTTTACTTGGAATGAATTGATTAACGAAATATGAAGCTAAATTAGATTGTAACAATCGAACGATTTCAGTCAAAACCAAACTTGGGAATTTCATCATGATTTCTGCTGAAGATCCCAGTCCGAAAAGGGATAAACTAGTGTATACATTGGGGTATCCCGAACCTAGTCTGGATCCATACCTATTGTTCGAAAATTTCCTGATGTATTTGGAGAGGTTAAATGTTTACCTCCACATAGGGAAATTGAATTCAGAATCGACTTGATTCCAAATGCTCGTCCTGTTGTTCATGCAAGCCACATGATGGCACCAAGGGAAAGAATAGAGCTAGTCAAGCAAACCCAAGATTTGCTAGAGAAAGGATTAATATGTCCCAGTTATTCCAGTTGGGGTTCAGGTTTGGTATTCGTAGTCAAGTCTGATGGATCCTTGAGATTGTGTATGGACTACCGCGATCTCAATAAATTAACTCTTAAAAATAAATTTCCTTTGCTCAGAATCGACGACCTATTCAATCAGTTGCATGGCGCTCGATTCTTTTCAAAGATGGATCTAGCCGAGGGATTCCATCAACTAAGAATTGCAAGAGACTGTATCCATTTAACTACTTTCAAGGGTCCTGACATATTCTACGAATGGTTAGATATGCCCTTCGGACTACCCAATCCCCCTACATATTTCGTAGAATTAATGACCCAAGTATTCGAGAGGTGTTGAATAAATTAATTCTCGTATTTATTGATGATATTTTAATCTATTCCAAAACTGAAGAGGAGCATGCCGAGCACTTGAGAAGTGTTTTGGAGATATTAAGGAGGAACATTCTATTTGCCAAACTTTCTAAATGCCATTTTTGGGTCAAGGAAGTTAGATTTCTCAGACATATTGTCACTGAAGAGGGAATTTCTACAGATCTTGGTAAGGTTTCTGCTATCCTAGATTGGAAGCAACCCACAACTCCAAAGGAAGTCGGAAGTTTTCTGGGATTAGCTGGATACTACTGAAAGTTTGTCCAGGATTTCTCTAAGTTGGCTAGTCCATTAACTAAGCTGACTATGAAGAATGCTAAATTTGAATGGACTTCGAAGTGTGAGGAAGCATTCCAAGAGTTGAAGAAAAGGTTGACCACTGCTCTCGTTCTTGCTATAATTAATGGGAATCAAGGTCTACCTGTCTACACAAATGCATGTGGTGAGGGTGTGGGTGTTGTTCTAATGCAAGAGGGTAGAGTGATTGCCTACACGAGTAGACAATTGCGGCCACATGAGAAAAACTACCCGACCAATGATCTTGAGCTATTGGCAGTTATCTTTGCTTTAAAAATCTGGCATTATTATCTTCTGGGTGAAAAATATGAATTTTTCACCGACCATAAATCTTTGAAGTATCTCTTTACCCATATGGATTTGAATCTGAGAAAGCAACGTTGCTTGGAATTTCTAGCATCACACGACCTGCATATTAAGTATATACCCGAAAAAGCCAACATGGTAGCCAATGCTTTGAGTAGAAGACATGATGTTCTTGCTTATCTTGTTATCATTCCTACTCTTCTTAAGAAGATCGCAAGTAAGAAAAAAGAAGACAAGTTTCTTCGGGAAATTTATAGAAGGATACGTCAAGGTGATGATTCCAGCTTTGGAATTGATAATAGTGGAATCATAAGACTGAAAGGCAGGATGTGTGTTCCAGATATCCTAGATCTCAAACGAGAAGTATTGGACGAGTGTCACAAGTCTAAGCTTAGTATCCATCCAGGGGTTAACAAAATGTATCGAGATATTAAAAGAACTTTCTGGTGGAAAATGATGAAGAGAGATATATCCGTTTATGTTAGTCGTTATGCAACTTGTCAGCAAATAAAGAGTGATCAGATGAAGATGGCGGGTTTGCTCCAGCCATTGGAAGTTCCTAAATGGAAATGGGACCAAGTGTCTATGGATTCAATAGATGGGCTGCCATGAACTCAGAAGGTTAATGAGGCGATTTGGGTTATTGTGGATCGTCAAACTAAGACTGCCCACTTTATCCAAGTAAAATCCACTCGAACAGCAGCAAGTTTGGCAAAATTGTATGTGAAAGAGATCGTTCGACTCCATGGAATACCAAGTAGTATAGTGAGTGATCGTGACCCGATCTTTACTAGCAGATTTTAGGAGGCATTTCAAGTTGCACTAGGAACCAAGTTGAACTTCAGTACTGCTTACCATCCGCAGTCTGATGGGAAAACGGAAAGAATAAATCGAATCTTGGAAGATCTTTTGCATGCTTGTATTCTTAACTCTGGTGGTTCATGGGAGGACCATTTTCATCTGGTTGAATTTCCATATAGTAATAGTTATCAAGCCAGTATTAGGATGGCTCCTTTCGAAGCATTGTACGGGTGTCCTTGTAGATCACCTGCATGTTGGATTGAGTCAGGTGATAGGCTTGTTCTTGGTCCGGATATGATAAAGGAAGCTATTGAGAAAGTTGATTTTATTCGCAAGAAATTGAAAACTGTCCAAAGTCGTCAAAAAAGTTATGCCGACCGCAGGAGAAGAACTTTAGAATTCCAGGTTTGAGATTCAGTTTTCTTACAGGTGTCTCCAATGCGTGGAGTGTTGAGATTTAGAAGACTGGTAAGCTGGCACCGCGATATAAAGGTCCTTTTCCTATATTGGAGAGTATTGGTCGTTTGGCTTATCGAGTGTAGTTACCTAATTGGTTATCTAGCGTACATAATGTGTTTCATGTTCATACCTTCGAAAATATGTGCACGATCTAGATCATGTTATTGAGGAGGCCGCTTAGAAGAATTTTGAGATCACACCAAATTTGGCAGTAAAAAGAGAACCATTGAAGATTATTGATCGAGATGAAAAGCGGTTGAGAAATAAAATGGTGAAACTGGTGAAAGTACAATGGAGTGGAGATCCAAATGATTGTACTTGGAAAACAGAGGAAAGCATGCAGAAGTCCTATCCCAAGTGTAGAGTTGATATCTCGGCTTGATCTGGTAAGCCATCTCTCTATCTTTTTATGTATTCATATATTCTTTATTTTTCTCTCTCTCTTTCAAATTTCGAGGACGAAATTTTCTTAAGGGAGGAATCTGTAACATCCCGTTTTTAAGCCAAATATTAATTTAGTAGTTAATATAAAAATTGAGATTAATTTGTGAATAAATTTAAAGATTTCAAAACAAATAAAATATGTATTGTTTATATGTATATGTATATAGTTTGCAATTTGAATTTTAAAATTTTAAAATAAATATCTTACAAAAATAATTTGGATTTAAAAATAATATATCTGATTATTTATTAATGTATATTTGAGTTTTAAATCATTTTCTTTTTAAATTATATATATAAATAAAGGAAATATCTTTATAAAAATAAGAAAATATAATATAAAAATATTATTTAAAACATTTAATCATGCAAATTACAAGTGTAACATGAAATTAGACAAGTGTTAAAATTATAACACACAATTTACCAAGTGTCCTAATTTTCCTTTATTTTTTAAAACCAATAAATAAAAGGAGATCAAGGCTATATATTTCTACCTCTCCTACCTTGCTCATTTTATTTAATCTGATCAAAAACGTAAACCAGCAAACTTTAAAGACCATAGAAAAAATCAAAACAAAAGAAAAAGCAACAATCTCTTTCAAAAACAAAAAAGGAACCTGAAGCAATCAAAGGAAACAAAGATTTAAAGCTCAATTCAATAATCAAGCAAACAAAGATCAAAGTAAACACCAAGCAATTCAACTCAATCAAACTTTCAAGATCAAACAACAACAGATCAAAGTCAGATCAGATTTTGAAATTCAAAAACACTTCCAGGCTTTCTTTTTTCAAGTATCTGGTGAGTAAACTTACTTTTGATCTGATCTTTGACTTGATGTGGTGATTAATATTTGAAGTGAAGTTGTAAATATGTTCGCATGTATGCAAATATGTGTGTATATATGCAAATATGGATGTGTGCATGTTTGGGTACAAAGCAAATGGCTCTATTCCAGGTTTACAGGTTTTCAAACCTGGTTTCAAAAATTCAAATATCTACCTCTAATCTTCTTTAGGCTTTGAGGTTCAAACAAAACATGTTTGTATAATTATGCTTTAAGATTTTAAAATAATTTTAAGCAAAACTAGTTAAAGTACTTTTTGGAAAATCAAGAAAAACAGATGAACATAGAACATATCAAAACTTCGAGAATCATGTTTTCTGGTTTCAATTATATCATCTAAAACATTTTCGAAAATGATGATTTTTAAAGGTGAAATCATGATGTTTAAGTATGTATTCATGGAGAACTTGTGAGTCGAACGGTTTTGGGTTTATTGGCAAATTCTGGTGATCGGAGTAATATAGATCTCGTGATCGAAGCTGGAGCATGCTTGGTGGTCAGGGATCATCATAAAAATGCTCGGTGAATTTATAACTCACCGAGGTGGCAGTGCGACATCGATTTAGGGTTTAAACCTAAGTTTTAGTTGCGGTCGGAAATCGAGTCACTGCGGCGACGTCAATGCATCGAGGTTGATCGGTACGAGGGGAGTCGACACTTTAGTCGTCGACGAGGCTTTGGACACGACTGCATGATCTCTGATGGCCGGAGGTGGCAGTTCGAGGCGGTTTTAGATGACCCAGTTTTTGTTCCAGTTGAACCCATAGCTCGATTTCAATTTTGGTGATAGTCACGGGGTTCTGGGTGGTCTGGTGGTTAGGGAATGTTGTCGTCGACTTGTCGATAGTCGTAGAATCGACCGGAGGTGGCCGGATTGGCAGTGCATGTGCATGGTGTCAAATTGTATCAGTGGCTTGAGTTTTGGGAAGAAAAGTTGTGGACTCGAAGTCGACATCGAGAAATTTTGTTGCCGGCTCGAGTAAATGCTCGGGTAAATTCGTGTGGGTTATCATGTTTAATAGGGTTTTAAAATTTAAATTAAAAACAAAAGAAAAAAGGGGTGGCTCGGGAATGACCCGGGAGATTTTGGTTTTGGCTCGGGGCGACACTCAAGTTAATCTCGGGTACGTGTTGTTTCAGTTTTCAAACTTTAAAACAAATTCAAATTTTAAACATTTTTAACTCATGCTTTTAAATAATTGTTTTGATTTAAGTTTGGGATCAGTAAAGGTTTTAAGTAAATTATGTTAAAGTAATTAAGTTTAATTTATTTAATTATGTGACATTATTTATAAATTAATTCTTAAGTTAATTAAAATAAATTTAATAATGTAATTAAAGAGTTAATTAAGAAGAAATGTTTTCAATTATTAATTAACCTAAATATCTTAAGTTAATTTATGTGCCAACGATATTAATTACAAGGTTTATTAATTAAAGATTTTAATGATAATTAAGTGATTAATTAAAGTTTAAGTAATTAAAGATTAATAAATTAATGACAGTAATTAAAAGACAATTACTTAATGATAGTAATTAAAGAACAATTAATTAATTTATTAATTAATGATTAAAGGTTAATCAAATAATGATTAAAGGTTAATTAATAAATAATTAAGGATTAATTAATTAATAATTAAGGATAATTAATCGTTAATTAAGGATCACTAATGAAAGTAACGATGTGATTAATTAATTACAATTAATTAAATGATTGTAATTACTTAATGATAATTAAGCAAGGTTTGAAAGTAATTAAAGTAATTAGTTTAATTTATTTGGAAATTAAAATGAATTAACTGGAAATTGAACGACTAATTCATCTTGCTTATAGATGATTGGATTATTATTGAATGCCTTGGATTAGTTGGTATCCCTAATATGTGATTGTGATACTTTGTGATATGAATTGCTCTGTTTTGAGCTATGACAAGTGTGATATATTGCTGTGTGATTATGAACTTCTGAATTGAAGTAAAATTGTTGGCCTTTTAAACGACATTTGAATTTCGATACGACCGGGGGTCGAATTCCAAATGGTTATCTGTAACCCACATCGAATCTTAATGGTGAATCTTTTGTTTAAAATATTATAAATGGAAATTTGTTGTGGCTTGTGTATCCACATGTTTTAAAATAAGAGTTTCTTATTCGGTTGAGCTGGGAGAGGACATTAAGTCATAAAACCCATTCCGAATAATGATACGATGAAATGGGAGCGCATTTGAAGACGGTGGTTGAAGATCGGGTATTTTAGAGAACGAAAGGATTACCTGTCGATTGTCTCTGCGCTGAGTTGCTCCGGTATAGAGATCTCCATATGTGATGGGGAGTCCGATCGGGATTGTGGATATCCAGATTTGCAAGGGCTTCTTCCTTTGTTGGACGAAGTGCCTTCGGTTCCATTCAGACCCAGGATGGACTTATATGGATGTATGTATGACATTACACTTTGAGATATAAAGTTGATTTCTATCAAATAGATTTCTGTTTGGTGGCGGAGAATTTATTCTCTTAGCTTAACACCCTTCTTTGAGACGTACGAACTCAGAGGTTATGGTGTTGATGGTTATTAGTGAAATACTCCCAACTTGGTAGTGTGGCATGCTGAGTGCTGATCATTGGTTGATCGAAGTATGGCTTTTGTGAAAAGCGTAGCTTTGTGGGACGAGACTTCATCGAACCTCACATCCCGGGGGTCACGCCCCTCAGGGTATATGCATTTCCTTCTGCATAAAAAGTGGTATTCTGGTATGGAGCCCAAATAATTTGCTCTGTGGTTGTTGGTGTTGAGGGCTCTCGATAAAGGTCGGCTACGACCGGGGGATGGCATACTCGTGACAGTTAGTTACCTAGTTACAGAGGTAACCCGACCTTGTGTTGGCAGAGAGCTGGTTAAGTTCTCGGGGCGTCCCTCTAGAGGCGTACCCTTTCGGATAAAGGAAGTTCCTTAGCCTTGGCCATTTGATGGAAATCCAATCTCTTAATACGAGCCCTGTACGGTTGTAGTTGTATAACCTGCCATGTAGCGTGGTTGTAACCTGCCATTAAACGTGGTAGCTATAGTAGATATACTATAATGGTAGTATGCTGGCTAAGATTAATATTATACTTTCGAAATGTTTTCCACACTAAGCACTAATAATAATAATAATATCAAAAGGATTTTCACGTATCAAGCATGTTTGACTATCATAAGGAGAAATATCCTCCAAGTGTGCGATTGCATTATGTGTGTGGAGGGAGGCCTTATGGTAGTTTCATTTTCCAAAAATCATAACGGTTTTCTTTTGTAAATTGTTTTTGTTCAAACAACTATTTTTTCTACTCATACCAGTCCCATGACTGACCTGGAGTTTATTATTCCCTTTCCTAAACTCTGGGTGCCCATAATTTTCCACACGGGCAGCCTAGAGTCAGGTTATCCGTGTTCCGGAGCTAGTTCAGATTTGGATTAAGAAGTCTTTGAAGCTTTTGGTTTGGAGCTTTGGATCTTTTGCATTGAAGTCGAAGTATGTTGGATACCTTTGAAGACCCTATTGTTGTTCCGCTGTGTGTTATTGTTCAGTTGTTGTATCATTTACATTGTGCTCTGATAAGGGTGTTCAATTGTTGTAATGATGTTGTATCCATGTTGTATCGATGCTGTTATCAATGAAAATTCATTTTTTTCCGCCGTGTTGTTATCACTTAACGTTTTTATAAGCTTCAGCGAACTGGATTCCAACGATTGAATCTCCAACATTCGAATACAAGTAAGGTATTGGATATCGATTTTTTCAAACGCTGGATTCCGGGACGTCGCATATTTTATGTTTTTAAGTATTAATTTATATTTATTATTATATATTATATATATATATATAAGTATTTGATTTTTTTTTTGAAATTGGGTAAATTTTATTGATGACATTCGGGCCCAACATTGAAAGCCCAAAGTTCAAACATTACAAGCAATGCCACTCATTCCAAAAACAAAACAAAGGCCAGAAGGAAATAATTATCTTTATCAAACACGATGCTTCAAAAAAGGTAATATTACTTCTGACTCCCTTTACCATCATTCCATCAATCCGTGTAGCAAATTATTTTGACTTTCTTTAAAAGAGCTAAAAAATGAGATCTATGGCGGCCTATAATCAGCTCCCTAATCCACTAGAATTTGTATATCCTCTGCTATAGCATCGGTAAGAAATTTAGTCTTCATTCTTTTGTGGATAATCTTCAAATCAGTGTCGATTAATTTATTAATTTTCTCTTCCTTTCTCTACTTGTTTTGAAAAACTCTTATATTCTGCTCCTTTAATATGTGATGCACTATAGTTGTTATTGATGTTTGTTGAATTTACTTGCTCAATTCCGAGCAGTTACTGGAATTCAAGTAACTTATCTTCTCTTCTAGATCTATGACTATATGAATGTTTCCATTCTACAAATTGGTTGCTTACATGATATTTCTACTATAATCACACCGGAAGAATTAGTATTTATGTCTCTCATTATCTTTGCTACATTATCTACAAGTCAGGCCTATTAGTAAGCCCCATTTAGACAGTCTATCAACTGTAGGCAATCTGTAATTTATAGATTTACAAGTCGTGAATGCCATTTTTAGGTTATTTGATTTGTTCCAAATGTGTGCTTTCCATGATTTAACTTCATGTTTCTGCCCGACTACCACCCAGCAGATTTAGTAGAGAATTCTCCATCTTTTATATTTTGCTCCATACCCATGTATCTTTGTCATGATTAACATGTATTGGAATATATTCCATTTCAGGTTTAATAGCATGCATGCAACTCATATTTTATGTGCAACATTTGTTTTGAGAAATTATTTTGTCCACTTTATTATTATATTCTCCAATAGTAGCAAGAGTCTCCTAACCCAATTTCGATGTGAGGGTCTGGCCATTTAACCAAGGATCTTTTTATAGATTTGTTTTTGTATCATTTGCTATTCGTCTCTAAATGTGTTTTTTCTAAGTATCTCTACTAGCTAGAATACTTTTCCAAACTATTGAAGCATTGTTATTAAACTACATAGTCTAGAAATTGTCTTTCATGTATCTATTTCTCATCCACTTTGCTCAAATTGTTTTAGAATCTATGATCTTGCAAGCTAAGTTTATATTATACACCTTTTTCAGTTCTTTGAGATTAATCAAGCCAATCCCCATCTTGCTTGGGTCTATAGAAAATGTAATAACTAACCTTACGTATTCCTCCCCTCTATATGAAATTAACACAAATTAGGTTGATTTTCTTTACAGAACAATCTGGAATTTGTATATTTGAACCTAAAATTTAACATTAGCTAATACAACTATATGCACAAATTCCACTCTGCCAGCAAAATATAGAAGTTTGGAACTCCAATCATTTGATTTCTTTCAAACCTTTGTTACCAGTTCACCACACTCTTTATCTATAATCACATTTCATGAAAGAGGGACACCAAGATATTTCACTAATAGAACATCCTTCTTAACAAGCTAGTGTTTCTAGGATATCCTATTTCTCCATGCAAAATTTGTTGAAGTAGCATTTTTTTCGTATTGTTCAACATTAGCCCTGTATGCTTTAAATATGTTCTTAATTCCTTGAGCAGCTTTAACATCTGATTTTACCACTATTAACAAGTCATCTGCATAAATTAAATGGTGTATGTTAGGAATATTTTTATATAGAGGTTGAAAAATTCCAATATGACTTGCTAACTCCATTTGTAATGAGAAATATACCATAGCTATAGCAAACAAATACGAGGATAAAGGGTCTCCCTATCTCAACACTCTGTTACTATGTATAAACCCTTTAGGGGTTCCATTGATTATAATTGAAAAATTAGGCATGGAAATGCATTTTCAATGAGTTGGATTGTTGAGGATAGAAATCCCATACAAGCTAGCATATATAAAATGAATTTTATGTTTATTTTGTCATACGCTTTGTAGAGATCCACTTTAAGACATAGTTTACCAACCCTTTCTTACTGAAATTTCTAACCAACTCATGAGCTAATAGAGAGTTTTCAAATATATGCCTCCATTAAATAAAATGTAATTGGAATTCAGATATTAAATCTGGGAGAATCTGCACCATTCTATTACATATGCCCTTACTAAGAGTTTTGTAGATAAAGTTACACTGATCAATAGGCCTGTAATCTTCAACTCTATTTGGCTTGTTAATTTTGGGGTTAGGGTAATAAATGCATGGTTGATTTCATGTGGAATTTTCCCTATTATGAATGATTCATAGAAAACTTTTAAATTATTCCTTTTGACTATTCCCGATGCAGTTTGAAGAAATTTGAGTTCCACCTATCTGGCCTAGGGCTAGAGTCCTTATGCGTGGAGAAGATAGCTTCTTTGACTTCTTGCTCAGTAACGATATCCAGCTTCGGATGAGCCCCTTCTTCATTAACAGCCTTCGACAGTTAATATGAGGTAAGATTTCTTCGGAATCCCCATTGTAGAGATCTATGAAATAAATGATGGCACTATTTTCAAATTGCTTTATGTCTAAAACTATTTCACCATTCTCTATTAGAGTATTGAAAAGATTTTTACAATATTTTCTATTATGACATTTTAGTACCAAAACTTTTTAGAACATCATCTTCCATTGTTAGCCACTTCTCCTTAGCTTTTTATTTCATGTTCTCAGCCTATTGTTTAAGAGGCATTTTATGCTAAGATTGAATGTGATAATATTGTTCATTAAGTTGAATTAAGAGGGTCCTAATCCAGAAGTTGAAGTAATCCTACACATCTATACCACGGTGCTTGAACTGAGTCTGGTTGTTTAGGTCTAAGCTTATTCCATTCCCTCAACCTATTTTTTGCTAATTTAAGTAGACAAACTAAACTATACCAACAAGTGCCATCAGTATGAACAATTGATTGTAAGTCAAGTGCGTCGTAGGAATCATCACATAGGTAACAATAATTTGCATACCTGAAAAGAGTACACTTGAGCTTGTTGTTGTTACTAAATGTTACATGTAAGGGGTAATGGTCACTAGTTGAACTTAGATGAACTTCAATTTTAAATTAGGGATTTTTTTTGATCATGTCCCCATTGAGAAGCACCCTATCTAGCCTACAGCTGATTTCCTTTGGCTATACATAAGTATTTAATACACACACACACACACACACACAGAGTTCTCGGCTTTACAGCAAAAAATATATTATGTTTAATATATTTTATAAGTAATTTAAATATATTCATATAGTTATAAATATATGCTATGTTAATATTTAATATTTATGTTTGTATACGTATATATGTAAGTATATAAACATATATTTGGATAACATATTTGTATATTGCATAAGCTAACGTGCCCGTTGCGGTGTAAATTCCAATATCTATATACAAACATATTATACCTTTCATGGATTGATATGTTACAAATGCACACACATATATATGCATATAAGATGCATGTATATAAAAATATAACATTAAATTAAGTAATATAAGTTTATAAATTTAAATAAATTAAAGATTTTATTCAATAGAAATTTTGAAATGTTCTATATAAATTAGACTTAATAGGCACAATAAAGATCCAAAATGGTATTTTTTTTTGAAATTCACTCATTTCTTCCACTACGGGCCGACATAGTTCTAGCAATGGTATCAAAACCCAATAGCCTGTGACGCCCCACCTCTATACCCACGCTAGCCAAGAACACTACGGTGTAGTGCTGTCAACTAGCACGGAGAATAAGGCTGTTGAGGAGCGGCCATCAATAGTTGACCTTACACTAGTATTGGTTATCTCGATAGGAGTGATATATATATATATATATTCTTTCATTTTTCATCTCTGATTTATTTTCTCCGATCGAAATACCCCAATTCCAGTATAAAACGAACTACGATGGTTCATAATAGTTTAGAACAGCAAATATAAAATAATAACACAGATAAATATAAATGCGGAACACAGATAAAACAGAAATTCTCATATATACAATAACTGATGTCAGTTACAATACATTTGACACGGTACATATGATACAACTACAACAATCGACTCAGGAAGTTACATATACAAGTACATTAACGTATATAATATACATGAATACATATCTTCCTATACAATCATACAGACTACTACAAATAACGACGACTACTCCAAAAGATATGAAAGAACTTCATAGCTCTAGCAGCAACCCA
This sequence comes from Allium cepa, assembly GCA_030765085.1. Classification (NCBI taxonomy): domain Eukaryota; kingdom Viridiplantae; phylum Streptophyta; class Magnoliopsida; order Asparagales; family Amaryllidaceae; genus Allium; species Allium cepa. Next base: position 825,671,572 of record CM060941.1, on the reverse strand, counting down.
AAGCAGAATATCTACAACCTGAAATACTCGGTCTGACCCGAGTATTAAATTCAAAAGAAAATAATACTCGGGTCAGTCTAATTCAAACTCAGTTATTAGTGCACAGAAGCAATAATAATTAAATAATGAATAGACGACAGTAATTAAGACAAATCAGAATGCAATTCTGAATATTGAATTGAAATAAACAAAACAGTTCAAAACATTTAAATATCAATTAAAATATTAAGTCGAGTAGGGCTGCAGTACACGCACGCGTGCACTGCCTCGCCACTACAGCATATGGAATATGCAAAAGGTCAATTAATCAAAACAAGTTAGATATCATAAAACCATACCGTGTGGCTGCAGTTCACGCTTGCGTGCACTGCCTTGCCACTATAGTACAAGACGACATCATAACTCCAACTATTGACGGCAATCAATACTGCAGAGGTCAAGTCACGACTAACATGACTCAACACAACCACAAAACCAAGCCAAAACTACAGCAACAACAAAATGCAGCAAACGACAGTAAAGTCTCACTAATGAAATGAAGTGAAGATTCCAAAAATCAATGCTACAGCCTCAACAATATAATGTGACAGGTCTGGGGAACATGACCTGAGTGCACAACCTCAATGATACCCAACATAAATGAACTGTGTGTTCTATATTCAATTGCATGCACATTCAACTAGTGATTATAAAAATGAATGGGCCTGTAGTGTTTTATGCCATCTGCTTATATGACATATGACTTTCGGATATATGTCTTCCTCACTCAACTCTTGAATCTATGAAATATAAACTATGTGAATACCCAAAATAACAGTGACAACAATTGTATCAAAACAGTTATCAAAACTGAAGCCCAGTGAATAAGAATGACAACATACATATATACGCACATACATATCTGTACGTATATATATATGGTGACTAAATGGACAAACTCAGCAACTAACCAATGTACCAAGCCCATAAGAGTCAGAACCAAAACAAGCTTCAGAAATTCAGAACAAAATAACATGCTCACATTCAATATGAATGCAACACTGAAGCAAGTGGATGAACTATGCAACAGAGTGATATGTATAACTCGAAGGCATGGTGCCAGATCAATGCAGGCATGAGTGCTATCAGGTAACAATGAAGACAGTGCTACCAGATAACAAGGAAGACCACAAAACACAATGAATACAATGCAACAAATGAATGTATCAGTCTTGAACAAGACAGTCAAACCAGAGGCTCGAACTCAAGTCAGCGACAACAGAAGCATAGGCAAATGAAGACTGCATGATGATATTCAACATGCTATGCAACCTGAACCATGTACTATAAGTACAAAGACAAAGAAATACAAGCTAATAGCTCATGCTACAGATCAGAAATCAGGTCAGAGAAACAAATGAAATCAGCAACTTCAAACTGCTTATAAACAAAAACATGGTCAGATACACTTCAATAATGCAGTCAACAACATGAAGTGGACAGAACAACAGCCTCGACACAAGTACACAAAGAGAATGCAAAGCAAACTGCCCAAAAGAATGACATGAACATGATAGTGCCCAGCAAAAGAAATACAACACATGGACATGAACTCTCTGGCAAACCAACAACAAACATATCAGGTCTTACAACATGGATGGGCCATCACATATATGCAACAGTGGTAGGAATATAACTCGGCTGGTATGTGTATAACTCGAACATAGTGAAGTGAGCAATACACAACATACCCTAATGAATGTGTGATAACTAATACCATGATCTCGAATGGTACAAGTGCACAGACCAGGAGCAATAACGATACAACGGTGATGGTCGAAGGTAATATTATGTCAGAAACATGGCAACTAAGGCACAATCAAGCAGCCTCTAACTTTAACTAAAGCAAATTGCCCAATGTCAGAGAGAAAAGGACGAAACGTCAATCAAAACAGAAATTTCAAACCGTGACCAAGAAATCAAAATTAGAAATCAAAGCCGAGGGCATCCATTAATCAAACAACGAAAAGCACAGATTTGAACAAGCCATAAATCATCAAGAATGATTTGAATTAGATGTGAGGGGAAGACCACTCACCTTTGCTATGCTGAAGTGGCCGAAGCCCCAGCGAGGAGAAGGCATCAATCGCCACTCTATCGAGCTTCGGTAGTTGAAGCCTTCGATTTTTCGCGAGCCCTAATTGATCGGAGCCCTAATTTTCGAATGCGAATGAAGGAGCACGAGGGGCCGCCATTAATTTTTCTTCGTTCGATCATTACTAGGTTTTTTTTTTAAATAATAAAGGGGACGGGTTGTAGGGTTTCGAATGAAAAGGGGGTAAGGCCAAATAAGTAAATAAAAATAAAAAGAAAAAGAAAACTTTTATTTAAAGTCCTAAATTTCTTTTATCAATTTATAAATCAATTTTAATTCAAAATTTAAAAACTTCAAATAGAAGTTTGTGTCAATATTAATCGTTTAAATTGTTGATTATAATTGATGCAAAACACCGGGTTGTTACATAGCCTATGCGATCTATAGTCATGTTAGGTTTAACTATTAAGCTTACAGCTTAGATAGTAGGGTGTTTAAAAAGGTAGTGTCTAGGATTGGATTTTGGTAACCAAGTACTTTGCCCTACCCGACTACCAGCCTGGCCCAAACAGATATGTGAGCCCAAAGGTTGTCCCTAATAGAAAAGGATAAAATTTCAATTGGGGTGGGCAAATTTTCAAAATTGTTTGAAAATTAAGGGCCCGTTTGGTTTCATTTTGTGATTTGTGTTTCATGTTTTCAACTTGCACTAAGAAATAAGAGAAGAGGAATAATAATTCTTAGCCATTGCGACGACCAACGGACAATGAATGAGTTGGATTTTCTCCGTGCTTTTGTTATTTCTCGAAACACGAAAAACAAAATAAACTTGTTTCTAGTTTACATGTTAATTTCATTTTTCAAAATTGTTTATTTTTCAATAATACATATAACGGACGTGCTTTTGTATAGACGAAAACACAAAACTAAAAATGATAAGTTAAACAGGGACTAAATTTCTAAGATTTTATATTTAAAAATTAAATTTAAATAAGATATACACATATTATAAAAGTTATAATGTAATAATTTTTTCAAAATTTTTGAAAATTAAATAAATTAATTTTGAAAATTTTAAATATATTAATGAGATTAATAACTAAGTTAATTAATGAAAAATATATGCATGTATTATATATTTTGAGACATGTATGATATTTTTAAATGTTTAAGATATCATAAGTATACATATATGTATATGAAATGATTTTTGAAATTAATATAACATAATAAAATATTGTTTAACTAAATAATTTAATTAAGAGGTTAATTAATTAAATAACATATATAATTACATACATATGTTATATGTGTTATACTATAAAGGTTATAGTATATTATATAAATGTTATATTAAATTAATTAAAATGTTAGTTAATAAAATTATTAAAATAAGCTTTAATTAATATAATATTACACATAAGACTATTATATAACTAATATGAAATATACAAGTTATTATATAATAATAAAAATTATATAATACAGACATATAAATAATGGTGGAATATTAAGAAACCCTAACTAGACTTAAAGAATAAATACATAAGTAAATTTACATACACCGTGATTTTTGATATGTTCGACACTTAAACCAGAAGTGTAATTCAATGGAATTCCATTATTCTATAAGTCCACTCAATGTAATATATTAAAGATTATGAATCTTCAATATAAAGTTTTCCTCTACCATATATATATATATATTAATAAATTACTTGCATAATTCTTAGTTATTGAGAAAATTCAAGCTAGGATGTTATATGCAGTATTATTAATATATTGAATAAGTAAGGTAAGATAACTATATGTATGTATTGAGCAAACTCAAGGTACATGTACTATACTTATGCCGTTGTGATATAGTACTGGTGAATAGTTTCATTTTCGATTTGTTGTGCAAACTCACGGTAGAAATGAAATTAGGACAAGGTACTAAGGGTTAGGAGTTGTATATGATATAGCAGATAGAAGTTATCCATCATCCACGGAGCTATGACTTATCGAGCAAACTCAAGGTTATAATTCCAATTGGGACGAGTCATAACACCTACAAGTGAAGTCGAAAGACTTTTATGTATTGACTTAGGGTTTGGCAAAACATGAAAGACTAGTGGTAGCTTATTAGTAAAATGAAACATAAAGTTTAACCTTACTAATATTATAAGAACATCTATTATGATTTGTCTTAATAATATTCTAGTTAAACTTATAGAAAATGACAACTCCAAAACCGTTTTTTGAAAATGACAAGCTTACAGGAGTAAACTATATCGATTGGATAAGAGTAATTAAAATAGCATTAACTTACAAGCGCCTATGGGTAGCTATTACATACGAACCCAAAGAACAACTCATTGATGATGCGGACCCCGAACTAATATTGGCTTATGAAAAATGGGTTTTAGGCCTAGAGATCACTAAAGTTTTTGTGTTGTCTAAACTAGACAAGCCATTGCAGATGCAATACAAAAATATGTCTATCCATGAGATATTTGATAGTCTCAAGGCCCTATTGGGTTAACAGTCATGTTCCGTAAGGTACGAGATTACAAAGAAGCTGTCAATACCAAAATGACAAAAGTTGACTTACGTGCTGATGACAAAGGGCTATATTGATAGGCTTTCTCAGTTTGACGTACAAATAAGCAATGAATTGCAAGTTAGTTTGATCTTTGGTTCTCTTACTCCTTAGTATGAACCTTTCATACTGAATTATAACATAAACCAATTAAATGTGAATCTCGTGAAGCTTCTCAATATGTTAAGGTAGGCAGAGTCAACATCAAAGGATGAAGGGGTTGTACTGGCAGTTAAGGGTAATGCATCATCTTCTAAGAGTTCGAAGGAGCAGAAAAGAGAATGGAAAAAAAACAAGAAAAGTAAGAAAAACGATGAAAAGGTTGAGTGTTACCACTACTACGAGAAATGTTACTATAAAAGGAATTGTCTTGACTACTTGAAAATTGTTAAAGAAAAGAAACAGAATGATTGTACGGCCCCATCAGGTACATTTATGATTTAAATTTTTTTTTGTAATCAGTAAAATACCTACGGTCATAGATACTAGATCAGGAACTCATATTTGTAATTCATCATAGGGCTTAGGAACTGGCACTGCATGGCAAAAGGAGAGATAAGGCTCCAAGTCGCCGATGGATCTACCATAGATGCAACGACAATAGAAGACTATCATTTGCCTAGGGGAGTAGTATTAGTATTAAATATATACTATTTTGTAAAAGACTTTATTTGTCAAATTATTTCTGTTTCTAGATTTTCTGAGACTGGATCTATATTTCATCATGCAAAAAATATTAAGAACATTAGTTTGGATAGAAATAAAGTCTACAATAGTATTCTTAAAAATGGCATTTATGCGATTAGTACTAATTATGTGTGTTCTATGAATAATTCTTCTAACAATATAAATAATAGTTATCTTTGGCGTTGTACGCTTGATCTTATTAGTGAGAAACGACGACATAAACTGAAAACCAAATATTTTCTTCTGTCAGTTGATTTTGAATCATTTTACACATGTGCATCGTATCTCAAAGGTAAAATGACCAAGCACTCCTATAGTAGGAGCAATGAAAGAGTTTATGAACTCTTAGGGTTAGTACATAGTGATGTATGTAGCCCTATACCTATAATCACCAAAGATAATAGTTCTTACTTTGTTACCTTCACTGATGATTTCTCGAGACTAGGATATATGTATGTTATGAAGAACAAATCTGATGTCTATGAGTAGTTTGTTTCGCATAAAAATGTAGTAGAAAATCAAACGGACCATAAGATTAAGGTTCTTCGATCAGATCGAGAAGGTGAGTATGTTGGATAGGATTTCCAATAATACTTAAAATATAATGGGATTATCTCTTAGGTTATCCACTATATACTCCAAAAAAAACGGTGTGTTAGAGTGAAGGAACCAAACCTTATTAGATATGGTTCGATCCATGATGAGTAAGTCTGAGTTACCTATGTCCTATTGGAGATATGCATAGGACCCACAGTGCATATTTAGAACTTTTTACCCACTAAATATATGCCTAAAGTACCATCTGAGATGTGGTATGGTAAGGAAACTCAACTCAAGTGTTTGAAGTTGTGGGGTTGTCCAACATACATTAAGAATGTTGGTTTGAATAATCTAAAGGCAAGATCAATACTGTGTAAATTTATAAAATATCCTGAAAAATTCAATGGGATATATATTCTACAACATTAAGGGATAAAATTTTATTATTTCTCGACACACTGTCTTTTTATAAAAGGAATTTATGTCAAAGGAAATTAATAGCAAAGTTGTAGACTTAGATGAGATTCAAGAATTTAACACTAAAACCGAAATAGTGGGAGAACTGAGTCCATCCATATACGAAAACGCATAACCTATTAGAAGGTCTAGTTGGAAATCTCATTCACTAGAGAGATACTATAGTTTTCTTATAGATGGCGAGAAGGAGGATCGTGTCTTAGATTATAACACTCCTCTATCTTTCCAACAAGTACTGTAGAGTAAAGACTCTGCACTCAGTCTTGGAGCAATGAGATTTCAAAAGAATTCCATGTATGAAAATAATAACTTTATTCGACTTACCCAAAGGGATAATACTCATTGGCTGTGAATGGATTGTTAAGAAAAAACTACACGTAGATGGAAAAGTGGAGACTTACAGAGCTAGGCTAGTTGTGAAAGAATTTCATCAAATTCATGGTGTTGATTACGATGAGACCTTTCCACCCATAGCTATGCTTAAGTCCATTTGGATTAGATTAGTCATTGCTGAATCCTATGACTATGAAATATGACAAATGGATGTAAAGACGACATTTCTAAATGGTGATTTAGAAGAAAGCATCTATATGTCGCAGCCCGAGGGTTTTGTGGTCACTAGGAGTGAGGGCAAGGCTTGCGAGTTGTTAAAGTCCATTTATGGAGTTAAACAAGCTTCAAGAAGTTGGAACAAGTGTTTTGATAATGTAATCAAACAATTTAATTTTTATCAAAACATGAAGGACGCATGCGTATATAAAATGGAAAAAGGAAACGCTATCATATTCTTAGTGCTTTATCATGGTGATCTACTATTGATTGGCAACAACACCTTGTTGTTCCAATCAGTGAAAGTTTATCTTTCCAAGAATTTCCCCATGATGGATTTGGGAGAAGTTGCCTATATTCTAGGTATAAAGATTTATAGAGATAGATCTAAGAAACCATTGGGATTGTCCCAATCCTTATACATAGATACCATACGTAAAAGGTTCAATACAGAGAATTCCAAGTATGGAAATATTCTAACACAGTCTGGAATTGTCCTTTCTAAAAAGGACACTCCTAATACTGATGAGGATAAAGAGCGTATGAAGAGGATTTCCTATTCTTCAGCGATAAGATCAATAATGTACACTAAGACATGCACTAGACTTGATGTGGCATACATATTAGGATGCACAAGATGATGCTAGCCTAATACTGGAAAAAAACATTGGACGATTGTAAAATGTATACTAAAGTATTTAAGAAATACTAAGGACTTATTCCTCTTATACGGTAATAGAGACCTCCTTCTGAAGCAGTATACAAACTCTAGCTTTTAAAGTGACATAGATTATAGCAAGTTAGTATCCGATTATGTCTTTACGCTTAATGGCGGAGCTGTTAGTTGGAAAAGTTTCAAAAAAGAGACAATAGCTGATTTGACAATGGAGGTCAAGTACATCATCCTCAATGAAGCAGCTAAAGAGGCAATATGGATGCGCAAGTCTTTGAGTGAGCTCAGATTGATTCATGATACAGAGAATCCTATGGCATTATTCTATAAAACAATGCAGCGATTCAAATCGCAAAGGAACTTGGAGTACACAAGAAGTCATGGCATATTCTTCGGAAGTTCCAACTCTTTAGAGAATTAGTTAGGACGAAAGAGGCAGTGATGCAAATGGTAGATACCAAGGACAATATAATAAGGACAATATAATAGATTATTTCACTAAGGGTCTAGCTCGGTCAGTTCTTGAGAAGCTGATTGAGGGTATGCGATTGAGATTCCATAATTAGCCTCAAATGAAAGTGGAAGATCGATATAGTTAGGAGATGCCCTAGGGGAATTTATGTAATTTATTGAAAATTAATTAACTCTGTAATCAATTCTCATTCTTAATAAAGGTGTTTTTATTTCTGTTATGTATTTGTTATAATGTGTTATATATAATTAAATATTTAATTAAAATATATTTAATAGAAATCCCGTTGGTGGAGTGTTCGTGATAGTAATTACAAATAGTTGTAATCATGAGTATGTATCACAATGTATAATTAAATGCATCATTCTAAATTTTCCTACTCAAGATACATCAAGACTTATTGTTATGTCCGCTGAGATTGGAGTACATAACGCTCTCCAAATATTGAGTAGTGTATTCCTATGACCGCTGGGGGTACCTTGGGGTTACGTACCAATATTTAATGGATAACTATAGAATGAATCACTTGATAGTTTCTGCTGGTTAATATAAATAAGGTGAAACAGAAAATATTGATATAACTAATTTACATAGCTCTCTCTTAGTATCTTAGGTAATAATTTTGATGATAACAACTATAAGACATTATATAAAATATAGAAACTGTTAGCGCCAAAATTGGTCACTAACACACAAACATAAATGAAAGCACCAACTAACAGTCACAGATGACAGATAGAGTGTATGTAGAGTATAAATATGAAGAGTAGTAAAAATTAAAAAGAAAGCAAAAAAACAGTGGATTTATAGTGGTTCGGCTGACTCTGGCCTACGTCCACTCCAAAATTTTCCTTTTTATTGATATGAGAATCAATTACAGTTACAATCCGAAGTTTTCAAAACAATTATGGAATAGTAGCCTTAATGAGGAAGAAGAAGGGAAACAGAATGAAGATTCTTTTTCTGAACCCCCGCATGCTGTATTTATAGGTAAATCCCAATTTACTGGGCTTCCTGAGTAGTCCGGGCCCATCAGGACCATAGCCGAGCCAACACCCTTCATCATGGCACGAGCGACTTCCTATAGCGACTTCCTATGGCGACTTCCTGTAGCGTCTTCCTGTGGCGACTTCCTGTAGCGATTTCCTACCGAGCGACTTCCTATAGCAACTTCCTGTAGCGACTTCCTGTAGCGACTTTTTGTCGAGCGACTTTCTGTAGCGACTTTCGGCCGAGCGACTTCCTATAGTGACTTCCTGTAGCAACTTCCTGCCGAGCGTCTTCCTGTAGCGACTTCCTGTAGCGACTTTCTATAGCGAATCCCTGCCGAGTGACTTCCTATAGTGACATCCTGCCAAGCGACTTCCCGTAGCTACTTCCTGTCGAGCGACTTCCTGTAGCGACTTCCTGCCGAGCGACTTCCTGTAGCGACGTCCTGCCGAGCGACTTCCTACCGAGCGACTTCCTGTAGAGACTTCCTGCCGAGCGACTTTCATGCCGAGCGACTTCCATGCCGAGCGACTTCCTGTTCCTGTAGCGACTTCCTGTTCCTGTAGCGACTTCCATGCCTAACGACTTCCACGCCGAGCGACTTCCACGCCGACCGACTTCCACGCCGACCGACTTCCACATCGACCGACTTCCACGCCGACTGATTTCCACATCGTCCGACTTCCAAAACGTGCTACTTTACCTATCCATCCAGTTGATTCAAACCTACCGCATTCCATCCTCGATAACTGAGAAATCGACTTTGTTAAATCCACCTGCCTACAACCTTGCTAAAAGGTGGGATAACACTTTGCCCCCCCCCCAAAACATGCCTTTTGGTAAAAGGCGTTTTTTGAATGGCTTCGAATCCAATATTGTGAGTCCCTATTTTATTAATAGCTATAGTATACTTGATCAAGTTCGTGGCTGTTCGAAGCCGAATCAGTGTTCATTTCCACCTGTGGAAGTCAGGAATTAAATTCGCAGCCTCTCTGGACTATCGATGGTCACTTCGGACCCTTGCCAAGTCCATTCCAAACTCGATAGTCGAATAGAAAGATCCCGTGGTGCTTCGGCATTGCTTTCTATCCCTTGCACTCTGACCCCAACGAGGGCATATAGCGATGCCTTGGTCATCCTAGACCGATCATAGACTCTCCGGGCTCTTACTGGATACCATCCTGTCACTCTCTGGTGAAGGGGAAACAGCGTTGAGTGAGCCGATCCTGTCGCTCTCCAACGAAGCAGCGTCACTCCTTGCACTCCGGTTTAGTGTCCCTGAACGTTAAGCGATGCACTGATCCTCCTAGACCGATATCAGCCTCTCTGGGTTCTTACTGGATCCCATCCTGTCACTCTTCGGTGAAGGGAAACAACGTTGAGTGAGTGGATTCTCTCGCTCTCCGACGAAGTAGCGTCACTCACTGCACTCTGGTTTAGTGTCCCTGAACGTTAAGCGATGTCATGGCCTAAATCCTAGGATGATTACAGCTACTCCGGGCTCTTACCGTACCCCGGTTCAATCACTCACCGGTGAATGGGGAACGACGTTAAGTGAGTTGATCCTGTCGCTCTTCGACGAAGCAACTCGCTTCTTGCACCCTGGACCCTATCTCTCCGGGTAGGGTCATAAAGCGATTAATTTGAAATTGATTTCCAAAATTCATCCTTTTACTCTTCGGTCCAAGGTTTATTTCGTAAAATTCAAGTTCATTTATTAAATTAAAATTTCAAATGTTCAATCACAAACAAAAGAAAAATCTAGATACTACGACTCTAGGCAGAGCATTCTATTACCATCTCAGAGCATGCCTGGGGATCTCTTCGGTTCCCTCACATGTGTATGTGGAATAGCTGTTTTATTTTGAAATCAAAACCTAAGAATTTTACGTAATCGACCATAGTTCAAGTCTTGAACTTGGCCCATGCCATCGTGATCAATCGACAACGAGTCGTGATCTCGATCCAGGATTAGTTCTGTTGGCTGCAGGCGGTAGTTGCTCAAGTCCTACGGCCGTTGCCCGATTTCTCACATACTGTAGCAGCCTACCATTTCTAACATGCTCTTCCACCTCATTCTTCAAATGGCGGTATTCATCAGTAGCATGTCCTTCCAGCTCATGGAATAGGCAATACTTTCCATTTCTACGTTCCCGTTTCGTGGGATCTCTCCTGGGTGGTTTTCGATAGGGGAGGTGCCATCGTATCTGTCATCCTGCTTCCGCTTTCCTTTGTCTATTCTAGTCTGTTCCTTCGCCTTGCACGACGTTTATTACTCGCCTTTCGACGCGTGAATCCTCTATCCGAATGAATCTTTCAGCTTCATGATAGAATTCTCCAAGGTCTTGTGGTGGATCTCTTACCAAAGAATCCTTAAACTCTATGCCTTCTGCAACCCCTGCTACCGCCACAATCAAAATCATAAATGGATCTGGACGATCTACTAAAGCCACCGTTACATTAAATCACAATAGAAAATCTCTTATGGACTCACCGGTCTTCTGCTTCATTGAAGCTAAGGTCATCACACTCTTGGGTCATGTCATGTGGATCCTAAACTGTCTCATGAAGCGTTCCACTAGCTCACCCCATGTTCTGATTGGTCCATTCTCTAGCTGCCTGAACCAAAGCGCATCCAAGTCTGTTAGATATAGAGGGAAGCATCGTGCCATCACTTACTCGGATGCCCCCAACACTTCCATATGCCAATATATCTGGTAATATGCATGGTTAGGTCTGATTTCCCATCATAAGGATCCAGCACGGGTAACTTGAACTTTGGAGGATTCCTTGCATTTCTGATATTCGGTGTGAACGGACTCTGACTAACTTCCTCTAAGCCTCCACTTAACTATCCTCCTGTCATAACCCTTCTTACTAATCTAGCCATCCGCTCATCTCCATCTGGGGGTAGTCCCCTGTTTGCATCTCTACCTTGCCCCCCCCACGTCCTAAGGGGTACTCAGGGTAGTACTCTTCATGTTGGTCATTTACGTTCAAGTTGGTCCCTACTTGCTGAGCTTCATTCACCGCTCTCCCAGTATCCAATCCTGGAGGTCTGCCCCCGAGCCTTTGCTGATTTCCTTCAATCCCTCCAGTCTGGTTCTGCTGTTGAACTCCAGAAACTTTTACAGCTCTGGTTCCTTATTCTGCAATGCCAATAGTCGCGGTTAGTCCATTCCCTTGACTTTATGCTCCAACATGTCCAACCTGTCGAAGCAGGTTCTGTATCATGTCTTCCTGCCTTTTCAGCATCGTCTCCATCTCATCCCTAGTGATGTGGATGGATACTTGACGTGCTCTAGCTCCAGAGAAGGCCTCTTGACTTCCCTCCTGATTGCTTCTTTCTGTCACTTCCTTCCTTGTTGATGTCCTAGACATTGCTTTCTCGAATCCAAGTTCCTAGCTCTAAAATCCCCGAGTGCTTGCCTTCTCAGTGAAAGCACCAAAATGTTAGCGCCAAAATTGGTCACTAACACCCAAACATAAATAAAGGCACCAAATAACAGTCACAGATAACAGATAGAGTGTATGCAGAGAGTATAAATATGAAGAGCGGTAAAAATTAAAAAGAAAGGAGAAAAAACAGTGGATTTATAGTGGTTCGGCTGACTCTGGCCTACTCCACTCTAAAATTTTCCTTTTTATTGATATGAGAATCAATTATAGTTACAATCCGAAGTTTTCAAAACAATTATGGCAGAGTAACCTTAATGAGGAAGAAGAAGCGAAACAGAATGAATATCCTTTTTCTGAACCCCCACATGCTGTATTTATAGGCAAATCCCAATTTACTGGGCTTCCTGAGTAGTCCGGGCCCATCAGGACCATAGTCGATCCAACATCCTTCATCATGGTGCGAGGGACTTCCTGTAGCGACTTCCTACCGAGCGAATTCCTGTAGCGACTTCCTGTAACGAATTCCTGCCGAGCGACTTCCTGTAGTGACTTCCTATAGAGACTTCCTATAGCGATTTCCTGTAGGGACTTCCTATAGCGACTTCCTACCGAGCGACTTGCTAAGCGACTTCCGACCGAGTGACTTACTGCCGAGCGACTTCCTGTAGCGACTTTCGGCCGAGCGACTTCCTGCCGAACGACTTCCTATAGCGACTTCCTGTCGAGCGTCTTCCTGTAGGGACTTCCTGCCAAGCGACTTCCTGTTGAGCGACTTCCTGTAGCGACTTCCTGCCGAGCGACTTCCTGCCGAGCGACTTCCTGGAACGACTTCCTGCAGCGACTTCCTGCCGAGCGACTTCCTGCCGAGCGACTTCCTGCCGAGCGACTTCCTGCAGCGACTTCCTGCAGCGACTTCCTACCGAGCGACTTCCTGCCAAGCGACTTCCTATAGTGACTTCCTACTGAGCGACTTTCATGCCGAGCGACTTCCATGCCGAGCGACTTCCTGTTCCTTTTGCGACTTTCTGTTCCTGTAGCGACTTCCTGTCCCTGTAACAGCGACTTCCACGCCGAGCGACTTCCACGCCGAACGACTTCGATGCCGACCGACTTCCAAGCCGACCGACTTCTAGGCCGACTTATACTTTATTTTTGTTATTTATATTTTGATTTCAGATATTTACTTATACTTTATAAGTATATTGATTTTATATATATTATTTTATTGAATACTCTTATTAAATCTTTCAAAATTATTTTATAAAGTTTTATTTTGACTAAAATGCATATATTTATATGCTTCTATAAAGTTTTAAATTATTTTACAAAGCAACGGATTTTAAAAATAATATTTTTAAAGTGTTTTTCAATTTTTTGAAGAGTATATCGACCTACTCTATCTATGTTTCAAAATTCAAATTTGAATGGAAGTGGTTTTTCGTCGTATCTCTTCGCGAATGAACATTATAGTTCTCTCTATAAATACTAGACTTCCAAACGAATTTTTAACCCTCATTTTCTTATTCATCTCTCCTCCTTCCACTCACTCATTTTATAAATTAACCCAAACTTTGTCGAAATTCAAAATCAAATTCAACCAGCACTAGTTTGATTCTCCTTCATCTACTCTCTAATTTCTCTCATCTCTTTCACTCAAACCAAGATAAAAATTCCTATTCAAATATATAGAATCAATTGTAATCAAGATCGAAGATCCAATTCTATAAAAATAAATCAAATCATATTGCTATACTAGTGGTTGTGATTGTAACATGTAAAATCAATTAGGTGTGCTTAGTAGCCTATAAATCTAGTGGGTGTGCTTATAGCCCGGAAATCAATTGACTCTATCCAGAGGTTGGGATTTTGGAGGGCATGTCTCATAGCCTTGGAAATTGAGATTATACTAGCATTTACTAGTTGAAAAGAAATCCATACAAGGAATTGTGCGGGATTAAAATTAGGGTAACTCTAGACCAGTATAAAATCCTGATTTGTTCTTTCCTTTTTTACTTTTACTACATTTACTTTTATCTGCATTTTGATTTTGTGATTGTTATTTACATATTCAAAGTATAATCTTAAAGAATTTGAAAATTATTCATATAATCCATTAAACACTATTCACCCCACCTCATGTGTTAATTTAGCCTTAAGATCCCTATTCCGCCGACTCATATTTGATAACAGAGCATTGGTTTTTAAAGTATTCACAATCTGATTTGAAAAAAGTTTAAATGGAAATTTTTGATAATATTTTTAACAATATTTTCAAAAAGATAATTTGCAAAATCATCATAACGTTGTTTCATAAATTTGCACCTATTCATGATAAAAAATCACGTGATCTTTTGAAAAAATATAAATTGCAGGAACACATGTATTACGTGGCTTTTGATGAACAAATACCCGATGATCAAACTATATAGATCAAAAAGGACAAATGAACATTGGATGGTGGGTGCTAAAGGCAAATGACTGGAAATCCAGAGATTTTGAAAGATATAGTTTACAAAGATGGTTGATCAGTAAATTTTGAAGACTACTCTAAAGGATATATGATTGGCAACGGCAATGCCGGTAATTCTAGAAATCCTATTATTTCTAATGTTTTGTAGTTAGAAATTTAAATCATAATCTGTTGAGTATTAGTGAATTGTGTCATAAGGTTTTCAAAATTGAATTCATAAAAGATAAATGTCACATTGAAGATATTGAATCGAATAATATTTTTGAAGGTATTAGGAAACGAAACATCTATATATTAAGTATGAAAAATCTCAAATGATAATTTATGTCTTTTGGATGAATTAAGTGATCCTTGGATTTGGCATAAAAGATTTGGTCCTTTGAATTTCAAACTAATATCTAAAATTGCTAAAAATGATCAAGGTAGAGGTCTTTCCAAAATGAGTTTGAAAGTCAATCATTTATGCGATGCATGCTTGTTAGGAAAACTTAGAAAATGTTCTTTTAAATTAAAAGATATGATTTCTACCTCTCAAACCTTGAACTTCTTCACTTAGTCCCTCACATATATAATCTATAAATCACAATAGCTATGTATTTATAATTGTAGATGATTATTCTAGGTTTACCTAGACGATTTTCTTAAAACTTAAAAGTAATGCTTTTGAAGTGTTTAAAATCTTTGTTAAACGAATTCAAAATCAAATGACTAGTAAAATTAAAACTATTCGGAGTGATCATGGTGGAGAATTTGTAAACGAAATTTTTGAGAATTTATTTAATAAGAAAGGTATAACTCATATTTTTTATTCCCAAGAACACCACAATAAAATAGAGTGGTAGAATGTAAAAATAGGATGATTCAAAAGTGCGCTAGTATTATGCTAAATGATAGTAATTTACCTTAAAAAATTTGGGCCGAAGTAGTTGGTACTGCATGTTATATGTTAAATAGAATTTTAACAAGACCACTAACTAAGAAAACACCATATGAGTTATTCTATAATAAAAATCCCAAAGTATCATACTTTAGAGTTTTTGGTAGTAAATGTTTTATTTTAAATACTAAAGATAATTTGGATAAATTTGATGCTAAATCAGATAAAGGAATCTTTATTGGATATTCAAATAAAAGTAAAGCTTATAGAGTTTTCAGTACTAGAATTAATACTATTGAAGAGACATTACATGTCTCATTTGACGAAAATTTTAAAGTTTATAATCCAAATATTGATAAAGAAGAAAATATTGATGACCCAAACGAAATTAGTAATAATGAGATTACCAAAAAAGAAAATAATAATAATTCAGAAAATTCACATCCAAATAAAAGAACAAGATGCTTAAAAGATCATCCTATAGAATATATACTTTGGAAGTATTAAATCTATTGTTAAAACTAGAAATCAACTATACAAAATTAGTAAAGTTGGTTTTATTTCATCTACCGAACCTAAAATTCCAAAGGAAACATCAATTGATGATTCATGGATTCTTACTATGCAAAAGGAATTGAACCAATTTACAAGAAATGATGTACGGGAATTAGTCCCAAGACCTGAGGATAAATCCATAATAGGAACTCAATGGGTATATAGAAACAGAATAAATGAACAAGGAAAGGTTGGGAGAAACAAAACTCGATTAGTTGCACAAGGTTATTGTTAAGAAAAAGGAATAGATTTTGATGAAACCTTTGCACCCGTAGCAAGATTAGAAGCTATACGAATTTTACTTGCTTTCGCTAATCATAATGATTTCAAGTTATATCATATGGATTTTAAAATTGCATTTTTAAATGGTTGTATTAAAGAAGATGTATATATAGAACAATCCCCACTGTTTGAAGATACAAAACTACCTAATCATGTTTACAAATTGAAGAAAGATTTGTATGGTCTGAAACATGCTCTAAGAGCTTGGTATGTAGACTTAAATCCTATCTATTACAATAAAATTTTGAAATAGGCAAAGTAGATAGTACCCTTTTTATTAAAAGAGATAAAAATAATATTCAGTTAATACAAATATATGTAGATGATATCATTTTTGGATCTACCAACAATAAACTAAATAAATAATTCTTAGAAATAACGATTAAGGAATTTGAAATGAGTCATATGGGAGAACTAAATTATTTTCTAGGAATACAAATGAAACAAATAAGTAATGGAATTTTTATTAGTCAAGGAAAATATGCTAAAGATTTAGTTAAGAAATTTGGTATGTCAAATACCAGTGGTAAACCAACTCCCACGGAAAAAATAAAGGAGAACATTTAAAAGATGTGTATCAAATTTTTTATAGAGGAATGATTGGATCACTACTCTATATAATTGTTAGTAGACCTGTTATAATGCACAATGTTTGTCTCTGTGCAAGATATCATTCTCAACCTATAGAAACTCATTTAAAATCCGTAAAATAAATTTTGAGGTATGTAAACAATACATTAGACTATGGACTGTTTTACCCAAAAGAAGATCCTTTGAATTAATTTTATATTGTGATGCTGACTATGCTAGTTGCAAATCATTCCGAAAAAGTATGAGTGGAACATATCACTTTTTGGGACACTCTTTGATTTCCTGGTTTCGTAAGAAGCAAAACTCTGTACCTCTGTCTGTGACAGAAGTATAATATATTTGAGCGGCATTAGCCTGTTCACAGGTTATCTATATGTAATAAACATTAAAAGATTTTGATTTAATTTTTACTAAATCACCAATATACAGTGATAATACAAGTGCGATAAATTTATCTAAAAATCCAACTCATCATGCTAGAACTAAACATACTGATACACGACACCGTTTTCTAAGAGATAATGTAAACAATGAAATAATATCACTTGAATTTATAAACATTAAAAATCAAATAGCTGATATATTAACAAAACCATTAGATCAAACATCTTTTACTAAGTTAAGAAGAGAGTTAGGAATTTGTTCTCTATCGAAAATTTAAAAATAATGTAAGTAAAAATTACAAAATATAAAGAAAATCAAAGTAATCAAATTACAACATATATGTCGACATATTCTATCCCCTTATCTCGACATATAATGGTAGTTTTTTTTAAATTTCCCTCTAAAATTCAAATTAGTGGTTGTATATAACAAAATTTCGACTTTCTTCTTCATTTCTTGTATTCTCTCTATTTTAAACTTCTGAGACAAATAAACCATAGCCACCTCTAATTCCAAACATTCTAAAGAAGTAAATTCATTGTTTTCCTTCCCTTCTCCTACCCAAGGCCCTTTTCAGAACACTACTATGACCAAAGTTATTAAATTGGAAGAAGAAATGAAGAATGTTTTGAAGTCATTGATTGAAATACAAGTTGAACAACTTCGTATATCCAAAAGGAGAGAAACAAAGTAGAATTCTTCACAATTTGCAAAAATATCTACTGGAAAATCCTATGATTCAATAGTTATTGAAGACGATTATGCAAGTTTGGCCATTCATAACCTCATTCAAGGCAATGGTGATGAAGAAGAAGAGAATGAAGAGAAAGTGGAAGAAGAGGAAGAACACATGGAGGAAGATGACGAAGTCCGATGTGTCGGAGAAGTAAGTTTTGATCGGGATGGAAATCTCATCGAACAAACAAGGGAACTTCTGCCTTCATTATCCTAATTGTCCTATTCATAAATCCCTGATAATTAAAAAATCATGTTAGAATGGTACTTGTCTTTGTTAATTTGATTACGTGGTGTGTATATGTAATTTAATTCAACATTTGTTTTACTAACTTATATGTACATTTTAAGACATGATTGGATTATGGTATGTATTGAATGGATATATAGATTGGTTTAGTTACTATTAATGATTTTTGTTATCATTAATCATTTCTTATGTATCATTCTTATCATTATCTCCATTTCATGATTATATCATTTTAAATATCACATATTGTTCTTATATAAATCATTCTCATCATCATCATATGTCATTGGCCTGTAATATTTTATTTAGGGGGAGTTAGAATTAGAGTAAGAGTTAATGTTAGAGTTATAGTTTTAGGTGGTTATTTTTGTTGATGACATATGGGAGAATATATAAAATCTAAGCATAGATTAAGGGGGAGTGTTGTAACCTGGGGGAGTTATATTATATTTTATACACAAAGTTTTCATCATCAAAAATGGGTGGATTATCTAGGCATAGATTAAAGGGGAGTTTTATAACCCAGGGGGAGTTATATTATATTTTATATAAAGAGTCGTTGTCATCAAAAAGGAGGAGATTGTTATTACCTTAGTTATTGGTTTTGATGGTAACAACTATAGGCCATTATATATAATATAGATACTAATGTTTTATCAAGATATATATAGTATATAGTGTAGGATATTTGATAGGCTTTGATATGAAGACTGTACAGTACCAAGAGTAGATTCAAGATGTTGATATCAAGAGTAGATTCAAAATGCTTATATTAAGAGTAGATTCAAAATGATGATAATTGAAGACACATAAGAAATGAAGAGTTTAAGATTTCAAGATATTCCAGATAAGTTATAGGGTCATAGAATTTTTGTTAAAACCCTGATATCGCTTTCTTGACCTCTCTCTCTCTCTATTTATTTCAAATAAGTTTTAATATTTTTCAAATATCCTAGTTTTCAAAATAATATTTTCAAATTAATATTCAAATTATTTCTCAAAATAATTTCATAACCTTTTATATCTACAAAGATATTTTATTAAATTTTTAAGTATTTTTTATTATATTACATGTTTTTTAATATTTAGATTATATCTTCTTTATTTTTTTTGATATTTCTATTTAGATTTTAGATATTTACTTATAATTTATAACTGTATTGATTTATATATATTATTTTATTTAATACACTTACTAAATCTTTTAAAATTATTTTATAAAGTTTTATTTTGATTAAAACGTGTATAACTATATTTAAATGATTTTAAAAATATCAAATTATTTTATAACGCAACGGGTTTTCAAAATAATATTTTTAAGTGTTTTTCAATGTTATGAAGAATAAGTCGACATAGTGGCCGTAATTTTCAAAACTCAAATTTGAATGTAAGTGTCTTTTCGTCATATCACTTCACGAATGGACATGACCATTGTTTCTCTATAAATACCAGACTTGCAAATGAATTTTTAATCATCATTTTCGTATTCATCTCTCCTTCTTCCACTCTCTCATTTTCGAAAACAAAATATACACAAATTCTGTCGAAATTTAACCAGAATCAAATTCAATCAGCACTAGTTTGATTCTCCTTCATCTAGTCTCTGATTTCTCCCATCTCTCTTACTCAAACCAAGATCATAGTGCTATTCAAGAATTATCATATCAATTGTAATCAAGATCGAAGATCTAAGTTTATAAAATTCTATCAAATCATATTACTATGCTAGTGGGTGTGACTATAGCCCATAAATTCTGGGTGTGCTTAGTAGCCCATAAATACAGTGGATGTGCTTGTAGCCCGAAATCAAGTGAGTCTACCCAAAGGTTGGTATTCTGGAGGGAATGTCTCATCGCATTGAAATTGAGACTGTATTTGCATTTACTAGTTGAAATGAAATTCATACAAGGAATTGTGTGGGACTGGATGTAGGGTAACTCCGAACCAGTATAAAATCCTGGTATGTTCTTTCCTTTTTTTACTTTTTATTACATTTACTTTTATCTTCACTTTGATTCCATGATTGTTTCTGTGATTTTTAATTATATCATTTCAAGTAGAATCTTAAAAAAATTGAAAAATATTCATATAATCCATTAAACAGTATTCATCCTTCCTCTAGTGTTAATTTAACCTTAAGATCCCTATTCCACCGGCACATGCTCTCGACTTGAGAATACTATTGATCCTCAATATGAATGCTCCACTTTGATTTTACTAAAATCATAGCACGACGTTCATCAAGCGACTATATTTGGGTCGAGTGGAAGTATTTGAAGTGAAACACTGTTCAAGAGAGGATTCGTCTCTTCAGTTATATGTGTTAGTATCAAGGTCAACTCAAATCAACTTATAGTCAAAATCTCTGACCAAAGTAGTTTGTTAATTATTGTTGTTGTTATTGAACCAAGGACTTTATGTTTGGACTTTAGAGTTGAATACAGACAATTTTGAAATTCGACAATTACCAAATTCCATATGTCTAAAGTGATATAGTTTTGACGAAGAGAATTAGTGTAATTAATAGTTACAACCGGGTAACGCTTAACAAAGTAAAATTAGATTTCACCGAAGTCAAGTAAGCATTAAATTTGACCAAAATTTCACACTACCATCTAAGAGACGTATAAACATTAATATTCGAATAGTTTAATATTAACCGCTTACCAAATTTCGTCTAATGAGCTACACAACCGAAACGATGAATACTCCTTTGAACAAGTAATTTAAATAATTTGTGATTGTTATAAATTAATCAAATTATATAATATTTATGAAATATTAATAATAAAATTTATTTCGGTTTGATGAACAAATATTATTATATATATTTATAATAGTTATATATATATATATATATAGACAATATCGATATGCATTTAAATTGAATTTAAATGCAAAATATGTGTTTGGGCTTTGAATGGGTTTGAAGCTAATATAGGGGCTGAAATATTCGCCCGTAGTGGAGCAAGAAAGGGGCAACTATTTGTGGGTTAGAGGGGTTTGTTTGGATGGCTAAGATAGAGAGAACTCGTAATAGATAAATGAGGATCTAGATCCTAATTTGTCTCTAAACTCTCCTCTATTTAAACATTTCCACGCACACTTGTTAGAGAACTTTTTTAGCCTCCAAACCCTCTATATTTCTGGCTGAACCCTGCCTCCTCCATCCTCCATTAATTCAAGTTCAAATCAAATCAAGTTCAATTCGATAGCCGATGGTCATCTGTTCATGGACTAGCACTCTGCAAGATTGGGAATCAGTTCAAGGAGCAAATCTCATCATTTAAAAGTGTACTTTTAGGTATTGGACATAAGGTACATTCCCATGTAATTTATGAGCAGTAATATTTACGTATAATGCTTATATAATATAAATTTTAATGTTAATTTGGTGATAATTCTAATATATAAATATATTGTCACAATCAGATTAGTTTTATGTTTGTGTAAACTTTTATATTTATAAAACAAAAAACAATTCTTTTATCATGTGCATACCCTATATGTAGAACGGCTCAAATTAAAAAATATATTTTATATTATCAAATAATTTAATGTTCAATATATATATATATTTGATTTAAATTTAAATACTACATCAAAATCTATACAAAACATGATTATATTATTTTTTATATAAATTTTAATAGGTGTAATATTTTTTATTGTAATAAAATTATGTTCTTTATATTTATATTATTGTTTAGATAATTTTTAAATCAATTAACCATAAAAATTAATTATATTAATATATATGTATAATATAAATCATATTTTATATCTTATAAAATTATACTAATACATAACATCTTCTTGGTAGGAAAATAAAAAGCTGTAATTTAAAATATTTAAAAATATGTCGAGAATTAAAATAATATTTTAAAATTGTATTAAATTATATAATAAACATTCAAAATACAAAATATCATTTAGAATTTTACTGGAAATTTTAAAATTCAAAATTAAGTTTTGAAAATAATTTTTATTAAATTTTAAAATATATGTATGGATATTTACTATAAAATACGTTTAAAATTTTTAAAAAATATGAGCCACGCACATGACCAAGTAAATGCATATTTATTACAAATATATTTTATGTATTTTAAGTATTAGTGTATATTTATTATTATATGTATATATATTTAATATATATACACATATATTATATATACAAATAGTACTCGGCTTTACGGCAAAAAGTTTATATTTAATATTTTTTATAAGTAATTTAAATATATTCACGTAATTGTAAACATGTATAATGTTAATATTTATGTTTATAAATGTGTGTGTTTATGCGTATGTATGTTTATAGAAAATTATTTAAATAAAAATTATAGTTTATATATATGTATGTATCTGTAGCATTATATATATACACAAGTATATAAACATACATTTGGACAATATATTTGAATATTGGATGAGCTAATGTGCCCACTGTTATGTATATACTAACATTGTAAGTGGACATGTTATACCTTACACGGATTGATATGTTACACATGCACACACATATTTATATGCGTACTTGATACAAGTATATAAAAAAATATAACAATAAATTAAATAATACAAAGTTATTTTATAAATTTAAAAAAATTTGATATTTTGTTTAAAAATAATTTAGAAATGTTCAAAATAAGTTAAACTTCATAGGCCCGATAAAGATCCAAAATGGTAAAAAAATTAAAATTCACCCATTACTTCCGCTACGGGCTGGCCTAGTTCAAACAAAACCAATGCTAAATGAAGCGAGATAGCAAGGGTTAGACAAAGTATCGAAGGCAAGAAGACGAGGCAAATTTGTACTTGCACCACTGCATTTACACAGGAGTGCATGAGCACTGCTGTGTAATACAACAGTGTTAGCGTGGTTGTACTTCTAGTATAGCGGTACTCGTGTTTTGGGAGAACAGTGCAAGCACTATTCTATTGAGGCACAATAGCGCAAGCACTTAATTACCGAAGCACTACAATGCAACACCGATATGCTTCAGACGCAATAGTAAAATTCTATTGTTGTGCCTTGGCACAACATCAAAGGCACTTTTGTGCTAATGCACAGTAGTGTCATACCATTATATGAGAACGACGCAGGTTGAACCTTTCCTTGGTCATGACCAAAGCATGACGACACCTTAAACTCGGCCTAGAGCAAGTCAAGGTAGGCAACAGTAGGCTTGGTGGAGTCAGAAGGATTCGATGGAGTTCATGATAATCAACAACAAATGATTCACATAGGAACGATGGGACTTTAATGTTGTGTATACACATGGGAAAGTGTATATGTGGTATTTGGCAATTATATACGGTTTCGATTTGATTGGTTAGAGGTAATTGGAGGGACATGACTCTAGTGAATAAAACCATTGTACCACAAGAGATGGTAAAAACTACATACTTGATACCAGAACAGCGGTGGAGAAAGATTGGGATGCCATTTTAGAGTAGGTCATAGACTGTCCATAGCACTGGTGTTACGACGGGACCTACCTTAGTAATAACTCTAGGTGCTAACTCAAAGTTAACGAATATTAGTTAACTCTAAGGTAAGTAACTTTGAGTAGCTAATGGCAATTTATTATATGGATATTAGTTTTAGATATTCAAATAGTGTTTGTCTAAGATATTGGTCATATACGATCGACTCATACAGTGGTTTGGTCTGGGAATGCTAGATGTAGCATTGGGTCGTGTGGTGCAGTATTACCCGTGCACTCATTTGTTCATGTTATCGATATGGTTAGAACATGTGTTGTTTTAACTTATGATATTTTCATATACACCCATTGTATGCTATGTTGTATATCAATATTAACAATAACATTATAAGGCCGGTTTCTGTAGCGACCCAGAATTTCAGTCATTTGAAATTGGGATATTTAATTTATTTTAGATATTCAAAGTAAAGTTTATAAGTTGAATAACTTATATTTCAAATATAATAATTTAATTGGATAATTAAATTGTTAATTTAATATTTGAAATTGTAGAAATAATTGGAAATTGAATTTAATGTGAATGAAAAATTATTTATAAAGTTGAATTAAAATTCTATTTGAATTAAAATGATGTTAGAGAACTTTTGAAATTGAAATGAAAGTTAATTTATAGAAATTGAATATTTTAAAATTTAATTAACGTGTAAAAATAGTCGTTTTTTATACAATCTTGGATTTCGATGAAACCAGTTTCATTGGATCTGTAATGTTATATTATTGTAGGATTACAAATTTTGTGTCAATCGGATTTACAGTTTAGTCGTGGCAAGCTAAAACGCGTAGAAATTCGTTTAAGTGAAATTTTAAATTTAAATAATTCGATTCCAAAACCTATCTTTCAAATACGATTGAATTGGCTCTCGATATATATTCCGTTGTGTTTGGAATAGAGGTAAAATATTATAAATGCCAGGCGGCACACTTCGTTTGGAGTTCGGAAAATTTTCGGGTGAATAGTGCCGCGAAATTTTCTATAAAAGGCCACAGTTTTCTTCATTTTTCCAAAACGCTAAAGCAGCTAGGGCTAGCTGCCACCATGAAATGCACGGCCAAAGTCTTCCAACTTTCTGCCTTCTTTTTCTTCCAATCCGCTAACTATTATACCTCCGCTCCAACTAGAAAATTGTATAGGGCGGTGGGTACTACAAGATCAATGGTCATGATCGGGTATTACGTGGTGGATCGGCGGCAAAATGGCAATGAACGTTCCATGTTCAACCACGTTCTTTGAGGAAAATTCACAGTCGAGCTTAGCCACACTTGGCACGTGGGTGTGGTGGTGGATGGCACACGTTATGGTGAAGCTTGATCGATCTCTCGGGTCGTATGGAGGCAGCAACATTTAAGGAAACGCACGCGACTATAGGTTTCTTTATGCGATGTTTGCCTGGGGAGGAAGAAATAGTAATACACGGCCTGGATCTGAAAAGTTGAAATCAACGGCTGAGATGAGATGAGGTATTTAAATTAAAAAAGGAAAATTGAAATTTATATATATTAAATTCGTATAAACTTTAAAACATCGTAACTTCTTCATATAAGGTCCGTTTTTGATGAAACAAGTTGTGTTGGGTTCGTATTGACAAGCATTACATTTAAGAGCTAGTTTGGAGTCGATTAGAGTTAGTGTAAATTTTGGGTAAAATTAAAAGCTCGTTTAATTTTATTCGAAATAAAACACTACAACTGCTATTGGAATCAATGTGAGCACAACTCACTCTTTCTGACGCACTGATATTTTTATATAAGTAAGAAATAAATTTATTTATGCTGATTGATGATTGTTCGGATGATATATGATATATTATACACATTGATTGGTGTTTGGATATATTCCTGCCTATTGGAGCAGATGAGACCCTATACGTTCCCGCGTATGAGCGGATGACCCTTTGTACGCGTGTCTGCCTCGAAGTGGACATTGTACATATATTCTAATATGTATATTCATTGTAGGTGACAGGTTGGAGGGATCCAACTGGATTCCTCACCAGTGTTGATCTTATTTACAGATATTGTGATATATGTTATTATCATGTGATATATGATGTTTTGGATGCCGTGATTGATGTATTTAGTGTTGTTGCAGCATTAGGCCTATTTTTGATAATTTAAAAAAAATGCTAAAGTGATGATTTCAAATCTAAAAAGGATTTTCAGGTGATTTTGAAAATAGATGTTCTATTAAATTTTGAATTGTTAAAGATTGAATTTATTTTAAATAAATAAGGAGTTAAAATTTTCATGTCATAAAAATTATTATTTTTGTAAAATATAAATAGAATGTGATTTTTGAAATAGGGAGTTAATGATTTGTAAAATAGTTAAATTGAGATTTTGAATTATTATAAACGATTTATATGTATAGATTTATAAAATTGAATTTTTAATAAAAGTAATGGAATTATAAACGAGTTATGTAAATATTAAAATGAAGTTATAATTGAATTTTATAAGTGAATAAGATTTATGAATTTGTGAAGTTATAAAAAGGAATGATTTTGTAAATAAGAGAATAATAAGTTATTAACTTATAATTTGGATTTTTGGGCATGTAAATGAGGTAAATGGAATTTGTTAATAAAAGGATTTTATAAATGGAAGTTTTCATAAAATATAAATGTGAATTTATAAACATTGTTTTATAAATCCGAAATCAATTAAATTGGATAAGTTAAATTTAGAAGAGTATTAAAGGGATATATTCACGATTTTGGACAGTGAATTATCCTTTAAATTAAAAGTGCAATAGTAATGAATTTGGATAAAGGAATTATACCCGCGATTTTGGACAGTGAATAATCTTTTAAATTAAAAGACAGATTTTGGAAAGTGATACTATAAGTGGATTTAAATAGTTTAAAGATGTTTTAAAATGTGTTAAGTATCGAATACATTGATTTCAACATTCATTGTTGAAATAGACATTTTCGAGAAGTAAGGAAATGATGGACTATAACATTGTTGTTATAATAAATGATTTTCGAAAGGAAATATTTTGCATAGTATATCAGATTTATATATCTATCTTATTTTTGAATCCCTATACTAGTGATTTTGGGTTGTCGTAACGATATTTTACGCAACATTCATTTTTACCCAAATAAATATGTTAAGAGAATGTTTTCCTTAAAAGAATAAAATATATACTTAATCATGATTTAAGTATATGTAATATTTTCTAAGTGTTAAAAATAAATTTATATGTGAATTACTTATTATTAAGTATATGGAAATTTTTTTCAATAGTGAAATGCGAAATAGTTTGAGAATATATCTTTTTAAAGATAATTTGAAGTGAATATTTGTCAAGTGATTTAATTAATAAAAGATTAATTAAAAGGGCCTAGCGATTGCTTATGGTGCTAGATATTTGTTTGTTTGCTTTGATAGTAAACAACCGACTATAAAAATTTGGCCATTTTAGTTCCTCGACTTGATATGGGAACTATTTAGTTGTACACTTAGTACGTAGCCATCTGTGTAGGCTTGATTATCATTTGCGTTGAGGATGTTGATTCGTGGAGTGTGGAGTATTACTCCAATCTATCGAGCTTCCTTCTTGGCCGAAGGATAGCAAGTTGAAAGTTGGAGATGTGATAAGTCTATGAGACTTAGTTTCTATATGAGGTTGAGAAACTCTTTTGCATTGTTTCTGCGAAGAGTCCGGGATCGGTTT
Source organism: Allium cepa (assembly GCA_030765085.1). NCBI lineage: Eukaryota > Viridiplantae > Streptophyta > Magnoliopsida > Asparagales > Amaryllidaceae > Allium > Allium cepa. The sequence goes on along the minus strand of CM060941.1, from coordinate 825,643,797 downwards.
ATCCGAAAACCACTTCGGACCAACATTTATGCAATGATTGTGCATGTTGGTTTTGATGATATTGGTATTTAGGATTTTCATAGTGGAGGACTGCTTGTTGATCGTTTGAGGTTAAAATCCCAATATACATTCAGTAGCAGTAGTCTCTTCGTTATGAAATATCCAATGGAAGGATTATTCGCTACTAATCCTAGGGATTTCCTGACAGGATGTGGTAGGAAAGTACCCTCGGTTTGTCCTGTTCCTAGACAACTTGTATGGATGTTTGTCTGACATTGCATTTCTAAAGATTACGTACATTGGTTTTTACAAACGTACATCAGTGGTGGCGGAGAAGGCAACTTCTTTTAACTTAACACCCTCCTTAAGACGTATGAGCTTAAGGGTTGTATTTTTGTGGAAGACAATTAGTAGTCAACGAAAATGGCCATGTGGCATGCAAAGTGATGTGATAAATGATATGTGAAAGGTAATCGTTACCTTAGGCCTCATCAACCGGAGATGACCGAAACAGGTTTAGATGCGGCAAGGCTAAGTGGGTCGCTCCCATCAGGATATGATCATCCTCTTCTAGATATATCTTTACATGCTATGACGTCGTGTATCTGATTAATGTAGTTTGTATGCTATTAAGGCCCTCGAATAAGGTCGGTAACGACCGGAAGATGATATACTCGGTACTATCTGGTTACAGAGATAGGTTGGTCTTGTGTTCGTAGAAGATCCTTTGTGATGGTCCTCAGTGCATTCCTCTAGAGATGTACTGTCGGAAGGTAGTTCCTTCACCTGGTCATTTGTATGGAAATCCAAACTCCACTACGTGCCTGCCATTTTGATTGTATTACCCATTTTGGGCTATATGTTGGAATTAAATCAATGTTACAGTTTCGGCTATGATTAATATTATTTGTGCAATAGACACTATTATAATATAAGAGGATTGGATATAAAATGTTTTAGTTATCGTAAGGTAAAAACATGTTGGTGTTTTGATAAAGGAAAAGTTTGGTAATTTAATAAATCCAGTTGAGTGTGTTTCTCACGCTGGTTTTTCAGACTAATCCAGGTGTTCTTCCCTTTCAATGCTCGGGTCAGACCGAGTATATTTACAGGTTTAGATTTGGTGCTTTTGGAGCTTCAATAGGAGAGCTGGAGATCTTCATTTTCGTATACACGTATCTATTTATCATCCGTTGCTTAGTTGTTTATATTACCAGCAATTGTGAGGACATGTTATTATAACTATCCAAGCTGATAACTAGTGATTGATTGTTGAACTCTGATTGATGTATCTATATATAGTTTCTGTTTTGTAAAGATCATTACTATGATATTATATGTTTTCTGCTGCGATGTTAGATTCTGTATTGCTCTGTTTAGTTTTATCTTCTCTCTTTCTTCTCTTCTCTTCTTGTCTCTTTTTTTCTTTCTCTTGACTTTCCGTCAGTCTATGCTTTTTAGGTCGGACATGTGTGGTTTATTGTCGATTCAAAGGGTACGGATTTACGGGTCATCACAGTTTCCCTTACTAGACTTCTATCTAACCCTCATTTTCTTTCTTTTATTTTTTGTATGGAACTTTTGATTACTCTTATGAGTAGTTTGAGTGATAAGTCTATTCACTAGTTGGAGAGTTGGACTTTTGGAGATATGGAGGCATTGCTTATTTACTTATATTTTGTCCATGTTTGATTATGTATATTGAATATTCTATTTATGTATACAACTACATATTATACGTGACGTATCTATTTAGTATTCCATATGAAAGGAGTTTATATGAATTGATTTGTTTCTATTATGACTTTGTCGGTATGATATCCATATCTTGTCTTTATACATACATACATATATATATGTAATTTTCAAATACACACACATATATTTATATATGTATGTGTCATGTCTTCGAGCACTTGACAATTATGGCTTTGTGCATTGATCTTGACTTCTTGCACTAGTAACCTGTCATATTACATATTGTATTTCCATTGTGAGTTATGCATGGGGCGCGATGAAACCGAGAGTTTTGATTTGTTCAAATCTACCCAATGGTATGCCTAATACAGTATTTCGAGTAAAATATGAATTACTTTAAGTTCATTGAATAACTAATCTATTACTTTAATTTCAACAATTGAAATTTATGATGTTATTCTCATCAATATGACTTACTGTATTCCAACTACATCAGTCTTTTGCTGGAAGACATATTTGTTGTTGATGGATCATATCCCTTTGGGTATTACTATCAAAATCATATTTTGATAATGCACTTGAAATCCATTACGGATTCATGCATCAAGCCAATTGGCAGAGTCAATACTCTTTATGGCTTATTGACAACCAAGGAAGTTCTTTTCTCGATATTGATATGAAACTCATTGTTTATGTTCACTGTGCGAGAGTTCTTATTAGACATTCTACCTAGTCATGTCTAGTTTGTCATGGTTAATTTCATTTCATCTTACATAATCAATTTTATCTTTGGATCATATTCAAATTCATTTTACTACCAATAATTTCTAAATGAAATTCCTTCATCATGAAGCTGATGTTTCTTGAAACAAAAGTTATGTCTCGGTGCAATGGAATAGGAATATGTAAACATATTATGAGTTTCCTATACATATGTATAAAACGAATTTGGTTAAGTTTACCAAATTTATGTTCATAATATAAATTGTTCAATCAAATTCATAGATACCAGATGATGAATTTTCAATGAAAAATGGCATCCTCTTTTTGGGTCTTCTCTAAATCTTAGTCCCTTTCCATTCATCTTCACTCTCCCATTCTCATCTAATCCGGGTTTGTCTGCTTGTCATCTCAAGTTCTCTCTCTTCTTGGATCTAAATGGCTTAAAATCGCAAGTCAAAATCCAGATTTGACTCCTTCATTGAAAATCATGCATCTACTGTAGGTCTAGTCGTGTTTTCATGGTGCCTCCATCTCTTTTAACTTTCGAGCTCACTATCTATTTTACTACTATTAACATCCATGGGATTTGAATGCCTGTATGTAGTGAATTTTGCCATCGCTAGTTTGTTCTGAAGTTGATATTAGCGTAGAAAGAGATGATCTTTGCCCGCTATTACTACATCACCTACTTTTGACTCTCCCATTGAACTTCCAGTTTTGATAATAAATGTAGTACACGATGCTATCATTGCTCCCGTCTTAGTAGTAGATTTCACCATACCTACTGGCTCTGAAAATGGTGAACATCAATCAGCAAAATCGACTTATTATTATATAGCTTTGAATCCTGCAGCTTTTTTAATAGTAGTGCCACTCTTTAACCAGTGATATTCCTATCATTGGTTTCTTTAATGCACCTATTTTGTTGATCCCCTCATCTTCTATTAGGTCCAGTAGGGCATCTTTCAACTACCCTGCTCCTGTTTCAGATGCAGCCTGCAGTACTGTTATTCTAAAATCTCGGTCTTCCTTATTTGCCACTAAACTACATAACGTCGGAGTTTACTCTTTGAGACATTTTGATTGAAAGGTAGTTAATAGAATCTATATCCCTCCTCCTACGGTTGTCATAGAAGACACAAATTTTTGGCATGAACAACTTGTTGGATTTTTTTCTTGGTCATAACACACCTTTTGTAGTTATGAAATTCCATCTGATGAAGTTTAGGAAACTGAAAGGTAAAATTACTCTGTGGTTGGGTAATTATATATTTTATTTTGCTTTCACATTCTCTAAGGATAGGCTTCTCATTCTTGAAGTGGAACCTATCATTGTTATGGTAAGCCTTCTATTATTACCAGATAGAGTCCCTCCATAGACATTGCTCATGAACATGTACTCTCTATTCCTGTTTAGGTTCATTTCTCACACATCCCTTATGTTTTTAAATCTATGATTGGTTGGAAAATTTGCTTGGCGAGTTAGTATGTTTTGATAAGGCGACGGTAAGGAGGGACATATTGGGTTATGTAAGAGCTTTGGTTGAGGTAACGCCGGATAGGTTATTACCATCTGTATTTGCGGTTGAATCGGATACTGGTCTAGTTGCTATGGTTGAAGTTGGTTATAAGTGTAAATTGTTGATATGTACAAGTTGTGGATCAATTGGTCGTTTTGTCACTTTTTGCATGCATTCCCCTAGTCCTATGTGTAGGATCGAATTAACCCTAGCACAAAGGAGAGGGAGGGGGAATAAATAGGGTTTATAATAAATTCATATAATACTAAAAATTGCAGCATAAATAATAACAAAGTAAATGCAGAATTAACAGAAACACACAGATTTACCCAACTTCGGCAATAATTGCCTACTGTTACCTCCAAGGTTTTTACTAAGATTAAACAAATGACTACTTACAGACCCTATAAACTGACGACTATCGTTTACCTATTTGTTCGAACCCTACTCAAAACCCTGCCACAACTCAAATCTCGAGTTGCGATTTCCCAAATTACGCCCCTTAGTTCGATTCTAGTTAAAACTAGAGTTTTATAAATTTAAAAACAAAATATACTTAAATTAAAAATCGAAACCCTAATTATAAGATTGACAAGGCCTAAAGATAACGACCCAAATTAAAAACATTCTCTCCCTTTTTTTTTAATATTTTAGCCTGCATTTGTTTTCTTCACGCCATCATCCATTTTTGCTCTTTGATTTAAAATTAGGGTTTTCTAATTAAAGCGTCGATTGTTAATCAAATGAAATAAATTTGTCTGCATCCCTTTGTCGATTGATTGCTTGATTCTCTTGATGAGGTACCCCTTCAGCCGCTTCTCTATGGTGTATAGATTGATCTGAAATTTGGTATGAACTCTTCGATTTATGTTTTTAATTTTTTATGTTTTGCACTTGACAAATCCCTTGCCGATAATTATTGGGTGCTTATTTAGGAATCGATTTTGAAAATCATATCCATTATTTTCGATCTGAAAATTTCAAACTTTGACATTGGTATTTAATTTAATTGTGGATTTCTGATCGAACGACTTTGATATTTCTGCCTTGTTTATCGTTGATATATATATTCGAATATCTTTTGACCCTAGTTGAATATTTCAACTTGCATATATTCTTGTTATTGTTTTGTAACCGTTTTATGCGTTTGACTTGGTTCACATTTTCTGATGAACTTATGCCTCCTGGTGGAGATGGACTTGTTGTGATTATACATTGAAATTCTGTTTGACTACTGCTTTTGAAATGCTTGGTAATTAAGATACGCCAGGTACTTAATAAATTCTGCCTTATTACTCCTAGTTTTCAAATTGCACTTGAAATGTTTGTTCATTGTTTTTAATCAGTGTATTTCATGTGTGTATGCATGTGTGTTGTTTTCCATGCCTGTGTGTATCTTGAGTGCACTATTTTGCTCCTGCCCGAGTGTACTTGTTAATGTGCATCATTTGTGTACTATCTTGAATTCCCTTATGCACTTCCTCTATTTTACTGATTAGGTACTCTGGACCTTTGACTGTGTGTCTCTGAACTGGACTTGTTTGGGTTTCCCTGAGTTGATGTGTCATTTCTTTGTGTACATGCTTTGCACCATTTTGCCAGGTCATATACATTGCCTTACTATGATGTTCACATTGGTTGATATTTGAGGAAGATGCAGACGATAATTAACCCTTGTTCACTGCCTTCTGTTTGACCTCCGTGGTGCTGCCTAGTTGTACTATTCACCAGTTTGTTAACTTGTTGAACCTGTTTGTATGTTGTGTGTATTGCATTCATAATGGTTGTCCTTGCGCTTGCACTTGTATTAGTCGAACCTGTTTGTTAACTTGTTGAACATGTTTGTGTGCATGTACGCGTCTTTTACCGAACAGCTGTTTGGTTGCAGCATTTTTTGCTTGTTTCCATGCATTTGATGCGCTCTTGACTTTGAATTGTCGCTTCACTCATTGCCTTGAGTTGAGCCTGAAATTCGTTGGGCTTAACCTCATGTGTTTGTGTTGTATTGAGATGTTTGGCTTGACCTTGCATTTGTCCCTAAACTTGAATCGATGCAAGTAGATTTTGTGTATATGCATGGACTTATGACATGTACAGTGATATAACGTGCATGTCATAGGCCGATCGTGTACATTATTGATATATGGTGTTTATTTTAAAGTATGAAAAGAAAAAAACCATTAGACTGAGGCAATGTCAAGTTCAAAACCATTTATATTTTTCCAGTTTGAATTTGTTTCTTTTTCCTTTTTACCGCGTTGTTATATGATAGGAAAAGTAGTTGATTGGATTGAAGATAGCTGAAGCAAAAGGACAACAAATTGAATTCAAGTGAATGAGTTGTATATGAGAGTGTGTTGCATGAGAATGAAAATTAATGTTGCATATGAAAGGGTGGAAGCTATGTTGTGAATATGTATTACTTGAAATTGTAATGAAATAAAATATTTATTTTAAATGAAATTTTTATTTGTTTATTTCATTTTGTGATATTGCAATAGTACTATAAAAAATACATTAAAATATATATGTCTATTATTATCAAACAAATATCACAAACTATTGTATTTTACAATCTCCCTTTTTGCTGATAACAAACATATATTAAGATTTTTTAATAAAGAAATGTGTTTGCTATGATGTGATCAAGCTCCCCCTATTTATATACTCCCTACAACTAGACTACCCCTGCATAAATGCATGCAATTAATAATAGAAAAATTGATTTGCCAAAATAATTGCAAAACAGACTCTTGTATCATAAAAACAACCATCGAATATCATTAGTACTCAACCAGTAAAATCTTAATAGGGCAACCGCCCCATACCACTAGCACCGATAATAACTAAATAGTATTCTGCAGTGGTGCCTGATTGGTATAAGATGACCATCTAGATGAATATTAACCAACACAACATATAACCTATCATATCTCACGGCGTAAGGATAAAATATAATATCATAGATGTAAAAGAAGAGACAATAATAACTATGTAAACAAATCATCAAAGTATAGATCCACAGAATTATATATCAAATGTCAAGATTTTATCCAATGGAAACAAATTCAATAACTATCTTAAATACAAGCATAAGTAGTCACTTCTAATGCTCCCTAGTGCTATATAGTAGAATAATCATAGAATCCAAATAAGTATATAGTACGAGATAGCTCCATCTAGCTTGTCCTTCGAACAGCTACTCCATCACCTAGACCTGTTATCTAGTTTACTAATTCAAGAGTACCCAAGATAACAAGAAGTAAAAATAAAACCTTAGGTCGGATAACAGTCCGGTGCAAGCAGTAAATGAATCTCAAAATACTATACAAGAAAACATGGTAAGGAACAAGTGTACACGAACTAATCTTGAACTGTCCCTACAATCAAAGAGTTATCACATAACACTATAATATGTTGCTCTCCAATATCATAAAGGTACTATACATGATATAATATCAGAAGTCCAAATATTCCCATCTCTAGTACCTACTCCCAATGATATCTATCTCTAAGAGATATCCCACTAAAGAAAGCAACCATAACATCCATCAAACAATACCCACTATTACTCATCCCTATGCCTTAAATATATGAAAAATCATATGGCCTACTTACTACCAGGGATTAATGGAAATCCCGGTTCTTGTTGTACTCTCGTATCTCACAACATAAAGCTGGATATGTGTCATGCGGTCCAAAGCTGGACACTAGACCCAAAGCCATAGGTTCAGGGTATTCGGATCTTCGCTACCAATCCATGGGCATCCCCACTTGTAATACCCCTGCTTCAAGTACAACCGAAAACACTTCGGGCATCAGTGATTCCTTAGCACATACACCTAAGCCCTCCTTTGCTCCATTTGGATACAGAGCCCTTCTTGCTCAATCCAGTTTCCATTATTTAGGAGAAACCCTTTCACATTCCCCGATCCTTCGGCTCCCTCTTTTACGAGCTGCAATCTTTGGAACCAACTCCCAACACGAGCCAACATCTGAAGACTATAGCTTTTTTCATGCTTCTATATCACCATCCATCCCTGATGCAAACGACTCACCACCTCCAGTACAATTTATAGAACCTCTACATTAGTTCCTAGAAGTTCCACCTTCCACCCTTGTACCCTGATAACTTGGTGCCGAGTTATATACTTAGCCAACCAGAAGCTAAGTTTTCTTCCATGCCTCTAGTACACTTCTTCAAGTGCTCTAGATCCTAACTCATCAATCCTTGATAACTTGACACCCAATCCAAAGCTTCGTCACTAAGTTCTAGAGGTAACTTGGTAGTACCCTCAATCTTTAGCCAAATCGCTTACATCCGTACTATAGAACATCTCATCTAGGCCTTGGCCATGCTCTACCCAACCATGGAAACCATCGATTCATAGCTATCACCAATATAACTCAGTGCCAACTCATCCCCTTAACTCGGACTCAAATGAATTCAACTCCTATTGACTTGTAAGTTATCATGTAGGCACCTAGTATGCTCCCTAGCCTTTCTTCGAAGTTTCATCCAATTCTAACCAACCATTATAACTCATCGCCAACCTGACTTAACAACTCACCGTAAACTCAAGCACTTAGCCAATCTTACAGAATCTTGCCATATGCAATCTCTATTAGCCATGATCTTCCAATCAATCAAGTCCATCATCACTCACGAGCTACCACCATAAGTCAGGTCCGACCTATCCCGTTGATTTTGGTCCGACTTATCACTTTGCATTCAATTAATGTGTGAGTTATCATATAGCCTCCTGTCATGCTCCAAAGCCTGTCAGCCAAGTTTCATTCGATTCCGACCAACTTTTCCTCTGATTTGCTCAATTCTCCGACCTACCTTTCTATGCAATCACAACATCAACAAGCAACTTCAGGGCACAACGTACACGCATAAAACAACATGCATATACATCAATTTAAGCAATCGAATCATAAGAGTATTATAAACAAGTCAATTCTAATCTAAATAAACATATCACATGAACATATGAACTCAAATAAAACATGAATCAGATGGATTTCTAGACCAATTTAAATCATATGCATAAATTAACTTGTAGTTAAAGTTAGAAAAGGTTTCATGGCAAAAAATCATTTTGAATCATGCAATTTACCATATGAACATGCATAGAATAGTGAGAAGGTAAATGCCACTCACCAATTACCAAATTCAACCAATTCGAATGTAGATCCAATGTAAACAACAATAAATAGCACTTCTAATCAGCCAATTTGATTGTCTCTAGCTTCTAATCGAAGATATAATCTATAATCCACAATCTAGTTTGATTTAGAGAGCAATTTGGACGAATTAGGATGGATCTTGAGCTAATTAGGGTTTAGACCTAATTTGTAATGAGAGGGAAAATTTATAATTTGACTGTTACAACTTTTATTTATAGTAATCTCCAATTTGTCTAATGGGCTAACTAAATGGCTTAACTAACACACATTAATTCTAGCCAACAACTATCTAAACTTGAAATAGACATAACTTTCTAAACATACGTCCGCGTTTCTATTATGACCACTCTATGAAATGAGAAACTATCATCCTAAAGCAGTGGAACTAGTTTGGGACCCTAATTAAACTTCTATCAAAAGCTATAACCCAAAAAAGGTTTTCAAGGTCAAAATGGTCACATAGAAATTAGGGAAAAATAATAGACCTATAAAATGTCCTTAAGAGTTATATCCTAAAACTATAAAATCATACGTCCTTATATGAATGAAATAAAAATATTTTACTCTGATACGTAAAATGTTGGTCGTTACATTCTCTCCCTTTTAGGAATTTCACTCTCGAAATCTATAAACAAGCCCAAGTATAAGTGATCATAGTTATCTCTCATGCCTACTAATCATAAGCAACCATCAAACATATCAAACACGCAGTTATGCAACTAATAGTATAGGTGTGCCAACGCTAGCATGCGCGAACCTAGTTATCATAATATACAACAATGAAAGTAGATACGATAAACGATGGATGTTACCACTCAAAAAGCTACGGACACTTAGTCCTCATGCTCTCCTTAGTCTCCTATGTACAATTGTCGTCACTTCCACTCCATTGTACCTTCACTAGTTCCACCATCTTTCTCCTAAGTTGTATAATAATGTACCTAACAATACGAAGCGACCTACAAAATCTAGAAACTTTTGGTTCCACTTGAACATCTTCTAGCTCATCCAGTGTAATCATCACACTTGAATCGTGCACAAACTTCTAGATAAGAGACATGAAAAATGTTGTACATGCCGGCCATCTTCTGATGTAAGTTGACCCTATATGCTAGCTTCCCAATCCTCTTGATAATCAGAAAATGACCTACAAATATTGGCGCCAACTTCCCCTTTCTAACAAATCGAACTACATTGTTTAGAGGAGAAACCTTCACAAATACCATAACTCCGAAAAAGAACTCTATGTCTCTTTGTCTCTTATTAGCATAGCTTATCTATTGATCTTGAGCAGCTTTAATTCACTGTCGAATGACCCTAATCTTCTCTAATGTCCTGCTAATCATTTCTGGTCCAAGTATCAGTTTCTCACTCGCTTCCCACCAACATGAAGGAACGTTACATGGTCGGCAATACAATACTTCATACGGTGCCATACCATACTCGACCGGTAACTATTGTTGTATGCAAACTCCACCAAATGCAAATGATCATCCCATAATCCTGCAAAGTCTATAATGCATGCTCGCAAGAGATTTTCCAATATACAATTAACTCTTTTAGTCGGTCCATTTGTTTGCAAATGATAAGATGTACTAAGATGCAGCTCGGTTCCTAATGCCTCTTGTAAGCTTTTCCAAAACCCACTAGTGAAAAACGGGTCTCGGTTGCTCAAAATGCTCTTTGGCACACCATGAAACCATGCTATCCATTTCACATACAACCTTGCTAGCAAGGATGCTATTCTACTTGACTTGGCGGGTATAAATCTTGCACTCTTGATCAACCGATCTACTATGATCCAAATGCCATTGTACCTTGCTCGAGTCCTCGGCAATCCATCTATAAAATCCATCGATATTTGCTCCCCTTTCCATTCAGGATTCTCTAATGGTTGCAACAATATACTAGGTTTCATTTATCCTTCTTTTACCAAATGGTAGTACACACACTTGGAGTTGAATGCCGTAACATCCCTTTTCATGCCTTCCCAGTAGTAAGTTCACTTCATATCTCGGTACATCTTGTTACCACCGGGATGAATAGCCAATCTGGTATCATGACACTCTCTTAGCACTTCATCATGCAATCTATCAACATTGGGAACAAACAACCTCATGTCTTTATGATGCGAACCTTCTCGGTCGAGTTCATATTGCTTCATATGTTCAGGTTCCACTCCTTCCTCTATGTTTGCTATGATCTTCACTACCTTAGGATCTCGCTTCTGACTAGTACCGATCTTTTTTTATCAAAGTAGGTCTAATCGATAAGCTGGCTAACATTTCAGGTTCTAGCTCACAGCGAGGCCTAAAATCAAATCCAACCATATAATCTATTTGCTTTCATTCCAAGAACATTGCTTCCAACCCAGCATGTCTTCTACTCAATCCATCTGCGACTGCATTCCCTTTTCCTAGAGTATAAAAAATACTGAAATCATAAGAGGCCAAGAACTCTAACCACTGTTTCTGAAGAAGGTTGAGATCCTTCTAAAAGAAAAGGAAATTCAAGGATTTGTGGTCCATAAACAGCTCAAACCTTTCTCCTAACAAAAGCGCCTCCGCATTCTCAAAGAAAAAACAATTGTTGTCAATTTCAAATCACAAGTTGGGTAATTCCTTTCATGCTTCTTTAGCTGTCAACTGACATACACAACAACCCTTCTTTATGCATTAACATCACACCGAATCTAGTACTACGAGCATCAGTGTATACTGTTAACTCTTCATTTCCATTTGCAATGGTCAACACTGGTGCACTCATCAACCTCTCTTTCAGAGTAATAAATGCATGCTCATGGTTTGCGTCCCAAACAAAAGTTTGATTCTTCTTCATCAAATTGGTCAACCGTGCTACTATTTTTGAGAAGTCCTTGATGACGCGTCTATATTATCCTGCCAATCCAAGGAAACTCCTTACACCTGTCACATTCTTGGGCCGATTCCAATCTTGGATTGCTACCACCTTCGCAGGATCCACTACTATACCCTATCCCGACACGACATGACCTGAGAATCTTACTTCTTCTCTACAAAAGTGACACTTAGAGAACTTCAATCTCAGTTTGTGCTTTCTCAATATCACTAATACAATCCTCAAGTGCGTCTTATGCTCCTCTTCAGTTCTAGAGTAGATCAGAATATCATCCACGAACACAAGAACAGACTTATTTAGCTAGTCTTTGAAAACCTGATTCATGGGATCCACAAAGTATGCTCGAGAACTGCTCAACCTGAATGGCATCACCAACCACTCATAAAAACCCGACGGCGTACGAAACACAATAATAGGCAAACTCTCCTTCACTACTCTAAGCTGGTGAAATCCTATTGCCAAATCCATTTGAGTGAACACCTTTGCACCGTGTAGATGAACGAATAAGTCATTAATGCGTGGGACTGTATACTTGTTATTCTTCGTCACTTTATTTGGCTCACTATAGTTCACACATAACCTCAAAGAGCCATTCACATTAATCACGAATGCAGTAGATGCGCCCCACTCAGATATGCTTCTTCGAATGAACCCTTCCTCAATAGGTCATTCACTCGTTCCTTATACTATTTGGGTGACATACGCCTCGAAGACATAACTACCAGTCTGGCCTCCTTCACCAAGTCTATTTGAAACTCGATCTCTTTATGCGATGGTAATCCAGTCAATTCCTCGAAGATATCTGGATACTCTCCGATGATCAGCATAGACGACAACCCCTCGCATCAAACCTTAAGCGAATATAGAAAGCTAACCATCACCCTATCCACTGGTAGGCAGCTAAGCACTACAGTCCGTGCATCCACATCTTCGGTTGTCACTAGTAGCTTCTAGCAATCCACTATAGTCGTATAGTTCTTAAGCCAGTCCATTCCCAAGATAATGCCAAACCCAACAAAATTCAAAACAAAGCAATCAAAAAAAAGAGCATCCACGACTCGATAAGACTGAACCACTACAAACCATGCATAGGCTAGTAGAGCCACAAATTGGGTTCGTCATGATCAAGGGTCAATCTACTATCTCGGTTCTCAATCCCAATCTGTCTACTAGGTCAATTGACTAACGAATCCCTTTCCCTTCTCCTTTACCGAGGGGAAATCGACAAAGTCAGGACTACATCCAGAGCATACATTTTCACAAACCACTTATCTTTCATCGGTTCCAGGCAATCCTTCTTCAAACCTTGCCTTAAACTATTCCCAACTGAATTGTTCTTTAGGAGTAGCAACAGAACGACGTTCCATCAATTCATGGTCCGCGTATGAAGTTGTCTAGAAGCCAACTTTTTCTTCATAGCGTCATACACTTCCATATCACTGAAGATGCGCTCACTAGTATCAATACAATCTTGCACTTCTACGATTGACTCTGTTCTACGGAATGGCTTTCCACTAATAGTAGAGTAATCTTTGCTCAACATAGCAAAATCAGCCCTAGACGCTTGTAATGGAGCACCTCTACCAACAATCATACTAAAAGCATTCCTAATTATTGTGTCCATCATAGCATTGAACATGGATTGGAAATCAGGCATATTAGCTCCTGACCCTGCTCCTTCTTCAACTTCTGAAGTAGATCTCACAGTATTCTTTGTATGCCGGCTCATTCCTGACTGTTATACGAATGATCAGTCCCTCATAAAGAAAACTTGTCTATGGTGCTCAAGTGCATGCAACTTATACTATATAGTATATTACTATATAGTATATTACTATATAGTATTGAAAATCAAAATATATAACAAGTATGCACTCTCATACACACACACACACTGTAGATACAGTCTAATGTGATAACTCCTTCCTTATCTCAACTGGATCGCGGTATCAAGTAAGGTTAATCATATAACCAAAGCTCTGATACCAAATGTGATGACCGCCCTATACCACCGATACAGATAATAACTAAATAGTGCGCTACAATAGTGCTCGGCTGATATATGATGATTATCTAGATAATTAATAATAAACATAATATATAACCTATCGTATCTCACAGCTCATGGATAAAATATAATATCATAGATATAACATAAGAGACAGTAATAACTATGTGAACAAATCATCATAGTACAGATCCATAAAGATATACATCAAATGCCATAGAGTTTATGCAATGGAAACAAACTTTGTAACTGTCTTAAATACAAGTATAAGCAGTCATTGCAAAGGCCCCCCCGTGCTGCATAGAGGAATAAGCGTAGAATCTATATAAGTATATAATACGAGATAGTTCAATCTAGCGTATCCTCCAAACAACTATTGTGTCACCTAGACCTTATCTATTCTAGTTATTTAAGAGTACCCAAGATAATAAGAAACAAAGCATAAAACGTTGGTCCAAACAATGGTCGAGTGTGAGAAATATATTAATCTCAACATACTATATAGGTAAATATGGTAAGGAGTAAGAGTACAAAAACCATATCTGACATGTTCCTACAACGAAAGACTTAGCACATAACACTATAATATGCTACTCTATGATATCATAAAGGTACTATACATGATACAATAGTGGATGTCCAAATATTTTCATCTCCAGTACCTATCCCAATGTTATTTTTAAGTAAGTGCCAACTAAAGAAAGCAACCAAAGCATCCATAAAACAAATACTCACTATCACTCATCCCTGTGCCTTGAATATATGATAGTTTGTATGGCCTCCTTACTGCTAGGGACTAATGAAAATCCTAGTTCTCGTTGTACTCTCGTATCTCATAGCTCAAAGCTGGATCTTTGTTAAGCAGCCCAAAGTTGGGTACTAGACCCAAAGCCCAAGTCCAGAGTGTTTGGATCCTCGCTACCAATCCATAAGCGACCTCACTTATAATACCCCTGCTTCGAGTACAACTGAAAACACTCCGAACTTCAACAATTCTTTACTATATGCACCCGAGCCCTCCTTTGCTCCATTTGGATACCGAGCCCTTCTTCATCAATTCAGTTTCAATTATTCATGAGGAATCCTTCCATATTCCCTGATCATATGGCACCCTTCTTTACGAACCGCCATCTTCGAAACCTACTACCAACATGAGCCAACATCTGAAGACCATATCTTTTATCATGTTGTTATATCACCATCCATTCCTGTTGCAAATGAGCCACCACCTCCAACATGATCTATAGAACTTCTACATCAGTCCTCAGAAGTTCCACCCTCCACCCTTGCACCATGATTACTTGATACCGAGTTATAGGCATAACTTGGTGCCGAGTTATAGGTATAATTTGGTGTCGATTTATAGGAATAACTCGGTATCGAGTTATATACTTAGCCAACTAGAAGCTAAGGCTGCGCTTGGTTTGCCATTTTTAGCTTTGGGTTTTCGTCCATACAAAAATTAATAAGACGCGTGTATATTGTTGAAAACGACCAATTTAGAAAACAAACTTAACATACAAAATAGAGAACAACTTTTTATTTTTCATATTTTGGAAAATAACATAAGCACAAGAAACAATCAATCCTTCCATCGTCCCTCCATCTTTCTTTCATTCCCTCAACCATCACTTCACTCTTCTCATATTTGACATATATATTTGAAAACAGAAAATCGAAAATTCATTTCTAAACCAGACACTACCTAAGTTTTTTTCCCATGCCTCTAGTATCCTTCTTCAAATGCTTTAGACCCTGACTCATCCATCCTTGGTAACTCTGCCCCCAATCCAATGCTTCGTCACTAAGTTCTAGAGATAACTCGGTAGTACCCTCAATCTTTACCAAATCTCTTGCATCCATGTAATAGAACATCTCATCCTGCAATGCTCTACCCAACCATGCAAACCATCGATTCATAGCCATCACCACCATAACTCGGTACTGACTCATCCCCTTAACTTCAACCCAATTTATGACTTCAACTCCTATTGACTTATGTTTGTCATGTAGACTCACGGTATGCTCCCTAGCCTCTCCTCCAAGTTTCTTCCAATTCCAACCAACCATTATAACTCGTCGCCAACCTAACTTTATAACTCATCGTAAACTCAAGCATTTAGCCAATCTTCTATAGTCTTTCCATAGACATCCTCTATTAGCCATGCTCTTCCAAGCAATCAAATCCACCATCACTCATAAGCTACCACCATAAGTCAGGCCCAACTATCCCTTTGACTTTGGTCTGACTTATCAATTTGCATCCAATCAATGTGCGAGTTATCCTATATCCTCTTACCATGCTCCAAAGTCTATCCGCTAAGTTTCATTCGATTCCAACAAACTTTGCCTCCGATTTGCTCAATTCTCTGACCTATCTTTCTATGCAATTATAACACTAACAAGCAATATTAATGCATAACATACAAGCATAGAAAAACATGTACATACATCTATGCGAGCAATCAAATAATAAGAATATGATAAACGAGTCAATTCTAATCTAAATCTACATATCGTATGAACATATAAACACGAATAAAACATTAATAGGTTAGATTTCAATTCAAATCATATGCATAGATTAACATGTAACTAATGTTAGAAAGAGTTTCATAGCCAAAAATTATTTTAAATCATGCAATTTTATCATATAAACATGCATAAATTAGTGAGAAGGCATAAACCAGTCGCAAATTACAAAATTCAACCAATTTGAATGTAGATTTGATCCGAACAGCAATGAAAAGCACTTTTAATCAATCAATTTGATGATCTTTAGCTTCTAATTGAGGATTTAATATATAATCTACAGTCATATTTGATTTATAAAGTAATTTGGATGAATTAGGATGGATCTAGGGCTAACTAGAGTTTAGACCCGATTTGGAATGAGAGAGAAAGGTTCTAATTTGACTCCTATAGCCCCCACCTATGGTAATCTCCAATTAGACTAATGGGCCAATCAGTGGACATAATTAATTACACACTAATTCTGGCCAACAACAATCTAAACTTAAAATAGGCATAACTTTCTAATCTTAAGTCCACTTTTCTACTATGACCATTCTCCAAAATGGAAAACCATTATCCTGAAGCAATGAAATTGGTTTGAAACCCTTATTTAATTTCTATCAAAGTTATAGCCCGAACAAGGTTTTTAAGGTCAAAATGGTCACAAAGAGATTAGGAAAGAAATCATAGATGTGAAAAATGACTATATCTCAAAAATATAAAATCACATGACCTCATACAAATAAAATAAAAATATTTTACGATCTTCCAATACGTAAAATGTGAGTCATTATACTTAACCTCTCTCCTAATTTTGTTATCATCAAAATAATAATAATCATTGAAACAGTTATGAATTTTGAACAAAACCATTAATCATATAGAAAAAGAAATATATATTGTAAATTCTAATTAATCAAAAAAATCATAATATTTTATTTATTAAATATAGATTCCACTTTAATGTGATGATCGAGTTATGGTTAAGGGGAATTTTTTACACTGACATCAATGTGGTATTTTTTAATAAAGAATTTTTTTTGTAAATTTCTCTTCTAAATATTGTAAAAAAATGTTAAGCACTTTCCAAACATGGATAACCGTTAGGACTTTTAAATGAGGTTAGTAGTTGCTTAAAAAGAATGTCAAGCATTTTCTAACCATGCATAATCATGAGAACTTTTAAATGAGGTTAGAAACTGCTTGAATATTTATCCCTCTCTTATATACGAGTTCCATCCATGTATAATCGTGAGGACTTTTAAATGAGAATGAAAGCACATATATAGAGATCAAAGCCATTTACCCATGCATAACCAAAATGAGAGTGAATACTTTGGGATCGAATTATTAATTACGCTTAAAAATATAATTTCTTAACAATTTTTGCACACTGTATTGAATTTTGATGTATGGATTGCAATAAGGATGATAGTTATAGAAAGGATTATGAAATATGTACTAAGTTTTTAAAATATTATAAAACTTGTTCAATTTTCATAAATTTTTTAACTTATGCTTCTTCTCACCATGAAGTATAATTTAATCACTACCTATCTCTACCATAAACAATATTCATAATTTTTGATAAATTTCAAAAAGGTTCAAGTAGTCACATTCATCTTTTCTAGAGTAAATCCTTTTTTATTAAAGAAAATCAAGGTGTATATCTGAGTTATATACAAATTCTAAATCCAAAATTTCGAAAATATATTTTCGGTAAGGGTTTGTAAAAAAACGATGTCCACTACTTTTGAAAATAGTTGAAAATGCAAATATGATCTTAAATGAAGTGTGTCTAATACCACTTGTACTCTAGTTGCTCATAATGATATATTATTAAATAAACAGACCATGTACTCCTTAATATCACTTGAGTTATTTCCAAAGTTTTCAGCAAAGTCATTCATGTCTAACAGGGGAAAAATCAGTTATATCAATCAAGAACACACATAATTAAAAAATATTTTAGCCTTTAATTTGTTAGTCATGAAGAAAGGCAATGAAAGTTAATCATTATATCAAAGCAATTGACAATTCTTGTTTTGAAACTTCAGTCCATTTGAACCACTTTTGAAAGCTTTAAGTCCGTAAATTGATTCAACAAAACACATAAAAATTTAATTTCAAAATTTCTACTCATAAAAATTGCTTGCAAGTTAAGATGATAAATCACTCAAAAGTTATATCTGAAATGCTATAACTTGTTTGCATAAATCAAAGAAAATTTTCAAGTGATGTACTGAAATGATTGCTTTTTTCAAATTTTTGTAAAATGAGTTGACAAAAACTCAAAATAGTAAAGTTCTAGTGCTATAAGTTAGATTTCAAAAACTTCAAGAATCTAAAAATTCGAAGTAAATATTTTTAATTAATGATCGAATTACTACAGCCGTGTTAAAAAGTTCTAAAACTGTTTTAAAAAAATATTTCCAATGATTTCCAATTTTTCTACGGTTAAAGTTTAAATTCTAGAAAACACATAAAATAAAACTTATAGAATTTTCTATCTATTTTTCAGATCATCTTGAGTTTTGCAAATAGGAGTTAAGGAGCTCAAGATATGGTAATTATACTATACCAGTGTCAATAAAATAGAATTAACAATAAGAAATGAAAACAGAGTTTAAAGATCATACCTTTACTTACCTTTGATGTCATGATATCCAAAATGTGTAGATCTCTACCTCATTTTTCTAGGCTAAGGAACATTAGAATTATAACTATTCAACCATATAGAGAACAACTTGAAGTCACCTATATTGTTGTTGTTTCTTAGCCGGTTTCTGTACGTAAATGTTAAAGGAGTTGAGTGGCCTAACAAACGATGTAGAACTACTCTTATTTTCATTTGTAGCCTTTGGTACCCAAATTCATCTATATAATAAACAGTTAGCATTTATAATTATACCTTTTGGAACTCAAGTTTGTTTAAATTTAAGAGAATTTACATTTGTAACTTTTGGAGCCACCATTTGTTTAACGGTTTTGTTTTTGTTTCTATTCCAACATCTATTTTGATAATGCCCTCTTTTTCCACAAATTAAACACTTTGAAAAAACTTTGTGAAATTTAACACTATCACAATTCCTTTTCTTAATTAGTTCAACTCTATTATATCCATAGCCTTTTCTATTTTCAATGATTGTTTGACTTTCTAACAAGATATTCTATGACTTTTCCACCTTCGAAAACTTTCTTATCGCCAATTCAAGTTCTTGAACATTAGATCTAAGAGTATTGTTTTCACTCAAAAGTGAGGTGCATTATTTAATGGAATATTCTCTTTTCGTATTATATTTGTTTTTCAAAGATAAAATTTCATTTTCAATCATTCCAATTTTAGTTTTAGACCTATTTATTTCTTCCTCTAGAGACTAACACTTCTGACATTTTGAATTGATTTTTTTAATATTTTAAATCATCAGTTCTAACTCATTGTTTATTTCAAGTAGACTATTTTTCTAAAATTTAAGTTTGTTATATTTTTCTTTAAGTCTATCGTTGCTTCTGTTTAACCAGTATATAACAATAATAAATTAATCTATGATAATCATGATACCTCACTGGGTTCATCGCCGCTGTCACTTGATTGTACCATCAGGTGCGTATTGCTTTCTTCTTTCCCATTATCACTATTCTTCTCTTCTTATTCACTCTCATCCCAAGTGGCTACAAAACTCCTTCTCTTTTGTTTGTTTGCGTTGTCGTGTCAATTCTACTGATAATTGGGCTTGATGTGACCTGATTAATTACATCTATGACATATAATTTCTTCCTCTTTAGAGTCATCCAAAATTTTGAAAATTTTGGTTTTTATTCATTGGTTTATTACTGGATTTCCATGCTTTTGGGTCTATATTTTGAATCGCTTCATTAATAATGCTAGCTCAGCCGCATCACCATCATTACTATCAAATGTACCTTTTGGAGCGATCAGTTCCTTTTTTCGAGTCTCCACTTTCACGTTCTTCTCTGACCTTCAGTTCCTTCTCATAAGTAATGATACTGCATATTAATTCCCTAATTTAAGCTGTTTCATGTCTTTGGATTCCTTAGTTTCTGTCACTTTTGCTTCATAACTTCTCGGGAGGATTGTCATAATTTTTCGAACCATCTCCAATTCTATATAAGCTTTTCCCACCATTTTGGATTTGAATACAATATTTGAAAATCATCCATACATCCCTTTTATATTCTCATCTTTTTCCATCACGAAGTTTTTGTATTCATTACTGAGAAAAGCTAGATGAGATTCCTTGACCTATATGTACCTGCTTGATTTACTTCAAGAATATGCCAGATTTCCTACGCAGTCACATAGTGAGAAACATGATTGTATTCAATTTTATCTAAGGCAAAAAGAATAGAATTCTTAATTTTGCATTAGACCGATATAATCTAAGCTCGTTAGTATCCCACTTATCTTTTGGCTTAAGAAATTCATCACCATATATATTTACCGGAGGCAGATTGTAATCAGTTTCAACTATATCCCATGCATCTACGATATCTACAAAAAATTTAATCCTAGTTTTCCAATACGAATAATATGTTCCATTAAACATGGATGGCCTAGCAATAGATTGTCCTTTAGAAAAAGCATTATTAAAACTAGCCATAGTTAAAAAAAGTGAATTTGACTACCTATCTCCTATACTACTTATAGGATTGAATTACCCAAGATGGGGTAAATAGGGTTTATAATAAATTCATAGCATAATAAAATTGCAGCATGGATATTAGCAGAGTAAATGCAGAAATAAAAGCAACATACAGATTTACCGAGCTTCGGCAATACTTTCCAACTGCTACGCTCAAGGTTTCTACTAAGATTAAACAAACGACCGCTTACAAACCTTGTAAACTTGTGACTATCACTTACCTATTTGTTTTAACCCTAACCCCAAAACTCTGCCATAACTCAAATCCCATAGTTCGATCCTAGTTGAAACTAGAGTTATATACATATAAAAAATAAAATACACTTAAGATAAAAATTGAAACCCTATTTATAAAATTGACAAGTCCCAAAGATAATGACCCAAATAAAACATTTTCTCTCCCTTTTTTATCTTCTAGCCCGCATTTGTTCTCTTCATGCCATCATCCTTTTTTGCACTTCGATCTGAAATTAGGGTTTCTTATTGAAGCACTGATTGTTAATCAAATGACATAAATTTGCCAGTGTCCCTTTGTCGATATATTGCTTGATTCTCTTGATGAGGTACCCCTTCGGCTGCTTCTCCATTGGGTATAGATTGATATGAAATTTCGTATGAACTCTCCAACTTATGTTTTTAATATTTTATTCTTTGAACTTGACTAATCCTTTGCCCATGATGATTGGGTGTTTATATAGGAATCGATTTTGAAAATATAATCCGTTATTTTCGATCTAAAAATTTGAAACTTTGACTTTGGTATCTAAATTTGATTGTTGATTTCTGATTGAACGGCTTTAATGATTTCTACCTTGTCTATCGTTAATATATATTTGAATATATTTTGACCCTGCTTGAATATTTTAACCTACTTATATTATCGCTACTGTTTGTAACCGTTTTGTGCGTCTGACTTGGTTCACATTTTCGAATGAATTTATGCCTTATGGTGGAGATGAACTTGTTGTGATTGTACATTGAAATCCTGTTCGACTTCTAGTTTTGAAATGCTAGGTAATAAAGATATGCCCGATACTTTAATAATTCTTTCTGATTACTCCCACTTTCGAATTACAGTTGAAATGTATGTTTACTATTTTTGATGAATGTATTTCCTATGTGTGCATGTGTGTTGTTTTTCATGCCTCTGTGCGTATGCTTGAGTGTGCTGCTTTATTCACGCCTGACTATACTAGTATCTTGCATTATTTATGTATTATCTTCTATGCCATTGTGAACTTCCTTTGTTTTGCTGACCTGATACACTCGACCTTTGTGCGTGTGTCTCTAAACTGGACATATTTGTGTTTCTTTGAGTTGATGTGTCATTTTTTTGTGTACATGCACTACACTATTTTGCTGAGTTTGATACATTGCCTTGCCTTGATGTTCACATTGGTTGTTGTTTGATGAAGATGCAGATGATAATCACTCTTGCTCACTGCTGTTTGTTTTGACTTGTGTGTGTTGCCTGGTTATACTATTACACTAGTTTGTTAATTTGTCGAACCTTTTTGCGTGTTGTGTGTATTGCGCATCATAATGGCTACATTTGCACTTGCACTTGTACTGGTCAAACCTGTTTGTTAACTTGTTGAAACCGTTTGTATGCATGTACATGTCTTTTTCTAAATTGTTGTTTAGTTGCTACTTTTTTTGCTTATTGTCGTGCATTAGTCGTGGACTTAACTTTGAATTGCTACTTCATTCATTGGCTTGAGTTAAGCTTGAAATTCGTTGGGCTTGACCTCGTGCGTTTGTGTTATGCTAAGCTATTAGGCTTAACCTCACCTTTATCCCTATACTTAAATCAATACAGGTAGGTTTTGTGTATGAGCATAGACTTATGACATATACAGTGATAGTTGTGCATGTCATAGGTGACTCGTATACATTATTGATATTTTTGGTCTTTATTTCAAAGTATGAAAATAACAAAGTCAATACACTGAGGAAATGTTGAGTTCAAAACCATTTATATTTTTGCACATTGAATTTGTTTCTTTTTTTTACTGCATTTTTATTTTACAGGCAAAGCAGTTGATTAGAGTGAAGAAAGCTGAAGAAAAATATAACAATTTGAATTTGAGTGAGTGAGTGAGTTGTATATCAGAGTGTGTTGTATGAGAGTGAAAAATAATGACGTATATGAAAGGGTGGAAGCTATGTTGTAAATGTGTATTATTTGATATTGTAATGAAATAAGATATTTGTTTAAATGAAATTTTGATTTGTTTATTTCATTCTGTAATATTGCAATAATACTGTAACAAACACATTAAAAAAAATATGTGTTAACCTACCTTTTGCTAAGGCAGTATACTTGTAGATTTAACCCAACAGACTTCACGATTATTGAGGCTGATGATTTCATAATGATAAGTGTGTGGCCCAGAAATCAAGTACAGATGATAACATAAAGCTAGGATTGATCAGAGTTGGAAGATAGACAATGCAAGATGTTAGAAATATAGAGAACAACTTGGATGGTCAAGGGATTGACATAACAAGGTGGATCAATAATGGCCGGCACGACCATTTGAGCCGATAGTCAACATAGATGGCATAAGGGAGGGATCGGTATTACTAATGATAGATGGATCAACATCTAAGGGATCGACAGAGGTGATGATGCTTGGATCGATATGGTTAGTTAGCATTCAAGGGGTCAGCATATCATTTAAGACGAGAAGGGATCGGTAGATATAAAGGGATCGGGCCCTATGGTGAGCCCATATGGATAAGAAGCTCCTGTGTCCAAAGTTTCACATATAAATACACCAGGCGCGGCTCTAGAGAAGGAACCTTCATTCTGCTTCTCTTCATCTTCTGCCTAGGCAATACTCTACCATTTTTACTCTCGAATTTCATGGACTTGTAACTGTAATCAATAGTATAATCTAATAAAAAGGAAAATCTTTGGAGTGCACATAGCCAGGGTCAGCCGAACCACTATAAAGCTTGTAGTTCTTGGTTTCCATTTTGATTTGCTTATTGTTTCGATATTTTCTCTATTTTGATTTAGTGTCTTCATTTACTTCCCTACAGGAACCTGTTCTTGGGTGTTGGTGGTCAATTTTGACGTCAACATTTTGATGCTTTGACCGAGAATCTTACACCCACGGTTTGGAAGTTAGGATCTCAGATTTAGAGGCTTGGATCATTGGATATAAGAAGTAATGGCTAGGCAATCAACAAGGAGGGTGCTACCAAAAGGGAGTCATCATGAAGGGAGTTAGGAGGCATCCTCAGGAGCTGGGGCTAACCAAGCGTCTATCTACATCACAAGGGATGAAATGGAAACAGTGATGGATGCTATGTAGGAGAGGATGTTGAAAAGGAAGGGGAAGATGATGCAGACATTACTCCAACAGGTAAGACAAGCACAAAATCAAGGAGTTGAAGCAGCAGGGATGGAAATTAGAACCAAGAGCGGGGAAGTGAGGCTAATTGGCAGAGGAATGGAATAGAGCAGCCGAGGGCCCTTTGTCCTCCAAAAGGGATCGGTACCGACCCCTGAAGGCTAGGGGGCATGCCTCTAGGTCTTATAAATCGTGATGCTGAAGAACCCACGGTTAATGCTATGAAGTTTGGCGCTAATCGAAATATGGATGCTCGAATGGAGGAGTATCCTCTGGAATTCCCTCGTAGACTCGGGGGGCAACTTGGGTATGATGATAGGAGACTACCATTGGAGGATAATGGCAGGTTCGTGGAGATGATAAGGCGAGCTACGCGTGGAGGATTAGTGAACAGGAATTTGGAGGATGTAAATAAAAGTCCATTCTCTCCAAATATCAGGCGGGCTAGAAATCCACCGAAGTTCAAACTAGCAACGCTTGAGACTTATGATGGAAAAACGGATCTCGCTGTTCATTTGACGAGGTACACGAGACACATGGAAGTACTGGGGGCATCGGAGGAAGTCACGGCATGGTGCTTCCCTTTGTATTTGACGGATATAGGTGCACTATGGTTCAGATAGTTGGAAAGCGACTCTATCAGCACATTGATCGAAGGATTTATGAGGCAGTTTAGGGTTCACATCTCGAGACCCAAAAATGTGATGAATTTAGAAACACTGAAACAAAGGACCGGAGAGTCCTTAAGGAGTTTCTTAACACGGTCTATGCCGCGGTGGCATCGGCGGATCGTCTAAATCCATCTATGGTTTTGATGGAAGCTATATCGGGATTTGCTGATGGCATGGAGTTCGAGGATTCCCTGGCACGGGATCCACCTATGGATCTCGAAGAGTTTTATCATGAAGCAGAAAGGTTCCTACGACAGGAAGACGCACGAGAAAACAAACCAGAGATGAATGTTGTGCAAATTAGAGGATCATCAGTATATCTAAACAAGAATGATAATGGAAAACAGAAAGTAGAGGATGTGTAACGACCCAGAATTTTATTTGATTAAAATTTGAATATTTAATTTATTTTAAATATTAATAAGTGAATTTATAAGTCAAATAATTTTTTTTTTGAATTATTGGATTTAATTGGATTATTAAATCGATAATTTAATATGTTAAATTATGGAAATAATTAAAAATTGAGTTAAATATGATTGAAAATAATTTGGAAAATTTTATTTAATCATACTGGAGTTATAGAAATATTTTAGAACTTTTAAAATCGAATTAAAAGTTAATTTGTGAAAATTGAATATTTTAATATTTAATAATTGACTGTAAAATAGCCAATTTTTGAACAGTCTCAGAATTGAACGAAACCAGTTCCATTGGATCCGTAATAGTTAGTTATTACCGGATTTCAATTTTCGTGTCAATCGGAGCTATCGTTTGATCGTGGCAGCTCGAAACGCATCGAATTATTTTTAATTTAAATTTGGCGAGTCAAAATAGCCATTTTTCAAAAAGTCTCGGATTTCGACGAAACCAGTTTCATCGGATCCGTAATGTGATATTATTGTAAGGTTTCAAATTTCAAGTCAATTGGATTTACCGTTTGTCCGGTACAAATTAAAACGCCTAGAAATCGACTTAAATCGGTTTAATTCAAATTGAACGTTTTCAGCCATAACTCGCACATACTTCCGAATTAGCTTCCGAAACCTATTCCATTGTGTCCGGAACGCGGGATAAACCCTAGGTACGCTGGTTACGGCGTCTAAATCGGAGTTCGGAATTCCCGGGATGAATAGTGTTTACGCTTGCTTTTTCTATAAATACACCACACACAAATTAAAATAAAAAAAAAGAGAGAAACCCTAATTATAATAGCCAGCCGCCAGTTTCATATGTATGGCCAGAAATTTCCCAATTTCAACTCTCAAAATCTCTCAATCCACTCGTTTTTAGGAAAAGTTGTTAACTAAAGAATCGAAGAGCTCGCCGAATACTTCAAATCCATACGGATATGATCATGTTTGGAGCGACGTGGAGGGGTATAGGGGGCCGCGTCCACTGGGAGCTGCGCACGTATTTCGAGGTGTTTGCCATGGCCGAGCTCCACCAGGGTCAGGCCGAACCTAGAGCTAGTGATGGCCTTCGATTTGCAACGTCCCGATCGAATTCTAGTTGAGCGTTGTGATGGCAAAAGCAAACCCTAGTTGCTATAATGGGTTTAGTTTGTGCGTATCTTTACCTGTAGCCGTGCGTGATGAAGACGTGATGAGGAAGAGAGAGTGCACGGCCAGAATTTGGGGGGTTCAAGATCCTATGGCTCTAGAGGGATGAAGGTTTAAAATTAATTAGATTTTGTTGTAAATTGTTAATATAAATACGTTCAAACTTGTAAAATCAATATCTTTTTCATACGAGGTCGGAAAAATGCAAACTCAGTTGCGTTGGAATCGTATGGACGAGCACTACGCGATGGAGTTGGTTTGGAGTCGTTTGGAGTTAGTGAGAATTTCGGGTAAAATTAAACGCGCGTTTAATTTTATTCGAAATAAAAGCTTAAACGGAAATTAAAACCAAGGTGAGAATTTCTCACTCAATCGAATAGATTTCGATTTTATTTTAAATAGTTAGATTTAAAATATTTGAATGCATGTTTGAATGATGACTGTAAATTATTGATTGTTAAAATAGACATTATGCGCCGTTAGTAAGCGGATGTTATTTAATAAAAACATATACCGCGAATATTTCATAAACAGTGAAATTGGTATTATATATAATATCAATATATATATATTGGCATATGTATATATTGCAGTTGTTGATTTCCCGCATTTTTTGTTTAGCGGATGAGACCCTATTACGCCGTTATTAAGCGGATAATATTTATTAAGAACATATACCGCGATAATTTCGTACTGGAGCGAAATTGGTATTGTGCTAATGTTTTTGGATGCAGGAAACAGGTTGGAGGGATCCAACTGGATTCCTCAACAGTATTTATTTTATTTCAGATATTTTGATATTTGATTGATTATCATATCGATATATGATATCGTTGTTAGTCGTGATTGACTATTTGGTGTGTAGCATCATTGGACCCAGATTTTGGGATTTTAAAATGATTTTAAAAGTGATTTTGAAAATATACTATATTTTTGGAATTGATCCATTATAAATAAATAAACGTTATAATTTTTAAAGTTATAAAAATTATGGTTTTTGTGAAATATAGTTAAAAAGCTGATTTTTAGAAATACGGTTAAAAGTCGATTTTTGAGAAATATGAACTAATGATTTTATAAAATAATTTAGATTGGATTTTTGAATATATGATAAAAGTTTAAATATAGGATTTATAAAATTTGATTTTTTTTATAAATCGAAATGATGAAATTATAAAGGAATTTAAAGACGTTTTAGAATAATAATATAAACTGATTTATATTAAGAGATTTATAAATGGATATTTATAAATTGAATTATGGACATTATAAAACGAGTTTTTATAAGTGTTTGAATGTAGTGAAAATGAATTTCCTAAATGAATGAAATTTATGAAATTATAAACTGTGAAGTTATAAATGAAATTTTATAAGCAATAGGTTTATAAAATTTATAAAGTTATCGAAAGAATGAATTTTGGATAAATAAACAATCTTATAAGTTAAGATTAATAATTTGGGAAGTTAAATGAACGATTTTGTAAAATAATCGTTTTATAAGTAATTAACTTATAATATGAACTTGTAGTTTATAATTGAGTTATAAACTGGAATATGTTAATAAAGGAATTTATAAAAAGGAAGTTTTTATAAATAAATCGAAATGGAATTTATAAACGTTGTTTTATAAATTCACAAACGACTTATTTTGATAAGTTAATTGTTATAACTTAGAAATAGAGTTATATTCACGTTTTTAGACAGTGAATAATCCTTTGAATTAAAATGAATAAAAGGATGGAATTTGTTAAAGAAGTTTATTCACGTTTTTGAACAGTGAATAACACGTTAAAGAAATTGTTTAGAATGTGAATGTTTTAAATAGAATTAAAACGATCTAACGATGTTTTAAAATGTGTTGAGATTCGAAACCATAGATTTCAACATTTATTGTTGAAATAGACGTTTTCGAGAAATAAAAGGAAATGGTGGACTATAACACTGTTGTTATAGTAAATGATTTCCGAAAGGAAATGTTTTGTATAGTATTGGGATTTATATATCTATTTTAATTCCGAATCCCTATACTAGTGATTTTGGGTTGTCGTAACGATGTTTTACGCAACATTCGTTTTGGCCCAAATAAAAATGTTTAAGAGAATGATTTCCCTTAAAGAATGAATTATATACTTAATTCGATTTAAGTATATTGAATATTTTCTAAGTGTTGAAAAAAAAAAAAGATTTGTGAATTACTTATGAGTAATAAGTATGGAAATGTTTTCCAATATGAAGTGAATATTTAGAATTTATCTTTTTAAAGATAAATTGAAATGAATAATTGAAATCGGTTATTCATGGATATTTTTGAAATATAAATTCATTATGGAATTTATATGTGAAAAGTGAAATTTGTTTAAAAATAAATATTGATTTATTTTTAAAGTGTTGAAATTATATATCTTGGAAAGATATTTTGGAAAATAAATAATTTGGAAAATTATTTGGAATCTGGTGATGTATGCATATCAATTGATAGTTCAATAACCGACTATCAATATTTCCCTTTGAATGGGTATTTGATGTGAATTGATTGAATTTGAATGCACACTTATTTTTGAATAAGCGCTCACTATTCGGGTTAACCGGGAAAGGACCATGGGGTCGTATAACCCATTCCGAATATGTGATACGTCGTTGTGAATTGCATTGAAGATCGGTGTTGAAGACCGGTATTTGCGAAAGCGATAGGATGAACTATCGATTGACTCTGCACCGAGTAGCTACGGTATTGAGTTCTCCATATGTGATGGTGAATCCGATCAGGATTGTGAATATCCGGATTGCAAGGACTTCTTTGTAAGTGCCTTCGGTTCTGTTCGATCCCGGAACAGACTTGTATGGATTGTGTGTCTGACATTACAATTTGAGATATAAAGCCGATTTCTTTCAAATATATTTCTGTTGGTGGCGGAGAATTTATTCTTTTAGCTTAACACCCTTCTTTGAGACGTACGAGCTCAAAGGTTATATAGTTGAAGTTATCAGCGATATATTCCCATTTTGGTAATGTGACATGCTGAGTGATGCTGAAATGATCATTGTGTTGATTATTTGTGATAGGATCATTTATTTGATCGTCTATCTTAGTGATCATTGTGTTGATCATTTATTGACCCAAAGCATGGCTTTTGTATAAAGTATGTTTTTGTGGACGTGACTTCGTCGAGCCTCACATCCCGGAAATGGTCAAAACAGGAAAGATGCGGCAAGGTTATTAGGGGTTGCTGTAGCTCCCCTTAGGGTATGTGCATTTCCTTCTGGAAAGGGGTGGTATCATGGTATGGAGCCCAGATACTTACTCATGTTGAAAACACTCTATTTATTACGGTGTGATGTTGGATATCGAGCGCTCGGTTGAAAAGGTCCTAAAGGACCGGGGAATGGCGTGCTCGTGTCAGTAGTTACCCAGTTAGGGGTAACCCGGCCTTGTGTTGGCAGAGTTCCGGTTTGGTTCTCGGGGGTGTCTTTCCAGAGGCATTCTCAGTGGCAATGGGAAGTTCCTTGGCCTGACCATTTGTTGGAAATCCAAAGAAACAATACGAAACTTGTACGGTATTAGTTGTAGAACCTGCTATTCACTTATGGTGTCGCAACACTGTTTGGATGGTAGCTATAGTAGACATAGTTCGAAATGTCTATGTCGGCTAAGATTTATATTCTACTTTCGAAATGAATTTTTCCTACACTATGCACTAGTAATAATATAAAATGTTATTTTAAATGCGTATCAAGCATCTTTGGCTATCATAAGGAGAAATCTCCTCCGATTCTGCGTTTGCATGTGTGTGTGTGCGGGAGGCCTTATGGTAGTCTCATTTTTAAAAGCATTGCGAATTAATTTAAAAATATCCCTCTTTTTGATTTTAAAATAAATAAACTGTTTTGAGTTCTCACACCAGTCACATGACTGACTTGGAGTTTATTGTTTTCCTTCCTAAACTCTGGGTGCCCACCAATTTCCACACGGGCAGTCAAGAGTTAGGTTTAGCAGGATATTCTGGATATTCTGGAGTTGCTGGAGGCAAGATGGATGGCATGGCGTATTATTACTTATATAGTATTTCTTTTTCCGCTGCACTGTTTGTTGATGTTGTATGTTGTTGTACACTCTGATGATATGATGTAATGAAATGAAATGTAATGTAATAACTGATATAGTTCTTTGTTTAAAGATTATTCATTCATTATTATATGTTGTTCCGCTACGAATTGTGAGATTCTGTGTTTGTTCTGTTGTTTTCTTTCTGTCCCGTTCTATTTTTAAAATTCTTCTATCTTCTATTTTTCAAATTCTCTGTTTTTCTAATTCTCTGTTTTCTAAAAAATTGTCTATCTTCTTTTCCCTCTATTTTTCTTTCTTCTTTTTCTCTCTTCTTTCTTTTCTTTTCTTTTTAAAACCCATAACATCTCGGTTTTTGGCCTTCGATTTCTCGGCAGTCGATAAAGTGAGTGTCGATGTCGGTTTTATCGGAGAACGAAAACCCGTTTGTTACATTTGGTATCGGAGCTCTGATGGTTAAGCGACAACCATGGTTCTGTAGGGTATTACTCATTAGAGATAGAGTCAGCAGTACTCTAGATTGAGTTTGAGTGTAATAATAGCTATGAGTGCGTATTTGTTAGTGAATATAAAAATTGTTTTATATTGTGATGATTGGTTTGTTGAGTGGCATATGAACTTTCGTCAGCACAGCCTCGAAACTGAGCCGAAGGGGTTTCTAAACACTTGAATAGAACAATTCGGCACAATATTGATTTTAAATTGGGTAAATGAAATAATTTTACCTTGATTATATTTTTATATGTAAAGGAATAATTTTTCAGAATTATTAAAGTGTATGTAAGTTGATTGTTAGGTTGTTTGAATAATCTAAATAAAAGAATTATTGTATAAGCAAATAAATTATAAGAATTGAATTATAATTAAAGTGATTTACAATTGTGAAATAAACTTATATATGTAAGAAGTGAAATTATATGAATATGAGTTGTAAATAATCAAGTGGATTAAATGAATGTGAACTTGAGTATATGAATGAAATTCAACTTTGTAATTGAATTGAATGAATGGATTGAATGTTAAAACAATTGAATGTAATTTAAGTTGATAAGGAATAATTAATGAAAGTGTTAATTCATTAAAATCTAATTTTATTAGAAGTTGAATGGTTGAATAAAAATCAATTTAAGTAAACCAATTGGAAAAGTGATGGTGTTAAAAAAAAAATGAATGAATATAAGCAAAGGAATTTGGTTGAAATTAATATACATTGATTGTTATATGATTGTTGATTGATTGTATAAAATTCATTAAGTATTAATGAAATTGGAAGCTATGAAATTGAATTCAAATTAGAAGTAAATAAATTTGAATAGAATTGAAAGTGAATAGGATTTAATTAGTGAATGCAAACTAATTAAAATTGAGAATGAATGTTAGTAAATTCCAACATTAATGAATCAAATGTGATTTAAATTGAAAACCATTTCATTAAATATTAATGAGAATATAAATGAATATTTATTGGTTATGGATTATAGTTGGTTGATGGTTGATGTTTGCATTTGTTGTTTAGTTGCATTTGCTATGTGACATGTATAGTTATGTTGCTATATGTTGTATATTGAGATTATTTGCATATGTGCATGGTTCTCATGTTGTTTGTTAAGTGTTTAGTAGGTGCGGATCGCATTTGCTTCGCATTTGGAGTTCGCTTTAGCGCTATATTAGCCGTATATGCTTGCTAATAAAATATAAGGTACATATCTCGGATTAAATACAGTACTTTTACACTTTTTTCCCTTCGGGATGCCTCATTACTTGATGAGATGTATATTTGTGATATATATACTGTCATTTTTTTTTCGGATCGAGCCGCGCAAAGGAGACATGGCGAATTTTTCCGGAAATTTAAGGCGTTAGAAAAAAATTTGAGAAAATTGGGAAAATTTTGGAAAACTTTAACTTTGATTTTGAAGTTGAAAGTTAAACAATAGATAGTTGTTTTTAAAAAGATAACTAAGTATGATTTGAAAACTTAGTAAAGATTTGTAAGAAGTTTAATTATGAATTTTGGAAAGTTAATAGATTTTGTAACCTTTCTTACTTATAATTTCGAGGACGAAATTCTTTTAAGGGGGAAAGATTGTAACGACCCAGAATTTTATTTAATTAAAATTTGAATATTTAATTTATTTTAAATATTAATAAGTGAATTTATAAGTCAAATAAATTTTTTTTTGAATTATTGGATTTAATTGGATTATTAAATCGATAATTTAATATGTTAAATTATGGAAATAATTAAAAATTGAGTTAAATATGATTGAAAATAATTTGGAAAATTTTATTTAATCATACTGGAGTTATAGAAATATTTTAGAACTTTTAAAATCGAATTAAAAGTTAATTTGTGAAAATTGAATATTTTAATATTTAATAATTGACTGTAAAATAGCCAATTTTTGAACAGTCTCAGAATTGAACGAAACCAGTTCCATTGGATCCGTAATAGTTAGTTATTACCGGATTTCAATTTTTGTGTCAATCGGAGCTATCGTTTGATCGTGGCAGCTCGAAACGCATCGAATTATTTTTAATTTAAATTTGGCGAGTCAAAATAGCCATTTTTCAAAAAGTCTCGGATTTCGACGAAACCAGTTTCATCGGATCCGTAATGTGATATTATTGTAAGGTTTCAAATTTCAAGTCAATTGGATTTACCGTTTGTCCGGTACAAATTAAAACGCCTAGAAATCGACTTAAATCGGTTTAATTCAAATTGAACGTTTTCAGCCATAACTCGCACATACTTCCGAATTAGCTTCCGAAACCTGTTCCATTATGTCCGGAACGCGGGATAAACCCTAGGTACGCTGGTTACGGCGTCTAAATCGGAGTTCGGAATTCCCGGGATGAATAGTGTTTACGCTTGCTTTTTCTATAAATACACCACACACAAATTAAAATAAAAAAAAAAGAGAGAAACCCTAATTATAATAGCCAGCCGCCAGTTTCATATGTATGGCCAGAAATTTCCCAATTTCAACTCTCAAAATCTCTCAATCCACTCGTTTTTAGGAAAAGTTGTTAACTAAAGAATCGAAGAGCTCGCCGAATACTTCAAATCCATACGGATATGATCATGTTTGGAGCGACGTGGAGGGGTATAGGGGGCCGCGTCCACTGGGAGCTGCGCACGTATTTCGAGGTGTTTGCCATGGCCGAGCTCCACCAGGGTCAGGCCGAACCTAGAGCTAGTGATGGCCTTCGATTTGCAACGTCCCGATCGAATTCTAGTTGAGCGTTGTGATGGCAAAAGCAAACCCTAGTTGCTATAATGGGTTTAGTTTGTGCGTATCTTTACCTGTAGCCGTGCGTGATGAAGACGTGATGAGGAAGAGAGAGTGCACGGCCAGAATTTGGGGGGTTCAAGATCCTATGGCTCTAGAGGGATGAAGGTTTAAAATTAATTAGATTTTGTTGTAAATTGTTAATATAAATACGTTCAAACTTGTAAAATCAATATCTTTTTCATACGAGGTCGGAAAAATGCAAACTCAGTTGCGTTGGAATCGTATGGACGAGCACTACGCGATGGAGTTGGTTTGGAGTCGTTTGGAGTTAGTGAGAATTTCGGGTAAAATTAAACGCGCGTTTAATTTTATTCGAAATAAAAGCTTAAACGGAAATTAAAACCAAGGTGAGAATTTCTCACTCAATCGAATAGATTTCGATTTTATTTTAAATAGTTAGATTTAAAATATTTGAATGCATGTTTGAATGATGACTGTAAATTATTGATTGTTAAAATAGACATTATGCGCCGTTAGTAAGCGGATGTTATTTAATAAAAACATATACCGCGAATATTTCATAAACAGTGAAATTGGTATTATATATAATATCAATATATATATATTGGCATATGTATATATTGCAGTTGTTGATTTCCCGCATTTTTTGTTTAGCGGATGAGACCCTATTACGCCGTTATTAAGCGGATAATATTTATTAAGAACATATACCGCGATAATTTCGTACTGGAGCGAAATTGGTATTGTGCTAATGTTTTTGGATGCAGGAAACAGGTTGGAGGGATCCAACTGGATTCCTCAACAGTATTTATTTTATTTCAGATATTTTGATATTTGATTGATTATCATATCGATATATGATATCGTTGTTAGTCGTGATTGACTATTTGGTGTGTAGCATCATTGGACCCAGATTTTGGGATTTTAAAATGATTTTAAAAGTGATTTTGAAAATATACTATATTTTTGGAATTGATCCATTATAAATAAATAAACGTTATAATTTTTAAAGTTATAAAAATTATGGTTTTTGTGAAATATAGTTAAAAAGCTGATTTTTAGAAATACGGTTAAAAGTCGATTTTTGAGAAATATGAACTAATGATTTTATAAAATAATTTAGATTGGATTTTTGAATATATGATAAAAGTTTAAATATAGGATTTATAAAATTTGATTTTTTTTATAAATCGAAATGATGAAATTATAAAGGAATTTAAAGACGTTTTAGAATAATAATATAAACTGATTTATATTAAGAGATTTATAAATGGATATTTATAAATTGAATTATGGACATTATAAAACGAGTTTTTATAAGTGTTTGAATGTAGTGAAAATGAATTTCCTAAATGAATGAAATTTATGAAATTATAAACTGTGAAGTTATAAATGAAATTTTATAAGCAATAGGTTTATAAAATTTATAAAGTTATCGAAAGAATGAATTTTGGATAAATAAACAATCTTATAAGTTAAGATTAATAATTTGGGAAGTTAAATGAACGATTTTGTAAAATAATCGTTTTATAAGTAATTAACTTATAATATGAACTTGTAGTTTATAATTGAGTTATAAACTGGAATATGTTAATAAAGGAATTTATAAAAAGGAAGTTTTTATAAATAAATCGAAATGGAATTTATAAACGTTGTTTTATAAATTCACAAACGACTTATTTTGATAAGTTAATTGTTATAACTTAGAAATAGAGTTATATTCACGTTTTTAGACAGTGAATAATCCTTTGAATTAAAATGAATAAAAGGATGGAATTTGTTAAAGAAGTTTATTCACGTTTTTGAACAGTGAATAACACGTTAAAGAAATTGTTTAGAATGTGAATGTTTTAAATAGAATTAAAACGATCTAACGATGTTTTAAAATGTGTTGAGATTCGAAACCATAGATTTCAACATTTATTGTTGAAATAGACGTTTTCGAGAAATAAAAGGAAATGGTGGACTATAACACTGTTGTTATAGTAAATGATTTCCGAAAGGAAATGTTTTGTATAGTATTGGGATTTATATATCTATTTTAATTCCGAATCCCTATACTAGTGATTTTGGGTTGTCGTAACGATGTTTTACGCAACATTCGTTTTGGCCCAAATAAAAATGTTTAAGAGAATGATTTCCCTTAAAGAATGAATTATATACTTAATTCGATTTAAGTATATTGAATATTTTCTAAGTGTTGAAAAAAAAAAAAAAGATTTGTGAATTACTTATGAGTAATAAGTATGGAAATGTTTTCCAATATGAAGTGAATATTTAGAATTTATCTTTTTAAAGATAAATTGAAATGAATAATTGAAATCGGTTATTCATGGATATTTTTGAAATATAAATTCATTATGGAATTTATATGTGAAAAGTGAAATTTGTTTAAAAATAAATATTGATTTATTTTTAAAGTGTTGAAATTATATATCTTGGAAAGATATTTTGGAAAATAAATAATTTGGAAAATTATTTGGAATCTGGTGATGTATGCATATCAATTGATAGTTCAATAACCGACTATCAATATTTCCCTTTGAATGGGTATTTGATGTGAATTGATTGAATTTGAATGCACACTTATTTTTGAATAAGCGCTCACTATTCGGGTTAACCGGGAAAGGACCATGGGGTCGTATAACCCATTCCGAATATGTGATACGTCGTTGTGAATTGCATTGAAGATCGGTGTTGAAGACCGGTATTTGCGAAAGCGATAGGATGAACTATCGATTGACTCTGCACCGAGTAGCTACGGTATTGAGTTCTCCATATGTGATGGTGAATCCGATCAGGATTGTGAATATCCGGATTGCAAGGACTTCTTTGTAAGTGCCTTCGGTTCTGTTCGATCCCGGAACAGACTTGTATGGATTGTGTGTCTGACATTACAATTTGAGATATAAAGCCGATTTCTTTCAAATATATTTCTGTTGGTGGCGGAGAATTTATTCTTTTAGCTTAACACCCTTCTTTGAGACGTACGAGCTCAAAGGTTATATAGTTGAAGTTATCAGCGATATATTCCCATTTTGGTAATGTGACATGCTGAGTGATGCTGAAATGATCATTGTGTTGATTATTTGTGATAGGATCATTTATTTGATCGTCTATCTTAGTGATCATTGTGTTGATCATTTATTGACCCAAAGCATGGCTTTTGTATAAAGTATGTTTTTGTGGACGTGACTTCGTCGAGCCTCACATCCCGGAAATGGTCAAAACAGGAAAGATGCGGCAAGGTTATTAGGGGTTGCTGTAGCTCCCCTTAGGGTATGTGCATTTCCTTCTGGAAAGGGGTGGTATCATGGTATGGAGCCCAGATACTTACTCATGTTGAAAACACTCTATTTATTACGGTGTGATGTTGGATATCGAGCGCTCGGTTGAAAAGGTCCTAAAGGACCGGGGAATGGCGTGCTCGTGTCAGTAGTTACCCAGTTAGGGGTAACCCGGCCTTGTGTTGGCAGAGTTCCGGTTTGGTTCTCGGGGGTGTCTTTCCAGAGGCATTCTCAGTGGCAATGGGAAGTTCCTTGGCCTGACCATTTGTTGGAAATCCAAAGAAACAATACGAAACTTGTACGGTATTAGTTGTAGAACCTGCTATTCACTTATGGTGTCGCAACACTGTTTGGATGGTAGCTATAGTAGACATAGTTCGAAATGTCTATGTCGGCTAAGATTTATATTCTACTTTCGAAATGAATTTTTCCTACACTATGCACTAGTAATAATATAAAATGTTATTTTAAATGCGTATCAAGCATCTTTGGCTATCATAAGGAGAAATCTCCTCCGATTCTGCGTTTGCATGTGTGTGTGTGCGGGAGGCCTTATGGTAGTCTCATTTTTAAAAGCATTGCGAATTAATTTAAAAATATCCCTCTTTTTGATTTTAAAATAAATAAACTGTTTTGAGTTCTCACACCAGTCACATGACTGACTTGGAGTTTATTGTTTTCCTTCCTAAACTCTGGGTGCCCACCAATTTCCACACGGGCAGTCAAGAGTTAGGTTTAGCAGGATATTCTGGATATTCTGGAGTTGCTGGAGGCAAGATGGATGGCATGGCGTATTATTACTTATATAGTATTTCTTTTTCCGCTGCACTGTTTGTTGATGTTGTATGTTGTTGTACACTCTGATGATATGATGTAATGAAATGAAATGTAATGTAATAACTGATATAGTTCTTTGTTTAAAGATTATTCATTCATTATTATATGTTGTTCCGCTGCGAATTGTGAGATTCTGTGTTTGTTCTGTTGTTTTCTTTCTGTCCCGTTCTATTTTTAAAATTCTTCTATCTTCTATTTTTCAAATTCTCTGTTTTTCTAATTCTCTGTTTTCTAAAAAATTGTCTATCTTCTTTTCCCTCTATTTTTCTTTCTTCTTTTTCTCTCTTCTTTCTTTTCTTTTCTTTTTAAAACCCATAACATCTCGGTTTTTGGCCTTCGATTTCTCGGCAGTCGATAAAGTGAGTGTCGATGTCGGTTTTATCGGAGAACGAAAATCCGTTGACGTTACAGGATGGCTTCGATGGATCGAAGCGTCCATAAAGGGAACTGAGATTCACCTCTTACATGGAATTGACTAATCCATTGGAGCGGATATATCTGGATACTAAGGAGCAGATCCCCTATCAGAGGTCAATGGGGAGAGACCTTACAAATGAAAAGAAATCAGTTAAATACTGTCTATTCCATGAGCTAAACGGGCATAGCACAAACGACTGCGTGCACTTAAAGGAGGAGATCGAGGGACATGTCCAGAACGGTAGGCTGTTGCAGTACGTGAGAACTTGGGCATTGGAAATGGAATAGGAGCAACCACCATCAGCATCGAATGGGAACTGCCCAGGATCGAGGCGTCAACTTGTCATAGATTGACTAGAATGGCAAAGAATAAGTAATAAACTCCACAATAAAATGGCTAAGTCACTTACACATGTACGGGATCAAGAACAGTCCCTAGGCATGCTTTGAGAGGATGATGAACCGTCGCACCCAGAGATGCATGCATTGTAGCCTTTAGTTTTTATTTCTATTTTGCTTTTGGTACATTGTTAAACTCACTAGAACGTGAAATCTGACTTTGATGATTTTGAGTCCCATCCGGACAATCACATTTCACCCCAAACAACACTCGATCTTGAACGATCACATTTCGCCTAGAACGACACTCGATCTCAAATGATCACATTTTGCCCAGAATGACACTCGACCCCAAACAATCACATTTTGCCTCGAATGGCACTCGATCTCGAACGATCACATTTCGTCTCGAACGCACACGATCTCGAACAATCACATTTCGCCCTGAATGATACTTGATCTCGAACAATCACATTCCGCCTCGATTGGCACATAATCTCGAACAATCACATTTCACCTCGAATGGCGTACGATCTCAAATGATCACATTTCTCCTTGAATGGCACTCGATCTCGAACGATTGCATTTCGCCTCGAACATCACACAATCTCGAACGATCGTATTTCGCCTCGAACATACACTTGATCTCATGCGATCATCATCATCCTGGGATAGCTGCAAATTTGATTAACGATCCCGAATGATCGTTACTAATAATCATGCACGATCATCGATTTATTCACATGTCATCGACGGATTTCAAAATTTGGACTTAAGGCAATTCAAAGCACGCCTTCCTATCACAAGGCATGTTTTGGGAGGAAAAGTGTTAACCCACTTTTTGCCAAGATAGTATACAAGTGGATTTAACCCAATGGACTTCATGATTATTGAGGCCGATGATGATTTCAGAATGATAAGTGTGTGGCCCAATAATCAAGTACAGATGATATCGTGAAGCCAGGATTGATCAGAGTTGGAAGATAGACAATGCAAGATGTTAGAAATATAGAGATTAACTTGGATAGTCCAGGGATCGGCGTAGCAAGATGGATCAATAGGGGTCGGCATGACTATTTGAGCCGATAGTCAACAAAGATGGCATAAGGGAGGGATCGGTATTGTTAATGATTGATGGATCGGCATCAAAAGGATCAACATAGGTGATGATGCTTGGATCGATATGGTTAGTTAGTACTCAAGGGGTCAGTGTATCATTTAAGACGAGAAGGGATCGGTCTACTTCGATATGAAGGGACTGGCATGCTCCAAAATAAAGGGATCGACATGCTTCCATAGCACATAGGGGATCCGCGTAGTCTCATGAAGTAGCAGGGATCGACAATGGCGAGGTGAAGTATGGTCAGCATAGTAGAATAAGAGGGATCAGTATACGCAAGCAAGCAGGGGTCAATACGATGTGTCTTAAGGTATAAGAATTGATATGAAAGCAGAGGTCGGCATGTCATCAAATGGAGGGCTCGGTAGGAAATCCTGAAATGGAACTAAACCAAAGGTTGATCAATAACTCGAGCTCCTTTGATCCAAACGAGATAAAATTTGTGGATTAAGTATATTTTGTCATGAAGAATCCATCATAGGAGTTGCTGCCCAAAAAACAACCAAGGAAGGGATCGGTATCGATCCCTCTCCTTTGGGCTTTAGGTATAGCGACCCCTGTGGTGGACCCATATGGATAAGAAACTCCTGTGCCCGAAGTTTCACCTATAAATACACCAGGCGTGGCTCCAGAAAAGAAACCTTCATTCTGCTTCTCTTCATCTTCTACCTAGGCATTAATCTACCAATTTTACTCTTGAATTTCACAAATTTGTAACTGTAATCGATAATATAATCTAATAAAAAGAAAAATCTTTGGAGTGGACGTAGGCTGGAGTCAGCCGAACCACTATAAAGCGTGTTGTTCTTTATTTCCATTTTGATTTTCTTATTGTTTCGATATTTTCCTCTGTTTTGATTTAGTATCTTCATTTACTTCTCTACAAGAACCTTTTCTTGAGTCTTGTTGGTCAGTTTTGACGTCAACAATATGCTTATCATCAAACAAAAATCATAAACTATTGTATTTTGCACTATGCTAAAACCAGACGTTGAAATAGTTGTAGTGAACATTCTTATCCTTTAGAAGATCCATTTGCCAAAAGTCATGAAGCGAGTATGGGTTCCCAAATGCACTTATCCTCCAACCCATATAGGTGTACCTCTATGCAGCCCCTTTCTTATTACGCTCAAGCTCTTGCTCAAGCTTTAATGTCGATTATGTTATTTGGTACTTTGTTAAGAAGACCTGGGTCTATGATGTGATGAAATTCCGCTATTCCCTGATTTTTGACACATACTTTAAGTTCATTTCTGAACTTAATTGTGTGCATGGATCTCTATTTTGATGACATTTTCGGTGATTCGGTTAATTTATCTATGGAAAGCATAATAGTGAGATTTTAAAAGATGAAACTTGGAAAAGGGAAATATATTTGATAACGAGTCTGAGGTGTTTCATCTTAAAATTGCATTACTATTTAGTGAGTATGTTAATGTCATTAGGTCTAATTCATTTGAGAATAAGCATGAATCCTCCTTTGGGATTAGCTTGTATTTTTACTAGTAGTCGAGACATTATAGTCTTGCTTCTGTACTTATTATGTCTATGTAACTGCCAAGGTGTTAGTGTCTCACATCTATTTTTACCATCATACAAGTGGACAGTCATTATAAAACCAGTTTGCTTGTGCAAAATAATAATATTTTATGTTTCCTACAAAATGGAATAAATTGGTCAATCAATACTAATCGGTCCCAAACTCATGTAGGGTGGGCCATAGAAGATCCCTCGAACAGTCTCTTGACTCACACAACTTGTCAACTCCTTAATCTAGGATATGCAAGGGTTTCTTATCAACTCTTATCTTGTATGATCTAATAAACCATGCTTTAGATGAAATTAAATTTTAACCTATGTACTTACTCTTAAAGACACGTCTGTACAAAAAGAACTTAACTCAACTTTACTCATCATACTTTGGAGATTGAATCTTATTCGTTTTTAGGAACTTTCAGTGTAACGATCTAGAAATTTTACCGACTTTAAATAACATAATTAACTAAATTTTTCTTGAAATTAAAAAATTAAAAAAATTTAAATGAAAATTCGATATTTGGTATACGTCTATTTACACGTAGCAAGTGTGAGATTTTCATCAGAAAATACGAAAGTTGTTTGTTTGTGAAATTTCAAATTTCAAATTTTAAATCAGTTAAATTGATGAAAATAAAATAATTTTGAAATCTGAAATTTTTTACACAATAAAAATGTTTACCATTTTCTAAGAGAGACGTCATATTTTGTTTCTTCAAATATGGACTGCTCTAGCACCGTCTATCTTATTTGCGGTGTTTTAGCAGCACTTTGGCAATAAGCATTGAGTTTTGATAGTTTGGTCATATCACCCATATCTGTGTACCATTCTGTTAATCTCGTCATGCTGATCTCCACAATATATTCATTTGTGCATTTCGTTGTTTGCTACGCGGTGAAATATACAAAACGGTTGGCCGTATCGGTACCATTTTGAGCCTTTTTATTTTCCTATGTGGCCATCATTTATCCATCGGCCGAAACAAACAACCTTCTGCCTTTTCATATTCCATGAAACTCAATAGTTTTAACTTTTGTTATTCCAACTTTTTAATATATTCTCTGGTTCCCACTTTTTCTCTTCCCTTTTATCTTTCCATTTGTGTTCGTTCTGAAAAAATAAAAAACAAAAAACAAAAGATACAAGTTGTATATATAACTCATGCATATATATTTTGGTTGCCTTAACTGTTCATCCTCCGTTTCTTTTGCTCATCCACCATTTGCTCCTATTGCCAACCGTGGCTCACCCAAGCAACTCCACGAAGCTATCAACCTTTCAACCGATCGCCAGTGCACCCTCCTCACCTTTAGTTGCTACGACCATCCTTCACCCCTGCACCTAATAGCCGCAGCTGCTGCCATAGTTTGTATATGATCAAAACTGCTCCTTCCCTTTGCCACAACGCCACCCAACACTGGAGCACAACACGCATATCCTTACCATCGAGCATCCACCTATAACCGTACGCCACCAAACTGTCGATCTCCTCAACCACAGAACGCACATGGAACCCACAATCGAGCAAACCTTCCATCTTACCCTCCGCTCAGTTCACCAGATCCGCAAGCCCCTGCCCACGCCCCTCCTTGCTGACTCCAATCCTCCCCTCCACAAGCTCGCCTATCCATTCTTGGATGAGCAGCCACCCTCCTCTACGCAACAAGAGCAGCCGATCCCCTCTCCCAAACTTCAAGCACAGCCGCTTCAATCTTCTTCGACCAGGCCTAACTCGAACAACAGCCTTGGCCATCCTTTTGTCGCCAAACCCAGAAACTTACCTCGGCATTTCTGCATCCTCCAGCCAGCGCGCAACACCCACTAGCTAGCCTCTTACCCCGCCGACCAGCCTCCTCCCTGACTCGAGCGGTAATCCCGGCCTTCTCTTCTTATTATTTATAAAAAAGGGCTTATCTTTTTAATAAACCTTGGGTTCACTGAACTCTGTCGAGTAAATTAAAAGATATGGTTGTTTTATCCTCTTGGTTCATGGATGAAGCAATCAACAATGTAAATGATGGGAACAGAAGATGTGGTTGGTTACATTATCTTTCAACAAATCAGTCAAGTAAATTTCAAGTCAAGATCGTGCAATTTAAAGGGTATCTGGCTGGTCAGGTCAGCATGGTTATTTCACTTTGTATGAAACTTTTGAGGCGGTAAATCAATTTAGGAAAATTGTTAAATACAATGTTTTAGGAAAGAAAATCATCTCCAACAGACTTGGTTTCATAAAATAACAAACAAATTTATCAAAAGTTGTACTTATTTTTTCATAAAAGATTTAAAGATATTTATTTACACCAACTTACGTATAAAGTATGATATCTATCATGAATCACATCTCAAAAACAAATCAAATAACAAACTCAAATAATTGTTCTCACCCCATATATATAAGTTTACTTTTATATTTTGATCCAATGAATCTATGCTAGCTTTGCTTATTGCTTGCTGTCCGGAACATTTCAGCAGCAGTTGTCCCGTTCTTCGCTTTTCGTGTGCTTGTTTTTTCGTTCTCATTGTTTCTCTAGCCTTAGAAGGTGAGCAATCACTCACGATTAACATTATCATATTTAGTAGATTGATTTCACATGAAATGATAATTGAAAT
The DNA here is from genome assembly GCA_030765085.1 of Allium cepa. Classification (NCBI taxonomy): domain Eukaryota; kingdom Viridiplantae; phylum Streptophyta; class Magnoliopsida; order Asparagales; family Amaryllidaceae; genus Allium; species Allium cepa. The sequence goes on along the minus strand of CM060941.1, from coordinate 825,599,535 downwards.
ATGCTGTTAAATTTGAATTGTTAAGTAATTTAATTGTTAAATATGATATGTCATTATCTGCAATTGTTTACCTATGACATATGACACCATAACATGTTGAATATATTATATTTAAATTTGTTACTAATGATATATGCCTGTTGTTGATATGTTATATTATTATCATATATGTTCCCATTCTGCAAGTTTCCTGTTAGTTTAGAAATTCCTTATGTGTCGAAATGATACATACTTGAACGACCTTATAGGTTAGTGGAAAATCGTTATGGGTTAAAATGATAAATCCAAGTGATTTTCATTAATTTTGAATTTTAGGATTGCAGGTTGAATTGATATATACACGGTAAATATTAAATTTAATTGCAGATTGAGATGCTAAATATCTGTATCACTTGACCATAAGATATAAAATTATACATGGACATCGTTGGTCTATATTAAAAAAATGATTTCCAAAGTTTGAAATGAAATATATGGGTTTTATTAAATATTGATTTTTAAATATAATATAAATATTTTAATATAAATTTATGTGTAAAATTTATATTTTTAAAAATTTATATATTTGGAAATTTTAAATTTATAAGTTATTTTTGAAATTATAAATTTTAAGATTTTACTTATAATTTTTATTATTTTTAAATATATATAAAATAAGAGTTAATATATTTAATAATAAGATTTAATTTTATAAAAATTTAATTTAATTAATATATATTACTTTTAATTATTTATTTAAAACTATATTAATATTTTAAACTAGATTTTAATAATAATTTTAATAAATAGAGGTTGGAAAAATAAATTAAAGTTGGCTTGATATTTAAATTAGTTAATAATTGAATTTAAAATAAAGACTGATTTGGAACTTATTGATTTTGAGATTTAAAGATAAGTTTTATAGCTAGATAACCTGATTTTGATTAAAGAAGATCAAATGGATATAATTTAAATTTAAAGAAAATATAATTTAAATATTTGAATATTTAATTTGATTTAAATTTCTACTTTGAGATTTTATTTAAATGCTAAACTAAAGGTGATTAAATGAATATTTTCAAATTTAAATAAAATTGAAACTGAATATTTAATTTTTGTTTATATCTGGAATTTGATATTTTGTTATAAAACAATGATTAAATGAATATTTTCAAATTTGAATAAGCTTAAAGTTGTATTTTGAAATATAAATGTATTCATCCAATTGAGTTATTGTAAATTATTTGAATAATTAACTTCGAAACCTATTAAATTGAAAGTGGTTTAAATTTGTAGTCCAAATCTGGATTTGAAATCGATATAAATTAAAGATGGTTTGAATGAGATTTTGAATGGAACATTTTTAATTGTAATTGTTAAACTAAAATTGATTTAAATCGAATTGTGGAATTAAAACGGATTTGAATTAATTTGCGGCATTGGAAATAAATTTAATACATAAACTATTTTTTATATATAAATTGTCTTTTATATAAACTATTTTAATCTATAAACTTTTTCAAATATAAAATATTTTTAATTTATAACTATTTCAATATATAAAAACTATTTTCAATATTTAAACTGTTTAAGTAGGAACTGTTATGATTTAGATTTAATGGATTTAAATGCGAATATCTTGATATGAAGGTTTAAATTATTTTTTGGGCTATGAATTTAGAAGCGAATATGATTTCGAAAGTGATATGATTTTGAAATGATATAATATTTTGATATGAAGTATGAACTGTTTGAAATGATTATAAAAGTGATTTTATAAAATGGTCACGGTGTGAAATAAGCGTTTGGTTGTTAAAGAGACCGGGATCGGATATTGTCAAACTCTCTGCCAATACCGAAAACCACTTTAACAACTGTGTACGTGGTGGAGATTTCAGAACGAAGTAGGATGGTTGGCGACGATTCTTTATGAGGTATTAACGTAGCCATGACTCCCGCGAGTTAGCTTAATGTGGCTAAAACATTAGCTATACCGGGCTAAGTGGGGTCTCTCCCCCCTGTCGGACACATTTCTTCGATACCATTATATTGCTTTTGTGATTCGATTGGGTGCGCCTTTGATTTGGGAATGTGTCTTGAGGTGGGCGGCAGTAGCTGTTATGCGGTACCACCAGTCCGGAAGTGCAAAAACAAAGCGATAATTACTTAGATATGTGCATATCGCTGGAAAAGCCAAAGGGTCAATAGGCCAGGTTTTACTACAACTACTTGAAATGCGGTTGGATAATATCCTTTTTCGATTGGGTATGGCTTCGACCATTCCCGGAGCTAGGCAATTAGTTAACCATGTTCAATTATCAGAAACAGAATTTCCCGAAAATTGGTTAAGAGATGGTATTCAAATAAAGATTCTATTTCCTTTTTGTCTGAAACCTTAGAAAAGATCTAAGGTATTAATTCGGGGCTTCCTTTTACTGAAGCCGGAGTGAACATAACATCTAGCAGTCCATTAGATATTATCCGAGGTATTTTCGTGAGTCCTCGAAATGGGGTGACAGAAAAAAAAATTGTCCGAACCCTAATTGGTCGTGTATTAGCGGATGATATATATGGGGATACGCTACATTGCCACTCGAAATCAAGATATTGGGATTGGACTGGCCAATCGATTCATAACTTTTCGAGCACAACCAATATAGTCGATCCCTAGAACGACTGGTCCCAGAACCCAAAATAAATAGATATACTCTTAGATATACTCTTCCTATTTATTCAAAACTCCAAGCGGAACTCAAGTTCAGATTGATGTTTTGCTCGAAAAACCTCGAATCCAGATTTTATTGTTGTTCTTACCTTGGACATTTTTTAGCGTGCCTTATCACATGTCTTATCGCGCATTCTACGAGTTTGTTTTGTACCATACCTATGGAGTGCCCTCTAGGTAAACCACCGGTTTGGTGGAGCTTACGGTACTGTACAGACTATAGGAATATATAAAATGTGTTAAAGGGGATATGGGTAATACCTTAACGCTATTTTAATACTTTACTTTACTCATAGACATGTTATAATAGCGTATATTACTACATAGTAGATAGTTCCATGGATCCTTAAGGATGGAAATCCTAAACATCCTTTAAGTTATTTTGCATTTCACTTGGACATTTCACTTGAGTTGATTTACTTGTATAAAATGTTAATCCTAACTTGAGTGTTTTGTGTTTTGCTTTATGCTCGGGTCAGACTGAGTGTCACAACATTTGCGACTCACCTTTGGAGCATGGAGTTTTGCTTGGATATCCATCTCTATCTATTTAGGTTCTTAGTTGTTTCCAGTGGTTTTGTGCTTACCTGTCATTATGTTTTGTATTTGAGACTACTCTGTATTTGAGATTCTGTTGTACTTTGTTTTAAACTTTGATGTTTTTATAGCAGCTTGATGAACTACTATTTATCTATTCCGTTGCTTATTGTTATTACTCTATGTCTGTGATTCCATGATTTATTTATTTACCACATATGATAAGTTTTGCCAAATATAAATTAACAATCTATTGTTTTGAGCAATTCAAGTCTGATGTGAGTGGATGATTGTCGATTTGAACGGTTCGAAATACCTGGTCGTTATAAGTGGTATCAGAGCCCGGTGTAGGCAAAAACTTAGCATATGGAGTAAAAAATCATTAGAGATAGGGTAGTAATACCCTAGAATGAGTAAATCAATTATAGAATCATATTCGTTCGAGCTTGAAATTCTTCGTCCTAGATTAGGATTTCTTTCGGATTTTGGAACTCTCTCCTTTTATTATGAAATCCATTATTATCTTTCCTATTCGTGTTCTTTCAACATTGGAGCATCATATAGCTTCAATTATGTTGATATTTCTGTGTGACTAATCCCATTGGCGGTCCCGCGAACCTTAGTATGATTTGTGAAGGGGTGAAACTCCTTTGAAACATGCATCGATTCACTGGAGATTTCTACGTTCTCGGTTTTGATGTTGCTATCCCTTTCAAAGTCCAAGCCGTTTCTTTAGTAGAAGACCAGGGTAATTCTATTGAGATTGAATGTCGAATGCCATTGTATTTTGCAGGCAGTTTTATCCATTCGCTTGATTATCAGCCTAGTGATCTTGACTCAACACCGCTAGTCAGGGATTATCCTGATGTTTAGTGAAGTCACTCCTCCACCTCCTAAGCGGAAAATTGAATTCCGCATCGATCTTATTCCTAGAGCTCGACCTAATTTCCTCCCTCCTAGACGAATGGTTTCTATAAATGGTTCGTCATGCCCTTTGGCTTAATCAATAATCCCGCCTTCTTCGTCGATTTCATGAATCGCGTTTTCCACGATGTTCTCAACGAGTTCGTCCCCATATTCGTTGATGATATTCTCGTTTTTATAAGTCTTGGTTGACCCAGTTAAGATCGCCGCGATTAATATAAATCTATGTATCTTCCTTCTTTTGTAATTTAATTCCTTTCGAGCCTATTTTCTTATATAGAATTCTCTTTGATTTGGATTCCTCTAAATTTGATTCTCTATCTTTGGTCTAGAATCCATTCCTGAATCATCCTGTGAGGGAGTGTATTTGTAATTAATATAAAAATATTTTATATTATGTTGTTTGAGCTGTTAAGTTGACTTTATGTTTTGATCGATTCATCTGGCCAACACTATCGATAGGAATTCCAAAAAAATTGAACAGAACAAACCGACACAATATTGTTTTCGAGATTGGTAAATGAAATAAATTTAATGTAAGATTATATTTTATATATAAAAGTATAATTTTCTAAAATTTTATAGTTAAATGATTTGGTTGTTAGAAATGATAATGCTAGATTATTTTTTATTGTTTTATCAACATTCCTAAACCATTAACTATTATCGTATGTTATAAGAGGATGAAATTTTAAAACATGATTTATAAATTTGATTTACAAACGGAATGAATTTAAATTAAGGATTTCATAATTTAATTTTCGGTGCTTTTCAAATTTTTGTTTTCGAAGTTTTGAGAAATATAATATTTAAAAGTATTTTGTACGAATTTGGTTTCAAAGAATTTATAAAGAAGTAAGTCCATACTCTCCTCTTTTGTCGTTGAAAAATAATTTCGATGAGGACTGCAGAATCATCGACATTCATTTTCGAGTCTCAAAATGGAGAGACCACTTAGTAACTTTGTTACACTTTTTTTTTGAAAAACGGATTTGATTTGAATTTCTTGAGTATGATTTGATGTGTGTAACATTCCTTGATTTTAGCTAAGAATAATTCGATAATGAATTTAATTTTTTAAAATTAAATTGTGAATTTAATTGTGAATAGATCAGAAAATTTCCAGAGTAAATAAAAATTTTAATTTTAGATTATAAATAGAAATTTTGATTTGAAATTTAAGGATAAGTATTTTATAATTAAATCAAATATTATTTATAAAATACTTATGCTTAAATTTCAAATCAAAATTTCTACTTATAATCTAAAATAAAAAAATTTATTTACTCTGGAAATTTTCTGATCTTTTCACAATTTAATTTAAAAAAATTAAATTAATTATCAGATTATTCTTAGCTAAAATCCAAGAATGTTACAATGTGTAATATATATATATGTATGTATGTATGTTTGTATTTATCTACTTGAAAATGGATGGAAGTGAAACTGGAAATTGAACTCTTAAGTTTTATGTTAAGTAATGGTTTTCAATTATTGAAATGAAGTAATTTTTTAGAATAATTGGAGTGTCTAAAATGAGAAATGGAATTGAAACAACTAGAAACAGTTGAACTAGGATAAAATTAATTTGTATAATACTAAATTGATTCTAAAATATATATAACTTACCAAAAAAGTTAAAATGTTAATATGAATATGTAATTGAAGGTTATACAAGAGAATACTATTTAAGTAAATAAATATGAATTTAAGTTATAAGAGAAAAAATGTGAATAAATTAAAAAGAAATTTATATGGTTTTGAATTAATTATTGTATCTAGTGGTATGAATTTCGAATCCATCTTTCCTTTCTGTTGCTTCTATTCGCCTATCTCGTTCCTTTTCAGGGATAAAATTTTTAAGTGGGGCAGAATATAATGATTCGGAATTTTAATGATTTTAAATAACGTAATTAACTAAATTTTTCTTGAAATTAAATAATTAAAATTTTTGAAATGAAAATTTTATATTCGGATTACGTATATTTAAACGTAGCAAGTATCAGATTTTCATCAGAAAATATGAATTTGTTTGTTTGTGAAATTTCAAATTTCAAATTTTAATTCAGTTAAATTGATGAAAATAAAATAGTTTTGAAATCTAAAAATTTTTACATAGTAAAAATGTTTACCATTTTATGATAAAGATATCACAATTCGTTTCACCAAATTTGGACTGCTCTAGCCCAGTTTATCTTATTTTCGACGTTTTAGCATCATTTTCGCAACGAATATCGAGTTTTGATAGTTTAATCATATAACTCATATTTGTACCATTCTGTTTCGTCTCGTCATGCTGATCTCCGTAGTATAAACATTTATGCATTTTGTTGTTCGGTACGCGGCGAAATCACCAAAACGGTTGGCCTTATCGGTACCGTTTTGAGCCTTTTTTTCCCGTGTGGCCAGCATTTATCCATCGGCCAAAACAAAGAGCCTTTTGCGTTTCATATTCCCTGAAACTCAACAGTTCTGACTTTTGTTATTCCAACTTTTCAATATATTCTCTGATTCCCACTTTTTCTCTACCCTTTCAACTTTCCATTTGTGTCCGTTCTAAAAAAAAACAAAAGATACAAGTTGTACATGCAACTCATGGTTATATATTTTGGTTGCCTTAACTATTCAACCTCCATTTCTTTTGCTCGTCCCCCACTTTCTTCTGTTGTCTACTGTGACTCACCTATGCAACTCCACGAAGCTATCAACCTTTTAGCCGATCGCCAGTGCACCCTCCTCACCTTTAGTTGCTACGATCATCCCACACCCCTGCACCCAATAGCCGCAGCTGCCGCCGCCATAGTTTGTATACGATCAAAATTGCTCCTTCCCTTTTCGACAATGCCACCCAGCACCAGAGCACAACACACATCTCCTTACCATCGAGCATCCACCTATAACCGTATGCCACCAACTGCCAATCTCCTCAACCACCGAATGCACACGGAACCCACAACCAAGCAAATTCTCCATCTTCCCCTCCGATCAGTTCACCAGATCCGCAAAGCCCTTGCGCCCCTCCTTGCTCACTCCAGTCATCCCTTCCACAAGCTCGCCTATCCATTCTTGGACGAGTAGCCACCCACCTCCATGCAACAAGAGCTGCCGATCCCCCTCCCAAACCTCAAGCACAACCTCTTCAATCCTCTTTGACGAGGCCTAACCCGAATAACAGCCTTGGCCATCCTTTTTTCCACGAACCCAGCCACTTACCTCGGCCTCTCCACATTCTCCACCCAGCGCGCAGCACCCTCTAGCCAGCATCTGACCCCGCCGATCAGCCTCCTCCCTGACTCGAGTGGTAATCCTAGCCTTCTCTTCTTATTATTTATAAAAAAGGCTTATCTTTTGAATAAATATTGGGTTCATTGAACTCTATCGAGTAAATTAAAAGATATGGTTGTTTTATCCTCTTGGTTCATGGATGGGGCAATCAGCAATGTAAATGATGGAAATGGAAGATGTGGTTGGTTAAATTATCTTTCAACAAATCAGTCAAGTAAATTTATGTTAAGGACATGCAACTTAAGGGTATCTGGCTGGTCAAGCCAATATGGTTTCAGTTTGTATGAAACCTTTGAGGCGGTGAATCAATTTGACAAAATTATTAAATACCATGTTTTAAGAAATTAAATCATCTCCAACATACTTGTTTTCATAAATAAAAAAAAATTATCAAAAATTGTACTTATTTTTCCACAAAAGATTTAAGGATATTGATTTACACCAACTTATGTATAAAGTATGATATCTATCATGAACCACATCTCAAGAACACATCAAATAACAGACTCAAATAATTGTTCTCACCCCACTTGTATATATATCAGTTTACTTATATATTTTGATCCATTGAATCTATGCTCGCTTTGCTTATGTGCTTGCTGTCCCGAACATTTCAACAGCGGTTGTCACATTCTTCACTTTTTGTGTGCTTGTTTCTTCGTTCTCGTTGTTTCTCTAGCCTCGGAAGGTGAGAAATCACTCATGATTAACATTCTCATATTTAGTAGATTTATTTCACATGAAATGACAATTGAAATATGATGTTAAATTTGAATTGTTAAGTTATTTAATTGTTAAATATGATATGTCATTATCTGTAATTGTTTACCTATGACATATGACACCATAACCTGTTGAATATATTATATTCAAATTTGTTACTTATGATATACGCCTGTTGTTGATATATTATATTGTTATCATATATGTTCTCATTATGCAAGTTCCCTGTTAGTTTAGAAATTCCTTATGGGTTGAAATGATACATACCCGAACGATCTTATAGATTAAGGGAACATCGTTATGGGTTGAAATGATAAACCTAAGCGATTTTCATTAATTTTGAATTTTAGGATTGCGGGTTGAAATGATATATACCCGTAAATATTAAATTTTAATTGTGGATTGAAATGTTAAATATCCATATCACTTGACCATAGGATAGAAAATTATATACGGATACCGTTGGTCTATATTAAAAAAACGATTTCCAAAGTTTGAAAGGAAATATATGGGTGTTATTAAATATTGATTTTCAAATATAATTTAAGGATTTTAATTTTAATATATGTGTAAAATTTAGATTTTTTAAAATTTATATCTTTGGAAATTTTAAATTTATAAGTTAGTTTTGAAATTATAAATTTTAAGATTTTACATATAGTTTTTATTATTTTTAAATATATATTAAATAAGAGTTATTATTTTTAATAATAAGATTTAATATTATAAAAATTTAATTAATACATATAATACGTTTAAGTATTTATTTAAAACTATATTAATATTTTAAACTAGATTTTTATAATAATTTTAATAAATAGAGGTTGGACAAATAAATTAAAGTTGACTTGAAATTTAAATTGGTTAATAATTGAATTTAAAATAAAGATTGGTTTGGAACTTACTGATTTTGAGATTTAAACATATGTCTTATAGCTTAATAACTTAATTCTGATTAAAGAAGATTAAGTGGATGTAATTCAAATTTAAAGAACATATAATTTAAATATTTGAATATTTAATTTTGATTTAAATTTGTACTTTTAGATTTTATTTAAATGTTTAACTAAAGGTGACTAAATGAATATTTCAAAATTTAAATAAAATTGAAATTGAATATCTAATTTTGATTTAAATTTGGAATTTGAGGTTGTTATAAAAAATGATTAAGTGAATATTTTCAAATTTAAATAAGATTAAAGTTGTATTTTGAAATATAAATGAATTTATCAGATTGAGTTATTGTAAATTGTTTGAATATTTAACTTCAAAACCTATTGAATTGAAAATGGTTAATTTGTAGTCCAAATCTAGATTTGAAATCGATATAAATTAAAGATGGTTTTAATGAGATTCTGAATGGAATCATTTTAATTGAAATTGTTAAACTGAAATTGATTTAAGTTGAATTGTGGAACTAAAGTGGATTTGAATTGATTTGTGAAATTGGAAAAATAATAATTTTAATATATAAACTATTTTTATATATAAATTATTTTTAGTTTATAAACTATTTTAATCTATAAAATATTTTAAATATAAACTATTTTTAATTTATAACTATTTCAATATATATGAACTATTTTCAATATTTAAACTGTTTAAGTTGGAACTATTGCGATTTAGATTTAATGGATTTAAATGCGAATATTTTGATATGAAGGTTTAAACTATTTAGTGGCCAATATTTTAGAAAGTGAATATGATTTCGAAAGTGATTTGATTTTGAAATGATATGATATTTTAATATGAAGTATGAACCGTTTGAAACGATTATAAAATGATCACTGTATGAAATAAGCGTTTGTTTGTTAAAGAGACTGGGATCAGATATTGTCAAACTCTCTGCCAATACTGAAAACCACTTTAACAGCTGTGTACGTGGTGGAGATTCCAGAACGAAGAAGAATGGTTGGCGACGATTCTTTATGAGTTATTAATGTAGCTTTGACTCCCGCGAGTCTAGCTTGATGTGGCTAAAACAGGAGCTATACTAGGCGAAGTGGGGTCGCTCCCCCTATCGGGCACATTTCTTCGATACTATTCTATTGCTTTTGTGATTTGGTTGGGTTCACCTATGATGTGGGAAAGTGTCTCAAGGTGGGCGATAGTAACTGCTATGCGTTATCGCCAGTCTGAGAGTGCAAAATGGTAGAATCCTAACCTGGGCATTTCCTCGCGTGCCTTGTCACATGCCTTATCGTGCCTTCTACGAGTTTTTTTTGTATCGTACTTATGGAGTGCCCTCTGGATAAACAACCGTTTTGGTGGAGCTTACGGTATTATATAGACTACAGGAATATATAAAATGTTTAAGGGGGATATGGGTAATGCCTTAACACTATTTTAATACTTAACTGATAGACATATTATAATAGCGTATATTACTACACAGTAGATAGTTTCACGGATCCTTAGGGATGGAAATCCTAAACATCCTTTAAGTTATTTTGTATTTCACTTGGACCTTTCACTTGAGTTGATTTACTTGTATAAGAATGTTAATCCTGACTTGAGTGTTTTGTGTTTTGCTTTATGCTCGGGTTAGACTGAGTGTCATAGCATTTGCGACTCACCGTTGGAGCTTGGAGCTTCGCTTGGAGATCCATTTATATATATTCAGCTTCTAAGTTGTTTTCAGTTTTTTTGTGCTTGTCATTTTCTTTTGTATTTAAGACTACTCTGTATTTGAGATTCATGTTGTACTTTGTTTCAAACTTTGATATTTTTATAGTAGCTCCATGAACTACTATTTATCTATTCCGCTGCTTATTGTTATTACTCTATGTCTGTAATTTTGTGATTGATTTATTTACTACATATTCAAAGTTTCTCCAAATATAAATTAAAAATTTATTGTTTTGAGCAATTCAAGTCTGACATGAGTAGATGATTGTCGATTTGAACGGCTCGAAATACCAGGTCATTACATTTGGAACCTTTTTTCAATATACTCGCCTATTCGATCAAATCAATTTCTTTTATTTCCTCTGCATATTACTTTTCTACTTCCATTTGATATTTTATGAACTTATCATAGGCAACTACTTGTGTATCTAATACACGTTTATTTCTATGATAACTTATTGGTGAATTTAACAAAGTAAGCGGATTTGTTTTAGTATCATTAAACCATCGACTGCAAACAGTTATTATTTTATAAATACTATTGATATATTGACGTAAATAGTTTTTCGTATCTTGATGCATCTACTGGTAAATGTTATATGTTATACTTCCACTGTTTTCGCCATTACTATAACAGTGTAAGAAATAAAATCTCCATCAACCACTTAATGTGGACTATTTATTTCATTTATTGTAACTAGTTTATAACTGAAAGTTTTAGATTAAATATCTTAATCTCTAAGAAATAACTCTCATAGAAAACAATTTTCTAAGAAAAAACTTTCGGAATAGAAATCACATTTCTCATTCCAAGTTAAGTATCTTCATGTCTTTTATACAATTCTTGCTTCCAATGTCACTTCATAAAGCAAAGGTTCCCATTCACTCTCTTAATGCTAACTTTGTCTAAATAACATCCGCTCTCGTACATTTTCTTTTCTATTTAAATGGTTGGACCATTCAACGGATATAATTACTATAAGGTCGTACCGAACTCTTTACAAAAGTGCATTTGGTCATCCTTAGTGTTTAAGGATATCAAATAAATTGCACATTACATAAATTGATCAAACTGACATTTCAATTATGGATTCCTAAGTCCATCTTGTAGCTCTTAGTCTAATGCTACATTAAACACAATAGGATCCTTAACCCAATCAATCTTATTGAATACGATTTCACATTATGGTTGACTAGCTCATTTTGAACGAACTAATTTCATCGAGGTCTCACAAATTACGAATCACCACTGTTTACCATATAAAATTTATATGTAATCAAATATCCATATTTATTCATTTATTTTAGAGTTCAAAACTCAAAGAAGACAGTACACAGTCTCAGACAAATAAACATCTAAGTGACCAAGGGATAAACATATATAATAGTTATATAATTTGGCTCTTGCATAAGTCTTAAATTAACAATATGCTGAAAGAGTTGTTGGTAAGAATATTTATTTCTATATCAATTTTACTTCAGTTCATTTATATATTTTAACTGAAACGTTTTATCAGCTATATTATTGCACAAATTTATCAATGTAGACTATTTTGACTTTATATAGCATATGTTATTACAATATTAGAAAGGTTAAATGTGTTCATTTCATTTTTCTAGTAAGGCTCCCATCAGATTTTTATACTCCTCAAAACTCTAAGAGAAATACAGAAATATTTTAATTCCTCTAGCGGGTGTTAGGACTCGCTTACTTTGGGATCTTAACCTTTAGTTTGCTTAATTAATCAAAGGTCTATAAGAAATGGATAATACTTTATTTGTTGTATCACATATTACTCCTAACCCATGGTTTTTGTCCTAATCTCAACTCGACCTTGAGTTTTCTCAACAAATCTAAGGAGATTATTCACTAGTACCTACCATTTTACGATGGCCTAAGTATAATGCACATACCATGAGTTTGCTCAATAATTATGTGCATGTATCTTATCTCTCCTAATCAATATATTGATAGTAATACACATTACATCCCTAGATTGAGTTTTCTCAACAACTAACGAGTATGCAGGTAATTTATTAATGTATAAATGGTGAGGATAACTATATATATTAGAGATTCATAATGTTACTATATATATATTAAGTGATATCATTCTAGCGAATAATGTGTTTCTTATGAAATTTCCTCATGGTTCAAGTGTCTGACACATCTAAAAATCATGGTATATGTAAAATACATATGTACTTATTCCTTAAATCTAAGTTGGATTTCTTACAATTCTATTTATATTATACATTTATATTATATAAGTTTAATTCATTTATAATTGTTTATAATTTGACTAACTAATATATTATTCAAATATATATTATTAATTAAATTATATTAATTAATTTTAATTTATTAATTTGATCGAATAGTTAATTAAAATATTTTATAATTCAAAAGTTTATTTTATTCATCCTGAATAACTTATGACCAATATCAAATATAAAACTAATAGATTTATATACATATATCATTATATATATGTCTATATCAATTAACATTTAATTAATTTATTAACCAAATATGAATTTTATTTAGTTAAAACAATTTTAATTGAATAACTTAATAAATATTATATTATTTTAATTCAGCTCAAAGAATTTAAGATATATATATATATATATTAAACTATAACATTTATAGTTATATATACATACATACATCAATATATATGGTTATTTTAATTTATTAACTTTTAATTTGTTATTTAATTACTTAATAAAATTAATTAAATATTAAATAATTTTCGAAAATATTAAATTTATTTTCAAAAAAAATTGAATTTTTTTTATAAATTCAACAAAAATATTTTTATTTTAAACTTAACTTTTAAATTTAAAATAAAATTTAAATTTTCAAACCAAATTTTGAAAATTAGCCCAAGATCGAAATCAATTTGGGCCCCTACAATTGGTCCAACCCATTAAACATACCCTATCCATTGGGCCAGGCCAATAGCTATGGAGATAATACTTTATTATTTACCCTAAGCCTAGAAACAACGGTTCTAGACACCCATCGGATATGTAGACTTTATTAGTCGGCCTTAAAGTTGCTAAATTCGACCGCATAGACCATTTAGGCTCGAACACCATTATTGGAACTGGGTCGGTCTGACATTAGGTAAAATTGGTGGATTTTAAAAAGTTTTGGTTTTGGATCATAGCGGGCTTATGAAGTCTAATATATACACTAGTTCCAATCTAGTTATTTTAAATAAAATCATATTTTATTTAAATTTCTTGATCTAACTAATTAATGTATATGAACTAATGCAATATTTATATGCTATAAGTATATCAGTATATACTCATGTGTATATATAAGATCAATGTGCAGATATAGAAAGATGTGCATAATTAATATACACATAAGTAGATATTGGGACTAATATCAACTGAGTATCCATTAGGCAATTATATATGTGTTAATTATCTCAAGACATTATTTAATATATTTTTAAAATGTATAAATATAAAAATTTAAAATTCTAAATTATCTATATATAATAAAATATAAAATATCCAATCTAATTTTATATAACAACCTACCTTTTTTGACCCTTGCATTTAACAACCGAACGAACGTTCAAATTTCAAAAACAAAAAACGACAAATCATTAGGTTATGATAACAAGAAACAATCCGATATTTCAAACTTTATCATTTTAAACTTACAATGGAGGAATAATATATAATATGCAAACCAACTTATGTATAAACCAATCTTTATAACATATTCAAGGTCGTAGATACAATTGTCAATCCAAATTACTCTCGACATGCTATAGTGTTAGATGAACATATAATACACACATACACACACACAAAGAGAGAGGTTATGCCTCCATAATCCACGCCATCGACACCACCTAAGTCAGCTTGACTCCAGAGTCTGCCAAACTATTGTTGTCCAATCTTTTGAACAAGCATTATTTGGATGGGCTTGACGTATCAAACTTGAAAGCTATTGAGGTAGGAAGCCCAAGGAGATAACTACAGAGTCTAGAAACCAAGTGCAACCAAGATCGCAAAGTGGAATCAAGGCCATCCTAATAAAATTCAAAGCATAATCCATCTAAGTGATTGATCAGTTCCGATCCATTCCTATGGATCAGAATTGATCCATAGAGCTCTACCTAAATCAGCAACTATCGCATGTAGAATTCAAAGCATCAATCGCATGTAGTTTTCTATCGAACATCTCGAATACCTGAAATCAGCAACTTCATTCTTCCACCAATCCATCCTATTAACTTAGACACAGGCTTATAACAATGCAAACAAAATGAAAATCCGAAGCTAACAAAAAGTTGCCACAACACAAAGTATTGGAACTGATCCCTGAGAAGATCTTATGGATCGATACCGATCTATGCTAATGGATCGGTATCGATCCATCACTATTGCTGACATAGCCTTGTTTCTTTGAGTGGATCTACTGTTGGGACATGGGAATCATGGTGGAAAACATGGAGGAGCATTTCTCAGTGGCCTACAGCTATAAATAGGAGGCTAGTAGCTCATTTCAAAGGTTCTTTTTTGGCTTCTTTACACGTTTTTCCATAATTCTCTTGTAATCCCGAGGATCTATATGGAACTGTAAGAACATTACTTCTAAACATTAGTATAATCAATAGAAACACTAATTTGACATAGGTATCAACTGGTCAAACCACTAAAAATGCCGCGTGTCTCATTTTTACCTCCTTTTCCATTTACATTTCTTCATTTTGTTCCCTTGGGTGTTTGTGCTATTTTTAGTACTAACATTTTGGTGCTTTCAACGAGAGCATAATTCTCAAGCTGTTTGGATCCCTCATCTATGGCTAGATTGCTTAAATTCGAGAGATAGGTCCAATTTCTTTACTTTTTTACTCTTTTTAACTACTCAAATTTCCAAAAAGTCCACTAAAAGCTATTCAAAATGGTTCCTCGAAGAGATCGATTCACCACTTAAAGATCTACCGAGGTAGTTGAGAATGCCGATTCCTAATATGTTGAGAAGGATGCATAGCCAACCACTACCAAGGGTCAGAAACCGATAGATGTGATTACTAGCGTCAAGATGGAACACATGATGAAACAAATGAATGATAAGTTGTAAGAGAGCCGTGACGAGTTGAATTGGCAAATGCAACAGAGTTTGGAAATGTTAAATCAATTGACAAACAACAGTAGGAGAATTAGGAGGGACTTGAGACCTTTTAGTTCAGAATCTAATAGTTCCTAGTCATCGAAAAAAGGCAGAGGGACATAAAGCAGAAGATGGTTAGAAAATGGGCCAGGACGTTGAAACAAAGGTTAGAACTAAATCGTGGAAAAGGTTTATGGATCGATACTAATCCATCAAGAGGGATCGGTACCATACCATCAGATGTCGATTCGAGTGGTCAATCTCCGAATGATGGTGCTGGTTTGGTTTTTTGGTCATGTTGTGGATGGACATAATGTTAGAGATAAGGCGGCCATTGAGAACCTGCTGCAAAAATACTTTTTTACAGAACTGCTAAACAAATGGTTCTTCCAGATTCAAGGGAACCCATGTACTGTGAATCTAATCGAGAGCGTTTGCTGGGCCAAGCACTCAGGGCGGACCGCAATCACCGCCGTTCAGTAGATCTAGCAAGCAAGATTTGCTGATATGGTAAGGAGACTTGTAAGTGAGAACTAGAATTAGAGCAATGATCACTGTGTTTCCTCCATAAATCGAAATCTATTTATGGAGGAGATCATGTGCAAGGAAAACCCAAGGAGTTTTATGATGTTGACAATGTCATTGTAGAGTGGGAAGACGTATCTGAGGTAATAAAAAATGAAATATGATTGGCATATGGATTATGCTAGAGCTACTAATGCTGTGAGACTTGATGTTTCCTGATTTTCTTAGAAGGAGTGGCGATGATATGGTTCACTCGGCTGCCATCGAGATCCATATTGTCTTTTGAACAATTGGTGTGGAAATTCATTGAAAAATTCCGTTTACATGCCACCCGTCCAAAGGACATCATGTCAGTATCAACCTCTTCTAGGAGATGTAAAAGCCTTTGAAAGATTTCTCGCATATGTTCATACCACAGTGAATGAAGTGAGCAACTCTCAAGAAGATATTATGTTGATGGCTTTAATTAGGGGGATTAGTCCCGATACTGACTTCGGGAGGTGGTTGAAGATGAAATCCCCACCGATAATGGACATTCTATAGAAAGGCAGCTCTATTCTTGTGCTTGGAAGACGCAAGCACTACTGCCAGGAAAACTAATCTCGGAGAGACGACAAAGGTGATACAAAGTAACAATGCTATGAAGCAGTCCAGAGGAAATACTGGCAATGTGAAGAATAAAAGTGGTGGATAGACCAGAAGCATGCTAGGGCTAAAGACAAGAAATCAGATTTCAGGAGACGTCTCAGAATCCTGAAATATGACAACTACACCCAATTAAACAACTTGATTGAGAACAGATACTTAGCTACTCAAGGTACCGAGCAATACAGGAAGCTGGCTCTAAAGGAGTTGACAGATAAAGATAAAAAGTCAGGCAAGCTTAGTCAGTTTCATGAAATGCACGGTCACAACATTAATGAGTGCAGGCATTTGTGTGATGTGATCGAGGATTTGGTTCAAAAGAAAATGCTATAACAGTTTGTGAAAGCCCCATAGGATGGCGGGCATGAAACTTCAAACCTCCAACAAGGGAAAGCCGAGACTGGTGTTGATGAGCCTAGGTGTCTTGAGAAACGTTTGGTGATTTATACTATCATTGGTGGGCTGCATCTAGATGAGAAGAGCTGGAACGAGATTGAGAGGAATGTGAATGCACTGAAACATGCTACGAATGAAAGTTGCTTTGCTATCGAAGATGATTCTCCAGCAAAGCAAGTCAGGACTATGACATATAACACTATAATTAAAAATAGAGATGCTGATAGGGTGAAGGCCCTAACTATTGATTTATTGGTGATTTTGGCCATGACTGGTCCCGTAATTGCAAAAAAGGTGCTAGTTGAATGAGCTCAATCAACATTTTCCTTAAGAAAGCTTATGACCGGATGTTTCTTGAGGGCAAGGAGTTAAAGCCGTGTAAATCTCAAATCCAAGGATTTAACATGACTGCTATTGAACTGGTGGGATAAGTGGATTTTCTAGTGGTGCATGGAGAAGGTGACTGCAAGAGAATGGGGGTTGCGCCTTTTGTTGTTCTGGATATTTACTCTGCGTATAATGCCTTTTGGCCTGACCAGTCTTTAGTGAATTTTGAGTGGCCATAGCCTCATGGTGCTTCACGATGAAGTTACGACGGAGAATGGTGTGGGAATTGTACAAGGTGATCAAGGGCTTGGTGGGGAATGTTATGTCACTGAGATGAAAGATGCAAAGTGAAGAGAGAAATGAAAAAGTGTCGAGAGGACTCTCTGCACCAAAGCTTTAGGCGCATAGCAATCACCGCCTGAGCCCTGGCCTGGGCAGCACAGTCGGTTCCATAAGGATATGGATTAGAGGAAAGAGCCGAAGGATACAAGGGTAGCTCCTGTGGAGTTGACAATCAACATCCTAGTTAGTTAGGATGATCCTATGCTGCTCTTGAAGATCGGATCTCAATTCGACAGAAGGATGATGAAAGAGTTGACTAGTTTTCCCTAAGCAAATCTTGATTGTTTGCCTGGACGCATTCCGACAAGTGGGAATATCACTGGAGATAGTGCGCCATGCATTAAATGTGAATTCCTAATGCGTACCTATGAAATATAAAAAGTTCAGCCTGGGTCCGGAGAGATACACTACACTGAAGGAAGAGGTGGATAAGCTGAAGAACAACAACTCCATCCACGTTGATCTGTCCCGGAATGGGTATCCAATTTAGTCCTGGTGAAGAAGTCCAACAGGAAGTGAAGAATGTGTGTTGACTATTCCAATTTTAATAAGGCATGTCCGAAGACAGCTTTCGGCTCCGAAAAATCGATCAACTATAGATTCAACCATTGGACATGGACTACTATCGTTCATGTATGCCTACTCTGGCTACAGCCGGATTCCAATGCACATCTCAGACCAAGAGCACACTAGCTTTATAACTCACCTAGGACTATACTACTATCTTGTTATGCCCTTCGGTTTGAAGAATGTAGGAGAAACATACCAAAGACTGGTCAATTCCATGTTCAAGGATCAAATCAGACATTTGATGGAAGTGTACATCGATGATATGCTGGTACAGTCACAATGGTCGACTAACCATGTAGAGAACTTGGTGGAGATGTTCAGTGTACTCCAAAAACAAGGAATGAAGCTCAACCCTTTGAGAATTCTCATTTGGAGTTTTTCTTGTAAGAACATGGTTCCATTGGTTCAAGAAGCAGATTCTATTAATAAGTAGAAAAAATGGCAAGTCCAGCCTATTTACAATGCCTCCAGTGTCCCGAGGAGGCTTATTTGCGAAAGAAAATCGGATCAAGGTGAATGAAATAGTATTAAACTAGGTTGCTACTTCATACCTGGGCGATCAACTAGCTTGAGGATTATTTGATAGACAATCTTTCATCAACTCGCTTGGTCCCCTCTCCGTCGAGTCTAGGCAGTTTCCCCTGAGCATGTAGACCCTGGATCTTACAGTTTCTCCGCCTTTTTGCGGTTCCTTAACATACTATTGGAGCTTCTTTTTCCTTATCATCTCCTGTATCAAATTTCTCAAATGTCGGCATCCAATAGTGTTATTCCCATGGGTTTCGTGGAAGCAATAGTACTTCCTAGAACGTTTATCTTGCTCTGTCGCTTCCCACCTTAGTAGCTTCTTATTTTGCTCTTTTTCCTAGTGGCACAATGTATATTCTCTGGTGTGTCATTCAAGGGCATATTGTCTTCCAATCCGAAGTTCTTCGAATGTTTCGCATTTGCACTAGTCCTGTTACTGGGGTTTTGACTTCTTTTCTTCTAACTACTAGAGTTTCCAGCATTTACCGCGATGTTACTCTAGACTACTTCGTTTGGTTGTTCATCACAAACCTTCTTTTTGAATAGTCTTGCTTCTTCTAATTGCTGGATCTAATTTGCCTTTCAGTGAAATTCTTCTATGGTAATGGATTGCTTCATCTTTAATCTTTCATAGAAATCTGTATTCGGGTGAATGCCCTAGACTAAAGCTATAAATACAAGACCCTCCTTGAGATTTCTAATTTCCATAACAGCGATGTTGAATTGGATCAAGAAAGTTTTTAGAGATTACTTCGGTCCTTGAGACAAGCAAGATAAGGATAACATGTCCTTTGGTTTGGCAACATGGAGCTTGAACTGCTCTAGAAACTTCTTACCTAATTCATCAAAAATAGAAATAGACTTCGGTGCAAGCCCGGTAAACCACATGGAAGCGACACCTTCAAGAAAGATTGGAAAACATTTGTAGCGGATGACATCCATAGATCTCATTCCATCCATATGCCATTCATACTTTAACAAGTGTTGTCTAGGGTCAGTCACCCCGTTATATGATAGCATAGTTGACAATTCAAATTTATGGCGATACTCTTCTCTCAGGATGTTCTCTGTGAAAGGAATTCTGCTCGGAGTAGAACCCCATTCCTCATTCTTTCTTCCTTTGCTTTCTTCAACCAGCCATTTTACCATGTTAGGAATGTATTCTTCGTTGGCACGGTATTCCATAGGATGACCACCAGGGGCTACACCAAGTGTTTGGTCCCGAAAACGGTCTCGGTTTACTAACTAGTGTCTAGGTTCTCCAATCTTTGGGAGAACCACTCTTGTGGAATTCCATTGGCATGAGGTTAGTTCAGTTGTAGCTAATTGAATTCCATTGGTACCATCCTTATTCGGTTTAAAGTCATCTTCATCAAGCCGCCTCTCGTCATCAGACTCAGAAAGAAGCATTGCACCATCTTTATAAGGGGCGTTCAGCCTAAGAGTTGGGTCGGTATTGAGTTATCTTATCTCGATACCAAGTTGTGTTCTTATGGGGGGAGTGCTCCTACTTCCTCCCGCCACATTCCTACAACTATTACATTTAATTCCTTCTGCTTTTGCTTTCCTTCTCTCCCGTTCAAGCCAGAAACGGAAGAGTCTATTATTCTATTGAAGAAGAAGTTTCCCTTCTAACTCTTCTTGTTGTTGGTGGTTGCAAGGTTAGCAATGCATCCATCATATCCATGAGATCTTTCTGAATATCCATGACCTTGTGGTTAAGTACATTGATTATTTGATTAAACTCTCAACTAGTAACAACTTCCTGTTGAGTAAAGGACTTTGGTATTCCATTATTGACTTTCATTTAGTGTGTTCCCTTCATCACCACCAGCTGCAACTCCTGAGGATATACTGGATCTTCTTAGTGCCATGATTTTTGTTAACAACTCTTTATGTTCTTTAAGCAAGTTTTTCAGATCTAACTTTTGGATCTATCTAATCTAAAGTAGAGAGCTAAACTTAAGACTGAGTTCAACTCCCAGTGAAAGCACCAAAACGTTGATGCCAAAAATGGATCAACACCCAAGAGTAGGTTGTAGAGGATCTGTGAAACCTAGATCTAGCACATAATAGAAGAAACGAAAGAAAAATAACAGGGAGACATAGATGAAAGAAAAATAGCCGAGAACTGCTAGGAGTAGCTGCCTTGGTGACTATTGTGAGGAAGGAAGATGGTAAAGAGCAATGGAGTTCTAGATCCAGAATCAGGGAGAAGATCCTATTTTGGTTGCTTTATAGTTTGTATTTATAGAAAAATAGAGGTAGAGGGTCAGAAGCCTACTTGCATTGGGGTCAAAATGACAGCCTAATGCCTCACAATTAAAATCGTAGCATCACAACCCAAGGAGATGGTCGATACCGAGCTATGTAGATTGGTACCGAGCTATAACTGTTGATGCAAGTTGAGTTTTTCCTCTTGCTTTGCTCCTCTTTCTATCTCTCCTAGTTGATGTGTTTTAACCCATTTTCCATTGATTTCTAGTTAATTCCATCAATATTCATATCAGCACTCGGATTATCCTGCTTTATTGGGATTCTTCTCATCAACCTTAAAATTGGTCATCCATACTCAGGAAAAATCACTTAGTCACGAGCTATTGCAGATGTATACAAGAATTATAGAGTTTGGGAGGCGAATAAGGGGAGAACTATAAGTCGGTACCAACTTATGGATAGCTCGATACCGAGCTATGCACTTAGCTCCAAATTGAGTGAAACTTTTCCGAGTTGTTTCCTTGCTTCATACCATTATTCTAGAAAGTTCTAATCATGTTGGAGTGAATCATGAAGGTGAGAACCATGTCGATGAAAATCATGAGCTTGGGGTCTAAGTTGACCAGATTTGGAGTCTGATGTGAGAGTTTTTTGCATTTGACCTGAGTCCTGCTCGATAACGATTTCTCGGAGTCTGACCCGAGTGTTTTGTTAGTCAGACCTAGGAAATTTGTGAGTCAATCCCGAGAAAAATCATAACTCAAGTTTGCTATCATTTTTTCCAGGTTCAGCTTAAGTACGACTTGAGCTCGACCCCAAGCGCCAAGTTGAAAAATTCAAGTCAATTTTTTTGTTCATTTTTGACATTTCCTTATTCTTTCCTTTTTATGATGCTTCCAAAGTTCTTGAATCATTTTGTCGTTCCAACTTCCAGTTGAAATCGGCCTAGTTAAAAAACCTGCTTCCACTTGCATCCTAGAGTATGCTTTCGTTGAAAACAAAACGTGCTATGGATTAAGGCAAATTTTGATTTTCTATCCCTTGATTCTAGGTAGTCATTCAGAAACTGCTTTGAAGCATTGGTTCTTTCCGATAGACATTCCTTCAACCGTTTTAAATAGTTAGAATTCCATTCTTTATTCTTCGTGCTAAGGACAAGATCTACGGGCTGGAGATCGTTCCATGCCTTAGACAAGCATGCTCTCTCATTGCTGTGTATTGTTTTCAATTTTATGTTTTCTTTTCCCCCTCTAGAACTTCTGGCCCCTACCATCGGGTGAAATTTATCCAAAGTCGGACAAATGGAGATCGCTGTAGCAATGGTGATGGTGGTGGTGCAGTCGAATGCTTCTTAGTGGAGATAATCAAAGTTTGGGCTATGCATGACCTATGATGGATCTCAAGCTTGTCTTAGCTCGTATTCGCACCGTTTTGGAGGCACGTCTAACTCTTTGTCTTCGGCTAACTCTTATCAATGCACAGCTACTTTTGTATTGTCGCTTGCAATCTAATAAGATGGTTCGCTTCTGGATCTGTCATGTTAAATGATTCCATCTCTATGCTCTTCCTTTTGCTTTATTCCTCATGTCGGCTACTCTTGGAAGTTCTGGCCTTTGAACTTGTCAACTTCTTGTACTTATGACTTTGATTCTGTATAATCTCATACAAACTATCTCAGATCCATAAGCGATAAACCTATAAAGTGGACGTAGGACAAAGATTGCTAAACCACTATAAAAATCTCATTTCTCTTTCTTATTTTTCTACCATTTCCATTGCTCAGCTAGAGCTAGGTCTCATAGGTTCCTTACAACTCAGATCTTGGGTGTTGATCCATTTTTGGCATCAACAATAAATATTTGGAAACGCGTATGTGTTATTTAATAATGACATGAATAATCTACAAATGTTACATCTCATAAATCCATAAACAAGATGTCATCACCTATATAGAAAATACACCAAATTAGAAATCATAGAATCAATAACAAAGGGGTGAATCATCCATATCCAGAAATCATAATCAAAACTTAGAAATTAATAATAAGTGAGTTATCACCAACTATAGTCAGGCTAGTACATGGGATTACCCAAATGTATATCTCAATCTCAAATAACAAAAACATCATCATCAATAAAAATTATAGGCCTCGCATTAGTAATTTCACATATAATAAAAGACATGAGAATCCACTATACTCTGGACATCTAACCAGATATAATCTCATCTCCTCGTGTAGAAATAAATGGTGATGGGAATCAAATCATAACGTATAGGTTACAACATCCAATAATCTCATAATGTCTGGGTTACTCCACTCAGTCAAACAATAACGTGGCTATCCACCATCTCCAAGAGCCCCAGGATTATCCACCGGGATTCGCTCTAATACTTAAGTGAGGTATACAAATAATATGTACTTATTTACCATTCACTGTAGAACCAAAAGGGAGACTGACAGCTACCTCGTCTACTCCAGTAGCCTAGGGATACTCCGCCTAGATCTGCTTCTATAGTCTTTAGTTACAAACTTGGTATCGTGACTATAATCGTCGCATGTCATATGCTATAAGACTATGCTATGCATAAATCATGACCCAGATCACGCCCCTATGGCAACAAACTGTTGTCCTTCATTACTAAAGAGGCTAAAGCTACAATAACCTTCACTTAAATCCCACGATGCATATCTAATATAAAAAAAAGTGTCATAGATCTAGGGCACGACCCCATGATCAGGTCGCCAAGGTGGACACTGGCCATTTAATTCCTGCTAATTCTTAATCATATCCTAGAGCACTTCATGATAGACAAGATACATTTTGGTACACCGCCATAACTCAATCATCCATAATGCTCTAACCCAAGCATATTTACTTGCTCGACATCAAGCATATAAACTTGGTCTACATTGAGCTGATAATCTTGCTCTACCTCTAGCATGACCTCACATAATTTTGATCCATGTTCCCATCACTTGAGTGACATCTACTCTATGTAGTTAATACTGAATAATATTGCTGATATATCGTCGATATATCCCATATCGCTCCTTAATCAATATTTTTTCCAAATATCGCTTAAAATATCGTTACCGATATATTATTCGATATTTGTCTATATATCGCTTTGATATTTAGTGTAAAATCTTCGATATTTTTTAAAAATATCATTCATTATTGTGTATCTTAAAGAAAATTAATTTATAAACAATTATGTACACATTCTTAATATTTATTTTTATCATATGGTGAATGAAAATACGTAGAATTCTCAACGCACTAATATTTTTCTAGTTTTAACCATAATTTTTTTAGTCTTCTTTTTAGTTATATTTTGGTTCACCGTTTGTAATTGCTTTTCTAGGTTATGAAATTGATTTTATTAGTAATTATCATGCACCAAGAAATAAAATTTTGAAGAGTAAAGTTATATATTTGAAAAGAATAGGCTAGAAGTAATAATCGATGTCAAGTCAGCATTTCTTACTTAATAAATTAAGTGAAAATGAAAATGAAGAAACTATAAATATGGAAAATTGCAAATTAATAAAAATGATTAGACGACTTATAAAACGAATATAGTATAAAATGAATAAAATAATAAAAATGCAAATTATATGATTTTTTTTATTTTTATGAGCTTATTCTATGACTTTTGTTTAATAGAATATCCTGGTAAACGTGTTGTAATTTGTAAATTATATGCAATCACTCTTTAATAGTTACTTGGTAATATTGCTCCATATATTTAAAACATAACCTCATTACAACGTTATAAAATAGTAAAATATGGTTTATAACATATTTTATACATGATCGATATATCGGCGATATCAACCGATATTATCACAATCTTCTAAAATATCTCATATCTGTACTTGATTAATACATACCCGATATCGATATTAACTACATAGCATCTACTTACAATGATTAATTGAATAAGTATCACATCGTGTGATGCTCAATAGTTTATTCAGTGCATGTAAACTACACTCAATCTCCATAATATTTATATATCGAGTCTAAAGAATAACCGGAGAAATATTACCGAATGCCCCATCCCAAACGGTATTATAACTCCGTTTATTCAAATTTTTTGCTATACAAAGTTAAAATCATCATAAAATCATATATAAGGATGTCATCACAGAATTATTCCAAATCACTAAACAAAATCAATGTCAATGGTGAATCATTCATATAATCCAATTCAATATCCAAGAATAATCAAAAAAGTAATATAAAGTAGATTATTCAAATAATATATATAACAACAAACAAATCAATATTTAATAATAAGTCATTTGCAACATATAATCTTATCTAACAAAATAAATACTTAAATGGATTATATACATACATATACATACATATATACATACATACATACATACATATATATATATATATTCTAGGGTAAAACTAGATAATTAATTTAAACAAAAGATAATATTTTCTTTCCAATAAATTATTAATTTCTTAACCTTTTATATATTTAAATATTAATTTAATATTCAAAATAATTTTTGAAAGATCATTTCCTTATTATAGAATCTCAAAATACTATGTAAAACCAAATATTACACATAACAATTATTTCATAATTTCCTACAATTAAACACCAATTTTCAATAATTTTAAATCATCCAAATCACTTTAATATATACACAATCAAATAAACATATTTTCACCAAACTTGAATTATATATTACGATTTCACAAAATATACTGTCCAAACTATGAAATATCAATTGCGGACTTTTTTCATATTTTCTAGAATTTTATAGGATTTTAGTAGATCAAAAACAAAAATTTCCATTAATAATTAACATCTAAATTAAATAAATAATTTTAGTATTCAAATTAAACTTAATCTAATTATTTTTATATAAATTCAAAACACTCTTTATTTATAAAATAGTTTATACATGTATAAATTTTTTTTTATACAAATACATAGGCTCACACTCACAAATACCCACGACCGGTTGCGGCCATCGGTCGACTGCAAGTGGTTGACTGATTGCCTTAGAAGATCGATTGGTCGAAAGTGTTTTTGTGTCTTCGATCTCTTGTTTTAAGTGATCTTTTCCCTCATCCATACTATTATCTTTACCATTTCAATGCATATACAATCTAATACTTCCGTGCAACAATTCATGTACAACATATGCATGAAATAGCATGGTTTTGACATAGATTTGTGAGTATAATTTGCTCACCTTAAGCTTGCCGTGCATATTTTTCCTCCTATGCACGTTCCAGCTTCCCCTTCCTTGATTGCACCCTTTAATTTCTTGTTACAATATGTATAGAATGATGTCTAGATAGATATACTCAAGTTTGGTAATTTATTTTAATTTATTTGATTTTGCATTGATTTTCAAAGTGATGAGGTTAGGTAAGATTTTTATTTTTTAAGTCAGTAAATGAATACGCTTGGGTTATATTTATAGTCAGAGGTGACGAATCCATATAATGAAATATCTAGAGACTGGAATAGTCAGGAAACATGAATTTTAGGGTTTATGTTGTAGGCTCATTAGATATTGGACTTTAATTCATTTTTTTCTTTTTCACCTTTCTTTACTTTCTTTAATCAGTATATTCAAGCCCAATAACAAAACAATTATTCTCTATTGAATTTGCTTACTAAATTTTCATGTTATTAACTATTTCACCAAATTTATTTTTCATAATTTATTTATTAATTTAAATTGTTTTATTTAAAATCAATTATTCAATATTCTTATTTTAAACCAATTTTCAGTGCTTTTTGGATTAATTTGCTTCACAATTATTAACCAAACATTTATTCTCAAACTTATTTAATTTCAACACTATATAATTCATGTAACCACCCGTATTTTCGAATAAAATATTAAATTTAATAAGATTTTAAAATTTAATATTGGGAGAAATTAAAATTATGATTTATTAATAAGAAAAACAATTAGAATATGATTTAATAAATTTGTTTGGATGTTATTGACAACTATTTTAATGTAATTTAAATCATTCGAAATTATTGTAAAGTTAATTTGGCTATAATTGTAATTAAGGAATTAATGAAATTGAAATATTATAATTAATATGGTAAAAGATGATAACTGTAGAATATGAATGTAATAAAATGTAAACTTATGTTAATTGTATTCATAAGATAATAGTTGATTCAACAATAAAAGTGTAAATCGAAATAATAAGAATATGATTGAAATTAAAATATAATTAATTGGAATTTTATTACAGTCGCAATTAAACTCTGAAATTGATGTAATATTTAAATACTGGATTTGATATGGAAATTTTATTTTAAAAGATTACAAGTTCCAATTTAATCAAGAATGACAAAAACTGTTAACTTTTAAATTTGAATTTTGAAAGATGATTAAACAAATTAAATAATAACTTATTTATTTAACAAGAAAATTAGCTGGCCACTGTCTTGGATTTCGACGAAACAATTTAACAAGTTCCGCAATAGTGAATTATTGTTGGATTTCAAGTTTCGTAGTGGTTGGACTTATCGTTTGATCGTGTGGGCTCGAAACGCGTAGAAATCAATTAAAAAAGATTTTAATGAATATAATCTGATTTTAAAATCTAACTTCAAAATACAATGGAATTTGTGTTTGAAACTGGTTCCATTAAGTTTAAAAATATTGAAAACATATATTTCGACATATTGGATGACCTACTTTCGTTTCAGAAATGGAACGGGCTTTTCGGGTCGTCTTTATCGTTTCGAACCTATTCGATATGTCATTCTTTCTTATCTATCTCCGTATATATAAATAGTTTTTTTAACCCTAACAGGCTCCATTTTCTGATTTATGTACGTACTGTAAATTTCTGCTCCTTCCTCTCTTCTCAATGGTTCAAACCCGAATTTCCAAATTCAATTTCAAATGAAAATCAAATTGAAAAATTTAAACTCCTCAAACTATGTCATATTATATATCGTTAGAAAGCTCTTGATGAGCACAATCTATTACTGCAATTCATTTTTGCAACTGGGTCATGGATTGGCCAAATATCATTGATTTAGTCTTGGTCATCAAAACTAGGGTTCACATTTCGATGGTGGATCTTCGTCAATAGGACAATCATGTGGTGCTGGAGCATAGAGGAGGTCGAGAGTAGTTGATCCATATGATTAGTTGGTCATAATGGTCGGCTATTTCACCAGAATCGATGACTTATTGATCATGGCAGCGGCGTGCTTGGGGGAAATCGGAGGCTGCTGCATGGAGGATAGAGGTGCGGCCTTGGATGACGAGGCTAATGGCGGCCTCTGATCTAGACGGAGGTCAATGAATTGGCGGCGGCAGGCGTTCGAAGGTCGCGGCTCAAGTGTAGTTCAATGTCGCGTACTTATGTTCGAGTGGATATGGTTTCGGGGAGGTATAGAATTACGTTATTGACCTTATTCTAATTTAATTTTAAATTTAAATTTTCCAAACCTTCTAACATTTATAATTTTTTCATACGAGCTTGGATTCATGCACGGTTTTCTCCGTTGCGATCGTATCGAAATCCCAAACAGTATGGAACTAGTTTGGCTGTATTTTGAGATTGTTCAAATTTTGGGCTTTATTTGAATTTTAAATCGTCGAGAAACCAATAATGAGTGATTTAACCCACTCACGAATACTAAATCATCTTATATTGGTTAAATTGAATCTATGATGTGATTAGAAATTTATTGATTGTTGTTTGTAGCTTAAATTTTTATTTGAATTTAATTTGAGTTTATTTGAATTGAATTTCCATTTAAATTAATATTGAATTTAAATGCTAGTTAAATACCTGATAGGGATAACTAGTTTATTTGTTGTGATTTATTAGTTGATTTCAATGATGATTGTGATGGATGTTTAATTATTGATATTTGGATGATTGGATATTATAATTTTTTATATGTTATTATCACACCGCAAATTCCCTTAGTTACTGTTAGGAAAATCATTATGGGTTGAAATGATACAAACCGAATGGTCCTTTAGATTAGAGAAAAATCGTTATGGGTTAATACGATAAACTCGAGCGATTTATGGATTTTGAATTTTACTCGAGATTGCAGGTTGAAATTATATATACCCATAAATTTAAATTCATTGCGGGTCGAAATGATATATATCTGTATCGCTTGACCGTAGGGCAGAAAATTACATATGAACACCGGATTGGTTAAATGAAATGATTTTAAATCCTTGATTTTTGAATCTAGTAAATGATATGATGAAACAAAATTAGATTTATATGACGTGACGACCCGGGATTTTTGGATATTTTAAATTGGAATATTTAATTAATTTCCAATATTTAAAAGTTAGTTTCTAACTTGAATTTCAAATGCCACTATCTATTGAGTAATTTAATTATTTAATTAAATAATTGGAAATTGGGTAAAAGGTTGAATCTAAAATTTTAAGCTTGTTAAAAATAATTTAAAGGCTTGTGTAATCTATACTGATCGTACAGAAGATAGTAAAAGTGGTAAACTTGAATTTAAAAGTGTTTTATTCAGTTTTGAAAACATATTATTTAAATCGATATTTAAAAATAGCCTTTCAGGACACAGTCTTGTAATTAGACAAAACAAGTTATATTGGATCCGTAATTGTATATTATTATCAGATATCAATTTTTGTAGCAATCAGAGTTGTCGTATGATCACACGGTAGATAAACGCATTGAAATTTATATTGAAAATGCTATCTTCTCCATACGATCGAATTACGACTCAAAACCTTTTCCATCGTATTCGTAATAGGGGTATAACATTATAAACGCCTAGCGGCATGCCTCGATAGGGGTTCACGATTTTAAGCTGTGTTAATCAAAACAATTTGAATCTGAATTAAATATATTATATTATATATCAACATCAGACCTTTTGGGCCTTCATCTCAAAGAAACACGTGTCATGCCCTTCCAAGCATGTGTTCATTTGGTTTAACACGTGTTCGTTTTTTAAAAAAAAAATAACGCAAAACAGTAGATAAAAAAAAAGAAACCCGAGACTTTCTTTATCTTCAACAAAAATTGAAACCGATAAGATAAATAAATCACGGCCGCTTCTTTCTGGTGTAATCCATCGATCGCCTCATTTAAAATATATAGCAGATCAAAATCGAAACGAAATCGAACTGATTTCGAATCGAAATCGTGTATCCTCAGTTCAATCTTTTCGACAAGCCGTGAAAGGAGGGTACGTCGTCGAAGGCGAGCTCGAGGTCTAGAATCGAGGAGGAGGATGGTGGCAAGGAGCTCACGATTTGTGGGATTCAGCGTCTTCGACGAGGAGATAGATTTCCGTTCCAATTTCGGCAGAGATTCTCGCGAGCTCGGCGATTGTGTCGATCGAGTCAATGGCGACTCGATTTTTGTTAGGAAGTTCGGTTTTCGAGCGGCGTGTTCAAGTGAGGATGGTTGCGTTGTCTGGTGAGTTTGGCTTCGCTGGTGGTGGCCTCGGTCGTGAGTGGTGATGTTTGCTAGGGTTGGGGTGTCACGGTAGGAGGTAGTATTGTTTTATTTGTTTTTTAGTTTAATTTAAACCTATATGAAGATATGAATATAGGTTAGAAAATTTATGCAGTAAGGAAATTGCTATTTTTTATATACAGAAAATGAATTTATAGATATAACTATATGTAGAGAAAGATATATATATATATATATATATATATATATATATATATATATGTCTACTGTTTATTTTAAAAATATTTAGGAGATAAATTTGTTTAGTTAACATATCTAAATTTTCTTTTGGTTACTAATAAATTATTTAAAAGGAATTAGTTTAAAAATTAATTTTTTTAACTAGATTGAATTATTAGTTAAATTAAATAAAAATGGGAATTAATTGTCCGATTTAGTTTGAATATTAATAAATCATATAATGTTTATTTAAGGTTTGAAATCGTGAAGAAAACAAGCTGGTTTGGATCAGATTGCAAATAAAATAAAAAGGTGAGTTAATCTCACTCATTTGGATTTCCATTCTAAATTTAAAAAGTTAAATTTGAATTATTGGTTGAATGATTGAATTGACTGGATGTGATATTATATATAATAGTATATATATATATATTGGAGTGATTGATTTCCCGCATTATATAGCGAATGAGACCCTATGCGCCCCGCATAATAGCGAATGACCCTTTATACCACAATATTCCACCTCGAAGTGGAATTGGTATTTTATTGTTGACTAACATCTGTGGATGTAGGAAAAACAGGTTGGAGAGATCCAACTAGATTCCTCAAAATGTTAAAATTTATTTTCATATTCTGTGATATAATTCATTGATTACCTGTGATAGATTATTGATTATATTTGGAATTGAAACTATTGGATGATATAATTTGATTGAATATATTTGGGTATATTGAGATGTCAAAGTATAAAGATTGGATTTTTGAAGGAATTAAAAAGAGGATTTTTAAGTAAAATAATTATAAAGAATTTGGATAAATTAAAGAATGAACTGGGAAAGGATAAAACTTGATTTTTAATTTCTAACAAATAAATTCATATTATGGGAAAAAGATTTTTAAATATATGGGAATAAATGATTTGTTTTTAAACTTAAATGGTATTATTTAAAGAATTAAAGGATTTATTTTAACTTCAGGATTTAAATGTTGGAAGAATAAAGGAAGAATTCTGAAATAAAGAATGAAATTAATATTTCGGATTTAAATAAGTTTTTAAATCTAAATAAAAGATTGAATATGGAATTAATGGATTTTGAAATAAATTTGGATAAGTAAAGGAATTTATTTTAAAAATGGAGTTGGTTTGGAAATTGATTTGAAAAACCACTAAGTGTTGAAACTGTGATTTAAAAGGAGGATGAGTCAATAGAATTTATAAACTGGGTTTATAAAGTGAAATAAGATATCAGTGGATATTTGAAAGTATAAATTCACGGTAGGAATTTATAAAGGAATGCGTAATTTGTTTTAGATAAACAAATAGTGGTTTATTTTTTTAAGGTGTGGAAAGGAAAGTATATTTCCCTGAAAAGCCGAGTATATTTTCAAAGAAAGATTTTCAAATATAAGTTAGAGATTTTAAAGTGGTTTTAAAAGAATGTTTTAGAGAAATTTTATTGTTTTAGAATTTTAAAGTAAATATTTATTTAAATTAATTTTAGCAGTAATTATTTTAAAGGTTTAACTAGTATTATGATTTACAAGATAATTATTAAATATTTATATTTTATAAGGTAGTTTTATTTTAAAGGTAGTTTGGATTAATTTTTTAGTAAGGGGTAGCTCCGGTATTGTGATGCAGGGGATCAGGGTGGATCCTCGGTACGGTGATCTAGAC
Organism: Allium cepa; assembly: GCA_030765085.1. NCBI lineage: Eukaryota > Viridiplantae > Streptophyta > Magnoliopsida > Asparagales > Amaryllidaceae > Allium > Allium cepa. Next base: position 825,566,685 of record CM060941.1, on the reverse strand, counting down.
CATGCACTGTGACGGGCGGTACCCTAGTAGCCCTGCCATTGATGGAAACCCATTCTCCAATAAGTGCCTTCAGACTTGTTAACCTATTATGCTGGAATTTAATGAATGTAACAATTTCGGCTATTTGAATAAGTATTTGTATATAGGCACTACTACAATATAAGAGGATTTGATGATAAATGTTTTGGTTATCGTAAGGTAAAAACCCGACATGTTTATTTGTGGCGTGGTCATACGAGTTACCTTTGATTTCAAAGGATTTTGAAAATTTTAATAATCTAATTAAGTGTGTTTTCTCAATCTAGTTTTCCAGACTGACTCAGGTGTTATTTAACTATAATGCTCGGATCAGACCGAGTATTATAGAATACAGGAAAGGATGCTGTGGAGCTCAAGAGACGAGCTGGATGGCGAGACGTATCACACGTATTTGATGTGTATTCTGCTGTGTCTGTTTAACTGCATAGTCATTTTTGTAAGGACGGGTTTATATAACTACCAGTTGTGTGCTATAGATTTGGATGTACTCTGATGATGTAATGTATAAACGGATATGGCTTTTTGTTTAAAGAATGGTCATTTATCTATTATATATTGTTCCGCTGCGATTGTGAGATTCTGATATTGTTTCTTTTTCCTTCTTCTACCTCTTTTCTTCTTTAACCCTAATGGTTCGGTTTTCCAGCATTCGATTGTTCAGCATTTGATATAGTGGACGTATTGATGTCGATTTTCGGGCGTCGAAAAATCGGGTCGTTACAGTTGGTATCAGAGTTGAAGGTTAAGCGAGAATCTTGGCTCTTGTGGGGATTACTCATTAGGAACATAGTCCATAGTATTTTAGAATGAGTTTAAGAGTATTGATCGATATGAGCACGTATTTGTTAGTGAATATAAAAGTTGTTTTTATATTGTGCTGATTTATCGGTTGAGTGTTTATGGATTCTGGTCGATATGTGGGACGCCATGTCATCGGTAGGGGTTTCTAAACTCTTAAACAAGATAAACCGACACAGTATTGTTTTAAAATAGGGTAAATGAAATAATTTTACCCAAGTATTTTTGTATATAAAAGAAATAATTTTCCATAAATTATTATAGTTATATATAGTTGCTTGATTGTTAGGAAATGATAATATTAATTTATTATCATTGTTGTGTGGAAATTGAACTAGGGAATAAAATTGTAACTAAAGGAATAAATTTATGTAACAGAATGTGAATTGCAAATGTGGTTTGTAATTGAAAATGAAACAAAAAAAGCCAGAGAAATATTTAAATGTGGATTAAAAGGATTTGGGATTTGAAATTGAGAAAAATTTATTTCCTTTGGGTTTGAAAATTGTTTTCAAAGGTTTTAGAGGAATAATAGTGATATTATTTCGGATATGTTTTTTAAGTGGATATGAAATCTGGTGAGATTTGGAATAAAAATATATATTTGAAAATGGTTTTAAAGAAATAGAAGAACTGAATGCTTTTTGGTCGATGGAAAATAACTTCGGTGATGACTGCAGGATCATCGATGTTCATTTTTGAGTTTCCTAGAGAAGGATTGCTACCTAAATGTTTTGAGTTGTTTGTTTGCAAAACTGGATTTGGTTTTAAATTTGTGGAAGAACAAATTTATTTAAATTTTTAAGTAAATAGAACTGGAATTGGAATTGAATATGGGAATCAATTTAAATGGTGTTAAGTAAAGTGAAGTTGTAGAATTTGTTCGAAGGATCTAAAAGAAGTAAAAAAATTTGGAAATAAACTTTTTTTTGAGATTTGAAATTAAATTTGGAAATGAAGCGGTTAATCAAATTTGCAAGTTGCACATATTTGGAATTGAAATTGATTGGAAACAAACTAGTAAATGGGACTAATTTAAAAATAATGATATGAATCAGTTATGAATGGAAGATAGTTGATGGAATTCAATATTCAGAGTTTGAAGATAAATTGAATTCAAATAGAATTTAAAATGTAAACTAAATGGAAGATTGATAAAGCTTAAATGGTGAAAATATAAGAAGTGTATAAAATACATATATTGTACCTTGATGAATGAATGGTGAAATTATTAAGTGAAATTTGTATTGAAAGAGATGCTAAGTAAATATTTGAATAGAGATTTAATAAAAGTGATAATTGTGAATAAATGAATGGAAAACAAAAATAAATGTGAATAAAAGAGAATTGATGTAACTAATAATCAATTGGGGCATATACGTAGGATGTATGTATATTATCTTATTCGCATAGCGATTTGATCCAGATTCGAGCACAGAATTTCGAGATAGTGATATCGATCCGAGTTGGGATTTTCACCCAATTTTCGGAGGCGAACCCTGGATATGGATTTTTGATTAATTATGAAATTCTCAGTCATAGTTTAGGACTATGCATGGAGAATGTCGGTTTCTGATCAAGAAACCAGATCTGAGTCCGCACTAGGAAGTTGGATGAACGTTACTAGTTTGAAAGAGGAATTGTGTGATTGAGTAAGCGACCGAATTTAGTATTGCGTACGGATGATATACGGACATCTTACGGGATTGAATGAAATAGATATTGAAAATTTTGAAAAAGGATTAAATAAAATGATTTTGAAAGCTATGATTGGATATTATTGCTAAGTAGGATACAGGTGTTTAAAAAAAGCAAAAGAAAATTGGGATTTTTGATTTCCGAAGATAAATTGAATTACTCGACAAGAAGGTATGTATTTAAATTTCTGTATGAAATTTGATGGTTTCCTGGTCTACCCACTTGGTCTTTTGTTTTTCTTTTCAAATCTGGGGGCCCGTAGTGGTATTTTATAGTTGTACCGATCTAGCCACGCAAAGGAGACGCTGGCGAAATTTTTCAAAATTTTTAGGGAGTTAGAAAAATTTTGAAAATTTAAAATTTGGTTTTGAATTATAATTTGAAATGACTGAATCAATAATATGTATTGTAATCTATGGGTGAGTTTGGAAAGTTAGTAAGAGGAATAGAGTCTTTAATAAAAAGATTATTTTGGTTATTGTTAAAAACTATTTAGTTTCGGAAAGTTGATAAAAACTATTTGGATTAGGAAAATAGTTAACGGGTTAAGGATCATTCCTCTTAACTAGTAATTTCGGGGACAAAATTCTTTTAAGGGGGAGGAATGTGATGACCCGGGATGTTTGGATATTTGAAATTGGAATATTTAATTAATTTTAAATATTTAAAAGTTAGTTTCTAACTTGAATTTCAAATGCCACTATCTATCGAGTAATTTAATTATTTAATTAAATAATTGGAAATTGGATAAAAGGTTGAATCTAAAATTTTAAGCTTGTTAATAATAATTTAAAGGCTTGTAAAATTTATATTGATAGTACAGAAGATAATAAAAGTGGTAAACTTGAAGTTAAAAGTTTTTTGTTCAGTTTTGGAAATATATTGTTTAAATCGATATTCAAAAATAGTCTTTCAAGACACAGTCTCGGAATTTGATGAAACAAGTTCCATTGGATCCGTAATAGTGTATTATTATCGGATTTCGATTTTCGTAGCATTTAGAATTGTCATGTGATCATACGGTAGATAATTGCGCTTCAATTTATATCGAAAATTTAATTTAATAACTGGGTTCAAAAAGTTACCTTCTCCATATGATCGAATTAGGACTCAAAACCTTTTCCATGGTGTTCATAATCGGGGTATAACATTATGAACGTCTGGCAGCACGCCTCAATAGAGGTTTACAGTTTAAGCTGCATTAATCGAAATAATTTGAATTTGAATTAAATATATTATATTATATATCAACATCGGACCTTTTGGTCCTTTATCTCAATGAAACACGTGTCATGCCCTTCCAAACACGTGTTCGTTTGGTTTAACACGCGTTCGTTTTAATAATAATAATAACGCAAAACAGTAAATAAAAAAAGAAGCCAGAGACTTTCTTTATCTTCAACAAAAATCAAAACCGTTAAGATAAATAAATCGTGGCCGCTTCTTTCTGGTTTAATCCATCGATCGTCTCGTTTAAAATATGTAGCAGATCAAAATCGAAACGAAATCGAATTGATTTCGAATCGAAATCGTGTATCCTCAGTTCAATCTTTTCGACAAGCCGTGAAAGGAGGGTACGTCGTCAAAGGCGAGCTCAAGGTCTGGAATCGAGGAGGAGGATGGTGGCAAGAAGCTCGCTATTTGTGGGATTCAGCATCTTCAACGAGGAGATGGATTGCCGTTCCAATTTCGGCAGAGACGCTCACGAGCTCGGCGATGGTGTCGGTCGAATCAATGCCGACTCAATTTCTGTTAGGTAGCTCAGTTTTCGAGCGACGTGTTCCAGTAGGGACGGTCCTATTGTCTGGTGAGTTTGGCTTCACTGGTGGTGGCCTCGGTTGTGAGTGGTGATGTCTGCTAGGGTTGGGGTGTTACGGCAGGAGGTAGTTTTATTTTATTTGTTTTTAGTTTAATTTAAATCTATATGAAGATATGAATATAGGTTAGAAAATTTATATGCAGCAAGGAAATTGCTATTTTGTTATATACAGAAAATGAATTTATAAATATAACTATATCTAGAGAAAGATACACACACACACACACATGCATGCTTTAGTCTACTGTTTATTTTTGAAACATTTAGAGATAAATTTGTTTAGTTAACATATCGAAATTTTCTTTTGGTTACTAAGAAATTATTTAAAGGAATTAGTTTAAAAATTAATTTTTTTAACTAGATTGAATTATTAGTTAAGCTAAATAAATAAAAGTCAAAATTAATTGTTAGATTTAGTTTGAATATTAATAAATCATATAATGTTTGTTCAAGGTTTGAAATCGTAAAGAAAACAAGCTGGTTTGGATCAGTTTGCAAATAAAATAAAACGGTGAGTTAATCTCACTCATTTGGATTTCCATTTTAAATTTAAAAAGTTAAATTTGAATTATTGGTTGAATGACTGAATTGATTGGATGTGATATTATATATAATCGTATATATATATATATATATTGGAGTGATTGATTTCCCGCATTATATAGCGGATGAGTCCCTATGCGCCCCGCATAGTAGCGAATGACCCTTTATACCACGATATTCCACCTCGAAGTGGAATTCGTTTTTTATTGTTGACTAACATCTATTGATGCAGGAAAAACAGGTTGGAGGGATCCAACTGGATTCCTTAAAATGTTAAATTTATTTTCATATTATGTGATATAATTCATTGATTATCTGTGATAGATTATTGATTATATTTGGAATTGAAAATATTGGATGCTATGGTTTGATTGAATATATTTGGGTATATTGAGATATCAAAATATAAAGATTGGATTTTTGAGGAATTAAAAAGATGATTTTTAAGTAAAATAATTATAAAGAATTTGGATAAATTAAAGAATGAATTGGAAATGGATAAAAGTTGATTTTTAATTTCTAACAAATAAATTCAGAGTATGGGAAAAAGTTTTGAATAAATGAGAATAAATGAATTATTTTTAAACTTAAGTGATATTAGTTAAAGAATTGAAGGATTTATTTTAAATTTTGGATTTAAAGTGTAAGAAGAATGAAGCAAGAATTTTGAAATAAAGAATGAAATTAATATTTCAAATTTAAATAAGTTTTTAAATCTAAATAAAAGAGTGAATATGGAATTAATGGATTTTGAAATAAATTAGGATAAGTAAAGGAATTTATTTTAAAAATGGAGTTGGTTTGGAAATTGATTTGTAAACCTACTAAGTGTTGAAACTATGATTTAAAAGGAGGATGAGACTATGGAATTTATAAACTGGGTTTATAGAGTGAAATAAGATATCAGTGGATATTTAAAAGTATAAATTCACGGTGGGAATCTATAAAGGAATGGGTAATTTGTTTAAAATAAACAAATAGTGGTTTATTTTTTTAAGGTGTGGAAAGGAAAGTATATTTCCCTGAAAAGCCGTGTATATTTTCAAAGAAAGATTTCCAAGTATAAGTTAGAGATTTCGAAGTGGTTTTAAAAGAATGTTTTAGAGAAATTTTATTATTTTAGAATTTTAAAGTAAATATTTATTTAAATTAATTTTAGCAGTAATTATTTTAAAGGTTTAACTAGTATTATGGTTTAAAAGATAATTATTAAATATTTATATTTTATAAAATAGTTTTATTTTAAAGGTAGTTTAGCTAAAGTTTTTTACTTGAAAAAGTAGTATAGAATTTCATAACTTTTATTTTTAATTAGTTTTGGATTAAGTTTTACATGAGAAATTATTATAAGATTTCATAACTAGTATTTTGAATAAAGTGTTTTAAGTAGTTTTTTATTTTAAATGTTTTAAAGTATATATATTTTTGGATAAAGTGTTTTAAATTATTCAAAAACCTAAAGTATTAAGGCTTGGTTCAAATGGAAATAAAACAATTAGGTGGGAATTTATTCCATGAGACAAAAGTGATTTGGAAACTATTTTTCAAAGGGGTTGAAGAGTAGAGAAGATATCTGGTGAAGATATTTTAAAATAAATAATTTGAGAAATTATTAAGGTCTAATGGTTGTTGTGGATGTTATTTGATAGTTAAATAACCGACTATTAATATTGGCCAATGCGTTGATCGTTTCGAAGAGACCGGGATCAGATTAATTTTCCAAAAACCACTTCAATCCGGTTTGAACGTTTTCACGAGGAAGACAAGAGCTTGAAGTCGAAGATAAAGCAGTGAAGTGGAAGGGCTAATCGCTGCTAATCCTAAGGGTGATTCTAAAATGGATGTAGCAGGAGTAGTGCCTTCGGTTCCGTTCGGACCCGAAACGGACTTGTATGGATGAATGCTTTCAGAACATTGTCAGGAGGACGATGAGCATTCTAAGTGAATGTGTGCTAAAAAGGTAATGCATAGCCTCAAGCCTCATCAACCGGGAATGGCTAAAACAGGGGAGGTGCACGCAAGGTTAAGTGGCTAGCAACCAATTAGCGTAAGGTCATCCCTGTCTAGATGTCCCTTTTTATTCGGCTGTGTGGGCGGCTGCTGATACCAACCGCAGTGTGATCTTTTTTAGACTATCCAATAAGGGGTAGCTCCGGTCTTGTGATGCAGGGGATCAGGGTGGATCCTCGGTACGGTGATCTAGACCACGTACTGTGACGGGCAGTACCCCAACAGCCCTGCCATTGATGGAAACCCAATCTCCAATAAGTGCCTTCGGACTTTTTTGTGTGTCTATTATGCTAGAATTTAATGAATGTAACAATTTCGGCTATTTGAATAAGTATTTGTATATAGACACTACTATAATATCAGAGGATTTGATAAGAAATGTTTTGGTTATCGTAAGGTAAAAACCCGATATGTTTATTTGTTGCGTGGTCTTACGAGATACCTTTGATTTCTAAGGATTATGAAAACTTTAATAATCCAATTGAGTGTGTTTTCTCGCTCTGGATTTCCAGACTAACTCGGGTGTTATTTAACTATAATGCTCGGGTCAGATCGAGTATTATATAATACAGGAAAGGATTTTGTGGTGCTCAGGAGATGAACTGGATGGCGAGACGTATCACATGCATTTGATGTATATTCCATTGTGTCTAGTTAACTGCATAATCAATTTTGTGAGGACGGGTTAATATAACTGTCCAGTTGTGTGCTATAGATTTGGATGTACTCTGATGATGTAATGCATAAACAAATATAGTTCTTTTTGTTTAAAGATTAGTCATTTATCTATTATATATTATTCCGCTGCGATTGTAAGATTCTGTTATTGTTTCCTTTTCCTTCTTCTACCTCTTTTCTTCTTTAACCCTAATGGTTTGGTTTTCCAGCATTCGATTGTTTGGCATTTGATACAGAGGACGTATTGGTGTCGATTTTTGGGCATCGAAAAATCGGATCGTTACATATGAACTGAATTATTTTCAAAAATACAAGCTTTAAAATATTGAAATTGAAATTGGTTTAAATGAACTATTTAAAGAATTTAAATTAGAATCTTAAAGTTGAATTGTGAAATATAAATGAAATTTATCAAAATTGAGTTATTGTAAATGTTTGAATATTTAAACTTTGAAACCTATTGAATTTGAAGTGGTTTAAATTTGTAGTTCAAACATGGATTTGAAATTGATATAAATTGAAATGGTTTTTATGAGAATTTGAATTGAAACCTTTATCCTTTCGAATTAGAATCATTGAGCTGAGATTGATTTAAATTTAATTTTTGAAACTAAAGTTGATTTGAATTGATTTGTGAAATTGGAAGAAACAATTCTAATTTGAAACTATTTTCGATATAAACTCTTTTAATATTCAAACTCTTTTAACATATAAACTATTTTTCTCACATAAACCATTTTAATATATTAATAATTTTTAGTGCATTATCTATTTTTAATACCTGTTCTAATATATAAACTATTTCAAATATATAAACTTTTTAATATATAATATATTTCAATATACAAACTATTTTAATCTATAACCTATTTTTAAAAATATAAACCATTTTAATATATATTATTTTAAATTTATAAACAACTTTTAATATCTATACTACTTTAATGTATAACTATTCCAATATATATAAACTACTTTCAATATCCAAACTGTTTAAAGTTGGAGCTTTATGATTTAGATTTTATTGATTTAATTGCGAATATTTTGATATGATGGTTTAACCATTTTTGTGTTTATGATTTTAAAAACGAACATGATTTAAAGTGAATAATGATTTCGAAAGCGAATATTATTTCAAAAGTGATGTGATTTTGAAGTGAATATGATATTTTGACATCAATTATGAATCAGTTTTGGAAATGTAAAAGAACCAACTAGTGTGAAATAAGCGTTTGGTTATTAAAGAGACCGGGATTGGATATTGTCATACTCTCTACCAATACCGAAAACCACTTTAACAACTTTGCACGTGGTGGAGAATCCAGAATGAAGTAGGATGGTTGGGCGAGCACTACTGTATGAGGTATGAATGTAGCCTTGACACCCTCGGGTCAGCTTGATATGACTAAAATAGGAGCCATGCGGGCCAAGTGATGTCGCTCCTCCAGTCGGGCACATTTCTTTGATACCATATCTATTAATTTATGATTGATTGGTGGCCACCATTTGATTTGATTATAGGAGCGTGTCTCAAGGCGGGTGGTAGTAGATGTTATGCATTATCACCAGTCTGGATCCGTAAAACGGTCATATCCTACCCTGGACATTGCCTCGCATGCCTTGTCACATGTCTTATCAAGTACATTACGACTCTGGTTTATATCATATCTATGGAGTGCTCACCGGGTATTCCACCGGTTTGGTGGAGCTTACTGTTAGTCCTTGAGATGATGGTTTTGATGACAACAACCTTAGAATAGATTATAAAATATAAATACTAACAGTATAAGTTTAGATATATATGTATATGCAGGATTTAACCAAGCAGGTACCAAGAATGAAGAGAGTACAGTATAAAGATTCAAGATATCAAGATTGAAGATTCATGAGTAACAAGAATATCAAGATTATCAAGAGTTCAATATTTCAAGTAATTTACTTTTTAATTAGGAATTTTGTTAAAACTCCTAAAAAAGCACTGGCATCTAAAATTCCAATTTATTCGTGGAATGGAATCCACTGCGAGCCCGTTAAAGGGGAACCCTAAGTAGGATGGAACCGACGAAAAATTTAGTAGAACATTGTTTTGTATCTGCTAACTTTTTATTCAAAATGATTTTTCAAAATTATATCTTGCTTTCAAAATGATTTCAAAACCTTCCTTTTAAAAGAATCAAAAAAATCTATCATGATTTCAAATACTTTTAGCCTCAAAATAATCTTGAATTCAAAGTCAAATTATCCTTTATTTTAATCTATCTTTTAAATATAATATACTTAACTTTTAAATATTTATACTTAGATTTAAATATAAATTATAGTAAAATTCTATATATATTATTCTCTATATTTAATTATGTATTTTAATTATAGTCAAGTATATTTATAAAGTTTAAAATAGTTTTAATATAAGATAAAGGTTATTTTCAAAGAAAAACAAAACACCAAAAATCCCTTTGGGATGTCGACATGCTAAAGTATCCCATGTCGACATGGTGTCAGTTAGTTTCAAAATTCAAATTTCAAAAGAAGTGTCTATTTGCCATAACTCTTCATGAACGGACATGACTGTTGTTCTTCTATAAATAGGGGTTAGTTTCAACGAATTTTCATTCAGTTTTTCTGGTTTTTCACTCCTCTTCTTCTTCCACATTTCTAATACATATTCTTACCATTACTCTGCCGAAATCAACATTGAATGTAACTAGATCATTTCTGGTTTGATTCTCTATCACAATTTCAACAAGATTCTCAGTGCTATTTAGAGTTATAGGCATTTTGTAATCAACTTAGCGAGAAAAGGTGTGATTGTGGCCTTGAAAATCAATCAAGCGAGATAAGGTGTGATTGTGGCCTTGGAAATCAATCAAGCGAGATAAGGTGTGATTGTAGCCTTAGGAAATCAATTGGGTGAACTTGTTGCCCGAGAAATCAAGTATCTCTATCCAAAGGATTGAGATTCTAGAGGGTGTACCTCGTTGCCTTGAAATCGAGGGTGTAAGTGTACAATTGCTTTTGAAAGGAAATCCATACTTATGTGAGGGACTGGATGTAGGGTAACTCCAAACCAGTATAAAATCTGATGTGTTCTTTCTTTACTGCTTTTACTTTATATTTGCATCTGTGTTTGATTCTGTGATCATATCTCTGTCCGAATATTTCATACATTTGTGTTCAAACTATCAAAAACTCAAAAAGATTTAACAATTCTCTAAAACACTATTCACCCCCCTCTAGTGTTTATTCTAAGCCTTAAGATCCTTAATCCACATTTCTCACATTTGGTATCAGAGCATGGTTTTCAAAGTTTCATAATCTGATTTTTGAAAAAAAATTAAAATGGCAATTTTTTTAAAATTATTAATACTATTTTCATATAAATATGTCACAGAATGATATTTTCGTTTAAAACTATATTTAGTTATTTTGAAATGTCACTTGATTCTTTAAAAAGTTATGTTGTTTTGCAGGAGAAGAGTTATGTCTAATGACTGTTGGTTAAAAGATACCAGATAATCATTCATCGATCAAGAAGAACTAATGGATATATAATGGCAATCGAAAATGAAATGGGTACCAGATCAATACAAAGCTTTTGATTCTCATCTACAACTTGACTTGATGCTGTACTTCTCTCCATCTGCTTCGCAATGCCACTGATTTCATGCGAATCCGTCAAGAAATGACCAAGTTATGGTGAAATGAAGTTTTGGTGAACAAAGGGAAAAAGAAGGCAAAACTGTCAAAGGTATTCTTCAAATTTCATCCATAGATTTGAGTATTTTGTTTCCACTCCTTTTTCATATTGTATTTCATGTTCTTGCGGTCGTTTTGATGGGTGGATCATCGAATCCCGATCAAAATTAAGTGAGATATGATAGTTTGAAGTTGGCTATCCAAAATTGAATAACCATGTACGGGATTTTCTACATTTCTACTACTGTTCGTCCTGTTGCATCACAATACCGTCCAAATTCGACACCAAAGTATTACTAGATTGTATTCCTTGCCTTCCTCTTCGATTTGCCACTGGTTTCATCTAATTCCGTTAAGAAACGAAGGAGATATGTCTTCTAGAAGTTTGATAGTAAGTAGAAAAACGGGAAGAAGAAGAAGAAGAGAAACTTTTATGAACAGTGGTGACTGTTGGGCCTATTTACAGTGGTTGAAGTGTCCATTCATTCAAAATTCAAATTCAAAGTTTTGGCGCCAAGTTAGTCAATCTACTAAATCATCAGCATCTTTCTCATACGGTCTTCAAATTCAGCAATTGAATATACTACGTTGATCAGAAAAACGAGCCCGTCGCAATAGAATGATCTCGTCGTTAAATTCTAAGATATATAAATGTGTGGTTCACGACAATGGAAAAACAACAAAGTTAGAAAGATGGAGTGCAAAAATTGGCACTCTTTACTATTATTTCATCTCTACTGTTGTATTTAGGAATACATTTATGCATTCGGTTAGGTATAGAAATTTATCTCTTTTATAAGTTTTAATATTTTGGTCCATATATCGACACACCATAGTATAAATATTGATATACCAGTCTAAATTTTTCTAAAAAAGGTCTTTTAAAAAGTGTTTTATTTCGAATAAAATCATACAATTAATTTATTACAACTATACTAAGTAGAAAAGCATACCTTCGTTAATGATTTCAACTTTTCTAATGTTATTTTTACTTCTCATACTCTATTTCTTTTAAGGTACTAATTTTATGTCTTTAAGAAATTAATAAAATGAATTTAGAATGTTAGAATAAGGCTCTATTTATATATTTCTTTAATTAATAAGATAGCACCACATCATATGGCCGGAATTTTAGAAAGCATTTCTAAAATGCTTCTTTTCTTCTGTAATGTTTTGTAAGTACTGCAAATTCGTTTTTATAGTATTTCTTTGCTTTGAAATGTTGTAGAGTTTCAGAAACTTTACATAGCATTTGGTAAAAGCTACAATTTCAGTTTTATAAAGTTTCGAATATATTTAACTACAAAAACTTTTTATAGCATTCTTTAAATGTTGTTTTTCTTTATGAAACTTTAAACTATGTAAAAATGATATTTAAATTAAGTATTTTTCTTTATTCCTTCTAGAGTTAGTTTCTAACTTATATTAGAATATTTTAAAATTAATTTCATGTTTAATTTTTTTACTAATTAATTAATTTTTTTTAAAGTAAGAGGCATTTATATAACACATGTTTTTAAACTTTTTTCAATCTTTATTATTTTATTTAATATTTCATTATGATATTTTTTTTAATTTAAAAGATGTTTAAACATGTTTATAAATATTTAAACCAATAATAATTTAATATAAAGGTTTTAATTAGTAAGTTAAGTATTTTATAAACATGGAAGTTTGAATTCTCAAAAATAAAAAATAAAAAAATAAAAACAACCAAGTTAAAATAATTATTTTAAATAAATTAAATAAGTAGGATATTAATTTTTATAAAAACCATATTTGATCATATATATATATATATATATATATATATATATATATATATATATATATATAGTTTAAATCCATATTTCTCAGCAGTTTGATTTTGATATTGAATTTGATTACTACTTTTCATGAATATGTTATAATTTTAATATCATTTATTACCTTAAACTCTTGTCTTTATTACTATTTTAGTCCCATTCATTAGTTTCCTTAATCTAAGTTTGGTAATTTTTGTGTATTATCTTTGTTTAGATGAAGCGAGTTATAATAAATTGCTTGACATATGTATACATACACACATACATGTATACATAACGAGTGTATTTTATTTTAGGGGGAGTTTGTAGTATTGTCTTATAATATAGGATTATTAGTTTTTGATTTGTTTGGTATGTTTTGATTAATTTGTATGACTTGATTGACTTATTTGACTTGTTTGACTTGATTGACTTGTTTGACGTGTTTGACTTGATTGATTTGTTTGACTTGTCTAACATGATTGGTTTTGATGAGTGTGTTGAAATATACTTATACATATTTATGTATTGAATAATTATAATATAATTATGTTAATGTCTTTCACATTCCATTTACTATACTTTGTTCAAGTATTAGTTTAAGGGGGAGTTTTATAGTTTTATGTTTTTAGGATGGTTTTTGTTGATGACAAAGGGGAGAAATATAAAATAGGGTAGTTGGGCATAGATTAAGGGGGTTTATTAGTTTTGGGGGGAGTTATTAGGATAGAAGTAATATTTTATGAACAAAGGTTGTCATCATCAAATAGGGGTGATTGTTAGTCCTCGAGATGATGGTTTTGATGACAACAACCTTAGAATAGGTTAAAAAATATAAATACTAACAGTATAAGTTTAGATATATATGTATATGCAGGATTTAACCATGCAGGTACCAAGAATGAAGACTGTACAGTATAAAGATTCAAGATATCAAGATTGAAGACTCATGAGTAACAAGAATATCAAGATTATCAAGATTTCAAGATTTCAAGGAATTTACTTTTTAATTAGGAATTTTGTTAAAACTCCTAGAAAAGCACTGGCATCTTAAAATCCAATTTATTCGTGGAATGGAATCCACTTCGAGCCAACCCTAAGTAGGATGGAACCTACGAAAAATCTAGTGGAACATTTTTTTGTATCCACTAACTTTTTATTCAAAATGATTTTTCAAAATCATATCTTGTTTTCAAAATGATTTCAAAACCTTCCTTTTAAAAGAATCAAAAACATCTGTCCTAATTTCAAATACTTTTAGCTTCAAAATAATCTTGAATTTCAAAGTCAAATTATCCTTGATTTTAAACTATCTTTTAAATATAATATACTTAACTTTTAAATATTTATACTTAAATTTAAATATAAAATTATAGTAAAATTCTATATATATTATTCTCTATATTTAATTATATATTTTAATTATTGTCAAGTATATTTATAAAGTTTAAAATAGTTTTAATATAAGATAAAGGTTATTTTCAAAGAAAATCAAAACACCAAAAATCCCTTTGGGATGTCGACATGCTCAAGTACCCCATGTCGACATGGTGTCAGTTGGTTTCAAAATTCAAAATTCAAAAGAAGTGTCTATTCACCATAGCTCTTCACGAATGGACATGGCTGTTGTTCTTCTATAAATAGGGGTTAGTTTCAACGAATTTTCATTCAGTTTTTCTAGTTTTTCACTCCTCTTCTTCTTCCACGTTTCTATATACATATTCTTACCATTACTCTGCCGAAATCAACATTGAATCTAACTAGATCATTTTTGGTTTGATTCTCTATCACAATCTCAATAAGATTCTTTGTGCTATTCAGAGTTATAGGCTTTTTGTAATCAACTTAGTGAGAAAAGGTGTGATTGTGGCCTTGGAAATCAATCAAGCGAGATAAGGTGTGATTGTAGCCTTGGGAAATCAATTGGGTGAACTTGTTGCCCGGGAAATCAAGTATCTCTACCTAGAGGATTGTGATTCTGGAGGGTGTACCTCGTTGCCTTGAAATCGAGGGTGTAATTGTTCAATTTCTTTTGAAAGGAAATCCGTACTTGTGTGTGAGACTGGATGTAGGGTAACTCCGAACCAGTATAAAATCTGGTATGTTCTTTCCTTTGCTGGTTTTACTTTATATTTTCATCTGTGTTTGATTTTGTGATCATATATGTGTTTGAATATTGCATACATTTGTGTTCAAATTAACAAAAACTCAAAAAGGTTTAACAATTCTCTAAAACACTATTCACCCCCCTCTAGTGTTTATTCTAAGCCTTAAGATCCTTAATCCGCATTTCTCACACTTACAGTATCTGTATAGACTACGATATTTATATAAAAATGTGTTAAGAGGGATATATGTAATGCCTTAACGTTATTTTAATACTTTACTTTACTGTAGACATATTATAATAATGTATGTATTACATATGTAGATAGTTTAACGGATCCTTAGAAGATGGAATCTCGAACATCTATTAAGTTATTGCACGCACGTTAAACACTAGATAAGAGAAGTAAAATCCCGTAAACATCTCTGAAGCTGTTACACTCATATTTACTTATTTTAATTTAACTTACATAAGATCTTTTAGTTCCGACTCGAGTATTTTGTCTTTTCATTATGCTCGGGTCAGCTTGAGCTTTTCAGTGTTGAAGACTTTATTTCTAGAGGATGACGATGGAGATTTGTATGCTATTTATTACATATATATTCCACTGCATCATGTTGTTCTGCTGCATTATTTATTTATTCATGTTGTATGTATTACTTTGATATATTATAAAAGTGTAATCAAATGTTATTTGTAAAACAGCTTCATGAACTGTTTATTTGATTGTTATATTTTATCATTCCACTGTAAGATTCTATGGTTGTTTTTCTTTCTTTTCTCTTATTTTCTTATTTACCCCATTAACAATCCTCCCTTTTGAATGGTTACAGTTGACATATGTGATTTATTATCGATTTAAACCGTCCAAAAAGGTGGGTTGTCACATTTGGTATTAGATCTTTGGTTTAGCGATAACCTTAGGTTTTTAGGGTTTGACTCAT
Organism: Allium cepa; assembly: GCA_030765085.1. NCBI lineage: Eukaryota > Viridiplantae > Streptophyta > Magnoliopsida > Asparagales > Amaryllidaceae > Allium > Allium cepa. The sequence goes on along the minus strand of CM060941.1, from coordinate 825,550,569 downwards.
TAGAGATAGGTTAGTAATTCCCTAAGATGAGTTGTTGTTTGAGTGTATATATATATATATATATATATATGAGAGAGCATACTTGTTAATGCTATAAGATGTTTTTATGTTGTGTTAATTTTTCTGTTTAGTATTTATAAATTTTGGTCGGTACATAGGACGCTAGGCATCGATAAGCATTTCTAAACACTTAATAGGACAGACCGACATAATATTGTTATTGAAATATAAGTAAATGAAATAATTTTACCTAGTATTGTATTTTGTATGTACAAGAATAATTTTTATAAGTGGATATAGTTTGGTGTGATTTGTTTGTTTGTTAGGAAGTAATTTTTTTAAAATATTGGTTGCAAAATAGAATTTATAAATAAAATGAATTCAATTGGAAATTTGAGAACTTAAGTCCAGGGTTTTGAAATAATTTTTAAAGATTTTTGAATATAATATTAGTATTTGGAAGTATTTTTGGATAGAAATATTTTAAATGTGATTTGAAAGAAATGTTTAATAGAATTTTAAAGGAAGTTAAGTTTTGTACTCTCCTCTTTTTGCGCTGGAAAATAATTTCGACGATGATGGCCGCATCATCGATATTCATTTTCGAGTTTCAAAGTGAGAAGACCACTATAGTAGCTTTACTACACATTTATTGGATAAAAAAATCTTAATTTAAAATTTCTAAATATGATTTTGATATATAAAAGACATGAGTGTGTGTGTGTATTATATCAAAATGTTTTGAAATGAACCCGACATTTGGTTCTCAAGTTCTATAAATTAGGGATTTCAATTATTGTAATGAATGAAATCTTAACTATTTTTAATATTTGGAAACTTCTAAAATGAAAATAAAAATTGGATGCAAAGTGTAATTAAATATATAAGAAATTGGAAATTTGTAACTTGTGAATCAAATGATATGAAATTTAGGAGATGTAATATTGAACATTTTGTTAACTAAAATGAATAAGATAAACTTGTGTAACATTCAATTACATTCTTAAAACATATATATAACTTACCAGAAATGTTTAAAAAGTTGTAATGTTAAATAGGAATATGTAATAGAATATTATACAAGTAAAACTTAAGTAATGAAAGTGTACAAATGGAATTATTTCTATAATTAAGATTTCTGATGTACAAGAAATGTTATAAGAATATGTTAATTTTTTGAAATGCTAATGATTAGATTGAACAGTAAAAAAGTGAATATTATCGAAGAAAATGTTTATAACTTAAGAAATGACTGAAATGACTCATGGATAAGTTTACTATAAATTGACACTATAAAAGAAAGGATAAATGTGACTTAAAAAGTAGAAACATTTAAGTATGAAATATTTATTGATGAATATTCATATTAAATGACAATCAAGTTATATAAGTAAATGAATGAGAATTGAAATGCAAAGAAATTATATAATATTTTAAGAATTGATTTATTGATGGTCTAAATAAATTGAATGGAAATAACATATGTAAGTAAATGAATGTAAATTAATAGAAAATAACATTGATTGAATGAATGTTAATAAATAAAAGATGATTTTGTATGAACGAATGAAAATAAATGGAAAGTAAATGATGAAAAGAAAAAAGGAAACCAATAACATGAACTTAAATAATAGTGTGTTAAATTCTTTATTGTTTGGCTACTGGATAGTTTAGGAGTGGATACTTCAAATTGTTTATGATGTATGAATAATATATTAAGTTATTATCTAAGGCTGTTGAGCGTAGGATACACTTGATAGTTTATTTATCATCCTTAAACGATGAGAAGTTCTAAATCTGAACAAACCATTAGTTTTGGCCGCTATGGATGTGTGATGGATTCGTTTGTTGCATATGATGGTCGTGTTATTTTGTTTGCATATGCTTAGTGTTGATTTGCTTTTATTACTAATTGAAACAACTAAATATTTCTTTTTTACATAATTCTCACTATTTTGAATTATATAAGTGGAATACAGGTTTATGGAAGCATTAGCTACTGCTTTTGGTTTCATAAATACAGTTGTTTTCCCGACAAATACGTACGTTTTCAGATTACGGTTTTATCGCGAAATTTTATTGTTTTTCCCATGGTTTGGGATGTTTTATTTTTGAAATATGATATATATATATATATATTGTAATTATTGAAATTATTATTTTTCGGATTTATCGGTACAAAGAAGACTCTATCGAATTTTTTCATGAATTTAAGACTTAGAATTTTTTGTGAAAATGAAAACATTTTCAAACTTTTGTTAAACTTGGATATGGAAAATTTTATTGTTCATAAATTGATATTTTTTAAAATACTTAATTATATAAATTAAAAGTGTTTATAAATTAAATATTTTGAAAAAATTATATCAAGTTTCTTGATTTCTTCTCGTTCCTTTTTTAGTATGAAAAATTTTGAGTGGGGGAGAGTGTAACAACAAGTATTTTTTCGATAATTAAAAATATTAAATTTAATAAGATTTTGAAATTTAATATTGCAAGAAAATAAAATTTATGATTTATTAATAAGAAAGACATTTAGAATATGATTTAATAAAGTTGTTTGGATGTTATTTACAATTATTCTTATGTAATTTAAATCAATTGAAATTATTGTAAAGTTAATTTGGCTACAATTGTAAATAAGGGACTAAATTGGTAATTAATGAAATTGAAATATTATAATTAATACTGTAAAAGATGATAAATGTAGAATATGAATGTAATAAAATGTAAACTTATGCTAATTATGTTTATAAGATAATAGTTGATTCAATAATTAAAATGTAAATCAAAATAAAACGAATTTGATTGAAATTAAAATATAATTAATTGGAATTTTATTACAATTGCAATTGAACTTTGAAATTAATGTAATATTTAAATACTGGATTTGATATGAAAATTTTATTTTAAAAGATTATAAATTCCTATTTAATCAAGAATGATAAAAATTGTTAACTTTTAAATTTGAATTTTGAAAGATGATTAAACCAATTAAATAATAATTTATTTATCGAATGTGAAAATTAGCCATTTGGCCACTGTCTCGGATTTATACGAAACCAGTTTCATCGGATCCATAACAGTGAATTATTGTAGGATTTCAAGTTTCGTAGCGATCAGACTTATCTTTTGATCGTGCGAGCTCGAAACGCTTACAAATCAATTAAAAGGATTTAAATGAATATAATCTAATTTTAAAAGCTAACTTCTGTATATAATGGAATTTAGGTTTAAAACCGGTTACACTAATTTTAAAAATATCGAAAACATATATTTTGATATATTGGATGACCAACTTTCATTTCGGAAACGGAACGAGCATTACGGGTCATCGTTATCGTTTTGAACCTATTCGATATGTCCATTTGTTCTTATCTATCTCGGTATATATAAGTACTTTTTCTAACCCTAGTATCCTCCATTTTATGGTTTCTGTACGTACTACAAATTTCTGCTCCTTCCTCTCTTCCTAATGGCTAAAACCCTAATTCTCGAAATCAATTTCAATTCAAAATCAAATCGAAAAATTTAAACTCCTCAAACTATGTCATATTATATATCGTTGGAAAGCTCTGGACGAGCTCAATCTACCACTGCAATTGTGTCTTGGTTTGGCCAGAAATCATTGATTTAGTCTCAACCGTTTAAACTAGGTTTGCTTTTCGACGATGGATCTTCGTCGATAGGACGATCAGGTGGTGATGGAGCGTAGAGGAGGTCAAGAGTAGTTGATCCCTGTGATTAGTTGATCGTAATGGTCAGCGATTTTTCCAGAATCGATGACATATTGATCACGGCGGCGGCGTGCTTGGGGGAGTCGGAGGCTGCCGCGTGGGGGCCGGAGGCGCGGCCTTAAATGGCGAGGCTGATGGCGGCCTCTGATCTAGCCGGAGGTGAATGGATTAGCGGCGGTAGGCGTTTGAAGGTGGCGGTTCGACTGTAGTTCGATGTCGCGTACGTGTGTTCGATCGGTTAGGGTTTCACAGAGGTATAGAATTACGTTATTGCCCTTATGATAATTTAATTATAAATTTAAATTTTCAAAACCTTCCAACACTTATAACGTTTTCATACGAGCTCAAATCCGTGCGCGGTTTTCTCCGTTACTATCGTATTGAAATTCCGGACAGTATGGAACTGGTTTGGCTCAATTCTAAGGCTTTTCAAATTTTAGAGTTTATTTGGATTTTAAATTGTCGATAAACCAATGGTGAGTGATTTAACCCACTGATGAATACTAAATCATCTTATGTTGGTTAAATTGAATTTATGATGTGATTAGAAATTTATTGATTGTTGTTTGGTAGCTTAAATTGTCATTTAATATAATTTGAGTTTATTTGAATTGAATTGCCATTTAAATTAGTATTGAATTTAATTTCCAATCAAATACCTGATAAGGATAACCAGTTTATTTGTTGTGATTTATTGTTTGATTTGAATGATGATTGTGATGGATGTTTAATTGTTGATATTTAGATTATTGGATATTATGCTTATTTTATATGTTGTTATCACACCGCAAGCTCCTTTAGTTATTATTAGGAAAATCAATATGGGTTGAAATGATACATACTCGAATGGTCTTTTAGATTAGGGAAAATCATTATGGGTTAAAATGATAAACTCGAGCGACTTATGGATTTTAAATTTTAATCGGGATTGCTGGTTGAAATGGTATATACCCATAAATTTAAATTTATTGCGGGTCGAAATGATATGTATTCGTATCACTTGACAATAGGGTAGAAAATTACATACGGATACCAGATTGGTTAAATTAAATGATTTTAAATCCTTAATTTTTTAGCAAAGTTAAGCGGGGTTGACTGATCCTCTACCAGTTTACTGCAAGCACAATAAAGGAAATTTGCACCATAACAAGCTACGGCACAAAGAAAAAGGAAAAAGAAAAAGCCAAAAAACGAGGAAAACTAATAAGGATGGCAGCAAAGCCACAAATCTGTTCCACATCCCCATTATAAGACTCCCAAAACTATAAGAGCAGAATCTCACACCGGTCCTAATAGTATTAACTAGTTCATTCCACATCTCAATTTCATTTTTATTCTTTCCATTGAAGATTCTATCATTTCTTTCTATCCATATCACTAGAATGAACTTTTTGAGAACTAGCAACATCAACATACTCGTGTCATTCTTCTATATGGTTGCCCTATATATGTTGCAACATTCTGTATTACTGATTCTAGACCTGCTGCCATGGCCAAGGATGATCATAAGTTTCTGCCACAAGCAATGCACAACCTTGCAATTGAAAAACAGGTGAAGATTTGACTCATGATCATCATGACAGAAACAACATGATGCATTAATAGCCATACCAAGATTGATCAGTATGTCCTTGAAATTCAGAGCATTCCTTAACACCTTCCATAATAGTAAGTGGTCATTTTCTTTACAGTGGCGATTCCAAACCCTCTTCTTCCAAGAAAATTGGGGCATATCAGCTCCATGGTTCAAACGATCATAAACTTTGGAAATGGAGTGTTCCACAAGATCAGCAGACCACGAACCCCTATCAGCAGAAACTGCAGGATAATGTTGCATACTGATCTCGTGCGATAGCTGCCGAATGTGGTGGTTGCTAGAATAAGGCATGATGATAGTACCATCATAAATATAATCCTTTGCTTTGGCATCACATGGTATTCCAGTTTGGATTCTTTGATTGTAGGACAATATTTTGCTTAGAACAAGCCCGCTCTTGGCCCAAGGATCATTCCAAATGCTGACAATTCCATCGAGAGAGGCTATGTGTTTTAGGTAAGGTAGCAACATGGGCCTTAGGTTCATAATGGATCTCCAAGTCCAGCTGCACCCTTGGGGGATTTCCATGCACCAAAATATATATTGCGTAGCTTATATTTCTTTTTCCAAGTTACCCATATATTATTTTTAAAGTTTAGTAAGTTGTCCAGATGAGCACCGAAGGTAGCCGTATTCCAATTTCTGATATTAATGATGCCAAGGCCACCCAGATTCTTCTTAGTTTCAACTTTGCTGAAGCCAATAGGCTTGAGACTGGTAGAATGGATGCATCCATTCCATATGAAATCACACATTGCCTTTCTGATCATATGGATAAGCTTCTTGGGAAGGATGAAAGTTCTACTCCAGTAGGTTGTATACGAGAATATGACAGATTTAATGAGTGCTAGTCTTCCAGCTTGTGAGAGGTATCTGCTAGCCCATCCATTCATGGAACTAGTAACCTTTTCATATAGATGCATGCACTGGTTTGTGGTGATTTCGGAGGAGGTCATGGGAATCCCAAAGTAAGATGATGATTCTGGAGCATGAGGAAGGTGGAAAATTTGCAATAGAGAAAGGGTTGTTGAGGCAGAAACTCCTGTAATATGTTTATAGTACTTGTCATAATTAATGGCAAGCCTACTGAATTTGTGAAATGCATTGAGAACTTCCATGATGCTGCTGATAGATTGAGTAGTAGGTTTTGTGAAAACAATCAGATCATCAGTAAACATAAGTGCAGAGATTAATGGATCTATATTAGAGTGGGTAAGAATCTTATTGTAGGCAATCTCTTTGTTTATCATAGTTGTTAGAACTTTCATGACGAGTATGAAAATGTAAGAGGACATTGGGCAGCCTTGTTTGATTCCTTGCCTACTCTTGAAATATATTATTGTCATTCCATTGTAATTCATAGAGAAGTGTACAGAAGAGATGCAAGTGTATATCCAAGAGACAAATGTGGTGGGAAGTTCATTTTGGCAAGCAGTCTGGAGATAGAGGACCATTGGACTGTGTCATATGCTTTTCTTGTATCTAGTTTTAACATGGCTCTTGGGCTAACAGTGGCTTTATTGTAATCCGTGAGAAGTTCATGGGAGAGAACATTGTCTAGGATGCTTCTCCCTTGTAGGAAAGCTGCTTGGTTATGGGATATGAGGGAAGGTAGCACAGCCTTAAGCCTGATAGCAATGATTTTGGAGAGGCATTTATAGGTGGTATTGCAGCAGGAGACAGGTCTGAAGTCTGAAACATTGAGTGGATGGTCTGTTTTGGGAATTAAAGCTATGTTGGTTGCATTTACTCCTAAAAGCATCTTATTGTGAGAGAAGAAGCTATTCACTGCTCTGATGAGATCATTTTTGATGATTTTCCAACAACTAGTAAAGAAGTTAGCATTGAAAACGTCTGGTCCTCCACATGATTCCTTGTTCATCTCAAAGATGCTTTGCTTTATTTCATCATCACTCACCTTAGCAGAAAGGAAAGCAACATGCTCAAAGCCAAGACAAGGGAGGCCCAGGTCATTGAGGATAGATAGATCAGGATGGAAATCTTCAGCATTCCCAAGGAGATTTGTGAAGTAATCAAGGAAGGCATTATCAACTTCAAGAGGAGTAGAAAAAAACCTCCCAGTTCAGTCAACTATGCTATGTATGTGGGATTTAGAGTGTTTAAGTTTTAGGCTATCATGAATTTTTTTTTTGTATCCTGTCACCAAGAGTATTCCACTTGAGTCTGAGCTTCTGTCTTCTCATATCATCCTCTATTTCTAAAGCCTTTTGATATTGGTCTTGAAGTTTGTATTCAGTGTTATATGGGTTTTGCATTGCTTGTGATCGAGCATTGGCCAAAGAAAACTCAAGAGAGGAAGAGAGTAGGTCACCTTTGCCAATTCTGCTTCTAGCCCAAGATCCAAGAGTTTTTTTCGTGTTCTTCATCTTTTGCTACAAAACAAACATGGCAGTACCAGTGTAGTTAGTGGTCCAAGCTTCTTTTACAATATTCAAAAAATTAGGCTCTAATGTCCTAATTTTAAAAAAAAAATAGAAGAGGGCTTTCTTTTCTAGCTACAAATTTCCATGTGAATGATTGGGAGAGTGATCAGGGAGTAGGGGAAAGGGAGGAAGGTTATCAAGGATGGGCAGGTGGTTAATGATGGATAGCTACAGAAAGTGTGATCAATTTTACCGTATACTCTTCTTCCAGTCCTGCTTTTGTTGTCCCAAGAATATCTGGCTCCAGAAAATGGAATATGAATGAGATTAGAGGAGTTTATTGAAGTGTTCAGTGGCGAGACCTCTTTTATGGTTACCGTGTTTCCACCTATTCGATCAATAATACTAAGGAGGCAATTAAAATCCCCAGTAACAATCCAAGGATGGGTATTTTAGGCTAGGTGGGGGAGGTATTCATGAAGTGATTGCCTGCTATAAGCACTGTTATCAACATACACTATAGTTGAATACATGGATTTGGATGTAGGGATGTGAAGAAGATGTGAGTGGATGAATTTTTTGTGAGAGAGAATCGGGGACATTATGCAGATGTTTGGTTTGTAGAGGATCAAAATTCTTCCATAAGGAGCTTCATGAAGATTGTGACAAGTTTTCCATGAAGGGTTGATGTAATGAGCTGCTTTAGTGCTGACAGCTAGGTTGAGTTTAGTTTCAAGGATAGCTATGAGATGGAGATTATGTTTCAAAATGATGGTTTTGACTTGATTAAGTTTAGTTTCGAGATGGGCACCTCTTATATTCCACACTCCCAAGGCTTGTGTCATTGAGGTAGACTGTTTTTAATGGATTTATGATTTGTCTTGCTTCTGGTGGCAGAAGAAGGGCTTCCACTTGTTTCTGCAAGGATTTTGGTGTTAGAGGAGATCTTGAAGATGTTGAAATCATGAATGGATTTATTGCTTTGGTAGGTGTCTCCTTTTATTTGGATTTGGATTTCAAATGGGGATGGTGTGAATGGGAGGAGGTGATTTGGTTGATTTTTAGCTTGCAGGAAGGTGTAACAGGGTCATTGGAGGGAATGGGCATGTCAAAGTAACCAGGTGGTGGAAGAATGTCGGAGCAAGGCTCTGGAGGGGAAGACATGACATTGAGGACAATCTCATCAAATTGGTTATGGGGAGAGGGTGGAGTTTTTTGTTTGGTTTTCGAGGTGGGCATAGAGGTAGCCTTGGAAAATTGGTCTGAAGGTAGAGCGGTTATGTGTCCATGTGGTGTCACCATGCACACATCTTCCGTGCATGTTTTGTTGCTTTCAGTAATAACCATAGAGTCTTACATATTTGATGCATGCTCCACTCCATCATCCTCTTCCAAGGTTGACAGTGCTTTGAACCTATTACACTCCGTGATACCACACAGGTCCTCGTTTCCACAAGGAGACCCCATGTTTTCTATGTTATTTCTCTAGGTAGATTCCCATTCTCTTGTGCTTCAGGCGTTTGTTCATTGCTGTTGTCCCGATAATACTGGGAGTTTTCTTTGTTATTTCTCGAAGAGGATGCTTCATTCTCAAGTGCTTTTTTGGATTGCACACTGCTAACACCTAGTGGCAGTTTACTACCATGCATGTTGACGCAACCCTTCTTTCCTATGTTTCACTAATCTTGTACACTTGCTTTCTCCTTGCAACCATCTTCCATTGTTGTGTCCTTGTGTTCTTTTCCCCTTTTTTTACTTTCCTCGACAACATTATCATGAACAATCACATCAAGTTCTTGAATGTGGGTCTCCTCATGCACATGCTCAGGCCTTAATTCACACATATCAGACATATGACCAAACATTTTGCATTGTAAACAGATCTCTGGCTTCCATAGGTAATTAACATGAACAAGCTATTCACTCCCATCCATAAGCATGACCGGGAATCTCTCAACCAATTCTTTTTCTAGTGTCACTTCAACTAGGCATCTGGCTAGTTGATTCTTTCAAGCTTTTCAGTTGTTTCATCTAGACATATCAATTTCCCAATTCTTGTTGCCAACCAATTTATTTCGAGATGTGACCAGGCATAAATTGGAATGTTGGAGAGTTGTAACCAGACTGGAACTACTCTGACTTTACCTCCGACATTACCAAGCTTAGGGGTCAATTCTTGAATGATGAATATCCTATTTCTGATGAATATAGGGTCACTTCTTAGTATCCTTGATCTGTCCTCAACACACGAGAGATGAAAAAGGAACAAGACATCGTCATATTTGACTTTTATAGATCCCTTCAATTTCTAGATCTTTTTTAGGATCTCAACAACAATTGTGAAAGAAAAAGGCTTGTCTAAGAAGAAGCCAACAATATGGTCTTTCCAAATGGTTGGGCCAGCTGCCATAACTTCAGTGGGCGGAACCATGGCCTCACCATTGAATTCAAGGTTCATGGTGGTGATCGGTGTATGAACACCAGCATTACGTGGCTTAGATTTGAAGAGGTTCAACCAGGATGAGGCAGGATTGGAAAGGTTGACAGGCTGAGGGTTAGGCAAAACGGGAGTAGGTGGAAGAAAAGAAGGACATGAGGATGAATTGGAGGCCAAGGGTGGCTCAAGGACCAAGGGAGAAGGGATAGGTGGTAGGGGACTGTCAGGAGGCATGAAATGGTCAAAAGGCATAGGTCATAGAGGACGAGGTTGATGGGAAAGGTCAAAGGAGTAGGGAGGGTTGGAATATGGTTGCCATGAAAAGAAAAAAATGTAATGCATTCCTTAATTTTTGAATCCAGTAAATGATATTATCATATAAAATTAGATTTATATGAACTGAATTATTTCAAAAATCAAAACTTTATAATGTTGAAATTGGTTTAAATGAATTGTTTAAAAAAATTAAATTGGAATCTTAAAGTTGAATTTTGAAATATAAATGAAATTATCAAAATTGAGTTATTGTAAATGTTTGAATATTTAAACTTTGAAACCAATTCAATTTGAAGTGGTTTAAATTTGTAGTTCAAACATGGATTTGAAATCGATATAAATTGAAATGGTTTTTATGAGAATTTGAATTGAAACCTTTAGCCTTTTGAATTGAAATCATTAAACTGGGATTGGTTTAAATTGTATTTTTGGAACTAAAGTTGATTTGAATTGATTTGTGAAATTGAAAGAAACAATTCCAATCTAAAACTATTTTTGACATAAACTCTTTTAATATACAAACTCTTTTAACATATAAACTATTTTTCTCACATAAACCATTTAATATATTAATAATTTTTAATACATTATCTATTTTTAGTATATAACCTATTTTAATATACAAACTAATTCTAATATATAAACTATTTTAATATATAACCTATTTTAAAATGTAAACTATTTCTAATATATAAACTATTTTAATCTGTAACCTATTTTTAAAATATAAACTATTTTAAGATATATTATTTTAAATTTATAAATAGCTTTTAATATACATATTTTAATATCTATACTATTTTAATATATAACTATTCCAATATATATAAACTACTTTCAATATCCAAACTATTTAAAGTTGGAACCATTATGATTTAGATTTAATTGATTTGAATGCAAATATCTTGATATGATGGTTTAATCTATTTTGTGGCTATGATTTTGAAAACAAAGATGATTTAAAGTGAATAATAATTTCGAAAGTGAATATGATTTCGAAAGTGATATGATTTTGAAGTGAATATGATATTTTGATATCAATTATGAATCAGTTATGGAAATGTAAAAGAACCAACCGATGTGAAATGAGCGTTTGGTTGTTAAAGAGACGGGGATCGGATATATCATGCTCTCTGCTAATAGCGAAAACCACTTTAGCAATTGTGCATGTAGTGGAGAATCTAGAATGAAATAGGATGGTTTGGAAAACGCTACTATATGAGGTATAAATGCAGCTCTGACCCCCTCAGGTCAGCTTGATATGACTAAAACAGGAGCCACCTCGGGCCAAGTAAGGTTGCTCCCCGATCGAGCACATTTTTTCGATACCATATCTATTACTTTGTGATTGATTGGTGGCCACCCGTTGATTTGATTATGGAAGTGTGTCTTGAGGTGGGCGGTAGTAGCTGCAATGCGTTACCACTAGCCAAGATCCATAAAACGGTAATATCCTACCCTGGGCATTGCCTCGCGTGCCTTGTAATATACCTTATCGAGCTCATTATGACTTTGGTCTGTATCGTACCTATGGAGTGCTCACTGAGTATCCCACCGATTTGGTGGAGCTTATAGTATCTGTATAGACTATGGTATTTATATAAAAATTTGTTAAGGGGGCTATAGGTGACGCCTTAACGCTATTTTAATACTTTAGTTTGCTGTAGCACATTATATTAGCGTATTGTATTACATATGTAGATAGTTTAACGGATCCTTAGGAGAAGGAATCCTGAACATCTCTTAAGTTATTGCACGGATGTTAGACACTTGGTAGGAGATGTAAATCCCCGTAAACATCTCTGAAGCCGTTACACTCATATTTAATTGTTTTGATTTAACTTACATAAGATCTTCTAGTTCTGACTCGAGTGTTTTGTCTTTTCATTACACTTGGGTCAGCCTGAGTTTTTCAGCATTGAAGACTTTATTTCTGGAGGACGAAGACGGAGATTTGTATGCTATTTATTATATATATATTCCACTGCCTCATGTTATTCTGCTGCATTATTTATTTATTCCTGTTGTATGTATAACTCTGATATATTGTAAAAGTGTAATCAAATGTTATTTGTAAAGAAGCTTCATGAACTGTTTATTTGATTATTATATTTTGTCATTCTGCCGTGAGATCCTATGTTTGTTTTTCTTTCTTTTCTCTTATTTTCTTATTTATCCCATTAACAATCCTCCATTTGAATGGTTTGAATGGACATGTATGGTTTATTGTCGATTTAAACCGTCCAAAAAGGCAGGTCATTACAATTTATTATAAAACCCCATTATTCCAAAATAAATTACAATTGTTCATATTTAATTTACAAAATCTATTTTTTGTAACTAAATTATTATTATTTATTTTAATTACCCCTAATTATGGGGCTGTTATAAAATCTCCTCTTAACAAAATTGCGTCCTCGCAATTCCTTAGGAGGAACTTATAACAAACATAATAACTCCATTATCAATTTATATATTTAAATGCAAACCAAATAATCCTTAAAACAAAGTCCATAATACCCTATCTTTACCTAAACTTCAATCACAAAATCCTGTCCATTAAAATAATTTCACTTCAAACTAAATTTCAAAATATTAGTCCAAAAAACACTATCTTATACAAAATACTTCTCTTTAATTAACACCAACTATGCAAATACTTCACATGAATTTATAAAATAAATATATTCCAAATTAAGTTTTCAATCTGAAAAAAAAACTCGCAAACATGATTTTCTTTACCAAAAATCGATAATATTTGTACTAAAAAAGATTCCCTTATGGTCAAAAATACTATATAATATTCATCAATTTACACATACTTATTTACATTTCCAACAATTTCTTCCATACAGACTTTATAAATCTACCTAAATTCATAGTATTTTAATATATACTTGATTATAAAAGGTAATACAATACAAATTAATCTTTATGTACTTAAATCAAGATATCCAAACCATATTAAGTAATTTATAGTCACATATATCATAATGTCCCAAAACCTACAAATTAATTTCAAATATTAATAACTTATATTCTATTCAATTATAGTCTCAAATTCATAAATAAATTTTCAATATATTTCTTAATTTCAAAACATTCTAAACGAATTCTTTTAAAATACTATTTTGTTCCAAAAACTCTCATTATATATACAAGTACGTAGGCACGTCCGATGGACGTGAGTTAGGCTAACTGGTGTAAAATCGGATGGGGGAGAAGAGAACTGTGTGAAATGTGTACCGTGGAAAAGATATCACTGTGTGAATTCATTTTGTTGTCCAGTCTGCATATTTTGTTAATTTTTTTATGGGAAATTGATGGGGGAATTTAATAAGGAGACTACCTCAGTTCAATTAGCACGTATCTTTATCCGGCACGATATTGGTCATTATTTCACCCGTATACATTTGTAACAAATTGAATTCCATGAATAGATGTATGACAATGTTTGTTTGAAATTTGTAAAATTCCTTCAATTGCATAGTTGGTGTAGTACCATTCTTTGCCCGACCATTCATCGACAGATATCGTTATAAGTTTGGAAGCTGTACCATCGCCAACTGATGTAAATAAAACCGTTGTGATACCCAAAAATATTGCATTTTCAGCACATTTTCTTTGTTTAATTTTTTTAGGGAATAGAAATTAAGTATAGGTAGCAGCTAATATGAAAATGTAAAGTTAACGTACGTCAATGCTGCGCAGCCTGTAGGAAGCTATGTGGTAGAGCGGTACGAATGATAGTGTAATTCATGCAGCACGCAATATTGTTAACAAAAAAATATTTACATGTTTGGTGCATGCGCATGCTGTGTCCATACATAATGAAGGCCTTATGCGCATACCGTTTTGCATAACTACACACTTACATTCAGAGTGATCAGTAATCATCTAACAGAGATGTTTTTAGAGCAATTTTAAGAATTAAGGAGCATTGTCTTCACTTCCACTATTTACTACTCATTCTTTTTTATAATTATAATAACCATGTATATGCTAATGATATTTGGTTAGAGAACAACTAAATAACATGGACGACTTTGCAACTCACTCCGGTTATCCGCTGCTAAGGCTTTATCACAACTTAGGAGAATAAGCTTCTCAATTGCTCATCCATCCATCTTGATTGCAGCTACTTCTTTGCCTTGCAACTTCTAGCCATGCACTAACCGTAAGCGACACTTGAAGCCTTTGTAGCATCCTTAATGTTATCATTCTCTGCCATTTGCTGCAACCACCGGATCGCACCTCTCAGTTGCATGCAGTGCATGATCCAATTCAGGCAACTGCCCTATGCTAATGCCCAGTGACAATTCTACTGCCATGTGCCACTGCCTGGTTTTTCAACACTTCAGCACTGTATTTTTCACTACAACGCATACTTTAACTGTCCTATGCCTCACGTACTGCTGCTCAGATTCAAGCGCCATATATCTCTATCCCTCAGGAGCGATGTTTGGCAATGGGAGAAAGAGAACGAAAATTACCTTCCCTGCGATCCGATTTAGGTGTGCTGATTCACATGCTGAGCTTGGTCGTCTTCTATTGAAGCTATATGGTCACTCTTGCTTTAATACCTATTGCCTCTCATCTTTACAATAACCACTTATCATTAGGCTCCCATTTCAGCTAAAGCTTAGTTTGAAGCAATTTGCAGTCCAACCAATCCGCTCCATCTACACATCAATACACCCTGCATTTAAGCATCCCACAATTAGACAGTTTCTCTATTTTTCATTTCCATAATCAAAAATACTACTAGGGCTACATGCTTCATGGCTTTAGCACCAATTCTCTTAGCAATGAACTGCGGCTCTTCCACATCGTAACATTGCCGCATTATAATAGTGTAATTATATTAAACTATGCTTATACAAAACATTATATGATCATCTACGTGATGATTTACTTTTTGCATTAGCTTTTATGTATCTTTGTAAAAGACTTATGGATGGAAAATTTCTTTTATATCAAAAGTGTTTGACCAATAAAAGCAGAAACATAACATGAGCAATCATGGGATGTGCAACTTGTATTGAAAGAGTCCAATTCAAGATCTAAAATTGACAAATATGTTTGTGGTTCTAATGTTTGGACATACATGTTGGTTCTTACTTACAAAACATAATGCATGAAATCTTAGGGAAATGAAAAATAAAAATAAAATTTGCATCGGATCAAAACAATTATGTTTGTCCTTCATTTATATTAAATCACCCATTCATTAGGCTAAGTACAATTATTGTCTAATACTAATTACTCATTTAATCAAACACTTGCATTGCAATATCTAAATGCTTACAGCTAAAGCTGAACAATGAAGCTGATCGCTATGTAAAAACAAACAAAGAAGGCAACATGCACAAAAACTAATATGAACAAAAAATAGGATGTGATGAGAAAAGGGAAGATTGGTAAAGCTCACAGTATTTGTCTGTTGGAAATAATCTTCACCCATGTCTTCTTGATATCATTTATTGAATCTTAATCTCCATCCTGACTACTACTGGTCCTGTAAAAGTAAATAACGTTGAACTTAACGACCGAGCTCAAAAAGTCACAAAAACTAAAAGTACAAAGACTAAAATTGGTGTGAATTTAGTCCTGATATCAAATGTTATCTGCATGTTCAACCGTTAGCGAATTCATTTTTCAAAGAAGTAAAAGATAAATATTTCATTGCCTAATCAGCGCATTGAAAATCATAATTAATACCATAATCTAATTAATGTTCTTCACTAATCAAACAACCTATATCTATCTTTATAATTACACTGAAAGCAAAATAGTTATGTCAAAATAAATTGAAAACAAAATCAATTCACAAACTCATAGGAAACATAAGAAAATATATGGGCCTAAATCATAAAATCTCATCAATAATAGTTTCTTGTGAAGCCATATACTGTGAGTAGCAATATATGAAGGCATGATTTAATATACAGCAATTTTTTTATGTATTTCAATTGTTTATATGAAACATGTTTCTGATTAGGGGAGACAGAATTTTCAAATCA
Source organism: Allium cepa (assembly GCA_030765085.1). Lineage (NCBI taxonomy): Eukaryota > Viridiplantae > Streptophyta > Magnoliopsida > Asparagales > Amaryllidaceae > Allium > Allium cepa. Next base: position 825,534,115 of record CM060941.1, on the reverse strand, counting down.
AGCACACTATATCAAAAACACCATGGCCATTGACCAAAATTTATTCTTCCAATGAAATAAATTAAACGGTAACCTCATAAATAAAATAAGAATTGCTTTTAAAAACTCAACCTTTTGTAGATAATGCAATTAAAATAATATAATTAAAGTATGAGTTAAATGACTGATGACATAGTAATCTTATGGATGCATACCATGATCTTAAGAGGGACCTAGAAAACAATTTCTTTATCTTTATCTTTGTCTTGCCCCAATTTAATCAACATTGAACATGTATGACTCGGCCATCATGCCCCTCAACCAAACCTAAATGTAGGCAAAATTCGTGAATTTACATGGACCTTCTTTGATGCACTGCTCAATCCAGAAAACTTAGATTAAATTCAAATTTCAAACAACTATAAGAGAATCAATCAAACCAACACAGTCGAGCAATTTGTTAACAACCCAAAAAAACAAATTTTTGACTAAAATAATCCAAGTAAATTGAACAAAAAGGTTTTATTATACATTCATATACCTGAAATAAATCAAGTAATTCATCAAAACTAAAAGCAATCAAGCATAAAAGCCAAAATCGTCGAACTGCCAAACATGAACACAATAAACAAAGGTTTCACGAATTTAGTACAAATAAATCGAAATTCGAAAACGCTAGTACAGAATAACAACGTATTACTGATTCAAAAATTTGGGTTTTAGAATTTACCTAGTATAAGAGCCGAGTAAAACATTTGGAAGACCCACTGCTACCATAGTTCAAGTCAAGAGCTTTCTTTGTCAAAGTACTCCAATTACCATTAAGCGAGTTATCAGCGATCAAAATTATTGGCTGCAATATTTTCCGTTGGACCTCCACCGCGCCGCCTACAAATAAAGGCTTTGAGCTGAGCATGCAGTTGAATTCTTCAAACAGATCGGAAAAAAATTAAATTGGAGTCCATATATCGACGAGGCACAAAATGGAAAAGCAGAATCGGTAGACATTAGATCTAGACGTCGGCATGGCAGATCGAAAATGGGATAGTAGATAAGTGAACGAGACAAAACAGTAGGTTCTTCGCTGGTCGATTTGAACATGGAATCGAAAATTTGGGAGGAAAGCAACATGGGGAGGAGGAAGAAGTGGGGCCTCAAATTTGTGGTTGTAGAAGGGTGGATGGAGTTGGTTTGTAGATGGATTGGAAGAACGGGTAGGTTGCGAAGGTGGAGTAGGGTGAAGGGAAGATGGTTGGGAGAAAACATAGGGAGGAGAAAGTGGGGAGAGTTGAGACAGGGGGAAGTGTTACAACCGGCGAAAGAAGTGGGGAATGAAACATTAGCCGAGAATTGACAGAAATGCCCTCTTCTCTGTGTGTTGGTAAGTTAGCTATGAAGGGAGTGGGTTGGTTGTTTGGGAAGTTCAAAAAAGCTTCACCAAAGTGAAGAATTTGTATTATTAGTAGAGATATATATAATATAAATACTTTAATCGAATTATAAAATTCAGTACATTAAAAGTAGAAACTATATTTCTAACTAAAATGATCCTTTGATAAAAAAAATTCTATTAATATACAAACTTCATAATCTTTTGAAATATTCTGAACATAATTTATTTCATATTATTACAATTCATAATTTAGTATATATAAAAACCAAATTTGATCCATATATAATTCCTCAAAACTTAACACAATTCATTTAAACACACAACATACACCAAAATCACAAATACTATAAAATTTAATGATGCCGCCTCGTCATATATTTTTATGATTCACTAATATCAGTTATTTGCAATATTGAATATTAATCAATACTGCCTCGCTAGTGACTTCAGCCATTTACTAATATCCAATGGCTGCAATCATAACTAAAAATATAAATCCTACATATAAATATCTTATTTAACACATATTTCTCAAAATAATAAGTACATCTCTCGTTTTCCATAACTATCCCATATATTGATTTCAAATATCGCTTTATAAAAATTACTAACTTCACCTATAATATTGCTTGAAATATTCATCCTTTCTAAAATACTTTAATTTCCTCAAAACATTTATATCATTTCAAAAACATTATGTTCAAATGTCTCATTTCAGTGTTTAGGAATCCATATCGAATATATGTGCATTCACATCGATAAGAATTCTTAGAGCATCCAACGACAAATCAACATAAACAACTATCAGTAACTAGAAATATAAGAAACAACAACCATGCACTTGGAGGAAAACAGGCAAATAAATTTCCTAATGTGCACTCTGATTAAAATCAAATCAAAATACAACCAATCAATATTAAACCACCCGAGGTTAATCATTTATATATTTATATTCATATCAAAATATCAAAATCTAAATATCTTATAGATATAATAACAAATACGTCCCAGATGATTACCCCTACAGTCATCTTGTATATATACTATCCCTTATTTAAAGGAACTACCAACATATCCAAAGGGACAGAGACTCTAAGTCTCATCTAGCTAATGCCTTATGTTTCTTATATATAATGTATTGTTTTGAACCCACTCTGATACCATTTTGTAACACCCCACCTCTATATCCATACCATCTAAGAGTATTACTGAGTAATGGTATCAGATAATATAGGGAATGAGGCTATACGGGGTACACACGTGAATACTACATTGGGACAACATTGGTACGTATTAAAACATCGAATAAATAACTCACTTATACATACACAATATCAGTACAAAGCATTAAACACGTGTGCCATCAGGATAGAGCTATAATGATATACGGTAAATACTAGAGATCATAGAGTCTATCACAACGATAATATATAACACAAGAATATACAAAGTATGTCCTATACAAGGTTATATATACAAGAAATTATATAATACTCGAATGATATAGAATAATATAATATACTAGTCTCCTCTAAGACCAGATAACACAAGCTGGTCTGACTGTCCCTAAACTTATAATGTCTTGGACTGACCTGAGTATTACGTAAGTAACACACAAGTCCGAGTATGTCTAAATCATTAATTTATTGATCTAAGTGACCCAATATATATGCCAAGAATAATAATAATAATAATAATAAGATAATACTATCAGTAACTTAAACCAAAATTATAGTGTCAATATAAATATATATATATATATATGTGTGTGTGTGTGTGTGTGTGTGTATAATCAAATGCATATGTATTATTTAATAATATAAATGAAAATCTACAAATGTTACATCTGACAAAGCATAAACAAAGTTGTCATCACCCATATAGAAAATACACCAAATTAGTAATAACAGAACTGATAACAAATGGGTGAATCATCCATATCCAGAAATCATAAATCAATAATAAATGAGATATAACCAAGTATAGTCAAGCTTTCATACGGCATTGGCCAAACATATCTCTCAATCTCAAATAACAAAACATTATCATCAATATAAATTATCGTCGCCTATCAATTATTTCTTATACAATAAAAGACATAAGAATCCAGTATATTCTGAACATCGATCCAGATATAATCTCATCTCCTCATGTAGCAATAAATGGTGATGGGAATCAAATCATAATGCATGGATTACACCACCCAATAATCTCATAATGTTTTCGTTGCTTCACCTAGTCAAACGACAATATGGCTATCCGCCATCTCCAAAGCACTTGGGTTATCCACCTGGATCCGCTCTAATACCTAAGTGAGTTATATGAGCAATATGTACTTATCTACCATTCAATGTAGAACTAGAAAGGAGACTGACAGCTATCCCGCCTGCTTCGAGAGCTCAAGGCTACTCTACTCGGATCCGCTTCTACAGTCTTCAACTACCAACTAGTATCGTGACTATATTCACCCAATGCCATAAACATGCTACAAGAATGCGCTATATATAAATCATGACCCTGATCATGCCTCTATGAGAAGGAATTTCTTTCCTTCGTGACTAAAGGGGCTAAGGTTACACCACCCTTCACTCAAATCCCACGATGCACATGTAATACTAAAAAAAAGTGTAACATATATGGGGCATGACCCCACGATCAGGCATCAAGGTGGACACTGGTCATCTAGTTCCTGTTAACTCCTAAAAATATCCCAGAGCACTTCATGATAGACAACATACATATGGGTACACCCCCATAACTCAATCATCCATAATGCTTCTGGAACATATGTATTTGCTCTACATCGAGCATATAAACTTGCTTTACACCGAGCCTATAATCTTGCTCTTTCTCGAGTGTCACCTCATGTAAGTATGATCTAAGTTCATGTCACTTAAGTAACATCTACTTACAATGAATAACCGAATAAGTATCATATCGGCATCCCATACCACCACGTGATGCTTGATCGTTTTTTCAATACTCGTAAACTATACTCAATCGTCACAATATTCTATATAAGAGTCCAAAGAATAACTAGAGAAATATTGCCAATTGCTCCATTCTATATGGTATTACAACTCCGTTTATTCAGATCTCTCACTACATAGAGTTAAAATCATCATAAAATTATATAGAAGGATGTCATCACCACGTCATTCCAAATCACTAAAAAAAATCAATGTCAATAGTGAATCATTCGTATAATCCAATTCAATATCCAAGAATGATCAGAAAAGTGATACAAAGTAGATTATCTAAATAAACATATATAACAACAAAAAATCAATATTTACTAATAAATCATTCGTAATATATAATCTTATATAACAAAACTAAGTACATAAAATTGATAATAAATAAATAAATAAATATACACGTATACATAGACATACATATATTCTAGGGTTAACTAGATAATTAATTTAAACAAAATATAATACTTTCATTTCAATAAATTACTAATTTCATAGCCTTTTATAAATTTAAATATTAATTTAATATTCAAAATAACTTTCGAAGCTCATTCCTTCTTTTGAAATCCAAAATAGTATGTAAAACCAAATATTACTCATAACAATTATTTTATAATTTCCTATATGTAAATATTAATTTTAAGTAATTTTCAATCATCCACATCACTTTAATATATATAAATAAATAAATATATTTTCTGAAAACTTGATTTATATATTAAAATTTTAAAAAATAACTTTACAAATTATAAAATATCAAGTGAGGACCATTTCATACTTTTCTGGGATTTTATAGGATTTTTATAAATCAAAAACTAAATTTTCCATTAATAATCAACATCTAAATTAAATAAATAATTATTAATATTCAAATAAAACTTTAATCTAAATATTCTTATATAAATAAAAAATGTCTATTTAGTTTTAAAACAATTTATAACAATATATATATATAACTTATAAATTTCATAAGAATACACAGACTCATTCACACAAATACCCACGATTAGTCGTGGCCACCGACTGACCGTAAGCGATCGACCGGTCGCCCTAGAAGGTCAACCTGTCAGAAGTGTTTTTATGCGTATAATCGACTGTTTCAAACAATCTCTTCCCTCCTTTATGCCATTATCTTCGCCAACTCAATGCATATACAATCTCATACTTCCTTTAATCAGTTCAAGTATAACATATACATGAAATAACATGGGTTTAACATAGATTTGTCAGTAAAATTCACTCATTTGAATATTGCAGTGCATATTTTTCCTCATATGCATGTTTTAGCTTCTCATTCCATGATCACATCCTTCAATTTCATGTTACCATATATATAGAATGATGTCTAGATAAACATACTCAAGTTTTGAAATTTATTATAATTTATTTGATTTTATATTAATTTTCAAAGTGATGAGGGTAAGTGGGATTTTGATTTTCTGAAGTTAGTAAATGAATAGACTTGGGTTATATTCATTATTGGAGGTGTAGAATCCAGATAATGAAAAATCCTGAAAATGGAATAGTCATGAAACATGAATTTTAGGGTTTGTGTTGTGGGCTCATGAGATATTTGGCTTAATTCATTTTTTATCTTTCTTTTCTTTTCTTTTCTTTTCTTTTCTTTTATTTAATTAGTATACTCAAGCCCAATAACAAAAAAAAAATTCTCTATTAAATTTACAGAAACACCCCACAACCCTTAATATACCCAAAAGGACTTATTAGATGGCATGGTGCGTTGTAGGTATAACTAAAACTAGCGGAGACTAAGATTCATAAGACAAAATAGGTAAAAACAGCGAAAACTAAAATTATAACTTATTCAAAACAAAAACTTCATAATTGCTTCATAACCAAATAAGTCAAATACCAAATGCAACATACATGTCTCAAAACCCAATATGCCTCATGAAATAAAAACTCCTAGTCTCAACAAAAATCAAAGCATAAATATCCCTCTCAAGTGCTAGTAAAAAGAAAGAAAATCGAAATAAAAGTAGGGAAATACATAGCAGAATCTTCTCCAAGAAACCTCTAAGCAACTGCAATCTACTGCCCTCTTCCTTGATTGCCTAAAGGGGGAAAGGGGAAAATACAGGAGTGGTTCAGACTAAAAATCTGGTGAATGATAGTAACTACTAGAATCTTTAAGCAAAGTAAAAGTAACAGACTATTCAATAGTTCAAGTATATGTAAAAGGAAACAAAGAAAATAGGAGAGATAAAGCTACAAATATGTACGAATTAACTAGTACTCATTAATAAGATAGGTTAACTTCGATTGTTTGCACTTGTCCTTAATAGCGGCTTTGATTAGGCTGAAGTTCTAATTCTTCCTTTGATCGGCCTGCTACTCCATAGAATCTACTGTGGACTGGATGTTTCCCTACACAGTAGACTTTGGTGTCTAAGAAAGACACCCATACTAAGCGCTTGAAACTCGTAATGATTTATCAGCCATCATTGGAAGCCGCACGCATAACCACTACTAAGCTAGCGTTCCTGTTGTTCCCTCTTTTGACTTTTTATTTACCCTAGACAGCATAAGCGTCCCCCTTGCCTCACTTTAGGATCATGTGAAGCACCTTGTCTCACTTCAGGGTTATGTGAAACACCGTGTCCATAAAAAAATAAGGGAAATTCTGTTGGTACTGGTCCCTATCAAACAAAAATCTAGTTGCGCCCCTTGTTCAAATCCCCTTGATTTAAACTACCATAGATTGACCGTTTACTACCACTATAAGCATAAACGTACCCCTCGCCTCACTTCAAGGTTATGTGAACACCTCATCTCACTTCAGGATTATGTGAAACACCGTAACCTTAGAAATATTAGGGAAATGCTATTTGGTACAGGTTCTATTCTTATCTTTGCTTATTAACTTTGATAAATTATCTAAATAAACCTTTATTTTTATCAATTACTATTATTGCTTATTAATTTATCCTAAGTCTTAGAATAAGCACTATCGTTTCCATAGTTTTTCATAGTTTCCATAGTTTATCAATTTATAACTTACGTTATAATCATGCTTATTACTTAACTCAAGGTATAAGTGTGAAAATAATCTTCTTTCTTTTTCTATTCTTTTTAGTTTTAATTCTAAGTTATAACTTGGCCAATCTTCTTAATTCAGTCCAATGAATATCATAATTAGGCATAATTTCAGTCCAACTCCATTTATAATACAGTTTTTATAATTTACATCTTATATTCCATTATTTTAAATTTCTTATAATTTAATCCAATTTCACGATAATTCTATTCTAATCCATACGCGAAGAAGAAGGAGGAATAAAAGAAAATTGAAAATAGAAGGTAATCCAAGGCGTAAGAAGAAGATGTAAATAATGCATAAATAATAAACTAAAATAATGTAAATAAACTGTAAATAAATGGAAAATCTAGAAATAAACTGAAACTAATTGAAATGAATAGCTAGAAGAAATAGACTGAAAATAATTCTAAAAACTGTAAATAAATTACTAAAAAGGTTACTCCAAAAATTGTAGTAAAACCTCAACTATTGGAAGCTCTATTATTTTAAATTACTTAAAGAAAAATAAAATAATTATGATCACTCGCCCCTGGTCCTTAGCTCTTCCCTTTTGGCCTTCCCGGATCCACTTGGGGTTGTTAAATATTTTTATTCAAAACGATTTCCTCTTGGAAAATTATTCCGCTTGGGGTCCTTCTTGAATAGGTGAACCCGATTGGAGAAAATCTTAGAATGAAAAAAGTGTTAGGCCTACGGTTCTATTTATAAGGGTAGAAGTGGACCTTAGACCGTTGGATTTGGGGATTGAATAGGATGCAAGCATGTCATAGGCTGAATAAAAGTCATCAGATGCATGAATAGAAGAACCATATCGAGTTGAAGAATGCAAAACTCGTGTACAACATTCGAACGAACAAACGTTCGTTCATTCGCCCAAATGGGCAGGCGGGTCGACCAGGCGGTCGACCGCCTTTGTGCCCAGGTCGACCTGCCGGTCGACCCAGCCTATTATTTATTTATTTATTTTTATTTTTGATTTTTGTTTACTCCGTTTCTTGCTCATATTAATCCAGATTCTGACATTTTATATATGGAAATTGATCATAAAATTACCGCAGACACAATGGTGCAACTACCGTGGCTCAATTCTGATAATTTCACAAAGTTATTTTATTATTTAATTAATTAATGAATTAATTATTACAGGTTAAATTTCGGGTTGTTACATTCTTAAGGTATTTTGTCCTCGAAATCTCTAGGATAAAAGAATGCACTAAATGTTTTCATTGACTTCTACAACCAACTATGCAATCATCAACCATTCTTCCATTGTCCTTAAGTTTTTCTAATGAAATTTATGATACTTATACAATTAGTATAGTGTAAATGTAACTAATGCAATAGATTAGGTGGTCAACTGATTCAGTTGACCTTCTTTTATGCAATCATGTCCGTGCCATGTATCCAAATGAATGCGAAAATTTCCTAATGATAACGGATAATTCTATATGCGTGCTACAAACATCATCCAAATGCAATAACCATGTGAAAATCATCCTATAGCAACCATGGAAAATAGAATAAAATGCGTACACATCCATATGCAAATGCTCTATTGTCCTAGTTAGGCCAATCCCTAAAGAATAATAGTGCCTAGTGTACCTATATGCGTCCATTAGCATCCACTAGCAAACACTTGCAATCACTCTCATGCATCATTCATAACATGTTCTATTAACATGTTTACATCAAATCCTACCTTCCGTAGGTTAAATCCTAAGTTCTACCCTTCCAAAGGATAACAAAGGAAAGAACCTATTCAAAACTAAAGATGGAAATAGGAAATTCTAAAAACTTATGATCAAAGGAATGTGGATACGAAGTACGAATTCTCTTCCAATCAAACCAATGCTCCCCGAAGTATTCTTAACTATGTAAAAACCAAGGCAATCCCTCTGTAGACCCTATCCAACATGAAGGCGACTTGCGCGGTCTTTCATAAAGAGCTTTGTGCTACTCTAATGCTAGCTTGAGAACTACTATCTTATGTGAATTCCAATAAAGAAAGACGTTTTCCCAAGTTCCTCCAAAATCAAGAATATCCATTCTCAACCATGCATGCCTTACTACCTTACTCATTTCGCTTTACTGTCTTCTTTAGTCGGCACACATGAATCAGCATTCCTAGGTTCTTACTAGCGTCCTATACATTCAGTGGGGACTTCTATCATTACTTCCAAAAGTAACCACTACTATCCCTTACATGGTCTTGCACTTTTTCCTTTACACATAGGAAATGATTTCTCTATACTCCATATTCATAAGAGTTTGGTTGGGTATTTATCGTTTAAAGAACTAAGACTTCTAAATTTACAAAACATCAAAACCCAAAATCTTTTTTCTTTAAAAAGTGTTATTTTTGAGTTTCTCTTAAATTCAAAAATACTTGGTTACTTAACATTACAACCTAAAGAGAAAAACTTTCAAATTCTAAGTCCAAAACTTATTCCTCGTTTTCTTTTAAAGACCTTTTCAGTTTTGTATAAAAACTTGAATTTTCAAATTCCACCTTTATTAAGTTTTTCATTTTCAAAAACTTACATACTTTTTCACAAAACCATTTTCTGCTAAAATATCTTTGAGCTATTTTAATGTGTTTCAAAACATCTTCTTATTATACCTCACGGTCTCATACCTTAATGTATTGGAACTACTTTCTCAAGTGAGTAATTATTAATGCTAAAATCTTCTATGAACCTTTTAAAAGAGAATTTCATATTTATGTGAAATTACAAGGAACTTATTTTTTAAAAAAAATAGCCTATGCAAACTATGATGCTTTTCATACCTTGTATATCTCTTTCATGTATTCCTTATAACTTGCACAAAACATTTTTATTGGTTTCATTGAAAATCATACCATTATTCTTTTCATTCCAATAGATTAAAGTATGTTTAATTTGTATTCTTCCATTATAAATATTTTCTAATATCTAACTTACACACTTTCCTTTTAGAAAAACTCATCTCCAAAACTGTTTCAATATTTCCATAACTGCAAAAACACTTCCTTATACTTATTAAAAATAATAAGTGTACTTTACAAACCATTTTGTTTCTGTACTTAGAAAGTATCCTTTAAAATAAAAAAAAATTGGGTTAAAATGGATGTTTCGTAAAACACCATTACTACAACCCAAAAATACTAGTGTATGGATTCAAGTAAATTAATACCAACAAATCTCATATACCTATGTAAAAATATTTCTCTTGGGAGTCACTTACTATAACAACAGTGTTATAGCATATGCTCCTCTTATTTTTCATGAAATTTTTTATTACAACAATAAAGTTGTAATCTACGTTTTTGATACTTGATACACTCTAGGTTTTTATATTTAAAATCTTTGACAAATAAACTAGTGATATATATATATATATATATATTTCATAATTCTTTAAAAAGAATTTCAATTTTTCATTATATAAAAACCAACTTAAATTTCATACCATTCTTCAAAAACCCCATATTTATTTTCTAAAAGAAAATATTAACAATGGAAATTTTCAATTCTAACAATTACATTTTTTCCACTTTTTTAAATTTCAAATTTTCATTTTATTGGGCTTGGCGTAAAGTGGATTTTGTCCTTACCAACCTAGGAGTACTTTTCTTAAACCTTGGAAATCCCATTTCACTACTAAAGTCTTTCATCTACACATGGGTTTTCATCTTTTCTTATCAACTGAACCTATTTTACATCCCCCAATCTATGCCTACCTCTCTTTGGATTTCCACAGTCCGATCCTAAATGTACAAAACCATTTCTTAAATCCCTACCATGTGTAGACATTCTCTATGCCCCAATAAATGCACTTTAAAAGTGGTACTTCAAGAACTCTGTCTTCAGTTGATGAACATGAAGCGTCGAAGAACTTCCTTTAGATGAATAACATGCTCTTTCATACTTTTTGGAAAACACCAAAATGTCGACTACGAATACCATCACGAACTTTATTTTTGGACATCTCTAAAAACATGGTTCATCAAATCTATAGAATAGGTTGGGACATTGGTTAGCCCAAAAGACATAACAAACCACTCAAAGAATCCTTCGGGTGTCCTAAATGCGGACTTAGCAATACTGTCATCAGCTACCCTAAGATGATGAAATCCAATGGCCAAAGCAAGCTGAGAAAATATCAAAGAGCCAACTAACTAATCGAAAAGATCATCTATATTAAGGAGTGGATAATGGTTCTTCTTTGTAAGCTTATTCAATTCTCTATAGTCAAAGCAAAGTCGAAAAGAACCACCTGCTTTGGTAGCGAAGACGACTGGCGCTACCTATTTCGATATGTTTCTTATTATGAAACCTTTCCCAAAAGCTCATGGATCTGCTTGCTTAATCCCTTCCTTTCCCTAGGTGTCATGTGCCCTATGGTTAATGCTACTGGCTAGCAAAATAAATCCTGAAGTCAATGTCTCTCTTAAGGGGGTAGTCCCCTAAACTCCTCAAAGATATCTGGAAAATCTCAGGAACCGATTCTAACTCTGCTAATGATGAACGATGGAATACAGGAAGCTCAACATAACTAACCCTTGCGGGTCGCAAGAAATCCTGAGAGTCCTACTGATGCATGTCTCTAATCTAACGAATCTCCTCTCGCAGTCTAATATAGCTCCATATGTGGATAGCCCATCCTTTCCCAAGATCATCCCATACCCAAAGAATCCCAAAACATGGCCATCGCAGTAGAATTCTGCGCCTAGGATATAAATTTTCGAACCCCTACCAACCATAGACAAGGGTGTCGATCCTCCTATGGGGTTTGAAACAAAGATGGGGTCTACTACTAAAGAAATGTCTAAGTGCAAGCAATCCACATGAGAACTAGAGATAAAAGAGTGTGATGCTGCCTCCAAAGCCTGAATCTGTGTCGCTGGTGCACCTGCTCCTTGCCCCGTCTTCTGGGGACAAGACCGGGTTGTCCACAATTATAGAACTTTCCCTTCATCTTCCCTCTCTTGCAGTCCTTGGCTAAATGACCAGCCATCCCACAACTTTTGCACTTTTTATTGATCCATTTCTGAGAGCCTTCTTCTTTCCTCTTACAATCTTCTGGCTTAATGTCTTCTTTAGGCTCCCCCTCCTTAGCTGCATAATACATAAATGTCATCTCTACCAGTGACTCATATGTAGCTCTTATCGGTATGTTAGTCAACAACAAACCTTGAAGGGTCTAATTTAATCCCTTTGCAAACTTCATAGCCCTCTTGTGCAATGTATTCACCAATTCTATTCCAAACCATGACAATTCATTAAATTGATTGGTGTACTCTTTCATAGACAAGCTTCCTTACTTCAAGTTAATAAATCGCTCTAACTGAACACTCTCTTTCGCTTGAGATAAAAATTTCCTATCAAATCGCTCCCAAAAACCATTCCAAGTAACTTCTCTTTCTTCCAACTCAATTACCTCCCACCAGTAAGAAGGCTCATCTTTCAGCTGCCAAGATGCTAGCTGAACCCGCTGTTGATCGTCCAAGCCAAGCCTGAGCCTCCACAAAAGTCTCCGTACCCGAAAAGGTCTTTTATTCGAAATTTGTAAAATCCTTACGAAGCCTAGAGAAATTAACTACTGCAGGTGGGTTAATGGGATTCCCACCCGCTGGTGCTAGATTGAGCGCTTGCCCTTACACCTCTTGAGTCATGGCTTGTAGGTACCTACGAAACCAGGCTGGGACTGGAATGCCCTCGGAAAGGTACGGGACATCAGCCATTCTAAGAAAAAGGAAAAGATAGTTTAGGAAAGAGTCAAGGAGAGATTGAACTGGACTTATGAGGGGATTTTCATAAAAACACTTTTATACTTAAAAAAACATTTCCAAGAGTTCTTTTCTGAAAAAATACTTTTTTAAAATAAATTATTACAAAAAATACTTTACTTTTAAAAACAAGTTTATAGGGATCCTGTAACCTTACGCTCTGATACCAAATGAAACACCCTACAACCTTTAATATACCCAAAAGGACACATTAAAGGCGTGGTGCGTTGTAGGTATAACTAAAACTAACAGAGACTAAGATTCACAAGGAAAAAAAGGTAAAAACAGCGGAAACTAAAATAATAACTTATTCAATACGAAAACTTCATTATAGCTTCATAAACCAAATAAGCCAAATACCAAATACATCATACATGTCTCAAAAACCAATATGTCTCATGAAATAAAAAATCGTAATCTTAAGAAAAATCAGAGTATATATATCCCTCTCAAGTGCCAGTATAAAGAAAGAAAACGAAAATAAAAGTAGGGAAAGACATAACAGAATCTTATCCAAGAAACCTACGAGCAACTGCAATCTACTACCCTCTCCCTTGATTGCCTATGAGGGGAAAAGGGCAAAATAGAGGAGTGTGTAAGACTAAAAGTCTGGTGAATGATAGTAACTACTAGAATCTTTAAGCAAATTAAAAGTAATAGATTCTTCAATAGTTCTAGTATATATAAAAGGAAACAAAAATAGGAGAGATAAAGCTGGAAATAGATACGAATCAACTAGTACTCAATTAATAAGATAGGTTAACTTTGATTGTTTGCACTTGTCCTTGATAGCTACTTTGATTAGGCTGAAGTGGTAATTTTGCCCTTTGATCGGCCTGCTACTCCATAGAATCTACTGTGGACTGGACGTTTCCCTACAATAGACTTTGGTGTTTACTAAAGACAAACTTACTAAGCGCTTGGAACTCATAACGATCTATGAGCCATCACTGGAAGCCGCACACGTGACCACCACTAAGCTCGCGTTCCTGTTGTTCCCTTTTTTGACATTTTATTTACCCTAGACAGCATAAGCGTGCCCCTCGCCTCACTTCAAGATTATGTGAAGCACCTCGTCTCACTTCAGGGTTAAGTGAAACATCATGTCCATATAAAAATAGGGGAAATGCTATTGGTATTGGTCCATATTAAACAAAAATCTAGTTGCGCCTCTTGTTCAAATCCCCTTGATTTGAACTGCCATAGATTGACCATTTACTACCACTATAAGCATAAGCGTATCCCTCACCTCGCTTCAGGGTTATTTAAAGCACCTCGTCTCACTACAAGATTATGTGAAATACTGTAACCATAGAAATAGCAGGGGAATGCTATTTGGTATAGGTCATACTCTTATCTTTGCTTATTAACTTTGATAAATTATCTAAATAAGCCTTTATTTTTATCAATTACTATTATTTCTTATTAATTATCCTGAGTCTTAAAATAGGCATTATAGTTTCCGTAGTTTATAATAGTTTCCGTAGTTTATCATTTATAACTAACATTATAATCATGATTATTACTTAACCCAAGGTCTAAGTGTGAAAATAAGCTTCTTTCTTCTTTTATTCTTTTTAGTTCTAATTCTAGGTTATAACTAGACCAATCTTCTTAATTCAGTCCAATTAATATCATAATTAGGCATAATTTCAGTCCAATTCCATTTATATTATAGTTTTTATAATTTACATCTTATATTCCATTATTTCATATTTCTTATAATTTAATCCAATTTTGCATTAATTCTATTCTAATCCATAGGCGAAGAAGAAGGAATAAAAGAAAACTGAAATAGAAGGAAATCCAAGGCGTAAGAAGAAGAAGTAAATAACGCATAATTTATAGTAAATAAACTAAAATACTATAAATAAACCGTAAATAAATGGAAAAGCTAGAAATAAACTGAAATTGATTGAAAAGAATAGTTAGAAGAAACAGGCTAAAAATAATTATAAAAACTGTAAATAAATTACTAAAAAGCTTACTCTAAAAATCGTAGTAAAACTATAACTACTGGAAACCCTATAATTTTAAATTACGTAAAGAAATTTAAAATAATAACGATCACTCATCTCTGGTCCTTAGCTCTTCCCTTTAGGCCTTCTCGGATCCACTTAGGGTTGGTAAATATTTTTATTTAAAATGGTTTCCTCCTTGGAAAATTATTCCACTTACGGTCCTTCCTGAATAGGTGAACCCAATTGGAAAAAATCTTAGAATGAGAAAACGTGTTAGGCCTAGAGTTCTATTTATAGGGATAGAAGTGGATCCCAGACCGTTTGATTTGGGAATTGAATAGGATGCAACCACATAATAGGCTGAATAGGAGCCATCGGATGCATGAATGGAAGAACTAGATCGAGTTGAAGAATGCAAAACACTTCTAGAAAATTCGAACGAACAAACGTTCGTTCGTTCACCCAAATGGGTAGGCTGGTTGATCGGGCGGTCGACCGCCTTTGTGCCCAAGTCGACAGGCCGGTCGACCTAGCCTATTATTTATTTATTTATTTATTTTTATTTTTTCCGTTCCTTGCAAATATTAATCCAGATTCTGACGTTTTATATATGAAAATTGATCAGAAAATTACCACAGGCAACATGATGCAACTCACGTGGCTCAATTTTGAAAATTCCACAATTTTTTTATTTAATTAATTAACGAATTAATTATTATGGATTGAACTTCGGGTTGTTACATTTACTTACTAAATGTTCATATTTTTGACTATTTCTCAAAATTTATTTTATGTACTTTATTTATTTAATTAAATCATTTGATCTAAATTCAAATATTCAGTATCCTCATTTTAAATACTTACTAATTAATTTACTTCACAATTCTTAACTAAACATTTGTTCTCAAATTTATTTAACTTCATCACTAGGTATTTCATAATAAAACTCCAATATTCCCAAAATAGATAAAATTATTCATATTTAATTTACAAAACCATTTTATCTAACTAAATAATTATTATTTACTTTAATTACCCCTAACTACAAGGTTGTAATTGTATCGGTTTAAGTCAAAAAAAACATGGAGTTATTGGTCATTTTTGAGAAGCTATACAGTGGAGAGCATTCGAGACATTTAGGCCGCTATTCCATTGACTCGAAAGAATGGTGCAAAAAGATGGTAGGTAGTGTGTCCCTCTTGTTATGGTGCTGGTATACATTGTACTACCAAAGAGATTGTAGGTTGTGTATCCCTCTTGTTATTAACCGAGATCCACTTTTCACTACTGAATTTTGTAGTAGTCTTTAGAAGGCCTTAGGCACTAAATTTAAGTACGGCTTATTACCCACAGACGAACGGGCTGACTGAGAGGGTGAATTGAGTATTGGAAGACTTGTTGTAGATATGTATCTTGTACTTTGGAGGTTCTTCGGATGATCACTTGTTGTTAGTAGAGTTTGCATATACTAACAACTATCAAGCATGTATAGGAATGGAACTATTCAAGTCATTGTACGGGTAGCTAAGTAAATCTCCATCTTATTGGTGAGACACTTTAGATAGAATCATTCTTGGACCAGACATGATTAGGGAGACTTTGGTGAAAGTATATTTGGTTTGTAGAAGGATGAAAACTGCACAAAAGAGGCAAAAATCTTATATTGATAGGAGATGCACGTAGTTAGAGTTCGTAGTGGGCGACATAGTCTTTGTGAAGGTCTCACCACTTAGATACGTTATGAGGTTTTGTAGTTTGGGGAAGATAATTTTGATGTTTGTAGGGTCTTTTCCAAACTTGAAGAGAGTAGAGAAGTTAGCTTATATAGTGGAGCTCTTGAAAAGCTAGTGGGGGTTCATAATGTCTTCCATGTGTCACACTTGCGGAAATGTCTACACTATTCAGCTAATGTGGTTGAGTCGAGTCAGAAGAAGTTGTAGTGGAGATGGAGTCACTTATCACTGTGCATGCACTCACATTGTTGAACATGGGATAAAGCAACTCTGTAATAAAGTAACCATACTACTTAGAGTCTGGTAGGGAGACGGTTTAGCTGAGAGTACTTAATAGCCTAAGGATAAGACCCAAACTACCTATCCATAACTCTTTTTTGGTAGTTTCCGTTTAAGTTAGTATAATTACTTCTGCACATAGTATTTTGTGAGAAATGTGGATTAAGAATCTTAAGGCTAGAATAAACACTAGAGGGAGGATGAATAGTGTTTTAGAGAATTGTTAAATCTTTTTGAGTTTTTGTTAATTTGAACACAAATGTATGCAATATTCAAACACAGATATGATCATAGAATCAAACACAGATGCAACTATAAAGTAAAAGCAGTAAAGGAAAGAACACACCGGATTTTATACTGGTTCGGAGTTACCCTACATCGAGTCCCGCACACAAGTACGGATTTCCTTTCAAAAAACAATCTTTACAATTACACCCTCGATTTCAAGGCAACGAGGTACGCCCTCCAGAATCACAATCCTCTGGGTAGAGATACTTGATTTCCTGGGCAACAAGTTCATCCAATTGATTTTCCAAGGCTATAATCACGCCTTATCTCGCTTGATTGATTTCCAAGGCCACAGTCACACCTTTTCTCGCTAAGTTGATTACAAAAAGCCTATAACTCAGAATAGCACTGAGGATCTTGTTGAGATAGTGATAGAGAATCAAACCAAAGATAGTCTAGTTAGATTCAATGTTGATTTCAACAGAGTAATGGTAAGAATATGTATATAGAAATATGGACGAAGAAGAGGAGTGAAAAACTAGAAAAACTGAATTGAAATTCGTTGAAACTAACCCCTATATATAGAAGAACAACAGCCATGTCCACTTCGTGAAGAGTTATGACGAATAGACACTTCTTTTGAAATTTAAATTTTGAACTCAATTGACACCATGTCGACATAGGGTACTTGAGCATGTCGACATCCCAAAGGGATTTTTGGTGTTTTGATTTTCTTTGAAAATAACCTTTATCTTATATTAAAACTATTTTAAACTTTATAAATATACTTGACTATAATTAAAATACATAAGTAAATATAAAGAATAATATATGTATATAATTTTACTATAATTTTATATATAAATCTAAATATATAAATACTGAAAAAATTAAATATTCTTTTATTTTAATAGATAGTTTAAAACCAAGGATAATTTGATTTTGAAATTCAAGATTATTTTGAGGCTAAAAGTATTTGAAATCAGGATAGATGTTTTTGATGCTTTTTAAAAGGAAGGTTTTGAAATCATTTTGAAAACAGGATATAAATTCAAAAAATCATTTTGAATAAAAAGTTAGTGGATACAAAACAATGTTCCACTAGATCTTTCATAGGTTCCATCCTACTTAGAGCTCCATCCCTTTAACAGACTCGAAGTGGATTCCATTCCATGAATAAATTGTATTTTAAGATGTCAGTGCTTTTCTAGGAGTTTTACCAAAATTTCTAATTAAAAAATAATAAATTACTTGAACTCTTGAACTCTTGATAATCTTGATACTCATGAGTCTTCAATCTTGATATCTTGAATCTCTATACTGTACAGTCTTCATTCTTGTTACCTGCATGGTTAAATCCTGCATATACATACATACATACATATATATATATATATATCTAAACTTATACTGTTAGTATTTATATTTTATAATCTATTCTAAGGTTGTTGTCATCAAAACCATCATCTCATGGACTAACATATTTATCTTAGTCTATTTCATATATAGGAGTGTTTGGATTCTAGGCATAGTTGTAAACATGTCACTAGGACATGTTTTGGATGATGGTTGCTAATGGATGTATTTTATTGATTAGTATTGCACATATGGGCCAATATGTTAACTTGGCTTATAATACACATCTCCTTATCCATTTTGTTTTATCAATTATAGGCATAATGGTTGTTGCGTTTTTGCATATATATTGAATGGTTACTCATCCATATAGAATTGAAAGTATATAGGACATTTTATACATTTTGGATATATAGCATAAGCACTACATTTCAGGATGTTGACTTGTTTAGGAGATCGCCTATACATTTCTATATATTCATATGCATTCCATACATAAATGTACATGCTACGTTAGAAAATTTAAACTAAGAATATTGTTCCCAAACGGTTGAGGGTTGACTAGATGGTTGTAGATATTGGTTTCATTTTTCCATCCCTGGAGATTTCGAGGACGATCCTTTAAAGGAGGAGAATGTAACACCACAAAAATTTGAAATAATAAATTAAAATACTAATAAGGCTAAAAATGTAATTTATATAAAAGGACAAAATAGTAAATTTTCATTAACGTTAGAATTAGGTCATATGACCAATCCCCTTGTCTTCGGAACGTCGTTTGTAGTTAAAAACATATGTTATTAAATTTGATAAAATAGGTCAAAATTAATGGAAACAAGATCTAGGAGCATTTATGTAAATATGGATTTCAAGATTTGACCTGGAAATCCAACTTTCAACTATAATAAAGCCCCAACCCTCACTCCTCTTCATTCTAAACCCTAGCATCCAACTCTCTAATTATACACACACATTTCTTCTTCTTTCTCCTCATAAACTCCTTAATTGAAACAACAAATTCTATTCTCCTCAAAATTTCTAAACCAAAAAAAAAAAACAAAGTAAATTAAAAGAAAGTAAGAGAAGAGAAGACATAGAATTCAAACTGGAAACAGAGGAAAGCAAAACCACAAATAACTATAAGTTATGAAGGAAGGAAGAGTGCAAATTCAAATCAGGATAGACAAAGGTTTATTCAAACAACCCTTCGAGGTGAGTGAATTTATCTACAAAACGATTATGTTATCGATAAGTTGTTAATTTAAATTTATATACCTCGTTATAACTAAAAATATGACCTTTAATCTAGAATCGATATTTTTATTCAAAATATCAATGAATTGAAAAGGAGTAAAAAAAAACCTAGTTGATGAATTGATAAAATAATCAGTGTGATTTGGGAGGGAAGGGTTACTTAAATTGAAACTGCCACTAATTGCATAGATTTGATTATGTATAACAAGTTTGGAGAAATTTTGGTAAATAGAAAGGGAATAGATATATTATTTTGGATCTATCTAGATTTAATTCTATAACTTTGAATCAACATTGGTAAATGATTTAAATACACAAAGATAAGCAATTGAAATTATATAGAAAAGATGTTGAAGTCTAATGTATAATCATTGAAAATGTTGCTCATACTCGTTAAAAATAAATCTAGCATGCACGTTTGAATCCGTTAAGAAGACGAATGAAAAAAATAAAATAAATACATTTACCAGACCTAGAAATTCAAAATCAAACATTTGAAAATTTAATCAGACATTTGAATTCACTTACACATGCCTGAATTTCAGACAGTTCAAAAGCAAAAGAAATGGTTCAAAATTGACTTGATTCAGATGTCTGAATCCTTATTCAGACATCTGAAATTGAATTCAAACATTTGAATAAGGAACCAGACATCTGAATACATGTAACAGAAATGTTTGTAAATGAGGTCGGACTTTTAAATTATTGTAGCCAACTCAATTTCAACCTAGACCTAGTACATGCCAAGTACGATGGATGGAGGAAACTTGTTCCCACTTCCTTGTCTTTCAAGCATTCACATAGCTAAATGGAATCATGTAGCAAGTTGGAGAAGTGTCACACTTGGTGACGACCTAGGCTCTTGCTCCATGAGGTTGTTAAACGTGAATCTCAAGCAATTACTTCTCAATTAGAAGGACTTTTCATTCATAGCCGGTCCTAGGCACCTATGGGTGGAAGATGGCAAGGGATGGCAGAGAGATCCATCATATAGGATATATTAATCCTACAAAAGGTTAGATATGTTAATCCGCTCTTGGATGCTACTTGTGTAATAGTATAGAGCATATGATACATGCACTTATGAAAAGATTGTATTAGGATTATTAATCCAAAAGATTGCACTAGGATTGTTTACCCAAAAGGTTGTATCGAAAGTGCTATCTGAAATGCATAAGTTTAGCAATATGAGTTATACCCAATCAGGTGCAACCCAAATAATTACCATTAAGAATGCTAACAAAATATATAGATAGATAGTTATATACTAGAAATGTTTGTAGAAATTATTCAGTTGGCATGTTCCACCTACGATTGGAAACTCTTAAAATCAAAAATTAGGTTCAGTCACATTAGGACTAGATAAGATATACTATGACAGTAATTAATCACTTACATACAGAACACACACACACACCGAAGAACACTCTTTGATGTAGAGTATAACTGAACTTTAATAACTTCTCCACACCATACTACTAGTGATATAATTCACTTATCAGTTGTTTGACCCCCCTCCAATTTCGCCTTTTTAAATCTATTATAGATGGTCAGAGTAGTAAGTGACGTTGGCAAGGCAAGGTGCATGGAGGAGGCGACCTAGTGACCTAAAGTTACATTTATTTATAGTTTCTCTCCATGTACTTTATATTAAATTATTCCTATATGTCAGGCTCTTATGTATTGATGTTTGGGAACATTGTTGTATGGACTATGTTTATTTGATTTGAGTATTTTCGGTACTGTAATTTTATTTCCTTCCGCTATGAGATCTTAAAGTGCAGAATGTTCTAAATTCATAATTGTCTCTTTACTATGTAAACCATAAAAAACCAACGAATCGTACTTCTTGGCATGATGCGAGCTTGAACGCCATTGTTGGACTTTGGATCGGTGTGTCGTGGGGTGCGGATCGTTACATTCGACTATTTTTTTATAGGCCCCTATAGCGTCCAGGTTCATACTGCCTTTGTAAAACAGCGAGAGGTCGACCACTGGTGTGGGTTATTGCAATCAACCTTTTTATAGGCCCCTATACAGTCCTGGCTCATAACATCTCTTTAAAATACCTAAGGTCGACCGCTAGGTTGAGTTTTATAGGAGTGACACTTCTGTTTACTTCTATTGTATATATTTATTTTCAAGTTTTGTTTTGCACCTTTCTCACTCATTTTTGACTAGATTTTAGTTCTGTTTTCTTTAAGTTTGAAGTATGATTCTCTGCTATCTATCTACTTCAAATTCATTAAGAAGTTTGCTCTAAAATCATTTTAAAGTTGCTCTAGAAATCAGTGTTTACAAAACTAGTTTCTGGAAATATAAATATACCTTCATATATATATATATATATATATATATATATATTTCAAAGTATTGTTAAAAATCATATTAAATTCAAAATAATTTTTGTTTAACATTTAAAATAGAATTTTTTTCATATGATTTATATACATTTATAACATATATTTTTTTATTAACACATTCTATAAATGAAAATACCACTTTTCATCATATTACCAAATAATGCATTTAAATCAATTTAAAAACATTTAAATTTATATTTGTTTTCTAAAATACGTCCTTTCATATCAGAATCATTTCATAAATTTGTTTACTTAATTTTATATGCTATTTTACATATATTATACCTATATATGCCTTGGCAAACTTACATTTCTACTTCATTCATACCACTACACACACATATATATACAATGTATACTAGTATGGGCCCGTGCTTCGCATACGGGTTGTTTTTATTATTGTATACATTGATAGTTTGTTTGAGACATTAGTTAAGATTCTTTCATATGTAGTAGCTGTGTGAGCGTAGACATGTAAGTGGAAAGCGAGGGCATTTTAGGAATTTCAAAAAGACACCGAGTAAATTAGTTTAGCGAATTTTCTTTATTAGTAGTAGAGATAATTTAAATAAATTTAGAAATTTATTCTTTGATTTATATACTAATCACCACACATTTCAGAAATTATCAATTCATTCATTTGTGTATGAATTCAAGTTATAGTCTATCAACATTCAGTCTCAATATTCCTTTGTTGTGCTAAACATGAACATAGTTCCAACTTCATTACTAATACTAGTCAAAATATCATTTAATTAGAAATTTTCTCCATCGGTAACTTTTGTCTCAACTCGGTAATTATCCAATTTGTCCTTATCCATATATTAAAATGTTATTACATCATCAAATGTCATAAATGAAAGAGACAAGCCCACTCGTAAATCTGAAAATCTAATCTCGCAATAATCCACTATCCTGACTTTTTCACTCACCAACTTAAGAATTTTCTTCTATTTCATTTTTCGGATCGCATCCCTGTCTTTCACAATCGTTTTGATATAAAGTTTGCATGATTCCTATAGGAATGTGGAAGTTATGGCCTTTTATTAAAGGTGGTGAATGGAAGAAAGTTGTACGGGAAGAAGAAGAGAAATGAAATGAACATACACATTCTAGTTTTGGAATTTTATAGAGGATGGAAATGTCCGTTGGCAATTTTGTTACAACTCGCACCTTAACTAGTCCGATTGTTTGCTAAATCAAAAACCCAAGCCCACTAGGGTATGGATCGTTGGTGTTGGTATTCTATAATAAAAAAAAGTATATCAGAGAGTCATCAATAAGAACTCACAATGGAATAATGAAGTATAATAAGACATATATATACCGACTAACGCTAACACCTCGGGTATCTAGTGTCTTGTCAGTGCAGAGTATGCATGAGGAAATCTTTCCTCCCACCGTTCCCACCTTATACAACATTTATTCCTCTAAATCTATCTTGTGGATTGTAAAGAGGAGGGGGTCAGAATAATATTTCGATGATTGACAAAATACATACTTTATCTGTAACACCAGTTTATGCTGATTGTTTTCCATTATGTGTTATGTCTATTATTCAAAACTTAGTCGTGTTGACTTTATATATGCATACGATATACTCAAGCTACATTGAGGTATGTATGTGTGTGTGTATTTACAAGCATCACTGTTCCTATGGACAAAGATACATTCCCTACCATTATGTGTAACTGGACATCACACCCTTGCGATCTAACCTATTCATTTCAGTACCCAATTCAAAATCATAAACCACCACTACTACAATGTACCGACCTTAAACATCGAGAGGAGCCTGCAATGTCGACTTATGCAAACGACGATTAGTATCCACTGCATTCGTATCTAAAGATCAATGGTAATGCCACTTATTGCACCACGTCGGGCATTCAGCGATAGTATCTAAGCGAATACCCAACAAACATAAAGGAACCTCCCATTACTACCGGGCTAAACTTCCTCAAAGACTTATCTAACCACTTCGTATCAATTTTCAAATTTGCATAACCAAACCATGACTACACGTATCATACTTACACATTAAAGGAGAGCCCACAATGCGACTCGCATCAAAGACGACTAGGGTCCACTGCATCCATGTCCGCTTCTCAATGGTAACACCAATTGTGGCACAGCGCTGGGTATTCAACAATAGTGTAATGACCTAATTGTTATACGTGCCGAGGAACCTCCCGTTAGTGTCATGCCACACATCTCTCCAGGCGTCCACCAAGTGTGATGCACATTCACCAAGGAACCTCCTATGGGTGTCAATCACGTTCGAACCGCCTTATATTCTCATGGGTCATATAGTTGGAGATGTCCCACATCGGTCCAATATATACAAAACAGCCGATAACCTCTTGTGGAGGGTAGACTTTTATTGTTTAATATTCCAACCTCACATCCTAACCCATAATAGCAGCTATGTCATTTATAATTAATTTAAATATTTAGGCTAGACTCAATAATGCACACCCGTCACAGGCCATGTAATTTCAACTGGAAAATTATTACGCCTCCCAAGTTCAATTATTAGTGTTTACTTACTTAACATGAACTTACCTCTTATTTCAATTTCACAATTCTAATTAAGTATCATTTACTACTTCTTTCCAATTAATACAATCAAGTACATTTATTGCTTTGTTTCAAATTATACAGTTAAGTATCCTTTACTGCTTCTTTTCAAACTATATAATCAAGTAACGTTTGTTGTTTTCTTTAAATTAATGACCATTTTAATCTAGTTACTGTATTCTTCCTAACTCTTCAATTCATTATCTTATTCATATTTAGAACTTTTTATTTATTTCTTAACTTATATTTTTACAAATATATTTAGTCGTCAACAAAATTATTATTATTCTATTTTTAGCACATTCTAGTTCTATATTTAGGGATTTCTACATTATAATGCATTAGAACTGCATATTTCCCAAAAAAAGAAAATGGTATTCTTGTTTGAAACCAAAAATGTTTCTATGTAAATTTCTATAAATTATCCTTGTTTGAAAATGGTATTCTGGGAATTATTTCAAATGACATCTCTTCATATATAATTATAAAGTTGGATAATTTATAGAAATTTACATAGAAACATTTTTCATTACAATGAATTAAAATATAAACTTAAACCATAATCAAATTTGAAACAATCTTCACTTCATGTTTAATAACTTATAACATTCAAATAACAAAATCCAGAATTAACATAAAATCTTATCAATAAATTATCTCATAACTTTTCGGGACTACTTTCACCCTTACATTCTATATCATATAACATTTAATCAAAATTAACAATATACTTTATATGTAGGCAAGAATCTCAAGTTCATTTCATATATTTAATCCTATAATTACATAACATATTTTCAGGCATAAAAGAAACAAATTCACAATGATACAAATTCAATACTATGTAAAAACATATAATTTCCCACTTACCATTTAGCTTCCAAATATCTAGATCTAAATCCATTCTCCTTGTTTGACTCCTTTCTTTCTATCAAAATATGTATCAAAAGCGCATACATATTTATTAAAATTATAGATCCGAAAAGGAATTTGATCCAAGCGTAGTGAAAATTTAGATTTAGAATTTACCTCTTCTTTTCAGAATCGATTCGCCCCTATTCTTCTTCTCCTTTATTTTCCGCTATTCTCCATATATATATATATATATATATATTAATATTTTATAATTTCTATAATTCCCAGAATTAGTGGAGAAGAGAATATGACAAAGCTTTTCTTCAGAAAATATGAGAAGAAAAGTGAGAGGGTGTGCCTTTTTTATAGGTAGGTACCCGAATCAATTTTATCCGTTAGATTGAATCATTTATATCTGTTAAATCGAATCAATTATATATGCTAAGGGTCAACCTGTTCCTATTACAGTGTCGATAGGTCAATCTTAATAAATTTAGGTTGTTTATTTCTGTGACGACCCACATTTCGAAAGGTTTAAATTAACAATAATCCACACATGTACAATCCAAACAATCTGGAACATAGATAATCAATGAGTTTGAATAGGAAAAATAAGAAAAGAAGAAGAAAACAACATAGAATCTCACAGCGGAATGATAAAATATAATAATCAAATAAACAGTTCATGAAGGTGTTTACCATACGTTTGATTATAATTTATACAACATTTATCAGAGTTGTATATATACAACAGAAAAAATAAAATAATGCAGTGGAACAAATAACGATAGGATACTACTAGTAATAATATACCAGATCTTCATCTTCGTCCTCTAGAGAATAATATTCGATAAGCTGAAAACTCAGGTCTAACCCGAGCGTAATGAAAAGACAAAACACTCGAGTCAGGACTAAAATATTCTTATGTAAGTCAAATCGATATCACATATAACATGAGTGCCATGGCATCAGAGATGTTTACAGGGTTTCACATCTCCTATCCAGTGTATAAAGTGCGTGCAATAACTCAAGAGATGTCATGGGATTTTCCGTCTCCTAAGGATCCGTCAAAATATTTATATGTTGTAGATTACGCAAAATATATAATGTGTAATCGGTAAAATAAATAATTTTCTTAGCGTTAAGGCTTTACATTAATCCCCCATTCAAGCGTTTTTAAGAATTGTCATACAGTTTGCGTATAAAACACCAGTAAACCATCGGTGAATAGGGATGCACCATGTTACGACAACACTAAACCAAAATCATAGGGGTCTCGTATAATGATAAATGTATGACCAGGCACGTGAGTCAATGCCCAAGGTAGGATACTACTAGTTTATCCTTCCCGGCCGGTGGTAATGCATCATAGCCATGATCGTCCATTGCGTCCAACACTCCCAAAATCCGAGAGTGCGCACCAATCAATCACAATGTAAATGATGGTAATACGAAGAAGTGTGTCCGCTCGAGGTAGCTAGCCTGCTTGGCCGGTACGGCTCCTATTTTAGTCATTTCAAATTGGCATAAGCGCCAAGCTAATCCATTATTGTTCTCTTTCTTCAAATCCAGCAAACGACGCCAAATCCAACCACTTCATTCTGGACCATCATTCAACGTACACAATTTTAATGTGGTTTCAATATTGACAAAGAGTATGCCAATAAGAGACCCCGGTCTCTTTAACAAACAAACATCGTTTTACACACTAGTTGGTTCTTTTACATTTCGAAAACTATTCATATTTGATATCAAAATATCATATTTGCTTCAAAATCAAATTCATTTTGAAATCATCGTATTTACTCAAAATATACCATTTCATTTCAAAATCATTTTCACCTTAATATCTTGGTTTCAGTTCCAATTCAAAACTGCTTCGAATTTTCATTTGGGTTATGTAGGATCGATTTCACCCTAGAGGGTGGGTGAATAGGGTGATGGTATTAATTATAAAAATTAATTGCGGAAGCTTATAAAATATTTAATTCACAGTTCACAGCAGAATAATAGCAGCACAGAAAAAATAGCAGAACAATAAAATATAGAAATAGAACGACACGGAATTATAATTAGTATGTTAATTTTTTCTTTTGCTTTTACTGGTTTTGGCTTGCTTTAACTTGATACCTCCTATTCCTATGATGATTGTCGCAATTTATAGGAGTCGAACTCCTGAATTTTAGTTCATCTGATTTATTCAATAATTCCCTTCTGCCGTTCGATATTGTTTTGATGCTGATGATTTCATTGACTAAATCAAATGTGTTGCTTGATTATTACGGTGTTGATTTCTGACTTGGTTTGTTTACTTGGCTATCACGGTTTCGAATTTGACATGTTCATACTTTGATTTCGGTCATCACGGTGTTGATTTTGATTTGAAACACGGCTTTGATTTCCTTTGACTTTGCCCAATTTTTGATTTCATGAATTTTCTTGTACCGCTTCGGCCTTGACTTGGTTACACACGGATATGTACATGAATTTTTGTATCACTGTAACCTGTACTGTTGCCTGACCTTTTTTGCCTCTGTTCATTGTTTAGCTCGGCTATATCACTTGTTGGCATTTGGTTGTAGTTGGTCTTATTGCAGTTTGGCTTTGTGTACATGTATATAGTTGTGTAGCTTCACTTGCATTTGTATTCTGATTCATCCTTCGAGTCAGTGAATATTTGTG
This sequence comes from Allium cepa, assembly GCA_030765085.1. Taxonomy (NCBI): domain Eukaryota; kingdom Viridiplantae; phylum Streptophyta; class Magnoliopsida; order Asparagales; family Amaryllidaceae; genus Allium; species Allium cepa. The sequence goes on along the minus strand of CM060941.1, from coordinate 825,505,646 downwards.
GCTGCACTTCAATCATCCCTTCTGTTTGCTTTGGCTTCATTGACCTCAGCCATGTGTTCATCTGAGTGTTCTTAGCTTTGTGTTTGTTGACCACACATGTTTATGGCCACTGGTTCATTGTTTCATTTGGTTACTGGGTATCTTGTGGCTTTGTTCGTCATTGTGTATTGACTGCAGCTCCATGACTTCGACTGTTTGCATTACATCACCACTGTTGGATTGATGTTCTTCATGCTGTTTGGTGCATTGTTGTTTGCTGAACTAGTCTGCAATGGTTGTACACTTGCGGTCTTCTCGACTCTGGTTGCATTCCACATTGAACTGCATACTTGTAGTATATTGATCGTCTGCACCTTGTCCTGAAGTGTTTGCTGTGTTCATTTGATTGTTGTGCACTGAGTTTGCTTCGAGTCAGTTTCATTGTGTTGGTTTCATTGGTACTTGAATAGTTTGGATTCGGGCTTTGACTTATGTCACTGATTTTTGGTCAAGACTTGTTTTAGTTGTCGAGACCGTTTTTCCATACTTGCACATTTTTAATTGCACCTGTGTTGAATCCAGTTTTAAAACTCGGGTTTGACCTTGTGCTGATGTCGAGACTTTATTTATATTGCACCTGAGTTGAACCCATCTTTTTATTTGGGTTTGACCTTGTGCTCACCTGTCCTGTAGCATTATCAAGTGTATATTGGTGTGCACGGCCTTGTGGCATATACAGTGATACACTGTGTATGTCACAAGTTGTTTGTGTATAATGGATTCAAAATTAAATGATGACGAACAACCCAAATAACTGAGGCAAATATCATTTTCAAAATTTGCATTTTATTTTATATTGCGAAAATATTTCTTTTTCAATTTTACTGCATTAGTGAATATTTTTGCAGATTGCTCAGATACTGGATTCTAACTGGAATGAAGTTGAAAATGAACTACGAGTGTGAGTGATATGTAGTGAGGAATTTATGTAAATATGAAATTGTGACGTATTGTAATCAAAATTGTATATGTAAAGTGAGAGCTTGAATTTGTACTATTCAAAAATGTAATAAATATTTGTTTGAATAAAATTTCTGTTTGAATTCAAATTCTGTGTCATTTAATTTTATTCAGCAAATATTTATTTAATCTATGAAAAATAAAATAGTACATTGACAAATACATTTAATCGAATATATATATGTTTATTATCATCAGACAAAAATCATATAAGCGCATATTCAACAATCTCCCCCTTTTGATGATAACAAACATATATTTAAGATTTTGAATATGTTAAATGTATTTGATCATTGATATGCTCTAATTGCTCCCCCTATTTAAATGCTTCCTCTCTACACAATACTCCCCCTACATATATGCATACAAATAAAAATATGCAAATGAGCCTAGATGCAAATGGAAAATTATTGACCTTTGCTTGATTTTATTTGACAAAATCCTAACTTTTCTCCCCCCCCCCTTTTGTTATCAGCAAAAGAATAATAGTGTTAGAGAAAATAAAGATAAAGTGATCGATATTAATCCAACATTAAAAACTCAATTGAATATAAATATTAAATTTCAATAAAAAATCAAACAAAAATCATAAATATTTTGTTAGACGCATATTCCACTTAGAATGATGGGAATGATGTCACCATCTAAAACCATACAGTTGTGTCTATTTGTGGTATATTTATATCAGGAATTTGAATACCTACTAACCATGCATAACTGTTAGGACTTTTAAATGAGATTAGTAGTATTCCAATTTTATTTTAAAATAAATAAATTCAAGTATCTTCTAACCACGCATAACCGTGAGGACTTTTAAATGAGATTAGAATCAACTTTTTTATTTTAAAAATCAACTTTTGATATGCGTTCCATACATTCATAACCGTGAGGACTTTTAAATGAGCATGGAAGCATATAACAAATTCCAAGTAATTCACCCATGCATAACCGTGAGGACTTTTAAAAGAGAGTGAATACTTTGGTATTTATTTATTTTTTTAATTTTTAAAAAAAAAAGAAATATAAAATGAAAAATGAACGATTCCTGTTTAAAGTACCACATATCGATAAACTATATAGAATTTTGATGAGTGATGGTCGTTAGAAATATGATGGAGATAGAGATGGTCATGGAATTTTTACCAATAAAAAGTTTTATAACTCTTATTTAAATTTCTAAAGAAATTTACTAATTATACCGTCTCGAGTCATAATATATAATAGATATCAACACTCATCACTTTTTCAATCACTATTCATCTTTTCGATAATCATTAGGGAGTTAGATTAGTCAATGTAATCATTTAAAATCAAATTCATAAATAATTATAAATCAATTTTTCTAAATGGCTAATCTGAAAATATGGTCAAAAATAATTTTCTAGAAGGGGTTTAATAAGAAAAATTTCTGCTATTTGAAAATTATTTGAAATGAAAAATATGCAGATATTTTCTTTGAAAAACGATGCAGTTACTAAATGTCTCAAAAATCACGTTCAACTAGTAATTTTTCTATCAACTAGATTACCAGTGTAATCTGCATCTGAATTTCTTTTTCACTCAAAATTTTCATCAACTGAATTTGATTGACCAATTCATGAAGTGTGCACCAAAAATTTCAAACTCAATTTTAACATCAATTTAAATGACATTCTTTTGAATTTGAATTAAAGCCGTGTAAATAATCAAAAACTGTGAATAAAGAGTTAGTCATATTATAACCAAATGTATCATCATCCAACAAAAACACTATTATTAATCCAAACTAAGATATATGAAGTAATTCAAATGCTCTCGAGATTTTTATAGTGTTTTTGGCATAAGAATATAATTTGGCCAACTATGTTGAACAAGTCCGAGTCAAAATTATCATTATTTCATCATCGCATTATTGGCTGATTTAATTTAGAATATGGTGCAGATTATCACATTTAATATATCGTTCAAATAAATATAACTTTACCTGTTTTATCTTTACGATAATTTTTCGTGGTTGCCCATTGTGATTCTGTCACCCTTATACTAGGCTAAGGAACTTTGCTTTGTCTCTCGGTGTAGCCTTGGAACAGCCAGAATCCAAGTGGCACTATTGTTGTTCCTTAGCCTGCCACCACACCTACACGAGGAAAGTTTTTTGTGACCTATTTGTTTTTATAGGTCCATGATTGTTAGTGGCAGAATATATTGAAAAATAATTTTGTGGAGACCCAAAACTATTTATATATGTTCCTTTCGGCACCCAAATTTGTTTAACTTTGAGAGATTTTATATTTGTGCCTTTAGGAACCCAAATTGGTATAGTTTTCACATTTTTGGGTCTATACCAACAATTATTTTGATTGTGTCCAAATTTTCTACAAAATGTGCACATAGAATTGACTTGATTAATATTGCTTTCAACAATTTTAGATTGATTATATCAAGTCCTTGTTTAACCGTATTAACAGTTTGTTTCCCTAAGAACATATTCAACGATTTTTCACTTTTTGAAAATTTATCTAAAGCCGTTGACAATTGTTGGACTTGTGTTTTGAGAGACTCATTTTCATTTAACAATTGTGTGCACTTTTTGATAGAATTCTCTCTCCTAGTATTTTCATTCTCTTTTAAAATCAGAATTTCATTTTCAAGTGATTTTATATTGATTTCTAATTTTTTAATTTCCTCTTCGAATGTTGGACACTTATCACACTTAGGGATCCTTCTTTGATAGTTTTTAACTAATTGGTCAAGTTGTTCATTTAATTCTATCAAAATGTCTTTTTGTGATTCAAGTTTAGCGTATTTTTCCCTAAGTCGTTCAAAACAGCCATTTACTTCATGAAAATATATAAGCAACTCTGAATGAGTAAGTTTTGATACCTCGCTTGGCTCATCATCATCACTGTCAGTTATATCACCTCGAAGGCACAAATCTTCTTTTTCTCTCTCACCGCCAGTGCTTTTATCATACTCATCCATTTCATCCCAAGTGGCTGCAAAACTTTTCTTTTTCTGTTTCTTTCCAAAGTCGCGTCGATTTCGAGGACAATTGGGCATGATGTGTCTGGGTTGGTTGCACTTATGACAGATGATCTTCTGTTCTTCTGAGTAGTCAAGTGCTTTGCCTATTCTGCTTTTCGCTTTTTGAATTCGAGCTAGATTTCCATATTTGTAATTCCACCTTTTGAATTTCTTTATTAATAGTGCCAGCTCTGCTGCTCCATCATCATCATCGTTATCATCATCACTTTCGGTTGTTCCTTTGAGCGCTATTGATTTCTTTCGAGTATCTCCTCCTTCACGCTCTTCCTTGAATTTCATTTCTAGCTCATAAGTGGTGAGATTACCGATGAGTTCTTCAACTTTCATTTGTTTTAAGTCTTTTGATTCTTGAATGGCAGTCACTTTCGCTTAAAATTTTCGTGGAAGGACTCTTAGGATTTTCGGACTATCTCCAACTCTGTTTATGATTTTCCAAGAGCTTTTGATTTATATACGATATTGGAAAGTCGTCCATGCATCTCTTTAACATTTTCTTCCTTCGCCATTGTGAAGTTCTCGTATTCGCTGCTTAGCATGGCAAGGCGAGATTCTTTGACTTGAGATGTTCCTTCGTGAGTCACTTCTAGTGTGTGCCATATTTCCTGCGCAGTTAGACAATGTGAGACACGATTAAATTCAAATTGATCCAATGAACAGATAATAGAATTCATAGCTTTAGCATTAGTATTTTTGTAATTTATTTTCTAGTTCTGTCCATTGTTCCTTTGGTTTATCTATTTCCTGATTATCTACAATTATAGTCGGTGCTCTATAACCTGTCTCAACAATATTCCACGCGTCAATGGTTTTTAGAAAAATTTCCATCCTATTTTTCCAGTAAGCATATTCACCATTGAACATTGGTGGTCTAACTATGGATTGACCCTCAGCAAAAACAGTATTAAAAGAAGCCATTTTAAAAATTCAACTTTTTAAAATAAAAATTGGTTTTGTAAAATCAAAATTTTAAAACAAAAACGGCTTTTGTTCCTAGCTCTGATACCACTTGTAGGATCGATTTCACCCTAGAGGGGGGGTGAATAGAGTGATGGTATTAATTATAAAAATTAATTGCGGAAGCTTATAAAATATTTAATTCACAGTTCACAGCAGAATAATAGTAGCACAGAAAAAATAGCAGAATAATAAAATGCAGAAATAGAACGACACAGAATTATAATTGGTATGTTAATTTTTGCTTTTGCTTTTACTGGTTTTGGCTTGCTTGAACTTGATACCTCCTATGCCGATGATGATTGTCGCAATTTATAGGAGTCGAACTCCTAAATTTTAGTTCGCCTGATTTATTCAATAATTCCCTTCTGCCGTTCGATATTGTTTTGATGCTGATGATTTCATTGACTAAATCAAATGCGTTGCTTGATTATTAGGGTGTTGATTTCTGACTTGGTTTGTTTACTTGGCTATCACGGTTTTGAATTTGACATGTTCATACTTTGATTTCGATCATCACGGTGTTGATTTTGATTTGAAACACGGCTTTGATTTCCTTTGACTTTGCCCAATTTTTGATTTCATGAATTTTCTTGTACTGCTTCGGCCTTGACTTGGTTACACACGGCTATGTACATGAATTTTTGTATCACTGTAACCTGTACTGTTGCATGACCTTTGTTGCCTCTGTTCATTGTTTGGCTCGGCTAGATCACTTGTTGGCATTTGGTTGTAGTTGGTCTTGTTGCAGTTTGGCTTTGTGTACATGTATATAGTTGTGTAGCTTCACTTGCATTTGTATTCTGATTCATCATTCGAGTCAGTGAACATTTGTGGCTGCACTTCAGTCATCCCTTCTGTTTGCTTTGGCTTCATTGACCTCGACCATGTGTTCATCTGAGTGTTGTTAGCTTTGTGTTTGTTGACCACACATGTTTATGGCCACTGGTTCATTGTTTCATTTGGTTACTGGGTATCTTGTGGCTTTGTTCATCATTGTGTATTGACTGCAGCTCCAAGACTTCGACTGTTTGCATTACATCACCACTGTTGGATTGATGTTCTTCATGTTGTTTGGTGCATTGTTGTTTGCTGAACTAGTCTGCAATGGTCGTACACTTGCGGTCTTCTCGACTCTGGTTGCATTCCACATTGAACTGCATACTTGTAGTATATTGATCGTCTGCACCTTGTCCTGAAGTGTTTGCCGTGTTCATTTGATTGTTGTGCACTGAGTTTGCTTCGAGTCAGTTTCATTGTATTGGTTTCATTGGTACTTGAATAGTTTGGATTCGGGCTTTGACTTATGTCACTGATTTTTGGTCAAGACTTGTTTTAGTTGTCGAGACCGTTTTTCTATACTTGCACATTTTTAAGTGCACCTGTGTTGAATCCAGTTTTAAAACTCGGGTTTTTCCTTGTGCTGATGTCGAGACTTTATTTATATTACACCTGAGTTGAACCCGTCTTTTTGTTTGGGTTTGACCTTGTGCTCACCTGTCCTGTAGCATTATCAAGTGTATATTGGTGTGCACGGCCTTGTGGGATATACAGTGATACACTGTGTATGTCACAAATTGTTCGTGTATAATGGATTCAAAATTAAATGATGATGAACAACCCAAATAACTGAGGCAAATATCATTTCCAAAATTCACATTTTATTTTATATTACAAAAATATTTCTTTTTCAATTTTACTGCATTAGTGAATATTTTTGCAGATTGCTCAGATGCTGGATTCTAACTGGAATGAAGTTGAAGATGAACTACGAGTGTGAGTGATATGTAGCGAGGAATTTATGTAAATATGAAATTGTGATGTATTGTAATCAAAATTGTATATGTATAGTGAGAACTTGAATTTGTACTATTCAAAAGTGTAATAAATATTTGTTTGAATAAAATTTCTGTTTGAATTCAAATTCTGTGTCATTTAATTTTATTCAGCAAATATTTATTTAATCTATGAAAAATAAAATAGTACATTAACAAATACATTTAATCGAATATATATATATATATATATATGTATGTATATATATGTTTATTATCATCAAACAAAAATCATATAAGCGCATATTCAACAGGTTATAACATCAATTTAACCCAATTCATATTTAAATTCATGATTTAAATATAAATATTCTCATCTTAACCAGTTTGAATTTTTAGAAAATAGTTCGAATAGTGTTTAAAATAGCTTAAATAATTAAAATAGTTTAGTAGAAAATAGTTTGAATATTGAAAATGGTTTATATAGTAAAATAGTTTGGAAAATCAAAATAATTCGTATATTTCAGAGGATAGCTTTTAAATAGTTTATATTAAATAATTTTATAAAAAATAGTTTCAAAGTCAAATCGATTCAATTCCAAATTTCCCAATTCAAATCACTTTAAATTTCCATTTCGATTTAATCTATTCAATTTCGATTTCAAGTTTATTTTAGTTGTGATTCCAAAATAATTTCAATTTCAAATTTGAACCATTTCGATTTTTATCAATTTTGAGTTTGATTTCGAGCTCCATTTCGAAATAGTTTGATTTTCATAAATTCGATTTTCACTTTCTTAAAAATCAAATAATTTAAATAAATTTCAAATCAAACATTTTAAAATCCTTTAACCAATCAGGTGTCCGTATATAATTTTCTATCCTATGACCAAATGGATCATTTACTTCAGTCAAATTTCAGGGATGGGGGTATATCATTTCAATCCAAAATAAATGTCATAGGCATATACCATTTCAATCTATTTCTTAATTTATTCGAAATAATTCGATTTACAATTTTATATACAATAAATAATATACAAGATGATAGCAGGATACATCAAAATAAATAAACGTCCAAATTATCCAAACAGTCAATCATAACATCCGTCACATTCAACCCCCAAATCAGCCAATAATTCACAACTATTTCATAGTTATCAATATCAGGTAATCTACTGGAAATTAATTTCCAACTTCACATTTAACTGTCAATTTTAATATCTACAATCAATTCATATGTTAATTTCATTTTCAAATAACAGTCAATAAAATTAGAAGACTTCACGATTCAATTTTAACGAACATAAAAATATTATAGTACGTCGAGCGTTAGAAACACTCACCTTTTATTTTCTGTTGTCGCTTTCGCGTTTTGGCTCTGATCAAATTCAAATGGCATTCGAATTTAACTGAAAATTCTAGAAGCTCCAAATTCAGACAATCCAAAATCTATGTCGAATATTTTATCAATATGAGTCCAACGTGATTGACCGCGTTGGATTTGGGTCTAAAATGAACAAGTTAAGAAATTTAAAAGCATCTGAAATTATAAATCAACATATATAAACTTAATCCACCATTTTAATTCCCATTACCCACCATGACTTGGCCCAAGCCCACGAACGAAAAAACGACCCAGAACTTCATCTTGCCCAGAAAAAAATCGTGTACACGGATAACACGCCCAAACGCACGCCTCCGTCCCCTCCCCATCTCGCTCAATAGTCAACGGAAATGCTCGCCGCTCGATCTAATGAACTCCACGACCAATTCACCACCACCTTGACCACAAAAATTCGAGCGCAGCAAACCCTGGTCGATCGCGACCGTACAGGTGACGGAAATCACCCCTGCCCATCGCGGACCACCTCTCCTTGGCCGCACATGCCACTTCATTTTCTCCTTCCGAGAGCTCCACCTCCATTCTAGAATCGTACGCCCGAGCCTCATCTACAAAATCGCGGCTGTAAGCTTCTTTCCCCTACTGCTTTGTCATGTCGCAACCATTCCCAAACAATCGGGCCTCATCAAAATGAGGCAGCAGGTGCGTACAACACTCCCTAACCCGAATCTAAGTTCCACCACACAAATTAGTGAGCCCATCACCCAAAAACCCAAGCCCTAGTTCATCCCACTGCTGCTCCACTATCGAACCTGAGGTTCTAGCATTAGCATTTTAGTGGAATATATGATTTTGGACTTTGATTTCACTCGTTTGAATTTACAATAAGTAAGGCATGGTTGTTTTCTTCTTTTGTTTCCTTTCTGCTATGCTGAAAAGCAAATGACGAGAGGAAAGGAAAGAAAATGTATTTAGGAAGTGGATTTTTGTTCCTAATTTAAAAGCACGCTGCCCCTTTTTTTTAATAAACCTGCGTGTGCTTGTCTATATCAGAGAAAAAAGAAACGTAGGGGTGGCCTGTAGGGTGGCTAGGATTGAAAAATAGGGTGGCTGAGAGTAAGTTTGTGTGGGCCGATGTAAACGTAGGGTAAAGTCAATATTATATATATATATATATATATATATATATATATATATATATATATATATATAATTTAAATTTTCAAAATATCCAACTGTAAATTTTGGATCCCTATCAAGGCATGCCGCAAGACATTCATAATGTCATGCCCCTATTCTGAAGGCAATAGAATTCGTTTCAAGTCCCAATTCGATCGTACGAAATTGATAACTTCTTTGAATCCAATCAAAATATTAAATTCTCGGTATTAAATTCAACGCATTTCTAGCCCGTACGGTCAAACAATAACCCCAAACGCTACGAAACTTGAAATCAAATAATAAAACGCTATTACAAATCTAATGGAACTGGTTTCGTCGAAATCCAAGACTATGCCCAAAATGGCTATTTTTACTCGTTAATTATAATATGAAATTTCCATTTTCTAATTGTTCACTTGTAAATTCAATTTTAAATGTTAACAATCTTCATTGTTGTTTAAATAAATTTTAATTAACTTCCGATATCAAATTCAATCATATTAAATTTAGAATTCAATTATTCAAATAATTTCCAATGTTGAATTTAAACAATTTAATTATCCTATAAATCAATATAAATAAATCATTAAGTTCAAAATAAATTTTAGTTATAGACATCATTTTATTTCTATCTAAATAATTCACAATTATTATTCAACTTCAGTTATTGATCATAGACCAAGTTAATATATAGAATTTCATTTCAATACTCGTTGTCGCCAAATCTTTGAAATTAGTTTATTTTAAAATCTTGTTCAAGTTCATATACAGTAACTATATTAATAAATCATTAAAAAAATTGTTTTTAAGCCATGTTTATTCATTAATTACGCTAAATTTAATAATTTAAAATAGTCAAAAATACGGATCACTATAATTTCCATTTTATATTTTATTCCCATATATATTTTTAATTATTTTCGATCTGAAATCTTCAAACGTTAATAACTTTTTTGTTTGAACTCCAATCATAAAATTTAATATATGAAAGTTGATCAGAAAATTGTCACGAACCCAATGGTGCATATTTCATAGCCAAACTCTGATGTTGTAAAAATTCTATTCTTGACCTTTAATAATTATTTATTAATTCTTTTTAATCATCCACTATTATCAAAGGGTATTACATTCTCCCCCTTAAAAGAATTTCATCCTCGAAATTCCTCAAGGACTAAATCATGTAACATAGTGTGCAACCATTTTGCAACCAATCATGTATAAGTGCATTGTGTATCACAATACATATGATATGTATGCTGAAGAATACTAAATCGATGCCATCTATATGAATGCATTATTTAAAATAGTTTTGAAAATATGATGCAAACAGCCTTTATATACCAGCAATATGTATGCATGTTTCCCAAAATCAAAACCTTTGTTTTCACACAACAATTTTTCTACACTCCAACGAATAGGAGTACGGTTCAACCAATTTTGCATCCAATCTTTACCATCCAATAACTAGCACAAACATTTCTAAAATACAAATTTTGAAAATCCAGTTTTCTTAAATCTACACTCTTATGTTGGAAAAGGAATTTAAATGGAGAATTCCATATTTTCATTCTTCTCTTGAGTACCCATTCTGATATACCTTAGAACCTTCTCTTTTGCTCCCAAATCTTTTCCAACTTTTTCATATGTAGTTTGCATAAAAAAATTATTTTTAAAAATTTTAAGGTAGAAATATTTATAAACAAGTTTTGTTTTATTATCAACGAATATGGAAAAATAAACCGTGACGACCCGGAATTTTTGAGCATTTAAAATCGGAATATTTAATTGATTTTAAATATCTAAAAGTTAATTTTAACTTGAATTCAAATATCGCTATTTATTTGATAATTAAATTATTGAATTTAATAATTGGAAACTGGGTAAAATATGAAATCTATGATTTTAAGCCTGTAAAAATAATAATTTGAAGACTTATAAAATTTATATCGATAATATGGTAGATAATAAAAGTGTTAAAATTTAATTTAACAGTGATTTGTTCAGTTTTGAAATTTCATCATTTAAATTGAATTTAAAAATAGCCTTCCGAGGCACAGTCTCGGACTTTGATAAAACTAGTTCCATTGGATCCGTAATATTATATTATTATCAGATTTCAAGTTTCGTAGTGTTTGGGTTTACCATTTGGTCGTACAATCCGTAAATGCATAGAAGAATCTAATTAAATTTAATTAAAATAGTCAAGTCTTCTCTTATACGCCTCTCCCCTCAACCTAAATACGTTCCATCCCTATCTTCCTTTAGACGAAAAAACAATAAAGAAAAAAAAGGGATAAGATAATGGCTGCTCGTTCATTTATGTTCCATTTCAAAATCGTAGCCTTTTCGTTTGCTATCGTTGTTATCGACTTCGATTCTTAGCCGACTCTTTCGATCGCAAGCATCTCGTGTGGCGGTCGAGCGAGTATTGCAGCGGCAACACTAGGGTTCGATCCAAGCTTAGGAATTTGGTCGTAGGTTGGTATGCTAAGTATTAGATGGTGTCGAGATGAGAAAGGCAGTCGCATCAACCGGAGGAAGTCGAGCGAGTGGATTCGCGTTAGGGCAGCAACCTAAGGCTTCAATGTCGAGCAATTTGTCAGGGTCGCGGTGTTGACTTCCACTTGAGAGTGTCGAGTCACGGTGGTCATATGAGGTTGACCTTGGATTTTCTGGTGACCGAGATAGGGTTTCGGCAGCGTGGGTTCGTGGCGGAAGAGGTGACATCGGCGTTTGCGTGTGTGGGTGGCTGGGAGGGAACAGAGTTCTGGGCAGTGAGGTATATGTAATTTTATTCAATTTAATTTAAATCTGAAATGAATTTGAAAATGTACAGAACAATCGAGGGAAAGTTATTTGCTATTGACGAATATTTTATATTTATATATTAGTTATAAATGATTAAAAGAATTTTTTTAAAATGAAGGATGTAATTTTAGAAGTTTAGAAAAATCAGATTTTTAGGAAATCTATATAAGTTATTTTTATATAGTTCGTAAAGAAATAAATATACGTTTACATATTTAATTTTGCTAAATTATCTTTAAATTAAAGGTTGGTGATAAATTTATTCTATTAAAAACTATTAAAATTATTTTTGTTACTAAGAAAATTGTCCGAAAGGAAACTTGTTTAAAATTTAATCATCAAGTTAAAAGCTAAATTATTAGCTGAATTTAAAATTTTAAAATGGTGGGTTGAATTGTTCGAATTTATTTCGAATATTAATAAAATTATATAGTTGTTTGGCAAGGTCTAGAATCACGAAGAAAACTAGTACAGAATGGAAACGGATTGCAAACAGCAACAAACAGAAGGTGAGTTAATTTCACTCAGCTGAATTTAAATTTAAATTTAAATGATTAAATTTAAATAATTGATCGAATGGTTGAATTGATTGATGTGCTATTTTATATTATATAATACACCTTGGATTGTTTGGTTTCCCGCATTATATAGCGGATGAGACCCTATGCGCCACATAATAGCGGATTGATTCTATATTTAAAACCCATATACAGCGATATTCCACCTCGGAGTGGAATTGGTATTTATGTTCTGCTAACATCTGTGGATGCAGGGAAACAAGTTGGAGGGATCCAACTGGATTCCTCAACATTTATTTAAATTATTTAATATTTTCTGTCATGATTATTTTATATTCTGTGATGAATGTTATTGATAATTGGAATATTGAATGTTATAGTTTACCTGAATATATTCCGGTACACTGAGTTATCAAAACATATAGAATTAGATTTCTGGAAATAAAATGAAGAGAATTTATAAGTGAAATAATTATAGACAATTTAAATAAATTAAGAATAAATTGGATAAGAATAAACATAGTTTTAAATTATAATAAATAATTCCGCGTATAAAAAGGAATTTTTGAATAAACAGAAAATTAATGAATTTTAATCTTCAGTGTTATTATTTAAAAGAACAAGCATTTATAAATTTAAGATTTAAATTTTGAAAGAATAAAGAAGAAATTGGGAAAATTTGAAATTTGTATATTTCATTTAAAAGATTTAAAATCAAACAGAAAATAATAATAATAATAATAATAATAATAATAATAAAATCCATAATTAATGAATTTGAGATGAATTGAGTAAGCAAAGAAATTTATTTCAAATGGGGTAAATTGGAAATCAATTTGGAAATTTATTCAAGTGATTGAAATTGGAAATTCTCCCTGAATAACCAAGTACGTTTTCAAAGTAAAATTTTAAATATAAGTTAAAAGTTTCAAAGCTGTTTTAAAAAGCAAGTTTTGGAAAATTTATTATTTCAAATATTTAAATTCTAAAGTAAGTATCTTCTTTTAGTCTATTATGGAAGTTATTGTTTTAAAATGACTTGGTATTTGTTTTAAAAGAGAAAATCTAGGTTTATATTTTATAAAAGTAATCTCATTTTTAAACATTCCTAAAGTATATATTTTTAATAAAATATTGAAGTAGTTTTTAATTTAAATATTTTAAGGTATATTTTCTAATAAAGTGTTTTTAAAACTATTCTAAAACTTAAGTGTTTGTCCTTGGTGATTTCAACGGAGATAGTAAATATTTGGGTAAGCTTAGTCTGAAAATGGAAGATGGTTTGAAACTGTTTTCAAAGGGGTTTAAAAGTGAAAATATATCTTGTGAAGGTATTTTTGGGATTAATAAATAATTTGAGAAATTATTTATTGTTTGATGGATGTTGTGAATGTTAATTGATAGTTAAATAACCGACTATCAATATTGGCAAAATGCGTGATCGTTTTGAAGAGACCGGGATCGGGATTTATTTCTCGAAAACCACTTCGATCCGGTTTGTACGTTTTCATGGAAAACGAGTTTGGATTCGAAGATGTAGTGGTGAAGTGCAAGGGCTAGTCGCTACTAATCCCGAGGATGTTTCCAAAATGGATGTAGTAGGAGTAGTGCCTTCGGTTCCGTTCGAACCCGGGACGGACTTGTATGGATGAATGCTTTCAGAACATTGTCAGGTGGACGATGAGCATTCAAAGTGAACGATCTAAAAGGTAACGCTTAGCCTCAAGCCTCATCAACCGGGAATGACTGAAAATCAGGGGTTATGCAGCAAGGCTAGGTGGGTAGCACCCATTCAGGGTGAGGTCATCCCTGTCTAGATGTCCCTTTTATTTCGGCTTAGTGGTGCGGTTGCTGATCCCAACCGCGGGGTGATCTCACTCGATATTGTCCAATAAGGGATAGTCCCAGTCTTGTGTTGCAGGGGAGTTAGGGTGGCTTCTCGGTACTGTGATATAGTCCACGTACCGTGACAGGTGGTACCCAGTGCCTAGTCATTAGTTGGAAATCCATTCTCCCTACGAGCCTTTTACGAGTTTTATTTGTATTACCCACTCTGTGGCTAGTAGCTGGAATTTAACCATGTAACAATTTCGGCTATGTTATAAGTATTTTTATATAGACCCTATTATAATATCAGAGGATTTTAATAAACAATGTTTTAGCTATCGTAAGGTAAAATCCCGACATGTTTATTTGTGGTGTGGTCTTACGAGATGCTTTTGTTTTCAAAGGATTTTTAAAACGTTAATTATCAATTTGAGTGTGATTTCTCACGCTGGTATATCCAGATTGACTCGGGTGTTATTTAACTATAATGCTCGGGTCAGACCGAGTATTATAAGATACAGGATATAATGCTGTGGAGCTCAGGAGACGAGCTGGATACCGATACGTACTTCCGTACTTGTTTATATATATTCCGCTGTGTTGAGTAGCTGTGTATCCAGTTGTATGTTATTGATGTTGAACAGTGATTGATGTACTCTAATGATGTAATATATAAACAGATATATTTATTTTTTGAGTAAAGATTATTTATTATCTATTATATTTTATTCGGCTGCGATGGTTAGATTCTGATGTTGTTTTCTATTTTCTTCTTCTACCTCCTCTTTTTTGACCATAATGGTTCGTATTTCTGTACAACTTGAGTTGATTTATGTATAATAGTGTTGACTCAAGGGGTGCGGATTTGCGGGTCATTATAGTTGGTATCAGAGCTTAGGTCGGTGATAACCTTGGCTCTGGTGGGAATTACTCATTTAAAATAGACTCCGTAGTACTCTAGAATGAGTTTGAGCGTATTAATAGATATGAGTGCGTATTTGTTAGTGAATATAAATTATTTTAATATTGTGTTGATTGGTTTATTGAGTGGCATATGAACCTTCGTCGGCACAGTCTGGACAACTGTATCGAAGGGGTTTCTAAACGCTTGAATAGAACAGTGACATGATATTGTTTTAACTGTGGGTGAATGAAATAATTTTACCCAAAAACATATTTTGATATAAAGAAAAAAATTTGTAAACAATTTTAGCTAATGTATGGTTTCTTGGATGTTAGGAGGAATAATATTAAATTATTATCATTATTGTGTGGAAATTTAATTAGAATTGAAAATATAACCAAAGGTTAAGTAAATAAATTCATTTATAAAATGAAATTTATAATTATAAATTATCAACGTGATTTATAAATTGAAATATGATCAAATGGGAATTTATACAAGTGAATTATAGTTAAAATTGATTTAAGCAGGATTTGGAAATTTAAATTCCCGGAGATTTTGGAAGTGTTTGTCGAAGTGTTTTGAAGATAAATAATAGCATTATTGTTTTAGAGGTATTTCTGAAAGGAAATTTGTTTTAAAATGGATTTTTGGAAGTGATATAGCATTGAAATCACTTGGATTATTGGGAAATAATTCTAATGATGACGGCCGCATCATTAGTATTTATTTTTGAATTTCTAAGTGACGGATTGCTGCCAAAAAAATTGATTTATTCAGAAAAGCTAATTGTTTTTGAAAAATTTCAAAGGAAATTTGTTGGGGATAAAAACCAGGATTGGATTAAATTTTTGAGAAGTGTAAATTTTGAGATGTTGGAGATTTTAAAATGATTTGAAACTAAAAGCCGGGTGTTTAAAATCCCGATGAGATAAGTTGTGAGCTTATAAATTGAAATGATTTTTAAATCAGGAAGGAAATATGAGCTTTGAATGTTGGAATTAAAAATTAAAGTGAAAGGTTAAAAACAAGATTAACTTGGATTGATGAAGAAAATTGAATCGAGCTGGAATAAAATTCAATTGAGTTATGGGTGATATTGAATGGAATTAGATTCTTACTTTAAATAAATGGAAGTAAGTTGGATTAGAAATAAGTTAGATGAGAATTGGATTTGAATAAACGAATTAGAATAATTTATAAAAGAATTAAAATCCATAGTAATAGAAATATGCTTGAGTTATAAATAGGCGTAAATTTCGAGTTAAAAATAAAAGGTGAATATATTCAAGCCTAGAATGAATGGAAATGTGTAAAATAATAAGTTGTGACTTCTAAAATTGGAAAGTGGGATGGAAAACCCAAAAAAAATATTTTTGACGAATTGGAAAATAAAACGAAGAAAAAAAAGGAAAAAAAAATCCAAAACTTGAATTATAAAATAAATTAAACTTAAGAAATTAAATAAAGAGATGTGGAGAATTAAAAATCAAGTATGGAATGATAAATAGGGGGAGAATTAATTTGGAATAAAATTAGTTAACTGAATTTGTTAATGGAATTTAAATTGGTTAAGTAGAATTGAACTGTGAGTTAATAAAATTTGATGGTAAATTAAAAGTGAATGGTAGAATCAGAATTTGAGCTATTAATTAAAATTCAACTTGAAGTGTTAACAAATTAAATATAATTGGAAATGTGTCGAATGAAGAAAAATGAAATTGGATTAAAATAGTGATGGTTTAAATTGCAAATAAAATCCAAATAAGTAGAAATACATTGGAAATGGCGTTGTAATCAATTGAAAAAATTGAATCTGAAAATTTAATTTTTATAATAACTAATCAAATGAAATTGTAGATTTAAAATGAGATTCGATTGAGATAGAATTAAGTTGAATAAAAAAAAATTACTTGTAAAATGAAAATGAGCTTAAGTATTAAATTTGAATAAATTGAAGTAAATTAACTTAAGCTAAATAGATGGAGGAGAGTGAAATTGAAAATCAACTTATATTAAGTTTAATGATATTGGATTGGATTTAAATCAAGTGAAAATGAATTTGAATTGAAATAAAATTCGGTGAGTTATAGATAATATTTAATAGAATGAAATTATTAAATAAATGATTGTAAACCATTTAAATTGTTAAGGAATTGAAATAACTTGAGACAATAAGAAAAATAGAATGTGTCGAGCTAAATAAAATGGTTGTGAATGAATTTTAAATAGAAAAAATTAAATAATAAATTGAGTTGAAATAATTTTAACAAAGTTTTAAGCTTAAGTAATTGTTATTTGCATGAATAACCTCAAATGTGCATAGAAAATTTATCATTCTATCGTAAATGAAAGTAAATGTACTAATAGAGGTGAATAGAGTTGTTGTTTTAATCAATTGGAATAATATGGATTTGTCTAGAATTAAAAATGAATGGTATGTAAGCTAATGGGTTGTAAACCATGCAAATTGAATAAAAATGGTATATGAATTAATTGAAAACAATTGAATTAGTATGAAAACTATATAAATTGCTTATGGAAAGAGTTTAATGTGCATTGCTGTTAGAATTCATGTATTTAACCTTTGCAAGTAAGTGAAATGTTGTTAAACTTATTATATATGGCACTTACATGTTTAAATTGAGTAAGTATAGGTACCTGAAAGCCGTGTAGCTGGATTTGGTTGCACTAATTGCTAAAATAATAAGCCGCTTGCTTATAAATGCTAAATAAGGTACGCCTACGCAATAAAAATAGGAAATATGAACTGTTTTTTTTGTTTTTCCGACCGTGTAGGTCAATGTATACATATTTATATCTTTTGTCAAATTGCAAAAGCTCCTCCGTACAAACGAGACTCTGCCAAAAAAATTTGAAATTTTTGGGAGTTAGAAATTTTTTGAAATTTTTTGGAAAATTTTGGTAATGGAAAAACGATTTCAAACTAGAAATTGAAACAAATTAGTGAATGAAACTAATTTAAAATAATGATATGAATCAGTTATAAATGGAAGATGAAATTTTATATTCAGAGATAAGAATAAATTGAATTCATATGGAAATGAAAGAATCAATTTGAATAGAAATAGATATAAACTAAAGTGGTGAAGTGAAAATAAATAGAGAAGCATATAAATGCTTATACTAAACTTAAGAAAGGAATCGTGAATTCTTAATTCGAAACTGATATTACAAATATAATCTAAGTTAATCTTAGAATGAATAAATATTGACATTTTGTAAGAAAGTCGATAAAATGTTTTTGGAATATTGTGATTGGATATTATTACTATGTAGGATATGCAGGTGTAATAAAGGGAAAGGAAAATTGGTTTTGATTTCAGATGAAAATTTGAATTGCTCGACCAAAAAGGTACGTCTTTAAATTTTAGTATGAAATTTGATTGGGTTTTTGATATAGCCACTTGGCCTTTTGTTTTCTTTTGGAATCTGGGAGCCCGTAGAGGCCTTTTGTAGTTGTACCGACCTAGCCGCGCAAAGGAGACGCTGGCAAAAATTTTCGAAAATTTAGGGAGTTAGAAAATTTTTTGAAAATTTTTGATAATTCAAAATTTGGTTTCAAATTGAAATTTGAATGATTGAGCAAGTAATAATATTTGAAAACTATGGGAGAGTTGAGAAGTTAATAAGAATGATAATGGGTCTTTTATAAAAAGATAGTTGGTTAGATGTTGAATTATTTGGTTTTGGAGATAAGTAAACGGGTATTGGACTATTCTTCCTAACTGGTAATTTCAGGGACGAAATTCTTTTAAGGGGGGAGGAATGTGACAACCCAGAATTTTTGAGCATTTAAAATCGGAATATTTAATTGATTTTAAATATTTAAAAGTTAATTTTAACTTGAATTCAGATATCGCTATTTATTTGATAATTAAATTATTGAATTTAATAATTGGAAACTAGGTAAAATATGAAATCTGGGATTTTAAGCCTGTAAAAATAATAATTTGAAGACTTATAAAATTTATATCGATAATATGGAAGATAATAAAAGCGTTAAAATTTAATTTAACAGTGATTAGTTCAGTTTTGAAATTTCATCGTTTAAATTGAATTTAAAAATAGCCTTCCGAGGTACAGTCTCGGATTTTGATAAAACCAGTTTCATTGGATCCGTAATATTATGTTACTATCGGATTTCAAGTTTCGCAGTGTTTGGGTTTACCGTTTGGTCGTACAATCCATAAATGCATAGAAGAATCTAATTAAATTTAATTAAAATAGTCAAGTCTTCTCTCCCCTCAACCTAAATACGTTCCATCCCTATCTTGCTTTAGACGAGAAAACAATAAAGAAAAAAAGGGATAAGATAATGGCTGCTCGTTCGTTTATGTTCCATTTCAAAATCGTAGCCTTTTCGTTCGCTATCGTTGTTATCGACTTCGATTCTTAGCCGACTCTTTCGATCGCAAGCATCTCGTGTGGCGGTCGAGCGAGTATTGCAGTGGCGACACTAGGGTTCGATCCAAGCTTAGGAATTTGGTTGTAGGTTGGTATGCTAAGTATTAGATGGCGTCGAGATGAGAAAGTCAGTCGCATCAACCAGAGGAAGTCGCGCGAGTGGATTCGCGTTAGGGCAGCGGCCTGAGGCTTCAACGTCGAGCAATTTGTCAGGGTCGAGGTGTTGACTTCCACTTGAGAGTGTCGAGTCGCGGTGGTCATACGAGGTTGAGCTTGGATTTTCTGTTGACCGAAATAGGGTTTCGGCAGCGTGGGTTCGTGGTGGAAGAGGCGACATCGGCGCTTGCGTGTGTGGGTAGCTTGGAGGGAACAGAGTTCTGGGCAGTGAGGCGTTTGTAATTTTAGTCAATTTAATTTAAATCTGAAATGAATTTGAAAATGTACAGAACAATCGAGGGAAAGTTATTTTCTATTGACGGATATTTTATATTTATATATTAGTTATGAATGATTAAAAGAATTTTTTTAAATGAAGGATGTAATTTTAGAAGTTAGAAAAATCAGAATTTTAGGAAATCTATATAGGTTATTTTTATATAATTCGTAAAGAAATAAATATACGTTTACATATTTTAATTTTTCTAAATTATCTTTAAATTAAGGGTTGGTGATAAATTTATTCGATTAAAAACTATTAAAATTATTTTTGTTACTAAGAAAATTATCCGAAAGGAAACTTGTTTAAAATTTAATCATCAAGTTAAAAACTACATTATTAGCTAAATTTAAAATTTTAAAATAGTGGATTGAATTGTTCGAATTTATTTCGAATATTAATAAAATTATATAATGTTTGGCAAGGTCTATAATCATGAAGAAAACTAGTACAGAATGGAAACGGATTGCAAACATCAACAAATAGAAGGTGTGTTAATCTCACTCAGCTGAATTAAAATTAAAATTAAAATGATTAAATTTAAATGATTAAATTTAAATAATTGATTGAATGGTTGAATTGATTGATGTGCTATTTTATAGTATATAATACACCTTGGATTGTTTGATTTCCCGCATTATATAGCGGATGAGACCCTATGCGCCGCATAATAGCGGATTGATACTATATTTAAAACCCATATACCGCGATATTCCACCTCGGAGTGGAATTGGTATTTATGTTGTGCTAACATCTGTGGATGCAGGGAAACAGGTTGGAGGGATCCAACTGGATTCCTCAACATTTATTTAAATTATTTAATATTCTCTGTCATGATTATTTTATATTCTGTGATGAATGTTATTGATAATTGGAATATTGGATGTTATGGTTTACCTGAATATATTCCGGTACACTGAGTTATCAAAATATATAGAATTGGATTTTTGGAAATAAAATGAAGCGAATTTGTAAGTAGAATAATTATAGAGAATTTAAATAAATTAAGAATAAATTGGATAAGAATAATAGTAGTTTTAAATCTAATAAATAATTCCGCGTATAAAAAGGAATTTTTGAATAAACAGAAAATTAATGAATTTTAAACTTCAGTGTTATTATATAAAAGAACAAGCATTTATTTTAAATTTTGAAAAAATAAAGAAGAAATTGGGAAAATCTAAAATTTGTATATTTCATTTAAATGATTTAAAATCAAACAGAAAATAATAATAATAATAAAATCCATAATTAATGGATTTGAGATGAATTGAGTAAGCAAAGAAATTTATTTCAAATGGGGTAAATTGGAAATCAATTTGGAAATTGATTTAAATGATTGAAATTGGAAATTCTCCCTGAATAACCAAGTATGTTTTCAAAGTAAATTTTTAAATATAAGTTAAAAGTTTTAAAGTTGTTTTAAAAAGCAAGTTTTGGAAAATTTATTAATTCAAATATTTAAATTTTAAAGTAAGTACTTTCTTTTAATCTATTATGGAAGTAATTATTTTAAAATGACTTGGTATTTGTTTTGAAAGTGAAAATCTAGGTTTATATTTTATAAAAGTAACCTCATTTTTTAACATTCCTAAAGTATATATTTTTAATAAAATATCGAAGTAGTTTTTAATTTAAATATTTTAAGGTATATTTTCTAATAAAGTGTTTTTAAAACTATTCTAAAACTTAAGTGTTTGTCCTTGGTGATTTCAGTGGAGGTATTAAATATTTGGTTAAGTTTAATTTGAAAATGGAAGATGGTTTGAAACTGTTTTCAAAGGGGTTTGAAAGTGAAAATATATCTTGGGAAGGTACTTTTGGGATTAATAAATAATTGGGGAAATTATTTATTGTTTAATGGATGTTGTGAATGTTAATTGATAGTTAAATAACCGACTATCAATATTGGCCAAATGCGTTAATCGTTTCGAAGAGACCGAGATCGGGATTTATTTCTCGAAAGCCACTTCGATCTGGCTTATATGTTTTCGTGGAAAACGAGTTTGGATTCGAAGATGGAGAAGTGAAGTGCAAGGGAGTAGTGCCTTCAGTTTCGTTCGAACCCGGGACGGACTTATATGGATGAATGCTTTCAGAACATCGTCAGGTGGACGATGAGCATTCTAAGTGAACGATCTAAAAGGTAACCTTAGCCTCAAGCCTCATCAACCGGGAATGACTGAAAATCAGGGGTTATGCAGCAAGGCTAGGTGGGTAGCACCCATTTAGGGTGAGGTCATCCCTGTCTAGATGTCCCTTTTTATTTCGGCTTAGTGGTGCGGTTGCTGATCCCAACCGTGGGGTGATCTCACTCCGGATTATCCAATAAGGGGTAGTCCGGGTCTTGTGTTGCAGGGGAGTTAGGATGGCTCCTCGGTACTGTGATCTAGGCCACGTACCGTGACAGGTGGGACCCCAGTGCCTAGTCATTATTGGAAATCCATTCTCCCTACGAGCTTTTATGAGTTTTGTTAGTATTACCCACTTTGTGGCTAGTAGCTGGAATTTGATCATGTAACAATTTCGGTTATTTTATAAGTATTTGTATATAGACCCTATTATAATGTCAGAGGATTTTAATAAAAAATGTTTTAGCTATCGTAAGGTAAAAACCCGACATGTTTATTTGTGGCGTGGTCTTACGAGATGCTTTTGTTTCCAAAGGATTTTTAAAGCTTTAATAATCAATTTGAGTGTGATTTATCACACTGGTATATCCAGACTGACCCGGGTGTTATTTAACTATAATGCTCGGGTCAGACCGAGTATTATAAGATACATGATATGATGCTGTGGAGCTCAGGAGACGAGCTGGATGATGATACGTACTTCCATACTTGTTTATATATATTCCGCTGTGTTGAGTAGCTGTGTATCCAATTGTATGTTATTGATGTTGAATAGTGATTGATGTACTCTGATGATGTAATATATAAACAGATATATTTGATTTTTGAGTAAAGATTATTTATTATCTATTGTATTTTATTCCGCTGTGATGATTAGATTCTGATGTTGTTTTCTATTTTCTTCTTCTACCTCTTCTTCTTTGACCCTAATTGCAACGATCCTGAATTTTAATTTATTTTAAATTGATAATTAATTTAATTTTTGATTTAAAATTTGTAAAATTGATTGGTTAATCGATTTGATTTTTCCAAATTCAAATAAAATATGTTATTTATTAACATAGAAATGGTTTCTTTTATAAATCATTTTTAAAAAAAAAGAGTTATTTTTAAACAATGTTGTTAAGGTAATATCTTTACAAAATTGATTTTTATATAAATAGTAATTGTTACAAATGGTCTGAAATAATAACAAGTAACATAAATGAAAATAATAATAAGAAAATGAAGTATAAAAAAATATAACTACAACAAAAGTATATATTTTCATTTGAGTTAAAGTTTTATAACGAAGGACTAAAACAACTTTATAGTTTATACATAAAGTAAAATAATAAAATGTCTATGAAAATATAAAGTAACAAGACAATAGAAAAGAAAGAAAGAAATTAGACAAATTCAAACAGCATATAAATAAATGGTATAGTTCATAAGATATAAAGTCAATACAATATACTGACTTTAACACTTCACTACAAAGCAATAGAACAAACATGTATAGTTCAGTATGAATTAATTTGCAAATTAAAACAAAAATATCCATGAAGCTTGCAAAATAAGTTATACAAATAAATATATAACTAAGCTTGCAAATCAAGACAAAGTTTAATTAATGCTATATCTTCTGGCACACCATGTTGATCATTTCAGCCCACCAAAACAATATTTGCAGCCACCAAATTTCTACATAGTCAACAAAGAAAAACATGTATATGAAAGTATGAAGCTTGGAGGAGAAGACAAAGCAATAAATGCTAGTATCTTAGTACACAAAATATAATCTAGCCCATGACTAAAATTTGCTTTCAGCCGAAATTATGCTTAATCAAATGGGAAAAAAATAATATCTCTGACCAGTGTACAAACCAAAATTATCATCCTGTAAAACCATCACCAGTAAACTTCTTTTCTCATTTATATCAAGCTTGTCAGTTCATTTTCAATCCTTCAAAGCTAAGAAAAAACTAAAGTGAATATCAACTAAAATTTAAACAAAGTTCAAACTTGAACAACAAATTTTCTGGAATCAAAGCCTGGGAAAAACAAGAATAAAAGCCTGATTCAAATGAAGTAGCTCTGTTCTTCTTTTCTGGAAATACTGTGAGTAACTTATTTCTTAAAATTTAAAGTATGAATTTGTTGTTTATTTATATATTTGTGAATAAGTTTGTTTACATACAAATATAGATCCTCTGAATATATTTACACTGGAAGTGGTTTATACAGGCTGTTGTTAGAATATGATCCCTGTTCTTAGATTTTAAGTACAAATCTTAAATTCAAAAAAATTCATTTCTTCAAATCTACTAAACTTTTGGACTTAGGATTAAAATGAAAGATGTTTGTTTAACCCTGAACTGAATTTTAAAAATAAATTCAAATTAAAATAACTTGGTATCACCTCTGGAAAGAAATATGTCTGAGCACAACTCAAATTTATCAAAAATTCGAATCTCTTAATTTACAAATTCAAGTATCTAAACTGAATCCCTATATAATAACAAGATTTTTAAACCTAATTTGATGATTTTTAATGGTGTGGTATGAGAGCAGTTTGGGTTCGTTCGGTTTTTGCTTTTCGAGTCGCCGTGGGCGATCGCGATGATGGGAGAGGTCATGGCTGAGGATGGAGGTGCGGGGGTGATCGAGGGGTCTGGGAAAAATAACCGGAGGTTGAACAAAGCCTTGTGGTGGCGGCGGGTAGCGTTTGAACTCCGGTGACCTAGTTTTTAACATAGGTTCGAGTTTTGATCGCCTCGTTCCCCTCAGTGCATCGAGCTGCACGAACTATTGGGAGGTGATAGTGGGGTGTGTGCGGAAGTCGTGGTCGAAGTCGCGTGACTTCAGGTGGTCGGAGCGGCGGGGTGGAGTTGTTGCCAGGTTTCGAGATGGTATTGCTTTCGAGTGTTCCAGGTTTGGGATTGAATACGTGATTATGATTTTCGAGGAGTTATCGATGTTTTGGGTGGTTGGGGCATTGGGTGAGATGGTCGTCGACTTGGGAGGCTAGCAGCGTTGATCGGAGGCAGCTGGAGCAGTAGTGCACGTGCACGTGCACGTTTGGGGTTGTTTAATGGACCTTTGGTAGGTGTTTTGGAGAAGAAGTAGGAACTCGGTACGAACTCGAGTTTGAAGCGTGTCGATCTCGAAGTTGTGAGGGATTTGCGAGGAACTCGGGGAAAGGTGGGAGTTAGCTCGGGTGAGTATTTCGAACCTGGGTTCAAGATTTTATGAAAACAAAATATGCTCAGTTTTATATAAAAAAAACGTGGAGTAAAAATCAAATATTTGTTTTTAAAAAACTTGTAACAGTTTTTTTTTGGCAAAGCAAATCAAGGTTAAAGTATATTAAATAATTTGTTTAAAAAGAAACAAAATGGTTAACAAATAAAACCAAGTTTTAAAATGGTAAAAGTTCTAAGTTATTTAAACAATTTTTGTTTTCAAAGGAAAACATTTAAAATAAATTTAAATGTAAAGGTATGTTTAATATATGAACTTAAAAAGAATTTGACTTTAATTCTTTTAAATTTCTTTCATAACAAAAGTATTACTTTAACTTGTAACTTGAAGGTTTTAAAAGTTAGGTTTAAAATTGATTTAAAGATCAATTGAAATTTCATTTTGAAACCTGAAAAAAATTAAAATGAAAATTTCAAAAAATAAAATAAATTTAAAATAAATGTTTCAAACATATTTGTGAGTGTTAATTAAGTATTAAGATAATTAAAATGGATAATTAAGGTTGGTATTAATTAAATCAGTAATTAGAAGTTTAAATTTGTAAATTAAGGTTTGAGTTAATTAATTAAGAGATAGATAATGTGTAATTAAGAATCATAGAACTTCCAAATTGTGTTAATAGAATTTCAAATTGAAATGAAAATGGATAATTTATGATTAGAAATTTATTAATTATTAAGAACCAAATTGAGTTGCAATTAACACCTAACTAATTAAATAATTAGGATTAACTAATGGTTAGTCAATTTCTAAAAATAATGATTAAAGTTCATTAATCAAGAGATTAAGTTATAATTACATTTAATGTAATTAAAAGTTGATTTATTTATAAAAGTAATAAATTACTTAAAGATAATTGTTTAATGAAATTAAATTAAGGTTAAATGATTATGTAATTAACTTAAGGTTAATTTAATTAATGTGATAAATTAAGAATCATTTAATTAATTAAAGTGTTGATAAATTAGTTTATATCAAATGATTTAGAATTAATAAATCAGAATTGGATAATAGATTCATAAGTAAATAAATTTGGTTGGAAATAAATTGAATTACTTTGGGTTAAGTAATTAATTAATCCTGTTTATAAACGATTATTAAATGCTTGACCTTACTTATGAATGATTGTATTGTATGAGATACCTTGAATTGGTTGTCCTATCTGATCTGTGATATTTTGTTCTGTGGTTTGTGCCGTGTATAATTTATTCATTGTATATTATCTGTGAATCTATGAATGGACGATAAGCGTTATAGTTTATATCGCTTATCAAATATATTGCTCTATTTGAATCTGTGATGATTGAATGTTGTTGCACTATTGTGTTAAACCCCTGGACCACACGTATACACACACAAATATGGATTTCACGAGGAAATCGATTAAGTCACAGATCTTTGAAGTGATTTTTAAATAGACAATTTGAATTCAAATGTTTTGGAAATGGATTGGGTTTAAAGTGTAAAGCTTTTGAAATAGAATTTCAAAGATGAAATATATTTTTGAATAACTCGATTGAGTTTTGATATTTAAATATTTTGATTTAAACTTGAATTCAATATTTGAAATTGAATACTGTGATCTGGGAACTAGGGACTAAAGATGTTACACCAGTTTATATGGGTTAAACTATTTTAAAGGTATTGATTTGGAAATTTGAATTAAACCAAAGATTGTGACTTGTATAAATGGACTCGGGTTTTTCCGACATAAAACTATTGTTTCTAAGTGATAATGAACTTCCAATTTCTATTAAAGGGATTTCAAGTTTGAATTGAAAATGATTTTCCAAGTTATGGACGAATCTTTGAAAACAAGTTTTGAAAGCTACGAGATAAATCTTTGATTTAAAGATTTAATGAATTAATCCAATTAAAATGGGAATTGATTTGAAATCCTTAAATGGATCTTTGTGAAAATGGGTGAACTTAGCGAAATAAATCTTTTGTTTAAAAAATTTGAAATGGTAATTGGTTTAAACCATTTGAAAGAAAGTTTTGAATTATTAAGTTGTGACTTAATTGAAATCCCATATCCATATGTTTTAAATGTTGCGCTCACTATTCGGTTTAGCCGGGAGAGGACCTATGTGTCGTATAACCCATTCCGAATATGTGATTCGACGTTATGGATAGCAATTGAAGACCGGTGGTGAAGAACGGGTATTTGCGAAAACGATAGGATGACCTATCGATTGTCTCTGCACTGAGTTGCTCCGGTATAGAGATTCCCTAAGTGATGGGAAGTCCGATCGGGATTGTGAATACCCGGATTGCAAGGGCTTCTTTGGAAGTGCCTTCGGTTCTGTTCGAACCCGGAATAGACTTGTATGGTTGTGTGTCTGACACTACACTTTGGGATATAAAGCAGATTTCTTTCAAATACATTTCTGTTGGTGGCGGAGAATTTATTCTCTTAGCTTAACACCCTTCTCTGAGACGTACGAGCTCAGAGGTTATGTAGTTGAAGGTTATCAGCGATATACTCCCAATTTGGTAGTGTGGCATGCTGAGTGCTGCTGTGTGTTGATGATCATTTGTGATCAGAGCATGGATTTTGTATAAAGCGTAGCTTTGTGGACGAGACTGCATCAGGACCTCACACCCCGGAAATGGTCAAAACAGGAAAGATGCGGCAAGGTTATGAGGGTCGCGCCCTTTAGGGTGTGTCATTCCCTTCTGGTAAAGGGTGATATTAGGTATGGAGCCCTGATATTTAACCTATGTGGTTGCTCCAATCTCATTTACTGTGTGGTTGTTGCTTAGAGGTACCTCGGATAAAGGTCCCAAAGGACCGGGGAGTGGCATGCTCGAGTAGTAGTTACCTAGTTACAGAGGTAACCCGGCCTTGTGTTGGCTGACATCCGGATAGGTTCTCGGGACGTCCCGCCAGAGGCGATCCCATATGGCAGTAGGAAGTTCCTTAGCCTGACCATTTGTTGGAAATCCAATCAAAACAATACGAGCCTTGTACGGTTTTAGTTGTATTACCTGCTATGGAATGTGGTGGTAACCTACTATTGAACATGGTAGCTATAGTAGGCATAGTGCGGAATGCCTATGTTGGCTAAGATTTATATTCTACTTTCGAAATGTTTTCTGCACTTTGCACTTATAATAATAATATCAAAGAACTTTCTACGTATTAAGCATGTTTGACTATCATAAGAAGAAATCTCCTCGAATTCTGCGTTTGCATTGTGTGTGTGGCGGGAGGTCTTATGGTAGTTTCATTTTCTAAAAGCATTGCGAATTTACTTTAAAATTCTCTTGTTGTTTGAAGATAAATTGTTTTTGTTACTCACACCAGTCCCATGACTGACCCGGAGTTTATTGTTCCTTTCCTAAACTCTGTGTGCTCACTATTTTCCACACGAGCAGTCTAGAGTTGGGTTTTTCAGATAGTTAGGTTTGGTGGATTATCTGGAGTCAGTTCAGTCTTTGGACATGACTGACCTTGCTTAGCTTGGTGCATTGTTATTGGGAGTTTGAGCTATTTCTGGATTGGTTCTTGGAGATGGAGCTGCAGTTTTGGAGTTTTTTTTTTGAAGGCTATCTTAGAGTTATTTGTTCCGCTGCTATTTTTTTTGTATCATATCTCCGATGTATATCGATATCTATTGTATCATCTGTTGTATCAAGATGTTGTATCAGATGTTGTATATTTATATTCATTATTTCTTCCGCTGTGTTATTTACTTAATTGGGTTATAAGCTCCGGCGACTCGGATTTGAACGGTCGAATCTACGACATTCGAGTACGATGTAAAGTATGGATGTCGATTTTCGAACGGGCAAAATCCGCTTCGTTACATTTGGTATCAGAGCAAAGGTTAAACTTTAGCTCAGGAGTATAACACATTAAGTAGCTCATAAGAGATAGGGTGAAGTAAACCCTAGAATGCGTAAATCCTTAAGATATCCATTTGAATGCCTCAGTAAATTCTCTTACTGTCCACTGATAGTGAGTATGAGTGCAAGAAGAGAACGAGATAGGAGACAGGGGAATACGACTATAAATGGTCAATGCCCTTCAATAGTGGGAACAATCTTTCTCTATCGATCTTCTTTGATTCGTCTTTCCAAATTCTTTTGATTTCTTCGTGGCAGTTGCAAGAAGAAGTTTTGGCATGATGATGGCTCTACGAATCGTTGTAGGAAAATTTTTACTTCGTATTTTCATCGATTTCTCATCAGTTTTTGTTTTAAACTTTAATAAATTTGAAAAATTAAAATTGGAAATTCTGAATAAATTGGAAATTTTAAGTTGGATTAATAGATTATGATGGATAATTTGAATTATATAAATAAAACGATTTCGTTTAAAACCAAATTTGAAATTCTGTTGTAATTTCTTGTGAATATCGAAGTCCGAAGAGGGACAAATTATATATATAGTTTGAGATGT
Source organism: Allium cepa (assembly GCA_030765085.1). NCBI lineage: Eukaryota > Viridiplantae > Streptophyta > Magnoliopsida > Asparagales > Amaryllidaceae > Allium > Allium cepa. Next base: position 825,475,684 of record CM060941.1, on the reverse strand, counting down.
TCCGACTTGAATCCATTCCTAGTATTTGAAACACTTATAGAAGGTTAAATCTATCTCTTTTGTCCAGCATCTCTTGTAAATTCTTCGATGGTTCCTGGCAAATACAAGAAGAAGATTTGATATATGTGTATGGGACATAAACTCCAAATAGGCCAAAATTGTTTGTTTGGATGTATTGGTTGCTTTGTTTGCTTTGGTTGCTATGGTTGACAGATATACTTTGGTTTCTAAACTAAATTTTTTGAAATTATACCCAAAAGTAGACAGATATGTGAATACAATTTGAGTCCAAATATATTCTACGGACGGTTAGTTATCCCTTCGAACTAGCCAGTGCTTTGCATATTTCGTAGATTTGGTGACCCAAGTATCCTATGTAGTATTGATTGAGTTCGTTCTCATATTGTCGATATTCTGATTTGGTAAGCCAAATGCAGAATTTATGCCTAGTTGATCTGGAAAGATATTTCTCTATCTTTCATCTATCTTTGTTATTTTCGTGCCTATAAATTTCGAGGACGAAATTCCTTTTAAGGGGGGAAGTCTGTAACGATCCTGAATTTTAATTTATTTTAAATTGATAATTAATTTAATTTTTGATTTAAAATTTGTAAAATTGATTGGTTAATCGATTTGATTTTTCCAAATTCAAATAAAATATGTTATTTATTAACATAGAAATGGTTTCTTTTATAAATCATTTTAAAAAAAAAGAGTTATTTTTAAACAATGTTGTTAAGGTAATATCTTTACAAAATTGATTTTTATATAAACAGTAATTGTTACAAATGGTCTGAAATAATAACAAGTAACATAAGTATGAAAATAATAATAAGAAAATGAAGTATAAAAAAAATATAACTAAAACAAAAGTATATATTTTCATTTGTGTTAAAGTTTTATAACGAAGGACTAAAACAACTTTATAGTTTATACATAAAGTAAAATAATAAAATGTCTGTGAAAATATAAAGTAACAAGACAAAAGAAAAGAAAGAAAGAAATTAGACAAATTCAAACAGCATATAAATAAATGGTATAGTTCATAAGATATAAAGTCAATACAATATACTGACTTTAACACTTCACTACAAAGCAATAGAACAAACATGTATAGTTCAGTATGAATTAATTTGCAAATTAAAACAAAAATATCCATGAAGCTTGCAAAAGAAGTTATACAAATAAATATATAACTAAGCTTGCAAATCAAGACAAAGTTTAATTAATGCTATATCCTCTGGCACACCATGTTGATCATTTCAGCCCACCAAAACAATATTTGCAGCCACCAAATTTCTACATAGTCAACAAAGAAAAACATGTATATGAAAGTATGAAGCTTGGAGGAGAAGTCAAAGCAATAAATGCTAGTATCTTAGTACACAAAATATAATCTAGCCCATGACTAAAATTTGCTTTCAGCCGAAATTATGCTTAATCAAATGGGAAAAAAATAATATCTCTGACCAGTGTACAAACCAAAATTATCATCCTGTAAAACCATCACCAGTAAACTTCTTTTCTCATTTATATCAAGATTGTCAGTTCATTTTCAATCCTTCAAAGCCAAGAAAAAACTAAAGTGAATATCAACTAAAATTTAAACAAAGTTCAAACTTGAACAACAAATTTTCTGGAATCAAAGCCTGGGAAAAACAAGAATAAAAGCCTGATTCAAATGAAGTAGCTCTGTTCTTCTTTTCTGGAAATACTGTGAGTAACTTATTTCTTAAAATTTAAAGTATGAATCTGTTGTTTATTTATATATTTGTGAATAAGTTTGTTTACATACAAATATAGATCCTCTGAATATATTTACACTGGAAGTGGTTTATACAGGCTGTTGTTAGAATATGATCCCTGTTCTTAGATTTTAAGTACAAATCTTAAATTCAAAAAAATTCATTTCTTCAAATCTACTAAACTTTTGGACTTAGGATTAAAATGAAAGATGTTTGTTTAACCCTGAACTGAATTTTAAAAATAAATTCAAATTAAAATAACTTGGTATCACCTTTGGAAAGAAATATGTCTGAGCACAACTCAAATTTATCAAAAATTCGAATCTCTTAATTTACAAATTCAAGTATCTAAACTGAATCCCCATATAATAACAAGATTTTTAAACCTAATTTGATGATTTTTAATGGTGTGGTATGAGAGCAGTTTGGGTTCGTTCGGTTTTTGCTTTTCGAGTCGCCGTGGGCGATCGCGATGATGGGAGAGGTCATGGATGAGGATGGAGGTACGGGGGTGATCGAGGGGTCTGGGAAAAATAACCGGAGGTTGAACAAAGCCTTGTGGTGGCGGCGGGTAGCGTTTGAACTCCGGTGACCTAGTTTTTAACATAGGTTCGAGTTTTGATCGCCTCGTTCCCCTCAGTGCATCGAGCTGCACGAACTATTGGGAGGTGATAGTGGGGTGTGTGCGGAAGTCGTGGTCGAAGTCGCGTGACTTCAGGTGGTCGGAGCGACGGGGTGGAGTTGTGCCAGGTTTCGAGATGGTATTGCTTTCGAGTGTTCCAGGTTTGGGATTGAATACGCGATTTTGATTTTCGAGGAGTTATCGATGTTTTGGGTGGTCAGGGCATTGGGTGAGATGGTCGTCGACTTGGGAGGCTAGCAGCGTTGATCGGAGGCAGCTGGAGCAGTAGTGCACGTGCACGTGCACGTGCACGTACACGTTTGGGGTTGTTTAATGGACCTTTGGTAGGTGTTTTGGAGAAGAAGCAGGAACTCGGTACGAACTCGAGTTTGAAGCGTGTCGATCTCGAAGTTGTGACGGATTTGCGAGGAACTCGGGGAAAGGTGGGAGTTAGCTCGGGTGAGTATTTTGAACCTGGGTTCAAGATTTTATGAAAACAAAATATGCTCAGTTTTATATAAAAAAAACGTGGAGTAAAAATCAAATATTTGTTTTTAAAAAACTTGTAACAGTTTTTTTTTGCAAAGCAAATCAAGGTTAAAGTATATTAAATAATTTGTTTAAAAAGAAGCAAAATGGTTAACAAATAAAACCAAGTTTTAAAATGGTAAAAGTTTTAAGTTATTTAAACAATTTTTGTTTTCAAAGGAAAACATTTAAAATAAGTTTAAATGTAAAGGTATGTTTAATATATGAACTTAAAGAGAATTTGACTTTAATTCTTTTAAATTTCTTTCATAACAAAAGTATTACTTTAACTTGTAACTTGAAGGTTTTAAAAGTTAGGTTTAAAATTGATTTAAAGATCAATTGAAATTTCATTTTGAAACCTGAAAAAATTTAAAATGAAAATTTCAAAAAAATAAATAAATTTAAAATAAACGTTTCAAACTTATTTGTGAGTGTTAATTAAGTATTAAGATAATTAAAATGGATAATTAAGGTTGGTATTAATTAAATCAGTAATTAGAAGTTTAAATTTATAAATTAAGGTTTGAGTTAATTAATTAAGAGATAGATAATATGTAATTAAGAATCATAGAACTTCCAAATTGTGTTAAAGGAATTTCAAATTGAAATGAAAATGGATAATTTATGATTAGAAATTTATTAATTATTAAGAACCAAATTGAGTTTCAATTAACACCTAACTAATTAAATAATTAGGATTAACTAATGGTTAGTCAATTTCTAAAAATAATGATTAAAGTTCATTAATCAAGAGATTAAGTTATAATTACATTTAATGTAATTAAAAGTTGATTTATTTATAAAAGTAATAAATTACTTAAAGATAATTGTTTAATGAAATTAAATTAAGGTTAAATGATTATGTAATTAACTTAAGGTTAATTTAATTAATGTGATAAATTAAGAATCATTTAATTAATTAAAGTGTTGATAAATTAGTTTATATCAAATGATTTAGAATTAATAAATCAGAATTGGATAATAGATTCATAAGTAAATAAATTTGGTTGGAAATAAATTGAATTACTTTGGGTTAAGTAATTAATTAATCCTGTTTATAAACGATTATTAAATGCTTGACCTTACTTATGAATGATTGTATTGTATGAGATACCTTGAATTGATTGTCCTATCTGATCTGTGATATTTTGTTCTGTGGTTTGTGCCGTGTATAATTTATTCATTGTATATTATCTGTGAATCTATGAATGGACGATAAGCGTTATAGTTTATATCGCTTATCAAATATATTGCTCTATTTGAATCTGTGATGATTGAATGTTGTTGCACTATTGTGTTAAACCCCTGGACCACACGTATACACACACAAATATGGATTTCACGAGGAAATCGATTAAGTCACAGATTTTTGAAGTGATTTTTAAATAGACAATTTGAATTCAAATGTTTTGGAAATGGATTGGGTTTAAAGTGTAAAGCTTTTGAAATAGAATTTCAAAGATGAAATATATTTTTGAATAACTCGATTGAGTTTTGATATTTAAATATTTTGATTTAAACTTGAATTCAATATTTGAAATTGAATACTGTGATCTGGGAACTAGGGACTAAAGATGTTACACCAGTTTATATGGGTTAAACTATTTTAAAGGTATTGATTTGGAAATTTGAATTAAACCAAAGATTGTGACTTGTATAAATGGACTCGGGTTTTTCCGACATAAAACTATTGTTTCTAAGTGATAATGAACTTCCAATTTCTATTAAAGGGATTTCAAGTTTGAATTGAAAATGATTTTCCAAGTTATGGACGAATCTTTGAAAACAAGTTTTGAAAGCTATGAGATAAATCTTTGATTTAAAGATTTAATGAATTAATCCAATTAAAATGGGAATTGATTTGAAATCCGTAAATGGATCTTTGTGAAAATGGGTGAACTTAGCGAAATAAATCTTTTGTTTTAAAAATTTGAAATGGTAATTGGTTTAAACCATTTGAAAGAAAGTTTTGAATTATTAAGTTGTGACTTAATTGAAATCCCATATCCATATGTTTTAAATGTTGCGCTCACTATTCGGTTTAGCCGGGAGAGGACCTATGTGTCGTATAACCCATTCCGAATATGTGATTCGACGTTATGGATAGCAATTGAAGACCGGTGGTGAAGACCGGGTATTTGCGAAAACGATAGGATGACCTATCGATTGTCTCTGCACTGAGTTGCTCCGGTATAGAGATTCCCTAAGTGATGGGAAGTCCGATCGGGATTGTGAATACCCGGATTGCAAGGGCTTCTTTGGAAGTGCCTTCGGTTCTGTTCGAACCCGGAACAGACTTGTATCGTTGTATGTCTGACACTACACTTTGAGATATAAAGCAGATTTCTTTCAAATACATTTCTGTTGGTGGCGGAGAATTTATTCTCTTAGCTTAACACCCTTCTCTGAGACGTACGAGCTCAGAGGTTATGTAGTTGAAGGTTATCAGCGATATACTCCCAATTTGGTAGTGTGGCATGCAGAGTGCTGCTGTGTGTTGATGATCATTTGTGATCAGAGCATGGATTTTGTATAAAACGTAGCTTTGTGCACGAAACTGCATCAGGACCTCACACCCCGGAAATGGTCAAAACAGGAAAGATGCGGCAAGGTTATGAGGGTCGCGCCCTTTAGGGTGTGTCATTCCCTTCTGGTAAAGGGTGATATTAGGTATGGAGCCCTGATATTTAACCTATGTGGTTGCTCCAATCTCATTTACTGTGTGGTTGTTGCTTAGAGGTACCTCGGATAAAGGTCCCAAAGAACCGGGGAGTGGCATGCTCGAGTAGTAGTTACCTAGTTACAGAGGTAACCCGGCCTTGTGTTGGCAGAGATCCGGATAGGTTCTCGGGACGTCCCGCCAGAGGCGATCCCATATGGCAGTAGGAAGTTCCTTAGCCTGACCATTTGTTGGAAATCCAATCAAAACAATACGAGCCTTGTACGGTTTTAGTTGTATTACCTGCCATGGAATGTGGTGGTAACCTGCTATTGAACATGGTAGCTATAGTAGGCATAGTGCGGAATGCCTATGTTGGCTAAGATTTATATTCTACTTTCGAAATGTTTTCTGCACTTTGCACTTATAATAATAATATCAAAGAACTTTCTACATATTAAGCATGTTTGACTATCATAAGAAGAAATCTCCTCCAATTCTGCGTTTGCATTGTGTGTGTGGCGGGAGGTCTTATGGTAGTTTCATTTTCTAAAAGCATTGCGAATTTACTTTAAAATTCTCTTGTTGTTTGAAGATAAATTGTTTTTGTTACTCACACCAGTCCCATGACTGACCCGGAGTTTATTGTTCCTTTCCTAAACTCTGGGTGCTCACTATTTTCCACACGAGCAGTCTAGAGTTGGGTTTTTCAGATAGTTAGGTTTGGTGGATTATCTGGAGTCAGTTCAGTCTTTGGACATGACTGACCTTGCTTAGCTTGGTGCATTGTTATTGGGAGTTTGAGCTATTTCTGGATTGGTTCTTGGAGATGGAGCTGCAGTTTTGGAGTTTTTTTTTTGAAGGCTATCTTAGAGTTATTTGTTCCGCTGCTTTTTTTTTGTATCATATCTCCGATGTATATCGATATCTATTGTATCATCTGTTGTATCAGGATGTTGTATCAGATGTTGTATATTTATATTCATTATTTCTTCCGCTGTGTTATTTACTTAATTGTGTTATAAGCTCCGGCGACTCGGATTTGAACGGTCGAATCTACGACATTCGAGTACGATGTAAAGTATGGATGTCGATTTTCGAACGGGCAAAATCCGCTTCGTTACATTTGGTATCAGAGCTAAGGTTAAACTTTAGCTCAGGAGTATAACACATTAAGTAGCTCATAAGAGATAGGCTGAAGTAAACCCTAGAATGCGTAACTCCTTAAGATATCCGTTTGAATGCCTCAGTAAATTCTCTTACTATCCACTGATAGTGAGTATGAGTGCAAGAAGAGAACGAGATAGGGGACAGGGGAATACGACTATAAATGGTCAATGCCCTTCAACAGTGGGAACAATCTTTCTCTATCGATCTTCTTTGATTCGTCTTTCCAAATTCTTATGATTTCTTCGTGGCAGTTGCAAGAAGAAGTTTCGGTATGATGATGGCTCTACGAATCGTTGTAGAAAATTTTTACTTCGTATTTTCATCGATTTCTCATTAGTTTTTGTTTTAAACTTTAATAAATTTGAAAAATTAAAATTGGAAATTCTGAATAAATTGGAAATTTTAAGTTGGATTAATAAATTATGAAGGATAATTTGAATTATATAAATAAAACGATTTCGTTTAAAACCAAATTTGAAATTCTGTTGTAATTTCTTGTGAATATCGAAGTCCGAAGAGGGACAAATTATATATATAGTTTGAGATGTTCCGACTTGAATCCATTCCTAGTATTTGAAACACTTATAGAAGGTTAAATCTATCTCTTTTGTCCAGCATCTGTTGTAAATTCTTCGATGGTTCCTGGCAAATACAAGAAGAAGATTTGATATATGTGTATGGGACATAAACTCCAAATAGGCCAAAATTGTTTGTTTGGATGTATTGGTTGCTTTGTTTGCTATGGTTGACAGATATACTTTGGTTTCTAAACTAAAATTTTTGAAATTATACCCAAAAGTAGACAGATATGTGAATACAATTTGAGTCCAAATATATTCTACGGACGGTTAGTTATCCCTTCGAACTAGCCAGTGCTTTGCATATTTCATAGATTTGGTGACCCAAGTATCCTATGTAGTATTGATTGAGTTCGTTCTCATATTGTCGATATTCTGATTTGGTAAGCCAAATGCAGAATTTATGCCTAGTTGATCTGGAAAGATATTTCTCTATCTTTCATCTATCTTTGTTATTTTCGTGCCTGTAAATTTCGAGGACGAAATTCCTTTTAAGGGGGGAAGTCTGTAACGATTCTGAATTTTAATTTATTTTAAATTGATAATTAATTTAATTTTTGATTTAAAATTTGTAAAATTGATTGGTTAATCGATTTGATTTTTCCAAATTCAAATAAAATATGTTATTTATTAACATAGAAATGGTTTCTTTTATAAATCATTTTTAAAAAAAAAGAGTTATTTTTAAACAATGTTGTTAAGGTAATATCTTTACAAAATTGATTTTTATATAAATAGTACTTGTTACAAATAGTCTGAAATAATAACAAGTAACATAAGTATGAAAATAATAATAAGAAAATGAAGTATAAAAAAATATAACTAAAACAAAAGTATATATTTTCATTTGAGTTAAAGTTTTATAACGAAGGACTAAAACAACTTTATAGTTTATACATAAAGTAAAATAATAAAATGTCTATGAAAATATAAAGTAACAAGACAAAAGAAAAGAAAGAAAGAAATTAGACAAATTCAAACAGCATATAAATAAATGGTATAGTTCATAAGATATAAAGTCAATACAACATACTGACTTTAACACTTCACTACAAAGCAATAGAACAAACATGTATAGTTCAGTATGAATTAATTTGCAAATTAAAACAAAAATATCCATGAAGCTTGCAAAAGAAGTTATACAAATAAATATATAACTAAGCTTGCAAATCAAGACAAAGTTTAATTAATGCTATATCCTCTGGCACACCATGTTGATCATTTCAGCCCACCAAAACAATATTTGCAGCCACCAAATTTCTACATAGTCAACAAAGAAAAACATGTATATGAAAGTATGAAGCTTGGAGGAGAAGACAAAGCAATAAATGCTAGTATCTTAGTACACAAAATATAATCTAGCCCATGACTAAAATTTGCTTTCAGCCGAAATTATGCTTAATCAAATGGGAAAAAAATAATATCTCTGACCAGTGTACAAACCAAAATTATCATCCTGTAAAACCATCACCAGTAAACTTCTTTTCTCATTTATATCAAGCTTGTCAGTTCATTTTCAATCTTCAAAGCCAAGAAAAAACTAAAGTGAATATCAACTAAAATTTAAACAAAGTTCAAACTTGAACAACAAATTTTCTGGAATCAAAGCCTGGGAAAAACAAGAATAAAAGCCTGATTCAAATGAAGTAGCTCTGTTCTTCTTTTCTGGAAATACTGTGAGTAACTTATTTCTTAAAATTTAAAGTATGAATTTGTTGTTTATTTATATATTTGTGAATAAGTTTGTTTACATACAAATATAGATCCTCTGAATATATTTACACTGGAAGTGGTTTATACAGGCTGTTGTTAGAATATGATCCTTGTTCTTAGATTTTAAGTACAAATCTTAAATTCAAAAAAATTCATTTCTTCAAATCTACTAAACTTTTGGACTTAGGATTAAAATGAAAGATGTTTGTTTAACCCTGAACTGAATTTTAAAAATAAATTCAAATTAAAATAACTTGGTATCACCTCTGGAAAGAAATATGTCTGAGCACAACTCAAATTTATCAAAAATTCGAATCTCTTAATTTACAAATTCAAGTATCTAAACTGAATCCCCATATAATAACAAGATTTTTAAACCTAATTTGATGATTTTTAATGGTGTGGTATGAGAGCAGTTTGGGTTCGTTCGGTTTTTGCTTTTCGAGTCGCCGTGGGCGATCGCGATGATGGGAGAGGTCATGGCTGAGGATGGAGGTGCGGGGGTGATCGAGGGGTCTGGGAAAAATAACCGGAGGTTGAACAAAGCCTTGTGGTGGCGGCGGGTAGCGTTTGAACTCCGGTGACCTAGTTTTTACATAGGTTCGAGTTTTGATCGCCTCGTTCCCCTCAGTGCATCGAGCTGCACGAACTATTGGGAGGTGATAGTGGGGTGTGTGCGGAAGCCATGGTCGAAGTCGCGTGACTTCAGGTGGTCGGAGCGGAGGGGTGGAGTTGTTGCCAGGTTTCGAGATGGTATTGCTTTCGAGTGTTCCAGGTTTGGGATTGAATACGCGATTTTGATTTTCGAGGAGTTATCGATGTTTTGGGTGGTCGGGGCATTGGGTGAGATGGTCGTCGACTTGGGAGGCTAGCAGCGTTGATCGGAGGCAGCTGGAGCAGTAGTGCACGTGCACGTGCACGTTTGGGGTTGTTTAATGGACCTTTGGTAGGTGTTTTGGAGAAGAAGCGGGAACTCGGTACAAACTCGAGTTTGAAGCGTGTCGATCTCGAAGTTGTGAGGGATTTGCGAGGAACTCGGGGAAAGGTGGGAGTTAGCTCGGGTGAGTATTTCGAACCTGGGTTCAAGATTTTATGAAAACAAAATATGCTCAGTTTTATATAAAAAAAACGTGGAGTAAAAATCAAATATTTGTTTTTAAAAAACTTGTAACAGTTTTTTTTTTGCAAAGCAAATCAAGGTTAAAGTATATTAAATAATTTGTTTAAAAAGAAGCAAAATGGTTAACAAATAAAACCAAGTTTTAAAATGGTAAAAGTTTTAAGTTATTTAAATAATTTTTGTTTTCAAAGGAAAACATTTAAAATAAGTTTAAATGTAAAGGTATGTTTAATATATGAACTTAAAGAGAATTTGACTTTAATTCTTTTAAATTTCTTTCATAACAAAAGTATTACTTTAACTTGTAACTTGAAGGTTTTAAAAGTTAGGTTTAAAATTGATTTAAAGATCAATTGAAATTTCATTTTGAAACCTGAAAAAATTTAAAATGAAAATTTCAAAAAATAAAATAAATTTAAAATAAATGTTTCAAACATATTCGTGAGTGTTAATTAAGTATTAAGATAATTAAAATGGATAATTAAGGTTGGTATTAATTAAATCAGTAATTAGAAGTTTAAATTTATAAATTAAGGTTTGAGTTAATTAATTAAGAGATAGATAACGTGTAATTAAGAATCATAGAACTTCCAAATTGTGTTAAAGGAATTTCAAATTGAAATGAAAATGGATAATTTATGATTAGAAATTTATTAATTATTAAGAACCAAATTGAGTTGCAATTAACACCTAACTAATTAAATAATTAGGATTAACTAATGGTTAGTCCATTTCTAAAAATAATGATTAAAGTTCATTAATCAAGAGATTAAGTTATAATTACATTTAATGTAATTAAAAGTTGATTTATTTATAAAAGTAATAAATTACTTAAATATAATTTTTTAATGAAATTAAATTAAGGTTAAATGATTATGTAATTAACTTAAGGTTAATTTAATTAATGTGATAAATTAAGAATCATTTAATTAATTAAAGTGTTGATAAATTAGTTTATATCAAATGATTTAGAATTAATAAATCAGAATTGGATAATAGATTCATAAGTAAATAAATTTGGTTGGAAATAAATTGAATTACTTTGGGTTAAGTAATTAATTAATCCTGTTTATAAACGATTATTAAATGCTTGACCTTACTTATGAATGATTGTATTGTATGAGATACCTTGAATTGATTGTCCTATCTGATCTGTGATATTTTGTTCTGTGGTTTGTGCCGTGTATAATTTATTCATTGTATATTATCTTTGAATCTGTGAATGGACGATAAGCGTTATAGTTTATATCGCTTATCAAATATATTGCTCTATTTGAATCTGTGATGATTGAATGTTGTTGCACTATTGTGTTAAACCCCTGGACCACACGTATACACACACAAATATGGATTTCACGAGGAAATCGATTAAGTCACAGATCTTTGAAGTGATTTTTAAATAGACAATTTGAATTCAAATGTTTTGGAAATGGATTGGGTTTAAAGTGTAAAGCTTTTGAAATAGAATTTCAAAGATGAAATATATTTTTGAAAATCTCGATTGAGTTTTGATATTTAAATATTTTGATTTAAACTTGAATTCAATATTTGAAATTGAATACTGTGATCTGGGAACTAGGGACTAAAGATGTTACACCAGTTTATATGGGTTAAACTATTTTAAAGGTATTGATTTGGAAATTTGAATTAAACCAAAGATTGTGACTTGTATAAATGGACTTGGGTTTTTCCGACATAAAACTATTGTTTCTAAGTGATAATGAACTTCCAATTTCTATTAAAGGGATTTCAAGTTTGAATTGAAAATGATTTTCCAAGTTATGGACGAATCTTTGAAAACAAGTTTTGAAAGCTATGAGATAAATCTTTGATTTAAAGATTTAATGAATTAATCCAATTAAAATGGGAATTGATTTGAAATCCGTAAATGGATCTTTGTGAAAATGGGTGAACTTAGCGAAATAAATCTTTTGTTTAAAAAATTTGAAATGGTAATTGGTTTAAACCATTTGAAAGAAAGTTTTGAATTATTAAGTTGTGACTTAATTGAAATCCCATATCCATATGTTTTAAATGTTGCGCTCACTATTCGGTTTAGCCGGGAGAGGACCTATGTGTCGTATAACCCATTCCGAATATGTGATTCGACGTTATGGATAGCAATTGAAGACCGGGGGTGAAGACCGGGTATTTGCGAAAACGATAGGATGACCTATCGATTGTCTTTGCACTGAGTTGCTCCGGTATAGAGATTCCCTAAGTGATGGGAAGTCCGATCGGGATTGTGAATACTCGGATTGCAAGGGCTTCTTTGGAAGTGCCTTCGGTTCTGTTCGAACCCGAAACAGACTTGTATGGTTGTATGTCTGACACTACACTTTGAGATATAAAGCAGATTTCTTTCAAATACATTTCTGTTGGTGGCGGAGAATTTATTCTCTTAGCTTAACACCCTTCTCTGAGACGTACGAGCTCAGAGGTTATGTAGTTGAAGGTTATCAGCGATATACTCCCAATTTGGTAGTGTGGCATGCTGAGTGCTGCTGTGTGTTGATGATCATTTGTGATCAGAGCATGGATTTTGTATAAAGCGTAGCTTTGTGGACGAGACTGCATCAGGACCTCACACCCCGGAAATGGTCAAAACAGAAAGATGCGGCAAGGTTATGAGGGTCGCGCCCTTTAGGGTGTGTCATTCCCTTCTGGTAAAGGGTGATATTAGGTATGGAGCCCTGATATTTAACCTATGTGGTTGCTCCAATCTCATTTACTGTGTGGTTGTTGCTTAGAGGTACCTCGGGTAAAGGTCCCAAAGGACCGGGGAGTGGCATGCTCGAGTAGTAGTTACCTAGTTACAGAGGTAACCCGGCCTTGTGTTGGCAGAGATCCGAATAGGTTCTCGGGACGTCCCGCCAGAGGCGATCCCATATGGCAGTAGGAATTTCCTTAGCCTGACCATTTGTTGGAAATCCAATCAAAACAATACGAGCCTTGTACGGTTTTAGTTGTATTACCTGCCATGGAATGTGGTGGTAACCTGCTATTGAACATGGTAGCTATAGTAGGCATAGTGCGGAATGCCTATGTTGGCTAAGATTTATATTCTACTTTCGAGATGTTTTCTGCACTTTGCACTTATAATAATAATATCAAAGAACTTTCTACGTATTAAGCATGTTTGACTATCATAAGAAGAAATCTCCTCCAATTCTGCGTTTGCATTGTGTGTGTGGCGGGAGGTCTTATGGTAGTTTCATTTTCTAAAAGCATTGCGAATTTACTTTAAAATTCTCTTGTTGTTTGTTTTAAAAGATAAACTGTTTTTGTTACTCACACCAGTCCCATGACTGACCCGGAGTTTATTGTTCCTTTCCTAAACTCTGGGTGCTCACTATTTTCCACACGAGCAGTCTAGAGTTAGGTTTTTCAGATAGTTAGGTTTGGTGGATTATCTGGAGTCAGTTCAGTCTTTGGACATGACTGACCTTGCTTAGCTTGGTGCATTGTTATTGGGAGTTTGAGCTATTTCTGGATTGGTTCTTGGAGATGGAGCTGCAGTTTTGGAGTTTTTTTTTTGAAGGCTACCTTAGAGTTATTTGTTCCGCTGCTATTTTTTTTGTATCATATCTCCGATGTATATCGATATCTATTGTATCATCTGTTGTATCAGGATGTTGTATCAGATGTTGTATATTTATATTCATTATTTCTTCCGCTGTGTTATTTACTTAATTGTGTTATAAGCTCCGGCGACTCAGATTTGAACGGTCGAATCTACGACATTCGAGTACGATGTAAAGTATGGATGTCGATTTTCGAACGGGCAAAATCCGCTTCGTTACACTAATGGTTCGTATTTCTATACAACTTGAGTTTGTTTATGTAGAATAGTGTTGACTCAAGGGGTGCGGATTTGCGGGTCATTACAAAAATAACCTTTTTCCTTGCCATTTTCTACGTTACATATTGTCACTTCTGTTGAATAGTAAATATTTATTTACCAATTCGTCGAATTCCCTGCGCTAAACATGTGATATTTCTAAAATCAGAAATTTTCTCATTTTCCATTCAAAATCATTGTCAATAAAATTTGTGAAACATTTGAAAATTTGAGAATAAAACTCATTTTTTAAATCTTTTCAAAAGTATTTTTGTTATTCAGCCTTTTGACTTAGCAGTATTTGGGCAAACTTAGCAGAGCCGGACTTGAAAGTTATTAAGGTAGGAACCCCAAAGAGATGGCCAATAAGCCCGAAAACCAAGTATAACCAAAGTCATAAAGCTAGAATAAAGCAACCATGTAAGTCAAGCGAACCAGATCCATCAAAGTGATGGATCTGTACCGATCCATGGAACTTCATCAAAATCATTTCTAATATCCTATATTCCCAAGCTTCGATAGTAGCAACCTATTTCAAGCCTTTGTGGATCAATAGCATGTCATTTGCCTTTGAACATCTCAAGCACCTGAAATTAAGAACTCTATTCCACCATCGATCCAACTTGGTTGCCTAGGAACGAGCTTTTGACAGTGCGGTCGAGGTTGAAAACATGAAGCTAGGAACAAGTCGCATCTGAACAAGGCAACTGAATTAATCCATAGGATGATCTTACGAATCAGTACCGACCAAGACCATAGACAGGTACCAATCCACCATATTTGCTAATCTGGTCGTGTTTTCTGGAGCTCGACTACTACTAGGACATGGGGAACATAGTAGAGATCATGGAGGAGAAATTTATGCTGACCTACAGTTATAAATAAGAGGCTATAGGGTCATTTGAGGGATATTTTTTACTTGTTTACAAATTTCTTGCAATTCTCTTGTAATTCCAAAGATCCACACCGATCCATAAGATTAGAAGTTGTAAACAACCATATAATCAATAGAAAAGCTAAATGGACGTAGGAATCAGTTGGCCGAACCACTATAAACTATGTCCATCATTTTCATTTATAATTTTTCGTTTTATTATCTACTCTAATTTCTTAGGTGTTTATGCCATATTTAGTTATAAATATTTTGGTGCTTTCATCGAGAGCATTGTTCTTAGGATGCTTGGATCCATCATCTACAATTGGATTACCTAAATCCAAGAGGAAAATCCAGTTTTCTTTGTTTTTGATATTTTAAACTAATCAAAATTTTCAAAATCTACATAGGTTGCTTTTAATTATAGCTCCATGACGACATCGTTCTACTGTTACCGGAGCTGTAGACAATGCTGAGAGCATAGACATTTGAAATCAAGTGGAAGTTGCACAACCAGGTGTTGTTAAGGCCCTTTATCCAACTAATGTGACAACTAGAGTCAAGACGGATCATATGACGAAACAAATGGAGGATAGGTTGTTGGAAAGTCGCAATGAGATGAATTGGCAGACCCGGGAGAGCGTTAAATTGCTGAATGAGTTAACATAGAATCGTCCTAGAAGTAGGAGTGATTTGGTACCTTCCAATTTAGAATCTGACAGTTCCTCTTTATCAAGAAAGGGGCAGAGATGAAGGTAGCAGAAAATGGTCAGGGAGGAGGCTGGTGCATCGAAACAAAAATTAGATGTAGGTCGCAGCTAAAGCCTAAGGATTAGTATCGATCCATCCCCATGGATAAGTACCGAACCATCTGCCAAACTCAGCAAGTTAGTGTGAATGTCGGACTTACTTCTGGTAATGCTACGGATGATCAGAATATTGGATATCAGGCGACTACTATTGATCCATTGCGTAGGAATCAGACAACCATATATGATGGACGAACAGTTCTCCTAGAGTCGGAAGAACCCAAGTATCGTGAATCTGCCCGAGATCATATATCTTAACCAAACACTCGAGACATACCTCGATTACTACCGTTCAGTAGAACCCATGAAGCCAAAGTATTTGGCAAAGATGGTGAGGAAGTTAGTAAGCAAGAATTAACATCGAAGCAATGATGAATGGGCACTTCCCCCAGCCAGAACCCGTTCACTAAGGAGATACTGCGTGAAGAGTATCCTAGGAGATTCATGATCCCGATGATGCCATCGTATAATGGAAAGACAGCTCTTGATGAAATATGATTAGTATATGGATTCAGCCATAACAACCGATGCTGTCAGATATTTTTGTTTCCTAATTTTCCCTGAAGGGGTTGCAACAATGTGATTCACCTGGCTTCTACCAAGATCCATATCATCTTTTGACCAATTGGCATGAAAATTTATCGAGCAATTCCATTTGCACACTACTCATCCCAAGGATGTGATGTCATATTCAAATATCTTCCAAGAGATGGGAAAATCATTAAAGAAATTTCTAAGTAGGTTCCACAAGGCTATAACCGAAGTAACTAATGCCCGAGAAGATATCATTTTGATGGCATTAATAAGGGGAGTCCATTCTGATATCGATTTTGGGAGATGGCTGAAGATGAAACCCCCATCAACGATTGATGTGTTTAAGAGGAAAGCAAACCAATCCTTTTGTTTAGAAGTGGTAAATCTATTTGTAGAAAGCCTGGTGTCGGACAGTCAGCTGAAGTTATCCAAATTATTGTTGCTGTAAAGTAGTTCGTAGGGTGTTCCAAAAATGTTGACGTATGTTGAAAACCAAAGTGGTGGCCAGAGAAAGAATGGAAGTAGGGCCAAAGATTGAAAGTTTAACAATAGGAAATGCTCCAATTTTCCAAATTACAACAACTACACCGAGCTGAATAACTCAATCGAGAATATCTACCTTGTGACGCAAGCTACCGAGAAGTATAGGAAACTATCTTCTAGGGAGTCAACTAAGAGGAAAAGGAAATTTGGGAAGCATTGTAGATTTCATGAGACACATGGTCATAACACAAATGAGTGCATGCGATTATGTGATGACTTAATACTGAAAAAGAAATTATAGCAATTTGTGAAAGCCTCGCAGGATGGCGGTAAGGAAGTCCTAACCCCCAAGGACTGTCCTTCCAACAAAGGCAAGCCAGGACTGGTGATGTTGAGCCCAGGTGGCTTGAGAAGAGGTTAACCATTAAACCCATTCATGGATGACCACATCCAGCAGAGAAGAGATGGAATGAAATGGGGAGATATGCTAACAGCCTAAAGCATGCTAATACTAAGAGTTGTTTTGCCATTGAAGGTAGAACTCCAAGGAAACAACCCAAAAATATGACCTAGGAAATTTTGTTTTAGGATAGGAATGTTGATGTTGATGAAGCACTAACATTAGATCCTTTAGTGATATCGGCCATGATTGGATCGGCGGTTGTAAGGGGTGCCAATTGACTGTGGTAGTTCAGTCAATATCTTGTTTAAGAAAGCCTATGATCAGGTGATATTGGATGGTAAGGATCTGAAATCATGTAAAATCTAGTATCTAGGGATTTAACGGCAGGGTGACGAAGCCTATTGGATGTATAGACTTACCAATGGTATTAGGAGAAGGTAACCACAAGACAGTGCAGGTGGTGATCTTCGTCGTGTTGGATATTTTTTCTGTCTATGATTCATTTGTAGGCCGATCAGCTATAGCTGATTTTCGAGCACCTATTTCCCTGTAGTGCTTAAAAAATGGGCGTTCAATGGAAGTCTATGTGGATGATATGCTTGTGAAGTTACGACGATCGAAGAGCCATGTTGATGATTTGGCAGAGATGTTTGTCATGTTGCACAATATGGTAGAAGCTCAATCCACTAAAGTGTTCATTTGAGATTGCATTTAGGAAATTCCTGGGTTTCATAGTGAACTCAAGAGAAATAAAAGCCAACCTGAAGAAAATTAAGGCGTTGAGGGACATAGAAGCCTCAAAGTCGATTAAGAAAGTTCAAAGTTTGAATGGGAAAGTCACTGCATTGAATTGCTTCATCCCTAGAGCCACCAACAAGTGTATCCCTTTCTTTGACGTCATGAAGAAAGGGAAGAGGAGCTTTGCATGGACATAGGAGTGAATAGACGCTTTCCAGGCTATGACAGATCACTTAGAGAGGCTTCCCATCCTATCAAAGCCGATGGAAGATGAGGACTTGTTTATTTACCTAGCAATGTCAATGCACGCCTTAAGCGCCGCACTCATGCACGAGGATCCCCAAACCCTGAGGCCGATGTATTACATTAGCAAATGTTTAATAAGAGAAGAAAGAAATTATCCAAAGCTGAAAAACTTGGCTTACTGCCTGTTGATCACCTTGAGAAAACTCTGCCTGTACTTTTAGGCTCATCCGATCAAAGTTTTTACCGACTAGCCTTTGAGATAGGTCCTGCATCGACCTGAAACTTTTGGAAGGCTTTTGAAATGGAACATTGAATTGATCCAATATGACATAACGTATCACCCTTAGAGGACAATACAAGGCTAGGCATTGGTAGACATCATAGCCAAGTACACTACACGAGATGATACTCCGAAGAGTAGTGGGGTGTGGGATGCTGGATGGAAGATATATACCGATGGTGCATCCAACGAGCATTCTTTCGGGGAAGGTGTTAAGTTGGTAAGCACCAAGGAACATTCAATCTGTTATGCCATGAAACTTGATTTTCCTGGAAAAATGATGAGGCAGAGTATGAAATTTTGATTGTAGGGTTGAAAATTGTGAAAGAATTGGAAGTTAAAACTTTGCACATCTTTTATGATTCCCAATTGGTGGTGTGTGTTGGACTTCAAGATTTTGATTCATGACAAGGAGCTCAAAAATTATCAAACATTCGAAAAAATTTGTGTTTAAAGTTGATATAGTTTTAGTACTAATTGTTAAAATCTTTTCTCAAGTTTAAACTTGCATATTTTGAAAATCACACATATTTAGTCATCTAAATACAAGATTTAGTCCACAAAATACAATATTTAGTCCACTAAATACAATATTTAGTCGACTAAATCAAATATTTAGTTGGCTAAATTCATTTAGTCGACTAAATCAAATATTTAGTTAGCAAATACAAGATTTAGTCAACTAAATCAAATATTTAATCGACTAAATACTGGAATTTTGAAATGATATTTTTTTTGTTTTAACTTAATTGACTGAATAACCATATTCAGTCGACTAAACTTGTTTAAACTATTATATTTTCAAATTTACTAAAGATATGTCTCTTCTTCCTAAAGAGGAATCACTTCCAAGAAGAGATGTGACCATTTCCAATTCAACAGAATAATCTGCAAACAGTTATTACTCTTCAATCACTATATATATGCATCTCATTCAAGATCAAAAGAACTTAACTGTCTACTCTTTGCTATCTTGAATATTTATGAATTTGTGAAATAAAGTTTTAAATTTCTTCAATTTCAAAAGCTATCTCTACTTCCTTTATCTTTACAAGCAAACAAATATATATATATATATATATATATATATATATATATATATATATATATCTTACTTGAGGAAAGATTATAGGAAGAGTGTACTTCATTTCGAAAAATCTGTGTTGTAACAAGAGCGCGTAAAATCAAGAAAACGTTTCATATGTATCAAACTCCTGTTCGGTTGCTCGAGTGGGAAAATACTGTTCGGTTGCTCGGGTGGTCAAAGTCCTGTTCGGTAGCTCCGGCGGGGAAAAAGTATTCCTACGGGTTAAGTGAAGGTTGATAGTTTAAATCCAAAAGGAGTCTGGGACTGGACGTAGAACGGAAGTTTGAACCAGTATAAAAAAATTTGGTGTCATTTTATTTTACAGCTATTTTCTTATTCCGCACTTGAATTTTAAATAATATTCATACTACATGATCTTACAGTCACTTTCATTTGGTATAGGAGCAAGGTCATCTTATAACCGTAACACAGTTATATGATATTTTAGTAATATAGAACACAACATTAGCACAAGTTTCTTTAAAGGTCAATCTGTTACATGACCACCACTATTTAGTGGGTTAAACTATAACTATAAGACTACTAGAATGAGAATTTATATACAAGCCAGTGGTTATGAAACCAGGAATATTACTCAGGCAGAATATAGCATACCTACTACTGAATATTCACAATGGTCTAACACACAAAAACTAGATGCTACTTCAAATGCCAAAGCTATGAATATGTTATTTTGTGCATTAGAAAAAAATGAGTTTAATAAAGTTAGCATATGTAATACTACTTATGAAATTTGACATACAATTAAAGTTACACATAAAGGTACTGACAAAGTAAAGCAGAGTAAGATTTCTATGCTCAAAAATCATTTCCAGAATTTCAAAATGAAGCACGATGACAGAATAAATGAAATGTATTCTAGATTTCAAGACATATATCATTCCCTCTTAGCATTAGGAGAAAAATATTCAGACTTTGATATTGTTTCAAAAATCCTCAACTCTTTGACGGATGAGTGGGAACGAAAAGTCTTAGCAATCGAAGAAGCTAACGACATTTCAACCATTAAACCAGAAGAGTTGATGTGAAATCTAATATCTTATGAAGTTAATCTCTAGGCAAAATAAGTATAGGCACAAAATAAGAAGAATATAGCATTCCAAGCAAAAAAGGATGAATTGGATTCAGATGATGAAGATATGGCGTTTATTGCTAAGGATTTCAAAAGGTTTTTGAAATTCAAAAAGAGCAACAAATTTTGAAACAAAAAGAATAGTTTCAGCAGTAGTGATAATAATAACAAGCAGTCGTCTTCTGCTTTAGGATGTTATGAATGTCACAAGAAAGGGCACGTCAAGAAAGACTGTCCTGGTCGAAAGAGAGAAAAATTTAAAAATAATAAACACAGATTCAAAAAGAAAGCCTTCTCTGTTACATGGGATGATTCAGAATCATCTTCATCATCAGACAGTGACACGGGTAGCTATTCTGAACAAGCCAACGTCTATTTTATGGCCATAAATGATGAGGTGAGTGATTTAACTTTTGATGATTTAGTGGAAATAAATTCAGAATTACTTGATAAACTAAGAAACATAGATATAAAGAAACTCTTGAAAAATTGATTAGAAGTGAAATTGAGGTAGATATGTTAGGAAATGAGAAAGAAATTTTTAAAGAAGAACTTTAAACTTCTCAACAATCTTGTTCTAATAAAACATCTCAACTCTCTATGTTAAGTCAAGAAATTGAAACTTAAAAAGAAAAGAATGATGCTCTTTTATTTGAAAATCATGATTTGAAAGCTAATATTAAAATATTTGAATTAGATATTTCCGGTCTTAAAAACAAAATTAGATGATATTAGTAAAAATGTCTCTAATTTTAACAAAGGAAGAGATAATCTTTCTAGAATTGTAGAAAATTCTCAAATAGTTTCAAATAAAAGGGGATTAGGATATAAGCAAATATCAAAAAGTATTCGTAAGAAAACAAACTTTCTATATAATAATTTCAAACAAAATCAGTTTCAAAAATTCCAAATCATTCTAAATCTATTAAAACTTGGGTTCCTAAAATCAATTATTCTTTGATTAGAAACAAATACATACAATCTTTTATTAAAATCGTTCACAAAAATAAAAAATTTATTTTCAAAAGGAATCTGAACCCTCTTGGGTATAGTTTCCAAAGACCTAACTCTTAGGACCCTAACAAAAGGTGGGTACCAGTATTCATTCTATATTTTTTGCAGATACCACTTAAAAAGAGAGGAAAATGGATATTGGAAAGCGATTCACCATTGATATTGTTATAAGCTATCTTATGTTGTGTAAATATATCCCTCTCCTGTTTGTCGATGGCAAAGGGGGAGAAGAAATATCGTAATATACTAACAAATTTTGCAGGTTTACAAGATGCCATTAGAAATTCAGGGAGAGTTGTTATCTCATATGAAGTTGTCATCAATCAAAAAGGGGGAGAATATTGGATTTCAAGATTTTGACTCACGACAAGGAGCTCAAAAATTATCATAGTTAATTTATTTTCAAACTGCAACTGTGTCAAATCAAAATTAATTATCATAAAAAGAGGTGAACTTAATTTATTAATTTTTATAGTTAATTTATTTTCAGACTGCAATTAATTACTTATTCAAAAATATAATTTCAGTTGAGAAAATTTCATAAATTTTTCTTAAGCCTAAAATTTGTCTTAGGTAAACTAAAAATAGTTTTAGAATTTTTCAACTTGATTTCATATTTTTAAGAATTAATTTGATTTTGGACTATTATCAATTATTTAATGATAAATATTATTTTAATTGATAAAATTCCATAATTATTTTAAAGCCCAAAATGTTTTTTCATATTTTCTAAAATTATAAAACCTGTAATTTTTCATAAAATTATTTTACATTAATTTATGGCAGAAACTATTTTATTCAATGGTATGTATGTGTGTGTATACATAAATATATTATGCATACATATATGTATGTACATTCATTTACATATATTAATATCTAGTATTTCCATATATTACATGCACATATTTAAACAGATTGAATTACAAACAAAATGAGCTAACGTGTCTGTTGCAATGTAAATCCTAGAATCTATATATAGGCACATTATACACTTCACAGATTATCAAATTACACATGCACACACAGATATACATACATACATACATATATGCATGTATGTATGTACATGTGTGTTTGATACATATACATATACATACATATATATATATATATATATATATATATATATATATATATATGTATATAAATGTTAATTAAATCTAATCAAACAATTCAACTTAAAGAGAGAAATGAAAGGTTCAACTCTCCATTTAATTCATTTAATGGTTTCAATTAATTACTTGTTTAGAGAAAGAAATGAAAGGTTCCCGTTCCTATATATACATTAAATCTTTTTAATGCTCACGATTAATTAATTTTTTGAGGGAAAGAAATGAATGGTTTCCTTCCCTGTATGTTCACTCATATTGCTAAATGTTAGGTATATTTAATACACTATACATATAAAATTAAATTTATTTAAACTTCCATTTAACTAATTTAAATAAAATAAATGATTTTATATAAAAAATAGAAATATTTTAATTAAATTAGGCTTCATAGGCTCAACCAAGATCCAATATGGTCTATATGAGAAAATAGTTTATATGTTAAAAGAGTTTGGATATTAAAAAAGTTTATATCAAAAATAGTTTTGAATTAGAATTGTTTCTTTCAATTTCACAAATCAATTCAAATCAACTTTAGTTCTAAAAATTTAATTTAAATGAATCTTAGTTCAATGATTTCAACTCAAAGGCTAAAGTTTAATTCAATTTCTCATTAAAACCATTTCAATTTATATAGATTTCAAATCCATTTTTGAATTACAAATTTGAAACACTTCAAATTCAACAAGTTTCAAAGTTTAAATATTCAAATGTGTACAATAATCCAATTTTTGATAAATTTCATTTATGTTTCAAAATTCAAATTTAAGATTTCAATTTAAATTCTTTAAACAATTTATTTAACCAATTTTTCAACATTTTAAAAGCTTGGATTTTGAAAATAATTCAGTTCATATAAATTTAATATAATTTCAAAATATCATTTAACTGGATTCAAAAATTAAGAATTTAGAATCATTTTATTTAACCAATCCGGTGTCCGTATATAATTTTCTACCATATGGTCAAGGATACAGATATATATCATTTCAACCTACTATAAATTAAAATTTACGGGTATATATAGTTTCACCCCGCAATCCTAAATAAAATACAAAATCCATAAAATCGCTCGACTTTATCGTTTCAATCCATAACGATTTTTCCCTAATCTATAAGATTATTCAGGTATGTATCATTTCAACCCACAGTGATTTTCCTAATAATAACTAAGGGAACGTACAGTGTGATAAAAATATATAAAATATACATAACATCAATTCATCCATTGTAACGACCCGTATTTGAAGACATTTAAAAGTATTAAATTAAATAAGATTTTTGAAGAAAAAAATTAAGAATTTACCCATACAAATTAAATTATAATACAAGTTATGAGCTTAAGTAAAATTTATATTAATGAAACATGTTTGCAATAATGTAAGGATGATAACAAATTCTAGTGTGTATTTTTATAACATTGGTTTGAGTGAAATTAACCATTGTCTGAATGTAAATTTCCAATTGATTGGAATAATAAATGTTTCTTTATAAAATAAGAAATCATATGTTTATTTATTTAAAATGTTTGGTAGTTGATTGATTGATTGTAGAGATGAGAAACTATTATGTAGCAAGAAATATATAATTCTTATTTGTATCCAATAGTGTATAAGCATGTTTAAATTACTATTAGACAGGAAATAATTATTTTATTTCTCATTACATTTATTTTTTCCATTTTGAAATTCATCTTTGTAAACAATTGAATTAATCGAATAATTTCAATTAATGATATAGAGGACAACAAATTGTAAATTAATAGGTGTAATTAAACGCAGCTGATGTTTTGTGAATATAAAAGGAAAGTTGGTTTAATGAAAAGAACATTTATGTCAAATAAAATGAATATTTCATTTGTGAATGCACGTTTAGTTTCATTAAAATATAGAATAGAAGGATTGATTTAAAGGAATAAATATATGTATATGATGGATTACAACAGTAGAAAAGTAATTTATTTAAGTAAGTTATTTATTACTCTATTGTATGTACAACAAATTTATAAACGTGTTTAAATGACTAAAGGAAACAACTAATCTATTTTTCATCCATTTTAGTTATTTGTTTTGAAATTTAACTTATAAGTAATTGCAAATAATGTAATTGAAATATTTCAATTAGAAGGAAAGAAAACGTTGATTGCAATTAATAGATTCAATAAAAGAAACGCACCTTTTTATTAAACAGAAAAGATGTTTTAATGGAAATAAAAGGTCATTTTGGGAAAACCAAATTGAATATTTTCATTTTTATGGTAAGTAATTTTATTTATTATGCATAGAAAAAAACTAAATGCGTACAAATTTGAATATATTATGAGTCAGTGAAGTTAATTTGGTTACGTTTCATAAATTGAATTTCAAAAAGGTTGTGCAATGTACATGGTCCCTTCATTTCTTTTATTATTAATTGTTGCATGTACGTTTTAAAATAGTTACCTCATTATTTATACTTGATCCGTTTATTTCTCCTTCTGTTTAATACATAAGCCTAGACTTTTAGGTTATTTTTAATTATTGCCACCTTATTTTTGCATATAAAAAATTTCACTTTCCTTTGGTTTGCAAAATTTTCCATTTCTACGTACATTTTTCTATGCATTATTAATGCCTAAGCTTTCAAAATAAAATGCGACATTTATTTTTTCTCCACCTTAATTTCCTAATTATTAAATAACCTACAGCTTATTTCTTTCATTTGTGGTGTATTATTGTGTTCTATTTTTTTTGGCAAAGTCTTATCGGGTTTGTTTTAGACTAATGGGCTCCTCAGTAAACCAAGAGACCCTAGGAACCTTAAGAGATTTTGGATCCTTCCTTTTCTCACACATTGACCTTCTATTTTCCTACATGGCTAAAACCAATTATGTAACAACCCTGGTATTGGAGGTTACTGATGATATTAAATTATAATGATAGTTATAATTTAATATGGTAAATAAAATGTAATGAAGAAATAAATTTGGTTTAAATTGCGTATTTCAAACAAACAATAAGTATAACAAACAATAAGTATGAATTTAAATATTGGGTTTAAAATTCATTGTTTGGTATTTTGGTTAAATAAAATGGAAAATATTGGAATTTAGGTAAATTTGAGTTAATAAATTTACCAAGTAATGTATTTCAACATTTAATTGTCGAAATAAATGAAATTGATGGAAATAAAGTTTTAAAAACTTTATTTTGGGGTATTGGAGTGAAATTAGTCCACTACTGTATTTTAACTAAGTTAATAAGATAATATTGATAATTATTGTCAAGACTAGCCTTTTATTGAATATAAAAGGAAAAATATGAGGAAAACATGTCTTTTAATGAAATAAAAGATGAAATATTGTGAAAAAATATATTATTTTGTTGTTTTAAAAGTGTTAGAATGATTTGTTAAAATTTATTTGGCTAAGATAATAAATTTTGATAAAGTCATACTTTGAAAATAATGTTTTTACACTAAAATTATGCAAATTGTAAAATACTGTTAAAATGAGGATTTATTGTTAAAAATTATATTTTTATTGTTCAAATAAATTTTATTTTATCACAATAACTATTTTATTTCAAAAACAAATTGATCTATGTATTTTATTTGGCTTGAAAATGTAGTATTGTATGAATATTGTGTAAATAGGTTAATATGTATACATAACCTTGCAATTCCACTAAGTAATTTCTCTCTTGGGCTTAATTAGATAGAAAGAAGGATCCATTAGCCTAATATCTAAAAATTTCTGTTGAGAAACTAAGGTGTACGTACTTTCAGTCATCCCCTTCTCAAAAATAAACCTACCGTAAAAAGAAAAAGAGAAATTCATGGCTGCCTTCAACTAAACCCAATTTCCACCCTACTTTTCTACAAATTAAAAGGGAAATCACCTAAACTAAGAAGAGAATGGTAATATCCTTCCAATACCAAATAGTTTTCATCAAAATCTGAGAATTTGAGATGTAAATTTTCTTTTAATCGCTTCTGTTGTTTTGCATGTTTATTTTCTAGCTTCTACATGTTCTTAAGGTTTCTTTCTTCACCAAAGATCACAAATTCCTATCAAATATTTGCTAGATCTTCCTGAAAAATTTGGTAAGCAAGGTAAGAGTTTCTTACAGCAAGCTAAAGCTAAAAAAAATCGAATTTTGCTATCAATTGTTGATGGAATTGCTGAAATTATGGACTTTGTTTTCTGTTTTGCTGGCTGAAAAAACCCTATATTGAACAAATCATATCTTCTTCAATTTTAAGAAAATTACTCTCAGTTTTTGATATGTTGTTGTAGTCGGGGTACTCTGAATTTATGGAAATTTTCAATTAATTGTGAGTTATTTTGCTATAGGAAACTATTGCTTGAAATTGGTCAAAAACTGACCTCTGTGTATTGGCTGAAAATAGGTCATATTAGAAAAATCATATCTTTTCAATTCTTAGCAAATTAATCTCATTTATTGATATGTTGTTGTAGTCGGGGTACTCTGAATTTATGAAAATTTTAAATTAATTTTGTGTTATTTTGCTATAGGAAACTATTGCTTGAAATTGGTCAAAAACTGACCTCTGTGTATTGGCCGAAAATAGGTCATATTAGAAAAATCATATCGTTTTCAATTCTTAGCAAATTAATCTCAATTTTTGATATGTTGTTGGAGTCAGGGTACTCTGAAGTTTTGTAAATTTTCAATTAATTCTGAGTTATTTTGCTATAGGAAACTATTGTTTGAAATTGGTCAAAAACTGACCTCTGTGTATTGGCCGAAAAAAGGTCATATTAGAAAAATCATATCCTTTTCAATTCTTAGCAAATTAATCTCAGTTTTTTATATGTTGCAGAAGATTAGTTTCACAATGTTTATGAAAATTTTCATGAAATTATGAGCAATTTTTTTAGATATTCCTTATTTCAAAACAGCTAAAAATCTTGTTTTTATGCTTGCTGAAAAGAGCTATGTTTGAAAAATCATAACTCTTTCATTTTGCAGTGAATTGCTCCAAATTTTGGATATGTTATAGTCCTCATGTCATAGTATAAGTAGTATAATTTGGAAGGAATCTGGGTTGCTTTGATACCCCAAATTACTGTCCAAAGTGAGCCAAAAACTCAGTTGTTGGGTAGATTGTTCTTGCTCCTATTTGTGCTTTCATTAACTGTTTCACTGCAAATTTCGATGATTTTAAATATTATTCGAATAAGTTTAATGGTGAATGTTTACTATTATTATCCGATAATGGATTAGGTTGATTTTGGAAACTTTTAGAATTTAAATTTTGTTTAAATTCTATTTTAATCTAAATATCGATAAATATCGGTATTTGAAGAATTTGATGGTTTTAATTGATTTTGGTTTTGAATAAGTTTCTGAAAATTATTTATAAATTATGGTTAATTAAATAAATGTTTTCAAAACATTTTAAAGGGTTTTTAAGCAATTATTTATTTTTTAAAAGTATTTTATATATAGATAATCTATTTGATAAATAGATTTTTCCGTTTAAAACTTACTTAAAAATTTCTAAAAATAGTTTTAAAATCCCGTTTTCCCTATAAAATTATTCTTAATATATATTATAGCCTATTTGGATGATTTTCAGCATATAAAAATAAGATTTTAAGAGATGTTGATATTTTTACCTGCCGAGGACATGAGGCGGAGCTGTTATGATGAATTGATGATGGTCGTGATGTTTGAGATGGACTTTTACTTGTCGATGAAACGAGACAAGTTTTGATGTCACTTTAAACTCATCGAAGTATGAGAAACGATGAGTTGGGTACTTTACACTCGCCAATGAGACGAGGCGATGTATGTAACAACCCGATATTTTCAGCCATTCACAGCCGCACATGTCGGACTTGAATTGCTCGAAATACCGCATTGTAAATAAATTTGGAGCAAATGAAATACAATCACAGAATCACAGACATATAACAAACAGAATACCTCGCAGCGGAATATAAAATACATAGTAGTTCATGAAGCTACTACGGCAGAGTCTCAAACCAAATACATAATACAGTCTGAAAACAACATAATAGAAATCCCAAATACATAGGAGTTCACTAATACATGAGATAAACTAGAATAGCTGAAACAGAGAGTAGATATAAATAAGCAGAAACTCCAGCAAAGACCAGCTCCAGAAAGAGAATCCAAAGCTGTGAATACTCAGGCTGACCCGAGCGTAAAGTAAAATACAAAACACTCGAGTCAGGACAATATATACTTATATAATGTAAACCAACTCTAGTGAACTGTAGTAGAAATACACAATAACTTAAAGGATGCTTGGGATCGCCCATCCTTTAAGAATCAGCTAAACTATAAATTAAATACATCCCGTGGTTAAAATTTCAAAATGGTATTTTATACTTCAAAATCAAATATCATTTCAAAATTCAATATCATTCAAAATCCATTTCAAAATATCAAAAATATAATATCTTCCAAACCACATTCATTTTTATTTAATTTAAATACCATTACAAAACACATTTCAAAATAGTTTATATTTCAAAACAAATTACTTCATTTTAAATCATAAAATGAAGTTATTAAATTTAATAATTAAATTATTAAATTTACAAAATTTTAGTCTTTCAAAATTCATTTATCCACTTAATTTATTAAAACAGATGAAAATTCAACTTTCGCAGCATTTAGAAATTGCTACGGAAAGTTACATTCAAAACTGTTCAATTTAACAAAAGGTAGCATTTAAAAATGCTGTAATAGGGTTACATTAGCTTCAAATAAAACTTAGTTAAATTCAACAATTATAGCATTTACAAAAATGCTATAATAACCTTTAATTAAACTTAGCCATTTGGTTCATTATTATCAACTACAACATTTACAAATGCTGTATTATCATTTACATTAGAATTAATAGCATTTCAGAAATGCAGTTAATTAACTTCAAGTATTCAATATAATTTCACAAACAATTATATTTTTATTTAAATCATTTTTAGCTTATAAAATCATATAATTTCACTTTTAAAACAGTCATTCAAATACCCTTATATTCATGATTTTATAAAGTTAAATCTCCATTCAAAAATCAAAATTTAATAATAATTCACTTATTAAATTCCAACATTAAATTTTAAATTCATTAAATCAAATTTAACTTAACATTTAAGTTTAAAATTTTCAAATATAACTTAATTTCATTTTTATTTACTTAACTTAAAATTCACTTTTAAGCCAAATTCACAAATTTCCAATTTTAGTTATATTTCCAAATTTCAACCTAAATATTCATTCATTTCACATTTTAACTTTATTCAAAAATCATTAATATATTATAAAATAATTTTAAATTCATTTAATTCAAAATATCATAAATTTATCATATTTTCATATTTAATTTAAATTCCATTTATCACCAAATTCTAATTTCCAAAATAACTTACATTTCAGATTTTCTAACTTTACCATTTATTTATTTCACTTATAAATTTTCAGAAAATCAATAATGCTTTACAAAAATCATTTTTAATCAAATTTAAATAAAAATATTATAATATTTACATTTCTAAAATAATTTAAATTTTTTAGAAAAACATATTTTAACAACGGGTCTGTATTTCATTTTCTAGCCTAGATGAAGTGATACGGGTAATATATCATTTCAACCCGTAATTTACAATGAAAACCCAGGTTTGATCATTTCAAACCCGCAATCCCAAGTAAAAGAAAATAATTGAAAATCATTCAGGCCTATCATTTCAGCCCATAACGATTTTCTCCTATTCTAAAGTCCGTTCGGGTATGTATCATTTCAACCCATAGTGATTCTAGTCTACAGGGAACTTGCAGTGTGATAAACTGATGAAAATAACAGAATAGCATGAAATAACAGTAACATATGGTATAACAAGTGTAAATATAGGTGTGAACTTCATATGAATATAATATAGCAGTTATAACAGGATGATATGCATTTACAGATTCAGGTCCAGTTTATCACTATATAAGTACATATTAGTCTGGTGAGATTTACTCACTGTTTTGAGCTGATGACACAACGGGATCTACACAAGCACAAAAGCACGATACAGATAAGAAATGGAGGATCCAAGGATTAATTCCATTGAATACAAATCAAACAAACAATATAACAATTATAAGGTTTCAGACCAAAAATACGATAAACGATGCTAGAAATAACTTCATAAAACAAAGCTGAAATGCTTTGCACTTGCTTCCGACACCTCATAGGCTCGGCCAGAGGTAGAGTACAGGTCTAAGACAATGATTTAGGGTCAGTTCTGGGTTGCTAAGGTCGGCCTAACATGAGTTTGAGTGATGGTGTAAAGGTGGGTGAAGGCAAGAACACAAAATCATGCATACACATGGGTTTTGGGCCATGAATTGGGCTTGGCCAAGGCTCTAGGTGTCACGGCCATAGGAGTGGGGTCCACTGTGGTGGTGTGGCCATGGGTGCTGGTGGTGGAGTAGGGACGGCCATGGTTGGTGGAAGTGGTGGAAGTGGAAGCTAGTGCTTGGCTAGGTCAATATGAAGGGTGTTTTGAAACTTTTGCGGATATGCATCACCAAGGGGGTTCATGGCTTGGGTGGCTAGTGAGGAGGAGGTGCTGGTGGTGTGTCATCAGGTGGTGGAGGCGGCTAGGCAGCAAGGTGGCATGGTTGAACCTACATGAGGTGAAGCAAGTGCAAAATCAAACTAGAAAAATCAACATAAGTGAACAAAAGAAGATAAAAGGAAATAGAATTTTACCAAACTTCTCAATCAAGAGGAGGTTGAAATTTTTTTTTAGGAAGGAGGAAAAAGATGTACGTGAATGAAGAATGGAGGTAGGCAGCTGAATTATGTGAATAGTTATGGCTAATTGATGGAAAAAGTAAGTTAAAATGTGAAAACGTGGGAAAATCAAAAGCCATAGGAAACAAAAGGTCACAAACCCTTTCAATTTACCTTTTATTATTTATATAAATTTATGCAGCTGAAATAATAATAATAATAGATAAGATTTCGAAATTTTTAACAAATATACAAATATATATAATATTTATCAATTATGTAAAGTAAAATTAAGGAAAATAGTTAAAACAGTGAACTAGACTAGCAAAATTTGAAGTTAAATGAAATAATTTTTAGAAAATTCATATAAGCTTGTAAAGTATTTTTAAACAAAATAATAACATAAAATACAAATATATTTACAAAATAAATATTTAAAAATTAATTTAAATATAAAATTTTAATGCAGAAAATAGTAGAAAATGGGAAAACAGCCCTTAAAAATAGGAAATCAACACAGTAATTTTTGAAAAAAATTCTATTATTATTTTAAAAATATTTAGAGATGAATTTTCACAAATAAAACAAATTTAAAATAAAATAAAGAAATTTAAAATGAAGAAAATGGCAGAAAATTAGAAAACAGCCTTTTAAAAATAGGAAATAAATACAGTAAATTTTGGAAAAATTATATTATCATTTTAAAAATGTTTAGAAATGATATCACACAAATAAAACAAATTTAAAATAATTTCAAAATGAAATAAAGTCAAATTTAAATATATAGTCAAAATCTAGGGTTGTTACAATGTATGTTTGATTTGGGTTTTTATGAATGTTTTCTAATGTGGCATCGACTGACGATTAGTAAACCAATAGGTGTGAATGTATGGTATGGGACATACATTAACACCCATTGGGTTGCTATTCGAGATGTTGTGACACATTCAAGATGTTATTAGTACTACAAACCGAGTATAAGATTGGAATCATTACGATGTTCTTGATGTCATTTCTAGATTCCAATCATCATGATGTTTGCTCGGATTTTATGATTTGGGTGTCATCATGATATTCGACTATAGTCAATCAAGATGATCACGATGCTAAGATGTTAATGACCCCAAGTCATCACGATGTATGGTACCAAATAATAGTGGTACTAGTCAAGATGAAAAGCACGTGCAATTTTCTATGAAGTTTTCTGTGTTCGATTTCACCTTTTTGTGATGTTGTTATTTGAATACGGCCTTGAGTATGAAATGGGCTACATTTATATTAAGCTATATGGTGATTTCGATTATGATTGCCTTTAACTCTTATTGAGTTCTTATGGTAGATTATGATGATTTGATGTTTCTTTATGAGTTTATTATATGGTTCTCATCCCTTATCCACTTTACTTAGAGATGTCCTTAAGAGAAACCATATGTATGTTATTTATTGAATTCACTTGAAATCGATAAATGAATCCACAATGTCCCCTTTCTTATAAATGATATGATGAATAACATGTGATTCCGTTGGCAACAACGGAGTGATTCTCACCATTCCGCTTGTTATTGAGATCCTTACTACTGATAAGTTTAGCTTGCCTGACCCGTGTGTTTTTCACTCGGGTCAGACCGAGTTGCAGGTTAGTTTGGATTGCTTCGCTTCTTGGATCAGCTTGATCGCTTTTGTTGGACTTATCATTTTGGCTTGGATGTCATTTTGAGTCGTCTGCTTTTATGTGTCTTATTGTATATTATTTTGTGGGATGGGTGTATATGTGATTCGGTAGTCCATGCTACTTATATATGATGTATTATTATGGAGACGTATGGTGATGTATGTATGTATATATATATATATATATATATATATATATATACACACTCTGATCTGGGTTTGCTGTTCTGTGACTGATGTTTTCTATCTGCATGCATATTACATTATTTCTGAAATGGTCCGAATCCACCATAGTGTGCATTAGTTATGGACTAATCGTGTCTACCACTTATGAGGTAATGAAAAAAAATCAAGACATAATTGACATGCTTAGTTCTTAACTAACGTATTACTATGATGGTCACCCTTAACCAGCCCTATTCTCTGCATTAGTAGACAGGATTACTTAGTAATTCTCTTTACTAATGTAGGTCTTGGGGTGGGGCGTTACAGCTTGGTATCAGAGCAAGGTTTCAGAATATAATGTAATATATACAGAACAACATACGAGATACCATACATCAGATATAATACATCCATATACATCATCCCTTAATCATGATCGGTTTCACCTTGACCTTGCCTTGCCCCTATCCCTGTTTGATTCGTGTCCCTTTTTAATTCTTTTGGGGTAGATAGAAAGGAATATGTCTAGGAATGTTAATTATATTCCGTAGCATTCCATAAAAGAGTTTGATGTCATCTTATCTTATAAATAATCTTATTTAGGATTATTCTATTCTCATTTTTGTCGATACGAGTGAATTCGTATCGATGGAGCTGATTGATTTCTTTGAGCATTCTTGTTGCATTCCTTTGAGTTGTGAATCCTATTGAAGGGATCCACAACGATTGGTTCGTTGTGAGAATTCTGAGATTTTTATTTTTGATGTTGCTTTTGTGAGTATTTGTTTGTTACTCACAATCTTGAGATGCATTTGATTTGAGATGGATTGACTTATTTGATATTAAGTCCAATCCTTTTTTATAGATCCTATTGTATATTTAGATTTCCTCTTTTGATTGGCTCCTTATTTCTGTCACTTTGGAATGTTAATAACGATTCCAAAGCTTTTGAATTCACTCTTGAGTATCGAGATGTTGATGACATATCTCGAATTCCAGTCAAGGTGACCTTGTTGAGTTTTGATGAGTCCATTCGGGTTTGATATCCAATCGGCCAACTGAGTTTTAAATTAACCTTATTCCTAGCTTTTAGCCTTCGGCTATCCTTCCACGAGGACTTCCACTAAGGAATGGGTGAGTTACTTGATTGTTCGAGCTTGATTGAGTTTATTATTCAGTTTCTTTGAGTTATCCTTTTCGGATACTCAATCGGTGTTATCCTTTGTAGCATTACATTGTTTGAAGTAATGATTTGTTGTTTGTGTGCTTCTTCTTCTTTGAGAAGAATATATTGCTTATCTTGTGTCTTGGTAATTTCTGTGAGCGGCTTGTCATCTTGTAGAAGTTGACGAACAT
Source organism: Allium cepa (assembly GCA_030765085.1). Lineage (NCBI taxonomy): Eukaryota > Viridiplantae > Streptophyta > Magnoliopsida > Asparagales > Amaryllidaceae > Allium > Allium cepa. Next base: position 825,441,080 of record CM060941.1, on the reverse strand, counting down.
TCCATTCCCTTCTGTTGATTTTGAGAATCGAGTATTCTAGGAATATCTCGATGCATTCTCTTAATGTTCTTTGGTTTGAGTTTTGAAGCTATATAAATATGGGTTTTAAAGAGAAATTTGAGCTTTGAGATATATTAAAAAAAAAATCAAAGAATATTTTGAGAATATATTTTATAAGAGTAATATTACTTTTATAGAAATAATTAGAGAGTGTTGGGTTGTCCATCAAGTAGTCAAGTGTTCTTGTTGATACGCCTGATCAACATTATCGATAGGAATCTCCTAAATGCTATGATGAGGCAATCGGACACGATGGTTTATGATTTTAAAAAAAATGAGATTTTGAAAATAATATTTGAGATTAAATATTAAATTTATTTTTGAATGGTAATTGCAGCCATTGATTTTAGAGACGAGTGATAGAGTGGCGAGGCAGTTTTGATCGTTCGATCAACTCTGCAGCCAACAAATATATTTATTTATTAGAGACTCAATAGCAAGGCAATGCCATTTTTTTTAAATTATAAAGATGAGAATATAAATGAGATTTTTTTTCTTTTTCGTGCTTTATGGGAAGTCTATTTTGAGATTTTAGAATCTATATTATATACATTGGATGTTTAAGAGAAGAGTTATAAGAGAATTTGAAGATTGTTTCTCTAAAACTATTTAAGTGGTTTAATAGAAAGAGTAAAGAGAATTTAAACCCTTAATTTATTTTGAGGAATATTATTATGGATTTACAAATTTCTTTCGAAATTAATTATGAAGTAAGAGAAGAAATTTGGACTTTTAATTTGAGTTTAAAATTACTTACTAAGTAGTATAGTAAAGAGTTTGAAAATTTTCAAATGTTGGAAATTGAGATTTAAAATTTAAAAGATGCTGAGATTTAAAAATTCTAAATATCTTGGATTAAAAGTTAATTCGAGCCTATTTCCTTGTTTCTTGAGTATATTCTATCTTTGAGCTATTATTAATGACGTGCTTTTTTCACGGTTGTTCGAGTGGGTGGTATTGTGAGAAGCCATCTTGTGATTTATCAATCTTGTATATTGTGTTTATCTTGTTATGAGGATGTTCTTTCCGTATTATTATGCGGAAAATTTTGTTGATGATCTTCTTTATTGTTTAGAGTTCGGGTTTGAATGAGTTTGATCCCGACGCTATTCATAGAATTTTGAGCAATCAATCATTTTCGATAGATTATTTGTTAAGCATCCTATTGAGTTTTGATTCAAAATGGGAGATCTTCGAAATTCTTTCGAGTTGCTTGGAAAATTCGATGGTTTGCTAATCACTATATTAGCATATGATAGGCCATTGAATTAACCAAGTGAGTTTTTCCTTGTTTCTTTCAACCATTCAATATTGAGAGTATGAATGATTTGGAAATCGAGCTTGTTTTTATCCTTCGATGATTGTATCTTTAGTGTTGTTTACAGCCTTTTTCTCTAGAAATTGCGAGGATGCAATTTTGTTAAGGAGGGGAATCTGTAACAACCTTGGTATTGGAGATTACTAATGATATTAAATTATAATGATGGTTATAATTTAATATGGTAAATAAAATGTAATGAATAAATAAATTTGGTTTAAATTGCGTATTTCAAACAAACAATAAGTATGAAGTTAAATATTGGGTTTAAAATTCATTGTTTGGTATTTTGGTTAAATAAAATGGAAAATATTGGAATTTAGGTAAATCTGAGTTAATAAATTTACCAAGTAATGTATTTCAACATTTAATTGTCGAAATAAATGAAATTGATGGAAATAAAGTTTTAAAAACTTTATTTTGGTGTATTGGAGTGAAATTAGTCCACTACTGTATTTTAACTAAGTCAATAAGATAATATTGATAATTATTGTCAATATTAGCCTTTTATTGAATATAAAAGGAAAAATATGAGGAAAACATGTCTTTTAATAAAATAAAAGATGAAATATTGTGAAAAAAATATTATATTTTTGTTTTAAAAGTGTTAGAATGATTTGTTAAAATTTATTTGGCTAAGATAATAAATTTTGATAAAGTTATACTTTGAAAATAGTGTTTTTACACTAAAATTATGCAAATTGTAAAATACTGTTAAAATGGGGATTTATTGTTAAAAATTATATTTTTATTGTTCAAATAAATTTTATTTTATCACAATAACTATGTTATTTCAAAAACAAATTGATCTATGTATTTTATTTGGCTTGAAAATGTAGTATTGTATGAATATAGTGTAAATAGGTTAATATGTATACATAACCTTGCACTTCCAATAAGTAATTTCTCTCTTGGGCTTAATTAGATAGAAAGAAGGATCCATTAGCCTAATATCTAAAAATTTCTGTTGAGAAACTAAGGTGTACGTACTTTCATTCATCTCCTTCTCAAAAATAAACATACCGTAAAAAGAAAAAGAGAAATTCATGGCTGCCTTCAACTAAACCCAATTTCCACCCTACTTTTCTACAAATTAAAAGGGAAAATCACCTAAACTAAGAAGAGAAAGGTAATCTCCTTCCAATACCAAATAGTTTTCATTAAAATATGAGAATTTGAGATGTAAATTTTCTTTTAATCCCTTCTGCTGTTTTGCATGTTTATTTTCTAGCTTCTACATGTTCTTAGGGCATCTTTTTTCACCAAAGATCGCAAATTCCTATCAAATATTTGCTAGATCTTCCTGAAAAATTTGGTAAGCAAGGTAAGAGTTTCTTACAGCAAGCTAAAGCTAAAAAAAAAATCGAATTTTGCTATCAATTATTGATGGAATTACTAAAATTATCGACTTTGTTTTCTGTTTTGCTGGCTGAAAAAACCCTATATTGAAAAAATCATATCTTCTTCAATATTACGCGATTTAATCTCAGTTTTTGATATGTTGTTGTAGTCGGGGTACTTTGAATTTCTGGAAATTTTCAATTAATTTTGAGTTATTTTGCTATAGGAAACTATTGCTTGAAATTGGTCAAAAACTGACCTCTGTTTATTGGCCGAAAATAGGTCATATTAGAAAAATCATATCTTTTTCAATTCTTAGCAAATTAACCTCAGTTTTTGATATGTTGTTGTAATCGGGGTACTCTGAATTTATAAATTTTCAATTAATTTTGAGTTATTTTGCTATAGGAAACTATTGCTTGAAATTGGTCAAAAACTGACCTCTGTGTATTGGCCGAAAATAGGTCATATTAAAAAAATCATATCTTTTTCAATTCTTAGCAAATTAATCTCAGTTTCTGATATGTTGTTGTAGTCGGGGTACTATGAATTTCTGGAAATTTTAAATTAATTTTGAGTTATTTTGCTATAGGAAACTATTGCTTGAAATTGGTCAAAAACTGACCTCTGTGTATTGGCCGAAAATAGGTCATATTAGAAAAATCATATCCTTTTCAATTCTTTGCAAATTAATCTCTGTTTTTGATATGTTGCAGAAGATTAGTTGTACAACGTTTGTGAAATTTTTCATGAAATTATGAGTAATTTTGTTATAGATAATCCTTATTTGAAAACAGCTAAAAATCTTGTTTTTTATGCTTGCTGAAAAGAGCTATGTTTGAAAAATCATAACTCTTTCTTTTTGCACTGAATTGCTCCAAATTTTGGATATGTTATAGTCCTCATGTCATAGTATAACATAGTACAATTAAGAAGGAATCTGGGTTGCTTTGGTACCCTAAATTACTGTCCAAAGTGAGCCAAAAACTCTGTTGTTGGGTAGATTGTTCTTGCTCCTATTTGCGCTTTCATTAACTGTTTCGCTGCAAATTTCGATGATTTTAAATATTATTCGAATAAGTTTAATGATGAATGTTTAGTATTATTATCCGATAATGGATTAGCTTGATTTTGGAAATTTTTAGAATTTAAATTTTGTTTAAATTCTATTTTGATCTAAATATCGATAAATATCGGTATTTGAAGAATTCGATGGTTTTAATTGATTTTGGTTTTGAATAAGTTTCTGAAAATTATTTATAAGTTATGATTAATTAAATAAATGTTTTCAAAACATTTTAAAGGGTTTTTAAGCAATTATTCATTTTTTTAAAGTATTTTATATATAGATAATCTATTTGATAAATATATTTTTCCTTTTAAAACTTACTTAAAAATTTCTAAAAATTGTTTAAAAATCCCGTTTTCTCTATAAAATTATTCTAAATATAGTATAGCCTATTTGGATGATTTTCAGCATATAAAAATAAGAGATTAAGAGATGTTGATATTTTTACCTGCCGAGGACATGAGGCGAGGCTGTTATGATGAATTAATGATGGTTGTGATGTTTGAGATGGACTTTTACTTGTCGATGAAACGAGACAAGTTTTGATGTCACTTTAAACTCATCGAAGTATGAGAAACGATGAGTTGGGTACTTTACACTCGTCAATGAGACGAGGCGATGTATGTTTGATTTGGGTTTTTATGAATGTTTTCTAATGTGGCATCGACTGATGATTAGTAAACCAATAGGTGCGAATGTATGGTATAGGACGTGCATTAACACCCATTGGGTTCCTATTCGAGATGTTGGGACACATTCAAGATGTTATTAGTACTACAAACGAGTATAAGATTGGAATCATTACGATGTTCTTGATGTCATTTCTAGATTCCAATCATCATGATGTTTGCTCGGATTTTATGATTTGGGTGTCATCAAGATATTCGACTATAGTCAATCAAGATGATCACGATGCTAAGATGTTAATGACCCTAAGTCATCACGATGTATGGTACCAAATAATAGTAGTACTAGTCAAGATGAAAAACACGTCCAATTTTCTATGAAGTTTTCTGTGTTCGATTTTACCTTTTTGTGATGTTGTTATTTGAATACGGCCTTGAGTATGAAATGGGCTACATTTATATTAAGCTATATGGTGATTTCGATTATGATTGCCTTTAACTCTTATTGAGTTCTTATGGTAGATTATGATGATTTGATGTTTCTTTATGAGTTTATTATATGGTTCTCATCCCTTATCCACTTTACTTAGAGATGTCCTTAAGAGAAACCATATGTATGTTATTTATTGAATTCACTTGAAATTGATAGATGAATCCACAATGTCCCCTTTCTTATAAATGATATGATGAATAACATGTCGTTCCGTTGGCAACAACGGAGTGATTATCACCATTCCGCTTGTTATTGAGATCCTTACTACTGATAAGTTTAGCTTGCCTGGCCCGTGTGTTTTTCACTCGGGTCAGACCGAGTTGCAGGTTAGTTTGGATTGCTTCGCTTCTTGGATCAGCTTGATCGCTTTTGTTGGACTTATCATTTTGGCTTGGATGTCATTTTGAGTCGTCTTCTTTTATGTGTCTTATTGTATATTATTTTGTGGGATGGGTGTATATGTGATTCGGTAGTCCATGCTACTTATATATGATGTATTATTATGGAGACGTATGGTGATGTATGTATATATATATATACTCTGATCTGGGTTTGCTGTTCTGTGACTGATGTTTTCTATCTGCATGTATATTACATTATTTCTGAAATGGTCCGAATCCACCATAGTGTGCATTAGTTATGGACTAATCGTGTCTACCACTTATGAGGTAATGAAAAAAAATCAAGACATAATTGACATGCTTAGTTCTTAACTAATGTATTACTATGATGGTCGCCCTTAACCAGCCCTATTCTCTGTATTAGTAGACAGGATTACTTAGTAATTCTCTTTGCTAATGTAGGTCTCAGGGTGGGGCGTTACAAATTACGTACAAAATTTGCTCATCTGAGAAACTTTCTGTGTAACGACCCGATATTTTCAACCATTCACATCCGCACATGTCGGATTTGAATTGTTCGAAATACCACGTTGTAAATAAAATTTGGCAAATATCATAATATACAGTAAATAAGTAATCACAAAATCACAGACATAGAATCAGAATACTCGCAGCGGAATAAAAATAACTTAGTGGTTCATGAAGCCACTATCACATATTCTCAAAATAAGTATAAATTACATAGTTTTTAAAACCAAATATAGTTTGAATCAACCACAGAAAAATCCAAATTTATTTGTCTCCAAAACTAAGATAAAGAATTGAAAGGAACTTTGACAGCAGCTTGAAAAGATGATCTGTAGATGCCCTAGCTCCGGGGATAAAGTCCGAACTGAAACTTAGGCTGACCCGAGTGTAAGAAATAAACACAAACACTCGAGTCAGGACATACATACTTATACAGTGCAAGCCAATTCAAGTGAACTGTAATATAAAGGCAAGTAACTTAAAGGATGCATGTGACCGCCATCCTCTAAGGATCCATTAAACTATTTACTATGTAGTAATATTTCGCTATTATAATAGTGTCTATTAGTAAAATAAACTTACTTTTAAATAGCGTTAAGGGGTTACCCATATAGCCCTTATCACATAATATATTCCCATAGTCGATACAGTACCGTAATCTCCCCCGTACTGGGTGTCGTCAGAGGGCACTCCATAGGTATGGTACAAAACCAAAATAATACAAGACGCGCTAGGGTAGGTGACACGGCACAACTAGGCAATGCCAGGGTAGATATACCAATTACGCTTCCGGGTCGGTGGTAACGTGTAGCTGCTACTACCGCCCACCTCGAACAACACCCCCATATCAAAGAAATCAAAATGGCCATCGAATAAACCAAAGTCAGAGCAGAATATCGAAGGGATGTGTCCGATCAAAGGTGCTACCTCAATCAACCCGTCGATCGCTCCTGTTTTAGCCACCTTATGCCAACTCACCGGAGTTGGGTCCATGTATTTACCTTATAGGAAACGCCGCCGCCAACCTACTTCATTCTGGAATCTCCACCGCGTACATAGTTGTTGTAACAACTCGCATATTTAACGATTATATATTTAAATTTTTTATTTAAATATAGCATCGTTAGTCGGATTTAGGTCCGAAAAGTTACTTTTTGCAAATGGTCGAATTGGAACTCGAAACCATTTCCATTGATTCCAAAATGGCGTTTGCGAACTTTTTGAGTATAAGCTTTGATATTTTTGGAGTAAGTTGAAGTTTGCTACTTTTTCTAGTTGAGTTTTGGGTTTGGGTTTAGCCCACTAGCTATCTGAATAACCTAACTCAGTCCATCTCCTTCCATACTCTCATTCCCACTTCTAAACTTAAGCTAAAAACTGAAAATGGGGGAAAGGAAGAGGAATTAGAATTTCCAAGCCCTAGTTTACCTTGCAAACTTGAATTCTTGCTCCAAAATCAAAGAGAAGCTATTGGTAAGCCTCCTCTTCATCTTCTCTAACTCTTTCTCCTTCAATTTCAGAAAATTTCCTAAACCTAACTTAGGAAAATACTTGTTTTGATCTTTGATTGAAGCTAGTAGAGTTGAAGTGGAGAGTGGTTGGTTGTTTTCTTTGCTATTGAGCTTCTCTATTCTTGTTTTGAATTAAAAGGTGGGTTTTAAACTCACATCTGCTTCTCTTGATATTATTGATGTTAGGTGAGATTTTTATCCCACATTTATGTTTACAGCTATCTTGGGTTATTAGGAATGAATTCCTAATATATCTACATGTTCATTGCTTTCGATTTGGATTGCTTTGGTGAAATTGCCAAATATTGATTTTTGAAGCCAAATCTATGAAAATCCTTCTATGGTTGATGTTTATGTTGTTCGGAGTGTTTGGGTGAGTCATTAAGGTTGGGTAGTCGTTTGACGTAAGCCCATAATCAACACTCATCCGATTGCTTTCGATTGGTTTTGGCCTTCAATGGCATAGGTTCAGGAAATGCCTGACCATCAGGTTTCAGACGTTTGAATCCCTATTTCAGACGTCTGAATATTATTCTAGGGAAGATTTTCATTCCCAGATTCATACGTCAGAAATTATATTCCAGACGTCTGAATTAGCTAAATTTCAACCAGAAAGGAAATAGGCAAAATATTGCCTATTTCAGATGTCTGAAAATTGGGTTCAGACGTCTAAATTCTCTTTTGAAAAAGAAATTAATTTCCAGATTCAGAAACCACTTCTTTCAGACGTCTAAACCTGCTGATTTTTTGCCAATTTGCCTTGTTCGTTTAGTATTCCAAATTTAATCGACGCTTGTTGATTCCAATTAGTTGTTTATGCATATTTGACCTTGATGGTTCCTTTTTGACTTCATTCACAGGTTTTATAAATGATTTCTTCAAATCGTATTAAAACCTCGCCTCTCCAATTTACAAATTCTGTTTAAAACACACACACAATTTCGCACTCCGAGCGAAGTGGGAGGAGAATTAAATGATTAGATAAAACGCGTGCAATGAACACGTGCGTTCATCCTTTCAGTTAATTCCCAATCTATTCGTTTGAACATTTTGACCTTTGGTCTGGTTTACCGATGAAATGAGGCGAACTTTGTACTGCTTTGAGTGTGAAATTAACTAACGGATAGTAAATCATTTAGTGTGAACGAGTGGTTATAGGACTCATGTTACCACTTTTCGGATTCCTTTTTGAGAGTTATGACACATTCCGCCAGTTAGTAGTGTCCAGTACTGGGCCTTCGGACCTTACTATGGTTTGTTGCCTTCGGGTGTGTTGCCTTCGGGTTTGCACCTTCAGGTTTGTTGCCTTCGGGTATGTTGCCTTCGGGTATGTTGCCATCGGGTTTGTACCTTCGAGTTTGTGCCTTCGGGTTTGTTGCCCTATTGTATCGCTTTTAGAGTTAGGTCTTTATGAGCCGCTCGAGTGATATTTAGGTTTGGAGTCTTTGGGCTCATGGATCCTTGTTTATATAGTACTAAGCACGTGCAAATTTTATGATGTTTCACTGATATGTATATTCCCTAGGTATTGCCCTTCGGTGTTGGTCTTTTTGAGCCGCATGATATGTAGCGATTACCTCGTGGAACTTATGTTACCTTTATTGGTATTTGTTATTGCCTTTTGGCTTGTTTTGGGGTATTCCTACCCTTTGTTTCTATGAGTTGTCGATGATACGAGGCTTGTTATCATATGATTCATCTTTTGATTAGATGATTGTGTTATCTCTATCAGAGATATTTGTTATACCTTGTAACCTTGCAGGTTTATTGTGGTTCAGTTTATCTAACTGATTTGTTTGGCTAGACTGACCCATGTATCTTGTACTTGGGTCAAACCGAGATGTTTCAGGTTAGGTGCTTTTGGACTTAGCCTATTTTGCTTCCGCATGGACTATTCAGCTTGCTCCTTTTTGTCATAGCTTTTTTGTGTAGTCCTATTTTGTTGTAACTCTGATATTTATTCTTCTGGATTTGTCTGTATATTGTGGTTTGCTATACCACTCGGCATGTATTATTCGTATACTCTGTTATGTATCAGTATATGTATTTCCATGATGATCTTCTGTTCTGTGATATATATTACATGTGAGTTGTTATATTCTGTTCTGATAGATCCTCCAACCACCTATGGTTTTGTTTTAAGTATTCATTGGGTATGTCGATCTGCTTTGTATGATTATTGTCGATGTATTCAATAGATAGTTAGAGCAAGGCTATAGATGGTCGCTCCTATCCAGCCTTATTCTCCGTGTTAGTTGACGGCATTACCCTGTAGTGTCCTTGGCTAGCATGGGTATAGAGGTGGGGCGTCACAGCGTGGTATCAGAGCGAGGTTCAGAACAAAGTATGATAAACATAGAATAGAGGCACATATTACGATACATCAGAGTGTAATAAGTGATACAAATCTTTGAATCATCATGTCTCTCTATTCCTTCCACCATCAAAGGTTAGGTAGAATTTGGGGAATACATCTAGGAATGCATTTTATTCCGTAGTATTCCGTATTGAAGTATCTACCTTGTGATTAATCTTGTTCTTATCTTACTTTCAGCGTATGGCTGGAAGAGGCAGGGGACGACGTTCGGATGCTGGGCAATCTAGTGGTTCACATCCGGATGGCGTTTATATGTCTGCCGATCAGTTTTTGGAACTTTTTAGGAGCACTCAACCTCCAATTCCTCCTCGAGTTTCTCCACCTCGCAAGTCTGCCTTTGCACGTCTGTGCGGTGATTTTGCTCATCTTGGAGGAAAGCCGTTTAAAGGCTCCGAGTCCGTTCTTGAAGTCCAAGCTTGGTTCGCACGTGCGAGTGTATCTTCTCTCGTATGGATCTTTCTGATCATGATAGAGTTCTTGTAACTTCTAGCTTATTACAAGAGCGTGCTCTTGATTGGTATGAGCTTCTTATAGCCGAAATTGATGAGTCTACTCTCTCTTGGACTCAGTTTCGGGAGCGGTTCGAACTCAAGTTCGTTCCTGAATCTGAAAAAGTTTTATTGACCCGTCGCTTCCTTGAGTTGAAGCAAGGGAAATCTTCTGTTTCTGAGTATGTTGCGTCATTCGAGGCTTTATCTAAGTATGGTCTTAAATTCATTAGCACTTCTTATAAGAAGAATTTGAAGTTTGTTTCTGGTCTTAAGAAATATCTTAAGAAGTCTTTGTTGCTCCAGCTTAAGCTCTCTTCTGAGGAGTTGGTTGATTCGGCACTTCATCTTGAAACCGTCGAGAAGGAGTGTGATAGTGGTGAGGATTTTGAGGTTTCAAAGAACCCCAACAAGAGGCAGTTTCCATTTCAGAAGTCCAGGTCTTTTCCTTCTAAGAAGAAGAAGACTGGTGGTTCTAGTTCTCAGCCTCAGTCTGTTGGAACACATTTCATTCGGAAGTGTTTCAATTGTGGTTCTCCTGATCATATGATTCGAGCTTGTCCTAAGCCTCTCTTCTGTCGCTATTGCAAGAAGGAAGGTCATCATGTTTCCACTTGCCCTACTGTTCCGGCTGGTGCCAAGTCTAGCAAGCTTTATGCTGCTAAGGCTTCTGAAGGTCCCTCTCAGCCCAAAGGTATATCTCCACCTATTTTGGAAGGTTCTATTTTATTTCATGATCATAGTATTCGAGTTCTTTTCGATACGGGTGCATCACATTCTTTCGTATCGAAAAAGCTCGTAGATGATTTATCTTTGGATGTTTCTTGTTTGGTTACTTCTTTAAGGACTGCGAATCCTATTAGGGGATCCGCGACCCTTAGCCTGCTTTGTGATGATGTTGAGATTGTTTTATGTGGCTTTTCTTTTCGTGCGAGTCTGCACGTTATTTCTTGTCTGGGATTTGATTTGATTTTGGGTATGGACTGGCTAGTAAGATATGATGCCAGGATTATTTGTTCGGAGAGAATTATATACCTTCGACATCCGGATTCGCCTACTCAGCTATCTCTTATTCTTCGGGATGTGGATAATTCCGAAATGGCTTTATATTCTCTTGACTTGCGGGGATATGATGATATATCTCGTATTCCTATTGCTTGTGACTTTTCTGATGTTTTTGAGCCTGTCTCGGGTTTGCCACCTAAGCGGGCAATTGAGTTCCGCATTGATCTCATTCTAGGCGCGCAGCCAGTTAGTCGTCCTCCCACGAGGATGTCTACAAGGGAAAATGAGGAACTCAAGAAGCAGCTTTTAGAGCTTGAGTCCAAGCAGTTGATTCATTCCAGTTTTTCTCCGTAGGGATCCGCGGTCGTCTTCGTGAAGAAGTCCGATGGAACTCTTAGGCTTTGCATTGACTATCGCAAGCTTAACGAGTTAACCATCAAAAATAGGTATCCATTGCCTAGGATCGATGATATGTTCGATCTATTGAGTGGTGCTAAGGTCTTTTCTCAGCTAGACCTTGCCACAGGTTTTCATCAGTTACGAGTCGCGGAGGGTATCATACCTCTTACCGCTTTCCACACTCGTTATGGTTCTTTTGAGTGGCTCGTTATGCCGTTCGGTTGACGAACGCTCCTGCTTTCTTTGTCGATGTCATGAATCGAGTATTTCGGGAATACCTCGACAAGTTCGTCCTTGTATTCACTGATGATATCCTTATTTACTCTAAGTCTGAAGCCGAGCATGCTAATCACTTGAGTATTGTCTTGAGTACTCTTCGTCGCCATCAGCTTAAAGCCCAATTCTCCAAGTGCCATTTTTGGGAGAATAAGGTTAAGTTCTTAGGCCATGTTGTATCTTCCGATGGCATTTCTGTCGATCCCTCAAAGATTGAGGCCATCCATTATTGGAAGAGGCCTGAGAATGTGCATGAGATTCGTAGTTTCCTTGGATTGGCGGGTTATTACCATCGGTTCATTAAGGATTTTTCCCGTGTTGTGCTTCCTCTCACCAGCCTTACTCGGAAAGGCATTTGTTTTATTTGGTCTGACAAGTGTGAGGCTTCCTTTCTGTCATTAAATGAACTTCTCACTAATGCTCCTATTCTTGTGGTTCCCGAAAGGAATCATGATCTTGTTGTCTACAATGATGCTTGTGGTAGTGGTCTCGGTGTTGTTCTTATGCAGAAGGATCGGGTAGTTGCTTATGTTCTAGGCAACTGCGTCCGAATGAAGTTCGCTATGCCACTCATGATCTTGAGTTAGCCGCCATTGTCTTTGCCTTGAAGATTTGGCGACACTATTTATTAGGTGAGCGCTTCATTCTTTATACCAATCATAAATCTTTGAAGTATTTGTTTACTCAGAAGGAACTCAATATGAGACAACAGTGTTGGCTCGAGTTTCTTGCTTCCTATGACTTTGATATCCAGTATACCCCTGGAAAGGGAAATCGTGTTGCTGATGCGCTTACTCGCAAACATTCGGCTGTTGTTTCTATGATGCTTGCCGAATGGGATATTCTTGAGACTCTATCTTTTTGTGAAATTCGTGATCGAGGTTCATCTTCTGACTCTCCTATTCTATTATTTAGTTTGGGAGCTCGACCTATTTTGTTGGATCGTATTACCGATGCCCAGCAGCGTGATCCTGATTTGTTGCATCTTATTCAGCTTTGTGAGTCTGGATCCTGTGATGAGGCGTTGCAGGATTTCAGCATTGATTCTCATGGGTGTCTTCGCAAGAAGAACCGTCTTTTTGTGCCTTCTGATTTTGCACTTAGGCATGACATTCTTGATGACTGTCATCGTTCTAAGTATACCATTCATCCCGGTAGTAGTAAGATGTATGCCGATATGCGTCGTCTTTATTATTGGGAAGGCTGAAGCGTGATGTGGCGAGTTATGTGAGTAATTGCATAACTTGTCAGTGTATTAAGGCCGAACATCAGCGTCCTTCTGGTCTTCTTCAGCCTCTAGAGATTCCATTGTGGAAATGGGATCAGATTTCTATAGATTTCATTGACGGCCTACCTCGTTCGAGATCGGGCCACTCTAGCATTTGGGTTATTGTTGATCGCCTCACCAAGTCTGCTCATTTTGTTCCTATTAAGTCTAATAGGACTGCTTCGCATTTGGCTAAGTTGTATGTCAAGAAAATCGTGAGACTTCACGGTGTCCCTAGTTCTATTGTGAATGATCGTGATCCTTTATTCACGAGTCATTTTTGGAAGAGTCTTTAGCAAGCTTTGGGAACAAAGCTTAATTTTAGTACAGCCTATCATCCGCAGTCTGACGGACAGACTGAACGGGTGAATCGTATCTTGGAAGATCTTCTCTGTGTTTGTATTTCTGATTTCGGTGGTAGTTGGGAGGATCACCTACCTCTTGTAGAGTTCTCCTACAATAATAGTTTTCAGTCCAGTATTAGCATGGCTCCTTTCGAAGCCTTATACGGAAGGCCATGTCGATCACCTTCTTGTTGGTTGGAATCTGGTGAGAAGCTTATTCTTGGTCCAGATTTTGTTCGTGACTCTTCTGAAAAGATTGATCTTATCCGGTTGAGAATGAAAGAGGCACAGAGTCGCCAGAAATCCTATGCGGACAACCGTAGGAAGCCTCTCGAGTTCTCGATTGGTGATCTTATTTTTATTCGTGTTTCTCCTTTGAAAGGGGTTATGCGTTTCAGTACGACTGGGAAATTGGCTCCTCGCTATATAGGACCATTTTCTATTACTGAACGTATTGGCCCTGTGGCTTATAGAGTTTCACTTCCTGCTCATTTATATGGCATCCATGACGTGTTTCATGTCTCGCAACTTCGGAAGTGTCTTCGGGAATCGGATTTTGTTATTGATTCTCCTGATTTGCTTGAGCTTGAGATCTCACCGGATTTATCTATTGTACAGCAGCCTATTCGCGTACTTGACACGGAGGTGCGACACCTTCGGAACAAGGACGTGCCGCTCGTTAAAGTTCAATGGTCCGCTAATCCCAATGACTGTACTTGGGAAACCAGAGAGTTTATTGAGCGATCCTATCCGGGTTTTCTATCTTTGCTTGGAAATGGTGAGTGTATCTTTTCATCTCAAGCTTATTTCCTTTTCTTTTGAATGTTGTATGTATGTAGTTGTTACAAATATTGTCTCTAGGAATTGCGGGGACGTAATTTTTTTAGGAGGGGAGATCTGTAACAACCCGCATATTTAACGATTATATATTTAACTATAGCGTCGTTAGTCGGATTTAGGTCCAAAAAGTTACTTTTTGCAAATGGCCGAATTGGAACTCGAAACCATTTCCATTGATTCCAAAATGGCGTTTGCGATCTTTTTGAGTATAAGCTTTGATATGTTTGGAGTAAGCTGAATTTTGCTACTTTTTCTAGTTGGGTTTTGGGTTTGGGTTTAGCCCACTAGCTAACTAAATAACCTAACTCAGTCCATCTCCTTCCATACTCTCATTCCCACTTCTAAACTTAAGCTAAAAACTGAAAATGGGGCAAAGGAAGAGGAATTAGAAATTCCAAGCCCTAGTTTACCTTGCAAACTTGAATTCTTGCTCCAAAATCAAAGAGAAGCTATTGATAAGCCTCCTTTTCATCTTCTCCAGCTCTTTCTCCTTCAATTTCAGAAAATTTCCTAAACCTAACTTAGGAAAATACTTATTTTGATCTTTGATTGAAGCTAGTAGAGTTGAAGTGGAGAGTGGTTGGTTGTTTTCTTTGCTATTGAGCTTCTCTATTCTTGTTTTGAATTAAAAGGTGAGTTTTAAACTCACATCTACTTCTCTTGATATTATTGATGTTAGGTGATATTTTTATCCCATATTTATGTTTATAGCTATCTTGGGTTATTAGGAATGAATTCCTAATATATCTACATGTTCATTACTTTCGATTTGGATTGCTTTGGTGAAATTGCCAAATATTGATTTTTGAAGCCAAATCTATGAAAATCCTTCTATGGTTGATGTTTATGTTGTTCGAAGTGTTTGGGTGAGTCGTTAAGGTTGGATAGTCGTTTGACGTAAGCCCACAATCAACACTCATCCGATTGCTTTCGATTGGTTTTGGCCTTCAATGGCATAGGTTCAGGAAATGCCTGACCATCAGGTTTCAGACGTCTGAATCCCTATTTCAGACGTCTGAATATTGTTCTGGGGAAGATTTTTATTCCCAGGTTTAGACGTCTGAAATTATAATCCAGACATCTGAATTGGCTAAATTTCAACCAGAAAGGAAATAAGCAAAATATTGCCTATTTCAGACGTCTGAAAATTGGGTTCAGACGTCTGAATTTTCTTTTGAAAAAGAAATTAATTTCCAGATTCAGACGTCTGAACCACTTCCTTCAGACGTCTGAACCTGCTGATTTTTTGCCAATTTGCCTTGTTCGTTTATTTTTCCAAATTTAATCGACGCTTGTTGATTCCAATTAGTTGTTTATGCATATTTGACCTTGATGGTTCCTTTTTGACTTCATTCACAGGTTTTATAAATGATTTCTTCAAATCGTATTAAAACCCCGCCTCTCCAATTTATAAATTCTATTTAAAACACACACACAATTTCGCACTCCGAGTGAAGTGGAAGGAGAATTAAATGATTAGATAAAACGCGTGCAATGAACACGTGCGTTCATCCTTTCAGTTAATTCCCAATCTATTCGTTTGAACGTTTTGACCTTTGGTCTGGTTTACCGATGAAATGAGGTGAACTTTGTACTGCTTTGAGTGTGAAATTAACTAACGGATAGTAAATCGTTTAGTGCGAACGAGTGGTTATGAGACTCATGTTACCACTTTTCGGATTCCTTTTTGAGAGTTATGACACATTCCGTTAGTTAGTGGTGTCCAGTACGGGGCCTCCGGACCTTCACCGCTACGGTTTGTTGCCTTCGGGTGTGTTGCCTTCGGGTTTGCACCTTCAGGTTTGTTGCCTTCGGGTATGTTGCCTTCGGGTATGTTGCCTTCGGGTTTGTACCTTCGGGTTTTTGCCTTTGGGTTTGTTGCCCTATTGTATCGGTTTTGGAGTTAGGTCTTTATGAGCCGCTCGAGTGATATTTGGGTTTGGAGTCTTCTGGCTCATGGATCCTTGTTTATACAGTACTGAGCACGTGCAAATTTTATGATGTTTCATTGATATGTATACTCCCTAGGTATCGCCCTTCGGTGTTGGTCGTTTTGAGCCGCATGATATGTAGCGATTATCTCGTGGAACTTGTGTTACCTTTATTGGTATTTGTTATTGCCTTTTGGCTTGTTTTGGGGTATTCCTACCCTTTGTTTCTATGAGTTGCCGATGATACGAGGCTTGTTATCATATGATTCATCTTTTGATTAGATGATTGTGTTATCTCTTTCAGAGATATTTGTTATACCTTGTAACCTTGCAGGTTTATTGTGGTTCAGCTTATCTAACTGATTTGTTTGGCTAGACTGACTCGTGTATCTTATACTCGGTTCAGACCGAGATGTTTCAGGTTAGATGCTTTTGGACTTAGCCTATTTTGCTTCCGCATGGACTATTCAACTTGCTCCTTTTTGTCATAGCTTTTTTATGTAGTCCTATTTTGTTGTAACTCTGATATTTATTCTTCTGGATTTATCTGTATATTGTGGTTTGCTATACCACTCGGCATGTATTATTCTGTATACTGTGTTATGTATCAGTATATGTATTTCCATGATGATCTTCTGTTCTGTGATATATATTACATGTTAGTTGTTATATTCTGTTCTGATAGATCCTCCAACCACCTATGGTTTTGTTTTAAGTATTCATTGGGTATGTCGATCTGCTTTGTATGATTATTGTCGATGTATTCAATAGATAGTTAGAGCAAGGCTATAGATGGTCGCTCCTATCCAGCCTTATTCTCCGTGTTAGTTGACGGCATTACCCTGTAGTGTCCTTGGCTAGCATGGGTATAGAGGTGGGGCGTCACAGTTGTCAAAGTGGTTTTCGGTATCGACAGAGAGTATGCCCATATCCGATCCCGGTCTCTTTGCCAACCAATCATTATTATTACCCGTGGTTATAAATTTCAAAAACAGTTTATATTTAAATCAAAATACTTCATTTTAACTTTCAAAAGTGAAATTATTATATTTTCAAATCAAATATTCAAAAATCTCATTTCAGCCAACGGCAACACTTAACAAGTTCTACTATAGCCCCTTTTTTATTCGGGTTTAGTTTTAAATTTCACAACCACAGCACTTACCAAGTACTGCAGTAGCCTTTAATTAATTTTAGACTTTAGTTTATTTTCATCAACTACGGCACTTACAAAGTGCGGTAATATCCCTTACAACAGTATTTAAGTAAATTAAATTTTTTACTTTAATATAAATTTATCAATAATTAAACTTAAATTTAACCAATTTAACTTATAAAATCATATTTCCACTTTTAAAACAGTCATTTAAATTTCTCAAATTTATGATTTATATAAGGTAAATTTCACAAATAAATATCAACTTCTTAAGGCTTCACTTATTAAAGTCAAATCAAATTGTCTATTCTTCGCATTCAAAGTTTACTTAATAATTAAATTTGATTTATAATTCCAAAATATAACTATTTTTCAATTTATTCCTTAACTTACCCATTTTCTTAAACTAAACTCCACTTGTCCTAAGTTTAGTTATATTCAAAATTTTATTTTATGTATTTATTTTATTAGCCATTTAATTTATAAAAAAATTTAAATAACACCTTATTTATCCATTTAAATTCAATTACATCAAATTTATTATACTTCATTTACTTAACTTGAATTTCATTCCTTTACAAAAATCAATTTCCAAAACAAATTTATAATCCACATTCCAACTTACCCACTTATTTATTTATATATGTATATAACTTGTATAAATCACTAAAAATCATTTTAATTCAATTTAAATCAAAATAATACTATACCAATTTAAATTACTTTAATTTTTCCAGAAATATATATATATATATATATATATATATATATATATATATATAACCACGGGTCTGTATAATGTTTTCTACCTTGGTCAAGTGGTACGGATAATATATCATTTCAATCCGTAATTTACAAAGAAAAATCCGGGTTCTATCATTTCAAACCCGCAATCCCAAGTTAAATAAATAATTAGTTAAATAAATAAATATCGTCGACCGGCAACAGGTCGGTCGCCAATCAATCATAAAACAGCAACAGGTCGGTCGGCCGGCAACAGAGCTCGGTCGACCGGACCCTGTTCTAAAAAAATCCTCGGGAAGCAGGTCGGTCGACTGAGCTCTGTAGTTGGTCGACCGGACCTGTGACAGAGAAGTGCTATGCACTTTTAGTAGCAGGTCGGTCGACCGGCCCAGTGGTTCGGTCGGCCGAACCTGTATTCTTGCACTTCCTACCCTATTTCAAAAGAGGTGCAAACTCCCTCAATTTGCAAACGGTCGAGCAACGACACTAAGGGTTTACGCCAATCGACTACCCGGCCATAGAAGCTCTTCGGTTCATCACCAAAACATGGTCAAAACATCAAAGCTATGATTTTTAAAGAGTTGAACTCAAAACACCAAAAATTGGAATATTCACCAAATCAATCCAAACTAAAAGCAATTGCACACGAATAAGTGTTAGGAATTCATACCTAACAATCGAAGATAAATATAGACTAAGATGTGAGATAAAAATCTCACCTTTTCACAAAAACAATGAAGAAGAAGCTTGAAAGCAAAAGGGAGAATCAACCACTCTTTCACACAACCCAAATGAGCTTGAATCTATGCTTTAAAAGAAGAACATTCCCAAAGTTAGGTTTGGGAATTTCTGAAATTGATAAGAGAATGAGTTGGAGAAGAAGAAGAGGAGGCTTACCAAAGCTTCTTCTATTGATGTGGAGCTAGAAATTAATTTGTAAATGGAAATTAGGGTTTGGAGTTTTAATTTCCCATTCCACTTACCATTGTTGCTAAAACTTGAGTATTAGGAATTAGAAATGAAGTAATGAAGAGTTGGAGTGGAGTTGGGTTCATAAGTTAGGTTAATGGGCTGAAACCCAAACCAAAGTCCTAAGTGAAAAAGTAGCAAAATTCTACTATCTCCAAACATATCAAAGTTTATACTTAGAAAGATCGCAAACGTCATTTTGATCTCAATGGGAGTGGTCTCGAGTCCTAATTTGACTGTTTGCAAAAAATAGCTTTTTCGGACAAAATCCGACTAACTATGAAATATTTAAATACTCAATCGTAAAATATGCGGGCTGTTACATTTAGTTTCATTAAAATATAGAATAGAACGATTGATTTAAAGGAAGAAATATATGTATATGATGGATTACAACAGTAGAAAAATAATTTATTTAAGTAAATTATTTATTACTCTATTGTATGTACAACAAATTTATAAACGTGTTTAAATGACTAAAGGAAACAACTAATCTATTTTTCATCCATTTTAGTTGTTTGTTTTGAAATTTAACTTTGTAAGTAATTGCAAATAATGTAATTGAAATATTTCAATTAGAAGGAAAGAAAACGTTGATTGCAATTAATAGATTCAATAAAAGAAACGCACCTTTTTGTTAAACAGAAAAGATGTTTTGATGGAAATAAAAGGTCAATTTGGGAAAACCAAATTGAATATTTTCACTTTTATGGTAAGTAATTTTATTTATTATGCATAGAAAAAAAACTAAATGCGTACAAATTTGAATATTATATGAGTCAGTGAAGTTAATTTGGTTACGTTTCATAAATTGAATTTCAAAACGGTTGTGCAATGTAGATGGTCCCTTCATTTCTTTTATTATTAATTGTTGCATGTACGTTTTAAAATAGTTACCTCATTATTTATACTTGATCCGTTTATTTCTCCTTCTGTTTAATACATAAGCCTAGACTTTTAGGTTATTTTTAATTATTGCCACCTTATTTTTGCATATAAAAAATTTCACTTTCCTTTCGTTTGCAAAACTTTTCCATTTCTACGTACATTTTTTTATGCATTATTAATGCCTAAAGCTTTCAAAATAAAATGCGAAATTTATTTTTTCTCCACCTTAATTTCCTAATTATTAAATAACCTACCGCTTATTTCTTTCATTTGTGATGTATGTTTGTGTTCTATTTTTTTTGGCAAAGTCTTATCGGGTTTGTTTTAGACTAATGGGCTCCTTAGTAAACCAAGAGACCCTAGGAACCTTAAGAGATTTTGGATCCTTCCTTTTCTCACACATTGACCTTCTATTTTCCTACATGGCTAAAACCAATTACGTACAAAAATTGCTCATTTGAGAAACTTTTTGTGCAACGACCCGATATTTTCAACCATTCACATCTCGCAGCGGAATAAAAATAACTTAGTGGTTAATGAAACCACTATCACATAGTCTCAAAATAAGTATAAATTACATAGTTTTTAAAACCAAATATATTTTGAATCAACCACAGAAAAATCCAAATTTATTTGTCTCCAAAACTAAGATAAAGAATTGAAAGGAACTTTGACAGCAGCTTGAAAAGATGATCTGCAGAAGCCCTAGCTCCGGGGATAAAGTCCGAACTGAAACTTAGGCTGACCCGAGTGTAAGAAATAAACACAAACACTCGAGTCAGGACATACATACTTATACAGTGTAAGCCAATTCAAGTGAACTGTAATATAAAGGCAAGTAACTTAAAGGATGCATGGGACCGCCATCCTCTAAGGATCCGTTAAACTATTTACTATGTAGTAATATTTCGCTATTATAATAGTGTCTATTAGTAAAATAAACTTACTTTTAAATAGCGTTAAGGGGTTACCCATATAGCCCTTAACACATAATATATTCCCATAGTCTATACAGTACCGTAATCTCCCCCGTACTGGGCGTCGTCAGAGGGTACTCCATAGGTATGGTACAAAACCAAAATCATACAAGGCGCGCTAGGGTAGGTGACACGGCACGACTAGGCAATGCCAGGGTAGATATACCAATTACGCTTCCAGGTCGGTGGTAACGCGTATCTGCTACTACCGCCCACCTCGAACAACACCCCCATATCAAAGAAATCAAAATGGCCATTGAATAAACCAAAGTCAGAGTAGAATATCGAAGGGATGTGTCCGCTCAAAGGTGCTACCTCAATTAACCCGTCGATCGCTCCTGTTTTAGCCACCTTATTCCAACTCATCGGAGTTGGGTCCACGTATTTACCTTATAGAAAACGCCGACACCAACCTACTTCATTCTGGAATCTCTACCACGTACACGGTTGTCAAAGTGGTTTTCGGTATCGACAGAGAGTATGCCCATATCCGATCCCGGTCTCTTTGCCAACCAATCGTTATTATTGCCCGTGGTTATAAATTTCAAAAATAGTTTATATTTAAATCAAAATACTACATTTTAACTTTCAAAAGTGAAATTATTATATTTTCAAATCAAATATTCAAAAATCTCATTTCAGCCAACGACAGCACTTAACAAGTTCTACTATAGCCCTTTTTTTATTCGGGTTTAGTTTTAAATTTCACAACCACGGCACTTACCAAGTACTGCAGTAGCCTTTAATTAATTTTAGCCTTTAGTTCATTTTCATCAACTATGGCACTTACAAAGTGCGGTAATATCCCTTACAACAGTATTTAAGTAAATTAAAATTTTAACTTTAATATAAATTTATCAATAATTAAACTTAAATTTAACCAATTTAACTTATAAAATCATATTTCCACTTTTAAAATAGTCATTTAAATTTCTCAAAATTTATGATTTATATCAGGTAAATTTCACAAATAAATATCAACTTCTTAAGGCTTCACTTATTAAAGTCAAATCAAATTGTCTATTCTTCGCATTCAAAATTTACTTAATAATTAAATTTGATTTATAAATCCAAAATATAACTATTTTTCAATTTATTCCTTAACTTACCCATTTTCTTAAACTAAACTCCACTTCTCCTAAGTTTAGTTATATTCAAAATTTTATTTTATGTATTTATTTTATTAGCCATTTAGTTTATAAATTTTTTTTAAATAACACCTTATTTATCCATTTAAATTCAATTACATCAAATTTATTATACTTTACTTACTTAACTTGAATTTCATTCCTTTACAAAAATCAATTTCCAAAACAAATTTATAATCCACATTCCAACTTACCCACTTATTTATTTATATATGTATATAACTTGTATAAATCACTAAAAATCATTTTAATTCAATTTAAATCAAAATAATACTATACCAATTTAAATTACTGAAATTTTTCCAGAAATATATATATATATATATATATATATATATATATATAGCCACGGGTCTGTATAATGTTTTCTACCTAGGTTAAGTGGTACAGATAATATATCATTTCAATCCGTAATTTACAAAGAAAAATCCGGGTTCTATCATTTCAAACCCGCAATCCCAAGTTAAATAAATAATTAGTTAAATAAATAAATATCGTCCACGCCTATCATTTCAGCCTGTAATGATTTAATTCCACAGGGAACTTGCAGTGATAAACAGTAAATAAATAAATAGTATAACAGCTTAAATATAACAGTATAAAATATGACTGATGATGTGTCAAATTAATAACATGGTTTTTAACATCATAAATTTATATTGCAGGCAAGAAAAATAAAATATAAATATTCTACAATTACACTTGTTATTAATTTACCGATCTATAAGTACATTTGTCTGGTGAGAATACTCACCTCTATACTGCTGAAGATTAGATTCAAAACTATGATAACCACACCGAAACAGTGTAGAAAGCACGATCAAATATTGGAAGATGAGACAAACTGATTTCGATCTTGAAACAAGATAAATAAATAAAACTGAGTACGCGAATTCCAATTACGGACAAAGCAAAATTTTTAAATAAACAAAATTGGAACGAGCTAAAATAAAATGAAAATTGACTCAAATTGCTCGACCACTCCACCGCACGACTTGACCCATTAAAACAAAAGCTCAGCTTGCCCATTTATTTTTTCCAAATCAAAATTTACAAAATAAATTTATACTCTATTTTTTTTACCCTATTTACAAAATATTATGACGTGTTAATAAAAAGGTGGCAAATCTTATGTGGGCAACATGCAATTCACGACAGTGATACATAAAGGTGGCGCATACAATATTTATTTATTATATTTTTTCTTCTTTTTCTTTTTTTCTTCTTTTTTCTTTTCTTTTTTTTCCTTTTCTTTTTTCTCTGTTAGGAAACAAGTAAAATATCAAAATCTCCAAATCAAAACAACTTCATACTTTTCTCACATATATCATATATCCTCATACGTAATGTTTCTAAATTTTAAAACACGTGTGACCAACAAAAAAAAGGCATACGGTCTGAATATATTTCTTCCCTGAACACTCGCGTGAACAAAGCGGTGGAGTTATCTGAAAAATTTAGGCTGGGCTAACCTTAGTTGGCGTTTGCCTTTTATATTATATATTTTTTTCAAACTGAAATGCGCCTATACTCAAACAAGTATGCAGTTAATCCTTAATTACATGATTAATTAACCTTGATTATGACTTATTGCTTAATTAATAATTCTTTAATCATTAATTAAAAATCTTTAATTATCTAATTAATGATCTTAAATTCCAAATTGATTAACCCTTAATCAATTATTTATTAATCCCTAATCATTAATTAATTAAATTAACTAATCATTCCTTAATTACCTCATTAATTTAATTAATTTCAAATCATTTAATCTTAATTTAACTTTAAGATAAAAACATTTCTTAATTATGACTAAATTGTTATGAACAAAACATTTGAAAACAATTTACTTTTGAATTTACTTTAAAGATTTCATTTCAAAAATGAGATGTAAAATGAATACAATTTAACTTAACCAAAGTTTAAACAATTTAAAAACCCTTTTAAATTACATGGTAAAGAAATGTTTGTCTTATAAAAGGATAACAATATACAGGTGGCTTATAAAAGGATAACAATATACAGGTGGCGATAAAATAAATATTCAAGTGCTAGGCTAAAACTGCATCAGAGATGCTCGCAATGCACGACCAGATCGAAGAGAAGGGGAAGGAAGATAGGCGTTTGTCATGCGGTGGAGTAGTTTGAACAGAACAATGAAAAAAAACAAAAAAGGAAATAAAGTTGTATCCATTACCTGATGCTACCGATTATCACGCACGCAAGAAAGAAGAGGAGAAACCAAATGCAGTGAATGATGGAATTTTTCGTGCACTCGATTTATATATATAACATAGGGTGCGCAAATCAAGGGAGGAAAATATTTTTTTATTGGTAAACATTCGTACGTGTTAAATTAAGGAAGAAAATGCGTTGATTTGATTGGAGCAATATTTGCAGTGGACATAAATTTTAATTAGTGGAGATTGCGTGAATTAAGGGGAAAGAAACGGTAAGGAGCATGAAATTTTGAACGTGTATAATTTCAAAGATGGAAACTTGCAGTGATTGAGGTAAGAAATAAAGTTTTGGGCAAGAAGAATATAAATATTTTAAAAAGGGCCATGAGTTGATTGAGCACAGATTTATTCCTTGTTATACACGACCACTTGGTTCTATTTCTATTGTAAGCAATATGTAGGAAATCTGTTGTGTGAAGGAATTATGCCATGGGTTTCGTAATTAAGGAGAACATAAAACGGAAAGCAATCAATTTGCTTCAAAACGGAAATGGAAAATTGACCAAAAGAATAATTTGTGCGAACGTGTAAATATTAAAGAGAATATCCTGCGTTGATTTTTAGGTAACCATGGCAAGAATAAAATATGAATGGTTATGGAATTTGAACAATTTGCGAACGTGCTTAATAATGAGAAGAAACTAGTGTTGATATCGGAGGAAACGACAATAATATTAGATTTGAACATTACTTTATTCAAAGATTTTATACTAAATAAAAATAGTTGCAGCAAAAAGGGAAGTGGGATATCTTTAAAAAGGTAAATGTCCAGTCACGGTCAAAGAAAAAATTGAAACGGATATTCTTCTCTCCTACTCGAAAATGCACGTTTACTGATTTATTTAACCATTTTCAGTTAAGGTATATATTTTAGGAATGCACACTATAGATGCGATAACCAACTCAAAAATTACGCTTATATTTATAACAAAAATAACGCTTAAATTCTTATACGTTTTAAGAATATTTAATATAAATACGTATCATTTATGTCAACCAAATTTTATCAAAACGGAAATAAACATACCACTTAAAGGTGTAATTAGATAGATTATTTACCCCATAATTTTTTTATTACTTGATTGACCTTTGATTTATTTACCATTTATTAAGAACTAATGTATATGTGTAAAATTATATTTCTTTCACCCAATATAAATTACTTATATTAAACGTATATAACCAAATTTTGAAAAGGACAAAAGTAAAGTTATAGAATGCTGTTACAAATATATTAAAAGAATTGGAAATTAGAGTTTAAAAAGATTAAAATTTTAGAATTTATAAAAATTCCAATTAGAGTTAATCTTTAACGAAAGGCAAAATTTTAGAAATCTTATCTTTTATTTAAAAATTTGGGCAATGATTTGATAAATTTAAATTTTAAATTTTTATATAATAAATCCCAAAGTTCTAAAAATAAAATGAAAAGTACTTGTTAAATTTGGGCTGTTACATTCTGCATACTCTTCTTCTTCTTCCTTAAATCTGTAGAAAACTCCAAACCCCAAAAATCCTAAATCTCCAAATTATTTTCCATCCTTCTTCCATCAAAATCCTATCCTACCTCTCTCTTCTTACCGCCACCCACCTCCATCACAACCCACGACAGTAACCCATGGCCAAAGCCCTATCTTTCCTCTTCTCTTCTTTCTCTTTTTTCCCTTCTTTTCCCTTATTTCATGGCTTCTATATTCCAATAAACTACTCCAAGTCAAATATTTTTTTTGGAACCATGCATAATTTCAATCGCAACAACTTTTTTGTTGAACCCTTCTTCCCATTTCGAATATTTCTATATCAAAAACTCTACTTTTCAAGTCCTTTCCCGAGTCCGGTTTTGGACGAAAATACACCATATTGTATCAAACATATCTCCTTAAGTAATGAACCAAATTATGTGATTCTTTTTTCAAATCATTTATATTTCCAATGGCTTCAACTTTCTTTTATATCAGTTCTTCAAATTCCTTAATTTCTATGCCAAAAACCCAAATCTTTTCGAAATATATTTGAACTCAGATTTTCAACTCAGAAAACACCTCTGTTTGTTTTGGCCATATCTTCCTCAAGAAAAAAGATTTTTGAGTGATTCTTTTTTTAAAATGGAGAGAAAAGAATTTATAACAACTTTATATTTAGTCTCCGTTATAGATTCAGTAATAATATGCTGGTCCATATGTTTTCTTAAAGATGGCCTAGTTTTTGGTTTGTCCGCTGTTCAAATTTGGGCATTTAATTAGATTTTTAATCGTCGACAAATCAAAGTTGAGTGCTTTAACCCACTCACAACTTTTAAATTATCTTATGTTAGTTAAATTAGATTTATGATGTGATTAGAAGTTTATTAATTGTTGATTGGTGTTTTAATTTGTCATTTAGATTTAATTTGAATTGATATTGAATTTTGTAGCCATGTAATTAATATTGAATATAATTTCTAGTTAAACACCTAATAATGATAACCAATTAATTATTGTGGTTTATTTTCCAATTTGGATGTTGATTGTGATGTATGTTATTGTTTGAAATTTTGGATGATTACATACCCGAATGATCTTGTAGATTAGGGAAATTGTTTTGGGTTGAAACGATAAACCTGAGCGGTTTTCATTAATTTGAAAATTTTAATTTTAGATATAGGTTGAAATGATATATACATATATATATCCACAAAATTTATTGAATTTGGATTATGTATTGGAATTGAATTATTTAAAAGGTTTAAGTTAAACTTCGAATTTTTTTAAAATAAAGTGGTTAAAATTAATACCTCGAATTGTTTTAAATCTTTTGATAATTATATTCATGTTGTACACTTGAAAGGAGATGGAAAATCCCCTAACATCTCTGAAGCCATTGCATTCACCTTTTATTTTGGATTAATTTTACTTACATAAGATCTTTTAGTTCTAACTCGTGTGTTTTGTTTTCATTACGCTCGTGACAGTCTGAGCTTTTCAGTCTATTGAAGACTATTTTCTGGAGGACGAAGATGAAGATTCAGTATATTATTACTATTTACTATAATTATTCCACTACATCATGTATTCCGCTACATTATTTGTTTATTCTTGCTGTATGTATAACTATGATTTGAATTGCAAAAGTGTAATCATATGTTATTTGTAAAACAACTTCATGAACTATTTATTTTATTATTATATTTTGTCATTCCGCTGCGAGATTCTGTGTTTTATTTTTTCCTTCTTTTATTTTATTTTTTTATTTACCCCATTAAAAACCCTCCCTTCTGAATGGTTCGAATTAGACATGTGTGGTTTATTGTCGATTTAAACCGTCCAAAAAGGTGGATCGTTACAGTTGTTATCAGAGCGAGATTTAGACATACCTTAGCCTATTGGGGTTAACTCATTAGGGATAGGGTAGTAATACCCTAGAATGAGTTGTCTGAGTATGTATACGAGAACGCGTATTTGTTAGTGTTATAAAAATATTTTGTATAAATTTTGAAATGTAATTATTTTTCCTAATATTATATGATATATATAAAGGAATAGTATTTTATGACTAATGTAGTTATTTGTATGTGTTTGATTTATGAAATGGTAATATTTATTTATTATCATTTTTGTTAACTTGTTGTATTTAATCAAAATAAATATTGGTTAATTATTGTTGATTGAATTAATGGACTAACACTAGTTTAATAATGGTGTATTAAAGAGGATAAAATGAATAATTAGGATATTTGTTATGAAATTGAAATGTTGTTGTGAATTTTTTTGTTTGTTGACATATAATTTCGACTATTGAAAAAAATGGAATATTTGGATATTTTGGATAATCGAAACCTTTTGAATTAATACATGAGTGGAAATTGATAGCTGGGTTGAATTATATAGTTGAATTGATAACCTTAATTTTAAAGCAAGTAAAACAAGGTTTAGTTTGTTATATCTATGTAAGTAAATGAATAGAATTAGGGTATACATTCTTAGCATGTAATGTAATAATATACAAGTGTGAACTTTAAGCCTTGAGATCTTTAAATTGAAATTGTGATCAAGGAAATGTTATAAATGGTATTAAATTGAAAAAATATGTTTATAAACTTAATTAACATTTATGAAACGTGTCATAAATAAATTGAAAGGTAAAGGTGAAATTAAATTGAATAAGCAAATATGAATTAAAAGTGAAATGATTTCAAATAAAGCCATGACTTGTAAATTGTTATAAAAAAATGGATGTTATAATAAATGGTTATAAATAAAGTTGTGATAACTTCAAACTCGAACAATGTCTTATAAAAAGGAATTAAGTTTAATAAATTGGTTATAAACATAAGAAAAATCCTTATAAAATGATTTGCAAATAAATGTAGTATTAAATGAGAAATATTACATGCGAAATGAATGTAATTTAAATTAAAGAGAAGTATAAGCAGCATTATGAGGATGGATATATTAATGTTTATATCAAAAGGAGAAATTCTATGAAACAAATATTAAGTATGAAGTTGATTTGAAAACTATTGATTTGGAAAGGTACTCAATTTGATAGCGAAATCTTATATAATCGAAGTCTATGTAAGTGTGATTTGATACTATTGATATTGGAAAGTATTCGATCTGAAAATGGAATCTTATATATAATGGACTTTATATAAGGATGATATTTGAAATTGATTTGAAAAGGTACTGTATGATATATATTTTCGAAGTAAAGATATGGAAAGTACCTTCTGCTTGATATCCGCTTTGTGGCCACATTGTGGATTCATTTTATCGATATTATTCTCTCTGATTTTGGTTTTTTGGATGTGATACTTGAGCGTCCTACCATGGCGTAACCCATGGTCATTTTTTGGGTAGCGTAATCCGCATGGTAGGGATTGCTTAAAGGGTATGGATGTTTCCTGGGGGATCTAGGCGTAACCATTGTTATGTATCCTACGGTCTATCAATTTTGTTGTCGTGGCGTAATCCGCAAGGCAGAGATTACTTAAAGGGTATGGATGTTTCCTAGGGGATCCAGGCGTAACCATTGTTATGTATCCTGCGGTCCACGGTTTTGCTTATCATGGCGTAATCCGCAAGGCAGTGATTGCTTAAAGGTACGGATGTTTCTTGGGGGATCCAGGCGCAACCATTGTGTATTTGCGATCCAGGTGATTTGTTTGGATTGTACTTTCCATATCAGTTTTGAAAGTTTTTCAAGTATTTTCACTGGGTGTTGAAACATTTCTACTAAGTACTTGAAGAATTCTAGCCTTGCGCCTGATAACCGCATGGCCAGAGTCTACAAGACGAGGATAAACCTATTAAGACATCGAGTTATAAAAGTATTTTGATAAAGTATTATATAAAGGATATTTTGATCATTTTTACCTTTCTAAATAATTTAAAATGTTTAAAATACTATTTATTTATATACTACATGGTTTAATAGTAAATTATTAATGTTGTAAATATTTTAGAAATTATTAATTAATTAAAACATTTTTAAAGTAAATGCTTATTAATTTATCTATAATGTTTGAAAAGTATCCTGAGATAAAATTAATAAATTTATAAATAATGGATTTAATGTTTTCAATAGCTTCTTTGTAAATAAAAGTAATGATGCAAATAATTATTTTCAAATAGTTTACATATATTTATAAAGGTGTTATTTAAATATTTAAATGGTAGTTATAAATGAGGCAAGAAATTTTACAAATTAATTTTTGAAAAGTATTAAAGTATTAAAGATAATTGATTTGCAAATGTAGCTTTCAAATGAATATTTCAAGTAAAATTTATATAAGTTTCTTTGAATGTATAATTTAAAGATATTATATAAATGGAAAAAAAAATTGATTTGCAAAGTTTCTTTATAGTAATATACTTGACAAATAAATTTGAATCTCTATTTATGAAGTATAGTTTAGAATATTTACTTGATTTCGAAGTACTAATAGTAAATTTATTGGTTTACTTACTGTTTGAATTTTGTATTAAACCATAATAAATGTTTTTCATGATTAGAATACTCATTTTAAAACAAGTGTGTAAAATTAATTATGAAGATATGAAATTTTATACTTTGATTTAGAATTTAATGTAAGATTTCAGTATACTATTAGTTTCAGTTTAGTAATCTTGAGTTTATACTTATTTTAAAAGTAACGAGTCTAATAAATATTCGGATTTAAGGAACTTTATTTTAAAGGCTTCGTACAATATTTTGATATAGATTTCTAACATTGCTTTAGACTTTTGAAAAAAACCTTTACATAATACTATGAAGATGCTTTAAATATATCTTATATTTTTACTAAGAGAATAAGGTTAAATGTTTTAATTGAATTTTTAGAGATATTGAAATATTTCTTTCCTCTTCAAGGGCGAATACCAAAAAATTAAATTTTCATTCAATTAGCGAATTAAGTTATAAACTTAAGTAAGGCAGTAAAAGCTTAAATTATATTATTTGAAATGATTCATTAATGACACAAATCCTTAATGGAAAACAAATCATGTAAGTGATTGATCACTATATAAATAAATGAATGGAAAAGTAAATAATGAGAGAGAGAAAAACCCAGTAGAATAAACTAAAGTAAATTTAAATTAGAATTTAAATTATTGTAATGGAATAAAATTTTAATTATTTAATAATTGAAACTTCTAAAGTTGAAAGTAAGAAATTAAATGCTAAGTTATAAATGAAATATACATGGAATTTGAAAATTTCAACTTGTAAACAAAAAGTATATGAAAATAAGAAATGATAACTATTGAACGTTTATTTACTAAAATGAAATAAGAAAACTTGTGTAACTTTCAATTACATTCTTATATATATACATAACTTACCAGAATATTAAAAATTGTAATGTTAAATAAGGATATGTAAGGGAATATTATACAAGAAAAAAATAATAATGAAAGTGTTCAATGAAATTTACTTTTATAAATAAGAAGTAGTTATAAACGAGTTATAATTGTAGTGCTAATAAATAAAATGAAATAGAAAGTGAATATTGTAAGCAAAGAATTATGAACTTAAGTGAATGTTTAAAGCTATTGATAATTAAAGTAAATAATAAAATGAATGTTATATTAAATTTAATGATTGTAACTTTAGAATGGTTGATTACCTTGATCCCTTGTAAAGATTGTATGTTTATTTGCAAAAGATTGTTGTTATGTTGTATTGATTTATTTTAGTCTTATATAATGATGGTATGCTTTTGGTTGAAAGTAATTGTTGTTATGTTATGTTGATTGTTTATTGTTAATTTAAAAAAATATGACCATTTCACTTCTATATAATTACTAACCTCTTTGGATTATATAAGTGGAATACAGGTTATGGAAGCAATTGCTACTGTTTTTGGTTTTATAAAATAAGCATTGTTTGCACGAACAATAGGTACGTTTTCAGATTACGGTTTTCTACCGGTATTATATTGTTTTCTCGAGATTGGGATATTTTATTTTCAAATATGTTATATATATGGTTATTATTGATATTATTATTATTATTATTATTATCATCATCATCATTCTGACCCATCCGTACAAAGAAGACTCTGCCGAAATTTTCCATGAATTTTAGCTTTGAATTTTTTTATAGAAGTGAAAATAGTTTTTCAAACTTTAGTAAACTTGAATATGAAGATTTGATTGTTTATTAATTAGTATATTTTATTTAAAATACTTAATTACGTTAATTCTTTATAAATTGACAGTTTTAAATAAAATATAACAAAATTTTGGATTCCTTCTTGTTTCTTTTTTAGGACGAAAGGTTTTGAGTGAGGGAGAGTGTAACGACCCGTATTTATCAACATTTAAAAGTATTAAATTAAATAAGATTTTTGAATAAAATTGTTAGGAAAAAAACTAAGACTTTACTGATACAAATTAAGTTATAATACAAGTTATGAGCTTAAGTAAAATTTATATTAATAAAATATGTTTGCAATAATGTAAGGATGGTAACAAATTCTAGTGTGTATTTTAATAACATTGGTTTGAGTGAAATTAACTATTGTCTGAACGTTAATTTCCAATTGATTGGAATAATAAATGTTAATAAGGAATAATAAATGTTTCTTTATAAAAGAAGAAATCATATGTTTATTTATTTGAAACGTTTGATAGTTGAAAAATTGATTACAGAGATGAGAAACTATTACGTGGTAAGAAATATATAATTCTTATTTGTATCCAATAGTGTATAAATATGTTTAAATTACTATCAGACAGGAAATAATTGTTCTATTTCCCATTACATTTATTTTGTCCATTTTGAAATTCATCTTGGTAAACGATTGAATTAATATAATTGAAGAATTTCAATTAATAATAGGGAGGACAACAAATTATAAATTAATAGGTGTAATTAAACGCAACTTATGTTTTGTGAATATAAAAGGAAAGTTGGTTTAATGAAAAGAACATTTATGTCAAATAAAATTAATGTTTCATTTGTGAATGCGCGTTTAGTTTCATTAAAATATAGAATAGAACAATTGATTTAAAGGAAAAAGTATATGTATATTTGAACTATGTTTTAGCATATAGATGGATTACAACAGTAGGAAAATAATTTATCTAAGTAAATTATTTATTACTCTATTGTATGAACAACAAATTTATAAACGTGTTTAAATGACTAAATGAAACAATTATTCTATTTTTCATCCATTTTAGTTGTCTGTTTTGAAATTTAACTTTGTAAGTAATTGCAAATAGCGTAATTGAAATATTCCA
Source organism: Allium cepa (assembly GCA_030765085.1). NCBI lineage: Eukaryota > Viridiplantae > Streptophyta > Magnoliopsida > Asparagales > Amaryllidaceae > Allium > Allium cepa. The sequence continues at coordinate 825,408,015 of CM060941.1, read as the reverse complement.
ATTAGAAGGAAAGAAAACGTTGATTGCAATTAATAGATTTAATAAAAGAAACGCAACTTTTTGTTAAACAGAAAAGATGTTTTAATGGAAACAAAGATTGTTTTGGGAAAACCAAATTGAACATTTTCATTTTTAGGGTAAGTAATTTAATTTATTATGCATAGAAAAAAAAAACTAAATGCGTACAAATCTGAATATTATATGAGTTAGTGAAGTTAATTTGGTTACGTTTCATAAATTGAATTTCAAAAAGGTTGTGCACTGTACATGGTCCCTTCATTTCTTTTATTACTAATTTTTGCATGTACGTTTTAAAATAGTTACCTCATTATTTATACTTGATCCGTTTATTTCTCCTTCTATTTAATACATAAGCCTAGACTTATAGGTTATATTTAATTATTTCCACCTTATTTTCGCGTATAAAAAATTTCACTTTCCTTTGGTTTGCAAACTTTTCAATTTCTACGTACATTTATTTATGCATTATTAATGCCTAAAGCTTTCAAAATAAAATGTGACATTTATTTTTTCTCCACCTTAATTTCCTAACTATTAAATAACCTGTAGCTTATTTCTTTCATTTGTAGTATATGTTTGTGTTCTATTTTTTTTGGCAAAGTCTTATCGAGTTTGTTTTAGACTAATGGGCTCCTTAGTAAACCAAGAGACCCTAGAAACCTTAAGAGACTTTGAATCCTTCTTTTTCTCACACATTGGCCTTCTATTTTCCTACCTGACTAAAACCAATTACGTACAAAAATTGCTCATTTGAGAAACTTTCTGTGTACTCTTCTTCTTCTTTCTTAAATCTGCAGAAAACTTCAAACCCCAAAAATCCTAAATATCCAAATTAATTTCCATCCTTCTTCCCTCAAAATTCTAGCCTACCTCTCTCCTCTTACCGCCACCCACCTCCATCACAACCTACGACAGTAACCCATGGCCAAAGCCCTATCTTTCCTCTTCTCTTCTTTCTCTTTTTCCCTTCTTTTCTCTTATTTTCATAGCTTCTATATTCCAATAAACTAATCCAAATCAATTTTTTTTGAAACCATGTATAATTTCAATGGAAACAACTTTTTTGTTGAACCCTTCTTCCCATTTCGAATATTTCCATATCAAAAACTCTACCTTTCAAGTCCTTTCTCAAGTCCAGTTTTGGACGAAAATACACCATATTCTATCAAACATATCTCCTTAAGTAATGAACCAAATTATGCGATTCCTTTTTTCAAATCATTTATATTTCCAGTGGCTTCAACTTTCTTTTAGATCAGTTCTTCAAATTCCTTAACTTTCTATGCCAAAAACCCAAATCTTTTCAAAGTATATTTGAACTCAGATTTTCAACTCAGAAAACACCTCTGTTTGTTTTGATCATAGCTTCCTCAAGAAAAAAGCTTTTTGAGTGATTCTTTTTTTTGAAATGAGAGAAAAGAATTTTCAACAACTTTCTATTTAGTCACCTTTATAGATTCAGCAATAATATGTTGGTCCGTATATTTTCTTAAAGATGGCCTAGTTTTTGGTTTGTTCGCTTTTCAAATTGGGCAGTTAATTGGATTTTTAATCGTCGAAAAATCAAAGATGAGTGTTTTAACCCACTCACAACTACTAAATCATCTTATGTTGGTTAAATTAGATTTATGATGTGAATAGAATTTTATTAATTGTTGTTTGGTGTTTTAATTTGTCATTTAGATTTAATTTGAATTGATATCGAATTTTGTAGCCATGTAATTAATATTGAATATAATTTCTAGTTAAACACCTAATAATGATAACCAATTAATTGTTGTGATTTGTTTGCTAATTTGGATGTTGATTGTGATGTATGTTATTGGTTGAAATTTTGGATGATTGGACATTTATTTATGCTTATATCTCCGTTATCACTATGGATTGAAATAATACTTACCCAAATAATCTTGTAGATTAGGGAAATCATTTTGGGTTGAAATGATAAACCCGAGTGGTTTTCATTGATTTGAAAATGTTAATTTTAGATAATGGTCAAAATGATATATATATATATATATATATATCCACAAAATTTCTTGAATTTGGATTATGTATTGGAATTGAATTATGTAAAAGGTTTAAGTTAAACTACGAATTCTTTTAAATTAAAGTGGTTAAAATTCACGTTGTACACTTGATAGGAGATGGAAAATCCCCTAACATCTCCAAAGCCATTGCACTCACCTTTTATTTTGGGTTAATTTTACTTACATAAGATATTTTAGTTCTGACTCGAGTGTTTTGTTTTCATTAAGCTCGGGTCAGTCTGAGCTTTTCAGTGTATTGAAGACTATTTTCTAGAGGACGAAGACGAAGATTCAGTATATTATTACTATTTATTATAATTATTCCACTACATCATGTATTCCGCTGCATCATTTGTTTATTCCCATTGTATGCATAACTCTGATTTAAATTGTAAAAGTGTAATCATATGTTATTTGTAAAAATAGCTTCATGAACTGTTTATTTGATTAATATATTTTGTCACTCCACTGCGATATTCTGTGTTTTATTTTTCCTTCTTTTCTTTTATTTTCTTATTTACCCCATTAACAATCCTCCCTTTTGAATGGTTTGAATTAAACATGTGTGGTTTATTGTCGATTTAAAGTGTCCAAAAAGGTAGGTCGTTACGTCTATAATGTTAACAACTAAGCATCCATCACAATCATCATTCAAATCGGTAAATCACAACAATTAACTGGTTATCAATCAGGTATTTAACAACAATTTATTTTCCAATGTTAAATTAAAGTGGTAATTAAATTTCAATATAAATTCAAATTAAATTTAAATGACAATTTAAAATACCAACCGGTAATTAATAAATTTATAATCACATCATAAATTTAATTTAACCAACACAAGATGATTTAGTAGTTGTGAGTGGGTTAAATCACTCAACTTTGGTTTTAAATCGATTTAAAATCCAAATGAAGCTCAAAATTCTAACCATCTCAGAATGCAGCTAAACTAGTTCCATAATGTCCAGAATTCTAATATGATCGTAATGGAGAAAAACGCATGTGATTCTGAGTTCGTATGAAAAAGTTATTGAAGTTAGAACAATTAAATTTCATATATTTTATTTAAAATAACTTAAGGGTAATTAAGCAATTCTATTACCTTCCCCCCAAACAGCCATACATGAAACCTTACAACCATGATCCAAACCCAGCCGCTGTTACAAGCTTTCAACCACACGCACTTCAGCCAGCCACGACCAAGTTCCCAACTACCAAACGAACAGCCACCCTCTGCTCTACATCCCTCGACCACGAGCGAACCCCTTATGTGATCGATCAATGACCATTTAAGCTAGCTGCCGTCGCCTTCTTTAATCCTAATCACATTTTAGCCACCGATCCAATCATCGCTTCACCGACCCAACTACCTAGATGAACTCCTTGCGCTGATCTCTACATGATTATGCGCTTGAATTAATGAATCGTCGCCGTTGATCAACCACCAAAATCGATGGCCGAGAATGTTTTGGTCATTTCTGGAAAAACCAAAACTTCATTGCAAAAATGAATTGCAGTAATACATTGCACTCTTTATGATTCCAACGATATTAATATGACAGTGTAATAACCCATAAATTTTATTGATTTTGTTTAGTTGATTGAATTTTTATGAAATTTTAAACAATAAAATATGAAAATAAAAATTTAACATTTGGAATACCTCTACTTTAACATAGCAAATGGTAAAGTTTCATTTGATAACATTGAAATTTATTTTCTTGTATAATTTTATTAAATTCAAATCATCTAATAATTGATGATAATAAAATATTTTTCAAACCTGAATATTTTTGTACAATAAATTTGTAAATCATCTTTCGAGGGAGTCCTCGTTTTTTCAAATTTGGACTTCTATTGCTCTGTTTATCTTGTTTCTAGCATTTTTGCAGTATTTTTTATACCAGATAATGACTTTCGATCATCCAATCGTATCACTGATATTTGTGTACCGTTCTATTCGTCTCATCGTGCTGATCTCCACGATATATTTATTCGGGCATTTTGATGTCTAGTACGTAATCAAAACCGCGTAACGGTCCAATGCATCGATATCCGTTTTTAACTCTTTGATTACTGTGTCCGTTCAAATTTCCAAACAGTCATTGCTTTTACTATTTCATAAATTCTCGTGCCACTTTCACAGTTCCCTATATCTAATTCACAACTAACGTTTCTATTCCATCCGTTTATACTCTTTATATTTTTTCTTTTTCTAACGGTTCAATTGTATAATAATAATAAAGTTTCTATATAACCTATAGCCTGTGGTCCCCCTCTCCCCCTATTTACTTTGAGTCAGTTCATTGTTTTAAGTAGAATTTTTTTATTATATTTAAATCTTTCATATTTTGGGCATAGAGCTGCTGTTCCCTGACTTCGGCACCGCATCTCCCCCTCCCTTCATCTCCTCTTCACCATGCCCAAACCCATTTCCATGCCACACCTCGTCGACCCATCCTCCTACTATGCATCAACTTGCGTCAGTGATCTTCGACCAAACCCGACCCATCACTTCAGTCTCATCCTCTCCCGAGCCTCACGCCAGCCGTAAGTCACCACCTTGCACCGAGGCTTCACCCAGGCGACTACCACCTCACTTCACCACTCTTCTCACCTGTTTTTTTATATGCGTACGTATGTATATTTCTACCGTGTTATATATATCTTATACCATTGTTTTATATATATTATACATACATAGTTAATAAATATAAACTTAATTTTTTGTTTGGGATTGTCCACTCTTTGATTCTCGAATTTTATGTTGTTTATGTATATATATTTATAGTTCACGTAATTGTTGGCCTGAAATCTAACTTGCTAAGATATATTTGTTCTAAATGCTTATATTATATGCTATCGTTGATATTTGAAATGTATAAATATATAATATCATAAGTCTACATATATTATATAAGCCTTTGAGATTTATACATATATAATATACTTTCGTTTGATTTTGTTTCTTTCATCTCAGTTGCTTGTGGCAAGCATGTTCATGATCTAAAGCTTATATAAGTAATATGCATAATACATATGTATACCATCGACGAAATTTACATGTTCCATATATACAATTGTTCTTTCTAATATCTTTGACACAAATGTATATTTGTTTATAGTTTTATATTTACCGTTTTAATATAATATATATGCCAGTCTATGTATCAAATTTCGTGTTATACAAATATATGTCATGAGTAATATACATATGTTAGTTTTACATAAATCTGTATGTATATATATATATATATGTATATTTATATGTAAAATATGTAAGCCGTACTGTTTTGCCTGCGTCTTGCATAATATATTATATATATATATATATATATATATATATATATATATGACGTGTGTGTAAATATTTTATAGTCGATACGTTTATTTTGATTTATGGTTATTAAATGCATATTTTGAAATTTTGAACAAATTCAACTAGGAAACTAAGTTTATGTGTTTATAAATATATTAGTTTTATATTACAGTATGATATATATGTTAGTCTGAATACATCTTTTGTTTAACATGTTCACCTATTTTGTTTTGTTTTGCAATCTGCATATATATACATTATTAACCTGCACATATATTTGTTTATGTGTATGTATGTATATATATATATATACACTATTTTGGACTTAATGTACAAGTTTCAATAGCTTATATATATAGTTCCTAAACAATAGTTGCCGTGGTAGAAAGTTCTAGTTTGAAAATTTCAATTTTGAGTAAAATATAGGTATTGTCATAAATATAGATATTGTTTTAAATATAATGTGTATATATGTATATATATTAGTCTATACATTAGTTTATATCAATAAATGAGTTTAGTTTTGTATATTCCCAAAGATATATTTTATAGGTGTTTAAAATTTAAATATTGATTTTTAATAAATTAATATATATATATTTCTGCATATATCTAGCTGATTTTGATCTGTTATCATCAATTTCGGTTATCAGCTCTATCTGTCGAATTCATGCCAATCTTACCTTACTTTGGAATTCGTGTTTGGATCCATAACTCATCTCGTTCTCATTTATCTCTAGCCACGAACGGTGAGAAATCACTCACGATTAACGTTCTTATATTTATTAAATTTGATTTCTATTGAAATGGCAACTGAAATATGCTTCTAATTTAACTGTTAATTATTTAATTGTTATATATGATATGCTATTATCTGTAATTGTTCACCTGTGGGATATAACACCATATCCTGTTGTTTATATTTTATTAAATCACTGATGATATATGCCTTTGTTATATGTTATATTATTATCATATCTGTTGTCACTCTGCAAGTTCCCTGTTAGCTTAGAATTCCCTATGGATTGAAACGATACACACCCGAACGATCTGTAGAATAGGATAAAATCATTATGGGTTGAAATGATAAACCCAAGCGATTTTCATTTGAATTGAATTGGGGAATGCGAGTTAAAATGATATATACCCGTATATATTTAAATCACGGATTGAAATGATAAATATCTGTATCGTTTGACCCTAGGATAGAAAATTATATATACAGACACCGTTGGTCTATATATAAAATGATTTCTATGGGTTTAAACGGAAATATATATGGTTTTATTTAATATTGAAATTATTTTATATATAAATAAGTTTTAATATAAAATGGATTTAATAATAATCTTTAATTTAATAAAGTTTGAATTAATTAATATAAAATATGTTTAAGTATTTATTTAATTTAAAAAAATAGATTTTTATATTGATTTTATAAGTTAAGGTTGGAAAGATAAATTTGAATTTATTTGAAATTGTATTTAATTGATAATTTTATTTAGTTAAATCTATTTGAAACTTATTGAATTTGAGATTAAAGATACGATTCTATAATTTGATTTGATTTAAAGTGATAAATTGAATATTTCAAGTTTAAATAAATTGAAGGAATATCTAGTTTATTTCAAAGGTAATTTAAAATTTATTAAGTGAATATTTCAAAACTAAATAATAATGAAGTTAAATTTTGATATATATATATATATATATATATATATATATATATATAATTTCCAAATTTAGTTTTGAAAATGTTTGAATATTTAAGCTTTGAAATATATTGAAATTGAAATGGTTTATTTTGGGGTTCAAATCTGTATTTGAAATCGATATAATTTGAAATGATATATTGAGAAACTAAATTGAATTGAAGTTGAAGAATTGAGATTGAATTAAATTGGAATTTGGAAATTTGAGTTGATTTGAATCGGTTTATGAAATTTGAGGAAACTATTTTTTTTTCATAAAGTAATTTTTAAAAAATCATATTTTACTTTATAAATATTTTTAATATAAACTATTTTAACATATAACTATTTATGTTTTATTTTATAAACTATTTTGTTATGTATACTATTATAAATATCTAAACTGTTTAAGTGGTGGAAGTTATGATTTCAAAGTTACGGTTTTTCAAAGTATTATGATTTCAAAATGTGTGATTTCCGAAGTGTTATAATTTCAAGTGTTTTGGTTTCAGAAGTAATATAACTTTGAAAGTGCTATGGTTTTGGAAATGTGTATATATATATTTGAAGTGAAAATGATATCGTATTGATATGGTTTTGAAATGGATATGATATTCTGGTTTTGAAGTATAAGCTGTTTTGAAATGACCACGGTGTTATAATAACGTTTGGTTGTTAAAGAGACCGAGATCAGATATTGTCATACTCTCTGCCAATACCGAAAACCACTTTAACAACTGCGCACATTAGAAATTCTAGAATGAAGTAGGATGGTTTGGTGACGATTCTATATGTTATTTACGTAGCCCTGACTCCCGTAAGTCAGCTTGATGTGGTTAAAACAGGAGCCATGCCGCGCGAAGTGAGGTCATTCCTTCGATCGGGCACATTTCTTCGATACCATTCTACTTCTTTTGTGATTAATTGGGTGCACCCTTTTGATTTAGGAGTGTGTCATGAGGTGGGCGGTAGTAGCTGCTATGCGTTATCACTAGTCTAGATCCGCAAACGGTATATCTACCCTGGCATTGCTTCGAGTGCCTTGTCGCATGCCCTATCGTGCCTTTTACGAGTTTTTTTTGTGCCGTACCTATGTGATGTCCTCTAGGTAGATCTCCAGTTTATGGAGGAGCGTACGGCATCGTATGGACTATAGAAATATATAAAATGTGTTAAGGGGGACATGTGTAACATCTTAACGCTATTTTAATATCTTTTACCTTACTATAGACATATTATTGTAGCGTATATTACTATATAGTAGATAGTTCCACAGATCCTTAGAGTATGGTTATCCAAAACATCCTTTAAGTTACTCATATTTTAGTTGATAATTCACTTGAGTTGGATTTATTGATACAAGAATGTTAATCCTGACTCGAGTGTTTTGTGTTTTGCTTTACGCTCCGGTCAGAATGAGTGTCACAGCATTTGTGGCTCACCTTTGGAGTTAGAGCTTCACTTGGAGATCCATCTGTATCTATTCCGCTTTCAGCTATCCAGTGGTTTTGTTAAGAGATGTCATCTGGTTGTATTCAAGACTTCACTGTATTTGAGATGTTCTGTTGTATTTTATTTCAAACTCTATTGTTTATAAAGTAGCTTCATGAACTGCTATTTATCTATTCTACTGCTTATTGTTATATTACTCTGTGTCTGTGATTCTGTGATTAATTTATTTATTGTATATGCTGATTTTTGCCAAATATAAATTAAAAAATCTGATATTTTGAGCAATTCAAGTCCGACATGTGCGGATGTGAATGCACTTGGAGGGTGCAACATGATAGGGAGTTCTCGCATTTAGTTTGGTAGCGAGCGGATGACCCTTACTCCTACATGTCCCTGCGAGGGTTGGTGCAGTCGAGAGGCTGGCCGTAAAGGCAGAACAAAGGTACAGCTTTATGCTACGATGGGCGTTACCCCACTGACGGGTCGTTACAATTGGTATCAGAACTATGGTTTTAGGCAAAACTTAGCATATATGGTATATTAATTTCAAAATCACCTTCGTTCGAACTTGAATCTCTTCCTCTTTGACTCGGTTTTCTTTGACTTTTGGAACATTCCCCTCGGTTCCAAAAAAATCCATTTTTGTCTCTCCCTATTCGTGTTTTCTTGATTCTGGAGCATCACATAGCTTCACTGTATGATTTGTAAAGGAGTGAAACACCTTTACAGCAGGTATTGATTCAACGGAGATTTCTATATCGTCGGTTTAGATGCTGCTATCTTTTGTTATACCCGAATTCTATCTCAGGAGATCGAATGTCGATTTGCCTCAATTCTACGCTAATCTTATTCTTGAAGTCACGATTGACCCGATTAAGGTTTCCCGTGATTTATATAAGTCTATCCATCTTTCTATTCTGTTATTTAATCATCTTATCTTCATTTCGAGCCCATCTTCGAATTAAAATTCTTTTGATCAGGGTCCCCTTGAATTTGGATCTCTATTTTTGTTATGAAATCCATTCTTGTATTATCGAGTGAGGGAGTGTATTTGTAATTAATATAAAAATATCATATCGTGTTGTTTGAGTTGTTAAGTTTGAAATTTTGGGTTTCGATCCATTCGTCTGATTAACGCTATCGATAGGAATTCCAAAACACTTGAGCAAAGCAAACTGACATAATATTATTTTAAAATTTTAATAAATTTTATATGATTATATTCCATATTTATATATATATATATATGTAAATTTTGTGAAATTGAATAGCTAAATGAAATCGTTGTTAAAATGATAATGCTAAAATTTTCATTTATTGTTTTATTACAATTTCTAAACCATCAACCATCATTGTATATTATAGGGAAATGAAATTTTAAAGCATGGTTTATAAATTAGATTTGAAAATGAAAACAATTTAAATAAGGATTTGAGGATTAAATTCCAGGTACATTTCAAAGTTTGGTTTTAAAGTTTTGGAAAATATTATCATTTAAAAGTATTTTCGAATAGAAATCGTTTCCAAAAGAATTTTAAATTTTTTAAAACCTGTACTCTCCTCCATTGTCGCTGGAAAATAATTTCGGTGATGACTGCAGCATCATCGATGTTCATTTTCGAGTTTCAAAGTGGAAAAATGAGTTAGTAGCTTTGCTACACTTTTGTTTTGAAAAATGGATTTGATTTGAAATTCTTTAATATGATCTAATTTATATAATAAATATGTATATAATTATTTCAAAAAAGTTTGAAGTGAAACCAAAAATTGGACCTTAAGTTTTATATTAAGAAATGGTTTCAATTATTGAAATAAAGTGAAATGTTTGAATAACTGGAATATCTAAAATGATAAATGGAATTAAACCAACCTAAAATAATGAATTTGAATAAAATTTATCTGTATATTACTAAATTGCATCCTAATATATATAACTTGCCTAAGATATTCAAAAAGTTAAAATGTTAGGATATAATAAAGGGTTATACAAGAAGAAAACTTAAGGAATAAATTGTTCAAACTAAAATTTGGCTTAATATAAATGTTATAGATTCGATTTGATATATACTATGTATATGTATATATCTATCCCTAAATTGTTTGAGGTTAATCGAAAATTTAGTTCTTAAATTTTATTAAAAGATGATTTTAATTATAAATAAAGCTAAAGTTTCTGAATAAATGTTTGAACTTGAAATTTTGAATTTGGAAAATTTTACTTGTATAACACTCGGTTACATTCCAATATAACTTACCTAAATCATTCAGAAGTTGAATATGTAATTGAATAATTTACAATGTAAAATGATATTAAAAGAATTTATAAACAAAATTTGAGTGGTTATAATAAATGTTATACACTTGAATTTTAATTATAAAAAAATGTTAATAGAGATAAATAGAAAAATAGTTGATTGAATAGTAAATGAGACAAATTAAATGAATTTTTTTTTTGAAGGATACCTTTTGTATCAAATATTAATAAATTGAAATTTAATCAACTTAATGAAATACCTTGAATTTAAAATCAATTATTGAATATTAATTAATTTAGGTTGAAATTTATATGGTTTTAAATTAATTGTTTTATTTTTTTTCAATCTATTTTTCTTCCTGGTTGTTTCTATTCTCCTACTTCTTTTGTTTTCGGGGATGAAAAGTTTTGAGCGGGGGATAGTGTAATGACCAGTAAATTTTAATAGTTTTATTTATTTAATTGACTGAAATTTATGAAATTTTAAATAATAAAATGTAAAATAAAAATTTAACATTTGGAATACATCTACTTTAACATTGCAAATGGTAAAGTTTCATCTGATAATACTGAAATTTATTTTCTTGTGTAATTTTATTTAATTCAAATCAGTTAATAATTGATGATAATAAAATATTTTTCAAACTTGAATATTTTTATACAATAAATTTGTAAATCATCTTCTGAGGGAGACGTCATATTTTGTTTCTTCAAATTTGGACTTCTATTGCTCCGTTTATCTTATTTCTAGCATTTTTGCTGTATTTTTGGTACCGGATATCGACTTTCGATAATCCAATTATATCACTGATATTTACGTACCGTTTTGTTCGTCCCGTCATGGTGATCTCCGCGATATATTTATTTGGACATTTCGTTATCTGGTATGCAATGAAAACTACGTAACGTTCCAATGCGTCGGTATCCGTTTTTAACTCTTCGATTACTGTGTCCATTCAAATTTTCAAACGGTCATTGCTTTTGCTATTTCATAAATTCTCGTGCTACTTTCACGGTTCCCTATATCCAATTAATTGCTAACGTTTCTATTCCATCCGTTTATACTCTTTATATTTTTTCTTTTTCTAACAGTTCAGTTATATAATAATAATAACGTTTCTATATAACCTATAGCCTGTGGTCCCCCTCTCTCCCCATTTACTTTGAGTCGGTTCATTGTTTTGAGAAGAAAATTTTAATTATATTTAAAGCTTTTGTATTTTGGGCATGGAGCTGTTGTCCCCTGACTTCGGCACCGCATCTCCTCCTCCCTTCAGCTCCTCTTCACCATGCCCAAACCCATTTCCGTGCAACGCCTCCATCCTCGTTGACCCATCCTCCGCCTACACGTCAACTCGCGTCAGAGATCTCTAACCGAACCCAACCCATCACTTCAGTCTCATCTTCTCCCGAGCCTCACGCCAACTGCAAGCCACCACCTTGCACCGAGGCTTCACCCTGGCAGCCACCACCTCACTTCACCGCTCTTCTCACCTGTTATTTATATGCGTACGTTTATATATATCTTTCTGCTGTGTTATATATATCTTATACCATTATTATATATATTATATATACACAGTTAATAAGTATAAACTTATTTTTTTGTTTGGGATTGTCTGCTCTTTGATTCTGGAAATTTTATGATGCTTATGTATATATATAGTTCACATAATTATTGGCCTGAAATCTTACTTGCTAGGATATAGTTGTTCTAAATGCTTATATTATATGCTATGGTTGATATTTGAAATATATAAATATATAATATCATAAGTCTACATATACTATATAAGCCTTTGAGATCTATACATATATAATATTCTTTCATTTGATTTTGTTTCTTTCATCTCAGTTGCTTGTGGCAAGCATATTCGTGATCTCAAGCTTATATAAGTAATATGCATAATACATATGTATACTGTCGACGAAATTTACATTATATAATTGTTCTGTGACTCCCCACCTCTATGCTCACAATAACAAAGGTTATTATAAGGAATAACGTCTGCTATTGCGAAGAATAAAGCTTGTTAGACGCGACCATCCATAAGTTATGCCTTAGACGAGTATTGATTATATCGATAGGAGTTGTGTAAATTACTCCCAATGATATAAATTCAATCCAAATCTAAAACGAAACCACGGTGGCTTAAGAAAAATTCAGAAGAACTCATAACAACAACAACACAGATAAGTATAATCACATCAGAATAGATATATCAAATATAGCGGAAGATAAGTCTGGATACATGATACAACACTCGACGGTTCACATAAACCAAATGTACATATATATAGCCATAAATACATACATGAGATGAGAGTCAATACACCAAAAGTAACACCTTGAAATCCAAACAAAAGATGAGGTGAAATCTCCAAAGCTGAAGCAGCAACTGAATCAGAGATAGCGATTATCTTGAAATAACTCGGTCTAACCCAAGTATTATTTAAAAGAAAATAATAAACAGATTAGTCTAATTTAAACTTAGAATTAAGTGCAACATAAACAGCATCAAAGCACGTTAATCATAATCTCGAATGAGACTATTCAACATAAATAATCAACATAGTTCAAATAAAGAAATCTTATTAAACTCCATCAAAATCAACTTTCAAATTCACCATTGAATTCAAAACAGCAATACACAAAAATCTAGAAATCAAGATAAGATAACTAGAAAATCAGCATAAAAGTGGATCGATCCTAGCATATGGCGAGTCTAAGCTATGCCGCACGTGCATCTCGTATGGCCGAAGCCTACCAAGTGCTATCATCATAATATTTGGCATCCAACAAATGACCCGAAGGTCCAACATATGACCGAAGACTTAGTACTGGTAATTGACCTGAAGGTCCAGCATAGTGGCTCGAAAGCCCAACAAAATCATTAAAACCTTCAAACAACAATTTCACGGCAAATATTTCAATTAACGAGTCTGGAATTAACCGAATTGGTAAAAGTGTGGTTCCATATTCTGCACTTTTGCTAAATCGTTTAAATCTCTTCATCATTTCCTTGAAAGTGCAAAATTGTGTATTTTACATAAATAAAATTTACGTTCTCAAATGGACAAGTTCGGAATTAATCCGATCAGTAAAAGTAAGGGTTCATAGTCCTTAATTTTGTTGAAGCGTTTAAATCGATTTCTCATTCTTTTGAAAGCGTAAACTGTAAAATTTTTGAAAACAACTTTATTTTAAAACAATTTTTAAAACACGTGATTAAAACAGCACTTTCTATAGCAATTTCGACAAGAAAATTGCTCTTCACAGAACACCGTAAAAACGGATATAAAAATCTGCATTGCGGGTTTTCTTGGTTGCAAGATAGCCGCTTGAAAATTCTCTTTAAATTGACGGTTACTGAAGTCAAAACAACAGTAAATTTTATTCGTCAAAAATCTCATCAAAACAACATGCTTCAAATATAAACACGGGGTAAAAATCCATTATAAAAATAATGGCAAAAAAATACGTTTCAAAATGAAACACCGGTTCAAAGTAAATTAAACACTAGGCTGCAATACTATATATTCATAAAATATTACACTACCAGGGCACTATACGCCTGTACCCATGAAAAATTAAAACTTATAATCACTTATACGCACGAAAAGAAACAATTGTCTGGACTAACAATTTATTTGCACACACGTACTAAATCACAAATTATGGCAAGGGCACGTATGTTACCAATAAAACAAAGGGGAAATTAATTTAAAGGACAAAAATTTCTATATTTTTTGCCTCAAGGACACCACCTCAATATTTTTACCACAAGGACAAACATTCTTTTAAAAATTATTCACAAGGACAAACATTTTCCAAAATTATTCGTAAGGACAACAAAACTGATACCGAGCTAAAAACTGATACCTAAAAACTGCTACCGATAACTACAAACTGATACCTAAAAACTGCTATGAATAACTAAAAACTGATACCTACAGAAAGTTGTCCTTCATGATAAAATATTGAAGGTCTGTCCTTGAGGCTAAAAAGCTGTGAAATTTTGTCCTTGACAATAATTTCCTGTAAAACAAATATATACTGAATCGGACTCATTTACATGTACACACGAATATATATTGCAAAAGAATGGTGGCATCTTTGCATGCAAATGATGAAAGAATGGTCTGGGCATAATTCTTTTCACGCAAATAATGAAGTTTGAAAAAAATAAACGACCTGTCCATTTATACTTTACACGCAACTTACTGACACGCAACACAAAGTTTTAAAACATTCTTTCACAAAAACGAAATAGACGAAAGTATAAAGAAACCTGAACATATTAGTGCAATCCTATATGCACGAAAAATGAAATAGATAATATAGATGACCTCGCAACCAAAAATTTAAGCACGTACAAATAAAATGCAAGGCATGGGTACTACTTTCGTATATTCTGACATGCATGTAAATGAATTGCAACAAATGATGTAACCTGGAACGCACGCATGAATTGAAATGTAGACTGAACATGAATCTTGCTACATATATTTGCACACGAACTTAGCTAAATGCATGCATGAATCAAATATGGTCTGGGAAATAAAATTTTTGCATGCACGCAAAATGAAGTATATAAAATAGATGACCTGCCCACATTCTTTGCACACAAGGATTTAAACAAATACCTGGGCATAGTTTTCTTTGTACATGCATTATAGTACGTATTTACACATACGAAACAAACTAAAATGGCCAGGACACTTTTACACGCACGCGGAATAGATATGGCCTGGTCAATATGTTTTCGTACACAGAAATAAAATGGTCTTGCATCCATAAAATATTGCTTTCAAAAATTTCCAGAACCCTAAATATTACATAAGAAAAGATGCCGCATAGAAACGTGAACAACTTAACTAACAAAAGTGTGACGACCCAAAATTTTTGAGCATTTAAAATTGGAAAATTTAATTAATTTTAAATATTTAAAATTCAATTTGCAACTTAAATTTCGAATATCACCATTTATTTGGAATTTAATTATTGAATTTAATTAGTGGAAATTGGGTAAAATGTTGAATCTTCAGTTTTAAGCCTGTTAAAAATAATTTGAAGGCTTATAAAATTCATAGTGATAATACTGAAGATAATAGAAGTTTTAAAATTTAATTTAACTATGATTTGTTCAGTTTTGAAAATTATATCATTTAAATTGAATTTAAAAATAGCCGTTTGAGGTACAGTCTCGGAATTCGACGAAACCAGTTCCTTTGGGTCCGTAATATTAAATTATTATCGGATTTCAATTCTCATAGTGTTGGGAGTTGTGTGAGTGTACGATACACAAACGCATTGAAATCTATATCGAAAATTCAATTTAATAATTAAATTCAGAAATCTATATTCTCCATACTATCGAATTAGGACTCGAAACATGTTCCATTTCGTTCGGAATAGGGATTTAACATTATGAACGCCGGGCTGTATGCCTCGATAGGAATTCGAGATTAGAAGTTGTGATTATCAATACAATTCGAATTTAAAAAAAAATCAATATATAAAATTGTTAAACAGTGAAACATCAGCTGAAATTCTTCACATCAACATACTTTCCTTCACTGTCAAAACCTTTTTCCTCTTTGTCTACCACTGTTGGCTTCCTTTGTACTCCTCCTTTCCCTCAATCTTTTCCTTTCTTTTAAATCAACACAACCGAGAATTTACACTTCAGGAAAAAAAAAAGAATCGAACGAAGTTCAAAAAAAAAATCGTCTCGGCTTTAAAAAAACAAAAAAAGAAGAGAGAGGGACCGCATCATTTCGTTTAAGCTATTCGAGAGTTCCTCGTCTTCGTCAAATTCCACGGCAGCTCGAAGGGGATGGGTAGCGTCGCGAGTACATCTGGTTAGGGCCGAAGCGTTTGGGGTTTTGGAGTGTCGAATTCAAAGTTCAAACGCGTGGAATAAGGCGAAGTCCAGCGAGGGGAGGGCGGCGATGAGTGGCTGTTGATTTTCGATCGACGTTAGGGTTTCGATCTGGGCTAGGGCAACTCGTGCTCCAAAATCTGGTAATATTCTTTTACCATGAGGTATTGAATGATTTAATTTTTTTTTAAATTAGGTTTAATATATATAGAGATGTGTCTATAAGTTTCCAGTGAGGTAAATTTCATTTTATTTTAGGAAAAAGGAAGTGTTAAAAAAAAGATATTTACACATCTAAGTCAGTAAAGCAGAAAAGAAACTTTCCTTTGCTATTAACAGAAAGGTATCCATATTTTATTCCATTCCCAATTAATTTTGATTTTTATAAGTACATATATATACACATATATGTAGTAGAAACATAAATATTCATATATATATAAGATTTTGTAAAGAAAAAAAAGGAAGTAAAATACGTATGCATGGGAGTTTTGGATATTGTAAATTATAGAGATTTACTTGTTTAAAATAAATTATTTAATTAGTTTAAAGAAAATTATATATATATATATATATATATCCTATGAGTGGAAATTTGTTCAAACTAGAATGTGTCCGGTTAAAACCAAATTGTTAATTTAAAATTTAAATATAAAATGGTAAGTGATTTTTGATAAGTTCAAATATTAATAAAATGTATAAATATTATACAAGGTTGTAAACCAGGAAAACCAAGACAGAATTGATGTGGACTGCAAACAAATGCAAAGATGAGTTAATCTCACTCAGTTAAATTTAAATTTAAATGATTAAATTTAACTAATTGTTTGAATGGTTGAACTGATTAATGTGCTATATTATGATATTTTGGAATTGGAATATTATATCATGCTAACATCTGTGGATGCAAGGAAAAACAGGTTGGAGGGATCCAACAGGATCCCTCAACATTTATTTAAATTATTTTATACCCTCTGTTGTGATTATTTACTATGCTATGATGAACTTTATTGGAATATTGAATGCTGTGGTTCGATTGGTTATGATTGGGTATAATGAATTGCCAAAAATATATAAATTGGATTTTGGAAAGAAATTAAAAGAAGTGAATTTGTGAATAAAATAATTATGGAATAAATAACAAAAAAATGTATTGGAAAAGGAATGAAGTGATTGTAAAATTCTAATAAATAGAACTGGACTATAGGAAGGAAATTTGAATAAGCAAAAAGTTAATGAATATTAAATTTTCAATGATATTAATTAAAAGAAGAAAACATTTATTTAAAATTTAAGATTTAGATTATTGAAAAGAATAAGGAAGAAATTGGGAAAATATGGAATTTGCATATTTCCGTTAAAGGATTTAAATCAAATGGAAGATAATAACAATAATAATAAAATCCATAATTAATGATTTTTGAAATGAACTGAGTAAATAAAGAAATTTATTTCAAATGGAATAAATTGGAAATCAATTTAGAAAATTGATTTAAGTGATTGAAGTTAGAATATTCTCTGGATAGCCAAGTACTTTTTTTAAAGTAAATTTTTAATTATAAATTAAATGTTTTAAAGTTGTTTTAAAGAAAACAAGTTTCGTAAAAATTATTATTTCTATTATTTATAGTCTAAAGTAAGTATTTTCTTTAATCTATTCTAGCGGTAATTATTAAGAAGTAACTTAGTATTTTGTTTTTAAAAGTAGAATCTAGTTTTATATTTTATTAAGTAACCTTATTTTCAAATATTCATGTAGTATGTATTTTTAACAAATTATTAAAGTAATTTTAACTTGAATGTTTTAAAGTATATTTTTAAAAGTAAAGTGTTTTAAATTAATTTAGAAAAAAAATCTAGTTTTGTGCTTGGTGATTCCAGTGGAAATAGAAATACTTGTAATTTATTCTGAGAAAGGCAGATAGTTTTGAAAACTGTTTTCAAAGGAATTTGAAAAGTGAAAATATATCTTGTGAAGATATTTTTGAGATAAATAAATAATTTGCAAAATTATTTATTGTTTGATGGATGTTGTGAATATTTATTGATAGTTAAATAACCGACTATCAATATTGGACAAATGCGTTGATCATTTCGAAGAGACCGGGATCGAGATTTATTTCTCGAAAACCACTTCGATCCGATTTGTACGTTTCGTGAAAATGATTTTGGATTCGAAGATGGAGCAGTGAAGTACAAGGGCTAGTCGCTACTAATCCTGAGGATATTTCCAAAATGGATGTAGTAGGAATAGTGCCTTCGGTTCCGTTCGAACCCGGGACGGACTTGTATGGATGAATGCTTGCGAAACATCGTCAGGTGGACGATGGGCATTCTAAGGGATATGTTCTAAAAAGGTAACGCTTAGCCTCAAGCCTCATCAAATGGGAATGACTGAAAATCAGGGGTTATGCAGCAAGGCTAGGTGGGTAACACCCAAGCAGGGTGAGGTCACCCCTGTCTAGATTGCACTTTTTATTTCGGCTTAGTGGACAGTTGCTGATCCCAACCGCGGGGTGATCTCACTCGGGATTATCCAGTAAGGGGTAGTCCCGGTCTTGTGTTGCAGAGGAGCGGGCGTACTCCTCGGTACGGTGATCTAGGCCCCGTACTGTGGCAGGTGGTACCCTAGTCATTGGTTGGAAATCCATTCTCTTTACGAGCCTTGTACGAGTCTTGTTTGTATTACCCACTCTGTGGCTAGTAGCTGGAATTTAATCATGTAACAATTTCAGCTATTTTAGAAGTATTTGTATATAGACCCTATTATAATATCAGAGGATTTCTACAAAAATTGTTTTATCTATCGTAAGGTAAAAATCCGACATGTTTATTTGTGGCGTGCACTTACGAGATGCTTTTGTTTTCAAAGGATTTTTGAAACTTTAATGATCAATTGGGTTTGTTTTTCCCACGCTGGTATTCCAGACTGACTCGGGTATTATTTAACTGTAATGCTTGGGTCAGACCGAGTATTATAGGATACAGGATTTGATGCTGTGGAGCTCAGGAGACGAGCTGGATGACGATACATACGTTCGTACTTGTTTTCTATATATATTCGGCTGTTTGAGTTGTTGTGTATCCATTGTTGATATTGATGTTAAGCTGTGATTGATGTACTTTGGTGATGTAATATATAAACAGATATATTTGATTTTGAGTAAAGATTATTTATTATCTATTATATTTTATTCCACTGCGATGTTAGATTCCGTTGTTTGTTTTCTATTTTCTTCTTCTACCTCTTCTTCTTTAACCCAAATGGTTCGTATTTCTGTACAACTTGAGTTGATTATTGTAGAATAGTGTTGACTCAAGGGGTACGGATTTGCGGGCTATTACACTTGGTATCAGAGCATAGGTTGGTGATAACCTTGGCTCTGGTGGGAATTACTCATTTAAAATAGGGTCCGTAGTACTCTATAATGAGTTTGAGCGTATTAATAGATATGAGCGCGTATTTATTAGTGAATATAAATTGTATTGATATTGTATTGATTGGTTTATTGAGTGGCATATGAACTTTCGTCGGCACAGTCTGGACAACTGTATTGAAGGGGTTTCTAAACACTTGAATAAAACAATCGACACGGTATTGTTTTAAATATGGACGAATGAAATAATTTTACCCAAAAATATATTTTTGGACATAAAGAAAGTTTTGTATACTGTTTTAGATAATATATAGTTGCTTGGATGTTAGAAATAATGATATTTAAATTATTATCCTTATTGTATGGGAATTTAACTAGAAACTGAAAACATAACCAAAGTTTAAGGGAATAAATTCATTATGAAATGAAATTTATAAATATGAATTATGAATGTAATTTATAAATTGGAATATAACTAAATGAGGATTTGTATGAGCATGAGCTGTGCAAATGAATTATAGTAAAATTGATTTAAGAAGGACTTGGAAATTTAAATCCCGGAGATTTGGAAGTATTTTGAAGATAAATAATAACATTATTGTTTTAGAGATATTTCTGAAAGGAAATTTGTTTTAAATGGATTTTGAAAGTGATATAGCATTGAAATCACTTGGATTATTGGGAAATAATTCTGATGATGACGGCCGCATCATCAATATTCATTTTCGAATTTCTAAGTGATGGATTGCTGCCAAAAATTGATTTGTTCAGAAAAGCTAGTTGTTTTGAAAATTTCTACGGAAATTGCTGGGAATAAAACCAGGATTGGTTTAATTTTTGAGAATTGTGATTTGTGATGTTGAAGATTTCAAATAATTTGAAACCAAAAGTCGGATGTTTAAAAATCTTGATGAGATAGGTTGTAAGCTTATAAATTGGGATGATTTTTAAATCAAGGAAATATAAGCTTTGAATAATGGAATGTAAATTTAAAGTGTAAAGTTAAAAACGAAATTAACTTGGACTGGGGAATAAAATTTAACTGGATTGAAATTAATTGAATAGGTAGAAGATAATATCCAGTAGTATTCGAATTAAGTTGAAATCGAATTGAGTTAAATAAAACTGAGTTAAAATAGAATTGAATTGGAATAAAAATTCAGTTGAATTATTGAATGGAATTAAATTCTTACCTGGATAACTGGAAAATAAGTGGGATAAGGATTGAATTGAAATAAATAAATCAGAATAACTTATAAGAGAATTAAAAATCCATAGAAATAAAATATGCTTGGGTTATATATAAGCATAAGTTTTGAGTTAAAATAAAAGAAGAATATATTCAAGCCTATGATGAATGGAATTGTGTAAATAATAAGTTGTGACTTATAAAATTTGAAAAATGGGATAGAAACCCAAAATAAATATTTTTTTGATGAATTGAAGAATAAAATCAAAATCAAAACTTGAATTATAATAAATTGAACTTAAGAAAATTAAATGAAGAGATTTTGAGATTAAAATAAAGTTTTGGATTATAAGTTGGGAAAAGATTATTTAGATAATAAATTAGATAGTGAAATATGTAATGGAAACCTAAAGTAGTTAAATAGAAGCTGAATTTTGAGTTCATAAAAGTGAATGGTAAATTGAAAATGGCATGGTTTGCAAATAAAATTCAAATACGTAGAAATAAATTGAAATGACCTTGTAATTTATCTAAGTGAACTGAGAATGAATCGAACTTGGAAATTTGAAATTTATAATAACTAATCAAATAAATTTGTAGTTTGAAATGAGATTGGATTGAAATAGAATCAAGTTAAATTGAAAAGAGAACTTTGTCTGCAAAATGAGAATGAGCTTAAGTATAAAATTTGAATAAATTGAAGTAAATTAACTTAAGCTAAATGAATGGAGGAGAGTTGAACTGAATTCAACTTAAACAAAGTTTAATAATATTGGATTGGTTTTAAATCAAGTGAAAATAAATTTTTAATCGAAATAAAATTCGGTGAGTTATAAATAATATTAATGGAATGAAATTCTAGAATAAATAATTGTAAACCATTTAAAATTATTAAGGAATTGAAATAACTTGAGACAATAAGAAAATAGAATGTTTCAAGTTTAATAGAATCGATTTAAATGAATGCGGATAAGAAATGAAGTGTAAATGAATGGACTGTGAATAAAATTTAATAGGTAATAAAGATGAACCTAAGTTGTTAATGGTTTTGAATAAACTAGTTTGGTTAATAAAATGAAATGCAAGTGAATGGATTCAAATCTGAAATGCAATGAAAATGAAAATATATGGATTGTGAATAAATTTAAAAATGGAATAGAATTAGGTATAAATTGAGTTGAAATCAAATTAAATTGGTTATAAAACATAAATACTTATTTATTCACATAGATCTCGTCAAACTGCATAGAATAAATTGTCATTGGATGTAAATAGGAATAATTAAAATTCTATGAATTGATAGAAGTAAAATGAATTGATTTTGAGATTAATTGGATTAAATATGAGTTCAGTTTGCTTAAAAATAAATTAAATATAAGCGATTGAGTTTTAAACCATTCAAATTGATGAAATTGTATACGAATGGGTTGAAAACCATTCAAATTGGATGAAAATGGTTTATAAATTAATTGGAATGGTGGAATTAGTATGAAAATTGTATAAGTTGCTTACGGAAAAATGTTTAGTGTGAATTTCTTTTAGAATTCATGTGTTTAACCATTGCAACTAAGTGAAATATTGTTAAACTGCATATATTTGGCACTTACATGTTTAAATTGAGTAAGTACAGGTACCTGGGAGCCGTGTGGCTGGATTTTGGGCACGCTAATTGCTAATAAATAAGCTATTTGCTTAAAAATGCTAAATAAGGTACGCCTACGCAATAAAAATAGGAAATATGAACTGTTTTTTTTGTTTTTCCGACCGGGTGGGTCGATGTATATATATTTATCTCTTTTGTCAAAGTGCAAAAGCTCCTCCGTACAAAGGGGACTCTGCCAAAAAAATTCATAAATTTTGGGAGTTAGAAAATTTTTGAAAATTTTGTTAATGACAAACAAATTCAAATTGGAAACTAAAATAAGTTAGTAAATGAAACCAATTTAAAATAATGATATAAATTAGTTATAAATGACAAATAAAATTTAAATATTCAGAGTTAAAGATAAATTGAATTCATATGGAAATGAAAGAATCAATTTGAATAGAAATGGATATAAACTAAAGTGGTAAAGTGAAAATAAATATAAGAAACATATAAAATGCTTATGTTAACTTAAGTAAGGAATGGTCAATTCTTAATTGGAAATTGATACTACAAATATATTCTAAGTTAATATTTGAATTAATAATATTGATATTTGGTAAGGAAGTTGATAAAATGTTTTTGGAATATTTGATTGGATATTAGTGCTAAGCAGTATATGCAGGTATTATAAAGGGTAAAGAAAGTTGGATTTGATTTCAAAAGATTAAATTTGAAATGCTCGACAAAAAGGCATGTATTTAAATTTGGTGTGGAATTTGATTGGGATTTTGCTCGAGCCACTTGGTTTTTTGTTTCCTTTTTGGATTTGGGAGGCCGTAGAGCCATTTTGTAGTTATACCGAGCTAGCCGCACAAAGGAGGCGCTGACAAAAAATTTCGGGAATTTAGAGAGTTGGAAAAATTTTGAGAAAATTTTGATAATTCAAAATTTGATTTTAAACTGAAACTTGAATGGTTAATCAAATAGTGTTGTTTTAAACTATTGGGAGGGTTTGGGAAGTTAATAAGAATAATAATAGGTCTTTTATAAAAGATAGTTGGTAAGATATTGAATTGTTAGAAACTGTTTAGTTTTAGAGAAATAATAAACGGGAATTGGACCATTCTTCCTAACTAATAATTTTGGGGACGAAATTCTTTTAAGGGGGGAGGAATGTGACGACGCAAAATTTTTGAGCATTTAAAATTGGAATATTTAATTAATTTTAAATATTTAAAAGTCAATTTGTAACTTAAATTTCGAATATCACCATTTATTTGGAATTTAATTATTGAATTTAATTATTGGAAATTGGGTAAAATGTTGAATCTTCAGTTTTAAGCCTGTTAAAAATAATTTAAAGGCTTATAAAATTCATAGTGATAATACTGAAGATAATAGAAGTTTTAAATTAAATTTAACTATGATTTGTTCAGTTTTGAAAATTATATCGTTTAAATTGAATTTAAAAATAGCCGTTTGAGGCATAGTCTCGGAATTCGACGAAACCAGTTCCTTTCGATCCGTAATATTAAATTATTATCGGATTTCAATTTTCGTAGTGTTGGGAGTTGTGTGAGCGTACGGTATACAAACGCATTGAAATCTATATCAAAAATTCAATTTAATAACTAAATTCAAAAAGCTATATTCTATATACGCTCGAATTAGGACTCGAAAAATATTCCATTTCGTTCGGAATAGGGATTTAACATTATGAACGCCGGGCTGTACGCCTCGATAGGAATTCGAGATTAGAAGTTGTGATTATCAATACAATTCGAATTTAAAAAAAAAAATCAAAATATAAAATTGTTAAATAGTCAAACATCAGCTGAAATTCTTCACATCAACATACTTTCCTTCACTGTCAAAACCTTTTTCCTCTTTGTCTACCACTGTTGGCTTCCTTTGTGCTCCTCCTTTCCCTCAATCATTTCCTTTCTTTTATATCAACACAACCGAGAATTTACACTTCAGGAAAAAAAAGAATCGAACGAAGTTTAAAAAAAAATCGTCTCGGCTTAAAAAAACAAAAAAAAAGAGAGGGACCGCATCATTTCGTTCAAGCTATTCGAGAGTTCCTCGTCTTCGTCAAATTCCACGGCAGCTCGAAGGGGATGGGTAGCATCGCGAGTACATCTGGTTAGGGCCGAAGCATTTGGGGTTTTGGAGTGTCGAATTCGAAGTTCAAACGCGTGGAATGAGGCGAAGTCCAGCGAGGGGAGGGCGGCGATGAGTGGCTGTTGATTTTCGATGGACGTTAGGGTTTCGATCTGGGCTAGGGCAACTCGTGCTCCAAAATCTGGTAATATTCTTTTACCGTGAGGTATTGAATGATTTAATTTTATTTAAATTAAGTTTAATCTATATAGAGATATGTCTATAAGTTTCCAGTGAGGTAAATTTCATTTTATTTTAGGAAAAAGGAAGTGTTAAAAAAAAGATATTTACACATCTAAGTCAGTAAAGCAGAAAAGAAATTTTTCTTTGCTATTAACAGAAAGGTATCCATATTTTATTCCATTCCCAATTAATTTTGTTTTTTATAAGTACATATATATACACATATATGTAGTAGAAACAGAAATATTCATATATAGATAAGATTTTGTAAAGAGAAAAAGGGAAGTAAAATACGTATGCATGGGAGTTTTGGATATTGTAAATTATAGAGATATACTTGTTTAAAATAAATTATTTAATTAGTTTAAAGAAAATTTTAAATATATATATATATATATATATGTATGTATGTATGTATATATATATATAGCCTATGAGTGGAAATTGGTTGAAACTAGAATGTGTCCGGTTAAAACCAAATTGCTAATTTAAAATTTAAATATGAAATGGTAAGTGATTTTTGATAAGTTCAAATATTAATAAACTATATAAATGTTGTACAAGGTTATAAACCAGGAAAACCAAGACAGAATTGATGTGGACTGCAAACAAATGCAAAGGTGAGTTAATCTCACTCAGTTAAATTTAAATTTAAATGATTAAATTTAAATAATTGTTTGAATGGTTGAACTGATTAATGTGCTATAGTATGATATTTTGGAATTGGAATATTATATCGTGCTAACATCTGTGGATGCAGGGAAAAACAGGTTGGAGGGATCCAACTGGATCCCTCAACATTTATTTAAATTATTTTATACCCTCTGTTGTGATTATTTGCTATGCTATGATGAACTTTATTGGAATATTGAATGTTGTGGTTCGATTGGTTATGATTGGGTATAATGAATTGCCAAAACTATATAAATTGTATTTTGGAAAGAAATTAAAAGAAGTGAATTTGTGAATAAAATAATTATAGAATAAATAATAAAAAAATGTATTGGAAAAGGAATGAAGTGATTGTAAAATTCTAATAAATAGATCTGGACTATAGGAAGGAAATTTGAATAAGCAGAAAGTTAATGAATATTAAATTTTCAGTGATATTAATTAAAAGAAGAAAACATTTATTTAAAATTTAAGATTTAGATTATTGAAAAGAATAAGGAAGGAATTAGGAAAATCTGGAATTTGCATATTTCCGTTAAAGGATTTAAATCAAATGGAAGATAATAACAATAATAATAAAATCCATAATTAATGAATTTTGAAATCAACTGAGTAAATAAAGATATTTATTTCAAATGGAATAAATTGGAAATCAATTTGGAAAATTGATTTAAGTGATTGAAGTTAGAAGTTTCTCTAGATAGCCAAGTACGTTTTTTAAAGTAAATTTTTAAATATAAATTAAATGTTTTAAAGTTGTTTTAAAGAAATCAAGTTTCGTAAAAATTATTATTTCTATTATTTAAAGTCTAAAGTAAGTATTTGCTTTAATCTATTCTAGCGGTAATTATTAAGAAGTAACTTAGTATTTTGTTTTTAAAAGTAGAATCTAGTTGTATATTTTATTAAGTAACCTTATTTTCAAATATTCATATAGTATGTATTTTTAACAAATTATTAAAGTAATTTTAACTTGAATGTTTTAAAATATATTTTTGAAAGTAAAGTATTTTAAATTAATTTAGAAAAAAAATCTAGTTTTGTGCTTGGTGATTCCAGTGGAAATAGAAATACTTGTAATTTATTCTGAGAAAGGCAGATAGTTTTGAAAACTGTTTTCAAAGGAATTTGAAAAGTGAAACTATATCTTGTGAAGATATTTTTGAGATAAATAAATAATTTGCGAAATTATTTATTGTTTGATGGATGTTGTGAATATTTATTGATAGTTAAATAACCGACTATCAATATTGGACAAATGCGTTGATCATTTCGAAGAGACCGGGATCGAGATTTATTTCTCGAAAACCACTTCGATCCGGTTTGTACGTTTCGTGAAAACGATTTTGGATTCGAAGATGGAGCAGTGAAGTACAAGGGCTAGTCGCTACTAAGCCTGAGGATATTTCCAAAATGGATGTAGTAGGAATAGTGCCTTCGGTTCCGTTCGAACCCGGGACGGACTTGTATGGATGAATGCTTGCGAAACATCGTCAGGTGGACGATGGGCATTCTAAGGGATATGTTCTAAAAAGGTAAAGCTTAGCCTCAAGCCTCATCAAATGGGAATGACTGAAAATCAGGGGTTATGCAGCAAGGCTAGGTGGGTAGCACCCAAGCAGGGTGAGGTCACCCCTGTCTAGATGTCACTTTTTATTTCGGCTTAGTGGGCGGTTGCTGATCCCAACCACGGGGTGATCTCACTCGGGATTATCCAGTAAGGGGTAGTCCCGGTCTTGTGTTGCAGGGGAGCGGGCGTACTCCTCGGTACGGTGATCTAGGCCCCGTACTATGGCACGTGGTACCCAAGTGCCTAGTCATTGGTTGGAAATCCATTCTCCCTACGAGCCTTGTACGAGTTTTGTTTGTATTACCCACTCTGTGGCTAGTTGCTGGAATTTAATCATGTAACAATTTCAGCTATTTTATAAGTATTTGTATATAGACCCTATTATAATATCAGAGGATTTCTATAAAAATTGTTTTAGCTATCGCAAGGTAAAAACTCGACATGTTTATTTGTGGCGTGGTCTTACGAGATGCTTTTGTTTTCAAAGGATTTTTGAAACTTTAATAATCAATTGGGTGTGTTTTTCTCACGCTGGTATTCCAGACTGACTCGGGTATTATTTAATTGTAATGCTTGGGTCAGACCGAGTATTATAGGATACAAGATTTGATGCTGTGGAGCTCAGGAGACGAGCTGGATGACGATACGTACATTCGTACTTGTTTTCTATATATATTCCGCTGTTTGAGTTGTTGTGTATCCATTGTATGATATTGATGTTAAGCTGTGATTGATGTACTCTGGTGATGTAATATATAAACATATATATTTGATTTTGAGTAAAGATTATTTATTATCTATTATATTTTATTCCGCTGGATGTTAGATTCCGTTGTTTGTTTTCTATTTTCTTCTTCTACCTCTTCTTCTTTAACCCAAATGGTTTGTATTTCTGTACAACTTGAGTTGATTGTTGTAGAATAGTGTTGACTCAAGGGGTACGGATTTGCGGGCTGTTACAAAAAGTTTCAACCATAGTTTTATATTTTATTAAGTAACCTTATTTTCAAATATTCATATAGTATGTATTTTTAACAAATTATAAAAGTAATTTTAACTTGAATGTTTTAAAGTATATTTTTAAAAGTAAAGTGTTTTAAATTAATTTAGAAAAAAAATCTAGTTTTGTGCTTGGTGATTCCAGTGGAAATAGAAATACTTGTAATTTATTCTGAGAAAGGCAGATAGTTTTGAAAACTGTTTTCAAAGGAATTTGAAAAGTGAAAATATATCTTGTGAAGCTATTTTTGAGATAAATAAATAATTTGCGAAATTATTTATTGTTTGATGGATGTTGTGAATATTTATTGATAGTTAAATAACCGACTATCAATATTGGACAAATGCGTTGATCATTTCGAAGAGACCGGGATCGAGATTTATTTCTCGAAAACCACTTCGATCCGGTTTGTACGTTTCGTGAAAACGATTTTGGATTCGAAGATGGAGCAGTGAAGTACAAGGGCTAGTCGCTACTAATCTTGAGGATATTTCCAAAATGGATGTAGTATGAAAAGTGCCTTCGGTTTCGTTCGAACCCGGGACGGACTTGTATGGATTAATGCTTGCGAAACATCGTCAGGTGGACGATGGGCATTCTAAGGGATATGTTCTAAAAAGGTAACGCTTAGCCTCAAGCCTCATCAAATGGGAATGACTGAAAATCAGGGGTTATGCAGCAAGGCTAGGTGGGTAGCACCCAAGCAGGGTGAGGTCATCCCTGTCTAGATGTCCCTTTTTATTTCGGCTTAGTGGGCGGTTGCTGATCCCAACCGCGGGGTGATCTCACTCGGGATTATCCAGTAAGGGGTAGTCCCGGTCTTGTGTTGCAGGGCAGCGGGCGTACTCCTCGGTACGGTGATCTAGACCCCGTACTGTGGCACGTGGTACCCCAGTGCCTAGTCATTGGTTGGAAATCCATTCTCCCTACGAGCCTTGTACGAGTTTTGTTTGTATTACCCACTCTGTGGCTAGTGGCTGGAATTTAATCATGTAACAATTTCGGCTATTTTATAAGTATTTGTATATAGACCCTATTATAATATCAGAGGATTTTTATAAAAATTGTTCTAGCTATCGTAAGGTAAAAACTCGACATGTTTATTTGTGGCGTGGTCTTACGAGATGCTTTTGTTTTCAAAGGATTTTTGAAACTTTAATAATCAATTGGGTGTGTTTTTCTCACGCTGGTATTCTAGACTGACTCGGGTATTATTTAACTGTAATGCTTGGGTCAGAACGAGTATTATAGGATACAGGATTTGATGTTGTGGAGCTCAGGAGACGAGCTGGATGACGATATGTACATTCGTACTTGTTTTCTATATATATATTCCGCTGTTTGAGTTGTATATCCATTGTATGATATGATGTTGAGCTGTGATTGATGTACTCTGGTGATGTAATATATAAACATATATATTTGATTTTGAGTAAAGATTATTTATTATCTATTATATTTTATTCCGCTGCGATGTTAGATTCCGTTGTTTGTTTTCTATTTTCTTCTTCTACCTCTTCTTCTTTAACCCAAATGGTTCATATTTCTGTACAACTTGAGTTGATTGTCGTAGAATAGTGTTGACTCAAGGGGTACGGATTTGCGGGCTGTTACAAAAAGTTTCAACCATAGTTTTAATTAGAAGCGTGAGTTTGCACTCACCTCTAATTTGCTTTCAGAAACAACTAGCAACTGATATCCAAAGGAAGCAAGAATTTTGGAGCTGCCATTAATATTTCTACACAGCTACTGGAAATTAATGAAAACGAATGAATGAAGCTACTGGAAAAATGAGCAAAAGAATGTTGCATTTTACTTTTCTTTCACCAGAATTGTGCATAAGTCAAAGAATGAATGTGCTGGCAATGGTTTGTGGTACATTGGCATTTAATTATAGACATGCACAAGAGAAGAAAGGACACACTTGCATTAAATGATGATGGCAGTAAAAAGAAAAGTGTTTATATTTTGTTTTAAAATTGGCCTATCTCACATACACGTGAAAGGCAAAATGAAGTATAACATTACTTAGTTATATTCAATGCAACAAGGCCATTTGCAATTTATTTCCAACGTGCACCGCTTAAGTGTTCAACTGACTTTGTAAATGATTTGCATATTTTTCTTCTTCTTTTTTTTCAAATTTCAATTTTAAGTTTTTATTTTGACGGTAATCAAAACAGGGTTGTTACATGTTCTTTCTAATATCTTTAACATAAATGTATATTTGTTTATAGTTTTAGATATACTGTTTTAATATAATATATATACCGGTCCATGTATCAAATTTCTGTTGTACAAATATATGTTACTAGTAATATACATATGTTAGTTCTACATAAGTCTATATATATGTATATTTATATGTATTTATATGTAAGCCGTACTGTTTTGCGTGGGCCTTGCATAATATATATTATATATATGTGGCTTGTGTGTAAATATTTTATTTGTTTGTGTATTTTATAATTGATGTATTGATTTTGATTTATGGTTATTAAATGCATATTTTGAAATTTTGAGCAAATTCAACAAGAAAATTTAGTTTATGTGTTTGTAAATATATTATTTATATATTACAGTATGATATATATGTTAGTCTAAATACATTTTTTGTTTACCTTGTTCACCTATTTTGTTTCGTTTTGCAATCTGCATATATATATATATATATATATATATATATATATATATTAATAACCTGCACATATATTTGTTTAGACACACACACACACTATTTAGGTCTTAATGTACAAGTTTCAATAGCTTATATATATATAGTTCCTAAACAATAATTGCTGTGGTAGGAAGTTGTAGTTTGAAAATTTCAATTTTGAGTAGAATATGGGTATTGTCATAAATATAGATATTGTTTTAAGTATAATTTATACACTAGTCTATACATTAGTTTATGTCAATAAATGAGTTTAGTTTTATATATTCCCAAAGAGTTATTCTATAGGTGTTTAAATTTTAAATATTTATTTTTAATAAATTAATATATATACATAGATATATTTCTGCATATATCTAGCTGATTTTGATCTATTCTCATCAATTTCTGTTATCAGCTTTATCTGTCGAATTCGTGCAAATCTTACCTTGCTTTGGAATTTGGGTTTAGATCCGTAACTCATCTCATTCTCATTCATCTCTTGCCTCGAAAGGTGAGCAATCACTCATGATTAACGTTCTTATACTTATTAAATTTGATTTCAATTGAAATGACAACTGAAATATGCTGCTAATTTGAACTGTTAATTATTTAATTATTATATATGATCTGCTATTATCTGTAATTGTTCACCTGTGGGATATGACACCATATCCTATTGTTTATATTTTATTTAATCACTGATGATATGTGCCTATTGTTATACGTAATATTATTATCATATCTGTTATCACTCTGCAAGTTCCCTGTTAGTATAGAATTCCCTATAGGTTGAAATGATACATACCCGAATGATCTGTAGAATAGGAGGAAATTATTATGGGTTGAAATGATAAACACAAGCGATTTTCATTTGAATTGAATTTGGGATTATGGGTTGAAATGATATATACCCGTATATATTTAAATTACGGATTGAAATGATAAATATCCGCATCACTTGACCCTAGGATAGAAATTATATACAGACACCGTTGGTCTATATATAAAATGATTTCTATGGTTTTGAAAGGAAATATATATGGTTTTATTTAATATTGAAGTTACTTTATATATAAATAATTTTTAATATAAAATAGATTTAACGATAAGCTTTAATTTAATAAAGTTTGATTTAATTAATATACAATATGTTTATGTATTTATGTAAAAAAAATAAAATAGATTTTTATAATGATTTTATAAGTTAAGGTTGGGAAGATAAATTTGAATTTATTTGAAATTGTATTTAATTAAGAATTTTATTTAGTTAAATCGATTTGAAACTTTTTGAATTTGAGATTAAAGTTACAATTCTATAACTTGATTTAATTTAAAGCGATAAATTGAGTATTTCAAGTTTAAATAAATTGAAGGAATATCTAGTTTATTTCAAAGGTAATTTAAATTTTATTAAGTGAATGTTTCAAAACTAAATAAAAATGAAGTTAAAATTTGTTACATATAAAATTTCCAAATTTAGTTTTGAAAATGTTTGAATATTTAAGCTTTGAAATATATTGAAATTGAAATGGTTTATTTTGTGGTTCAAATCTGTATTTGAAATCGATATAATTTGAAATGATTTATTGAGAAACAGAATTGAATTGAAGTTGAAGAATTGAGATTGAATTAAATTGGAATTTTGGAATTTGAGTCAATTTGAATCGGTTTGTAAAATTTGAGGAAAATATTTTATTATATAAAGTATTTTTTAAATCATATTTTACCTTATAAATATTTTTAATATAGACTATTTTTAATTAAACTATTTTAACTTATAATTATGTTTATATAAACTATTTTATTTTATAAACTATTTTATTATATATACTATTATCAATATCTAAACTGTTTGAGTGGTGGAAGTTATGATTTCAAAGTTATGGTTTTTCGAAGTATTATGATTTCAAAGTGTATGATTTCCAAAGTGCTATAATTTCAAGTGTTTTGGTTTTGGAAGTATTAAAACTTTGAAAGTGCTATGTTTTTGGAAATTATATATATTTGAAGTGAAAATGATATTGTGCTGATATGGTTTTGAAATGGATATGATATTCTAGTTTTGGAGTATAAACTGTTTTGAAATGACCACGGTGTTATAATAACGTTAGGTTGTTAAAGAGACCGGGTTCAGATATTGTCATACTCTCTACCAATATCGAAAACCACTTTAACAACCATGCACGTGGTGGAGATTCTAGAATGAAGTAGGATGATTTGGTAAGGATTCTATATGGTATATACATAGCCTTGACCCCCGTGAGTCAGCTTGATGCGGCTAAAACAGGAGCCATGCCGGGCCAAATGAGGTCATTCCTCCGACCGGACACATTTCTTCGATACCATTCCATTGATTTGATGATTGATTGGGTGCACCCTTTTGATTTGGGTTGTGTCAAGAGGTGGGCGGTAGTAGTTGCTATGCATTACCACCCACGGATCCGCAAACGGTTTATCTACCCTGGCATTGCCTCGAGTGCCTTGTCGCATGCCCTATCACCCTTCTACGAGTTTGTTTTGTACCATACCTATGTAATGCCCTCTGGGTAAACCTCCATTTTACGAAGGATTGTACGACATTATATAGACTACGGGAATATATAAAATATGTTAAGGGTGTAACGAACTGATTTTTCGACGCCCGAAAATCGACATCAATACATCCACTGTATCAAATGCCGAACAATCGAATGCCAGAAAACCAAACCATTAGGGTTAAAGAAGAAGGAGGTAGAAGAAAAAATAGAAAACAATATTAGAATCTCACAATCACAGCGGAATAAATATAATATATACAACAACTTTAAAACACAAAGAGATCTGTACTGAGTTATACATTACATCGTCAGAGAGCACCAAAATCTATAGCACATAACTAGATAGTTATATTAACTTGTCCTTACAAAACTGACAACACAGCAGAATATATATCAAATACGCCTCTCCATCCAACTCGTCTCCTGAGCTCCATAGCAGTACATCTAGAATCTGTACTCTATAATACTCAGTCTGACCCGAGCATTATAGCGAAATAACACCTAAGTCAGTCTAGAAAACCAGAGTGAAAAACACGCCCAATTGGATTATTAAGTTTTCGAAAATCCTTTTGAAATTAAAGGTATCTCGTAAGACCACGGCACAAATAAACATGTTGGGTTTTTACCTTACGATAACCAAAACATTTTTATCAAATCCGTCTGATATTATAATAGTGTCTATAGAAAGGAATATTGAATCTTGTCGAAATGCTTGCATCTCACGTTTCAGCATAATTGGGCACAATCAAAACCGTACGAGGGCTTATTGGAGATTGGATTCCATACAATGGCATGGCTACTGGGGTACTGCCCATCACAGTACGTGGTCTAGATCACTGTACCGAGGATCCACCCTGATCCCCTGCATCATAGGACCGGATCTACCCGTGGATTGTCCGAATAAGTTCACCCCACGGTTGGGATCAGCAACCGCCCATACAGCCGAATAAAAGAGACCTCTAGACAGGGGCGACCTTACCCTAATTGGTTGCTAGCCACTTAGCTTTGTGTGCACCTCCCCTATTTTAGCCATTCCCGGTTGATGAGGCTCGAGGTTAAGCATTATCTTTTCAGCACACGTTCACTTACAATGCTCATCGTCCTCCTGACGATGTTCTGAAAGCATTCATCCATAAAAGTCCATTCCGATCTGAAGGTACTACTCCTACTACATCCATTTTGGAATCATCCTCAGGATTAATAGCGATTAGCCCTTACATTTCACTACTCCATCTTCGACTCCAAGCTCTTGTATTTCTCATGAAAACGTTCAAACCAGATCGAAGTGGTTTTCGAAAAATTAATCCCGATCCCAGTCTCTTTGAAACGATCAGCCATTGGCCAATATTGATAGTCGGTTATTTAATTATCAAATAACATCCACAAACAACCATCAAATTTAAATAATTTTCCAAATTATTTATTATTTCAAAATATCTTCGCAAGATATTTTTCTACACTTCAACCCCTTGAAAACAATTTCCAAATCAATTTTCACACTCGAAAGAAAATTCCTACCCAATTGTTTTATTTCTACTGAAAATTGCCAAGCCTTGATATTTAGACTTTTAAAATAATCTAAATCACTTTATCCAAAAATATATATATTCTTTAAACATTTTAAAATAAAACCATTTAAAACACTTAAAATAAAAATTATTTATAACACTAATAATAAAAAACTATTTAAAACACTCATTTAAAAATATAC
The DNA here is from genome assembly GCA_030765085.1 of Allium cepa. Classification (NCBI taxonomy): domain Eukaryota; kingdom Viridiplantae; phylum Streptophyta; class Magnoliopsida; order Asparagales; family Amaryllidaceae; genus Allium; species Allium cepa. The sequence goes on along the minus strand of CM060941.1, from coordinate 825,372,717 downwards.
TTTAAAACACTTTATTAAAAGTATATACTTATTTCTCATGTAAGACTAAGGCCAAAACTAAAATAAAAATTATTCAATAAGGTACAAATATTAAATAATTATCTTTTGAATCATAATACTAGCTAAACCCTTAAAATAATTACTACTATAATTAATTTAAATAACTTTAAATTTCTAAAAAAATTTAAAATAATAAAATTTCTCTAAACATCCCTTTAAAACCACTTTAAAACCTCTATCTTATACTTGGAAATCTTTCTTTGAAAATATACATGGCTTTCCAGGGAAATACACTTTCCTTTCCACACCTTTAAAAATAAATCACTATTTATTTTTAAAACAAATTACCCATTCTGAATTTATGTTTCCAAATTATCCTCTGATAAATATTTCACTTTATAAACCCAGTTTATAAATTCCATAGTCTCATTTCCTTTTAAAACACGGTTTCAAATACGTAATCAATTTCCAAATCGATTTCCAAATTTACTCCATTTTTAAAAAAATTCCTTTACTTACTCGATTTATTTCAAACCCATTAATTTCAGATTTAACTTCTTTACTATGGTTTAAAATCCTACTTAAACTGAAATACAAATTTCATGCTTTTTCGAATTTCTTCTTTATCTTTCCCAAATTTAAACCTTGAATTTGAAAATAAATTCTTTAGTCCTTTAAATAATATCACTTTAAGTTTACAAATTCATTTATTCATATTTATTCAAAATTCCTTTCCCATACTCGGAATTTATTTATTAGAATTTAAAAACCAACTTTTATCATTTTCTAATTTATTTATCCAAACCTCTATATTTATTTACTTAAGAATTCATCCTTTTATTTCCCTTCAAAAATCCAATCTATATAATTTTTATAACTCAGTATACCCAAATATATTCAATCAAACCATAGTATCCAATATTTCCAATTACCAATATAATTTATCAGAGATTATCAAATAAACCATATCACAGAATATTAAACAATCTAAATAATTTTGAGGAATCCAGTTGGATCCCTCTAACCTGTTTCCTTGCATCCACAGATGTTAGCACAATATAAAAATACCAATCCCGCTTCAAGGCGGGATATCGCGGTATAAATGGTCATCCGCTATTATGCGGGGTGCATAGGGTCTCATCCGCTATATAATGCGGGAATCAATCACTCCAATATATATATAAATATACTACTATATAAAATATCACATCATCAATTCAAGAAATCAACCAACAATTTAAATTTAAATATTTAAATTTAATGGTATTCCAAAAGAGTGAGATTAACTCACCTTTGATTGTTTATGCAATCCACTCCAAACCGACTTGATTCTCCACGATTTAAGACCCTTAAATAAATATTAGATGGTTTTATTAACATTCGAACAATCAATCACCGTTTAGTAAATTTAATTTAAACTAATGATCTAATTTTGAATAAATAATTAAATTTCAAACTAACTTTCCTTTTAATAATCTTTTAGTAACTAAAATAATTTTAAATAAGTTAACTAAACAAATATATTATTTTAAATATGTATGTATGTATATATATATTTTTATTTCCAAGATAAACTATATAGGTTCTTTAGAAAACTAACTTTATATATCCATTATATATAATGTATATATTCAAATAGTCTTCTGTTTTTACTGTATATATTCATATATATACATATATAATATTAAATTTAAAGTAAACACAGCGTGTGTGCGTGTATATTTATACCTACTGTTTTACTGTTAAATTTTTTTATACAAAACACATATAACTCAAATCAGAGAAAATACCTCACTGCCACTCTCGTGCACTGACTTGAGCTTGCGCCACCCTACTGCAAATGCCATCATCACCATCGAGCATGCCCTCCAACTCTCTATGCTGCAAACCCTTCTCGCGCGTAAAAGCTTTGTCGCCGTGCCTCCATGAAGACGAGAACCATCTCGCGAACCCTGCCCTACTGCCTCGCCTATGCGCTTACCCAGTTTTCTTCATCGCGACCCGCTCACGATCGTCCCCAACCTAGATTGAGTCTCCGCACAATCGATTCCACACACGGCCGCTTGATCGAAGAGAAAGGCGGGAACTTGATTCTCGAATTAACAACCATGATTTAATCAATTTTCGATTTTGAGAGAAGGGAATTCGGCTAGGCTTCGAACAATTAAAGAATGAAGACCACGATTTTTTTTTATTTTCTTCGTATGGAAAGAGAAGAGGGAAGGGAAATTAAGTGTTTGATTCGATGGTGAAGAACAGAAACGAGATTTATTTGAAACGATATAGTTTTCGTCCATATTCTAAAAGTATACGCATGTCCTCAAAGATGACACGTGTTTTAAACTTGTCTACGTGTCTACAAAAGCTAGCCACAGTTTTCAATGCAATAATATTATCCATATTAAATTTAAATTCAAATTTAAATCGTCTCGATAAATGCAACATAAAATTTAAACTCTATCGAGGCATGCCGCTAGGCGTTTGTAATGTTATACCCCCATTACGAACGCAATGGAAAAGGTTTCGAGTCCTAATTCGCTCGTATGGAGAATATAGCTTTTGGACACAGTTATTTATATTAAATTTTGCGATATAAATTCTAGCGCGTTTATATCATACGACCACAAGACAACTCCGAATACTATGAAATTTGAAATCCGAAAATAATACAATATTACGGATCCAATGGAACTTGTTTCGTCGAAATCCGAGACCGTGCCTTGGAAGGCTATTTTCAAATATCAATTTAAACAATATATTTTTAAAACGAACAAAACACTTTTAAAATTCAATTTTAAAGCTTTTATTGTTTTTAGTACTATTTATATAAATTTTATAAGCCATGAAATATTTTTAACAAGCCTAAAACTCAAGAATTAATATTTTACCCAATTTCAAATTATTAAATTCAACAATTTAATTACCAAATAAATAGCGATATCTGAAATTCAAGTTAGAAATTAACTTTTAAATATTTAAAATAAATTAAATATCCAATTTCAAATATCTAGAATTCTGGGTCGTCACATTCCTTCCCCCTTAAAAGAATTTCGTCCTTGAAATGTCTAGTTAAGAAGAATGATCCATAACCCGTTCACTATTTTCCCAATCCAAATAGTTTTTAACCACTTTCCAAAACCCAACAGTTAACTTTCCAAAATAATTTTTGTTAAAGACCCAATCACTCTTACTAACTTCCTAAACTCATCCGTAATTTCCAAACAATATTATTTACTCAACCATTCAAATTATAATTCAAGATCAAAACTTAAATTATCAAAAGTTTCTCAAAATATTTCTAACTCCCTAAATTTTCGAAATTTTTGTAGAAATTTTTTGCCAGCTTCTCCTTTGCACGGTTATCTCGGTACAACTACAAAATGCCTCTATGGGCCCCTAGATTTCAAAAGAAAACAAAAATCCAAGTGGCTAGACTTGAAAATCATCAAATTACATACAGAAATTTAAATACATACCTTGTCGAGCAAATCAGTTTGTCTTCTGAATTCATAAACCCCCATTTTCGCACACTTTTAAAACACCTTTATCCCACTTAGAAATAATGTCCAATTACAACATTCAAAATCATTTTATACATTTCTTATAAAAGTTTCAATATCTATTTATTCTAGTCCGTACGATGCACATAAATCATCCATATGCAATACAAAATTTGATCGCCCACTCGATCACACAATCTCACTTCCGAACTTGTATCGTCCACCCGACTTCCTAGTGCAGACTCAGATCAGGTTTCTTGATCAGAAACCGTCATTCTCCTTGCGTAGTCCTAAACCGTGATATAGAATTTTGGTACCAATCAAAAATCCATATCCAAGGTTCGCCGTCGAAAATCGAGTGAAAAATCCCAACTCGGATCGACATAACTATCTTGAAATTCTGTGCTCGAATCCGGATCGAATCATTATGCGAAAATAATATATGTATATCCTACGTATTTATCTCAATTTATTTTCAGCTAGATCTATTTTCTTTTTTATTCACATTTATTCTGATTCTTATTCACTTATCTACAATTTCCTATTTCACAACTTACAATTTAATCTTCATTCAATTATTAACTTAGTACATTTTTTTCAGTACCATATTGTACTTAAGAATTTCACCATTTCCTTCTTAAGACTATTAAAATACCTCATATAACTTCTTCAATTTATTTCCAATTCACCACTTTGGTTTATATATCTATTTCCATTTGACTTAAAATTTAATTGCTTTCGAATTCAATTTCTCTTCAAATATTAATTTATTTTTAAGTCAAATTAAATATTGAATTTTATCCATATTATCTCAACCATATTTAATTAATCATTTCTCTAATTAGTTTTACCTCACTAATTCATTTTAAATTTCAATGGGCTTATTTCCAAACTTGTACTTCTTTTAGTTCCTTCGAACAAATTCTTCAACTTTGCTTTACTTTACATAATTTAAATTAAATATCAACCCAATATTCAATTCATTTGCTTACCATTTAAATTAATTAGTTTACTCACTAATTTGAATTGCAATATTATGCTTTATTTAGTCCAACTCGACTAATTTTCCATTTCACTTAATTTAACACAATTCAATTTTAATTCCAATATTCAACTTCCATTTTACTTATTTACAAATGTAAATTCATTTGTTTATTCACAAATTTATCTCATACTTAGTAAATTTTATTCCAATGACCATTACTCTTAGTCTACTCAGACTTTCCTTTAAATTCACTTTTATTTACTAGATTCAATGACACTTCAATTTTAATTAAAATTTTTAAATTCTATAAATTTTCCGCTTATTTAAATTCCATTTTCTAACTTCTTTAAATTTACTTCATTAAATTGGCTTGCATTCCAACTTATTTCGTTTAGTTTATCTAGATTCATTTCCTCAGGATTTACTTTATTTATCTTAATTCAATTATCTTCCAATTAAATTTTATCCCAACAATTTTCAAATGTTTATAAGTTATCAAACCCATTTATATTCCATACACATTTTTAATTAAACTTCCAGAGCTTAAGTAATTACTTAAGTATTTCAAAAAATATTTTTGAAATCAAGAATCCCGAAAACCTTTAGCATATCCAATATTCCTTTGTATTTCAAAAATCAAAATGGTTTTACTAAACCAAAACTTCGACCTTTAAAATCATTTTTGAAATCAATTATATACATAATTTATTTGAATATCAATTTATCCTTTGAATTTTAAAACCAACCCGGCTTTGCAAACAACGCCTATTTAAAATCTCTAGACAATATTTCTTCCCTTGGAAACTCGAAAATGAACATTGATGATGCTGCAGTCATCACCGAAGTTATTTTCCAGCGACCGAGAGAGTTCAGTGCTTTTACCTCTTTTAAAAATTTCCAATATTTTTAAATCCAAATCCCACCAAATTTCAAATCCAATTCAAAAGTATTTCCGAAATAATATCACCATTATCATTTTCAAACTCAAAAGGAATTAAATTTTCAGATTCCAAATCCTTTCAACTCATATTCAAACATTACTCTGGAATTTTATCTCATTTTAATTATAAATCACACTATAATTCACATTTATAAATTTCATTTGTTAAATGAATTTATTTCCAAATCTTTGGTTATACCATTATTTCCTTATTTCAATTACCATAATAACAATGATAATAATTTAATATTATCACTTCCTAACAACCAAGCAACCATTTACTATAATAATTTACAAATTTATTTCCTTTATATACAAAAGTAATTTGGGAAAAATTATTTCATTTACCCTATTTTAAAACAATAGCGTGTCTGTTTATCTTGTTTAAGAGTTTAGAAATTCCTATCGATACAGTTGACCAGACTGCACCGACCAGAATTTATAAACACTCAATCGGTATGTCAACACAATATAAAAATAATTTTTATATTCACTAACAAATATGAGCTCATATCTATTAATACACTCAAATTCATTCTAGAATACTATCGACTCTATCCTAATGAGTAATCCCCACTAGAGCTAAGGTTCTTGTTTAACCTTCACCTCTGATACCAAATGTAGCGACCTGATTTTTCGATGCCCGAAAATCAACATCAATACATCCACTATATCAAATGCCGAACAAATGAATGCCGAAAAACCAAACCATTAGGGTTAAAGAAGAAGGAGGTAAAAGAAGAAATAGAAAACAATATCAGAATCTCACAATCGCAGCAGCATAAATATAATATATACAACAGCTTTAAAACACAAAGAGATCTCTACTGAGTTATACATTACGTCGTCAGAGTACAACAAAATCTATAGCACACAACTGGATAGTTATATTAACTTGTCCTCACAAAACTGACTACACAGCGGAATGTACGTCAAATACGTCTGATAGTCTCGCCATCCAGCTCGTCTCCTGGGCTCCATAGCAGTCCATCCAGAATCTGTACTCTATAATACTCGGTCTGACCCGAGCATTATAGCAAAATAACACCCGAGTCAGTCTGGAAAACCAGAGTGAGAAAACACATCCAATTGGATTATTAAAGTTTTCGAAAATCCTTTTGAAATTAAAAGTATCTTGTAAGACCACGCCACAAATAAACATGCTGGGTTTTTACCTTACGATAACTAAAACATTTTTATCAAATTCGTTTGATATTATAATAGTGTCTATAGAAAGTAAAATGGAATCTAGCTGAAATGCTTGTATCTCACATTTCAGCATAGTTGGGCACAATCAAAACCGTACAGGCGCTTATTGGATATTGGATTTCATACAATGGCAGGGCTACTGGGGTACCGCCCGCCATAGTACATGGTCTAGATCACCGTACCGAGGATCCACCCTGATCCCCTGCATCACAAGACTGAAGCTACCCCTTACTGGATAGTTCGAATAAGTTCACCCCATGGTTGGGATCAGCAATCGCCCACACAGCCGAATAAAAGGGACCTCTACATAGGGATGACCTTACCCTAATTGGTTGCTAGCCACTTAGCGTTGTGTGCACCTCCCCTGTTTTAGCCATTCCCGATTGATGAGGCTCGAGGTTAAGCGTTACCTTTTTAGCACACATTCACTTAGAATGCTCACCGTCCTCTTGACGACGTTCTGAAAGCATTCATCCATACAAGTCCATTCCAGGTCCGAACGGAACCGAAGGAACTACTCCTACTACATCCATTTTGGAATTATCCTCCAGATTAGTAACGGTTAGCCCTTTCACTTCACTACTCCATCTTCGACTCCAAGCTCTTGTCTTCCTCCTGAAAACGTTCAAACAGGATCGAAGTGGTTTTCGAGAAATTAATCCCGATCTCGGTCTCTTCTAAACGATCAGCGCGTTGGCCAATATTGATAGTCGGTTATTTAACTATCAAATAACATCCACAAATAACCATCAGATTTAAATAATTTTCCAAACTATTTATTTATTTCAAAATATCTTCGTAAGATATTTTTCTACACTTCAACCCCTTGAAAACAGTTTCCAAATCAGTTTTTTCTCTCGAAAGAAAATTCCTACCCAATTGTTTTATTTCCGCTGATAATTGCCATTCATTAATATTTTAGACTTTTAAAATAATTTAAATCGCTTTATCCAAAAATATATATTCTTTAAACATTTTGAAATAAAACCATTCAAAACACTTAAAACAAAAACTATTTAAAACACTTATTTAAAAATATACTTTAAAACACTTGAAATAAAATTATTTAAAACACTTTATTAAAAGTATATACTTATTTCTCATGTAAAACTAAGGACAAAACTAAAATAAAAATTATTCTATAAGGTACAAATATTAAATAATTATCTTTTGAATCATAATACTAGCTAAACTTTTAAAATAATTACTACTGTAATTAATTTAAATAAATATTTACTTTAAAATTCTAAAACAATTTAAAATAATAAAATTTCTCTAAACATCCTTTTAAAACCACTTTAAAACCTCTATCTTATACTTGGAAATCTTTCTTTGAAAATATACTTGGCTTTCCAAGGAAATACACTTTCCTTTCCATACCTTTAAAAATAAATCACTATTTATTTTTAAAAAAATTTACCCATTCTGAATTTACATTTCCAAATTATCCACTGATAAATAGTTCACTTTATAAACCCAGTTTATAAATTCCATAGTCTCATCCCCTTTTAAGACACAGTTTCAAACATGTAATCAATTTCCAAATCGATTTCCATATTTACACCATTTAAAAAAATAAATTCCTTTACTTACTCAATTTATTTCAAACCCATTAATTTTATATTTAACTTCTTTACTATGATTTAAAATCCTATTTAAACTGAAATACAAATTTCATGCTTTTCCAAATTTCTTCTTTATCTTTCCCAAATTTAAACCTTGAATTTGAAAATAAATTCTTTATTCCTTTAAATAATATCACTTAAGTTTAAAAATTCATTTATTCCTATTTATTCAAAATTCCTTTCCCATACTCGAAATTTATTTATTATAATTTAAAAATCAACCTTTATCCTTTTCCAATTTATTTATCCAAACCTCTATACTTATTTACTTAAGAATTCTCCCTTTTATTTCCCTTTAAAAATCCAATCTATATATTTTCGATAATTCAGTATACCCAAATACATTCAATCAAACCATAGCATCCAATATTTTCAATTACCAATATATTTTATCACAGATTATCAAATAAACCATATCATAGAATATTAAACAATCTAAATAATTTTGAGGATTCCAGTTGGATCCCTCCAACCTATTTCTCTACATCCACAGATGTTAGCACAATATAAAAATACCAATCCCGCTTCAAGGCGGGATATCGCGATATAAAGGGTTATCCGCTATTATGTGGGGCGCATAGGGTCTCATCTGCTATATAATGCGGGAATCAATCACTCCAATATATATATACTACTATATAAAATATCACATCATCAATTCAAGCAATCAACCAACAATTTAAATTTAACTATTTAAATTTAATGGTATTCCAAAAGAGTGAGATTAACTCATCTTTGATTGTTTATACAATCCACTCCAAACCGACTTGATTCTCCACGATTTTAAGACCCGTGAATAAATATTAGATGATTTTATTAACATTCGAACAATCAATCACCGTTTAATAATTTTAATTTAAACCAATGATTAAATTTTAAATGAATAATTAAATTTCAAACTTATTTTCCTTTTAGTAACTAAAATAATTTTAAATAAGTTAACTAAACAAATATATTGTTTCAAAATTAAACTAGTAAATAAAATATGTATGTATGTATATTTTTTATTTCCAAAATAAACCATATAGGTTCTTTAGAAACTAACTTTACATATCCATTATATATTATGTATATATTCAAACAGTCTTCTGTTTTTACTGTATATATTCATATATATACATATATATATATATATATATATATATATATATATATATATTATTAAATTTAAAGTAAACACACTGTGTGTATATATATATTTATACCTACTATTTTACTGTTAGAATTTTTTTTATAAAAATGCACATATAACTCAAATCAGAGAAAATACCTCACTGCCACTCTCGTGCACTAACTCGAGCTTGCACAACCCTACTGCAAACGCCATCATCACCACCGAGCAAGCCCTCCAACTCCCTATGCCGCGAACCCTTCTCGTGTGCCAAAGCTTTGCCACCGTGCCTCCATGAAGACGAAAACCATCTCGCGATCCCTACCCTACTGTCTCGCCCATGTGCTCACCCAGTTTTCTTGATCGCGACCAGCTCACGGTCGTCCTTAATCCAAATCGAGTCGCCGGACTATCGATTCCACATGCGGCCGCCTGATCGAAGAGAAAGGTGGGACCTTGATTCTTGAATTAACAATCATGATTTAATCAATTTTCGATTTTGAGAGAGGAGAATTCGGCTAGGCTTTGAACAATTAAAGAATGAAGACCGTGATTTTTTTTCTTCGTATGGAAAGAGAAGAGGGAAGGGAAATTAAGGGTTTGATTCGATGGTGAAGAACATAAACGAGATTTTTTTGAAAAGGTATAGTTTTTGTCCATATATTATAAAAGTATACGCGTGTCCTCAAAGAAGACACGTGTTTTAAACTTCTCTACGTGTCTATAAAAGCTAGCCACAATTTCCAATGAAATAATATTATCCATCTTAAATTTAAATTCAAATTTAAATCGTCTCGATAAATGCAACATAAAATTTGACATCCAATTGAGGCATGCCGCTAAGCGTTTATAATGTTATACCCCCATTACGAACGCAATGGAAAAGGTTTTGAGTCCTAATTCGCTCGTATGGAGAAGATAGCTTTTGAACCCAGTTATTTATATTAAAATTTTAGATATAAATTCTAGCGTATTTATATATCGTACGACCACATAACAACTCCAAATACAATGAAATGTGAAATCCGATAATAATACAATATTACGGATGCAATGGAACTGGTTTGTCGAAATCCGAGACCTTGCCTCGAAAGGCTATTTTCATATCAATTTAAACAATATATTTTTAAAACTAAACAAAACACTTTTAAAATTCAATTTTAAAGCTTTTATTATTTTTAGTACTATTTATATAAATTTTACAAGCCATGAAATATTTTTAACAAGCCTAAAACTCAAGATTTAATATTTTACCCAATTTCAAATTATTAAATTCAATAATTTAATTACCAAATAAATAGCGATATCTGAAATTCAAGTTAGAAACTAACTTTTAAATATTTAAAATCAATTAAATATCAAATTTCAAATATCTAAAATTCCGGGTCATCACAAAGAGGGATATGGGTAACCCTTAATGCTATTTAATATCTTTTACTTTACTATAGACATATTATAATAGCGTATCTTACTACATAGTAGATAGTTCTATGCATCCTTAAAGGATGGTTATCCAAAACATCTTTTAAGTTACTTGTATTTCAGTTGATATTTCACTTGAGTTGGATTTATTAATATAAGAATGTTAATCCTGACTTGAGTGTTTTGTGTTTTGCTTTACGCTCGGGTCACATTGAGTGTCACAGCATTTGAGGCTCACCTTTGGAGTTGGAGCTTCACTTGGAGATCCATCTGTATATATTCAGCTTTTAGCTATCTAGCTGTTTTGTTAAGAGATGTCATCAGTTTGTATTTAAGACTTCACTGTATTTGAGATATTCTGCTATATTTTATTTCAAACTCTATTTAGTAGCTTCATGAACTACTATTTATCTATTCCGCTGCTTATTGTTATATTACTCTATGTCTTTGATTCTGTGATTAATTTATTCATTGTATATGTTGAGTTTTTCCAAATATAAATTAATAAACATGATATTTTGAGCAATTCAAGTCTGATATGTGTGGATGCGAATGACACGAAATACCAGGTTGTTACATATAGTTTGAGGAGTTTAAATTTTACGACTTGATTTTGATTTGAAAATGGATTTGGGAATTAGGGTTTGATGCCCTGACATTTGAGAAGGAGGAATAGATAAGAAATAGAAGTACGTATAGAAATAAAATGAAAGGCTTCTTTGGTTAGAGAAACAAAACCTATTTATATACATAGATGGATAAGAATGAACGGTACAGATTGAATTGGTTGAAACGATTACGTGAACCCAAAAAGCCCGTCCCGCTTCCGAAACGAAAATGGGTCATCCAATATATCGAAATATAGGTTTTTGATATTTTTAAACTCGATGGAACTAATTTCAAACCCAAATTCCATTGTATATAGAAGTTTGCTTTTAAAATCATATTATATTCATATAAAACCTTTTTATTGATTTATACGCATTTCGAGCTCGCACGACTAAATGACAAGTCCGATTGCTATGAAACTTGGTATCCTACAATAATTTAATATTACGGATCTAATGAAACTACTTTCGTTGAAATCCAAGATAGTGACCAAAATGGCTAATTTTCACGTTAATTAAATAAATTGTTATTAAATTGGCCTAATCACTTTTCCAATTCAATCTAAAAGTTAATAATTTCTATCATTCTTGATTACATAGAAATTAAGAAACTATCAAAATAAAATGTCCATGTTAAATCCACTATTTAAATATTACATTAATTTCAAAGTTCAATTGCAAATTAATTATATTTTCATTTCAATCAAATTCTTACATTTTGATTCCCACTTTTATTATAAATCATAAGATATCATATGAATATGATTAACATTAGTTTACATTTCATTACATCCATGTTATATAGTTATTATTTTTACCATATTAGCTATAATATTTCAATTTCCTCAATTCCACTAATTACAATTTTAATTCCTTATTTATAATTATAACCAAATTTACTTTACAATAATTTCAATTGATTGAAATTACATTAAATTAGTTATCAATTAAATTAAATCAACATTATTAAATTATATTCTAGTAATTGCCCAATTACTAAATCATAAATATTAATTTCTTAAAATGTAAATTCTAAAATCTTATTTAATTTAGTATTTTTAATTATCGAAAAATACTGATTATTATAGTTTAACTAAAAGGTCAAAAACGCGACCTTAAAGCATTTTGTCGAAAATCAACTTTTTGTCGAGTAAAAGTACATATACATATACATGTACACATTTTTAAATAAGTATTAACAATTAACCAATCAAGTTTACTTTTGCTAATTAAAACTAGAAATTTGTAGAAAATCATCAAGAAAAAGTAAACGTAAAAGGAAAAAATCATGTCAAATCAAACAAAATCTTTACTTTATTTTCCTTATGCGTTAAGTGATTAAGACATAAAGTAGTGATATGATAAAGTAATGGTAAGTGTTGTAAAAGTAAGATAAAATTTAATGGCCAGCATTTCGAACCATTCAAATCGACAGTCATCCACACATGTTAGACTCGAATTATTCAAAATAACAGATTGTTAATTTATATTTAGCAAAACTTAGCATATAAAGTAAATAAATCAATCATAAAATCTCAGACACGGAGTAATATAACAATAAGCAGCGGGATAGATAAATAATAGTTCATGAATCTATTATAAAACATCAGAATTTAAAACAGAATACAATAGAATATCTCAAGTATAAGAAGTTTCAAATACAAAAGCTACCGACGAGTCTGAACATAAATAATTGAAATAATCGGAATAACAGGAAAGCTAAATTGATAGAAGATATATCTCCGAGCGTTTTGCTCCAAGCTCCAAAGGCGAGTCTCAAACGCTGTGATACTTAATATGACCCTAGCATAAAGAAAAATACAAAACACTCGAGTCAGGATTAACATTCTTATACCACTAAATCAACTCAAGTGAAATGTCCAAATAAAATACAATATAACTTAAAGGATGCTTGAGATTTCCATCCTCTAAGGATCCATGGAATTATCTACTATGTAGTAATATAAGTTATTATGATATGTCTATCAGTAAATTAAAGTATTAAAATAGCGTTAAGGCATTACCTATATCCCCCTTAAAACATTTTATATATTCCTGTAGTCTTTACAATACCGTAAGCTCCACCAAATTGGTGTTTTACCCAGAGGGCACTCCACAGACGCGGTACCAAAAAACTCATAAAAGGCGTGGTAATGCATGTGACAAGGCACGTGAGGTAATGCCCAGTGTAGGATTCGACCGTTTTGTGGATCTGGACTGGTGGTAATGCATAGCAGCTACTACCTCCCACTGTGAGACACACTCCCAAAATCAAAGGTGCACCCAATCAAAACTCAAAGTAATAAAATAATATCGAAGAAATATGCTCGATCGGAGGTGTGACCTCACTTGGCCCGGCATGGCTCCTATTTTAGCCACATCAAGTTGACTCGCGTGAGTTAGGGCTGGGTTAATACCACATATAGATATTAGTCCTTGAGATGATGGTTTTGATGACAACAAGCTTAGAATAGAATTATAAAATATAAATACTAACATTATCGTTTATAAATATATGTATATGCAGGATTTAACCATGCAGGTACCAAGAATGAAGACTGTACGGTATAGAGATTCAAGATATCAAGATTGAAGACTCATGAGCATTAAGAATATCAAGATTATCAAGAGTTCAAGATTTCACGAATAAGTAATTTAATTAGGAATTTTGTTAAAACTCCTAGAAAAGCACTGGCATCTTAAAATCCAATTTATTCGTGGAATTGAATCCACTTCGAGCCCGTTAAAGGGATGGAACCCGAAGTAGGACGGAACCTACGATAAATCTAGTGGGACATTGTTTTGTATCAACTAACTTTTATTTAAAATGATTTTACAAAATTATATCTTGTTTTCAAAATGATTTTAAACCTTCCTTTTAAAAGAATCAAAACCATTTATCCTAGTTTTAAATACTTTTAGCCTCAAAATAATCTTTAATTTCAAAATCAAATTATCCTTAGTTTTAAAGTATCTTTTAATAATAATATATTTAACTTTTAATATTTATACTTAGATTTAAATATAAAACTATAGCTTTTTTTATATATACCAAAATTTTATTCTCTATATTTATTTATGTATTTAACTATAGTTAAGTATATTTATAAAAGTTTAAAATAGTTTTAATATAAGATAAAAGTTATTTTCAAAAGAAAAACAAAACACCAAAATTTCCTTTGGGATGTCGACATACCCAAGTTACCCATGTCGGCATAGCGTCGGTTGATTTCAAAAATTTAAATTTCAAAAGAAGTGTCTATTCGTCATATCCCTTTATGAATGGACATGGCTGTTGTTCTTCTATAAATAGGGGCTGTTTTGAACGAATTTCTAATCATATTTTTCTGATTTTCACTCCTCTTCTTCTTCCACATTTCTTTATACATATTCTTACAATTACTCTGCCGAAATCTACATTGAATCTAACTAGATCATTTCTGGTTTGATTCTCTATCACTATCTCAACAAGATCCTCAGTGCTATTCAGAGTTATAGGCTTCTTTGTAATCATTTCTGTGAGAAAAGTTGTGATTGTAGCCTTGGAAATCAATCAAGTGAGAAAAGGTGTGATTGTAGCCTTGGAAATCAATCAAGTGAAAAAAGATGTGATTGTATCCCTGGAAATCAATTGGGTGAACTTGTTGCCCGTGAAATCAAGTATCTCTACCCAGAGGATTGTGAATATGGAGGGTGTACCTCGTAGCATTGAATCGAGGGTGTAATTGTAAAAGATTGCTTTTGAAAGGAAATCCGTACTTGTGTGTGGGACTGGATGTAGGATAACTCCGAACCGGTATAAAATCCGGCGTGTTCTTTCCTTTACTGCTTTTACTTTATTTATGCATCTGTGTTTGAATATTGCATGCATTTGTGTTTAAATTAACAAAAACTTTAAAACATTTAGTAATTTCTTAAAACACTATTCACCCCCCTTTAGTGTTTATCCTAGCCTTAAGATCCGTAATCCTCATTTTTATCATTTGGTATCAGAGAACGGTTTTCGAAGTTTCATAATCTGAATTTTGAAAATTTTTCGAAATGGCTACCAACACTGGTACCGGTAACACTACCAACACTAGTTCTATCATCCCTATCACTAGTTCATTTGTAGAAGGTCATTCTACTGCCAGACCACCACTTTTTAATGGCAGTAACTATGTATATTAGGCATGCAGGATGAAAATATATTTACAATCTGTAGGATTAGACACTCGGAATATCACACAGACTTTGAATCTATTTATCGACATGGTCCCTATCATGATAACATGGGTACAGAATTTGATGTCGACATGGGATAAGACACATATCGACATGGTCCCCATCATGATGTCGACATGGGTACAGAATTTGAAATTTGAAATTTGAATTCAAATGGTTGAATTTCTCTCCACCTTTTCACTTCATTCAATTCTCTGAAAAGGCATCTTTTGACCAGAGAACATGTCCTTTAAGAATCTATTTATTCACTATCTTTTATCACATCTTTTCACTCTTATTTTCAAATTCAAACTCTCTCTTCAAAACTTCAAGCTCTCCACTCTCTACTTTAATGGCTTCTTCAAGTAACCCCTCCATCATGAGAATTTCCAGAAATATTAAAGCGCATCTCTTCAATGATCCGGAGGCTATAAAAGCATACATCAATTATGCAAACTATGCAAAAGTCTATCCCAGAAAGTTTGCTATATTTCAAGATTTCTCTTCTTATGAAATTGATTCTCTTTTTACAAACAATCAAATTGTTAGTCTTGTTGATGCTTCTCAAAATGATTTTGTTTGTTATCCAAATCTTGATAAAATTTTCTATGCAAATTTGAACCGTGGATTTTATATTGGAAATGATGATGAAATTTGGAGTAGTGTCAAAGGCACTAGAATTGTTTTGAATTGTGATTCTTTTGGTACCATTCTCAATTGCAAGGGTACGGGAATGGATCTTTCTAGTTTTAAAATCGATGAAAATGATCGTGAGATATTTCATCACATTTTCGAAGGAAATGATAATTTTGAATTCAAAAATCGAAACTTTCGACCAAAAGCTAGAATATTCAATATTCTCAACATACTTTGACCCCAAGAACAGGAAATTTTAACGATCCTACTTCAAAAGTTTGCAAAGCACTTTTTGCTATTTTAGGAAATTATGTTATTAATTGGACGCAAGTTATTTTGGATGAACTTCGTACCAAAAATCTTGAAATGAGTGAGAATACTTTGTATCATGGAATCTATCTCACTCGAATTTTTAATTATTTTAGAGTGGATTTCAAAGGAGAAGAATTTGTTTCAAGAAATTTTTTTAATCACCTAAACATTTCTCTTATGAAAATTCCATTTGTTTTTCAACCTTATGAGACTCTTGCGGAAAAGGAAGAGCGTTTGGCTCATGAGGAGATGAAAGAGGAGGAAGAGGAAGAAGAGGAAGAAGAAGGGGATGAAATGGAAATTGAAGAAGAAGGTGAAACATCTTTGGAAAGCATTGATTACCCTTCTAATCCAACCAACAAACCCTTCTCAAAAACCAAAAGACCATTGTTGAGAATCAACGGATTCTTAAATGATCCGATAGTAAGAAGTTGGACAAAATTTCATCCAAGATAAACAAATTTATTTCCAAAGTCAGCAAGAAGCTAGGATCATCTTCATCTTCGTCATCCTCTAACTAGTTTTACCTTTTCGTATCTCGTTGTATTTGTTTTAGTTTATTTTGATTTGAATGTTCGTGTAGTTTTAATGTTAAATCGTTGCATTAATCTATTATGCAATGAAATTGAATTTCCTTTCGGTTATCTAGCTTATCTTATCTCCATAATAAATGTTAGTATATTATATAAATGTACACACACACACACACAATTATTAACAAAATTAAAATAAGCCATCAAAATTCACTACACCATGTCGACATCCCCCTATGACCATGTCGACAAGTACTGGTCAGAAATGACACTTCATTTTAAAATTTGAAATTTGAATAACTACCTTATGTCTATTCATTTCAAACTAATTTCTACACCTATAAATACCTATTTCTTCCAGAATTCATCACTCAATATTATTTCTTGTTCACTTTGTCTCTCATTCTTCTCACAAACTCGAATATGCCGATCCAATTCACAATTTATCCGAAAATCTTGAAAAGACTCTTAATTCTTTCAAGAATATTCTTTCGTTCATTCTTCGAAACCAGCGACACTTAGAGTTGAGTCAAATGCAGATGATTAAGGAGCAAGAAAGGCATTTCGATGCAATACGATGGATGATTTCCTCCCTGCACAAGGATGTTAACGAAGCACATCCTCCAGTCTCTCTCGCTAATGATAATGAAAATAGGGATGCCCTTAAAGCAGACCTTATATTTGGAGAAGAAGGACTCATGGAAGTTCCTCGTAATGTTTGATTTGATTGGTTTGTTTGATTTGATTTGATTTGATTTGGATTGATATTTGGTGTGAAAAACATGTATAAATATGCATTGATATATATATGATCCTTAATTCATTATCATGTCTATCATTATAATTATCTCTTAATCTATCTATTATATACTCCATTGTATAGTTTATAAATGCAGGTACTTTAGTCCAAGAATGAGGGGGAGTTATATAGTTTGGAGTTAGTTTTTGTTGATGACAAAGAGGGAGAAATATAAAATAGGATAGTTAGACATAGATTAAGGGGGAGTTATTAGGATAGAAGTAATATTTTATAAACAAAGGTTGTCATCATCAAAAAAGGAGAGATTGTTAGTCCTTGAGATAATGGTTTTGATGACAACAACCTTAGAACAGAATTATAAAATATAAACACTAACTTTATAGTTTAGAAATATATGTATATGCAGGATTTAACCATGTAGGTACCAAGAATGAAGACTGTACAGTATAGAGATTAAAGATACCAAGATTGAAGTCACATGAGTGTCAAGAATATCAAGATTATCAAGAGTTCAAGATTTCAAGAATAAGTAATTTAATTAGGAATTTTGTTAAAACTCCTAGAAAGCACTGGCATCTTAAAATCCAATTTATTCGTGGAATGGAATCCACTTCGAGCCCGTTAAAGGGATGGAACCCTAAGTAGGATGGAACCTACAAAAAATCTAGTGGGACGTTGTTTTGTATCCACTAACTTTTATTCAAGATGATTTTACAAAATTATATCTTGTTTTCTAAATGATTTCAAAACCTTCCGTTTAAAAGAATCAAAAGCATCTATCCTGGTTTTAAATACTTTTAGCCTGAAAATAATCTTTAATTTCAAAATCAAATTATCCTTAGTTTTAAACCATCTTTTAATAATATATTTAAATTTTAATATTTATACTTAGATTAAAATATAAAATCAGTAAATTTTTATATATACCAAAATATTATTCTCTATATTTATTTATGTATTTTAACTATAGTTAAGTATATTTATAAAAGTTCAAAATAGTTTTAATATAAGATAAAAGTTATTTTCAAAAGAAAAACAAAACACCAAAATTTCCTTTGGGATGTCGACATACCCAAGTTACCCATGTCGACATAGTGTTAGTTGATTTCAATAATTTAATTTTCAAAAGAAGTGTCTATTCGTCATATCCCTTCACGAATGGATATGACTGTTGTTCTTCTATAAATAAGGGATGTTTTTAATGAATTTCTAATTATACTTTTCTAGTTTTCACTCCTCTTCTTCTTCCACATTTCTTTATACATATTCTTACCATTACTCTGTCAAAATCAACATTGAATCTAACAAGATCATTTCTGGTTTGATCCTCTATCACTATCTCAACAAGATCCTCAGTGCTATTCAGAGTTATAGGCTTCTTTGTAATCATTTCTGTGAAAAAAGGTATGATTGTAGCATTGGAAATCAATCAAGTGAGAAAAGGTGTGATTGTAGCCTTGAAAATCAATCAAGTGAGAAAAGGTGTGATTGTAGCCCTGGAAATCAATTGGGTGAACTTGTTGCCCATGAAATCAAGTATCTCTACCCAGAGGATTGTGAATTTGGAGGGTGTACCTCGTAGCCTCTAAATCGAGGGTGTAACCGTAAAAGATTTCTTTTAAAAGGAAATCTGTACTTGTGTGCGGGACTGAATGTAGGGTAACTCCGAACCAGTATAAAATCCGGTGTGTTCTTTCCTTTACTGCTTTTACTTTATTTCTATATCTATGTTTGTTTCTGTGATCATATCTGTGTTTGATTATTGCATACATTTGTGTTTAACTTAATAAAAGATTTAGTAGTTTCTTAAAACACTATTCACCCCCCTCCAGCGTTTATCCTAGCCTTAAGATCCATAATCCGCATTTCTAACAACAGAATCGTCGCCAAACCATCTTACTTCATTCTGGAATCTCCACCATGTATACAGTTTTTAAAGTTGTTTTCGGTATTGATAGAGAGCATGACAATATCTGATCCTGGTCTCTTTAACAACCAAATGCTTATTTCACACCTTGGTCGTTTTATTTCAAATAGTTCATACTTATATCAAAATAACATATTCATTTCAAAATCATATCACTTTCGAAATCATATTCACTTTCAAAATCATATCACTTCAAAAATCATAACAACAAATTAGTTTAAACCATCATATCAAAATATTTGCATCTAAATCATAATAGTTCTAACTTAAATAGTTTAAATTTGAAAATAGTTTATATATCTGGAAATAGTTATAAATTAAAAATATTTTATATATTTAAAATAGTTTATATATTAAAAATACGTTATAGATTAAAATAGTTAATATATTTTTTATATATAAAAATGTACATATAAAGTAGCTTCAAATATGCATTGTTTCTTCTAATTTCACAAATCAATTCAAATCAACTTTAGCTCAAAAATTCAACTAAAATCAATCTCAGTTCAAAATTTTGATTAAAAAGGTTAAAGGTTAATTTAAATTCTTATGAACGCCATTTTTCAATTTATATCGATTTCAAATACAGAATTAAACAACAAATTTAAACCATTCCAATTTCAATAGGTTTTAACATATAAATATTCAAATATCTACAATAACTTAATTTGGTAATTTCGTTTATATTTTAAAATTCAACTTTAATCCTATTTAAATTTAAAAATATCCACTTAATCATTTTTAATAACATTTACATAAAATCTCACAATTATAAATTTAAATCAATATTAAATATTCAAAATTCAGTTTTATTGAAATTTAAATATTCATTTAATCCCCTTCAATCAAAATCAAGTTATCAAGTTATAAAAACATATCTTTCAATCTCAAATTCAATAGGTTCCAAATCAATCTTTATTTAAGTTTAATTCTTAACCACTAAATACAAATCAATTTAGTTTATCCTTCCAACCTTAATTTATTAAAGTTATTACAAAATCTATTTCCAAAATATTAATATAAATTTAAATAAATTCTTAAAACCAAATTTACATACATATATTAGTTAAATTAAAATCTTATTAAATATTATTATATTAATTATTACTAAATTAAATCTTATTATTAAATCTATTTTTAAATGTTAATTTATATATTTAAAAATAATAAAGTTATAAGTAAAATTTTATGAACTACACTTAAAGTTAACTTATAATTTTAAAAATCCCAAAACATATAATTTTAAAAATATAATTTTTTACTCATATTAAAAATATATTTATAAAAAATCAATATTTATATAACTCATATATTTTCTTTTAAACTTTGTAAATCATTTAAAAAAAATAAACCAATGGCGTCCGTGTATAATTTTCTATCGTATGGTCAAGTGATACGGATATTTATCATTTCAATTCGCAATTATTTAAATTTATGGTTATATATCATTTCAATCCGCAATCCCTAAATTAAAATTCAATGAAAATTGTTTGGGTTTATCATTTTAACCCATAACAATTTTCTCCTAATCTATAAAATCATTCGGGTATGTATCATTTCAACCCATAGCGATTTCTAAACTAACAGGTAACATGCAGAGTGAGAACAAATATGATAATAATATAACATATCAACAACTGGCAATATCATCAGTAACAAATTTAAATATACTATATACAACAGGTTATGGTGTCCTATGCATAAGTAAACAATTGTAGATAATGGCATATCATATTTAACAATTAAATAACTAACAATTCAAATTTTACAGCATATTTCAATCGTCATGTCATGTGAATCAAATTTACTAACTATAAATATGTTAATCGTGAGTGATTGCTCACCTTTTGAGGGTAGAGAGGAACGATGGCGACATAGATAAGAATATGACACTTAGAAGCAGATCGGACAACGACAAAGCTAAGAGCTTGAATTCGATGACTCGATAAAGCCGATTACATATTTAAACATATCACATATAAAAAATTATCACAAAAATCTATTTAAAGCAATTACATAAATTAAAATAAATATTTAAACATATTATATATATATATTGTTACAAAATCTAATTTAAGATAATAATGTAAATTTAAATAAATACTTTTCCTTCTATGAAAACAAGAAAATTACTTTATATATATAGACTTACATTATATATATATATTCCAAAATCGTTTCTTTCTTAAACACATATTTAAAAATTATATATATATATATATATATATATATTTTAAAACCAATATCAAAATGAAATTTTAAAACACATATATTAAAACTGTTTTAAAAATATATGAAGTACGAAGCTGTTTATTGAAAATTTGTATATATGCTCAAAAGTTTGGAACCGTTCAAAACTCATATACTCAAAGCCCAAATATACATATAAGAAACTTTTTATTTACTTGAAACTAAGTACATTAAAGCTTTGAAATTAAACTCATATAATTAAGAAATTCTATTTTCAAAAATACTAATATGAATTTAAAATAAATAATTTAAACTTGCTATATTTATACCTTTGTATATGAATGAGATGAGAAGCTACAGAGAAACATATACATACATGTATATATAAGCTATATAAATTTCTAAAAGACAAACAGGAGGGGTCGGGACAGTCGTGAGGTGAAAATGAATGCTGTTGTGTGTGGCATTTGAGGCGGCTTGTAATGACCCGTAATTTTTCAATAATTAATATTAGTTAATATAATAATGTTATGTGATTTATGTTGAAACAAATAAAAAATTGTTATTTAATAGTAAGAATATAAATGGAATGAAATGTAATAGTATTAATTAAAGGTAATTGATAATCGCTTTAAATGTAATTTCAATTAATTGAAATGATTAAAAGTTATAATTGGTTATAGATTGTAAATTAATTGTGATAATGTGTGCATTAATTGATAATTGGATTAAATGAGTAATTGATAGTTTAAATATTATATTAGTTAATGAAATAATGTGTAAGAAATTGTAATTGGATAGAATTTGTATTGGGTAAGTTGTTATAATATTTGTTTGTAAATATAAACTTATAAATGTGATTAAAAGTTAATGGTGATAATTATTATATGTTACCTATTTATTTAGTCTGTTAAATTAAATTGAAATCAATTGCAATTAAATGTAATTTAATATTACGTTAATGGAAATTAAGATAAAATGAAGAACATTAATGTAATAGGATATAACCCAATGTTAACTATGCCCATAGAGTAATGATTGATTGAACAAAAAAAGATTGAAATTAAATTTAATCAATTTATTGGAAGTAAATTATAATTAGTTGGATTTAATTACAGTTGAAATTGAACAAGGTAGTTAGTGTAACATTTAACATTGGATTGATATGTAAATTTGTTTTAAATTATTGTAAATGTCTAAGTAATCAAAACAATAAAATTGTTAGTTCTTAAAAGTGGAATTAAAAAGTGATTCAATCAATTTAATAATAATTTATTTAATTAACGTGAAAATAGTCATTTTGGCAACAGTCTCGGATTTCGATGAAACTAGTTTCATCAGATCCGTAACGGTGGATTATTGTATGGTTTTAAGGTTCGTTGTGATCGGACTTGTCGTTTGATTGTACGGACTCGAAACGCGTAGAAATCATTTTAACTAAATTCAATTGAAATCAATTTGTAATAAGCTGATTTTTAAGCTAACTTCTTCATATAATGGAATTAGGACTTGAAACCTGTTCCATTGAGTTTAAAAATATCGAAAATCTTTATTTTGATATATGGGTTGACCCACTTACGTTTTGGAGGCGGAACGGGCTTTTGGGTCGCTATTTGTCGTTCGTACCAATTCGATATGTGTTCATTTTCTTACCGGACTTAGTTAATATAAATAATCTTATTTCCCCCAAACCCTAGCAATCATTTTTTTATTCTGTATGTACATCAGCTTCTGTCTGTTCCTCCTTCTCAAATGGAAGAAACCCAAAATTTCTAGATTCTATTGCAAATCAAAATCAAATCGAAAAAATTTAAACTCCTTAAACAATATCATATTATATATTGATTCGAAGCTCTTGACGAGGGCAACTCAAAATTGTAGTTTGTTTTTTGTAATTGGGTTTTGATTTGTCCAGTATTGGATAAATCATCCTCAGCCGTTCATTGGGTTACGATCGACTTCGACCGATCGTCGATTGGAGGGTACTGGGTTATGGAGATCGTCACACGCGATTCATCTGTATGGTTGGTTTGGTGAATTAACGGCTGGAGCGAGCATGAAAATTCGATTTGGGCAAGGGTTTTATGACAGTGGCTATACATTGGGGCATCGATCGTGGAGAGGGGGAGGTACGCGAGGCGTGGGGGGTGCGTGTGACATCATCAAAGTGACTAGGGTTGGTAGGCGTGGCTAACGGCTGACTATAGGCGCGACTAGGGCGGCGACGGTCTCGTGTTAGGGTTCGGTTGCAGAGTATTGTTTGGAGGAGGGAGGTATGTGACGTATATTGTAAATCAATTAGTTTATTATTTTAAATTCAAATCGTATAATGTTTTAACTAGTATATCTTTTACGTACGAGGTCCAATTTACGCACGGTATGTTCTACTGGGATCGTATTGAAATTTCAAACGTTTTAAACTGGTTTGGATGAATTTTGAGACTGTTGAATTTGGTCCTTATTTTGGATTTCAAATTGATTTGAAATCAAATGTGAGGGTTTTAACTCACTCACAACTACTAAATTTCTTATGTTAGTTGATTTAAAGTTTATGACGTATTCAGAAATTGATTGGTTAGAGTTTGGTTTATTTAAATTGTCATCCTAGTTATATACAACTTTTATTGCATTTAATCGTCATTTAGTCTATTGCTGAATTTAATTGTCAATTGAATACCTACTAATGATAATCAGTTATCTATTAATTTTTATTGGTTGATTTGGATGATGATTATGATGTATGTCTGAATTGTTGATATTGGAAGACTGGTTGTTATGTTTTATATTGTTATAACACTGCAAGTTCCCTATGGGTTGAAATGATACATCCCGAAGGATCTATAGATTAGGGAAAATGATTATGGATTGAAATGATAAACTCGAGCGATTTGATGGATTTTATTTTAATTCGAGATTGAGGGTTGAAATGATATATATCCGTAAATTTAAATATTTGCAAATTGAAATGATAAATATCGTATCACTTGATCATAAGGTAGAAAATTATATATGGACATCGGATTGGTTAAATTAAATGATTTTAAATCTTTAAACTTTGAATTCATCTAAATGATATTTTGAAATAGAATTTGATCTATATGAACTGAGTCGTTTGAATGAATTGTTTAAAATAATAAATTTGAAATTTTGTATTGTATTAAATAAATTGCTTAGAGGGTTTAACTTGAAATTCTAAAGTTGAATTCGAAGTATAAATGAAATTTATCGTAATTGAGTTATTGAAGACGTTTGGAATTGTAACTTTGAAATCTATTGAAATTGGAATAACATAAATTGATACTTCAAGATTTGAAATTGGCTTTTGATTTGAAATCTGGATATGGTCCAGATTTGTTGAAATGGAAGAAATAGTTAGATTTAAGGTTAATTTCAAATTTATTATTTTAATATAAACTATTAAAAATGTTATTTTAAATTCTAATTAGTAAGATTTTCAAACTATTAAACTAAGTCAATCTATTTTAAAATATATTAAACCATTTAATCAATTTAAACTATTTTAATCAATTTTAATCTATTTAACCCAATTTAATCTATTTTACCCTGTTTAAAACTATTTAACCCATTGTAATCTATTTTAAGTCTATTTAATCTATTTGGAATCTATTTAATCTATTTTAAAACTATTTAACATATTTTAAATCTAATTAATCAATTTTAAATCTATTTAATCTATTTTAATTCTACTAAAACTATTTTAAATCTATTTAAACTATTTTAATCCACTTTTAAATAATTTTAAAGTATTTCAAGCCATTTAAATTATATATTCAAACTATACTAAACTATTTATAACTACCTAAACTATTTTTTAAATTTTAAATTGTAAAGTGGAAGTGGTTATATTTAAATCCTTGATTTAAAAGAAAAATATAATTAAATGATGTAACAACCTACGTTGGGATTTAAATAACATATTTTGAGTAAATATGATGATTTTGAAATGAGGGTTCAACCTATTTTGAAATTATGATTTCGAATGTGATATGGTTGAATTGAATATGATATTTTGACATCAATATGAAATGATTTTGAAAATGTAAAAGAACCATCCGGTATGAAATAAGCGTTTGGTTGTTAAATAGATCGAGATTAGATACTGTCATACTCTTTGCCAGTACCGAAAACCATTTTAACAGCTATGTACGTGGTGAAGATTCCAGAAATGAAGTAGGATGGTTTGGCGAACGATTCTGTATGAGGTATTTACGTGACCCTGACTCCTGTGAGTTAGATGTGACTAAATAGGAGCCATGCCAGGCCAAGTGAGGTCATTCCTCCTATCGAACATGCTTCTTCGATACTATATTATGACCTTGTGACGATTTGGTGGCCACCCCTTGATTTTGATTATAGGGGTGTTCTCCGAGGTGGGCGGTAGTAGTTGTTATGCGTTACTATACGTTTGGATCCGCAATTGGTAGAATCCTACCCTGGCATTGCCTCGAATGTCTTGTTCACATGCCCTATCGCGCCTTCTACAAGTTCGTTTTATACCATACCTATGGAGTGCTCTTTGGGTAAACCGCACGGAGGATTTTACGGTATTGTATAGACTATGGGAATATTTAAAATGTGTTAAGGGGGATATGGGTAACGCCTTAACACTGTTTTAATACTTTACTTTAATGTAGACACTATTATAATAGTGTATTGTACTATGTATGTAGATAGTTTAACGGATCCTTAAGAGATGGAAATCCCTAACATCTCTTAAGTTACCGCACTCACGTTAGACACTGATAGGAGACGTCAAACCACGTAAACATCTCTGATGCCGTTATACTCGTATTTATTTACCGTTGATTTAACTTTGATAAGATCTTTTAGTTTTTACTCGAGTGTTTTGTCTTTTCATAAGATCTTTTAAGCTTTTCAGTATGTCGAAAAATGCTCTTAGACGACGAAGACGAAGATTTAATACTATTACTATTTACTCTATCATTTCCACTACATCATGTTATTCCACTGCATTGTTATTTATTTCTATTGTATGTAACTCTAATTCCTTATTATAAAAGTGCAATCAAATGTTATTTGTAAAATTGCTTCATGAACTGTTTATTTGATTATTATATTTTAACATTTCGCTGTGATATTCTGTGTTTGTTTCTTTCTTTCTCTGCTTTTTCTTATTTATCCCATAACAATTTGACTTTTTGAATGATTTGATTCTGACATGTGTGGTCTATCGTCGATTTAAACAGTTCGAAAAGCAGGTCATTACATGGCTAGAGGAATGACAGCGTGATTACATTTTTTTCTCTAAAAGATGATAGCACAATGGAGAAAAATAAGGGGTGGCTGTCACGACAAGGTGGTTGCGGTTGCGCACAAAGTAGAAAACGACGGTGGTGGAAAGCTTAGATGGGTCACAAGGAAGACTTCGGCTGCTCTAGCCATGTGGTGGCTACTGGTGAGTCGAATATGGTGGAAGATGGGTTCAAAGAAGGTGGAGGTGGGTGGATCGGCCACGAGCTGGTAGCTTTAGGCAAGGGGTGTTGTCAGTGGGGCCGGGTTTGGTTGCAGTCGAGGATCTAAAGGTGGAAAGCATACGGTTTGGTTACGGTGCAATGTGAGGGAGGCAAGTCAAGTGGGTTTCTAGAGGTAAAGAATTGTGGGGTTTTGGATGTGGATATGCTAGGAATCCAATCTGTGGGTTGGTTAGCATTTAGGCTTGGGGAAGTATGACGGTGCGGTGGTGAGGGAAAGGAGGAGGTGCAGATGGCAAAATGGAAAGGTACGAGCAAAATGAAAGTGGGAACGGTTGTGGCATGAGTAGATAAATTTAATAATACAAAACAATAGTTGCTTTATATTATGAAATTGTGTATATATATTTTTTGTGACGCCCCACCTCTATACTCACGCTAGCCAAGGACACTACGAGATAATGCCGTCCACTAGCACGAAGAATAAGGCTGTTGAGGAGTGACCATCCATGTAATTGCTTTGTGCTAGCACCGATATGTCAAATAGTATAACATGCATTTCAACCTAAGAGGAAATCCGACATACCAATACAAACTCAAAGCTACTACACAGTGGCTATATAATCTTCGGAAACAAATATAGAAATATGCATAACACAAATCAGTCACAGATATCCCTATCACAAAGGCGAAAAAAGATATGAATATAACACATAGAAGTGTATATCAGAGTAGTGCTCAAACAAGATTCACAAGATCATAAAAGAATAGAAACAAGTGCTTCACAAAAGAATAAGTACACATCAATGAGTCTCTAGCTCGTATGTATAACAACAAAAACTACCAATCTAATGTGGTTAGCCAAAAGTCAGATAATACTTCCAGATGAGGAGTCAAGCAGAAGCACCTGCAACATCTCGGTCTGACCCGAGTATTATTAATAAGAAAATAATAAACGGATTAGTCTAGCTATAAATATCAGATAAAATGATATAACAAGGGATATGACAAAAACGTATGATAACCATAAAGCCATACTATGATGAGTATGCAATTGAAAATCAACCAGGGATTAAGCAATATCACAAGAATCTTCTCATAGATCAAAAAGAATGTCATACTCTTTATTTTTATTCACCAAATCACAAATATTGGCAAACATCGCAATGCCAATCGTAAAAATTGTTGAAACAAAAATTCACCAATGCACAAATATTGATAAAACTTATCAATGTAATCACAAAAATTGGTGAAACACAAATTCTACAAATCATCAATAGAAATCCAGAAATCACAAAAAGGGGGAAGGCCTATCACAAAACGGGAGCATAAAAACTCACCAACATGTGTATCACAAAATGGAGAGATATTCCATGGTTGCTAACCATCAATTTTGAGCAGAGGCTCCATAAAACGGCCCGAAGACCTTTGAGCTGAAGCTCCACTAAAACGGTCCGAAGACCATGGGTCGCTACCCCACCAAATAGAAGCTCCAATAAAACGGGGTTTAGTCTCCCTCGCAGACAAAGGGACATCGCACATTGCTAGTCTAAATCACAAAAATGATCATCATCGATCAACAAAAAGTGTCAATTACACTAAGCTAGTAAATATATGAGCTTAGCCTCATGTCCCATAACCACTAGCTTAACTTAAATATTTACGAACAAATTGTAGATCTCCACTCGAAAATTGTCACTAGAGATTCAATCGAACAAGTCCAAGAATTAACCGACGAAGTAAACGCAAGCATTTCATACCACTTGTTTTACTAAGCCGTTTAATTAGATTTTTCATACAAGTGAAGTAAAGGTTTGTATATACTAATAGATTGAAAAACGGTTTAAGAATCGAGCTTTGTAATAAAATAGTGTTGAAATCGTTTTGATGAAAGAGTTTTGATATTTACTACTAGTATAGAAAACCTTTATGTTTTTAAAGTGACAAATCACAAAAATGATTGTAGAAACAATCAATCACTAAAAATTCACATACTAAAACGTGAATTAAATCCAAAGAAATCGATACCAAATCCATCAAAATGGATATTCCCAAAAATCCATAAAAAGAAGTCATCAAAGTCGATAATAAGTGATAACAACTAACCGGATCAACAAAAATCAATAAACCTTGGAAATTTACTCCAAAAATAGCCAAAATAGGCAAAACTGCACATTTCAGATGTCTGAAATTATCAACCAGACATCTGAACCACTAACCAGACGTCCGAACCACTAACTAGACGTTTGGATTTTGTCTCTGCCTTTTTGCGTTTTCCAGGGACCAATTCTAGACGTTTGGATCTCCAATCCAGACGTCTGAATTTGAATCCAGACGTCTGAAACTGGATTTCAGACGTCTGAAATCCACCAGTAGGCAAAAATTAGCCAAGCCCATAAAGGGCTAAAATCCAAACGAAATGCGATCGAACGAGCGATGGATGCTCGGGGTTTATGCCAATCGACAACCCAGCACCATAGGCTCTTCGATACACCATCAAAATCACGTTCAAACATTAAAGACTGGATTTTTAAAGATTTGACTTCAAAACACCAAAAATTGGAATATTCACCAATTCGATCCAAATCAAAAGCAAATGAACATAAATAAGTGTTAGGAATTCATACCTAACAATAATGAAAGATATAGACATAGATGTGAGATAAAAATCTCACCTTTAAACTCAAAATCACAAGAGAGAAGCTATAGAGCAATGGAAAGAACAATCACTCTTCAATTCCAACCCAATAAGCTTGAATCTAAGCTTAAAAGAGAAACATTTCCTAAGTTAGGTTTAGGAATTTCTGAAATTGAAAGGAGAATGAGTTGGAGAAGAAGAAGAGAAGGCTTACCAAAGCTTCTTCTATGAATTTGGAGCTAGAACTTGAATTTGCAAAGATGATTAGGGCTTGGGTTTTAGTTTCCCATTCCTTCTTCATTGTTGCTAAAGCTTGAGTATTAGGAAAAATAAGAATGAAGTGAAGAGGAGAGGTGGACTGAGCTAGAGTAATAAGTGGGGTTAATGGGCTGAAACCCAACCCAAAGCCCTAAGTGAAAAGTAGCAAAATTCTACTGATTCCAAACATATTAATGTTTATACTCAAAAAGATCGCAAACGTCATTTTGAACTCAATGGAAGTGGTCCCGAGTCCTAATTCGATCGTTTGCAAAACGTAGCATTTCGGACTAAAATCCGACTAACGATGCTATATTTAAATAAAATATTTAAATATACAATCGCAAAATATGCGGGTTCTTACAGACTCCCCTCCTTAAAAAAATTGCGTCCTCGCAATACTTAAGAAGAAAAATTAAAAAGTAACAACCATAAAAGCATATTAACACAAAAGAAATTTGAAATAAAAAGTTCACCTCAAAGAGCACTAGAAAGTAAGTCCGGATGTGTTCGCTCGATGAACTCTCTAGATTCCCAAGAGAAATCCTTAGGATTTGAAGACCATTGAACTTTCATAAGCGGAACATCTTTATTTCGAAGGCGTTTGACCCCGAAGCCATGATTCGAATAGGATGTTGCTCATAAGTTAAATTAGGAGAAACTTCAATTTCTTCAATAACATCGGGTTCAAGAGTAGAATCGGAATCTCGAAGGCATTTCCGTAGTTGAGAAACGTGGAACACGTCATGAATAGCAGAAAAATGAGCCGGTAATAAAAGGCGATAAGCCACGGGACCAATACGCTCAGTGATAGGGAATGGACCAATATATCGAGGTGCTAACTTTCTCGATCGACTGAAACGCACAACACCCTTCATAGGTGAAACACAAATAAACACAAAGTCTCCCACAGAAAATTCTAATTTCCTTCTTCGATTATCGGCACAGGATTTTTGTCTACTTTGAGCTTCTTTCATCCTATGACGAATAAGGTCAATCTTTTCTATGGAATCTCGAATAAAGTCTGGACCTAAAACCAGCTTCTCACCGGCCTCAAGCCAACAAGAAGGAGATCATCATGTCCTTCCATAGAGTGCCTCGAAAGGTGCCTTACCAATACTAGATTAGAAGCTATTATTATAGGAAAACTCAACAAGAGAAATACGATCTTCCCAACTTCCACCAAAATCAAGAACACATGCATGGAGAAGATCTTCAAGAGTTTGATTAACATGCTCGGTTTGTCCATCGGACTGTGGATGATAAGCGGTGCTAAAATTAAGCTTCGTTCCCAAAGTCTTTTGAAGAATCTTCCAAAATCCACTTGTAAACAATGGATCACGATCGCTAACAATAGAAGTAGGAACCCCATGTAATTTAACAATTTCTTTAATAAAGAGTTTGACCAAAAGAGGTACGGTCCGGTTAGACCGAACGGGAATAAAATGGGCGGATTTAGTAAGTCTATCAATAATCACCCATAGGCTATCATGACCCGAACGAGAACGGGGAAGGCCGTCAATAAAATCCATGGAAATTTGATCCCACTTCCATTTTGGAATTTCTAAAAGTTGCAATAACCCACTGGGCCTTTGATGCTCGGCCTTGACGAGTTGGCAAGTCATGCAACTCTTGACAAAGTTAGCAATATCAGATTTCATTCTATCCCAATAATAAAGTCGCTTCATATCCGCGTACATTTTACTACTACCGGGATGAATGGTAAATTTAGAACGATGGGAATCTTCTAAAATATCTTTATGAAGATTATCAATATTTGGCATGATAAGTCTACCAAATTTTCGAATACCGCCACGAGAATAAATATCAAAGTCTTTCAAACCTTCAATATCTATTTTATCCCTACAATTTTGGCTAAGAAGAGCCAATTCGGGATCTAGCTTTTGAGCTTCAAGAATGCGGTCAAAAAGAGAAGGATGAGCCTCAAGGCTACATAAAACAGGGGATGCACATAAATTGGATTCACGATCTCGAATCTCACAAGTGGATAAAGTATCAAGATCATTCCACTCGGATATCATCATAGAAACAACCGCTTGTTGCTTACGACTAAGTGCATTGGCAACACGATTTCCCTTTCCGGGAGTATAAAGAATATCAAGGTCATAAGATGCAAGGAGCTCGAGCCAACGTTGTTGACGCAAATTAAGTTCCTTCCGAGAAAACAAATACTTTAAAGATCTATGATCGGTGTAGAGAATGAATTTCTCTCCCAAAAGATAATGACGCCAAATGCGAAGGGCGAAAATAATAGCCGCGAGCTCTAAATCATGAGTGGCATATCTAGTCTCGGCTGGCTTCAATTACCTAGAAGCATATGCAATAACACGTTCTCTTTGCATAAGAACGACACCCAAACCAACACGACTAGCGTTGGTATAAACAACAAAATCTTGGTTCCCCGCGGGAATTACAAGAATAGGAGCATCAGAAAGGAGTTCTTTTAATTTCTGAAAAGAAGCTTCACATTTGTCCGACCAAATATATTTAAATCCCTTCTTTGTCAAGCTAGTAAAAGGCACGACAATTTTAGAGAAGTCTTTTATGAAACGACGATAATAACCCACCAATCCAAGAAAACTACGGATTCCCGTCACACTCTCCGGTCTCTTCCAATTTTGAATCGCTTCAATCTTTGAAGGATCCATGGAAATTCTGAATTCGTAAATGATATGACTGAGAAATTTCGCATGAGATTGCCAAAAGTGGCATTTAGAAATTTTTTCTTTCAATTGATTGCTCTTAAGAGTTTCCAACATAATCCGAAGATGTTTATCATGCTCTTCCTCGGTTTTAGAATACACAAGAATATCATCTATAAAGATGAGGACGAATCGATCGAGGAAATCTTTGAAAACTCGATTCATGAGGTCAATGAAATAGGCTGGAGCATTCGTTAACCCAAATGGCATAACAAGCCATTCATAAGATCCATAATGAGCATAGAACGATGTCAAAGGAATACTATTCTCTGCAATACGAAGCTGATGAAATCCGGTTGCAATGTCTAATTGTGAAAAGACTCTAGCACCACTAAGCTGATCAAATAAATCATTAATCCGAGGTAAAGGATATTTATTCTTGATAGTAAGATCATTAAGCTTGCGGTAGTGAACGCAAAGCCTAAGTGTACCATCGGATTTCTTCATAAAAATAGCTGAAGCTCCCCAAGGAGAGGAACTAGAGCGAATAAACTGCTTCATCTCCAATTCGGATAATTGTTTGCGCATCTTCTCATTTTCCTTATTGGACATACGATAAGGAGGACGAGTAATAGGTAGAGCTCTAGGGATAAGATTAATTCTGAACTCAATTGCTCGCTTAGGTGGTAATCCTAAAACGGGCATAAATATGTCGGAAAATTCACGAACAACGTGAATAACAGAAATGACATCTTCCTCATCATCATGAGGATTTAAAGAATATAAAGATGCTGCCAAGTTGGAATCCGAATCTTTAAGAACAATAGAAATTGCTTAATAGATTGAGGATGTCGAAGATGAATAGTCCGCTCAGGACATAGGATTTGAGCTTCATAACGGTTAAGCCAATCTATTCCCACAATCATTCCGAAGCCTAAGTAACGCATGACATGCAAATCGGCTCGGAAAGAAAAATCACATAAAATAATCTCGACATAACTATAAAGCAAACTGAGTGTTGTGGATCCACCAACCGGATTCGCAATTCTCAAAGAAGTCATTAAAGCAACAACACTCAAAGAAAAAGTATCAACAATTTCTTCTGATATAAAAGAATGGGATGCACCCGTATCAATAACTCGAATAGGTTGATCACGAAACATAATAATGCCATCAAGGATAAAATGAGAAATACCTTTACCACGAGAAGTGTTACTAGGAGTTTGCACAACATTTAGCTTTCCCTCCTTCTTTTGAAGTTTGGGACATGCAGATATATAATGACCCAAGCTTTTGCAATAGCAACAAGCAAGGGGCTTTGAACACTTATTAGATAATGGTCCTTAGAACCACAATTGTAGCATTGCCCGCCACTAGAGGCTGAAGTCTTTCTACAGGAGTTGCTTGCTTCCCTTTCTTATTGGGATAAGGACCTTTGAATTTATTAGGCCTTTTCTTGTTATTGTTAAAGTTTGATTTGGCACCCACAACTTCAACATTACTTCCCTTATCCGCCTCTTCAAGTCGAATAGCGATATCAACAAGTCGAATAGCGATATCAACAAGTCGAATAGCGATATCAACAAGTTGATCAAAAGAAACTTCCAATTTCATAAGTAATGGCTTCTTGAGATTTTTATTCAAGCCATAGACAAATCTCTGATTCTTCTTCAATGGGGTATTAATGTATTCAACCCCGTATTTAGAAAGAGATTCGAAAGATGCGACGTATTCCGTCACAGAAGATTCACCTTGAACAAATTCAATAAAACGACGGGCCAAAGTCACTATTTCAGCTTCCGGCACGAACTTTGATTCGAATCGCCCCCGGAATTTCGCCCAGGTAAGATCCGTTTCATTCATTTCAGAAATCAGGAGCTCGTACCAGTCTAATGCTTTTTTTGGGGCATGCTAGAAGCCGCTTGGATTCGATGAAGATTAATAAGATTCATGCGAGAAAAGATGCGATCGCATGTTCTGAGCCAAGATTGGACTTGAATGACGCTTTCGGAACCCTTGAATGGCTTCCCAACCAAGTTGGTATAGTCACTGTACAAGCGTGCAAACCCGGATTTAGGGTGAGTAGGCTTTGGAATGGGTCCGGCAGACTGAGCATTCTTTACTAGATCTAGAAGTTATTGTGCAGACATGAATTCTCCATCCTGGGGAGTAGCACTAGATTGACCGGCGCTGTGACGGCCAGGTTTAACCATTTCTCTTCTTTAAGAAAGAAAGAAAGAAGAAGAAAAAGGTTATTCACAAATTGAATATCAAACAATAATGATTGATAAAACAAAACATCACAAAGAAATTAAGATAAGACGGTACGAAGACTCGAATTAAATCCTAAGGCACGACTCTTAAGATGGACTTAGGATGATGATCCTTGTTAAATTATTCTACATTATTTTGATGTTTGGCTTTGATACCAAGCTGTGACGCCCCACCTCTATACTCACGCTAGCCAAGGACACTACGGGGTAATGCCGTCAACTAGCACGAAGAATAAGGCTGTTGAGGAGCAACCATCCGTGTAATTTTTTTGTGCTAGCACCGATATGTCAGATAGAAAAACATGCATTTCAACCTAAGAGGAAATCCGACATACCGATACAAACTCAAAGCTACTACACAGTGGCTATATAATCTTCGGAAACAAATATAGAAATATGTATAACACAAATTAGTCATAGATATCCATATCACAAAGGCGGAAAAAGATATGAGTATAACACATAGAAGTGTATATCAGAGTAGTGGTCAAACAAGATCCACAAGATCACAAAAGAATAGATACAAGTGCTTCACGAAAGAATAAGTACACATCAATGAGTCTCTAGCTCGTATGTATCACGACAAAACTATCAATCTAATGTGGTTAGCCAAAAGTCAGGTAATACTCCCAGACGAGGAGTCAAGCAGAAGCACCTGCAACATCTCGGTCTGACCCGAGTACTATTTAATAATAAAATAATAAATGGATCAGTCAAGCTATAAATATCAGATAAAATGATATATAATAAGGGATATGACAAAAACATATGATAACCATAAAGCATACCGTGATGAGTATGTAATTGAAAATCAACCAAGGATTAATCAATATCACAAGAATCTTCTCAAAGATCAAAAAGAATGTCACACTCTTTATTTTATTCACCAAATCACAAATATTGGCAAACATCGCAATGCTAATCGTAAAAGTTGTTGAAACACAAATTCACCAATGCACAAATATTGATAGAACTTATCAATGTAATCACAAAAAATAGTTAAACACAAATTCTAGAAATCATCAATAGAAATCCAGAAATCACAAAAAGGGGAAAGGCCTATCACAAAATGAGAGCATAAAAACTCATCAACACGTGTATCACAAAATGGAAAGCTATTCCATGGTTTCTAACCATCAATTTTGAGCCGAGGCTCCACAAAAGGGCCCGAAAACCTTTGAGCCGAATCTCCACTAAAACGGTCCGAAGACCATGGGACGCTACCCTACCAAGTCGAAGCTCCACTAAAACGGGTTTAGTCTCCCTCACAGACAAAGTGACATCGCACATTGCTAGTCTAAATCATAAAAATGATCATCACCGATCATCAAGAAGTGTCAATCACACTAAGCTAGTAAATATATGAGCTTAGCCTCATGTCCCATAACCACTAGCTTAACTTAAATATTTACGAACAAATTGTAGATCTCCACTCGAAAATTGTCACAAGAGATTCAATCAAACAAGTCCAAGAATTAACCGACGAAGTAAACACAAGCATTTCATACCACTTGTTTTATTAAGCCATTTAATTATATTTCTCATACGAGTGAAGTAAAGGTCTGTATATACTAATAGATTGAAAAACGGTTTAAGAATCGAGCTTTGTAATAAAATAATGTTGAAATCATTTTGATGAAAGAGTTTTGGTATTTACTACTAGTATAGAAAATCTTTATGTTTTTAAAGTGGCAAATCACAAAAATGATTGTAGAAACAATCAATCAGTAAAAATTCACATACGAAGACGTGAATAAAATCCAAAGAAATCGATACCAAATCCATCAAAATAGATATTCCCAAAAACCCATAAAAAGAAGTCATCAAAGTCGATAATAAGTGATAACAACTAACCGGATAAACAAAAATCGATAAACCTTGGAAATTTACTCTAAAAATAGCCAAAATAGGCAAAACTGCACATTTCAGACGTCTGAAATTATCAACCAGACGTCTAAACCACTAACCAGACATCTGGATGGATTTCCAGACGTCTGGATTTTGTCTCTGCCTTTTTGCGTTTTCCAAGGACCAATTCTAGACGTCTAGATCTCCAATCCAGACGTCTGAATTTGAATCCAGACGTCTGAAATTGGATTTCAGACATCTAAAATCCACCTGTAGGCAAAAACCAGCCAAGCCCATAAAGAGCTAAATCCAAACGAAATGCGATCGAACGAGCGATGGATGTTAGGGGTTTATGCCAATCGACAACCCAGCACCATAGGCTCTTCGATACACCACCAAAATCATATTCAAACATCAAAGATTGGATTTTTAAAGATTTGACTTCAAAACACCAAAAATTGGAATATTCACCAATTCGATCCAAATCAAAAGCAAATGAACATAAAAAGTATTAGGAATTCATACCTAACAACAATGAAAGATATAGACATAGATGTGAGATAAAAATCTCACCTTTAAACTCAAAATCACAAGAGAGAAGCTATAGAGCAATGGCAAGAACAATCACTCTTCAATTCCAACCCAACATGCTTGAATCTAAGCTTAAAAGAGAAACATTTCCTAAGTTAGGTTTAGGAGTTTCTGAAATTGAAAGGAGAATGAGTTGGAGAAGAAGAAGAGAAGGCTTACCAAAGCTGCTTCTATGAACTTGGAGCTAGAACTTGAATTTGCAAAGATGATTACGGCTTGGAGTTTAATTT
Organism: Allium cepa; assembly: GCA_030765085.1. Lineage (NCBI taxonomy): Eukaryota > Viridiplantae > Streptophyta > Magnoliopsida > Asparagales > Amaryllidaceae > Allium > Allium cepa. Next base: position 825,334,802 of record CM060941.1, on the reverse strand, counting down.
CCCATTCCTCTCTCCATTGTTGCTAAAGCTTGAGTATTAGGAAAAATAATAATGAAGTGAAGAAGAGAGGTGGATTGAGCTAGAGTAATAAGTGGGGTTAATGGGCTAAAACCCAACCCAAAGCTCTAAGTGAAAAGTAGTAAAATTCTACTGACTTCAAACATATCAATGTTTATACTCAAAAAGATCGCAAACGTCATTTTGAACTCAATGGAAGTGGTCCCGAGTCCTAATTCGATCGTCTGCAAAAAGTAGTATTTCGGACTAAAATCCGAAGAACGATGCTATATTTAAATAAAATATTTAAATATACAATCGCAAAATATACGGGTTGTTACATTTTTCTTCTTAGATCTGAACAGAAACGAAGATGAAGAAGGCAACAAAATATGGGAATGAAAGGATGAATAATGTTATAACCAAAGCAAGTGGGAAACTGTAAAGCCACACATCAAATTCAGGGGTTATCAAAAGCAAAAGACTTTTTACATTATACAGTTAGCAATTGAAATGACAAAGCAAAATAAAACTCAAATACGGAACCAGTACGACAAGTCATTTCGTCTATTCGCCGCGTACCGGACACTGAATTACAGGAATGAATATACTACAGAGATCAGCTTGAGGAGACGAATAGAATGCTATACAGATATTAGAGATATGACCATCCTATCAAAAGTCAATATTCGGTGCCACAAATGCTGCTAAAACACCGAAAATAAGACAAACGGGGTACAAATTCGGCGAAACGAAATATGACGTCTCACTAAGAAAATGATTTACATTTTTATTATATACGAATATTTAGTTTCAAAAAATATATATTTTCATCAATTTAACTGATTTTAAATTGAAATTGAAAATTACACAATAGAACTAACTTTCATATTTTCTGATGAAAACTGCCATTTGTTATGTTTAAATAGACGCATACCAAATATCAAATTTTCGTTGTTAAATTTTATTGTTTATTTTCAAGAAAAATTTATTTAATTACATTACAAAAATCATTAAAATTTAGGGGTCGTTACACTCTCCCCCACTCAAAACTTTTCATCCCCAAAAAGGAACGAGGTAGAAGAATAGAGGCAACATAAAGGAAAGATAGATTTGAAATACATAGTACCAGATACAGCAATTAATTTAAAACCATATAAATTTCATTTTAGACATCTTATTACTTACATTATATTATATATTATTTAACTACATATTCACATTAAATTTTAAACTTTGGAATATTTCAGATAAGTTATATATGTTTAAGAAATGAAAATGAGTATTATACAGTTAATTTTATCCTAGTTCAACTGTTTCGTGTTGTTTCTTTTTCATTTCTCATTTTAAACACTTTAATTATTCAAAAAAATTCTTCATTTCAATATTTGAAAACCATTACTTAACATAAACTTAAGAGTTTAATTTCCGGTTTCGGTTCAAATCATTTTGAAATAACTATATACATATCTGCGCACACACACACACATATGTATGTATTATAAATCAAATCGTATTTAAGAAACTTAAATCAAATCCATTTTACAAACAAAATTGTAGCAAAGCTACTAAGTGGTCTCTCCATTTTGAGACTTTAAAATGAACGTCGAGGATGCTGCAGTCACCACCGATATTATTCTCCAGGGACAAAAGAGAAGAGTATTGATTTACTTCTTTAAAATCCTTTGAAAAAAATTTCCATTCGAAAACACTTTCAAATAATATATCTATTTTCAAAACTTTGAAAACCAATTTTTTTTGAAAGTACTGAAAACTAAATTCTCAAATCCTTAATCTAAATTCATTTCATTTCAAATTAGATTTATAAACAATGCTTTTAGAAATTTCATCTCTTTATAACATACAACAATAGTTAATGGTTTAGAAATGCTGTCAAAACAGTAAATGATAATCTAGTGCTATCATTTTTAATAACCAATTCATTAACTATCAATTTTAGAAAATTATATCTAAAATATAATCATACAAAAAACTATTTTATTTATCAATTTGGAAAACAATATTGTGTCAGTTTGCTCTATTCAAGTTTTCTGGAATTCCTATCGATAGCGTTGGGCCAAATGAATCGATCGAAACCCCAAATCAAACTCAACAATTCAAAACAACACAATATAAAATATTTTAATATCAATTACAAATACGTTCTCTCGTAGGATGATTCAACAATGGGTTATAGAACAAGCATAGAAATTCAAATTTAAAGAGACCCTAATCAAAGAGAGTTCAAACCAAGAAGGTAGGCTTGAAAGGAAGATAACATAATTAAATTACAAAAGAGGAAAGATGGATAGACTAACATCAATCGTGGGTGACCTTAACTGGGTCAACTGGTACTTAAAAAAACGATAATATCATTAATGAAAATCATGACAACTTGATGAGCACATCGCGGAAAAAACAATTCATAGAATCAACAAAGAAGGCAAGAGTACCGGTTAATCCAACGAGCATGTCTAACCATACCTTGAAATCATTCGTCCGGGAGGAAAGACTACCTGTCAAGCTCCAAGAATAAGATCGATGCGGAATTCAATTTTCCGCTTGAGAGGGAGAGAAATGATTTCACCAAAGACATCAGGATAATCCTTGAGTATTAGGGTGGCATCCAGATCACTAGAATGAGAATCAAGCGAAAAGACAAAACTGCCTGCATAATCCTAAGGCAATTGACATTTGATCATAAGAAAATTACCCAGTCATTTACTGGAGAACGGTTCGGGCTGGGCAAGAGATAACCGCATCATAACCAGGGGCATAGAAATCTCGGGTGAATCGACGCTTGTTGTAAAGGAGTTTCACCCCTTTATAATTCATACAAGATTGGCAGGACCAATTATAAGATTAGTCACACCAAAGGATGAAGTTGCCAATTTAGGTGGCAAGATGAACACAAATTTACAACGATCAACAGAAATAGAGCTATGGGATACTCCAATATCAAAAGAACACGAACAGGAAGGGACAAGAATGTATTTCAGAACAAAGGGAATAGTTCTAAGATTCAAAAGAAATCCTAATCAAAGAGGATTTTAGCAAAGAATTTCAAGCTCGAACGAATATGATTCTTAGTTAATTTTACTCATTCTAGGGTATTACTACCTTATCTATAATGAATTTTTTATTCCATAAGCTAAATTTTTCCTAAACCAGAGCTCTGATGCCAACTGTAATGATCTGAATTTCGAACCATTCAAATCGACAACCATCCACACATGTCAGACTCAAATTGCTCAAAACAATAAATTATTAATTTATATTTGGCAAAACTTAGCATATACAGTAAATAAATCAATCACATTATCTCAGACACAAAGTAATATAACAATAAGCAGTGGAATAGATAAATAGTAGTGCATGAAGCTACTATAGAACAGAAAAATTTAAAACAAAATACAACAGAAATATCCTAAGTATAAGATGTTTCTAATACAAAAGCAACTGATGAGTCTGAACATAAATAACTGAAATAACCGGAATAACTGGGAAGCTAAATAGATAGAAGATAGATCTCCGAGCAAAGCTCCAAGCTCCATAGGCGCATCTCAAATGCTGTGACACTTAGTATGACTCGAGCATAAAGAAAAATACATAACACTCGAGTCGGGATTAACATTCTTATACTAGTAAATCAACTCAAGTGAAATGTCCAAATGAAATATAACTTAAAGGATGTTTGGAATTTCTATCCTCTAAGGATCCATGGAACTATCTACTATGTAGTAATATACGCTATTATAGTATGTCTATCAGTAAAGCAAAGTATTAAAATAGCGTTTAGGTATTACCCATATCCCCCTTGATACATTTTATATATTCTCGTAGTGTATACAGTACCGTAAGCTCCACCAAACTGGTGGTCTACCCAGAGGGCACTCTATAGGTAAGGTATATAACAAACTCGTAGAAAGCGCGATAAGGCATGTGACAAGGCACGCGAGGCAATGCCTAAGGCAGGATTCTATCGTTTTGGGATCTGACTGGTGGTAATGCATAGCCATAACTACCGCCCACCTCGAGATGCACTACCAAAATGAAAGGTGCACCCAATCAAATCTCAAAGTAATAAAAGAATATCGAAGAAATGTGCCCGATCGGAGGTGCGACCTCATTTGGCCCGGCATGGCTCCTATTTTAGCCACATCAAGTTGACTCACATGAGTCAAAGATGCGTTAATACCTCATATAGAACATCGCCAAACCGTCCAACTTCGTTCTGGAATCTCCACCATGTACACGGTTGTTAAAGTTGTTTTCGGTGTTGGTAGAGAGTATGACAATATCCAATCTTGATCTCTTTAACAACCAAACGCTTGTTTCACACAATGGTCATTTTATTTCAAACAGTTCATACTTCATATCAAAATATCATATTCATTTCAAAACCATATCACTTTCAAAATCATATTCACTTTCGAAATCATATCACTTCAAAAATCATAACCACAAATTAGTTTAAATCATCGTATCAAAATATTTGCATCTAAATCATAATAATTCTAACTTAAGTAGTTTAAATATTGAAAACAATTTATATATCTAGAAATAGTTATGAATTAATAATATTTTATATATTTAAAATAATTTATATATTAAAAATAGGTTACAAATTAAAATGGTTTATATATTAAAAATATTTTACATATATAAAAAAATGTATATATAAAGTAGTTTCAAATATGAATTGTTTCTTCTAACTTCACAAATCAATTCAAATCTACTTTAGCTCAAAAATTCAACTCAGATCAATCTCAGTTCAACAATTTTTATTAGAAAGGTTAAAGGTTCAATTCAAATTCTTATTAAAGCTATTTTTAAATTTATATCGATTTCAAAAAAGGTTTGAACTACAAATTAAACCATTTCAATTACAATAGGTTTCAAAGTTTAAATATTCAAACATCTACAATAACTCAATTTGGTAATTTCATTTATATTTCAAAATTCAACTTTAATCCTATTTAAATTTCAAAATAACCACTTAATCATTTTTAATAACATTTGCATAAAATTTCAAAATTATAAATTTAAATCAATATTAAATATTCAAATTTAATTTTATTTAAATTTAAATATTCATTTAATCCCCTTCAATCAAAATCAAGTTGTCAAGTTATAAAAACATATCTTTAAATCTTAAAATCAATAAGTTCCAAATCAACCTTTATTTAAATTTAATTCTTAACAACTAAATTACAAATCAATTTAATTTATCCTTCCAACCTTAATTTATTAAAGTTATTACAAAATCTATTTCTAAAATATTAATACAAATTTAAATAAATTCTTTAAAAAAAATTACACACGTATATTCGTTAAATTAAAATCTTATTAAATATTATTATATTAATTATTATTGAATTAAATCTTATTATTAAAACTATTTTTAAGTCTTAATTTATATATTTAAAAATAATAAAATTATAAGTAAAATTTTATAAATTACACTTAAACTTAACTTATAATTTTAAAAATCCCAAAATATATAATTTTAAAAATCTAATTTTTTTACTCATATTAAATAAAATATTTATAAAAAATCAATATTTATAAAACTCATATATTTCCTTTTAAAATTTGGAAATCATTATCAAAAATTAACCAATGGTGTCCATATATAATTTTCTATCATATGGTCAAGTGATATAGATATTTATCATTTTGGTCTGCAATTATTTAAATTTTTGGGTATGTATCATTTCAACTCGCGATCCCAAAATTCAAATTCAATGAAAATCGCTTGGGTTTATCATTTCAACCCATAACGATTTTCCCCTAATCTATAAAATCGTTTGGGTATGAATCATTTCAACCCATAGCAATTTCTAAGCTAACAGAGAACTTGTAGAATGAAAACAAATATGATAATAATATAACATATCAACAACAGATATATATCATCGACAACAAATTTGAATATACTATATACAATAGGTTATGATGTCATATGTCATAAGTAAACATTTACAGATAATGGCATATTATATTTAACAATACAATAACTAACAATTCAAATTTAACAGTATATTTCAAACATCATTTCATGTGAATGTAATTTACTAACTATTTAAATGTTAATCGTGACTGATTGCTCACCTTTCGAGGCTAGAGAACAATGATGGCGACATGGATAATAGCATGACACTCGAAAGCAGATTCGGACAATGGCAAAGTTAGGAGCTTGAATTCGATGACTCGATAAAATCGATTATATATTTAAACATATCACATATAAAAAAATTATCACAAAAATATATTTAAAATAAATACATAAATTCAAACAAATATATAAGCATATTATATATAAGTTGTTACAAAATCTAATTTATGATAATACTGTAAATTTAAATATATACTTTTCCTTCTTTGAAAACAAGAAAATTTACTTTATATATATAGACTTACATTACATACATACATACATACATACATACATACATACATACATACATACATACATACATACATACATACATACATACATATATATATATATATATATATATATATCTATTTATGTATGTATGTATATACTCCAAAATCGTTTCTTTCTTAAACACATATTTTAAAATTTGTACATACATATATTTTAAAACCAATATTAAAATAAATTTTTGAAAACACATATATTAAAACTGTTTTGAAACTAATATTATATATAAATGACAAAGCTATGTATGGAAAATTTGTATATATGCTCAAAATTTTAGAACTGTTCAAAACTCATATAATCAAAGGCCAAATATACATATAAGAAACTTTTTATTTATTTGAATTTAAGTACATTCAAGCTTTGAAATTAAACTCATATAATTAAGGAATTATATTTTTTTAAATACTAACAAAAATTTAGAATAAATTTTTTAAACTTTCTATATTTAGACCTTTGTATATGAAAGAGATGAGAAGCTATAGGGAAACATATATATATATATATATATATATCTATATATATATATATATATAAGCTGTACAAATTTTTCTAAGACAAAAAGGAGGGGTCCGAGACAGTCGCGAGGTGAAGATGCATGCTGTTGTGTGTGGCATTTGAGGTGGCCAGAGGAATGATAGCGTGATTACATTTTTTTCCTCTAAAACGTGACAGCACAGAGGAGAAAAATAAGGGGAGGCTGTCACGACAAGGTGGCTGCGGTTGCACACAAGATGGGAAATGACGGTGGTGCAAAGCTTAAATAGGTCACCAGGGGAACTTCGGCTGCTCTGTCCATGCGACCGCTACTGGTGAGTCGAATATAGTGGAAGATGAGTTCAAAGAAGGCGGAGGTGGGTGGATCGGCCATGAGCTGGCAGCTAGGGCGAGGGGTGTTGTCAGTGGGTCAGGTTTGGTTGCAACCAAGGATCCGAAGGTGGAAGGCATACGGGTTTGGGTGGGTTCAAGGTGAGGGAGGCAAGTTGAGTGGGTTTATGGAGGTAAAGAACTGTGGAGTTTTGGACGTGGATATGCGGGGAATCAGATATATGGGTTGGTTAGCGTTTGGGCTTCGAGGAAGGATGGCAGTGCGGTGGTGAGGGAAAGGAGAAGGTGCAGAAGGCAATGGAAAGGTACGAGCAAAATGAAAGTGGAAATGGCTGTGGAACGAGCAGGTAAATTTAATACGTACAAACCAGTAGTTTCTTCATATTATAATATTTTATATCTTTTTCAGATCTGAACAGAAATGAAGATGAAGAAGGGAAGAAAAATATGGGAATGAAAGGAAGAATAACTTTATAACCAAAGCAAGTGGGAAACTGTATGGCCACGCATCGAATTCAAGGGCTATCGAAAGCAAAAGATTTATGATATTATACAACTGGCAATTGAAAAGACACAGCAAAACAAAACTCAAATAACGAAACCGATACGACAAGTCTTTCGTCAATTTCATCACATACCGAACATCGAATTATACGAATGAATATACTATGGTGATTAGCATAACGAGATAAACAGAATGGTTCATAGATATTAGAGATATGTCCATCCTATCAAAAGTTGATATTCGCGGCCACAAATGCTGCTAAAATGGAGAAAATAAGACAAATAGAACTAGAGCAGTATAAATTTGACGAAACAAAATATGACATCTTACTCAGAAAAATGACTTATATTTTTATTATATAAAAATATTTAGATTTCAAAAATATTTTATTTTCATCAATTTAACTGATTTTAAATTGAAATTGAAAATTATACAATAGAACTAACTTTCATATTTTCTGATGAAAATCTGCCATTTGCTATATTTAAATAGACGCATATCAAATATCAAATTTTCATTGTTAAATTTTATTGTTTATTTTCAAGAAAAATTTAGTTAATTATGTTATAAAAATCATTAAAATTTACAGGTCGTTATATAAAGTAAGGATATTTTGGTAATTTTGTAAAGGGTTAATTTTGTAATTCACCACTTCTTACTTTCTTATAAATAACCATCCATTCTTCTCATTTTCTTCTTACTTCTCATTCTTCTTCTTCAATTTTGAGCTTTCTTTTGCTCATTAATGACTTGTCTTCTTTATGAGAGGTATGAGGGTTAAAAATAGTAGAGTGCTTAAGTCCAATCCACTAATTACTCTCTAACCTCTTCTTAATTCACTTTTTTTCTTCTCTTCTTTAAATGGCCTTAGGCCATGATATTAGGATGAGGAGGCTATTGCCGTAAGCTATGGAGGTGGGAGGAAGGTTTAGGCCGATAACAAAATGGAGGAGGAAGGATGGTCGTGAGTGAAACGACCGGTATTTTTGATAATAAAAAATATTAAATTTAATAAGATTTTGGAATTTAATATTGTGATAAATTAAAAGTTTATGATTTATAAATGGAAAAAAATTATTAAATTATAATTTAATAATGTTGATTGCATGAAGCCGACAACTGTTTAGTGTAATTCCAATTAATGATAATAATGAAAGTTAATGAGGAATGAAGCAAATGCTGTATTAAATGATAAAATTTTATGTTATTTTATTTAATTTGTTTTAATATAGAATATGAAATCAATTAGTTAGTAAATAAATATATTAACCTTACTTATAAACGATAATTTTATTAATGTGTTTAATTTTCTAAGATGTAACTATTGTTTTATTTCTCCTCCTATTATTTAATATCTTTGGAATTTATTTGGAAATCAATTGTTGAAATTTAATGTAATTGCAATAGTGTTTTTAATGTAAGAAAAGACGTTAATTGTAGAAAATGAGTATAATAAGATGGAAACTTATGTTAAATAAATTCGTAAGGCACTAACGATTTAATAATAAGAATGTAAATCAAAATAATAGAATTTATTGAAATTTAAAATTTAATAAACTAGAGTTTATTAATGTTGTAATTTAATGCTAAAATTAATATAATACTTAAGTATTGGATTTAACATGGAAAATTTATTTTTGAAAATATTATTAATATCTGTGTAATTAGGAGTGATGAAAACTGTTAACTTTTAAATTTGAATTTAATAGTGATTAAATTAATTTTAAAATAATAATTCATTTAATTAACATTTAAAATTAGTCTTTTGGGAACTCTTTCAGATTATGATGAAACCAGTTTCATCGGATCCGTAATGGTAAAGTATTGTAGGATTTCAAGTTTCGTAGCGATCAGATTTATCGTTTGATCGTGCAAACTCATAACGCGTAGAAATCAATTAAAGGAATTTAAATGAATATAATTAGGTTTTAAAAGATAACTTCCATATACAATAGCATTAGGGTTTGAAACTAGTTTCATTGAGTTTAAAAACATTGAAAACATATATTTCGATATATAGGATGACCTATTTTCGTTTCAAGAACAAAACGGGCTTTTTGGGTCTTTATTATCGCTCTGGCCCAATCGATCTATTCCGTCCATTCTTCTTTCAAATGTGTCTATTACAAGCTATTATAAACCCTAGTAGCATTTTATTTTCATTTTCATTTTCTGTACATACAATTTCTATCTCATCTGTTCCTTCCCAATGGCAGACATCTCTAATCCTAATTACCATTCCAAATCAAACTCGAAAATCCAAACTGCTCAAATCCTATCATGTAATATATCCCCACGAACCTCTTGACGAACGTATTCTGCATCTGCAATTCATTTTTTGATTGGAGACTCCGTTTGTCTAGAAATTGGCGATCTTTCTCAACCGTCCATTATTAGGGTTTCACGATCAACGGTGGATCGTCGACCAATCGACAATTGGAGGTTGCTGCGAGGTAGAGGATGATTAGCAGAGTCGATCCATGGGGTTATATCGTGTCAGAGATGCATGAGATTTCCAGGAACGGTGATCATAGGGCAGCGGTGGTGCACCGCCTTTAGTGGGCCTTGGGTGGTCGTGCGTAGGCTATAGGGACGGTTGGAGGTGGTTAAGGCGGAGGTGATGTTGGATCGAGGTTTCGATGGCCGTGGGCACGACAGTAGGAGGATATAGGATGGCGGCTGTAGTGTGTACATGAGTTTGCTCGAGCTAGAGATGCACGCTAGGGTTTTGCAAGTGAAGAGATTTATGATTTTTTCTTCCATTGCGATCGTATCGAAATTCCAGATAACATAAAACGGGTTTGGTTGAATTTGGAGACTGTTCAAATTTTGGGCTTTTATTGGATTTTTAATCAGCTATAAATCAAAAGTGGGTGATTTAACACACTCACGCAATACTAAATCTTCCTATGTTAGTAAAATTAAATTTATGATGTGATAAGAAAATTTATGATTGCTGTTTGGTAATTTAAATTGCCATTTAAATTTAATTTGAGTTATATTGAATTAAATTGACATTTAAATTAATATTGAATTTAATTTCCAGTCAGTACCTTATATTGATAACTAATTAGTTGTTGTGATTTATTAGCTGATTTGCATATGAACTACGATGGATGTCTATTTATTGACATTTTGGATGATTAGATGTTTATATATATATATATATATATATATATATATATATATCCCAACTTTCACCCTGTATATTAATTGAAAGCATATAAACTATTATTTGCATTATTTCGAATAAATTAAGAAATAGGTTGAAATGATATATATATATATATATATATATATATATATGACACTTTGATTTGGATTGAAATGATATATATCCACCCCTAAAATTGAAATGGAAATAACTGATCACTTGTCCATAGGGTAGAAAATTATATATGGACACCATATTAGTTAAATAAAATGGTTTTAAAATATTAAATTTGAATTTTGGATAATGATATTGTTTTAAAAGAAATAAATTGTGGATATTTATGAATTGAGTTATTTCCGAATTAAGCTTTGAAATGTTGAAATTGAAATTGGATAAATGAAATGGTTTTAAAGAACTGAAATGGAAATGTGAAGTTATAAATCGATATAAGACTTTAATTTTGAAAATTGAATTATTTTAAGATTTGGACATTAAAATTGAACAATGAGGTTTAAGTAGATTTAAGCTATTTAAATCAGTAAATTGAAATTGGACATGAAATAGATAATAAATTGGAATGGTTTAAAATAAGAACTGAATTGAAATTTAAATCGTTGAACTGGATTGTTGAATCGAATTTGAAGTTATTTTGAGAATTGAAGTTAATTCCAATTGAAATTGAAATCAAATTGATTTGAAACTAAATCGAAATTGATTCAATTGAATTGAAAGATTGGAAATTGAGTTTTGTTGATTTGAAATTTGGACAAGGGTCCAGATTTGTTGAAATGGATAAAAACAACATGATTTGGTATTATTTTCAAAATAAATTATTTTAATTTAAACTATTTAAAATCTATTTTTTATAATCAAATTATCTTTATTTTCCAAACTATTTTACTATATAAACCATTTTCAATACTCAAACCATTTTATATTGAACCATTTCTCTAAGCTATTCAAACTATTTTAAAACTATTTATAACTATTCAAACTATTTTCTATAAATTTCAAACCTTGCAAGTTGGAATGTTTATATTTAAATCATTGATTTAAATGTGAATGTGGTTAAACGTGGTTATAACCTAAGTTGGAGTTTGAAATGATATTTTAAAGTGAAAATGACATATTTTGAGTAAATATAGTATTTTGAAATGAAGTGATAATTTTGAAGTGGTATGATATTTAAATATCAAACATGAATCAGTTTCAAAATATAAAAACCAATCAGTGTGAAGAATGGTGTTTGGTTGTTAAATAGATCGGGGCCTCTTATCGGCATAATCTCTGTCAATATTGGAACCACTTTAACAGCTATGTACATGGTGTTTGATCTAGAATGATGTGGTTGGATTTGGTGAACGTTTGATGAATTTGAAGAAAGAGAACGATAATGGATGATTCCTGCACTTGTTTCAATTTGAAATGATTAAAATAGGATGGCTTTTCAGGGCCAAGTAGGCTAGCTACCCCTAGCAGACACACCTCTTCGTAGTACTATATTGATGTTGACTTGATCGGTGCACCTTGATTTGATTTTGGGTATAACATCCCGCCTTTTGTACGCTTTAAATCGATGATAAACCACACAAGTCAGACTTAAACCATACAGAAGGGTGGATGGTTATGGGGTAAATAAGAATAAACAGAGAAAATAAAAAAACAAAATAGAATCTTGTAGCGGAACAATAAAATATAATAATCAAATAAACAGTTCATGAAGCTATTTTACAAAAACATTTGATTATACTTATACAATGCATATCAGAGTTACACATACCAGAGAATAATCAATAACAATGCAGCGGAATAAAATGGTGTAATGGAATATAATAAATAATAGTAATATAAATCTTCGTCTTCGTCCTCCAAAGCTAAAGTCTTCGAATCCTGAAATGCTCAGGCCGACCCGAGCGAACTGAAAAGACAAAACACTCGAGTCAGAACTAAAATATCTTATGTAAGTTAAATCAACAATAAATCATATGAGTGGAATGGCATCAGAGATGTTTACGGGATTTGACATCTCCTATCCAGTGTCTAACGTGTGTGCAGTAACTCAAGAGATGCTCGGGATTCACATCTCCTAAGGATCCGTTAAACTATTTACTATGTGCTATTATAGTAATGTCTAATAGTAAAATAAACTTACTTTTTAGTAGCATTAAGGGGTTACCCATATAGCCCTTAACGTGTAATAGTGCCAATAGTCTATACAATACCGTAATACCTCCTGATCGGGAAGCTACCAGAGGATACTCCATAGGTACGACACAAATCAAACTCGTACAAGGCACGCTAGGGTAGGTGACACGGAACAACTAGGCAATGCTATGGTAGATATACCAATTACGCTTCCGGGTCGGTGGTAATGCGTAGCGCGCAGCTACCGCTGTAACTTCCCGCCTTTTCGCATGCTTTAAATCGACACACGTGCCAATTCAAACCATACGGAAGGGCGGATTGTTATGGGGTAAACAAGAAAAACGAGAAAGAAATAATACAAAACAGAATCACACAGGGGAAGGATAAAATATATTAATCAAATATACAGTTCATGAAGCTGTTTACAATATATTTAATTTTTCTTATACAATATATATCAGAGTTGCACATACCAACGAATAAAATCGATGCAGCGGAATACAGTCTAGTGGAATATAATATAATAATAATAATGAAATCTTCGTCTTCATCCTCCAGAAATAAAGTCTTCGATCCTGAAATGCTCGAACTGACCCGAGCGAATTGAAAAGACAAAACACTCAAATCAGAACTGAAAGATCTTATGTAAGTTAAATCAACAGAAGTAAATATGAGTGTAGTAACTCAAGAGATGCTCGGAATTTACATCTCCTAAGGATCCATTGAACTATTTACTATGTTGTAATATTTCGCTATTATAATAGTGCCTAATTGTAAAATAAAATTGCTTTTAAATAGCGTTAAAGAGTGACCCAATATTCCCCTTAACATGTAATAGTCCCAGTAGTCCATCCAGTATCAACGCATCTCCAAATCGGGAGACTACCCTAAATACTCCACGGACTACGGGAGAAAACCAAACTCGTATAAGGCGCGATAGGGTAGGTGACACAGCACAACTAGGCAATGCCAGGGTAGATATAACAATTACGCTTCCGGGTCGGTGGTAACGCGTAGCTGCTACTACCGCCCACCTCGAACAACACCCCTAAATCAATGAAATCAAGAATGGCCACCGAATCAATCCAAAAGTCAAAGTAGAATATCGAAGGGATATGTCCGATCAAAGGTGCTACCTTAATTAATCCATCAATCGCTCATGTTTTAGCCACCTTATGCCAACTCTCGGGAGTTGGGTCCACGTATTTACCTCAAAGCAAACACCGCCACCATCCTACTTCATTCTGGAATCTCCACCGCGTACATGGTTGTTAAAGTGGTTTTCGGAGTTGGCAAAGAGTATGACAACTTCCGATCTCGGTGTTTTTAGCAACCAATGTTATTATAACACCTCGGTCCTTTCAAAATAGTTTATACTTTAAAACCAGAATATAATATCCATTTCAAAACTATATAGATACGATATCATTTCTATTTCAAAACCAAATCTATATGATATCATTTTATTTCAAAATATATATTTTTTCAAAAATCATAACACTTTCCAATCTATATACCTTGAAATCCGTAGCTTTGAAACATGACTTATAATACTTAAATGGTTTAAGTATTAAATTTCTTTATATCATAAAATAGCTTCTAAATTCTCCCAAATAAATTCCAATACCAATTTGAATCCTGGAATAAACCACTTCAAATTCAATTATATTTCAAAGATTAAATATTCTATGTTTCAAAACTTAAATTTTTATAACTCATATATTTCAATCTTTAAATATTCCATTATTTCAAAATGGATTCTTTGATAATTTCATATATATCAAATCCAATTCCTACTATTAAATTTGAAATGTTTACTTAACAAAACAAATATTATTTAAGTAAAACCCTTAAACTGCAATAACACGATATTCTTTCAATTAAATTAACTTGATAATATTCTTTCAAATCAATTTGATATTCATTTAAATCCTCTAATCAAAATCAAGTTATAAATTATACTTTTATAATCTCAATTTATTTATATTTCAAATCAAATTTTTCGAGGATAATTCTTAAATACATTAATTCAAATCATATTCACATTTATCTTCAATCTTAATATTATTTAAGTCATTATAAGCTCTATATACAATAGAATTTTAAATAGATACTTAACCATATTATATAAAAGAAATCAAACTTCATTATTTAGCTTATTTTATAATTCAAAACAAATTTATACATAGCTAAATTCAATAATAAAATAGCATTTATATAATATCTAAAATTAATATCTATATACATATATATTTCTTTACAAAACCACAGAAATCATTTCAAAAGAAATAATTTTATATATAGACCGCGGTGTCTGTATATAATTTTCTATCCTATGGTCAAGTGATACAGATATTTATCGTTTCAATCCGCAATTTAAAAATAAAAATAACGGTAATATATCATTTCAAACCGCAACCCCGAATGAAATAAGCACGCAAAATAACTTGCAGTTTATAACAATATAGATAAACATCCATTCATCCAATATTAATCACCAAACACTTATCATCCCAAACAGCATCCAATCCAAACAATATCATTAATATATAACGGGTAATAAATAACAGGTATTAACTAACAGTTATATTCAATAATAAATTAAATAAGTATTTAACTGGCAGTTTATATGCAATGAATAATTAATTAACAATTTAATGACAGTTTAAATGCAATGAATAAATTAAATAGCAATTTAATTTAAATAAATGAAATTAACTGAGATGATGACTAAAAATATGCCAAACAACTATAAATAAATTTTAAATCACATCGTATACCAATTTAACTAACATAAGGAATTTTAGAAATTATGAGTTGGTTAAAACACTCACCTTTTGAATTTAAATTGAATTTAAATCCAATTTAAACCCAAAAATTTGACTGTCTCAGAATTCGTCCAAACCAGTGCCAACAAGTCCAGAATTCGATATGAACCCATAGGAACAAACCGCGCGTGAAACGGACCTCGTATGTGAGAGTTATGCGTGTTAGAACGATTTGAAACAAAATTATATAGAATAAAATGAACCAAAACACATCTTTCACAACAAAGCCACATCACATCTTCTACATCTACAAGTAACGCACGCAACTTGCAACGAAACCCTATGGCCATCACCCAAAGCACAAAACCGCCACCAACGGCAGCGTCGCGCGCCACCTACGGTCACGCGCTCCCTCCCCTGTTGAGCCGTTGTGCTTCGCTCCCTCTTTGCCTTGCGACGATCTCGTCCCTGATGCGAAAATCAACTACATACGCCCCTCAATTGAAACCCTAGATTGAAATTTTCCGACGATCTAGCCGTTAACTCAACGAACGAACGCCATAGATCAACCTCCCTCGGTTCCCTCTACAAAACGCAGGAACGGTTCATCGATCCGTCGAGTTTGATTTCAACGTGATGAACGGCCGAAAATTCTTCGATTTTTACCGGCCATACGACAATCCAAAACGAAAAACGAATTTCACCAGATGATTATGCACTTCAAGAGCTTCAACATATATTTTTTCCAAATTTTTCCGAGGAATTTGAAATTTATGCTTTGGATTTGATTTGCAATTGGATCTGGAAATATAGAATTTTGTCTGCCATTGAGGAAGAGGAGGAATATATGCACAGACAACTGAGAATTAGGGATGCTAGGGTTTATGGCAGGATATTTATAGAAAAAGTTGAAATAGAACAAATGGATCGGGTTGAATACGCGCTAACGACAAAGTGGCCCAAAAAGCCCGTTCTGACCCCGGAACGAAATCGAGTAAACCCATATATCAAAATAAGTGTTTTAAAATATTTTAAACTCAATGGAAAAGGTTTCAGGTTCAAATGGCATCGTATGAAGAAGTTATGCTAAAATTAACATTTTTCAAATTGATTTCAATTTCATAAATTTCAAGGCGTTTCGAGTCCGTACGATCAAACGACAAGTCCGATCGCTACCAAACTTGAAACCCTACAATAATTCACCGATACAGATTCGATGAAACTTGTTTCGTCGAAATACGAGTTAGTGATCAAAATGGCTATTTTTCCATTAAATAAATTAATAATTAATTAATTAAATCAAAATTCAAATTTAAATTCGAAAATTTGACAATTCTTATCATTTCTATATTTTGAAATTATTCACACTGTTTTAACAAACTTAGATGTCCATTTAAAGTTAATCAATTTACCAAATTTCAATCTTACCCTCACTTTATTTAATTTAGCATTTATAAATAAAATTACCAAGAATTCCATTTAATTAAATCAATTAGTAATTATCTCATTCCTTATTGTCAAATAGATGGCATTTACTTGGACTCAAAATCTATTCCATTAAATATTTTCGCATTCCATCTAAAATTTCAAATAACGAAGTAATTAATTTCATTCACAATAACTCAATTAATAAAAATTTATCCAAATAAATTAACTTGAATTACTTCAATCCTTTTTACCTAACCAATTATTCGATCAATTTCATCCTATGGTATAATTATATTTGATTCATAACTATTAACCTTAATGTTTCCCAAATCCCTCTTAGTTCAAATCGTCGTAGTATAAAATTCCGTTTGCTACGAAAATTCCATTTATTATATGTATTAAATTTAAATAAATTGGTATGTTTCCATTCCAATCCCTTTTATTAAGTCCATTACTACTCTATAACCTAATTAACCTTTTATCACCTTTTACTATACTCAAATTTTGCCAACTCCTAAACATCTTATTCCATTTTCCATTAATGTAACATTCATTTATTTTATTACCAATTATTTCAAATTCTAATTCCATCAACAAATAAAACAGCTAATTTATAATATATGTTTACGAGCCAAATGTTGTACCAATTGTCATATTCTGAATGGAGTTAATATTAATTTCAAAAATTATCTAAATTTTACATTAAGATAATATTTAATTACCTTTAATGAAATTGAATTCCCAATTTATTTAATGCAATCAATTGTGACCCTTACAACTTTAATACATTTATTGGTTCGTAGTTATTTCATAAATTTATACTAACATTGATTCCTATCAAATTGCACTTATTACGTATTATTCCATTTACATTCACCTTTATTTGTATAACCATTTTATTTCCACTTATTGTGTAATAACTACTATAATTCAATTACATTGAAATTTGTCAATTTCACCCATTAATTTAGATTTTAAATCAAATAAATTAATTTACCTCGGCTCTATTCTTTATTACATCAATTGTTACTTTAATTTACGATACTCACTCCCGTTATTTTATTAATTACCATTAAGGTAATGTTTATTATCTACAACGGTCATTAAAATTACTTATCTACATTGATTGTATAAATTTTCCATTAATTACGTATTACTTCATCGGTTACTATAATATTGGATTCATTAAATTATCACTAATTATATCATTGCATTAGTTAATACAATATTCCCATTTGTTTTCTTATATTAAATTTCTTAGCCAAGAATAACAATTCCCATTACTTCAATACATCGTAATTTCATTTTTTATTTTTAATACTTAGCTTTACTTTCAAATGTTACATTTCATTTCTACATTTACTTCAGTATGAATTATAAAAAAAATTATTTCTTCCTAAATTTAATTACAAAATCCTTTAAATTTAACTAATTTAGTTATCAAAATTAACGGGTCGTTACACTCTCCCACACTCAAAACTTTTCGTCCCCGAAAAGGAAAAAGAAGGGAAAAGGAAAGAATCAAGGAAATAATATATCTTATTCAAAAATATTAACTTTATACGAACAAACTTACAAAATTAATTATTTTAAATACAATAAACCAATTTTATAACTATCAATTCTTTCTATACTCAGATTTTATAAAGTTTGGAAAACATTTCAAAAAAAATTCTAAGTCAAAATTTACGGAAAATTTTGACAGTCTCCTTTGTACGGAGAGGCTCGGGAGAAAATATAATATCGAATACAACAATATATAACATATTTTTTCCAAATGATATATGTCCCAACATGGGAAAAATAATATAATAATGCTATAAACCGTCATCCGAAACGTACCTATTTGTCGAGCAATTAATGCTGAATTAAATAACAATTTAATTTAAATAAATGAAATTAACCGAGATGATGATTAAAAATATGCCAAACAACCATAAATAAATTTTAAATAACATCAAATATAAATTTAACCAACATAAGAAATTTTAGAAATTATGAGTGGGTTAAGACGCTCACCTTTTGCATTTAAATCCAATTTAAACCCAAAAATTTGACCGTCTCATAATTCGTCCAAACCAGCTCCCTCAAGTCCGAAATTTTGATACAAACCCATAGGAACAAACCGCGCGTGAAACGGACCTCGTATGTAGAGTTATGCGTGTAGAACGATTTGAAACAAAATTATATAAAATAAAATGGACCAAAACTCACCTTTCACAACAAAGCCACGTCACATCTTCTACATCTACAGGTAACGCGCGCAATTTGCAACGAAACCCTACGGCCGTCACCCAAAGCATGAAACAACCACCAACGGCAGCGTCGCGCGCCACCTACGGCCACGCGCTCCCTCCCCTATCGAGCCGCCGTGCTTCGCTCCCCCTCTGCCTCGCGACGACCTTGTCCTTGACGCGAAAATCAACTACAGCCGCCCCTCAATTGAAACCCTAGATCGAAATTTGCCGACGATCTAGCTGTTAACTCCACTAATGAATGCCACAGATCAACTCCCCTCGGTTCCCTCTACAAACCCAGAAACGGTTCATCGATCCGTCGAGTTTGATTTCGACGTGATGAATGGCCGAAAATTCTTCAATTTTTACCGGTCATACGACAATCCAAAACGAAAAAAAAATTTCACCAAAAGATTACGCACTTCGAGAGCTTCAACATATATTTTTTTCAAATTTTTCTGAGGACTTTGAAATTTATGCTTTGGATTTGATTTGCAATTGGATCTGGAAATATAGAATTTTGTCTGCCATTGAGGAAGAGGAGGAATAAAATGAATTTACCTACAGATACCAGAGAATTAGGGAGGCAAGGGTTTGTCGCAGGATATTTATAGAGAAAGTTGGAATAGAATAAATGGATCGGGTTGAATACGCGCTAACGACAAAGTGGCCCAAAAAGCCCGTTCTGACCCCGGAACGAAATTGGGTAAATCCATATATCAAAATAGGTGTTTTAAAATATTTTAAACTCAATGGAAAGGTTTCAGGTTCAAATTGCATCGTATGAAGAAGTTATGCTAAAATCAATATTTTTCAAATTGATTTCAATTGATTTCAATTTCATAAATTTCAAGGCGTTTCGAGTCCGTACGATCAAACGACAAGTCCGATCGCTACGAAACTTGAAACCCTATAATAATTCACCGATACAGATCCGATGAAACTTGTTTCGTCAAAATCCAAGTTAATGGTCAAAATGACTATTTTTCCATTAATTAAATAAATTAATAATTCATTAACTAAATCAAATTTCAAATTTAAATTCTAAAATTTGACAATTCTTATCATTTCTATATTTCCAAATTATTCACACTATTTTAACAAACTTAGATGTCCATTTAAAGTTAATCAATTTACCAAATTTCAATCTTACCCTCACTTTATTTAATTTAGCATTTATAAATAAAATTCCCAAGAATTCCATTTAATTTAATCAATTAGTAATTATCTCATTCCTTATTGTCAAATAGAAGGCATTTATTTTGGACTCAAAATCTATTCCATTAAATATTGTCACATTCCATCTTAAATTTCAAATAACGTAGTAATTAATTTCATTCACAATAACTCAATTAATAAAAAATTATCCAAATAAATTAACTTGATTTACTTCAATCCTTTTTATCTAACCAATTATTATTCGATCAATTTCATCCTATGGTATAATTATATTTGATTCATAACTATTACCCTTAGTGTTTCCCAAATCCGTCTTAGTTCTAATCGTCATAGTATTAAATTCCATTTGCTACGAAAAGTCCATTTATTATATGTATTAAATTTAAATAAATTGGTATGTTTCCATTCCAATCCCTTTTATTAAGTCCATTATTACTCTATAACCTAATTAACCTTTTATTACCTTTTACTATACTCAAATTTTGCCAACTCCTAAACATCTTATTCCATTTTCCATTAATGTAACATTCATTTATTTTATTACCAATTATTTCAAATTCTAATTCCATCAACAAATAAAACAGGTAATTTATAATATATGTTTACGAGCCAAATGTTGTACCAATTGTCATATTCTGAATGGAGTTAATATTAATTTCAAAAATTATCTAAATTTTACATTAAGATAATATTTAATTACCTTTAATGAAATTGAATTCCCAATTTATTTAATGCAATCAATTGTGACCCTTACAACTTTAATACATTCATTGGTTCGTAGTTATTTCATAAATTTATACTAACATTGATTCCTATCAAATTGCACTTATTACTTATTATTCCATTTACATTCACCTTTATTTGTATTAACCATTTTATTTCCACTTATTGTGTAATAACTACTATAATTCAATTACATTGAAATTTGTCAATTTCACCCATTAATTTAGATTTTAAATCAAATAAATTAATTTACCTCGGCTCCACTCTTTATTACATCAATTGTTACTTTAATTTACGATTCTCACTCTCCTTATTTTATTAATTACATTAAGGTAATGTTTATTATCTACAACAGTCATTAAAATTAATTATCTACATTGATTGTATAAATTTTCCATTAATTACGTATTACTTCATCGGTTACTATAATATTGGATTCATTAAATTATCACTAATTATATCATTGCATTAGTTACTACAATATTCCCATTTGTTTTCTTATATTAAATTTCTTAGCCCAGAATAACAATTCCCATTACTTCAATGCATCGTAATTTCATTTTTTATTTTTAATACTTAGCTTTAATTTCAAATCTTGCATTTCATTTCTACATTTACTTCAGTATGAATTATAAAAAAATTTATTTCTTCCTAAATTTAATTACAAAATCCTTTAAATTTAACTAATTTAGTTATCAAAATTTACGGGTCGTTACACTCTCCCCCACTCAAAACTTTTCGTCCCCCGAAAAGGAAAGAATCAAGGAAATAATATGTCTTATTCAAAAATATTAACTTTATACGAACAAACTTACAAAATTAATTATTTTAAATACAATATACCAATTTTATAACTATCAATTCTTTTTATACTCAGATTTTATAAAGTTTGGAAAACATTTCAAAAAAAATTCTAAGTCAAAATTTACGGAAAATTTTGGCACAGTCTCCTTTGTACGGAGAGGCTCGGGAGAAAATATAATATCGAATACAACAATATATGACATATATTTTCCAAACGATATATATCCCAACATGGAAAAAATAATATAATAACGCTATAAACCGTCATCCGAAACGTACCTATTTGTCGAGCAATTAACGCTTAATAATGAAATCAAAAGCAGTAGCAATTGCTTCCATAACCTGTATTTCACTTATATAATCCAAAATGGTTAATCAATTATATGAATGAAATATTTAAAACAGTTCCAAATAACAACAGCATTCAACATACCAACCATCACTTGCAACAATCAAGCAACCATCACAAGATCAACACACATCAATCATTCATACACATCAACAAACAAATAGTTGTTCGGGTTCAAAACTCTATATTGTATAAAATGAAAAATAAACTACTGAGCGCACCATTTACTCAACAGTCTCTGGTGAAGCTAAATAGATTATTCATACATCTAAACAATTTTACAGTATCCTTACCCAAACAACCATAAACCAAAACAAACAACACTTCCAAATAAGAAATCAAATTAAATTTTCCAACTTCATAGGATTTATTGTTTGATTTCCTTTTTATTCATATAATGATTTATCTTTCTTGTTCTTTATCTTCATTTATTTGCAGTATTCATCTTTCTGCTTATTTTATTAATAAATAGATTCAATCTTTTACTTAAGCTTATTATCTTTCATATATTCTACTTAATTTTATTTATTTACTTTCATTTATTACTAAATTCCATTTATAATACTTACCTTTCTTATTTTAATTAATAGCTTTTATTTTTATACTTAAGTTCATACCAAATCTATCACCAAATTCTTATTTGTTAAAGAATTTCATTGAATACTTTCATTATTTCAGATATACTTGTATAATATTCTACTACAATTTCTTATTAAACATTTCAACTTTTAATATCTTTTGGTAAGTTATATATATGCCTTTAAGAATGTAATTGAAAATCATACAAGTTTATCTTATTTCCTTTAAAATTTATTCACTGTTCAATAATTATATCCTTTGTATTACAAGTTACACATTTCAGATTTCTTTTAATTTCATTCATAACTTATCATTAAATTTCTTATTTTAATTGAAGGTTCTAATTTTAAATTAGTTGCATTCATTTTCACTACAATAACTGAAACTACTAATCAATGAAACTTAAGAATTAACTACCGGGTTTATTCAAATCATTTTAAAATAACAGATAAATATACACTTACAAATTTATATATATCAAATTATATTTAAACAATTTAAAATTTATATTTGTTTATCAAAACAACTCTGCAGTAAAACACTACAGTAGCCTTCCCACTTCGAAACTCGAAAATGAATGTCGATGATGCGTGCACTCATCGCCGAAATTATTTTCCAACGACAGAGAGTGGAGTACATAACTTATTTCTTCCAAAATCTCCTTTAAAACAATTTTTTTAAATCTTACTGAAATATCTATATCATAAAATACTTCCAATAATATTATTATTATATTTCAAAACTATTCAAAAGAATTTTCAAAACCCCGGAACTTAAGTTCTAAATTTCCAATTTTGTTTATTTTATTTTCAACTTTATTTCAACTATTATTTATATTTTCATTACCTAACAACCAATATATAGCAACCAAATATGTATCTTATTTACAAAAATTTATTTTATATATAGAAAATATAATAGGCAAAATTATTTCATCACCTATGTTAAAAACAAATATTATGTCGATCTGTCCTATTAAGTGTTTAGGGACACCTATTGATGTCACAGCGTCCCATGCACCAAGCAGAGTTTATAAATACAAAACGGAGTAGATTAACACAATATTAAAACCTTTTATAACACTAACAAATACACTCTCTCATATATATACACTCAGCGAATCCAATAGGGTATTACTACCCTATTAATAAAGAGTCAGACCCAACAAAGCTAAGGTTTATCGCTAAACCAAAGCTCTGATACCAGATGTAACGTCCCGCCTTTTCGCACGCTTTAAATCGACACACATGCCAATTCAAACTATACGGATGGGCGTACTCTTATGGGGTAAACAAGAAAAATGAGAAAGAAATAAAACAAAACAGAATCTCACAACGGAAGGATAAAATATAATAATCAAATATACAGTTCATGAAGCTGTTTACAATATATTTAATTTTTCTTATACAATATATATCAGAGTTGCACATACCAACGAATAAATCGATGCAGCGGAATACAGTGTAGTGGAATATAATATAATAATAATAATGAAATCTTCGTCTTCGTCCTCCAGAAATAAAGTCTTCGATCCTGAAATGCTCGGACTGACCCGAGCGAATTGAAAAGACAAAACACTCGAGTCAGAACTAAAAGATCTTATGTAAGTTAAATCAACAGAAGTAAATATGAGTGCAGTAACTCAACAGATGCTCGGGATTTACATCTCCTAAGGATCCATTAAACTATTTACTATGTTGTAATATTTCGCTATTGTAATAGTGTCTAATTGTAAAATAAACTTACTTTTAAGTAGCGTCATGGAGTGATCCAATATTCCCCTTAACATGTAATAGTCCTACTTGTCCATCAGTATCAGTGCATCTCCAGATCGGGAGACTACTCTAAATACTCCACGGGCTACGGGAGAAAACCAAACTCGTATAAGACGCGATAGGATAGGTGACACGGCACAACTAGGCAATGCCAGGGTAGATATACCAATTACGCTTCTGGGTCGGTGGTAATGCGTAGCGGCTACTACCGCCCACCTCGAACAACACCGCCAAATCAAAGAAATCAAGAGTGGCCACCGAATCAATCCAAAAGTCAAAGTAGAATATCGAACGGATGTGTTCGATCAAAGGTGCTACCTCAATTAACCCGTCAATCGCTCCTGTTTTAGCCACCTTATGCAAACTCACGGGAGTTGGGTCCACGTATTTACCTCAAAGGAAACGCCGCCACCGTCCTACTTCATTCTGGAATCTCCACCGCGTACACGGTTGTTAAAGTGGTTTTCGGAGTTGGCAGAGAGTATGCCAACTTCTGTTCCTGGTCTCTTCAACAACCAATCTTATTATAACATCGCGGTCCTTTCAAAATAGTTTATACTTTAAAACCAGAATATAATATCCATTTCAAAACTATATAGATACGATATCATTTCTATTTCAAAACAAAATCTATATGATATCATTTTATTTCAAAATATATCTTTTTCCAAAAATCATAACACTTTCCAATCTATATACCTTGAAACCCGTAGCTTTGAAACATGACTTATAATACTTAAATGGTTTAAATATTAAATTTCTTTATATAATAAAATAGCTTCTAAATTCTCCCAAATAAATTCCAATACCAATTTGAATCCCCGAATAAACCACTTCAAATTGAATTATATTCAAAGCTTAACTATTCTATATTTCAAAACTTAAATTTTTATAACTCTTATATTTCAATCTTTAAATATTCCACTATTTCAAAATGGATTCTTTGATAATTTCATATATATCAAATCCAATTCCTACTATTAAATTTGAAATGTTTACTTAACAAAACAAATATTATTTAAGTAAAACCCTTAAACTGCAATAACACGATATTCTTTCAATTAAATTAACTTGATAATATTCTTTCAAGTCAATATGATATTCATTTAAATCCTCTAATCAAAATCAAGTTATAAATCATACTTTTAAAATCTCAATTTATTTACATTTCAAATCAAATTTTTCGAGGATAATTCTTAAATACTTTATTTCAAATCATATTCACATTTATCTTCAACCTTAATATTATTTAAGTCATTATAAAATCTATATACAATAGAATTTTAAATAGATAAACCATATTATATAAAAGAAATCAAAATTCATTATTTAGCTTATTTTATAATTCAAAACAAATTTATACATAGCTAAATTCAACAATAAAATAGCATTTATATAATATCTAAAATCAATATCTATATACCTATATATTTCTTTACAAAACCACAGAAATCATTTCAAAAGAAACAATTTTATGTATAGACCGCGGTGTCTTTATATAATTTTCTATCCTATGGTCAAGTGACACGGATATTTATCATTTCAATCTGCAATTTAAAAATAAAAATTACGGTCATATATCATTTCAAACCGCAATCCCGAATGAAATAAGCAAGCATAATAACTTGCAGTTTATAACAATATAGATAAACATCCTTTCATCCAATATCAATCATTAAACACTTATCATCCCAAACACCATCCAATCCAAACAATATCATTAACATATAACGGGTAATAAATAACAGGTATTAACTAACAATAAATTAAATAACTGTTTAACTGGCAGTTTGTATGCAATGAATAATTAATAAACAATTTAACTGGCAGTTTAAATGCAATGAATAAATTAAATAGAAATTTAATTTAAATAAATGAAATTAACCGAGATGATGATTAAAAATATGCCAAACAACCATAAATAAATTTTAAATCACATTATATATCAATTTAACCAACATAAGAAATTTTAGAAATTGTGAGTGGGTTAAAACACTCACCTTTTGAATTTAAATCCATTTTAAACCAAAAAATTTGACCATCTCAGAATTCGTCCAACCCAGCGCCATTAAGTCCGGAATTTCGATACGAACCCGTAGGAACAAACCACGCGTGAAACGGACTTCGTAAGTGAGAGTTATGCACGTTAGAACGATTTGAAACAAAATTATATAAAATAAAATGGACCAAAACTCACCTTTCACAACAAAGCCACGTCACATCTTCTACATCTACAGGTAACGCACGCAATTCGCAACAAAACCCTATGGCCGTCACCCAGAGCACGAAACCGCCACCAATGGCAGCGTCGCGCGCCACCTACGGCCACGCGCTCCCTCCCCTGTCGAGCCGCCGTGCTCTGCTCCCTCTCTGCCTCGCGACGATCTGAGGCGAAAATCAACTACAGCCGCCCCTTAATTGAAACCCTAGATCAAAATTTTCCGACGATCTAGCCATTAAATTCATGAACGAACGCCACAGATTAACTCCCCTCAGTTCTTCTATAAAACCCAGAAACGGTTCACCGATCCGTCGAGTTTGATTTCGACGTGATGAACGATCGAAAATTCTTCGATTATTACCGGTCATATGACAATCCAAAATGAAAAACGAATTTCACCAAAAGATTACGTACTTTGAGAGCTTCAACATATATTTTTTCCAAATTTTTTTGAGGACTTTGAAATTTATGCTTTGGATTTGATTTGCAATTGGATCTGGAAATATAGAATTTTCTGCCATTGAGCAAGAGGAGGAATAGAATGAATTTACATACAGACAACAGAGAATTATGGAGGATAGGGTTTATAGAAGGATATCTATAGAGAAAGTTGTAATAGAATAAATGGATCTGGTTGAATACGCGCTAACGACAAAGTGGCCCAAAAAGCCCGTTCTGACCCCAGAACAAAATTGGGTAAACCCATATATCAAAATAGGTGTTTTAGAATATTTTAAACTCAATGGAAAAGGTTTCAGGTTCAAATTGCATCATATGAAGAAGTTATGCTAAAATAAATATTTTTCAAATTGATTTCAATTTCATAAATTTCAAGGCGTTTCGAGTCCGTACGATCAAACGACAAGTCCAATCGCTACGAAACTTGAAACCCAACAATAATTTACCGATACGGATCCAATGAAAATTATTTCATCAAAATCCAAGTCAGTGATCAAAATGGCTATTTTTCCATTAATTAAATAAATTAATAATTATCAATTAAATCAAATTTCAAATTTAAATTCTAAAATTTGACGATTCTTATCATTTCTATATTTCCAAATTATTCATACTATTTTAACAAACTTAGATGTCCATTTAAAGTTAATAAATTTACCAAATTTCAATCTTACCCTCACTTCATTTAATTTAGAATTTATAAATAAAATTCCCAAGAATTCCATTTAACTAAATCAATTAGTAATTATCTCATTCCTTATTGTCAAATATATAACGACCCGCAAATCCATACCCCTTGAGTCAACACTATTCTACCTAAATCAACTCAAGTTGTACAGAAATACGAACTATTTGGGTTAAAGAAGAAGAGGTAGGAGAAGAAAATAGAAAACAACTACAGAATCTAACCATTGCAGCGGAATAAAATATAATAGATAATAATGGTCTTTACTCGAAAATAAAATGTATCTGTTTATATATTACATCATCAGAGTACATCAATCACAGCTCAACATCAATAACATACAACTGGATACACAACTAAACAACACAGCGGAATATATATATAAACAAAGTACGAGAGTACGTATCGTCATCCAGCTTGTCTCCTGAGCTCCACCGCATCATATCCTATATCCTACAATACTCGGTCTGACCTGAGCATTACAGTTAAATAATACCCGAGTCAGTCTGGAATACCAGCGTGAGTAAATCACACTCAATTGATTATTAAAGTTTCAAAAATCCTTTGAAAACAAAAGCATCTCGTAAGACCACGCCACAAATAAACATCTCGGGTTTTTACCTTACGATAGCTAAAACAATTTTTATAGAAATCCTCTGATATTATAATAGGGTCTATATACAAATACTTATAAAATAGCCGAAATTGTTACATTCATTAAATTCCAGCTACTAGCCACAGAGTGGGTAATACAAACAAAACTCGTACAAGGCTCGTAGAGAGAATGGATTTCCAACTAATGACTAGGCACTAGGGTACCACCTGTCACAGTACGTGGCCTAGATCATAGTACCGAGGAGTACGCCCGCTCCCCTGCAACACAAGACCGGGACTACCCCTTACTGGATAATCGAGTGAGATCACCCCGCCGTTGGGATCAGCAACTGCCCACTATGCCGAAATAAAAAGGACATCTAGACAGGGATGACCTCACCCTGCTTGGGTGCTACCCACCTAGCCTTGCTGCATAACCCCTGATTTTCAGTCATTCCTGGTTGATGAGGCTTGAGGCTAAGCGTTACCTTTTAGATCGTTTTCACTTAGAATGCTCATCGTCCACCTGACGATGTTCTGAAAGCATTCATCCATACAAGTCCGTCCCGGGTTCGAACGGAACCGAAGGCACTATTCCTACTACATCCATTTTGGAAATATCCTCAGGATTAGTAGCGACTAGCCCTTGCACTTCACTGCTCCATCTTTGAATCCAAACTCGTTTCCATGACAACGCACAAACCGGATCGAAGTGGTTTTCGAGAAATAAATCTCGATCCCGGTCTCTTCGAAACGATCAACGTATTTGTCCAATATTGATAGTCGGTGATTTAACTATCAATTTATATTCACACACATCCATCAAACAATAAATAATTTCCCAAATTATTTATTAACCTCAAAAATATTTTCACAAGATATATTTCTATTTTCAACCCTTTGAAAACAGTTTCAAACCATCTTTCTTTTTAGAATAGACTTTTCTAAATATTTTCTATCTCCACTGAAATCACCAAGCACAAAACTAGATTTTTTTTCTAAAATAATTTAAAACACTTTACTTTAAAATATACTTTAAACATTTATTTTAAAAACTGCTTCAATAATTTATTAAAAATATATACTATATGAACATTTGAAAGTAAGGTTACTAAATAAAATATAAAACTAGATTTTCACTTTTTAAAAACAAAATACTAAGTCACTCTTTAAATAATTACTGCTATGATAGATTAAAAGGAAGTACTTACTTTAGACTTTAAATATTAGAAATAATAAATTTTCCAAAACTTGCTTTTTAAACAACTTAATAACTTTTAACTTATATTTTTAAAAATTTACTTTGAAAACGTACTTGGATATTTAGGGAGAATTTCCAATCTCAATTACTTAAATCAATTTCCCAAATTGATTTCCAATTTACTCCATTTGAAATAAATTTCATTACTTGCTCAATTCATTTCAATATTCATTAATTATGGACTTTATTATTATTGTTATTATTCTCCATTTGATTTTAAATCTCTTAACTAAAATATACAAATTTCAGGTTTTTCCCCAATTTTCTTCTTTATTCCTTTCAACAATTTAAATCTTAAATTTTAAATAAATGTTTTGTTCTTTTAAATAATAACACTGCAGTTTAAAATTTATTAACTTCCTGTTTTTCAAAATTTCCTTTCTATACTCTAGATTTATTTATTAGAATTTTATAGTCACTTTATTTCTTTTCCAATTCATTCTTAAATTTATTCTAATTTCTATAATTATTTTACTTACAATTTCACTTCTTTATTATCTTTCCAAAATCCAATTTATATATTTTTGGTAATTCATCATACCCAATTATATCCAATCGAACCATAGCATTCAATATTCCAATATAATTCATCATAGGATATCAAATAATCACAACAGAGGATATTAAATAATTTAAATAAATGTTGAGGGATCCAGTTGGATCCCTCTAACCTGTTTTCCCTGCATCCACAAACGTTAGCACAACATAAACACCAATTCCAAATTATACCATACTATAACATAGCAATCAATTTAACCATTCAAACAATTATTTAAATATAATCATTTAAATTTAAATTTGAATTTAAACTGAGTGAGATTAACTCACCTTTGCATTTGTTTGCATTCCACATCAGTTTCATCTTAGTTTCCCGAACTCTGACCTTGTATAAACAATTATATCATTTTATTAACATCTGAACTAATCGAACAATTATTTACCTTTTAAATAAATTTAACTAACCGATAATTAAATTAAACTAATTTTAAAATTTCATTTTCATTTTGAGACCACCTATATATTTTTATAAAAACAAAATTTTAGATTTTCAAAGATCTAGCTTTTACATAAATCCCCTATTTTTTTCAAGATTCTATATATATATACGCACATACTTATAAAGTAATATATAGATTCAAAAATCCAATTTTATATACTTTCTTTTCTTTTTTCTCTTTGTTGTAATTACACATAAAAAAACAAATTAAAGGAAGTACCTCGCAGCATCACAAAACCCAGATCCACCCGAACGAAATTCACTAACGATCACCATCCCTAACCCTAACATCCTTCTGCCATCGCGAATTGAGATGTGACGCCCAACTTTCCAGTCCCCTCGATCGACACCATCGCCGTCGTTACTTCTCAATAACGAAGTCGCCTGACGTCGTCGCCTCGGCCTCAACACCACCTAGCATCTAGCACTCTAGTGCCATCTCCAGTCGACGAGCTTCTTCCAAAAATAAACCCTAGCTGCCGCGATGAGCTCGCGATAAACTTTCGAACGAATTTGTTCGATTTTAGAAAGAAGGGAAACTGGACTCGGTTCACTCGTATAAATTTCTACTCGATTTGAACGGAGAGGAAAGGGAAGGTCTCGACTTTGGGTTCGCATTGGGGAACGAAAAGAATCGGCTCGAGATTTGATTTTGAAATGGAGAAGAGAAGTGGAAAGTTTTGTTTTCTATTCTCTATATTATATTTTTTTTCACCCTGAGATCTGCCGCTGTTAAAATGAAGAAAGGAGTGAAGAAAGACAGGAAGAGATTGTTGCGTGAAACAGTGGGTGAACAATGATTTAAGATGTTGAAAAAGTTTTGACATGAAAGATAGTAGGCTGATGCGACCTTGTTTTGACTGGGGACAAATAAAATTATATTACTTAAATTTTAAATTTCAAATCGTCTCGACATCGCAACTTGAAACCTTGACCTCCTATCTAGGTGTGCTGTTATGCGTTTATAATGTTATACGCCTATTCCGGACGCATTGGAAAAGGTTTCGAGTCCTGATTCGATCGTATGGAGAAGATAGCTTTTTGAACCTGGTTATTATCTTAAATTTCGATTTATTTTCAACGCGTTTTTATATCGTACGCTCACACAACAACTCCAAACACTACAAAAATTGAAATCCGATAATAATACAATATTACGGATCCAATGGATCTGGTTTCGTCGTATTCCGAGACTGTGCCTCAGAAGACTATTTTTAAATTCAATTTAAAGTGATAAAATGTCAAAACTGAACAAATCACCGATAAATTCAATTTTAACACCTCTATTATCTTCAG
The DNA here is from genome assembly GCA_030765085.1 of Allium cepa. NCBI lineage: Eukaryota > Viridiplantae > Streptophyta > Magnoliopsida > Asparagales > Amaryllidaceae > Allium > Allium cepa. Next base: position 825,302,370 of record CM060941.1, on the reverse strand, counting down.
TATTATCAGTATAAATTTTGTAAGTTTTCAAATTATTTTTAACAGGCTTAAAACTCTAGATTCAACATTTTACCCAACTTCAAATTATATAATTTAATAATTAAATTACCGAATAAATGGTGATATTTGAATTCAAGTTAAAAATTAACTTTTAAATATTTAAAATCAATTAAATACTTCGATTTCAAATGCTTAAAAATTCCGGGTCGTCACATTCCTCCCCCATAAAAAGAATTTCGTCCCCGAAATTACTAGTTTGGAAGAATGGTCCAATACCCTTTTACTCTTTTCCCAAAACCAAACAGTTTTATCAACTTGCCATACATATCTTTTATTAAAGACCCCCTATCATTCTTACTAACTTCCCAAATTCCCTTATAGTTTGCAAACAATCCTATTTGCCCAATCATTCAAGTTTTAAATTTAAAACCAAAATTTTGAATTATCAAATTTTCTCAAAAATTTTCTAACTCTCTAAATTTCCGAAAAATTTCGCCAGCGTCTCCTTTACGCGGCTAGCTCGGTACAACTACAAAAGGCCTCTACGGGCTCCCAAATCCTAAAGGAAAACAAAAAGCCAAGTGGCTCGATCAAAAACCCAATCAAATCTCATACTGAAATTTGAACACATACCTTTTTTGTCGAGCAATTCAAATTTATCTTCGGAAATAAAAACCCATTTTTCTTTTCCTTCGTAATATCTGTATACCCTGCTTAGCACTAATATCCTATCACAGTATTCCAAAAATTATTTTATCGACTTCCATACAAAATGTCAATATTTATTCATCCAAATATCAACTTAGAATATATTTGTAATATCAATTTCCAATCAAGAATCCACCATTCCCTTCTTAAATTAGTATAAGCATTTTATATGTTTCTTATATTTATTTTCATCTTCCACTTTAATTTATTTCTATTTCTATTCAAATTGGTTCTTTCATTAATTTATCTTTAACTCTGAATATTTAAATTTTTATTTTTCATTTATAACAAATTCATGTCATTACGTTAAATTAATTTCATTTACAAATTTATTTTAATTTTCAATTTGAAATCATTTTGTTGTTAACTAAAATTTTCTAAAAATTTTCAAAAATTTTCTAACTCCCAAAATTTCTGAATTTTTTTGGCAGAGTCTCCTTTGTACGGAGGAGCTTTTGCAATTTGACAAAAGATATAAATATATATACATCGACCCACACGGTCGAAAAAACCAAAAATAGTTCAAATTTTCTATTTTTATTGCGTAGGCGTACCTTATTTAGCATTTTTAAGCAAGCAGCTTATTATTTTAGCAATTAGCGCGATCCAATCCAGACAAACGGCTTCCCGGTACCTGTACTTACTCAATTTAAACATATAAGTACTATATATAGGAAGTTTATAGCATTTCACTTAAATTTAAATAGCTAAAACATGAATCCTATAACAATGCATGTGGTATACTGGCATAATCACATAAATTTCACATAAAACGCATGTTAATTAATTTCCATAAGCATATAAAAGGTTCCGACACTTATTACAATTGCTTATAATCAATTCTCAAACCATTCCATTCAATTGAAGTGATTTACAGCTTATACGCTTATATTTAATTCATTCTAAGCAAAACAAACTCACATTCATTCCAATTGATTTCAAAATCATCTTATTTCACTTCTAATAATTCATAAAATTTTATCCAATCTCGTTTACATCAAACGATCCACTTCCTAATGCAATTCGACAATATTAATGTGAATAAATAATTACTTAAGCTTTATAACCATTTAAATGGATTCCCACTCAATTTATACTTGATTCCATCCCATTTTAATTTATTCACAAACTACCATTGCATTTCTTTCATATCCAAAGAGTTCTATTCTAAACTATTTTATTATACTCGACAACCAATATAACCATCTCACAATTTACTAAAGTTATTTATTTTCTTCAAATTATTCCACCCAATAACTTAAGTTTATTTTATTCAACCAACTTCCCTTCAAATCTTTGATTTGATTTTCCTTGGATTAAATCCCAAAGATTTTATTAATTTATCACATTAGTTTATTCTTTTATGCATTTTTAAACTTTAATTCACATTAATTTCATTATTGAATTTATTAATAAGAAGGTTATTCAATTCATGCTTCAATTGGATTTGTTTTCATCTCAAATCATTTTTATTTTGATCCAATTCCATACAATTTCAATTCATATTTAATTCAAACAAACTCATATTCAATTCAATTGATCTCAAAATCAATTTTATTTACATTTACCAGTTCATAGAATTTTATTTCTTAAGTTTTATAGCAAATTTTAAATTGATCTCCAACTTAATTCATTTTTAATTCATTTCTATTTTATCTTACATTATATTTTATTTCATAGTGCATAGGTTCCATACGAACCCATTTTATTTAGGTCGACACAATTTATGTTTTGTATGTCACTAACCATTTCAAATCGAAACAAACTCATATCAAATTTAATCGATTTTAAAATCAATCTATTTCATACTCGCCAAATTTTTATTTAAGCTCAACCACCTCCCATGCTTGTATATCATTAATTCAATCCATTTGAATTTTAATTCACATTCTCAATTTATCAAGATAATATTCAAGCACACAATTAACTCGTTTATATTCATATTGGATTTTATTTGCAACTTACATCATTTCTATTGTAATCCAATTCCAACCAACTCCACTTTATATTTAATTCACTTACAATTCCATTTCTAAGTTCTATAAGTCACAAATTTATTTATAATCCAAGTTTATAATATATATACATATTCATTTCTAATTCCATAACCCAAGCTCATTTAAATAATATTTCAAGTCATATTCCGTTTATTTATTTAAAAGCTTATATTGCCCATTGCTCATTTGAGTCATTTCATCTTATAACCGCAATTTCAGATTATATATATAACACCTACTAGCTTAAGGTATAAATTTTCATTTCACAATTATAATCATTTTACCTTTCAACTTTATAACAAATTTAATCCAATTTCAATTTTATTTAACTTATCTCAAGTTAAATTCAAATATATTTTCTTCACTTTCATTCACTTAAATTTTAATTCCTGGATTAAAAGTTCCAATTTCTTCTTATTAATATCAACTTTACTTTATAAGTTCAATAGTTGATCCATTTATTCATTCACAAATTCATTTTCAACCAGTAAATTTTGTTTTCAAACATTAGTTATTTTTAGTCCATTTGAACTTATTCTGCTCCTTATTTAACACATTTAAATCAAGCATTATCCAATATTGAATTTCACTTCATTTACATACCATAGTAACTAATCAATTACTTATAAATTTTAAGTCTTCAAACTTTGTTTTATTTAGTCCAACTTGACTAAAATTTTCCATTTCACAATTTTACAAATTTTAACTCCAGTATCCAGTTTCCACTTTACTTACTTACAACGTTGAATTTTATTTCAACAAATTCCTAATTTACATGTTATCAAACTTTTTTTATATGCCATAAACATTCTTTCCAAAGTTTAAACAATCCTTCAACATTTCAAAATTCCCTTTGAAATCTTCTATATCCAAAATTCCTTGCATTTCCAAAAAATCAAATTCATCCTTTGTAGACAATTCCAATTCAAAACAATTTGGTAGCAATTTCTCTTTTGTAAACTCGAATATAAACATCGATGATGCTGCAGTCATCACCGAAATAATTTTCCAGCGACCGAAAGAGTTCAATGCTTTTATCTCTTTAAAAACCCTTCAAATATTATTATTTTTTATTCGAAATCTCTCTAGATTTCAAATCCAAATCCTTTAAATTTATATTCGAACATTACTTTGGAACTTATTTTATTTTAATTATTAATCACACTATAATTCATATTTATCGTTTACATTTACAATTTCATTTATATATGAATTTGTTTCTAGTTTTTTAACTACGATTTCAATTTTAAATTCCAGTATTCAATTATAAATCACATTTACATATCCCACTTATTATTAATTTCTTCCTTAATCTTTAGTTATTATTTCAATTTCTTATTCATTTATCATTTAATGATAATAATTTAATATTATCACTTTCCAACAACCAAACACCCATATAAAACTATAATAATTTATAAAAAATTATTTCCTTTATATACAAAATAATTTTGGGTAAAATAACCTCATTTACCCTATTTAAAACAATACTGTGTCGGTTTATCTTGTTCAAGAGTTTAGATATCCCTATCGATGACATGGCGTCTCATATATCGACCAGAATCTATAAACACTCGACCAATAAATCAACGCAATATAAAACAATTTTATATTCACTAACAAATACGCGCTCATATCTATCAATACACTCAAACTCATTCTAGAGTACTTTGGACTCTATTTAATGTGTAATTCCTACCAGAGCCAAGGTTATCACCAACCCAAGCTCTAATACCAAGTGTAACGACCCGCAAATCCATACCCCTTGAGTCGACTCTATTCTACCTAAATCAACTCAAGTTGTACAGAAATACGAACCATTTGGGTTAAATAAGAAGAGGTAGGAGAAGAAAATAAAAAACAACTACAGAATCTAACCATTGCAGCGGAATAAAATATAATAGATAGTAATGGTCTTTACTCAAAAATCAAATGTATCTGTTTATATATTACATCATCAAAGTACATCAATCACAGCTCAACATCAATAGCATACAACTGGATACACAACTAAACAACACAGCAGAATATATATATATATATATAAACAAAGTACGGGAGTACGTATCGTCATCCAACTCGTCTCCTGAGCTCCACCGCATCATATCCTATATCCTATAATACTCGGTCTGACCCGAGCATTACAGTTAAATAATACCCGAGTCAATCTGGAATACCAGCGTGAGAAAATCACACTCAATTGATTATTAAAGTTTCAAAAATCCTTTGAAACCAATAACATCTCGTAAGACTACGCCACAAATGAACATGTCGGGTTTTTACCTTACGATAGCTAAAACAATTTTAATAGAAATCCTCTGATATTATAATAAGGTCTATATACAAATACTTATAAAATAGCCGAAATTGTTACATTCATTAAATTCCAGCTACTAGCCACAGAGTGGGTAATACAAACAAGACTCGTACAAGGCTCGTAGGGAGAATGGATTTCCAACTAATGACTAGGCACTGGGGTACCACCTATCACAGTACATGGCCTAGATCACAGTACCGAGGAGTACACTCGCACCCTTGCAACACAAGACCAGGAATACCCCGTACTGAATAATCCCGAGTGAGATCACCCCGCAGTTGGGATCAGCAACCGCCCACTAAGCCGAAATAAAAAGGACATCTAGACAGGGATGACCTCACCCTACTTGGGTGCTACCCACCTAGCATTGCTGCATAACCTCTGATTTTCAGTCATTCCTGGTTGATGAGGCTTGAGGCTAAGTGTAACAGCCCTAGTTTTAGCTATTTATTTTATTTTAATTATTTAACTTTGAAATATATTTTATATAAATTGTGTTTATCAAAATAGTTAATTATTTTATTTGGAGATATATTTTATAAAATTTGTATATGTCAATAAAATTAAATAATAACTGTGAAAATTTAAGCTATTTTTGAACTGTTAAATTTCGCGTTTAAAGGACGCGTCAATTATAGGGTATAAGTGACGTAATAAAACGTGTGTTTTTAAAATGTTATTTTTATGAAATTTTTTGATGTTTTGGACTGCGTCTGTTTAGCGTAGTGTAAAAATCATGTTTTCGTAAAATTTTGGAGAAAAATATCAGTCAGAGATTTTATAACAAACGTTACGTTGCATTAACTGACAGTCTGATTTTAAATAAATTTGTATACGTTTTTCTAAGCTTTGCATAAATTCTTGCCATTCCATTTATTGTTTTCAAACTAAAATCAAATAAATAAAATGAAGTAAAAACTTAACATGGAAGTAACGTGTGAGACAAAAATCCAAGGAGAAATTTGTGCATGCCTAAATTGATACGATACATATCAACTCTTTCGTTCATCCTCTGATGTATACTTACCTTTATTTCTCCCCATATCAACGTATACCTTAATTAAACCTTTTGTAAATCAAAACTGAATTGAATATGAGTTTGCCTTTCCTTTTCTCAGAAATAAAATCATGCATTGATAACTTCCCTTGTTTATTTCTTCAATCACGTATAAGCATTTATTCAAAGAGAAAACTGAAGCAAATCTCTCGGCCTTCCAGTAAATTCAAAAACTTATAATTTTTGCAAACTGAACTAAAAAAAAAAAAGAACATAAAGTTACGTACAAACTTTATATCCAGGCTTATATCACGCAACTTTTCATTTTGTACGTTTCTTTTTAAAAAAGTTTTGCATTAAGTCTGGCCAGTTTGTTTATTAAATCAAACATAGGAGAATCAAAGCATGCTGAAATCACGCATGCATATTTACATATTTTCAAACTTTATATGTTGTGTAACTGCCTAAATCTTATATCACGTAAACATATTTATAACTTTTGTAACTGAAAGCTATAAATCTCTACAGCTTCCTCTTTTTCCCCTGTGTTTTTGCCTATGATCTAGTATGGTATCTGCGAACGTCCAAATACATTTGTAAACATATTTAATACAAATCAAAATTTATGTAAATATAAATGAATCATCACACACGTATTCATATTTACATATTTATATATATAAAACTGATACTTTAAACCATTTAAGCTGCTTGCCCTTTTCTCCCCATTTGTCCATTTGATTCCGCCTCAAACAAATCCTTTTATCTGCAAATCATCAATCTAAAATCACGCCTACATTAAATAGTATAAGATTTTGAAATCAAAGCTTCTCATAAAAATTGCAGTTATCGCATGCATTAAATCTAGATTTCAATTGGCAGTTTTAAATCACGCATTCATACTTAACCTTGCCTATCTTTTCAACTTCTCAATTCCCATGTATATCTCTCTATTTCACCTTTATTATGCAATAAATAAATAAATAAATAAATAAATAAAATTTTCCGTTCCTAATCACACATATAATTCAAGCAAAGTATCCTGGAAGGAAATTACACAGTCCATATTCATCAAATCTGGAAATTTATAAGGCACGCATGCTTTTGAAAAAAATTCTTATAACGTGCAAACATTTATATTTGGAAGATATATCACGCATGCATTAAAACTGGAAATTTGTAAATCTTACATATAATTAACGTTCAATCAAATTTCTTGCCGTTCTTTGGTTGGATCAACATTTAGTGCTTGCCAACATTTACGTAAGAAAACCCCTGCTTTTATCAATCAATTGGGTGAGTTTGAAATTTCAATACCTGACCGTGAGGAAAAAATTTATTTATCTACATATTCCTTAGCCTGGTTTCACACAAGTATGTTCTTATATATACCTTTTACCCCACCTCAAAGCTTCAATCATCTCCTTCTTGCGTGCAAAGATCTTATCAGGTAATTTTTTTTTCTTCTTTTCTCTTCTTCTTTACATTTCCTTATGAACAGTTCATATCCTCTTTGCTCGGCCAGTCCCACCTTAACTTTTATGAATCCATATCTCTATATAGAACATGGATAGAAGATGAGGTAGGATAGAAAGTAGACAGGTTTTGTTTTAGTAGTATGTTTTTGGGAGCAGAGAGTTTGCTTTGAGAAAATTTTATATAATAATAATAAAAAGAAGAAAACATAACATGGATTATCTGGGCGTATTTTGTTTTGTTCGCTGATGGTTCCTTTGGCATGTTCACCATAAAATGTTAAAAGTTATAGAGAGGGAGTTTATATTTGGCATAGGTAAAGGAGCATGATGATAAGGCAGAAAGAAAATAAGTTTTTTTTTTTTAGCATGCAGGTATACACATCTGTGCATACCTCTGAATCACAGTGTGTCAGTGGGCATATTTACATACACTTTGTTTTAGAAGCATGCAGAGTCGAAGTAAAGTAGGTTTGGGCTCGGGTTAGTGAAGATAGGTAGGGCCTTTGCATGTTTCAGTTTAAAGACTGATGAGTTTCAAGTAAGAGGTAATATGCTAAACTAAGTGGATTTGCAGAGTAGGCTAGTGGCTGATTTTGTTAGAACTTGGTGAGTCTGATAAGAAAGGGGAGAAGGAGTGATTCAAAACAGGCTTAAGTTCTAAATTTTAGCAGAGCCTGTTTGACATTCAGTTGAAGTCTTAGGCTAGGCTTGCATAAATTCGTGTATTGTTTCCTGAGTAGTGACCATGTCCTTTGTATGTGTGCATGCATTAGTTGTAGAATTGTGTAGGTTTCATATGTGAAGTTGTGTTGCATTGAAGTATGGAGTTTTGTTTACCTGGCAGTAGTACACATGCTTTGTTCCAGAGGAAGAGATGTTTGGAAACAGAGAATTTGCATTGAGATAGTGAGTTTCAGTGTGCATGGTTTAAGTTGTGCACCTATGCACGTTCATATCAGTGGATACCCATTTTGTCACTTGAATATTTGTTAGCAAATGTCTGGACTCTGATTTTAAAAAAAAAAGAGTATGCTTATACCGTGGCATATAATCTGGTGGAGTATGGAAATAAAGGGGGGGGTTGTTGAAGTGGGAAGGTACTGCAGATATGCAGTGTTGGATTGAAGTTGAGATCTGAGTGTTTTGGTTAGAGGCTGGAGCTTGTTTGATGATAGGAATCGGTTGAAGGAAATATGGATCACTGATTTGTAGAGAGAGAGAGAGGAACTTTGATTTACTGATACATGTGCACGAAGTATCAGGTGAGTGGCTGGAGGAAGTTGTTCTTAAAGTATACAGAGAGAGAGAGATGCGGGAGTGAGTTGACTCGAAGGCCTTGCAGTTTGTCTCGAAGCAACTATAGGAAATTCTCGAAGTAACAATGCATGTGACTCGGGTAGTTGATGTTTGCCTGGTGTAGTTTGGAACTGGGGAGTTTTAAAGATTTGGAGATAGGATATTTTGGGTCAGAATGCATGAGGAGGCATTAAACACGAGAATGATATTAGGTGAAAGATGTTGGCGTGTGTTGAGAAATATATAGAACTGGGAAAAGTTGAAAGTGTGCACGTGTACACGAGTATATCACGACATGTAGTAGAGAAACTTCACCCTGTTGTTTGAGTCTGACTTTAGAAAAATTTTATCATAGGTTTTAGTGTTGACACGGTTCACGTTTGGGTATATCTTAGCCATATTACACGGTGGAGTGGTCGAGCAAGTCAAATCAATTCTCGTTCTATTAAAATTTTCTTTGACCGTAAATTCTAAAGTCGCGTATTCAATATTTGAATCTTGTTCTAGATTTGAATCTAGGCGACATCCGAAGAATTTTGATCGTTACACTCTGTCGTTCTTTTTCGGTGAATCGTCGTTTTGAAATTCAAATTTTTGCTGCAGCATTCAGGTGAGTATTTCTCACCAGACATACGTACATATATTTTGGTAAATTATTGCAAGTGTATGTGTAAAATTTTATTCCGTTATTATCTGTCTGCAGTATAACGTAGAATGTTAAACCCCATTTAATTTGACACCTCATCAGTTATGTATCTGTTGTATTATTTCTGCAGTTATATTATAAATGTTTATTTACTGCTTAAATCACCACTGCAAGTTCCCTGTTAAATTTAAATTGTTATGGGCTGAAATGATAGGCCAAATTGATTATTATTGCTCACTTGTTCTGTTAACTGCTGTAAATTATCTTGGGATTGCGGGTTCGAAATGATAAAACCCGGAGTTGTGTAAATATCGGATTGAAATGATATAAATCCGTTCCACTTGACCTAGGCTAGAAAATCTTATACAGGCCCGTGGTTTATATAATATTTTCTGAAATTATTTTTAAATCATTTAAATTTAGAAATTGATGATAATTTGGTTTAAATTATATAAAGGATTTATAATGATTTAAAAAGGGTTAAATAAATGAATGTTGAATTAAAATTTTGGAATATAACTTGTTTTAGAAATTCTGGATTTTTGAAGGGTAAAGATTTAAATAAATAATAAGTTATATTTGAAAATAGGTTTTAAGTTAAAAGTCTACTACAGCATTTAAATGCTGTCTTTTAAAATTGGACCATTTTAAACCCATAACTTTAGATAGCATTTCATAAGTGCTGTAGAAATTGAAATTTGATTTATTTAGAAAATTTATGAAAATTTATTTTGGGAATAAGTTAAGATTTTTGGAATTTAAATATGTAATAAATAAAAGAATTTAGAAATTGATTTTGGGTGGGTTTAAAGGGAGAAATTGATTTCTATTTTTTTTAAAATTCCAAATTTAATTAAATGATTTGAAATGGTATATTATCAAAAGAGATGTTTAATCAAGGATTGATATTGAAGGTATTTGAAATATATATTTGATTTGAAAATATAAATACCATTTTCAAACTATAAGTTTTAATCAAGGATTGATATTGAAGGTATTTGAAATATATATTTGATTTGAAAAGATAAATACCATTTTTCAAAACTATAACCACGGGTTATAATAACGATGGGTTGGCAAAGAGACCGGGATCGGATATGGACATACTCTCTGTCGATACCGAAAACCACTTTGACTAACCGTGTACGCGGTGGAGATTCCAGAATGAAGTAGGATGGTGGTGACGGTTTCTTGAAAGGTAATACGTGGACCCGACTCCCGTGAGTTGGCTTAAGGTGGCTAAAACAGGAGCGATTGACGGATTAATGAGGTAGCTCCTCTGATCGAACGCACTTCTTCGTATACCATTCTATTGCTTATGTGATTGTTTGGGTGCACCCTTGATTTGGGAGTGTTGTTCGAGGTGGGCGGTTGCTGCGGCTTCGCGTTACCATCGGTCCGGAAGCGTAATTGGTATATCTACCCTGGCATTGCCTAGTTGTGCCGTGTCACCTACCATATCGAGCCTTGTACGAGTTTGGATTTCTCCCATAGCCCGTGTGGTATCCTCTGGTGGCTTCCCGATCAGGAGGGGCTATGATATTGGATGGACTACTGGGACTATTACGTGTTAAGGGCTATATGGGTAACCCCTTAATGCTAAGAAAAAAGTATGTTTATTTTATAAATAGACACTATTATAATAGCGCAATATATTACATAGTAAATAGTTTGACGGATCCTTAGAGGATGGGCGGTCCCAAGCATCCTTTAAGTTACTTGCTCTATATTACAGTACACTTGATTTAGCTTACATCATATAAGTATGTATGTCCTGACTCGAGTGTTTGTTTTATTTTACGCTCGGGTCAGCCTGAGTTGCAGCTTCAGTTTCCTCTCCGGAGCTAGGACATTCCGTAGACCATTCGTGCTGCTGGAAGTTTGTTTCAGTCTTTATCTTTTCTGGAATCCCAGACTTTGAAGACTCTATCTCTATTTATGTTTTAAAATTGTATTGAGGATTATAAACAATGAAATTCCTGTTTTGTTAAAGATGTATCAGTGGCTTCATGAACCACTAAATTTTAATTTCCGCTGCGAGATTCTGATATCTGTGTATGTGATTCTGTGATTTATTTACTGTATATTCTGAGTTTGCTAAATTTATTCTACAACGCAGTATTTTGAACAATTCAAGTCCGACATGTGCGGATGCGAATGGTTGAAAATATTGGGTCGTTACATTTGGTATCAGAGCTTTGGCTCTAGGCAAACTTAGAATGTATGGTAAATTGATTTATAGAATCACCTTCATTCGAGCTTGAACCTCTTCCTTTTCGAATTTGGAACATTCCCTGTGGTTCCAAAGTTCATCCGTGTCCCTCACTTTCATCTACTTTAGATTCTGGAGTGTCCCATAACTCCACTTCGGATGATCTTTATAGTGAATTGGCGGTCTCGCCATTATTCTAATAAAGGGGCGAAACTCCTTTACCATTAGCATTGATTCACCAGAGATTTATATTTATCCTCGGTTTATATGCCAGTATCTTTGGTTATTCCGAACTCTATCTCTTCGGATCAAATATAGATTTACCCAATCATATCGATCCGACTCTTTAAGTCACGGTTGATCAGATCAAGGTTGTCCGCGATTTATATAGACTTACCCAGTTCCTTATTCTGTTATTTAATCATCGGACCTTCTGATTTTAACTAGCTTGGATTCTATTTGATTTGAGTTCATCAAATTTGAATTTCTATCCTTGTTTTGGAAATTTACTCCTATATTTGAAAGGAAATCTAAAATATATATAAGTATAAATTTTCAGAAATTTTAATATTTAATTTAACTAGTGTCAGGAGATAATAGTTTGATTTTATTTATGGTTTTGTAAACCATGTGTTTGTCTAAATAATTGAATATAAACAATTGTTATAAATTAATTTAGAAACAGAAATGAATATAAAACAAGAACTTGAGAATTCAATTTCTGATGGTTTCAAACTTTGGGATTAAAATTTTAAAAGTATATATTATTTAAAGTATTTTCAAAATAGAAGTTTGTTTCCCCAAAGAATTTTAAAAATTTAGTGCTATTCTCTTTGTCGCTGGAAAATAATTTCGGTGATGACTACAACATCATCGACATTCATTTTCGAGTTTCGAAGTGAAAGACCATTCTGTAGTCTGGCTACAGTATTACCTTGAGATTTTATTTGATTTGAATTTCTAAAATATGACTTAATTTATAAAATAGATTTGACACATTATGTACATATATTAGTTATCTCTAAATGGTTTGGAGGGAATCGGAAATAAAATTTTAAAGTTTATCTTGAGGAGAAAATAAAATTTTTGAATAAAAATTTCCAACTGGAGATAATTGAATTTGAAAGTTTTAGTTGTATAATACTCAATTTCATTTCAAAATAACTTACCTTGATTTTCAAAAGTTAACAATGAAATTGGATAATATATAATATAAAAGATTTTATAAATAAAATTTGAGTGGTTATAATAAATGTTATACACTTAAATTTTAGTTATAAAAGATTAATAGAGGTAAATAAGGAAAAAGAAATTTAAGGAATCTTATTTAAAATAACTTAACAATCAAATTTGATTTAATAAGGAACCTTAAATCTAACCAGGAAATCCTAATAATTCCTGAGAAGAATATGTTTGTAAAATATTGAAGAAATATTTTGTAGTAAGGATTTATAGTTTAATTGATATCTTAATGAATAGAGAAATTTGATTGTTGTATTTACTATGATAAATATTTCATTCAGGAAATAGACATGTCTTGAAAAATGGATAATTATGATTAAGACGTATTTTAATATCACTAAAATTTGATAATTGAGAATTTGGTTTTCAAATGGAAATTTCAAGTGTAACTTATTAAAGGAATATCTTAATTATAAAATAGGTATTTTAAATAAAGTGTTAGGTTATTGCTAAATCAAGAGTTAAGTAGAATAATGAATTGATTGGAAAATACTATTATATCTACCGTAGCATATTATAAATGCTGCTGTTTTTAAAAATAAAATGTTTTGAAAATTTTATAATTGAATAAATGAACCTTAAAATATTTCAACTTTGAAATGAGTATTATTTGGCATTGAATTTAAAAGGTATAAATGAAGATTATTTTAAAAAGTGCTATGATTTTAGTAATATGATTTCCAGATGATGATATCTATAAATTTTAACGACCTTCAAAGTATTATAATCTCAAAAGCATTATGATTTCAAATTTATTATCTTATTTTGTTTATGAACTATTTTTAAGTGTCCTTGGTTTCCCTATCTGCTACAGAATGGAGAGGCTATTGCTTCTACCAGCCTATTTAGGAATCTTTCAATAATCTTTGAAACCTTTGTTACTCATCGAGACCTAAGCACCGTTTATCACCCATGGACTGACGGTCAAACTGAAGAGTAGAACCGATTCTAGAGGATCTTCTTCGTGTTTCAAATCCGGAACTATTCGTTTAAGATTCTTGTTTGTCTAGCTTATCCTCTTTTGATTCTTTTCCTTTCGTTCCTTTTCGAGGACGAAAAGTTTTTAAGTGGGGGAGAGTGTAACAGCCCTAGTTTTAGCTATTTATTTTATTTTAATTATTTAACTTTGAAATATATTTTATATAAATTGTGTTTATCAAAATAGTTAATTATTTTATTTGGAGATATATTTTATAAAATTTGTATATGTCAATAAAATTAAATAATAACTGTGAAAATTTAAGCTATTTTTGAACTGTTAAATTTCGCGTTTAAAGGACGCGTCAATTATAGGGTATAAGTGACGTAATAAAACGTGTGTTTTTAAAATGTTATTTTTATGAAATTTTTTGATGTTTTGGACTGCGTCTGTTTAGCGTAGTGTAAAAATCATGTTTTCGTAAAATTTTGGAGAAAAATATCAGTCAGAGATTTTATAACAAACGTTACGTTGCATTAACTGACAGTCTGATTTTAAATAAATTTGTATACGTTTTTCTAAGCTTTGCATAAATTCTTGCCATTCCATTTATTGTTTTCAAACTAAAATCAAATAAATAAAATGAAGTAAAAACTTAACATGGAAGTAACGTGTGAGACAAAAATCCAAGGAGAAATTTGTGCATGCCTAAATTGATACGATACATATCAACTCTTTCGTTCATCCTCTGATGTATACTTACCTTTATTTCTCCCCATATCAACGTATACCTTAATTAAACCTTTTGTAAATCAAAACTGAATTGAATATGAGTTTGCCTTTCCTTTTCTCAGAAATAAAATCATGCATTGATAACTTCCCTTGTTTATTTCTTCAATCACGTATAAGCATTTATTCAAAGAGAAAACTGAAGCAAATCTCTCGGCCTTCCAGTAAATTCAAAAACTTATAATTTTTGCAAACTGAACTAAAAAAAAAAAGAACATAAAGTTACGTACAAACTTTATATCCAGGCTTATATCACGCAACTTTTCATTTTGTACGTTTCTTTTTAAAAAAGTTTTGCATTAAGTCTGGCCAGTTTGTTTATTAAATCAAACATAGGAGAATCAAAGCATGCTGAAATCACGCATGCATATTTACATATTTTCAAACTTTATATGTTGTGTAACTGCCTAAATCTTATATCACGTAAACATATTTATAACTTTTGTAACTGAAAGCTATAAATCTCTACAGCTTCCTCTTTTTCCCCTGTGTTTTTGCCTATGATCTAGTATGGTATCTGCGAACGTCCAAATACATTTGTAAACATATTTAATACAAATCAAAATTTATGTAAATATAAATGAATCATCACACACGTATTCATATTTACATATTTATATATATAAAACTGATACTTTAAACCATTTAAGCTGCTTGCCCTTTTCTCCCCATTTGTCCATTTGATTCCGCCTCAAACAAATCCTTTTATCTGCAAATCATCAATCTAAAATCACGCCTACATTAAATAGTATAAGATTTTGAAATCAAAGCTTCTCATAAAAATTGCAGTTATCGCATGCATTAAATCTAGATTTCAATTGGCAGTTTTAAATCACGCATTCATACTTAACCTTGCCTATCTTTTCAACTTCTCAATTCCCATGTATATCTCTCTATTTCACCTTTATTATGCAATAAATAAATAAATAAATAAATAAATAAAATTTTCCGTTCCTAATCACACATATAATTCAAGCAAAGTATCCTGGAAGGAAATTACACAGTCCATATTCATCAAATCTGGAAATTTATAAGGCACGCATGCTTTTGAAAAAAATTCTTATAACGTGCAAACATTTATATTTGGAAGATATATCACGCATGCATTAAAACTGGAAATTTGTATATCTTACATATAATTAACGTTCAATCAAATTTCTTGCCGTTCTTTGGTTGGATCAACATTTAGTGCTTGCCAACATTTACGTAAGAAAACCCCTGCTTTTATCAATCAATTGGGTGAGTTTGAAATTTCAATACCTGACCGTGAGGAAAAAATTTATTTATCTACATATTCCTTAGCCTGGTTTCACACAAGTATGTTCTTATATATACCTTTTACCCCACCTCAAAGCTTCAATCATCTCCTTCTTGCGTGCAAAGATCTTATCAGGTAATTTTTTTTCTTCTTTTCTCTTCTTCTTTACATTTCCTTATGAACAGTTCATATCCTCTTTGCTCGGCCAGTCCCACCTTAACTTTTATGAATCCATATCTCTATATAGAACATGGATAGAAGATGAGGTAGGATAGAAAGTAGACAGGTTTTGTTTTAGTAGTATGTTTTTGGGAGCAGAGAGTTTGCTTTGAGAAAATTTTATATAATAATAATAAAAAGAAGAAAACATAACATGGATTATCTGGGCGTATTTTGTTTTGTTCGCTGATGGTTCCTTTGGCATGTTCACCATAAAATGTTAAAAGTTATAGAGAGGGAGTTTATATTTGGCATAGGTAAAGGAGCATGATGATAAGGCAGAAAGAAAATAAGTTTTTTTTTTTTAGCATGCAGGTATACACATCTGTGCATACCTCTGAATCACAGTGTGTCAGTGGGCATATTTACATACACTTTGTTTTAGAAGCATGCAGAGTCGAAGTAAAGTAGGTTTGGGCTCGGGTTAGTGAAGATAGGTAGGGCCTTTGCATGTTTCAGTTTAAAGACTGATGAGTTTCAAGTAAGAGGTAATATGCTAAACTAAGTGGATTTGCAGAGTAGGCTAGTGGCTGATTTTGTTAGAACTTGGTGAGTCTGATAAGAAAGGGGAGAAGGAGTGATTCAAAACAGGCTTAAGTTCTAAATTTTAGCAGAGCCTGTTTGACATTCAGTTGAAGTCTTAGGCTAGGCTTGCATAAATTCGTGTATTGTTTCCTGAGTAGTGACCATGTCCTTTGTATGTGTGCATGCATTAGTTGTAGAATTGTGTAGGTTTCATATGTGAAGTTGTGTTGCATTGAAGTATGGAGTTTTGTTTACCTGGCAGTAGTACACATGCTTTGTTCCAGAGGAAGAGATGTTTGGAAACAGAGAATTTGCATTGAGATAGTGAGTTTCAGTGTGCATGGTTTAAGTTGTGCACCTATGCACGTTCATATCAGTGGATACCCATTTTGTCACTTGAATATTTGTTAGCAAATGTCTGGACTCTGATTTTTTAAAAAAAAGAGTATGCTTATACTGTGGCATATAATCTGGTGGAGTATGGAAATAAAGGGGGGGGGGGTTGTTGAAGTGGGAAGGTACTGCAGATATGCAGTGTTGGATTGAAGTTGAGATCTGAGTGTTTTGGTTAGAGGCTGGAGCTTGTTTGATGATAGGAATCGGTTGAAGGAAATATGCATCACTGATTTGTAGAGAGAGAGAGAGGAACTTTGATTTACTGATACATGTGCACGAAGTATCAGGTGAGTGGCTGGAGGAAGTTGTTCTTAAAGTATACAGAGAGAGAGAGATGCGGGAGTGAGTTGACTCGAAGGCCTTGCAGTTTGTCTCGAAGCAACTATAGGAAATTCTCGAAGTAACAATGCATGTGACTCGGGTAGTTGATGTTTGCCTGGTGTAGTTTGGAACTGGGGAGTTTTAAAGATTTGGAGATAGGATATTTTGGGTCAGAATGCATGAGGAGGCATTAAACACGAGAATGATATTAGGTGGAAGATGTTGGCGTGTGTTGAGAAATATATAGAACTGGGAAAAGTTGAAAGTGTGCACGTGTACACGAGTATATCACGACATGTAGTAGAGAAACTTCACCCTGTTGTTTGAGTCTGACTTTAGAAAAATTTTATCATAGGTTTTAGTGTTGACACGGTTCACGTTTGGGTATATCTTAGCCATATTACACGGTGGAGTGGTCGAGCAAGTCAAATCAATTCTCGTTCTATTAAAATTTTCTTTGACCGTAAATTCTAAAGTCGCGTATTCAATATTTGAATCTTGTTCTAGATTTGAATCTAGGCGACATCCGAAGAATTTTGATCGTTACACTCTGTCGTTCTTTTCCGGTGAATCGTCGTTTTGAAATTCAAATTTTTGCTGCAGCATTCAGGTGAGTATTTCTCACCAGACATACGTACATATATTTTGGTAAATTATTGCAAGTGTATGTGTAAAATTTTATTCCGTTATTATCTGTCTGCAGTATAACGTAGAATGTTAAACCCCATTTAATTTGACACCTCATCAGTTATGTATCTGTTGTATTATTTCTGCAGTTATATTATAAATGTTTATTTACTGCTTAAATCACCACTGCAAGTTCCCTGTTAAATTTAAATTGTTATGGGCTGAAATGATAGGCCAAATTGATTATTATTGCTCACTTGTTCTGTTAACTGCTGTAAATTATCTTGGGATTGCGGGTTCGAAATGATAAAACCCGGAGTTGTGTAAATATCGGATTGAAATGATATAAATCCGTTCCACTTGACCTAGGCTAGAAAATCTTATACAGGCCCGTGGTTTATATAATATTTTCTGAAATTATTTTTAAATCATTTAAATTTAGAAATTGATGATAATTTGGTTTAAATTATATAAAGGATTTATAATGATTTAAAAAGGGTTAAATAAATGAATGTTGAATTAAAATTTTGGAATATAACTTGTTTTAGAAATTCTGGATTTTTGAAGGGTAAAGATTTAAATAAATAATAAGTTATATTTGAAAATAGGTTTTAAGTTAAAAGTCTACTACAGCATTTAAATGCTGTCTTTTAAAATTGGACCATTTTAAACCCATAACTTTAGATAGCATTCCATAAGTGCTGTAGAAATTGAAATTTGATTTATTTAGAAAATTTATGAAAATTTATTTTGGGAATAAGTTAAGATTTTTGGAATTTAAATATGTAATAAATAAAAGAATTTAGAAATTGATTTTGGGTGGGTTTAAAGGGAGAAATTGATTTCTATTTTTTTTAAAATTCCAAATTTAATTAAATGATTTGAAATGGTATATTATCAAAAGAGATGTTTAATCAAGGATTGATATTGAAGGTATTTGAAATATATATTTGATTTGAAAATATAAATACCATTTTCAAACTATAAGTTTTAATCAAGGATTGATATTGAAGGTATTTGAAATATATATTTGATTTGAAAAGATAAATACCATTTTTCAAAACTATAACCACGGGTTATAATAACGATGGGTTGGCAAAGAGACCGGGATCGGATATGGACATACTCTCTGTCGATACCGAAAACCACTTTGACTAACCGTGTACGCGGTGGAGATTCCAGAATGAAGTAGGATGGTGGTGACGGTTTCTTGAAAGGTAATACGTGGACCCGACTCCCGTGAGTTGGCTTAAGGTGGCTAAAACAGGAGCGATTGACGGATTAATGAGGTAGCTCCTCTGATCGAACGCACTTCTTCGTATACCATTCTATTGCTTATGTGATTGTTTGGGTGCACCCTTGATTTGGGAGTGTTGTCCGAGGTGGGCGGTTGCTGCGGCTTCGCGTTACCATCGGTCCGGAAGCGTAATTGGTATATCTACCCTGGCATTGCCTAGTTGTGCCGTGTCACCTACCATATCGAGCCTTGTACGAGTTTGGATTTCTCCCGTAGCCCGTGTGGTATCCTCTGGTGGCTTCCCGATCAGGAGGGGCTATAATATTGGATGGACTACTGGGACTATTACGTGTTAAGGGCTATATGGGTAACCCCTTAATGCTAAGAAAAAAGTATGTTTATTTTATAAATAGACACTATTATAATAGCGCAATATATTACATAGTAAATAGTTTGACGGATCCTTAGAGGATGGGCGGTCCCAAGCATCCTTTAAGTTACTTGCTCTATATTACAGTACACTTGATTTAGCTTACATCATATAAGTATGTATGTCCTGACTCGAGTGTTTGTTTTATTTTACGCTCGGGTCAGCCTGAGTTGCAGCTTCAGTTTCCTCTCCGGAGCTAGGACATTCCGTAGACCATTCGTGCTGCTGGAAGTTTGTTTCAGTCTTTATCTTTTCTGGAATCCCAGACTTTGAAGACTCTATCTCTATTTATGTTTTAAAATTGTATTGAGGATTATAAACAATGAAATTCCTGTTTTGTTAAAGATGTATCAGTGGCTTCATGAACCACTAAATTTTAATTTCCGCTGCGAGATTCTGATATCTGTGTATGTGATTCTGTGATTTATTTACTGTATATTCTGAGTTTGCTAAATTTATTCTACAACGCAGTATTTTGAACAATTCAAGTCCGACATGTGCGGATGCGAATGGTTGAAAATATTGGGTCGTTACACTAAGCGTTACCTTTTAGATCGTTTTCACTTAGAATGCTCATCGTCCACCTAACGATATTCTGAAAGCATTCATCCATACAAGTCTGTCCCGGGTTCGAACGGAACCGAAGGCACTATTCCCACTACACCCATTTTGGAAATATCCTAAGGATTAGTAGCGACTAGCCCTTGCACTTCACTGCTCCATCTTCGAATCCAAACTCATTTCCACGAAAATGCACAAACCGGATCGAAGTGGTTTTCGAGAAATAAATCTCGATCCCGGTCTCTTCGAGACGATCAATGTATTTGTCCAATATTGATAGTCGGTGATTTAACTATCAATTTATATTCACACACATCCATCAAACAATAAATAATTTCCCAAATTATTTATTAACCTCAAAAATATTTTCACAAGATATATTTCTATTTTCAACCCTTTGAAAACAGTTTCAAACCTTCTTTCTTTTCAGAATAAACTTTTTCAAATATTTTCTATCTCCACTGAAATCACCAAGCACAAAACTAGATTTTTTTTCTAGAATAATTTAAAACACTTTACTTTGAAATATACTTTAAACATTTATTTTAAAAACTGCTTCAATAATTTATTAAAAATATATACTATATGAATATTCGAAAGTAAGGTTACTTATAAAATATGAAACTAGATTTTCACTTTTTAAAAACAAAATACTAAGTCACTCTTTAAATAATCACTACTATAATAGATTAAAAGGAAGTACTTACTTTAGACTTTAAATATTAGAAATAATAAATTTTCCAAAACTTGCTTTTTAAACAACTTTATAACTTTCAACTTATATTTTTAAAAATTTACTTTGAAAACGTACTTGGTTATTCAAGGAGAATTTCCAATCTCAATTACTTAAATCAATTTCCTAAATTGATTTCCAATTTACTCCATTTGAAATAAATTTCATTACTTGCTCAATTCATTTCAATATTAATTAATTATGGACTTTATTATTATTGTTATTATTTTTCATTTGATTTTAAATCTCTTAACTGAAATATACAAATTTCAGGTTTTTCCCCAATTTTCTTCTTTATTCCTTTCAATAATTTAAATCTAAAATTTTAAATAAATGTTTGTTCTTTTAAATAATAACACTGCAGTTTAAAATTCATTAACTTCCTATTTATTCAAAATTTCCTTTCTATACTCTAGATTTATTCATTAGAATTTTAAAGTCACTTCATTTCTTTTCCAATTCATTCTTAAATTTATTCAAATTTATACAATTATTTTACTTACAATTTCACTTCTTTTATTATCTTTTCAAAATCCAATTTATATATTTTTGGTAATTCATCATACCAAATTATATCCGATCGAACCATAGCATTCAATATTCCAATATAATTCATCATAGAATACCAAATAATCACAACAGAGGGTATTAAATAATTTAAATAAATGTTGAGGGATCCAGTTGGATCCCTCCAACCTATTTTCCCTGCATCCACAAACGTTAGCACAACATAAACACCAATTCCAAATTATACCATACTATAACACTGCAATCAATTTAACCATTCAAACAATTATTTAAATTTTATTCATTTAAATTTAAATTTGAATTTAAACTGAGTGAGATTAACTCACCTTTGCATTTGTTTGCATTCCACATCAATTTCATCTTAGTTTCCCGAACTCTGACCTTGTATAAACAATTATATGGTTTTATTAACATCCGAACTAATCGAACAATTATTTACCGTTTTAAATAAATTTAATTAACCGATAATTAAATTAAACTAATTTTAAATTTTCTTTTTCATTTTGAGACCACCTATATATTTTCATAAAAACAAAATTTTAGATTTTCAAAGATCTAGCTTTTACATAAATCCCCTATTTTTTTCAAGATCCTATATATATATACACACACACACGCACATACTTATAAAGTAATATATAGATTCAAAAATCCAATTTTATATACTTTCTTTTCTTTTTTCTCTTTGTTGTTACTACACATAAAAAAAATTAAAGGAAGTACCTCGCAGCATCACAAAACCCAGATCCACCCGAACGAAATTCACTGACGATCGCCATCCCTAACCCTAACATCCTTCTGCCATCGCGAATTGAGATGCGATGCCCAACTTTCTAGTCCCCTCGATCGACACCATCGTCGTCGTTACTGCTCAATAACGAAGTCGCCTGATGTCGTCGCCTCGGCCTCAACACCACCTAGCATCTAGCACTCTAGCGCCATCTCCAGTCGACGAGCTTCTTCCAAAAAACAAACCCTAGCTGCCGCGACTCGCTCGCGATAAACTTTCGAACGAATTTGTTCGATTTTGGAAAGAAGGGAAACTGGACTCGGTTCGCTTGTATAAATTTCTACTCGATTTAAACGGAGAGGAAATGGAAGGTCTCGACTTCGGGTTCGTACTGGGGAACGAAACGAATCGGCTTGAGATTTGATTTTGAAATGGAGAAGAGAAGTGGAAGGTGTCATTTGCTATTCTCTATATTATATTTTTTTTCACCCTGAGTTCTGCCACTGTTCAAATGAAGAAAGGAGGGAAGGAAGACAAGAAGAGATTGTTGCGTGAAACAGTGGGTGAATAATGGTTTGAGATGTTGAAAAAGTTTTGATATGAAAGAAAGTAGGCTGATGCGACCTTGTTTTGACTGGGGACAAATATAATTATATTATTTAAATTTTAAATTTCAAATCGTCTCGACATCGCAACTTGAAACCTTGACCTCCTATCGAGGTAGCTGCTAGGCATTTATAATGTTATACGCCTATTCCAGATGCATTGGAAAAGGTTTCGAGTCCTGATTCGATCGTATGGAGAAGATAGCATTTTGAACCTGGTTATTATCTTAAATTTCGATTTAATTTCAGCGCGTTTATATATCGTACGCTCACACAACAACTCCAAACACTACAAAAATTGAAATCCGATAATAATACAATATTACGGATCCAATGGAACTGGTTTCATTGAATTCTGAGACTGTGCCTCGGAAGGCTATTTTTAAATTCAATTTAAAACGATAAAATTTCAAAACTGAACAAATCACCGATAAATTCAATTTTAACACTTCTATTATCTTCAGTATTATCAGTATAAATTTTATAAGTCTTCAAATTATTTTTAACAGGCTTAAAACTCTAGATTCAACATTTTCCCAACTTCAAATTATATAATTTAATAATTAAATTACCGAATAAATGGTGATATTTGAATTCAAGTTAAAACTTAACTTTTAAATATTTAAAACCAATTAAATACTCCGATTTCAAATGCTTAAAAATTCCGAATCGTCATAAAATAGATAACATTTATTTTGGACTCAAAATCTATTCCATTAAATATTTTCACATTCCATCTTAAATTTCAAATAACGTAGTAATTAATTTCATTCACAGTAACTCAATTAATAAACATTTATCCAAATAAATTAACTTGATTTACTTCAATCCTTTTTATCTAACCAATTATTATTCGATCAATTTCATCCTATGGTATAATTATATTTGATTCATAACTATTACCCTTAATGTTTCCCAAATCCCTCTTAGTTCTAATCGTCATAGTATTAAATTCCATTTGCTACGAAAAGTCCATTTATTATATGTATTAAATTTAAATAAATTGGTATGTTTCCATTCCAATCCCTTTTATTAAGTCCATTACTACTCTATAACCTAATTAACCTTTTATTACCTTTTACTATACTCAAATTTTGCCAACTCCTAAACATCTTATTCCATTTTCCATTAATGTAACATTCACTTATTTTATTACCAATTATTTCAAATTCTAATTCCATCAACAAATAAAACAGGTAATTTATAATATAGGTTTATGAGCCAAATGTTGTACCAATTGTCATATTCTGAATGGAGTTAATATTAATTTCAAAAATTATCTATATTTTACATTAAGATAATATTTAATTACCATTAATGAAATTGAATTCCCAATTTATTTAATGCAATCAATTATGACCCTTACAACTTTAACACATTCATTGGTTCGTAGTTATTTCACAAATTTATACTAACATTGATTCCTATCAAATTGCACTTATTACGTATTATTCCATTTACAATCACATTTATTTGTATTAACAATTTTATTTCCACTTATTGTGTAATAACTACTATAACACAATTACATTGAAATTTGTCAATTTCACCCATTAATTTAGATTTTAAATCAAATAAATTAATTTACCTTGGCTCCATTCTTTATTACATTAATTGTTACTTTAATTTACGATTCTTACTCCCGTTATTTTATTAATTACCATTAAGGTAACGTTTATTATCTACAACAGTCATTAAAATTACTTATCTACATTGATTGTATAAATTTTCCATTAATTACATATTACTTCATCGGTTACTATAATATTGGATTCATTAAATTATCACTAATTATATCATTGCATTAGTTAATACAATATTCCCATTTTTTTCTTATATTAAATTTCTTAGCCTAGAATAACAATTCCCATTACTTCAATGCATCGTAATTTCATTTTTTATATTCAATACTTAGCGTCAATTTCAAATATTGCATTTCATTTCTACATTTACTTCAGTATGAATTATAAAAAAAAAATTATTTTTTCCTAAATTTAATTAAAAAATTCTTTAAATTTAACTAATTTATTTATCAAAATCTACGGGTTGTTACAACCGCCCACCTCGAGCCACACCCCCAAATCAAAAATCAAAAGTAGCCACCGAATCAATCCAAAGTCAGAGTATAATATCGAAGGGATGTGTCGGATAAAAGGGGCTACCTTCTTAACCCGTCGATCACTCCTGTTTTAGCCACATTATGCGAACTCACGGGAGTCGGGTCCAAGTATTTACCTCAAAGGAAACGCCGCCGCCATCCTACTTCATTTTGGAATCTCCACCGCGTACACGGTTGTTAAAGTGGTTTTCGGAGTTGGCAGAGAGTATGACAACTTCCAATCCTGGTCCCTTCAACAACCAAACGTTATTATAACACCGCGATCATTTCAAAATAATTTATACTTCAAAACCAGAATATAATATCCATTTTAAACTATATAAATACGATATCATTTCCGTTTTTAAAAACCCAAATCAACATGATATCATTTTTATTTCAAAATATATCCTTTTTCCAAAATCATAGTACTTTCAAATCTATATACCTTGAACCCCATAGTTTTGAAATATAACTTCGAATACTTAAATGGTTTAAATATTAAATTACTTTATATAATAAAATAGCTTTTTAAAATTTCACAAATAAATTCCAAATACCGATTTGAACCTCCAATTAAACCATTCAATTTTCATATAATTCAAAGCTTTAAATATTCCATCATTTTAAAATTAATTCTTTGATATTTCCATATATATCAAATTTAATTAGTATTATTTTGATTTGAAATGTTTACTTAATAAATCCAATATAGTTTAAGTAATACTTTTAACTTCAAACAGCTGGATATTCTTTGAATTTATTTAACTTGATATATTCATTTAAATCAACTTGATATTCATTTAGATCACTCTAAACTAAAAATTTAAAAAAATCATACCCTTTAAAATTCTAGATTTTATTAAATTCCAAATAAATTTCTTATTCATCTTCCAACCTTATTCTCATTTAAGTCATTATAAACTCGAGAAATTTAATTTAAATAAATGCTTAATCATATTTCATCTTAATAAAATCAAACTTAATTATTAACTTCTTTTATACTTCAAATCAATTTTATTCATAGCTTAAAACCCAGAATTTAACTATATATAAAATAACATTTACAAAATATCCAAATCAATATCTCATAAAATCATATATTTCTTTACAAAACCATAGAAATCATTTCAAAATATTTTTATATATAGACCAACGGTGTCTGTATAAAATTTTCTATCTTATGGTCAAGTGATATGGATATTTATTATTTCAATCCACAATTTAAAAAAATGCAGTTGTATATCACTTCAAACTGCAATCCCGAATCAATAATAACAAATCAATAAAGAACTTGCAGATTTTAATGATATAAAATAAACATCCATTCATCCATCAGCAAATCACACATCCATCACAACCATCATCTAAAACTATCAATCAATATCAATAGATAACTGATAATAAATAACAAGTATTTAATTGGCAGTTATATTCAATAATAAATTAAATACCGATCTAAATTAAATAAATGCAATTAACTAAGATGATGATTAAAAATATACGAAACAGTCATAAATAAATGCAGAATCACATCATAAATTAAATTTAACAAACATACGAAATTTAGAAGTTGTGAGTGGGTTAAAACGCTCACCTTTTGAATTTAAATTCAATTTAAATTCAAAAATTGAACAGTCTCCAAATTCATCCAAACCAGCATCAAAGTGTCTGGAATTCCAACGCGAACCTAGCGGAGAAAACCGCGCGTGAATTGGATCATGTATGTAAAAGTTATTGATTTTAGAACATTTGAATTTAAAAAAAAATAAATAAAATAAAAGATCACTAACATTTCCACGTCAATACCTTCTCCCACGCTACAGCACAGTTCGAACAACCCAACACGTGACCGAACGCACACCGCCTCACGAAGCTTCGCCGTGCCTAGCTGGAGCGCGTGCCTCGATCTAAAGCTTGCCGATCAAACTCCATGGCTCCCGAACCCCGCCTCCCCCCGCCATGCGACCCAGTCGCATTCACCTACACTCTGCAGCAGCCGCCGATTCCTATTAACCCTAATCCAATTTTTGACGCAAATCCATCCATCGATTCACCATACAAACCACTCAGATCGACTCCCCCCAGACCCCTCTACAAAACCCACAATTCAATTTGACGATCAGACCAGATTGATCGCGGCATGATGAACGGCCGTGGATTGATTCGCGAATTCTGGGCAAACAATGAACTAAATCGAAAAAAGAACACCCCCAGTAGATTACGCTCGTCGAGAGCTTCAAATCCATATAAAATTTGATATTGTTTGGAGAGTGTGAATTTTTGGCTTTGGATTTAATTTGGATTTGTATTTGGGAATTAGGATTTGCAGCCATTGGAAAGAGAAGCTGAGAAGGAATTGTACATACAGACAAATGAGAAATAGAGGTAGGCTAGGGTTTATAATAGGATATATGTAGGCAAGGTTGAAATAGAATGGATGGAGCCGATTTATAAACGCGCTGAACGATAAAATGGCCCAAAAAGCCCGTTTCTGACTCCGGAATGAAATTGGGTCAAACCATTTATCGAAATAGATGTTTAAAAATAATTTAAACGCAATGGAAAGGTTTCAAGTCCAAATTCCATCGTACGAAGAAGTTATGCTAAAATCAATATTTTTCAAATTGATTTCGATTTCATTGATTTCAAGACGTTTCGAGTCCGTATGATCAAACAACAAGTCCGATCGCCACGAAACTTGAAATCTTATAATAATTCACCGTTACGGATCCGATGAAACTAGTTTCGTCAAAATCCGAGTCAGTGGCCAAAATAGCTATTTTTACATTAATTAATTAAAATAATAAATTAACAAATTAAATCAAATTTTCAATTTCAAGTCTATAATTAACAAATTTCATCATTTTTATATTTCTAAATCATTTACACTAATTTACCAAAATTTAAATGTCAATTTAGAGTTGATTAGTTTATCAATTTTCAGTATTAACCACAATTTCATTAAATTCAGAAATTTTAAATTTAATTTCCAATAATCCCATTTAATTAATAAAATTAATGATTATTACATTCATAAATTTCAAATAGATGGATTTAACATTGGATTCAAAACTACTACATTAAATATTCTCACATTCCATCTAAATTTCAAATAACATAATATTTAGATATTTTAATTTCATTTAATTACAATTAATCCAATTAAATTCCAATATATTGATAAAGCTTTATTTCTAATACTTATAATTCAACAAATTGTCCAATATGAATAACCTTAACATTACTTACAAATATTACCTTAATTAACATTAATGTAATATTAAATTATAATTATTGTAACTGATTTCCAATTGTAAATTAACACTCTACATAAATTGGTAACATACAATGATCGTGACGCTAACTTTTAGTCACATTAATAAGCTTTTATTACTCACAAATCAAAGTTCCCATTTATTTTCATTAATTGGTCTTTCATTCAATTCATTAATTATTAACTTTAATTACCATAGGATATATAATATTTCCCAATTAATCCACTTTATTACATTTAAATTAAAAATCTTTTCATGTAATTCCAATTGATCCACTTTATTATATTTAAATTAATAATCTTGATTCCCATTCTTACTTTATTATCAAACAACAACTATTATAATTACTCTCTAGCGTTAATCCTATCATCTACAATTTATAACGTATTATACTATCAATTGATAAAATTTTGAATCTATTTCCCAAATCTACTAATTTCAATCAATTAAAACCTTACAATAGGTTTCAAATAATTAGGATTTCATTAATTAAGTCAATTATTGCAATTGGTTTCAAATAAAATTTTTATGAACTAAACAAATAGGAAACTTATACAATTGTAACCATTAAAATTTAATTAACTTTAAGTTTATTACGTTCAAGCAAATATTATGATTACTTACAGAACATTGATTTATACTCAATTACCATTTATTAAAATTCAAATTCATTAATTAATTAAGTGCTTAAATTTGTTTTCATATATCCAATTTGTAGCTAAGTATAACAACTACATTATTTCCATTGATTTGAACTAAATTCTCATCTTTATATTATGCCTATTATTACGCTGCAAACTAGTTACTATTGTTTACCTTTCATTTACTTGCCATATTCTCATTCCCATTATTGTAACCTTTATTTATATTCATTAAAATTTAATTTAAATTCCAATTCAATCAACTAATTCAACAGGCAACTTAAAATAATTGTTTACAGCTAAGGTTACACTTGAGTTTATCATACTTCAACCAATTATTATAATTACATACATAATACCAAATTCATTCAATTATTATTAATTATGTACAAATTCCTTTATCTATACAACACTTACGTTTATTTACTTATTGTCAATTGATTTCCCAAGTGCAACAATTTACACTATTTCATTTTTTGTTGTGGTTTCACTTCAATTGTCAATAATTAGTTTTTAATAATCATGGCTACAATTCATTCTTAACATTTACTTCATTATAAATTATAAATTTTTTATTTCTTTCTAAATTTAATTACAAATCTTATTAATTCAACCAATATTAATCAACGAAAATTTTCGGGTCGTTACACTCTCCCCCACTCAAAACTTTTCGTACCCGAAAAGGAAAAAGAAGGGAAAAGAAGAATTAAGAAACCAATATATCTCATTTAAAATACTAAATTTATAAACAAATAAATTTACAAAATTAATTAATCTAGATAAAATATACCAATTTATACCCATTAAATCTTTTCAATACTCAAATTGATAAAGTTTGGAAAACATTTTCAAAATATTCTTTAAGTCTAAAAATTATGGAAAATTTCGGCAGAGTCTCCTTTGTACGGAGAGGCTCGGGAGAAAATATAATATCAAATATAACAATATATATATATATATTTTCCAAAATAATAAATACCCCAACCCGGGAAAGCAATATAATAACGCTATAAACCGATATCCGAAAACATACATATTTGTCGGGCAATTAACGCTTAATTATGAAACCAAAAGCAGTAGCAATTGCTTCCGTAACCTGTATTTCACTTATATAATCCAAAAAGAGTTAATAATAATTATATAAATTGAAATATTTAAGTTGTTTCACCCACTAACAAAAAATTCAATACAACAACCATCAATAGCAACAAAGCATACAACCACATCACATAAAATCAACACAAATCAACCATTCATTCATATCCAACAAAACAAATAGTTGTTCGGGTTCAACTTTAAATTGTACAGAATGGAAAATAAACTACTTAGTGCATCATTTACTCAACAGTCTTAGATGAAACTAAATAGATTATTTATTTATCCAAACAAATTTAAAGTATCCTTGTCCAAACAACCATAAACCAAACACAACGACTTCAAACAACAGATTAAGTTTATTCTTATTAATTCCATTCATTTTCATTTATTCAGGTCATATAAGTTTCTTTTTATTGCATTACGTTTATGCATTTCTCAATTTCATTCATTTATTTTGTGCTTATATTTCTATTAAATTTAATTATAGTAACATTTTAATTACAACTTAAGTTTATAACTCTATAACATCAATTCTTATAAATAAAAGCAATTTATTGAACACTTTCATTACCTACTTTTACTTATACAATTTCCATTACAATTTCTTATTAAACACTTCAACTTTTAATATTCGATAAGTTATATATATGTTTTTAAGGATGTAATTGAAAGATATTCCTTTGTTTTATATGTTACAAATTTAAATTTTCTTTTTATATAATTTATAACTTAGCATTAAATCTCATATTTCCTTTAGAGGTTTCAAATTTTTTAATTACCTACGCTCCAGTTCACCACAATAATTGAAACTATCAATTAATGGAAACTTAAGAACTAAATACCGGGTTAAATTTTAAATTATTTTAAAATAACAGATAAATATATACTTACAATTTATATATCAAATTATATTTAAAACAATTTAAAATTTACATTTTTTTATCAAAACAAATCTGTAGTAAACTACTACAATGGTCTTTCCACTTCGAAACTCGAAAATAAATGTCGATGATGCATGCACTCATCACCAAAATTATTTTCCAGCGACAGAGAGGGAAGTACAAAACTTATTTCTTTCCAAAATTTCTTTTTAAAACATTTCTTTCAAATTATATCGAAATACTTATATCAGAAAATAATTCTAATAATATTATTATTATATTCCAAACTCATTCAAAAGAAATTTCAAAACCCCAAAACTTAAGTTCTAAATTTTCAATTTGATTTATTTTATTTTCAATTTTTTTCAACTATTATTTATAAACTTCATTACCTAACAACCAACATATTGCAACCAAATATATGTCATTTATTAAAATTTATTTTATAATATAAAATATAATAGGCAAAATTATTTCATTCACCTATATTCAAAACAAATATTGTGTCGGTCTATCCTATTAAGTGTTTAGAAATCCCTATTGATGTCATAGCGTCCCATGTATCAACCAGAATTTATAAATACAAAACGGAACAAATTAAAACAATATTAAAACCTTTTTAAAACACTAACAAATACGCTTTCTCATATATATATACACTCAACGACTCCCATAGGATATTACTACCTTATTAGTAAAGAGTCGGTCCCCACAAAGCTAAGGTTTATCGCTATACCTTGCTCTGATACCAGATGTAACGTCCCGCCTTTTTGTACGCTTTAAATCGACGATAAACCACACACATAAGACTTAAACCATACAGAAGGGCGGATTGTTATAGGGTAAATAAGAATAAGCAGAGAAAGAAAAAAACAAAATAGAATCTTGCAGCGGAACGATAAAATATAATAATCAAATAAACAGTTTATGAAGCTGTTTTACAAAACTCGAGTCAGAACTAAAATATCCTATGTAAGTTAAATCAACAATAAATAATATGAGTGAATGGCGTCAGAGATGTTTACGGGATTAAACGTCCCATATCCAGTGTCTAACGTGAGTGCAGTAACTCAAGAGATGCTCGAGATTCACATCTCCTAAGGATCCGTTAAACTATTTACTATCTAGTAATATTTCACTATTATAATAATGCCTGATAGTAAAATAAACTTACTTTTTAATAGCGTTAAGGGGTTACCCATATAGCCCTTAACACGTAATAATGCCAATAGTCTATACAGTACCGTAATACCTCCTGATCGGAAAGCTACCAGAGGATACTCCATAGGTACGACACAAATCAAACTTGTACAAGGCGCACTAAGGTAGGTGACACGGCATAACTAGGCAATGCCAAGGTAGATATACCAATTACGCTTCCGGGTCGGTGGTAACGCGTAGCGCGCAGCTAACGCCCACCTCGAGCCACACCCCCAAATCAAAAATCAAAAATGGCCACTGAATCAATCCAAAGCAGAGTATAATATCGAAGGGATGTGTCCGATAAAAAGGGCTACCTTCCTAACCCATCGATCGCTCCTGTTTCAACCACCTTATGCCAACTCACGGGAGTCGGGTCCGCGTATTTACCTCAAAGGAAACGCCGCCACCATCCTACTTCATTTTGGAATCTCCACCGCGTACACGGTTGTTAAAGTGGTTTTCGGAGTTGGCAGAAGTATGGCAACTTCCGATCCCGGTCTCTTCAACAACCAAACATTATTATAACACCGCGATCATTTCAAAATAATTTATACTTCAAAACCAGAATATAATATCCGTTTCAAACTATATAAATACGATAACATTTCCGGTTTTGAAAACCCAAATCAACATGATATCATTTTTATTTCAAAATATATCCTTTTTCCAAAATCATAGTACTTTCAAATCTATATACCTTGAACCCCATAGCTTTGAAATATAACTTCGAATACTTAAATGGTTTAAATATTAAATTACTTTATATAATAAAATAGCTTTTTAAAATTTCACAAATAAATTCCAAATACCGATTTGAACCTCCAATTAAACCATTTCAATTTTCATATAATTCAAAGCTTTAAATATTCCACCATTTCAAAACTAATTCTTTGATATTTCCATATATATCAAATTTAACTACTATTATTTAGATTTGAAATGTTTACTTAATAAATCCAATATAGTTTAAGTAAAATTTTTAACTTCAAACAGCTGGATATTCTTTCAATTTATTTAACTCGATATATTCATTTAAATCAACTTGATATTCATTTAAATCACTCTAAACTAAAAATCAAGTTATAAAAATCACACCCTTTAAAATTCTAGATTTTATTAAATTCCAAATAAATTCCATATTCATCTTCCAACCTTATTCTCATTTAAATCATTATAAGCTCTAGAAATTTAATTTAAATAAATCTTAATCATATTTTATCTTAATAAAATCAAACTTAATTATTAACTTCTTTTATACTTCAAATCAAATTTAAACATAGCTTAAAACCCAGATTTAACTATATATAAAATAACATTTACAAAATATCCAAATCATTATCTCATAAAATCATATATTTCTTTACGAAATCATAGAAATCATTTCAAAATATTTTCATACATAGACCAACGGTGTCTGTATAAAATTTTCTATCCTATGGTCAAGTGATACGGATATTTATCATTTCAATCCGTAATTTTAAAAAATAAAAATGTGGTTGTATATCATTTCAAACCGCAATCCCGAATCAATAATAACAAATCAATAAAGAACTTGCAGATTTTAATGATATAAAATAAACTTCCATTCATCCATCAGCAAAGCATACATCCATCACAACCGTCATTCAAAACCATCAATCAATATCAATAGATAATTGATAATAGATAACAAGTATTTAACTAGCAGTTATATTCAATAATAAATTAAATAATGATTTAATTTAAATAAATGCAATTAACCGAGATGATGATTAAAATATACGAAACAGTCATAAATAAATGCAGAATCACAATATAAATTAAATTTAACAAATATAAGAAATTTAGAAGTTGTGAGAGGGTTAAAACACTCACCTTTTGAATTAAATCCAAAAATTGAACAGTCTCCAAATTCTTCCAAACCAGCGCCAAAGTGTCCGAAATTCCAACGCGAACCTAGCGGAGAAAACCACGCATGAATTGGATCACGTATGTAAAAGTTATTGATTTTAGAACATTTGAATTTAAAAAATTTACATTAAATAAAATATCACTAACATTTTCACGACAATACCTTCTCCCATGCTACAACACAGTTTGAAAAACCCAACATGTCACCGAACGCACACCGCCTCACGAAGCTTCGCCGTGCTTGGACAGAGCGCGTGCCTCGACCTCGAGCTCGCCAATCAAACTCCATGGCCTCCGACCCCCCCCTCTGGGCGCCACGCGACCCAGTCGCGTTCACCTATGCTCTGCAGCAACCGCCGGTACCTATTAACCTTAATCCAATTTTTGACGCAAATCCATCCATCGATTCACCATACAAACCACTCAGATCGACTCCCCTCAGACCCCTCTACAAAACCCACAATTCAATTTGACGATCAGACCAGTTTGATCGCGGCGTGATGAAAGGCCGTGGATTGATTCGCGAATTCTGGGCGGAAAATGATATGAATCGAAAAACAAACACCACCAGTAGTTTACGCTTGTCGAGAGCTTCAAATCCGTATAAAATTTGATATTGTTTGGAGAGTGTGAATTTTTGGCTTTGGATTTGATTTGGATTTGTATTTGGGAATTAGGATTTGCAGCCCTTGGAAAGAGGAGCCGAGAAGGAATTGTACATACAGATAAATGATAAATAGAGGTAGGCTAGGGTTTATAATAGGGTATATATAGGCAAGGTTGAAATAGAATGGATGGACCCGATTTATAAACGCGCTGAACGATAAAATGGCCCAAAAAGCCGTTCTGACTCCGAAACGAAATTGGGTCAAACCATATATCGAAATAGATGTTTAAAAATAATTTAAACGCAATGGAAAAGGTTTCAAATCCAAATTCCATCGTATGAAGAAGTTATGCTAAAATCAATATTTTTCAAATTGATTTCAATTTATTTCAATTTCATTGATTTCAAGGCGTTTCGAGTCCGTACGATCAAACGACAAGTCCGGTCGTTACGAAACTTGAAATCCTACAATAATTCACCGTTACGGACCCGATGAAACTAGTTTCGTCGAAAACCGAGTCAGTGGCCAAAATAGCTATTTTTACATTAATTAATTAAAATAATAAATTAACAAATTAAATCAAATTTTCAATTCAACTCTATAATTAACAAATTTCATCATTTTTATAGTTGTAAATCATTTACACTAATTTATCCAAGTTTAAATGTCAATTTAGAGTTGATTAATTTATCAATTTCAGTATTAACCACAATTTAATTAAATTCAGAAATTTTAAATTTAATTTCCAATAATCCCATTTAATTAATTTTTTTAATGATTATTCCATTCATAAATTTCAAATAGATGGATTTAACATTGGATTCAAAACTATTACATTAAATATTCTCACATTCCATCTAAATTTCAAATACATAATATTTAGATATTTTAATTTCATTTAATTGCAATTAATCCAATCAGATTCCAATATATTGATAAAGCTTTATTTCCAATACTTATAATTCAACAGATTATCCAATATGAATAACCTTAACATTATTTACAAATATTACCGTAATTAACACTAACGTAATATTAAATTACAATTATTGTAACTGATTTCCAATTGTAAATTAACACTCTACATAAATAGGTAATATACAATGATCGTTACGCTAACTTTTAGTCACATTAGCAATCTTTTATTACTAACAAATCAAAGTTCCCATTTATTTTCATTAATTGGCATTTCATTCAATTCATTAATTATTAACTTTAATTAGCATAGGCTATATCTTGGCACATTAATATTTCCCAATTAATCCACTTTATTACATTTAAATTAAAAATCTTTTCATGTAATTCCAATTGATCCACTTTATTACATTTAAATTAATAATCTTGGTTCCCATTATTACTTTATTATCAAACAACAACTATTATAATTACTCTCTAGCATTAATCCTATCATCCATAATTTATTATTATTCTATCAATTGATAAAATTTTGAATCTATTTCCCAAATCAACTAATTTCAATCAATTAAAACCTTACAATTGGTTTCAAATAATTAGGATTTCACTAGTTAAGTCAATTATTACAATTGCTTTCAAATTAAATTTTTATGAACAAAACAAATAGGTAACTTATACAATTATAACCATTAAAATTTAATTAACTTTAAATTTATTACTTTCAAGCAAATTTTATGATTACTTACAGAGCATTTATTTATACTCAATTACCATTTATTAAAATTCAAATTCATTAATTAATTAAATGCTTAAATTTGTTTTCATATGTTCAATTTGTAGCTAAGTATAACAACTACATTATTTCCATTGATTTGAACTAAACTCCCATCTTTATATTATGCCTATTATTACGCTATAAACTAGTTACTATTGTTTACCTTTCATTTACTTGCCATATTCTCATTCCCATTATTGTAACCTTTATTTATATTCATTAAAATTTAATTTAAATTCCAATTCAATCAACTAATTCAACTAATTCAATAGGCAACTTAAAATCATTGTTTACAAGCTAAGGTTACACTTGAGTTATCATACTTCAACCAAATATTATAATTACATACACAATACCAAATTCATTTAGTTATTATTAATTATGTACAAATTCCTTTATCTATACAACACTTACATTTATTTACTTATTGTCAATTTATTTCCCAAGTGCAACAATTTACACTATTTCATTTTTTTTTGTGGTTTCACTTCAATTGTCAATAATTAGTTTTTAATAATCATGGCTACAGTTCATTCTTAACATTTACTTCAATATAAGTTATAAATTTTTTATTTCTTTCTAAATTTAATTACAAAATCTTATTAATTCAACCAATATTAATCAACGAAATTTTTTGGGTCGTTACACTGGGGTTGTTGGACGCGGTGGGTAGTCGTGTCTATAATGCGTTACCACCAGTCCTGCGACCCAAACTAGTAGTATCCTACCTTGTGCATTGCCTCACATGCCTTGTCATACTATTATCCTTTTACGCGATCACTACGACCTTTTTTTAGTGTTGTCTTATCACGGAGCCTCCCTGGCTACTGACGTTACTTGTGTTGCTACTATGGAAAACTGTAGGACAATGCTTAAAAATATGTTAAGGGGGATCAATGTAAAGCCTTAACACTATTTTAATACTTTATTTTATTGATTAGACACTACACATGTAGCGTATCTTACTACATATAGATAATTTAATGGATCCTTAGAAGATGGAAAATCCTGTAACATCTCTTAAGTTATTGCACTCACGTTATAAACTGGATAGGAGATGTAAAATCCCGTAAAAATATCTAAGGCTATTACACTCATATTGACTTATTATTGATTTAACTTGCATAAGAACTTTTAGTTCTGACTCGAGTGTTTTGTCTTTTCATTATGCTCGAGTCATCCTATAACAACCTTGGATTTTTGCATATAATTTGAATTTGACTTTATTTTTATTTTGAAATTATTTTTTCAAAACTTTTTTATTCCAAATATTTCATTTTAAAATATAAATGTTGATTATTAAGTGATTTATAGTTCAAACTAGTATAATTTGAATATTTTACCATAAAGTGAATTTCTGGTCAAACTGTTCAAACTTTGACTTCTAAACTTAAAATTTAAATTATTTTAAATCTTAAATTTTATCTCTTTTTATGAAAATATATGTAATAACTTGAACATTGCTTTCCGTTTCGTTGGAAACGGAGTTAAACTGTAAAAGTTGTGTACATTTCAATTTTGAGTGCAATTTGATTTATTTAACAATTTTTTCTATTTTAAATTATATAAATTATATTTTCTTTGTCATATTTTATTTTAATATGTGTTAATATTTTATTTTATGTATATTTTTGCCTTTTAATATTTTTTAAGTGATAGTATAATTTTTCTAAAGTTTACTTGAATTATTTTCAATTTATAAAGAATAGTTTCATATATATTGTTATTTTCTTTATTTAAATTATATAATTTAAATTATTTTTATTTATTTTTCTTATTTTTCTTTATTTCTGAGATTATTTACTTATATTATCAGCCATTCTATGTTTTACAAAATATTAAAAGAAATGTGAAAGGTTTTAAAAACCATTTATCTTCCTTGACCTTTTATCTCCCACCCTTTTACTTTAAACCAACACCTTTTCATTTATTCTTTTTATTTGGCCGTTCATTTTTTTTCTTTTCTTCTGCTGTACCTCTCTCTTATTCACGTGAAAACAACTGAGAAACTTCTCACAAAAAAAAACTTGCACGGCCGAGCTTTCTCCTTTGATCAAAAATTTGGTAAATGTTTTCTACTTTTCTCTTGTTTACTTTGATTTTTCTACTAACAATTGCCATTGCTTTCAACATGTTATGGCCGACCCCACCTCCTCTAGCAGCTAGGCCGACCCCACCACCTCCAGCCCCTCCCTATCCCATTGCCGTGAGCCACAACGATGAAGAACCTCCTAAAAATGAGCAAAGACATCACCTATGCAACCATAGCCTAGCCTACCTTGCATCCATCACCTTCAACACCCCTTAGCCGCCACCCACACCACCACCACCTGCTGTACCCGACTTGACATACCTCTGCACAACCCCATCTGACCCCACCTGAAGTGGCCATGCCCTCCTTGGCCTTGGCCGAGCCCATAGGTTGCATTGAATCCATACTTTTGCCTTGAAGTGTTAGCCTTTTGCCTCACCAACTAGTGCACCATTTTCTCTATGCATAGACGACCCCTATAAGACCTAAACCAGACCGTAGTGCATGCCATGGCTGTGCTAAATCCATCCCTTGCTGATCCATGTGAAGTTGAGAACAAGTGCAAACCATTTGAAGTTGTTTTGGGCTCTGATTTCTTATGTTGTTTAGGCGTAATTTGTTTTGAAACTTATATTGTTTGTATTGTTTTGTCTTATGTATTCAAGGAAGTTAACCTTGTCTCTCCCACACTCATATCATCATCATGGCTGATAAAATGAACCCCCTTGGTCAAGCTTTTGAATGGTTGTAGCAAGGTCAAGTTATCTTGTCTTTGTTGCCTTTCAATTTTAATTTATTTCGAAATATTTTGGTTGAATATTCATAAGTTATATTGTCTTATTTTAGGTTTCTTTACAAGATGATATCTTGGTTATTTCTCTCCACTCAAATCAAAGGTCGTGCCTTCTAGATCCGCTGTGTCATTCTAATTGATATCTCTAGCATAAAAATGTGAGTACATCACACCAGACAAGTTATACTTATATAAGTAATAAACTGATCACAGTTGAATCTGTAACGCACATCTTCCTGTTTTAATTGCCATATTATATTCATATGATGTTCACACCTGTATTTACACATGTTATATCATACGTCACTGTTATTTCATGCTATTCTGTTTATATTATCCGTTCATCACACTGCAAGTTCAGTTTAGATTAGAATCACTATGGTTTGAAATGATACATACCCGAACGGACCTTAGAATAAGGGAAAATTGTTATGGGCTGAAATGATAGGCCTGAATGATTTTCAATTTATTTCATTTACTTGGGACTGCGGGTTTGAAATGATAAAACCCAGATTTTTCTTTGTAAATTACGGGTTGAAATGATATATTACCCGTATCACTTTTCCTAGTGTAGAAAATTATATACAGACCCGTAGTTAATATATGTTTTTCTAAATTATTAAAATTATTTTAGAAATGTAAATATTAAAATATTTTGATTTAAATCTAATTAAAAAGGATTTCTGTAAAATATTATTGATTTTCTGAATAATTATAAGTGAATGAATTAATGAAAAGGTTAGAAAATTTTGAATGTAAGTTATTTTGGAAAAATTTGATTTAATTATAATTGGAAATTAAATTGAATATGAAATTATGATAAATTTATGATAATTTGAATTTAAATAAATTTAAAGTGATTTTATATCATATTAATGATTTTTAATAAAGTTGAAATGTGAAATGAATGAATATTTAAGTCGAAATTTTGAAATATAACTAAAATTGGAAATTTATGAAATTGACTTAAAAGTGAATTTTAGTTAAATAAATAAAAATAAAACTAAGTTATATTTGAGAATTTGAACTTAAGTGTTAATTTGAAATTTAATGTAATGAATTTAAATTTGAACATTGCAATTGAATAAGTGAATTATTATTAAATCTTGATTTTTAAATGGAAATTTAACTTTATAAAATCATGAACTTAAGGAAAATTAAATAATGTTTATAAATGTGAAAATGTATGATTTTATAAGTTAAAAATGTTTTAAATAAAAATATAATTGGCTGTGAAATTATATTAAATATTTGAAGTTAATTAACTGCATTTTTGAAATGCTATTAATTGCAATGTAAACGATATTACAGCATCTGTAAATGCTGTAGTTGATGATAATGAACCTAAAACCTAAATTGAATTAAAGGCTATTATAGCAATCTTTTTAAGTGCTATAATTTTTGAATTTAACTAAGTTTATTTGAAATATTAAGTAAACCCTATTATAGCATTTTTAAAATGCTGTCTTTTGTTAAATTAAACTGTTTTGAATGTAACAAATTGAACTGTTTTGAATGTAACTTTCCATAGCGTTTTCTAAATGCTGCGAAAAGTGAATTTTCACTGTTTTGATAAACTTAAGTGAATAAATGAACTTTGGAAGTTGAAAATTTTGGAAATTCAATAATTTAATTATTAAATATAATAACTTCATTTTAATGATTTAAAATGATTTTTGAAATATAAACTGTTTTGAAATGTAAATTGAAATGGTATTTTAAATTGAATAAAATGAATAATGATTTTTAATGAATGTGTTTTGGAAAGATATGATATTTTGATATATTAAAATGATTTGAAATGAAGTTTTGGAAAGATATGATATTTTTGATATAGTAAAATGATTTGAATGAAGTTTTGGAAAGATATGATATCTTTTGATATAATAAAATAATTTGAAAAAAATAAAGTTTTGAAAGATATGATATTTCGACATTAAATGATTTGAAATGAAGTTTTGGAAAGATATGATATTTTGATATATTGAAATGATTTGACAGGAAGTTTTGGAAAGATATGATGTTTTTGAAAGGGTTTGGAATTAATTTTATCTTTATTTTGATAAAGATTTGGATTTGAAATGATAATCTATTTTGAAGTATAAATACCATTTTAAAATTATAACTACGGGTTATAATAACGATTGGTTGGCAAAGAGACCGGGATCAGATATCTGGCATGCTCTCTGTCGATACCGAAAACCACTTTGACAACCGTGTATGCGGTGGAGATTCCAGAATGAAGTAGGATGGTGGCGACGTTCTTGAGGTATATTACGTGGACCAACTCCCGTGAGTTGGCATAAGGTGGCTAAAACAGGAACGACCTCGGGCCAAGTGAGGTCATTCCTCCGATCGGACACATTCCTTCGATACTATACTCTTACTGGTGATTGATTAGATGGCCATCCTCCGATTTTGATATGGGAGTGTGTTTCGAAGTGGGCGTATGTGGCTGCTGCGTTACCAGCAGCCCATGTGCGTAATTGGTATATCTACCCTGGCATTGCCTTGTGTGCCGTGTCACCTACCATACCGAGCCTTTACTACGATTTTTTCTTCTCCCATAGCCCGTGTGGTATCTTCTGACAGTCACCCAGAGTGGAGATGGCATGATATTGGATGGACTACTGGGACTATTATGTGTGAAGGGTGATATGGGTAGCCCGGAACGCTATTTAAAAGTATGTTTATTTTACTGTAGACATTATTATAATAGCGAAATATTACTACATAGTAAATAGTTTAACGGATCCTTAGAGGATGGGCGGTCCTAGGCATCCTTAAGTTGCTTGTACTTTATTACAGTTCACTTGAGTTGGTTACATTATATAAGTATATATTGTCCTGACTCGAGTGTTTGTATTTTATTTACGCTCGGGTCAGCCTGAGTTATTCACAGATTTTGATTCCACTTTCTGGAGATTGGAATCGCTGGAGATCATCTGCTTGTCTAGTTTTATCTATTCCAGTTCTGTTGTTTTATTCAGCTTGTACTTGGTTATCATCTTGAGACTTCTGTCGTATGTTATTTATTCTGTTGTATTTTAGTGAACTCTGATATATTTTCATAGTAGCTTCATGAACTACTATCTCTTTTACTTCCGCTGCATTTCTTACTCTGTGTATGTGTTATGTGATTATTATTTACTATATATTCTGAGATTTGCCAAATTTTATTTACAACGTGGTATTTTGAGCAATTCAAGTCCGACATGTGTGTCTGCCATTGCACTTGGAGGGTGCAGCATGATAGGGGGTTCTCGCTTCCTGGTTTGGTAGTGAACGGTTGACTCTTACTCCTACATGTCCCCGCGGGGGTTGGTGGTGCAATCGAGAGGCTGGTCGTAAAGCCAGAACATAGGTACCAATATATGCTACGGTGGGCGTTATCCCACTGGCGCGGCCCGTTACAGTTGGTATCAGAGCTTTGGCTTCGAGGCAAAACTTAGAATATATGGTAAATTTAATTTCAGAATCACTTTCATTCGAGCTTGAATCTCTTCATTTTTGTTCGATTTCTTTTGAATTTTGGAACATTCCCTGTGGTTCTGAAATCCATTCTTGTCCCTCACTATTCATCTTCTTTTGATTCTGGAGTATCCCATAACTCCATTTCGTATGATCTTTAAAGTGAATTGGCGGTCTCGCCAATATTCTAATTTTCATGTAAAGGGGTGAAACTCCTTTACAATTAGCATTGATTCACCAGAGATTTTATCCTTGGTTTAGATGCTAATATCTTTATTATTTCAAACTCTATCTCTTGAGATTGAATGTAGATTTACCCCAGAAAATCCACATCGATCTTATTCTTTAAGTCACGGTTGACCCAGTTAAGGTTACCCGCGGTTTATTTAAGCTTATCCATCTCCCTACCCTGTTTAACCATCTTGTCTTTTGTTTCTAAACCATCTCCAAACATTTTGAACTATACTTGTAAATCTATGTTTTATATATTGTGTTGTTTGAGTTGTTGATGTTGATTTGGGTTTCTGATCGATTCGTCTGATCAACACTATCGATAGGATTTCTAAAACACTTTGACAGAATAAACTGACGCAATATTATTTTAAAATTTTGGTTAATGAAATAAATTTTGATATAAGTAAATTTATGGAACTTAATAAATTGATTTAAACTAGAAATGAAAATACGTGATTTATCATTTATAGTTCTATAAATGAATTTATAAATAGTTGTTTATGAATTGATTTGGGAGCTGAAATGAATTTAAATCAAGAATTTGAGAATTTAATTTTCGATGGTTTCAAACCTTGTGTTTAAAATTTTAAAAGGATATATTATTTAAAGTGTTTTCGAATAGAAATTTGTTTCCAAAGAATTTTAATGTTTAAAATTAGTGCTCTTCTCTTTGTCGTTGGAAAATAACTTCGGTGATTACTGCAGCATCATCAACGTTTATTTTTGAGTTTTGTAGTGAAGAGACTGTTCTGTAGTCTTGCTACAGCTTTGTTTTGGGAATTTAATTGATTTGAATTTCTAAAATATGACTTGATTTATATAGATATATGATTTAAAATTGATTTTACATATTATGTATATAATTACTTATCTTCAAATGGTTTGAAGGTAATCGGAAATTTAGTTCTTAAATTTTAGCTTGAAGAGTAATTTCAATTATAAAAAGAAATCAAAAATTTGGATAAATGATTCAAACTTGAGATAATTGAATTTAGAAAGTTTTATTTGTATAATACACAATTTCATTCCAATATAACTTACCTTAAATTTTGGAAGTTCATAATGTAATTGGATAATATACAATATAAAAAAAAGATTTTATAAATAAAGTTTGAGTGGTTATAATAAATGTTATACACTTAAAGTTTAGTTATAAAAGATTAACAGAGGTAAATAAAAAAAGGAATTCAAAGAATTTTATTTAAACAACTTAATAATCAAATTTGATTTAATATGGAACCTTGAGTCTAACCTAGGAATTTTAATAAAGGTTATTTCCTGAAATGAATATGTTTGTATAATTAATAATGTATCTTTGAATAGATAAAATAAAATATATTTGAATGGGATATTTTGTAATAAGGTTTATTTAACTTGAAATCATAATTTAACTGATGTGTAAATGAATAAATGTGTAAAGAAATTTGATTGTTATATTTGCTATGATAAATATTTTATTTATGTAATAGACATGTCTTGAAAAATGAATAATTTTGATTTTTATAGTTAAGACGTATTTTAATATCACTAAAATTAGATGATTAAGAATTTGGTTTTCAAATGGAAATTTCAAGTGTAACTTATTGAAGGAATATCTTATTGATGAAATGGGTATTTTAAGTAAAATCTTAATTTATTTGTTAAATTAAGAGTTAGGTAAAATAATGAACTTTTGACTTAATAAATGAAGCATAGTTTATTTGATATTCCATTCATAAAATTTTGTTTTAAATAAATCATAAGTTAATTGATATCCAAATGAATAATTCAGAAATTGAACTGATTTGAAATACTAATATATCTACTGAAGCACTTTATAAGTGCTGCTGTTTCTGAAAATACAATGTTTTGGAAATTTGATAATTGAATGAATGAACTTAGAAATGTTACAACTTTGAAATGAATATTATTCGACCTTGAATTTAAATGGTTTAAATGAAGATTATTTTATGAGTGTTATAATTTTTAGTAGTATGATTTCCAAATAATAACATCTCTGAAGTATTATGATTTCAAAGCATTATGATTTCAAATTTATTATCTTATTTTGTTTTTCAAACTATCTTTTAGTTGTCCTTATTTTCCTTATCTTGCTACAGAATGGGGAGGCTATTGCTTATACCAGTCTGTTTAGAAATCTTCCTATAATCT
Source organism: Allium cepa (assembly GCA_030765085.1). Classification (NCBI taxonomy): domain Eukaryota; kingdom Viridiplantae; phylum Streptophyta; class Magnoliopsida; order Asparagales; family Amaryllidaceae; genus Allium; species Allium cepa. The sequence continues at coordinate 825,257,531 of CM060941.1, read as the reverse complement.
TTGAAAATCTTTGGTAGTCATCTGGATCTGAGCACTTCTTACCATCCACAGACCGACGGTCAAACGGAAAGGGTGAATCAGATTCTAGAGGGTCCTTTCGTGCTTGTGTTCTTGATTTGATCATCTCCACCTTGTCAAACTTACTATAACAACAGTTATTAGGTATAATTTCAATCTTCTTGTCACCATTCTTAATCTTATTTCATTTCTATCTTTTCTATGCTTTCTCATACCTCATTCCTTTTCGGGGACAAAAAGTTTTGAGTGGGGGAGAGTGTAACAACCCTAGATTTTTGCATATAATTTAAATTTGACTTTATTTTTATTTTGAAATTATTTTTTTAAAACTTTTTTATTCCAAACATTTCATTTTAAAATATAAATGTTGATTATTAAGTGATTTATAGTTCAAACTAGTATAATTTGAATATTTTACTATAAAGTGAAATTCTGATCAAACTGTTCAAACTTTGACTTCTAAACTTAAAATTTAAATTATTTTAAATCTTAAATTTTATCTCTTTTTATGAAAATAGACGTAATAACTTGAACATTGCTTTCCGTTTCGTTGGAAACGGAGTTAAACTGTAAAAGTTATGTACATTTCAATTTTGAGTGTAATTTGATTTATTTAAAAATTTTGTCTATTTTAAATTATATAAATTATATTTTCTTTGTCATATTTTATTTTAATATGTGTTAATATTTTATTTTATGCATATTTTTGCCTTTTAATATTTTTTAAGTGATAGTATAATTTTTCTGAAGTTTACTTGAATTATTTTCAATTTATAAAGACTAGTTTCATATATATTGTTATTTTCTTAATTTAAATTATATAATTTAAATTATTTTTATTTATTTTTCTTATTTTTCTTTATTTCTGAGATTATTTACTTATATTATCAGCCATTTTATGTTTTACAAAATATTAAAAGAAATGTGAAAGGTTTTAAAAACCATTTATCTTCCTTGACCTTTTAACCCTTTTACTTTAAACCAACACCTTTTCATTTATTCTTTTTATTTGGCCGTTCATTTTTTTTTCTTTTCTTTTGTTGTACCTCTCTTATTCACGTGAAAACAACTGAGAAACTTCTCACAAAAAAAACTTGCACGGCCGAGCTTTCTCCTTTGATCAAAAATTTGGTAAATGCTTTCTACTTTTCTCTTGTTTACTTTGATTTTACTACTAACTATTGCCATTGCTTTCAACATGTTATGGCCGTCCCCACCTCCTCCAGCAGCTAGACCGACCCCACCACTACCACAACCAGCCACCACCACCTCCAGCCCCTCCCTATCCCATTGTTGTGAGCCACAATGATGAAGAACCACCTAAAAATGAGCAAAGACATCACTTATGCAACCATAGCCTAGCCTACCTTGCATCCATCACCTTCAACACCCCTTAGCCGCCACCCACACCACCACCACCACCTGCTGTGCTCAACCTGACATACCACTTCACAACCCAATCTGACCCCACCTGAAGTGGCCATGCCCTCCTTGGCCTTGGCCGAGCCCGTAGGTTGCATTGAATCCATACTTTTGCCTTGAAATGTTAGCCTCTTGCCTCACCAACTAGTGCACCATTTTATCTATGCATGACCGACCCCTATAAGACCCAAACTAGACCTTAGTGCATGCCATGGCTGTGCTAAATCCATCCCTTGCTGATCCATGTGAAGTTGAGAACAAGTGAAAACCATTTGAAGTTGTTTTGGGCTCTGATTTCTTATGTTGTTTAGGCGTAATTTGTTTTGAAACTTATATTGTTTGTATTGTTTTGTCTTATGTATTGAAGGAAGTTAACATTGTCTCTCCCACATTCATATCATCATCATGGCTGAGAAAATGCACCCCCTTGGTCGAGCTTTTGAATGGTTGTAGCAAGGTCAAGTTATCTTGTCTTTGTTGCCTTTCAATTTCAATTTATTTCAAAATATTTTGGTTGAATATTCATAAGTTATACTGTCTTGTTTTAGGGTTGTTTACAAGATGATATCTTGGTTATTTCTCTCCACTCAAATCAAAGGTCGTGCCTTCTGGATCCGCTGTGTCATTCTAATTGATATCTCCAGCATAAAAATGTGAGTACATCTCACCAGACAAGTTATACTTATATAAGTAATAAACTGATCACACTTGAATCTGTAATGCACATCATCCTGTTTTAATTGCCATATTATATTCATATGATGTTCACACCTGTATTTACACTTGTTATATCATACGTCACTGTTATTTCATGCTATTCTGTTTATTTTATCTGTTCATCACACTGCAAGTTCACTTTACATTAGAATCACTATGGTTTGAAATGATACATACCCGAACGGACTTTAGAATAAGGGAAAATTGTTATGGGCTAAAATGATAGGCCTGAATGATTTTCAATTTAGTTCATTTACTTGGGACTGCGGGTTTGAAATGATAAAACCCGGATTTTTCTTTGTAAATTACGGGTTGAAATGATAAAACCCGGATTTTTCTTTGCAAATTACGGGTTGAAATGATATATTACCCGTATCACTTTTCCTAGTGTACAAAATTATATACAGACCCGTAGTTAATATATGTTTTTCTAAAATTATTAAAATTATTTTAGAAATGTAAATATTAAAAATATTTTTATTTAAATCTAATTAAAAAGGATTTTTGTAAAATATTATTGTTTTTTTGAATAATTATAAGTGAAATGAATTAATGAAAAGGTTAGAAAATTTTGAATGTAAGTTATTTCGGAAAAATTTGATTTAATTATAATTGGAAATTAAATTGAATATGAAATTATGATAAATTTATGATAATTTGAATTTAAATAAATTTAAAGTGATTTTATATCATATTAATGATTTTTAATAAAGTTGAAATGTGAAATGAATGAATATTTAATTTGAAATTTTGAAATATAACTAAAATTGGAAATTTATGAAATTGACTTAAAAGTGAATTTTAGTTAAGTAATAAAAATAAAACTAAGTTATATTTGAGAATTTGAACTGAAGTGTTAAGTTGAAATTTAATGTAATGAATTTAAATTTGAACATTGCAATTGAATAAGTGAATTATTATTAAATCTTGATTTTTGAATGGTAATTTAACTTTATAAAATCATGAACTTAAGGAAAATTAAATAATGTTTATAAATGTGAAAATGTATGATTTTATAAGTTAAAAATGTTTTAAATAAAAATATAATTGGTTGTGAAATTATATTGAGTATTTGAAGTTAATTAACTGCATTTTTGAAATGCTATTAATTGCAATGTAAATGATATTACAGCATTTGTAAATGCTGTAGTTGATGATAATGAACTAAAAACCTAAATTGAATTAAAGGCTATTATAGCAATCTTTCTAAGTGCTATAATTGTTGAATTTAACTAAGTTTATTTGAAATATTAAGTAAACCCTATTACAGCAATTTTAAAATGCTGTCTTTTGTTAAATTGAACTGTTTTGTATGTAACTTTCCGTAGCGTTTTCTAAATGCCGCGAAAAGTGAATTTTCACTGTTTTGATAAACTTAAGTGAATAAATGAACTTTGGAAGTTGAAAATTTTGAAAATTCAATAATTTAATTATTAAATATAATAACTTCATTTTAATGATTTAAAATGATTTTTGAAATATAAACTGTTTTGAAATGTAAATTGAAATGGTATTTTAAATTGAATAAAATGAATAATGATTTGAAATGAATGTGGTTTTGGAAAGATATGATATTTTGATATATTAAAATGATTTGAAATGAAGTTTTGGAAAGATATGATATTTTTTATATAGTAAAATGATTTGAATGAAGCTTTGGAAAGATATGTTATCTTTTGATATAATAAAATAATTTCAAAAAAATAAAATTTTGAAAGATATGATATTTTGACATTAAATGATTTGAAATGAAGTTTTGAAAAGATGTGATATTTTGATATATTGAAATGATTTGACAGGAAATTTTGGAAAGATATGATGTTTTTGAAAGGGTTTTGACTTAATTTTATCTTTATTTTGATAAAGATTTGGATTTGAAATGATATTCTGTTTTAAAGTATAAATACCATTTTAAAATTATAATTACGGGTTATAATAATGATTGGTTGGTAAAGAGACCGGGATCGGATATCTGGCATACTCTCTGTCGATACCGAAAACCACTTTGACAACCGTGTACGCGGTGGAGATTCCAGAATGAAGTAGGATGGTGGCGACGTTCTTGAGGTATATTACGTGGACCCAACTCCCGTGAGTTGGCATAAAGTGGCTAAATAGGAGCGATCTCGGGCCAAGTGAGGTCATTCCTCCGATCGGACACATTCCTTCGATACTATACTCTTACTGGTGATTGATTAGATGGCCATCTTCCGATTTTGATATGGGAGTGTGTTCCGAGGTGGACGTATGTGGCTGCTGCGTTACCACCAGCCCGTGTGCGTAATTGGTATATCTACCCTGGAATTGCCTTGTGTGCCGTGTCACCTACCATACCGAGCCTTTACTATGAGTTTGTTTTTCTTCTGTAGCCCGTGTGGTATCCTCTGACAGTCACCCGGAGTGGAGATGGCATGATATTGGATGGACTACTGGGACTATTATGTGTGAAGGGTGATATGGGTAGCCCGGAAAGCTATCTAAAAGTATGTTTATTTTACTATAGACATTATTATAATAGCGAAATATTACTACATAGTAAATAGTTTAACGGATCCTTAGAGGATGGGCGGTCCCAGGCATCCTTTAAGTTACATGTACTTTATTACAGTTCACTTGAGTTGGTTTACATTATATAAGTATATATTGTCCTGACTCGAGTGTTTGTATTTTATTTACGCTCGGGTCAGCCTGAGTTATTCACAGATTTGGATTCCACTTTCTGGAGATTGGAATCGCTGGAGATCATCTGCTTATCTAGTTTTATCTATTCCAGTTCTGTTGTTCTATTCAGCTTGTACTTGGTTATCATCTTGAGACTTCTGTCGTACGTTATTTATTCTGTTGTATTTTAGTTAACTCTGATATATTTTCATAGTAGCTTCATGAACTACTATCTCTTTTACTTCCGTTGCATTTCTTACTCTGTGTATGTGTTATGTGATTATTATTTACTATATGTTCTGAGGTTTGCCAAATTTTATTTACAACACGGTATTTTGAGCAATTCAAGTCCGACATGTGCGGATGCGAATGGTTGAAAATATCCGGTCGTTACACATCCCGAGCATTTTAGTGTTTGAAGACACTATTCCTGGAAGGTAAAGATGGAGTTGCTAGACTGTATTTTCTTTTATTATTCCATTGCATCATTTGGTATATTACTGAATGTACTCTGAATATATTGTCAAATTTGTGTAATCAAATCTATATTGTAAAATAGCTTCACGAACTATTTATTTGATTATTATATTTTGTCATCCCGCTGCGTGATTCTGTGTTTGGGTTTCCTTCTTTTCTCTTATTTTCTTATTAAATCCCATTGATAATCTTCCCTTTTGAATGGTTTTTGTTAAGCATGTGAGGTTTATTATCGATTTAAACCGTCCAAAAATGTGGATCATCACAGTTGGTATCAGAGCTTTGGTTTAGAGATACCTTAGGCTGTTTGGGGTTAACTCATTTGAGATTGGGTTAGGAATGTTCTTGAATGAGTTTGATTGTATATATTTATGAGATAGGGTATTTTTTAGTGTTATAAAAATGTTTTGTATTGTGTTAATTTGTTCTGTTGAGTATTTGTGGACTTTGGTCAGTACATAACACGCTATGGCATCGATATGGGTTTCTAAACACTTAGACAGGGTAAACCAAAACAATATTATTTTTAAAAATAGGTAAATTAAATAATTTTACCTTGTATTTTTTGTGTGTGTGTATATATATATAATTATTCATAAATTGATTTTGTTATTTTGGTGTGTTGGTTGTTAGGAAATAATAATATTCAATCATTATCATTTATTGTTGGTTAGTCAAAGTTCTTAAAAAAATATTGACTATTCTATGTTATAAGAAGTGTAATTTTATAAATATGTTTAGTAAAATATGATTCACAAGTAAAACGAATATATGTTGAAAATTTGAGAACTTAAATTCTACCGTTTTGAAATTTATTTCAAAGATTTGGAATAAATAATATTAGTATTATTTGGAAGTATTTGCAAATAAAAATGTTTCAAAATGTTTTCAAAGCGTACTTGAAAGGAATGTTTTTAAAAGAATTCCAAAAGGAAATAAGTTCTGTACTCCCCTCTTCTGTCGTTGGAAAATAATTTCGATGATGTTTGCATAACATTATCGACCTTCATTTTCGAGTTTCAAAGTGGGAAGACTACTACAGTAGCTTTGCTACACATACGTTTTGTAATGATTCCGGTTTTAAGACAAATTCAATTTGGTAATTAAAATAAATTTTTGGGGATTAATTTGAATTTTTCAAAATTAATAAGATATATACTTGTTTATTTATATAAATAAATTTTTAAAATTTGAAATTTGGAATTTGAAACTCACAATAAATATTTTAAATAGAATCTGGATTAGAGGTAAGTATTTTCAAAATAAATAGAAATTTGTTTTCTAATTTTAATATACATATATATAAATATTTGGAAGACATGATTTGAGATTAATGTAGAGATTTTAAAAAGGCTATTCTAAATTAAACTCTTATATATATATATATATATATATATATAAATGTGATTTTTTTAGTGTATAATTAAGATTTTTAAATCATTCTCTTTTAAAAGTTATGTAAATATAAATGATAAAAAATGTATGAATGAAAATATAAAATATAAATATATATATTAAACTAAATTAAGATTGTAATATGAAAAACAATTGAGATAAATTTAATTTGTGTAAATGTAAATATTTTAATGTATGCACAATATAATTTGAAATTCACAAGTGTTAATATAGGTTTACAAGTGGCAATTTGTTCTTTTCTAACAAAAATATAAATACAAAAAATGCAAATTTATTAACATACGGTTTAAAACTAAAACTTATAAATAAATCTAAGATAGGGTCTTTACATAAACTTATTTGAATTGAACATTTATGAGATTATTAAATCATGCATTACAAGTGTTCACTTACCTTAACAAATGTTAACAAAATAATACAAGTGGCAAAGTAAGATTTTCTTTTAATTTATAATTTTAGAAAAAAATATTTGTGAAGAGTAAAACCAGATTTCTTTCATTTCCTCGAATCTTCATTATCAAAACTGAAAATTGAAAACAAAACCAATTTTTTTCCCCAAAATCAAACCTGAGAATGAAAATTCAAAGTAAATCAAAAACAAAACAATATTTTCAAAAATCTGAAGTATCCCAACATCAAAACAGAGAAAAAGGAAAACAAATCAAATCTGGCAAACAAAAAAAACCTGAAGCAAATTCAAAGATTTTCAAAACTAGAAAATCAACAACTCAAATAAATCAGCTCAAATTCAAAGATCTGAAGCTTGTGACCAGAATAGATTCAAGAACAAACCAGAAGCAAGTTTCAAACCTGAGAGTTATCAATTTGTTTCAAAGCTGTCAAACTGGAATAAAAACTTGAATCAAGCACGCAAATTGAATTCAACATTATCAAGCAAAGTAAAGCTTTCAATAAACAACAGTTAAGATAAAGCATATGCAGATCAAAATCATCCTCCAATTTGCAAATTTCCAGGCTCTGTCTTCATTTTACTGTGAGTAAACTCTATTCTAAAACCCAATTCTTTTATCTATGTCTGTGATGATGGATGAGATTAGTGACTTGGAACTGAGTTTATAATGTGTTGCATGTGGATATATATATATATATATATATATATAAGGATAGATGTGTATAAGCAAGTCTGTGTATAAGTGTTTATATGCTCTATTATCTGTAGAAACAAAACTACAAAAGAAATTTAATTACTTCTTATCTAATCAATTTTGGTTTTTGATTTCTAAATGAAAAATAACTGTGAGATGGTAATATCATTTTTAAAGATATTTATAAGAAAATCAGTAAGGTTTTTACTGGAAAGAAAGGATTTACAGTGAAACTTTTTAATCTGAAAAAAAAATCAATATTTTTAGATTTGTATTTCGATTTGATAATTGGATTCACACTAGAATATATTGAATTTTAAGGTAGAAATCAGGATTATTAAGAACGTGAATGTCAAGATCTGTCGAGATGATCGTTTCATGGGTTCTTGTCAAATTTTGTTGATCAATGTTGAATTAGGTATCGGGGTTGATCACAGTGATAGCTGGGAGGATGGTGATTATACGAAAAATGGTGAATAAATTTATAGGCCATCGGGGCAGCATGGATTCGTCGAATTAGGGTTCGACTAGTTGTTGTCGTCCACTGAGTTTAAGGAGTCACTGCATCATCGTTAGTTGATCGGAGTAGATCAGACTTTGGGAAAAATACGTGGGAGTGAAGCAAGGCTCTGGGCACAAGGACGAGAATTCCGGTGATCGAAATTGGTGGGACGAGGAGATTTTAGGCGATTGGTTTCGGTCCAAGTTGTAGCTGGGTAGCTCGAAATTGATTTCTGAGGAATTTTGACGATCTGGGTGATCGAGGTGCCGGGGTAGGTCATAGATGACTTGTTGACGTTGACAGGAGTGGCCGGAGAAACGGCGAATGATGTTGCACGTGCACAGTGCTTGGTTGGTGTCAGTGGATATGAGTTGTGGAAGAAGAGTTTAACTCGAAGCAGAGGTCGGGGAAATGTGCCACTGGCTCGAGTTTTGATTCGAGAAAATTTTAGTTGTGCCGGGTATTAAGATAAAAAGAAGAAAAAAAAACTTAATCAAAAGTTCTAGGTTTTAAAAATAAAGGTTTGGGTTTGACTCGGGGGAAGGCTCGAAGTAAATAGCTTTGTGTTTCGGGTGATGCTCGGGGAGGAATCGTGGTAATTTAAAAATTGTTTTCAAGTTTTAAAATAATTTAGTTTAAACCTCTTTCTTAAATAAATTTCTTTTAGATATAATAAACGTTTTATTTAACATTTGATTTATGAAGGTTATATAAATTGTTTAACTTGAATTTATAAGTTATCTTAAAAACTTAATTTGCGAATGTAATTAAGAAGTTAATCGAAAAAGATAAAATGTTTTAGTTATAAATTAACTTAAGATAATTTATGAAATAATAATAATTTTGTTTTCAAAGATTGAAGATTTAAAGATTAAATGTTTTCAAAGATAATTAATGAATAATTGCTTTGTGTAATTGAATTAAAGCTAATTACTTTGTGTAATTAGTTTAAGGCCAATTAATTATCTTGATTAAATTAAAGAATATTTAATGTAATTAGTTTAAGGTATTTATTAATTAAAGATAATTAATTACTTGAAGATAATTACTTAATTAAGAATAAATGATTAAAAGTTGATATAATCAAATGATTAAAGGATAATTATTCGATGTACTAAATTTGTGATTTATTTATGGTAATTAATTAAGGATAATTAATTAAAAGCTAATTAATTAAGATAAATAATTAAGGTTAATTAATTTCATTAATTAATACCAGATGATTTATAATTAATTAATCATTCATAAGTAATTAATTAAATTGGAAATTAAATTGAATTAATTAGGATTTGAATAATTAATTAATCCTGCCTATAAATGATTATTGAAAGCTTGGATTGCTTATGAATGTTTGTATGGTATGAGATGCCTTGAATTGATTGTCCTAGTTGATCTGTGATATTTTGTCTGTGAATTAAGTTGTTGTATAATTTATTTATTCATCTGTGATAAATTTACATTATTTATCCGTGAATTTATGAATGAAGATAAGCGTTATAGATTATACTGCTTATCGATATTATTGTGCTTGAATCTGTGATGATTGATGATGTTGCACTATTGTGTAAAACCCCTGGACTACACCTTACACACACAAATATGGATTGCACGAGTAAATTGGTTAAGTTACAGATTTTTGAAATAGTTTAAAAGTTGAATTTTGAATCCAAATGGTCTTGGAAATGGAATTGAGTTAAATATGAAAGGTTTTGAAAAGGAGTTTTGAGGATAAAAGTTATTTTGAATAACTTGATTAAGTTTTGAAATTGAAATAGTTTGATTTGAATTTGAATTCAATATTTGAGTTATGGTTGAACAAGTTATATAATGTATTTATATGGGTTTTAAACCATTTTAAAGGTATTGTTTTGGGAATTTGAATTTAATCCAAATTTTATATTTAAAGCGCTTTAACTTATGCAAATGTAATCAGATTTTTTCGAAATGAAAACTATTTGTTTTCAAATAACAATAGCTTTCGTATAAAGAAAGGATTTCCTTTGAGATTTCAAGATTTGAAATGGATAGTTTTGAAAGCTATGAATGAATCTTTGTGAAAGATGGATGAACCTTGTTTCGAAATTGAAGAAGATTTTAAATGGTATATCTTTTATATATAAAAGATTTGAAATGGGAATTACTTTGAAAGTTATGAATGAATCTTTGGAAATGGTTTTGAAAACTATAAATTGAGTCTTTGATTTAATGATTGGATAAGTAAATCCAATTTGAAAAGGAAATTGTTTTGAAAAGCCGTGAATGAATCTTTGTGGAAGATTGGTGAACTTTATGAAGTGAATCTTTTTGTTTAAAGATTTGAAAATGGTAATTTGTTGAAACCATTTGAAGAAAGGTTTTGGGCTATGAAGTTGTGACTTAACCGAGGTCCCAATATCCATATGTTTTTAAATATTGCGCTTATTATTCATTTAAGCCAGGAGAGGACCATGTGTCATATAACCCATTTCGAATAATGATACGACGTTATATGGATAGCATTTGAAGACCGATAGTGAAGATCGAATAATTCCGAAAGCGAAAGGATAACTCGTCGAATGTCTCTGCACCGGCTGATCCCCGGTATAGAGAATTGATCACCTTTTGTGATGGGAAGTCTTGACGTGATTAGGAATTATCCGGATTTGCAAGGGCTTCTTTGTGAAGTGCATTCGGTTCTAATCGAACCCGAAACAGGCTTGTATGGATGTATGTCTGACATTACCCTTTGAGATGTAAAGTTGGTTTCTATCAAACACCTTTCTGTTTAGTGGCGCAGAATTTATTCTTTTAGCTTAACACTTTTCTCTGAGACATACGAGCTCAGAGGTTATGTAGTTGATGGTCACTAGTGATGCATTCCCAATTTGGTAGTGTGGCATGCCGAGTGCCGCTGAATGTTGCTGATCATTTGTTGATCGAAGCAAGGATTTTATGAAAAGCGTAGCTTTGTGGACGAGACTTCGTCGGGCCTCACTCCCTAGAAATGTTCGAAACAGGAAAGCTGCTGCAACGTTATCATAGGTCGCGCCCCTAGGGTATGTCCATTCCTGTTGGAAAAGGGTGATATCATGGTATGGAGCCTAGATATTTAAACTATGTGGTTACTGCAAATACATTGCTTTGTGGTTGTTGGTGTTGGGGTGTGACGCCCCACCTCTATACCCACGCTAGCCAAGGACACTACGGTGTAATGCCGTCAACTAGCATGGAGAATAAGGCTGTTGAGGAGTGACCATCCGTGTAATTGCTTTGTGCGAGCACCGATATGCCAGATAAAATATAACATGCATTTTATTTCAGGAGGAAATCCGACACATCGATGCAAACTCAAAGTTACTACACAGTGGCTATATATAATCTTCGGAATCAAATATAGAAATAAGCATAACACAAATCAGTCACAGACATCCATATCACAAAGGCGGAAGAAGATATGAATATATAACTAACACATAAAAGTGTACATCAGAGTAGGGGTCAAGCAAGATCCACAATATCAAAAAGAATAGATACAAGTGCTAGACAAAAGAGTACGTATACATTAAGGAGTCTATATCTCAATAGTATACAACAAAAACTACTAAACTAAAGTAGTTAGCCAAAAGGTCAGATGATGGTTCCAGATAGAAAGTCATGAGGAAGCATCTGCAATATCTCAATCTGACCCGAGTATTATTTAAGAACAAAATAATAAACGGATCAGTCTAGCTATAATTATCAGATAAAATGAGATATAAGAAGAGATGTAGTAAAAACGTATGATAACCAAAAATGTCATACTGCGACAAGTATACATAGAAAACTCAACAAAGGAAAATCATACAAATATCTCAAGAATCTCATAGCACCAAAAGAATGTCATATTCTTTATTTCATTCACCAAGCCACAGAAATGACATACATATCAATGCCAATCGTAAAAGTTGGTGAAACCTAAATTCCAAAAATCAACCACTAGAAATCCAAAGGTCAAATAATTCGGAGCATCGATGTCGTACAACGTGACGTCCGATGATCCAGAAACACAATAGAAAGGAACAACGACGTCGTACAGCGTAACGTCCGATGAACCAAAGCAGAATAAAAAGGAACAACGAAGTCGCACAGCGTAACGTCCGATGAACCAAAGCAGAATAAAAGGAACAACGACGTCGTACAGCGTAACGTCCGATGAACCAAAGCAGAATAAAAAGGAACAACGACGTCGTACAGCGTAACGTCCGATGAACCAAAGCAGAATAAAAAGGAACAACGACGTTGTACAGCATAACGTCCGATGAACCAAAGCAGAATAAAAAGGAACAACGACGTCGTACATCGTAACGTCCGATGAACCAACTCAAAGTAAAATGGAATAACGACGTCGTATAACGTAACGTCCGATGAACCAAATCACAATTAAAACGGAACAACGACGTCGTACAGCGTAACGCCCGATGAACCGAATCAAAAAGACATCGCACAATGCTAGTCTAAAACATAAAATGACCGTCATTGACCATCAAGAAGTGTCAATTACAATAAGCTAGTAAATATATTAGCTTAGCTCCATGTCCCATAACCACTAGCTTAACTTAAATATTTACAAACAAATTGTAGATCTCCACTAGAAAATTGTCACAAGAGTTTCTTCGAACAAGTCCAAAAATTAACGGATGAAGTAAACGCAAGCGTTTCATACCACTTGTTTTACTAAGCCGTTTAATTAGATTTCTCATACGAGTAAGATAAAGGTTCGTATATACTAATAGATTGGAAAACGGTTTAAGAAACGAGCTTTGTAATAAAATAGTGTTGAAATTGTTTTGATGAAAGAATTTTGATATTTACTACTAGTATAGAAAACCTTTATATTTTTAAAGTGACAAATCACAAAGAAGATTGTAGGAACAATCAATCACTAAAATTCACATACGAAGACGTGAATAAAATCCAAAGAAATCGATACCGAATCCATCGAAATGGATATTCCCAAAAATCAGGAAGAAAATGTCATCAAAGTCGATAATAAGTGATAATAACAAAAGGGAATCAACACGGATCGATTAAAGTTGGAATTCTCAAGCAAATAGGCAAATAGGCAAAAGAGTGCAGATTCAGACGTCTGAAATAGGCACTTTTTAGCCTATTTCCTCTCTGGTTCCAAATGAACCAATTCAGACGTCTGAAATCATATATTCAGACGTCTGAATCTGGGAATAGAAATCTTCCCAGAACAATATTCAGACGTCTGAATATTACGTTTCAGACGTCTGAATGAAGGGTTCAGGGCATTCCCTGAACCTAGGCCAAAAATGGCCAAACGGATACCGGAAGCGATCGATCGAGCGACGATCACTAAGGAATTACGTCGAGCGACAACCCAGCCTAAACGGCTCTTCGATACGCCTCAAATATCAATGTCAAAATATCCATAATATGATTTTCATAAATTAGACCAAAACACCAAAAATTGGAATATACACAAAATCAATCCAAACCAAAATCAATTGCACAAGAATAAGTGTTAGGAATTCATACCCAACAATCGAAGATAATTATAGACTAAGATGTGAGATAAAAATTTCACCTTTGAACCCAAATCAATGAAGAAGAAGCTCGAAAGCAAAAGGAAGATCAACCACCTTCAATCCCAACTCAAGAAGCTTGATTCTAAGCTTAAAAGAGAAATATTTCCCAAATTAGGTTTAGGAATTTTCTGAAATCAAAGAGAGAATGAGTTGGGGAAGATGAAGGAGATGCTTACCAATGCGTTCTCTTGAATTTGGAGCTAGAAGTTGGATTTGCTAATGAAGACTAGGGCTTAGGAATTTCCATTTCCAATCTCTTCCACCATTTTTACTTTAACTTGAAGTGTTAAGAATATGAAATGAAGTAATGAAGAGTTGGAGTGGAGCTAGAGTCTTAAGGTGCAACATTGGGCTGAAACCCAAACTCAAACCCAAAGTGAAAAAGTAGCAAAACTCGACTAACTCCAAACATATCGAAGCTTATACTAAAAAAGGTTGCAAACGACAATTTGAACTCAATGGGAGGGGTCTCGAGTCCCAATTCGACTGTTTGCTAAAAGTAGGTTTTCGGACCAAAATGCGACGAACGATGAAATATTTAAATAAATTATTTAAATATAGAATCGATAAATATGCGGGTTGTTACAGACTCCCCTCCTTAAAGAAATTGCGTCCTCGCAATACTTAAGAAGAAAATAAAGAGTAACAACCATAAAAGCATATCAACACAAAAGAAATTTTAAATAGGAAGTTCACCATAAAGAGCATGAAAGAGTAAGCCTGAACGGGATCGCACGGTGAATTCTCTGGATTCACATGAGCAATCCTTAGGATTTGAGAATCATTGAACTCTCACAAAAAGAACATCTTTATTTCGAAGGCACTCAACCTCCGAAGCAATGATGCGAATAGAATATAAGTCCTAAGTCGAATCTGGTGAAACTTCACTTTCTTCAATAACACCGGGCTCAAGAATAAAATAGGAAACCTAAAAGCATTTCCATAGTTAAAAGACGCAGAAAACGTCAAGAACAGAAGAAAATTGAGCCAGTGCAACGACGTAGTACAGAAACGGTACACCCGAGAAACTAGAAACTCGAATAATTTGGGAACAATGGCGAAGTACAATAACGGTATGCCAGATGATCCAAAGCTTGAATAATTTCGAAACACCGGCGTAGTACAAAAATGGTACGTCCGATGATCCGAAGTTCAAATAATTCGGAATACCGACGTAGTACAAAAACTGTACGTCCAATGAACCGAACACCATAAAAAAACATCAGACGCAAGTCTATCAAAGAAATGAGATGAAACTCAATAAAAAGAAGTACATCAAAATGCCCAATGAACTTGATAAAAAGTTAATTCCATTTGGTCATCAACAAAGAAACAACCACCTGTTGCTTATGACAAAGAGCATAGGCAACACGATTCTCCTTTCCGGGAGTATAAAGAATATCAAGATCATGAGATGTAAGGAACTCGAGTCGATATGAAGTTCCTTATGAGAAAATAAATACTCCAAAGATTTATGATCGAGGTGGAGAACAAATTTCTCCCTCAAAAATAATGATGCCAAATTCTAAAAACAAAAACAATAGCCGCGAGCACTAGGTCACGAGTGGCATACCTAGTCTCGATCGACTTTTAATGATTTAGAAGCACAAGTGATAGCATGTCATCTTTTGCAAGAGAACAGCATCCAACCCAATACGATTAGCATTGGTACAAAAGATAAAGTCTTGGTTCCCATCAGAAATCACAAGAATAAGAGTATCGAAAAGAAAGAATTTCTTTTAGCTAATCTTCTTTTCCGAAAAGCTAAAACTTTCAAAATTACAATTATCTCTATGTAAAAACCTTTTTAGAAAAATTTACATTTTACAAGTCAATATATCGTATCTGATTGTCTCATCAAAGCGTTTAGGAAATTCCTATCGATGACGTTGATCAAGCGCATCGACAAGAATTCTTAAAGCACTCAACGGGAAATACAATCACAAAATCATCTTCTATGTGATAAACATGTTTCTTAAAAACCATTAGGAATATTCTTTGCTCGTGTAAGAACAAAATCCAACTATACTTATAAATAAATCTTATGAAAAAGATTTGCAAAGATTTGTAAATTGCTATTTTCATCCAAAATCAATAAATACAAAAATGGTCTCATCGAAATATTCATAAAATATTCGATTTATACAATGGATGAAATAAGATGGACAAAATAAGTCATTCATAAGAATCGTAACGAGTGCGGAATACGGTAAGTGGAATGCTAACTCCTGCAACTCGTAGCCAAACGAAAATCGGTGGCAAGGCCGAACTAGAAAGACCTTAACACCACACAAAAGATTTCTTAGGTGATAATCCTAAGACAAACTCAAAAATACCGGAAAATTCTCAAACTACATGAATGAGAGAAACAACACTTTCCTCATCATGCAGGATTAAAGAATAAAATCATGCCATCAAGAATTTGAAATCGGAATCTCAAGAAAAAATAGAAATCTTCTTAACAGATAGAAAATGTCGAAGATGAATAGTCCACACGGAAAATAAGATATGGGCTTCACAACAATTAAGCCAATCCTTACAAATATCAATTCCGAAGCCTAAGTAAGAAAATCGGCTCGGAAAGAAAAATCACATAAAATAATTTCGACATCAATAAAAAGCAAATTGAGTGTTGTGGATCCACCAACCGGATTCGCAATTCTCAAAGAAGTCATCAAGCCCAAAATGTTTAAAGAAAAGGAATCAACTAGTTCTTTTGATATAAAAATAATGAGATGAACCCATATCAACAAGAACTCGAAAGGATGATCACGAAACAAATGTAATCAAGGATTAAATGAGAAATACCTTGACCACGAGAAGTGTCACTAGGGGTTTGCAATATTCAGCTCTCCTTCTCTCCTACTTTGAAGAATGGGACATGTAGATATAAGATGACCCGAACTTTTGCAATAACGGCAAAAGAGAGGTTTCGGGCACCCCCTTGCATAGTGGTCCGTGGAACCACAAATGTAGCATCGTCCACGACTAGAGGTAGGAGTCTTTGCTACCGGAGTTTGTTGCTTCCCTTTCTTGATGGGATTGGGGCCTTTGAATTTAATAGGCCTCTTCATGTTGTTGTTGAAGTTCTGTTTGGCACGCACAACTTCAATATCGCTTTCTCTATCGGCCTTTTCGAGACGAAGAGCGATATCAATAAGCTGATCAAATGAAACTTCTAGTTTCAGAAGTAATGGCTTCTTAAGATTCTTATTCAAGCCATAGACAAATCTCTGATTTTTCTTCAATGGGGTTTAATGTATTCAACCCCGTATTTGGAAAGAGATTCAAAAGATGCGACATAGTCTGTCACACAAGATTCACCTTGAACAAGGTCTATAAAACGCCGGGCTAAAGTTACTTTTTCAGCTTCCGGCATAAATTTCAATTTGAATCTTTCCCGGAATTGCTCCCAAGTAAGATCCGCTTCAATAATCTCCGAAGTCAAGAGCTCATACCAATCTAACGCTCTTTCTTGGAGCATGCTAGAAGCCACTTGGACTCGATGTTGATCAATAAGGTTCATGCGAGAAAAGATGCGATCGCATGATTTAAGCCAAGCCTGAATTTCTATAACGCTCTCGGATCCTTTGAATGGCCTTCCACCCAAATCGGTATAGTCTCTGCACAAGCGCGCAAAACCAGATCTAGGATGAGTAGGCTCTGGATTGGGTCCTGCAGCTTGAGCATTCTTCACGAGATCTAAAAGCTGCTGAGCAGACATGAATACTCCATCATGAGGAGTAGCACTAGATTGACCGGCGCTGGGACGGCCAGGTCTAACCATTTCTCTTCCTTAAGAAAGAAAGAAGGAAGAAGAAGGTTATTCACAAAATGAATATCAAGCAATCTTGATAGATAAAACAAGGAATCATAAAGAAAATAGGATGAATCGGTACGAAGACTCAAATTAAATCCTAAGACACAACTCCTAAGAAAGACTTAGGACATGATTCTTGCTAGATTATTCTACATTGTTCCGAAGTTTGGCTCTGATACCAAGCTGTGACGCCCCACCTCTATACCCACGCTAGCCAAGGACACTGCGGTGTAATGCCGTCAACTAGCACGGAGAATAAGGCTGTTGAGGAGCGACCATCCGTGTAATTGCTTTGTGCGAGCACCGTTATGCCAGATAAAATATAACATGCATTTTATTTTAGGAGGAAATCCAACACATCGATACAAACTCAAAGTTACTACACAGTGGCTATATATAATCTTCGAAAACAAATACAGAAATAAGAATAACACAAATCAGTCACAGACATCCATATCACAAAGGCGGAAGAAGATATGAATATATAACTAACACATGAAAGTGTACATCTGAGTAGGGGTCAAGCAAGATCCACAATATCAAAAAGAATAGATACAAGTGCTAGATAAAAGAGTACGTATACATTAAGGAGTCTATATCTCAATAGTATACAACAAAAACTACTAAACTAAAGTAGTTAGCCAAAAGGTCAGATGATGGCTCCAGATAGGAAGTCATGAGGAAGCACCTGCAATATCTCAGTTTGACCCGAGTATTATTTGAGAACAAAATAATAAACGGATCAGTCTAGCTATAATTATCAGATAAAATGAGATAGAAGAAGAGATGTAGTAAAAACGTATGATAAGCAAAAATGTCATACTGCGACAAGTATACATAGATAAATCAACAAAGGAAAATCATACAAATATCTCAAGAATCTCATAGCACCAAAAGAATGCCATATTCTTTATTTCATTCACCAAGCCACAGAAATGACATACATATCAATGCCAATCGTAAAAGTTGGTGAAACCTAAATTCCAGAAATCAACCATTAGAAATCCAGAGGTCAAATAATTCGGAGCATCGATGTCGTACAGCGTGACATCCGATGATCCAGAAACACAATAGAAAGGAACAACGACGTCGTACAGCGTAACGTCCGATGAATCAAAGCAGAATAAAAAGGAACAACGACGTCGTACAGCGTAACGTCCGATGAACCAAAGCAGAATAAAAAGGAACAACGACGTCGTACAGCGTAACGTCCGATGAACCAAAGCAGAATGAAAAGGAACAACGACGTCGTACAGCGTAACGTCCGATGAACCAAAGCAGAATGAAAAGGAACAACGACGTCGTACAGCGTAACGTCCGATGAACCAAAGCAGAATAAAAAGGAACAACGACGCCGTACAGCGTAACGTCCGATGAACCAACTCAAAGTAAAATGGAATAACACGTCGTACAGCGTAACGTCCGATGAACCAAATCACAATTAAAACGGAACAACGACGTCGTACAGCGTAACGTCCGATGAACCGAATCAAAAAGACATCGCACAATGCTAGTCTAAAACATAAAATGACCGTCATCGACCATCAAGAAGTGTCAATTACAATAAGCTAGTAAATATATGAGCTTAGCTCCATGATTCATAACCACTAGCTTAACTTAAATATTTACGAACAAATTGTAGATCTCCACTAGAAAATTGTCACAAAAGTTTCAACCGAACAAGTCTAAGAATTAACCGACGAAGTAAACGCTAGCGTTTCATACCATTTGTTTTACTAAGCCGTTTAATTAGATTTCTCATACGAGTAAGGTAAAGGTTCGTATATACTAATAGATTGGAAAACGGTTTAAGAAACGAGCTTTATAATAAAATAGTGTTGAAATCGTTTTGATGAAAGAATTTTGATATTTACTACTAGTATAGAAAACCTTTATATTTTTAAAGTGACAAATCACAAAGAAGATTGTAGGAACAATCAATCACTAAAATTCACATACGAAGACGTGAATAAAATCCAAAGAAATCGATACCGAATCCATCGAAATGGATATTTCCAAAAATCACGAAGAAAATGTCATCAAAGTCGATAATAAGTGATAATAAGAAAAGGGAATCAACACGAATCGATTAAAGTTGGAATTCTTAAGCAAATAGGCAAATAGGCAAAAGAGTGCAGATTCAGACGTCTGAAACCAAGGATTCAGACGTCTGAATCTGGAAAATAAATATTTTCCAAAAACAGAATTCAGACGTCTGAATCCTTGAATTCAGACGTCTGAAATAGGCACTTTTTAGCCTATTTCCTCTCTGGTTCCAAATGAACCAATTCAGATGTCTGAAATCATATATTCAGACATCTGAATCTGGGAATAGAAATCTTCCCAGAACAATATTCAGACGTTTGAATACTACGTTTCAAACGTCTGAATGAAGGGTTCAGGGCATTCCCTGAACCTAGGCCAAAAATGGCCAAACGGATACCGGAAGCGATCGATCGAGCGACGATGACTAAGGAATTACGTCGAGCGACAACCCAGCCTAAACGGCTCTTCGATACGCCTCAAATATCAATGTCCAAATGTCCATAATATGATTTTCACAAATTAGACCAAAACATCAAAATTTGGAATATACACAAAATCAATCCAAACCAAAATCAATTGCACAAGAATAAGTGTTAGGAATTCATACCCAACAATCGAAGATAATTAGAGACTAAGATGTGAGATAAAAATCTCACCTTTGAACCCAAATCAATGAAGAAGAAGCTCGAAAGTAAAAGGAAGATCAACCACCTTCAATCCCAACTCAAGAAGCTTGATTCTAAGCTTAAAAGAGAAATATTTCTCAAATTAGGTTTAGGAATTTTCTGAAATCAAAGAGAGAATGAGTTGGGGAAGATGAAGGAGATGCTTACCAATGGGTTCTAAATTTGGAGCTAGAAGTTGGATTTGCTAATGAAGACTAGGGCTTTGGAATTTCCATTTCCAATCTCTTCCACCATTTTTACTTTAACTTGAAGTGTTAGGAATATGAAATGAAGTAATGAAGAGTTGGAGTGGAGCTAGAGTCTTAAGGTGGAACATTGGGCTGAAACCCAAAGTGAAAAAGCAGCAATACTCGACTAACTCCAAACATATCGAAGCGTATACTCAAAAAGGTTGCAAACGACATTTTAAACTCAATGGGAGAGGTCTCGAGTCCCAATTCGACTGTTTGCTAAAAGTAGGTTTTCGGACCAAAATCCGACGAACGATGAAATATTTAAATAAAATATTTAAATATAGAATTGATAAATATGCGGGTTGTTACAGACTCCCCTCCTTAAAGAAATTGTGTCCTCGTAATACTTAAGAAGAAAATAAAGAGTAACAACCATAAAAGCATATCAACACAAAAGAAATTTTAAATAGGAAGTTCACCATAAAGAACATGAAAGAGTAAGCCTGAACGAGATCGCACGGTGAATTCTCTGGATTCACAAGAGCAATCCTTAGGATTTGAGAACCATTGAACTCTCACAAAAAGAACATCTTTATTTCGAAGGCACTCAACCTCCGAAGCAATGATGCGAATAGAATATAACTCCTAAGTCGAATCTGGTGAAACTTCACTTTCTTCAATAACACCGGGCTCAAGAATAAAATAGGAAACCTAAAAGCATTTCCATAGTTAAACGTCAAGAACAGAAGAAAATTGAGCCAGTGCAACGGCGTAGTACAGAAACGGTACACCCGAGAAACTAGAAACTCGAATAATTTTGGAACAATGGCATAGTACAATAACGGTACGCCATATGATCCAAAGCTCGAATAATTTCGAAACACCGACGTAGTACAAAAAAGGTACGTCCAATGATCCGAAGTTCAAATAATTCGGAACACCGACGTAGTACAAAAACGGCACGTCCAATGAACCGAACACCATAAAAAAACATCAGATGCAAGTCTATCAAAGAAATAAGATGAAACTCAATAAAAAGAAGTACATCAAAATGCCAAATGAACTTGGAAAAAAGATAATTCCATTTGGTCATCAACAAAGAAACAACCACCTGTTGCTTATGACAAAGTGCATAGGCAACACGATTCTCCTTTCCGGGAGTATAAAGAATATCAAGATCATGAGATATAAGGAACTCGAGTCGATATGAAGTTCCTTATGAGAAAATAAATACTCCAAAGATTTATGTTCGAGGTGGGGAACAAATTTCTCCCCCAAAAATAATGATGCCAAATTCTAAAAACAAAAACAATAGCCGCGAGCATTAGGTCACGAGTGGCATACCTAGTCTCGATCGACTTTTAATGATTTAGAAGCACAAGTGATAGCACGTCATCTTTTGCAAGAGAACGGCATCCAACCCAATACGATTAGCATTGGTACAAAAGATAAAGTCTTGGTTCCCATCGAAAATCACAAGAATAAGAGTATCGAAAAGAAAGAATTTCCTTTAAATAATCTTCTTTTCCGAAAAGCTAAAACTTTCAAAATTACAATTATCTCTATGTAAAAACCTTTCTAGAAAAATTTACATTTTACAAGTCAATATATCGTATCTGATTGTCTCATCAAAGCTTTTAGGAAATTCCTATCGATAACGTTGATCAAGCGCATCGACCAGAATTCTTAAAGCACTCAACGGGCAATACAATCACAAAATCATCTTCTATGTGATAAACATGTTTCTTAAAAACCTTTAGGAATATTCTTTGCTCGTGTAAGAACAAAATCCAACTATACTTATAAATAAATCTTATGAAAAAGATTTGCAAAGATTTGTAAATTGCTATTTTCATCCAAAATCAATAAATACAAAAATGGTCTCATCGAAATATTCATAGAATATTCGATTTATACACTGGATGAAATAAGCTGGACAAAATAAGTCATTCATAAGAATCGTAACGAGTGCGGAATGCGGTAAGTGGAATGCTAACTCCCGAAACTCGTAGCCAAATGAAAATCGGTGCCAAGGTCGAACTAGAAAGACCTTAACACCACACAAAAGATTTCTTAGGTGATAATCCTAAGACAAACTCAAAAATACCGGAAAATTCTCAAACTACATGAATGAGAGAAACAACACTTTCCTCATCATGCGGGATTAAAGAATAAAATCATGCCGTCAAGAATTTGAAATCGGAATCTCAAGAAAAAATAGAAATCTGCTTAACAGATAGAAAATGTCGAAGATGAATAGTCCACACGGAAAATAGGATATGGGCTTCACAACAATTAAGCCAATCCTTACAAATATCAATTCCGAAGCCTAAGTAAGAAAATCGGCTCAGAAAGGAAAATCACATAAAATAATTTCGACATCAATAAAAAGCAAATTGAGTGTTGCGGATCCACCAACCGGATTCGCAATTCTCAAAGAAGTCATCAAGCCCAAAATGTTTAAAGAAAAGGAATCAACTAGTTCTTTTGAAATAAAAATAATGAGATGAACCCATATCAACAGGAACTCGAAAGGATGATTACGAAACAAATCTAATCAAGGATTAAATGAGAAATACCTTGGCCACGAGAAGTGTCACTAGGGGTTTGCAATATTCAGCTCTCCTTCTCTCCTACTTTGAAGAATGGGACATGTAGATATAAGATGACCCGAACTTTTGCAATAACGGCAAAAGAGAGTTTTCGGGCACCCCCTTGCATAGTGGTCCGTGGAACCACAATTGTAGCATCGTCCACGACTAGAGGTAGGAGTCTTTGCTACCGGAGTTTGTTGCTTCCCTTTCTTGATGGGATTGGGGCCTTTGAATTTAATAGGCCTCTTCATGTTGTTGTTGAAGTTCTGTTTGGCACGCACAACTTCAATATCGCTTTCTCTATCGGCCTCTTCAAGACGAAGAGCGATATCAATAAGCTGATCAAATGAAACTACTAGTTTCAGAAGTAATGGCTTCTTAAGATTCTTATTCAAGCCATAGACAAATCTCTGATTTTTCTTCAATGGGGTATTAATGTATTCAACCCCGTATTTGGAAAGAGATTCGAAAGATGTGACACAGTCTGTCACAGAAGATTCACCTTGAACAAGGTCTATAAAACGCCGGGCTAAAGTTACTTTTTCAGCTTCCGGCACAAATTTCAATTTGAATCTTTCCCGGAATTGCTCCCAAGTAAGATCCGCTTCAATAATCTTCGAAGTCAAGGGCTCATACCAATCTAACGCTCTTTCTTGGAGCATGCTAGAAGCCACTTGGACTCGATGTAGATCAATAAGGTTCATGCGAGAAAAGATGCGATCGCATGATTTGAGCCAAGCCTGAATTTCTATAACACTCTCGGATCCTTTGAATGTCCTTCCACCCAAATCGGTATAGTCTCTGCACAAGCGTGCAAAACCAGATCTAGGATGAGTAGGCTCTGGATTGGGTCCTGCAGCTTGAGCATTCTTCACGAGATCTAAAAGCTGCCGAGCAGACATGAATACTCCATCCTGAGGAGTAGCACTAGATTGACCGGCGTTGGGACGGTCAGGTCTAACCATTTCTCTTCCTTAAGAAAGAAAGAAGGAAGAAGAAGAAGGTTATTCACAGAATGAATATCAAGCAATCTTGATAGATAAAACAAGGAATCGTAAAGAAAATAGGATGAATCGGTACGAAGACTCGAATTAAATCCTAAGGCACAACTCCTAAGAAAGACTTAGGACATGATTCTTGCTAGATTATTCTACATTGTTCCGAAGTTTGGCTCTGATACCAAGCTGTGACGCCCCACCTCTATACCCACGCTAGCCAAGGACACTGCGGTGTAATGCCGTCAACTAGCACGAAGAATAAGGCTGTTGAGGAGCGACCATCCGTGTAATTGCTTTGTGCGAGCACCGTTATGCCAGATAAAATATAACATGCATTTTATTTCAGGAGGAAATCCGACACATCGATACAAACTCAAAGTTACTACACAGTGGCTATATATAATCTTCGGAAACAAATACAGAAATAAGCATAACACAAATCAGTCACAGACATCCATATCACAAAGGCGGAAGAAGATATGAATATATAACTAACACATGAAAGTGTACATCTGAGTAGGGGTCAAGCAAGATCCACAATATCAACAAGAATAGATACAAGTGCTATACAAAAGAGTACGTATACATTAAGGAGTCTATAACTCAATAGTATACAACAAAAACTACTAAACTAAAGTAGTTAGCCAAAAGGTCAGATGATGGTTCCAGATAGGAAATCATGAGGAAGCACATGCAATATCTCAGTCTGACCCGAGTATCATTTAAGAAGAAAATAATAAATGGATCAGTCTACCTATAATTATCAGATAAAATGAGATATAAGAAGAGATGTAGTAAAAACGTATGATAACCAAAAATGTCATACCGCGACAAGTATACATAGAAAAATCAACAAAGGAAAATCATACAAATATCACAAGAATCTCATAGCACCAAAAGAATGTCATATTCTTTATTTCATTCACCAAGCCACAGAAATGACATACATATCAATGCCAATCGTAAAAGTGGGTGAAACCTAAATTCCAGAAATCAACCATTAGAAATCCAGAGGTCAAATAATTTGGAGCATCGATGTCGTACAACGTGACGTCCGATGTTCTAGAAACACAATAGAAAGGAACAACGACGTCGTACAACGTAACGTCCGATGAACCAAAGCAGAATAAAAAGGAACAACGACGTCGTACAGCGTAACGTCCGATGAACCAAAGCAGAATAAAAAGGAACAACGACGTCGTACAGCGTAACGTCCGATGAACCAAAGCAGAATAAAAAGGAACAACGACGTCGTACAGCGTAACGTCCGATGAACCAAAGCAGAATAAAAAGGAACAACGACGTCGTAGAGCGTAACGTCCGATGAACCAAAGCAGAATAAAAAGGAACAACGACGTCGTACAGCGTAACGTCCGATGAACCAAAGCAGAATAAAAAGAAACAACGACATCGTACAGCGTAACGTCCGATGAACCAAAGCAGGATAAAAAGAAACAACGACGTTGTTCAGCGTAACGTCCGATGAACCAACTCACAGTAAAATGGAACAACGACGTCGTACAGCGTAACGTCCGATGAACCAAATCACAATTAAAGCGAAACAACGACGTCGTACAGCGTAACATCCGATGAACTGAATCAAAAAGACATCGCACAATGCTAGTCTAAAACATAAAATGACCGTCATCGACCATCAAGAAGTGTCAATTACAATAATCTAGTAAATATATGAGCTTAGCTCCGTGTCCCATAACCACTAGCTTAACTTAAATATTTACGAACAAATTGTAGATCTCCACTAGAAATTTGTCACAAGAGTTTCAACCGAACAAGTCCAAGAATTAATCGACGAAGTAAACGCAAGCGTTTCATACCACTTGTTTTACTAAGCCGTTTAATTAGATTTCTCATACGAGTGAGGTAAAGGTTCGTATATACTAATAGATTGGAAAACGGTTTAAGAAACGAGCTTTGTAATAAAATAGTGTTGAAATCGTTTTGATGAAAGAATTTTGATATTTACTACTAGTATAGAAAACCTTTATATTTTTAAAGTGACAAATCACAAAGAAGATTGTAGGAACAATCAATCACTAAAATTCACATACGAAGACGTGAATAAAATCCAAAGAAATCGATACCGAATCCATCGAAATGGATATTCCCAAAAATCACGAAGAAAATGTCATCAAAGTCGATAATAAGTGATAATAACAAAAGGGAATCAACACGGATCGATTAAAGTTGGAATTCTCAAGCAAATAGGCAAATAGGCAAAAGAGTGTAGATTCAGACATGTGAAACCGAGGATTCAGACGTCTGAATCTGGAAAATAAATATTTTCCAAAAACAGAATTCAGACGTCTGAATCCTTGAATTCAGACGTCTGAAATAGGCACTTTTTAGCATATTTCCTCTCTGGTTCCAAATGAACCAATTCAGACGTCTGAAATCATATATTCAGACGTTTGAATCTGGGAATAGAAATCTTTCCAGAACAATATTCAGACATCTGAATATTACGTTTCAGACGTCTGAATGAAGGGTTCTGGGCATTCCCTGAACCTAGGCCAAAAATGGCCAAATGGATACCGGAAGCGATCGATCGAGCGACGATGACTAAGGAATTACGTCGAGCGACAACCCAGCCTAAACGGCTCTTCGATACGCCTCAAATATCAATGTCCAAATATACATAATAGGATTTTCATAAATTAGACCAAAACCAAAAATTGGAATATACACAAAATCAATCCAAACCAAAATCAATTGCACAAGAATAAGTGTCAGGAATTCATACCCAACAATCGAAGATAATTATAGACTAAGATGTGGGATAAAAATCTCACCTTTGAACCCAAATCAATGAAGAAGAAGCTCGAAAGCAAAAGGAAGATCAACCACCTTCAATCCCAACTCAAGAAGCTTGATTCTAAGCTTAAAAGAGAAATATTTCCCAAATTAGGTTTAGGAATTTTCTGAAATCAAAGAGAGAATGAATTGGGGAAGATGAAGGAGATGCTTACCAATGGGTTCTCTTGAATTTGGAGCTAGAAGTTGGATTTGCTAATGAAGACTAGGGCTTAGGAATTTCCATTTCCAATCTCTTCCACCATTTTTACTTTGACTTGAAGTGTTAGGAATATGAAATGAAGTAATGAAGAGTTGGAGTGGAGCTAGAGTCTTAAGGTGGAACATTGGGCTGAAACCCAAACTCAAATCCAAAGTGAAAAAGTAGCAAAACTCGACTAACTCCAAACATATCGAAGCTTATACTCAAAAAGGTTGCAAACGACGTTTTGAACTCGATGGGAGGGGTCTCGAGTCCCAATTCGACTGTTTGCTAAAAGTAGGTTTTCGGACCAAAATCCGACGAACGATGAAATATTTAAATAAAATATTTAAATATAGAATCGATAAATATGCGGGTTGTTACATGAGGGCCCTCGGATAAAGGTCGCAAATGACCAGGGATGGCGTACTTGCAGGTGTTACTTCCGGGCAGGGGTAACCCAGCCTTGTGTTGGTAGACTGCCAGGTTGGTTCTCGGGGCATCCCTCCAGAGGCGTTCCCTTGTGACAATAGGAAGTTTTTTAGCCTGACAATTTGTTGGAAATCCAATGAAACAATACGCGCCATGTACGGTTTTAGTTGTATAACCTGCCATGAAATGTGGCTGTAGCCTACTATTGAACATGGTAGCTATAGTAGGCATATAATAATGGTTGTATGCTGGCTAAGATTAATATTATACTTTCGAAATGTTTTCCACTATGCACTAATAATAATATAAACATGGCTTTCATGTATTAAGCATGTTAGACTATCATAAGGAGAAATCTCCTCCAATTCTGCATTTGCATGGTATGTGCGTCGGGAGGCCTTGTAGTAGTTTCATTTTCAAAAAGCATTACGAATTTCAATTTTTAAATTCTTTTATTGTTTGTTTAAAGAAAAACTATTTTTGTTTGCACATACCAGTCCCATGACTGACCCGGAGTTTATTGTTCCCTTCCTAAACTCTAGGTGCCCACAATTTTCCACACGGGCAGTCTAGAGTTGGGATTTTCAGATAATCATATAGTAGGTTCGATAGCCTTTAGTCTTTGGAATTCTTCTTCAGTCTTTGTATGACTGACCTTGCTTAAGTCCAACTTGATTGGGATTTCGAGCTATTTTTGGATTGGTGCTTTGGAGATCGAGACTGCTAATATTGAGTTCCTTCTTTGGAATTCAAGTTTATTTTATTGTTCCGCTTGTGGTATTGTTTATCTTCCGCTGTGATTTGTAGCATCATATCTCTGATATATGTTGGGTAGTTGTATCATAGTTGTATATCATTGGATATTGTATTCATTGGAGTTGTACGATATTCATTTTTCTTCCGCTGTGTTGTTATACTTAATGTGTTATAAGCTTCGGCGAACCAGATTCAACGTTCGGATCTATGACATTCGAATAGGGGTGATGTATTCAGTGTCGATTTTCGAAGGTCGATTCAGGGTCGTTACGTGTTTGATGAAACAAATTTTAATTTCAAATTTCTAAATATGATTCGATATATATAAAAGATACGATTATATATATTATTCCAAAATGATTTGAAATGAACCTGTTATTTGAATTCTTAAGTTCCTATTAATTAATGATTTCAGTTGTAGAAATAAAATGAAAATTTAATGGTTGGAAACTTCTACAATGAGAAATAAGAAAGTGAAGCTAAGTGTTTAAATGAAATATGAGAATTTAAAATTTAATAATTGTAAGTTACTGAACATTTTTGCTAACTAAAATGAACAAGACAAAAAAAATTTTGAAAAGCAATGGGCTATGGGAGCCCTGCCCAATATATTCTTTTACTCAGAAATGTATTACATGCAAATTTACAGCCTTATATCAGGAAATACATGTACACTATGTAATATAATCATATCAAAGGCATAACCACTAAAATACATCAATAACATCACATTATTCAATTCAGCTTATTCAATCTTTTGCGAATTCTCTTATCAATTATACTATATATGGTATCTACAGTTTCCATTTTCAGATCAAAGATTCTTCTATTCCTTTCATTCCATATCTCATATGCAAAAATCTTTAAAATTATCATAAGTATCTCTGTCTTCAAAGACTTCCACCTTGTTGCCTTGAATATATTAAACCATTCAATTCTAGAGCTTTTAACAGGTTTGTGATAATTTCCATTTGCAAGTAATCTGCACCATATTCCAAAAGTGCAGTTGCACTCAAAAAATAAATGAGTATTTGTTTCAGGATGCTTTTGACAGAAAATACAATCTTTGTTGCTTATACACCAAGTCTTGTTAATTTCTGCTTAGTATTAAGTGCATTTGCCATTATTTTCCAAAATAATAAACTTTCTTTAGCAGGTGATTTTTCCATCCAAATTCTTGCTGCCCAAGGGAAAATCTCTGAATTAGCTTTATTTAACAAAACTCTGTACACTTGAGAAATTGAATGCTTCTTTCATTATTAGTCCAAAGGACTTTAAGATTTGAAGATGGAAGAGGAAAAGATGATATATATTGCCATAAATTTCTGACTTGATTAGAACTATAATAAGGTAAATCAATTAAGCCATTATTAATATAGGAAGTAACTTTAGCATTAAAAGGAATTTCAGACTGCAGTTTTAAGGAGTATGGAAGAATTTCTTGAATAATCATACCAGGTCTTGCCCAAGGAGATGACCAGAAATAAAACAGGATTTTAACATGCCAGACCAGGGACTCTCTCTGTCAATATTGGAACTACTTTAACAACTGTGTACGTGGTGGATGATCCAGAATGAAGTGGTTAGATTTGGTGAACGTTTGCTGGATTTGAAGATAGAGAACGATGATGGATGACCCCGGAACTTGCGTAAATATGAAATGAATAAAACAGGATGGCTTGTCAGGGCCAAGTGAGCTAGCTACCCATAGTGGACAAACCTTTCACATTACTATATTAATGTTGATTTGATCGGTTCACCTTGATTTGATTTTGGGCTGTTAGATGCGGTGGGCTGTCGTGGCTACGATGCATTACCACCAGCCCTACGATCCAAACAGGTAATATCATTCGTTGGGCGTTGCCTCACATGCCTTGTCATACTTTTATCCTTATACGCAACCAGTACAACTTTGTTTTAGTGTTGTCTTATCACGGCGCCTCCTTGGCTACTGACGTTACTGATGATGCTACTAAGGCAAACTTTAGGACAATGCTTAAAAATGTGTTAAGGGGGATTAATGTAAAGCCGTAACGCTATTTTAATACTTTATTTTATTGATTAGACATTACACATGTAGCGTATCTTACTACATGTAGATAGTTTAATGGATCCTTAAGAGATGGAAAATTCCATAACATCTCTTAAATTGTTGCACTCACATTATACACTGGATAGAGATGTAAAAATCCATAAACATCTCTGAGGCTATTGCACTCATATTTACTTGTTATTGATTTAACTTACATAAGAACTTTTAGTTCTGACTTGAGTGTTTTGTCTTTTCATTATGCTCGGGTTAGCCTGAGCATTTTACTGTTTGTAGACACTATTCTTGGAAGGTGAAGATGGAGTTTCTAGACTATATTTACTATTATTATTCCGCTGCGTCATTTGATATATTGTTGATTGTCCTCTGATTATGTTGTAAAATTGTGCAATCAAATGTATATTGTAAATCAGCTTCATGAATAGTTTATTTGATTACTATATTTTGTCATTCCGTTGCGAGATTCTGTGTTTTGTTTTCCTTCTTTTATCTTATTTTCTTATTAAATCCCATTGACAATCTTCCCTTTTGAATGGTTTGAGTTAGAGTTGTGTGGTTTATTGTCGATTTGAACCGTCCAAAAAGGTGGGTCGTCATAGTGAGCATGGGCAATGTGGTGGAGTTATTTATAGATGTATTAGTGAAGTATAGATTAGTTTGGTGAAGTGTAGTTGGATAAGAATGTTGGTAGGAAGTTAATTAATTTAGTTAAAGGCGAGTACTCATTTTTGAATTAACTAATAATTCCAAGTTTAATAATATGAAAGCTAAATATCTAAGATGATTAATATGTTTGATAACTTGGATACAATGTTGGTTGTTTACATGATTGTTAATATGGATGATTAATTGGTTTAATAAACGATGGGAGAAATGGTTATAAATTAACCATAGTTAATTAAATGATAATTTAGATTCATATAAATATGTGAACGAAAATTATTCATCCTCTTAATGATTCTAAAATACCTAATAAGGTTAGAAATAATATTATAATAATATAATATATTAGTATGAAATGAAATGGGAAATGAGTTTGAAATATGACAAATATTGTTTAAAATGAGTTTAAAATGATTTAGAAATGCTTTATAAATATTTAAAAGGTTTCCATGAAGTTTGAAAAGGAATTGAAAAAAACAAGTCAAAAGTAGGCGTGTCACGTAATGTTAGTTCGCGGTTTCATGCCATAAAATAAGTGTACAAAGTGGAATATAGCTCGTAATCGTTTGAGATAAGAATTTTTCAGACTATTATATCCATAGTTTACCAATGAAGAAAGAAAATCAAGATTTAATTGAGTATATTTTGAAATATGTCCAAAATAATTTTCTAAAAACATCGCGGTTTTGTAGTTCGAAATCCAAGAAGGAATTTGTTTATAAATGATAT
The DNA here is from genome assembly GCA_030765085.1 of Allium cepa. NCBI lineage: Eukaryota > Viridiplantae > Streptophyta > Magnoliopsida > Asparagales > Amaryllidaceae > Allium > Allium cepa. Next base: position 825,225,682 of record CM060941.1, on the reverse strand, counting down.
TTTTAAAAGATTAAAAATATGAAATAAATTTGATAAACCTATTAAAATGGTTTGAAATAGATTTGAATTGAAAAATTAGAATTTTCAAACATAAAAAAAGTCGTTTTAAGCACTTTCCGCTGCACTTTTCTGTTGCAATTTCTATAACTTTTGAAATAAGGATCTTAACTTAACAATTCAAAGTCGTTTTAAGCACTTTCCGCTGCACTTTTCTGTTGCAGTTTCTATAACTTTTGAAATAAGGATTTTAACTTAACAATTCTTCCTAGAACATTTATAAATTTTTTGAAATGAATAATCAAGTGTTTTAAAGAAAAATTTGAGGTTTTATAATTCTTTTAGAAAGATTTTAAATAAATGGTTATTATAACACTTAAACAATATAATAGAAATCATTTCCTTACATGTAATAACAAACAAAATATGCGAAAACGACTGGTACACGTATTTCATCTGTAAGATCGAAGGAGACTTGGACGAGGAACAGAACATGTCGATGATAAAGCCCGAATGCTCCAAAACAAATATCAAACCATTTTAACCTAAGGTAAAATAAAGTGTTATAAATATTTGATAGAATGAAACATTGATTATCATTTATTGTTGAGTTTATCTCATTGATTGATTATTTGAATTAGGCCCGACCAGTATATGAGTGCTGATTATTATTTATTGGTTGTTGACTTTGCTTGACTAGTTTATTAACTATTAATTATCCATATGCATGGGCTGGGTAGAAAATAATTGTAGACTAACACCTTGTGATTTAATTCATGATTTGACTATAAGGTGTTTGGTGATAATATTTGGTTCACTTCAATTTAATGAATTGTTTTCAAAATTGATTTTAAAGTTGAAATGTTATGAAATGTTTTCCTTTAAAAGAGAAAAAAAAAGAGATATTTGAGAATAAATGTTTTGAAGTGATTTTTTATAAAAGTGGTTCGTATAAAAAATGGATTTATAAAAATGTTTTATAAAACGGAAAGAATTTTGAGGACTAAACCCGATGATATTAAGATGATTTTTAAAAGGATTTGGAAATGGAAATTATTATAGATCTGAAGTATTTGTAATTATTAATAAATGATTTTGCCACTTCGGGATATAAACTGATTTGTTATGTTACCAATGATTCGGGTAACCTATAACTAAAAATGTGGGCAAGGCAGGTGCAGATGTTCTATAACCTCAGTATAGTCCGCACTCATTGTAGAGGGAATACATATCTATATTTATTTTTCGAAAGGCTGGGATCCAGTTGCCTTGTTATGGATTGAAACCTCCCAATCAGGTAGCATATAGTTTTGTATGCTTGTATATTAATATTGTTTCAAAAGGTGATTTTCTTTTAGATCCCAAAGTAAAGGACTTGTTTGAATATAAAAGGTATATACATATGTACGTATATTTCGAATGTTTTGAAATAAGAATTCGGGAATAAATTTCAAGGAGATTATTTCCGTAAAGGTAATTAAATTTTGAAAATCTAAAATTGAAGATTAAACCTAAGTCGGTAGTTTTGGGAATTGCAAATTGTTTGTGCATCGTAGGCTCCATGAGTCTATTTGCGGTAAAAGAATTACGTTGGCTTGATCCTGTTATCTGATTGGGTACCCAATTAGATAGGGGTACGTAGGCAGTCACAAGTGGTAGTGATGCAGCCCTAATAATAACACAACATTTTTCGGTGCCATATATCGTGTATTGATGTACTTTTCCTGCTTACTATTTTATTTGACATTTGACATGTTTATTGAATTATCAGGAATGGCTATTGCTGTCTCTCTTGTCGGAGTTGTGCAGCGGTAGAATTACTTGTATTGGTATTTAATATGTATAAAAGTACACCTTGTAGAATAAATTAGTTAGTTACTCTGATAAGTTATATAATTGAAATTGTATCCTATACATTTCGTAATGTTGAATATTTATGAAATATTGTGTATTAAGTTGGTAGTTTTCATTCGAAGTTTTAGAATGGATGGGTTTTCGACGATTTGACTAGTTTGAAAACCCGAGTCGTCACAGGTGGTATCAGAGCTTAGGGTAGATGCCTAAGTAAAATTTGTCTAGGTTAGTAAATCAACCTAGGAATTTAAAAAATTAAACTACCGTAATTAATAAATAAGATGGATAGGATAAGGCATCATACCTCCGACCGGAGTGATGGGTATATTACTATTTTTGGTAGGCTTAACTTTCGTTAATTGTTGTTTTTTCGTTATATTTTTCCGTCCTTGCAATTGCAAGGACGAAATTCTTTTAAGTAGGGAAAAATGTAACAACCCAAAATTCGACCACTTTAAAATATACTTTTTAAAGTGATTTTAAATATAAAATATATAAAATTTTATGATTTAAGTAATATTAGATAGGATTTGCAAAGAGAAACATACACAAAAATAGGAATAATTGCTTATATAAACAAAATTGTCAAAATCTTGATTTCAGAAAAAATAAATTTCAATGATTAAATATATTATTTTAATTAATTTATGAGTATTTAAATTTTTAAATAACATTATACAAATTTATTTTTGAATTAGGTTTACATAAATAAACAGTTTAACTAAAACATCAAAATATGACTGTAAAACATTTTGCTGAAAATCAATGTTTTGTTGAATAAAAGTTACCACAACATTGTTGCACCTTTATGTACATATATGTGTACACATTTTTAAATAGTTTAAGTATTAAAAATTATCTGATCAAGTTTACTTTTGCTAATTAAGAATATAAATTTCTAGAAAATCATTAAGAAAAAGTAAACTAAAAGGACAAAACCATGACAAATCAAATCAAATAAAATCTTTACTTTATTTTTCTTATGCATTAGGTGATTAAGACATAAAATAGTGATGTGCAAAAGTGATGGTAAGTGTTGACAAAGTAAGATAAAGTAAGAATATTTTGGTAATTTTGTAAAAGGTTAATTTTGTAATTCATCACTCCTTTCTTTTCCTATAATACCCATTCAATCTTCTCATTTTCTTCACACTTTTCATTCTTCTTCTTCATTTTTGAGCTTTCTTTTGCTCATTAATGACTTTTCTTCTTTAAGAGAGGTAGGAGGTTTAAAAATAGTGGAGTGCTTAAGCACCAATCCATTAATTACTCTCTAACCTCTTCCTAATTCACTTTTTCTTCTTCTCTTCTTTAAATGGCCTTAGGCCATGAGTATTGGGATGGGGAGGCAATGGCTGTGAGCTAAGGAAGTAGGAGGAAGGTTTAGGCTGAAAGAAAAGTGGAGGAGGAAGGATGGTCATGGTCATGGGCAAGGTGGTGGAGTTGTTTATGGATGTATTAGTGAAGTATAGCCTAAATTAGTGAACTGTGGTTGGATAAGAGTTGGTAGAAAGTTAATCAATTTAGTTAAAGGTAAGTATTCATTTTTGAAATTAACTAATAATTGCAAGTTTAATAATATGAAAGTTAAATATCTTAGATGATTAATATGTTTGATGACTTGAATGCAAAGTTGGTTGTTTACATGATTGTTAATATGGATGATTACTTGGTTTGATAAATGATAAGAGAAATGATTAGAAATTAACCATAGTTAATTAAATGAAAATTTAAATCCATATAAATATGTTGTTGGAAATTATATATCCTCTTAATGATTTTAAAATATCTACTAAGGTTGGAAATAATATTACAATAATATAATATTATAGTATGAAATAAAATGGAAAATGAGTTTGAAATATGAAAAATATTGTTTAAAATGAGTTTAAAATAATTTAGAAATGTTTTATAAACATTTAAAAGGTTTCCATGAAGTTTGAAAAGAAATTGAAAAAATAAGTCAAAAGTAGGCGTGTCGCGTAATGGTAGTTTGCGATTTCGTGCCATAAAAGTTAAATAATTGTACAAAGTGGAATATAGCTCGGAATCCTTCAAGATAAAAGATTTACGGACTATTATTTCCATAGTTTTTCAAGGAAGAAAAAAAATCAATATTTAATTAATTAGATTTTGAAATATGTCCAAAACAGTTTTCTAAAAACATCGCGGTTTTGCAGTTCGGCATCCAAGAAGGAATTTCTTTATAAATGATATTTTTAAACGAATAAAATATGAAATTAATTTGATAAATCTATTAAAATGGTTTGAAAGAGATTTGAATTGGAAAATAAGAATTTTAAAACATAAAAAATAAGTTTTTTTAATCAAATAAGCTGTTTAAGCAATTTTCGCAACACTTTTCTGCTGAAGTTTCTGTAACTTTTGAAACAAAGATTTAGATTTAACGATTCTTTCTAGAATCATTTATAAATGTTTTTAAATGAATAATTAAGTGGTTTAAAGATAATTTAGAAGTTTTATAATTCTTTTAGAAAGAGTTTAAATAAATGGTTATTATAATACCTAAACAATATAATAGAAATCATTTCCTTGAATGAAATAACAAACTGGGTATGCAGAAACGGTTAGTACACGTGTTTCATTTGTGTAATCCAAGGAGACTTGGGCGAGGGATGAAACATGTCGAAGGGAAAGCCCGGATGCTCCAAAATAAATATTAAACTATTTTAACCCAAGATAAAATAAAATATTATAAATATTTGATAGAATGAAGCATTGATTACCATTTATTATTGTGTTTATTTCATTGATTAATTGTTTGAATTAGGCTCGACCAGTTTATGAGCATTGATTATTATTTATTGATTGTTGACTTTACTCAACCAGTTTGTGAGCAATTAATTATCATTTGCATGGGCTGGGTAGAAAATAATTATAGGCTAACACCTTGTGATTTATTTCACGATTTGACTATAAGATGTTTAGCGGTAATATTTGGTTCACTTCAATTTAATGAATTGTTTTGAAAATTGATTTTAAATTTGAAATGTTATGAAATGTTTTCCTTTAAAAGAGAAAAATGAGATATTGAGAACAAATATTTTGAAATGATTTTATATAAAAGTGGTTTGTATAAAAAATGGTTTTATAAAATAAATTTCAAGGACTAAACACGATGGTTTTAAGATGATTTTTGAAAGGATTTAGAAATGGAAATTATTATAGATTTGAAGTATTTGTAATTATTAATGTAAATGATTTTGCCACTTCGGGATATAAAGTGATTTGTTATGTCACCAACGATTCAAGTAACCCATAACTAAAAATGTGGGCAAGGCAGAAGCAGATGTTATGTGGCTTTAGTATATTCCGCTCTCATTGTAGATAGATATACGTATCTATATTTATTTTTCAGAAGGCTGGGAACCAGTTGCCTTGTTATGGCTAGAAACCTCTCGATCAAGTAGCATATAGTTTTGTATGCTTGTATATTGATATTGTTTCAGAAAGGTGATTTGTTTTTAGATCCCAAAGCAAAGGACTAGTTTGAATATATATATATATATATATCAAAAATTTTGAAATAAGAATTTCGGAATAAAGTCCAAGGAGATCATTTTCGTAAAGGTAATTAGATTTTGAAAATCTAAAATTGAAGATTAAGCCTAAGTGGGTAGTTTTGGGAATTGCATATTGTTTGTGCATCGTAGGCATAATGAGTCCTATTTGTGGTAGGAGATCTATGTTGGCTTATTCATGTTATCTAATTGGGTACCCAATTAGATAGGGCCACGTAGGCAGTCAAAAGTGGTAGTGATGCAGCCTCAATAATAACATAACATTTTCCTGTTTATTTTTTTCCATATATCTCATATTGATGTACTTTTCCTACTTATTATTTTATTCCCCATTTGACATATTTATTGAGTTAGTAGGAATGGCTATTGTCGTCTCTCTCATCATAGTTGTGCAGCGGTAGATTTATTTGTGTTGGTATTTAGTATGTATTAAACCACACCTTGTAGAATAAATTAACAAATTACTCCGATAAGTTGTATAATTGAAATTGTATCCTATGCATTTAGTAATGTTGAATATTTATCAAATATTGTATATTAAGTTGGTAGCTTTCATTCGAAGTTTTAGAATGGACGCATTTTTCGATGATTTTCGAGGGTCAAAAATCTAAGTCGTTACACCATTGAAAATGAAGAAAAAGCCAAATAAAATTAGCTAACTCAAGGAGACTAATGTTAAGAATTCTTCCATGCTATGATATCAATTTGGAAAAGCAGAATGCATATTCATAAAGTAATCAATGATAATGGACAGGTAGCAATAAATACAAACAAGCTAGCAAGTGAAGCCATAGCACATTTCATTGAATTGTTCAACGGAGAAAGAAATACGATCATTCCAAAGCATTATATGTAAAAAAAGCAAAATCAGAAAATCCATAGACAAAATTAACAAATCCCATAGATATGAAGGAACGAAAAAGTGCAACATTTTAGATAGAGGATGACAGCAGTCAGGGCCCAATGGGCTTAATGCAAAATTTTATGAAATTTACTAGGGGTAGCTAAAAGTTATTCCAGGGCATTAATCATGTTTTTAATAAAGGGAAGTTTACAAGAGAAATAATCACTCTTTTATTTCTCTTGTAATGTGACAACCACTCCACACCTTTGATATCCAAATACCATAGTTGGTGCACTGCAACGGTATCCGACCAATGTAGAGCAGTGATCAAGGCAAATAAAACAATCCAAAATAGAGCCAATATTATATATCTCACAATGCATAGGATAAAATGAAATGATCAACATAGATATAAAATAGGTGAGAAAATAGTATAACAAAATGAACTAAGATAAATCGAAGTACATAGCCCATCATTGTTGTACAAAACAATATGGAAATAGAGTTTATACATCGAATTAAATAAAATCTAAATAGAAAGCTATCTCTAATAAATAAGTACTGATAATATTTCCACATACACAATGAAATAACAATAATAGCTCCAAAATATAGTATATGAAATCGCTTGCCATCTGCTTGTTCTCTGTGTGGCTCCACATGCTATCTTAGAACTATTCTCTCTAATCTACTCATTTAAGAGTACCCGACATAATAACAAGCAAAGCATATAACCTCGATTCAGACAATAATCTGATTTAAGCTATTTATAATCTCAAAATACTATAAAATTGATATAGTGAATAGGAATATGAGGTATGGAGAATCATATCATACATGTCCCTTCATTGAACAAGTTAGCACATAACATTGATATATGCTAATCCACTATCATATGGGTGTACTATAATGTAAATTACAATATAGGGTGCTCGGGTATACTATGTAATAATACCTACATCGTGTGGCATCCATATCAAACATAAAAAGCATAACAAACACCGTAACCATCAAACAATCTCACATCTCTCAACTCAATGCCTTTGGATATAAGATAAGTTATATGTCCCCCGTACTAATCAGCAACTACATATCATTGTGGTCCCATCAATGCTCGAATTTGTAACGCCTCACCTATATACCCATACTAACAAAGAGTATATATGGTAATGTTTGCTAATATGGAGATAAGGCTGGATAGGAGTAAGGAGCCATGAATATTCATTAGTGTCAATACCGACACGTTTTGCTTTACCTCATGAATCATATATGACGTGTATGGTATCGACACAAAGCAATAAAGACGTTGGTTAATAAGAACAAAATAATATATAATATACGATAGAAAACACAAAATCATAGAATATAGCAGAATAAATAATATAGACAAAAGGATACATACAAATGTTATTCTATAAAATAGAAACACTGACTCACATTGTACAGATATGGATACAGACTACAACATGTCTCAAAATAAACATGACATAAAAATTCAGCCACTCGTACAAAGTATACAACAACATAAAGGTCGAGAATAATATATATATATACATACATACATACATACATATAAGCTAGCTCAACATCCACGGTCAATGAGTCTCGGTACCTGAAATATCTCGGTCTGACCCAAGTATTAATAAATAATAAACGGGTCGGACTATCTCTAACTCAACAAGTGTGAGATTATGGATAAACATTAGTAAATTTCAATCATATAGTTATATATTATGCCAACAACCAAATAATAAAAGGCATAATCACAATAATTCACCATGTCATAAGCAGATCATGCTTATTACAAGCAATCATCTCAAATATAGCAAATCAAAAATATCTCACAACTCCAAATCATAAGATGTAACGACCCATAAATTTTAAATTGTTTTAATAAGGTAATTAATTGATTTTTGTGAAATTTTAAATGATTGAATTTATAACAAAAATTTATTATTGGGATTACGTCCGTTAAAACATAACAAATGGTAAATTTTCATCTGATAATATGAAAGTTTATTTTGTTGTGTAATATTTTTATTTAAATTTAAATGAGTTAAATTTGACGATAATAAAATGTTTTCCAAACCTGAATATTTTTACATAATAAATTTGTAAATCATCTTCTGAGTGAGACGTCATATTTCGTTTTGTCAAATTTGGACTTTTTTAGCTCCGTTTATCTTATTTTCTAAAATTTTACAGCATTTCCGGTAGCGGGAATTCAAATTTTTATAATTCAATTGTATCATTGATATCTGTATACCGTTTTGATCGTCTCGTCATGCTAACCTCTGTAGTATATTCAACTTTGTGTTTTAAGGTTCGGTAAGCGACGGAACGATGATAACAGTCCGTTGTAATGGTACCAAATTTGTGACCTTTTTTTCTTTTCCTTTTCAAAATTGTGACGTCCAGCCCAAACAATAATAAATTGCTTTATTAAATATCCAGCTAAATCAGTGGATGGCTGTTACAATTCCCATTTTATTATATCAGTTGTTCAAATTTTCTATCAGACATTCTCTTTTTTTTTCTTACGTGTAACGTATCAAATAATGTATGTAATAATAGGCTTGTCATACTTTTGCCTGTAGCAAGTCTTTCTCATTCGCGTCCTCTTTATTTTTTCTTCCTCCACCACTACATTTCGTTTTGACTTCCATCCCTTTCCCCTCGCCACAGCGCGACCTCCAACTCCGAGCGCATCTCCACCAAGCGACCACCATCGCACCTCCTCCCCGCAAACTCTCAACAGCAGAGCTCCTACCTGTCTCCGCCCTGAGCACCATGTCCACCCCTTCAATTCCACCTTTCATCACCCTAGATCCATTAGCTTTCCACCAAAGTTTGCATCACCTTGGCACATGCGGCCTCCGCCATCTCCAACGACCTTCTTCCCCTCATCCCTACTTGTTCTGGCAATTGAGGTAATCTAATATATATATATATATATATATAGCTTATATATTTATATTGACTTTATAATAAATGTTTACTTTTGAAATATAAGTTGTTAAAAATATATAAGTTATTAGGTATATATAGTATATGTTAAAGTGTTTACATAAGCTTTCGAATCTGTTATATATATACTAGTTTGTACAAGAGATATTATATGCATATTAGTTTATTTGTTTGTATATGTTTTGCTAGCTTCCTCATGATTGTATATGTGAGTTATATAGATGTATAATCTGCAGTATGGGTTTAAAATATATATTTATATATGTATGTATGTATGTATGTATAAAGTGATATGCGTGTGCAGCTATAAGCCAATAATATATATGTTTTCAAAGTTATTACATATCAGTTTATATAAATCTGGTTTTCCATAGTCTATGCATCGGTTTGGCTTCCAAATGAATATGTATATATGCCTTTGTAATATAATACTATTTTAGTATATTATATTTGTAGCTTTCATACTTTACATGTACGAATTTACATATGTCCTATACCATTTTCGTCGATCGTGTATGAGTTTATATAAGAATATTATATATATATATATATTCTGTTGCAATGGATGTATATATGCGTATTTAGCTATATATATAAGCTATATATATATAAGTTGCATTAGTATTTTAATAATCTGGCTATATTAGATTCTGTTATTTTGTGATTTGTTGCATTAGAAAATTTTATATAATCAGAGATATAGTTATCTGTCACATAAGTTGCATTAGTATATATAAGTAGTTTCATATAAAAAGTTGTTATAATGTATGGATTTATATTAATTATATAAGTTAAAAATAGGTATGAACATCCTGTGTACTAAAGTATATGTATATTTCCTGTTTACATGTTTTATTGAAGTGTGTGTATATATATTTATTTATTTCAAATTTTATTATGAAGATATGTTTGTTTATATGTGTTTTATTTAAAAACAATGATTTTGAAATATATATATCTAATATAATTTGTGTTTAAATTTATTTTGATTTGAAAATAAATATTATATATATATATCTTATTTTAAATATATGTCTAAAAAATTGGTTTAGAGAGAAGTTATAACATATATTTTGTCTCGATTATATCAAGACGATTCTGATTCATTTCCATCAATCCCTATCTTTCAGCTTACTACGCTTGAGATTGTTGGTTGGATTTGTTAGATTGTCCAGATCATGATCCAATTCGTAGCTTGTTGTGTATCAAACTCCTCTAGCCTTGAAAGGTGAGAAATCACTCACGATTAATGTTCTTATATTTATTAAATTTGATTTCAATTGAAACGACAACTGAAATATGTTGCTAATTTGAACTATAATTATTTAAATTGTTATATATGCTATTATTTGTAACCGTTCACCTGTGGGATATGATGCCATATCCTGTTGTTTATATTATAATGTTATTGATGATATATGCCTGCTATGTTATTATCATATATGTTATTACTCTGCAAGTTCCATGTTAGTATAGAATTCCCTATGGGTTGAAATGATACATACCCAAATGATCTTGTAGAATAGGAGAAAATCTTTATGGATTGACATGATAAACCCAAGCGATTTTCATTGAATTGGGATTGTGGGTTGAAAAGATATACACCCGTACATATTTAAATTGTGGAATGAAATGATAAATATCCGTATCACTTGACCATTGGATAGAAAATTATATACAGACACCGTTAGTTTACACACACACACACACACATATTTAAAATGATTTCCAAGGTTTCGAAATGAATATTTTGGTTTTAATAAATATTGATTTTTAAGTTATTATATATATATTATTTTATAAGGGTTTAAAATTTAGATTTTAAATCCACATGTTTGAAAATAAGATTATAAATTAGTTTTGAAATTATATTCTAAGATAGAGTTATAAGGATTTTTATAAGTAAGGTTGGAAAGATAAATTTGAATTCATTTGAAGCTGTATTTAAGCAAGAATTTTATTTAATCAAATCGATTTAAAACTTATTGAAATTGAGATTTTAAAGGATATGACTTTATAACTTGATTTTTGGTTTAAGGTGATTAAATGAATATTTTAAGTTTAGATAAATTGAAGGAAATATTTAGTTTAATGTAATTTAAGGTTATTTAAATGATATTGGATTTATTAAGTAAATATTTCAAAACTAAATAATAATGAACTTAAATTTTGATATATATGAAATTATCAAATCAAATTTTGAAAATGTTTGAATATTAAAGCTTTGAAATATATTGGAATTTAAATGGTTTATTTTGTGGACCAAATCTGTATTTGAAATCGATAAAATTTATAATGATCTATTGAGAAACTGAATTGAATCGAAGTTGAAGAATTGAGACTGAATTAAAATGGAATTTTGGAATTCGAGTTGATTTGAATCGATTTGTGAAATTTGAGGAAACTATTTTATTATATAAAGTATTTTTAAATTATATTTTTCTTTATAAATTATTTTAATGTAAACTATTTAATATAAACCATTTATAATATAAACTATTTTTGTGTAAACTATTTTATTATACATTATTATTTATATCTAAACTACTTAAATGGTGGAAATTATGATTTCAACCTTTTTGGTTTCGAAAGTGTCATAATCTTAAAAGTGATATGATTTTTTGAAATGGATATATATGAAATGGAAATGATATTGTATTGATATGGTTTTGAAATGGAAAATGATATTTTGGTTTTAAAGTATAAACTTTTTTGAAATAACCATGGTGTTATAATGACGACTGGTTGTTGAAGAGACCGGGATCGGATATTGTCATACTCTCTGTCAATATCGAAACCACTTTAACAACTGTGTACGTGGTGTAGATTCCAAAATGAAGTATGTTGGTTTGGTGACGGTTCTATATGGTATTTATGTGACCCTGACTCCTGTGAGTCAGCTTGATGCGGCTACAACAGCAACCGCGCCAGGCCAAGTGAGGCCATTCCTTCGATCGGGCACATTTCTTCGATACTCTTCTATTGCTTTTGTAATGTGATTGGGTACACCCTTTGATTCGGGAGTGTGTCAAGAGGTGGGCGGTAGTAGCTGCTATGCATTACCACCAGTCCGGATACACGAACACTATATCTACCCTAGCATTGCCTCGAGTGCCTTGTCGCATGCCATATCGCGCCTCCTACGAGTTTGTTTTGTACCATACCTATAGAGTGCCCTCTGATAGCCCTCCAGTTTACGAAGGGGGGGGGGTTATGATATTGTATAGACTATGGGAATATATAAAAATGTGTTAAGGGGGATATGTGTAACGCCTTAATGATATTTTAATATCTTTTACTTTACTATAGACATATTATAGTAGCATATATTACTACATAGTAGATAGTTCCATGGATCCTTAGAGGATGGTTATCCAAAACATCCTTTAAGCTACTTGTATTTCAGCTGATATTTCACTTCAGTTGGATTTATTGATATAAGAATGTTAATCTTGACTCGAGTGTCTTGTGCTTTGCTTTACGCTCGGGTCAGACTGAGTGTCACAACATTTGAGACTCACCTTTAGAGTTGGAGCTTCACTTAGATATCCATCTACATTTATTCAGCTTTCAGCTTTCTAGTTGATTTGTTCAGAGATGTCATCTGCTGTATTCGAGACTTCACTGTATTTGAGATATTCCGTTGTATGTTATTTCAAACTCTGATGTTTTATATGGTAGCTTCATGAACTACTATTTATTCTATTTCGCTGCTTATTATAATACTCTGTGTCTATGATTATATGGTTTATTTATTTACTGTATATGCTGAGTTTTGCCAAATATAAATTAACAATCTGATATTTTGAGCAATTCAAGTCCGACATGTGCGGATGCGAATGGCACGAAATACTGTGTCTTTACATAAGACAAGCATGAAGTGAGGCTAAACTGAAAGACAAGTACGAAAATAAGTCAAAACCAAAAGACTAGCATGAAAGCAAGTCAAAACCAAAGGACAAGCATGACAGCAAGATAAAACCAAAAGAATAAGCCTGAAAGCATGTTATCAGAACACGAGCCTGAAGAATGCCGGTCCCGCCTGAAAGCAAGCCATTATATAAAACGAGTCTAAAAATATATCAAACTCGCTTGAAAACGAGTTATCGAATGACGAGCCTAAAAACACATCTTACTTGCCTGAACACGAGTTATTAAAAGACAAAAATGAAAACACACCAAAGTGATCATTGCTGATTAAAGTGTTATATACTTTCAATTAGTAATCATATGAGTACGTCTAATATCCCATGATCACTCGGTAATACTTGAATATTTGTTAAAAGATCGTAGATTCCACTTAAGGAAAATAGTCAATAAAATAAGTCAAATAATTATGCAATAAAGTAGTACAAGTGTTCCATACCTCTTATAACGACTCGAAATTTTGGACACTTTATATTTAAATATCTAAATTATTTAAATATTTGAATCTTTGATTAAATATTATTAAAATAATTTAATAACCTTCTTAACCCCCTTTAAATAATAAGTAATGATGGTAAACTTGTTTTTGAAATTTGTTTACAAAAATATATTCTTCAAAGAAAAATGGATAATGTGATCGAAAATCAATTTATCGATAAACAACTTTTTTTCAATATAAGTTGTTAGAACTCTTGTGCACTTGTCTAAGGATGAAATGAACACATTTGAAACTAATTAACATACTTTGATTCATAAAGAAAATGGAATGTTCTAGAAGTTTCTAATGGATAAAAGATATTAACATTTTAAGGGTATTTGAGTATTTTGTTAACAGTGAATAGGTGTAAAGGAGAAGTGATGGGCATGTATGGAGGTAAGGCTTCCATGGCATGGTGCAGGGGGGAAGCGTTTAGAACAAGCTTAGCAACACCTTATGAAGGCTGTATAAGGAGAGACAAACCTTGTTAAATAATCACAAATTCACAAAGAAAAACCAAACTTTTTAATGTTTTCTTTTTCCCTTATGTTTTAAAGAAAATAATTGCAAAAAACTCCAAATCCATTCAAACTTTGCCACAAGCCTAACAATAGCATCCACAATGTTAGATTTTTAAGAAGTGAAGACAACCTCCCCCGTCATTGATTGGTCGTGAGAAATTATTGGAGTTTAGAGGGTGAAAAGCAAGTTTAAAGGAGAAGGAAGGAAGAGAAGATGGTTTCAAGGTGATGAGAGGAAGTGTTCTTGAGTTTGGTTGTGCTTGAGTACATGTTTGGCTTGGATCTAATTGAGTTATCTTACTATCTTTGTAACGACCCACAAATTTATCAATTTGACAAGTTATATTTATTTTTAAAAATATTCAAATATAAGATTTTAAAAACATAGTTTTTGATGTTTAAAAACAATAAATAACAATTGTATAAGTATTTACAAAAATATATACTTTGGAAAAATAGCGATAAAATGACCAAAAACCATTTTATTGATAAACAGCACTATAATCGTAAAACATCACGCACAGAGCTGGATACATAAACTTAATCTTATAATTGAACAAGAATATGAAATAAAATTATTTATTTTATTTTTGGAAATTAAATGAATATATAGTGATGCCTTATATTTAATAATTGATTTACGAATTTAAATTGAGATTTAAAGATTTAATTATTATTATGATTATTCAAATAATTGTTTTTTAAATGATAGTAAATTCATTTTAAATAGTTATAAAGTGATAATATATTATTTATAACATCACTAAAGATATTTAAGCAATTTGAAATTATAAAGAAAATCGATATCGGTTTATCGGTATAAATGTACTTTTTGTAAGTAATTGCTAACATTGATTTATATTTTTTTATAATTCAAATGTGAACACTATTATTTATCAAAAATGATTAGGAATTTAATTTCAAACTTTTTTTATGAATATATGTATATTAAATAAAAAGTGAAAATGTGACTGGAAATCGGTTTCCTGATTTTCAATGGTTTAACGAACGGAAGTTGTACGAAAGTTGTTGCAACCTTGTTTATATGTTATGTGCACATATATAACATACAAATGCATCCACTAGCATATATATGAACACATATATATAGACATATAACATATATACATTTATATATACATATATTAAAAATATCTAAGGTATTTTAGGAAAACTTCACCCTTAAACTTTCATAAAGTCAACAATTAGGACATGAAGTGATTTGAGGTGATGGATGATATGAAGAGGGGCGTGGGTATATGAAATAATGGAGGTAAAAGGAGGCACATGGGTGATGTGATGGGAAGGAAGTGAGGTAGGATATTTTGCAAAATTTTGGCTATAAATACAAGCACCTCTTTCATTCATTCATTCACACATCCTTCCATCTTCTTCTTCCTCTCTTCCTAAGCTTTTCCATGGCTTTTTATTTAGTAAATTTATGAATAAATTTAATTGGAAAATAAAATAAAATTATATACCTACGTATACAAAGTCTAATCACCTCAAAACACTAGCCAACCACCTCGTCCACCCCTTCATATTTCACGGCCTCCTCCCATACCCTCAAAGTCGAGAGTACCATCCACAGAAAGGCATGGCTGAGCCTACTCTAACATAGGTCAAGCCCTATGGGAAGACAATAGTAAGTTTGGGAAGCTCCGGAGCAAGAAAAAGAGGGGGAAGTGCGGGCGGAATCAATTCGAGAAGCTACGGAAAAGATTGGTGGAGTGGAGCCATAAGTGATTAATCAATATTTAAATTTACTAATTAATCTCCAAGTTTAATGATAAGAAAGTACAATGTATTGGATGATTAAGTGTCTGATTACTTGGTTGATTAGATTATTTTTAAGAAGGCCGATAACTTGGTTGATAAATGACGGTGGAAATGGTTAGTGAATTAACCATAATAAATAATGGAAATAAAATCCGTAATAAATATTGATATATGAAGTTATTAAGCCTCATAATGTTTTTAAGAATATAAGAAGACTGAAAATGAATATTATAATAATATAATATTGTGAAACGATTTAATATTAAAAATATTAGTTCAAATGTTTGAAAATGGCTTATAATTATTTTTTAAATAATAAAATCAATTTGGAGAAATTTTGATGAATATTGAAAATCGAGTCAAAATAGGCATGTCGCGTAACAGTAGTTCGCGATTTCGCGCCTTAAAAGTCAAAAAAATATACAGAATAGAATATAGCTCGAAATTCTTAAAGATAAGAATTTTCCGAACTATTATATCAATATTTTCAAACAAAGAAAATCAAGATTTCGATAAGTAAATTTTGAAATATGAGCAAATCAAGTTTTCGATAAAATCGCGCTTCGGCGGTTCGGTGGCTAAAGTTACAAATGTTTTAAATATTTATTTTTAAAATGTTTAAAAGTATGGAATAAATCTTATAAATCTTTTAAAATGTTTTAAAAGTGATTTGAGTTATAAAAAAAATTCAAAAGATAAAAAGTCCTTTTGATCAATATATCTTAAAAAGCACTTTATGTAGCACTTTCCACGAAATATAATTTTAAATGCAACTGTTCTTTTCCAAATCTTTTGTAAATGTTTTTAAATGATTGACAAAGTATTTTAAAAGCGATTTGAAGGATTTATGAAGTGGTTAAATAAATAACTAAAAGTTAGTGAAGTATGTTAAATGATTTAGTCCATCAAATAACTTGACCGCCTTATGGGTGTCAAAGAGAGTGTCTTGGCTTGAGTTTAGAAAACCAGTTTCCTGCTCTCCCTGCCTATCCGCAGTGGCCCAATGGATGGGATAGTAAATTTAGTTTACTCGGATCGAAATTTTCCAAAGTATAAAGATATAATTTTCCAAATTTAAATAACTTGGATTGGGTAGAAATGATTTGGAAATATTTTTCTAAATAAAAGGTGAAACGATTTGGAATTATTCCAAGGTTAAAAAGGTTTTAAAATTAACCAAATGAGTTGATAAATGAGGCTTAATGATTCCATATACTCTGAGAAAGCTAAAGGAATGATTCAATGAATATATCTCTAAAAGAAATTGGATTTAAATAAAAAAGTTGATAAATTAAATGATGTGCGATGAACACCTATATACCTAAATGCCTTTTTATCGATGATTGGTTCAGAGAAACTGGACTGGATATGGGAAACTCCTATCCTAAAACCACTTTGAACCAATGTACATGTTCAGAAGTGAAGACATGTTGAAGATGATGATTATTGAAGACCGAAGATCTTCATAGTGAAAAGACTACTTGTTGACATTCTCTAGGTAGCTCCTAATATAGAGCCATTTATTATAGCAGTGGTCCTATCATGTTTTAAAAAAATTAGATTGTGTGGACTGCTCTCTACTAATGGTATTAGAAGGACCGCCTTCGGTTTCGTTCAGTCCCAGAATGAACTTGTATGGAAGAATGTCTGACAGCATTTCTGATCATATTAATCGATCTCTATCAACATATTATCTGCTTGGTGGCGGAGAAGGAAACTTGTCTTAGCTTTACATCCTTTCCCGAGATGTACGAGCTCAGGAGTTATACGTTGTTAGAAACCAGTTACGTGATTAAGGAATGGAAACGTGGAATTCTAAGTGGAATGTGCTTTATGGAAGAATAACCCATGGCTTTATGAATAGCAAAGCGTGGCTTAGTTAACATTGAGCGTAGCCCCACGAGCCTCACATCCCAGAGATTATATAGGCAATTATGTGGTCTGCAGGACATATATTTCAGGCTATCGGTGGCATGAGTATGTAGGAGTCTAGTGGAATCTGGATCCTCAAGGCATTTGTTGCCCCATTTATTTGAATATAGTAGCTAGCTTGCGAAAATCAATAAGGCTACAGGATATTGGTAGTGTAACAAGTGTATTTCCAAGTAGCTAGCTTAAGAAAAGCGAAAAGGCTACAAATGGGACTATGGTTGCTATGTGTGGATCGGAGAAAAAGGCCACTAGTTCCCTATCATGTTGGAAATCCAATTCCAATACGAGCTTTACAGTTTTGATTTTATTCCCAAAATAGTTATAATGCTTTGCAAACATTTCAGCTACCCCTTTAGTATCATTATTCCATCCTGTGTATTTCGTTGACCTAGTCTGTATATATTACCATAGACTTAGTCCGGATATTGATACTTTATTTTGATGTATATTACTTATACAGTGTTTTCAAACAAATGTCATTAAAAATAATATCATATGTTTTGATATGAAGTATTTTGGTTATCATAAGATAAAAGCCCATCTGTATTTATGTGTGGGCATGGTCTTATGAGATACCCTTATTTTCAAAGGTTTTGATTTACATCAGCGTTTAAAATTTTGAGTATCTCACGCTAGTTTATCAAGCCTGGTCCAGGTATTTTTAATATTCATGTTAGATCCAAGTAGTTTCAGGTTTAGTTGAAGATGCTTGGAGTTTCCAAAGGAGAGCTGGTGAGTTTAGGTTGAGCGAACACCTAGGCTTTGATGGGGTATAACTCATTATATATAGGGTTAGTGATACCGTAAAATGAGTGACTCATTAGAGATAGGGTTAATAACGCCCTAAAATGAGTTTGAGAGTAATATATATATATATATGTATGTATGTATGTATGTATGTATGTATGTATGTATGTATGTATGTATGAATGTATGTATTTATGTATGAGCCCGTATTTGTTAATTGATATAAAAATGTTTTTTGTTGATTTATCTATTGAGTGTTTTATAGATTCTGGTCGATACGTGGGACGCCACAATATCGATAAGGGTTTACAAACACTTGAACAAGGAAAATCGACACACTGTTTTAAATGGAGTATATTTTATATATATATACAAAGTATAAATATTTATGTTGTGACGCCCCACCTCTATACCCATGCTAGCCAAGAATACTACGGTGTAGTGCTGTCGACTAGCATGGAGAATAAGGCTGTTGAGGAGCGACCCTCCGTGTAATTGCTTTGCGCGAGCACCGATATGTCAGATAGAAGTAACATGCATTTTATTTCAGGAGGAAATCTGACATACCGATACACACCCAAAGCTACTACACAGTGGCTATAATAGTTTAGGACAAAATATAGAATAATAACACAGATAATATAAATGCGGAACACAGATAAAACAAAAGGTCTCATATATATATATATATATATATATATATATATATAACTGATTTCAGTCACAATACATTTGACACAATACATATGATACAACTACAACAGTCGACTCTGGAAGTTATATATATACAAGTACATTATCGACTAATATACATGAATACATATCAACCTATACTATGACACGGCAACTCCAAAAGATATGAAAAGTCTTCATAGCCCAAACAGCTACCCAAAGCAAGATATCTATGACCTGAAATAACTCAGGACTGACCCGAGTATTAAATTCAAAAGAAAATAATACACGGGTCAGTCTAATTCAAACTCAGTTATTAGTGCACAGAAGCAATAATAATTAAATAATGAATAGACGATAGTCACAATAAATCTCGTCTATCCAATCCCTTAATAAGGAAATCAGGTAACGGTAAAAATAAGATTTCAAATCATTGAATTGACAACACGAATCAAATCAACTCAAAGGTAATTTCTAAATATTGAATTGGACAAAGAAAACAATCTAGTAATCGAAAACAACAATTAAAACGTCAACTCGGGTAGGGCTGCAGTATACGCAAGCGTGTACTGCCTCGCCATTACAACATACTTTACATAAAAGATCAACGCATCAAAAGCAAAAGAAATACCTATAAAATCAATTCCGTGTGGCTGCAGTTCACGCTTGTGTGCACTGCCTTGCCACTACAGTGATGATGTACACAAAAGATCAACGAACCAAAATCAACGAAGGTTCAAATAATTTAAATATCAATTAAAATATCAATACTGTATGGCTGCAGTACATGCTCGCGTGCACTGCCTCGCCACTGTAGTGATGAAATACATAAGAGTTCAGTGTATCAAAATGCAATACAAGGTCAAATCCAAGCTACAAGCTGGATTCAACATAGGTGTATTCAAATGAAATGGCCGATACAAAAATCAAGCCTCAACCACAGTTCAAATCAACCAATAGAGAACAAAAACTGCGCAAATGAATCTGCAGCAAGGGGGTGGCAACATGCAGTCCATAGTTTCGCAATTCAAAGATGTGCACAATTCTACTAGAAGTGCACCTGACGTATACAACTGCCGAACTCAAAGAAGCAAACACAGATGGGATTAAAACCAAACATCACACAAAGGAAAGGGTGAAACAATGGCTCAATATCAACATACAGAATTACCAGATGAACCAGACAGGAGAACAACTTAGTGCATTAATGAGACATGAATTCATGGAGCAAAGGCATCGTAACCACTGCATGGCTGGAGATTACAAACTTAAATAGAAAATGCACATGAACGTGATGGCACCGTCCAAGGCAACAGAAACAACTCAAATGCAAACTATATCATACATGATGCAGTGACAAATTGCATAAACAAGTTCAAGTGTGCTACAGAGAATATGCAACATGAATCTGGATATATCAATTTCCAATAGAAATGCATATGAACATGAAATTATGCAACATAAGTGCCAAAAGATCAGAGACAGTGCAAGTGCAGACCACAAAGACAAATGCACATGTCAACAACACATGAAGGCAACAAAAAAACAAATCCAGACCCAATGAATTCAGTGGCAATTACATGAATCAAGATGCAAGACCAAACAGGCATCAACTACATCGATGAATCAGAGTAATGTACACATGCCTGCAACCGTGGAAAAACTATATGGATATTGAAACAGGCAATGGTAACTGATGGTATATCAGAATGAAAAGAATATCACTGCTACATGCACCAATGATGCTGGATAATACGAGTGCCGAACTCAACTGGACAGTACAGGTTATACATGAAAACAACTACATGCACTTGCCACTAAAACTGGACCAATTGTCACATATCAGACATATGGACATGGACGAAGATGTGGTACAAAGTGCAACAGGAAATCAAAATAGCAGTTTTGAACAAGACAGTGCCGAAGTCAACATTATCCGCTAATTCATCAAATTGTGGTAGCCAATGTAAGGTTCTACCAAATCAATGATCTCAAAATAAAGAGATCGATTCCAACAGGGAAGGATAGAAGTTTCAAAAAAAAAATAACACATCGAACAATTCAACTGTACAAGTCAGAGTGACTTCAACAAAATACAATCAAAGCAGTAATTAACAATTTACAACTGCAGTTCTAAGTGACTGAAGTCAATAACAGTAAATGTCGGAGTCAACTCAACAATCAGCAATGTCAAAAGAATTCAACATCGAAAGACAACAAGAACATAATCAACACAGCAAAACTCAAAACAAGCTAAGAATTTACGACCGAAGTCGAAGTACCAAAATTCAAGGTCGATAACACAAAAATCAAATACACATGAAATCGAATTAGATGTGAGTGAAAGTTTCACTCACCTTGATTGAAGCGAAGACGAACTCGTTCACGTGGAGGCGTTCGACGATTTGAAGCAGCCGAAATTATCTCAAACTCGACCAAATTTTGAGGCAGCGACGATCACCAATCAAGCGGCCGCAAGCACCATAAGAGACGAGCAACGATCGAACAATTGAAAGTGGCATCATCGATTTTTATACAAAGCCCTAATTTTTGAAAAGAGGGACGAACGATATTGAGCAGCCATTATTTTCTTTCGATTGTTTTTAGGGTTGCAAACGAACGAATGAGAAAATAAATAAAATGGGGATGGGTTATTTGTTTTGAGAATTATCACGGCCCAATAAAAAAATGGACCACTATTTAATTTTCAAAGCCCATCAATCTTTTTAACACTTTATAAAAGAATTTCAATTCAATTTAAAAACTTCAATAGGCAATTTGCAATAATATTAATCGTCTAAATGTCGATTATTAATTGATGCAAATACCGGGTTATTACAGACTCCCCTCCTTAAAGAAATTGCATCCCCGCAATTTCCATAATTAAGGTCGTCAAAAATAATTAATTTTCTAACATAAACTGATTAAGCTAAAAAATTTAGTCGGGAATACAAACGCCAAAGAAATCTTTTAATTTCAATAAAATAAATTCACAATTTCTCAACAAAATTTAATTATCAAGTAGATAAGTCAGAAAACAACAACGCTGAATAAATGCAATTATTAGCAATATTCAATTGTCAATTAGACAATTAAAATTTCGAAATCACAAATAGCAATATCTAATCATCGATACGATAATTAGAAAACAGCAAAATCTAATTATCAACAAAGATAATTAGAAACACCAAATCACAAATCGCAAAACCGCAAACATCTAGTTATCAACCAGAAAATCAGAAAAACACGCACTCCATAATCAGCAAACTCTAACTATCAACAGAGATAGATAGAAAACAACAATTCAATATAATCAACATAGTCTAGAATCAATTAGAGACTAGAAAATCCTATAATCAGCAAAAATTTGCAATTATCAAAAATGATAATCAGAAATTACAAATCAACCAATATTAAATTATCACAAACGATAATCAAATCAACAAATATTCGATTATCAAAAACGATAATCAAAATCAACAAATATTCGATTATCAAAAACGATAATCAAAATCAACAAATATTCGATTATCAAAAACGATAATCAAATCAACAAATATTCGATTATCAAAAACGATAATCAAATCTCAAATCAATAAATATTCGATTATCAAAAACGATAATCAAATCAACAAATATTCGATTATCAAAAACGATAATCAAAATCAACAAATATTCGATTATCAAAAACGATAATCAAATCTCAAATCAACAGATATTCGATTATCAAAAACGATAATCAAATCAAAAAATATTCGGTTATCAAAAACGATAATCAAAATCAACAAATATTCGATTATCAAAAACAATAATCAAATCAACAAATATTCGATTATCAAAAACGATAATCAAATCTCAAATCAACAGATATTCGATTATCAAAAACGATAATCAAATCAAAAAATATTCGATTATCAAAAAAACGATAATCAAAATCAACAAATATTCGATTATCAAAAACGATAATCAAAATCAACAAATATCCGATTATCAAAAACGATAATCAAATTTCGAATCAACAGATATTTGATTATCAAAAACGATAATCAAATCAACAAGTATTCGATTATCAAAAACGATAATCAAATCTCAAATCAACAGATATTCGATTATCAAAAACGATAATCAAATCAACAGATATTCGATTATCAAAAAACGATAATCAAAATCAACAAATATTCGATTATCAAAAACGATAATCAAAATCAACAAATATTCGATTATCAAAAACGATAATCAAATCAACAAATATTTGATTATCAAAAACGATAATAAAAACTCATATCATCAAATATCTAATTACCTGCAGATAATTAGATTCAACAAATATCTAGAAATCAATTAAGATACTCTAGAAAATCAACATAAAAGGTTGGATCGATCCCATCAGATGGCGAGTTTTTAAGCTACGCCGCACGTGCATCTCAGAGTGGCCGAAGCCTACCAAGTACTCAACATAATTTTTTGCGCCCATCAGTTTGACCCGAAGGTCCACAGAGTGACCCTAAGGTCTAGTACTGGTATTTGACCCGAAGGTCCGCAGAGTGGCCCGAAAGCCCAACGAATGAACCGAAGGTCCAACATATGACCCGAAGGTCCATCAGAGTGGCTCGAAAGCCAAATAAAATCATCAGAATCATCAAAACAGCAGATATTTCAATTAACGAGTCCAAAATTAACCAAAATAGCAAACGCACATGTCCCATAACCACGAGTTTTACTAAAGCGTTTAATTCTCTTCATCGTTTCCTTGAAAGTGCAAAATTGTGTATTCAAAAATAACATTTCACATTCTCAAACGGACAAGTCCGGAAGCGAATTAGTAAAAGAAATGGGTCATAGTCCTCGATTTTGCTGAAACGTTTAAATCACTTTCTCATTCTTCTGAAAGCGCAAACTGTAAAAATTCTGAAAACAATTTCATTTATTTTATAAAAGTAATAATTTACATTCTCAAACGAACAAGTCCGGAATTAAGCGAATCAGTAAAAGAAAGGGGTCATAGTCCTCGATTTTGCTGAAACGTTTAAATCACTTTCTCATTCTTCTAAAAGCGCAAACTGTAAAAATTCTGAAAACAATTTCATTTATTTTATAAAAGTAATAATTTACATTCTCAAACTAACAAGTCCGGAGTTAAGCGAATCAGTAAAAGAAAGGGGTCATAGTCCTCGATTTTGCTGAAACGTTTAAATCACTTTCTCATTCTTCTAAAAGCGCAAACTGTAAAAATTCTGAAAACAATTTTGTTTTTTTAAAACGATTTGTAAATCCGTGATAAAAACAGCAACATTAGTGACAATTTCTACAAGGAAATTGCACTTCTCAAAACATCATAGAAACGGATCTCAAAATCAGCATTGCGGGATAACCGCTTGAAAATCCACTTTAAAATTTGACGGTTATGAAGTTAATGCGACAGTAATTTTTTAAATGTCAAAAATCTCATCAAAATAATTTGCATCAAAATATAATACCAGTGAATTTTCATTCATTAAAATGTCAACAAAACACCGTGCCTCAAAGATTTAGCATTGGTGTAAAAATCCCGTTATAAAAATAACAACAACAAAATACGTTAAAATCAAACATCGGTTCAACGTAAAATTAATGCAGTAACATGCAACATAAATTTGCACGTATACCGCAAATTACACAAAGAAATAATTCGAATATATCTTCAATGAAGATAAATCAAAACAGCAGAAATCTCAACAAATTCACATAACTGCAATCGTTTCGAATCCTCAAAGCGGATTCGAAATTTTCAAAGAAAACAAATTAAACATAGCTATGTAAACAACATATGAAATTTATTTCAATTTCATATTTTGATTTTTAAATCAAAAGGATTATCAGCTGTGTTCAGCGAAGACAGTCTCACTGTTTTCGCTGCGCACTCTGATAAACAAAACACGAATCAACCAATCATCAAAACACAGTTTCACTTTTTATTTTTAAATAAAGATATTTAAAAATTTCATCAAAATTTCAAAACTTTAGTTTTGACTCAAAGCACAAATAAAACATCGACTAATAGTTGTAACACATGTTCCCTCTAAGTTACGTTTTATATTATGTCCATAAACCCCAAGCTCTGATTCCAAGCTGTGACGCCCCACCTCTATACCCACGCTAGCCAAGAACACTACGGTGTAGTGCTGTCGACTAGCACGGAGAATAAGGCTGTTAAGGAGCAACCCTCCGTGTAATTGCTTTGCGCAAGCACCGATATGTCAGATAGAAGTAACATGCATTTTATTTCAGGAGGAAATCCGACATACCGATACACACCCAAAGCTACTACACAGTGGCTATAATAGTTTAGGACAAAATATAGAATAATAACACAGATAATATAAATGCGGAACACAGTTAAAACAAAAGGTCTCATATATATATAACTGATTTCAGTCACAATACATTTGACACAATACATATGATACAACTACAACAGTCGACTCTGTAAGTTATATATATACAAGTACATTATCGACTAATATACATGAATACATATCAACCTATACTATGACACGACAACTCCAAAAGATATGAAAAGCCTTCATAGCCCAAACAGCTACCCAAAGCAAGATATCTACGACCTGAAATAACTCGGGTCTGACCCGAGTATTAAATTCAAAAGAAAATAATACACGGGTTAGTCTAATTCAAACTCAGTTATTAGTGCACAGAAGCAATAATAATTAAATAATGAATAGACGACAGTCACAATAAATTTCGTCTATCCAATCCCTTAATAAGGAAATCAGGTAACGGTAAAAATAAGATTTCAAATCATTGAACTGACAACACGAATCAAATCAACTCAAAGGTAATTTCTAAATATTGAATTGGACAAAGAAAACAATCTAGTAATTGAAAACAACAATTAAAACGTCAACTCGGGTAGAGTAATGACCCAACTTCCAAATACCAGGAAGTTGCATCGTTAAAAAGAAAGAAAGGGATAGAAAAGAGAAAAGAAAGAAAAGAAAGAAACAGACAACATCAGATTCTCACAGTGGAACGATTAAATTATATTATATCACATAATACTTTACATAGCATCATATACATCAGAGTTTTACAAGCAATACAACATAAACTAGACAGTTATAAACATCTGTCTAGGGATTACAATTCAAGAACATCAGAGGAAAACAGATACAACTCAAAGACAGCGGAACCACTATATATATATCTACACGCTGAAGCCTCCTGCTCCATTATCTCCTCCAGAACTCGTCAAAGCAATCTTGAATCACTTGACTACTCATACGTAATATGAGTACCCAAGAGTTTAATAAAACAGAAAATAAACATTCGGGTCAGACAGGGGTCTGGTGTGAGTAAACGGGTTAAAAGTTGCTTAACTTTAGAAAATCCTTTGAAAACAAAAGGTATCACGTAAGACTTTCCACACATAAACATGGAAAAGTTTTTACCTTACGCTACCCAAAACATTTAATAGGAAATCCAGTCATATTATAATAGTGTCTAGGGTTTTCAAAATAAAATACACAAATAGCTTGAATGCTTACATCTCACGTTCCAACATAGTTGGGCACAATCAAAACCGTACAGGCACTTATTGGATTTTGGATTCCATTAATGGCAGGGCTACTGGGGTACCGCCCGTCACAGTACGTGGCCTAGATCACCGTACCGAGGAGTATGCCCGCTCCCCTGCAACACAAGGCCGGACCCATTCCTTACTGAACAGTTCCGAACAAGATAACCCCGACAGTTGGAGCTCACAACCATCCATACAGCCGAATAAAAAGGAACTTCTAGACAGGGGTAAATCTCACTCTCCAGTGGGGGCTACCCACGAAGCCTTGCTGCACCTCCCCTGTTTTAGCCATTCCCGGTTGATGAGGCTTGAGACTGCGATTACCTTTAGAGAACACATTTATCTTAGAATACTCATCGTCCACCTAACAATGTTCTGAAAGCATTCAATCCATACAAGTTCGTTTCGGGTTCGAACGAATCCGAAGGCATTATCTCGTTACACTCGTATTGGAATCACACTCAGAGTTAACGACGATAACCCTTGCACTCTAAACCACCATCTCGAACCTATAAGTACTATTCCGTCAAACTCATTACGGAATCAACCACAGAGTTATACTGAGGTATAGCCCTTACAACTCGAGTCTTCACTTGCTCCACTTGGATTAACGACCTAACGTTTAATTGGAATCGATGTGGTTTTTGGATATCCAAATATGGAAATCCGATCTCGGTCTCACCAAAACCAAACGCCATCTTAATGTCCAAGTTGTGCTTAAGGGTTTTAACCAATTAACTCATTTCATTATTATCTATTTCACACAGATAGATAAACTACATTTATCATAACAGATAACCCATAACATTATCACAATAGATAATCATCACAACAGTCAATCATCACAACCAAAATAATCCATCATGCTATAACTAAGCATCCATATCCTATAGATACTACTCATCTCATTTCTGAGATCACAACCATCCAAAAGTACATCAGTATCATCCATAAGCAATGATATATTATCCATCATTTATAATTAATTTAAAATGAATAAAATTAATTACTTCTATCTTTAATTAATTTAAAATAAATTAAATTAATTACTCACCTATAAATTCTGCTTATAAATCTATGATTAATCAACCTAGTTAATTAATCATTCATTAAGTATTTAACTTGATTAAATATCTATGATTAATCATTCACTAATTACAATAAGTAATTAGTCTTAAATTAATTTTATAAAATTAATTAATCTTAATCATAAGTAATTAACATTTAATTACTTCATTTATTAATTAACTATAATTAATTACATTTATCCTTAATTAATTACAATTAATTAATGTCTTAATTAATTAATTATTACTTACTTAAACAATTCTTAATTACATCATTAATTATATTAATTAATGATCTCTAATTCATATCTAAATCACTTTATTTAATATTAATTACATTTAGTAATTAATCTAATCATTAATCACCTTGATTAATATTTAAATCCATTAATTAACTAACCTTAATTACTTATTAATAAATTAATTATCCAATAATTAATTATCTTTATTAATTAATCCTTGATTAATTACAAAAGTAATTATCCAAATTACTTTATTAAAATAAAACATCTTTCCATAATTAAAATCCAGCAATTATTACTTCTCTAAGTAATCCTGCTCCATAAATTACATTAAGTAATTATTATCATTAAATTATTAAATTATTTCTTAAATTAATTAAACTAAATTAATTTATCAAAATTAACGATATTGATGAACTATTTAATTATCCTTAGATAATTATCTTATTTAATTACCAATATTTCCATTAATTACTTTCTTAAGAGAATTTAATCTTAGATTAATTATTCATTAATCATTTCTAATTATAAATTAATTTAAGTTATTATTTATAATCAAATAAACAAGTAAATTCTTAATTATTTCCAAAATAATTCATTTACTTATTAATAACTTAATTAATATTCAAAATGTATTTAAATAATACATTTCTAAAATCTAATTCAACTTTTATTTAAAAATTTAAGATTCCAAATGTTTAACTATTTAAACATTATCCAAATTTTAAATAAATTTATAAACCTAAAGGTAAAGAACTATCATTATTATATAAGAAAAGTTTAAAAATCTAAATTACTTAATTTTACTAAAAATAAATCAAGTCTTTTAAAATAGATATATTATTTTAACTTTCAATTTAAAGTTAAACATTTCATAATTTTATTTAAATATTTAAAGGGGAGAATTCTTTTAAATTTAAACCTTTATTTGAAATCATATTCATATTTAAATTCTACTTAAAAACATTTTCTGTCCAATATTTAAAAAAATTCAAAACTGTTTTGAATCAAACAGGTTTCAAAGTAAAACTGAAATCATACTACAAACTTGATTTCAAAACTAAATTTAAATCTTGCTTAAAATTTAAAAGTTTCATTTCAAACTTTGAATTCAAAAGTACTCTTGAATCTAATTCAAACTTACACCTAAATTTGAATCTTTGTTTTAAAAATTGAATTCCCTTTAAAAAATTTAAAAAGAAACAAAACTGGTTTAAATAAAAATCTGGATTCACTAAACCTGAAACTTAATTTACCACTGTTTTCAAATTTAAATTTAGATCTTACTTAAATTTAAATTCATCATTTTTAAACTTTGGAATTCATAAGCTTACTTGAATTTAATTCAAACCTACACTTGAATTTAAATCATTGTTTCTTTAAAAAAATTGAGTTTCCCAGATTTTAAAAAAAAACACAACACTCAGGTTACAACCTGTTCAACTAAACCCGAGACAACCATCTAATCACTTCGAGTCAAAACACTTCCATCTTCTAGTCACAACACTAACTTCACTAGAGTGACTTCGAGTCACCAAAACCCTGCACCAGCCAAAGTTCACCAGAGTCCAATCTCCACTGTGCAAATGCACCACTACTCTGACGACTTCCAGTTACCTTCACCAACCTCTCCAAGAAGCCATCCATCCTTCAACTTGATAATGTCCATAACAAATCCTCTGTAGCTTGAAAATCAGAATCAAGCAAAATTAAGCAACCTGGAAAACTTCACCAAGTACACACCAACCTGTCAACCCTCTTGACACTCCACTCCGACCATCTTATGGTCTCCAACTCCGGCCAATGCTCCACCTACACCCCCACTGCCAAACCCCAAAATATGGAAATACTCGGATCACTACAGAGTTCAGGCAGTTACAAGACCTTTGCTACATTAAAACTAGGGATCAAACATGAAAAACCCTACTGTCATCACCTTCATTCTCTGACCATCTTCCCCTTATTTTTCCCAATCTCTCCACTCAATCTTACACCTCCAGAAGGAATTCCAGATTCCAAAATTTATTTTATGATTTGATACCCCAAAATCCCAAATTTTGCACAGTCTTAAATTTCTAACAACACAGAAGAATTAAAACTTGATGCTTGTTTTAATATCCATGTTTTTAAACATGCATTGAAGTTTTAAACTTGTTTTGAATAATTTTAAGATGTTTGGTAATTTTTTTTATTTTGGAAACTATTGTCTACTGTTATTGATTTTCACAAGTAACATGTTACTTTCTAAATTAAAATTTACAAACCTAATCTATGGTAAACAACATAATTTATTTACATAATAATTCCTAACTAAGATTCAGACATAAAGAAGTGGATTTGTATTTAAATCCTTAGAAGCATGGCTGTTAAAACAATTTGCACCACACTTTTCTGCATATTCAAGAAAGTACACAAAGTATCATCACACAACAGTCAACAAGCATACTTAATTCTATCAGTACTTATGCATAGATAAATTTAGTACAACCTATAAATTTTTGAGGTTACTTACTAAAAGAAAAACAGTGCAGTTATTATTATTTAATTTACCACTGTTTTGATTTTCTTAATTGAAATCTTTTTTGAATTAAACTTGATTTTCTGAGAACCTTATTAGCTTGATTTTAAAAAGAAGGAAACTGTTTTTAAACAGAGATTTACTCACCTTCAATTGAAAAACAGAAAGCAATCCAAATGCAATTCATTTCCCTGCAGCCCGAATTTCATTTGCATTGATTGAATCTGAGCTTGCATGCTAGTTGAAGTTGATTATAACATGTTGTTTGCAGGCTTTGAAACTGCATTTGATGATTTTAGTCTGCATGCTTCCCCATTTCATCTTTGCTTGAATTAATCATACAGGATGAAGATTGAGTTTGTTTGCATGTTAAACAGAATTTGCAATTTGGGTTTTCTTTTGCAGGTGTTAAAACTTTTGTTTACAGATCTTATATAGCTGATATTTGCAGAATATTGATTGAGTTTGGGCTGTGGATTTTAGAGTAAATTGGATTTTCAGTTTTCTTAAATCTGAATTTAGATTCTTCATAGAAGATAAAGTGTTTGAAACAAAAAAATTTGTTTAAGTTCTTATCTAAAATAATTAATTCAATATTGATTTAGTAATGCCACTTGTTATTTAGATATGAAGATTAATTACAAGTATCCATTTAAAAATATGAATGCTTAACACGTGTATGATTCTAATATAAAGATAAATTTCTTTGTTTAAAAATGTTTTAATTTAAGATAAAACCATTTCTAATTTTAACTTAAGATGTTTTATATGTTTCATTTACATTTACTCTTTAAATAATTACAAATGAATTATCTTTACATATTTAAATATTTGCTTGAATATTTTTAAAAATTAGTTAAAACTAATTTTCACAAGAGAAAATTTTAAAAAGAAAAGAATAATGTTGAATTTATTTTATTCCAAAGTTTTCAAATCAACATACTATACTCTAATATAAATAAACTAAGTTTATTTCAAAACAAATTTTAAGATAAAACAAAATAAGCTTTTATTATAAAATACAATTTTTAACTATTATATTTATTTATAACAAAATAATTACTTTAATTTCTTTTGAAAATATAAGGTAGATCTATAAATTGACTTATGAAAAGTTCCAATACCAATTCCAATTTAATTTAAATCAATTCATAAATTATACACCTATATATATTATAATTCGAAATTATCCTTTATTAAATTCAAATTTAAAAATTAAAATCAAAACTACTATTTACAATGTATACACATATATACATTATAAAGAAAATATTTTTAAATTAGCTTAGAAAGAAAATTTTATCATTTAAATATTTTTAACATTTTAAAACAATAAGATTCTCAAATTAAATTATTATTATTATAAATTTTGAAAAGAATATCATTTATCAAACTAAATAATTATAAATTTTCAAAAGAAAATTATGTTTGAATTGGATTATTAAATTAATATTTCACATTCTAAAATAATTATAAATGAAATTATTAAATAAATATTGCCCAAATTTCCGGGACATCATATTCCTCCCCCCTTAAAAGAATTTCGTCCCCGAAATTTAAAAGCAAAGGTAATTTAATAATCTCATTAAGGATTTTATTTAAAACACAAGCATATATCAAACATATGCTAACACTCAAAACAACCAATTCAACCAATCAAACAAATCTAATTATCTAGATAAATTCTGGATAAAATTCTATCGAGTTTCCCCAAGTATATATATATACCGGGATACTCGCTCTAGAGAATCCAAACAATCAATACTAAGAAGCTCTAAACTCCTATACAACTATATCTACAACACTAGACAAGATATCAGACTGCAGACGAGTCTGACTCAATAACCAAAACTCCAGAACTACTGGTTCCACAATCAGGGATAGATCATACACATGTTCCCTCAGAGATACGTGAAACTCATCGGATCCCAGTTATCCAAACTGGCAATCCAATCCATCACACAAACTCTACTACAGATATCAGAACACTTCAGACAAACTACACTTATTGGGAAACAGAACAGATGCACAAGACATCCAAGTCTCCAGATTAAAGTGAATTTCCCGTAGAAATCCTCTGATCCAAGATAAAACACAAATTCCCAATGAATCGATGTTGCTTCTATTCTGGAATAGCTGCCACCATGCTTCCACTGCGCACTCTGATTTGAGAATGCTGTTGATGAACACAAGTATAAACTTGATTAACTTACTCCGGAAACATTGTTCATCAAATTCCATAAAATCTCAAAAAACCAAATCGAAACAGAACTCAATCTCCTGATGCGGATGCAAAACTTAACTCCTTCGAAGACATCCAGAAATTATCAAACCACTTTGATAGGTAGGGCTGCAGTATACGCAAGCGTGTACTGCCTCGCCACTACAACATACTTTACACAAAAGATCAACGCATCAAAATCAAAAGAAATACCTATAAAATCAATTCCGTGTGGCTGCAGTTCACGCTTGTGTGCACTGCCTTGCCACTACAGTGATGATGTACACAAAAGATTAACGAACCAAAATCAACGAAGGTTCAAATAATTTAAATATCAATTAAAATGTCAATACTGTATGGCTGCAGTACACGCTCGCGTGCACTGCCTCGCCACTATAGTGATGAAGTACATAAGAGCTCAGTGTATCAAAATGCAATACAAGGTCAAATCCAAGCTACAAGCTGGATTCAACATAGGTGTATTCAAATGAAATGGCCGATACAAAAATCAAGCCTCGACCACAGTTCAAATCAACCAACAGAGAACAAAAACTGCGCAAATGAATCTGCAGCAAGGGGGGGCAACATGCAGTCCATAGTTTCGCAATTCAAAGATGTGCACAACTCTACTAGAAGTGCACCTGACGTATACAACTGCCGAACTCAAAGAAGCAAACGCAGATGGGATTAAAACCAAACAGCACACAAAGGAAAGGGTGAAACAATGGCTCAATATCAACATACAGAATTACAAGATGAACTAGACAGGAGAACAACTTAGTGCATTAATGAGACATGAATTCATGGAGCAAAGGCATCAGTAACCACTGCATGGCTGGAGATTACAAACTTAAATAGAAAATGCACATGAACGTAACGACACAGTCCAAGGCAACAGAAACAACTCAAATGCAAACTATGCCATACATGATGCAGTGACAAATTGTATAAACAAGTGTGCTACAGAGAATATGCAACATGAATCTGGATATATCAATTTCCAATAGAAATGCATATGAACATGAAATTATGCAACATAAGTGCCAAAAGATCAGAGACTGTGCAAGTGCAGACCACAAAGACAAATGCACATGTCAACAGCACATGAAGGCAACAAAAAAAAAACAAATCCAGACCCAATGAATTCAGTGACAATTACATGAATCAAGATGCAAGACCAAACAGGCATCAACTACATCGATGAATCAGAGTAATGTACATATGCCTGCAACCATGGAAAAACTATATGGATATTGAAACAGGCAGTGGTAACTGATGGTATATCAGAATGAAAAGAATATCACTGCTACATGCACCAGTGATGCTGGATAATATGAGTGCCGAACTCAACTGGACAGTACAGTTTATACATGAAAACAACTACATGCACTTGCCACTAAAACTGGACCAATTGTCACATATCAGACATATGGACATGTACAAAGATGTGGTACAAAGTGCAACAGGAAATCAAAATAGCAGTTTTGAACAAGACAGTGCCGAAGTCGACATTATCAACTAATTCATCAAATTGTGGTAGCCAATGTAAGGTTCTACCAAATCAATGATCTCAAAATAAAGAGATTGATTCCAACAGGGAAGGATAGAAGTTTCAAAAAAAAATAACATATCGAACAATTCAACTGTACAAGTCAGAGTGACTTCAACAAAATACAATCAAAGCAGTAACTAACAATTTACAACTGCAGTTCTAAGTGACCGAAGTCAATAACAGTAAATGTCGGAGTCAACTCAACAATCAGCAATGTCAAAAGAATTCAACATCGAAAGACAACAAGAACATAATCAACACAGCAAAACTCAAAACAAGCTAAGAATTTACGACCGAAGTCGAAATACCAAAATTCAAGGCCGATAACACAAAAATCAAATACACGTGAAATCAAATTAGATGTGAGTGAAAGTTTCACTCACCTTGATTGAAGCGAAGACGAACTCGTTTACATGGAGGCGTTCGACGATTTGAAGCAGCCGAAATTATCTCAAACTCGACCAAATTTTGAGGCGGCGACGATCACCAATCAAGCGGCCGCAAGCACCATAAGAGACGAGCAACGATCGAACAATTGAAAGTGGCATCATCGATTTTTATACAAAGCCCTAATTTTTGAAAAGGGGGACGAACGATATTGAGCAGCCATTATTTTCTTTCGATTGTTTTTAGGGTTGCAAACGAACGAATGAGAAAATAAATAAAAGGGGGATGGGTTATTTGTTTTGAGAATTATCACGGCCCAATAAAAAAATGGACCATTATTTAATTTTCAAAGCCCATCAATCTTTTTAACACTTTATAAAAGAATTTCAATTCAATTTAAAAACTTCAATAGGCAATTTGCAACAATATTAATCGTCTAAATGTCGATTATTAATTGATGCAATACCTGGTTGTTACATATGTGATATGAAAAATTTATAAGATGTTATCCCTATGGAAAGTTCCAAAATAAGGTCTTGATCTATGTAGTGATGGTGGGAATAATCTTCTAAGTCTCAATCATATGTTGGCTTGGACGAATCGTATCGAACACTTGGTATATTATTCTTCTTATCATTGTACAATCAAGGCAAGTTCAAAGCCAAACAATTAAAATCGTGTAATTTAGATTAATGGTATGAAACCTCTGATAATAACTTAGTATATCATTTACGTAATGATGTCTTATTATATGTCGGGTGATGAGTTATTGGCTAATCCAAAGCAAGCATGTAGAGTACGTGCATAGAAAGAAGCTGAAGAAAAAGAAAAACTAGGACCTATGCTGACATCAACTGTTACTATTGCGGCAAGAAAAGATATTATGAATTATGTGTGAAAATAAGAAAAGGAAGAAGCAGAGGAGGGAAAACAAAAATTCTGATCGGGATGATATTAGTTTGTTTCAAATGTAAAGAGAGAAGCCATTTTCTAATAAATGTCCTAAAACAAAGAAGAAACTGAGGATTAAAAAGAAGACAATAGGCTCATACCGATGCAAGAACTAAGACATGAAGTCAAAGATTGTCCTAAACGAACTTGCATTTGGTGTTTCCAAAGGAAACACTTAATGAAGCACTGTCCAAAAATGAAATTGGTTAACTTAGGCCTCCAAGATAAAACATCGTCTACCTCAAAAGGAATCCAAAAATAGTATATATGGCAGTTAATGTAACAACCCGCATATTTATCGATTTTATATTTAAATATTTTATTTAAATATTTTATCGTTTGTCGGATTTTGGTCCGAAAAGCTACTTTTTGCAAACAACCGAATTGGGACTCGAGACCACCCCCATTGAGTCCAAAATGACGTTTGCGACCTTTTTGAGTATAAACTTCGATATGTTTGGAGATAGTAGAATTTTGACCTTTTTCACTTAGGGCTTTGGTTTGGGCCGAACCCATTAGCCACTTACTAACTCAGTCCCAACGCCCTCTCCTCTTCATTACATCATTCCTCACTTCCTAATACTCAAGCTTTTATAATAATGGAGGAGTGGAAGAGGAAATTAAAACTCCAAGCCCTAGTCTTCTTTAGCAAATCCATCTTCTAGCTCCAAACTCAAGTGAACCCATTGGTAAGCCTTCTCTTCTTCTTCTCCAACTCATTCTCTCTTTGATTTCAGAAAATTCCTACACCTAATTTAGGAAATGTTTCTCTTTTAAGCTTAGACCGAAGCTTCTTGAGTTGTTATTGAAGAGAAATTGATCTTAGCTTGTTTTTAAAGCTTCTCCTTCATTGATTTGGGTTCAAAGGTGAGATTTTTATCTCAAATCTATGTCTATATCTATCTTTGTTGTTAGGTATGAATTCCTAACACTTATTTATGTTCATTTGCTTTTGGTTTGGATTGATTTGGTGAATATTCCAATTTTTGGTGTTTTGTAGTTAAATCTTTAAAAATCCAATATTTGATGTTTGAACATGTTTTTGGTGATGCATCGAAGAGCCTATAGTACTGGGTTGTTGATTGGCATAAATCCTTAGCATCCATCGCTCGTTCGATCGCATTTCGGTTTGGATTTGCCATTTTTGGTCTAGGCTGTTTTTTTTGCCTAGCAGAAGATTTCAGACGTCTGAAATTAATTTCAGATGTCTGAAACCAAATCCAGATGTCTGGTTGAATAATCCAGACGTCTGGAATGGGGTCTGGAAAAAGGCAGAGACTAAATCCAGACGTCTGTAACAAAATCCAGACGTCTGGAATCAAATTCAGACGTCTGGTTGAAAATTTCAGACGTCTAAAATGGCCCAGGAATTAAAAATAGAAGGGAGAAAACATATATACTTCCAGATACTAGGGCCAGACGTCTGGGAACACCTACCAGACGTCTGGAACTCTTTAATTTGCCTATTTTGGCTATTTTGAGTATATTTCCAACTTTAATCGATTCGTGTTGATTCCCTTTTTGTTGTTATCATTTATTATCGATTTTGATGACTTCTTTTCGTTGGGATTTTGGATATATCCACTTTGATGGATTTGATATCGATTTCTTTGGATTTTTATTCATGTTTTCGAATGTGAATTTTTATGATCGATTATTTCTACAATCAATTCTATGATTTGTCACTTTAAAATATAAAGGTTTTCTATACTAGTAGTAAATATCAAAACTCTTTCCTCAAAACGATTTCAACTCTATTTTCAATACCAAACTCGTTTATAAAACCGTTTTCCAATCTACTAGTATATAAAAACTTTTACCTCACTCGTATGAGAAATCTAATTAAACGACTTAGTAAAACGAGTGGTATGAAACGCTTGCGTTTACTTCGTTGGTTAATTCTTGGACTTGTTCGATTGAATCTCTTGTGACAATTTTCTAGTGAAGATCTACAATTTGTTCGCAAATATTTAAGTTAAGTTAGTGGTTATGGGACATAATGCTAAACTCATATATTTACTAGCTTATTGTAATTGACACTTCTTGACAATCAATGATGATCATTTTATGCTTTAGACTAGCAATGTGCGATGTCTCTTTGTCCATGAGGAGGACTAAACCTCAATTTTATTGAGCTCCGGCTCACCAGGAGGAGCTTCGGCTCAATGTCCGCAATGCGGGACTATACCCTGTCAGGAGGAGTTTCGACTCACAAGGAGGAGCTTCGGCTCAATGTCCGCAATGGGGGACTATACCCTGTCAGGAGGAGTTTCGACTCAACAAGGAGCTTCGGCTCAATGTCCGCAATGGGGGACTATACCCTGTCAGGAGGAGCTCCGGCTCATTTTTATGGGATTGGCCATCCTTTTATTGTGATTTCTGGATTTCTATTTGATGATTTCTGGAATTTATGTTTCACCAGCTTTTACAATTGGCATTGATATGTATGTCATTTTATTGTGGCTTGTGAATTAAATGAAGAATATGACATTCTTTTTGATGCTATGAGATTCTTTGAGATATTGTATGACTTTTGTGGATTTTCTAATGTATACTTGTCGTAGTATGACATTTTTGGTTATCATACGTCTTTTTATTATATCTTTTCTTATATCTCGTTTTAACTGATAATTATAGCTAGATTGATCCGTTTATTATTTTCTTCTTAAATAATACTCGGGTCAGACTGAGATTTTACAGGTGCTTCTGCTTGACTCCTTATCGGACCATCATCTGATCTTTTGGCTAACTACTTTAGTTTAGTAGTTTTTTTTGTATACAATTGAGATATAGACTCCTTGACGTATACATATTTTTGTCTTGCACTTGCATCTATTCATTTTTGTGATGTACACTTTTATGTGTAATATTCAAATCTATTTCCGCCTTTGTGATATGAATTATCTGTGACTGATTTATGTTATGCTTATTTCTATATTTGCTTCCGAAGAATTTATATAGCCACTGTGTAGTAGCTTTGAGTTTGTATCGGTATGTCGGATTTCCTCTTGAAATAAAATGCATGTTTTACTATCTGACATATCGGTGCTCGCACAAAGCAATTACATGGATGGTCGCTCCTCAACAGCCTTATCCTCCGCGCTAGTTGACGGCATTACCCCGTAGTGTTCTTGGCTAGCGTGGGTATAGAGGTGGGGCATCACAGTTTAAGTATCTATATAATGGTAGTGTGTGATAGGTTGTATCCCCTAAGGAGTTATCTCTAAAAGTTTGTAACAGAGGCTAGGATTTGTTATGAATGTATAAAAATATGTTAATTAATAAATCTCTTTTTATCATTCTCTCTATGCATTTCTTCTATCTTCCATCAAATCAGTTTAATAAGATATTTAGAAATAAATTTTTTAAATGAATATTAGAAATGGTTTTTTAAAAGTATTTAAATTAAGAAATTATTTAAGAATATATCTTATAGAATAAAATGTAAAATTAAAAGATGTCTGATGTAACATACCAAAATTTTGTCAATTTAAATTTGGAAATTGTTGAACTTTTATAATATAATTTGAAAAGTTACAAAATAAATAAATAATAAGTGATAATTTAAATAAATATAAAATTTCAAATTTCTTTTGAGTTAAAAATTTTAAATACTAAAAGTTTTTAATATCATTTGAATTTAAACTTATACATATATGTGAATATATATGTATGGGGGCATATATGGGTAAATTTGAATTTATGTATTGAACTTGTTTTTTAATTTGAATTTAATTTTTTTATAAATATTTCAGTAAAATAATTTGGATTTATAAATATATATCTATATGATTTATTTAATATGTATTTGAATTCAAAACACTCTTTTTTTGTAATATGTATTAATATAAAGCTAATATTTTTAATAAGAAATGAAAGTTTAAGTACAAATTAAATAGTGTAAAATATTATGTTAATAGAAATTAATTACAAGTGTTAAGTTTTCAAGGACTATGGAGACAAGTGTAAACCATGAGGAGAAAAGATAAACAAGTGCCATTACATCATTCTTATTTTCTTAAGAAATTCATAGAAAAAGAAAATTAAAAAAAGCCTATTTTGCCTCAACATTTGAAAATCAAGAAAACTAATTTCCAGAAAAAAGGATCTGCAACAAAACTTTACTTTCAACATCTCAAGCCAAAAGAAGGAATTCAAGGATAATATAACTCTTCAACAAATATTACAGAATCAAGTAAGAACTTCAAGGATTAAAAAATTCAGGAATCAATTTAAAAACAAAAGAAAAAAAATAGCAAACACAAAATTTAAAGTTATAGGCCAGAGATTTCTTCCTCTGTTTCAACTAAAAATTTACTGTAAGTAAGTTAAAATTTTGGTCACTGATTTAATTAAATGCGTGAATACAACTAAGAATATTACTAGATCTGTGCCATCAAATTTCAGATCTAAAACCCCAAAAGAATTAAAGTAGAAAAGGAAGAAGAAATTCAGGCTCATCTCTGTTTGGGAACTGTTGGGACTTCTAAAAAAAAGAGGTGACTAAACCTTTGTTTCTATAAATCTTTTGTTGCTGTGTGGATGTTGGATGATGCAGGGAAGTTCAACTTTGGTTTGCATCCTGAATATATCATTGGATGTTTGTTTTTGCATGTTGATCGTATAAATTTCAATCTCTGGTTCTAGTTTTAGGAAAAAAAAGTGAAAACCTGTCAAAAAAATCCCTTTTCTTTCCCTCTGTCTCTCTTTCGTGTTGCATTT
This sequence comes from Allium cepa, assembly GCA_030765085.1. Lineage (NCBI taxonomy): Eukaryota > Viridiplantae > Streptophyta > Magnoliopsida > Asparagales > Amaryllidaceae > Allium > Allium cepa. The sequence goes on along the minus strand of CM060941.1, from coordinate 825,185,189 downwards.
GAAAAAATTAAACAAGTTGAACATTTGTTGTATGCATAAAAATCCATGAATATGTGAACATCTTTGCCTATGCCTGTTAGTTCAGGTTTGAATCCTCTCTGTTTCAGGTTACAGGGATTTAACCCTATTCAAAAAAAATTTGATTTCTTCCTCTCTGTAGCTTATTAGGCTTTGAAATTTAGACCAAGTTTGTATGTATAACCATGTTTTAAGCATTTAAAATAAATTTAAGCAAAGTAAATTCAAGCTTCTCTGTAGCATATGAAAACACAGTTAAAATGCAAAATATGTTGAATTTCAAACCTCGTAAATTTTAATTTTGAATATACTATCTGGAAGCTCATCAAAATTTATGATTTTTGAAAGAAAAATCAAAATTTTCAAACAAGTAATTTTTGAGAAAAGCGAGGATGAGCAGAATTTTTTTTTACTAAATTTCGGTGATCGGGGCAATGATGGATCTTGCGATCAAGAGTGGAGCATGTTCGAAGGTCAGAGATTATGGGAAAATTGCTAAATGATTTTTAAATTCGTTGTGATGGGCTGATGAGATTGAAATAGGGTTTTAAACCACATTTTTTATCGCAGTGGAAATAGGTTCACCGCGGTTTTGTCAGACCACCGGAGTTGATTGCATCAGTGGGGATAACGGCCTTTGGTCGAGATGAAGCTTCAGTTAAGCTTCAGTTAAGTTGAGAAGATGGGTTTATGGATGCTCGTGGGGTTCAGGTGAATGGTCATTGACTTGGGGATGGCTGGAGATTCAACCAACGGCGGCAAGCTCAATTGTGCATGTGCACGACACCCATTGTTGTATCAGTAGTGTGTTTGGGAAAGAAGGATATTGGCTCGAAGTAAGCATGGGGAAGACTCGAAGGAAGCTTCGAGGGATAGGGATTTAAACTCGAGTAGGGACTCGAAGTAGTTTGGGGTTGTACGAGTTTGTACTTAGAAAAAATTTGAAAAAAAAAGTAACAGCACTCGGGTCGAATTCTAAAAATCTTGAAGCAAGCGGGATGAAGTCACGGGGAAGAATCGAAGAAGCTTCGGGGGAGTCTGCATACCAGGGCAGTTTGCTCAAATATAAACAATAAAATTCAAAACTTTGAAACAATTTTTAAACCCATGTTTTTAAAGAAAATTTTGATTTGGATTTAAAACAAATTAAAATTTAAGAAAGACATTTTTTTAAGTAATTTAATTTAATTTAAATTTTATCACATTACTTTAGAAAATCAATTATAAAATGTAATTAAGAATGAGGTTAAGATAAAATGTTATGCATAACAATTTTGATCTCTTAAGACAATTCATATGATGAATTTGAATTAAGTTTACAAGGAAATCAAAATAGTTAACAAAGATAAGAAGGTTTATCTTTTGGAATTTAATAAGTAATTTATGATTTACTTAAGTGACGAATGATTTACTTAAAATAAACTATTTAAATTAATTACTTAATAATTAATTAATAAAAGCAATTAAGGTTTCATTAATGAACAATTAAGGATTAATTAATTAGGGTAATTAATTAAGGAATGATTAACTAATGAAGATAATTAAAGATTTAATTAATTTTAATTAAGGATAGCTAATCATTGATTAAAGACAATTAAAGAAATTAAGTATGTGATTAATTAGTTTAAATCACACAATTGATTCATCGTAGTTGTATATGATTGATAACTATTGTATGACAAGTATTGATTGATATCTCTGATTGTAATCGTGATGCTATGTGATATGAATTGCTTTCTGCTAAGCCGTGCTTCTGTATTTTTCTATGTGAATATGAAACCCCTTTGGCCCGTAAAACGGCTTTTGAATTTCGATGCGATAGGGAGTCGGATCCAGTTGGTTATCCAAAACCCACATTGAACCTGTGAATCTTTGTGAATGACATATCCACACGTTTTAAAATTGACTCTCACTATTCGGATTAGCCGGAAGAGGACCTTTGTGTCATATAACCCATTCTGAATAGCGATACGACGAAATGGATGAGCATTTGAAGAAGGTGGTGAAGACCGGGCGTCTTCGAGAATGATAGGATAACCTGTCAAATGACTCTACACTGAGTTGCTTCGGTGTAGAGTTTTCCATATGTGATAGGGAGTCTGATCGGAATTGTGGATACCCGGATTGCAAGGACTTCTTCGGAAGTGCCTTCGGTTCTGTTCGAACCGGAACCGACTTGTATGGTTGTATGTCTGACATTACAAACTGAGATATAAAGTTGATTTCTTTCAAATACATATCTGTTGGTGGCGAAGAATTTATTCTCTTAGCTTAACACCCTTCTCTGAGACATACGAGCTCAGAGGTTATGTAGTTGAAGGTTATTAGTGATATACTCCCAATTTGGTAGTGCGGCATGCTGAGTGCTGCTAATCATTTATTGATCGAAGCATGGCTTTGTGGAAAAGCGTAGCATTGTGGACGAGACTTCGTCAAACCTCACAACCCGGTTATGGTCGAAACAGGAATCATGGAAGCAAGGTTATTTGGGGGTAGCGCCCCCTGAGGGTACGTCCATTTCCTTCTGGATTATAAGTGGTATCATGGTATGGAGCCCAGATACTTACTTTGTGGTTGCTGCAAACTTATTGCTTTGTGGTTGTCGGTTGAGAAGCGCTTCGGATAAAGGTTGGTAACGACCGGGAGGTGGCATACTCGTGTCAGTTGTTACCTAGTTACAGAGGTAACCCGGCCTTGTGTACTAGAGATCCGGTTAGGGTCCGGGGACGTCCCTCCAGAGGCGTTCCATTTTATATGGGAAGTTCCTTTCCCCGACCATTTTTTGGAAATCCAATCATCCAATACGAGCCCTTTACGGTTTTAGTTGTAGAACCTGCCATCTAATATGTTAGTTATAGTAGGCATACTATAATGGTACGTATGCTGGCTAAGATTAAAATTATACTTTCGAAATGTTTTTCTACACTATGCACTAATAATAATATCAAAGTGTTTTCTCATATAAAGCATATTTTGACTGTCATAAGGAGAAATCTCCTCCAAATCTGCGTTCGCATTATGTGTGTGGTGGAAGGCCCTATGGAAGTTTCATTTTCAAAAAGCATTACGGATTTCTTTCAAATCCTTTTGTCTATTTTTGATAAGAATAAACTGCTTTTATTTCAAACAATTGTTTTGTTTACTCATACCAGTCCCATGACTGACCCGGAGTTTATTTTTCCTTTCTAAACTCTGGGTGCCCATAATTTTTCCACACGGGCAGCCTAGAAGCAGGTTATGCGTGTTTTTGAAGCTAGCATGGATTTTGAAATCTTTGGAAGTTTTCGGATTCTGGAAGCTTTGGATTTGGAAATCTTTTGAAGTGTTGGAGTTTTTGAAGACCTTGTCGAAGTTGAAGTATGTTGGAAACTTGTTGAAGTTCTATTGTCCTATTATGGTTGTATCATATTTGTATCACTCTGATATTTAGGATCGATGTTGTATTGGATATTGTACCATGTGTACCTGTGTTGATATATGATATTCATTTTGTTTCCGCTGTTATATTCATCTAATGTTATTATAAGCTCCATCCGAACTGGAATTCGACGCTCGAATCTTCGGCAGTCGAATAAAAGTGAGGTATTTGATGTCGATTTTTGAACATTGAATTTCATGAAGTGGCATCTGAGAAAGTTAGATTTGAGAATTCATATCCTAATGTTTTGAAAAAGAATAAAAGAGAAAGTTATGTAATATAAAATAAGTTGGGAAATAAATATATAATGAAATCTATTAACAAATAAATTTCAAAGGTATTTTGAAATAAGAATTATAATGGTATTATTCCAAATAAAGGATAATTGATTTCTTTCGAAAAAGAGAAAGAATTTTTTTTAGGAATAAGTATTTTTGAAGAATAAAGGGTTTGTATAAGTATTTAAAGTAAAATATAAAAAATTTATGAAAATTTTTCATAAATATTTTTGAATGAGTACATATGAGGTACCTATATCGTTTCGACACAAAATTTTGATCCAACATTCGAGTAGGGAACTTTGAGGTGTTTACACCAGTTCAAAAGGGGATTTATCACTCGATTCATGACGACGAACCTTGATGAGTGTTCATGATTGGGTACTTAAGTTTTCTATCATAATTGAGGGCTACGTAATGATAACGATGTTTTCTGATCAAAAAGCCTGATCAGAGTCTACATTAGAGGATCGGGGGATCATTACCACTTCGAAAGTAAAGTTGTGGATTCGGATAGTAGATCGAATCAGGTATTTCATACGGCTGATCTGTATACATCATATGAATGTAAGTTTAAATATAAATATTTTGGGCAAATACCTTTGGGCTTTGTTTCGGTATAATTTCAAGGACGAAATTTTTTTTAAGGTGGGAAGTCTGTAATAATCCGCAAATTTATCAATTTGATAAATTACACTTATTTTTAAAAATATTCAAATATAAGCTTTTAAAAACATAGATTATGATGTTTTAAAACAATAAACAACAATTTTATAAGCATTTACAAAAATATATACTTTCAAAAAATAGCGATAAAATGACTGAAAACTATTTTCTCGATAAACACCTCTATAATCATAAAATATCACGCACAGAGCTAGATACATAAACTTATTTTTATAACTGAACAAAAATATGAAATAAATTTTTTTTTTGGAAATTAAATGTATATATATTGATGCCCTTATAGTTAATAATTGATTTACGAATTTAATTGAGATTTAATGATTTAATAATTATTATAATTATTCAAATAATTGTTTTCTAAATGATAGTAATTCATTTAAATAGTTATAAAGTGATAATGTACGATTTACAATAGTTTTATAAAGATATTTAAGCAATTTGAAATTATGAAGAAAATCGATATCGGTTATCGGTATAAATGCACTTTTTGTAAGTAATTGCTATATTGATTTATATGATTTTATAATTCCAATATGATCTCTTTTATTTATCAAAAATGCTTAGGAATTCATTTTCAAACTTTGTTTACAAATATATGTACATTAAATAAAAAGTGAAAATGTGAACGGGAATCGATATCCCAATTTTCAACGGTTTAACGAATAGAAGTTTTCCGAAAGTTGTTGCAACCTTATTTATATATCATATGCATATAGATAACATACAAATGCATCCATTAATATATACATGAACACATATATACTTACATATAACATATATACATTTAAATATACATATATTAAAAATATCTAAGATATTTTAGGAAAACTTCACCCTTAAGCTTTCATAAAGTCAACAATTAGGACATGAAGTGATTTGAGGTGATGGATGATGATGAACAGGGGTGTGGGCATGTGAAATGATGGAGTTAAAAGGAGACATATGGGTGATGTGATGGGAAGGAAGTGATGTATGATATTTTACAAAATTTTAGCTATAAATACAAGCACCCCATTCATTCATTCATTCATTCACACATCCTACCATCTTCTTCTTCCTCTTTTCCTAAGCTTTTCTATGCTTCTTTTTTAATAAATTTATGAAGAAATTTAGGTAGAAAATAAAATAAAATTACATACCTACATATACAAAGTCGAATCACCTCAAAGCACTAGCCAATCACCTCATCCACCCCTTCATAGCTCACGGGCTCCTCCCATACCCTCAAAGTCGAGAGCGCCACCCACTCAAAGGCATGGCCGAGCCTACTTTAGCATAGGCCAAGCCCTATGGGAAGAAAAGAGCAAGTTCGGGAAGCTCTGGAGCAAGAAAAATGGGAGGAAGTGCTCGCAACATCAATTCGAGAAGCTACGAAAAAGATTGGTGGAGTGGAGCCATAAGTAGTGCTCAATATTTAAATTTACTAATTAATCTCTGAAGTTTAATGATATGAAAGTATAATGTATTGGATGATTAAGTGTTTGATTACTTGGCTGATTAGACGATTCTTAAGATGGTTGATAACTTGGTTGATAAATGACAGCGGAAATGGTTAGCAAATTAACCATAATAAATAATAGAAATAAAATCCATAATAAACATAGGTATATGAAGTTATTTAGCCTCTTTATGTTTTTAAGAATATAAAAAAGTTGAAAATGAATATTATAATAATATAATATTTTGAAATGATATAATATCAAAAATATTGGTTTAAATGTTTGAAAATGATTTATAAATATTAAAATTAAATTTGGAGAAGTTTTGATGAATATTGAAAATTGAGTCAAAATAGGCGCATCGCGTATGGCTAGTTCGCGATTTCACAGCATAAAAGTCAAACAAATATATAGATGGAATATAGCTAAAAATTCTTCGAGATAAGAATTTTTCGAACTATTATGTCATCGTTTTCAAAAAAAGAAAGAAAATTGAGATTTCGAAAAACAGATTTCGAAATATGAGCAAATCAAGTTTTTAATGAAATCGCGCTTTGGCAGTTTGATTGCCAAAGTGGCAAATGTTTAAATATATATTATTAAAATGTTTTAAAATATGGAATAAAGCTTACAAATCTTTTAAAATATTTTAAAAGTGATTGGAGTTATAAAAACAATTTTTCAAAAGATAAAAAGTCATTTTGATCAATATATCTTAAAAAGCACTTTCCGCAGCAATTCTTTTATAATTTTTGAAACATAAGTTTAAACGTAACCGTTCTTTTCCAAATCTTTTATAAATGTTTTAAATAATTGACAAATTATGTTAAAGTGATTTGAAGCATTTATGAAGTGGTTAAATAAGTAGCTAAATGTTAATAAAGTATGTTAAATGATTTAGAGTCGATCAAATAACTTGACCGCCTTATGGGTGTCAGAGAGATAGTATCTAGGCTTGAGTTTGGAATACCAGTTTCCTGCTCTCTCTGGCTATCCGGAGTGGCTCAACGGATGGGATAGTAAATTTAGTTTACTCAGATCAAAACTTCCCAAAGTACAAAGATATAATTTTTCAAATTTAAATAACTCGGATTGCATAGCAATGAATGGGAAATGTTTTCCTAAATAAAAGGTGAAACGATTTGGAATTATTCCACAGTTAAACAGGTTTTAAATTTAACCAAATGATTTGATAATTGAGGCTTAATGATTCCATGTACTCTGAGAAAGCTAAAGGAATGATTCAACTAATATATCTCTACGAGAAATTGGATTTAAATAAAAAGGTTAATAAATTGAATGATGTGTGATAATCAATTATATACCTAAATTCCTTTTTATGGATGATTGGCTCGGAGGAACCGAGGTCGGTTTTGGGTAACTTCTATCTGAAATACACTTCGAACCAATGTATACATTTGGAAGTGAAGACATGTTGAAGATGATGATTATTGAAGACCGAACATCTTCATAGCGAAAAGACTGCTTGTTGACATTCTCTGGGTAGCTTCTAATATAGAGACATTGATTATAGCAGTGGTCCTATCATGTTTTAAAATGTTCAGATTGCAGGGACTACTCGCTACTAGTTGTAGTAGGAGGAGTGCCTTCGGTTTCGTTCAGTTCCAGAACAAACTTGTATGGACGAATGTCTGACAGACATTTCTGATCATATTAGTTAATCTCTATCAACGTATTATCTGCTTGGTGGCGAAGAAGGAAACTTCTCTTAGCTTAACACCCTTTTCTGAGAAGCATGAGCTCAGGATTTTTACAATGGTAGAAATCGGTTGTGTGATTAAAAAATGGCAATGTGGCAATCTAAGTGGAATGTGCTTTATGGAAGAATAAAGTGTGGCTTTGTGAATAACAAAGTGTGGCTCTGCTAAAATTGAGCGTAGCCTCACGAGCCTCACATCCCGGAGATAATACGGTAATTATGTGGTCTAAAGGACATATATTTCAAGCTATTGGTTGTATGAGTATGGAGGAGTCCCATGGAATCTGGGTCCTCAAGTTATTTATTGCCCCATTTATTTGAATATAGTAGCTAGCTTGCGAAAAGCAATAAGGCTACCGGATATTGGTAGTATAGTAAGTGTAGTTCCAAGTATCTAGCTTGAGAAAATCAATAAAGCTTCCGAGGGGACTATGGTTGCTTTGTGTGGATCACAGAAAAAGACTATTAGTTCCCTATTATGTTGGAAATCCAATTCCAATACGAGCTTTACAGTTTTGAGTGTATTCCAAAAATAGTTGTCATGCTTTGCAAACATTTCAGCTACCCCTTTGGTATCATATATTCCTTTCGGTCTATTCCGTTGACCTAGTCCGGATATATTACCAAAGACTTAGTCTAAATATTGATACTTTATTTTGATATATATTACTTGAAAAGTATTTTCCAACCAATGTCATTAAGAAAAATATCAAATGTTTTGATATGAAGTATTTCGGTTATCATAAGATAAAAACCCGTCTGTATTTGTGTGTGGGCATGGTCTTATGAGATACCCTTCTTTTCAAAAGTTTTGATTTACATCAACATTTAAAATTTCGAGTATCTCATGCTGGTTTATCAAGGCTGATCCAGGTATTTTTAATACTCAGGTCAAATCCGAGTAGTTTCAGGTTTAGTTGAGGATGCTTGGAGTTTCCAGAGGAGAGCTGGTGATTTTCGTCTACGTATGGACATATTCTATTATCCGGTGCATATACTACATTTGTTTTGTTGTTTGTCAACATTTATAAGGACGGAGGATTTATAACTATCTAGGCTGAATCTAGGTTAGACTCTGATATTGTAATCAAAATTTTCCGATGTAAATATTTTGTATTGAAATAATATATGTCATTCCATTCGGCTGAGATTCTTTTCTATATTTATTTTCTTTTTCACTTAACAATCAGGCTAGTTGGCACTTGAATTTGCGGCACGTGAATACCAAGGATCTATTAGTGTGGATTTTTTAGGGTCGAAAACGGTCATTACAATCTTATTGTGTGTGTGTGTGTATATATATATATTGTGTGTTTGAAATATAAAAATTTAATGTGACATTAACTGTGTAAAGTTGTTAACTTTGCACCCCTCTTGCTTTTGAAAGCAAATGACAGTTTTATACTGTAGAACATCACTTCTATTACCCTCTAAAACATGTGGTGTGGCCTAGACTTGATGTTTAAATGATTATTTGACTTGTGTGTTGAATTGAAGCATACTTGAAAGTGTTTGTGCAAGAATGGTGTTATAAGTGCACTTCAATATCCCTTAATTTCAACTTGTGTAAATGGAAGATTTATATCCCTTAAGTGACATATGATAATTTAATTTGGTTTTTCTCTATACATATTTTGGTGTATTGGATAGTAAATAAATAGTTTAAAATTTTAAAGAAATTATGAAACAAAGTTGTGAAAGTTAGAACAAAAATATGAATATGAATAGACTTTGTAAATATAGCTTGTTTTCAGGAATTTTTCTAAATAAGTTGAAAGATATTCTAAGGGATTTATTTCGCACCTTTTTTTAATTATCCTGAGGGTGGTACTTACTATAAAAACTCCATGGCTTATAATCAAAGATCAATCAATATATCAAAAAAACCCTTAGGTGACAATGCAAAACAACTCTGGAATTACAAATTCGACATCAAGGTGAGCCACTAGGAAGGGTCGCACCCCTATAGGGCCCCCATAGGGATCGATGTCGATCCCTTCCCCTAAGGTATTGGTACCTATCCCTAACCCTAGGGAATCCGGGGTCGAGATTTTTTTAGAGGACTTCTTCTATGCGGCGAGGTTCTATAGACAAGATTTTAAGGTAGATATTTCATCGTTCACCCCTATAAATACACCGAGAAACATTCATTGGAGAACTTCTCTTTTTCGGCTAATTCCTTCATAGGCAGTCATTAAAATTCATTGTAATCAAAGGACAAAACGGATCCTAATCGATTGTAATCACAAATTAGTGGAAAACTAATAGAGAACCTTCAAGTGGATGAAATCCCAGATCACTGAACCATTATAAATTTTCTTTATGTGATTTTTACTTGCTTTTTCTTGCTTTTCCATTCACTTTCTTGCATTTAATCTCTACATAAAATTTTCTTGCACTTCTGCGAATTTTTCCTCTTTGGTGTTTGGGTCAAATTTTGCTCAAACATGCCAAGATTTATCTCAAATAAACATAACCCTAAGAGCGCATGCTAATGTTAGTAAAATTACCCAAATACCTCCATGAATTTTGTTTTTTTAAAATAAAGATGTAATTTATAAATGAAAATTAAAAGGGACTTAATGCTAATTTTTTATAATCATAAAGATGTATGTCAAAATTCTCTCTTTAAGTTAAATCCTCAATTTGTATAGCATTGTATATGGTTGTTTGATTTATGCACCATATCAGCATTCTATTTATGAAATGCAGCTATATATTTGTACATTTACAAGAGAGTCTTTAGGAAGTCAATGTTGGTTTGCTACTCAAAAACATAGTACATGGTTATCGTATCAACATTTTAGGTAGTGTTTGAGGAGAAAATGAGTTTTTTGTTTTGCATTTTCAACTATCAACTTTAAAATACATGAAGAAAACGGAGCAATGGAAAACGGTTGATTTATAAAATGGTTCTAACATATAAAATTGAAAATGAATTTTTCTTATTCTTTGCTTTTAAAAAAATATCAACTACTATCTTCCCTTTTAACTCTTTTGCTTTTATTGGAATAACTAGGATTATCCAACTCCTCCACTCCTATGTCGTTTGATATGCATACAAAAAATGCAAAAATGTAAATGTATTGTCTAGCCAAACACCACCTTAGTTTTTTGAATTGGATTTCTTTTTTATTAAAGTATAAAGATACAATGTAAATTAGTACCCCAACTTTATGATGCCGATGACATCGTTATAGAAGTGGAAAGTGCTGGAGTTGCTGGTAGAATAGGTGCTCATAGTGGCATGCATAAGTAATATAACTTTGTCTAGTGTTATATCTTCATCTTCACACATTAAGGATCATATTTCAATTTATATATAATGATGACCCCTTGTTAGTGTATCCTGAAGAAGATACTTCTAGTGTTAATGCTTTCAACTTGATAGTGAAATAATAGAAACTTTAAGTGTGATGAAAACTCTCTATATAAATGGTCCATACAAATAAGCATTTCAATCAGAGTTTCCGTACTTAATTTATTTTTGGAATTGAACTATATACTAGTTTGAAATACTCAGCACCTTTAAAGTAGTGGTTAATCCAATAATATATAACAATATTGAAATATGGCAAGTGTATCCACATATCATTTTGTTAAAATGCGATATATGTATTGGTCGTCAAAGATTAGACGGTCCCAAATAGATGCATTGATAAAACAAATGATTCAAATGACCAAAAAGTATGATCAAGCATAAAGATGTGATCATGGTGTTGTGCAAAAATTACACAAATGCCCAAAAAACAATAAACAAGATCTAGATTTGCCAATTTAAACATCAGTCAATCTAGCAACAATTATTCTATTACTCTAATTAAATAGTAAATAACTATAAAGGAGAAAAGGAGACGCAAAATATTTATACCAGTTCCACTATCATCAAGATAGTGTACGTCCAGTTCAAAGGAGAGAGATTCTATTACACATGAGAGAGTTACAAGAGGCTACATGATAAGAGTTTACATACCAAAACGCTAAAATAGGGTTAAGAAGAAGAGACGCTCTACTGGGGATCGCTGGCTGAACGCCAGGATAGGTTTACAATAAAGCCTACTCTCACTATATAGCTATTGTAAATTCATGCGAGTCATCGATTAAATTACCAATATATGGTAAGAAGATAATGGAGGCAAGTTACAATGGTAACAAAAGATGCAAGCATAGCAAGTAATTCACTCATTCCTTTAATTAGCAAAGATGGAAAAAAAAATCTCAAAGCTATGCGATTATTGAGAAAGAAATAATATGCATATCCATTTGTATATATATTATTCCATAATAACCTTGAAAGAAATCTAGGGTTTTCTTCTGCCATGGGAGAAAACAAATTTCCTCTCAAAACGCAATCCAATCCTTTCCTCTCTTGTCCTTCTCCTTAAGATAGGCCACCTGAATTTCATTTCAGAAAGCCGAACAATGTCATCATTGATAATGAGGGCTTCCAATTGGTTTATCCAAGATCACAAAGAAGATATCAGCCTAGAAATGATTAGATCCGGTGACAGATTAATGATGATCAGAGGAAAAAAGAGGGTCAGATGACCAACTCCTTTCAGGATAAGACCAAACTGATGCAAACCAGAAAGGCAACAAAGTTCTCACTGAATAAAGAACCAGGACAATCCTGAGCTAATATCGTTTCAGAGCAATCAAAGGAACCAAGAGATGAAGAATGCAGTCTTGAAACCATTTCTCCTATACAAATCAATAACAAGAAATATGGTGTGGTAAAGGAGGCAGTATGTAAAAGAGCCATGGAGTGTTGGAATAACTCCATTTTGGTTTATTTGGTTAGTAGCAAACCATGTTTCTTGTTTTTCAAAGAATATATTAAAAGAGTATGGAAACCGAAAGGCGATTTTGAAATCTATTCCAGAGAAAATAGGTTTTTTCTAATAAAATTTAATGATTCTCAAGACTGCAATTTCATTATTCACAATGGTCCTTACTTTTATAACGGCAAGCTCATCATCATGAGAAGGTGGACTGAGTCACTGAAGTTGGACAGAGATCTTTTGTCAACCATGCCGATATGGGTTAGATTACCTAGTGTAAACCTCAAGCTATGGGATAGAGAGGCGTTTAGTATCATGGCGAGTATTATCGGAAAATCCATAAAAATGGATGCAGCAACCACCATGAAGTCGAGATTGAATTATGCTCGGCTTCTTATAGAAGTTTCTGCGACTGATGAACTTCCAAATGAAATTTGTTTCAATCTTTATAATGGTGAATCATAACACAAAAGGTCGAACATGAATGGGTTCCACCAAAGTGTAGCATCTGTAAGTGTTTCGGTCACACTAGAGAGCAGTGCAACCCGAAACAGATGCGGATCCCCAAAAATAGTGATAAAAATAGAGCAATTACTCAAGAAAGCAGATCTGAAATGATTCAAGAAATGAGTATCAGTAAAGGCACAAAAATCCAATCAAGAACCTATGAGGGAAAAGATCGAATCTATCAAGAAGATATCATATTCGATCAAGAAAATAATATAAGAGAGCTCACTGACCAAAATGATCAGATCATGGCAATGGAAGTTCATCAGCAAAAAGGATGTGAAGAAATATCAAATGTTATGATTCCGACTAATATAGAGAAGGGTATAAATAAAAAGTTCTTTAACTCTGAAACCCCCCAATTTCAGAGCCATGTTTAAATACAGACCATAATGTTACAAAAATAGTTAACAATATTCATCAAACTTCAAGCATGAACCAGGAAATTGATATTGAGAAGGGATCTTCTTCGAAACTTGCTGCAGATGTTAAGAGAATGAATGGCAATAACTCAACATTGCCTCGCAAGTGTGATCCTCCTGCAGAGCAGGCCGCAGTGACTGACTGTAATAAGTCAGCCATGCCTCGCACAGCTTCGTTTGATATTTCCTTAATCAAGATTCCAGAATCTGCACAAATGGAGGAAGATGAATCTAAGAAAGGTGATATCATAGAAGAATTCGACTTATCAGAACTACATATTGCCAAAACAAAAGCATCTGGTAAGTTAAAGGGCAGCAAAGAGAAAAAAACCTTTTAAGCAAAAATATATCTCAATCAATCATGAATGGGACCAAATGTCTACCAGATTGAAAGCTAAAGGTATTAATAACAAAAGGGGAGGTAAAAGTACTATGGTGTCAGGTACCATTTGAAGTTCATATTTGATTATCAAATATATGACATTATTTGCTTGGAATGTCAGGGGGATGAATATCCCTATTAAACAATCTGATATCTTTTATATGATTAATATTTACAAACCTTCTATCATTGCTTTAATTGAGAATAAAATGAATGATGAGAATTTTGAAAGAGATTGCCTCAAAATTTCCAGCAATTGGAAAGCTATTCATAACAAAGATTGTGGCTGTAAAGGCAGAATCATTGTTATTTGGGATTCTAATATCTGGACTTATACAAACATAAACAAAGATAGTCAATTTATAGGTTGCAGTTTTAAAAATGTAACAACCCGATATTTTCAACCATTCGTAGGTAGACACACGCGCCAGAGTTGAATTGCTCAAAATACCGCATTGTAAATAAATTTGGAGGAAATGAAATACAATCATAGAATCACAGACATAGAAATATCAGAATAACTCGCAGCGGAAATTAAAATACCATAGTAGTTCATGAAGCTACTATAACAAACTCTCAAACATAATACATAATATCAGTCTGAAAACATATACAATAGAATCACAAATACATAGAAGTTATAAATACCAGAGCTGAATAGAACAACTGAAACTGAAAGGAAATAGATAACTAGACAAGCAGAATCTCTAGCGATTCCTAGCTCCAGAAAAGAAATCCAAAGCTAAGCTGTAAATACTCAGGCTGACCCGAGCGTAAAGTAAAACACAAAACACTCGAGTCAGGACAATATATACTTATATAATGTAAACCAACTCAAGTGAACTGTAGTAGAAATGCACAATAACTTAAAGGATACTTGGGGTTGCCCATCCTTTAAGAATCAGTTAAACTATAAATTAAATACATCCCGTGGTTAAAATTTAAAAATGGTATTTTATACTTCGAAATCTAATATCATTTCAAAATTCAATATCATTCAAAAATACATTTCAAAATATCAAAATATAGTATCTTCCAAAGCACATTCATTTATTTAAAATACCATTTCAACACACATTTCAAATAATTTATATTTCAAAACACATTACTTCATTCTAAATCAAAAAAAAGAAGTTATTATATTTAATAATTAAATTATTAAATTTCCAAAATTTTAAACCTTTCAAAGTTCACTCATTCACTTAATTTTATCAAAACAGTGAAAATTCACCTTTCATATCATTTAGGAAATGCTACGGAAAGTCACATTCAAAATAGTTCAATTTAACAAAAGACAGCATTATAAAAGGCTGCAATAGGGTTACATTAGTTTCAAATAACTTAGTTAAATTCAACAATTATAACATTAACAAATGCTATAATAGCCTTTAATTAAATTTAGCCATTTAGTCATTATTATCAATTACAGCATTTACAAATGATGTATTATCATTTACATTAGAATTAATAGCATTTCAGAAATGCAGTTAATTAACTTCAAATATTCAGTAGAATTTCACAACAATTATAGTTTTATTTAAATCATTTTTAACTTATAAAATCATAAAATTTCACTTTTATAATCATCATTTAAATACCCTTATATTCATGATTTTATAAAGTTAAATTTCCATTCAAAAATCAAGATTTAATAATAATTCACTTATTAAATTCCAACCTTAAATTTTAAATTCATTAAATTAAATTTAACTAAACACTTAAGTTTAAAATTTTCAAATATAACTTAATTTCATTTTTATTTACTTAACTTAAAATTCACTTTCAAGCCAAATTCACAAATTTCCAATTTTAGTTATATTTCAAATTTTCAACTTAAATATTCATTCATTTCACACTTTAAATTTATTCAAAATCATTCATATATTATAAAATAATTTTGAATTCATTTAATCCAAAATTATCATGTATTTATCATATTTCAAATTTAATTTAAATTCCAATTATCACCAAATTTAAATTTCCAAAAAAACTTACATTCCAGATTTTCTAACTTTACCATTAATTTATTTCACTTATAAATTTTCAGAAAATCATTAATACTTTACAAAAATTATTTTTAAATAAGTTTAAATCAAAATATTATAATATTTATATTTCTAAAATATTTTAAAAAAAAATTAGAAAACATATTTTATCCACGGGTCTGTATTTCATTTTCTAGCCTAGGTAAAGTGATACGGGTAATATATCATTTCAACCCGTAATTTACAAAGAAAACACGGGTTTGATCATTTCAAACCCGCAATCCCAAGTAAAATGAAAATAATTCAGGCCTATCATTTCAGCCCATAATGATTTTCTCCTATTCTAAAGTCCGTTTGGGTATGTATCATTTCAACCCATAGATTCTAATCTAAAAGGAACTTGCAGTGTGATAAACTGATAAAAATAACAGAACAACATAATAAAACATTAACAGATGTTATGACAGGTGTTTAAGCATGGGTGAACATCCTATGATCATAATATAGCAGGTGTAACATGATAATACATTTTACAGATTCAAAAGGGGTCAATTTACTAGTTATATATGTACATATTGTCTGGTGAGAATAACTCACCTGTTTAAGCTGGAGATGGCAAACAACTACACTCAACAGAGATCCATAAAAGCATGAGATCATGATAATGATTTGAGTGTGAGAGAGAAAGACTAAATGCCTTGAATACATGAGACAAAACAATTCAAATAAAATGAATAACACTTCACAAAAATTTAAACAACACGTAAATTCATGCACAAAACATCTCCAAACCACTTGCACTTGCCTTCAACCTCATTTGCTTTAGAAATGGACTATAAAAGCACTATAATGGGATGGTTTTGGATCAGGTTTGGATTAGGTTTTGGGTTCAACAAGTCGGCCATACATGGAAAAAGATGATGCAAAGGTATGTGGTAATGGAAACTACACTAACAAGGCAACATACATGGATTCAAGGCCATAGTTAGGCTCGGTCAAGGCCACTAGGGTCACGGTCTTAACTGTAGCAGCAAAGATGATGATGTGCGTGAGAGTCCATGTGGTTCTGGAGGTGGTGGAGGTGGTGTTGGTGGCGGCCATGGGGTGTGGAAGTGGATGTATGCATGGTAGTGCTCGGCTAAGGACAAAAGGTGGAGTTTTGTTGGATTTTGGTGATGGATCAATCAACTAGGAGGCATGGCTTGGGATTTGGCTAGAGAGGAGCTGGTGATGGAGGTTTTCTCAGGTGATGGTGAAGGCGGTAGGGCATGGAGAGGAGCATGGCCGAACCTATGATGAAGAAGAACAAGTGCAAAGCTCAAATCAAAGGAGAATAAAAGTAAAAACAAACAAAAGCAAAAGAGTTTACCAAAAATTTCTCAAAGGCAATAGCCGAAAATTTTTTCTTTAGAAAATGAGAAAAATGAATGTACGTGAATGAGAAAGGAAGCGGTTAGCTGAAGATGTGAGAAATTATGGGTAATTGAATGAAAAGTTATGTTAAAAATTGAAAAGGTGGAAGATAAAAAGCCATAGGAAAGTCAAAAGTCATAACCTTTTCAAATTTCCTTTCATTTATTTATATAAGTTTAAATTACTGAAAATAATAATAATCTCAGTCAAAAATTCGAAAAAATAACAAAATATAAAATATATACAAATATTTATTAATTATATAAGGTTGAATTAAGAAAATAGCACAAAATTGCAAACTTGTCTAGAAAAATGGAAAATAAACAGAATGAACTTTGGAAAATTTATATGGACTTGTAAAAATATTTATAACAAAGATAATAACATAAAATAAAAATGCATTCACAAAATAAATATATAAATTTTAATTAAATATAATCTAAATGAAGAAAATAGCAGAAAACTAGAAAACAGCCTTTAAAAATAGGAAATAAATACAGTAAATTTTGGAAAAATTATAACATCACTTTAAAATGTTTTAAAATAAAATATATACCTAACATGTCATATAACACATATTATAACATGACTTGACAAATAAAATATTATTATATAAATTAAAATAGATAATTTTATTAAATAAACCAATTTACGTACAATATTGTAAAAAGCATAACTTTCACAATATAAATCGGATTTCAACGAAACGAAAAGCAGTATTTTTGAAATTTAATATATTTTCATAATAAAAGATAAAATTCAAAAATTAAAATATTTATTTTAAATTTAAAAGTCAAATTTTGACCAGATGGACCCAAAATCAATATTTCAGGAAAATATTCAATTTATACCAGTTTGAAATTATAATTCACATAATAATCAAAGTTTATATTTAAAATGAAATGTTTGAAATGAAACAAGTTTAAAATAATTTCAAAATGAAATAAAGTCCAAATTAAAATATACATAAAAATCTAGGGTTGTTACACTCTCCCCCACTCAAATCTTTTCGTCCTCAAAAAGGAAGGAAGCAGAGAAACAACTAGAAAGAACAATAGGTTGGAAGACATCCTGAAAGAAGGTAGGGAAAAAGTAGCTAGGAGGGAAAGCAGGTTGAAAGACATGGATGAACCATTTTTTTTGTTTAACATGTTAAACCTTTAATATGATAAATAGTTGTTTGATTCAAATCGATAGTTCGAAGTAAACTATATTTAAAACATTTTAAATTTTTAGAAGGGAAAATAACTGATCAAAATATTCTTTATAAAATACTATCAAAATACTTTTATAACTCGATGTCTTAACAAGTTTATCCTCGTTCCTGTAGATTCTGGCAGTGCGTTGATCAGGCGCAAAGCTAGACTTCTTTAGGTACTTAGTAGACTTGTTTCAACATCCAGTGAAAATATTGGAAAACTCTTTTAAAACAGATATGAAAAGTACAATCCAATCAAATCAACCAAACTGAACAGTTGTCTAACCGTGGATCGTAGATACACAATGGTTACACCTGGATCCCCCAGGAAACAATCTGTATCCGTAAGCTTTCTCGGCCCTGCGTGTTACGCCATGATGACTAGTAGAGTGCAGGATACACAATGGTTACGCCTGGATCCCCCAGGAAATAATCCGTACCCCTAGGCCGTCTCATCCAGGCAGTTTCGCTACTAATGCGGCCTATATAGAGTGCAGGATACACAATGGTTACGCCTGGATCCCCTAGGAAACAATCTGTACCCCTAGGCCAGCTCAGCCAGGCAGTTTCGCTATGCAGTCGCGCTCATAAGACCATGGAGATCGCCATGGAATTCGATGGACACTCGAGCATCATATCCGAAAAACCCAAATCAAAGAGAGAATAATATCGATAGAATGAATCCACAGTGTGGCCACAAAGCGGGTATCAAGCAGAAGGCACTTTCCATATCTTTACTTCGAAAATATGTATCATATAGTACCTTTCAAAGTCACTTTCAAATATCATACTTATATAAAGTCCATTACATATAAGTTTTCATTTCAAATCAAATACTTTCCAAAACAATAGTATATCAAATCACACTTATATAGATTTTGATTATATAAGATTTCAATTTTCAAAATTGAGTACCTTTTCAAGTCAACAGTTTTCAAATCAATAGTTTTCAAATCAACAGTTTTCAAATCAATAGTTTTCAAATCAACAGTTTAGAAATCAACTGTATACTTACACAAATCAATTTTATATAAGTTCGATAACACCCACAACAGTTTAGAAATCAATTGTATACTTACACAAATCAATTTTATATAAGTTCGATAACACCCAAATCAAAGTATTTAAATAAACAAGGTTCTCAATTTCAAACCATTTCAATATCAATTCAGCTTCAAAATCATATATGATTTCACCAAATCATTTCTTCCAAATTACATAAATTTAGTTTCAAAGTTTCTTAAACAATAGATTTAGAAAATAATCCAAATTTCCAAATCAACAAAATTTAGGTCAAACAAATTCATTTCCATTTCAAACATATATTCACTTCAAAAATCATAGTACTTCCAAATTTATAAATCTTTCGAAACCAAATACTTGAAATCTTTTCACTTTGGAAATCATAACATTTTGAAATCATACATTTGAAATCATAAAACATTACTTTATTTCTTTACATTTCACAAATTTATTCAATTAAACTCTAATCTAAATTTTCAAATTTTAATTCAATTCAAACCATCAGTTTCAATTTAATTTAGTTTTCCAACAAAACCATTTCAAATATTATCAAATTTCAAATAAAGATTTGATCCATAAAATAAACTATTCATTCTTTAATATATTTCAGAGCTTAAATGTACCATATTCCAAAATTAAATTTCATAATTTCATATATCTCAAATTTTACTTCATTATTACTTAGATTTGACATATTCATTTCATAAGTCCATCATTTTTAAATAAACTCAAATTACAAGTAAACCAAATATCCTGTCATCCTAGTATAAGCTTCAATTATTCATTTATCAAAATCAATGTTTTTCAAAATCATCTTATACTTACATAAAGTTTATCTTATATAAGGATCAAAATTTTCAAAAAAGTAAATAAATAAATAAATTTCACTGCATGAAAGCCATATGGGATTTATCATCTTTGCTTACTAAAAGATTTTTAATTAAGAATAGTTTTGTATATAAAGTAGTTTGTATGAAAAATAGAATAAAACAGTTAGTTTAAGAAGAATAAAAGAAAAATAGTTTTTGAAAAATGGTTTTAAATTTGATAGTAGTTTTTCATGAAAGAAAAATTCCAATTAAATTACAAAGATATCCCACCCAACAACTTTCAATTTCAACGTCAAGTATGCCAATGATATTAGGATATAAGATGTACATGCGCCATCATTTCGCAACATTACATTCGATCTCTCGCTCGATCACACAAGTTCGCTTTCGAACTAGTATTGTCCATTTGACTTCCCTAATGCAGACTTCGGTATGGTTTCTCGACTAGAAGCCATCAGTCTCCTTGCATAGCCACATACTATGATAGAAAATTCTAGAATCAAGCCCAAAATCCATATCAAATATTCGCCATCAAGAATCAAATGAAAAATCCTAACACTAAATGGTGTAATTCACCTCGAACTTGTGTACTCAAACTTGGATCAAATTAATAACGTGAATAAAACAGCATATGTACAAATTATGTATCTATTCTAACTTGTTAAATAAATAGTTTAATAAAGATGTTACTTAGTTAAAACATTTAAAACTAAATTTTTCTCACGCATTTGAAGACTAATTTTTGTCCAAAACATTTCAAAACTAAATTTCATATTAGTATAATTCAAAATAGTCTTATTTATTTACTTAACAAAACAGTTACAACTTATACAAATCATATTATTTCATACTTGAAACATACAAACTAAACTTATATTCTTTATCAAATACCTTATACCTTTCAAAATTTCTTAGCTTTGAAAAGTTAACCTTGATTTGGAAGTGCTCGAACCTTCAAAATAGTCGAAGAAATCATATTTTTAAACCAAGAGTTGGGAATCAACAACAAATCAGTAAATAAAATTTCAAAAGATAGGTTTTAAATCCGAAATTCGGGTACTGAACACCGGCTTACTTTAAATCATTTCAAATATACATACATATATCTTTCGAAAATCAAATCATGCCTCGAAATCTGAAATCATAACTGGTTTCACAAAATCACTCACATAGCAAAGCTACTAGAGTGGCCTCTCCCCCACTCAGAAACTCAAAAATCAATATCGATGATGCATGCATTCATCACCGAAATTATTTTCCAGCGACATAAGTGTGTTCTGGACTTCAATTAACTTTGAAAAACTTCTTTGAAATCTCTTCGAAATCATTGGAATTCATTCGAATACATTTGAAACATTTCTTATTTGAAAAAAAATCTTTAAATCATATTATTATTATTATATATTTTCCAAAATCTTAAAATGATTTCAAAACACCAGAGTTCGATTCCTCGAAATTCAAAATTCAAAACCCTTCAGTTATAAATCATTTTATATAAGTCAAATTCTTATAAATTTCAAAATTTCAAATCCTTTCAAAGATTCAAATTTTCATTTTATAAGCTATATAATCCTTATCGAAAACATTTCACTTTTATATACAAAATATGGTCATCCTTAATAATTTCGATGTATGCACAATTTCAAAATACAACCAAACACAAATTTCCAAAGGATGATTGAAGGATAGATTTCAAACAAACAGAAATTCAAAGTTAGAGGACTCTAATCAAATAGAATTCTGGCTCGAAGATAAGCTCGGACGAAGATGAGATAATTTAATTACCAAATAGAGAATGGATAAGCCTATATAAATCGCGGGCGACCTTAACCGGTCAACCGTGACTTCAGGAATATAACCAATGCGGAAATCTAAGGCAAATCGACATTCGATCGCCAGAGATAGAATCCGAGTAGAGCGGGAGATAGATAGCATTGTAAACCGAGGATACAGAAATCTTTGGTGAATCAATGCTAATTGTAAAGGAGTTTTACCCCTTTACAAATCATTCGAAGATTTACGGAATACCAATCTTATAGAGGTCATTCCAAAGTGGAGTTATGGAATGCTCCAAAATCAAAGGAATAAAATAGGGACAAGACTGGATTTCAGAACAAGTGAGAGTGTTCCAAAGTTCAAGGAATCTTAATTGATAAGAATCTAACCAAGAGATTACTAAACAAGGTGGATTCAGAAGGGATGAAGTTTAGAAAATCTTGATTTCAAAATAAGAAAACTTTTATGCCAAAATAATCTTTGAAAATCCTTTAAAACTCATTTGGAAATCATTTTATACTTCGAAAATACGTTCTCTCACAAAGAAAGGATTCTGAGATTGATTTCGCTCATTCTAGGATATTTCTAACCTATCTCTAATGAGTTTTTGCTCCGCAGGCTAAGGTTTGCCTAAAACCTAGCTCTGATACTAACTGTAACAACCCGATATTTTCAGCCATTCGTATCCATTGTAAGTGCATAGGTAGACACACACGCCGGACTTAAATTGCTCAAAATACCGCATTGTAAATAAATTTGGAGCAAATGAAATACAATCACAGAATCACAGACATAGAAATATCAGAATAACTCGCAGCGGAAATTGAAATACCATAGTAGTTCATGAAGCTACTATAACAAACTCTCAAACACAATACATAATATCAGTCTGAAAGCATATACAATAGAATCACAAATACATAGAAGTTATAAATACCAGAGCTGAAATAGAACAACTGAAACTGAAAGGAAATAGATAACTGGACAAGCAGAATCTCTATCGATTCCTAGCTCCAGAAAAGAAATCCAAAGCTAAGCTGTAAATACTCAGGCTGACCCGAGCGTAAAGTAAAACACAAAACACTCGAATCAGGACAATATATACTTATATAATGTAAACTAACTCAAGTGAACTGTAGGGAAATGCACAATAACTTAAAGGATACTTGGGATCGCCCATCCTTTAAGAATCAGTTAAACTATAAATTAAATACATCCTGTGGTTAAAGTTTCAAAATGGTATTTTATACTTCGAAATCTAATATAATTTCAAAATTCAATATCATTCAAAAATACATTTCAAAATATCAAAATATAGTATCTTCCAAAGCACATTAATTTATTTAAAATACCATTTCAACACATATTTCAAATAGTTTATATTTCAAAACACATTACTTCATTCTAAATCAAAAAAAAGAAGTTATTATATTTAATAATTAAATTATTAAATTTCCAAAATTTTAAACCTTTCAAAGTTCACTCATTCACTTAATTTTATCAAAACAGTGAAAATTCACCTTTCGTATCATTTAGAAAATGCTACGGAAAGTCACATTCAAAATAGTTCAATTTAACAAAAGACAGCATTTTAAAAGGCTGCAATAGGGTTACATTAGTTTCAATTAACTTAGTTAAATTCAACAATTATAACATTTACAAAATTCTATAATAGCCTTTAATTAAATTTAGCCATTTAGTCATTATTATCAACTACAGCATTTACAAATGATGTATTATCATTTACATTAGAATTAATAGCATTTCAGAAATGCAGTTATTAACTTCAAATATTCAGTAGAATTTCACAACAATTATATTTTTATTTAAATCATTTTTAACTTATAAAATCATAAAATTTCACTATTATAATCATCATTTAAATACCCTTATATTCATGATTTTATAAAGTTAAATTTCCATTCAAAAATCAAGATTTAATAATAATTCACTTATTAAATTCCAACCTTAAATTTTAAATTCATTAAATTAAATTTAACTTAACTTAACAGTTAAGTTTGAAATTTTCAAATATAGCTTAATTTCATTTTTATTTACTTAACTTAAAATTCACTTTCAAGCCAAATTCACAAATTTCCAATTTTAGTTATATTTCAAATTTTCAACTTAAATATTCATTCATTTCACACTTTAAATTTATTCAAAATCATTAATATATTATAAAATCATTTTGAATTCATTTAATCCAAAATTATCATGAATTTATCATATTTTCAAATTTAATTTAAATTCCCATTATCGCCAAATTTAAATTTCCAAAAAAACTTACATTTCAGATTTTCTAACTTTACCATTAATTTATTTCACTTATAAATTTTCAGAAAATCATTAATACTTTACAAAAATCATTTTTAAATAAGTTTAAATCAAAATATTATAATATTTATATTTCTAAAATATTTAAAAAAAAATTAGAAAACATATTTTAACCACGGGTCTGTATTTCATTTTCTAGCCTAGGTAAAGTGATACGGGTAATATATCATTTCAACCCGTAATTTACAAAGAAAACCCGAGTTTGATCATTTCAAACCCGTAATCCCAAGTAAAATGAAAATAATTTAAAATCATTCAGGCCTATCATTCCAGCCCATAATGATTTTCTCCTATTCTAAAGTCCGTTCGGGTATGTATCATTTCAACCCATGGTGATTCTAATCTAAAGGGAACTTGCAGTGTGATAAACTGATAAAAATAATAGAACAACATAATATAACGGTAACAGATGTTATAACAGGTGTTTAAGCATGGGTGAACATCCTATAATCATAATATAGCAGGTGTAACATGATAATACGTTTTGCAGATTCAAAAGGGGTCAATTTACTAGTTATATATGTACATATTGTCTGGTGAGAATAACTCACCTGTTTAAGCTGGAGATGGCAAACAACTACACTCAACAGGGATCCATAAAAGCATGAGAGCACGATAATGATTTGAGTGTGAGAGAGCAAGACTAAATGCCTTGAATACATGAGACAAAACAATTCAAATAAAATGAATAATACTTCACAAAAATTTAAACAACACATAAATTCATGCACAAAACATCTCCAAACCACTTGCACTTGCCTTCAACCTCATATGCTTCAGTAATGGACTGTAAAAGAACTGTAATGGGATGGTTTTGGATCAGGTTTGGATCAGGTTTTGGGTTCAACAAGTCGGCCATACATAGGAAAAGATGATACAAAGGTATGTGGTGATGGAAACTACACTAACAAGGCAACATACATGGATTCAAGGCCATAGTTAGGCTCGGTCAAGGCCACTAGGGTCACGGCCTTAACTGTAGAAGAAAAGATGATGATGTGGGAGAGAGTCCAGGTGGTGCTGGAGGTGGTGGAGGTGGTGTTGGTGGCGGCCATGGGGTGTGGAAGTGGATGTATGCATGGTAGTGCTCGGCTAAGGACAAAAAGTGGAGTTTTGTTGGATTTTGGTGATGGATCAATCAACTAGGAGGCATGGCTTGGGGTTTGGCTAGAGAGGAGCTGGTGATGGAGGTTTTCTCAGGTGATGGTGGAGGTGGCAGGGCATGGAGAGGAGCATGGCCGAACCTATGATGAAGAAGAACAAGTGCAAAGCTCAAATCAAAGGAGAATAAAAGTAAAAACAAAAGAAAAGAAAACGAGTTTACCAAAAATTTATCAAAGGCAATGGCCGAAATTTTTTTCTTCGGGAAATGAGAAAAATGAATGTACGTGAATGAGAAAGGAAGTGGTTAGCTAAAGATGTGAGAAATTATGGGTAATTGAATGAAAAGTTATGTTAAATTTGAAAAGGTGGAAGATAAAAAGCCATAGGAAAGTCAAAAGTCATAACCTTTTTAAATTTCTTTTAATTTATTTATATAAGTTTAAATTACTGAAAATAATAATAATTTCAGTCACAAATTCGAAAACATAACAAAACATAAAATATATACAAATATTTATTAATTATATAAGGTTAAAATAAGAAAATAGCACAAAATTGCAAACTAGTCTAGAAAAATGGAAAATAAACAGAATGAACTTTGAAAAATTTATATGGACTTGTAAAAATATTTATAAAAGAGATAATAACACAAAATAAAAATGCATTCACAAAATTAATATATAAATTTTAATTAAATATAATCTAAATGAAGAAAATAGCAGAAAACTAGAAAACAGCCTTTAAAAATAGGAAATAAATACAGTAAATTTTGGAAAAATTATAACATCACTTTAAAATGTTTTAAAATAAAATATATACCTAAAATGTCATATAACACATATTAGAACACGACTTGACAAATAAAATATTATTATATAAATTAAAATAGATAATTTTATTAAATAAACCAATTTACGTACAATATTGTAAAAAGCATAACTTTCACAATATAAATCGGATTTCAACGAAACGAAAAGCAGTATTTTTAAAATTTAATATATTTTCATAATAAAAGATAAAATTCAAAAATTAAAATATTTAAATTTTAAATTTAAAAGTCAAAGTTTGACCAGATTGACCAAAAATCAATATTTCAGGAAAATATTTAATTTATACCAGTTTGAAATTATAATTCACATAATAATCAAAGTTTATATTTAAAATGAAATGTTTGAAATGAAACAAGTTTAAAATAATTTCAAAATGAAATAAAGTCAGAATTAAAATATACATAAAAATGTAGGGTTGTTACAAAAAACATTGAAGGTTTTTCTTTGCAAGTTTCTAGTGTATATGGATGTAATTTTGAAAGAGAAAGAAATGCTTTATGGAAAAAACTTAAATATCTAAATTCCATATATGATTTCCCCTGGATTGTATTAGGGGATTTTAATATTGTTTTTCATGTTAATGAGAAGTTTGGAGGAATTAAAATCCCTCAAAATAAATTGGATAGAGTCAATAAATTTTTATTAGAAACTGGTCTTATTGAACCAATTATCAGTGGAAACAAATTTACTTGGAAATTTGGTATAGGTAAAAATATTCATTGCAAATTAGATAGGATTTTGTACAATAAAGATTTTTTCAAAAAAATTCCTAATTGTATTTGTTCCACTTTGGAGAAAAACTTAAGTGATCACACTTCTTTAACGGTTAAACTTTTTGTCAATGGTGAATTTAATAGTAAAGTTTGTCCTTTTAGATTCAAAAATAGCTGGGTGTTGGAAGAAAATTACAGAACTTTAATGGAAAACTGTCTTAATTTTTCTAGTGAAGGAACTAAGCAGTATTAGTTTTATATGTTTTTGAAATACACTAAAAATAATCTTAAAAACTGGAACAAAAATAACTATTTGAATAAAAATAAGATTATTGGATTGAGAAAAGAAGGTAAACTTTTACAGCTGAGTGCTGATAATAAGCCTGATGATATCAGTATAATTAATAAAAAATTTCAAAATCAAAATGAGTTATCTTGTGAAACGTATGAAGAATCAGTTAACGCCAGACAAAAAGAAAAGGTTGACTGGCTTACTTTAGGTGATGACCGCACCAAATTCTTTTATGCTAAAATGAGCAATAGAAAACACTTAAATAATATCAGATACATAATTGATAAAGAGGGTAATTTAGCTAGTGCATATGATAAAGTTACTGCTGAAGCTATCAATTTTTACAAGGATCTTTATTTTTCTACAACTACTGAAAAGGAGTTTCCTTATATAACTTGTAAAAATATTTTAAATCATAATGCATGTGATATCTTTCTTGCTCCTATGAGTTTATGTGAGATAAAATATATCGTTTTTAATGCTGGGGATAACAAAAGTCCATGCCTTGATGGGTTCATTGCAAAAATATTTAAAAATAATTGGGATAATTTTAAACAACAGGTGTTGGATGTAGTCAATTAATTTATGGACAAAGGATAAATTCTCAAAAGTTTAAATCATTCATTAATTAATCTTATTCCAAAAAATAAAAAACCACTGATATTGGTGATTATAGATCTATTTCTTGCTGCAACTTTATTTATAAAATTATTGCTAATGTCCTTAGTAATAGAATAAAAGTATTTTTGTCTTTTCTTATCTCAGAAAATCAGAGTGCATTTGTACCTAGTAGACTTATCTATGAAAACTCTCTTTTAGCACATGAGATGGTCAGAAAATTCAACACAAAACAAGGAGACAATGTATGTATTAAAATTGACTTACAAAAAGCATATGATAAGGTAAACATATACTTTATTCATCATATTATGAAATACATGGGTTTTCCTATAAAGTTTTGTGATTTGGTATTTGAATATATTAATACTCCTACCTTCTTTATTCTGCTTCAAGGAAAGGAAGAAGGGTTTATTAAAAGTAATAGGGGGTTAAGACAGGGTGACCCCCTATCTCCTTATCTTTTTACTATTGTTATGCAATATTTTTCTATCCTTATGGAAATAGAGAATATTAAAGGTAATGTTCATCCTATAAATAAAATTCAGCCCTGTATTAATCATCTGATTTATGCCGATGACCTCATAGTGTTTATAAAAGCTAATAAAGATAATGCAGACTCTATAAAATCAATTTTTGATAAAGTAAAAACTCATGTTGAGCTTCAACTTAATGTTAGTAAGTGTAAAGCTTATTTCAGTAAGTCTTGTAAGTTCAAAAAGGAGTTTTTAAATGTATTACAAATAGCAGAGGGATTTCTTCCAATCAAATATTTTGGTCTGCCTCTTTCTACAAATATTATTAAGGATTCAGATTGTTCTATTCTAATTGAAAAAATCCAAGAAAGAATGGAGACTTAGTCTTGTAAGTTACTTTCCATTGCTGGAAGACTTGAACTTATTAAGACAGTGATTTATGCTATTATCTTATACTGGCTTCAAACTTTTCAAATCCCAATTACATCTATTAAAAAATTGGAAAGTAGATGCGCTGATTTTTTATAGATATTACAAAATTAGTTGGGAAAATGTAAGTAGACCTAAAAATGAAGGGGATCTTGGCATTAGAAGTATTAAGGACCTATGTATTACTTGCCATTTAAAATTATGTTGGAGATTCCTTAATTCAGACTCTTTGTGGGCTAGATGGATGAGATCCAAGTATTTGAAACACAAATTTTTTTAGACTTCTGTGCATAACAGTAACCAATCAAACACTTGGAAACAAATATTAAATTGTAGGAAAATTGGTAAATCATTGCTTGAAAGAAAATTTAAAAATGGTAAAGAAACAATTTTAAGGTTTGATCTATGGTTTAAAAATGAGGTTTTTAAAATAAGGTTGGGTGGAATAGTCTAGTTATATGTGGTGGATCAAATGATAAAGTATCTGATATCATTGTAAATAATCAGTGGCAACCACAACTACATCCTATTACTAACCCCCATAAAGTTGAAATATGCAAAATTCAATTTGATACTTATGCAGAGAATGACTACTGGGAGTAGAAAGCAAGCAATAGAGGGAAGTTTTCTTTTAAAGCAACTTGGAATTTTATTAGAAACAAATTCCTAACAGAAGAGTGGTATCATTGCATATGGAATAGAGTGAATTCTCCCAAGATGGCATTTTGTACTTGTTTTGCAATTAAGAACAGATTGCCAACTTGGGATAGATTAAATAGATGGGCCAATAATATAAATTCACTTTGTTCCTTGTGCAATTTATGTAATGAAAATACTAATCATCTATTTTTTGAATGCAGTTACTCCTATTTTATCCGGAATCAAATCAAAGCTACTCTAAGTATAGATGACAACAGGCATATGGATCTGATGAATATTATCAAAATGATCAACAACAAATTCAGATCTAAATCTAAGTAAACAGATTATGCTCACACTCTATTAACTACTACAGTGTTCAACTTATGGAAAGAAAGAAACTTGCGAGTGCACAACAAAGGCAGCAGAAATAAAGAGCATGTTTGGTTAATTATTAGTACTGATAACAAGATTATTCTGCAAAAATCTAAGAAAATATTTAAAAACCAAACCAAATTCGCTTCCCTTGTTGATGATTGGAGATCTGAAGTTGGAAGCAAACATTTAGAAGCTTATCTTTTGCATTTGAAATGCTTGCAGTTCGACAATCATATATTTCGAGAGGCGTGTCTGTCAACAAGCAAGGGATTGTTGATAAAACTGATAAGATCTGCTTCCTTGAGGCTGAGAACAACTGCTCTAACCCTCACCAAGCTCCAGCCATCTATTTCTCAAGTATCAGAGCTAATTTGGGTAGTAAAAGCAATTTGAAGATGACATCGTTAGATCTAGGTCGCGATGATGCTAGATCTAACAAATCTCCGTATTCCAGCATTATTAACTCGAGTATCAGAGCTAATTTGGGTAGTAATAACAAATCAAGGAAGACATCGTCAGATCTAGGTCGCGATGACTCTGGATCTAACAATTCTCTACATTTCAACAATAGCCTTAAAGCTTCGAGTAATTCTGAGAACGACAGAGGTATGAGAGATGGATTTAACAAAGCTTTATCTTACTGGAAGCGGGGTGAGACTAGCAGTGTGAAGAACAAAGAAGAATTGGCTTTGGAGTTCCTCCAATTTTGAGTTTCTCTTGTTTTCTCACAGACAGAGTGAGTTATGTCGGCGCTTGCCTTGTTAGGGTTTAAGTGCTGTATTTTGTTAGGTTCGGGTATTGATTTTTCTACCCGTTTGTAATCATTTGGGCTTGGCCCAGTTAACATTTATTCAAAAAAAATATTCCATAACGTGCGGATGCATTTATTTCCTTGCCATCTCATGCAAATGCGATCCAATAATTTATGTATTTCCATAATAAACACACGTGATTACTTTCTTTTTTGCATATTTGTTTGCTTCTATTTATGATTTTATATCACTAAAATTTAACACTCCACCTTGATGAAAAAAATCACATATCTCCAACACTAACTCCACCTTCAACCAAAATCTCTTAATAAGATAGAATCAAAAAAGAATACTTACCCAATGGGTTCCGACAACATCACCCCCCATCACACCTTGCTAACGAGCTCAGACAATGTCTCTGTCCGTTAACAAAATGTTGCAAATATCCAAAATCAAAAGAAAATAGATGCCAAAATAATCTCAATGCTACCAAGGCTAAAATAAATTTCTCAATCACCGATCCAAATACAGAGCCAAAAAACAGAAGCCAACGGACATAAAAAAAGGCCAACCCAAATCTCTGTATGTAAGATAAATCTCTCTCATCTCACATACCATCATGTCGCACCACAATTCGTCGAGAGAAAAAAAACAATGAACCTAGTCCAAGGCACACTCGAACGCTACAATATGCAAATCAACAAATCCAAAGCTAGCTAGCAATTTCACAATGTCCCCAAGTTCACAGCTGATTTGCATAATCTCTTTAAGACGGCATCACAATACCGATGATGTACCTTTACGGCATCAAATCAGCCAAAAATCAGCTCTATGAACTAAGCTCTCTAAGACGACATCACAAGTCGACAAGCCTCAACGGTGCTAAATCCATCACCAAAACCAGCTACATCAACTGAACTCTTCAGTACTATGAGCACCACCCTCAATACTCAAAGAACCAAGTGGACTACAAATACGGTGTACAAAAAAAAGGGAATCTCCTTTTGTAATCTCCTAAATTTTCCACGGAGATCAACATAAGACTCTCACGTCAGCATTGAGCCATGAAGTAGACATAGGTTCCCAAATCCAGTTGTCCCTTCAACACACTAAACTTCTTATCACCAAAGTTTCAAGATTGGAACACTCTTCTCTCTCAACATAATCTATTCCATCTTTATCTTCCATATTGCACGAAATCTCCTTTTCCATCAAAATGAGTAATAATATAATTACCACCGGATCAACCACTCTTTCCAGAAATTATTGATGCATAAATTTAAACAAATTGACTTGCTCTGATACCAATCTGTTGCGCAAAATTAGAAAAATGCGGAAAAAACAATAAACAAGATCTAGTTTGCTAATTTGAACATCACTCAATCTAGCAACAATTATTCCATTATTTTAAATAAATAGTAAATAACTATAAAGAAGAAAAGAAGACACACAATATTTATACTAGTTCCTGTAACGACCCGTATTTTACGTGTCGATAAATCGTAGAATTTGTAGGTCGTTAGTGTTGTTGTGTTGTCTCTAGCCTAAGTCATTCAGAATTGAGTCGTATAGGGGCATGAGTCGTGACCGACTTAGTGCTTAGGTCGCATGATAGCTTGAGTCGAGTGGCCGAGTTAGGATGGTGACCGACCGATAGTAAGTCGTAGCCGACTTAGGAGGTGAGACAAGGTAATGGGTTAAGGCTTGAGTCGTAACCGACTCATAGAATGGGTTGTGTATGAGTGGCCGACTTATAGGGAACCGACTCAAGTGTTGAGTCGCGCTCGAGTTAATAGGGTCTTAAGTCGTTAACGACTCATAGGGGACCGGCTCAAGGAGGGGTTGCGGTTTAGAATGTTGGCCGAGATAAGGAAGCGACCGACTTAAGAGTTTCTCGAGTTAAAACGTTGCCGACTTAAGGAGGTTGGTGGTTTAAGGGTTGGCCGACTCATAGGAGTTAACTCGTGACCGAGTCATAGAATTGCCGACTCATAGTATTAGGGCTTAGGTCGTGGGGTCCTGAGTCGGTAGGGGTTTGGGTCGGCATGGCGTTATTCCATGTGTCGTTAGGTCGGTGGGCCGACTTAGTGGATAAGTCGTTGGGGACTTAGGCTTTTGAGTCGTGTCTCGAGGGATAAGGATTAGGCTTAGGTCGGCAGGGATAAGTCGTGTGACCTTCTTGCTGTGATGAGTCGGTAGAATTTAAGTCGGCATTGGTTGAGTCGGTAGGAAGTAGGTCGTCACTTGGTTGAGTCGTAAGTCGACATCTGGGAGTATATGTTGTGTAGTTGAGTCGGTAGGTGCTAGGTCGTGAGTCGGCAAGGGATGAGTCGGGGGCGACTCAGGAGTTGGGTCGGCGGCGACTTAGGACGGCCGAGACATGGAGGTTTCAGCCTATAAATAGAGGCGTTCGGCTCACTTTTTGGCACCGGTTTTTGATGCGACGAAGTGCTGCCATTTTGAAGACTTGTCTACAACATTTCTTCATCTTCTTTTCTCCATTCCAATCTAGATCCAACATCCATCCAAGATCGAAGATCGAGATCGAAGATCTAAGTGTCCAAGTTGAAGATCTTCATCCGTTCAAGCTAGATTTCATCGTTTTGAGTGAGATTTCGCCGGATCAAGCCGTGATCTTCGCTGTCCAGATCTGAAGTGTTGTGTTTTTGAAGTGTTTGGGTGATTTGGTGAGTGGTAGTTATCTCTCACACGGACCCAAAGGAGTGTAGTGGATTGGTGATATGTTTATGTGTTAAAGTTAGCGTTTTCTCGCATTTTCCTTAAGTCTGCATGTAGATCCATCATATTTGAAGATGTTTATCTATGAAAGTTATTTATCAAGTATTAGAGACAAAACCCATGTTTTAGATTTGATAGATCTATGCTAAAAACCATGATTTCACGTATGTTGGACTTTTGCTCACTTAATTACGAAATTGCCATTATAATTGATATTGCTTAATAGATCTTGTTTGAATGGTTGAATGTTTGAATGTATGTTAGATTTGATTGCTCCAAGTTAGCTTGTAGTTGATTTGGAACAAGATGGTTGAAGATGATTCAAAAGCTAAGTGGAAAGGCTCTTGAATGGTGAAAGCTGCCAATGGCATATGAAGCGGATGTGGAAGCTCATATGGATGGATTCGAGGATGTGGGATCTTGCCATGATGCGAGAAGGCAAAGCATGGTTGAGTTGGGACTTTGCGATGATATGATGAGGCAAGGCTTGTGTTGAGATGGGACGGGTCATGATGACGTTCCAAGTTGAGAGACTTTGCTATGATGTGATGAGGCAAGACATATGTTGTGATGGGACGGGTCACGAAGACGTTCCAAGCACGGGTCATGACGACGTGCAAAGTTATAACTCGGTGATGCGGTCCGGGTTGGGGTGGATAATGGTTAGCTTGAGAGGCGCTTGAGCTAGTATGGAAGTAGTCGTCGAGGAGGATGACTAGGAGGCTAAGATCTCATCGTTGTTGAAGGTTCTAGCATACTCAAAGCAAGGGTACGTTGGAACGGGTCACGATGACGTTCCAGGCACGGGTCATGATGACGTGCTAGTACTCTGGGCTGATGCGTTCGGCTTAGGCACGGGTCACGATGACGTGCGGAGTTATGGCTAAACCGGGGTTACCATTAGCCCTTGACAGGCGGTCATTCAACTAACGGTGAAATCAAGGCAATGATAACAGTGATAGCCAGAGTCATGGATGTTTGGATGTTTGGTTGTATCATCATTCGGCTTCAAGAGCGGTGTTTTCTGGGTGCTTATCTGATCTTGGTTTAGGCCTTGGGGGTTTGTATTTGGAAAACATCGTCCTTGACTCGAGTGATTATTGCTTTACCTTACTTATCTGCTATGTTATGCTTACTTCTCCTTAGTGTGTGTCTGGGGGCTATCACTGTAGAAAGAGGTGGAGTGGGATGGTTTGGTTCCTATTCCTTTTATCCCTTATGCTCTTTGGTATGTTTGATTGTTAATTTACTGCTCACTAAGACTTTGTCTGACTCAAGGTTTTATGTCTCCTCTTATTACCTTGGGCTGTTCATCCATGTTTGGGATGGGCAGACTAGGTAGCAGGTGGCAGGTGCTGTGCTTAGAGTTTTCCGCTGATGATGGCGAAGACGAGCAGGAGGCTATGCATATTATTTTCTTATATGTACTGGGTATCCGCTGCTGTATTTGATGAGTGTTTGTAGTGAGGTCTTGATGTATGGATTTGTTGAGATGATTGTATAAAACTTCTGTGATGCTTATATGATGATTTTTCTGTTATGAGACTTCACTATATATTTCTCTATTGTATTTTATCCATGCGCTGTGAGTTACGATAGAGATTCTGCGATTTTATTTTACCCTGACTATCATCCATGGTTGCCTTGCACACCTTTCAGCGCACTATTCCCTTGTTTTGGTGCGGGAGTCATGGGTGGTCGTCACATTTGGTATCAGAGCTTTGGTTAATCGATATTAGTCAACGCTCGCTGACGTAATTACGTAAGAGAGACGTAATTGTATTTTGATGGATGATTACTATATATAATATAGTAGCTTAGATGGATTTGAACTCCTTATGCAGTTGTTTCTTAAGGTGTTCTAATCATTCTTTTTACAGATATTAAGAATGAGCCGAAGCGAGAGACAAGCTGCGAGGGAAAGTCGGGCTGCTAGGGAAGCTGTTGACTATGCTGCGATGTTCGAATCAATGATGACTTCGATCATGAGGAGGGTACCAGCTTCTGGATCATCTGTAGATGTTGGAGTTCAAGTCCAGGCTCCAAGACCAGTGGATTTTGCCAAGCTTTGCAAGGATTATACTTCTCTTGGAGGAAAAGCTTTCTTAGGGACGGAGTCGACTATTGAGGTGCAGAGATGGATTGATGCTTGCCGAAGGATTTTTGGTGATCTAGGGATTGAGGATGCAACCAAGAGAAAGCTTGCATCGAGGCAGCTTCAAGGGAGAGCTGTGGATTGGTGGAATTCTATCACCATAGATACACCAGAAGAGGATATTACTTGGGAGCAGTTCCAAGTTAGATTTGAAGCCAAGTTCATCTCTACTGCTCAGAGGTCTGTTTTGTTTAAGAGGTTTGTAGAGCTCAAACAAGGCGGGAGGCCTGTTCTGGAGTACATTTCTGAGTTCGAAGCTTTGTCTAAGTATGCCAGATCATATATTGATTCTCCCTACCAGAAGAATGAAAAGTTTGTGACTGGTCTGGATGCTTATCTTGGAAGGCAGTTAGTGGATCATCTGGACGATCCATTTGAGAAGCTTGTGGAGAAAGCTTTGAGGCATGAGAGTTTGTTCCCTAGGGAAAGTTCTGTTGTTGCTGTAACCAGGGAAGGATCTAAACCACAGCAGAATGGCAACAAGAAGAGGAAGCAGCAGCAACAGAAGGGTAAGGACGGCCAGAAGAAGCCAAAGGGCGAGGTGACTTGTTATAACTGCCGTCAGAAGGGTCATCTCTCTCGGGATTGCAAGAATCCGAAGGTGCAGTTGAAGTGTTACAACTGTGATAAGCTGGGACACATTAAGAAGGACTGTCCAGAACCGAGGAAAGATAGGCAGGTTGTGCAAGCCTATGCTTTGGAAGCTGTGCCGTCGTCTTCAAGAGTCCCTACTGCTGCAGAGAAGGGGAAGAGTGTGGTGGTTCAAGGTACTCTTTCCATTTGTGGTGTTCCAGTTAGAGTGTTGTTTGATACTGGAGCGTCGCATTCTTTTGTTTGTGATGATTTGGTAGGCCGGTTAGGGTTGAAACCGGACATTGTTGATAGGCCATTGGTTGTGACTAATCCAGTTGGGGGTTCGTCATGTTTGTGTATGATATGCCGTGGTCTAGTTGTTTCGAGTCATGATTGCTCGTTTGTTTGTGATTGCTTTGTTCTGAACTTTGCGGGGTTCGGAATTATTTTGGGTATGGATTGGCTTAGGAAGTATGCGGCTAGGATTGATTGTGAGAGGCTGGAGGTGACAGTCGGGAATGTGGAAGGGCGAAAGGTTGTGATACGATGTAAGCATGAGGAAGGCGTCTTCATGAGCTTCATGTATTCGCTGGTTGTTCCACGGGATGGACTGTCATCGGTGCCTATTGTGAATGGATTTGAGGATGTCTTTGACGAGGTCAAAGGGTTGCCGCCGCATAGGGAGATCGAGTTTCGTATCGATCTAGTTGAGGGAGCCAGACCTGTTATGATGCCTCTTAGGCGGATGGCACCGAGGGAGCAGCAAGAGCTGAAGGTGCAAGTTGATGACCTTTTACGGAAAGGAATCATTCGGAGAAGTGTGTCCGAATGGGGTGCGCCCGTTGTGTTCGCAACCAAAGCGGATGGATCTTTGAGGTTGTGTGTGGATTATCGTGAGCTGAATAAGGTGACTAGGAAGAACAAGTATCCATTGCCGAGAATAGATGACTTGTTTGATCAGCTTCACGAGGCTAAGGTGTTTTCTCAGATGGATTTGGCAACGGGATTTCACCAGTTAAGAGTGGCGAGGGATAGTGTGCCGAAGACTGCTTTCAGGACACCATCCGGGTTTTATGAGTGGCTGGTAATGCCGTTTGGGTTGACTAACGCGCCAGCATATTTTGTGGATCTTATGAATAGAGTATTCAGAGATCAGTTGAATAAGTTCGTGCTTGTGTTCGTGGATGATATTTTGGTTTATTCCAGAACTGAGGAAGAGCACAAGACGCACTTGAGAATTGTTTTGGAAATCTTGCGGAAACATCAGCTGAAGGCTAAGTTTTCGAAGTGTCACTTCTGGAAGAGTGAAGTGAGGTTCTTAGGCCATGTTATCTCTGGAAGTGGAATAGCGGTTGATTCCGCTAAGGTAGCAGCGATCCAGGATTGGGTTAGACCTAAGAATGCATCTGATGTGAGAAGTTTTCTTGGATTAGCAGGATATTATCGTCGGTTTATCAAGGACTTTTCCAAGATAGCTGCACCATTGACAGGATTGACGAAGAAGAACCAAGTGTTCAGATGGGATGACAAGTGTGAGCAAGCCTTCGTAATCCTGAAAGAGCGATTGACGAGTGCTCCTGTATTGACTATTCCGAGTGGGAATGATGAGATGGTGGTTTACACCGATGCATGTGGCATTGGACTGGGAGCGGTGCTAATGCAAAAGGATAAGGTTGTTGCGTATGCTAGTCGACAACTGAAACCGCATGAAAGGAACTATCCAACTCATGATTTGGAGTTAGCGGCAATAGTGTTTGCTTTGAAGATGTGGAGACACTACCTATTGGGAGTTAGATTCGAGTTGTTTACAGATCATAAGTCGTTGAAGTATCTGTTCTCCCAAAAGGATTTGAATCTTCGACAGCAACGGTGGTTAGAGTTTCTAGCATCTTATGATTTCGGTATAGCCTATACTCCGGGAAAAGGAAACGCAGTGGCTGATGCGTTAATTCGAAGACATGCAGGTTTGGGAGCCATGTTTTTGGAGTGGAAGAGTCTCGAGTATTTGGCTGAGTTTGATTTCAGGCCTAGATGCGAGTTGGAACCTGAGATGTTGGCAAACTTATCAATAAGGCCTACTCTTGTGGAAAGAATTGGCGAGAGCCAAAAGAAAGACGATAAGCTTGTCAAGATTATCCGTGATTTGGAATCTGGATTGGAACCAGAGAAGGATAAGGGATTCGAGGTCGATCGAGAGGGTTGGCTTCGAAAGCAAGGACGATTGGTTGTTCCCGATGTAGATGGATTGAGAGATGAAGTTCTGAGGGAAAGTCATCACTCGAAGTTGACAATTCATCCAGGAGGAAATAAGATGTATCGGGATATGAAGAGAGCTTACTACTGGGAAGGTATGAAGAAGGATGTTGGAAATTTTATTTCCAAGTGTATGAATTGCCAGTTGGTGAAAGCTGAGCAGAAGAAGCCCAGTGGATTACTTCAGCCATTAGAAGTTCCTACGTGGAAGTGGGAGCAAGTGTCGATGGATTTTATTGATGGTCTACCTAGAACCAGGACAGGGAATGAAGGGATTTGGGTTATTGTAGATCGTTTGACCAAGAGTGCAAGGTTCATTCCTGTTCGATCGACTAGAACTGCATCGAAGTTGGCTGAGTTGTATGTGAAGTGGATTGTTCGATTCCATGGTGTTCCGAAGAGTATAGTGAGCGATCGAGATCCGTTGTTCACTAGTGGATTTTGGAAGAGCTTCCAGGAAGTTTTGGGAACTGAGTTGTGTTTGAGTACAGCTTATCACCCTCAAACAGATGGTCAGACTGAGAGAGTTAACCGAGTTTTGGAAGATCTTCTTAGAGCTTGTATTTTGGACTTCGGAGGATCATGGGAAGATCACCTTCATTTGGTGGAATTTGCTTATAATAACAGTTATCAGTCGAGTATTGGTATGGCACCATATGAAGCGTTATATGGAAGACCGTGTAACTCTCCGACATGTTGGTTGGAAGCTGGAGAAAAGCTGATGCTTGGGCCAGAGATGATTCGACAGACTTCGGATTGTATAGAGATCATTCGACAAAGAATGAAAGCAGCCCAGGATCGTCAGAAAAGTTATGCTGATAATCGTCGAAAGGATTTGGAGTTCGACGTAAGCGATATGGTTTTCGTGAAGATTTCTCCATTAAAGAATGTTATTAGATTCGGGAACAAAGGAAAGTTGACTCCGAGATTTGTTGGACCATTCCCGATTATCGAGCGAATTGGAAAGCTCGCTTATAGATTGGAGTTACCGGAAAAGATGGCGGGTGTGCATAATGTTTTTCATGTATCTTATCTACGGAAGTATGTGCACGACCCAAGTACGGGGGTTTCTGCTGATAGCTGTGAAGACTTAGAGGTTGATCCAGTGGTTACGAGACCTCGTAAGCCGCTTCGTATTGTTGAAACCGATACGAAACAGCTTAGGAGGAAGACGATTACGTTGCTCAAGGTACAATGGAGTGACGATGTTAACGACTGTACGTGGGAGGAGGAAGAGAGGATGAAGGCAGCTCATCCCGGACTCTTCGAGGTATGGCCCTAAAGTGTCGTGACATCTCATGAATTTATAGCTTGTTCTAAGTCTTAGAATTCTGCATGCTAGGCTAGAATTGGTTGCATGGTTTGTTGATTGCTATGGATGGTAGGCATGCGGAATATCTTTGATTGCTGTTGTTTGCTTGGAATTTCGGGGGCGAAATTCCAAAGGGGGAGAGAATGTAACGACCCGTATTTTACGTGTCGATAAATCGTAGAATTTGTAGGTCGTTAGTGTTGTTGTGTTGTCTCTAGCCTAAGTCATTCAGAATTGAGTCGTATAGGGGCATGAGTCGTGACCGACTTAGTGCTTAGGTCGCATGATAGCTTGAGTCGAGTGGCCGAGTTAGGATGGTGACCGACCGATAGTAAGTCGTAGCCGACTTAGGAGGTGAGACAAGGTAATGGGTTAAGGCTTGAGTCGTAACCGACTCATAGAATGGGTTGTGTATGAGTGGCCGACTTATAGGGAACCGACTCAAGTGTTGAGTCGCGCTCGAGTTAATAGGGTCTTAAGTCGTTAACGACTCATAGGGGACCGGCTCAAGGAGGGGTTGCGGTTTAGAATGTTGGCCGAGATAAGGAAGCGACCGACTTAAGAGTTTCTCGAGTTAAAACGTTGCCGACTTAAGGAGGTTGGTGGTTTAAGGGTTGGCCGACTCATAGGAGTTAACTCGTGACCGAGTCATAGAATTGCCGACTCATAGTATTAGGGCTTAGGTCGTGGGGTCCTGAGTCGGTAGGGGTTTGGGTCGGCATGGCGTTATTCCATGTGTCGTTAGGTCGGTGGGCCGACTTAGTGGATAAGTCGTTGGGGACTTAGGCTTTTGAGTCGTGTCTCGAGGGATAAGGATTAGGCTTAGGTCGGCAGGGATAAGTCGTGTGACCTTCTTGCTGTGATGAGTCGGTAGAATTTAAGTCGGCATTGGTTGAGTCGGTAGGAAGTAGGTCGGCACTTGGTTGAGTCGTAAGTCGACATCTGGGAGTATATGTTGTGTAGTTGAGTCGGTAGGTGCTAGGTCGTGAGTCGGCAAGGGATGAGTCGGGGGCGACTCAGGAGTTGGGTCGGCGGCGACTTAGGACGGCCGAGACATGGAGGTTTCAGCCTATAAATAGAGGCGTTCGGCTCACTTTTTGGCACCGGTTTTTGATGCGACGAAGTGCTGCCATTTTGAAGACTTGTCTACAACATTTCTTCATCTTCTTTTCTCCATTCCAATCTAGATCCAACATCCATCCAAGATCGAAGATCGAGATCGAAGATCTAAGTGTCCAAGTTGAAGATCTTCATCCGTTCAAGCTAGATTTCATCGTTTTGAGTGAGATTTCGCCGGATCAAGCCGTGATCTTCGCTGTCCAGATCTGAAGTGTTGTGTTTTTGAAGTGTTTGGGTGATTTGGTGAGTGGTAGTTATCTCTCACACGGACCCAAAGGAGTGTAGTGGATTGGTGATATGTTTATGTGTTAAAGTTAGCGTTTTCTCGCATTTTCCTTAAGTCTGCATGTAGATCCATCATATTTGAAGATGTTTATCTATGAAAGTTATTTATCAAGTATTAGAGACAAAACCCATGTTTTAGATTTGATAGATCTATGCTAAAAACCATGATTTCACGTATGTTGGACTTTTGCTCACTTAATTACGAAATTGC
Organism: Allium cepa; assembly: GCA_030765085.1. Classification (NCBI taxonomy): domain Eukaryota; kingdom Viridiplantae; phylum Streptophyta; class Magnoliopsida; order Asparagales; family Amaryllidaceae; genus Allium; species Allium cepa. Next base: position 825,144,097 of record CM060941.1, on the reverse strand, counting down.
CATTATAATTGATATTGCTTAATAGATCTTGTTTGAATGGTTGAATGTTTGAATGTATGTTAGATTTGATTGCTCCAAGTTAGCTTGTAGTTGATTTGGAACAAGATGGTTGAAGATGATTCAAAAGCTAAGTGGAAAGGCTCTTGAATGGTGAAAGCTGCCAATGGCATATGAAGCGGATGTGGAAGCTCATATGGATGGATTCGAGGATGTGGGATCTTGCCATGATGCGAGAAGGCAAAGCATGGTTGAGTTGGGACTTTGCGATGATATGATGAGGCAAGGCTTGTGTTGAGATGGGACGGGTCATGATGACGTTCCAAGTTGAGAGACTTTGCTATGATGTGATGAGGCAAGACATATGTTGTGATGGGACGGGTCACGAAGACGTTCCAAGCACGGGTCATGACGACGTGCAAAGTTATAACTCGGTGATGCGGTCCGGGTTGGGGTGGATAATGGTTAGCTTGAGAGGCGCTTGAGCTAGTATGGAAGTAGTCGTCGAGGAGGATGACTAGGAGGCTAAGATCTCATCGTTGTTGAAGGTTCTAGCATACTCAAAGCAAGGGTACGTTGGAACGGGTCACGATGACGTTCCAGGCACGGGTCATGATGACGTGCTAGTACTCTGGGCTGATGCGTTCGGCTTAGGCACGGGTCACGATGACGTGCGGAGTTATGGCTAAACCGGGGTTACCATTAGCCCTTGACAGGCGGTCATTCAACTAACGGTGAAATCAAGGCAATGATAACAGTGATAGCCAGAGTCATGGATGTTTGGATGTTTGGTTGTATCATCATTCGGCTTCAAGAGCGGTGTTTTCTGGGTGCTTATCTGATCTTGGTTTAGGCCTTGGGGGTTTGTATTTGGAAAACATCGTCCTTGACTCGAGTGATTATTGCTTTACCTTACTTATCTGCTATGTTATGCTTACTTCTCCTTAGTGTGTGTCTGGGGGCTATCACTGTAGAAAGAGGTGGAGTGGGATGGTTTGGTTCCTATTCCTTTTATCCCTTATGCTCTTTGGTATGTTTGATTGTTAATTTACTGCTCACTAAGACTTTGTCTGACTCAAGGTTTTATGTCTCCTCTTATTACCTTGGGCTGTTCATCCATGTTTGGGATGGGCAGACTAGGTAGCAGGTGGCAGGTGCTGTGCTTAGAGTTTTCCGCTGATGATGGCGAAGACGAGCAGGAGGCTATGCATATTATTTTCTTATATGTACTGGGTATCCGCTGCTGTATTTGATGAGTGTTTGTAGTGAGGTCTTGATGTATGGATTTGTTGAGATGATTGTATAAAACTTCTGTGATGCTTATATGATGATTTTTCTGTTATGAGACTTCACTATATATTTCTCTATTGTATTTTATCCATGCGCTGTGAGTTACGATAGAGATTCTGCGATTTTATTTTACCCTGACTATCATCCATGGTTGCCTTGCACACCTTTCAGCGCACTATTCCCTTGTTTTGGTGCGGGAGTCATGGGTGGTCGTCACAGTTCCGCTATCATCAAGATAGTGTACGTCTAGTCCAAAGGAGAGAGATTTTATTACAATGAAAGAGTAACAAGAGATTACAAGATAAGAGTTTACATTCCAAAGCCCTAAATTAGGGTCAAGAAGAAGAGACGCTTTACTTTGGGATCGCTGGCTGAATGTCAGGATAGGTTTACAATGAAGTCTACATTACTATACAGCCAGTGTAAATTCATGTGAGTTGTCGATTAAATTACTAAGATATGATAAGAAGACAGTGGAGGCAAGTTGAAATGGTAATAAATGATGCAAGCATATTAAGTAATTCACTCATTGCTTTAATTAGCAAAGAAGAAGAAAATAATCCCAAAGCTATGTGATTATTGAAGAAGAAAATAACCACAAAGCTATGCGATTATTCCATAACATGTGCGTGCATTTATTTCCTTGCCATCTCATGCAAATGCAATCCAATAATATATGTATTTCCATAATGATCACACATGATTATCTTTCTTTTTGCATATTTGTTTTCTTCTATTTGTGATTTTTTTATTACTAAAATTTTACACATGAGTTGTAGTGTGGTGTTTATCTAAGCTATAGCAAAGGAGTGCATTTTGGCTACTGCAATCTGATTTTTATGACCAAAAGAAAGCAGCTGTCATTTTATCAACAGGGACACAACAGTAAAAGTGAAATTTAGGGTGTTCGTCTAATATAAAATTACAAGCTAAATATTATTTCATTGTAAACGATTTCCAAGGTTTACTTGTAAAAAGCATAATGGATGTAACCTCATCGAGAGAAGGATAATTTTTAAGATAATGACTTTCCCTTTTTTTCAACAAGAAAAAGAAATGAGTGGGACACTTTAAGGAGATCACACTATGGTATGCAGAATGAGAGTTTTACATTGCTTAAGAGGTTTGGCAATGATTCAAAAGGACGTAGTTCAAATAAGGTTTCTTTTGACTATCAGGATTTTCCTTCTCCTGGAGCTAAAGAGAAGCAAGGTGTTTCTTCGTTTATGAGCTCTGGCTTTAAAAGTCTAATATAAATACTAATGAATGGACCTACAAGTATGCATACTAATTCAAATATGTCATCTACTGTATCGGGTAATGCAAGGAGCTTAAGCATGGTTGAGTCATTGGTCCAAACACTACTGAAGGCTCATATTGCACCACAGTATTGTAGTTTTCTATTTCTTTTTTGTTTAGTTTAATGAGTGCCTTAGCAAATTATATACTCATATGGAGTATATTATTACTTAGGTGACAAATGAGAATGAAAGATGCAAGGAACTGACATTAATGTACAACAGGCTGATACCTGTGACACCTTAAGGGCCTAAAACTTGTTAATTTCTACTTGTATATATAAATATTTGTTTATTGGAAAACATCATGCTTGGCTTCCATGTGATGCATCACGCAGCTCACTTTCTTATCGCTTCATAATATATGATATTGGTAAACATACAGTGTTTAGTTTTCCCATAGGTTGGCATATGATTTTAATATGCCATTATGCTCTACTTCTTTCATTTATTAGGAAGTGGTGAACATTTGGGCAAATAACTACACTATATTTAAACAAAACTTTAAACTATGATGCAATGTCTGTTTCAATAGCTATGTACTATTTGACATTGACTTTATTTAGATTTTTCGTTGGACACATTATTTAGTTCTTATTGACAACGAGAAGGTTGAGTAATAGTATTCCTTGTTTATCACATAATTCACGTTAGGCTTACATATGAATTATTTATGAAGTAACTAATTTATAGAGTGGATTCTACTTCTCCTGTACTCTTTATATTTTTTGGTAGTTAGCATCCCCTTATGTTTACATGACATATTTATGAAGCTAATAACAAATGGAATGGATATGGTCTTGCTACTTCACTTATGCTCTTTGTTGGCAGTTAATATACCTCTATAGTTAAATTTTCCACTGCTATGAGATAAAAGCATTCATAATCATGTAATCAATTTTCATGAAGCAGAATCATGTGCAAACTTACTTTGGCAAAGTCAATAACATTCTTAGTTTTGCAACCAAAAGTGCTTTCAGTTTCAAAACCTAGCATGCATCTTGTTTTTCCTAGTCTAATAGAACTGAATGCACCCTTTCTTGTAAAATTGAGCATAACCAGTTCTGCAGCTGAGCATGCCTAGTTCTGCAGCTGAACATCCCCAGTTTCGCTGATGCTTAGTTTGTGAAGTTTATGTTCCATATATTTTTTATTTTAGGCCATCACAATAACCGATGCTATATATTGTGAATTCTTATGTGGTTATACCTTATATGAACTATTTCTTTGTCTAAATGCAAGCAAATAATGAATTAAAGAAGTTGTTGCACAAATTTTTTTGCAAAGCTAACTACTTTATATGGGCTTACATTTTTTGATTTCATGGTGTTGATTTGGATAATATTGCATTTTATCTCATGGATTATTAATGTTAATGACGTATTCTTTTATGATCGCTTAAAACATTTGTCATTGAAATATTATCACAAATATTGTGTGCTGGAACGTGATGTAAAATTGATTATATTTAATATTTGATGTTCGTTTTGTTTATGAATTTGTTTTACTGTTCTGTTTTATTCAATTATATGAATATTTTTTACATATGTTAATAATACAGTATGCAGTGAATAAATGTATGGTAGGATAGATATCTTAAATGCATAGAAAACTAAAAAGAATATAAAATGCATATAAGATAGCAAAGCAAAAATCGCTACGGAAATTCTTCTATAGCATTCAGTATTTCTATGGTGTTTCCAAGCGTTTCAAAATGTTATAAAATATCGGCTTTTAATAGCATTTAATTTTTTCACTGTTATATATTTTTGATCTGCTATAGCATGTCGTTAAACAACATTCTCTAAAACGCTATGGAAAGTTCCCATAGCTTACTTAAATGCCATTAACATTCAAAATAGAGATCTCCTGGTAACGATGTGCAGTAATCTTCAGACTTGAGGGTACTTTCATCTTGAGTAGCTAGGCTATGCTCTGATTATGGTCAATCATATGACATAACAATCATGTTACGATCATAGCTGGGTACACGTTGAACTACTTGGAGTGAAACATTACTTAAGAGAGGATTAGTCTATTTTTGTTATAAAAGATTAGTATCACCATAACTAGCAGCCAACTTAAAGTCAAAAATTTTGGTCTAAGTAAATCGGTTGATTGATAATAGCTATCAGATTGAATAAAGGACTTAAAGTGGTCAAAGCAATTAACTACTGATATTAGTAGAATTTTTGATCATAGACCAAACTCTAGATATTTAAATGATACAATGTTGACGAAAAGAATACATGCACAAGATGTCATTACTAGGTGTAGCTTAATATAGATTAAAAACTTGGTTTGCCTAAATGATCTATAAGCGATTGAACTTATACCCACTACTGTACTTCAGTATTTAAATTGTTTCAATACTGACTAAGGACCAAGTTCACATCAAAGAGCCAAAACAACCGTCTTGTTGGTTATTTTCTAGTTTCACCAACGTCAAAATTAATTTAAAATATAAAATTAAATACAAATTTTGTATTAAATTTTAATGGGGGTTTAATTTATTTGTTTAAAAGATTAAAAATAATTAAAACGACGTCTAGAGTTTATATATTAACGGGCCCGAATAAATTAATTAAATGAATTATTTAAGTGCTAAAATCATTTAGCCTGAAGTTAGAAGCCCAAACTCATGTATAAGCCAGTCGTAGCATTACAAAGGATGGAGGGGATATGGCCTTCTAGGGTTAGAGAGAAAAGGACTAGATATTTATGATACAGTTGGCTATAAACAGCCACCAATCTCATTCTCTCTTGATAGTTGATCAAACCCTAACCCTAGCCTCCATTTGATTGCATTGGCGAAACTAAGGAGATGGTGGTCGATGATCGCGGTGGGATGATAACAAAGAGGTAATCTATTTCATTAAATCATATATGCAACGTATTTAAATGCATGCTCCAATATATACATATATTTAGTTCGACAAATTTTTTTGAAAATTATATAATTTAATGAAATAAATAAGTAATATATTAATATTATATATATATATATATATGTCTTTGTGCATTAAATATGAAGATTTACTTTTGATTATAAATGAAAAAAATTTCCAGATTTGAATATATATATATATATATATATATATATATATATATATATAAAATAAAACCTATGTTCTATGTATATTTTCTTAATTATTTTTTGTTTTTTTCTAACTTTGAAAGATATATTATGTTTTATCTCTTTACGTTTTTGAGAATATTTTTTAAAACACATACATATACGTATGGAATTTTAATTAAAAAAATATTTTTATGCTCTTGGGTTTCTTTATCAACTACAATATTTCAATATTAGAAATCTTAAATTTTTCAAGAAACTTTAAATCTTTTCAACTTTCTAAAAACTGTTGTTAGTTAATTCTTGTCGGGTTTTATGATTATTTTGGTAATCACATCTTATTATATTGATTTTTTATTTTCATGTTATTGTAGTGTCGATTTAACAGTTAATTTTATGGGTTTTATTTATTTTCTCAGTTTTTATGATATGTTGATCGTTTTGTTCATAAAAATCATATTTTCATATTTCAAACTTAATTTTATCTGTTTAAATTTTAACTAAAATGAATCAGCTTGACCTTTGCAATTTGCAGTTTTCATGTGAAATCATGTTTGAGTTAAAATAGGCTATAGTAATAGGGGCTTGTTAATTATTATCCTACAGTTATTTTCTTTTTGGTTTACGAGCGTTGGTCATTTTATTTTGAATTCTAATGGCTAAATTTTATTTTCTATATTAACAAACTATGGACATGTAACAACCGAGGATTTTGGCCATTTGAATTTTAAATATTTAATTAATTTTAAATATTGAAAAGTTAATTTTGTAAGTGTAACAATTTGAAATCTAGCGATTTATTTGATATGTGAATTGTTAAATTTAATAATTATAATTATTTAAATAATTGAACCTTGAATTTAATTTGAATAAATGGATTTCAGAAGATTGTTTAAATTCGATCTTAAATAATAAATGGTTAGTGTAAGCTTTAATTTATAATTTAAAGTGATTAGAATGGTTTTAATAATAATTTGTTTTAATTAATGTGTGAAAATAGCCTTTTGGGACAATGTCTCGGATTTGGACGAAACCAGTGCCATTGGATCCATGATAGTGTATATGTCGTCGAATTTCATGACGATCAGACATATCGTTTAGCGAGCTTGAAACGCGTAGAAATTAATTAAAGGAATTTAAGTTGATATAATTTGATTCTGAAATTTAAATTTTATATATATAAAGGAATTAGGCCCTGATACTAGTTCCATTGTGTTCGGAATATGGGTATTATGTATATAACGCTAGGTCAAATGCCTCGTTTGAAGTTCAAAAATTTTAGCAATGAATAGTGCTTTAATTTTTTTTTATAAAACGACCCTCACTTCTCTCATTTGTTCTAAACCCTAACCCTAGTTGTCTGCATCCAACGGCCAGAATTATCCTCGATGATCGAAGCCATTACAGACGAAGTGATCAATATGGATGTTATAGAGGTTAGCCAGATGATTTCATTTATGGTGGTCGATCATTGAACGGTGAAGGGAGAAGACGACGATTTGAGTTCAACGACGGCGACTTCATTTGGTTCCTTCTCACGAACAGAGGTGAGGTAGGAGGTGAGGTCAGTGGTATTAGGGTCATCTTCGCTAGCCAAGTCGACGGCGAGCTTGCGGCAGTGATAGGTGGCACGTGATGATGGCGGCGATCGATCAAAGTCACGGTCGTGGGTTTGAAAGGAACGATCTTGGTTTTAAAACATGATTTGAAGGAAGGTGAACGTTTAGACTTAATTAATTAAGTTAATTAAAATTTAGTTATCATCAAACGTTCATTAATTCGTATCTTGTCCATATGAGGTCGGATTCGAATGCGGTCGGTCCCGTTAGGTTCGTATTGACGAATACAACATTATGGAATTGGATTGGAGCAATTTGAAGCTTGTAGGAATTTATGCGAAAATCGAACGTCCATTCGATTTAATTCAAACTGAAATGCCTTGGCGATAAGTGGAATTTCGGTGATTTAACTTACCTTTCTAGTACACTTATATTTATATGTGGATATTTTCTTTGATGCTTGTTTAGGTGATTTACTTTTTAACCAGTTGGTTTGAATTTATTCCCGCCCTTGGAGCAGATGATCTTTTATATATACCCGTATAGTAGCGGATGACCCATATTATCTGATTATATACTGTATGTGATGCAAGGGGACATGTTGAAAAGATCCAACAGGATTCCTCACCACTATTAATTTTACTTTTCATATATATTGTGATATATGATTTGTTCGATGCCATATTTGATGACATGGACATAATTTTGCTTATTTAGTGCTACTATAGCACTTGGCCTTATTTTTGGTATTTAGAAATAATATAAAGTGAAGGTTTTGAAATAATATATGTTTTTAATAATTATTCTTGAATTACAAAAAGAAAGAGTTTATTTTAAATAAAATAAAAAGTATGATTTTTCGTATTATAAACTGATAGTTTGTGAAATATGTTAAAAAGAGATTTTTGAACTGTATTATAATTTTTTTAAAAAACTTAATAAATAAGTCCATCTTTTATTATAAAGGAAATACAGTTTTATAGAAGATAGAAATAGTTTGAAATAAATATTTCTGAAATGGTTTGTACAAAAGATTTATAAAAGTAATATTTTATAAATAAAGTAATAGATTTATAAATAGAGTTTCATAAATATCAAAAATAGATTTGTAATTGATATTTAGTAAATAGATTTATAAATGAGATTTTATAAATAAATAAGATGTATAAAGGAATGGATTTAAAAATAGAATTTTATAAATAAAGAGATTTTGCAAAGAAAAGTTTTATGGAATAGAATGGAGATTTATAAAAAATAGTTTTATAAATATGGAAATGATTTATGTTGAGATTTGGATATGGATTTTCATAGAGGGAATACATTCACGTTTTAAAAGATAAAATAATCTTTTAAAGGATGTGTTGATAGTGTTATTTTTTGATGGATTTATATGGTTTTAAAAAGTGATTTAAAATGTACTAAGGGACGAAGACATCGACTTCAACATTCATTTTTGTGGTAGCTATTTTTGAGAAAGCCAGGAAGGCACAGACTATAAAAAGTTATTATAGCAAGTGATTTCCAAATGGAAGTGTTTTATATAGTATATGGGATTTACATAAATATAAATAGTAAAATCCCTATACTATTGTTTTGGATTGTCATAACAATGTTTTATGCAACATTCTTTTTGACCCAATAAAGCGTGTTTTGAAAAATATGAAGCTTTCCTTAAATGATTTATAAATATACTTATATTGCGGATTTAAGTGTACAGAGATATTTTCTAAGTGTTGAAAATGAAATGGTTTGTGAATATACTTATATCATTGAGATAAGCATATGGAAATGTTATCTAAATATCGAAATATTAAAATGGTTTTGAGAACATATCTTTTTAAAGATATTTTGAGATAGATATTTGTTAAGTGGTTTAGTTAATAAAAGATTAATTAAACAGGCCTAGTGACTGCTTATGTGCTAGATTGTATTTTTGGTTCCTTGACTTGACGTGGGAGATGATTAGTCATGCACTTAGTACGAGGCCAACTAAGTAGACTTGGTTATTGTTTGTTGTTAAGAATGATGATTCAAGTAATGCGGAGCGACTATGGTACTCCAATCTATTGAGCTTCCTTCTTGGCCGAAGAATAGCAAGCTGAGAGTTGGAAAATAGAATAAGTGTATGAGACTTGATTTCCATATGAGGTTGAGAGGCTCTTATCGATTGTGGTTCCAGAGAGATCGGGATCGGATTTATCCGAAAACCACGTCGGACCAACGTATGCATTCTAAAGTGTAGATTATTGAAGACAATGATTTTGAAGACCGAGACCTTCATGGTGTAGAGCTACTTTCCACTAGCCCCGTGATTCCATATTATATATATAGTGGCAGTAGTGCTCTGTTATGAAAATCTTCGATGCAAGGATTACTCGCTACTAATTATAGGGTTGATTTCCGATAGGATGTAGTAGGAGCGTACCTTTGCTTTATCCTGTTCCAGGATAGCTTTTATGGACAAATGTCTGACATTGCATTTCTAAGAACCACGTACATTGGCTTTTACGAATGTACATCTGTTTGGTGGCGTAAGAGGTAACCCCTCTTGCACTTAACACCCTTCTCTGAAGCGTATGAACTCGGAGGTTGGACTTTTATGGAAACTAATTAGTGTGTTGTTGAAACTGGAAATATGGCATTCAAAGTGAAATTTTTGATATATGAAAGATAAACATTACCTTAAGCCTCACACCCGGTAATGGTTAAACCGGGTATGGCATAAGGCTAAGTGGGTCGCTCTCATTAGGGTATGGTCATCACCTTTTTAGATTACCCTCTATATTTTGGGCATGTTTTGTATGCGTGTGGCCGTGGATAGGTTGGGAACGACTGTGGTGGTGTCATATTCGGTTCTATATGCCACAAGATGGGTCTGTGGATAAGTTAGTCTTGCCAGATACCGAGGTTTCAAAGTTGTTGATCCTCGATACGTTCGTCTAGAAATATGTTGTACAGAAGGTAGTTCCTTACCTACCATTGTATGGAATCTATTCTCCAATATGATCCTTTGTAGTTTTGGTTGTTAACCTACTATGCTGGAATTTAATCAATGTAATAATTTTGTCTATGATTAATATGTATCATGTCCTAAACACTATTATGATATCAGAGGATTTGACATGAAGTGTTTTGGTAATCTTAAGGTAAAAACTCGTCTGTGTTTATGTGTAGTGTGGTCATATAAGATACCTTTGTTTTGAAAAGTTTTTGTAACTGTAAAATCTAATGGAGATGTGTTTTTTCACGTTGGATTACCAAACCGAGCCGGATGTTCTCCTTTTAATACTCGGGTCAGACCAAGTATATTTACAGATTTAGTTTGGATGCTTTGGAGCTTCCGAAGATGAGCTAGAGGTCTTCAAGTGGTGTTTACATATATATTTATTTTCCACTGCATTGGTATTTAAATTTATCAGCATTTGTGAGGACAGGTTGTTATAACCGACCAAGCTGATGAGTAGTGACTTATTGTTGTACTCTAATTGATGTATATTTATTACACTTTCTCTTTTGTAAGGATTGTTGATATTATATTATATGTTTCATAACCGTATTGTGAGATTCTGTTGTTGTCTGGTTTTCTCTCTATCTTCTCTCTTCTCTTCTTTCTTCTTTCTTTCCCCTAACTATTCGCCTTTCTGTTCAATCCGAGTTTGACATGTGCGGTTTATTGTCAGCTTGTAATGTGCGGAATTACGGGTTGTTACAGGATACCTCAGTGCTTAACTCTAGAACTAGAACGCATTATTAATCACTACCATATCTTAAATGATGAAGAATATCTTCGGCTCCTACCTATACTTGTTTCAACCTTGGAAAATAGCTTCATATAGAGGATGGAACATCTATAAGTCAGGGCTCTATTACCACTATATCCTTTTTATATTTACCTGTCTTATTATTATAACATTAGCCCATACAATTTGGCTCCAATAACATGTAACACTTTGTGCGCTCTTGTAATTATGTATAAGGGTCATGGTTATTGGAATTTTATATTAAACAAGATTAATTAATTAACTTTCTAATTTACATGATTTAAATAAATTCAAAGATGATCCCCTATATTTTCTTTAGATTCGCAAAAGACAACCTCTTATTAACCCATTGACAAAGTTACCATTCATAAGTCCTTTTTGTTTGAAACTCAAACCTGAGCATTCGTGCAACTTTGAATCTTGCCAATAAGCTGCTAACAATATTTACATAAGTGTTTCTGATATTTTGAAATTTTTATTCTAACTTGTATGTTCAATTTATTTCTACAAATAAACCTAAGAAATCCAAGCCACATAAATATTCCGCACTCCCTCTCCAAAACCCCCACACCAGTAGAGTTAAAGGAGTGTAGCTAAGGCTCATATTGTCACAAAAGTTTCAAAAAGACAAAGAAAGAAGTAGTTTATTGTCTACGAAATTGAGGTTACAAACCTAATCCTAATCAAAAATCCCTCTCTTACACCTGAAGGTATCCTCAGACTTACGTTCCTATAATTAATTTTATAATTTATATTCATAACTTTATTTCTTGACTATCTATTCTGATATTTAATAGTTTAATTTAATTTATTTAATATTTTCCAAGATGGATTTGGCTATTGGAAACCTATTTCTTCAATAAGAAAACAATAAAAAGAAAAATCCTAGATGAAAGTTTCAGTTTTATAAATCCTTTTACCAATTATAGGTGTCGGGTGCCTAAGGTAAACAATATTTATCAACAACATTCTAGTATATGATTGATATGACCAAAAGTAACAATTATGTAAATATTGCAGCAATAATGTTAAGTAAAGTAAAGGGATAGAAAAACTCAATAATGCAGTACAAAACATAGCAGATTTATCATGGTTCAGACTCTTCATCCGACATTTAGTAATTAAATGCACCTAACATGAGCTATTTATGATGTCAGACAGATTTTCGCCATCAACGGTCCTTGCTTCTCCAAGAGTTATGATGTCTTTGTAAAATATAAAATATAAAAAAATATAAAATCCATTCCATTTTATAAAAAATTCCAACATCAACCAACAACCATGGTTAAAAAAACATAATTGAATCATATAGTAGTGCTTGAATCTAATATCGAATCATACAAGAGAAAAGAACATAAAGTAAAGAAAGAGAAAAAAGCAAAAGCCCAAAATACTATATAAGATTTTTATGGGAAAACACCATTTGTAATAATAACCAATATCATCAATTTTATCGTCTTTTGCATAAAGCTCTTTCATGGTTTGAGAATAATTTTGTACTTGAAATACCTCTTGTAAGATCTAAAATCTCAAAAAATATTACTACTTAAAGTTTTTGTATCCAAACCGCACAAGCATTTATCTTAAGTGAAATTAACATTGTATAGCACACTAAGATCATATTTATGTTATTGCAGTGCCGATTTGAAATTTTATTTTATGGGTTTTAAGTATCATTGCAGTTTTTATGATATGCTCATCGTTTTGTTCATGAATATCACATTTTCATATTTCAAACTTTATTTTTATCTTGTTTAAATTTTGATTAAAGTGAATTAGCTTGATCTTTGAAATTTGCAGTTTTTTATGTGAAATCATGTTAAAGATAAAATAAGCTATAGTAATAGGGGCTTGTTAATTATTATCCATGGAAATTAGGAAGGCATCCCTATCATACTTTCATATTTTAAAGCGGATCCCTGTCAAAGTTTCGTTGTAAAGCGGGTCCCTATTTTCTGGAAACGAAGAAAATTATTGTTGAAATGTCAGCAACTATTATAAATAAGTGCTGATATTTCAGCAACTTTTCCTGTCAAAGTTTCATTGTAAAGCGGGTCCCTGTTTTCTGGAAAGGAAGAAAAATTATTGTTGAAATGTCAGCAACTTTTATAAATAAGTGCTGATATTTCAGCAACTTTCATACACTGTGTTTACAGTGTACATAAATGTTGCTGAAATGTCAGTAACTTTTATAAATAAGTGCTGATATTTCAGCAACTTTCATACACTATGTTCACAGTGTACAGAAAAGTTGCGGAAATGTCGGCAACTTTTATGAAAAGTTGCATCATGCTCTGCAATAATCGTGAACAAAAAACAGAGACCTAATTTACACTGAAATTTAGTGAAGAACTTTTCGTAAATTTCGAAACTTAATAAGGACCTGTGCCAAAAGTACCCTTATTATCCTACAGTTATGATTTTTTTTGTTTACAAGCCTTGGTTATTTTATTTTGAATTCTAATGTCTAATTTTTTATATTTTAAGATAATAAACTATGTACACCTCAGTGCTTAAATCATAGCTAGAACTTGAAGACATTACTAAACACTACCATATCTTAGATGATGAAGTAATAGCACTGAATCCTACCTGTACTTGGTTCAACCTTGGAAAATAGCTTTGTATGGAGGATGGAATATCTAAAGTTAGGGATTCATTACCACTATAGCTTTTTTATGTTTACCTATGTTATTATTATAACATTAGCCTATACCATTTGGCTTCAATCACATGTAACACTTTATGCGCTCTTGTAATTATGTATAAGCGTCATGGGTATTTGAACCTTGCATAAAACAAAGATTAATTGTCTCCTTAATTTACATGATTTAAATAAATTCAAAGATGATCCCCTATATTTTCTTTGGATTCACAAAAGACAACCTCTTATCAACCCATTGACAAAGTTACTATTCATAAGTCCTTTTTGTTTGAAACTCAAATTGGAGCATTCAAGCAGCTTTCAATCGTGCCAATAAGCTACTTGCAATTTTTACACAAGTTTTTCTAATATTTTTAAATGTTTATACTAACTTGTTTGTTGAATTTATTTTTTCAAATAACCCCTTGAAATCCAAGCATCATATTATTTACTATTCTCATATTAATAATACCATCAAGTTGATGAAAGCCAAAAGACAACATGAACTCCTGTTATAACCTTTAAACCTCCCATCGTTGTGCGTTACTTCTTCTTTCAATCTCTTTAGTAGAATTTCCTTTCCTAAGAGCCACATAAATGTTCCACACTCCCTCTCCAAAACCCCCCACACCAGTAGAGTTAAAGGAGTGTAGCTAAGGCTCATGTTGTCACAAGGTTTCAAAAAGACAAAGAAATAAGTAGTTTTTATTGTCAATGAAATTGAGGTTACAAAGCTAATCCTAATAAAAAATCTCTCTCAACACCTGAGGGTATCCTTAGACTTACGTTCCTAAAATTTATTTTATGATTTATATTCATAATTTTATTTCTTGACTATCTATTCTGATATTTAATAGTTTAATTTAATTTATTTAATATTTTCCAGGATGGATTTGGCTATTGGAAACCTATTTCCTCAAAAAGAAAAATCATAAATGAAAGTTTAGTTCTTATAAAGCCTTTTACTAATTATGGGTGTTGGGTGCCTAAGGCAAACAATATTTATCAACACTCATTCTAGTATATGATCGATACGACCAATAATAACAATTATGTAACTATTACAGCAATAAAGTTAAGTAAAGTAAAGGGAAAGACAAACTTAATAATGTAGTACAAAACATAGCAGATTTATCTTGGTTCAGACTCCTCATCCTAAATTCAGTAATTAAAAGCACCTAACATAAGCTATTTATGATGTCATACAGATTTTTCACCATCAACAGTCTTTGCTTCTCCAAGATTTATGATGTCTTTGTAAAATATAAAATCCATTCCATTTTATAAATTTTCCAACATCAGCCAACAACTATAGTTGAAGAAAAACATAATTGAATCAAATAGTAGTGCTTGAACCTAATATCAAATCATACAAGAGAAAAGAACATAAAAGCAAAGAAAGAGGAAAAGGAAAGCAAAGGCCCAAAATACGATGTAATATTTTTATGGGAAGACACCATTTATAATCAAAATCAATATCATCAATTTTATCATCTTTTGCATAAAGCTCTCTCATGGTTTGAGAACAATTTGTACTTAAAATATCTATTATAAGATCTAAAGTCTCAAAAAATATTACTAGTTAAAGGTTTTCTTATCTAAACCTCGCAAACATTTATCTCAAGTGAAATTAACATTGGTAGAGAACGTTAAGAACATATTCAATATTGGTAAGCTAAAAAGAATCATTTACTTATAGAGGGTGTATAAGATATATTTTATTGAACGGACCTCATCTTTCTCAAAATGTTTGTAATTTCCACAAGTTTTGTTTTGGATCTCTTGTAACTTTACGTTAGCGACTACCAAAATATGCATATTTCTTTTGTAAATTTTAAAAAAAAGAGTAATTATCTTCTCATAAGAAGCACAATACTGCTTACCTAATTAAGTTGTTGACAAACATTTTTTTTAGTGGATTTCCAAAAAAACATAATCTGGTATTGGAAAATACAAGAGACTATATACAGTGGCTTTATAAGAGAATTTATGTCATGGTCCGGCTTTTCGACCCTCAAAAATCGACATCAATAAGTCCACTGTATAGCATGCTGAGCAATCGAGTGCTAGAAATACCAGATCGTTAGAGGAAAAGAAGAAAGAGGTAGAAGAAGAAATATAACAACAACACATAATCTCACAATCGCAGGGAACAATATATAATAGATAATAACATGTTTTATACAAAAAACCTACAGCTGCTATTTACACATTACATCATTAGAGTACAACACATCATTAGCTTAATACTGGACAGTTATAATAACTTGTTCTCACAAGTGTTGAATATACAGCCTCAATACATAGCGGAATATAATCAAGTACATATGATACATCTTCATTATCCAGCTCGTCTTCTAAGCTCCATAGCATCCTATCATGTATCTGTAATACTCGGTCTAACCCGAGCATTATAATAAAATAACATCCGAGTCAGTCTGGAAAACCAGCGTGAGAAAACAGACACAATTCGAATTATTAAGTTATCAAAATCCTTTGAAAAACAAAGGTATCTCATAAGACCATGCCACACATAAATACGACGGGTTTTTACCTTATGATAATCAAAATTTATATCAAAATCATCTGATATTATAATAGTGTCTAGGCACAAATGATTATTCAAATAGCCGAAATTGTTACATTAATAAAATTCAAACATGCTAGGCTCGACAACCAAAAACCGTAAAGGCACGTATTGGAGAATGGATTTCATAAAAATGACTAGGCATTAGGGTACCACCTATCATAGTACACATCTAGAAAAATGTACCGAGGACCACGTCGGGATCCTCTGCAACATAAACTGAACTACCATAACCTGGATAGTACCAAATATGCTATCACCCTGGATGTTTCCACCCTTACCATGTCCCTCCCATGCATCGTAGTAATAACATCCAAGGGTATCTAGAAAGGTAATAAATATACCCTAATTGGGTGCGACCCTGTTAGCCTTGCTGCATTTCCCCTGATTTTCAGTCGTTCCCGGTTGATGAGGCTTGACGCTGCGATTACCTTTTTACGGAATCTATACTTGGAATGCTCATTATCCTCCAATGACAATGTGCTGATAGAATTCATCCATATTAGTCCGTTCTAGGTCTAAACGAAACTGGATGCACTATCCTACTACATCCATTTTGAAATCATTATCAGGATTAGTAGCGATTAACCCTTGCACTTCAATGCTCCATCTTCAATTCCATGCTCTTGTCTTTATTTCGGAACGTATTCGTTGGATCGAAGTGGGTTTCGGATAACTTATCTGATCCCGGTCTCTTCATAACAACGTTCAATATATCCGGTATACTCAACCCGCGTTCTTTAGGAAATAAACAGACGAAAATAAGATCGAAGACCATCTTCTAACTGTTAGTGGACGGATTTCCTTATCTTCGTCCTAGAAGAACGAAACGAGGTTATACGTACAGTATAGCACCTTTCGAACGGTTCTATACCATATAATTCCCGTGTTTCCCCTAGATATTTCTAAAGTAATATTTTTGGTCCAGATTTGATAGTCGGTTATTTATCTATCAAATAAATAATCATTCAATCAAAGAGCTCATTTTCCACCGAAACACTAAGTCTTATTTAATTTAATTTTAATAAATTAAATCTCTTTATCAAAAGGTATGTACTTATCTTATCGGAGTAAGTACATTCACTAACCATTCTTTAAAAAATATTTGAAAACATTTTAAAATAAATATGAAAACACCATGCAGTATCAACCATGGATTCACAGCTCAATGATTATGTCTCTATCCTAGAGAAATCCAAACCTAACTGTAGGCACTCTTTGCCTCCGATTTCTCTATGAAAGTATACCATTACTTTCCAAAAACTATATTTAATAATTATCATAAAATAATGCTTATAAATTTTTTATATAAATTCCCAAGTTTAATTAGGAAATACCCTTCTATAAAAGTTATTATATAAAATAATATTAATATTGAATAATTTATCCTTTAAAATAATAATACTGATTAATTCTTAAATAATAATTTACTTAATTTCAACTCATTATAAACTAACATAATTACTAATTAAATATACTTTAAATAATTTAAAATAATTACATAACTTTGAAACAATAATTAATTCCGATTTACTAATAAGATTCTAGTCGATTTCAAGGCGCGGAGGTGGGTCCCCGTAAACCCACAAATACTGGTTGGGGACATAAAATCTCTGTGCTGGGCTAGTCTAAATCTCAATTGTCTGTGGTCGGACCAGGCAAGAGGGGGCTCTTCTTATCCCTTCGATTTCATCAGGGCTCTAGGTTGAGTTTTAAGAAGATTCTAGTCGATTTACAAGACTTGTTTATAAAAATTATAATTCATTTTTACAAATTTAAAAATATTTAAATAGCTAACTTTCCGAAATATTTTAAAACACTTTTAGATTACCTAGTTTAAACTTAAAATGCTCTTTTAGCCAGTCTAATATTTAAATCTCTCTCGATTTATCACTAATTTTATTTACGTCTGAATTTCGTATATCCCCCTTTTCACATTCCTAGAAGTAAATCTACCATTTATCTTTAAACCGATTTACCCATCTCATTATAATTCCTCACCGTGAATTTATAACTTCAATTTATCAACTGATATTCACTTCACTTTATTTATAAACACTGTTTATAAATCTTATAGTTTTCAATTCTAGTTTATAACGGTTTAACATCACTTAAAACCATTATAATTTGATTTCTAAATTAAATTCCATTTATAAATCAATTTCTCAAATAATCCAAACTGTATTCCAAACACAGCCCAATCTCGATTATATTTCCATTTGTAATTGAGAAATCTTATTTAAGATCCGCTATATTCAATTTCGCATTTATTTCCAAATGCACTTCTTTTCCTAATCTATTTAAAATCTTGATTTAAAAACTTTTATATTTAAAACGAGTATCACTAAGGAATTATTATTTAAAATCCTTATTCTGAATCTCTATTTACCATATTTCGAAATTGTTAAGTGCAAATTAAAAGTCAAACTATTTATTTTAGCCAAATTCGTTTCTTTTAATTAATCCAAAATTCACTATAAATATTTCACTTCCAAATTTCTTTTTAATTTCTTTCAAATTCAAAACATATATTATTGGTATTTAAAAATACCATAACCTAGGCCAAACTATCACATCATCCAATAAATTTAAATCACGCTATAATCTACCACAAATTATTCAAACAGATCATATATCAATATATATATATATATATATATGAAATTTAATTCAATATTTTTGAGGAATCCAGTTGGATCCCTCCAACCTGTTTTTCTGCATCCACATATGTTACTACAACATAAAAATACCAATCCCACTTCGAGGTAGGATATCGCGGTTATAGGGTCATCCGCTATTATGCAGGGCGCATAGGGTCTCATCTGCTCCAATAAGCGGGAATAATCAATCCAACTACTAATATATATACTACCATATATATATGCATATATATCTGCGTATGTGTGTGTATTATAACATCCAACTCATAATAATTATCAATCCAACTAATCAATCAATAATTAATTTTAACTATTTAAAATTAATGTCAATCACCCAAATGAGTGAGATTTACTCACATTGATTTTTATTGTCGCTTTTGCATTCTGGTTTCGATTTAATCCGAATGTGTTTGAACTTATCTGAAAATTCAGCAAGCTCTATTTTCAACCAAACTGACTCCATAGCCAACTAACTATTTATACGAACCCAACACGATAGACCGCATTGGATTCCAATCTAAAACGAATAAGATATTCGATGTATAAGTTTAACGAATTTTATTATAAACAATTACATATGCTATAAAAAAAATTAAAAAGAGAGACATCCCATGCCCAAACGATACCCGACCCGGCCCAAACATCTTCCTCTTCCCCATCGTTCCATGCGTGTACACAAAGAAAAACCCATGGCCGCATGCACATATATCACTGACATGCAGCACCACTTGTCGAAGTCAAAAACCAACATCGTCGATGAAACCCATGCCTCGAGCTCCGCTTACCAGACAACGCCATGAAGCCCCATGACTACCAAAAAGAAACACGACATTCCCTTCCTTGACAGCTATCGTAGCAAATGTCATCCCCTCCTATACGTGATCGCACATCGCCAAACTCCCTCCTCCAACTCAACTCGATGTCCCAAGCTCGAAAATGGTGACCTCCCTTCCCCTTGATGCCCCTATCGCCAGAAAATGCTAACCCTAATCTAAAGCCTGCTACTGTATACGATTTGGAGTGACAACAATTGATGTCGCACCCACCAATGACTAGACCAGATTGAAGAGAATTGAAAAACATGAATTTACAAACTTGTTTGGCAATTTTTCATTTAGTTTAATATGAGAATAAGATTTTTGAAGCAACCGTATTTTTTTTCCTTCTTCTTTCTTTACTGATAGTTCGGCTGGTATATAATGAGGTGAAGGATGAAATGTGTTTGAATGGACAAAGCCAAATCCTACATGGTTGAGAAACGAAAGAAAGCGGGTTGATGTGAATGTAGTTAATCAATATATATATATATATATATATATATATATATATATATATATATATATATGTAATTTAAATTGTCTCCATTATGTAGATCAAAATTTCGCACCCCTATCGAGCCATGCCACTAGACATTTTTAATGTTATACCATATTCTGAACGCAATAGAAAAGGTTTTGAGTCCAAATTCGATCGTATGGAGAAGACTGTTTTTTGGACCCAATTAATATATTAAATTTTCAATAGTAATTTCAACGCGATTATATTCCGTACGACCAAACGGTAACTTCAAACGCTACGAAACTTAAAATCCGTTAATAATATACTATTACTGATTTCGACGAATTCCGAGACTGTGCCCTGGAAGGCTATTTTTACTTGTCAATTTAAATGAGCTATTTTTAAAATCAAGAAAATCACTTTTAAACCCAATTTAAAAATTTTATTATCTTCTTTCTTGCTAATAGAAATTTAATAAACCTTTAAATTATGTTTATCAAGCTAAAAACTCAAAATTTCACTATTTAACCAATTTCCAATTAATAAATCTAATAATTAAACTATCAAATAAATAGTTATATTTGAAATTCAAGTTAAAAATTAATTTTAAATATCTAAAATAATTAAATATTCCAATTTCAAGTAATCAAAATTCTAAGTCATTACAATTTGCATAAAAGACAAATTGATTTTGCTTTATAATTTATATATAAAAAGGTAACTACATAATAACTAAAGAAACATAGTATGATGACGCAAGGCCAAAAATAATCAAAAAAATTATTAAGAATGATGAATTATTGAGATATGTATTCTCTAACTTTTGACATATTCTACTAATGCAATTGGCTTGGAACCCTTTGTAAATTCAAAGATGATTAAGATATTTATCATATTATTAATGAGAACCAAATAAATATATATAAATGCAAAAAATTAAAATGCTAAAATGAAAGGAAGAAAACTTAATTATTAGATATCAATAACAAATCATGTTAAAGTAAAAACATACTTATTTTGAAGGTGGATCAAAAGAATATTAAAAGCATGCTTTAAGAGCTAAAACAACATGTTAATAAGTTGTTAATTCTTTTTAGCAAAGTAGCACTTCTTAGAAAAGGGATTATCTGGGAAAACTTGTTTGATCTTTCATAATCTTATTTAATTTAACAAAGTATAACAATACCTACAACCATATTGAATAATGGGTATAGAAGTTTTTCATCATCCTCTACAAATATCAGCTACTGTATTGCGAGCAGAGTTGTAATTTCAAAATATATTTGTTATATGTGTATAGTTTAACTTAATATGCACAAAATCCACCTATAGTTCTTATAAATTAATGGTGATTACATATAGATAGAATGATTTCAAAAAAAACTGAACTCCAACCATAACAATTCATTCCATGAATGCAATAATAACATGTTAGTTGATTCGCAACCATCAGTGTAACACCTCATAATTTTAACGATCGAATTTAAATGATTGATTAATTATTTAAATGTTAAGCAACCAAAAGCCTCTTATACTCGATTTTTGCAAACGGTCGAATTGGTACACGAGACCACTTTTGTTGAGTCTGAATCGATGCTGCTAATCTGAATGAGTATAAGCATCAATATAATTCAACTGACGGATTCTTAGCTGGTAGTATGCGTTCGATTTGTAAATTGATCCAAAAGCTAACTTTTGTATACGATAGAATTAGGTCCTGAAACCTTTCCGTTGAGGCCGGAATGACATCTACAATTTGAATGAGTATAAGGTTCGATATGTTTAGAGATTGTGAGAATTTGGAGTAAATAGTGATTTTGCGTGGATAAGATGAATTTGGGCTAAGCCCTTTACTTAGTCTGTATGAGGCTAATCCCTTTCATAATTTCATTCTCATTTCACATTCATTTTATTTTCATCTTCTCTAATTTCACTAATGGCCTCTAATCACCTCTTAATCCTCCTTCTTTAATTAGCAAATCCAAGACAAAATAAAATTCCTAAATTCATGAAAAATAACCATAATTCCTCTTTACTTATCTTCGACAAAATCTGTGAAAGGATTAGCACGAATTGGATTTTGGAGGGAGATCTCAAATTTAAAGTAAGCTTGGAATCGGGATTTTGTGATTTAGAGCTTGGTTTAAGGAAGAAGAGGTGAGTGAGATGATTCTCTTATTTAATTTGTATGTTATACTTCATATATTTTTTTGTTAATGAATATGAAGTGATGCGGAACGATTTGGAGAATGTTAGTAATAAAATTCAGCTTATATTTGGGCTTTAACATGTTTACATCATCACATTATCAATTAGAAACCTTAAAGATCATACGTTGGAAAGTTAGAACGCCGTAGGATTGATTGGGGTTAATTGGATGACTAGTTGGGACGTTATGGACTGATATGTGATTAATTATGTAATATAATGATGTACATGCAATTAGTTAATACAAATTAAACTGATTTAAATGGTTTTGAAAATAGTTAGTAAGCTAATTTAGTTAGTTTTGAATCTTACACTTATTATTAAAGTGATTAGAGGTTCAATGGAGCTAAATTGGTAGTTAGAAACATTGTTCAAGTAGAAGGATTCTTTTCGTAAGCAAAGAAGGTATTTTATGAAATGACATGATATTTTATAAAATAGCAAATGGAGTTTAATTAGTATGTATAAAATGGTTATATGATTTTATAAATAAAGTATAGATTTTATAAAATGGAAATATGAAGTATACTTAATTTCAAGTTAGGTAATTAAGTATTTAAAGCTCCAAATGGATATATAAGCTAATGGGATATTTTAAAAAATGGAAGTGAGATTTTATAAAATAGTAAGAATCCATTTTAACTTTTATTGAGAAGGTTTAGTAAATAAAAGTAAGAACTAGTTAAGCAATAGATGAATTACTTATTCAAAATATATGTGTATGTATATGAGTTTGGACAAGTATAATTATATGTGTATTTGAAGATATATAACAATTAAAACATTGTGTGAATTGTAATTATAATATTTATATGCTTGGTTTATATACATTTGCAGTTGTTTGATTATACAGAGCAATAATTGATTACAAGTCCATTGTTGGCATTTCACATAACCATAGAGACTATCATGTGCGCTAAGTTGCGTGAGAGTATACCGGGACGAGCAATCATCCTGGTGAAGTCCAAAATGAAATTTGTGTTTGGTTGTGTATTGCGCGTGCATGTGTGCATTGGCATTCACAGATGAGTGTTGCACAGATGGGTGCTGCACAGATGAGTGCATCAACATACATATAGGCTACTCACAACATCAAGTATGTCCTTTTGGAGTGTTAGAGGAATTCAGATCACCATAATCGCCCGTAGAACTCTACTCGTGAAAACAGTGGATTTTGGTATCTATAACATCACCTATCTAGAGGCACAAAACTAAGCGCTACAGATGCTACAGCCATCTATAGTATTAGCTTTCGATGACTAAATACGGCTATGTTAATGGTATCTATAATATCAGAAGCACTTGAATATGAAACAAAACACAAATTTCAAACAACTTTTACATCATTACATTTTAAACAGTTGTTCCATATTCAACTTACATAATCCTAATAGATTCCCAAGCACAGATAAAATATACTTAAAATGAAATACGCCAAGAGCGGTATATGAAGATACCTCCTTCGGTAATCAGAATCATTTAGTTATAATAGGCTTAATACAAACACGATAGAAATACAACAAAACATAAAATTGCAACTACTAAATAGCTATCCATTTGCCTCCTGCATGTCTCCGGTAGCCTTATTCGTCATCCTGCTAAACCTGAAAATGGCCTTAACCCCTCAGCCTACTTAATTTAGTTTTGAGCATCCGAGAGTTTAAAGGGAAAACATAAACTTCGAGTCAGACATAAAGCCTGGAATGAATAATACTATACATCCCAGTTTAATATGTTAAGAGAGACCATGTCGCTTGGCGGAACGGGCTTCCCCTTACTAACATCCTTTTAAAACGTATCTATTCCAAACCTTTTCTTGCAACAAAACTAGTTAAAACCTACATTTTCAAAACATTAGGACGATTTGCATACTTGAGAATAATTAGGATTTCCCCATCCCCTATTAGATTTTAATTGCCTCAAAGAGGGACTGTCCATCTTATATTCATTTTACTTAAGTGGATGTGGACTATCCATCTCACATCTCATAGTTTTCCTAGGATGACCATAAACCCTTCATTAAACATATGGAGACCATCCATCCCCAACATGACATTGACTATCCATCAACCATCCCATAGTTTTTCTAGGATTACTATGAATCCTTCTTCGAACACGTGGAGACTATTCATCTCCAACTTAGTGTTGACTATCCATTACACAACCCATAGTTTTTCCTAAGATAACTATGAACTCATCACTCAACCATTTAACTCTTTCTATCCACATGAATCTAATTATCTCATGTTATCCACATGATTAACCTATTGCCATTAGTATCCCTAATTTAGGTTATACCCATTTATAATTTACATTAGTATCCCGAATGATTCTCAAAACATATAAGTGTTGATATCCCCAACTATTGTGTTGAACTCATTGAACCCACCCCGGTTTCCTCAAGGTTAAACAACGTTTATTTTATAAGGTTAAAAGAAAAACAATTTTTCAACCCCCTTCGAAAGCTTTGCTTTCGACCCTTTCGAAAGCAAGCTTTCGACCCATTCGAAAGCACAAAACCATAAATTTTAAAACAATAGGTTCCAGCCTTTATAATACTTTAAAACTCCTCCTTCGAAACCTTTCGACTTAGTTGAAGTATCATTAAGTAAGAATGGAAGCACAACTTCCAAACCATTTGCACTTAAACCTTTCGAAAGCATTGAAAAGTATACTTTTCGAAACCATTGGAACTTAAACCTTTCGAAACCATTCAACCTTTTAGAACATAAACCTTTCGAAAGATTATTGGGTTCAATTTTAAAACATGTGGAAAATTTTATTTCAAAAACCTTTCGACTTCATCGGAAGCTACCTTTCGACTTTACTGAAAGCTCTACTTCGAAAGCTTTGGGTATGCTTCAATTAGAAAACAAGGGTAAATCACCTAAGCTGAAGGCTCTCTTCCAAAAGCACGGAAAAGCGGATAATTTTAAAATAAGTAAACCTTTCAACTTTGTCGGAAGGGTCCAATCAAAACAAAACAAAAGCGGCAGTAACCTTTCGACTGTGTCGAAAGGTTTCAAAACAAAATAGTGATAAAATTGCAGTAACTTTTCAACTGTGTTGAAAGGTTTAAAACCTTTATTTTAAACATTTGACCTGGTTATAAGCAACCAAGTCGAAAGCTCTTATTCGGAAGCAAAGCAGGATATCTTTGGTTTATAAAACAAACATATTTCAACCTCTTTGGCAACCAACCTTTCGATTTAGAACCCTTCGACTCTGTCCAATTCATTGCGTACTAAGTAACTTGATACCATATGCATTGATTAGACCTTGTCAAAAGCTATAAACCTCTCGACCTTGATGAAAGGTCTGGATTGGAAGGTTTAAGGTTGAAACATGCTAAAAGTATGAATTCTTTGTTTTTAACTTAAAAAGGATTACTTTTCAACTAACTTGCCTTTGTTTTTCAAATTCTCATTGGTTAACAATTATTTTTCAGAAAAGTGCTGCCACTATTTTCATAATTAAATAATAATTTTATTTTATAAAATGCCATTTCTCCTTAATTAAATATATAAAACATTTAAGTCTCATACCTTAAATAATTTTATATATTCATCAAATCACTTAGGAAAAATCTGGTAAAACCCCAGATAATCTATTATAATATGTATTCCAACATATAAAAATTTCAATCCGAAATAATTATTATTTCAGCCGTAAATAATTTATAACCCAATAAAACATTTTCTTCACTAGAAAATTAATATAAAATCCACATTAACTCATAAAATTACGAAAACCGAAACTCATCTCTAAAATATCATTTCTGACCTATATTTATATTTTCAAGGCATTTGGATTTCATCTAATAGGGTTTTCATGTCAAACATATCATAAAAACTAACATGAGCATATAATTCATCAACAAGCATATATATGTATAACTTTATTCATCAAAGCATAGCATATACTTGCAAAAACATTTCGGATCTAATCAAAGAACCAAAAACCCTATTAAAATAAGATGTAGTAATTATTCGCCTTAGCTTTGAGATTAAAAAATGTGAGATTTGATGTTGATTATATTGATTATCTTCCTTCTCTTGAATCCTAGTTTTATCTTCTCTTGAGAATAATAATGGTGGTCGGCATTAAATGTTTTAGTTTGAATAAGATGAAATGAACGTAAATTTCATTTCCTAAGGGTTAGGGTATAAGCCTATCCTATTTTCCATATTGCTCTTGCTCTTTCCTACAAATATTAGTTTATGTTATCTCATTTGATTCTACACACTTATATGGCATGGCTACCCTTAGCTTAATCAAATCTCAACCCACTAATCTTCATATTATTTTGATTAATTTAACAAATTAAATATCCTAAATAATGTTATGAAAATATGGGGTGTTACAGACTCCCCACCTTAAATAATTTCATCCTAGAAATTATGATAAGGTACACGTCAAAACAATCATAGGTAAAGTGTACCATCAAACAACTCTTGATAAGCATCTCTAATCCTGCTCTCAGTCTCCAAAAAACAGTCTCTTGCGTCATCACTCCACTGAACCTTTACTAACTTGACTGTCTTATTCCTCCACTTCTTCTCATCTCTAGCTACAATCTGAATCGGCTTTCTAACTATAGTCAAATCCATCTCTACTGCTAAATCCTCTAACAGTGTAGGTGGTATAATAGTCTCTGGGTCTCTAACACAATTTCTAAGATGAGAAACATGGAAAACGTCAAGGACTCCTGCCAAACAACTTGGTAACTCCATTTTATAAGCTAGTTTTCCGATCCTCTTAACAATGTGGAAAGGTCTGATGAATCTAGGTGCTAAATTCCCTGACTTTCCTAATCTAATCACGACTTTCATCGGTGAAACCTTAACAAACACATAGCCTCCAACAGAGAATTCCAAATATTTCCTTCTTCCGCCGGCATAACATTTCTGCCTAGACTGAGCTTTCATCATCCTAGCTCGGATTAACACAGTCTTCTCTGTGGCTTCTTTCACCAAATCCGGACCAAGAACAAGTCTATTCTCGATCTCCAACCAACATACTTGAAATTTGCATGGTCTTCCATACAAAGCTTCAAACATTTCCATCCCAATACTAGTCTGATAACTATTGTTATACGATAACTCGACTAAATGGAGATGGTCTTCCCATGATCCCTCGAAATTTAATACACAAACTCTTAACAAATCCTCAAGGATTTTGTTAACTCTTTCCGTTTTTCCATCAGTCTGTGGATGGTAAGTGGTACTCATATTGAGCTTGGTTCCTAATGCTTCCGGTAGATTCTTCCAGGACTCATTAGTAAACAAAGAATCTCTATCACTAATGATACCACTAGGAATCCCATGCAACCTAATTATATTCTTCATAAACAACTTCTTTAAAACAGGTGCCATCCTAGTGGACTTTACTATGAAATGGGCACTCTTAGTCAATCTATCCACTATGACCCATATGCTTTCATTTCCTCTACTAGATCTTGGCTACCCATCAATAAAATCTGTTGGGATAGAATCCCACTTCCATAATGGAACTTCCAACGATTGAAGCAATCCACTTAGCTTCTGGTATCCACTTCTCTTCATATCCTAATACATCTTCATTCCTCACGGATGGATAGTGAACTTCGAACGATGACATTCATCCAAAACTTCCTTTCTCATGTTTCCTACATTCAGAACACATAACCTTCCTTTCTTTCTTAACCGCCTATTTTGGTCAAGACTGAAATCCTTTAAGTCATTGCTCTCTGTTCCTTCCCTTAACTTTCTGATCCGTTCAGCCAACACTGGATCTTCCTCCTGTTTAGAAGCTATTTTCCCAATCATTATTGGTCGAACTTCTAAGCAAGACTGTGCAACACTTCCTAAACTAGAACCTGCCTTGGATCTACACTGCACTCTACAAGCTGATAGTGCTTCCAAATCTTTCCACTCGATAATCATCGCCATACCACATTCTGATGTTTCTTGCTAAGTGCATCCGCTAACTTATTCCCTATTCCAAGTGTGTACTCGATTCTAAAATCATAAGCAACAACAACCTCCAACCATCTTTACCATCTCATGTTCAGCTCCTTCTGAGAGAACAAGTATTTCAACGACTTAGGATCTGTATATCCAAACACTCTCCCAAAAGATAATTCCTCCACACCTTCAGAGCAAATATAACGGCAGCTAACTCTAAATCATACGTAGGATACCTCACTTCATGTGGTCTGAGCTATCTAAAAGCATAAACAATCACTTTACCTCTTTGCATCAACACAACTCCTCATTCAATTCCACACGTATCAGTATAAACAACCAAATCTTGATTCCCCTTCGGAATCATTAACACCGGTGCATAAGTCAATAAGTGTTTCAAGCTCTAGAATGCTTTCTCACTTATCAGTCCATACAAACTTCATATCTTTTTGCGTAAGCTTAGTCATCGGTACAGCTATTCGAGAAAAATCATTTATAAACCTTCGATAATATCTTGCTAATCCAAGAAAACTCTTTATCTCGGTCCCCGTCTCGGGTCTCTTCCAATTATTCACCGCCTCAATCTTAGTCAGATCTACAGACAACCCCTTCTCTGAGACTACATGACCAAGGAATTTCACTTCCTTCTTCCAAAAACGGCACTTCAAAAATTAGCCTTCAGATGATGCTCCCTTAACGTCTCGAATAACTCTAAGATGAACTTCATGCTCCTTCTCATCCTTAGATTATATCAAAATATCATCTATGAAGGCCAACACAAATCTGTCTAAGTGCTCTTGGAAAATTCGGTTCATCAGATCTACAAAGAATGCTAGCGCATTAGTTAGTCCGAACGGCATAACTAACCATTCGTACGATACATACCTTGTCCTAAATGTCGTCAAAGGAATAGTATCCTATGCCACTCTAAGCTAATGAAATCCAGTCGCTAAATCCAGCTTAGAGAATACTTTAGCTCCACATAACTGATCGAACAAATCATCAATTCTTGGCAATGGATGTCAGTTCTTTATCGTCTTCTCATTCAACTTACAATAATAGATACATAGCCTTAATGATTCGTCCAGCTTCTTAGCGAACACTACGGCAGCGCCCTAAGGTGAACTACTTGGTCGAATAGAACTTTTGCCTTCCAAATCCACCAACTGCACCTTCAACTCTCTCGTCTCAGTGAGTGTCATCCTACTTGGTAGCCTACTCATCGATTCTGCTCCAAGCATTAATCAATCCAAAACTCGATGGCTTGTTTTGGTGATAATCAGTTACCGGCTCAAACACATCAGCAAACTCTCTAATCACAAAGACTCGATGCAACTCATCCTCCAACTCAATAATACCCAGTAAAGCACTTACTTCGCAACTAGTGTTCTCTATGGTATAAATTATCCGATCACTACAATCTGGATGTCTAAGTGATAATTTTCCTATCATGGAAAAATATTCTAGCGTCATATTTTCTAAACTAATCCATCCCAAGGATAATCCCACAAAATCAAACACATACAAAGTGCATGCAAACTTATGACCAAACAAATCAAGTTCTAACTGGTTACATCTCATCCCAAGAGTTGCATGCCGTCCTATTGGATTCGCAACACTTAAGGAAGTAACAAGGTATGTGGATTCTATACATAACCTATTAACCAGATATTGTGGTATAAATGAATGCGATGCTCCGGTATCAAACAATACCCTAACTAGTATGCTATGAATCAAAAGCGTACCTTCCATCACAGACTTTCCTTTCTCATCAACAGTTGGTATAGAGGATGATGGCCCTAAAGCAAAGACCTTTCCTCTTCCTGCCTTGATAGCTTCAGGACACTTATTCTTGTAATACCCCATCAGGTTGCAATTATAGCATTGCACATTTTGCTTCCCTAAAACCAACCTTCCATCACCCAAATGGCACTCATTAGCATGGTGCATCTTCTTATCACACTTGTAGCAAACTATTCTGCTTTTCCTTTCTTGGCTGCTCCTTTCTGAGCGCCCTTCTTCTTGAAAAACTTCCTCTTTCTCACTTAACGACCCTAGGATTCAACCGGCATCTCTCTAGCTAAAATAGAAAGCATCTCCTCATGGCGAATTGCCATTTCCACCACCACATTAGAAGGATCTATGATATGGGCCATAGTCATTCTGCCTACCTCAATCCTCTAAATATCTCTCATTCCTTCTGACATCCGTGTCAACCAAAGCATAACCATATCGAGATAGCTCATCAACCTTAGTAGCATACTCGACCATAGACATGTCCTTGGACAAGATCCATAAACTTCCTCATCAGCCAACTTGGCAACCTCAGTCAAGAACCTATGCTCAAACCTCCCTCTAAAATCGGCCCACGTCAGTTCTTCTTCAAGTACACCAGCTGTCAGACTATTCCACCAATGAACCGCTAACCCTTGCAGCTGTCTAGAGGATAGCATTCTCTCCTCTCCATCATTCAAGCCTAAATCTTTAAAGATCCTTTCACAGTTCAAAAGCCAATCCTCTATTTCAACAGCATCCTCTGTTCCAAGAAATGGCTTTCCTCACAGACTGATATAGTCTCTACTCAGTTTAGCATAGTTATATCCAACTGGAATTACAGGATTAGCCCCACCTGCATTTCCAGTAGCTCCCGCTAGCAAAGATTTGTCAATAATTGATACACCATCCCCGTATCTACTAGCGGATTTCCAAAACCTGCATTTTCAGCTTGAGCCTAAACCGGACCTCATTTAACATTTGGTCGGGCATTTCGGTTAGTAGTGGTACTCTCTCTTCCAAGGTTAACTCTGCCTCTTCTTTTCTCCATATCCATATTCAAGCCTCGTGAGATATAGATGAATAGCCTAACTAAGATAGGAGACTAGAGATATATCATATACTTATATATTTAGGAATACAAGTATGTTACTATAGTGTTACCCCATACCCCGATCTTAACTCTAATTACTAAGGATTATGTTTTAAAAAACCAGTTTTTTGTTAAACTATTTCATAAACCATGCTCTGATACCAGGCTATAACATCCACTATCTAGAAGCCCAAAACTAAGCGCTACAGATGCTGCAGTCATTTATAGTATTAGCTTCCAGCGACTAAATATGGCTATGTTAATGGTATCTATAATATCAGAAGCACTTGAATATGAAACAAAACACAGATTTCGAGCAACTTTTACTTCATTACATTTAAAACAGATGTTCCATATTCAACTTACGTAATCCCAATACATTCCTAGGCATAGATAAAATATACTTAATACAAAATAGGCCAAGAGCGGTATATGAAGATACACCTTTGGGTGATCAGAGTCATATAGTCATAATAGGCTTAATACAAACACAACGGAAATACAACAAAACATAAAACTGCAACTCCTAAATAGCTATCTGTTTGCCTCCAACATGCCTCCGGTAGCCTAATTCATCATCCTAAACTTGAAAAATATCTTAACACCTCAGCCTACTCGAATTAATTTTGAGCACGCGAGAGTTTAAGGGGAAAACATAAACTTCGAGTTAGACATAAAGCCTTGTATGAATAATACTGTACATCCCAGTTTAATATGTTAAGTGAGACCACATCGCTTGGTAGAATGGGTTTCTCCTTACTAACATCCTTCTAAAATATATCTTTTCCAAAACCTTTTCCTGCAATCAAAATGGTTAAAACCTACATTTTCAAAACATTATGTTGATATGCATACATGAAAATAATTAGGATTTCCCCATCCCTTATTAGATTTTAATTGCCTCAAAGAGGGACTATCAATCCTATATTCATTTTACTTAAGCGGATGTAGACTATCTGTAACGACCCGGAATTTTAGGCAATATCGATTTAATAATCTGTATAAATAATTTAATTGGTTTAATGATTTTCTTTATAATTTTAATTTAAATTAGTTAATTTAACCTTTTAAAGGTTATTGAATTTTTAATCTGGCAAAATTTGATAAGAATTGTTTTTCAAAAACTAAAGAAATTTTATTCTATTTATAATATATATGTTTGATATATATTGTGAATGGGAATATCTTTTGTTTTAAATAAAAAGTTGAATTTTCAAATTGTAATATATGTAAGCATATGTTATAATTTGATATTTGTTTTGAAAATTTAATTTAATCTATTAATAATTGATGTATGAATGAATAGTAATTTTAAGCTTTGTTTTAATTTATATTTTCAGAAGTTAATTTAAAGATTAATTCATTTGTTTTCAAAATGTAAAATAAATTGTTTGTTTTAAATAAGATAGTTAAAAAGGATTTAAACAAGCTTTGTTTTAAAAATGCTTAATACAAATGGATAGGAATGTATAAAAATAAATGTTTTAGGTTTCTAATCTATGTAAAAGGTACATTTGTATTTATTTGTTTAGAATATTTTTATTTTAAAAAAAAGTAAACTTGTATACTTATGTAAATGTTTATTTAGAAACTTAAGAAAGTAAGTTTTATGTACATTTAAACTAAATAAAAATTTACTTAAAATACTTAGAGACATGTGTAAATATGTATACTCCTTTAATAAACAAATGTAAGAAGATTTAATACTTATGGGACAAGTGTCTTCATTTAAGATTTATTTTCTTTAATTTTAATAAAAACATAACATTTTCATTTTTACATTGTTTTCTTCCTTTCAAATGTTTTAATGGCAAACAATAAACCTCAACCTGCATTTCAAAAGACTTCAACCTGCAATAATTAAAAACTGCATTTCTTCAAACTGCAAATTAGAAATCTACAACATAAAATCAACCTGCATTTCTAATAAGGAGCAACAGCACTTCAACCTGCAATTCTTAAAGGAGTTCAACTGCAACTTCAACCTATTATGCATGGATTTTCAACAGCAAAGCACTTTTACAGATCAAGCCTGGAAAATAAGAATTAAAACCTACTCTGCTTATATAAGGTGAGTAAATGTTTTAAAAACAGTTTAAATTAGTTTTGATTCTAATGCATGTGATAATTTGTGAGTTGATCCTGGTGATTGCATGAAAATATTTCAGCATTAATATTATTGAATTGATGAATGTGTGTATACATGAATGATAGGTCTGTATATGTATATGTTATACTCTGTTACCTGTTCTTTCCAGACCCAGTTTTACATTCAAAAATTCTAATCTCCCAATAACATCAATATTTGACTTTAATGATTAAATGGAAGTTGTTAGTTATTGTTTTATGGTATTTTTAGAATGGTTTTTGAAATTTTAAATTCACAAATAATGGATAAAGCAAGATAATACAGTGAAACTGGGTTGCAAGTAAAAAAATGGATATCTTCAATTTCTGCTTTGGACTATATAGTTGGATTTGTTGTTAAAAATAATGAATTTTAACATGCATATCAAAAATTTTAGTTGAGGAATCATCATGAAATTTGGGTTTGTCAGATTTGGGAATTTTGGATGATTGCCGAAGTACGGCATGATGGATGCAGCTGTAATTTGGTTCGAAACTTGTTTATGAATCAAGGATTAGGAGAAAAATGCTAAAGAATTTTTCTGATGGTTGAATTGATCGAATTTGGTTAAACTAGGGTTTATTTTGGTTTTGGGTTTCGGCCGATTGTCATGGCCTTTACGTCGTGGAAGTTGGACCAGAGGCGGTCGCTTCTGGGGAGGACGAAGTACTTGACGTGGCGATTCTGTGATGGTGACGGCAAGGTGGTACGGCGTCGTTGGCAACGGCCGTGGGTGATTTTGGGTTTGAGGCAGCTGTAGTGGTTCGAGCTTGATGCTCGAATTTGACTCGAGTAATTGTTTAATCGAACTAGTTTCGAATTCATGCTCGCGTGGGTTCATGGGATCAATGGGGATGGTCGCGTTGGTCGTTGGTGGCCGGAAAAGGGTGGGCACGTGCACCGTGCACAGAAGGATGTCAGTTTGAGGATCTGGGAATTTTTGGTTGGGGAAGATGAAGGCAGCTCGAAGTAATACTCGTGTTTTTCCAGGGGGCGACTCGAAGTGGGATAGGTGTTGGAGTTTTCTCGGGGCAGGCTCGAGTATCGACCGTGTTTGTCTCGTGTGTTGGCCGTGTGTGTTTTTCTGGGCAGTTCTGGGAAATCAAGGATATAGTTGCAGTTTAAATTATAAGTAAGTTTTATAAAAAGAAAATAGATTCACAAAGTTAAAAAGGTTTGTCCTTGGAAGAAAGTAAATCAAACTTTTAAAGATGATAATTGAATTTATTTAAAATTTAAATTTTGTTAAAATGATTTCTTTTGAAGTAATGTAATTTAATTTTGAATGTTAATTATTAAGAAGAGTGTTTGGATTTAATTATTAAATCAAAGTTTAAATACAGTATAAAGTAATGTTTTAAATACAAACTATTCAAATTTTATTGTAAATGAACAAGTTTAACTTAGAAAATAAATGTGTTTTGAAAATTTCAAATTTGATTTCCAAAATGTGTTATTTTTTTAAATAAAGTTATTATTATAATTTTGAAGACCCAAAAGGATAAGTTGATTAAGTTGTTAAAATTTGATTTATTTCAAATAACTTATTTATAAAGATAAATAACATTAAATTATTTTGATATGATCTTGGGAGTAATTAATTGAAGTGATTAATGGTTATCACTTAATGTTATTAATTAAGGAATTGATTAATATAATTGTTTTAAGTTAATTAATTATGGAGTAATTAATTAGTTAAGATTTATTTAATGATGGAATTAATTTTTGTTAAGATATTAATTAAGATTTATTAATAGAAGTAATTAAAGATAATTACTTATGTAAGTAATTAAGAGTTAATTACTTAATTTATTTTAGTTAATATGATTAATTAATTACTAAGTGTAATTTATTAAAAATGTAATTAATTAATAAGTAATTAATTAAGGATTAATTATTGATTAATAATTACTTAATGAAGTAATTAAGATTAATTAATTGGATTAATTAATCAGAGGATTAATATAATTAATTAGGAAGTTAATTAATTAAGATAAGTAATTACAAATTGTTAATTACTGTTTATGATTAATGAGATGATTAATTTCAAGTTAATTATTTAATTAATTAAAGGATTATTAATTAATATAATTATTGAAGTAATTAATTTAAGTAATTAATTTAAATATGATTAATTAATTGTAATTAATTAAGGATTAATGTAATTAATTATAGTTAATTAATTTATGAAGGATCATTAATTATTGTGATTAATGATAATAATTAAAGGTTAATTGCTGAATATGGTTAGGGTTAATTACTTGAATGTAATTAAAGAATAATTAATCTAGGGAGATTAATTAGGAAGATCATTAGAAGTTGATTAATGAATTTGATTTGTAATAAATCAATGAAGCAAGAGTTAGAATATTCCAAATGATTAAAGGATAGTAATTAATTTAATTAGAGGTTAATTAAATTAATTAAGAGTTAATCAATTCTGCTACGGGTGATTGATTAATATTAAATAATATTGGATGATTGATATTGGATGTTGAATGATAGTGGATGATTGATATTGGGTGTTTGGTTGATACTGGATGATTTGGATGACTATGATATTTGTGATATGCTGCTTTGTGAGATGAATGTTGATATGAAATATCTATTGTGATAATGTTATTCATCTATCTGTTTATATCATCCTGAATAAGTTAAATTGTTAAATCCCTTAAGTACAACTTGGACATTAAAATGGCGTTTGGTTTCGGTGAGACCGGGATCGGGTTTCCATATTTGGAATCCGAAAACCACATCGATTCCAATTAAACGTTGGGTCGTTAATCCAAGTGGAGCAAGTGAAGACTCGAGGTGTAATGGCTATACGTCAGTATAACTCTGTGGGTGATTCCGTAATGAGTTTGACGGAACAGTACTTATAGATTCGAGATAGAGATTTAGAGTGCAAGGGCTATGGTCGTTGACTCTGAGGGTGATTCCAAAATGAGTGCAATGAGATAGTGCCTTCGGTTTCGTTCGAACCCGGAACGAACTTGTATGGATTGAATGCTTTCAGCACATCGTCAAGCGGACGATGAGCATTCTAAGAGATGTGTCCTATAAAGGTAATCGCAGCCTCAAGCCTCATCAACCGAGAATGGCTCAAACATGGGAGGTGCAGCAAGGCTTCGTGGGTCGCTCCCACTGGAGAGCAAGATTTACCCCTGTCTAAAAGTCCCTTTTTATTCGGCTGCGTGGGGCGGTTGAATTCCGGACAACCGCCGGGGTTGTCTTGTTTGGGACTGTTCAGTAAGGAATAGTCCCGGCCTTGTGTTGCAGGGGAGTGGGAGTACTCCTCGGTACGGTGATCTAGGTCACGTACTGTGACGGGCGGTACCCCAGTAGCCCTGCCATTGATGGAAACCCATTTTCCCTACGAGACCCTATGGTTTTGATTGTATTACCCACTTTTGTGGCTAGTAGCTGGAATTTAATCATGTAACAATTTCGGCTATTTCTTATTTACTTGAAAACCCTAGACACTATTATAATATCACTAGATTTCCTATCAAATGTTTTGGTTAGCGTAAGGTAAAAACTTTTCCATGTTTATGTGTGGGAAGTCTTACGTGATACCTTTTCTTTTCAAAGGTTTTCTAAAGTTAAGCAATTTTAAACCGTTTACTCACACCAGACCCCTATCTGACCCGAGTGTTTATTTTCTGTTTTATTAAACTCTTGGGTACTCATATTATGTATGAGTAGTCAAGTGATTCAGGTTAGCTTGACGAATTTTGGAGGAGATATGGAGTAGGAGGCTTCGACGTGTAGATATATATTGATTCCGCTGTGTGTTTGGTATCTGTTTCTTCTGTTGTACTTGAGTTGTATGAATTAGACAGATGTTTATAACTGTCTAATGTTTGTTGTAAGATGTGTACTCTGATGTATTATGATATTATGTATTAATTTATTTGATATATTATATTTTATTCGTTCCGCGGTGAGTTCTCTGATGTTGTTCTGCTTCTTCTTTCTCTTTCTTTTCTTCTTCTATCCCTTTCTTTCTTCACTAGTGATGCGATTTCCTGGAGATTGGAAGTTGGGTCGCTACAGTTGGTATCAGAGCATTAGGCTGAGCGAATACCTAAGCTCTGAAGTATGTCTTTCTCTAGGGAGCATTAGGTTGAGTGAATACCTAGGCTCTGGAGTGGTGTCTTTCTTGAGAGAGCGTACTTGTAATTTTTATATATATAACTATATATATATATATATATATATATCTACCTGATATGTTGGGTTATCTGTTCGGATTTTCCAACATAAGTTTTAGAGATAGATGGAGTAGTGGTTTGTGTGTGTAACACGA
Organism: Allium cepa; assembly: GCA_030765085.1. NCBI lineage: Eukaryota > Viridiplantae > Streptophyta > Magnoliopsida > Asparagales > Amaryllidaceae > Allium > Allium cepa. Next base: position 825,106,491 of record CM060941.1, on the reverse strand, counting down.
TTACCACTGATGGAAGAGGTCCATATGTTGAGGTTGGAAGTATTTGACGAGACCGTAGATCTAATACCGTCTCGAGTGAGTTTTGTAGTTTCGAATAAGGATTTCTTTGATATCCGAAGGAAATCTTTTTAAAGATTCGGAATTTATCTTTGAAGAATAAGTTTGGATTTAGCTCGGGTGAGCGAATTATTCTTGAGTTTGGATTTGAGGGAAGTACAGAAGTGATGATATCTTGGTAACTGCGTGATGAGATGCAGTATCCATGGATATTCCAGAAGATGTTTTCTCTTGAAGCAGTTTTAGAGATGGTTGGGGAGCAGTCTTTACCTGCCTCAGGGAAGACTCGTCTGAGTAGAAGTTATCTGGATCTTCAGTATGGAGGTTGGCTGTTCTGGAATATGGGACTAAGGTCTATGAGTTGCTTCGCTTCGGCATGGTCTCATTGGTCATCTTCAGGAGAGTGAAGTGTTGATGCTTGATTTGGAGTCCGAGTTTCTTTTGGGTTATCTGCCATCTCAGAGGTCTTTTGTGTGGGTTGTAGATGGTTTTGGTTTTCGAGAAGCATTTGGATTAGAAGTCTTGGATAGCTGTGGTAGCAGTTCAACTCGAAGTGATCAGTGTGCTGACGAGAAGGTCTTTTGGCTTCGCAGTATCATCGAAGTTGAGTTTGGAAGCTGCAATGTAGCTTGTTTCTCCAATGGTTCGGGAATCTTTGTGGTTTTGCTTGTAGCAGTCCGAGCAGATGGTGAATGTTTTCTTGAAGAGTTAATCTTGTTTGGAGAAGCTTAAAGATGTTCTAATTGGTAAAGGGAGAACAGTTTCTTTGGAATTCGAATTAGGTTGGATCGCAAAGTGACTTGCAATTGGTTTGGAATTTTCTTGAGCGTTCTTTTGTTTGAGACTGAGGATTCTCATGAGGAAGTAGGAGCTACTGATGTAATCAGAGGTTGTCTGCATCTGGAGTTGAGTTCCATATTGTTTTGGTTCCAGAAGTGATTTGGTAGTTAGCCTGGTTGTAGGATGGTTCTTGGAGAAGTAGAGATTGGTGTAGCAGCTCAGAAAATTTAGGAATTTGGATTTGGTTAGATCTAGCTTTTGTGTTGGATTCTGTGTAAGGTTGTGTGACCAAGCCTGATGTGTCACTAAGATTATATGGATTTGATGAACAAGGTTTCTGGTATATATTGGATAAGTTTGTACTTATGTCCATCAACAGTATTCTTATCTATTTTAGAATCAGAGTTGTGCAGCGGAAGCGAGGTAGCAGCTATGCAAGGAAGGAAGCAAGTTCAGTTTGCTATTGCTTGAGGAGTAGAGCTTGTGTTCTGGATTTCAACGGATTGTGGAAGGCTTTTCTAATGGATAGGATCCAGAAACTGGTTTGTGATTGGTCTAGTTGTTTCTGGAAGCGTCAGCATAGATTGAGATGATCAAGAAGAGAATTGGCAGCCCTGGATTGTCTGATGAGATATACAGATATGAGATAAGGAGTTTGGAATTCGAAGTGGAGACTTCAGTGTTGTTAGATTTCTCTGGTTAAGAGAAGAGAAATTGGATAAGATTGGTTGGTTAGTGCTTTGACATTTGTGATTTCTTATCTGTGTTCTGATAAGATAAGATTTGTTGTCTATGAGATTGAATTGCCAGTTTGGATAGCTGGGATTCATTTTATTTCACGTACCTCTGAGGGAGTACGTGTATGATTCGTTGTTGCTTGTTGAATCTGTAGAATCAGTTGGAGTTGGATGTTGAGTTGGATTTGAGTATAGTCTGGTGTTCTGTTCAGATTGATGGAATCTATAGATGAGAAAGGAGCTCTGGGTTTTGGTGGTGTAGTTAGATTGTTTATCTTTGTAGAGCGAGTCTCCTGGTGTTTTATACTTGGGAAACTCGAAATAGTATTAGAGATTTATTCTGACGTATGTCAGGATAATTAGTTAAGTTTGTTTGTGTGATTGATTGCTTTGGTTGTTAGTAACTGATTGTTAGGAATGCCTTACTAATTGAAATTAAAATCTTTGTTGGGTTATTAAATTAACTTTTCTTTTAAATTTCGGGGACGAAATTCTTTTAAGGGGGGAGGATTGTAACGACCGGAATTTTGGGCAATATCGATTTAATAATCTGTATAAATAATTTAATTGGTTTAATGATTTTCTTTATAATTTTAATTTAAATTGGTTAATTTAATCTTTTAAAGGTTATTGAATTTTTAATATGGCAAAATTTGATAAGAATTGTTTTTCAAAAACTAATGAAATTTTATTCTATTTATAATATATATGTTTGATATATATTGTGAATGGGAATATCTTTTGTTTTAAATCAAAAGTTGAATTTTCAAATTGTAATATATGTAAGCATATGTTATAATTTGATATTTGTTTTGAAAATTTAATTTAATCTATTAATAATTGATGTAGGAATAAATAGTAATTTTAAGCTTTGTTTTAATTTATATTTTCAGAAGTTAATTTAAAGATTAATTTATTTGTTTTCAAAATGTAAAATAAATTGTTTGTTTTAAATAAGATAGTTAAAAAGGATTTAAACAAGCTTTGTTTTAAAAATGCTTAATACAAATGGATAGGAATGTATAAAAATAAATGTTTTAGGTTTCTAATCCATGTAAAAGGTACATTTGTATTTATTTGTTTAGAATATTTTCATTTTAAAAAAAAAGTAAACTTGTATACTTATGTAAATGTTTATTTAGAAACTTAAGAAAGTAAGTTTTATTTACATTTAAACTAAATAAAAATTTACTTAGAATACTTAGAGACATGTGTAAATATGTAAACTCCTTTAATAAACAAATGTAAGAAGATTTAATACTTATGGGACAAGTGTCTTCATTTAAGACTTATTTTCTTTAATTTTAATAAAAACATAACATTTTCATTTTTAAATTGTTTTCTTCCTTTCAAATGTTTTAATGGCAAACAATAAACCTCAACCTGCATTTCAAAAGACTTCAACCTGCAATAATTAAAAACTGCATTTCTTCAAATTGCAAATTAAAAATCTACAACATAAAATCAACCTGTATTTCTAATAAGGAGCAACAGCACTTCAACCTGCAATTCTTAAAGGAGTTCAACTGCAACTTCAACCTGTTATGCATGGATTTTCAACAGCAAAGCACTTTTACGGATCAAGCCTGGAAAATAAGAATTAAAACCTGCTCTGCTTATATAAGGCGAGTAAATGTTTTAAAAACGGTTTAAATTAGTTTTGATTCTAATGCATGTGATAATTTGTGAGTTGATCCTGGTGATTGCATGAAAATATTTCAGTATTAATATTATTGAATTGATGAATGTGTGTATACATGAATGATAGGTCTGTATATGTATATGTTATACTCTGTTACCTGTTCTTTCCAGACCCAGTTTTACATTCAAAAATTCTAATCTCCCAATAACATCAATATTTGACTTTAATGCTTAAATGGAAGTTGTTAGTTATTGTTTTATGGTATTTTTAGAATGGTTTCTGAAATTTTAAATTCACAAATAATGGATAAAGCAAGATAATACCGTGAAACTGGGTTGCAAGTAAAAAAATGGATATCTTCAATTTCTTCTTTGGACTATATAGTTGGATTTGTTGTTAAAAATAATGAATTTTAACATGCATATCAAAAAATTTAGTTGGGGAATCATCATGAAATTTGGGTTTGTCTGATTTGGGGATTTTGGATGATTGCCGAAGTACGGCATGATGGATGCAGCTGTAATTGGGTTCGAAACTTGTTTATGAATCAAGGATTAGGAGAAAAATGCTAAAGAATTTTTCTGATGGTTGAATTGATCGAATTTGGTTAAACTAGGGTTTATTTTGGTTTTGGGTTTCGGCCGATTGTCATGGCCTTTACGTCGTGGAAGTTGGACCGGAGGCGGTCGCTTCTGGGGAGGACGAAGTACTTGACGTGGCGATTTTGTGATGGTGACAGCAAGGTGGTACGGCGTCGTTGGCAATGGCCGTGGGTGATTTTGGGTTTGAGGCAGCTGCAGTCGTTCGAGCTTGATGCTCGAATTCGACTCGAGTAATTGTTTGATCGAACTAGTTTCGAATTCATGCTCGCGTGGGTTCATGGGATCAATGGGGATGGTCGCGTTGGTCGTCGGTGGCCGGAAAAGGGTGGGAACGTGCACCGTGCACAGAAGGATGTCAGCTTGAGGATCTAGGAATTTTTGGTTGGGGAAGATGAAGGCAACTCGAAGTAATACTCGTGTTTTTCCAGGGGGCGACTCGAAGTGGGATAGGTGTTGGAGTTTTCTCGGGGCAGGCTCGAGTATCGGCCGTGTTTGTCTCGTGTGTTGGCCGTGTGTGTTTTTCTGGGCAGTTCTTGGAAATCAAGGATATAGTTGCGGTTTAAATTATAAGTAAGTTTTATAATAAGAAAATAGATTCACAGTGTTAAAAAGGTTTGTCCTTGGAAGAAAGTAAATCAAACTTTTAAAGATGATAATTGAATTTATTTAAAATTTAAATTTTGTTAAAATGATTTCTTTTGAAGTAATGTAATTTAATTTTGAATGTTAATTATTAAGAAGAGTGTTTGAATTTAATTATTAAATCAAAGTTTAAATACAGTATAAAGTAATGTTTTAAATACAAACTATTCAAATTTTATTGTAAATGAACAAGTTTAACTTAGAAAATAAATGTGTTTTGAAAATTTCAAATTTGATTTCCAAAATGTGTTATTTTTTTTAAATAAAGTTATTATTATAATTTTGAAGACCCAAAAGAATAAGTTGATTAAGTTGTTAAAATTTGATTTATTTCAAATAACTTATTTATAAAGATAAATAACATTAAATTATTTTGATATGATCTTGGGAGTAATTAATTGAAGTGATTAATGGTTAATCACTTAATGTTATTAATTAAGGAATTGATTAATATAATTGTTTTAAGTTAATTAATTATGGAGTAATTAATTAGTTAAGATTTATTTAATGATGGAATTAATTTTTGTTAAGAAAATAATTAAGATTTATTAATAGAAGTAATTAAAGATAATTACTTATGTAAGTAATTAAAAGTTAATTACTTAATTTATTTTAGTTAATATGATTAATTAATTACTAAGTGTAATTAATTAAAAATGTAATTAATTAATAATAATTAATTAAGGATTAATTATTGATTAATAATTACTTAATAAAGTAATTAAGATTAATTAATTGGATTAATTAATCAGAGGATTAATATAATTAATTAGGAAGTTAATTAATTAAGATAAGTAATTACAAATTGTTAATTACTGTTTATGATTAATGAGATGATTAATTTCAAGTTAATTATTTAATTAATTAAAGGATTATTAATTAATAAAGATTATTAATTAATATAATTATTGAAGTAATTAATTTAAGTAATTAATTTAAATATGATTAATTAATTGTAATTAATTAAGGATTAATGTAATTAATTATAGTTAATTAATTTATGAAGGATCATTAATTATTGTAATTAATGATAATAATTAAAGGTTAATTACTGAATATGGTTAGGGTTAATTACTTGAATGTAATTAAAGAATAATTAATCTAGGGAGATTAATTAGGAAGATCATTAGAAGATGATTAATGAATTTGATTTGTAATAAATCAATGAAGCAGGAGTTAGAATAATCCAAATGATTAAAGGATAGTAATTAATTTAATTAAAGGTTAATTAAATTAATTAAGAGTTAATCAATTCTGCTACGGGTGATTGATTAATATTAAATGATATTGGATGATTGATATTGGATGTTGAATGATATTGGATGATTGATATTGGGTGTTTGGTTGATACTGGATGATTTGGATGACTATGATATTTGTGATATGCTGCTTTGTGAGATGAATGTTGATATGAAATATCTATTGTGATAATGTTATTCATCTATCTGTTTATATCATCCTGAATAAGTTAAATTGTTAAATCCCTTAAGTACAACTTGGACATTAAAATGGCGTTTGGTTTCGGTGAGACCGGGATCGGGTTTCCATATTTGGAATCCGAAAACCACATCGATTCCAATTAAACGTTAGGTCGTTAATCCAAGTGGAGCAAGTGAAGACTCGAGGTGTAAGGGCTATACGTCAGTATAACTCTGTGGGTGATTCCGTAATGAGTTTGACGGAATAGTACTTATAGATTCGAGATAGAGATTTAGAGTGCAAAGGCTATGGTCGTTGACTCTGAGGGTGATTCCAAAATGAGTGCAGCGAGATAGTGCCTTCGGTTTCGTTCGAACCCGGAACAAACTTGTATGGATTGAATGCTTTCAGCACATCGTCAGGCGGATGATGAGCATTCTAAGAGATGTGTCCTATAAAGGTAATCGCAGCCTCAAGCCTCATCAACTGGGAATGGCTAAACAGGGAAGGTGCAGCAAGGCTTCGTGGGTCGCACCCACTGGAGAGCAAGATTTACCCCTGTTTAGAAGTCCCTTTTTATTCGGCTGTGTGGGGCAGTTGAATTCCGGACAACCGCCGGGGCTGTCTTGTTTGGGACTGTTCAGTAAGGAATAGTCCCGGCCTTGCGTTGCAGGGGAGTGGGAGTACTCCTCGGTACGGTGATCTTGGTCACGTACTGTAACGGACGGTACCCCAGTAGCCCTGCCATTGATGGAAACCCATTTTCCCTACGAGACCCTACGGTTTTGATTGTATTACCCACTTTTGTGGCTAGTAGCTGGAATTAATCATGTAACAATTTCGGCTATTTCTTATTTACTTGAAAACCCTAGACACTATTATAATATCACTAGATTTCCTATCAAATGTTTTGGTTAGCGTAAGGTAAAAACTTTTCCATGTTTATGTGTGGGAAGTCTTACGTGATACCTTTTCTTTTCAAAGGTTTTCTAAAGTTAAGCAATTTTAAACCGTTTACTCACACCAGACCCCTGTCTGACCCGAGTGTTTATTTTCTGTTTTATTAAACTCTTGGGTACTCATATTATGTATGAGTAGTCAAGTGATTCAGGTTAGCTTGACGAATTTTGGAGGAGATATGGAGCAGGAGGCTTCGACGTGTAGATATATATTGCTTCCGTTGTGTGTTTGGTATCTGTTTCTTCTGTTGTACTTGAGTTGTATGAATTAGACAGATGTTTATAACTGTCTAACATGTGTTGTAAGATGTGTACTCTGATGTATTATGATATTATGTATTAATTTATTTGATATATTATATTTTATTCGTTCTGCTGTGAGTTCTCTGATGTTGTTCTGTTTCTTCTTTCTCTTTCTTTTCTTCTTCTATCCCTTTCTTTCTTCACTAGTGATGCGATTTCCTGGAGATAGGAAGTCGGGTCGCTACACAATCCATCTTACATCTCATAGTTTCCTAGGATGACCATAAACCCTTCATTAAACATATGGAGACTATCCATCCCCAACATGATGTTGACTATCCATCAACCATTCCATAGTTTTCCAAGGATTACTATTAACCCTTCTTTGAACGCATGGAGACTATCCATCTCCAACTTGATGTTGACTATCTATCATACATCCCGTAGTTTTTCCTAGGATAACTATGAACCCATCACTCAACTATTTAATTCATGTTATCCACATGAATCTAATTATTTCATGCTACCCATATGATTAACCTATTGCCATTAGTAACCCTAATTTAGGTTATATCCATTTATAATTTATAATTTACATTAATATCACCAATGATTGTTAAAACTTATAAGTGTTGATATCCCGAACTATTGTGTTGAACTCATTAAACCCACCCTGGTATCCCCAAGGTTAAACAACGCTTGTTTACTAAGGTTGAAAGAAAACTGTCAGTTCATTGCCTAGAAACTGTCAGTTTAGTCAGCTGACCAAGTCCATTTAGTCGATCGGTTGAGAGGAAAAAGTCCATCTTGGTTCTGGTTCAGTCGACCGAATGACACTTCAGTCGGTTAACCTGTTACATGTTATGGAAACTTCAAAACGTGATAACTTTCACATATATTATCGGATTGAGGTAAGGTTTGGACCATTGTTCATCCTTTTTCGAGGACTACAAACTGAGATTATTTTGGAAGGTTTTGAAGTACTTTGATTTTAGGGCCTATGTGGAACCCGCCTGGGCACGTTTTCTAAAATTATAGATTTTGAGGTAGACCGGGAGGATACACCGAAGAAGTATTATGATAAGTGATTCCATTGGAATCAATAATGATTTGGCATGAGGTCGGTATGGAGATTTGGTCGCACGATCATGTCTGGTGAATATGTACGATCCAAGAAGTGGATTAGTACCTTCGGGCATTGACTTAGGATACGTATAGTTATATAAATTATATCGGTTTTATACTAGTGACCATACATTGCATTGGCCTTATTAGTAGTCATACCTATACCGAGACCTTGATAGACGTCTAGGTACATTAGTGTTCTGGCTCTATTTATTACGGGATTGTTGTAGATGTTTGGATACGTTAATGTGCTGACTCTACTTATTATAAGATCGTGATAGGCATCTGGGTACATTAGTGTGCAGGCCTTATTTATTATATGATCATAATATGTGTCTGGGTATGTTAGTGTGCTGACCCTATTTATTATTAGATCTTGAAAGAAGTTTGGGTACATTAATGTGTTGGCTCCATTTATTATGGTATATGGTATATGCCTAGGTACATTAGTTGCTGACTCTACCCATTATAAGATCGTGTCAGAGGTATGGGTATGTTAGCGTGTTGGCGCTATTTACTATACGATCGAGATAGATGTCCGGGTATGCCAGTATGCTGACTCTATTTATAACTGAATCGTGACAAATGTCTAAGTAAGTTAGTGTACTAACCCTATTTATCTAAAATTGTAAGATAGCGATAATCGTCCATTGTCGACTCCACCCGTCAGTATTAACGGGTATTGATTAATATTCCTTGGTTATCTTCCATTGTTGTGTTGTGTGTGCTATTAGTTGGTTGTCCTTGTTATTGTTGTATTTACTTATTATTTTATACTTCTCGATTGACCTATATTATCATCATCCTACTTTTGGATGTTGGGTTACTTTTGTCATAGTATGGTATTTGCGTTTCAATCACATTGTATTAGTTGTGCCGACTCATTGATTATAAGAGAAGAGCATGTTATGATATGATCCCATATTTTTGAATGGTTTATTATACTTATTTATAAGCAGTTCAGATTATCCCTGAGCCATGTTTGTGGAGAGGACCTACTGTGATTTAGTAGTTCCTATTTATTTATATATAGTTTTCATAAACAGTATTTTGAGATAGTTTCCCTCACACCAGACTTTATGTCTGGCCTACATTTTGACTCTGTATGCTTGTGGCACTCGATTGAGTTGTTTGAGAGTCAGGTGCTTTTGGGGATACGCTACCTAGAGGTGTAGCTGGAGCTGTTTGGAGGCGTGGCGTCAATATTTTGAGATATGTACACACTTGATATTTTTATTGTACATGACAGATCTGTTACTTATGTATAAGACATGTTGTATTAGATATTTATTCAGAACTCTATTCTATTGGGAGTTGATGTATTCTGATTTTTTGTATTGATATTTATTTATCAGTTACTTCCACCAGTGCGATCTCCTATATACCGTTATTCTATTATGTTCATGTATATTCAGTATATTATATGTTGTCATTCCGTTGTAAGATCTTATCGATGTCTTGGTTTAGCATTTGGCTTTTAATTTTACACCAACGATCCGACTTTCTGTGTATTCTGAAGGGAAGTTTGTTATAACTAGGATACTATCTTTAAAACTATGTAACAATCAGCTATTTAATTAATTATAATAAAATATATGTTAGGGTTTAATTAGAAATTTTGATGGATAAATGGAAATTTGAAATTTGAATTGAATAAAACATAAATTTCAAATGAATTTGAATTATGAAAAATATTTTAACTTGATAAAAAGTTTAAAACTAAGATTGGAGAATAATTTAGGAATATTATTGAATTTAATTCAGTAAAAGTGAATTTTTATATTTATTCGGTATTAAAAGAGGATTGTGTTTTAAAAACCCAAAGTTGTTTGAGAAATTATTTTGGCAAAATAAATAATATTTACAAAACTTTGAAATTTATTTTGGAAATAAAACAGTTGTTTTAAACAATTTGGTAATCGAAAAGTGATATTTAATAAAAAATTTGTTATAATAATAAAATAAAATTTAGATAAAATGCCTCGAGTGGATTTTTTTTACATGGGTATGAAATGTTGGTTTATAAGCTATTCGATTAAAAGACGGTTAGTGCTATGAACTTATTTAAATATGAAATTAAAATTCCATTGGACCACCACTTTATCCTTATCCAATAATCCATCATTTCCTTTTAACCTATCCTCACCCTTCGGACCTAAATCTTCTTCTCCTTTACTGTAAAACTATACCATACTACATCTTTTGATTCACAAAGCCAAAATAGAATCAACAAAGCACCATTTCCTTCATCTTCATCTTTAGGCTATGGTTTCAATATTTTAGCAAATCAATATGGGAGGTGAGTATTGATCAACCTTTTACACATAAATTGAATATATTTATAGTAGATACAAAACTATCAATGTATATTATTGTAACAAACCTGGTTTGGAGATTAACTATCAATATTAAATTATAATGGTAATTATAATTTAATATTGTGAATTACATTACAATTGGAAATTTTAAATTTTTTATTTAGAATAAACAATGAAATTGGAATTAAATTGTGAAAATAAAGTTTAGAAATTTATTTTATTTTATTTGGTTGATAATAAATGGAAAATGACTTTATTTTAGAGAAAATGCAATAATTATATTAATTATTGCCCATTTACATCTTTTAATAATTTTTAAAAGAAGTATGTAATTTATAAATGTGGTTTATTTAAATAAAAAGGTGGAAATGGTTTTAAAATATGTTTTGGCTAAAAATTAAGTTCGAAAATGGTTCGAAATATTTTTCTAAGTGAGAAAAGTATTTTTGTTAAATTTTAAAAGTAAAAAATTTAGACTTTTGCATTTTATTGCGATAATAGCGCAATTTTGTGAAATAAAGGATTTTAATAATAAAAATGTTTTAAAAATATAAACTTATCTTTTTATTTGGTAGAAAATGTTTTATTTTATATGTATACAAGTTTGCATATTTTTCTTGAGCAAAAATATGAAGAAAAATGCATTTTTATTTTGTGTATATGTGACATAGGTTCATATTTTAGTTAAGTGTGAATTAATTAACCTTAGCCTTTTATTTTCTTTTATTTTTGGGTCCATTAGCTTATTAGTGTTCCTTAGTCTGATTAAGGAAGTGAGAAAACAGAAATTAACCTCTTTGTACATTTCTATCATCCTCTTCTTCTTCCACTAATAAATAGAAAATAGAACCCACTCCATCAAATTCAAAATCCAAGTAATTTTTTTTAATTAAATTCAATAAATAGCAATCTCTTTCAATTTAGAGTGATAATACAAAGTTAATCAAACTCCAAACTTGCAATTTCATCAGAAATATCTGATTTGTGAATTAGGGTTCTAACTTACTGAGAATTTGTTCTTGCATGTACTGTTCTTCTCTTGTATAGGTTCTTAGAGGCTATAATCGAGAAAAAAGCTTCCTACTTGCAGCCAAAAATCCAAGATTTTTCATTCAAATAGAAAGGTGAGTTATAAAACTCACAAAACCTAGCTGTGCCAAGCTCAAAATCGCCAAAAATAGTGAATACATTAGCTTCTGTTTGTATATTCCTATAGTTGTTTACTCTGTTCAAAATATGATTTATATTGCTACTTTGAAAGATTATAACTTTTGATTTTTCCAATGTAATGCTGCCGGATTTCTTCCAGATAGTAGTTTATATGTTGAATATTGTCTCTACAAAATTTGGTTGAAAAATATTGTAATTTGTGTGTTCAAAACTTTGCTACAAAATCAACAAAAACCTTGATTTTTGCCCGGGCATATTTGGTTTCCGAGTTGCTGCAAACATAGCCTGAGTTAATGTTTGAGAAAGCATAACTCTTTCATTTCTTAATGGAATTCATCGATTCTTCTTTTGTTTGAAAGATAAAATTTTCTACTATTTGTAAACCAATTTTCAGCTCAATCCGAGGTAGTTTGGTTCGCTGTTTCATGCCTGAAAGTTGAACCCGAGATGCTTTTCAGGCCTATACATTAGTTGTTTTGAACTGATGCAAACATGGCCTGAGTTCATATTTGAGACAGTGTAACTTTTTCGTTTCCAGTCGGAATTCATTGATTCCTTTTTTGTTTGAAATATGAGTTTTCTAGTATGTGCGTACCAATTTCAGCTCAATATGAGGCCTTTTGGTTCTCCGTTTTAGGCCTGTAAGTTGAACCCAAGATGGTTTTTAGGTCTGGGCACATTATTGTATTTGAACTGTTGCAAACATGACCTGATTCCATGTTTGAGACAAAGTAGCTTTTTCATTTTCGTTCGTAATTCATTGATTTTTTTTGTTTGAAAGCTAAAGTTTTATGATACGGGCACAAACATTTTTAGTTCAATAATAGGTCGGCTAGCCACCTATTTCATGTCCAAAAGTTGAACACACGGAAGATTTGAGACCTGGGTAATATTTTGCCGATGCATTTTTATGTTCTTTTTCCATCCGACTTTTGACTTTTACTTCATGTTTTTGTGATATTTCTAAAAATTTTTGAGGGCTATGATGCCTATCAATAGGCTAGCCAAGTTTTGATTAATTTGAAATTCAAATTTGAATTTAATTTGAATGACGGTTTTGAGGGATTTCTTTGATTTCGAGCATGGGTTGAAACGATCCTGACTCGACCTTTGAAAATCTGCACCGAATACGACACTCATATTCAAATTCCGCAGATCCAAACGTCGAATCTAGTTCGCCGGAGCTTATAACACATTAAGTATAACAACACAGCGGAAGAAAGATGAATATCAATATATACAACATTGATACAATATCCAGATAAAATGATGACACAATAGAATGATACGATACATGTCAATACTACCAAGGATACAAGACACCGCGGAAAGAATATCTTCAGTAGAACGTTTCTCCAAAATCAAATGCTCCAATCCAAAGCTAGTTAGAACTTCAGATCACGATGCACAAAGCTAAGTAAGGTCGGTCGTCCAAGACTGAAGGAGATCCCCAAGAAGCTACCAATCCAAAGATTTCAAAGGCTATCGAATCTACACCTATTACTTGATTATCTGAAAACCCAACTCTAGACTGCCCGTGTGGAAAATATTGGGCACCCGGAGTTTAAAAAGGGAACAATAAATTCCGGGACAGTCATGTGACTGGTATGAGCAAACAAAAACAATTTATCTTCTAAAAAACATCAAAAGAATTTAAATTGAAATCCGCAATGCTTTTTGGAAAATGAAACTACCATAAGGCCTCCCGGCTCACACACAATGCAATCGCACACTTGGGGGAGATTTCTCCTTACGACAGTCAAATATGTTTTATACGAGAAAACTCTTTGATATTATTATTAGTGCATAGTGTAGAAATCATTTTCGAAAGTATAATATTAATCTTAGCCGGCATACGTACCATTATATTATGCCTACTATAGCTACCATATTGATGGAAGTTTCTACAACTAAAACCGTACAAGGCACGTATTGGATGATTGGGTTTCCAACAAATGGTCAGGCTAAGGAACTTCCTATTGCCACATGGAAACGCCTCTGGAGGGACGTCCCGAAAACCTACCCGGCTCTCTGCCAACATAAGGCCGGTTACCCTTTTCCCGGGAAGTAAAACCTAAGATATGCACCCCCAGTCGTTTGCGACCTTTATCCGAGGGCCCTATACACCAAGAACATCACACAGTAATAAATATACAGTGTCTACATGAGTAAGTATCTGGCTCCATACCACGATACCACCCTTTTCCAGAAGGAATGGTCATACCCAAGGGGAGCTACTCCTAAAACCTTGCCGCATCTTTCCCGTTTCGACCATTACCGGTTTGTGAGGTGCGATGAGGTCTCGTCCACAAAGCTACGCTTTTCACAAAAGCCATGCTTCAATCAACAAATGATCAGCAGCACTTCATATGCCACATTACCAAATTGGGAATGTATCACTAGTAACCATCAACTACATAACCTCTGAGCTCGTACATCTCAGAGAAGGGTGTTAAGCTAAGAGAATAAATTCACCGCCACCAAGCAGAAATGTATTTGATAGAAACCAGCTTTACATCTCAAAGTGTAACGCCAGACACATCCATTCAAGTCCATTTCGGGTTCGAACAGAACCGAAGGCACTTCATAAAGAAGCCATTGCACCTTCGGATAATTCCTAATCACGTCCAGACTACCCATCACAAAGGGTGCTCAAATCTCTGTACCGGGGATCAGCCGATGCAGAGACATTCGATAAGAAATCCTTTCGTTTTCGAAAATATTCGATCTTCACCACCGGTCTTCAATTGCTATCCATAACGTCGTATCGCTATTCGGAATGGGATATATGACATAAAGTCCTCTTCCGGCTAAACCGAATAGTGAGCGCAATATTTAAAAACATATGGATATGGGATCTCAGTTAAGTCACAACTTAAAGCCCAAAACCTTTCATTCAAATGGTTAAAACAAATTACCATTTCCAATCTTTTAAACAAAAAGATTCATTTCAAAAACCTTGAATGGTTTAAACAATTTTCACACTTTAATCTTTTAAACAAAAGATTTATCTTTAAAACCCCCTTTCAATTTATAACAAGGATCACCAATCTTTAACAAAGATTCATTCATAGCCTTTCAAAACAATTCCACTTCAAGTTGGATTAACTCATCCGGTATTTAAATCAAAGACTCATTTCTTAGTTTTCAAAATCATTTCCACAAAACAATTCCATTCCAAATCTTTTATATAAAAGATACACCATTTAAATGCGCTTCAATTTCAAATCAAGGTTTGACTATCTTTCACAAAGATTAGTTAACAGTTTTCAAAACTGTTTCCATCCGATTTGAAATCTTTCAACACAAATTGAAAACCCTTTCCTTAGTTGAAAAAAAATAGTTTTCGTCTCGGAAAAATCCGATTACATTTGCACGAGTTAAAACCCTTAAATCTTGGATTAAATTTAAATTCCTAAACCAATATGTTTAAAATGGTTTAAAAACCCATATAACTTGATACCTTTTTTTAAACCATATTTCCAAATAAAAAATTCAATTTCAAATCTTTAATTTGAATTCAAATCAAATTATTTGAATTTCAAACTTAGTCAAGTTATTCAAAATAACTTTTATCTTTGAAAACACCCAATTCATTTCCAAAACCATTCGGATTCAAAATTCAAATTTAAAACCATTTCAAAAATCTGTGACTTAACCAATTTCCTCGTGAAATCCATATTTGTGTGCGTATAGGGTAGTCCAGGGGTTTTACACACAATAGTGCAACATCATCAATTATCACAGATTCAAGTATTGCAATATCGATAAGCGGTATAATCTACAACGCTTATCCTTATTCACAGATTCAAAGATAAATAATTATACATTAATCACAGATAAATAAATTACATTCATCATAGCTTAAATCAAAACAATTCATATCACACAGCATTTCATAGGATATCAAACAATTTACAGCATTCAATAGAATCCAAACATCCATAAGTAAGATCAATTTAATTGTCTGATTTATTTAAATCAGATTAATTACTTACGAATAGCTCAATAATCCTAGTTAATTAATCATTAATTAATTACAAACTATTTTGATTAATCATCCTTAATCTCTAATTTATTAACTTTTAATGATAAATTAATCAACATTTAATTTTTAATTAATCATCCTTAATTAATAAATCAATTAACCTTTAATTAGTAAATAAATCAACCCTTTAATCATTAAATAATTAACCTTTAATTATTTAATCATTCTTAATTATTTTCAATTTAGTAATTGCACCTTAATTACTTACTCTAATTAATTAACCTTAACGAATTAAAGATAAATCATTACCTTTATTTATTCCTTAATTATCATTTAAATCCTTATGTAATAAACCTTGAAAAATTAATTATCATTACATAAAAATTTAGCTTAAAACCCCTTTGAGTTACAAAATAATAATAAAAAATATCATTTTCATTTTTTTTCTTGATCAATTACTAAATGATCATTTAATTTATTCTAAATAAACTTGAAAATTATCTTAATAAATTCAAGTTAAAACAAAATTTTCAGTTCTTATTGATCAAAACATTTAAATCAACATTCATTATTTGAAAGTAATTTGTTCAAGAAGATGGTTCAAAAGTGGGGTTGACTTAAAATTTAAAATTTGGCTTATTTGAAAACTCAAAATCTGCTACTACTTTACCTGAGATAATCTCGAGTACTTACCCTAGTCAAAAACCATTGTTCTTTCTCTTTTTTTTGAACTTTGTTTTGATTAAGTCTTTAAAACTTGGATTACACTCGTGTAAACACATGAGAACCAACCCGTGTCAAATTCATCCTTCCCCGAGATCCAACGTCTTCTTCTTCTTCGAGCCAAAACTACCCAAATATCACAGATACACTGTGCATGTACACCGATTATCGGAGCAACTCCAATCAACCATGCCACCTCCAACAAGTCATCCTCGACCTCTCCGATCAATCCAAACACCCAGCTCCAATGATTCCGCCTCGAAATTGAAAATGACCTATTTGACGTAACAGGAACCCACAGTAAATCATCGAACAACGTCTCATCTCACTGATTCCGATCATCGGACGTTACACAACCACGACCCAATCTTCTTCAACAACCTACGAACCCTTTCCCCTTGGTCCAGTGCAACTCGATACAACGACAATGCTACAGCGATCCCCATTTCAACCATGACCATAAACTAGGTTTAAATCCTAAAACCCCACCGCGCCATTGCCATGATCATCAAAAAAATCATTAAACATTTTTCTGTGAATCCATATTACCTAGGCTACCATCAGTAGTGATCCCGACCACCCAGAATTTCCCGATCACCAGAAAAACCTCGAAAACTCAATCACGTTCAACTAACAAATTCTCAAGATTTTCCAAATTAAAAATTGTGATTTTCCTTTTAGAAATCATCACTTCCGAGAACAAATCATATAATATAATCGATTCAAGAAATTAAGATACTTGAGATTTCGCATTTATTTGAGTTTCTTTGTAAAGTCTTGTTCCAGATCAAAATTTTACTTCCTGATTTTCTTAACAATATTATTAAGAACTATATCATGATTTAACAAACACGTTTTGTTTGGGTCCTAAGATATAAAGAGAATTTGAGAATTTAAAACAGGTTTTGGAAGCCTGTAACTAAAACAAAGCAACAATTGCATGTGTATCAGGCATACACTACTATGCCATCTCATATTCCCAGGGTATACAATCACATTTCACAATCATACAAACCATATCAAAGATAATCATCATCACAGAATTAAGACAATAAGGAAGATCAAGTTAAAAAAAATTGCTCACCATTCTGAAGACAGAGACCAGGTTCTGGTTTCAAATTGGAAACATGATTGTATCCTCATGCTTCATATTCAAACTTTATCTTTTCTTTGTTTTAATCTTAGTTTTGAGTTGATTCCTTTTGATCTTCATCTCTGACTTTGATTTCCAGGTTGAAACAGATTTTGCTTTGCAAAGGGTTTCCATATTTTAGTTTTGATTTGCTCTGGTTTTTCTTTGAATTTGAACTTGAGATGATTGCTTCAGGTTGAAGACTTTGAAATGCAACTTGAATTTTTTTTAATATCTGAATTTGGTTGTTGAAAATCTTTGCTTTGGAATGCTTCAGATTTTGAAACAGCAACTTGATTGTTAATCTTTGAAATACTTTGAGTTTGAATCGAATCTTGTTTTTCTGTTTTGATTTATTAATCTGAAGCTTTGTTTTGATAAGTTTGAACTTGATATCTGATTTGCTTATTCATTTGTTTTTCTGGATTTAGTTTTCCAGGTTTTATGAAAAAAATTGAGAAGGAATGAAACTTGGTTTCTCATTTTGATATTTACTTACATAATTCAATTAAAGAACACACTTTCCACTTGTACCATTTCATAACACTTGTGATTTATTTTAACACTTGTTAAATTCAAACAAAATTATGTAGAGACCTCTCCTTTAATTTATTTACAATTCTAGTCATATACATACATATTATATATATTAAAATTTAGAAAACAATTTCTTATTATCTTTAAAAATATAGCTTTTAAATCCAATTTATTTCCTAAGATATTTATTCTTGAATTTCAATCTCACAATTCAATTTAAAATAAATTTTATATACAAATATCTGATTAAATTTGGAAAAATTCACATTTATTCAAAATTTGATTCCAGAAAATAAATTAATTGTCAAATTAAACTTGTTCAAAATTCGAGAATGTTACAGATTCCCCTCCTTAGAAAATTTCGTCCTCGAAATTTGAAAGTAGGGAGACAACAAAGGATGGATACATAAAGACAGAGAGACAGTTTCCAAATCAAACTGGGTATCTATTGTGCATTTGGCTTACCAAATCAGAATATCACTAATAATTATGAGAACGAACTCATTCAATACAAGACACTCGGGTCACCAGATCTATGAATATACAGTGGTATTGATTAGTTCAAAGGACAACTAACCCCTCGTAGAATATATCAAGACCCAAAAGAACAAATAAATGAATTTAACCTTCCATAATTCTCAAACACTGGGTATGGATTCCAAGCTCAAGTCGGAATACACCAAAGAATAGATAGATATATGGATACAATCCCAAAACTTTTAGTTTAAACAACCAAAATATACCTATCAACCATAGCAACCAAAGAAAACAATTCATCCAAACAAACAATTCTGACCCATCTAGAGTTTGTGTCCCATGCAAATATATCAAAGCTTCTTCCTGGAGCTGCCAGGAATCATCAAAGAATTGAAAAGACGAATCAAAGGAGATTGATAGAGAAAGTTGTTTCCGCTATTGTAGGGTAATGACCATTTGTAGTGGTACTCCCATGTCCCTTATCTTGTCCTCTTCTTGCACTCATACTCACTATTAGTGGATAGTAAGAGAATTTACTGAGGCATTCAGACGGATATCTTAGGGATATACTCATTCTAGGGTATACTTCACCCTATCGCTAATGAGTTACTTAATGTGTTATACTCCTGAGTTAAAGTTTTAACCTTCAGCTCTAATACCAATTGAAACGATCCTGACTCGACCTTCGAAAATTGGCACTAAATATGAAAATCATATTCAAATGACGCAGATCCAAACATCGAATCTGGTTCGCCAGAGCTTATAACACATTAAGTATAACAACTCAGCGGAAGAAAGAAATGAATATCAATATATACAACATTGATACAATATCCAGATACAATGATGATACAATAGAATGATACGATACATATCAATACTATCAGAGATACAAGACACAGCAGAAAGAATATCTTCAATTGAACGTATCTCCAAAATCAAATGCTCCAATCCAAAGCTAGCTAGAACTTCATATCACGATGCACAAAGCTAAGCAAAGTCAGTCGTCCAAGATTGAAGGAGATCTCGAAGACTGAAAGCTACTAATACAAAGACTTTGAAGGCTATCGAATCTACACCTATTACTTAATTATCTGAAAACCCAACTAGACTACCCGTGTGGAAAATAGTGGGCACGCAGAGTTTAGAAAGGGAACAATAACTCTGGGTCAGTCATGCGACTGGTATGAGCAAACAAAAGCAGTTTATCTATTAAGAAACAACAAAAGAATTTAAATTGAAATCCACAATGCTTTTTGGAAAATGAAACTACCATAAGGCCTCCCGGCTCACACACAATGCAATCGCACACTTGGGGGAGACTTCTCCTTATGATAGTTAAATATGCTTTATACGAGAAAACTCTTTGATATTATTATTAGTGCATAGTGTAGAAAACATTTTCCAAAGTATAATATTAATCTTAGCCGGCGTACGTACCATTATAGTATGCCTACTATAGCTACCATATTAGATGGCAGGTTCTACAACTAAAACCGTACAAGGCGCGTATTGGATGATTGGATTTCCAACAAATGGTCGGGCTAAGGAACTTTCTATTGCCACATGGAAACGCCTCTGGAGGGACGCCCCGAGAACCTACTCGGCTCTCTGCCAACACAAGGCCGGTTACCCCCTTTCCGGGCAGTAAAACCTAAGATATGCCACCGCCGGTCTTTTGCGACCTTTATCCAAGGGCCCTCTACACCAACAACATCACACAGTAATAAATATACAATGTGCACATGAGTAAGTATCTGGGCTCCATACCATGATACCACCCTTTTCCAGAAGGAATGGTCATACCCTAGGGGAGCTACCCCTGAAACCTTGCCGCATCTTTCCTGTTTCGACCATTACCGGTTTGTGAGGCTCGATGAGGTCTCGTCCACAAAGCTACGCTTTTCACAAAAGCCATGCTTCGATCAACAAATGATCAGCAGCACTTCGTATGCCACATTGCCAAATTGGGAAAGCATCACTAGTAACCATCAACTACATAACCTCTAAGCTCCTACGTCTTAGAGAAGGGTGTTAATCTAAGAGAATAAATTCTCCACCACCAAGCAGAATTGTATTTGATAGAAACCAGCTTTACATCTCAAAGTGTAACGTAAGACACGCATCCATACAAGTCCGTTCCGGGTTCGAACAGAACCGAAGGCACTTCATAAAGAAGCCCTTGCACATCCGAATAATTCCTAATCACTTCTGGACTCCCCATCACAAAGGGTGCTCAAATCTCTATACCGGGGATCGGCCGATGCATAGACATTCGACAAGAAATCCTTTCGTTTTTGAAAATATCCTGTCTTCACCACCGGTCTTTAATCTCTATCCATAACGTCGTATCACTATTCGGAATGGGTTATATGACACAAAGTCCTCTCTCGGCTAAACCTAATAGTGAGCGCAATATTTAAAAACATATGGATATGGGATCTCAGTTAAGTCACAGCTTAAAGCCCAAAACCTTTCATTCAAATGGTTAAAACAAATTACCATTTCCAATCTTTTAAACAAAAAGATTCATTTCAAAAACCTTCAATTGTTTAAACAATTTCCACACTTTAAACAAAAGATTTATCTTTAAAACCCCCTTTCAATTTAAAACAAGGATCACCAATCTTTAACAAAAATTCATTCATAGCCTTTCAAAAAAATTCCATTTCAAGTTGAATTAACTCATCCGGTATTTAAATCAAAGACTCATTTCATAGCTTTCAAAATCATTTCCACAAAACAATTCCATTCCAAATCTTTTATATAAAAGATGCACCATTTAAATGCTCTTCAATTTCAAATCAAGGTTTGACTATCTTTCACAAAGATTAGTTAACAGTTTTTAAAACTGTTTCCATTCGATTTGAAATCTTTCAACACAAATTGAAAACCCTTTCCTTAATTTAAAAAAATTAGTTTTCGTCTCGGAAAAATCCGATTACATTTGCACGAGTTAAAGCCCTTAAATTTTAGGTTAAATTTAAATTCCCAAACCAATATTTTTAAAATGGTTTAGAAACCCATATAACTTGAATACCTTTTTTTAAACCATATTTCCAAATAAAAAATTCAATTTCAAATCTTTAATTTGAATTCAAATCAAATTATTTGAATTTCAAAACTTAATCAAGTTATTCAAAATAACTTTTATCTTTGAAAACACCCAATTCATTTCCAAAACCATTCGGATTCAAAATTCAAATTTAAAACCATTTCAAAAATCTGTGACTTAACCAATTTCCTCGTGAAATCCATATTTGTGTCCGTATAGGGTAGCCAGGGGTTTTACACACAATAGTGCAACATCATCAATTATCACAGATTCAAGTATAGCAATATTGATAAGCGGTATAATCTATAATGCTTATCCTTATTCACAGATTCACAGATAAATAATTATACATTAATCACAGATAAATAAATTACATTCATCATAGCTTTAATCAAAACAATTCATATCACACGGCATTTCATAGGATATCAAACAATTTACATGGTTCGTACCCATCCTAGAGCACTGTTTCGTATCCATCAATAGGCCGCACTTCGTATCGACGGACTTTGTATCCATCGACCGAGTTTACTTCATATCGATTGGCTCATATCCATCACTACACCTCGGTTCGTATCCATTGGCTTCGTATCGATCGGAATGGCCAGGTCTTCGCATCCATGAACTTCGTATCGGTCGACCAATGATTAGTTCGAATCGAGATAAGCAGCTTAGCTCGTATCGATGGTGATGTCTCCATTCATAGTTCATCTCAAAGATTGGTTATACTTTGCTTTACTATGGATATCGATGAATTTTGTCCAAGCCCGGATCAGGCAACAATTGATAGGACACGGCAAGCAAAGTCATGGGAGCCAACATTCCAAATTCCAGGTCAATCGGGGTTCGAATGAGTTATGATCGATGCAGATTGAAGGAGATAACTCCATCCGTTCGTACCCATCCTAGAGCACTATTTCGTATCCATCAGTAGGCAATTTAATTGTCTGGTTTATTTAAATCAGATTAATTACTAATCCTAGTTAATTAATCATTAATTAATTACAAACTATTTTGATTAATCATACTTAATCTCTTATTTATTAACCTTTAATGATAGTCAACATTTAATTTTTAATTAATCATCCTTAATTAATAAATCAATTAACCTTTAATTAGTAAATAAATCAACCTTTAATCATTAAATAATTAACCTTTAATTATTTATTCAGTCTTAATTATTTTCAATTTAGTAATTACACCTTAATTACTTACTCTAATTAATTAACCTTAATTAATCAAAGATAGATCATTACCTTTATTTATTCCTTAACTATCATTTAAATCCTTATGTAATAAACCTTGAAAAATTAGTTATCATTACATAAAAATTTAGCTTAAAACCATTTGATTTACTAAATAATAATAAAAAAATCATTTTCATTTTTTTTTCTTGACCAATTACTAAATGATTATTTAATTTATTCTAAATAAACTTGAAAATTATCTTAATAAATTCAAGTTAAAACAAATTTTCAATTCTTAGTTATCCAAACATTTAAATCAACATTCATTATTTAAAAGTAATTTGTTCAAGAAGATGGTTCAAAAGTGGGTTAACTTAAAATTTAAAGTTTGGCATATTTTAAAACTCAAAATCTGCTACTACTTTACCTGAGATAATCTCGAGTACTTACCCGAGCCAAAAACCATTTTTCTTTCTCTTTTTTTTAACTTTGTTTTGATTAAGTCTTTAAACCTTGGATTACACTCGCGTAAATACATGAGAACCAACCCGTGTCAAATTCTTGTTTCCTCGAGATCCAACGTCTTCTTCTTCTTCGAGCCAAAACTACCCAAATATCACTGATACACTGTGCATGTACACCGATCGTCGGAGCTACTCTGATCAACCATGCCACCTCCAACAAGACATCCCCGACCTCTCCGATCAATCCAAACACCCAGCTCCGATGATTCCGCCTCGAAATTGAAAATGATCTATTTGACATATCAAGAACCCATAGCAAATCGTCGAACAACGTCTCGCCTCACCGATTCCGATCATCGAACGTTATGCAACCACGACCCAATCTTCTTCAACAACCTACGAACCCTTTCCCCTTGGTCCAGTGCAACTCGATGCAACGACAATGCTACAGCGATCCTATTTCAACCATGACCATAAACTAGGTTTAAATCCTAAAATCCCCCAGCGCCATTGCCATGATCATCAGAAAAATCATTAAACATTTTTCCGTGAATCCATATTACCTAGGCTACCATCAATAGTGATCCCGACCACCCAGAATTTCCTAATCACCAGAAAAACATCAAAAACTCAGTCACGTTCAACTTACAAATTCTCGAGATTTTCCAAATTAAAAATAGTGATTTTCCTTTAAGAAATCATCACTTCCGAGAACAAATCATACAATATAATCGATTCAAGAAATTAAGATACTTGAGATTTTGCATTTATTTGAGTTTCTCTGTAAAGTCTTGTTCCAGATCAAAATTTTACTTCCTGATTTTCTTAACAATATTATTAAGAACTAGATCATGATTTAACAAACACATTTTGTTTGGGTCCTAAGATCTAAAGAGAATTTGAGAATTTGAAACAGGTTTTGGAAGCCTGTAACTAAAACAGAAGCAACATTTGCCTGTGTATCAGGCATGCACAACTATATCATCTCAAATTCCTAGGGCATACAATCACATTTCACATTCATACAAACCAAATCAAAGATAATCATCATCACAGACTTAAGATAATAAGGAAGATCAAGTTAATAAAAAAAATTCTCACCATTCTGAAGACAGAGACCGGGTTCTGGTTTCAAACTGGAAACTTGATTGTATCCTCATGCTTCATATTCAAACTTGATCTTTGCTTTGTTTTAATCTTAGTTTTGAATTGATTCCTTTTGATCTTCATCTCTGACTTTGATTTCCAGGTTGAAACAGATTTTTCTTTGCAAAGGGTTTCCAGATTTTAGTTTTGATTTGCTCTGATTTTTATTTGAATTTGAACTTGAGATGATTGCTTCAGGTTGAAGACTTTGAATTGCAACTTGAATTTTTTTTATCTGAATTTGGTTGTTGAAAATCTTTTCTTTGGAATGCATCAGATTTTGAAACATCAACTTGATTGTTAATCTTTGAATACTTTGAGTTTGAATTGAATCTTGTTTTTCTATTTTGATTTATTAATCTGAAGCTTTGTGTTGATAAGTTCGAACTTGATATCTGATTTGCTTATTCATTTGTTTTTCTAGATTTAGTTTTCCAGGTTTTATGAAAAAAAATGGAGAAGGAATGAAACTTGGTTTCTCATTTTGATATTTACTTACATAATTCAATTAAAGAACACACTTGCCACTTGTACCATTTCATAACACTTGTGATTTATTTTAACACTTGTTAAATTCAAAAGAAATTATGTAGAAACCTGTCCTTTAATTTATTTACAATTCTAGTCATATACCTACATATTATATATATTAAAATTTAGAAAACAATTTCTTATTATCTTTAAAAATATAGCTTTTAAATCCAAATTATTTCCTAAGATATTTATTCTTGAATTTCAATCTCACAATTCAATTTAAAATAAATTTTATATACAAATATCTGATTAAATTTGAAAATTTTCACATTTATTCAAAATTTGATTCCAAAAATTAAATTAATTTTCAAATTAAACTTGTTCAAAATTCGGGAATGTTACATAGGTTTTTCCAAACAATTTTGAAGTAATTTTTGAAATTTATGGGCATTTCAAAATAATTATTATATAATATTTTAAAGTATTTTCAAATCTACTTATTCTTTATAATAAGGGCAATTTTCAAATAAGGTTTTCAAATTGATTTCGAGAATTGGTTTTCAAAGCTTGTTTTCCAAAGTAAATTATTTTATATATAAATTACACGTTTTTGCACATTTTGAGCGAATGAGAAGGAGAATTAAATGTTATCGGTTAATTCCCGTCTTATTCGTTTGATCCTTTGACATTCGAGTCGAGTTTACCGATGAGATGAGGTAAACTTTTTACTTCTTTGAGCGTGAAATTTACTAGCGGTTAGGAAACCGTTTAGTACGAGCGTGTGGTATGGGATGCACGTTGACACTGTTCGGATTCCTACTTGAGAGTTCGTGACACTTTTGCCACTGCGGCATATTTCTAGCACTGGACCTTCGGGTCATTGCCATTGCGGTGTTTGCCATTGTGGTGTATTTGTCATCGAGACGTTTGCCATTACTGCGTATTTTCCACTGCTGCGTATTTGTCATTGCGGCATATTTGTCAATGATACTTATTTGCCTTCAGTCGTTGTACCATATTTGAGATCAGTACTTGGCAGGCTTCGGCCAAAAGCACGTGAAAATTTTGAGATGTTTTCATTGATTTCCATAGTGTATTTCCTTCTTCATGGTTGGCCATTCGAGCCATTATATATATATATATATATATATATATGGCTATTACCTTATGGGAATTTGAGTTGCCTACATTGGCATTATTTGAGATTTGTCTTTTGGCATTATTATTGAGATTTGCCTATTGGCATTATTACATGAGATTGTCTTTTGGCATTTATTTGGGAATATATTCTCCTATGTTAGAGAGTTATATTTGACTGCCTTGCGGCATATTTTTGAGATGGTGATTTCTTTGAGATTTCTTTGAGTTTGCTGACATGGCAGATTTGGGATTTCACCCTTTTAGGAGTTATATTTTCCCTAAACCACTATTGATGATTCGTGATATGCCGATGTTATATTTAGTGTTTTATGGAATGTTTTATCTCTTTTGAGATTATATGTTTGTGCAAGTGATATCATCTCATCACTTTAAGTAACCATACCATAATTATACTCATGCTTATACTCAATATTGTTTCGTCTTGTTTAAGAAGAACATTACCCTTATTCTTATGCATTTATTACTGCTTATCCTCTTAAACTGATATGGTTGGCTAGATTAACCCATGTGTTTTATACTCGGGTCAGAACGAGGTGTTTCAGGTTAGGTACCTTTGGACTTAGCCTATTTTGCTTCTGCATGGACTCTTTTCTACTATCACCTTTTTGATATTGTTTTTGAGTAGTCCTTTTATAGCTACTCTGATATGTAAATTATTTTGACTCGTATTTGTATTGTGGTCGTCATATCACATATGTGATGTATCATTTTGTTTACTCTGTGATGTATCTATACATGTGTGTATATGTGAATATCTGCTATTCTGTGATGTGTTTAGCATTTGAGTTGTTGTATTTTTTCTGATAGGTCCTACAGCCGCCTATAGTTTTGTATTAAGCATTTATTGGATATGTTGATCCACTTGAATTAGAAAAAAAAAGTATATAGCACTAATCGACGTATGCAATAGATATATAAGACAAGACTACAGATGGTCACTTTTAACCAGCCCTATTCTCCGCATTAGCAGACAGTATTGCCCCATAATACTCTTTGTTAATATGGGTCTCGAGGTGGTACGTCGCACTGATAATCATCTTCGCTTCATTGCTTCATCTTTGATTGGTAATAGATCATAGTAGAATTTGTAGAGAAATATCAGTCAATACATCCTCGAAAACAAACCGAATTTAGCCATCAATCACCAGGGAATGATGATCGATACAGCAAATTTCTAGGTAATATTGCTTAGAAAATCATCATGATCGTCGATCTCTCTAAGCGTAACCAATCAAGAACTCTAGGCAAGAACAATAGAACTGCCCTATCGAATTTCAAAGCAGTAAGCCCTGATCCATTTCCAGTGCTTATGGTTTTCGATTCTCGCTTCTACCTCTTGTTTCTTTGGTGCGATGATAATTTTAAACCATTTGTACACTTTGAAAACATGCTAGATGATGGATTAAACATGAGGTTGGTTATTAAATGTTGTTTGAATAAATTTATTTAGGTTTATGTATTTGCTAGAAAACACAAAAGTGAATACTGAAGTAAACAAGTAATTGTAGAAAACTATTTGAGGATTAAATAACATTGTTTTGAGTTGTAATGAACTCTGGTAGTATAAAAAACTTATTTCAGAATTCCAAAGAACAAAGAAGAAGAGTATATTTTATGAACATAAGTTGAAATTTTAAAGTTATATTTTGTAAAAATATTTAAAGGGTTTTAAAATGATATATTGAAAATATAAAGCTTGAATATTATTCAAGTTATTTAATGATTTTGAAATTGTAAGGAAGAAGGAACTTAAGTATTAAAAAAAATTGAAAAGAATTTTCATCTTAGGAATGTTTATAGATTATTTTAAATTTCAATTTGAAATATTTTCAAGTTTAAAATAATGTAATTTAAATTAAGTTCAAATTAAAAATCCTATATGATATGAGTATTCTATGGGTTCCTAACTTAGAAGATCTTTTATGAAATGAAGTTATTTGTTTTAGTAATAATTTGAATTTAAATTTATATGGTAAGGGTTGACTGGTTTAAATATAAAAGCTTTTCTATAAAAAGGGAATTTTAGAGAATTATTTAAAAGTGGTACTGAAAGTTGACAGTTAATATACAAATGAAAGTTCATGATTTTGATTCAAATACCAAATGGTATTAAATAATAATTGGTTAAATTTTAAAGGATTATAGAATGACTTTAAAGGAGAAATACCAAGTGTATATGTATATATTTTGGAATACGAGAGTATATATTTTATGAAATATGAGATATAAGTTTAAAGCTGAGTGAATGGAATATTTATTTGATTTTGATGCAAGGGATTAAGTATTGATATTTCACCCATGTTATGCTAGTATACCCATGTTAAGATAAGTGATTGAAAACTTTCTAGGTTTTGAATGGATGAACTATAAGCTTTGAATGAATTGGATGATTTTAAATATTTATTTGATTTTAGAAATACAAGTATAGAATTGTGATGTGCTTCACCCATGACATGAATATGAAAGTTTACTATATCCTATGTTATTATATGATTTAAAATTGTTGTTGGTCTTGATTAAACTATTGAATTATGATACATTATTATATGATGTTCTTACACAACATTTGTTTGATGCAAATGGAATATGAACTCATTTCAAGAATAAATGACGATTAAAAAGTTAAATGTTTTGGAAAGGAAGAAAGTTAACATTTGACAAGAACGTTATGAGGTATCGACTACTAGACTGTTGGTACCATCCTAATGAATTGATTCGAGGATCACAACCCAAACCATGACGACCTAATTCGTTGTCACTATATCCAAATGATCCATTGCCTGGAAAAAAGATTACGGTGAAATTGAGGATTTTCAAAGGCGTAGTCCAAATGAAGAGAAATAGCGCCTTAAGATGGAAATTTGAAGTAGTATATATCACGTTTAAGATTTATCACCCTTTCAGATGCCATGAGGGTTGGGTAAAAAAAGGATCATGTGAAGACACCATAACTTATCGTAAGTATATGGGTGAAAAAGACTATGATGACTTGTCAAGGAAGATAATCTAGTAGAGGGTAACTTCACTGGAGAGATCTACCAATGTGGAATCCTGATGGGATTCATAAAAGAGTATGATATAGCACTCTAAGTAAAAATAGAAATATCGACCTTGTAAAATGACTGATTTGAATTAATGATTTGAATTTATACAAAAAAAAAAGAAACTCATATAATATGGATAGATTGTGATATCTAAGTTGACTAGAATTGTGGCTATGAGTCACGATGATTAGAGTCGTGACACGTGTGTTATCACGGATTTGTGAAAATGAAATATGGATTGGATATTTTATGGTGTGAGTGACATCTTTGTGTTTGATTGATGTGTCGCATGGATATACCTGAAAATACACTTGCATGTTATTATTGCTATACTATTATACTCACAACTTGATTTCTAGCCTAACTCGAGGTTTGTTCTGTATATGAAGATGCCTCAGGTCAGGGTGAGGTTTCGTGATTTTAGCATAGCCATTTATCAATGTCAATCAGTCATGTTTATTGAGCATTATGTTAACCTGCCTTTTTGCCCAAATTTCAACCGAACTTATAAGATTGAAGAAAGAATGAAATGACTCATAGACTTGGAAACACTATTGGAAGGAGTAGAAAAACAACTTAGAGAAATTTCAACTGAATTAGAGCCAAGTATGTAGCTCGGTACCGAGCTATATAAGTCGGCACCGACCTATCATTTCCCTTCATTCACTTCCCAAACTCTGTACATCTACTATATCACTTCGACTACTTGTGATCAAGTAGTTTTCCAATGACTTGGATGAGCAATTCTAGGGATTGATGAGAAGAAAGGAAAGAACACAATTATGAAAAAGATCGTTAGAATCTTCCCAAACTCGATAGAAAAGAGCTAGAAACACATCGAACAGAAGACAGAAGAGCAAAGCAAGTAAAATTATTTAACTTGCACCAAGATCTATAGAATGGTACCAAGCTAACTTAAACTAGTACTGGGCTATGACTTTGGGTCATGGTTCTCTGGCTTCTCTAGCACAGTGTTGGGCTATCTCCAGGACCTCAGTGCAAGTGAGCTTCTGACTCATTATCTCTGTATCCCTATAAATACAAGCCTAGATTCAACAAAAAGGGGATTTGATTTCTCTACCATTGAGCACTTCTTCTTCTTCATCACTCCTACCCTCTACCTCTCAAATACTCTAAAAATTCAATTGTAAATCTGAGATCCACTAGATTATGGTCAGATCCGATATAACTAGGTGTAATCCAAGAGAACAACTAATAAAAAAGATTAAAGTAGACGTAGGCCAGAGATTACGTCGAGCAGCTAAAAAAACCCTTGTATCTCCTTTTACCTTTCTGCTTTTTCCCCTTTTTTTACTATAACTGGCGCTTTCTTCTGATTTGTACGTGTTGATCCATTTTCTGGGTTAACATTTTTCATAAGGGATGTTATACGTAGTGTATATTATGTTAGGAGAACTACTATGTTTAGTTTAGCAACCATGCCTAGAGGTCAAGATCCACAACATAACCTGACTCGTTCAAAAGATGGAGTTGAGATGATGCTAGAATCTATGGGCATATTTAAAGATTGATTGTGGGACGAGTCATTACATGGAAGTTAAAAGTGGGTTAATTTTGGATTGTACATAGTCTATCGAGTTTAAAATTGTATTTTGGGTAGTCCATGTATCAAACATATTTTGATATATATGTATGCATTACAATTTTTGTTGTGATATCGATACTTGTGTCATTTATTAAACGTGTTCCTGATATGTGAGTTACTTAAGTTTAGGACTTGCATACATTACTTTATACTGAGACGAGATAAGTATTATTTCAGATGTATTTAGGTAATGAAACATATCCCAGTAAACCTAAATTATTTTACATAATATATCGCTCCATCTATGCCCTTTTCATCATCGCTCCTTCCGTTCCCTTTGATCCAAGCTATCGGGCGATAAACTCCCGTTGATAATCCAGTCATTAGAGCAACAACATCACAAATTGCTAAGGTAAAAGTCCACAAGCCCTGAAACCGTATGGTTTCGATATAAAATGATGTAATTATTATGAAACTACATTATGATGTACACCTGTACCATATGAAAGAAATATGATTTAGGATTAGCACTAGCTGAATGCTTTTAATGAGAAATATATTGTGATAAAGAGTGTAAACTATCCTAATTTCAATGTATTTTATTATTTATTTAATATTCATATACAAATATGGACTCCAATAAATGGATGACTACACTATGCAAATGGTCCCAACATTTCACAGTAATCAATCAATAAAGAAATAAACTATATTAAAAAATAAAATAAAACTAAACAAATCATTTACAACAATCTTTATTCTTCCTAAACATATATATTCACATATTGTACATGAACAGTAAATTCATGTTTATTAACAAACCACAATAGTAAAAAAAGGATTCAGGAATGCAAAAAATTATAAGGAAAATTGCAAGGAAATTGGCAACAATGAAAGCTTATGAAGGTTCATTGCTCTAAAGTATTACAAAAACTTTAGCTTTGGTAAGCGAGCAGGAAGATACTTTTGATGTGTAGGTTTGTTGAATGGATTAATTTAGTAATCTTAAAAATAATGTCATTTTGCTCCAAGTTAATTCAGTAAATGGATGAAAACTTAGAAAGGGGGTGAGAGAGAGAAGATGTATTTTGTAATATGGAAGATTATTGCAAGCCTAACATATTATGGAAATTAAGACGAAAATTTTGCAATGGACACTTTATTTAAAATGCAAAAGCATATATGAGAAAGCAAGACCAAGCATTTAGGATGGGTGAAGAGGAGTTTCTGAATTAGCATCTAAAGGTTGAAAAGAAAAGAAAGTAGACAAGGGTTATGATTAAAGAAACTCATGTAGAAAAGATGTCACTTGGCTACATAAGAAAAATCAATACGAAAAAAGTAGAAAGAATGTGAAAAAGGGTAAACTTACAGCTTTAGTAATAAAATATGGATTTTCCTGTGTTAATGGAAAAGTTCTTTATTTATTTGTTGACATCGGACCAATCATTTTTAGGCTAATAATATGCTTGCATTTGAAAATGTTTCCATTTTTAGTGTTTTAATACTATTGTCAAATCGCCTTATTTTTCATTTTCTCATATCTCAAATAATATGTGAAATTTTAAGTCATCACTGCTACATTCTCATTCACATAATATAATGTTTCCATTAAAAGAGTGGGTCTTTTTGTCTTCTACATTGACCCTTTCGAACCTTGCACTTCATATGACATTGGATTATAGATTATATTCTCAAACTTGAATTAGGTGAGATCGATGGTTTTTTCAATAACCATTGTCTTCTTTTCACATTCATTAACCAGGGAATTCAATATTAGTGTTCATACCCTCTTTAAAAAAGGATATATCTAAGGTCATAAGTGCATGTTATATATCTAATGCCTAACATGCATGTTAGATATTGACTCATATTGTTTCATTTTGAAGTACTAAAAATGACTAGTTAACATAGTTATTTTTGTTTTATATAGTGCCTTCTCGTGTGACTTATAGTATTCTTAAGGTTTAATATGCATTTTTTCATACTAACACTCTATTGAAAACATATTTATCTAAAGCATATAATAAAATATTTATAGCTTTCAAATTATTGAGAACTTAAGCCTTTTGATTGGTAATCCGTTGTGAAAAGTTAGTTGTGGGTTCAATGTATTCATTTCGAGTAGCATATCACATATCTAACTCATCTGACCATAAATAAAATAAAATTTTATTTGAAAAATATAATTAAGCACTGTTACTACCTTTAGTGAGTGGTTGTCAAGTAGTAAATTGTCCCACAAACATGTTAAATAAAGTCTTATTAATGTTAGTGGCCATTGTAGAATAAAGTAGTTTATGATTTTTGTTGATGATAATAAACATACATATTAGTACGTTAGCTATAGTACTGCAATATCATAGAATGAAATAAACGGATCAAAATTTCATTATAACGAACATTTTATTTCAATATAATTTTTTTAGTACACATGAGTTCCACAATAATTTTAATACAATATTCATATACAGTACATTTTTTCTCTCATATACAGCATAATTTTCAATTATATTATTTTTTCTACTTGTCTTCTTGCTCTAATTGCTTTTCTATTCATTTTCTTTGCTTGTAAATGAACAATGTAGTAAAAAACGTAAAAAAATAAACTGACATGTCAAAAAATAATAATTGAATACGATATTTCTTAGTTTATTGGCTTGTTTGTTTTCATATTTTAAACAAGAACCAAAAATAATTGTACATGAACAACTTATGACATGCACAATATACCACTATACATGCTATAAGGCCAAACAAATTAAAATATACAAGTAGCTCACAAAAGAGAAAGAAAGGTCAAGCCCAAATATACTTCAGGCTTAACACAATGCTCAACCGAATAATATATGGATACAACAAGGCCAAGCCAAATTGGCTCAATCAAGTGCTTGATGGCTCAACATGCTAATAGTACATAATGGTGTAGCCAAAGATTTAGGTCAACAAAAATGCAGCAAACAAAACAAGTGCAACAAGCACTAAGATACAAATCAGGTGCAGCAAGGGTGCGACCAGACCAGTAGCGATACAAATAAACAAGACCACAGATGCAACAAGATGGAACAACATCACAACACAGACACAAAACACAAACTGGTGCAAAAATATAACCAAGCAGCAAACACACAGGGGAAAACAGAAACTTGAGTAATGTTGCAACGCACAAAACAAACCAGAAACCAGAATAACACAAGCATATGCAACCAGGCACAACAACAAGATGGCAAGGACATAGGGTATGAAGACTCAATGCGCACACACATCATACAACCAGCAAGTTCAAACACACAACCAGGTCTAAATGCTCACGAGACAAGAGCAACAAGGTAGAAAGCACAATAATATACATATATACATGTATAAATGTACATAGTGAAAATCATGAAGTGTACAAAGGGGCATCTTAATCAGCATTGAAGATTTCAAACTTGCAAATGCATAGGTATACAATGCAAAGAACACACTGGTAAGGAAGATTCAACAAGGTACAAGTATAGTGAAAGACATACATGATAAAACAAGTTCAAATGCATGTACATAGTAATGTGTTAGAAGAATGCCCAAAAGATGCCAAGGTACCAAATCCAGAAAACAACAGGCGGTACTCTCTCAATTGAAAAATTCAAGTCAAGGCCGATAATAAAAAAAATCAAGTCAAAACCTAAATAAACCAGGATCGGATAATTCAATGAGTATATCAGAAAGTTGAACAAGTTATAAAATTCAGGTTAGAATGAAAAGTTCAAAGAGTTTGAACAAGTAAAACCTTCAAAATCACTAGAATATATCAAGGTAGAAATATACACATTCATTCAGAAATCGAATGGCAAAATAAAGCATTTGAAAAATTCAAACCGTAATACTCAAATTAGGTATATATGGACTTATGTGAATTCAATCCTTATAAATATCACCCAATTTATTGTTGGCAATATGGACAGTTGAGCTCGAAAAAAATATCTGAAAGGGGGAAAATAAATACGTGTACGAAATCAGCATCATCGACCAACTCAACGACGAAGCAACTAAGAGCAATCAAAGCAATGCAATTCAATATTGTACAAACCTAAGTAGCTTTGTTGCTGTAGTATGTAATTCAAATAATCTATATAAGCATTGGAACTTTCGTTTCTTTGCAGCTTAGCTTGTTTTTCTGGAAATGCACAAGTTAAGGAATCATTAGGCACTCCCATTTCAAAAGAACTCTTTAGTAAATTTATCAAGCTAAAAAGGAACTTTAAGGAGAAATCTTTCATTTTTAAAACCTCTCGGTTAGCAGAATACTGTTTTCTTAGGGACCTTAAGGAAGTTTACACGCAGCTTCCCCATTTATATTTTGATTTTTTAGGCGATGAAAAGAACAATTTACTTAAAGAAGTATGATCTAATTACGCCAAAATGGTTATGCGAAGAAGTCAGCCCCCTATCGGGAAATAAGATTATCATCGATTTCCCCCAGTTAGTACTCCTCGAGGATTTACTACTCCTTTTGAATCTATTATCCCTATATTCGTGGGTTTACTCAAAAAAGCTAAAATTATTGCTTCTAAACTTAAGAATTGAATATATAACACATAGATAATTTGAACTTATCCATGCTTGTAGATCTTGCTGTTATTAATAAAAGAGCACATTTTTCTATGTGTTGAATTATTTTTTATTTATTTTGAATAGGAAAGTCAATTAATGCTTGCATTAAGCGATCAAGATTTTCTTTCTCATCTAAACAATATTAAAACCAAAATACTGTTGGAAATCTAAAAGAGAAGGTCTTCTCAAGATGCTTCGGTCTTGCCACTTTCGGATAACTTAAAAGCACGGAAATGGTACGACAAGTATCATAAATTGAGGTCAACATTGAGTAATTTGAATGACATGTCCTCAAGTTTAAAGGAGAAAATCAAAGAAAAGGGTAAAGAAATTAAAGATCTACAAAAGAATATAGGATAATAGGTCGATCTATCCCTCGAGATCAACGAATTGAATTGATGCAAAAATGGATTGTTTATATCAGAGAATTGAATCTTAAAGTTGACCTGCTAAAAAGCCAACTATCATGTCAATCTCTGGAACTTATTGTGAGCAGGGAAAAATCTAGCCTTCCTACTCCTACTCCTGCAAGGTCAATTGGGTCACAAACTTCAGCTGTTAAGAAGAAATTCTCTTCCTTGGAAAACCCGCCTCTAGGAGTGGATGATGGAAAAATTTCCAAGTGGTGCTGAGAATATAAGTATTAATGTACCTAGTTTATAAAAGGAAAGCGGGATGAAAAAGTTTTGGAACATCTCAACAAGTATCAAAGTCAGGTTGAGGAGTTAGAATGTGAGAAATATGCTCTTGAGCAGAAATTTAAAGAACTATAGAGCAAAGTTAAAACTCACAAAGGAGCCAATAAAACATTTAATCATGCATTAAAAGTTCAAATTAGCTCTATCGAATTTGAAAGAAACTTAAGAAATTTTTAAATATGGTGATTCGTCATATCATCGAAGCTTCTCCGACCGTTGAAGACTTGAAGATAAAAGTGCAAGACCTTGATTGTTAATGGAGAATAACCGAAGTAACATCATTCAAAAACTCTTGAGAAGACTCTTATTGATTAGTCTTTCTTGATATCTATTACTTTGTATGTGATATGTAAAATGGTAAATAAATTTGTACTCGATCAGTTAATACCTTGAATAGACTTTGTATTTTCTCCTTCATTATTATTGTCTTTATATTTGAACTCATTGAATTGTTTGAGATTTGCAGCTTATTTCGGTGTTCTAGTTCGATTCCATATGATATGTGGTCTTTGATTAAGCATAAATTTGCTAGCTCTTTATTTCCTTGCAAAATGCTATAGACCTACCTTTTCGGTTCTCTCTTCTATAAGCAAAGCATGGTTGCTTTAAATATCATTATCCTGGTTGGTTTTTTCAGAGTAAATGTCTATTTGATGACTTTTGTAACGACCCGCCTTTTTGGACAGTTTAAACCGACGATCAAATACACATGTCGATTCCAAACCATTCAAAAGGGCAGATGGTTATTGGGGTAAATAAGAAAAGAAGAGGAAAGAGAAATAAAAGAAAGGAAACAACACAGAATCTTGCAACGGAACGAGAAAAATATAATAATCAAATAAACAGTTCATGAAGTTGTTTATTATACTTTGATCATTATTTATACAACATTTACCAGAGTTATACATATTCAACAGAACAAATAAAATAATGTAGCAGATAGCATGGTGTAGAGATAATAATAATAATAGTATACCACATCTTCGTCTTCGTCCTCCAGAATAGATCTTCAATAAGCTGAAAAACTCAGGTCTGACCCGAGCGTAATGAAAAGACAAAACAATCGAGTCAGGACTAAAATATCCTCATGTAAGTTAAATCAATCATTCATAGATATGTGTGTAACGGCGTTAGAGATGTTTACGGGGTTTGACATCTCATATCCAGTGTCAACGTGCGTGCAATAAATCCATAGCCAATTAATTTTACATTCAATTTGGTTTATCTCTCTTATATATATATATATATATATATATATATATATATATATATATATATATATATATATCCTGTTATATAATTTTAAAAGAATCATTTTATATTTGGCATCTTAAATTTCCAATATTAACTTTAATTAAGTCTGTAAGCCATACTTATATCATCCGTGAGCAATATCAATCTAATCGCTTATTCGACCACACAATTTCACTTCCAAACTAGTATCGTTCACACGACTCTCTAGTGCGGACTCAGATTTGGTTCCTTGATTGAAAACTGTTACTCTCCTTGCATAGCCATATACTATGATAGAGAATTCCAGAATCAAATTAAAAATCCATATCTAGGGTTCGCCGTCAAAAATCGAGTGAAAAATTCTAACTTGGATCGGTATAAATCATCTCGAAATTTTGTGCTCGAATTTGGATCAAATCGTTATGCGAATAAAATAATACTCATACAACTTATGTATCACCTTTCAATAGATTTTTATACAATTTATCTATATTAAATTATTTTATTGACTTTCATTTTATTTACAATTAATTATTCACAATCCATTATTCAGTTAGTATATTCATTTCTTTACATAGCATGTTCTTTAACATTATCTTTTCTTAAACGTCATATCATAGAATTTGCTTACTCAAATTCATTTTAAACATTCTATATAATTTAATTAAATTCAATTTCATTTCCCAATTGATTCTTAGCTATACCAAATTCTTTTGTTTACAATTACTTCAATTTCATAATTTTAGTTAATAACAAATTTATTTATGGAACATTTTATTAACCAGCACTTTAGTTTATTAATCATCTTATAAAAGTCTAACCTCTCATAAATGACTTTTATTAGTTTACAGTTATCTTAAAGGTTACAAATTCAGATTTTTTTTCAATCCCTTTGCAATTTATATTTATTTTCTATAACCAATTTACAAAGATATAATACGATTCATTTATCTTCTTTCTTAAGTTCACTTACTTGTTCCATTTATCCATTCAACATTTCATGCTATATTTAAGTATATAACATTTTTTTTATCACAACCAAATTTTCATTTATATACATTTTAATTCCTTTTGAGTTTTCCTTACTTGTATACTTCAATTATTTTCAGGTTTTGTTTATTTGTACAGCATCTCATTACATATTGATGCAGCAAGGCATATAGGAATTCAGAAGTTAAACCATATTCAATCGTGCACGAGTCAAGGAGCTTCGGATTTAACTCATGAGTCGGCATGCTTGTTGAGTCGGACACGAGATAAAGGAAGCATGAGTCGGAGCCGGTTTAACAAAGCTTGGAAGAGTTCGAGTTGGATGAGTCGTTCACGGGTTAATAGATGCATGAGTCGTTTCCGACCTAACGAAACTTGGAGGAACGAGCTACGACTTAACAAAAGGGGAGATGAGGCATCGAGATTGAGTCGTCTACGACTTAATGGGGCACGAGATAGCAAGGTCCGAGTTAACAACAATTCAAGCTGTATAAAGGAGGCAGATTTGAGTCGTATACGACTTAACGAAGAGGGCTTGAGTCGTATACGAGTTAACCAAGATCAGGAGAAGATGCTACGACCTAAAGACATTCGCATAAGTCGTCTACGACTTAACAGGAAGCGGCAAGGAGATGAGTCGGCCATAGAAGCAGATGGTTGTTGGCCTTGAGTCGTTAGGTCGGCAACGACCTAACTGCTGTAGTTTGAGTCGTGAGTCGTTATGTTTTTCTTGAGTCGTATGTAGTGAGTTTCTTAAGTCGGCATGTATGATGAGTCGTACTTGGTTGAGTCGGTCACTTTGTACAGTGTTGTAATGTGTTGAGTCGTCGGGTCTTGAGTCGGAGGAGTTGTATTGGTGTTGGGCTTGCTGAGTCGTGTAAGCGGAGTGGTGTAGTTAAGTCGGTGCCGACCTTGTATGAGTCGCTTGTAGTTCGGTCTGTTGTAAAAGGGTGGAGGCGCATGTGTTAAGTCGGTCACGACTTAAGTTGAGTCGTAAGTCGCTTGCCGACTTAAGGCACTGGGTCAGAAAAGTCTATAAATAGCGTATGTGTTGTACATTTTTTGGGTGGTTGATTTTGAATAAAATTTCTCTTTTGTTAGCTTTGTGCTTTCATACCAATTGGTAGTTGAGTGTAATCTCCTATCTCCACTTACGTCATTCGAGTGCGCTCGAATCCACGTTTGTTGAAGCCGATTCACGGAATCTAGTGCGCTAGATCAACGTGCGAAGAATCGTAGATCTTTGAACACGGTATAGTGCGCTATCAACGTGTTTGAGATAGCTAGAGTTCGGTATCTTTGGATCAACGAACTTGGGCATTTTGGTATCTTCAACTCACCGATTGCTACATTCCATCGATTGAAGTTTATTTCGAATTATCCGCTGCGTCAGTTTTGGTATCAGAGCCATACTTAGCCAATCATAGCTAAGTTTGATTCTTGGAGCCAAGTTTTTGAAGTTTTTGAAGTTTGGAGTTGTTCATTGTGTTCATATTGAAGTTGCAACAAGTTTGGGGTGTTTGATCCATTTCATTTTGGATCGAGGAGTTGGACTTTGTTTGGATTTTGAATTGGAGTTTTGCGCGCCAAATTTTGAAGGGTTTTGGAGTTGTAGGCCGAGCTAAGCAAGTGAACCAAGATAGATTGGTGCGAGCTAGTTGAGCCGTGCCAAGTGATTGAGTTGTGCATTGTTGAAATCGACCTAAGTTGAACCGTGAAGTGTCAAGGCCGAGACCAGTTGGAGCCGAGACATTGTTGAACCGTGACTTGTTGATTGAAGTCTTGTGTTGAAATTTTGAAGTCTTGTGAAGTTTACAACCATGCCACCAAGGAGAGCTAACCGACATCAAAACGTTGAAGCTTTGTATCGTAGAGAAGAAGCCGAGCTTATGGAACAACGTATTAATGAAAAGTTTGATGAAGGCATTGGTAAATTGGAGAGATTGATGACTGATTTGAATCAAAGGAGGAGATCACCAAACTCGAACCATGGAGGAATCCGAGTTTCGCCATTGGTTACGGAAGCGAGGAGGGTATCACCACATTCTTGTAGAGATAGAAGAGAAACATCAATTTCATCACGAAGAGATCATCATGACTATGCACATGAAGAAAGAAGAAGTCATCGAGAATTTGACCATGAAGTATATAGAGATGAAGAGAGACATAGTCAAAGAAGCATGCATGAGAGAAGGGATGATGTTAGTCGAGATCGATGTAGGCGTACCTTTGATTTTGTTGAAGAGGGTGATAGAGCAAGTATTCCTTATAGAGATCGAGACCAAATTCGAAATTCTTACCGTGATGTGGAGGATGATCGTCGTTGGGAGTCGGGTATGAAAATGGAAATTCCAGAATTTAAAGGCGGAATGGTTGCTGAGGAGTTTTTAGATTGGTTGTCTAATGTGGAGGAAATCTTTGATTTCAAGGAGGTGCCGGAGAATAGAAGGGTGAAGTTAGTTGCTACAAGGCTGAGGGGAAGAGCATTGGCATGGTGGCAGCAAACTAAACTTACTCGAGAACGAATGGGGAAGTCAAAGATAGAATCTTGGGAGAAGATGAAAAAGTTGATGAGATCTACATTTTTGCCTTATAACTACCAATCACTTATGTACCAGAGGTTGCAGAATCTGAGGCAAGGGACAAAATCTGTTAGTGATTATGCTGATGAATTTTACCAACTCATCGCCAGGAATGATATCATGGAAACAGAAGAACAGCTAACTGCTAGATTCATTGGGGGCTTGAGAATGCAGATCCAAGATATGG
This sequence comes from Allium cepa, assembly GCA_030765085.1. Lineage (NCBI taxonomy): Eukaryota > Viridiplantae > Streptophyta > Magnoliopsida > Asparagales > Amaryllidaceae > Allium > Allium cepa. The sequence continues at coordinate 825,065,580 of CM060941.1, read as the reverse complement.
TTAATATGTTTGATCCTAGATCAGTAGCAGAGGCACATCAGAAAGCGTTAGCTTGGGAGAAACAAGGAAGGCGTGGAGGTGGTGTGTTTACTAATTCCAATAATCAAGCAAGGGGCGTTGGCGGAAGTTCTAGTGTTCCTAAACCTGTTACAAAGCCAGTGGTGAAGGAGGCAGAGAAAGCGAAGGCTAGTAGTGTTTTCAAATGTTATAATTGTCAGGAGTTGGGTCACAAAAGCAACGAATGTCCGAAGCCGAAGAAGAGAACCATGGTTGCAGAGGCTGAGGCAGATGATGGTGAGGAGGCAGAGTATTCAAATGTACCTTATGTTGAGGAGGAAGAAGAAGTGTCGGGAGATGAAGGATGTAATCTTATGATGAGGAGAAGTTGTTTGACACCAAAGCAAGAGGAGGATTGTAGTTGGCTGAGAAGCAATATTTTCCAATCGACATGTACTATTCTGGGAAAGGTCTGCAAGTTTGTTATTGATGCAGGAAGTTGTGATAATATTATTTCTACAGAAGCAGTGAGAAAGTTGAACTTGAAGACCGAGAAGCATCCTAAACCATATAAGCTAGCATGGTTAAGGAAGGGAGGTGAAGTAAAAGTGTGTCGAAGGGCTTGTGTTAATTTTTCGATTGGGAAGAAGTACAAAGATGAAATTTGGTGTGATGTTGTGGACATGGATGTTTGTCACTTGTTATTGGGCAGGCCATGGCAGTTTGATAGAGCAGTTCAACATGACGGTCGTGCCAATAGTTACAGTTTCATGTTCGAGGGTACTAAAATCACTTTGGTTCCCAAGAGACAGCAACAGAAGGAGAGCAAACTAGAAGAGATTGAAGAATTGAAAACTCTGTTGACTTTGAAGGAGTTTGTCAAGGAAGTGGAGGAAGAACCTGAAGTGTTTTTGTTGATTGGGAGAGAGAGTAGTGAAGAAGTTGAGATTCCCGAAGAAGCAAAGCCAGTTTTGGAAGAATTTGAAGATGTCTTTCCAGATGAGTTACCAAAGGAGTTACCGCCACTTAGAGACATTCAGCATCAGATTGATCTTGTTCCAGGAGCAGTGTTACCACACCGACCACATTACAGAATGAGTCCGAAGGAACATGAGGAGTTACGGAGGCAGGTGGAAGAGTTGCTTGAGCAGGGTCGTATTCAGGAAAGTCTGAGTCCGTGTGCTGTGCCTGCATTGTTAGTACCAAAGAAAGACGGGACTTGGAGGATGTGCACTGATAGTAGAGCTTTGAATAAGATCACTGTTCGTTATAGATTCCCTATGCCGAGGTTGGATGATTTGCTGGATCAGTTGAGTGGGGCAACTATATTCTCGAAGATTGATTTGAAGAGTGGTTACCATCAAATTCGAATCAGACCTGGAGATGAATGGAAGACAGCTTTCAAAACAAGAGAGGGGTTGTACGAATGGTTGGTTATGCCATTTGGTTTGTCTAATGCACCTAGTACATTCATGCGGGTGATGAATCAAATTTTTAGACCACTCATTGGAAAGTTCGTCGTGGTTTATTTCGATGATATTTTGATTTATAGCAGGAGTACGGAGGAACATGTTCTACATCTGAGAGAAGTGTTGTTTATTCTTCGTGAAGAACAATTTTATGCTGCTACAAAGAAATGTGTGTTTATGACACCTAGTGTTTTATTCCTGGGTTATGTTGTTTCAGGGAAAGGTATTCAAGTTGACCAAAGCAAAGTTGAAGCAGTCAGGAATTGGCCACAACCAAAGACAATTACAGAAGTGAGAAGTTTTCATGGGCTAGCGTCATTCTACCGAAGATTCATCCCACACTTCAGTAGCGTGATGGCTCCAGTGACTGATTGCATGAAAGGGAAACAATTTGTGTGGTCAGAAGAAGCGGGGGTTGCCTTTGAGAAGATCAAGGAATTGTTGACGTCTGCACCAATTCTTGTTTTACCGAATTTTCAGTTATTGTTTGAATTGCATGCTGATGCTTCGAAGGTTGGTATTGGAGGAGTTCTGAGTCAGAATGGGAAGCCAGTTGCTTATTTCAGTGAAAAGTTGTCAGGGGCGAAGATGAGATACAGTACATATGACGTTGAATTTTATGCTGTTGTTCAGGCTATCAAGCATTGGAGGCATTATTTGTTTCAGAAGGAATTTGTTCTTTACACAGATCATGAAGCTTTGAAACATTTACAGGGACAGGATAAAATTTCAGCGAGACATGCATCATGGATTTCTTATTTACAACAGTTTACTTTTGTCGTTAAGCACAAATCAGGGGTGACAAATCGGGTAGCTGATGCTTTGAGTAGGAGGAGTCATTTACTAACGACAATGGAGGTTGAAGTGACGGGGTTTGAAATGTTGCCAGAGATGCTTGAAGAAGATCCTTACTTTGTGAAATATGTTGAAAAAGTGAAGGATGGGAGTACCGATGAATTCATGTTGGTTGATGGTTTTCTGTTTAAAGGAAATCGATTATGTATTCCGGATTGTAGTCTGAGGATGAAAATTGTGAAGGAATTGCACGAGGAAGGACATGTGGGCCGTGATCGTACTTTGCAGTTGATTTCACAATCTTACTTTTGGCCATCGATGAGAAAAGAAGTTGAGAGATTTGTGGAGCGATGTCATATTTGCCAAGTTTCAAAAGGAACAGCAACGAATGCGGGGTTGTATATGCCATTACCAGTACCATCCAAGCCATGGGTTGATATTAGCATGGATTTCGTTTTGGGTTTGCCGAGAACTCAAAGGGGAAATGATTCGATATTTGTTGTGGTGGACAGGTTTTCAAAAATGGCACATTTTGTTGCTTGCAAGAAGACAGCAGATGCAGTTCGAGTAGCGCAGTTATTTTTCAAGGAGATTTATCGACTTCATGGATTGCCAGAATCTATTGTTTCTGATCGAGATACTCGTTTTCTGAGTCACTTTTGGCTGAGTTTGTGGAAAATGGTGGGAACGAAGTTGAATTTCAGCAGTGCTTATCATCCACAAACCGATGGACAGACAGAAGTTGTTAACAGGTCATTGGGAAATTTGTTGCGTTGTCTTGTACAGGATAATTTGAGAAGTTGGGACCTGAAACTATGTCAGGCAGAATTTGCTCACAATCATGCAGTTAATCGAAGCACAGGATTCAGTCCGTTTCAGATTGTTTATTCATGTTTACCCAGGGGACCGTTGGATTTAGCAGTTGTACCACAGTCAAAGAAAACAGTTAAACGAGCTGCTGATTTTGTTGATGAGCTGACGGAATGTCATAAAGTCGTTCAGGAACGATTGGAGAAATCGAATGAGAAATATAAGAAGTTTGCAGATTCGAAACGACGAAATGTTGAAATTAAAGAAGGTGATTTAGTTTATGCTGTGTTAACAAAGGATCGATTTCCAGTGGGTGCTTATAACAAGTTGAAAGCGCGAAAAATTGGTCCAGTTGAAGTTTTGAAGAAGATTAACGAGAATGCTTATCGATTACAATTACCAGATGATGTTTATACTTCTGATGTGTTTAACGTTAAACATTTAATTCCGTATCGTAGAAATGAACATTTTGATGAGAAAGAATTTGCAAATTCGAGGTCGAATTTTTCTCAACCAGGGGAGGATGATGCAGCAAGGCATATAGGAATTCAGAAGTTAAACCATATTCAATCGTGCACGAGTCAAGGAGCTTCGGATTTAACTCATGAGTCGGCATGCTTGTTGAGTCGGACACGAGATAAAGGAAGCATGAGTCGGAGCCGGTTTAACAAAGCTTGGAAGAGTTCGAGTTGGATGAGTCGTTCACGGGTTAATAGATGCATGAGTCGTTTCCGACCTAACGAAACTTGGAGGAACGAGCTACGACTTAACAAAAGGGGAGATGAGGCATCGAGATTGAGTCGTCTACGACTTAATGGGGCACGAGATAGCAAGGTCCGAGTTAACAACAATTCAAGCTGTATAAAGGAGGCAGATTTGAGTCGTATACGACTTAACGAAGAGGGCTTGAGTCGTATACGAGTTAACCAAGATCAGGAGAAGATGCTACGACCTAAAGACATTCGCATAAGTCGTCTACGACTTAACAGGAAGCGGCAAGGAGATGAGTCGGCCATAGAAGCAGATGGTTGTTGGCCTTGAGTCGTTAGGTCGGCAACGACCTAACTGCTGTAGTTTGAGTCGTGAGTCGTTATGTTTTTCTTGAGTCGTATGTAGTGAGTTTCTTAAGTCGGCATGTATGATGAGTCGTACTTGGTTGAGTCGGTCACTTTGTACAGTGTTGTAATGTGTTGAGTCGTCGGGTCTTGAGTCGGAGGAGTTGTATTGGTGTTGGGCTTGCTGAGTCGTGTAAGCGGAGTGGTGTAGTTAAGTCGGTGCCGACCTTGTATGAGTCGCTTGTAGTTCGGTCTGTTGTAAAAGGGTGGAGGCGCATGTGTTAAGTCGGTCACGACTTAAGTTGAGTCGTAAGTCGCTTGCCGACTTAAGGCACTGGGTCAGAAAAGTCTATAAATAGCGTATGTGTTGTACATTTTTTGGGTGGTTGATTTTGAATAAAATTTCTCTTTTGTTAGCTTTGTGCTTTCATACCAATTGGTAGTTGAGTGTAATCTCCTATCTCCACTTACGTCATTCGAGTGCGCTCGAATCCACGTTTGTTGAAGCCGATTCACGGAATCTAGTGCGCTAGATCAACGTGCGAAGAATCGTAGATCTTTGAACACGGTATAGTGCGCTATCAACGTGTTTGAGATAGCTAGAGTTCGGTATCTTTGGATCAACGAACTTGGGCATTTTGGTATCTTCAACTCACCGATTGCTACATTCCATCGATTGAAGTTTATTTCGAATTATCCGCTGCGTCACATATCCAAAACATCATTTTAACTTTTAACATTTGGTAAGTCTTGTTATATGTTATCAGAATGCAATTTTGGTATTATACAAATTTATAGAATTTCATTTTACTTAATTAGAATGTTCACAAATTTAATTTATTTAAATCCTCTTTACCTTTCAACTTTAAAGGTACACTACAACTCTAAAGTTTTCCCAAACATAAGCTTAGATAACTTAATCCTCTTATTTTATAAATTCTGGTTATTCGCATTTCATTTGAAAATTACTAATTAACATAACTTAGAAATTTAAATGCCCGGTTCTTTTCAAATTGTTTGAAATAAACATGTACAATTATATCTTTAATGTATCAAATCATACATTTGGAGTTTAAACCAAAACTCATTTACCCAAAATAATTTCGAAGAAAAGCAAAGCTTCTTAGAAGTCTCCCCACTTTGAGACTTGAAAATGAACGTCGATGATGCTGCGCAGTCATCACCGAAATTATTTTTCAGCGACATAAGAGAGGAGTACTGAATTCATTCCTTCCTTTAAAAATCCTTTCAAAATATTTCCATAAACAATTTCCAACTAATATTACTATATATTTCTTCAAAACTTTGAGAACCATTTTTCAAAATCTTCGGGTCTTAAATTCAATATTTTCCAATTTAAATCTATTTTAATTTATAAGTCACCTTTATAAAATATTCTTATAGGATTTTCTTTCTTTAAACATTCCACAAGTGTTTTATCATTGTTCATTTTGTAATTCACCTTATTTATTAAAGTACAATATCCAATTAATGATAATAACTAATATTATCATTCCTAACAAACCAGGTAAGCTAGATAAGTCACAATAATTTCTGAAAATTTTTCTTTTTATATACAAAATATAATTAGAGCAAAATTATTTCATTTACCCAATTTCAAAACAATACTTTGTCGAATTTTCTGTTTAAGTGTTTAGAGATCCCTACCAATGACGTTAATTACTCCTATTGACCAGAATCCATAAGCCACTCAACAAATCAACCGACACAATATAAAACATTTTATATCACTAACAAATACGCTCTCTCATATATATACACTCAGCGAGTCATCATAGGGTATTACTACCCTATTTATAAAGAGTCAGACCCCACAAAGCTAAGGTTATCGCTAAACCAAAGCTCCGATACCAACTGTAACGACCTGCCTTTTTGGACAGTTTAAACCGACGATCAAATACACATGTCGATTCCAAACCATTCAAAAGGGCAGATGGTTATTGGGGTAAATAAGAAAAGAAGAGGAAAGAGAAATAAAAGAAAGGAAACAACACAGAATCTTGCAGCGGAACGAGAAAATATAATAATCAAATAAACAGTTCATGAAGTTGTTCACTATACTTTGATCATTATTTATACAACATTTATCAGAGTTATACATATTCAACAGAACAAATAAAATAATGCAGCAGATAGCATGGTGTAGAGATAATAATAATAATAGTATACCACATCGTCGTCTTCGTCCTCCAGAATAGATCTTCAATAAGCTGAAAAACTCAGGTCTGACCCGAGCGTAATGAAAAGACAAAACACTCGAGTCAGGACTAAAATATCCTCATGTAAGTTAAATCAATCGTAAATAAATATGTGTGTAACGGCGTTAGAGATGTTTACGGGGTTTGACATCTCATATCCAGTGTCAACGTGCGTGCAATAACTTAAGAGATGTTACGGGATTTTCCATCCCTTAAGGATCCGTTAAACTATCTACTATGTAGTATAATACGCTAAGTAGATAATGCCTATCAGTAATATAAAGTATCAAAATAGCGTTAAGGCGTTACCATAATCCCCCTTAACACATTTTTATAATGCCATAGTCTATACAGCACCGTAAGCCCCACCATAAACTGGTGGTTATCAGAGGGTACCCCATAGGTATAACACAAAACAAAACGTAGTGGTCGCGAATAGGATAATCAGTATGACAAGGTACATGAGGCGATACCAACTAGGATATTAGTAGTTGCGTGATCCGGACTGATGTTGAGCATAGCCAGCAGCTACCCCAACACCGCGAAACAACACTCCCAAATCAAGGGGTGCACCCAAATCGAATCACAAATGTAATAGATATGGCATCAAAGAAGTGTGTCCGCTAGAGGTGGCGAACCTCAATGGCCCGGCGCGGCTCCTGTTTTAGTCATGTCAGGGGTCATCCAATATCGTTCTCTTTCTTCAATCAACGCGTTCACCAAACCATCCACTTCATTCTGGATCAACACTCCGCGTATAATAGTTATTAAAGTGGGTTTCCATATCGACAGAGAGTATGTCCATATCCGATCCCGGTCTCTTTAATAACTACGTATTATTACACCGTTGGCTCTTTTACATTTCAAATCGATTCATAATTGATATCAAAATATCATATTCGCTTCAAAAATCAAGTCCCTTTCAAATATCATCATAGCTATTCAAAATGTAAGATTCCATTTCAAAAATCATTTTTCGCCTTACTATCTCATTTCGACTTCAAGATCATTTCGAAATTCAATTTAGGTTGCAACTTCATTTAACTCAATTCGTATTTAAATTCAAGATTTAAACATAACATTTCACCTTATTAACCAGCTTGGAATTTTAGAAAATATTTTTAAGTAGTTTAAATAATTAAAGTAGTTAAAAATACTTAAAATCTTTAAATGGATTTCAAATAGATAAATTAGTTTAAAATAATTTAAATTGGGTTAAGTAGATTAAAAATAGATTAAAATAGTTTAAGTATTCAGAAGTGGTTTATATAACTGAGTAATTTGGAAAACAAAATAAAACAGCTTCAAAACCAAACCATTTCAATTATAACTTCCTAATTCAAATCAATTTCAATTTCCATTCTACCGATTCAATTCCGATTTCGATTCCATCGATGTCAACTTTGACTTCAAATTTATTAAATTTTATATTCACTTTCAATTAATTCAATTTCAATTTATATCGATTTGGAGCTTGATTTTCAAAATATCCATTTATAACACTTAACAAAATTATCCATCAATATTCAAGTTTAAATCCAAATTTTCAAATATGATTCAATTCCAAGCTCGTTTTCAAAATATCATTTTTATATCACTTTTACTTAGTAACATTCAAAGCTCGAATTAAGGTTAAATCTTTAAAAAAATCAATTTTCGAATTCAATCATATCCCCATTTTTTTATTTTCCAAAGTCTCCACTTTAATTATTTAACAATTTCTTTTAACCAAAATTTATTTCAACATTCCAAACTCAATTTTTCGATAAACTCGATTTTTATAAAGTGATTTCTATTTATAACTTTTAAATCAAAACATTTAAATAAATCTCAAATCGACGATTTTAAAAATTATTAATTTAGCCAATTCGGTGTCCGTATATAATTTTCTATCCTATGGCCAAGTAATTATTTATTTCAATTAAATGTCAGGGATGAATACATATCACTTAAATCAAATCACAGTTTCATATGTATGCATAACAGAATATATATATATATAAGCAAATAAACATCCAAACATTTAAATATCAACCAATAGCATCCATCGAAATACATCATCCAATAGACAATACAATTCATGGCAATTTCATAGTTATCAATGTCAGGTAATTTAATCGTAATTCAATTTTAATTTCAATTTTAACTGTCAATTCAAATTTCAACGGTTAATTCAAATGACGATATTTATGACAATTAAATTTTATCAACCAACGACAAATAAAATCATAACACTTCATAATGTCAATTTAACTAGCATAAAGATATTTAGTACGTTGTGAGCGTTATAAAACACTCACCTTGATTTCAATGTAGTACCAGCATTTTATTTCGAATAAAATTAAACGAGCGTTTAATTTTACCCGAAATTTTCACTAGCTCCAAACGACTCCAATCCATCTCCATTGCGTTGTGCTCGACAAAACGAACCCGTCGCAATTCGTTTCGTCACAATCCGACCTCGTATCAACAAGTTATAGTGTTTTAAACATTCACGAATTAATATATAAATTAATCAATATTTTATTTTTATTTTTTTAACCCTTCAACCAATCACAGCCGATCATCATGCAACTGCAGATCGTGGCCATTCCCACTGTCTTCCTCCCCCAGTTTTTAGAACGCGTACACGAACCCAAAACCGTCCCTATCCCCTCGACGTCGCACCACCCCCACACCCACTTCTATGCTGATCGGCGAGTGCCATTCCGAAGCCCCCACCGCCGTGAACAACCGCACCTAACCCCATAGCACTCGGTCCTCCCCTCGCCTCGGAATTCATGCGCGAACGTGGCACAAACGCGGCCAAATTCTGAGCTATCCACTTCGAGTTAAACGATCTCCACCGTCGGATATCTAGCTCTCGTCAAGCTCTACAATGTTGCCGTTGAACACTTCGCGTAAAAGTCTACGGATTAGAGGGAAATTGGAGGAGAAGGGGACGAAATTCTGGCCGTGGGTTTCAATAGTGGCGGCTAGGGCATTAGAGATTAGGGTTTGAGAAATGAATGGTGAATGGTTCATTTTATAGAATTTTAACGAAAAACACTATTCACTCCAAATTTCGAACTCCGATTTACGCGCGGTGACCGGCGTTTCTAGGGTTTATCCCACGTTTCGAACACAATGGAACAGGTTCCGGAAGCTAATTCGATCATCTGCGCGAGTTACGGCAATAAACGATCAATTTTAAATTAAACCGATTAAACGATTTTCTAGGCGTTTTGGCTTGCCCCGGACAAACGGTAAATCCGATTGACACGAAATTTGAAATATTACAATAATATCACGTTACGGATCCGATGAAACTAGTTTCGTCGAAATCCGAGACTGTTTGAAAAATGGCTATTTTAACTCGTCAATTAAATATTCAATTTTCACAAATTTACTTTAAATTCAATTTTAAAAGTTCTACAACATCATTCTAACTTTAATATGATAAAATAAAATTTTAAAAATCATTTTTAATCATATTAAACCCGTTATTCAATTATTCAATAAATTCCAAATATTAAATTCTTATTAACTCTATTATAATCCCGATATAACTTACATTCACTTTGGAACCAATTTGAATCATATTAAATCAAATTTCAATTATTCACTCTATTTTCATATATTAAATTTCAATATCAAATTAATCATATCAAATTCAGAATTTAATTATTCAAACATTCGTAATATTAAATTTAAACAAATTTTATTATTCTTGAATCACTATCTTTTGAGATATTCAAAAACGAACTTAAAAATTTAACTTTTGAAACGAATTAAAATTATAGAACAACCATTTTCATTATACGGTTATTCAATTCCCATTATTAAATTATTTAATAAATTCCAAATATTAAATTTAAACAATTTCGATTATCCAATAATTCATTATCTTTTGAAATATTGAAATTGAACTTATAAGATTCAACTTTTAAAACCAATTCACAATTTAGAACACTATTTTCATTTTACAGTTATTCAATTATTCAATAAGTTTTAAATATTTAATTTAAACAATTTACCTGTTCAATATTCAATATTTGATTTAAATAGATTTTACTTATCAATCAATTACTCTATTATACCCAATGGATTCAACATTTATTATTATTCTAAACGACTTACAATTTTTTTCTAACACTAAATCACGAAATCTTATTAAATTAGCTATTTTAGTTATCGAAAATTTACGGGTCGTTACAGCTTTTCTTTCTCACATAAACATAAATAGTCACTAGTCGGCTTAATAAAACATCAGAGATTCATCCGGCAAGAAGACATAGACTCAATTGAGGAGCATCCGGTAAGAAGATCAGAAATCCACCTGACAATAGGATTAGAATTCCATATGGTAGGAAAAAGCAGAAATCCATTTGATAATAAGACCAGAATTACATCTGGTAAGAAGATCACAAATCCACCTAATAATAGGAGCGGAATTATAATTGGTAGGAAAATAAGAAATCCATTTGATAATAAGAACATAATTCTGTTTGGTAAGAAGATCATAAATCCACCTAGCAATTAGACCAGGTCTCATCTGGTAAGAGGATTATAATTCCGACTATTAATGGAGATTCTCGTTATTTGAATTCTAATTTAGAAATCAAGGTTTGACAGCTAATTCAATACTTCAAAGCATGAATCCCCGGATCCAAGTAATAGATCATAATTTCTCTTGTCCACATCTAACACTAAAATCCTCGATTCTGGGTAATAGATAACTTCTAACCCTTCCTTTGAATGTTGTTTAATTTTGCCTTGGTGCAAGAGTAGTTGTGTTTGATGGCTTTTCCTCTAGAAGATTACTTTATCCCAACCCTAAGATGGATTTAAACTTTGATTGATAGATTTCTCCTACACCTTATTACCTTTTTGGTAATGATGTAGGCTTTGATTTCTTTTGCCCCTTATCGCCACTTAAGTGATGACTTAGGATTTAATTGAAACCCTTATTACCTTATATACAATGATTTAGGCCGAACGATGCATTTGATTAGCCATCTTAAGAAGAACCAAAGTCTTATCCGTCCTCCCTTTAAAAGGCGCTTCAGTCAAGCCTTATTGGTGGAACCAAAGGCTGGTTCGGTGCTATGGCCAGGCCATCTTAGGCAAGACCAAAGTATTATTCCGTCCTTTCTCTAGGAGGCATTCCAACTGGGCTACGTAAGCGAGACTGAAGGCTTGCAGTGCTCTGGCTAGGCCTTGTATGTCGGACTAGAGGCTTACTTTGACTTCCCTCTAAGAGGTGCTTCAGACATGCCATGGAGGTGGGACCGAAGGCTTGTGCTTTGGCCAAGCCACGTAGCGGGACCAAAGGCTTGCAATGCTCTGGTTAGGCCTTATAGGTGGGATAAGAGGCTTACTTTGACATCCCTCTAGGAGGGGTTTTGACCAGGCCCTTGGGTAGATCAAAGGTTTTTCCTTTATTTTATAAATCCTTTCTATAAAGTACTTTCCTCAGTAATCCTTGACACCTGCAGATACACTAGTTTTCTGCTCTAATTTTCTTAATAAATTTTTCAAGTTCTCCTATATCTAGAAAATTCTTGATTATTCCTTTAAGGGCTCGGCATTGATTGGTTTCTTGTCCATTCGTTCGATGATATTGACAGTAAGCACCTTCAAGATTCCTTTCATTTCCTTGCCTCTTTTTTTTATGGCCAATAATCCAACCTTTTTTAGTTAGAAGATATATGTTTTCATAGGAGGTGGTAGGGGAACAAATTCTTGTAGATCGGGGATTCATAGAGGGTAGCATATTTAGTTCCCATTTGGCTTTTCGGTAACATTGAATAGCTCATTAGCTCTGATGGTAAGTTCTCTCTTTAAAAAATCTTGAGCTCTAACTGGTGTGGAAGAGCGATTTATTATTCCCTTTCATTTATGGGCAAATCTATCGAAATCCTTAGTTATTTTATTTTCGAAGATAGTCCCTTTGGCTTGGAGATGTATAGCTTTTCTCATTTTCGAGAATGGTTCATTCTCTTTCTTTTTTTCATTTCTTTAAGCAGGATAGTAAGTGAAGATTGGCATAGATCCTATATGAATGGGTTTATACTCCAATTATCTGGTCATAAGGAATTATTTGCTACTTTTTAGCTAAAGTCATTGATGCCAATTTTCTTAACACTTGTTCCACGTGGAATTGAAGACTATGGGTCACTTGATAAGTTAATTTGGGAAAGTAAGCCTCAAAGGATCCTTATTCAGAGGTAAACATTATGTCGTTTGGTAGGTTATGCAAGATATGGAATGTCCTCAGTGGGAATATGCTAGATATGGAGAGTCCCTAAAGTCCTCTATAGGGATATGCAAGAAATAGAAAGTCCCTAAAGTCTTCTATAGGGATATGCGAGCAGGTAGGAAAGTCCTTTATAGGAATAAGCAGAAAGTCGGAGGTTCAATCCCTCCTTCTAGACCAAAAATGTTAACAAAGTTCTTTGCTAACCAAATATGTAGGACAGGTAGGGACTGGTTTGGATAAGGGCTTAAGTAACCTTATGAATGTTTGGAAAAATATGCAAGTCCGGTTCGAGTTCAAGTGGAGTCATATGTATGTTCGTCAAATGTATGTTCGTCAATTAAACTCAAGTCCGAAATATAGTCATATGCTTGACCCTAGTTCAAGAATAGTCAAATGTAATAATTCGAAGGTAATATGCTATGTAAAAAGTTTATTGCCCAAGTCCTTATGTGTAAAATTCGAGAACTACGATCCTCTAAGAAAATTTGCCTCACAATTGTTAAATGTCAAAGGTCTTATATGCAAATATCACAAGTGTACAATAGGCTCCAAAAATCACCAAATCAATTTAGGGTTACAACCTTAAAAAATAGAAAAGAAATTAATCGCCTCCATTTGAATGGGGTGTCTATTTATAGAGGTAGGCAGCATTTGAATGGCCAAGGAGGTCTATTTATAGAGGTAGGCGGCATGGTCGTCACGTGTCCATCAGCCAGATATTCGACATCTCCGATGCATTGTTGATATTCGTCATCCCCTTTGTATTGTTGATATTCGTCATCCCTTGCCACTTGTAGAAGTTCGAAACCCCTTTGTCGGTTTTATATGCTTTACAATAGCTATAGTTGTAAAGGCTGGACACTATTTAACGATCGATATCTTCTCAACATCGATGAAGCTCGACATTACTTACTCTTATGAGTTCGACAACGTACTTGTTCTTTTATCCACTGGACAACATTTATTATCGTAGGTATTCGACAGTAGTACTAAGGTAGTGGCTCGATAGTAGTTGATATATCACAGGCTCAATATCTCTTAGAAGCTTGATATTCCCATTCTTTGACTAGATGCAGCATCCTCTTGTTACATGCCGCTTCAGGTTGTAGCAGCTTGATGCCTAGTAATACTTGTTGACTCGGCATCTCGCTTTTACAGCTACATATTCGATATCTCATTATAACTTCGTGTCTTTCATTCGTTTCTCATTCCACAACGTTATGCGTTGTAGAGATTTGACACCCCCCTTTACACTTAAGCTCGATAACTCTTTTGGTTATAGAAGCTCGATATCACCTCTTTGTTGTGTTCATATTCAATATCCTTCATACTTGCCATTTGCTTGGAACTCGTCATCCTTAGAAGTTCGGCATTTCTTCCATACTTGAGCACTTGACACCCCCTTTATTATAGAGGCTTGACACCTTCTCGGAATTGTTTGAAGCTCGTTATTCTCTGTTGAAGGCGGGTTACTCCTTTTTTTTTTTTATGCTCGACATCCCCCGTCATTCCAAGGCTCGATATGTTCCTTTTAGGCACACACACACAACGCACATACATATATATTAACACTATTTTTTCATCATAATCATCCTTATCTTTTTTTCAAATGATTCGGGTTAGCAACATGAATTCTCTTTTTCCATACCCTTTTATCTTGAGTCATATCTTTAGTTAAATTTTATTCTTTATGACTGTCTTATTAGTTTTTTTTCCCTATATTAATTTGAATCTTCAGTTTTGTCTTTTTCCACAAACGTCAATATTACCTACTCTTTTTATCGATGCATCATTTGGTATTCTTCGCATGTGTCATTACCACTTTAGTATATTTTCTCCAATTTTCTTATCCACAAGTGATATTTCTAAATTCTCACTCAATTTTTTATTTGTAACTTTGTTGTAACTACAAGCATTCACCTTCTCTTTTCTCCTACATCCATCTTATTTTCCTGTATTTTTCAAAGACTAACTGAAACATAACTATTCATTAATTAGAGAAAATAATGTTTTTAGTGAAACTTAACTTTCTGTTACCATTAATTATAAAAAAGATATATGGATACGACTACAGTGGGACGTAACTTAGGGTATAATGAATTTTAATGCAAGGTAGTTTTTCATTCATATTAATCATAGGAACGACATATTCAACCTTTAGTACTCGTTTCTAAATTACAAAGAGCGTTGAACGTGGATGCTTCGGTAAATTAGATAAAGACTTTTTTTCAACTATTTGTATTATTAATTAATGGAGATCAATGATCATGCTATGTTATTGTATTTAATATTCATGGACAAATAAAATCTTAAACTACTTTTGACCAATATATTTTTTATTTTTAACAAAAAAAAAAAGTTTAAAATCTTAAATCAAATCAATACGTTTCAAATGAACTCAACAATTTTCCAAAGGATTGAAACTTTTGAGGAAAAAAAACCTAGTTATAGTTTTTTCAGAAAAATAAATAAATTAAGATCTAAATTTTAACGTTTAACAGTTGGAGAGAGTTTGAAATTTACAAAAAAGTTCAAAATTTTCGATTGAAGAAGTAAGAATCAAAATTTCTCCGAAAAGATACATTTTCATGAAAGACGTATATATATATTTTTTCCAGACAGTTAAGAGAAATTCAAAATAATACATAGAAAATGAACAAAATTTCAAATTTCAGTAGAGTTGAAAAAACATAACGCATTTTGAAACTTTCAAGAAAAAAGTAAAAGCCATTGAAACTTCCAATGAAAGTTTACAGGATAAATAGAAAGATTTTATTTTTCCCAACAAAACTCTGAATTTTCCGTAAAACCAAAAAAGAAAAAGAAAAACAAAAAGTTCAAGAAATATTAATTGATGTTTATCATTTGTATTTGCTTGCATTTCTAATGAATTGGAGTAAACCAAAAAAAAAAAAATTGTCCGTTGCCATCCTAAAGTGCAGGACTGCCATTTGGAATAAAAGAGATCATGTCATCAAAATCTAGCAAGGATCCGTACATGGGGAACTTTGTTGTGGAGAAAGATATACGATGTTGTGTAATGTAGATGAAAAATTCTACTGTTGCTCACAAAAATTATACATCAGTGGATGAAAACTCAAATGTGCTACAAATAAATGCAGTAGAATAAATTTAAAAGTTAGGTATTCTCATCCGCATAAACTAATCACGTTCAAAAAAATAAATAAACAAAAAGTTACAAAGTATTTGCATGTAAATAAAATAAGCAGTGAAAAGCCTGAGTATCAGACCATCAGCAGCCTCCGTAGGTACCTGCAAAAGATACAATAATAGCAAAGATGGAGGTATACTTGTTTATGATGTTCATAGGAAACTAAATGTCAGTGACGAGAGATGACTATAACCAAGCACTTATGCACTAAGGCCATCCTAGTTACTGGCTCTGGGCCTCTGGCCATAGCGTAAGCTAGTAAAGCCTTCATAAATCCAGCTTAAGTTACATAGGGGTAGCAATCCATTTACTGCAGCGAGGCTACTGTCTTAATTAAAAGGCTTGAAGACTCAACAACACTTGAATATGCCATTTCCAGGATTACAGCAGAGCTTTTCACGACAAATAATGATAGTTGGGGAGCTTTTAAAATAGAAAAAATACAGTTATAGCTAAAGCAGAATGTCACATTTACTTTGCTGTCAAGAAGCTGAATTTGGTCACAACATGAACTGCTCAACCACTAATACACGACAACAAACTATATATCAGTAAATGGCATGCTAATTTGCCGATTCTAGGCAACTATCGGGATATTTATATGTAGGGCCTGTACAACAGAAAATGAAAGGAAAAAAAAAAAAAAAAAGAGGTGATGACCGCTCACCAACATATTCTTGAAGCATAGAAGAAGCAAGCAATGCAATGCAAGGCTTCCAGCTTCAGCCCTGAAAAAGCTCAAAAGAGTTAAATATCCAATGGGTACATAGGTCACTGCTAGCAGTCAATAACTGTTCTTAAACTTGTTGTCACATAATGTAAGCCCGTATCGGACATGAATAACTACATCGTAGACCATGGTTACACTGACCATGTTGCAGTAAGCCATTAATGATATAGTTTAGAAATATGCTGTGTGTCATCTGTATATAATTTTGTGCACAGCCAGTTACATTCGAATTGATGACAACAAAATTTACAAAGAGAAAGACAGCTTGATACGAGATGATTATAAAAACATAAAAAGCCATTTTATTTCATTTCTTCACATATTAGATATTTCTACAAAAATTCCCCAGGAATAACAACATTCAATTTGTGGTAACCCCATATGTATAAACCTAAAGTAACTTATGGTATGTAGGAAACCCATATCACCTTTGACAGTAGTTTAAATTTCTCAACTCCGATAAGTGTTCATCGTTTGTTATATGAAGGTTAAGACGAAGATTGGTTAATAAAACTTCTTGCTCCCAACTTAATGGTCCAGACTCATGTAATGCAACAATTACATTATGGTACGCATCTAGCTCCAGCTTATGAATTTCATTTCCCATGTCATATTGACTATCTCCAGTGCTATGTTGATCATAAGGACTATGTAAAGGTGTACAGCAACTGCCAGTCGATGATGCAATGCTATCATTATCATTTTCATCCTCATATTGCATTTGAAAGTTCAGCTTCTTTTCCTCATTCATACACCTATAAATCTTATTATTTATAGATGCATTAACACTGACCTTTTCAGGTAAACTTCGACGCTTTTTGATTTTCTTGACTACTTTTATCTTCTTCCTAAATTCACAACTTGTCGTTTTCTTCAAGCTTCTTAAAGAAACTTGGTGATGATTGCGAATGTTAACTTTCGACAATGCCTTGATTGCTCCCTTGTCATTTTTCTCAGCTACCTGCAAAATGCAGAATTCAAGAAGATATTAGCCGTGCTGGCTGATGTGCATGACTAGATTCCCAGTTGGTCCTTTCAAAATTCATTAGAGATTTTATCTTACAAACACACCATTGCTATACGAAAGGGTATTACATGAGCATTTATGTTCTGTTCTACGACGCCTTAAATATCAAGATAGCACATGACAAAGACATAGCTACAAATCATTGCTGATGGTTTTGTCACAAGAAAGGATCATAAATGAGCATCTAAGTTTTGTATTATAACACCTTGAGTATGAATACAGTATGATAAAGATATACATAAAAAAACAGTACCTTGTCAACAAAGAACCATCTACCTCCAATCCAAGACTGCCTAAGCCGAACATTCGAGTTGTGAATTTTAATCCTTTTAGAAGTTTCAGTGACATCTACAACATAATACATACCACCATCAATTACATTTACAATCTTTGCATTCTTCCATGAATTGTACTCAAAAACTTCAACAATGCCACCATCGGCGCAACTCATTGATTTCTCCATTGGAGGTGGGCATGGCCTAATGGCACTGCTTTGCACTTTTTCAACAGCATCGACTACATCATAAAAATAACTATCGTATTTAACATTGTAATAATATCCCTTTCTGGAAACTATTTCTGCAGGAAACCAAGAGCCAGAAGGAACATCCCTTGTACTCAAAACTTCCACCTTGCTTCCTTTCTTGAATTTCATGTTATTGGGATTTTTTTTGAAACTCAAATTTTCAAGCTTCTTTGATCTACAAGAATAGTAAAATAATATCAATCAGTTAAACATGTTAATTAAGTACAAAGTCAAGCGATAAGACTTTGTAATAATACTAATTTGACCGATCATCAGACAAATAAAAAATTATGGATCTTACATTACTGTAATTCTATCATAGTCCTAAATGTTTGATCTAGATATAAGATCAACTGCTAATAATAAAGAACCGGAATTACACGATTATGACAAAATAAAAACATCAAAACAACGTGAGATTTTGATAAATCGGATTGAATCAATAACAGCTAAGCAACCAAAGCTGATCATTTCAATCCAATTCAATAACTAAACACAACGCAAATTAATATGAAGCACAAAATTAAGCAGCACAAATATCTTCATTAGCATTACAATTAGCAATAACAAATGAAGCTCGATAGGATTCCGCGGATTACAACAACAAATCTAAAGAAAATGGAACTAGAAAAACAATGCTAGAAATAGTAATCAAAGCAAGTATCAAAATCGACATAACTGAAAGTTCAAATTGGAAAGGTAAATGCATACAATGAATTGAAGAAGAGAAATGAACTGACTTGATCAAAACGCGATGGTAGAATTTCCTGAGGTTGAAGAGAAGAACAAATAGAGAGGAAGAAATGTAATTTATCAATTTTAATATTTCTTTTTCTCCTTTTAATGTAGAGTTTTGAGGGGATTTAAATGAGGGGTGGGATAAAAAAAATAGTAGTTTATATTAGGAAAAGAATTTGATGAACATATGGGATTAAATGCAATGAGCAGATCATGGCCGTTTGATCCAATAAGCTGCTGTCTCTTCTCTGTAAAATGTCCTAATTATTTTTAGTTAAAATTGGACCATCAAAACATTAGAGCACAAATATTATCAATTTGATCCAGCTGCAAAAATTCAAATTTTTTTTTCTTTATCCCTTTTTAGTAAGAAAATAAATTACAGAGATAATATTACGTACTGGGAAAATCACACAGAATGCAAGTGGGTATGATTTCAATTAACAGAAGACATGAAAATATAATTTGAAATTTGAATCTAGTCTCTTTTAAATAGTCATGTATGATTTTATTGAGATATAAATTGTTGACACTCCAGTTTTAAATACGTGAGGGTCAAATTTTATTAGCATTAAATATAATATTAAATTGCTATCTTGGTACATCATCTATTCTAGTATGTTAATTTCTGTTATTCTATTAATATATACATAAAAGACAACACGGAAACAACATTAACTGTCAACTCCAAACTTTTTTTATAAGGCATTATACCAAACATTTTGCCCATTACCTTTTGCAAAATTCAATTGCGGTAATAAATTATATTTAATACGGTGGTTTTGCATAATTAATGCATTTAGAAAATTACATTATCCCCCTATTTCTTTTCTCTACGCCCTAACTTCTAAATTTAATGGTGGTGAATATAGATTGCCTCAGCGATCAACTACCGCTTGCCCCCTCCTTCTTGTTCTATATGGAGGCTCCATCTTCCTTCTCTTCTTTTCCATATTTTTTTTTACTGAATTTCAAGTATTTTTCAATCTTTTCTTTACAACTTTTTCTATTTTAGGTAAGTGTTCTCCTCCTTGAGAGGACCACTCGGCTCTCTTAATTATTTTTTGATTTTAGAAGGTCTTCTTGAGTAAATATGCATACACGATCACATATAATTTCATATGCATCAAAATTAAGTTGAAAAACTGATTTTACATCTCATAGGTGTCTGAGATAAAAACCACATATGTCTGTGACGATTCTTGGGTTAAATTTTTCTGAAGCCACAGACGTCTAAGGTTTTACCGCAGACGTCTATCATATGTGAAAACTGTCAATTTTGAAAAGACACTTCTGTTTGAAACAAAAAACTATCACCCTTCATCGAAAGGTTGCAACCATTAAAATAAATAGATCTTTCTAGATAGTAACAACTTTTCATCTACACCTTTTTAAATCTATAAATACTACTTTGATTGAGATGTAGATATCAAAACTTGAATTTATATATTATTATTGTTTTTTTTTTTGAAAATGGTACTTAAATACAACATGTCAATAGGACAACATAACACAAATCACATATTAATATAAGTTTGAATCATGCTATACAAGTTTCGAACTTGTGACCTCTTGCACCAAAACCAAATCACTTAATCACTGGGACAATGGTGCTTGTCTTGAATTAATCTGTTCTTGCTCTCTTGATTTCTAAATAATTTCTTGCGTATATATTGTTCACACACTCTCAATCTATTATAATCAAAATATAATTTTGGTTAAACCACTTCCTACAGCTCAAAGCATTCATATTCACATACTCAAAGGAGATCATAGGAAGACTTGTGCTATAAGTCAAAAACTATGTTATTTGGAACACAAGATTGCCAGAGATATACTTTTGTATTAGCTTATTCCTCCGAACGAAGCGAGAGTAATTTGATTAAAGGAAATACCCAAGGGGAGCTTGGGACTAAACGTAGGACAGATGTCTGAACCGGTATAAAAACTCTGGTTTGCACGCTTTTTATACTTTACTATTTATTGTCTACTATAGCATTAGCTCATACACTTGCATATTATACACAAGTTAGATAATATACGAAAGATTTTCATTTGGTATAAAACTTTTAAAACATAAAAGTGATACATTCGAAATGTTTAATATTTTTGCTAAATGAATTAAAACTCTAATGGATTTAAAAATCAAAAGTATAAGAAGTGATCATGTTGGAGAATTTGAAAATGGACCATTTACAAATTTTTGTAATAAAAAGGGAATTAGCCATAACCTTTCACCAGTATCCTAAAACATTTTATAAAACCATATACTGTGCTCCTACATCCACAATTGTTAAAACATAGTATTTCAAAACATTATGATGATATGCAAAACAAATAAATCAATTCTGGACTACCCATCCCCATTCATTCTGACCCTCTGTCTCAATTATAGTTTCTAGGGTAAATGTTAACCTATTAATTGTTAAGGACTATTTGTCTAATTACTTAGTTTTCATGGGATCACTAAGAACCTATTGGACACTTCAATATCTTATTTCTTATCATAGTTTTAATGGGATAACTAGGAACCTATTGGCTGACTGCGAATATTTTAATCTGGATATAGTTTTCATGGGCTAACTACAAACCTGTTGGCCTCTGCCAGTATCAAATCATAGTTTTCATGGGCTGACTATGAACCTATTAGCCCTTTCCAATATCATACAGTTTTCACAGGTTTACCGTGAACCTATTGGTCCCTGCCAATATCTTTAATTAAATTTTAACATCTGTTAAGTTATACTCACTACTGGGTCAACCTAACTGGTTATTCTGCTTTTTTTCCAAAATATAGTTACGGGTTAATAACAATGTGAATAACATTTCAAAATCTTTATTTATGCCATGGTTATTACTTTAAATTGAGATTGGGTTTATATTTTGAAACCATAAAAACATCTCTTTCAAAACTCTTCGATATCCTCCTTCGAAAGTAAAGACATCTTTTCAAAACATTGTATACATACCTTTCGAAGCCCTTAATAAACATTCTCTTTCAAAACCTATTATACCTTTCGATGGTATCTAAACATCTTTTTAAAACATTGAGCTTTGAAACAAATGAAAGTACCCATTTCGAAAATATTGGGTTTACTTTTTAGAAACATCATTGGGTCAAAATGGTTATATACGAAGTATCTCTTTCGAAACCAACAAAAATTAGTTAGGGGAAAAACTGATGGTGTCAGAACCATCTTAGTCGAAAGCAAAACCTTTAAAGCAAAAATATTAAAGGACAGAGTCGAAACCCCCTTTCGACTCCATCACCTTCGAAACCCTCAACCCCTTCGAAAGCATACAGGAAAAGGCTCAAGTAAAACAGAAGTAACCCATTCGACAACATAGATGACTTCAATGCAGTCGGAAGGGGAATTAGCGGCTTGATTTCGACTTGGTCGAAACCTACCCTTTCGAGAGCTTCTTATTTAAAGGAAAAAGGTACTCCTTTAAAAGCAAATATTTTAACACAACATGGCAGCCTTCTTCGAAAGCTAATTATAAAATCTTTTTGAAAGCATGCGCTTCGACTGTCTCGAAAGCTTTAGGTAAAACTAGGAAAGGATTTTAACTTATGAAAACATAGTAGGGTTTTGACCCCATCGGAAGCTACCCTTTCGACAGCAAAGCTCCCGCCTTCCTTCCAATCCACCGCATACCATCTAAGTGATATCTTGTGCATTGGTTTTGATTATGGTGGTAGCGACTGTGTTGGTTTCGACTGGGACGAGGCAAAATCAAAGGAGCTGAAAGGTCCATACTAATAGAGGCGAAACACCTTTATCTGATTTAAAGGCTGAATCATAGCAGCTTTAAGTAATTTCTTTTTAACTACTTGCCTACTTGTAAAACACTGATTGGCTGCCATAAAAAATTTCAATTACTTTACTCCTAAAACTTCTGTATTTATTTAGATCCTAGATTAAAGGATTTAAACGTCGAAACCTTTCCATATAACCTAAAATCGACATTTTTTAGAAAAGCCTTTCTTTTAAAATAATTCATTTCCCAAAATAGATCAACTGGGAAAAATCCCTCAAAAACACTGAAAATTGATTGTATCATGTAATCAAACATTTTGAAACCCAATTTCTTCTTGAAATTCTCAAAATAAATTTTAAACCCGATGATATCATATCTTTCATCAAAAATTCATAATAAAATTTCCATAGCTTGGAAAATTCTGAAAATTAAAACCCATCTCCAAAATCATGTTTTACTTAACACAATAATTTTCCACGGCAATCTGAATTCATATATTCTCGGTTTTATACTAAAACCGTACAAATTCATGTTCTTATGAATTAAAACAAATCATCATAATATAACTCAAGCATATCATCATCCATTTTATAAAAAACGAATTTAAATTATAAATCCAAAATCATAGAATAATATAAAGATGGTAGAAGATTATTATTCACCATAAACTTGATAAGGAATTTGAGATTTGTTGTTAATTAATCCTCCCTAGCTTTTGATCCTTAGCTCTAGATTAAAATTCCACTTTTCTTCCTTGGTGATGGCCAGTTTTCGTTTAGGGTTTAGAATTGTATTTGTGATCGTGTGAAAATGAAGCGTGAATGGACAAAAATGAGATGTTACAGCCATGTGTAATAAATTGGCTAATTTACTAATATGCCCATGTGTACTTTAATTAACCTTTAAACCAATTTAAAGCCCATTTCCTTTGTTAATAAGCATGGCTCTATTATGTAATTTATAAATTCTCAATCTCCTTATCATCATTATTCTATTTAATTTATCTAATTAAATTTCCTGAATAATTTCATAAAAATTTAGGGATGTTACAATATCACAGACGTCTGTGAATATACCATAGACGTCTGTGGAACTTCACATACGTCTTTCGAAACTCTCTATTCGTTTCTGCAGCCACAAACGTCTTGGGAACCATCACAAATGTCTGTCGAATCTTTCTGTTTCATTTTTACTGAAGTTAGAGATGTCTATGACTCCCTTACAGACGTCTGTAGCTGCTCCAGCCAAACATTTTCAATAGTCATATATTAATAAATTTACCCCATTCTTCACTTTTACCTCCATCTTAGTTTCCAATTTTTGAAACCCTAGCCTCCATAACTTTCAAATTCATCAATCAATTGCTCCTAAGAAGATGACCATTTCCAAGAAGCAAAAACAAGGCCAATCTTCCTCCTCCTCTCAATTCCCGGTTACACAAGCTCAAAAACCAACGGCTCCGCAACAATCACAATGCCATCAAACGATTAGAGTCACTTTCCCAAAAGAAAATCCATTCTCGTCCCTTCTATTGCCTTGGAAATGTGATAGAATATGAAATTCTAGGAATAACTATGGATGTCGTTTGCTACAACCTAATTAGCTATGATGCAAACAAGGTAATTATCGATCCTCTAGCTATTTACCCTTTCTACTCCAATTTATGTAGTGTGGAAATTTGGAATCCGAAAAATGAGGATGGATGGTTATGGTATAGCATTTATGGAAAATAAATAAAAATTATGGTATATATAGTTGGGCGTATTTTAGGATGTTCTTATGAGTGAATCGACTTAACGGATATACCAGATCATAGTTTTTTGCCCAAAGATGAAGTTACCCATCAAATATGGGAAGATATAGAATACCCCAATGGAAATCCATTTACCTACGCCCACATGCTAGACTACTAAATAGAATGATAATCAACATAATCATTCCACGTCTAGGTAGCCATGAGCAAATTTATCCCAACGACCATCGAGCTTAGTATGCAATATTTGGTCGCATGTCGGTAATTAGGAAAAATTTATTCATGGCCAAATTAAAGGTTTGTGGTCTCAGCATCGTCGCTCAATTGTATATGCTCCGTACATAATGAATATCTTGCAAGATCTTGGAGTTCCTTCATACTTATCACAATACGAAGAAATTCCAACAAAAGATAGTGGTCCACACTATCTATCCTTGATGCAAATTTCCAAAAATCCACCTAGTATCATCCCCATTGACCAATGGACCCTACAACAGCATCAACAAGAACATCATGGTCCTTCTCCAACTAGCACTCCTCAGTAACTTACTTACCTCATCCTTCACAACAACCAACTTCCTCTAGTCATGCTACCGAATATTATTCGGGCTCTAAAATACAAGAAGCTCGCATTAGACCAACGCAAAACGAATCTCTTCTTGATTTGGCATTTAAAAACCAAAAGATAACAATGGCTAACCAGCGAACTTTAAACAAAAATATGATTGGATTGGAACATTCTTTCTCCACAAGGATGAAAAAAATGGTGGAGACTTTGGACAAAATGTTCTCCATTTTAGGCAAAGTTATGCACAAAGTACACGATCGATTATCTTCTCGCTCATCATCCTCGCCTTCACCAACACATCCACCTCGGGCTCAAACACTAATTTATCGCTCTCATGCTTCGCCCAATAGGACATCCCACGATAGAGGTGACAGAGGGAAGACTCCTATGCACGAATAACTTGGGGAAGAAGAAGAAGATAGTGATGACATATACGTGTCTAATACTCCTAATTTTCAATAATCGCACTCTAAATTCCAAGGCCTCTCAATTCAAGAGGATGAGGAGTACAATGACCAAACACAATGGCCGGGCATATATGAGCATGATCTGTCTTCTTATTGGGAATACTATGAGAATTATGGGAGCTTCTCTTATAATCGGTACAATTAGCATTTTTATCTTTTTTTTATTTGTTTATTTCACCATTTAGAACTACTGCTACTTTTGTTTCTAATTTTATTTAACATCCCTATTTGAATTTTTCCGATCTTAATATATAACATGCTTCGTATATTACAATTTCTGTATCTTATATCGTTTCCCTCCATTTTGATAATGACAAAGGGGAAGGAATTTATGCACATACATAGGGGAGAAAATATAATAATACTTCTATATTTGATTGTATAGTTGTCATCATCAAAACGGGGGAGATTGTTAGAACCTCCGGTTTATATTTCAATGATAACTACTACACAATCACACACACACACACACATATATATATAGACACACACACATTATCAAGATTATAGGTATATGCTACATAAAGACATCATGCTCGAAGATATTGAGACTCAAAGAGAAACGAAGATCTATCAACCATACTACAATTAGTAAAGTAATTATACTGTAATAGACTTTTAAATAAAATATTATTAAGGTCGCCTTGAGTAAATATGCATACACGATCACACACAATTTCATATGCATCAAAATTAGGTTGAAAAACTGATTTTACACTTCACAGACGTTTGAGACAAAAATCATAGACGTCTGTCATATATAAATACTATCAATTTTGAAAAGACACTTCTGTTTGAAACAACAAGCTATCACCCTTCATCGAAAGGTTGCAACCATTAAAATAAATATATCTTCTCAGATAGTAACAATTCTTTATCTGCACCTTTTTAAATCTATAAATACTACTTTGCTTGAGATGTAGAAATCAACTAACTTGAAATAATCTATTCTTTCCTCTCTTGATTTCAAAACACTTTCTTGCATATATATTGTTCACATACTCTCAATCTATTATAAACCAAAATATAATTTTGGTTAAACCACTTCCTACAACTCAAAGCATTCATATTCACATACTCAAAGGAGATAATAGGAAGATTTGTACTATAAGTCAAAAACTATGCTATTTGGAACACAAGATTATCAGAGATATACTTTTGCATTAGCCTATTCTTCCGGGCGAAGCGAGGGTAATTTGGTTAAAGAAAATACCTAAAGGGAGCATCGGTACTAGAGTAGGACGGGAGGTCCGAACCAGTATAAAAACTCTGTTTGTATGCTTTTTATACTTTACTATTTATTGTCTACTATAGCATTAGCTCATACACTTGCATATTTTACACAAGTTAGATAATATACGATCCACACGATTTTCAATTCATGTTATGCGAAGATGTTTTTTTATCGGATTTTCATATTATTTAATTTCGATGGTATGGTATTGCCGATGAATTTGGTTGGAATTGATAACGAGCTGGATTAGTTAGGTTTTCATTATCTTTGATTTGGTTGAATCACAATTTGGGCCACATGTATAGGGGTTATTATAGTAAAAATCCATTAAATTAGCTATAAATAAATGCACCCCATCTACTACTTATAGCGTTTCAGTTATCATTTAGATGGACATATTTTTCCTGCTTATGTTAATTTGGTTTAGGTTTTTTGGATCCAATATGGGTTCATATCTTTTATTTTGGGTGTTACTATTTACATTCACCTAAATACTTACTAACGCCACTTAAAAATTTAGTAAAATTAAATCACAAAAACTACTTCAAAAACTCACCATAAAATTAAGAGAGGATCTTGAAGTAGGCAACTGAGCGATGTAGAAACAAAATGAAATATAAACCTCAAATATAAATTAATTTTCTCAACATCAATGGTAAAAGAAACCTGAGATGAACATTGTTAGTAAAAAATATTTCATCAATTCCATATTATGAGATAATGCATTATGGTGTTTAATTAAAGCAAATTATTAACAATGTGAATGAAATTCCAATGAATGAAATAATGTAAATGTTATGCTTGGTTGTAAATTGATATAAGAAAACAAATGTAAACATTGAATTAATAAATAAAATAGTATGAAATAAATGACCATTGAATAAAATTTGGGTTACGTAAGAAATTGTAATATTTGTGTGTATATAATGAATTTATAAGTGTGATTTAAAGTTAATGGTAACAATTAATATACATTACCTATTTATTTAGCTTGTTATATTAAATTTGAAACCAATTGCAATAAATGTAATTAAGTATCACGTTAATGTAAATTAAGGTAATATTTTGCAATAATGTAAATTTTATTTCATAATATGACAATTTGTAGAATAATAAGAATGGAAATCAAGATTTAATAAATTTTTGGAGTATAAATTATAACAATTGGATTTATTACAATTAAATGAAATTAAATATTGTGTTAATGTAAAGAAAGATGAAACCAATGTAAATTCTATCTCATAATATGATAATTGATTTAATGAAAGAATGAAACCAAGATGAATGCATTAGTTGGGGATTTAAATTTTAAATTAATGAATAAAACTAACAAAATTAAATTTGATTGAAATATAGTAATTAATACAAATAAAAATGGAGAGTGGAGAATATTAATGTAATGAAAGACAAACAAATATTAACTATGTTATTTGAGTAATAATGGATTGAGTGCAAAGATTGAAAACAAGTAAAAATAGTTTATTGGAATTAAATTTTTGATAATTGAATTTTATTTCAATTGAAAATTAAACACTGTAATTGTTAAATTAATTTACTTTAAATTGATATCTAAGTTTGTTTAAATTATTGTAATTGTTAAAGAAATCAAAATGATAAAGATTGCTAATTATAGAATTGGAATTGAGAATTTGATTTAATTAATTTAATATTAATTTAATTAATGTGAAAATAGCCATTTTGGCGGCTGTCTCGAATTTCGACGAAACTAGTTTCATCGGATCCATAACGGTGAATTATTATAGGATTTCGTTTCGTAGCGATCAGACCCGTCGTTTGATCGTACGGACTCGAAAAGCCTTGAAATCAATTGAAATAACTTTAAAATAAGCTGATTTTAGCATATCTTCTTCATACAACGGAATTAGGAATTGAAACTTGTTACATTGAGTTTAAAAATACTGAAAACATATGTTTTGATATATGGGTTGGTCCATTTTCGTTCCGGAGATACAACGGGCTTTTCGGGTCATTTATCGTTCAATGTGTAAATCAATCTTGTCCATTCATGCTATTTCTCAGCTTTGCCTATAAATAGCCTTTTATAAACCCAAGGTTATTTCTTATTTTCTGATTTCAGTACATACAAATCCATCTATCTGCTTCCTATTCCTTCCAATGGATGCAAACCCTAATTCTATTTCAAACTGCAAATCAAATTCAAATTCAAAAATCAAACTTCTCAAAATTATATCAAATTATATATGGATTTTGAGCTCTCGATGAGTGCATCCTAAATGTATGATTCGTTATTTGATTTGGATCATGGTTTGACCAGAATTTAGGCTTTTACTTCCGGCCATTAGTTTATGGATGTGTGTATTAACGGCGGATCTTCAACGTTGACTCGATCGGAAGGCATGGGGGCATAGAGGGTGACTAGCTGAATTGATCCATACGGTTGATTCATCGAGGAGGTCGGCCGATTCGCCAGAAATGGCGATTCTTTTGGGCGACGGCGAACCGGTTTGGTGACCAGAGGTGGCTCGCCTGGGGCCAGCCCAGGCGACGTAGCATGGGAAGCATGATGGCAAGGTCGATCTAGGCAAAGGCATGGGTGATGGCAGCGGTTGGTGTTCGATTTTCAGTGGCTGATGATGTTAGGACTCGCGTACAGAGAGAGTGCATCGAATGGCCTGTAGCTAGTGACGTGGTGAGCTTTGATTCGACCATGTTATTCTTTTTTTTTTAAATCGTTCTAACTGCTATAATTTCTACATACGAGATCCCTTTCACGCACGGTTTTCTCCACTATGATCGTATTAAAATTCCAGATATTTTGACGATGGTTTGGGTAAATCTGAGACTGTTTGAATTTTGGGTTTACATTGAATTTAAATTCAATTTAAATTCAAAAGAAAGTATTTTAGCCCACTCACAACTTCTAAAATTTCTTATGTTTGTTAAATTAAATTTATGTTGTGACTGGAAATTTATTTATGACTGTTTGTTATATTTTGGGTCATCATCTCAGTTAATTTGAATATATTTGAATTAAAGCTTTATTTAATTTATTATTGAATATAAATATGCCAGTTAAATATCTGTTATTGATTATCAGTTCTATATAGATATTTATTGATTGATTTGGATGATGATTGTGATGGATGTTGATTGTTGATATCGGATGAATGGATGTTGTATTTTATATCATTATAAACTGCAAGTTCACTATGGGTTGAAATGATACATACCTGAATGATCTGTAGATTAGGGAAAAACCGTTATGAGTTGAAATGATAGACTCGAGCGATTTTATGGATGTTATTATTTCGATATTGCGGTTTGAAATGATATATAACCGTCAAATTTTAAATTGCGTATTGAAATGATAAATATCCATATCACTTGACCCTAGGGTAGAGAATTATATATGGACACCGGATTGGAAATGATTTTAAAATCCTAAAATTTTGATTTAAATTAAATGATATTTTGAAGCAAATTTGATTTATATAAATTGAAGTATTTTTGGAAAAATCAAGTTTTATGTCGAAAAAGGCAATGGTTTAAAGGAAATTGTTTAAGAAATTAAATTGAAAGTTAAAGTTAAATTGTTAAGTATAAATGAAATTCTATTGGAATTGGGCTATTAAATTTGTTTGGAATATAACTTTGAAATCTTTTGAAACTAGAGTAATTCGAACTAATATTTGAACATGGATTGAAATTGAGATGAAATTTAATGGTTTATTGAAACTTAAAATTTGAAGGTTTGAAATTTGGTTTGTTGATTTGGAAATTGAAATTGGTCCAAATGTTTTGAAATGAAATGAATAGTTTAATTTTGTATAAATTCCAGATTCATATTTTAATATAAACTGTTTTAAAAATATATTATTTTAAAACTTCTAATTATTAAGATTTTCAAATTTATTAAACTATTCAACCAATATTAACTATAAAATTATTTTGATCTATTTTAAACCAATCTAATTTATTTTAAACTAACCAAACCATTTTAATTTATTTTAAATATAATTAATCTATTTAAAGCCATTTAATTCTATTTTAATTATACTTAATCTAATTTAGATCTATTTAACTATCTTAAATCAATTTAAAATAGTATTTAACTATTTAACCAATAGTATTTTAACCTAAAATTAAACTATTTTAGAGTATTTTAACCTACAATTAAACTATTTTAGAGTATTTTAACTATTTATAACTATTTAAACTAATCTCTAAATTTCCAGACTAAGTGACGTGAAAGAGTTTATATTCAATTCAATTGGTTTAAAAAGAGAATAAGGTTAAATGATGTTATAATCAAAGTTGGGATTTAATTGTTGCAATAAATTGAAATGATGACTTTGAAGTAAGAATTTGACCTGTTTTGGAAATATGATTTTTGGAAGAAATTATCATTTTCGAAACGATATGATTTGAAAGCGAATATGGTTTAACTTGAATATGATTTGAAAGTGAATATGGTTTGAAGTGAACATGGATTCAAAGAGATGATTTGAAAATTGAATATAATATTTTGATATCAATTATGAAATGATTTTGGAAATGTAAACCATCCGGTGGGTAATAAGCGATTGGTTGTTAAAGAGACTGAGATCGGATATTGTCATACTCTCTGCCAATACCGAAAACCACTTTAACAACTTTGTACATGATGGACATTCCAGAAATGAAATAGGATGGTTTAGTGAATGATTTCGGTATGTGGTATGACGTGACCCTAACTCCCGTGAGTCAGCTTAGATGTGACTAAAATCAGGAGCCATGTCGGGCCAAGTGAGGTCATTCCTCCTATCGGATACATTTCTTCCATATTATATTCTGATTTTTTGATTGTTTTGGTGGCCACCCTTGATTTTGATTTGGGAGTGTGTTCCGAGGTGGGCGGTAGTAACTGCTATGTGTTACCACCTGTCCGAATCCGCAAATGGTATATCTACCCTGTCATTTCCTCGTGTTCCATGTTCACATGCCATAGAGCGCCTTATACGAGTTTGTTTTGTACCATATCTATGGAGCGCCCTCTAATAGCCCTTAAGTTTATGGGGGAGTTATGGTACTGTATAGACTATGAGAATATATAAAAGTGTGTTAAGTGGGATATGGGTAACACCTTAACGCTATTGTAATACTTTACAATAGACACTATTACAAATTGTACTATATAGTAGATAGTTTAATGGATCCTTAGAAGACGTGAATCTTGAGCATCTCTTGAGTTACTACACTAACATTAGACACTGGATAGGAGATGTCAAATACCGTAAACATCTCTGACGCCGTTCCACTCATATTATTTTTCGTTGATTTAACTTGCATAAGATCTTTTAGTTCTGACTCGAGTGTTTTGTCTTTTCAATTTGCTTGGATCATCCTGAGCATTTCAGGATTTAAAGACCTTATTCCTGGAGGACGAAGACGAATGTTGTATTATTATTATTTATTATATTTCACTATATCATGTATTCTGCTGCATTATTTATTTTTCTATGGTATTTGTAACTCTGATCTGTGTTGTATAAGTGTAGTCAAATGTTTTGTAAAACATCTTCATGAACTGTTATTTGATTATTATATTTTATCATTCTGCTGCAAGATTCTGTTTATTTTGTTTTTCTTTCTCTGCTTTTTCTTATTTACCCCATAACAATCCGCCCTTCTATATGGTTTGAGTTGGCACGTGTGTCTGCTTAAAACATACAAAAAGGCGGGATGTTATAGTTGGTATCAGAGCTTTGGTTTAGCGATAACCTTAGCTTTGTGGGGTCTGACTCATAATTAATAGGGTAGTAATACACTAGAATGAGTCATTGAGTGTATATATATATGAGAGAGCATATTTGTTAGTGTTATAAAAGTTTTTTATATTGTGATAATTTGTTCTGCTTTGTATTTATAAATTCTGGTTGGTGCATAGGACGTTATGACATCGATAGGGATTTTTAAACACATAATAGGACATACCGACACAATATTAGTTTTAAAATATAGGTAAATGAAATAATTTTGCTTATTATATATTTTGTATATGAAATAATAAATTTTATAAATGATATATTTGGTTGTAATATATTTGTTGTTAGGTGGTGAAATGTATAAGCATTGATTGAAAATAAGATATGTAAATAAAATAAATGTAAATTGGAAATTTAGAACTTTCCAGGGTTTTTGAAATTTTCTTTCGAATGATTTGGAATATAATGTTAGTGTTATTTGGAAGTGTTCTTCGATAAATAATTTCAATATAATTTGAAGGAAATGTTTTAAAGTAATTTTGGACGGAAATGAGTTCTGTACTCCTCTCTATGTCGCTGGAAAATAATTTCGGTGATGAGTGCATGCATCATCGACATTCATTTTCGAGTTTCAAAGTGGGAAGGCCACTGTAGTAGTTTTACTGCAGATTTAGTTTGATAAACAAATATAAATTTCAAATTGTTTAAATATAACTGGATATATAAATTGTAAGTATATACATCTATCTATTATTTTAAATGATTTGAAATAGGACCTGGCATTTAGTTCTTAAATTTCCATAAACTAGGGATTTAAATTATTGTACTGAAGTAAAATCTTTTTACTAGTAAAAAATATCACTTATCAAGTCGTACTTGGAACACCATTTATAGATAAAATCTATCCTATAACAAATATTGATAAAATGGAATAACGGGTATTTATGAAAATAAAACTATTACTTTTAAATTTATAACTAAACCCTTTACAAAGGTATTACATGAAATAAAAGATCTCTTAACTCAAAAAACATATCATTTAAATTATCTAAAACAAGAAGTTCTTTCTCTTAATATAGAAGAAAAACTCCAAAATTTAAAATTGCAAGAAAAAATTAAAATGATTTATAACAAATTTTCTATAGAAATTTGTAATGAACATCCAAATTTTATATCAACTATAACATAAGTTGATAAAATGGAGCAGCCACTAAAGAAGATATTCTTTATGCATATATTGCAGAAGTAAAAAAGGATCTAATAAGAAATCTTGGCAAAGAAGACATGAAATTAGAAACGTCAACGGCATCTTCAATAGCAAAGGACATAACCGGAGATGATAATTATTCAGATATAAATGATGAGAATTTTGCCGAAATATTTGACAAAATTGAGAAAGAGGCCCACGATATTGGAAAAGACAAAGCAAAAATGGTGCTGGTTTAGTAGCTTTTTGAACAGGTGGCCAGTTACTTTAATAATTGTAGACAGGTGGCCATATTCTTTAAGGATAATAGGCAGGTAACCTATTCTACCTAATACTTTAATAAAGCAAAAGGATGCCTTTTGGATTTGAAGCATTTGGAATCCGAAGTTAATCAACTTGAATTATAAGTTGATTTCCAGCCTCAGCTATATAAAGGAAGGCATTTCATTTGAAGAAGGCAGACTCAATTCCATCCATCCTCTTCTCTACTTTAAACCTTCTGCCATTAATAAATAGTGTGTAATAAATATAAGTATGCACGGAAGAAGAAGACTGATTCTTCTAGTTTATATCTATAAGCTATATTCTGTAAGTTTTTTTATCTTTTTATTTTGTAATATATTGTGTAATATAAGCCTGAATGGTAGGCTAGTTTAATTATGTGTAGAATTACTTCTATTCTATATGTATGTTCTCATGTGCTCATAATTTCAAGGAATACATGCTAAATTAAAAATACTGGATATGGGTTAAGAATAGCATCAGGCAACAGTAATTACTAATTAACTTAAGTCATGTACTTATGCCGTTTTAGCCATCGTAAGGCATTGTAAGGGCTTTTTTTATAATGATTTGTTAATAAGTTTTTATTGCTAGACGGATGCTTAACTTGTAAAATTACCCAGTACATATCTTTGTATTTTTGGTTTAGTATGTAAGATCCTAAGAAAATTGCAGCAAAATTCATACTGTAGAAAAACACTATAGCAAATTTGTACCGTAGCAGTACTGTAGCAATATGCTAAAACAACCCTTTACTCTGTAAACCGTCTTAGTGTATTGTGTAAACAAATAAATTTTGCCCAGTGTTTTTATATAAATTTTGCCCAGCATTTTAAGAATGGTATCAAAGCCATGGTATGTACATATAGCTTCAGAGTAATTCGACACATATTCAATAAAATGAATACGATTAGAAAACGAGATACTGTTAAAAACAGTATTAAACAAGAATATGATATTCCCCAAAATTTAGACTTACTAAATAAATGGACAATTCCCAAAATTGAACCTAAGGTAATATACCAATTAGGTACTTTTGAAAGACTTGGCTTAAAACAAGTAGTTAAAACTAGAGAAGAGTCAATTTCTCTAGATAACGAAGAAATGATAATTAAATTATTAAGTGTAAAAGATTTACAGCCTTATAGGAAAACACACAAATTTATTCATACAGGTTTGATACAAATTGCATTTAAACCTTTGACCCTTGAAGGACTGCCAGAAAGCTTTATAGCTGCTTTAGGAGATGGCAGGAATTTAGATTGGAAAAAATCATTAATGGGACTAATATAGTCAAGTCTGGCACATGGTCCGGTATATTTAAACGTTTATCGAAACTTACAACTCTCTTTATCTGTTGTTAATATTTTAGAAGCTATTACTTTAAATGTTAAAACTCATGGATATAATTATATTCCAGGATCTGAAGGAATGTGTATTTGTTATAGAATTTATTATAAACCTTTATATACTCTAAATCCTCAATGTAAATTGTTTGATAAACCTTTAAATGAAACTATTTTAATAGAAACAAATTTTAGTCAATCTAATATAACTACAAAAAGGGAAATAAAATGGGAAGAAATTTCTCTTCCAGAAAATTGGAAAATAGAAAGAGCCATTCCTTCACAAACAATGACAAATAATAATATTACTAATATCATACAATCCCTAAAGGAACTATTCAAATACAAATGGATAATAATCTTTCTAGACCTAGTTCTAGTAACACATATTTTTCAAGAGCAAAATCTTTTCACTCTCATATTTCACCTTTTCATTATACTGTTGAATCTCCATCAAGAATGTCCATATCTCAAATTAGAGAAACTGAAAGAAAATCATCTAATGATGAATCTTTGAAAGATAACACTGTAGAAAAATTATATATACATAGAAATAATATTGTAAAAGGTATTTACAACAACCAAGAAGTGGATATAACCGAATCAGAAATGAATTTCTCTATCTAATGATATATAACTAAAATTGATTTTAGCCCTGGCTCTCAGGCCAGACAAAGAATTAAATTTGAATTTAAACTTCCAAAATGGGAACCATTTAGAAAATGGTTTTTTGAAAAAATTTCAAAAGAAGAACAGAAATATTTTCAAGAAGAATTTTATAAATTCACAACTGATAGGAATATAACATTTCCCTTTATTCCTTGGTTTACAGCAAATTATATTAAACAATACATTTCTGTAATAGAAAGAGATTATAAACTATCAAATGGAAATATGCCGAAAGCAGTATATCCTCCTCGGCAATCTTTTCAAATAGAAAAAATAGAAAGTACTTAAGTTTTAATGCATTTTCTAAAATATTAGAGAATGATTTATTACAAATTACTGTAAGACAAATAAACCAAATATTTGAACAACAAAATTATGCAAATTTGTATTTAGCCGCTATTGGTGAAAAAATTACTTCATTACATAACAAAATAGAAAAAATATTCTCTGCTATTAATAATATAAAACTCACCGTTTCAATTACAACTAAAGAAGTAAGTGAAGTAATTGCAACTTCAAGCCTTCAAGCTTCCCCTGAAATCAAAGGTTTTAAATTAAAAACAGAATCAGAATTAGAAAAGGTTTTTTAATTAAAATCTGAATCTGACTTAGAAAGATTTCTGAAAGAAAGATAGGATAATCTCATATTAAATACCCTTGAAGAAGAATCTTCTCAATAAAATAATAGCTACCACACAGTTTAAGATGAGATTAATAAACTTGAAAATTATGCATATAAGCCTTCACAAAAATTATTTTACTACAGGAGACCTTCTCCTATGGATACTTTACCTGAACAACTAGATTTTATTACTAATAATAGTTACAATGGGAAAAGTATATATGAATGAATATTGACACATTTAGTGAACAACAAATATTTAATGTATCTCATCGTATGCTAATGTATAGTACAGTTTGCAAAAATAATGGTAATAATGATGTTACTGTTGGAAGAATGATAGTAGCTGGTTTTACTGGCCAGCTTAAAGGATGGTGGGATAATTATCTTCCTACATCTCATAAAAGTGAGATTTACAACACAGTAAAACAAGAAGATGGACAAATGGTCCAAAATGCTATATATACTTTAATAGTTACTATTCTAGAACATTTTACTGGAAGAGTATCAGATAATAATGAAAGTGTTCATACACTTCTACAAAATTTGAGGTGTAAAACATTAACCGATTTTAGATGGTACAAAGATACATTTTTAAATAGAGTAATGGAATTACCAGAGCGTAATAGCTCTCATTGGAAATTAAAATTTATTGATGGACTCTCTTCCTTATTTGCTGAAAGAGTAAGAAAGTCTCTAAGAAAGGATAAAATAAATATTCCTTACGAAAGTTATACTTATAATAAGCTTATTGAAACATGCATCCAAGAAGGCTTATCATTGTGCAATGATATAAAATTAAATCAACAAATAAAACGACAAAATTTAACCGAAAGAAATCAATTAGGGCAATTTTGTAGTCAATTTGGAATGGATGTTCCAAATTGACTACAAAATTACCCTACTTGATTTCTTTCGGTTAAATTTTGTCATTTTATTTGTTAATTTAATTTTATTTCATTGCATAATGATAAGCCTTCTTGGATGCATGTTCCAATAAGCTTACCATAAATGTAACTTTCGTAAGGAATATTTATACCAAGATTTCTTAATAGATCCCCTTTTACTTTTGCAATATATGCATAAAGAATATCTTCTTTAGTGGCTGCTCTTTTTTGCATCTTTAATTTTCTGATGATATGTTGAAATGTGCTTGGAGCTTCTTTATGATGGATCACATCTTCCTATTCCTGATATAACTTTATTTTTTTGCTTATTTCGGATATCATTTCTTGGCCAAATAGTTGACCTGTGCTATTATCAATCCTGGTTAGTTTATCCTAGAATTTAGTAAAGAAACATCTTTGCAAACATGGGATTTCCTTTTCAGTATAACCTATTTCAGGTTTCAATTTCCATATCCAGGGGATATAAAATTCAATGAAGAAATATATCGGACCAGATCCTGATATCATAAGGTATTGGTCAAGATTATTGAGCTCGGGTGAGACAACAACCCATTCAGAATATAATTCTTGTAGTTCTTCAGGGAGAATATCAATGGGTGGTCCATAATTTGTCCACCATTCGTAAAACCAATTTGATATAGGATGTTTATATACTTCCACACAGACTTTAATGAACCACGAATGCTTCTTGTTATTATTTTCATAAAGGAATACTTTATTTAGTACGTCCAGATAATCCCAATAATTATACTTGATAGTGCCTACCTTTTTATCAGGTAAAAACATTTCCTTTTCTTTAAGGGTAGATAACCGCCATTCTTCTGGCAATATAAGCCTTTTGATAATTATTTTGCTGAAGCTATAAACATTAGGATCTCCTGCATTAAAATGTGTTATTTCACAAGTTTTAGAGGCTTTTAATATTGCCTCATAGTATCCTCTTTGTTTATATGTCGTAATAGAAAATGATGTTGTATCCAGATATCTCTGCATTAAGTTCCAGGGATCATTTTCCCTTTTTAGATCATTAAATTCCAAAAGAATTATGACTTCCTTATGAGGATTTTCTGCATATGTGGTTATACTATATTGATTTTCCTCATTGCCAGTTATGCTAGCATATGAAGAGGATGTTGTTTGGCTATTAGTTGTTTGGCTATTAGCCTCTTGCCTTTTCTTGAATTCTAAAAATTCCTTGTATAGAGGATCATTAGAGCTATTACCTCCTAAATTGGTTAATTTTTTCGCTATCAGCTTTCTGTTACCATGTTGGGTCAGGATATTTCCTCTACCGCCTCCTCTGTAGGGGAAATTACCCTTTCCTCTAGGGATCATCTGCCTGTAAAAATTCACGAGTTAAAAATCAGGAAGACTCTTTTCTTCACCCTTTTTATAAAAGATTTCAAAATTAAAAGGCACCAAATGAGGTTGCCATCTAGCAAACATTTGTTTTTGATACATCATGTTTAAAATCTTTATTAAACATGTATTTAGCAGATTTACAATCAGTTTTTATAATAATTTTTTGATTGTATAAATCATCTTGAAATTTTAAAACACATTTTACTATAGCAAGAATTTCTTTAGCAATAGTTGCGTAGTTTTGTTTTACTATTAGTCCATGTACCTGAATGAAATCTAACAAGATATTCTTTTTTTGTTTTTGGGCATATTTGCTTTAAAATTCCTCCAAATCCTATATCCGATGCATCAGTTTCAATTACATTTGCGCAATTTGGATTTGAAAGCATCAAACAAGGCAAATTCTTTGCCTTTTCTTTTATAATTTTAACAGCTTGAGTATGCTGTTTTGTCCATAGGCCCGGATTCTTTTTTAATCTATCATATAAGATAGCAACATCTATGGCTAAATTAATATAATAAGAGGATATATAATTTAAACTACCCAAAAACCTTTGTAACTGTGTTTTATCATTATTATATCAGGAAACTTTGAAGCAAATTCTATACTTCTATTTATAGGAATTATTTTTCCTTTTTCGATATTATGACCTAAAAATCTCACATTTGTCTAAAACAAAGACATTTTTGCTTTTGATATTACTAAGCCATTCTGAATAATATTTTTTCTAAAAATGTCTAAGTGTTTAAAATGTGTTTCAATATCTATTGAAAATACTAGAATGACATCAATACAAACTATAATAAATTCATTATACGAAATAAAAAATATCATTCATTATTTTCTGAAATTCGAAGGGTGCATTTTTCAAACCAAAAGGCATTACTGTCCATTCATAATGTCCAATTGGAACATTAAAAGCAGTTTTGTATTGGTCAGATTTTGAAATTTGAATCTGTCAATAGCCAGATTTTAAATCAAATTTAGAGAATATGATAGAATCATATATCCTATCTAATAAATCTTTTTTGTTTGGAATTGTATGCCTAATCCATTTCAAAACTTTATGAAGAGGTTTGTAGTTTATTACTAATCTAGGTACCCCTCTTTCTTGTTCACTATGTTTATTTACATAAAATGTAGTACATGACCAGGGTGATTGGGATGGTTTTATCAAACCTTTTTGCAATAATGATTCAATTTCTTTTTTACACCATTCTTGATATTCAGAATTCATTTGACATGGTCTTGCTCTAGTAGAGATTTTCTTTCATCAAAATTCTCTTTATATGGAAGATTAACAATATGTTTATTCCTATCCCAAAAGGCATTTGGATGTTCATTACAAATTTCTATAGAAAATTTGTTATAAATTATTTTAATTTTTTCTTGCAATTTTGAATTTTGGAGTTTTTCTTCTATATTAAGAGAAACAACTTCTTGTTTTAGATAATTTAAATGATAGGTTTTTTGAGTTAAGGGATCTTTTATTTCATGTAAGACCTTTGTAAAGGGTTTAGTTATAAATTCAAAAGTAATAGTTTTATTTTCATAAATACCTGTTATTCCATTTTTATCAATATTTGTTATAGGATAGATTTTATCTATAAATGGTGTTCCAAGTATGACTTGATTAGTGATATTTTTTACTAGTAAAAAGCTTGTAGGAATAAAAGTCTTATTTTTACATACATAAGCATGTGGTAATTTAAATTTAATATCAAGTTTTCCTCCACCTGCATGACTTAATGAATTAGTGGTTTTATGAAAATACCTAGTTGGAATTATTCCTTCTTGAATTAAATTCATGTCTGCACCACTATCTATAAGCGTAGTTAATTTCTTTTTAAAATAGTTGTCAATTAAAAGGGTTATTTTGATAAACCATTTTTGGGATATTACAATATCCACTTTTGAAAGAAATCCTTCTTGAGAACAATTTATTTGATTGTTTTCAATAGGGATAATTTGTTTTGATTGTTCTAGAAAAGAGAGTCTATAATCAAGATTTCTATTTTCATTTTTTGTTATTTGGATTTCTTTTTTAAGATTTTGGATTTCAATATTAAGGTCTTCTACAGTAGTAGGATATTTAATTCTTTGTCGTTCTTTCAAAAGTTTATGAACTTCATTCATAGAATATGGATTTGTAGAACTTTCAATATTTTGAAATGTCTCTATTGATGATTCATTATTTTTGCCAGTTTCTGGAATATCTTCCATTTGATCTATCATTTTTGATCTTAATTCTGGGTCCTTAACCAATTTTAAGAATTCAACAATATTATTATTAGTTAATACACTTATATTTAAATCTTGAAACCGTGAGAGGATTTTATAAAATTCATCTTTTTCATCTTCTTTTTCTATTATTGGGTTTAGACAGGGTTTTCCCTACCCACAAGGTTCATAACATTCATCAGATTCTGATGATTCTTCGTCAAGACCTTTTAGATTTTCAGAAGTAACTGAATAATCTGAATCATTTTCAAATTCAATTTCTGAACCATTTTCAGAGCTAGAGTCTAGCAAAAGTTTTGATAATGTTTCCTTTAGTTGATTATCAATCTATAAATTATCGATTTTCTTTTTTAGTTTACATGTCCAACTTTTCCGCATTTATAATAGTGGATAATTTTATTTTTCTTTTTATTTAATGTTTCCACTTTTCTTTGGGCTTTTAGTTCCATCTTTTTATGAAAATAAAATTTCCTCTTTTTTCGAAAAGATTCTCTAAATTTATTATCTTTTTGTGTTATAGTTGATATAAACTTATGTTATAATTGAAATGTTACTATAATAAAATGTGATAGAAAGTAAGTATTGTAAGTAAGTTATTATGAACTTAGGTAAATGAATTGATATGCTAGGTAATTGAATTGAACATGAGTACTATAAATAAATGAATTATAAACTTAAGTTAATGTTTGAAGCCATTGATAATTGAAGGTAATGGATGTAAATTTAAAAGTAAGAAACTTGAGAATGAAACTATGCACTTATGAATATTAATATCTAATGGAAATCAAGTATATAAGTCTATAAATGTTAACTAAACTGCAATAAAATGTATGTAATACTTGAATAATATATTCATAGATTATAAACAATTGAATGGATACAATTTATGTAAGAAGTAAATGTAAAGTAATGAAAAGAAATTTTCATTATATAAATAAATGAAAAAAAGAAAAAATGATTTTTTTAAAGTAATGAATGAAACTGAAGAAAGGTAAATAATATGAAATGAAATTATTAAGAATGAACCTAATGTATGCTTGGAATCATTGTTCGTTTGGTTTATGGGTTGTTTGGGTAAAAGATACTTTTAATTGTTTGGATGTATGAATAATCTATTTAATTTTTATTCTAAGACTGTTGAGTAAATGCTATACATAGTAGTTATTTGTCATTCTATGTGATTAAAAGTGTCTTAACTCGAACAAACTATTTGGTGGTTGATATGGACGGATAATTGATTTGTACTGATTTCATATGATGATTATATGCCGTGGTTGCAAGTGATTGTTGTTTTATATTGATTTGTGCATTTCTCCCTCTGATTCAGAATAAATATGTTTTCGGACCCTTTCTTTAAAATGAAAAGTAGACGTTCCAGTACGAATCTCAGCATTAACTTGTTTTTTAGTGGTTGAAACAACTTTAAATATTTCATTTTTATATAAATCAATTTCTTTGGATTATATAAGTGGAATACAAGTTATGGAAGCAATTGCTACTGCTTCTGGTTTCATAATTAAAGCATTGTTTTCTCGACAAATAGGTATGTTCTCGGATTACGGTTTTGTAGCGATATTATATTATTTTTCCCGCTGTTGGGATATATTATTTTGAAAAATTATGATATATATATATATATTGTTTATTTGATTTTATAATTTCTCCCGAGCCTCTCCGTACAAAGGAGACTCTGTAGATTTTTCGTAAATTTTGGACTTAGAAAATTTTGAGCAATGTTTTCCAAATTTTATTAGTTTGAGCATAAAAGGATTTAATAGTTATAAATTGGTATACTTTACTTAAAGTACCTAATTTTGTAAATTTATTTGTTTATAAATTTAATATTTTGAATAAGAGATATATTGATTACTAAATTCCTTCTTTCCCTTTCTTTTTCCTTTTCGGGGACGAAAAGTTTTGAGCGGGGGAAAGTGTAACGACCCGTAAATTTTCGATAATTAAATTTGTTAATTTAATAAGATTTTGATTATTTAATATTGAAGGAAATAAAAAATTATGATTTTAATAATGAAATAATAACTAAATTAAAGTGTAATAATGTTAATTAAAGCAAATTATTAACAATGTGAATGAAATTCCAATGAATGAAATAATTTAAATGTTATACCTGGTTACAAATTGATATAAGAAAACAAATGTAAACATTGAATTAATAAATTAAATAGTATGAAATAAATGACCATTGAATAAAATTTGGGTTATGCAAGAAATTGTAACATTTGTGTGTAAATAATGAATTTATAAGTGTGATTTAAAGTTAATGGTAACAATTAATATACGTTATCTATTTATTTACCCTATTATATTAAATTTGAAACCAATTGCAATAAATGTAATTAAGTATTACATTAATGTAAATTAAGGTAATATTTGGCAATAATGTAAATTTTATTCATAATATGATAATTGGTAGAATAATAAGAATGGAAAACAAGATTTAATAAATTTTTGGAATATAAATGATAACAATTGGATTTATTACAACTAAATGAGATCGAATATCGTGTTAATGTAAAGAAAGATGAAACCAATGTAAATTCTATCTCATAATAAGATAATTGGTTTAAAGAAAGAATGAAACCAAGATGAATGAATTAATTGGGGATTTAAATTTTAAATTAATGAGTAAAACCGACAAAATTCAATTTGATTGAAATATAGTAATTAATACAAATAAAAAATGGAGAGTGGAGAATATTAGTGTAGTGAAAGACAAACAAAAATTGACTATGTTATTTGAGTAATAATGGATTTGAGTACAAAGATTGAAAACAAATAAAAACAGTTTATTGGAATTAAATTTTTAATAATTGAATTTCATTTCAATTGAAAGTTAAACACTGTAATTGGTAAATTAATTTACTTTAAATTGATATCTAAATTTTTTTAAATTATTTTAATTGTTAAAGAAATCAAAAACGATAAAGATTGCTAATTATAGAACTGGAATTGAGAATTTGATTTAATTAATTTAATATTAATTAATTTAATTAATGTGAAAATAGCCATTTTGGCTACTGTCTCGGATTTCAACAAAACTAGTTTCATTGGATCCGTAACAGTGAGTTATTGTAGGATCTCAAGTTTTGAAGCGATCGGACTTGTCGTTTGATCGTACGGACTCGAAACGCCTTGAAATCAATTTAATTGAAATCAACTTGAAATAAGCTGATTTTAGCATATCTTCTTCATACGATGGAATTAGGAATTGAAACCTGTTCCATTGAGTTTAAAAATATTGAAAACATCTGTTTTGATATATGGGTTTGCCCATTTTCGTTCCGGGGAAAGAATGGGCTTTTTGGGTCATTTATCGTTCAACATGGAAATCAATCTTGTCCATTCATTCTATTTCTCAACTTTATCTATGAATAGCCTGTTTTAAACCCTAGGTTATTTCTTATTTTCTGATTTCAGTACGTACAACTCCATCTGTCTGCTTCCTATTCCTTCCAATGGCTGCAAACCCTACTTCTATTTCAAACTGCAAATCAAATTCAAATCCACTTCTATCCGCAAGTA
This sequence comes from Allium cepa, assembly GCA_030765085.1. NCBI lineage: Eukaryota > Viridiplantae > Streptophyta > Magnoliopsida > Asparagales > Amaryllidaceae > Allium > Allium cepa. The sequence goes on along the minus strand of CM060941.1, from coordinate 825,021,110 downwards.
GTGGCGTAGTGGTAAGATACTTGCTTCCTGGTGAGCAGGTCGCACGTTCGATTCTCGTCCGCCCTACTCCCAATTCAAGGCGTGGAGGTGGGTCCCCGTCAATCCTAAAATATGATTGGGGGCATCAAATCTCTATGCTCGGCTGGCTAACCTCCCTTTTGTCTGTGGTTGGACCAGGCAGGTTGGGGGCTCCTCCTATCCCTTCGATTTCATCAGGGCTCTGGGTTGAGTTTTTTTTTTAAAAAAAAAAATCAAACCTCTTAAAACTATATCAAATTACATATGGAGTTGAAGCTCTCGACGAGCGCAACCTAAATCTTCGGTTTGTTTTTGGATTTGGATCATGTTTTGACCAAAATTTAGGCTTCTATTTTCAGCCGTTAGTTTATGGTTATGTGTTTTAACGGCGGATCTTCAAGGTTGACTCGATCGGAAGGCACGGGGGCGCAGAGGGTGACTAGCTGAATCGATCCATATGGTTGATTCGTCAAGGAGGTCGGTCGATTCACCAGAAATAGCGATTTTTTTGGGCGACGACGAACTGGTTTGGTGACCGGAGGTGGCTCGCCTGCGAATAGCCTAGGCAGTGTGGCCTGGGTAGCATGATGACGGGGTCAATCTAGGCGAGGGTGTGGGTGATGGCAGCGGTTGGTGCTCGATTTTCGACGGCTGATGATGTTTGGGCTCATGTACTATAGCGATCCCGATTTTAAGCCGAATTTAATTTAGCAATTAATATAAACTTTTGGATAAATTTGTGAATTAATTTGAATTCTTTCAAAATAAATAAGATATGTGTCTGTTTGTATATATATACACACAAATAGATTGTAAATAGATTTTTGATTTGAAATTCAAAAATAAAATATGTTTTAAAATAAGTTAGATTTAAAAACTCTATGATTTAAAAATTAATAATTTTTTTTCTAATATATATATGTGTATATGTATATATATGTTATTTGGAAGTTATATTTTGAATTTAATAATTTTCAAAAGCTAATTAAGGGTCAAATTATAATATATGTATGTGTGTTTATTTATTTATGTATAATTAGATTTTTAAATCATATTTCTTTAAAAGGTTATATAAATATAAATAATAGAAAATGTATGAATAAAAATATAAACCATATATATATGTAAAACATATGTTAATATAAAAAATGTAATAAAAAAACAAAATTGAAAATGTATATATAAATACAAGACATAAATAGTAAATATAATATAAAAATTATATAAAAATATATGAAAACATTAAATACATGTAAAGACAAGTATAAGCTAATTAATATGAAATTAACAAGTGTAGGTGTTTTAACATAAAATTGAACAAGTGTTAAGTAAATTTAGCATGCATTAATACAAGTGTCAATTTTAGTTTTTTTTAAGAAAATAATAAAATAAGTCATATATATACCACTATCCTCCTTCTTTCTCATTTTTCTTTCATTCAAAAATTTATTCAAAACCAAAAACCTAGCAAACTAAAACTACAAACCAGAAGAAAAAAAATACAAAACAACAACTCTTTCAAGTTTTCAAACCTGGAAAAATAACTAAACCTGAGATTAAAAGAATCAAGCAAGACAAATCAAAACCAAGATCTAGAGCAAGCAAAGTAGATTCAACCCAAACAATCTTCAAGCCTGAAGCAAACAACTGATCAAAGCAAGTTATAGATCAAGCTCAGTTCAAATACATCTTAAAACTTAATCAAGCAGTGATTCAGGGACCATCTTAGACAATTAAGCTTCAGTTCTAAATCTTGTAGTAGATCAAAATCTATTTCCAGTTTTCTTTCATAAGCCTGCTCTCTGTTCAAACCCAAACAGGTGAGTAAACAATCTTTTCAAAAAGCAAATTTTATTTGATACCCTGATGCTTGTGATGATCATCGAAGTTATGATATGAAAAATGTGTGCTTGAATGTAAATATCGCCTGCATGTATGTGTGTGTGTGTGTGTGTGTGTATGTGTGTAAAAAATTATATGCATGTTTGGACATATATATATATATACAGGTCCCTGTTTAAGTTACAGGTTTTGAAAACAAATTCTAAAATTCAAACGCTCTTCATCAAAGCAATTATAAGATAAAATGTTTAAAGGGAACTTGTTTGCATGAATGTAATACCATTTTTAAAAATAATGTTGAATTAAATTATTAAGTAATTCTCTGAGAAAGTCAAGTTATACAGTAAGAACAAAAAATTAGGAAATTTCGACTATCATAAATTTAAGCTTTGCATGTATAAATTTATTCGTACTTAAAAATGATGATTTTTAATGGAATTGTAACGACCCAGGATTTTAATTTATTAAAATTTGAATATTTAATTAATTTTAAATATTAATAAGTGAAATTTATAAGTCGAATAAATTTTATTTCGAATAATTGGATTTAATTGAATAATTAAATCGATAATTTAATAGGTTAAATTATGGAAATAATTGAAAATTGAGTTAAATATGATTGAAAATGATTTATAAAATTTTATTTTATCATATTGAAGTTAGAATGATATTTTAGAACTTTTAAAATCGAATTAAAAGTTAATTTGTGAAAATTCAATATTTTAATATTAAAATCGACTAGTGAAAATAGTCAATTTTCGAACAGTCTCAGAATTGAACGAGACAAGTTCCATTGGATCCGTAATAGTTAGTTATTACCGGATTTCAATTTTCGTAGCAATCGGAGTTATCGTTTGATCGTAGCAGCTCGAAACGCATCGAAATTTTTTTTAATTTTAATTTGGCGAGTTAAAATAGCCATTTTTCAAAAAGTCTCGGATTTCGACGAAACAAGTTTCATCGGATCCGTAATGTGATATTATTGTATGGTTTCAAATTTCGTGTCAATCGGATTTACCGTTTGTCCGGTACAAATTAAAACGCCTAGAAAATCGTTTAAATCGGTTTAATTTAAATTGAACGTTTATTGCCATAACTCTCACAGATGTCCGAGTTAGCTTTCGAAACCTGTTCCATTGTGTCCAGAACGCGGGGTAAACACTAGAAATGCTGGTTACGGCGCGTGAATCGGAGTTTGGAATTCCCGGATGAATAGTGTTTTGAATAATTTCCTTTAAATAACCCTAAACCTCTCACAAAAAATATATATATATATATATAACTAAACCCTAGCCGGCCGCCACCATAGAAACCGAAGGCCAGAAACTCACGATCTTTCTTCCCCCAAATCTCTTAATCCACTCAATATTACAACAATCTTCCAACTAGCAAAAGGTAGAGCATCACGAGCTCTACAGATCCAACGGTGGATTCGCGTTGAAGTGGTTTGGATTCGCCGAAATTGGCCAATGAAGGCGCACGGTTCGTGCACGCAAAACGATGGAAAGAGGCGACCGAGCTCTAGGCTACTCAGGCCGATGATAGAGTGGTTGATGGCCTTTCAAACGGCGGTGGTTGATCATCCTGGAATCGTTCGTAGAGGGGGCGGCTAGCTTGGGTTTTGTACGAAGATGGGTTAGGGTTCTTGCTGTAGGTTGCGTACGTGAATGAAGAGAGGAAGAAGGGGGGACGGGGTGCGCACGGCCGAGATCTACAGGGGTTTGGATCCAAGGGCTAGGATTGAATAGGTTTAAGAAATTAAAATTTTAGTTGTAAATTTTATATAAAAATCGTGTAAACTTCATAAATGCATATCTTTTTCATACGAGGACGAAAACGCGCGAAACTAGTTGCGTTGGAATCGTATGGATGAGCACTACACGATGAAATTGGATTGGAGTCGTTTGGAGTTAGTGAGAATTTCTGGTAAAATTAAACGTCCGTTTAATTTTATTCGAAATAAATCGCTAAAACAAAAATAAAAATCAAGGTGAGAACTTCTCACTCAATCGAATCGATTTCGATTTTATTTTAAATAGTTAGATTTAAAATATTTGAATGCATGTTTGAATGATGATTGTTATCTATTGTTTGTTAAAATAGACATTATGCGCCGTTAGTAAGCGGATGTTATTTATTAAAAACATATACCGCGAATATTTCATAAACAGTGAAATTGGTATTATATATAATAGCAATATATATATATTGGCATATGTATATATTGGAGTTGTGATTTCCCGCATTTGTATAGCGGATGAGACCCTATTGCGCCGTCTATTAAGCGGATAATATTTTAAATCCCATATACCGCGATAATTCCGTACTGGAGCGGAATTGGTATTGTGCTAATGTTTGTGGATGCAGGAAAACAGGTTGGAGGGATCCAACTGGATTCCTCAACAGTATTTATTTGAACTCAGATATTTTGATATTTGATGGATTATCATATCGATATATGATATCGTTGTAGTCGTGATTGACTATTTGGTGTGTAACATCATTGGACCAAATTTGGAACTTTAAAATGATTTTTAAAGTGATTTTTGAAAATATACTATATGTTTGGAAATTGATCCATTATGAATAAATAAACGTTATAATTTTTAAAGTTATAAAAATTATGATTTTGAGAAATACGGTTAAAGATTGATTTTTGAGAAATATGGGTTAATGTTTTTATAAAATAATTAAATTGGATTTTTGAAATTATTGCGAAAAGTTTAAATATAGGATTTATGAAATTTAATTATTTTATAAATCAGAATGATGAAATTATAAAGGAGATTAAAGATGTTTTAAAAGAATAATAGTATAAATTGATTTATATAAGAAATTTATAAATTGATATTTATAAATTAAAATATTTGAATTATAAAACGAGTTTTTATAAGTGTTAGAATGAATTGTGAATGAATTTCATAAATGAATGAAATTTATAGAACTATAAACGGTGAAGTTATAAATGGAATTTTATAAGCAGTAGGTTTATAAAATTTGTAATGTTATTTGAAGAATAGATTTGGTTAAATAAATGAATCTTATAAGTTATAAGATTTATAATTTGGAAAGTCTTAAAAAGAACGATTTTGTAAAATAATCGTTTTATAAGCATTTAACTTATAATGTGAACTTTTGGTTTATAATTGAGTTATAAATCGAATAGGTTAATAAAGAAATTTATAAAGGAAGTAGTTATAAAACAAATAGAAATGGAATTTATAAACATTGTTTTATAAATTCGCAATGACTTATTTTGATAAGTAAATTGTTGTAACTTATTAATGGAGTTATATTCACGTTTTTGCCTGTGAATAATCCTTTGAAACAAAATGAATAGAAATGATGAAATTATTAACGTAGTATATTCACGTTTTTGGAATAGTGAATAATATGTTAAAGAAATTGTTTTGAATGTGATATTTTAAATTGAATTAAAACGATCTAACGATGTTTTAAATTGAATTAAAACGATCTAACGATGTTTTAAATGTGTTGAGATTCAAAACCATATATTTCAACATTTATTGTTGAAATAGATGTTTTCGAGAAATAGAAGGAAATGGTGGACTATAACACTGTTGTTATAGTAAATGATTTCCGAAAGGAAATGTTTTGTATAGTATTGGGATCTATATATCTATTTTAATTTCGAATCCCTATACTAGTAATTTTGGGTTGTCGTAACGATGTTTTACGCAACATTCGTTTTGGCCCAAATAAATATGGTTAAGAGAATGATTTCCTTAAAGAATGAAATATATACTTAATCTCGATTTAAGTATATTGAATATTTTCTAAGTGTTGAAAATAAATAAAATTTGTGAATTACTTATGAATAAGTAAGTATGGAAATGTTTTCCAATATAAAGTAAATATCTTAAGAATTTATCCTTTTGAAGATAAATTGAAATGAATAATTGAAATCGTATATGCATGGATATTTTAAAATGAAAATTCACTATGGAATTTATAAAAGAATGGGGAAATTAGTTTAAAAATAAATATTGATTTATTTTTGAAGTGTGAAAATTATATATCTTGTAAAGATATCTTTGGGAAATAAATAATTTGGAAAATTATTTGGAATCTGGTGATGTTGTGCATATCCATTGATAGTTCAATAACCGACTATCAATATTTACCTTTGAAAGGTATTTGTTGGGATTTGTTGAATTTGAATGCTACACTTATTTTTAAATTATTATGCTCGTTATTCGGATTACCCATTCTGAATAGTGATACGACGTAATGGATAGCATTGAAGATCGGTGTTGAAGACCCGGTATTTGCGAAAGCGATAGGATGACCTGTCGATTGACTCTGCACCGAGTTGCTCCGGTATTGAGTTCTCCATATGTGATGGGAAATCTGATCAGGATTGTGGATATCCGGATTGCAAGGACTTCTCTGTAAGTGCCTTCGGTTCTGTTCAAGCCGGAACAGACTTGTATGGATTGTATGTCTGACGTTACAAATTGAGATATAAAGCAGATTTCTTTCAAATATATTTCTGTTGGTGGCGGAGAATTTATTCTTTTAGCTTAACACCCTTCTCTGAGACGTACGAGCTCAGAGGTTATGTAGTTGAAGGTTATCAGCGATATATTCCCAATTTGGTAATGTGACATGCTGAGTGTTGCTGTGAAATGATCATTGTGTTGATTATTTGTGATAGGATCATTTGTTTGATCGTCTATTCTGGTGATCATTTCTATGATCATTTGTTTACCCAAAGCATGACTTTTGTATAAAGTATGTTTTTGTGGACGTGACTTCGTCGAGCCTCACACCTCGGGAATGGTCAAAACAGGAAAGATGCAGCAAGGTTATGAGGGGTAGCGCCCTTTAGGATATGTGCATTTCCTTCTGGAAAAGGGTGGTATCATGGTATGGAGCCCAGATATTTACTCATGTTGAAAACACTTTATGATTGTGTGAATTGATTGCGAGCGCTCGGTGAAAGGTCCCAAAGGACCGGGGGATGGCATATTCGGTCAGTTGTTACTCAGTTAGGGGTAACCCGGCCTTGTGTTGGTAGAGATCCGGTTTGGTTCTCGGGGATGTCCATCCAGAGGCATCCTCATGTGGCAATGGGAAGTTCCTTGGCCTGATCATTCGTTGAAAATCCAATTCCCAATACGAAACTTTGTACGGTATTAGTTGTAGAACCTGCCATTTACTTATGGTGGTCACCACTGTTTAGATGGTAGCTATAGTAGGCATAGTTCGAAATGTCTATGCTGGCTAAGATTTATATTCCACTTTCGAAATGAATTTTCTCTACACTATGCACTAGTAATAATATCAAATGTTCTTTTTAATGTGTATCAAGCATCTTTGACTATCATAAGGAGAAATCCCCTTCGATTCTGCGTTTGCATTGTGTGTGTGCGTGTGCGGGAGGCCTTATGGTAGTCTCATTTTTAAAAAGCATTGCGAATTGACTTTAAAAATATTCCTCTATTTTGTTTTTAAAGATAAATAAACTGTTTTAAATTCTCACACCAGTCACATGACTGACTCGGAGTTTATTGTTTTCCTTCCTAAACTCTGGGTGCCCACCAATTTCCACACGGGCAGTTAAGAGTTAGGTTTATCAGGATATTCTGGATATTCTGGAGTTGTAGGAGGCAAGCTGGATGGCATGGCGTAATTACTAGTATATAGTATTTCTTTTTCCGCTGCACTGTTTGTTGTTGTTGTTGTTGTACACTCTGATGATATGATGTAATGAAATGAAATGTATAAAATGTAATAACTGATATAGTTCTTGTTAAAAGATTATTCATTTATCTATTATATGTTGTTCCGCTGCGAATTGTGAGATTCTGATGTTGTTCAGTTATTTTTCTATTCCGTTCTATTTTCTATTTCCTTTCCCTCTATTTTCTTTTCTATTTTTTTTTCCCTCTCCTTCTGCCTTTTTCTTTTTCTTAGACATTGAGAATTCGTATTTCTGTTCATCTTGAGTTAATCTATGGAGATTAGTGTATATTCAAGGAGTACGGATTTACGGGTCTTCACAGGTGGTATCAGAGCTTATGGTTATGCGACAACCATGGTTCTGTTGGGTATTACTCATTAGAGATAGAGTCAGTAGTACTCTAGAATGAGTTTGAGTGTAATAATAGCTATGAGAGCGTATTTGTTAGTGTATATAAAATTGTTTTATATTGTGATGATTGGTTTGTTGAGTGGCATATGAACCTTCGTCAGCACGGTCTAGACAACTATGCCGAAGGGGTTTATAAACACTTGTACAGAACAATTCGACACAGTATTGTTTTAAATTGGGTAAATGAAATAATTTTACCTTGATTATATTTTATATGTAAAAAGAATAATTTTTCAGAATTATTAAAGTGTATATAAGTGGATTGTTTGGTTGTTTGAATAATCTAAATTGAAGAATAATTGTATAAGCAAATGAATTATAAGAATTGAATTATAATTAAAGTGATTTACAATTGTGAAATAAACTTATATATATAAGAAGTGAAACTATATGAATATATTTATGAATATGAGTTGTAAATAAAAATGAATTTAAAGATAAATGAAATTCAACTTTTGTAATTGAATTGAATGAATGGATTGAATATTAATCAATTAAATGTGAATAGTTGATATGAAATAATGAATGTAAGTGTTAATTCATTAAAATCTAATGTTATGGAAAGTTGAATAGTTGAATGAAAATCAATTAATTAAACCAATTGAAAGCAAAGGAATTTGGTTGTAATTGATATACATTGGTTGTTATGTGGTTGTTAGTTGATTGTATATAATTCATTAAGTGTTAATGAAATTGAGTTAATGGAATTGGAAGCTAAAGTAATTAGAATTCAATTGGAAGTTAAGTGAATCTTAAATAGAATTGAATTTGAATTGGAAGTGAACCAACTTGAATATGAATTAGTGAATGCAAACTAATTAAAATTGAAAATGAATGTTAGTAAGAACATCCACTGTCAATGAATCAAATGTGATTTAAATTGAAAACCTATTTCATTGAATATTAATGAGAATATGAATGAATATTTATTGGTTATGGATGATAGTTGGTTGATGGTTGAATATATTGCTTTTTTTTCAATTGCTATGTTGACATATATAGTTATTTTTTTGCTATATGTTGTATATTGATACTATTGTCTATATACATGATTCTCATGTTGTTTGTTGAGTGATTAGTAGGTGCGGATCGCGTTTGCTTCGCATTTGGAGCTCGCTTTCGCGCTATATTAGCCGTTTATGCTTGCTAATAAAATATAAGGTACATATCTCGGATTAAATATCGTACTTTTACACTTTTTCCCTGCGGGATGCCTCATTACTTGATGAGATGTATATTTGTGATATATATACTGTCTTTTTTTTTTCGGATCGAGCCGCGCAAAGGAGACTATGGCGAATTTTTCCGGAAATTTAAGGCGTTAGAAAATTTTGAGAAAATTGGAAAGTTTTGAAACTATAACTTTTATTTGAAATTGAAAGTTAAACAATAGTAGTTGTTTTTGAAAAGATAACTAAGTATGATTTGAAACTTAGTAAAGTATTATAAGAAGTTTGACTATGAATTTGGGAAAATTAATAGATTCTATAACTTTTCTTACTTGTTAATTTCGAGGACGAAATTCTTTTAAGGGGGGAAGATTGTAACGACCCAGGATTTTAATTTATTGAAATTTGAATATTTAATTAATTTTAAATATTAATAAGTGAAATTTATAAGTCGAATGAATTTTATTTCGAATAATTGGATTTAATTGAATAATTAAATCGATAATTTAATAGGTTAAATTATGGAAATAATTGAAAATTGAGTTAAATATGATTGAAAATGATTTGTAAAATTTTATTTGATCATATTGAAGTTAGAATGATATTTTAGAACTTTTAAAATCGAATTAAAAGTTAATTTGTGAAAATTCAATATTTTAATATTAAAATCGACTAGTGAAAATAGTCAATTTTCGAACAGTCTCAGAATTGAACGAGACAAGTTCCATTGGATCCGTAATAGTTAGTTATTACCGGATTTCAATTTTCGTAGCAATCGGAGTTATCGTTTGATCGTAGCAGCTCGAAACGCATCGAATTTTTTTTTTAATTTTAATTTGGCGAGTTAAAATAGCCATTTTTCAAAAAGTCTCGGATTTCAACGAAACCAGTTTCATCGGATCCGTGATGTGATATTATTGTAAGGTTTCAAATTTCGTGTCAATCGGATTTACCGTTTGTCCGGTACAAATTAAAACGCCTAGAAAATCGTTTAAATCGGTTTAATTTAAATCGAACGTTTATTGCCATACTCGCACAGATGTCCGAATTAGCTTTCGAAACCTGTTCCACTGTGTCCGGAACGTGGGGTAAACCCTAGAAACGCTGGTTACGGCGCGTGAATCGGAGTTTGGAATTCCCGGATGAATAGTGTTTTGAATAATTTCCTATAAATAACACTAAACCTCTCACAAATAAAAAAAAATATAACTAAACCCTAGCCGGCCACCACCATAGAAACCGAAGGCCAGAAACTCACGATCTTTCTTCCCCCAAATCTCTTAATCCACTCAATATTACAACAATCTTCCAACTAGCAAAAGGTAGAGCATCACGAGCTCTACAGATCCAACGGTGGATTCGCGTTGAAGTGGTTTGGATTCGCCGAAATTGGCCAATGAAGGCGCACGGTTCGTGCACGCAAAACGATGGAAAGAGGCGACCGAGCTCTAGGCTACTCAGGCCGATGATAGAGTGGTTGATGGCCTTTCAAACGGTGGTGGTTGATCATCCTGGAATCGTTCGTAGAGGGGGCGGCTAGCTTGGGTTTTGTACGAAGATGGGTTAGGGTTCTTGCTGTAGGTTGCGTACGTGAATGAAGAGAGGAAGAAGGGGGGACGGGGTGCGCACGGCTGAGATCTACAGGGGTTTGGATCGGGCTAGGATTGAATAGGTTTAAGAAATTAAAATTTTAGTTGTAAATTTTATATAAAAATCGTGTAAACTTCATAAATGCATATCTTTTTCATACGAGGTCGAAAACGCGCGAAACCAGTTGCGTTGGAATCGTATGGACGAGCACTACGCGATGAAATTGGATTGGAGTCGTTTGGAGTTAGTGAGAATTTTGGGTAAAATTAAACGTCCGTTTAATTTTATTCGAAATAAATCGCTAAAACAAAAATAAAAATCAAGGTGAGAACTTCTCACTCAATCGAATCGGTTTCGATTTTATTTTAAATAGTTAGATTTAAAATATTTGAATGCATGTTTGAATGATGATTGTTATCTATTGTTTGTTAAAATAGACATTATGCGCCGTTAGTAAGCGGATGTTATTTATTAAAAACATATACGGCGAATATTTCATAAACAGTGAAAGTGGTATTATATATAATAGCAATATATATATATATATATATATATATATATATATATTGGCATATGTATATATTGGAGTTGTGATTTTCCGCATTTGTATAGCGGATGAGACCCTATTGCGCCGTCTATTAAGCGGATAATATTTCAAATCCCATATACCGCGATAATTCCGTACTGGAGCGGAATTGGTATTGTGCTAATGTTTGTGGATGCAGGAAAACAGGTTGGAGGGATCCAACTGGATTCCTCAACAGTATTTATTTGAATTCAGATATTTTGATATTTGATGGATTATCATATCGATATATGATATCGTTGTAGTCGTGATTGACTATTTGGTGTGTAGCATCATTGGACCAAATTTGGAACTTTAAAATGATTTTTAAAGTGATTTTTGAAAATATACTATATGTTTGGAAATTGATCCATTATGAATAAATAAACGTTATAATTTTTAAAGTTATAAAAATTATGATTTTGAGAAATACGGTTAAAGATTGATTTTTGAGAAATATGGGTTAATGTTTTTATAAAATAATTAAATTGGATTTTTGAAATTATTGTGAAAAGTTTAAATATAGGATTTATGAAATTTAATTATTTTATAAATCAGAATGATGAAATTATAAAGGAGATTAAAGATGTTTTAAAAGAATAATAGTATAAATTGATTTATATAAGAAATTTATAAATTGATATTTATAAATTAAAATATTTGAATTATAAAACGAGTTTTTATAAGTGTTAGAATGAATTGTGAATGAATTTCATAAATGAATGAAATTTATAGAATTATAAACGGTGAAGTTATAAATGGAATTTTATAAGCAGTAGGTTTATAAAATTTGTAATGTTATTTGAAGAATAGATTTGGTTAAATAAATGAATCTTATAAGTTATAAGATTTATAATTTGGAAAGTCTTAAAAAGAACGATTTTGTAAAATAATCGTTTTATAAGCATTTAACTTATAATGTGAACTTTTGGTTTATAATTGAGTTATAAATCGAATAGGTTAATAAAGGAATTTATAAAGGAAGTAGTTATAAAACAAATAGAAATGGAATTTATAAACATTGTTTTATAAATTCGCAATGACTTATTTTGATAAGTAAATTGCTGTAACTTATTAATGGAGTTATATTAACGTTTTTGCCTGTGAATAATCCTTTGAAACAAAATGAATAGAAATGATGAAATTGTTAACGTAGTATATTCACGTTTTTGGAATAGTGAATAATATGTTAAAGAAATTGTTTTGAATGTGATATTTTAAATTGAATTAAAACGATCTAACGATGTTTTAAATTGAATTAAAACGATCTAACGATGTTTTAAATGTGTTGAGATTCAAAACCATATATTTCAACATTTATTGTTGAAATAGATGTTTTCGAGAAATAGAAGGAAATGGTGGACTATAACACTGTTGTTATAGTAAATGATTTCCGAAAGGAAATGTTTTGTATAGTATTGGGATCTATATATCTATTTTAATTTCGAATCCCTATAATAGTAATTTTGGGTTGTCGTAACGATGTTTTACGCAACATTCGTTTTGGCCCAAATAAATATGGTTAAGAGAATGATTTCCTTAAAGAATGAAATATATACTTAATCTCGATTTAAGTATATTGAATATTTTCTAAGTGTTGAAAATAAATAAAATTTGTGAATTACTTATGAATAAGTAAGTATGGAAATGTTTTCCAATATAAAGTGAATATCTTAAGAATTTATCTTTTTGAAGATAAATTGAAATGAATAATTGAAATCGTATATGCATGGATATTTTGAAATGAAAATTCACTATGGAATTTATAAAAGAATGGGGAAATTTGTTTAAAAATAAATATTGATTTATTTTTGAAGTGTGAAAATTATATATCTTGTAAAGATATCTTTGGGAAATAAATAATTTGGAAAATTATTTGGAATCTGGTGATGTTGTGCATATCCATTGATAGTTCAATAACCGACTATCAATATTTACCTATGAAAGGTATTTGTTGGTATTTGTTGAATTTGAATGCTACACTTATTTTTAAATTATTATGCTCGTTATTCGGATTACCCATTCTGAATAGTGATACGACGTAATGGATAGCATTGAAGATCGGTGTTGAAGACCCGGTATTTGCGAAAGCGATAGGATGACCTGTCGATTGACTCTGCACCGAGTTGCTCCGGTATTGAGTTCTCCATATGTGATGGGAAATCCGATCAGGATTGTGGATATCCGGATTGCAAGGACTTCTTTGTAAGTGCCTTCGGTTCTGTTCGAGCCGGAACAGACTTGTATGGATTGTATGTCTGACGTTACAAATTGAGATATAAAGCAGATTTCTTTCAAATATATTTCTGTTGGTGGCGGAGAATTTATTCTTTTAGCTTAACACCCTTCTCTGAGACGTACGAGCTCAGAGGTTATGTAGTTGAAGGTTATCAGCGATATATTCCCAATTTGGTAATGTGACATGCTGAGTGTTGCTGTGAAATGATCATTGTGTTGATTATTTGTGATAGGATCATTTGTTTGATCGTCTATTCTGGTGATCATTTCTATGATCATTTGTTGACCCAAAGCATGGCTTTTGTATAAAGTATGTTTTTGTGGACGTGACTTCGTCGAGCCTCACACCTCGGGAATGGTCAAAACAGGAAAGATGCAGCAAGGTTATGAGGGGTAGCGCCCTTTAGGATATGTGTTTTTCCTTCTGGAAAAGGGTGGTATCATGGTATGGAGCCCAGATATTTACTCATGTTGAAAACACTTTATGATTGTGTGAATTGATTGCAAGCGCTCGGTGAAAGGTCCCAAAGGACCGGGGGATGGCATAGTCGGTCAGTTGTTACTCAGTTAGGGGTAACCCGGCCTTGTGTTGGTAGAGATCCGGTTTGGTTCTCGGGGATGTCCATCCAGAGGCATTCTCATGTGGCAATGGGAAGTTCCTTGGCCTGATCATTCGTTGGAAATCCAATTCCCAATACGAAAATTTGTACGGTATTAGTTGTAGAACCTGCCATTTACTTATGGTGGTCACCACTGTTTAGATGGTAGCTATAGTAGGCATAGTTCGAAATGTCTATGCTGGCTAAGATTTATATTCTACTTTCGAAATGAATTTTCTCTACACTATGCACTAGTAATAATATCAAATGTTCTTTTTAATGCGTATCAAGCATCTTTGACTATCATAAGGAGAAATCTCCTCCGATTCTGCGTTTGCATTGTGTGTGTGCGGGAGGCCTTATGGTAGTCTCATTTTTAAAAAGCATTGCGAATTGACTTTAAAAATATTCCTCTATTTTGTTTTTAAAGATAAATAAACTGTTTTAAATTCTCACACCAGTCACATGACTGACTCGGAGTTTATTGTTTTCCTTCCTAAACTCTGGGTGCCCACCAATTTCCACACGGGCAGTTAAGAGTTAGGTTTATCAGGATATTCTGGATATTCTGGAGTTGCAGGAGGCAAGCTGGATGGCATGGCGTAATTACTAGTATATAGTATTTCTTTTTCCGCTGCACTGTTTGTTGTTGTTGTTGTTGTACACTCTGATGATATGATGTAATGAAATGAAATGTATAAAATGTAATAACTGATATAGTTCTTGTTAAAAGATTATTCATTTATCTATTATATGTTGTTCCGCTGCGAATTGTGAGATTCTGACGTTGTTCAGTTATTTTTCTATTCCGTTCTATTTTCTATTTCCTTTCCCTCTATTTTCTTTTCTATTTTTTCCCCCCTCCTTCTGCCTTTTTCTTTTTCTTAAACATTGAGAATTCGTATTTCTGTTCATCTTGAGTTAATCTATGGAGATTAGTGTATATTCAAGGAGTACGGATTTATGGGTCTTCACAGGAAACATCAAGATTTTTAAGTTTGTATTTATGAAGAATTTGTGAGATGAACAGAAATCGAACTTTGCTCGAATACCGAAGATTACGAGGTTCAGTGGCATCGGGGTTGTGGTCGGAGATTGTTCGTTGATCGATGAACATGGGAAAAATGGTCAAGAGTTTTTTAGACCGCCGTGGTGGCATGGCAGGAAGATATAGGGTTTTGGATCGAGTTTTGGTCGAGGCTCTTTTTCTGGCAGATGCGACATCGACGTCGCATCGAGTTCGTCCTGAGGTGGTGGAATCGAAGCGTTGTTTCATGGCGAGGGTCTGGGCTCAGGGACGTGATCTCCGGTGGTCGGAGATAGGAGGAGTGAGGTGATTTCGATGATCAGGTTCGGTTCTAGGAAGTGTTGTATAGCTCGATTCTGATTTTTAGGTAAGTTCGTCGATCTGGGTGCTTGAGTTTATCGACGAGGTCGTCGATGACGTGTTGAAGGCGGTGAGGTCGGCCGGAGTTGGTCGGAACTCTCATGCACGTGCACACGTGCGCACGATTATGTCTGGGTTTGTTTGAGCTCGGGAAAGAAGATGTGTCACGGGGTAGAGCTCAAGGAATTGGGTTGATAGCTCAAGTATACTCTCGGGTTTGTTCGCTTAGGTTTGAGCATATTATAATATTTTAAAATTCTAACATAATAAAGTTTAAAATAAAAAGAAGTGGGACTCGGGATTTCGCTTGGGAAAAATGTGAAATGGCTCGGGTCTTACTCGAGTTAGTCTTAGGTCTGAGTTTTTTAATTTGTAAATAAATCAGTTTTTAAAATTTAAATAAATCAAGTTTTAAATTATTTCTTTAAACAAATTTCTTTTAAATAATAAATGTTTATTCAAATGTTTGGATAAATGAAAGTTGTATAATTTATTTTAACTTGAATAAATTAAGTTAATACGTAAGTTTATTTAAATAAATTTAAATAGTGTATTTAAGGAATTAATTTAAAAGGTAAGATGTTTTCAATTGTTAATTTAAGGATCTGAAGTTAATTTATATGTAAATGAATTATTTAAATAAGATTTTAAAGATAAATGGTTTATCTTAAATAAATTTTTTTATTAATTAACTTAAAGGTTTTAAGTTAAATTATATGTTAATGATAATTTATTTCAAAGGTTTATTTAATGAGATTTAAATGATGTAATTAATTAAGATAAATGGTTTATCTTTTAATTTAAGGTCATCATTAATTAATTATAGGGTAATTAACTAATGTAATTAATCAAAGGATAGTAAATTAATTAAGGGTTAATTAATTAATGTAAGTAATTAAAGAATAATTACTTAGAAGTTAATGGCTTAATGTAATTAATTAAAGGATCATTAATTAATGTGAGTAAGTAAAGGATAATATTACTTAATGTAATCGATTAGTGATTAATTGATGTAAGTAATTAAGGGATAATTAATTACTTAAAAGATAATTACTTAATGTAAGTAAATAGAGGATCATTAAATAATTAAAGGTTAATTATTTTATAATTGTAGGTTAATTAATTGATTAATTAAAGGTTAGTTAATTTATGATTAAGGGATAAATGATAAATTATTAAGGGTTGGTTAATTAATTAATTAAGAGTTAATTAATTTATGTGGTTAATTAAGGTATAATTAATTAATGTAAGTAATTGAGGATAATTACTTAAGATGGATAATTAAGGATGATTAATTAATTTCACTAATTAATTAAAATAATAACAAGTGGTTTGTAATTAATTAATGTTAATCAAGCAGTGTTAGGTTGATGAATTCATAAGTAATTAGTTTATTTGGTTTAAATTAAATTATAGATTATGTGATTAATTCATCTTGCTTATGGATGATTGGATTATATTGAATGCCTTGAGTTGTTTGTTATCTCTGATATGTAATGTTCTGTGATATGAATTGTTTTGGATTGAGCTATGAACTATGATTTATTTATCTGTGATGAATTTACTTGTTTATCTGTGAATGAAAGATAAGCGTTATAGGATTATACCGCTTATTGATCTAGTTGTTCTTGGATTTATGATGGTTATTTATTGTTGTATGCAAAACCCCTGCACACAACATACAAAATATGGATTTCATGGGAATTTGGATAAGTCATGGGTATTTTGAATTTAATATTATTTTATTTAAAAGTTGAATTTGGAATCCAAAATGGTTTGGAAGTGATTTGGGTTAAGTATAAAAAACTTTTGAAAGGGGAATTTTGGAATTAAAATTATTTTAAATATAATAGGGTTTGTTAAAGTTTGAAATCAAAATAATAATATGGTTTAAAAAGGGTTATACAGGTTATAATATATATATATATATATATATATATATGGATTTTAAACCGTTTTAAAGTATTTTAAATGAATTATTTTGGGAATTTAAATTTAACTCAAATAGAACTTGCCGAGGGGGCGGCAGTGCGTTGATTTTCCGATTTATACTTTAAAAGGCTATAACTTGAGAAAATTTAATCGGATTTTCCCGAAACAAAAACCTTTGTTTTCAAAAGATAATAGCTTTCATATAAATAAATAATTTCCAGTTTTTGTTGAAAGGATTTCAAGTTATGGATAAATCAAATTTAAAATGGAAATAGTTTTGAAAGTTATGAATGAATCTTTATTAAAGATTTGGTAAACCTTGTTTTCAAATTGAAGAGGATCTTAAAGGTGGATCTTTTGTTTAAAAAGATTAAAAATGGAAATTTTTTTAAACCATTCAAAAGGAAAGGTTTTGGGAAATAAAAAGTTGTGACTTAACTAAGATCCTAATGTATCCATATGTTTTTTAAAATAAGCGCTCATTATTCGGTTAAGCATGTTTTCAAAAATAAGCGCTCATTATTCGGTTAAGCCGAGGGAGGACATTAAGCCATAAAACCCATTCCGAATAATGATACGACGAAATGGAATGGCATTTGAAAATGATGGTTGAAGACCAAGTATTTTCGAAAACAAAAGGATTACCTGTTGATTGTCTTTGCACCGAGTGGCCCCGGTATAGAGATTACCCAAAGTGATGGGGAGTCCTGACGTGATTAGGGGATATCCGAATTTGCAAGGACTTTTTCCTTAATTGGACGAAGTGCCTTCGATTCCATTCAGATCTAGGATGGACTTGTATGGATGTATGTCTAACGTTAAACCTTGAGATGTAAAGCTGGTTTCTGTCAAATACCTTTTTGTTTGGTGGCGGAGAATTTATTCTCTTAGCTTAACACCCTTCTTTGAGATGTACGAGCTCAGGTTAAGTAGTTGATATTTACTAGTGATATATTCCCAATTTGGTAATGTGCATGCTAAGTGCTGATCATTGGTTTATCGAAGCATGCTAATGTGGGACGAGACTTCATCGAACCTCACACCCTGGAAATGGTCGAAACAGGAAGGATGCGGCAAGGTTAGGGGGGTCGCGCCGCTTAGGGTATGTGCATTTCCTTCTGGATAAAAAGTGGTATCATGGTATGGATCCCATATATTTAACTTATGTAGTTGTTGGAATTTTTTGTTGTGGCCTTCGTAAAGGTCGGTTACGACCGGGGGATGACATACTCGTGACAGTTAGTTACCTAGTTACAGTGGCAACCCTGCCTAGTGTTGGCAGAGATCCGCTTAGGCTCTCGAGACGTCCCTCCAGAGGTGTACCCTTTCAGAAAGGAAGTTCCTTAGCCTTGACCATTTGTTGGAAATCCAAACAATCAATACAAGCCCTGTACGGTTTTAGTTGTAGAACCTGCCATTTAACATGGTAGCTATAGTAGGCATACTATAATGGTATGTACGCTGGCTAAGATTAATATTATACTTGTAAAATGTTTTCCACACTATGCACTAATAATAATATCAAAAGAATTTTCGCGTATCAAACATGTTTGACTGCTATAAGGAGAAACCTCCCCCAAGTGTGTGATCGCGTTGTGTGTGTGACGAGAGACCTTATGGTAGTTTCATTTTCCAAAAAGTGTAGCGGATTTCTTTTTATTTCTTTTTGTTCAAATAACTGTTTTTGTTTGCTCACACCAGTCCCATGATTGACCTGGAGTTTATTGTTTCCTTTCTAAACTCTAGGTGTCCATAATTTTCCATACGGACAGCCTAGAGTCAGGTTATCTGTAGTTTGTGGAGCTAGTTCAAATAGTAGATATGGATCTAGAAGTCTTTGGTTGGGGATCGCATTTGCTTCGTTACAGCATGATAGTGGTTTCGAGCTTTTTGGTTTGGAGCTTTGGAAATGGGGATGTAGTCTGTTGGATTCTCTCTCTTTTGGAAGACTCTGTTGAAGATATCTTTCCGATGTTGTTGCTCTTGTTCCCAGTTCTGTTATGTATCTTTTCCATTGTATTCTGTTGATGTTGTATCCATTTTGTGTATCAATAAAATTTCTTCTTTGTTTCTGCTGTGTTGTTTTCACCTAATGTGTTATAAGCTCCAGCGAATCAGACTCAATGTTTGAATCTCCGGCATTCAAATACGGGTGATGTATTAGATGCTGATTTTCAGTCGCTGAGCCCTGGGTCATCACATTTGGTTTCAGAGCTAAAGGTTGAGTAAGAACTTTAGCTTTGGAGTATAACACATTAGGTGACTCATTAGAGATAGGGTAGAAATGCCCTAGAATGAGTATATTCCCTAAGATATCTTGTCTGTATGCCTCAGTAATTCTCTTACTATTCACTGATAGTGAAAATGAGTGCAAGAAGAGGATGAGGTAAGGGATAGGGGAGTACCACTACAAATGGTCGATACCCTGCAACAACACTAATGGTTTGGAACAAGTTTTCTTATCAACCTCTTTTGATCATCATCCAATTTCAAAAGAACTTTGATGGCTTCCTGGATACTCCAGGAAGAAGCTTTGGTAGAAGGCCATTACTTCAGTCGAATCAGAGAATGAATTTACATGGGATAGATTCAAGCAAATATTTGAGCAGCGTTATATGCCTTTCTGCTGGCACTTCTAGGATGTATCAAGAAGATTGTCTTACTTCTTATTTATGATAAAATTGTTAGAGTTCTATTCAACACTGGAGCCACACATAGTTTTATTTCCTAGAAAACCATTAAAGAGTTAAATTTGCACCCAAATTCGCAAAAGAACCTAGTTGTGTAAAGAATCCAGTTGGAGGCCCTGCGAATCTTTATTTACATCGTAGAAAGGTTCCGATTCTCATCATCAGTTTCCTATCAGTCTTTTTGTTTTTGACTTTAATAAATTTGAAATTTTATTTGAAATGAATTGGTTAACAAAAATATGAAGCTAAATTGTACCAATAAAATGATTTCGGTCAAAACCAAACTTTGAATTTTTTTAATGATTTCTTGTGAGGATCCAAGTCCGAAGAGGGACAAGCTAGTGTATACTTTGAAAGACTAACTTATAGTGGATTGATTATAAAAATGAAAAGTATATAACTAAATTAAACTATAGTGTAATGATTAGTAAAGAATGCAAATAAGAATAATCACACCAGGGTTTTTATACTGGTTCGGACCTCCCGTCCTACGTCCAGTCCCGAAGCTCCTCTTCGGAATTTCCTTTCACCAAATAACCCTCACTTCACCTGGAGGAACATGTTTACAATAGCAGAGTTTCTTTATCAACTATGTGTTCTCTATTACATGGATTTTGACTATATAGTACAATTGAACTTCTTATATCTCTTGAATGATTGAATACAATATTGTTCGAGAGAATATAGAAGTGTATGATCTCAGATTTACAGATTGGATAGCAAGTAGATGATTAGAACAAGAGATGATCAAGATAGAAAGTCGAGTTGTATTTTAATCCTTCTTGATTCTTGTTTATATAGTTGTAGGGTGTTGCTTCTAGTAGTTGCGTATCTTCCTTTTCAATCTAGAGTCGTCATTGTTTACTGTGAAGAGTTGTGGAGGAGAGATGGAGTTGTGTCTTTTCGAAAATGACAGTGTTATTTGAATTCTTTTCCCCGAGCCCAGTTTCAGATGTCTGAATGTTGTTTTCAGACGTCTGGAACCTATTATTAATTTTAGTCCAACATCTACGTTTAGACGTCTGAAGTTCTGCATTGAGACGTCTGAACTTGTCAAGTGAGGTTTTTCTGGGTTCATTCTTGAGTGTTTGTTCCTTCGATCTTCATGCAACTTTGTAGATGAATTTCTTTAATGCTTTACTCATCGTCTTGTTAAGGTAGTGGTTTGTCTTGCTTTGTATCTGTGATGATATATACATATATATATATGTATATGATTTCCATTGTATGGTTGTCATCGTCGAAATCGTAAACTAAGGGTTCTAACATTCTCCTCCTTTTTGATGATGACAACTATATAATGTACTTAGATAACAATTACAGAAAGGTTCTCCCCCTAAATTTGATTCCCCGTACAGAGGTGCATATTTATTTTTCTCCTCCTTTGTCATTATTAAAAATAGTTGAAGAACCATAAAAAATAATGCAGAACCAAGTATGATGTTCATAACTAAGTTATGAGCACATCATTAAGCATATATAAAGAAGAATATTTATAGTGTTTTACCAGTAATTTGAAAAGAAGTTAACTACAACAAAATATTAACTATATGAGGTCAAGGTACATCATCACCAGGGGAGTCCAAATTCCCTTTGTCCTTGTCGCCAGTCTTTGGCGATGTGTGAGGAGATTGAGAAGGTGTGGACCGGTCAGAAGAAGGTTGACGGGCTTGTTGAAGTGCTTGATCAAGTTTGGAATCCACTGAAGCTAGAGAATCTTCAACTTTGGAAAGCCTTGTGGACAATGTGCAATCAAGCCAGGTAATTTGTTTACCAAGGATAATTTGATTTCTTGATAAGAGCGCTTGGTTTTGTAAGGTTAAGTGAGCAATAGTCTCGTTATCATTAGGCTGAGTTCGTGCTTCTAATATATCCATATCAGAGTGATATTCAAACGAAGAAGGAGGAGGTGGAGATGATTGCCTTGGTAGTTCAACACCACCTTCTTGTTGTTATTGTTGTTGAGGAGGAGGTTGATCTTGTGCATTTTTCCATTCTAGAAACGTTATATAAGATTGTGGTTCCTCTGGCAAATACATAAGATTAAAAAAATTTGTTCCACTATATTTGACAGGTAACTCCTCAAAAGCAGAAATGTATGATGGGATATTTAGTGCTTTGAGAATTCTCATAATATAAGCCGGGTAAATGATTGTATGACGAGCTCTATTCCAAAAACCTTTAAGTTCATCAAAAATGAACTGAGCCCAATTAATCGTAGTTCGACTAAAAAGAGCATATAGAGCTTTGTGCTCAAGATCATTAATTTTTTCATGGCTACCTAATCGCGGGATATTGTATTTATAAGCATTCGGGTAATGAGCCTAGCATGTGGCCTAAGGAATTTGGATGAAAACTGAGGCATTTGATTCTCCCATAATTGATGAGTTATAATATCACAAGGTTTGAATCGCATGTCCTCCATTTCAGATAATCTGTGACCCGTATAAGAGCATTCTGAAATTCGTCCAATTATAGTGGGGGTTAACTTGATTGTTGTCCCATAGACACTCGTCCATAACCACTGTTCATCATTCTCAAAAGTCCATATGGATGAACCATCTAGATTAGCGTAAAAAAGGTATATAGCCAATTGATCGATAAAGATATTGTTGGCAATAAAAGAAATAAGGGTTTTTAAGTTACCTTGCTCACAGATGTCATCCATATCGTATGAAGGAAACTTGATTAGGTTATAGAAGGGTCCGAGATGCATATTCTTAATCTTCAAGTCTTCAAACCGTCTTATAGTTGCTGGATTGTGGAATAACCAAACTTTGATTTGAGTGTCAGTTACCATCAAAGGTTGAGAAAAGGATCCTTCTCCATGCTTCTTTTTCTCAATTCCCATTTTTTTAGTTCGTGGTGGCATTAATTCGGTAATAAATTTGATTATAAGAATGTGAGAAAGAATTTTTTTTAACTTGGAAACGAATTGAAAAAAGTAATTGATCGATTAGATATAGGGTTTCTTTAAAAAAAAATGTCGTTTCCAGTTCCAGACGTCTGAAATAGTGGATCAGACGTTTGAAGATGCCTAATTTAGAATCAGAGAGTAACATCAGACGTCTGGAATCAATACTCAAATGTCTTGAAACTTTTTAATAGGAGATATAGGGTGATTTCAGACGTCTGGACTTGAATTCAGATGTCTGAAAACTCCAGATTAGCTTTTTCTTGAGATTTTTGTGAATAAAAAACTTTATTTATTGAATAGAATACGATACAAACAAATATATATGTATATAATCGTCTTCAAACGTAATTGTTTATTTTTCCTAGTTCCATTCCTGGTGATCCCATGAATTCGGTTCGTAAATGGGATGACCATAGTTGATTGGGAACCAGGAAGGAGCATTAGGTGATGAAGTTGACAGTTCGTCTCTAAAAGTTTCAACAAAGCGTGAAGATTTTTTGTGTAAACATTTCTTTGTTGGAGAATGACCACATATAGCATATAGAGCCTTTTCCAGGAAATTCAAATGTTTGATTGTTCCTTCCTGTCTATAGTATATTTCTTTTTGAGCATCCATCATTGTGAATTGATATTGTGATATTTCATCAAGTTTTTCATGGATTGCAGGTGGTTTTTCTCGTTTGACTTTCTTCAGTAGAGGTGATAATCCCCATCGATTTTTTGAGACGTCGGGAGAAGGTAGGGATCGAGGAGGTGAAGGAGTTCGAAGTGAAGGGATGGATATGTTTGATGATGACGATCCAGAATTATATGAAGTTATTTCTTGAGATGATATTTTGATTTTTATATTTGATATATTTTTAAAGAGAAACTTCTGATTGTTAGATTTATAACAATCCAAATATCAAGATAGGTAGTGTTTTTATGGTCCAAAATTATTGTCTAAATTTTTAAATGTTTTTAATCAGCTAAAAACTTATGGATATAAGAAATTTTTCTTAGTTTAAAAGTTCATTAAGTGAACAAATGCCTAGTCTCGCCGTAATTTTACAAAAGTTTGTTCGTTTAATGGTTTTGTAAAGATATCGGCTACTTAATTTTCAGTGTTAACATATTCTAAAGTTATAGTTCCTTTTTCGACATTATCTCTTAAGAAATGATGTCTTATATCTATATGTTTAGTTGGAGAATGATTCACCGGATTTTTAGATAGATTGTGCTAGTGTTATCACAATAAATCGAAGATTTTTCAATTATTTTTCCAAATTTTTTAAGGTTTTTTGCATGTAAATTACTTATGCACATGCTAATGCCGTTGAAATATATTCGGCTTCGCAGGTGGATAAAGAAACACAATTTTGTTTTTTACTAAACCATGAGACGAGAGATTGTCCAATGAAATGACATGTTCCACTAGTACTTTTTCTATCCGTTTTGCATCCTCCGAAATCCACATCACTGTATGATACAAGTTCAAAGGAAGATTTATTAGGGTAGTACAGTCCATAGTTTTTCGTGTTAGATAAATATCTGAAAATACGTTTAACGGCTCTTTGATGAGATTCTTTGGGTTTTGCTTGACAACGTGCGCAAAGACAAATACTCATCATTATATCGGGTCGACTTGCGGTTAAATATAATAACGAATCAATCATACTCCTATATAATTTTTCTTCAAAATATTTTCCGTTTTCATCTTTATCAAGATGAACCATCGTACTCATAGGTATAGGTTTACTAGATGTTTTATCCATACCGAAACGTTTAATAGTTCATTACAATATTTTTCATGATGTATTCATTTTCTAGTTGCTTTGTTTGTAATCCTAAAAAGAAATTTAATTCGCCCATATATGACATTTCAAATTCATTTTTCATTATATTAGAAAATTATATATATAAATTTTCATTAGTTGATCCAAATACGATATCATCGACGTAAATTTGAACTACTAAAATATCATCATTTTCTCTTTTAATAAATAGAGTCGTGTCAATTTTACCAATTTGTAATCCTGATGAAATTAAATGAATTTTAAGCCTATCATACGATGCTCTAGGGGCTTGTTTTAACCCATATAATGCTTTATTTGATTTAAAAACATGATTTGGAAATTTTTCATGTTCAAATAATGGTGGTTGTTTGACATAAACATTTTCTTTGATAAAACCATTCAAAAATGCACTTTAGACATCAATTTGATATAATTTAAAATTGTTATGACAAGCAAAAGCGATTAGAGTTCGTATAGCTTCTAATCTAGCTACAGGTGCAAAAGTTTCATCATAATCGATTCCTTCTTCTGGATTATACCCCTGTGCTATTAAACGTGATTTATTTCGAACTATATTTCCGGTTTCATCGGCTTTATTTTTGAATACCCATTTAGTTCCAATGACGGATTGATCTTCTAGTCTTGGAACGAGTTCCCAAACATTATTTCGTTCGAACTAATTTAATTCTTCTTGCATAGCTAAAATCCAAAAATCATTTTTAGAGGCTTCGTTATAGTTCTTTGGTTCAAAATTTGAAAAGAATGCAACATGACTTATTTGATTTAGTTGATTTCGAGTTACTCTAGAATTTAAATCTCCAATAACGTTATCTATAAGACGATTCTTTAAAATCCTAAGAGGTGAAACTAAAGTATTATTTTCATTAATAACTTCATAATTATTGTGAGGTGTGTTAGAAGTATCATTTGGATGTATTTCTTCTCCGTCATTAATTTGTGTAGTTACAAAATTTTCATCAAAAGAAACATGTAAACTTTCTTCTATAATATTTTTCCTTTTGTTATAAATTTATAAACTTTGCTACGATACGAATAGCCAACAAATATTCCTTCATTGGCCTTAGGATCAAATTTTCCTAGATTGTCTTTAGTATTTAATATGAAACATTTTGATCTAAATGTTCTAAAATATGATACCTTAGGTTTCTTACCGAAAAATATTTCATAACACATGTTTTTTGTCATTGGTCATAGTGTCACTCTATTCAAAACATAACAAGCTGTAGCAATAGCTTCAGCCCAAAAATGTTTTGGTAGATTACCACTGTTTAATATTGTTCTTGTACATTTTTGTAATGTTCGATTTTTCCATTCAACTACACCGTTTTGTTGTGATGTACGTGGAATTGAAAAATTATGATCGTTTTCGAATTCTCCTCCGTGATCATTGCGAATATTTTTAATTTTCAAATTCATTTGAATTTTAATTCTATTTGCAAAAAATTTAAACATACCAAAAGTGTCGGTTTTATGTTAAACAAAGTCCATGTATATCGTGAAAAGTCATCAATAATTGCAAAAACAAACTTGTTTTGATTTATTGATCTTGCTTGAGTAGGACCAAATAAATCTAAATGCAACAATTCTAATGGTTGTTTTGTTGAAATATTATTTTTGGATTTAAAAGAACTCCTTTTTATTTTTCCAATTTGACATGCATCACACAAATTGTCTATTTTATAATTTATTTTTGGTAAACCTTTAACTAGTTCATGTTTTGATAATTTGTTTATATATTTGAAATTCATGTGAGGAAATCATTTATGCCATAGCCATGAATCATCAGGCTTAGCAGTCAAGCATAAATCTGAATTTTGTTTTATATTCATATTCAAAATATAAATATTTCTATTTTGAAATCCTTCAAATAATAATTTTTTTATTACCAAATATATTGCATCAATTTTTCTCGAAATTTATTGAAAACCTTTATCACATAGTTGACTAGTGCTTAGTAAATTATGTTTTAAATTTTATACCAATAAAACATTAGAGATAATAGGAGGGTTAGAAATACTGATGTTTATGACCTGATTCCGATGACATATCCTTTTGAGTTATCTCCAAAGGTTACGGTGCCTCCATCGATATATTTTATATTTGAGAGCATCTTGTCATTCCCAGTCATGTGTTTTGAACAGCCACTATCGAGTATCCATTTCTCCTTGCTTTTATTTTTGGGTACCAATAAAACAAAAATTATTCAATTGGTACCCACTTCTTTATTAGGGTCCTAAATGTTAGGAGGGGAGGGTAGCCATACCCAAGTGGGTTTGGGTCCATTTAAAACATAATTATTGTTAAATAATACACTTGATAGAAAATATCAATATGTTTTTGTCTAATTAACTTATTATTAGAATTTGGTATCCAAAATTTTAAATTTTTAGATTTTACATCTTTACTTAACTTTGGTGTCTTTTTGAAACTTTGATATAAGATACTTTGCTTTATAGTATTACCTTTTTTCTTTTGTGAATTCTTTTCAAATCCTAATCCATTTCGATTACCAAAGGGTTTCGAAATTTTAATTAAATTATCAAGATCTTGTTTTCCTTTGTTAAACTTTGAAACATTGTTAGTAATTTTTTCTAGTTTATCCTTTAATTCACAAATTTCATTTTTTGATATTTCTATACTACTTTTCAGTTTAATATTTTCCTTAATCAAATTATTATTCTTAAGTTTTAACCTATCTATTTCACTAAGTTGTGTATCATATTCGATAGACTTTTTTACATTTTTCTTGTGAAATCTCTAATTCTTCTTCTAAAGTAACTTTTTCATCCTTTAATAATTCAATTTCTAGTTCTAATCGATTTATTTTGGCTAGATGTTCTTTATTCAATTTTTTGATTTGTCTAAACTTGTCATCAAGTTCAATACTTAACTCTAATAATTCATTATAGCTAAGTTCAGGACACACCTCATCAGTGTTGGCCATAAAACATACATTAGCTTGTTCTCCATCGCTATCACTATCACTCTCGGAAGATGATGATGAATCAGAATCGTCGCAAGTGACTTTAAAAGCTCTTTTCTTCTTAAATTTCTCAAATTTGTTCTTTTTTTCATTGTTGTGTTTAGGAAAATCCTTCTTCATATGTCTGTATTGATCATATTCATAGCACTTGATTTGAGATAGATTTGTTGTATTGGACTTCCCTTCTTTTTGGAATTTGGTCATCTTTCTAAATTTCTTGAATTTTTTATAATTCTTGGCAATGAAGACTAACTCTTCTTCATCCAAATCCGAGTCATCATTCTTTGCTTGAAATGCTATATTCTTCTTTTCATAATTTTGTTCTTTTCTAGCCTGTAAGTTAGCTTCATAGGACATTAAATTCCTATCAACTCTTCAACCTTGAGAGTAGAGAGATCATTAGCTTCTTCAATAGCTAATACCTTCTATTCCCAATCCGATGTTAAAGAGTTGAGTGTTCGAGAGACTAAATCAAAATCAGTAAACTTAACTCCTAATGCCATAAGATCATATTGGATAGTTTGAAATCTAGAATACATGTCAACAATAGTTTCATTTTGCTTCAATTTGAATGAAGAGAATTGGTTTTGCAAAATTGAAATCTTAGTTTGTTTGACCTTTGTTGTACCTTCGTGTGTAATTTGTAAGGTATGTCAAATGTCAAACGCAGTTGTGCGTAACATGACATGTGAAAATTCATTTTTATCTAGAGAGCAAAATAAAAATACGAAAGGAAAAATACACATAAAAATATGCATACGAGTTGACTAATATGCATAGTTTGAGCCATTAAATAGTGGAGGACGTGCAGTAGACTGACCTTCTTGAAAGAAACTTACCATATTAGTGATCCAAAGACTTGTTACAGTACTTTTAATCAAACCTTGCTCTGATACCAATTGAAAGACTAACTTATGGTGGATCGATTATACAAATGACAAGTATTTAACTAAATTAAACTATAGTGTAATGATTAGTAAAGAATGCAAATAAGAATAATCACACCAGGGTTTTTATACTGGTTCCGACCTCCCGTCCTACGTCCGGTCCAGAAGCTCCTCTTTGGAATTTCCTTTCACCAAATAACCCTCACTTCACCCGGAGGAACAGGTTTACAACAGCAGAGTTTCTTTGTCAACTATGTGTTCTCTATTACATGGATTTTGACTATATAGTACAATTAAACTTCTTATATCTTTTGAATGATTGAATAACATATTGTTCGAGAGAATATAGAAGTGTACGATCTCAGATTTACAGCTTGGATAGCAAGTAGATGATTAGAACAAAAGACGATCAAGATAGAAAGTCAAGTTGTATTTTGATCCTTCTTGATTCTTGTTTATATAGTTGTAGAGTGTTGCTTCTAGTAGTTGTATCTCTTCCTTTTCAGTCTAGAGTCGTCACTGTTCACTGGTGAAGAGTTGTGGAGGAGAGATAGAGTTGTGTCTTTTCGGAGATGATAGTTGTTATTTGAATTTTTTGTCCCGAGCCCAGTTTCAGACGTCTGAATGTTGTTTTCAGACTTCTGGAACCCATTATTAATTTAACATTCAGACGTCTAAAGTTCTGCATTCAGACGTCTGAACCTATCAAGTGAGATTTTTTTGGGTTCATTCTTGAGTGTTTGTTCCTTCGATCTTCGTGCAACTTTGTAGATGAATTTCTTTTTTTGCTTTAGTCATCGTCTTGCCTAGGTAGTGGTTTGTCTTGCTTTGTATCTGTGTATGATATATATATATACATATATATATATATATATATATATATATGATTTCCATTGTATAGTTGTCATCATCGAAATCGTAAACCAAGGGTTCTAACATACTTTAGGGTATTCCGACCTGAGTTTGGAATCCATATTGTTCAAGAATAAATTTCTTTTGCCTGAATCGACGATTTGTTCGATCAATTGCATGGTGCTCGGTTCTTTTCCAAGATGGATCAAGCCCAAGGATTCCATTAGCTGAGAATTATGAAAGATTGTATCCATTTGTCTGTTTTTGGGGTCCTGATACATTCTACGAATGGTTAGTTATGCCCTTCGGAGTAACTAATGCCCCTACATATTTCGTAGATCTGATGACCTGAGTATTTCGTGAATTGTTGAATAAGTTCGTTCTCATATTTATTAATGATATTCGGATTTATTCCAAATATAGAATAAATATTTCAGTTTGATCTGGTAATCTATTTCTCTATCTTTCTATGTGTTCATGTGTTCTTTATTTGTCTCCATGTCTAGCAAATTCCGGAGACGAAATTTTCTTAAGGGGGGAATCTGTAATGATCCCGTTTTTAAGCCGAATTTAATTTAGAAATTAATATAAATTTTTGGATAAATTTATGAATTAATTTGAATTTTTTCAAAATAAATAAGATATGTGTTTGTTTGTGTGTGTGTATATATACAAATAGATTGTAAATAGATTTTTGATTTGAAATTCAAAAATAAATTATCTTTTAAAATAAATTGGATCTAAAAACTCTATGATTTAAAAATTATCAAATTTTTTTCTAATATTTATATATATATGTGTGTGTGTATATATATGTACATATGTGTATATATGAGTGATTTGGAAGCTATATTTTGAATTTAATAATTTTCAGAAGCTAATTAAGGTTTAAATTAAATATATATATATATACACGTGTGTGTGTGTTTTATTTATTTATTTATGTATAATTAGATTTTAAAATCATCTTTCTTTAAAAGGTTATATCAATATAAATAATAGAAAATGTATGAACAAAAATATAAACCATATATATACACATACATATATGTAAAACATATGTTAATATAAAAGGAAATGTATTAAAAAAAATTGAAAATGTATATATAAATATAAGACATAAATAGTAAATATAATATAAAAATTATATAAAAATATATTCAAACATTAAATACATGTAAAGACAAGTGTAAGCTAATTAATACGTGAAATTAACAAGTGTAGGTGTTTTAACATAAAATTGAACAAGTGTTAAGTAAATTTAACATGCATTAATACAAGTGTCAATTTTAGTTTTCTTTTTTTATTTTTAGAAAATAATAATATAAGTTATATATATACCACTCTCCTCCTTCTTTCTCATTTTTCTTTCATTCAAAAATTTATTCAAAACCAAAAACCTAGCAAACTAAAACTACAAACCAGAAGAAAAAAAATACAAAACAACAACTCTTTCAAAATTTTCAAACCTAGAAACAAAAAAAAACTAAACCTGGGATTAAAAGAATTAAGCAAGACAAATTAAAACCAAGATCTAGAGCAAGCAAAAAAAATTCAACTCAAACAATCTTCAAGACTGAAGCAAACACTTGGATCAAAGAAAGCTATAGATCAAGCACAGTTCAAATGCATCTCAAAACTTAATCAAGCAGTGATTCAGAGACCATCTTAAACAATCAAGCTTCAGTTCTAAATCTTATAGCAGATCAAAATCTATTTCCAGTTTTCTTTCAAAAGCCTGGTCTTTGTTCAAACCCAAACATGTGAGTAAACAACCTTTTCAAAAAGCAAATTTTATTTGATATCCTGATGCTTGTGATGATAATTAAAGTTATGATATGAAAAATGTGTGCATGAATGTAAATATTGCCTGCATGTGTGTGTGTATATATATATATATATGTAGAAAATTGTATGCATGTTTGGACATATATATGCATAGGTCATTGTTTTAAGTTACAGGTTTTAAAAACAAATTCAAAAATTCAAATGCTCTTCATCAAAGCAATTATAAGATAAAATGTTTAAAGGGAACTTGTTTGCATGAATGTAATACCATTTTTAAAATAATTTTGAATGAAATTATTAAGTAATTCTCTGAGAAAGTCAAGTTATACAGCAAGAACAAAAAATTAGGAAATTTTGACTATCATAATTTTAAGCTTCACACATATAAATTGATTCGTACTTAAAAATGATGATTTTTAATGGAAACATCAAGATTTTTAACTTTGTATTTATGAAGAATTTGTGAGATGAACAGAAATCGAACTTTGCTCGAATACCTGCGATTATGAGGTTCGGTGGCATCGAGGTTGACGTCGGAGATTGTTCGTTTATCGATGAACATAGGAAAAATGGTCAGGAGTTTTCAAGATCGCCGTGGTGGCTTGGCGAGGCAGATATAGGGTTTTGGATCAAGTTTTGGTCGAGGCTGTTTTTCTGGCAGATGCGGCATCAACATCGCATCGAGTTCGTCCAGAGGTAGTGGAATCGAAGCGTTTTCATGGCGAGGGTCTGGGCTAAGGGACGTGATCTTCGGTGGTCGTAGATAGGAGGAGCGAGGTGATTTCGATGATCAGGTTTGGTTCCAGAAAGTGTTGTATAGCTCGATTTTGATTTTTAGGTAAGTTCGTCGATTTGGGTGCTCGGGTTTATCGGTGAGGTCGTCGATGACGTGTTGAAGGCGGCGAGGTCGACCGAAGTTGGTCGGAACTCTCGTGAACGTGCACGCGTGCACACGATTATGTATGGGTTTGTTTGAGCTTGGGAAAGAAGATGTGTCTCGGGGAAGAGCTCGAGGAATTGGGTTGATAGCTCAAGTATACTCTCGGGTTTGTTCGCTTAGGCTTGAGCATATTGTAACAGTTTAAAATTTTAACATAATAAAGTTTAAAATAAAAAGAAGGGGGACTCGAGGTTTTTCTCGGGAAAAATGTGTCATGGCTCGGGCCTGACTCGAGTTAGTCTCGGGTCTGAGTTTATAAATTTTTAAATAAATCTGTTTTTAAAATTTAAATAAATCAAGTTTTAAACTATTTCTTTTAAATAATAAATGTTTATTCAAATGTTTGGATAAATAAAAGTTGTATAATTTAGTTTAACTTGAATAAATTAAGTTAATGCTTAAGTTTATTTAAATAAATTTAAATAGTGTATTTAAGGAATTAATTAAAAGGTAAGATGTTTTTAATTATTTATTTAAGGATCTTAAGTTAATTCATAAGTAAATGATGAATTAATTCCAAAGGTTATTTAAATATGATTTTAAAGATAAATGGTTTATCTTAATTAATGTTTTTTATTATTAATTAACTTAAAGGTTTTAAGTTAAATTATATGTCAATGATAATTTATTTCAAAGGTTTATCTAATGAGATTCAAATGATGTAATAAATTAAGATAAATAGTTTATCTTTTAATTTAAGGTCTTGATTAATTAAAGGATTATTAATTAATTAATTATAGGGTAATTAATTAATGTAATTAATCAACGGATAATAAATTAATTAATAGTTAATTAATTAATGTAAGTAATTAAAGAATAATTACTTAAAAGTTAATTACTTAATGTAATTAATTAAAGGATGATTAATTAATGTGAGTAATTAAAGGATAATATTACTTAATGTAATTGATTAGTGATTAATTGATGTTAATTAAGGGATAATTAATTACTTAAAAGATAATTACTTAACGTAAGTAATTAGAGGATAATTAAATAATTAAAGGTTAATTATTTAATAATTAGAGGTTAATTAATTGATTAATTAAAGGTTAATTAATTTATGATTAAAGGATAATTGTTAAATGATTAAGGGTTAGGTAATTAATTAGTTAAGAGTTAATTTATTTATGTGGTTAATTAAGGGATAATTAATTATGTAAGTAATTGAGGATAATTATTAAGATGGATAATTAAGGATGATTAATTAATTTCATTAATTAATTAAAATAATAGCAAATGGTTTGTAATTAATTAATATTAATCAAGCAAGGTTGGGTTGATGAATTCATAAGTAAATTAATTTATTTGGTTTAAATTAAATTATAGATTATGTGATTAATTCATCTTGCTTATGGATGATTGGATTATGTTGAATGCCTTGAGTTGTTTGTTATCTTTGATATGTAATGTTCTATGATATGAATTGTTTTGGATTGAGCTGTGAATTGTGATTTATTTATCTGTGATGAATTTACTTGTTGATCTGTGAATAAAAGATAAGCATTATAGGATTATACCGCTTATTGATATTGTTATGCTTGGATTTATGATGGTTGTTTATTGTTGTATGCAAAACCCCTACACACAACACACACAAATATGGATTTCATGGGAAATTGGTTAAGTCATGGGTATTTTGAATTTAATATTATTTTATTTAAAAGTTGAATTTGGAATCCAAAATGGTTTGGAAGTGATTTGGGTTAAGTATGAAAAGATTTTGAAAAGGGAATTTTGAAATTAAAATTATTTTGAATATAATATGGTTCGTTAAAGTTTGAAATTAAAATAATACTATGGTTTACAAAGGGTTATACAGGTTATATAATATATATATGGATTTTAAACCATTTTAAAGTATTTTAAATGAATTATTTTGGGAATTTAAATTTAACTCAAATAGAGCTTGCCGAGGGTGCGACGGTTCGCTGATTTTCTGATTTATACTTTAAAAGGCTATAACTTGAGCAAATTTAATCAGATTTTCCCAAAACAAAAAACCTTTGTTTTAAAATGATAATTGCTCTCATATAAAGAAAGAATTTCTAGTTTTTGTTGAAAGGATTTCAAGTTATGGTTAAATCAAATTTGTAATGGAAACAGTTTTGAAAGTTATGAATGAATCTTTGTTAAAGTTTGGTAAACCTTGTTTTCCAATTGAGGAGGATCTTAAAGGTGGATTTTTGTTTAAAAAGATTAAAAATGGAAATTTGTTTAAACCATTCAAAAGGAAAGGTTTTGGGAAATAAAAAGTTGTGAATTAACTAAGATCCTAATGTATCCATATGTTTTTAAAAATAAGCGCTCATTATTCGGTTAAGCCGGGGAGGACATTAAGTCATAAAACCCATTCTGAATAATGAAATGACAAAATGGAATGGCATTAGAAAATGGTGGTTGAAGATCTGGTATTTTCGAAAACGAAAGGATTACCTGTTGATTGTCTCTGCACCGAGTGGCCCCAGTATAGAGATTACTGTAAGTGATGGGGAGTCCAAACATGATTAGGGGATATCCGAATTTGCAAGGACTTTTTCCTTAATTGGACGAAGTGCCTTCGGTTCCATTCAAACCCAGGATGGACTTGTATGGATGTATGTCTGACGTTACACTTTGAGATGTAAAGCTGGTTTCTATCAAATACATTTCTATTCGATGGCGGAGAATTTATCCTCTTAGCTCAACACCCTTCTCTGAGATGTATGAGCTCAGAGGTTATGTAGTTGATATTTAATAGTAATATATTCCCAATTTGGTAATGTGGCATGCTAAGTGTTGATCATTGGTTGATCGAAGTATGGCTTTTGTGAAAAGCGTAGCT
Source organism: Allium cepa (assembly GCA_030765085.1). Lineage (NCBI taxonomy): Eukaryota > Viridiplantae > Streptophyta > Magnoliopsida > Asparagales > Amaryllidaceae > Allium > Allium cepa. The sequence continues at coordinate 824,985,978 of CM060941.1, read as the reverse complement.
TTATGGGACGAGGCTTCAACGAACCTCACACCCTAGAAATGGTTGTATCAGGAAGGATGCGGCAAGGTTACGGGGGTTGAGCCCTTTAGGGTATGTGCATTTCCTTCTGGATAAAAAGTGGTATCATGGTATGGAGCCCAGAACTTATTTGGTTGTTATAATTTGTTGTTGAGACCTTGATAAAGGTCAGTTACGACTGGGGGATGGCATACTCGTGACAGTTAGTTAACTAGTTACAGAGGTAACCCGGTCTTGTGTTGGCAGAGATCTGGTTAGGCTCTTGAGGTGTCCCTCCAGGGGCATACCTTTTTTGAAAGGAAGTTCCTTAGCCTTGACCATTTGTTAGAAATTCAAAAAATCAATACGAGCCCTGTATGGTTTTAGTTGTATAACCTGCCATTTAACATGGTAGCTATAGTAGGCATACTATAATGGTACGTATGCTGGCTAAGATTAATATTATACTTGCAAAATGTTTTTCACACTATGCACTAGCGATAATATCAAAAGGATTTTCGCGTATCAAGCATGTTTAACTGATATAAGGAGAAACCTCCCACAAGTGTGCGATCACATTAAGTATGTGGCGGGAGACCTTGTGGTAGTTTCATTTTCCAAAAAGCATGGCGGATTTCTTTCTATTTCTTTTTTTTAAATAACTGTTTTTGTTTGCTCACACCAGTCCCATGACTGACCTGGAGTTTATTGTTCCCTTTCTAAACTCTGGATGCCCATAATTTTTCAAATGGGCAGCCTAGAGTCAGGTTATCTGTAGTTTGTGGAGCTAGTTCAGATAGTAGATGTGGATCTAGAAGTCTTTGGTTGGGGATCGCATTTGCTTCATTACAGCATGATAGTGGTTTCGAGCTTTTTGGTTTGGAGCTTTGGAAAAGGAGATGCAGTCTGTTGGATTCTCTCTCTCTCTCTTTTGGAAAACTCCGTTGAAGATATCTTTCGCTGTTGTTGCTCTTGTTCCCAGTTCTATTATGCATCTTTTCCACTGTATTCTGTTTTATTATATCTGGCTCTGATGTTGTATCCATGTTGTGTATTAATAAAATTTCTTCTTTGTTTCTTCCATTTGTTTTCATCTAATGTGTTATAAGCTCCAGCTAACCTGTAACATCCCGCCTTTTTGCACACTTTAAACCGACACACGTGCCAGTTCAAACCATACGGAAGGGCGGATTGTTATGGGGTAAATAAGAAAGACAGAGAAGAAATAAAACAAAACAGAATCTCACAGCGGAAGGATAAAATATAATAATAAATATACAGTCCAAAATAGTTTACAAATACTTGATTTGCTTTATACAATAAATATCAGAGTTACACATACCAATACAATCAATGCAGCGGAACAGTATGAGTGTGGTGCAATACTATAGATAATAATAATACGGATTCTTCGTCTTCGTCCTCCAAAGTTAAAATCTTCGATCCTGAAACGCTCGGACTGACCCGAGCGAATTTGAAAAGACAAAAACACTCGAGTCAGACTAAAAGATCTTATGTGAGTTAAATTAACAAAATAAATATGAGTACAGTAACTCAAGAGATGTTCGGGATTTACATATTCTAAGGATCCGTTAAACTATTTACTATGTAGTATATTGCGCTATTATAATAGTGTCTATTTATAAAATAAACTTACTTTTAAATAGCGTTAAGGCTTTACATTTTCCACCTTAACACGTAAAATGCCAATAGTCTATACAGTACCGTAATACCTCCTGATCGGGAGGCTACCAGAGGATACTCCATAGGTACAACACAAATAGAAACTCGTAGTAAAGGCTCGGTATGGTAGGTGACACGGCACAACTAGGCAATGCCAGGGTAGATATACCAATTGCTATCCAGGCTGGTGGAAACGCGTAGCCGCAGTTACCGCCCACCTCGGACTAACTCCCCAAAATCAAAATATAGAAGTGGCCACTGAATCAATCCAAAATCAAAGTATAATATTGAAGAGGAGGGTCCGATCAGAGGAATGACCTCATTGGCCTGAGAATCGCTCCTGTTTTAGCCACCTTATGCCAACTCACGGGAGTCTGGTCCACGTATTTACCTTACAGGAAACGTCGCCACCACCTACTTCATTCTGGAATCTCCATCGCGTACACGGTTTGTCAAAGTGGTTTTCGGTATCGACAGAGAGTATGTCCATATCCGATCCCGGTCTCTTTGCCAATCCATCGTTATTATAACACCGCGGTCATTTAAAAATAGGTTATACTTTAAAAATCAGAATAAACATTCCATTTCATAACCATGAATACGATATCATTTCAAAACCCAAAACCATATTTTATCACTTATCCCAAATATAATTCTTTTCCAAAATCATAATGCTTTAACTTCATAACGTCTGAACATCAAATATTTTCAAAGCATAATATTTTGAAAATCATAATTTAAAACCATAACTTCTAAAAACTTGAATGGTTTGGACATTCAACGGTATATGAATTAAATGGTTTAACTTAAATGTTACTTTGTAAAGAAAATAGTTCTCATGGCTTTACAAATACATTTCTTTATTAAAGTCTAAACCAAAATTTATATTATCTCTCTCAAGTTCCAAAACCACTTCAATTTATTTATATATACGTATATCCATTTTGAGTATCAATATTTCAAACTAAAGTTGGATTTTATGCTTTCAACAAATCAATTGTTCTATTAATTAGTCTTAAATATTCATATAAAATCCATAAATAATAGGACTTCAATTTCTAGTAATAAAATATATATATTTTTCCCAATTCAAATTATACTAGAATATTCATTTCAATTTAATTTGGGAAAAATCCAATTATAAATATCATATCTTAAAATTTCCAAACTTAACATTTAAACATATGATATAAATTATTAAACTCCATTTTCTTAAAATTTTTTCCATTTTTAATAAAGATTTTTATACACCTTTTAATTTCAAAATTTTCAACTTCATATGTATATATATATGGAAGAAAAATATTTATACAATATAAAATTTAAGATTATTATAAACCGTATTCCATCCAAACCATAGAAATCACGTTAAAATAGTTATATATAGACCGCGGTGCCTGTATATAATTTTCTATCCTATGGTCAAGTGATACGGATATTTATCATTTCAATCCGCAATTTAAAAGATATAAAATTTTGCGGTTGTATATCATTTCAAACCACAATCCCGAATGAAAGGAAATATGCATGATAAATTGCAATTTAATGATATACAATAAAACATCCATCAACATCACCCATCATCCAATCACAATCATCAAGCAATATCAATCAATAACAATTTATATTTGATAATATATAACAGGTAATAACTGGCAATTTTATTCAGATTAAATTTAACAACTATTAATCTAACAGTTTATATTCAGTAATAATCTATATAACTGTTAACTAGCAGTTTATAGGCAAACAAATAAATTCTAACTATCAATTAATACGCAATAAATAAATTAAATTAACAGTTAAATTTAATAAATGCAATTCAACAAATATGAGTGAAATAAACATGCCAAATACTCATAAATAAATTTCTATTCATTTCTAAAATTAACTTAACAAACATAAAAGCTTCTAGTAGTTGTGAGTGGGTTTAAACACTCACCTTTTGAATTTAAATCGAATTTAAATTCGATTTAAACCCAAAAATTCGTCCTTCTCGGAATTCGTCCAAACCAGCGTCAAAACGTCAGAAATTCCGATACGATTCCAGCAAAATAAACCGCGCGTGAATCCGAGCTCGTATGCAAAAGTTATGAAAATTTGAAAAATGGAAAATTCTGGTCCTGGGTCGACTTCGGGTTCGACTTCGGTGCGCCGCCTCAATTCCTCGGTGCCTGCTTGGAGTTTTCGCCAAAACGACCCGGAGCGACCCGAGTCATTTTCTTCCTGACCCGAAGTTGCTCTAGGGTTTTCTCCCCTGAAACCCGAAGCGCGACCAGAACCTGCTGCAGATCCGCAATTTTTTTTTTTTAAATTTGAATTTTTTTTTTTTTGAAATTTGGGAATTAGGTTTTTTTTTCTGCCATAAGAATGAGGAGGTGAGAAGGAGATGTATGTATAGAAAATGAAAATAAGGAGTGGCTAGGGTTTATAACCGTGCTTATATAGGTAGACTAGAGATAGCGTAGATAGACTAGATAGATGAACGTACGGAACAAACTAAGGCCCAAAAAGCCCGTTCTGTCCTCGGAACGAAATTCGTCAAACCCATATATCCAGATAGGTGTTTTAAAATATTCTGAACGCGATGGAAAAAGTTTCGCGTCCAAATTCGATCGTATGAAGAAGTTATGCTGAAAACAAGATTTCCAAATTGATTCCAAATTGATTTTAATAAAATTGATTTCAAGGCGTTTCGCGTCCGTACGATCAAATGACAGGTCCGATCGATACGAAACTTGAAACCCTAAAATAATTCACTGATACGGATCCGATGAAACTGGTTTCATCGAAATCCGAGTCCGTGACAAAAATGGCTATTTTTATATTCATTAATTAAATTAAAATAAATTACAAAAATCAAAATTTTATATTATATTCTAAAATTGTCCAAATTTTATTACTTATATAATTTAATCAATTTCAAATGATTTAACAAGCTTGGATGTGAATTAAAATTATAAGTATATCAATTTGCAGTGTTAATTTCTGCACTTTCCTATATTTAAGAATTATAAAATTAAATGCTCAAAACCCCATATATTAGATTTTAACTTTTATATACTCATTCTTTATCCAAATAGGGATGCCACATACTTTGGTTCATGATTCAAAATATTATTCTTAAAGTCCATTTTAAATTTCAGTAACGTAGTATTCAACGTTAAATTTAATAAATCCTGTTATTTAATAATTATTGCTTAGAACCTGATTTTAATCTTCCCATTATCTATTTAATTCCTTCTAGAATCATAGCTAATATTTGTCATCCCTTCATTACCCAAATGTTTTTATCCCATCAAATTTTAAGATATCGAAATATTAAATGTCAATTTCTTTTAATTGCACTAAATTTATTTATTAAAGGTTGCACTTAACCCAAATACATAAAACTTGCCCAATTTCTCCTTAAATCAATAACCTTCATATACAAATATGTTTATCATAAATTTTATCTACTCTTCCTTTTTAGGTAATGTCCTATATATTAGATTTCCATGTAATTTGCAATAAATCATACTCGTAGTTATATCACATTAAATGAATAAATAAGTGTTGACTTTTATCACATTAAATAGGGATTTGGTTTATAAGTATTTTCTTATATAAATATTTAGTATAATTCGGAAAAATTATTTTAAAGAAGATTTTGGAGAATATAAATTTTGTACTTTCCTCTCTGTCGCTAGAAAATAATTTCGGTGATGGCGGCCGCATCATCGACTTTTATTTTCGAGTTTCGAAGGGAAAGGCCACTGTAGTAAATTCTACTGCAGATTTGTTTTGAAATTATTTAAAATTTTAATTGTTTAAAGGTAATTAGAGATATAAGAGTTGTAAGAAATTAATTATCTATTATTTTAAAGAAATTTTGGAATTTGACCCGGTATTAATTCTTGAATTTCCATTAATTAGTTGTAAAAATTTAGGTTAGTGAAATAAAAGAAGTAATCAATGAATTAAAAGAGTTGAGATTAAACTTGCATAAGTTCTTTTGCTTTTTCTTTAACATAAATAACTTACCAAGTATAAAAAGTTGAAATGTAAATTAAGAGTGGAATAGAATATTATGCAAGTAGAATTTTGGAAAAAAATGAAGTATTCAATAAATTACTGTTATAAATAAGAATTTAATGGTATTAACTTAAGTGATGATTGGAATTTTACTAAAATTAAAGGTTGTATTATTAATAGGTGATTTTAACCTTAAGAAAGTAAAAATGAAATTCCTTAATTTATAAAGTTTGATTGTAGGGTTATTAACTTAAGTATGCTTTAATTCCCCCTATTCTAATATAATAGAAAGTAAGTAATATATAAATGACTGTAAACCCTAAGTAATTAATTAATAAAATTCCTTATTTTTAAGAATGAAGGTTAAAAGGTTAATAAATTAAGTGTAAGTAGAGGGTTACTGTAATTAAATATAATGGAAACTTCAACATTAAATAAATGAATGAGATTAAAGGTAAGTTGAAATTGTAATTTATAAAACAAATATATATTAATTAAAGGAATGGAGAAGAAACTTGTAAATTTTCACTTACATTCTTAAAACATACATAACTTACCATATAATAAAAAGTTGCAATGTTAGTAGGAAAATGTAAGGGGAAATCTTACAAGTGAAGAGTAAGGTAATAAAGGTATTCTATTAATTTGCTATTATTAATGAGAATTAATTGTATAGACTTAAGTTAAATTGGAAATTTTACTATAAGTAAAGGTAAGTAGTATAAATAGATGATAGAAACTTTAGTAAATAAATTGGAATACAAATATAATGAATTTTGTGATAAATGGAAAATGAAATTTGTATGAAATGAAATTAACTATCAAGTGCATCCTTTACTCAACAGTCTTAGATGGAACAAAGATAGATACTTATTCATTTAACCACTTCAAATTTCTTACCCAACAGCATAAATCAAACAACACAATTCAAACCAACACCCAAATTTATTTATTATACATTTATCTCATGCTTCAATGGTTTGATTTTCAAGTGGCTAATTGATTCGGCTTGGTGCAGGATGTCATAAGTTCGAAACTTGCTTTCGAAAGTTTATTTGACATGGGATATGTTGTCCCATTGATTTGTTGTATATAAAGTACCAGTTCAAAAAAAAAAAAAAAAATTAGTTTATCACTTCTTAAATACCCAAACGTCAATGCCTTAATTTAAACTGCATTTATTACATTTTATAAAAATCCTCCATCTTAAGTGACAAATCAAAACTACCCTAACTACACAATTTATGGTAATTAATTCCAATTGCTTTTCCATTAAACTACATAAATTGTCCAATTGCAACCTACGTAGAATGTTTATTTATTTACAATCCTACTGTTTAAATGAATTGATCCTTTACGGTATAATTCACATTTGACTTGATTTCTCATTTATTTTGCAAAACAGTAAATTTCAATTGCTACCAACATTATATTTAATATTAGATTTCCAATTAATTCTATTGGAATCAATATATCTTTATATATATACTTTACGTATAAATATCTAAATTACCAAATCAAGTACATTTATTAGAGACAACATTCAATAAAATTACTTATCACACTTATTGCATTGATTTATTCCAACGGACACTTTTATTTAGTCACTATTTATTATTACAACCAAATGTACAATCTCCACTATTTATTTTATATTAAATGAATTCCATTCTAGTAAATATTTTTATTAATATTCACTGATTCACATTTATATTGGTTTCTTATATTTAACTTATAACAAGGTGTGCAAATTTACATAGTTCAAATCTATTTCCATGTAACTATTAAATTGTTACATTAAATTCCAATTACTATAACAAATTACTACATTTTCTCAAATAAAATCTTAAGACCTTTATTTTATTCTAAATTAGATTAGAAACATATTAATTTAATTCATTTAACATTATCAAATTCAATGGGTCGTTACAGAACCGGACTCAACGTTTGAATCTCCGGCATTCGAATATGGGTGATGTGGTGGATGCCGATTTTCAAACGCTGAACCCAGGGTCGTCACATGTACAGAGAGAGTGCATCGAACGGCCTGTAGCTAGTGACGTGGTGAGCTTTGATTCCACCATATTATTCTATTTTTTAAAATCGTTCTAAATGCTATAACTTCTACATATAAGGTCTGTTTCACGCGCGGTTTTCTCCGCTAGGATCAATTGAAATTCTAGACATTTTGACGCTAGTTTCGGTGAATTCTGATACTGTTTGAATTTTTGGTTTAAATTGGATTTAAATTCAATTTAAATTCAAAGGCGAGTGTTTTAACCCACTCACAACTTCTAAAATTTCTTATGTTTGTTAAATTAAATTTATGATGTGATTGGAAATTTATTTATGACTATTTGGTATATTTTGAATCATCATCTCAGTTAAATTGAATATATTTGAATTAAATCTTTATTTAATTTATTATTGAATATAAATTTTCCAGTTAAATACCTTTTATTGATTATCACTTCTATATTGATATTTATTGATTTATTTGGATGATGATTGTGATGGATGTTGATTATTGATATTGGATGAATGGATGTTGTATTTTATATTATTATAAACTGCAAGTTCACTATAGGTTGAAATGATACATATCCGAATGATCTATAGATCAGGGAAAAATAGTTATGAGTTGAAATGATAGACTCGAGCTATTTTATGGATGTTATTTATTTTGGGATTGCTGTTTGAAATGATATATAACCGTAAAATTTTAAACTGCGGTAAATGATAAATATCCATATCACTTGACCCTAGGGTAGAGAATTATATATGGACACCGGATTGGTTAAATTAAATGATTTTAAAATCCTAAATTTTGAATTAAATTAAATGATATTATGAAATAAATTTGATTTATATAAATTGAAATATTTTTGGAAAAATCAAGTTTTATGTCGAAAAGGGCAATGGTTTAAAGGAAATTGTTTAAGAAATTAAATTGAAAATTAAAGTTAAATTGTTAAGTATAAATGAAATTCTATTGGAATTAGGCTATTGAATCTGTTTAGAGTACAACTTTGAAATCTTTTGAAACTAGAGTAATTCGAATTGATATATGAACATTCATTGAAATTGAGATGAAATTCAATGGTTTATGGAAACTTAAAAATTGAAGGTTTGAAATATGATTTGTTGATTTGGAAATTGAAATAGGTCCAAATGTGTTGAAATGAAATAAATAGTTTAATTTGATATAAATTCCAAATTCATATTTTAATAAAAACTATTTTAAAAAAAATATTATTTTAAAATTTCTGATTACTAAGATTTTAAAATTTTAAACTATTTAACCAATATTAACTATATAATTATTTTGATCTATTTTAAACCAATCTAATTTATTTTAAACTAATTAAACCATTTTAATTTATTTTAAATATAATTGATCTATTTAAGGCTATTTAATTCTATTTTAATAATATTTAATCTAATTTAAATCTATTTAACTATCTTAAATCAATTTAAAAGTATTTTAACCTATAATTAAACTATTTTAGAGTGTTTTAACTATTTATAACTATTTAAACTAGTCTCTAAATTTCCTGACTAAGTGACGTGGAAGAGTTTATATTCAATTCAATTGGTTTAAAAAGAGAATAAGGTTAAATGATGTTATAACCTAAGTTGGGATTTAAATGTTATAATAAAGTGAAATGATGATTTTGAAGTAAGAATTTAACCTGTTTTGGAAATATGATTTTTGGAAGAAATTTTGATTTTGGAAATGTAAAAGAACCATCAGGTGGGTAATAAGCGATTGGTTGTTAAAGAGACCGGGATCGAATATTGTCATACTCTCTGCCAATATCGAAAACCACTTTAACAACTATGTACATGGTGGTGATTCCAAAAATGAAGTAGGATGGTTTGGTGAACGATTTCTATATGAGCTATGATATGACCCTGACTCCCGTGAGTCAGCTTAGATGTGAGTAAAATCAGGAGCCATGCCGAGCCAAGTGAGGTCATTCCTACTATCAAACACATTTCTTCGCTATTATATTTTGATGTTGTGATTGTTTTGGTGGCCACCCTTGATTTTGATTTGGGAGTGTGTTCCGAGGTGGGCGGTAGTAGCTGCTATGTGTTATCACCAGTCTGTATCCGCAAATGGTATGTCTACCCTAGCATTTCCTTATATGCCGTGTTCACATGCCCTAGAGCGTCTTTTACGAGTTTGTTTTGTACCATACCTATGGAGTGCCCTCTGATAGCCCTCCAATTTACGGGGGGATTTACGGTACTGTATAGACTATGCGAATATATAAAAATGTGTTAAAGGGGATATGTGTAACGCCTTAATGTTATTTTAATTCTTTACTTTACTGTAGACACTATTATAATAGCGTATTGTACTGTATAGTAGATAGTTTAACAGATCCTTAGGAGATGTAAATCCCGAGCATCTCTTAAGTTATTTCACTCATGTTAGACATTGGATAGGAGATGTCAAATCCCGTAAACATCTCTGACGCCGTTCCACTCATATTATTTTCCGTTGATTTAACTTACATAAGATCTTTTAGTTCTGACTCGAGTGTTTTGTCTTTTCAATTCGCTCGGGTCAGCCTGGGCATTTCAGAATTTGACTCTGATCTGTGTTGTAAAAGTATAGTCAAATGTTTTGTAAAAAAGCTTCATGAACTGTTATTTGATTATTATATTTTGTCATTCCGCTGCAAGATTTTGTTTATTTTATTTTTCTTTCTATGCATTTTCTTATTTACCCCATAACAATCCGCCCTTCTGTATGGTTTGAGTTGGCACGTGTGTCTGCTTAAAATATACAAAAAGGCAGGATGTTACAGTTGGTATAAGAGCTTTGGTTTAGCGATAACCTTAGCTTTGTGGGGTCTGACTCATAATTAATAGGGCAGTAATACCCTAGAATGAGTCGCGAGTGTATATATATGAGAGAGCATATTTTTTAGTGTTATAAAAGGTTTTTAAATTGTGTTAATTTGTTCCGCTTTGTATTTATAAATTCTGGTTGGTGCATAGGATGCTATGATATCGATAGGGATTCTAAACACTTAATAGGACAGACCAACACAATATTTGTTTTGAAATATAGGTAAATGAAATAATTTTGCCTATTATATATTTTGTATATGAAATAATAAATTTTATAAATGATATATTTGGTTGTAATTTTTTTAGGTGGTTATATGTGTAAGCATTGATTGAAAGTAAGATTTGTAAATAAAATAAATGTAAATTGGAAATTTAGAACTTAAGCTCCAAGGTTTTTGAAAATTTCTTTCGAATGATTTGGAATATAATGTTAGTATTATTTGGAAGTATTCTCTGATAAATAATTTCAATATAATTTGAAGTAAATGTTTTAAAGTAATTTTGGAAGGAAATAAGTTTTGTACTCCCCTTTATATCGCTGGAAAATAATTTCAATGATGAGTGCACTCATCATCGACATTCATTTTCGAGTTCCAACTTGGGAAGGCCACTGTAGTAGTTTTACTGCAGATTTAGTTTGGTAAACAAATATAAATTTCAATTTTTTTAAATATAACTGGATATATCAGTTATAAGTATATACATCTATTTATTATTTTAAATGATTTGAAATAGAACCCGGAATTTAGTTCTTAAATTTCCATAAACTAGAGATTTGAATTATTATACTGAAGTAAAATCTTATTAATTGGAACTTCTAAAATAAAAGTAAGGAATTAAAAGCTAAATTATAATTGAAATATATAGAAATTGAAATTTGTAACTTGGAAATAAAAGGATATGAAAATAAGAAATGGAAATTGTTGGACCTTTATTTACTCAAATGAAATATGTTAAACTTGTGTAACTTTCAATTGCTTCTTAAAAAAAAAATATAACTTACCAAAATATTAAAAGTTGTTATGTTTTAAAAAATGTAATGGAATATTATGCATGTAAAACTTAAAGTAACGAAAGTATTCAATGAAATCCTTTATAAATAAGAATTTGATGTTATAGTTGATATAAACTTATGTTATAATTGAAATGTTACTATAATAAAATGTGATAGAAAGTAAGTATTGTAAATAAGTAATTATGAACTTAGGTAAATGAATTGATATGCTAAGTAATTGAATTGAACATGAATACTATAAATAAATGAATTATAAACTTAAGTTAATGTTTAAAGCCATTGATAATTGAAGGTAATGGATGTAAAATTAAAAGTAAGAAACTTGAGAATGAAACTATGCACTAATGAATATTAATATCTAATGGAAATCAAGCATATAAGTTTTGTAAATGTAAACCAAACTGCAATTAAATGTATGTAATACTTGAATAATAAATTCATAGATTATAAACAATTGAATGGATACAATTTATGTAAGAAGTAAATGTAACGATCCTGAATTTTTAACAATTTAAAAATGAAGATATTTAATTAATTTTAAATATTTGAGATAAATTTAAATTGAATTCCAATAAAACTACGAAATTTGACGATTAAATTTTTGAATTTAATCTATTTAAAGTTGAATAGAAATTTGAATTTAACTTTGAAGTTTGAAATTGAATATTGAAGTTGTATCTAAAATTCAAACTAATGACTTAGAAGAAAATTAATAAATTTGTAGTTAGTTTCAATAAAAATTTTCTTTAACTTAAATAAATGAATACAATTTTAAATCAATATAAAAATAAACATAAAATAAATAAATAAATAAATAAAATAAATAAAATAATAAGACATGTTTCCTCCCCTAAATCCACGCCGTTTTACACGCTTTTCACCATACCGATACCCATTCCTCCATATCCAAAATCACGATCCCCTTCCCCTTAAAAACACGAAGCCCCTTTTCTCATTCGAAAACCCTAATCAGCATACGAAATAAAGAAAAAAATGGCGGCCTCTCTCTAATTGTCGCACGAGTCGCTCGTTCTTCGTCTTCCTTCAACAACTAGGGTTTCGGCTTCGATTCCAATTCGCGACCGCTTCGGTGTAAGGTGAGTGAAGCTCTCACTCACATCTAATTCGAGCTCCCTAATTCTTTTGATTTTATTCTCTTTCGTGTAATTTAGTTTAAATGTTGAAGTTTTCTCTGGTATTTTTCAATTCGCTCGTTTTTCCTTGAATTTCTATTGTTTCGTCTCTGAACTACTTCGCTTTGCAAAAGTGAATGATTAAATTTTCACTCACATCTAATTTTAAGTAAATGATGATTTTGAACTGTCGACTTTGGTTTTGTTTTGTGTATGGGTTTTGATGACTTCGGCCATCGCCATTGCTTGGATGTTGTTTTCTTTGATTTAATCAATTTCATATAAAATGAGACTTACGATCTTCTGGCCCTTGTGAGCTTCGTCTCTGGCCATCTTCTCTGTTGTACTTGTAGCTGCATTATATGGTACATTGCCGTTGCACTGAAAGTTTGCATTTTTGTTTGCTTTGACACAAATGCTTCACTTGACCATTTGTATACATATATCTTATGTTTCTCTGTTGCACTTTGATCATGGTAGTCTGCACTGCTTCATGTTGTACTCATCCCCTGTTTGCTCTGTACTTTCGGGACTAATCATCTGTATACATACATTCATGTATGTATATAGTTGTATTACCATTAACTGCACTCTGTAATCTTGAGTTGCATTTCATCCTTCACTTGAGCATTGCAATTGTGTGTTTGTATGATTTGTCTGCACCTTTTTCATACTGCTGTGATGCAGTTTCCTTCACTGTTGTATCTTTGAAGTTGGATACTGTTGTATTTGATATTTGTCTTTTTAAAACTAATAAGAACAGATACTATCAAGATATAATATTGTTAAAAAAAAAATTTAATAAGAACAGACTCTACCCAATCTTTGTTTTTTTTAAACCGATAAGAACAGATGCTACTTGATTTTTGACCTTGCATTTGTTAGTGATGTCGTACTTCACTATTATCTGGTCTTTGTTAACATTGTTCTCTTGTTCGATCACCTGCTATGCCTTGTTCATCTGGTTATATTGAGTCAGGTTCATCATGTATCACCTTGGTATTGTTGCATTATAGTTGCATCACTGGTTTTGATGTTGTTCTGACCTGGACTGTCTGTATTCATAAGTATCGATCATCTTCTTTGTTTGGTGCTGTTGCACTGCCTGTATTCAAAAGCCTTTGTTGCTGTGTACTTTTCATATCCTTCCCTGAGTACATCTCTGTAGCTCTTCGACTTGAATTTATTTCTCTCAGTTACTTGTTTCGATTGTTGATGAGTTGTGACCTTGCTTTGTCACCTATTATTCAAATCTGCATATATGTACATGCATACATGTGTATGTTTGTGTACATATATGGTTGGAATTGTACCAAGCTTGAATTATTGTTGATGTGCATTTGTAGTTGAGTTTGGTTCAGTTGTAAGTGTTCAAACTTTATGTTGGGCTGCAGTGGCTCTTGTATAATTATCCTCATGCATTTAAGTGCACTTCGGTTTCATTATATATTCTAGTTAGTGGAGCCATCTGTACTTATAATTGCAGGGTGTATATACTTATGTTAACATAAGTATATGCATTTTTGGGTTTCGTTCTTATAACTTGATCTTGGTTTGAGTATGGCCTTTGTGCCTTTGTGCCTTTATGATGACTGCAGTTTGATTTGTTGTATAAAATGTTGCAGATGTCCTTGATCACTTTGAAATTCATTTGTTGACTTGTAGTTTACATACTTGTTGACATCTCTGATTTTATTTTGGGGTTTGAATCACGACTTGATGGAGTTGCTGTCAGTACTGTTGGCACTGATTTCATTTTGTCTGCACTTTGATGGTCTGGTTGCCCTGTGCACATTTGTGTGTATGCTTGGATCTGGGTTTGTTGCCTTGATCATTTTGACTTCAGGTGTATAGTTGCATTTCACTTGAATTCAGTTGTGTTTAAATTGATGCTCGACAGTTTTGAGTGTTTTCATGTAGGATCTTGTGGTGACTGCATTCTCGTGGCAGGTTGCCCTTGTGTCCTAGTAATGACTGCAGTTCATTTTTATGAAAATTTTACACTTGTTGAAGTGTGCAGTAATAAGTTGTTTGGAAACTTGCTTTATTTCACAAGTTGTTGTGGCGAGGCAGCGCACACGTGTGTGCAACTGCAGCCACGTAGTATCGACACTTTGAATCGATATTTGAACCTTCATTGATTTTGGTTCGTTGACTTTTTGAGTATATCGTCACGATAGTGGCAAGGCAGTGCACGCAAGCGTGAACTGCAGCCACACGATATTGATTTTTATTGATATCCTATTTGTTTTGATTTATGATTTTTTGCATATTTCATTACGGTAGTGGCGAGGCAGTGCACGCAAGCGTGAACTGCAGCCACGGAGTTGACATTTTAAATGTGGCGAGGCCGTACGCGCGTGTGTGTACTGCAGCCCTACCAAACTTAATGTTTAAATTGATGTTTTCTTTTTGATGAAAATTATTTTATGTTGCCAATTCAATATATTTGAATCGATTTTGATGATTTTGTTGTTAATTGCCGTTTAGGCAAATTTTGATTGTTTTCTAAATTATCTTCATCAATAATCTCTTCATCTATCTCATTGATAATCTGAATCTACTGAATTGTTGTTTAACACTGTTAAATGTTATATTTACCGTTATCCGATTTCTTGTTAAAGGATCGGATAGGTAAATTATATTTGACTGTCATCTAATTGTTGATTATTATTGCCTCTATGCACTAATAACTGAGTTTGAATTAGACTGACCTGTGTATTATTTTCTTTTGAATATAATACTCGGGTCAGACCGAGTATTTTTACAGCTTGAAGATTTTCAGGCCGCGAAGTTAGAGAGAGGGGAAAGCACTTCACTGAAGTTTTTCGAATTTTTTTTTTGTACTCTAAAAGATATATATATATATATATATATATATATATATATATATATAAATTGTTCCGCTGTATAAAAATTTAATGCATTGTACAAACTCTGATATATGTATGTAAGAAAAATTCATTTATGAATAATATTATGATTATTCTGTGATTCTGTGGCTGATTCTGTTTAAACTTTATAAACTGAACAACAATCCGTCATTTTGAACGTTTCGAGTTGGTTTAATTACCGACTAGAGGCGGTCAGAGCGGCGGGTCGTTACAGTAAATGTAAAGTAATGAAAAGAAATTTTCATTATGTGAATAAATGAAAAAGAAAAATTGAATCTTTTTTTTAAATTAATGAATGAAACTAAAGAAAGGCAAATGATACGAAATGAAATGAATAAGAATGAACTTAATGTATGCTTGGAATCATTATTTGTTTGGTTTATGGGTAGTTTGGGTAAAAGATACTTTTAATTGTTTAGATGTATGAATGACCTATTGAGTTTTTATTCTAAGACTATTGTGTAAATGGTATACTTTGTAGATATTTGTCATTCTATGTGATTAAAAGTGTCTTAATCTGAACAAACTATTTGTTTGTTGATATGGATGGATAATTGATTTGTATTGATTTCTTATGATGATTGTATGTTGTGGTTGCAAGTGATTGTTGTTTTATATTGATTTGTTTGTTAGTGGTTGAAACAACTTTAAATATTTCATTTTTATATAATTATTTACTTCTTTGGGTTATATAAGTGGAATACAGGTTATGGAAGCAACTGCAGCTACATCTGGTTTCATAATTTAAGCGTTGTTTGCCCGACAAATACGTACGTTCTCGGATTACGGTTTTCTAGCGATATTATATTGTTTTTCCTGCTGTTGGGATATATTATTTTGAAAAATTATGATATATATTATTTGTTTGATATTATAATTTCTCTCAAGCCTCTCCGTGTAAAGGAGACTCTACCGAAATTTTTCATAAATTTTGGACTTAGAAAATTTTGAGAAATGTTTTCCAAATTTTATTAGTTTGAGTATAAAAGGATTTAATGGTTATGAATTGGTATACTTTATTTAAAGTATTTAATTTTGTAAATTTATTTGTTTATAAATTTAATATTTTGAATAAGAGATATATTGATTACTAAATTCCTCCTTTCCCCTTCTTTTTCCTTTTCAGGGACGAAGAGTTTTGAGTGGGGGAGAGTGTAACGACCCGTAAGTTTTCGATAATTAAATTTGTTAATTTAATAAGATTTTGATAATTTAATATTGAAGGAAATAAAAATTTGTAATTTTAATAATGAAATAATAACTAAATTAAAACGTAATAATGTTAATTAAAGCAAATTATCAATAATGTGAATGAAATTCCAATGAATGAAATAATATAAATGTTATACTTGGTTATAAATTGATATAAGAAAACAAATGTAAACATTGAGTTAATAAATGAAATAGTACGAAATAAATGACCATTGAATAAAATTTGGGTTATGTAAGAAATTGTAATTTGTGTGTAAATAATGAATTTATTAGTGTGATTTAAAGTTAATGGTAACAATTAATATACTTACCTGTTTATTTAGCATGTTATATTAAATTTGAAACTAATTGCAATAAATGTAATTAAGTATTACGTTAATGTAAATTAAGGTAATATTTGGCAATAATGTAAATTTTATTCATAATATGACAATTGGTAGAATAATAAGAATGGAAATCAAGATTTAATAAATTTTTGGAATATAAGTTATAAAAATTTGATTTATTACAATTAAATGAAATTAAATATCGTGTTAATGTAAAGATAGATGAAATGAGTGTAAATTCTATCTCATAATATGATAATTGAGTTAATGAACGAATGAAACCAAGATGAATGAATTATTTGGGGATTTAAATTTTAAATTAATGAGTAAAACTAACAAAATTCAAAATAATTGAAATATAGTAATTAATACAAATAAAAATGGAGAGTGGAGAATATTAATGTAATGAAAGACAAATAAATATTAACTATGTTATTTGAGTAATAATGGATTTGTGTATAAAGATTGAAAACAAATAAAAACGGTTTATTGGAATTAAATTTTTAATAATTGAATTTTATTTCAATTGAAAGTTAAACACAATAATTGGTAAATTAATTTACTTTAAATTGATATCTAAGTTTGTTTAAATTATTGTAATTGTTAAAGAAATCAAAAATGATAAAGATTTCTAATTATAGAATTGGAATTGAGAATTTGATTTGATTAATTTAATATTAATTTATTTAATTGATGTGAAAATAGCCATTTTGGTGACTATCTCGGATTCGATGAAACCAGTTTCATCGGATCTATAACGGTGAATTATTGTAGGATTTCAAGTTTTGTAGCAAGACGTGTCGTTTGATCATATGGACTCGAAACGCCTTGGAATAAATTTAATTGAAATCAATTTGAAATAAGCTGATTTTAGCATATCTTCTTCATACGATGGAATTAGGAATTGAAACCTGTTCCATTGAGTTTAAAAATGTAGAAAACATCTATTTTGATACATGGGTTGGCCCATTTTCATCCCGAAGACAGAACGGACTTTTCGGGTCATTTACCGTTTAACGTGTAAATCAATCTTGTCCGTTCATTCTATTTCTCAGCTTTGCCTATAAATAGCCTGTTATAAACCCTAGGTTATTTCTTATTTTCTGATTTCAGTACATATAACTCCATCTGTTTGCTTTCTAATCCTTCTAATGGCTACAAACCCTAATTCTATTTCAAACTGCAAATCAAATTCAAATCCAAAATTCAAGCTTCTCAAAACTATATCAAATTATATATGGATTTGAAGCTCTCGACGAGTGCAACCTAAATCTATGATTCGTTTTTTGATTTGGATCATGGTTTGACCAGAATTTAGGCTTTTATTTCCGGCCGTTAGTTTATGGTTGTGTGTTTTAACGGCCGATCTTCAACGTTGACCCGATCGGAAGGCATGAGGGCGTAGAGGCTGACTAGCTGAATCGATCCATATGGTTTGATTTGTCCAGGAGGTCGGCTGATTCGCCAAAAATGGCGATTTTTTTGGGCGACGGTGAACTGGTTTGGTGACCGAAAGTGGCTCGCCTGGGGCCACCCCAAGCGGCATAGCCTGGGTAGCATGAAGGCGAGGTCGATCTAGGCGAAGGCATGGGTGATGGCAGCGATTGGAGCTCGATTTTCGACGGCTAATGATGTTAGGGCTTGCGTATAGAGAGAGTGCATCGAACGGCCTATAGCTAGTGACGTGGTGAGCTTTGATTCAACCATATTATTCTATTTTTTAAAATTGTTTTAACTGCTATAACTTCTACATACGAGGTCCATGTCACACACATTTTTCTTCGCTAGGATCGTATTGGAATTCCGGACATTTTGACGCTTGTTTGGGCGAATTCTGAGACTGTTTGAATTTTGGGTTAAAATTGGATTTAAATTCAAAGGTGAGTGTTTTAACCCACTCAAAACTTCTAAAATTTCTTATATTTGTTAAATTAAATTTATGATGTGATTGGAAATTCATTTATGACTATTTGGTATATTTTGAATCATCATCTCAGTTAATTTGAATATATTTGAATTAAATCTCTATTTAATTTATTATTGAACATAAATTTGCCAGTTAAATACTTGTTATTGATTATCAGTTCTATGTTGATATTTATTAATTGATTTGGATGATGATTGTGATGGATGTTGATTGTTGATATTGAATGAATGGATGTTGTATTTTATACGGTTATAAGCTGCAAGTTCATTATGGGTTGAAATGATACATACCCGAATGATCTATAAATTAGGGAAAAATCATTATGAGTTGAAATGATAGACTCGAGCGATATTATGGATGTTACTTATTTTGGGATTGCAGTTTGAAATGATATATAACCGTAAAATTTTAAATTGTGGATTGAAATGATATATATCCGTATCACTTGACCCTAGGGTAGAGAATTATATACGGACACTGGATTGGTTAAATTAAATGATTTTAAAATCCTAAAATTTTGAATTAATGATATTTTGAAATAAATTTTATTTATGTCAATTGAAGTATTTTTGGAAAAATCAAGTTTTATGTCGAAAAGGACAATGGTTTAAAGGAAATTGTTTAAGAAATTAAATTGAAAGTTAAAGTTAAATTGTTAAGTATAAATGAAATTCTATTGGAATTGGGCTATTGAATTTGTTTGGAATATAACTTTGAAATCTTTTGAAATTAGAGTAATTCGAATTGATATTTGAACGTGGATTGAAATTGAGATGAAATTCAATGGTTTATTGAAACTTAAAAATTGAAGGTTTGAAATTTGATTTGTTGATTTGGAAATTGAAATTGGTCCAAATGTGTTGAAATGAAATGAATAGTTTAATTTGATATAAATTCCAAATTCATATTTTAATATAAACTGTTTTAAAAATAAATTATTTCAAAATTTCTAATTATCAAGATTTTCAAATTTATCAAACTTTAACCAATATTAACTATATAAATTATTTTGATCTATTTTAATCCAATCGAATTTATTTTAAACTAATTAAACCATTTTAATTTATTTTAAATATATTTAATCTATTTAAAGCTAGAATTCTATTTTAATTCTATTTAATCTAATTTAAATCTATTTAACTGTATTAAATCAATTTAAAAGTATTTTAACCTATAATTAAATTTTAGAGTATTTTAACTCTTTATAACTATTTAAACTAATCTCTAAATTTCCAGACTAAGTGACATGGAAGAGTTTATATTCTATTCAATTGGTTTAAAAAGAGAATAACGTTAAATGATGTTATAACCTAAGTTGGGATTTAAATGTTATAATAAATTGAAATGATGATTTTGAAGTAAGAATTTAACCTGTTTTGGAAATATGATTTTTAGAAGAAATTATGATTTTGGAAATGATATGATTTAAAAGCGAATATGGTTTAAAGGGAATATGTTTTGAAAGTGAATATGGTTTGAAGTGAATATGATTTCAAAGAGATGATTTGAAAATTGAATATGATACTTTGATATCAGTTATGAAATGATTTTGGAAATGTAAACGAACCATCCGAAGGGTAACAAGCGATTGGTTGTTAAAGAGACCGGGGTCAGATATTGTCATACTCTATGCGAATAACGATAACCACTTTAACAACTATGTACATGGTGGAGATTCCAGAAATGAAGTAGGATGGTTTGGTGAACGATTTCTATATGAGGTATGACGTGACCCTGACTCCCGTGAGTCAGCTTTGATGTGACTAAAATCAGGAGTCATGCTGGGCCAAGTGAGGCCATTCCTCCTATTGGACACATTTCTTCGATATTATATTCTGATTTTGTGATTGTTTTGGTGGCCGCCCTTGATTTTGATTTGGGAGTATGTTCCGAAGTGGGCGGTAGTAGCTGCTGTGCGTTAACACCAGTTTGGATCCGCAAATGGTATATCTACCCTGGCATTTCTTCGTGTGTCATGTTCACATGCCCTAGAGTGCCTTCTACGGGTTTGTTTTGTACCATATCTATGGAGTGCCCTCTGATAGCCCTCCAGCTTACCGGGGGGTTACGATGCTGTATAGACTGTGGGAATATATAAAAATGTGTTAAGGGAGATATGGGTAACGCATTAACGCTATTTTAATATTTTACTTTACCGTAGACACTATTATAATAGCGTATTGTACTACATAGTAGATAGTTTAACGGATGCTTAGGAGATGTGAATCCCGAGCATCTCTTGAGTTACTTCACACACGTTACACACTGGATAGGAGATGTAAAATCCCGTAAACATCTCTGATGTCGTTCCACTCATATTATTTTCGGCTGATTTAACTTACATAAGGTCTTTTAGTTTTGACTCAAGTGTTTTATCTTTTCAATTCGCTCGGGTCAGCCTGAGCATTTCAGGATCTGAAGACCTTATTTCTGGAGGACGATGACGAATGTTGTATTATTATTATTTATTATATTTCACTGCATCATGTATTTCGCTGCATTATTTATTTTTCTCTGGTATGTGTAACTCTGATCTGTGTTGTATAGGTATAGTTAAATATTTTGTAAAATAGTGTGACAATACAAATTTTTAACGTTTGTTAATTGGGCAATTAACTTGTTTAAATCATTGACACGTTAATTTTATTGGTCAACTTGAACAAAATTTAAATGACTTGAAACTATAACAAATATTGAATTAACGTATATATATATATATATATAGGTTATATGAATAGCGATGGTGGAAAATGTGAATATATATGTGGATAAATATTAATATGTATGAATATGAATATACATGGTGATAACAAATGCAAGTGCAAATATATGCATACAAACAAATGAATATATATTCATACATCAATTCACATAAATACATGTGGACGTATAGGGAAGCATCATGATGGAAAAACTCCAAGTCAAGCCACAAAAATAGCAAATCAGCACACAATACATCTAGTTAAGTATGAGATCAAATCAGGTCATAGTAAACTTCTGACAAAAGAAAAAAAAGAAGCTTACTGTGTACTGCAGCCTATACTCCTTAATACCTCCACTTGCATTTTTCCATTCATTCGAACCAAGATTAAACTAGATTCAAGCAATCAAAGTATCATCATCTTCAGTTTTAAAAAAAAACAGGTCCGGGTTCTCTGCTTGCATAAATATGAAGGTGAGTAACATCGCATTTTAAAATCTTAAAACTTATCTGGTTGCATGCTATTTCTGAAACAAATATGTTTGTGTATATATGAATTCACTGTGTATATTTGAATGATGGATGTGGGTGTGTGCATAGTTGTCTTCTATGATACCCTGTTCTTTGTTTCAAGCACTAGTTTGATTTAAAAAATCATTTCCTTTTGACCTAGGCATGATATGGATTTAAGACTTAAACAAAACTTGGTTGTTTCATCATAAACTTTAATTTAAAATTTTAATTAAGTCAAAATAAACTGGTAATGGTTCTGGAACTAAAATAACATACCAAGTTGAATATAAGTGAAAATTTAAATTTCCTAGTTCATGGTTTCAGGAATATAATCTAAAACCTTATACAAAATGATGATTTTTAAAATTAAAATCTAAATTTTTAGTAATGGATTTAGGGTGCAGTTCTGGTTTGACCAGATAATAGAAATTGGGGGTTTTCTAATGATCTATGAGGTCTGGGAGGAAGGGGTTATTTCTGGAGGTAGTCTGATGATCAGAGGCTAAGGGAAAATTGTCAAGATGTTGATCATAGCACTGTGGTGACGGTGGCAATCGAATAGGATTTTAACCTTAGTTTTAACTAGGTCTGATGTTTTAAATGGTTCGCCTGCTCTGGTTGATCGAGTTCAACCAAACTCAAGGGGATGGAAGCATGGGGGTAGGTGATGGTGTGGTCAGAGTTACAGACCCTCTGGTGGTTGGAGTTTCGTGAACGGCGATGTTTCAGGTTTTGATGGTGGTTTCTGTTAATGTTCCAGGTTTTGGTTGAGAACTCGAATTTGTTTTCGAGCTTTGGGGTGACGATCTGATGATCGTGGGGAGATGTGAAGTTGTTTGCCGATGTGGGAAGATCGACGAAGTTGGCCAGAAGCGATCGGCGCCACCGTGCATGTGCACGGTGCACCCCTTTTGTTTTCTATTGTTTTTGGTTAGGCAAAAGAGTTACTTGAGTGATTCTCGAGTAAATTGATTGTTTTGCTCGAGTTAGGTGGGGTTTGACTCGAAGTAAATAAGGTAAGGCTCGGGTCAAATTCTAGATTATGGGTTTCAACCTATTCTGTTCTAAAAATTTAAAACTGAATTTCTAAAATGTAAAGAAGATTTAAATTAAGTTTAAATCTAAGTTTAAAAATGGATTCAAGTTTAATTTGAATCTTAGTTTGGGAATAAATAAAGTTTTTTTAAAATTCAAATTTGTTTAATAACTTTAAAGTGTTTAAATAATTAAAAGGATTGAATTTAAAATGGAATTTCAAAATGTAAAGGAATGATTTAAACAAAGTTTAAATCAAAGTTTTAAATCTGATTCAAATCTAAATTTGAATCTTAGTTTTGAAATAAAATAAGTTTTATAAAATTTAAAGGTTTTAACAACTTTGAATGTTAAAGTAAATTTTTAATGATTTGAATTCAAAAGGAATTTGGTTTGAACTCTTTTAAAATTTCTTTTATAAGATATAAGTATTCTTTAACATGTGAATTTAAGGGTTTTAAATTGGTTTTAAAATTTGTTAAAGATAAATTAGTATTCATTTTAAAATTTTAAATTAAAATGAAATTTAAAAGTAAATTTGAAAATAATTTTTTTCAAATGTATTTGTGAGTGATAATTTAATCATAGATAAGAAAATGTTTTATCTTAAAGTCGAAATCATTAAATCCTTAAGGTAATTAAAATGGATAATTAATGATTTCGATTAATTATATAAGTAATTAAAGGTTTAAATTAATTAATTAAGGTTTAAAGTTAATTAATTAGGGATAATTAACTGGTAATTAGGAATCATTCATTAGATAAGATTTTTAATTAATGATTAAGATTAATTAATGAAGTAATTAAGGATTAATTAAGTTATAGTTAACACTTAATTAATTAATTTAAGGTTAATTAATTGGTTATTAAGATTTATTAATTTGAATTTAATAATGATTAATCTAAGTTAATTACTTAAGAAGTAATTAAAGCATTGTTAATAGTTAATGAAGGTCATTAATTTGAGATTATTTAATAATTTATAAATGTGATTAATTTTAATAATTAATTAGATTAATTAATTTACTGATATTCATTTGTGAAATTGTTTAAGTGTAATTACTTAATGGAAGTAATTAAGAAATTAACTACTCAATGTAATTAATTAAGTTTAATGTGATTAATCTAAGTTAATTAATTAAGTTTAATTAATTTAAGATAATCATTGGATGATTTGATAAGTAATTACCTAATGTGATAAATGAAGCGTAATTACATGGTAAAGAATTTAATGGTAATTACTGGATGTAATTAATTGAAGATGATTTAATAATGGAAGTAATTTGGATTAAATTACTTATGTTTCTTGATTAAATTAATTACCTGAGAATTAATCAAATAATCCTGCTTAACAATCATTAATTATTTAATTTGAAACCATTTAATTAATGAATGAAGGTAATTAGAGGATCATTAATTAATGTAATTAATGGTAGTAATTAAATGTTTAATTGTTTAATAAATATGATTAGTTGTGAACTTGTAAGTGATGAATGAGTTACCCCGTGGTTTTTAAGTAAATTTTATGCTTTAATATTTCTTGTTAGATGGGTTTAGTCACGCTGGTTTTCAGACTGACCCGGGTGTTACTTTGATGTAATGCTCGGGTCAGACCGAGTATTACAGATTTTCAGGTAAGGACGTTCTAGAGCTCAGGAGGCGGGCTGGATGGCAAGAACGTATGGAGTGTTCCGCTGTATTATATTATTGTATATCTGAGACCTGATGATTGTGTATATCCAGTGTCTGTATATATGTGTAACTCTGATGTATTAAATTTAAATTTGACAAGTATAGTTTTCCTTTATACAACTGTTACTATTTGTTATTATATTTTATCCGCTGCAAATGTGAGATGTTGGTGTTTCTGTTCTTCTTATTCTTCTATCTCTTTCTTTTTTTTCATAACTATCTGGAATTTTCGGGTTCGAAAATTCCGGGTTGTTACAAACAGCTTCATGAATTGTTATTTGATTATTATATTTTATCATTCCGCTACAAGATTCTGTTTGTTTTGTTTTTCTTTCTCTGCTTTTTCTTATTTACCCCATAACAACCGCCCTTCTATATGGTTTAAGTTGGCACATGTGTCTGCTTAAAACATACAAAAAGGCGGGATGTTACAATGTTAATTTTAGTTATAGTTACAAAATTTACATAAAAAATGAAAATCTGTGTATAATTAAAGTCAATAACACCATAGTCATGACAACTTAGTTTAAGTCGAATGTATTGATGAAGCATAAGATGGCAGAATTTTTTTGACTTCGGAGACAATAGACGAAGAAATTTTGATTTTACCGTTTGAAGAGAGAGAAAGAGGAAAAGTTGCATTATGGTTATGAGAAAATAAAATAAATTGAAAAAGGTGGGTGCGGGTGAATGATTGAAGTATTTGATCAAGTGAGGGAATAAATTAGTGAGAGAAGTGTTTAAGTGGTTGTAAATAATATCATCCTTTTTTCTTTTTGATCCGCTAAACAGATTTGGAATTGAAGTTGATTATGTTAGATTAGTATAAGGTCGCAAATACACAAATCTAAAGTAATTATCTTAAAATTCTATGCCCCGCCTCTTTTATATATAAATGAAATAGGTTTTAGATGTAAATATTTTACAATAAATTGTAATGAATATGTTAATCGGATAATTGCTAGAAGATAAAAAAAATTATTTCTAATATTTTAGTTGACATTGTCCAAATAACCATATTTAAATGCTAGCAAAGCCCAACACTCATAAGACCAAAGTTTTTGTGATTTATGAGTTACTATTCCTTTTGATTGCGCAGAGGACAAAACAGGCCAACCATTCATAAATTTGCAATTCCTTTACTTATTATATATAAAGTATATTACTATAAAGTTTTATAATTTATTACTTATATAGATCTGTCTCAATAAGAAAAAATATAGTTACATAATCGATAATGGCTTGGTAATCTATTAGAGAATGGTTGGTTGAATTTTTCGATTATTGATGAATGCAATTTTTTTTGGGTGCTTTCCAATCTCATGCATAGTTAACTATATTATTACAAAGGTGATTTGATGATATTTGTGTGTGTGTGTCTGGATATATGAGAAAATGACGTTTGTGGGTTTTACAAAGAAACTGAATAATCAGAAGTTTTCTGTTGAAGCTAATACTGTTAAATTATAGTTAGATAAATTTTAAAAAGAATATATAGATTGTTTGCAGTGGATACCTATGTTTATATATTTGTATGTGTGTGCGTGTTTATATATATGTATGTGTGTGCACGCGTGCGTATCTCCCTCTACATGCATACATAATACACACACACACGTACATACATAAATATACATACATACACACACACATATACATACATATACATAAATATATATATATATATATGATACATATGTACATACATACATACATGCAGAGATACATATAGATTGACACACACACACTTATATGTATGCATGTATGAGAGAGAGAGATTTGTATATAATCTTATTACATGTTTTTCTAAAAATGTAATATGTTTTATAAGGTAATTTATTTGCTAATTCAAATGGCATATAAATGGAATTATTAGAATCATACCTAATTTTTATTTTCATACATTGGATTTCCTATTGCATTGATTCAAGAGTTTAAAATATGTTTTAAAATTTTTACATGCTATGTTGTTGAATTTAAACTCAAAGGCCTTGGTATTGCTACATGTGAATTTTATTTCAAAGTTTTTTGGCATATCTATTATAAGTAATTTAAAAGCATGGATAGTAACTTTTTTTAATTGGGTTGAACAATATTTACTTCTAAAAATACAATGTGTTATATAAGGTAATTTTTTTGCTAATTAAAATTGCATATACATGGCATCATTAGAAGTAAAACCTGCTTTTTATTTTTATAAATTGGAATTCACATTGCATGGATTCGAAGGCTTAATATTATAGTTAGCAATATTTTTGGATTATTTATCAAGCTTGCTTATTTTGTAATATGCACTTTTGGTACAATTTGTCTTCTAAATTTGTGATGACCTGGAATTTTTGAGCATTTGAAATTGGAATATTTAATTGATTTTAGAAAAAGTTAATTTTTAAC
Source organism: Allium cepa (assembly GCA_030765085.1). Classification (NCBI taxonomy): domain Eukaryota; kingdom Viridiplantae; phylum Streptophyta; class Magnoliopsida; order Asparagales; family Amaryllidaceae; genus Allium; species Allium cepa. The sequence continues at coordinate 824,958,576 of CM060941.1, read as the reverse complement.
TTGAATTTAAATATCACTATTTATTTGATAATTAAATTATTGAATTAAATAATTTGAAGTTGAGTAAAATGTTGAATCTGGAGTTTAAGCCTGTTAAAAATGATTTGAAGGCTTGTAAATTTTATATTGATAACACTGAAAATAGTAAAAGTGTTAAAATTGAATTTGGAAGTGCTTTGTTAAATTTTGAAACTATATCGTTTAAATTGACGTTTAAGAATAGCCTTCCGAGGCACAGTCTCGAAATTCGACGAAACCGGTTCCATTGGATCCATAATATTGCATTATTATCGGATTTCAATTTTCGTAGGGTTTGGAGTTGTTGTGTGAGCATAAGATATGTAAACGCACTGAATTTTTTATTGAAAATTCAATAGAATTATAAGGTCCAAAAAGCTATCTTCTCCATACGATTGAATTAGCACTCGAAACCTTTTCCATTGCGTTCGGAATAGGGGTATAACATTATAAACGCCTGTGGCATGCCTCGATAGTGGTTCGAAATTTTAGACTATGTAAAACGAGACGATTCGAATTTAATTAATATATATTTAGATATTTTAGTCGGCAGTGAGATTTCTTTCCATTATCCGCCGTTCTTTCATTTCAGCCATCTTCTTTCTGAGCAAGCCGATATGCAGAAGCAATTTTTCACGCTAACGTCTTTTCAATATCGCGTCCCTTTCACTATCACCAGTTCGATCAAAAAAAAGGATAATAACTGTTTAAAATAGCACTACATGCATTTCCTTTTCACGTCTTTTTTTCTGTTCGAAGATTAAAAATGGCCGAACGTTGGAATTTTTCCCTTTTAAAAATAAGATAAATTAACGAACGAAGTTCGTTCGAATCAGTTGGAATCGAGTGAGGCTCCTCTTCTTTTCGTTCGAAACAAAAATCAAAGAAGAGGTGAAATCGCATGTTTGGGAGTCGCGATGGGGAGCGAAGACACGCAGCTGTATTCGAGCAGTTGAAGTTCAAAGGGGGTCGGCAGTGGTGAATCGCGAGTAGACCGTTTGTATTCGAATCGAGGAGGGTCGACGCTGCATTCGATGAAGTCGTGAAGGGATCGGAGTTGGTCGAATTCGACAATTAAGGTTCGGGTTTGACGAACGTTGGGGTCGCGGGTTTGCTTCGGCAATTTGGGAATTTGGGTTGTACTGCTAACTACTTGCATCGTGAGGAGGAAGTTTGGTAGCAGTAGATTGATGGTTTTGGTGCTTTCGCTGAGGAGTGTTCGCAGTGAGGTATAATTCTTGTTTTTCCAGTTTATGTACATAAAAACAAAATTTTACTACAGCATAATACACACACACACACACCCAGTTTACATATTTTGAAATTTAGTAATAATATATATAGATAGATATATGGGTTTATAGTAAAGTAGAAAGGCTTATATAAGATTTGAGAAAAAAATAGGCATTTTAAAATGTTGAAAGTTATATAAAAATCAGATTTTTAACCCATATAGATTATTTTTATAGGTGTAATTTCAAAGAAAATAAATATATACATTTTCATTGACCAGTTTATTCCAAATAATTTATTTAGGTGATTAATTTGTTAGATTAATTATTTGTTTAAAACCAAATTATTTGTTTAAATTAAATAAGTAAGTAGTAATTAACTGTTCGAACAAATTAAATATTAATAAAACATCTAATGTTTATACAAGGTCTGAAAAATCATGGAAAACAAGTCAAGATGGAATGGACTGCAAATCAATAACAAAGGTGAATTAATCTCACTCATCTGGGTTAATTTAAATTTAAATGGTTAAATTTAAATAATTGGTTGAATGGTTGAATTGATTTGATGTGCTATATGATAGTATATAATACATCTTGGAATGATTGATTTCCCGCATTATATAGCGGATGAGACCCTATGCGCCGCATAATAGCGGATGATATTATATTAATCCCATATACCGCGATATTCCATGTGACGCCCCACCTCTATACCCACACTAGCCAAGAACACTATGTTGTAGTGCTGTCAACTAGCATGGAGAATAAGGCTGTTGAGGAGCGACCATCCATGTAATTGCTTATCACACGGTGGCTATAAATAATCTTTGAAAACAAACATAGAAATAATCATAACACAAATCAGTCACAGATATCCATATCACAAAGGCGGAAGAAGATATGAATATATAACTAACACATGAAAGTGTACATCAGAGTAGTGGTCAGTAAGATCCAAGATAATACAAAAGGATAGCAACATGTGCTATACAAAAGAATACAACTATGAGTCTATATCTCAAGTGTATACAACAAAAACTGCTAATCTAAATAGTTAGCCAAAAGTCAGAGTGATGAATCCCTGGAAAGAAATCAAGCAGAAGCACCTGTAACATCTCGGTCTGACCCGAGTATTATTTAAGAAAATAATAAATGGGTCAGTCTAGCTATAAATATCAGATGACATGATATAACATAAAAGATATGGCATAAACATAAAATATCCATAATGACATACCACTATAAGTATGTAAATAATGATCAACAGAAGATCAATCAATAAGAGATAATCAATATCACAAGAATCTTCTCAAAGATTCGGAAAGGGCATCATACCCCAAACTTGTACTCATAACAAGTCAATGACACAAATTCTAGAAATCAATGCAAGAAGTCCAGAAATCATAGAAAAGAGAAAGAGGCCTATCACATGACGGTCCGAAGACCAAGGGGAGCTACCCCACATGTGTGAATGGAATCACACAGATTAAGGTCCAGACTAACCAAAAAGCAAAAAGGTATGTGTGAGTGGAATCACACAAGTGGTGTCTAGTCTAACCTCGCAACAAGAGACATCGCACAGTTGCTAGTCTAAATCATCAGAATGATCGTCATGATCAACGAGAAGTGTCAATTACACTAAGCTAGTAAATATAGAAGTTTAGCTTCATGTCCCATAACCACTTGCTTAACTTAAATATTTACGAACAAACTGTAAATCTTCACTAATAAAATTGTCACAAGAGGTTCAATCGAACAAGTCCAAAAATTAACCGACGAAGTGAACGCAAGCGTTTCATACCACTTGTTTTACTAAGTCGTTTAATTAGATTTCTCATCCGAGTGAGGTAAAGGTTTGTATATACTAATAGATTGGAAAATGGTTTGAGAAAAGAGCTTTGTTATTAAAAATAGAGTTGAAATTGTTTGTTAAAAGAGTTTTGATATTTACTACTAGTATTGAAACCTTTATATTATAAAGTGACAAAACACAGAAGCAATTGTAGAAACAATCAGTCACAAAAATCGCATACGGAGATGTGAATAAAATCCAAGGAAATCAGCTCAATGTTTTTCAGATAAGATCCCCTACGGAGGGGGGGTCCAGGGGGGTGGCAACCCCCTAAGGTGGGGGTGCGGGGGCAACGCCACCGCTTACGCGGTTCGACCTGCACGTTCAGGTCGCGGGGGTCTAGGGGGCAGCGCCCCCGGCGGGGTGCGGGGCAGCGCCCCGTCCAAAACGGTACGACCTAGTGAAGACAAAATAAAGTCTAACGACCTAAGAGGAATAGGGTCGAGCGACCTAATGGTTGTGACCTAGGGGTCTAAGGGGTCAAACGACCTAGTGGTGTTCGCGAGTTAGCAGAAGAGAGCGACCTAAGAGAGACGAGCGACTTAAGGAACTCGCGACCTAACATTTGAATAGGTCAAGCGACCTAAGTGGTCAGGCGACCTAAGGTCTTACGACCTAACGACCTACGGTCTAAACAAGGTCACGCGACCTAAGGCCAGCAACGACCTAATGTGGGACGACCTAAGGTCCAGCGACCTATCGGTATGAGGACCAGCGACCTAATGGAAAACGGCTTAGGGTCTTACGACCTAACGACCTAAGTCAAGTACAAGGTCACGCGACCTAAAATGGTTAAGAGCCGTACGTGTTAACGAGTTAACGACTTAAGGGGGTCAACGACCTACGGGATATAGGTCACACGACCTAATGGTTTACAAGGTCTTGCGACCTAAGGAGACAGGGTCTAGCGACCTACGACCTAGGTCTATATGACCTACGACCTACGACCTAAGGTCCATACGACCTAACTCCGAAGACGTTAGAAATGGCCAGAACGACCTACGACCTAAGCCCGAACGACCTAACACCGAACAAGCATTTAGATGGCCCAGCGACCTATGGTGCTAACTCGCGAGCGACCCAAGGGTTAGGTCACAAGCGACCTAACTCCGAGCACCAAAAATGGCCAGAACGACCTAAGTGCAGAAAATTCACCAAAACACTAAAAATTGGAGTTTTTCGCCAACCCAATCCAAATCAAATGCTAATATGCATGCAAAAGTGATAGGGAATCATTCCCAACAGTCCAATATAGTTATAGGCTAGAATTGTGAGATAAAAATCTCATCTTTGTACTAAAATTTATGAAGATGAAGCTTGAAAGCAAGGAGAAGCAATCTAAGCTTGAATCCAATATCTTCTACTTTGAATTTGGAGTTGAATGATGGATTTGTAATTGAATTTGTGCTTGGAGTTTTAATTTCCCATTGTCTTCACCATTAATGCTAAAGCTTGAGTTAGTTAGGAAATTTATGAAGAGTGAGGAGAAGTGGGTTGGAACTTGGGCTTAATAGGCTAAACTAACCCAAAGTCCAAAGCGGGAAAAGTTAGTGAAATTCCACTAACTCCAAACGTATCAATGTTTATACTTAAAAAGGTTGTAAACGGCATTTCGAACTCAATGGAAGTGGTCTCGAGTCCTAATTTGACCGTTTGCAAAAAGTAGCTTTTCGGACCAATATCTGATTAACGAAAAAATATTTAAATAAAATATTTAAATATAAAATCGATAAATATGCGGGTTGTTACATTCCACGTCGAAGTGGAATTGGTATTGTGCTAACGTCTGTGGATGCAGGGAAACAGGTTGGAGGGATCCAACTGGATTCCTCAACATCTATTTAAATTATTTAATATTCTCTGTTATGATTATTTGATATTCTCTGATGAATTGTATTGGAATATTGAATGCTATAGTTTGCTTGAACATTTCGGTACACTGAGTTATCAAAATATATAGAATTAGATTTTTGAATGAAAATAAAAGAGTGAATTTGTAAGTAAAATAATTATAGAGAATTTGGATAAATTAAAGGATAAATTAGAAAAGAATAAAAGTGAATTAAAATTCTAATAAATAAATTTCGAGTATGGAAAGGGGATTTTGAATAAACAGAGAAATAATGAATTTTAAACCTTAAGTGACATTATTTAAAGGAATAAAGAATTTATTTTAAAATCCAAGTTTTAAATTTATTAAAATAGATAAAGAAGGAATTTATCTCAAAATGAAGTAAATTGGAAATCAATGCGGAAATTGATTCAAGTGTTTGAAATTGGAAATTTAAAGGAGAAGTGACTATGGAATTTATAAACTAGGTTTATAGAAGTGAAGTAATATATCAGTGGATATTTTGGAGAATAAATTAACTGTGGGAATGCATTAAGGAAATGAGAAAATTTGTTTAAAAATAAACAGTGGTTTATTTTTAAAGGATGTGAAGAAAAATATATTTCCCTAGATAGCCAAGTATGTTTCAAAGTAAATTTTTAAATATAAGTTAAAAGCTTTAATGTTGTTTTAAAAAGCATGTTTTAGGAAATTTATTACTTATACATATTTAAATTCTAAAGTATGTATTTTTCAAATCTATTATCGTAGTAATTATTTATGGTGACTTGGTATTTTGTTTTAAAAGCGAAAATCTAGTTTTATATTTATAAAGTAACCTCATTTTCAAACATTCCTATAGTATATATTTTTAATAAAGTATTGAAGTAGTTTCATTTTGAATGTTATTAAAGTAATATTTTGAATAAGTATTAAAGTAATTTCTAATTTAAATGTTTTAAAGGATATTTTATAATAAAGAGTTATAAATTATTTTTAAAATCTAAAGCTTTGTGCTTGGTGTTTTCAGTGGAAATTAATATTTGGAAATTTATTTTATGAGAAAAGTATGGTTTGAAACTGTTTTCAAAGGATTGAAAATAGAAATATATCTTGTGAAGATATTTTGAGATGAATAAATAATTTGGGAAATTATTTATTGTTTGATGGTTGTTTGTGAATGTTAATTGATAGTTAAATAACCGACTATCAATATTGGCCAATGCGCTGATCATTTCGAAGAGACCAGGATCAGGATTAATTTCTCGAAAGCCACTTTGATCTGGTATGAACGTTTTCGTGAAGAAGACAAGTTTGGATTCAAAGATGAAGCAGTGAAGTGCGAGGGCTAGTCGCTGCTAATCCTGAGGATAATTCCAAAATGGATATAGTAGGAGTAGTGCCTTCGGTTCCGTTCGAACATGGGACGGACTTGTATGGACGAATGCTTTCGGAACATCGTCAGGTGGACGATGGGCATTCTAAGTGAAATCATCTAAAAGGTAACACTTAGCCTCAAGCCTAATCAACCGGGACTGATTGAAAATCAGGGGTTATGCAGCAAGGCTAGGTGGGTAGCACCTATTTCAGGGTGAGGTCATCCCTGTCTAGATGTCCCTTTTATTTCGGCTTAATGGTGCGGTTGCTAATCACAACCGTATGGTGATCTTACTCGGAATTATCCAGTAAGGGGTAGTCCCAGTCTTGTGTTGTAGGGGATTGGGAGTAATCCTCGGTACTGTGATCTAGGCCGCGTACTGTGACAGGTGGTACCCCAGTGCCTAGTCATTAGTTGGAAATCCATTCTCCCTACACGCTTTTCACGAGTTTTGTTTGTATTACCCACTCTGTGGCTAGTAGCTGGAATTTAATAGTGTAACAATTTCGGCTATTTTAATAAGTATTTGTATATAGACCCTGTTATAATATCAGAGGATTTTAATAAAAAGTTTTTTAGCTATCGTAAGGTAAAAACCCGACATGTTTATTTGTGGCGTGGTCTTACGAGATGCTTTTGTTTCCAAAGGATTTTTGAAACTTTAATAATCAATTTGAGTGTGATTTCTCACGCTAGTATTCCAGACTGACTCGGTTGTTATTTAACTGTAATGCTCGGGTCAGACTGAGTATTATAAGATACAGGATATGATGCCATGGAGCCCAAGAGACGAGTTGGATGGCGATACGTACTTCGGTACTTCATTATTGTTCCGCTGTGTATCCAGTTGTATGTTATTGATGTTGTCGAACTCTGATCATGTACTCTGATGATGTATGTACAAACAAATATAGTTTTTCTTCTGTGAAAAGATCTGTTATTATCTATTATATTTTATTCCGCTGCGATGGTTAGATTCTGATGTTGTTTTCTATTTTCTTCTTCTTGTACCTCTTCTTCTTTAAGCCAAATGGTTCGTATTTCCGTACATCTAGAGTTGATTGATGGAGAATAGTGTCGACTCAAGGGGTATGGAATGGCGGGTCGTTACAGTTGGTATCAGAGCTTAGGTTGGTGATAACCTTGGCTCTGGTGGGAATTACTCATAGAATAGAGTCCATAGTACTCTAGAATGAGCTTGAGTGTATTAATAGATATGAGCGCGTATTTGTTAGTGAATATAAAATTGTTCTATATTGTGTTGATTTGTCGGTTGAGTGTTTATGGATTCTGGTCGATGTATGGAACGCCATGTCATCGATAGGGGTTTCTAAACTCTTAAACAGATAAACCGACACAGTATTGTTTTAAATAGGGTAAATGAAATAATTTTACCCAAAATTATTTTTGTATAAAAAAGAAATGATTTTTCGTAAATTGTTATAATTATATATGGTTGCTTGGTTGTTAGAAAGTGATAATATTAAATTATGATCATTGTTGTATGAGAATTAAATAAGAAATTAAAGATAATAACCAAAGATTAAGGAATGAATAAATAAATAAATAAATGGGATTTGTAAATGTGATTTATAATTGAATAAGGAATTGAAATCATAAAAAAAAACTAGAAACAGATTCATATACAAATGAGATTTGTAAATGTAAACTATAAATGTGAATTATAGTATAATTAATAATTAAAAGAAGATAAAATTCCAAAGTAATGTTTGAATATAAATTTATAGGATTTGGAATTTGAAAATTTGGAAATTTAAATTCCTTTGAATTTGAAAATGATTCTCAAAAAGTTGGGAAAAATAATATATATTTGAGAAATATTTTTGAATCGGATTTGAAATCTATAGAGATTTGGAATTTTAAAATATTTGAAAGGTTTAAAAAGAGATAAAAGCAATGAACTCTTTACAATCATTGGAAAATAATTTCGATGATGATCGTGGCATCATCGGTGTTCATTTTCGAGTTTCCAAGAGGGGGTTGCTACCCGGATGTTTTGGATTAATGTTTGTTTGTGAAATTTGGTTTGATTTTGAAAATGCAAAGGAATAGTTTGGTTTATATATATATACATATATATATATATATGTATGTATGTATGTATGTTTTCAAAATTGAATGTGGAACCTTTTTAATAATGAGTTTAAATGTGTAAGCAAAAGGGAATCGAAATTGAACGTTGAGCTTAAGTTTGAAGGGAAATTAGTCAAGTTGGACTAAATAAAACAATGTTTTGAGATTAAAATTAGTAAGTAACTGATTGATTTATATGTTATGCAAATGAAATGAAATTGAATATTGGATGATGTTTGATTTAAAATTGTGTAAAATAAAGTGCAGAATTAGTTCAAATGGACAAAAAATAATTAATGTTTGGAAGTTAAATTTATTGGTTGAAAATGAATTTGTGATTTAATATTAATAAGTGAGTAGCTTATAAAAAATTTAAAAAGGAAATAAATAAGCTGGAATAAAAGTATTGGTATTCTGGAAATGAAATGAAATAAAGAAAAAAATGAAATGAAAAAAAATCCAACTCAAGCATAAATTGAATGACCTTATTACTAATAAATTCAATAATGAATTGTTAATGTGAATTAAAATTTAAAAATGGATAAAGAATAAACTAATTGAATAAATTAGTAAAATGGTTGGGATTTGATCAAAGGAAAATCAAATCAAAGATTTAAATGGAAGTTAGTGGAATAAAATAAACTTAAGTTATTAGGTGGAATAGTTTGAAGAAAATAAATAACTTAAGTAAATTGTGAGATGGTTATTTAATATATTGGTTGTCGAGTTTAATAAAATGGTTTGGAATCAAACTTTTTGGAAATGAAAGAAAATGTAATGAAAGGATTGTGAATAAATTAAAATGGGATAGAATCAAATGTAAATTGAGTTGGAATCAATTTAAATGGTTAAAAATCTTAAGTATTTATTTATTCACATTAATATTGTCGAATTGCATAAGAAAATGGATCGTTTGATGTAAACGAGATTAGATAAAATCCTATGAGTTATCAGAAGTGAAATAGGATGATTTTGAAATCAATTGGAATGGACATGAATTTGTTCTGCTTAGAATGAATTAGATATAAGCGTGTAAGTTTTAAATCACTTAAACTGAATGGAATGGTTTTGGGAATTGGTTGTAAGCTATTGTAATAAATGTCGGAACCTTATATGTGCTTATGGAAATTATATAACGTGCATTATATGTGAAATTTATGTGTTAGCTATTGAAAGTAAGTGAAATGTTAGTAAATTGCATATATTTAGTACTTATATGTTTGAATTAAGTAAGTATAGGTATCTGAAGGCCGTTTGGCAAGATTTTGGCCACGCTAATTGCTAAAATAATAAGCCGCTTGCTTAAAAATGCTAAATAAAGGTACGCCTACATAATAAAAATAGTAAACATGAATTTTTTTTGTTTTTCCTATCGGGTGGGTCGATGTATATATATTTATATCTCCTATCAAATTGCAAAAGCTCTTCCGTACAAAGGAGACTCTGCCAAAATTTTAGGAGTTAGTAGTTTTTTTAAAAAAAATTTCACTAACGACAAGCGATTTAAAATTAGTAAGCAAATAGATTTAAAACTGAATATTGAAATCTATTTAAAATTTTGTATCTAAAGTAAGGTGAAATTAAAGAAATTTTTTGAAGAAACTAAAGGAAGAAAAAGTTTGCAAATAAACTTTCATTGAGATTTTAAATAAATTAGTAAGTGGAACTAATAAAAGGAAATGGTTAATTAAAAATGGGTTGAGATAAGGTGAATAAAATTCAATATTCAAAATTTGAAGGCAAATTGAATTCAAATGGGATTGTAAAGGCATAGTGAATAGAAATGGATATAAACTCCAATATTGAAGTGAAAATAAATTTAAGAGATGTATAAAATATTTATATTGAACTTAAGAAATGAAAGGTGAAATTCTTAAGTAAGTTTGGTATTGGAAATATGCTTAGTAATTTTGGAATGGAGAAATATTCTAAGTTAATATTTGAATGAAGATTTAATAAAAGTTATAATTAGGGATAAGTGAATAGAAATCAAATTAATGCGAATAAAAGAAAATGGATATAGTTAATAATCGATGGATATAAATACGTAGGATGTACGTATATTTATTTTATTCGCATAACGATTTGATCCAGATTCGAGCACAGAATTTCGAGATAGTTATATCGGTCCGAGTTAGGATTTTTCACTCGATTTTTGACGGCGAACCCTGCATATGGATTTTGATTGATTCTAGAAATTCTCTATCATTGTTATGACTATGCAAGGAGAATGACGGTTTCTGATCAAGAAACCAGATCTGAGTCTGCACTAGAAAGTCGGTGGACGATGCTAGTTCGGAAATGAAATTGTGTGATCGAGTAAGCAATCAGATTCGGTATTGTGTACGAATGATATAGGTACATCGTACGTGCTTAAATGGAATGAATATTGAAATTTTGTAAAGGAATCAAGCAAATAATTTTGAATGTTGTGATTGGATATTATTGCTAAATAGGCTTCATAGGTATTATAGAGGAAAAGGAAAATTAGTTTTGATTTCCGAAGATAAATTTGAATTGCTCGACAAAAAGGTGCGTGTTTAAATTTCTGTATGAAATTTGATTGGTTTTGATCTAGCCACTTGGCCTTTTGTTTTATTTTGGAATCTAGGGGCCCGTAGAGGCATTTTGTAGTTGTACCGAGCTAGCCGCGCAAAGGAGACGTTGGCAAAAAATTTCGAAAATTTAGAGAGTTGGAAATTGTTTGAAATTTTTTTGATAAATCAAATTTTGGTTTTAAATTGAAGTTTGAATGATTTAGCAAATATTCTTGTTTGAAAACTATGGGGGAGTTTAGGAAATTAATAAGAGTGTAGTGTCTTTAAATGACAAGGTTGTTTGGGTTAATGTTAACTGTTTGGTTTTGGAAAATAGTTAACGGGTTGTGGAACATTCTTCCTAACTAGTAATTTCGAGGACGAAATTCTTTTAAGGGGAGAGGAATGTGACGATCCGGAATTTTTGAGCATTTGAAATTGGAATATTTAATTGATTTTAAATATTTAAAAGTTAATTTTTAACTTGAATTCAAATATCACTATTTATTTGATAATTAAATTATTGAATTAAATAATTTAAAGTTGAGTAAAATGTTGAATCTAAAGTTTTAAGCCTGTTAAATAATTTGAAGGCTTGTAAATTTTATATTGATAATATTGAAAATAGTAAAAGTGTTAAAATTGAATTTGGAAGTGCTTTTTTAAATATTGAAACTATATCGTTTAAATTGACGTTTAAGAATAGCCTTTCGAGGCATAGTCTCGGAATTCGACGAAACCAGTTCCATTGGATCCGTAATATTGCATTATTATCGGATTTCAATTTTCGTAGGGTTTGGAGCAGTTGTGTTAGCATACGATATGTAAACGCGTTGAAATTTTTATTAAAAACTCAATATAATTATAAGGTCCAAAAAGTTATCTTCTCCATACGATTGAATTAGCACACGAAACCTTTTCCATTGCGTTCGGAATAGGGGTATAACATTATAAACGCCTAGTGGCACGCGTCGATAGGGGTTCGAAATTTTAGAGTGCGTAAAACGAGACGATTCGAATTTAATTAATATATATTTAGATATTTTAGTCAACTATGAGATTTCTTTCCATTAGCCACCGTTCTTCATTTCATCCATCTTCTTTCTGCGCAAGCCGATACGCAGAAGCAATTTTGCATGCTAACGTCTTTTCAATATCACATCCCTTTCACTATCACCCAGTTCGATCGAAAAAAAGGATAATAACTATTTAAAATAGCGCTACATTCATTTCCTTTTCACATCTTCTTTTCTATTCGAAGATTAAAAATGGCCGAACGTTGGATTTTTTCCCTTTTAAAAATAAGATAAATTAACGAACGAAGTTTGTTCGAATCATTTGGATCCGAGTGAGGCTCCTCTTCTTTTCGTTCGAAACCAAAATCAAAGAAGAGGTGAAATCGCGTATATGGGAGTCACGATGGGGAGCGAAGGCACGCAGCTGTGTTCGAGCAGTAGAAGTTCAAAGGGGGTCGGCAGTGGTGAATTGCGAGTAGACCATTCATATTCGAATCAAGGAGGGTCGATGCTGCATTCGATGAAGTCACGAAGGGATCGGAGTTGGTCGAATTCGACAATTAAGGTTCGGGTTTGACGAACATTGGGGTCGCGGGTTTGCTTCGTCAATTTGGGAATTTGGGTTGTACTGCTGACTAGTTGCATCGTGAGGAGGAAGTTTGGTAGTAGTAGATTGATGGTTTTGGTGCTTTCGCCGAGGAGTGTTCGCAGTTAGGTATAATTCTTCTTTTTCCAATTTATATACATAAAGTTTTTTTGCAGCATAATATATATATACATCTAGTTTACATATTTCAAAATTTAATAGTAATAATATATATAGATAGATATATGGGTGTGTAGTAAAGTAGAAAGGCTTATATAAGATTTGAAAAAAAATTGGGATTTTAAAATGTTGAAAGTTATATAAAAATTAGATTTTTAACCCATATAGATTATTTTTATAGGCGTAATTTCAAAGAAAATAAATATACACACTTTCATTGACCAGTTTATTTCAAATAATTTATTTAGGTGATTAATTTGTTAGATTAATTATTTGTTTAAAACCAAATTATTTGTTTAAATTAAATAAGTAAGTAGTAATTAACTGTTCGAATAAATCAAATATTAATAAAACATCTAATGTTTATACATGGCCTGAAAAATCATGGAAAACAAGTCAAGATGGAATGGACTTCAAATCAATAACAAAGGTGAGTTAATCTCACTCATCTGGGTTAATTTAAACTTAAATGATTAAATTTAAATAATTGGTTTGATGTGCTATATGATAGTATATAATACATCTTGGAATGATTGATTTCGCGCATTATATAGCGGATGAGACCCTATGCGCCGCATAATAGCGGATGATATTATATTAATCCCATATACCGCGATATTCCAACTCGAATTGGAATTGGTATCGTGCTAACGTCTGTGGATGTAGGGAAACAGGTTGGAGGGATCCGACTAGATTCCTCAACATTTATTTAAATTATTTAATATTCTCTGTTATGATTATTTGATATTCTCTGATGAATTATATTGGAATATTGAATGCTATAGTTTGCTTGAACATTTCAGTACACTGAGTTATCAAAATATATAGAATTGGATTTTTGAAAAGAAAATAAAAGATTGAATTTGTAAGTAAAATAATTATAGAGAATTTGAATAAATTGAAGGATAAATTAGAAAAGAATAAAAGTGAATTAAAATTCTAATAAATAAATTTCGAGTATGGAAAGGGGATTTTGAATAAACAGAGAAATAATGAATTTTAAACCTTAAGTGACATTATTTAAAGGAATAAAGAATTTATTTTAAAATCCAAGTTTTAAATTTATTAAAATAGATAAAGAAGGAATTTATTTTCAAAATGGAGTAAATTGGAAATCAATTTGGAAATTGATTCAGGTGTTTGAAATTGGAAATTTTAGGAGAATGTGACTATGGAATTTATAAACTAGGTTTATAAAAGTGAAGTAATATATTAATGGATATTTTGGAGAATAAATTAACGGTAGGAATTTATTAAGGAAATGAGAAAATTTGTTTAAAAACAAACAGTGATTTATTTTTAAAGAATGTGAAGTAAAGTATATTTCCCTGGATAGCCAAGTACGTTTCAAAGTAAATTTTTAAATATAAGTTAAAAGCTTTAATGTTGTTTTAAAAGGCATGTTTTAGGAAATTTATTATTTCTAAATATTTAAATTCTAAATTAAGTATTTTTCAAATCTATTATCGTAGTAATTATTCAAGGTGACTTGGTATTTTGTTTTAAAAGAGAAAATCTAGTTTTAATTTATAAAGTAACCTTATTTTCAAATATTCCTATAGTATATAGTTTTAATAAAGTATTGAAGTAGTTTCATTTTGAATATTATTAAAGTATATATTTTGAATAAGTATTAAAGTAAATTCTAATTTAAATGTTTTAAAGGATATTTTATAATAAAGAGTTTTAAATTATTTTTAAAAATCTAAAGCTTTGTACTTGGTGTTTTCAGTGTAAATAAATATTTGGAAATTTATTTTATGAGAAAAGTATGGTTTGAAACTGTTTTTAAAGGATTGAAAATAGAAATATATCTTGTGAAGATAATTTGAGATGAATAAATAATTTGGGAAATTATTTATTGTTTGATGGTTGTTTGTGAATGTTAGTTGATAGTTAAATAACCGACTATCAATATTTGCCAATGCGCTGACCATTTCGAAGAGACCGGGATCGGGATTAATTTCTCGTAAACCACTTCGATCTGGTATGAACGTTTTCGTGAAGAAGGCAAGTTTGAATTCGAAGATGAAGCGGTGAAGTGCAAGCGCTAGTCGCTACTAATCCTGAGGATAATTCCAAAATGGATGTAGTAGGAGTAGTGCCTTCGGTTCCGCTCGAACTCGGGACGGACTTGTATGGACGAATGCTTTCGGAACATCGTCAGGTGGACGGTGGGCATTCTAAGTGAAACGATCTAAAAGGTAACACTTAGCCTCAAGCCTCATCAACCGGGAATAACTGAAAATCAGGGGTTATGCAGCAAGGCTAGGTGGGTAACACCCATTTCAGGGTGAGGTCATCCCTGTCTAGATGTCCCTTTTATTTCGGCTTAGTGGTGCGGTTACTGATCGTAACCGTAGGGTGATCTTACTCGTGATTATCCAGTAGGAGGTAGTCCCGATCTTGTGTTGCAAGGGATTGGGAGTAATCCTCGGTACTGTGATCTAGGCCGCGTACTGTGACAGGTGGTACCCCGGTGCCTAGTCATTAGTTGGAAATCCATTCTCCGACGCACCTTTTACGAGTTTTGTTTGTATTACCCACTCTGTGGCTAGTAGCTGAAATTTAATAATGTAACAATTTCGGCTATTTTAATAAGTATTTGTATATAGACCCTATTATAATATCAGAGGATTTTAATAAAAAGTGTTTTAGCTATCGTTAGGGAAAAACCCGACATTTTATTTGTGGCGTGGTCTTACGAGATGATTTTGTTTCCAAAGGATTTTTGAAACTTTAATTATTAATTTGAGTGTGATTTCTCATGCTAGTGTTCCAGACTGACTCAGGTGTTATTTAACTGTAATGCTCGGGTCAGACCGAGTATTATAGGATACATGATATGATGCTGTGGAGCTCAGGAGGCGAGTTGGATGGCGATACGTACTTCCGTACTTCATTATTGTTCCGTTGTGTATCCAGTTGTATGTTATTGATGTTGTCGAACTCTGATGATGTACTCTGATGATGTATGTATAAATAGATATAGTTTTTCTTCTGTGAAAAGATCTGTTATTATCTATTATATTTTATTCCGCTGCGATAGTTAGATTCTGATGCTGTTTTCTATTTTCTTCTTCTTTTACCTCTTCTTCTTTAACCCAAATGGTTCGTATTTCCGTACATCTAGAGTTGATTGATGGAGAATAGTGTCGACTCAAGGGGTATAGAATTGCGGGTCGTTACAAAATTGTAATATATTTATGTATATATACACATACAATATACATACATACACACGCACATATACACATGCTTATAGTTACATCGTGGATTTATAAGTTTCTAAATTTTAAACTTTCAGCATAGAGTTTGTTTCCTAACTAATTTCATCAATTTTATTTTAAATTTTTGGATATTTTTTATCTCAGATCAAATTGTCACGTTTCTTTTGGGTTGATCTTCTCCATTATAAAACAAACCATGATTTCTTTAGCCATAGCGAAGTTAATGTTTTTTGGTAGCTAAAGGAACAAAGTTGTGCATAAACTATTATATCTTTTAATGATTCGTTTTGAAATTTGTAGAATAAAAATTTATGCAGCTCATTTCTTTAAGATTCATTTTCATTGTAAGCATTGTTATATGTAAGTCATAGTGAGTTCTGTTGTACCATTTTAAATTTTTATTTGCACAAACATGAGTATAATAGATAATTCAACATATTTATAGTGAATTATCATATTTCACATAAAGAGTTTCACATGAAACACAGTTTAGCAATTACATATAAATAATTAACAATTTTAATCTTACTAAACTTGCTACAGTTGTTTTATATTTTATGATCTAATATGTATATGCATTTGTATTTATACACATATAAAGACACACATGTGTATCTATCCTATATAATTCTTGAATTATTAAATGCACCTAACTATTTTTTTACCTAAAAAGGTTTAACATGATTTGTTATGTCTTTATTATGTATTAGTATTGGATAAAATGCCATCAAGTCATTTTGGGTTGATATGATTATTCTTCCATAACCAGTAACAAACAATCTTATGTAATATGAAGAAAAACTACGATTGAGATATAATTTGTTTTGGTTAATAGAATATGTTTTCAGAATCAGTCACTCTACAGGTTGATTAAAAGTAGTTAGCATTGTTGACTTTTATAACTTATTGCCCTACCATTGTGATATGTCGTTAATTTTTAATTTTTTCATTAAACCTTTTAATGTTGTTTTAGTGTATGAAATTATTATTTTTAGCGGTAAAAATCATGCATTTGTAGGCATGTAAAGTATATACATGTTTCTTAATAGCTGTAAAAAATTATATCAATCATTTTTAAATTCAATACATGAATCAATATGTCAACCACTTCACCTTGCTTTTCTCCCCTATTATTATTATGATTTTAGTTGATAAGTTGGTTAAAATAGTTTGTTCCCAATTGTACAATAATTAGACAAGGAAGGAATATTGCAGTGTCTGGCTTAGCTGTTATTTTTTGCATGCCCATAAATTAACATAAATGAGAGGCATATTGCCAGATTTATACGACACTTAGTAAATTTCAAATTTCAGCCTTAGCTAATGCCCGTTAATTCATATTTCTAAACTTGGGTATGTATAAATTGTTAGAATTCTCAAAATAAGGGTGAATGAGATATGTCCCACATCGCCAAAAATATGTTCATTTTTTGGTTTATATAGTATACTCTTAATCCATATATTGGCACTTAGGGTCAGGTAATTTTGTGAAAGGGGGAGGACCTATATGGCCATGGACTAACACATGCGCCGCCGCCCGCCCGACCGACTGAACCGGGCCTGGCCGGGTGCGGGTGCGGGTCCAATAAGAGTGGACCGTGTTATATTTTTGCTGTACAGAAGTGAACGGTTTTCTACTGTTTAAAATCAAAAAACAGCGACTACTGGATTGGACGCGACTCCTGCAAACCGTAATAGTTTTTGGCCATTGCAAACGAAGAGACGCGACTGTTGCAAACCCCAACAGTTTCTGGCCGTTGCAAACGAAGAGACGCGACTGTAGCAAATAGCAACAGTTTTTGGCCATTGCAAACGAAGAGGCGCGATTGTTGCAATCAACAACAGTTTTTGGCCGTTGCAAAACGAAAAGGCATGACTGTTGCGAACAGTTACGTTTTTTGGCGTTGCAAATGAAAGGATGCTACTTTTCTCAACGGGTGTAGCTGTTAGCACCAGAATTGGTCACTAACACCCTTAAGAGAGATTGTATAGAGAGATAAATAAAGAAAGTAAAGTTAAACAGAGAACAGTACATGAATTTAAATGCAGAAAAAATGAATACCAGATTTATTATGGTTCGGTGTGATTGCCTACGTCCACTTTGAGGTAGATCTTTATTGCTTTTCTTGATAATCGACTATAGATACAATCCGTATATCAATTACTTAAATACAATTGCTAAGCAAAAAAGATAAGCCTTGAATGAGGCTTGAATGCAGTAGAGTCTCCTCGGTGTTCTCCAAAAAAGGTCCTTTTTCACTGTGCCCCTGCCTCTCTATTTATAGACGAAGATGGGTTGGACTTCCCTGGTGGGCCCAGTAGCTAAATATCTCGGCCCAAGAAGAGTGAGTTCTACGTACTGATCCATAGATGCCGAACGACAAAATGCCGAACGAAGTGATGTGCTGAGTGGAGAGTACAGGCCGACCAATAATCGAAGTCGGTCTAGATTGGATGAATGTCGAACACTTCTGGACGCCGAACGATATTGAATGCCGAACACCTCTGGATGCCGACCGATATCGAATGCCGAACACCTCTGGATGTCGAACAATCTCGAATGCCGATCGAGATTTATGCCAAATAGGGTTGAGTGCCGAACAAGGTCTGAATGCCGAGCAGTATGGAATGCCGAACGACTCTGCCATGTCGAACGTCCATAGATGCCGAATGGCACTTAAAACAACTCTGCCATGCCGAACGTCCATAGATGTCGAATGGCACTTAATGCCGAACGATATGCAATACCGAATGGCTCTCAATGTCGATCGCTCTTGAATGCCGAACGTCCTTGGAAGCCGATTGAACTTGAATGCCGAATGAACCATTTGTGCCGAACGAACCTGGAAGCCAACCAAGTATGTTGTACCGAACGCTCGAGATGCCGAATGGTATGAAAATGCCGAGTGCCTAGTTGCCTGGTCAAATCTACAGGTAACACTTGCCCCCAAAAGTTTATCATGTGATCGAATGTGATGCGCTTTGAATCGTGAGTCCTCCGTGCTTCGCTTCGAGCCTTGGCTTATTCTTCTTGATATCTTTTCTCGAATTCCATGTGAGGCGATGTATGCCAAACAACATAGCCGAAGCCGATCACCCTGGATGTCGAACGATGTAGCCGATGCCGAATAATATAGTTTTGACCGGTTCTACAGGTCATTGTCTCTTCGACTTCCCCTTCTTTCCTATAAAGGCCGGCATTCTCCTTCTTCTTCACTTTTTCACTTTTTACCTCCGTGATTTTCCAAGAACACGTAACTTACCTCCCTTAAGTTTCATTTACCTCTTTGATCTTCCCTTCCTACTCGGAATCCACCACGCCCTTCCTATAGCTCCTTCCCAAGTTAAGTTCGAACAACCTCTAATCCTAAACTCACAGACCCCCGAGCTCCCGTCGTACTCTTCGGTAAGAACCTTTTGATCACTTTCTCAAATTAGGAAGTGCAACATATCACTCAAACTCATGACTCCTCCATAGATCATAGAAAGTGGGGGCGTGTGGATGAGGGTGATGAATTGAGGTTCAGACGCGTTCTAGGGCTGGAACTTAGTATGCTTTTAGGCGATTTCGAGGTGGATGGATTGGAGAAGAGAAAGGTGGAAGTTGCATTGTAGTGGCTCGACATGATCTTTTAATGCCGAGTGATCCTATGGGAGCATGGGAATGGAGTTAGAGATAAGGCCTATTGGTGTAGATTGACATGGCCATGGTTCGGCATGATCTCCCCATGCCGAACGAGGATGGAGTGGAAAAACTGAAAGGAAGTGGGGAATGGACAGGATGCCGATCGATATTTTGGCCGAACAGCATTTAGGCCGAACGGTCGTGAATGCCAATCGATATTAAGGCCGAAAGTGGGGAATGGACAGGATGCCGATCGATATTTTGGTCGAACAACACTTAGGCCGAACGGTCATGAATGCCGATCGATATTTAGGCCGAAAGTGGCACTTAGACAAACGACATTTAGGCCGAACACCTATTCACCTCGCCTAATCATATGGCAAAAGCAAGGACAAGGACCTAAGCAAACTAGCATATCGAACTAATCTGGATTGATAACTTCCTAGTTCCAATAATTACAAGCCTGAAATTAAATCGATAAAAACATATAAAAAGCTTTTAACACGCAGTGCTAATGTCCGAGTCCAAAATTGAAAATATTGCAAGGCTGGCTTTCGGAGACGGTCAGCGATGACGATCTTCGAAGACGACAGTTCAAAGCTCGACTTCATATCATCAACTCTGCGACTTCTAATTTCTCAGCATTTAAACTTGAGTGATCGCACTAGTTCATACACCACATGGGGGGAATATTTATGTTGCTAAGTCTAACGCCAATTATTTTTCAAGTATAGTTCAAACAGGTGCTCTGCTAGATTCAATCTTTATCAGAGATATCTAGGAAATCTTGCTCCGCTACGATCTCTAACAGACCTAGGTCATCCTCCCGACAGGAAGTCGTGGATACTTCAAATCCATCAACTTCCCTTACACATAACTTAGCTCCCGACGCCCTGGAGGCAGCAATTTTCTTGGACAACCCTGTCGATTCACAGGTTTCGAAGATCAATGAAAGTACACTCCGTCGGATATGCTCTATCCACGCAATCCCCTTTGATGACGTGCTAGTTCCATCGAGGAACGATCGTCCACACTTGTCCCCTGTCGGATACACAGCTTGTAATAAATTCATGTGTTGGGTTGGTAGTGTGTCACAGTTCAACTCGTTTCTTCGGGACGTGCTGCAATATATTGACATTGCCCCATCGCAACTGCACCCGAAAGGTCATGCATTCCCCTACGATACTTGCATCCTCTTCATGAATGTCCTCTCTAAGCTTCCAACTCCGGGCGATATCAGATACATATATTGCATCAAGAAGCGGAGGGATAGCCTATCTTTCATGTTTCTCAAGCCGCATAATAAATGTCAAATCTTAACTGGGGCATGGACCAAGTTCGCCCTGTATAAACACGAATGGTTTTATGTGTGTTGTCCTCTCGGCTTTGCGAGGAGATGGGTGGAAGGAAGTAAGTCTTTTTCCTGGACCGACACTCATGTTTGGTCGAAGCTGTACCTTTTCTAACTTCTTTTCATCTTTTCTGGTATCAATCCATGTCCCGAGGGCCGCGGATATTCTAAAGCCGTCGAAGCTATTTGAGCCCTTCCTGTCGAAGAACGGGACATCAGAACTCTCATTTCGAATGAGTCACTTGCAAGGCTTGGACTGTTGGCAGAAGACCGCTGGATAAGCCTCCCTCAGGACGTTACCATACCCGGGCTTGCCTCTGGCAGAGGGAAAAAACAAGCTGAGTCTTCAGCACGTAACGCTCCTAACGCACTGGAAGAGGGGGAAATTAAGGAAACCGAAACACCCGAAGTACAAGATGAGAACGTTGGTCCCACTCAGGACCCGATAGTCGAAGTTCACGACATCGAAACGTCATCTTCCTCTTCGAAGAGGAAAAAGAAACTGACGTACAAGATAGGGAAGGAAAAGGTTGGCGGAACTTCTAAAGTTACCCTTATTCCAACAGAGAAAGAGGCTTCCTCACAGCATTTAGAAAGTTCTTTAAAAGGCCTATCGAACCTCTCCATACCTGATGATCTACTCAATTATGAATTTGATGATCCGGAGGCACTTAAGCTTCACTCTCCCGTCAGAGGTGATGTAGGCGTTCAAGCCCAAAATCAGGGAGAAAAGACTCCCATTAGTAAAGAAACTGGTCTGTTGGGGGGGAAACACTAGGACACACACAAACACATGCATTTCATCTTGCATTTAAATTTCCATCGTCACACTACTCTTTGCTAATTCATTGTTATTTAAATTCTGTGTAGGTGACATAGGGCGTACACATGGAATTGATCGTCTCTGTGGGTCGTCTATCTTCCATCACTCTGGACGGGACTCGGGTTCCGAAAGATGTCGGGACAGAGATGGCGACGGCGATAGGGATTATCATTCCCGGGACTCATCATCTCGGAAGAAAACATATTATCAGCCCAAATACCACCAACATCCCTCTTCTCACTCGGAGCAACGCAAAGATAAGCACGACCATAAGGGGTCGCAATCCAATGTTCCCAGTGATCAACACTCTGATTCCTCTACCACACAACAGTACCGGGATCTTTACAGAAGAGCTGAAGTTTCATAGCTATCTCCTCATGTTCCCGCAACAGACCCAACAGTATCGGAGAGACTGACCAAGCTTAAAGCAAAAAATTTCAAAAATCTGCTTCGATGGCCCGAAGTTCCTCCTGGCGATCCATCATATTCCTAGAGATGTCAAACAAAGCGTTGTTTCCTGCACCAACGACGTCTATGTTCAACATGTTCGTTCATCTTGCTGAGAAAGTATCAGAAGTCTCGATAGAGCGTCAGCATGAGATATATCGTCTGAAGCTTGAGGCCATTCACGACAAAGATATCATTAAAGCTTAGGACGAAGAGCTTGCTTCTTATAAGTCTCATCTTGATGCTACCCAGCAGAGCGCCAAAGATACCACTGAAGCCGTAACTCGTCTGGAATCTACTATAAAAAAGAAATCGACGAGGCGGTCCAACGCTGTGGGGCCCTAGCTTTGGAGAAAGACTTGGTGCAAAAAAAAGGGATGTATTCAGCCTCCGATTCAAAGAACTTGAGGAGCAACTCTGCAAAGAGAAGGAGGAGAAGACTGCTGCCGAAGAAGAGTCGCAACGATATTGCGATGAGATCGTTGCCACACGACTCCTAAAGGCAAACTTGAGGATGAGCTTACGAAAGTTGAGGAGCTAAAGAATGAAGCCCGTGAAGAGGGCAAAAAGATTTCTTCTACGGAGATCGACTCCCTTCTTAAGGCGGCTAAAGAAGAAGGTAAGGAAGAGGTCAAAAGCATGTTCGACCCGCTAATTGCAGAATTCAATGCCCGAGTTCTCATGCACCGGGTCTTAACTTTTCTGGGCGAGGGCTATCTCGAATCTTTAGCCGAGGCATGGGAGACCTTAATAGAGATCAGGAAGGCCGAATATGGTAACGAGGAGGTCGATGAAGGAGCTTTGATAAAAGAATTTCTCAAGGGAAACGAGCCTTCGGACCTGTCAGCGGCCAAAGCCCTTTACTGCAAAGTCTCCCCCTTAACGAAAGGGAAAGAGGTTATTGCCGGTCCATCCGGGATCGAGTCTCCAGCTCGTGTGCCTACTCAGCCAGCTGGCCAGCCGATACTCGATCCCTTTGAGCAGCACATCGGCTATGACCCGGAGGACCCCGGTCTTGGCGTTCACATTTTGTCTCCTATTCCAGAGGGTGAGACCCCCCTGACCGCTGAGAGCCAGCCGGAACCTAGTAGGGAACTTTTTTGCTTTAACATTCCAAGAGTTTTCATTTTTCACCAGAAGCTTCGCATTCTAATACTTGTTTTTCATGATTTTGTGTAGGCCGTTCTGATCTTGAGCCCACTCCAAGGAGCGATGTCGCCAAGGAGGTAAAGGAAAAAATGAGTGAGGCTACTCACACAGGAGAGGCTCCCGGTCCAGATGCTCAGGTGATCGGAGCGCTTGATGAGGACAAATCTGAGACTTCCCCACCCATCGGTGGGAGTTATGAAGTTGAAATTACAGGCGCCTCTGAACTCACATCCGAACTGAGCATGATGGAGCAGCTTGAGAAAGAGAAGGAAAAGACGGTCAGGATCAAGATCGAACCTCAAGCTATGGACCTGGATGATCCTTTGAATAAGCCGTTGAAGGTCATCCTCCCAGGCGAGTCCAAACCCATGGAAGTTCCTCGTACTTCTTCAGCTGTTACTCCCCCATCAAAGAAAGCTATCAAGGGTAAACGCACTGGGAAGGAGTCGTCTGGTAAAAAGTCGAAGAAGTCGAAGAAGTAGTCTTTACTCTCATTCTTTGAGAGTTAGTTTAGATTATGTAATTAATTTTTATTTTTGTAGTTCATGTAATAAACCTATTTTTGACGAATAAAACTTAGTTCTTTTGCCTCTCAGAGGACTATTGTTGTTTGCTTTTTTGCATAACCATGGTCAAAACCCGAGCTACTACGAGTTACATGAACTCCTCTGTAGGATCGATTTCACCCTAGAGGGGGGGTGAATAGGGTGATAGTATAAATTATAAAAATTAATTGCGGAAGCTTATAAAATTATTTCAACACAGATCACAGATTAATAGCAGCACAGAAAAATAGCAGAAAAATAAATGCGGAAATAGAACGACATAGAATTTACCCAGCTTCGGCAAAACCCTGCCTACGTGCTGCCCCCAAGGTTTCTACTAGAAATTAGATAGTCAGACGCTTACACACGTAAACTCACGACACCCGCTATCGACTAAACCTAACTCTACGCTCAAAATCCTGCCACAACTCAGCCACTGAGTTGCGAATTCTCAAGCTACACCATGTAGCTCGTCCCCTAGTCACACGACTAGTAAATACAACGGTTTAAAAATAAAATTGCAAATTAAAAACAATTTAAAATAAAATAACCCTATTTAAACAATTAAAATCCCTTATTAAAATAGCCGGCCCCGTTTGTTTATTATTCGGCCCGTTCTCTTTTAGTTTCTTCGTTCGTTTATTTGGAGATGGCGGTCGTTCCTCTTTGAAGCTAAATTAGGGCTTCGTCCCTTCGATCCAATTTAGGGTTTGATGAAGCTGCCGATTGTTCGATCAATCTAATTGCGTGATGATTTGTTCGTCTTGGCCGCTTCTATTTGATCAAGTTCATTTATGATTTCAGTAAGTACTTTATTCCTTTTGCTTTTCTGGTTTTGGCTTGTTTGAACTCGATGCATATGCCGATGATGATTTTGGGGTTTTTATATGGGTTCGTAACCCTTGTTTTGCGTTCGTCTGATTTCTTCAACATTATGCTTTCGGCCATTCGATTTTGTTGAACGTTGATGATTTATTTGACTTAATCAAATTCGTATATTTCGATACTTGGCTCTCACGGCTTTGAATCTGAACAGTTCGTTTCTTTGACTTGGTTATCATATTAAGTACGGTCGGTTGTTCATGGCTTCAAATTGATTTTGCTTGATGTTGTGCACGTAGTATCTTTGAAGTTGCACTCTGGTTCATTATATATTATCACTCCCTCTTGTTTGCTTTGGCTTCATTGACCTCGGCCATGTGTTCATCTGAGTGTTCGTCCCCGAACATTACTGTTTTGGTTTAACTTTGTAGCATTGACTTGACATCATTACTTCAATGTTTCTGATGCTCCTTCGATTCAGTGAGGCTTGTATTTGAATGTCAGTTGTATTAGTCCTTGGTGTAGTTGATTTGTAGTCTCCGGTTCTTTTTGGTTACTGGTCATTCATTTGTATCACTGGTAGCTGCATGTTTTACTGTAGTCGAGTTGTATCCATATGTTTACTTTGAGCATGTTGCAGTGTTCATTCGTGTTGTATTTGCCTGTTCGGTCTTGCATCTTGATTCATGCATCACTGTATATCCCTATTGTTGGCATTCTTTATGTTGTTCAACACATGATGCTTTGTTCTTTGTACATTTCACTGCGTTCATTTGAGTTGTTGCAGTGTTCCATACTTTAGTTCGAGCCTTGTTCTTCATACCATGTGTACAGACTACATTTAATCAGTTGGCACTATTTATTGGTCCTGGTTTGAGTTGAGTTGATCATGTAGTCTTGAATGTGGTATACGTTTTGTCTGGTTCATCTTGTAGTCTGGCTCTGGTCATTGTGCATCCATTGTTGCTTAATGAGTTATTTGATTTGCTGTTGTTACATTTGTGGTCATTGCTGTATTGTTTACTTGATTACTTGAGCTTGCATTTGTTAGTGATGTTGTACTTCACTATTGTCTGGTCTTGTTTGTTCGATCACCTTGCTGTTCCATGGTCTATTTGGTGTTTTGTTCATTTTAGACATCTTAGCTGTGGGTGTGGTTCGCCTTTGATTCATGTTGTACATATTGAGTATGAGTTGCTCCCGACCGTTATTGCATTTGTACATTTGGATTTTGGTTTTATTCACTTTGGAATTTTCTGTTGCACTTTGTATCATTTCTTTGGTTCAGTGCTTATATATGTACACTGATATACATGTCTTCAAGTGTATCGCACTGAATCTTTTAGTTGAGACTATGTTGTTGTTTGTCGAGCCTCTTGTATTTGATAGTTTTGTATTGCACCTATGTTGAATCCAGTTTCACAACTCGGGTTTGACCTTGTGCTGAAGTCGATATTTTATTTATGTTGCACCTGAGTTGAACCCGTCTTTTTATTTGGGTTTGACCTTGTGCTCACCTGTCGCTGTAACATTATCAAGTGTATACCGGTGTGCACGGCCTTGTGGCATGTACAGTGATACACTGTGCATGTCACATTGTTCGTGTGTGATGAATTCAAATGTAAATGATGACGAACAACCCAAATAACTGAGGCAAATATTATTTTCGAAATTCACATTTTATTTTATATTGCAAAAATATTTCTTTTTCAATTTTACTGTGTTAGTGAATATTTTTGCAGATTGCTCAGATGCTGGATTCTAACTGGAATGAAGTTGAAGATAAAATACGAATTGAGTGAATGAGTGATGTGTAGTGAGGTTAAATGTAAATATGAAATTGTGATGTATTTGTAATCAAAATTGTATATGTATAGTGAGAGCTTGAATTTGTACTATTCAAAATTGTAATAAATATTTGTTTGAATAAAATTTCTGTTTGAATTCAAATTCTGTGTTATTTAATTTTATTCAGCAAATATTTATTTAAAAAATAAAATAGTACATTAATAAATACATTTAAACGAATGTATATATGTTTATTATCATCAAACAAAAATCATATAAGCGCATATTCAACAATCTCCCCCTTTTGATGGTAACAAACATATATTTATGATTAAATGTATTTGATCATTGATATGCTCTAATTGCTCCCCCTATTTAAATGTTTCCTCTCTTCACAAAGCTCCTCCTTCATATACGCATACAAATAAAAATATGCAAATGAGCCTAGATGCAAATATAAAATTGTTTGACCTTTGCTTGATTTTATTTGACAAAATCTTAACTTATCTCTCCCCCTTTTGTTATCAGTAAAAGAATAATAGTGTTAGAGAAAATAGAGATAAGGTGATCGATATTAATCCAACATTAAAAACTCAATTAAATATAAATATTAAATTTCAATAAAAAATCAAATAAAAATCATAAATATTTTGTTATGCGTATATTCCACTTTTAGAATGGTGGGAATGATGTCATCATATAAAACCATACAGTTGTGTCTATTTGTGGTATATTTATATCAGGAATTTGAATATCTACTAACCATGCATAACCGTTAGGACTTTTAAATGAGATTAATAGTATTCCAATTTTATTTTTAAAAAAATGAATTCAAGTATCTTCTAACCACGCATAACCGTGAGGACTTTTAAATGGGATTAGAATCAACTTGTTTATTTTAAAGATCAACTTTTGATATGCGTTCCATACATGCATAACCGTGAGGACTATTAAATTAGCATTGAAGCACATAACAAATTCCAAGTAATTCACCCATGCATAACCGTGAGGACTTTTAAATGAGAGTGAATACTTTGGTATTTATTTATTATTATTATTTTTACTTTATAAATTTTTTCTATTATTTTTTTCCTTTTAAAAAAATGTGAAAATGAAAAACGAATGATTCCTGTTTAAAGTGCCACATATCGACAAACTATATAGAATTTTGATGAGTGATGGTCGTTAGAAATATGATAGATATAGAGATGGTCACGGAATTTTTACCAACAAAAAGTTTTATAACTCTTGTTTAAATTTCTAAAGAAATTTTCTAATTATACATTCTCGAGTTATAATATACGATCAATATCAACACTCATCACTTTTTCGATCACTATTTTTCTTTTCGATAATCATTAGGGAGTCAGATTAGTCAAAATAGTCATTTAAAATCAAATTCAAAAATAATTATGAAATCAATTTTTCAAAATGACTAATCTGAAAATGTGGTCAAAAATGATTTTCTCGAGGGGGTTTTATAAGAAAATTTTCTGCTATTTGAAAATTATTTCAAGTGAGAATTATGTAGATATTTTCTTTGAAAAACGATGCAGTTATTAAATGTCTCAAAAATCACGTTCAACTAGTAATTTTTTTTATCAACTAGATTATCAGTGTAATCTGCATCTGAATTTCTTTTTCACTCAAAATTATCATTAATTGAATTTGATCGACCAAACCATGAAGTGTGCACCAAAAATTTCAAATTCAATTTTAACAGCAATTTAAATGACATTCTCTTGAATTTGAATTGAAGCCGTGTTAATAAAAAAAAAACCGTGAATATAGAATTAGCCGTATTATAACCAAATGTATTATCCAACAAAACAATATTTTTAATCCAAACATATGAAGTAAATCAAAGAATCTAGAGAATTTTATAGTGTTTTTGGCATAAGAATATAATTTGCCAACTATGTTGAATAAGTCAAAGTCAAAATCAACATCTTTTCATCATCTCAATATTAGCTGATTTTAATTCAGAATATGGTGCAGATTATCACATTTAATATTTCGTTCAAATAAATATACCTTTACCTGTTTTTACCTTCACGATATTTTTCGTCGTTGTCCATTGTGATTCTGTCACCTTTTTACTAGGCTAAGGAACTTTGCTTTTTCGCCCGTTGTGTTTCTGGAACAGCCAAAATCCAGAGAACACTGTTGTTGTTCTTTAGCCTGCCACCACATCTACACGTTGAAAGATTTTTGTGACCTATTTGTTTTTATAGGTCCATGATTGTTAGTGGCAGAATATTTTGAAAAATAATTTTGTGGAGACCCAAAACTATTTATAATTGTTCTCTTCAGCACCCAAATTTGTTTAACTTTGAGAGATTTTATATTTGTGCCTTTTGGAACCCAAATCGGTATAGTTTTCACATGTTTGGGTCTATACCAACAATTATGGTGATTGTGTCCAAATTTTCTACAAATTGTGCACATTAAATTTTCTCTATTAATCTCATTTCTAACATTTTTAGATTGATTATATCCAAGTCCTTGTCTAACCGCATTAACAGTTTGTTTCCCTAAGAGCATATTCAACGATTTTTCACTTTTGGAAAATTTATCTAAAGTCGTTGACAAATGTTGGACTTGTGTTTTGAGAGATTCATTTTCGTTTAACAATTGAGTGCACTTTTTAATAGAATTTTCTCTCATAGTATTTTCACTTTCTTTCAAAATCAGAATTTCAGTTTCAAATGATTTTATATTAATTTCTGATTTTTTAATTTCTTCATCAAATGTTGGACACTTATCACACTTAGGGATCTTAATTTGATAGGTTTTAACTAATTGGTCAAGTTGTTCATTTAATTCTATCGAAGTGTCTTTTTGTGATTCAAGTTTGGCGTACTTCTCCCTAAGTCATTCAAAACAGCCATTTACTTCGTGGAAATAAATAAGTAATTCAGAGTGAGTAAGTTTTGATACCTCGCTTGGCTCATCATCGTCGCTATCAGTTATATTTCCATGAAGGCACATATCTGCTTTCTCACTCTTACTGCTAGAACTTTGATTATCTTCATCACTTGTATTCCACGTGGCTGTAGTATTTCTCCGTTTTGATTTCTTTTCAAAATCGCGTTGAAATCGGGGATAATTGGGCTTGATATCACCGGGTTTGTTACAAATGATCCCGTGTTCTTCCGAGTTGTCTAGTGCCTTGATTATTCTGCTTTTTAATTTCTGATTTAGAGCTGGATTTTCATATTTGTGGTTCCGCCTTTTGAATTTCTTCATTATTAACGCCAGCTCGGCAGCTCATCATCATCATCCTCATCACAACTGCTTTTTACAAATCCCGTTAAGCACATTTCTTCAACTGAGTTCGTTGTGGAGGATTTCTCATTGCTGTTGACTTTTGCATCATATATTGCATCGAAAGTATTCCAGATTTCCTGTGCATTTTCACAATGAGAGATGAAATTAAAATTATCTTGATTAATATGAGAATATAATATATGCATAGCAAGAGCGTTAATCGAGATAATTTTCTTATCCGTTATATCACACCCGTTTTCAATAATATCCCAACATTTAACATTAACAGATTTTAAATAAAATTCCATTTTCAATTTCCAATTCAAAAAATCTGTTCCATCGAAAATAGAAGGAATAATAATGGAACGGCCCTCAATAAAAGTATTATTAAAAGAAGACATTTTAAAAATTCGAATTTTTAAAACAAAAATCAATTTTTGAAACACGAATTTTTAAAAAAGAAGTTGACTTCTATTCCTAGCTCTGATACCACTTGTAGGATCAATCTCCCCCTATAGGGGGGTGAATAGGGTGATAGTATAAATTATAAAAATTAATTGCGGAAGCTTATAAAATTATTTCAACACAGATCATAGATTAATAGCAGCACAGAAAAATAGCAGAATAATAAATGCAGAAATAGAACGACACAGAATTTATCCAGCTTCGGCAAAACCCTGCCACGTGCTGCCCCCAAGGTTTCTACTAGAAATTAGATAGTCAGACGCTTACACACGTAAACTCACGACACCCGCTATCGACTAAACCTAACTCTACGCTCAAAACCCTGCCACAACTCAGCCACTAAGTTACGAATTCTCTAGCTACGCCACGTAGCTTGTCCCCTAGTCACACGACTAGTAAATACAACGGTTTAAAAATAAAATTACAAATTAAAAACAATTTAAAATAAAATAACCCTATTTAAACAATTAAAAGCCCTTGCTAAAATAGCCGGCCCCTTTTGTTTATTATTCGGCCCGTTCTCTTTTAGTTTCTTCGTTCGTTTATTTGGAGATAGCGGTCGTTCCTCTTTGAAGCTAAATTAGGGCTTCGTCTCTTCGATCCAATTTAGGGTTTGATGAAGCTGCCGATTGTTCGATCAATCTAATTGCGTGATGATTTTGTTCGTCTTGGCCGCTTCTATTTGATCGAGTTCATCTATGATTTCAGTAAGTACTTTATTCCTTTTGCTTTTCTGGTTTTGGCTTGTTTGAACTCGATGCATATGCCGATGATGATTTTGGGGTTTTTATATGGGTTCGTAACCCTTGTTTTGCGTTCGTCTGATTTCTTCAACACTATGCTTTCGGCCATTCGATTTTGTTGAACGTTGATGATTTATTTGACTTAATCAAATTCGTATATTTCGATACTTGGCTCTCACGGCTTTGAATCTGAACAGTTCGTTTCTTTGACTTGGTTATCATATTAAGTACGGTCGGTTGTTCATGGCTTCAAATTGATTTTGCTTGATGTTGTGCACGTAGTATCTTTGAAGTTGCACTCTGGTTCATTATATATTACCACTCCCTCCTGTTTGCTTTGGCTTCATTGACCTCGGCCATGTGTTCATCTGAGTGTTCGTCCCTGAACATTACTGTTTTGGTTTAACTTTGTAGCATTGACTTGATATCATTACTTCAATGTTTCTGATGCTCCTTCGATTCAGTGAGGCTTGTATTTGAATGTCAGTTGTATTAGTCCTTGGTGCAGTTGATTTGTATTCTCTGGTTATTTTTGGTTACTGGTCATTCATTTGTATCACTTGTAGCTGCATGTTTTACTGTAGTCGAGTTGTATCCACGTGTTTACTTTGAGCATGTTGCAGTGTTCATTCGTGTTGTATTTGCCTGTTCGGTCTTGCATCTTGATTCATGCATCACTGTATATCCCTATTGTTGGCATTCTTTATGTTGTTCAACACATGATGCTTTGTTCTTTGCGCATTTCACTGCGTTCATTTGAGTTGTTGCAGTGTTCCATACTTTAGTTCGAGCCTTGTTCTTCATACCACGTGTACAGACTTCATTTAATCAGTTGGCACTGTTTATTGGTCCTGGTTTGAGTTGAGTTGATCATGTAGTCTTGAATGTGGTATACGTTTTGTCTGGTTCATCTTGTAGTCTGGCTCTGGTCATTGTGCATCCATTGTTGCTTAATGAGTTATTTGATTTGCTGTTGTTACATTTGTGGTCATTGCTGTATTGTTTACTTGATTACTTGAGCTTGCATTTGTTAGTGATGTTGTACTTCACTATTGCCTGGTCTTGTTTGTTCGATCACCTTGCTGTTCCATGGTCTATTTGGTGTTTTGTTCATTTGAGACATCTTAGCTGTGGGTCTGGTTCGCCTTTGATTCATGTTGTACATATTGATTCTGAGTTGCTCCCGGCCGTTATTGCATTTGTACATTTGTATTTTGGTTTTATTCACTTTGGAATTTTCTGTTGCACTTTGTATCATTTCTTTGGTTCAGTGCTTATATATGTACACTGATATACATGTCTTCAAGTGTATCGCACTGAATCTTTTTAGTTGAGACTATGTTGTTGTTTGTCGAGCCACTTGTATTTGATAGTTTTGTATTGCACCTGTGTTGAATCCAGTTTCACAACTCGGGTTTGACCTTGTGCTGAAGTCGAGATTTTATTTATGTTGCACCTGAGTTGAACCCGTCTTTTTATTTGGGTTTGACCTTGTGCTCACCTGTCCCTGTAACATTATCGAGTGTATACCGGTGTACACGGCCTTGTGGCATGTACAGTGATACATTGTGCATGTCACATTGTTCGTGTGTGATGAATTCAAATGTAAATGATGATGAACAACCCAAATAACTGAGGCAAATATTATTTTCGAAATTCACATTTTATTTTATATTGCAAAAATATTTCTTTTTCAATTTTACTGCGTTAGTGAATATTTTTGCAGATTTCTCAGATACTGGATTCTAACTGGAATGAAGTTGAAGATAAAATACGAACTGAGTGAATGAGTGATGTGTAGTGAGATTAAATGTAAATATGAAATTGTGATGTATTTGTAATCAAAATTGTATATGTATAGTGAGAGCTTGAATTTGTACTATTCAAAATTGTAATAAAATTTGTTTGAATAAAATTTCTGTTTGAATTCAAATTCCGTGTTATTTAATTTTATTCAGCAAATATTTATTGAAAAAATAAAATAGTACATTAACAAATACATTTAAACGAATGTATATATGTTTATTATCATCAAACAAAAATCATATAAGCGCATATTCAACAATCTCCCTCTTTTGATGATAACAAACATATATTTAAGATTAAATGTATTTGATCATTGATATGCTCTAATTGCTCCCCCTATTTAAATGTTTTCTCTCTACACAAAGCTCCCCCTTCATATATGCATACAAATAAATATATGCAAATGAGCCTAGATGCAAATAGAAAATTGTTTGACCTTTGCTTGATTTTATTTGACAAAATCTTAACTTATCTCTCCCCCTTTTGTTATCAGCAAAAGAATAATAGTGTTAGAGAAAATAGAGATAAGGTGATCGATATTAATCCAACATTAAAAACTCAATTAAATATAAATATTAAATTTCAATAAAAAATCAAACAAAAACCATAAATATTTTGTTATGCGTATATTCCACTTTTAGAATGGTGGGAATGATGTCATCATATAAAACCATACAGTTGTGTCTATTTATGGTATATTTATATCAGGAATTTGAATATCTACTAACCATGCATAACCATTAGGACTTTTAAATGAGATTAGTAGTATTCCAATTTTATTTAAAAAAATGAATTCAAGTATCTTCTAACCACGCATAACCGTGAGGACTTTTAAATGAGATAAGAATCAACTTGTTTATTTTAAAGATCAACTTTTGATATGCGTTCCATACATACATAACCGTGAGGACTTTTAAATGAGCATTGAAGCACATAACAAATTCCAAGTAATTCACCCATGCATAACCGTGAGGACTTTTAAATGAGAGTGAATACTTTTGTATTTATTTATTATTATTATTTTTACTATATAAATTTTTTCTATTATTTTTTTCTTTTAAAAAAAATGTGAAAATGAAAAACGAACGAGTCCTGTTTAGAGTAATCCAGTCCGCACTCCGAGACTTGGAGATTTTAAGTCGTTTATACTCTGGTCTGCACTTCGGGGACTTAGAGTACTCCAGTCCGCACTCCGGGGACTTGGAGATTTTGAGTCGTTTATACTCGAATCCGTACTCCGGTGACTTAGAGTACTCCAGTCCGCACTCTGGGGACTTGGAGATTTTGTGTCGTTTATACTCGAATCCACACTCTGGGGTCTTAGAGTACTTCAGTCTGCATTACGAGGACTTGGAGATTTTGAGTCATTTATACTCTGGTCCACACTCCGTGGACTTAGAGTACTCCAGTCCACACTCCGGGAACTTGGAGATTTTGAGTCGTTTATACTCTGGTCCACACTCCAGGGATTTAGAGTACTCCAGTCCGCACTCCGGGAACTCAATGACGTCAAGTCATTTATATCTAGTCCGCCCTCAGGGGACTTGGACATTTAAGTCGTTTATACCGTGGTCCGCACTCTGGGGAATCAGAGTACTCCGGTCCGCACTTCGAGGAATTGGATATTTTGAGTCTTTTTTACTCAGGTCCACACTCTGGGGACTCAGAGTACTCTAGTCCGCACTCTAGGGACTTAGAGGTTTTGAGTTGTTTATACTCTGGTCCACACTCTGGGGACTCATAGTACTCCAGTCCGCACTCTGGGGACTTGGAGGTTTTGAGTCGTTTATACTCTGGTCCGCACTTTGGGGACTCAGAGTACTCCAGTCTGCACTCCGGGGACTTGGAGATTTTAAGTCATTTATACTCTAGTCCGCACTCTGGGGACTCAGAGTACTCCAGTCCGCACTCTGGGGACTTGGAGATTTTAAGTCGTTTATACTCTGGTCCGCACTCCGGGGACTTAGAGTACTCCAGTCCACACTCTGGGGACTTGGAGATTTTGAGTCGCTTATACTCGAATCCACACTCCGGGGACTTAGAGTACTCCAGTCCGCAATCTGGAGATTTGGATATTTTGAGTCGTTTATACTCGAATCCGCACTCCGAGGACTTAGAGTACTCCAGTCCGCACACCGGGGACCTGGAGATTTTGAGTCGTTTATACTCCGGTCCATACTCCGGGGACTTAGAGTACTCCAGTCCACACTCCAGGGACTTGAAGATTTTGAGTCGTTTATACTCAGGTCCACACTCCGAGGACTTAGAGTACTCCAGTCCGCACTCCGGGGACTTGGAGATTTTGAGTCGTTTATACTCAGGTCCACACTCCGAGGACTTAGAGTACTCCAGTCCGCACTCCGGGGACTTGGAGATTTTGAGTCGTTTATACTCTGGTCCGCACTTCGGGACTCAGAGTACTCCAGTCTGCACTCCGGGGACTTGGAGATTTTGAGTGCTCGAGCGCATTCGTACGTCAGGCAGAATAATGTATTCTTTAGTTATTTGTCACAGCATTATCATACACAGAAACATCGACAATTCATAGAGAAAATGGCTTCAATCCTTTATTGATGCAAATAAGCTAAATCGTCTTTTTTCATGCCATAAACTAGGAATCAAAACTTGCTGGAAGTAAATGCAACTAAAATATGAAAGAAATGAACTAAGTGTAATAATGCCGCAAATGTTCACTATTCCGTGCTCGGGGGAGTGTCGCACCATCAACGGTCGCTAGCTTGGAAGTTCCTTCTCCAAGCTTCCGTTCAATGACGTATGGACCTTCCCATGCGGGGCTCATATGTGATGGAACTAGGAAAACTCGTTTCAAAATGAGATCACCCACGCCAAAGATTCTCGGTCGGACTTTTTCATTATAATATCGAGCGACTCGGTGCTTGTACGCGGCAGCTCTTAGATTAGCTTCTTCGCGCTTTTCATCAATGAAGTCCAATGATTCCAGCAAGAGATCTTGATTTGACTCGAGGTCATAATAAGTTACCCGATGTGATGGAACTTCAAGTTCCACGGGTATGACAGCTTCCATGCCATATGCCAGTGCGAATGGAGTGTGGCCAGTCGCGGACTTGTGGGTGGTTCTGTAAGCCCAAAGAGCTGTTGGAAGCTCATCCACCTACTTGCCTCTAGCCTTTTCCAAACGTTTTTTCAATATAGATTTGATTATCTTGTTCACGGCTTTTACTTGTCCATTAGCTTTCGGGTGAGCAACTGCTGCAAACTTTTTCTCACTACCATATTTTTGGCAAAATTCCTTGAACTCTTTGCTTTGAAACTGAGTTCCGTTGTCTGTAACGATGGTTCGTGGAAGGCCAAAACGATATATAATATTTCGTACAACGAAATTAATGACCTTTTTGGTGGTGATAGTGGCCAAAGGCTCTGCTTCTGCCCA
Source organism: Allium cepa (assembly GCA_030765085.1). Classification (NCBI taxonomy): domain Eukaryota; kingdom Viridiplantae; phylum Streptophyta; class Magnoliopsida; order Asparagales; family Amaryllidaceae; genus Allium; species Allium cepa. Next base: position 824,922,373 of record CM060941.1, on the reverse strand, counting down.
CTTGGTAAAATAATCGATCGTAAATATCGCGTATTTTGCACCACCTTTGGACATGGGTAAGGAACCGACTATGTCGATCCCCACATTGCAAATGGCCAGGGACTAACCATTTGTGTGAGTTCCATCGGCGGAGCTCTTGGGATTTTTGCATATTTCTGACATTTGTCACATCTTCTCACGTAGTCTGCGGCATCCTGATTTACGGTTGGCCAATAATATCCATAGCGGAGGATTTTCTTTTCCAACATTTGCCCTCCGGTATGGTGCCACATTCACCTTCATGGACTTCCTTCAAGACTCGTTTTATCTCATCATGGGAAATGCACCGGAGTAAGGGGGTCGAGAATCCCCTCCGATACATTACCCCATCTTGCACCACATAACGCGAAGCCTTACGAATGACTTGTCGTCTTTCGCTCCTTCTTTCGGACAACCCCGTGTAACAAGTACTGCTTGAATGGGGTCATGCATGACTCCATTTCGATTTCTGTTTCCAACATTAAATCTACTTCCACCATATTTATGCTTGGAAGATGTAAGGTTTCAACGTGAAACACTCCCATCTGCTGCGCATCACCAGTGCTTGAGAATTTTGCCAACGAGTCGTCTGCTCTGTTTTGCTCATGCGGGACATGTGAAATATCATAATATTCGAGATTCGCTAGTAGCTCCTGAATTCGGACCAAATATGGGGCAAGTCTGCCCCCTTGCTTGGTAGTCTCCCCGCACTTAGTACACCACCAGTTGCGAGTCGCAAAAGATTTCAATCGATCCTAATCCCAGTTCTTTGATGAGTCTTAAGCCGGCAATCAATGCTTCATACTCGGCTTCGATATTCGTTGCTGTGAATTCGAGCTTCAAAGCGTAGCAAACTAATCGATTCTCAGGATTTACAAGAAGTATGCCAACCCCGAAACAACGGTCGTTGATGCCCCATCGGTGTACATCTTCCATCGAATGGGAGGTATGACATTGCGGCCGTTTGATTCGTTTGTCATGGTGAATTCAGCGATGAAATCCGCTAGCGCTTGTCCTTGTATGGCCTTTCACGACAGGTAAGTAATATCGAATTGACTCAACTCGATATTCCATTTTAACATTCTTCCAGAAGTTTTCGGTCGTTGGAGTACCTATCGCAAGGGTTGATCTGTGTAAACACTGATTGAGTGCGACTGAAAATATGGGTGAAGCTTGCGTGATGCAATCACCAAGCAATAGGTTAATTTCTCGATCTTGGGATAGTTTCTTTCTGCCCCCGTTAGACGTTTACTAACATAGTAAACTGGCTTTTGAACTTGGTCCTCTTCACGAACCAAAGCCGTACTGATAGCATGCTGGGATACTGCCAAGTACACATACAACATTTCATGGTCTATTGGTTTCGATAGCACCGAGGGGCTCTCCAAATGCCTTACCAGAGCTTGGAGTGCTTCCTCGCAGTCGGATGTCCATTCGAAATTCCTTTTTCCCTTCTTTATCACATCAAATAAAGGAATGCACTTATCCGTGGCTCTGGATATGAATCGACTCAGCGCGGCCACCTTCCCGTTCAAGCTTTGTACTTGCTTTATAGTTCTTGGCACTTGTATGTCCCGAATAGCCTGAATCTTTCCACGTGCATTCACAATGAAACCCAAGAACTTTCCTGATGCAACGCCAAAAGAGCACTTTAAGGGGTTGATCTTCATACCGTAATACCTGAGTATATCAAACATTTCTGCTAAGTCTCGGATGTGGTCGTTCGACTGCCGTAACTTCACGAGCATGTCATCCACATAGACTTCCATCGTCTTACCGGTTTGGCCTTTAAACATTCGATTCACCACACGTTGATAAGTTGCTCCCGCGTTTTTCAATCCAAAAGGCATTACCACATAGCAATATAGCCCCACGTCTGTGACAAAACTAGTGTGTTCTTGGTCTGGAATGCGCATCGGGATCTGATTGCATCTCGAATATTCGTCCATAAATGACAATAATTCGTGTCCGACGGTAGAGTCGACGAGCTGGTCGATTCTAGGTAAAGGGAAACTATCCTTCGGGCATGCTTTATTCAGATAGGAGTAATCAACACAAGTTCTCCACTTCCCATTCGCTTTTCTTACCAGAATAGGTTAGATACCCATTCAAGGTAGAGGGCATCGCGGACGAACCCATTGGCTTTGAGTTTGTCCACCTCCTCTTTGAGAGAAGTGGACCTCTCCAGGTCCACGCCTCTCCTTTTCTGCTTCACAGGAACGTATTTTGGGTCTATGTTCAACATATGGCTTGCGATGGCGGGTGAAATCCCGCACATATCAGAATGTGTCGATGCGAAAACGTCCAGATTCACCCGAAGGAAATCAGTAAGATCCTCGGCCACTAAGGGTCGAGTTGTGATCCAATTTTAAGAACTCATGATGGGTAATCTTGGCTGACTGGAATGTCAATCGTCAGCTCAGCCGATGCTACATTCGTTTCCCTAGATTCCCCATCATCATCTCTCGGATCTATGTCTCTAAGGATTCGAGAATGTCGTCCGAGCCAGGGTTCGGGCACTACTTGTCAATCATCAGTTTTTAGGATGCGGACGGAGCTATCTACAACCTTTCCCTTTTCTCTTAATTGAGCTTCTCTCAGCTCCGCCACATAACATGCGCGACCGGTCGCCCAATCGCCATGTACTACACCGACTCCTTTATTTGTCGGAAATTTTAATGTCAAACACCATAGGGCCAGAGCGGCCCTAAACTCTGCCAGGGCTGGACGACCCAAAAATATGTTGTATGGAGAGTCAACATCCATTACTATAAATGGTAGGACTCGCATTCTCCTACACTCACCTTCCCCCAGTTCAACTGGTAGCTCTATATACCCCCATTGCGTCGGTTGTAGCACCGTTAAAGCCGTGGATACGGGCTTTGCATGGTTTCAAATCTTTTGTCTCCATCTTCATTTGGTCATAAGCCTTCTTGAAGATGATGTTAACAGAACTTCCACAGTCAATCAAAATTATTTTTACGTAAGCTGGCCCGACCATTGCAGATATAAACATCGGGTCGATAGTTAGAGCCTCCACCTTGTCCGCGTCTCGACTCCTAAACACTATATCGTCAGTCGTCATGCGTTGTTGTTTTGCAGGGGTTCCATCTTCCATATTCGAACAACATTCATAATCCGCATGCCTCAAGGAGGTTGTGACGACCCAGAATTTTGAACATTTGAAATCGAAATATTTAATTGATTTTGAATATTTGGAAGTTAGTTTAACTTGAATTTCGAATATAAATATGAATTTGGCAATTAAATTATTGAATTTGATTTATTAATGATGGGTAAAAATTTGAATTTTCAATTTTTAAACTGATTAAAAATAATTCGATGGCTTAGAAAATTTATATTGATCATACTGAAGATAATAAAAGCTTCAGAGTTGAATTTTAAACTGTTTTGAAATTATATCGTTTAAATCAATATTTAAAAATAGCTTTCTGAGGCACAGTCTTGGAATTCGACGAAACTAGTTCCATTGGATCCGTAATATTGTATTGTTATCGGATTTCAATTTTCGTAGTGTTTGGGGTGATCGTTTGGCCGTATGATAAGCAAACACGCTAAATTTAAATCGAAAGTTCGATATTTTAACTGGTTCAAAAAGCTATCTTCTCCATACGATCGAATTTGGACTCGAAACTTTTTCCAATGCGTTCGAAATAGGTGTATAACATTACAAACACCTAGCGACATGCCTCGATTGGAGGTCAAGTTTTTAAGTTGCATTATCGGAATGGTTTGAATTTGAAGTTAAATTGAATAATTATATTAGTCAACTACATTTGAAATTATTTCACATCAGAGCTCTATAGCCTTCTTTTGCACGCTTCCCTCTTTTCAAAAACATCATGCTCCTTTCATTTCAACAGCCGTTCCTTTCCACGCTCTCTCCTTTCATTCTTTTCAGAAGAAAAATGAAAAAAAAAGGGAAATAAATGGCCGAAGCCTGAGACTTGAAATCGATCCTCAGATGAATTTTGTCGTTCAAATTGGAATAAATGGCCAAGCAAAGTCAAACTCAAACATCTCGTTCCAGTTCTCAGAAAAAAAAATATTTAAGATGCCGCGATCAAAATCAACCGCTTCTTCATGTGGCGCAACAACGTAGTAGCGCACGGCAGCGATGTGGCGTTCGATTTTGGGAAGGCGTGAGGCAAACGGTAGCATGCTAGGGTTTCATGCGAACAGGGATGCAACTGCAACTGGAAGGAAAACAATGTATCGCAGTCGAGATTTGGCACTCGAGGCGGGAGGAGCGGCGAAGTTGAAGACATGCGGTGGCGTCGTACGGATTGGTGGTGGCGTTCGATAATAGAGGCTTCAAATCTAGGAACTGGCAGCGTCCATGTTAGCAGTGGCATGGCGAAGTTAGGGCCGGTCCGTGCTCGATTTAGTTAGGTAAAGAGGTAACTGTTATTTTAATTTAATTTAATAATTCATATGTATAGGTATAGATTGGTAAACAAAAAATTATTATTAATAACGGTAAGAAATATGTACGCGCAGTTTATTTTTCCAGTTAAAAATATATACTTGTATATGCATGTATAATATGGTTAAAAAGAATATTTTTACCATAAGATATAAAAGCCATTTTGTTTTAATTTTATATATGTATATAGAAGACTTTGGGAAAATATACAAATTTGGAAAATGTTGAAGAGTGTGTGTATATATATAATTAGTTTTTTTAAAATCTATATGGATTCTTTTAAGTATATATATAAAGTTTTGATAAAATAAATATACATATTCATATACAGGTTTAATTCTGAAAAGGAAAATATTTATTTGTTTAATTAAATCTAAATATATTTTTGAGTTACTAAGACTAATTTATTAAAAGAAGAAAATTAGTTTAAAATAAAATCATTGGATATTTAAAATTACCAAACGAAAATTAGTTATTCGATTATTTCGAATATTAATAAATTGTATAATTGCTTATACAAGGTCAAAACCATGAAATCAAATCAGAATGGGAATGGATTGCAAATAAAGGGGCAAATGTGAGATCTTCTCACTCACGATGATAATTGAAAATTTTCAGTTATTGATTGATTGTTGAATTATGATAATTAAAATTATAATTTTTTGATGGTGTTCTTGGATGATTGATTTATTATTAGGTATATTAGTTTAGACCCTATGTGCCGCATAATAGCGGATGATATTACATTAAACCCATATACCGCAATATTCCACCTTGAAGTAGAATTGGTATTATATATGTATTTGGAGCTGTTGATTTCCCTCATTATATAGCGGATGAGACCCTATTACTCCGCATAATAGCGGATGATATTTTATAAATCCCATATACCGCGATATTCCACCTCGAAGTGGAATTGGTGTTTAATTGTTGTGCTAACTTATGTAGATGCAGGGAAAATAGGTTGGAGGGGTCCAACTGGATTCCTCAAATAATTGAATTTGTTTCAATATTGTATGTTGATTATTTATAATCCATGTGTGTGACTATTTGTGATTGAAACTGTTGAAGGCTAAAAAATTAGCCGAATATATTTTTGGTATCGTAAAATACCGAAAATAAATAAAAAATTGAATTTTTAAATTTAAGTAGAAAATCTATAGTGAAATCCTATTGAATAAAGTTCCAAAATATGGCGAAAATGTTTAATAAATAGATCCAAGTAATAATATTCAAAAGGTGAAGAATTGATTTTAAAAATATTGTTCTTGAATAAGTTGGAAAAGATAATGGAATTTATTTTAAAAATAAATTCGGAAATTGATTTGGTGTTTGAAAATAAATCTAGAAATCAATTGAAAATTTGACTTGGTGTTTAAATGAATATTTGAAGAACGATTTAAAAATCGTATATTAGCGGATATTTGAAAATCTAAATTCACAATGAAAATTTCATAAAGGAAAGGGAATTTTGATTTAAAAATAAATGTTGGTTTATTTTTAAAGGTGTGAAAAGAAATTTACGGATTTGGAATGTAAATTAAAATAAATCGAGAAGATTTATTAATTGATATAAATGGAAAGAGAATTTTCCCCGAAAAGCCGAGTATGTTTGTAAAACAGCTTTTGAAATATAAATTAAAAGTTTTAGGGTTGGTTTTAAAAGAATATTTTGGAAAAATTAGTTTCTTAAGTTATTTTGAAAATCTTTAGAGTCTCTAAAGATTTATTTAAATAATTATAGAAGTGATTATTTAAAGATTTAATTGATAATTGTTTAGGAAAAAGGTTAGTGGAATAATTGTCCTCTATCTACTAATTTTATTTTTAAAATTAGTTTAGACTTAAAGTTATATGTGATATTAGTATAATATTTTCATAACTAATATTTAAGCAAGTGCTTCAAAGTAGTTTTATTTTAAATATCTCTAAGTTTATTTTAACAAGCATTTTAAAGTGTTTTAAAGTATTTGAACTCGGCAGACTTTCAGTGGAAATAAATAATATCGGAATTTTTATTCAACGAGTGAAAAGTGATTTGAAATTTGTTTTCAAATGGTTGAAGTGTGAAATATACCTTGCGAATATTTTTTGAAAATAAATAATTGGGAAAATTATTTAAATCTGGTAATTATTTTGAATGTTGATTAATAGTTAAATAACGAACTATCAATATTGGCCTTTTAATGACATTTGAATTTCGATGCGACCGGGAGTCGGATTCCAAGTGGATATCTGAAAACCACATCGAACCTTTCTGATTGTGATAGATCTTTTGTTTAAAGGATCAAAGTGAAAATTGTTGTGATTTGTTGAAAATCTGAATGAACACTTACTTTTAAAAATAAGCGCTCGTTATTCGGATTAGCCGGGAGAGGACCTTGTGTCATAAAACCCATTCTGAATAACGATACGACGAAATGGGATTGCATTTGAAGACGGTGTTGAAGACCGGGTGTTATCGAAAGCGAAAGGATTACCTGTCGAATGTCTCTACACCGGGTTGCTCTGGTATAGAGATTTTATCACCTTTGTGATGGGGATTCCGGACGTGATTTGTGAATATCCGGATTTGCAAGGTCTTCTTTGAAATGCCTTCGGTTCCGTTCGATCCTGGAACGGACTTGTATGGATGTGTGTCTGACGTTACACTTTGAGATGTAAAGCTGGTTTCTATCAAATACATTTCTATTGGTGGCGGAGAATTTATTCTCTTAGCTTAACACCCTTCTCTAAGACGTACGAGCTTAGAGGTTATGTAGTTGATGGTTACTAGTGATACATTCCCAAATTGGTAATGTGGCATACGAAGTGCTGCTGATCATTTGTTGATCAAAGCATGACTTTGTGAAAAGTGTAGCTTTGTGGACGAGACCTTATCGGACCTCACACCCCGAAAATGGTTGAAACAGGAAAGATGCGGCAAGGTTATGAGGGTCGCGCCCTTTAGGGTATGTCGTTTCCTTCTGGAAAAGGACGGTATCATGTTATGGAGCCCAGATACTTAACCTATGTTGTTGCCGCAAATTTATTATACTTTGTGGTTCTTGCTTTGTGGTTGAGGATCCTCGGATAAAGGTCCCAAAGGACCGGAGTATGGCATATTCGAGTAGTAGTTGCCTAGTTACAGAGGTAACCCGGCCTTGTGTTGGCAGAGATCCGGGTAGGTTCTCGGGACGTCCCTCTAGAGGCGTACCCATGTGTCAGAAGGAAGTTCCTTAGCCTGATCATTTGTGGGAAATCCAAAGAAACAATACGCGCCCTGTACGGTTTTAGTTGTATAATCTGCCATGGAATGTGGCGGTAACCTGCTATTGAACATGGTAGCTATAGTAGGCATACAATAATGGTTATATGCTGGCTAAGATTAATATTATACCTTCGAAATGTTTTCTGCACTATGCACTAATGATAATATTAAAAAGATTTTGCGTATTAAGCATGTTTGACAATTAGAAGGAGAAATCTCCTCCAATTCTGCGTTTGCATTGTGTGTGTGGCTGGAGGCCTTATGGTAGTTTCATTTTTCAAAAAGCGTAGCGTATTTCGTTTTATTTTCTTTATGAAAATAACTATTTTTAAGAACTCACACCAGTCCCATGACTGACTTAGAGTTTATTGTTCCCTTTCTAAACTCTGGGTGCCCATAATTTTCCACACGGACAGCCTAGAGTCAGGTTATCAGTAATTCGGGAGCAAAGTCAAAAAAGAGTTGCTGTGGAAAACAGAAGTTGGAGCTGGATGGCGAGGCGTATCACTTATATATGTAATATTTCTTTCCGTTGTTTGTTGTTGTACACTTTGATAATGTAATGTGATGTAATGTAATAACTGATATAGTGATTCTGTTTAAAGATATTTATTTATCTATTATATTTGTTCCGCTGTGAAATGTGAGATTCTGTTATTGCTTTCTTTTCTTCTTCTTCTACCTCTTTCTTCTTTAAATCCTAACGGTTTGGTTTTTTCGGCATTCGATTATTCGGCGATACAGTGGACGTATCGATGTTGACTTTCGGAAGTTGAAAAAATGGGACTACATTTGGTATCAGAGCTTTGGTTAAGCGATAACCTTGGTTCTGTTGGGTGTTACTCATTAGAGATAGAGTCAGCGGTACTCTAGAATGAGTTTGAGTGTAATAATAGGTATGAGCGCGTATTTGTTAGTGAATATAAAAATTGTTTTATACTGTGTTGATTGGTTTGTTGAGTGGTATATAGATTCTGGTCAATATGAGTAATTAACGTTATTGATAGGGATCTCTAAACACTTGTACAGAACAAATTCAACACGATATCATTTTAAAATAGGTAAATGAAATAATTTTACCCAAACTCTTTTCGTATATAAAAGAAATAAATTTTCTGTGAATTATTATAATATATGGTTGCTTGGTTGCTAGGAAGCGATAATATTAAATTATTATCATCGTTGTATGAGGATTTGAAATCAAAACCAAAAGCTAAGAAAATAAAAATCCAAATGGGATTTGTAAATGTAAATTGTAAACGAGATTTATAATTTGAAATAGAATTCCAGAGAAATATTTGGAAATGTTCTTGAAAATATTTGAAATTCGGAAAATTTGGAAATTAAATTCCTTTTGGGATTGGAAATAGTTTTCAAGGGTTTGGAAAAATGTTTTTGGAGGGATAAAAGCTCTGAACTCTTTTTGGTCGCTGGAAAATAATTCCGGTGATGGTCGCGACATTAGCAGTGTTCACTTTCGAGTTTTCAAAAGAGGAATTGCTACCGAATTGTTTTAAATTAAATTTGTTTGCAAACTGCGTCTGTTTTTGGGAATTCAAAAAGGATAATTTGAATTGATTTAAAAAAAATGGTTTTGAAATGTTGGAAAGACTCTGGAATTTTATTGAAAATAGTTATGGAATAAATAAGTTAGAAAACTTAGGAAATTCAGATTTAAATTGAAATTAACCTGAGTTAATTTGGATAAAGGTGAATTTGAGAAGTCTTATAGACCAAAATGATTGGAATAAAATTATTAAGATGGAAAAATAAATTGTGAATGAATGAATAAATTTACAATTGTAAGCACATGAAAGTGAACTGAATGTTGAAATTCATTTCGAATTTGTTAGTAAATAGAACTGGAATTGGAATTGAATCTGGTTTGTATTAAACAAAGTGAAATATTGATATAAAATCAGTAAATAAAACTAATTAATGGAATGATGAAATTGAATATGATATGAAATGAATCAAAATTCAATAATTATAAACGAAAGGTAAATTAAATTCACATGGAATTTGAAATCCAATTTAATGTAAGTGGTTATAAACCAAAATAGTGAATTGAAAATAAATTTTTGAGAATGAACAAAAGAATAAAATTGGAATTGAAACTGAATATTGAAAATTAATTTGAATTGTGTGAAATCAAATGAAGTTGTAAAATTAGTTCGAAGTGAACTAAAGATAATAAAGGTGGAAATATAAAAAATGGCTTGAGATTAAATGAATTGGAATTTGTAATGAACTAGTAAATGAAACTAATTTAAATTAGTGATATGAATCTGTTGTGAATGAAAGATAGTTGATAAAAAAATTTAATATTTAGAAGTTAAACTGAATCCAAATAGAATTGAAATAGTGAATTGAATTCAAAGAAAATTGAAAATGCAAGATTGAATGAAAATGGATATATAACTTCAATAGTGAAGTAAACAAAAATGGTATAAGAAGTATTCAAACTTTTGTAAAGAAATGTGCAAAAATGATTTTTGAATATTGAAATTGGACATTATGGATATCAGGATATACAGATGTGTTAAAGACAAAGGATATATTGGATTTTGATTTCGAAGATAAATTTTGAATTGCTCGACAAAAAGGTATGTATTTAAATTTCAGCATGAAATTTAATGATTTTCTTGTCTAGCCGCTTGGCGTTTTGTTTTCTTTTTGAATCTAAGGGACTGTGGTGCCATTTTGTAGTTGTACCGAGCTAGCCGCGCAAAGGAGACGCCGGCAAAAATTTAGGGAGTTAGAAAATTTTTGAGAAAATTTTGAAAGTTAAAAATTTGAATTTAAATTTAAATTTGAATTGTTAAAAAAACTATGTTGTTTGGAATCTATGATTAATTTTGGAAAATTAGTTGAAATGATAATGAGTCTTTAATAAAAGATTTGTTTTGGTAAGATGATAAAACTATTTGGATTCGGAAAAATAATAAATGGGTTAAGGATCATTCTTCTTAACTTGTAATTTCGGGACGAAATTCTTTTAAGGGGGGAAGGATGTGACGACCCAGAATTTTGAACATTTGAAATCGAAATATTTAATTGATTTTAAATAATTGGAAGTTAGTTTAACTTGAATTTTGAATATAAATATGAATTTGGCAATTAAATTATTGAATTTGATTTATTAATGATGGGAAAAAATTTGAATTTTCAATTTTTCAACTGATTAAAAATAATTTGATGACTTAGAAAATTTATATTGATCATACTAAAGATAATAGAAGCTTCAGAGTTGAATTTTAAACTGTTTTGGAATTATATCGTTTAAATCGGTATTTAAAAATAGCTTTCCGAGGCACAGTCTCAGAATTCGACAAAACTAGTTCCATTGGATCCGTAATATTGTATTGTTATCGGATTTCAATTTTCCTAGTGTTTGGGGTCATCGTTTGGCCGTATGATAAGCAAACACACTAAATTTAATCGAAAGTTCGATATTTTAACTGGTTAAAAAGCTATCTTCTTCATAACCTTTTCCAATGCATTCAGAATAGGTGTATAACATTATAAACGCCTAGCGGCACGCCTCGATTGGAGGTCAAGTTTTAAAGTTGCATTATCGGAACGGTTTGAATTTGAATTTAAATTGAATAATTATATTAGTCAACTGCAGTTGAAATTATTTCACATCTGAGCTCTATAGCCTTATTTTGCACGCTTCCCTCTTTTTAAAAACATCATGCTCCTTTCATTTCAACAGCTGTTCCTTTCCATGCTCTCTCCTTCCATTCTTTTCGGAAGAAAAACAAAAAAAAGGAAAATAAATGGCCGAAGCCTGAGACTTGAAATCGATCCTCAGATGAATTCTATCGTTCAAATTGGAATAAATGGCCATGCAAAGTCAAACTCAAACATCTCGTCTCAGTTCTCATAAGAAGAAAAAATTTAAGATGCCGTGATCGAAATCAACCGCGACTTCACGTGGCACGACAACGTAGTAGCGTACGACAGCAATGTGGTGTTCGATTTTGGGAAGGCGCGAGGCAAACGGTAGCATGCTAGGGTTTCATGCGAACAGGGATGCAACTGCAACTGGAAGGAGAACAATGTATCGCAGTCGAGATTTGGCGCTCGAGGCGGGAGGAGCGACGGAGTTGAAGACATGCGGTGGCGTCGTGCGGATTGGTGGTGGCGTTCGATAATAGAGGCTGCAAATCTAGGATTTGGCAGCGTTCATGTTAGCAGTGGCATGGCGAAGTTAGGGCCGGTCCGTGCTCGATTTAGTCAAGTATAGAGGTAACTGTTATTTTAATTTAATTCAATAAATTCATATGTATTGGTACAGATTGGTAAACAGAAAACTATTATTAATAACAGTAAGAAATATGTACGTGCAGTTTATTTTTCCAGTTAAAAATATATACTTGTATATGCATGTATAATATGGTTAAAAGGAATATTTTTACAACAAGATATAAAAGCCATTTTGTTTTAATTTAATATATGTATATAGAAGACTTTGAGAAAATATAGAAATTTTAAAAATGTTGAAGAGTGTGTGTATATATATATACAAATTGGTTTTTTTTTTTGAATTCTATATGGATTCTTTTAAGTATATATATAAATTTTTGATAAAATAAATATACATATTCATATACGGGTTTAATTCTGAAAAGGAAAATATTTATTTGTTTAATGAAATCTAAATTTATTTTTGAGTTACTAAGAATAATTTATTAAAAGAAGAAAATTAGTTTAAAATAAAATCATTGCATAATTAAAATTACCAAATGAAAATTAGTTATTCGATTATTTCGAATATTAATAAATTGTATAATTGCTTATACAAGGTCAAAACCATGAAATCAAGTCAGAATGGGAATGGATTGCAAATAAAAGGGCAAAGGTGAGATCTTCTCACTCAGGATAATAATTGAAAATTTTCAGTTATTTATTGATTGTTGAATTGTGATAGTTAAATTTAGAATTTTTTGATGGTGTGCTTGGATGATTGATTTATTATTAGTTATATTAGTTTAGACCCTATGTACCGCATAATAGCGGATGATATTATATTAAACCCATATACTGCGATATTCCACCTTGAAGTAGAATTGGTATTATATATGTATTTGGAGTTGTTGATTTCCCGCATTATATAGCGGATGAGACCATATTGCGCCACATAATAGCGGATGATATTTTATAAATCCCATATACCGCGATAATCCACCTCGAAGTGAAATTGGTATTTAATTGTTGTGCTAACGTCTGTGGATACAGGGAAAACAGGTTGGAGGGATCCAACTGGATTCCTCAAATAATTGAATTTGTTTCAATATTGTATGTTGATTATTTATAATCTGTGTGTGACTATTTGTGATTGAAACCATTGAAGGCTATAAAATTAGTCGAATATATTTTTGGTATCGTAAAATACCAGAAATAAATAAAAAATTGAATTTTTAAATTTAAGTAGAAAATCTATAGTGAAATCCTATTGAATAAAATTTCAAAATACGGTGAAAATGTTTAATAAATAGACCCAAGTAATAATATTCAAAAGGTGAAGAATTGATTTTAAAAATATGGTTTTTGAATAACTTGGAAAAGATAAAGGAATTTATTTTAAAAATAAATTCGGAAATTGATTTGGTGTTTGAAAATAAATTCGGAAATCAACTGAAAATTTGACTTGGTGTTGAAATGAATATTTGAAGAACAGTTTGAAAATCGTATATTAGCGGATATTTGAAAATCTAAATTCACAATGAAAATTTCATAAAGGAAAGGGAATTTTGATTTAGAAATAAATGTTAGTTTATTTTTAAAGGTGTGAAAAGAAATTAACAGATTTGGAATGTAAATTAAAATAAATCGAGAAGATTTATTAATTGATATAAATGGAAAGAGAATTTTCCCTGAAAAGCCGAGTATGTTTGTAAAATAGCTTTTGAAATATAAATTTAAAGTTTTTGGGTTGGTTTTAAAAAAATATTTTGGAAAAATTAGTTTCTTAAGCAATTTTGAAGATCTTTAGAGTCTCTAAAGATTTATTTAATTAATTATTGAAGCGATTATTTGAAGATTTAATTGATAATTGTTTTAGGAAAAAGGTTAGTGGAATAATTGTACTCTATCTACTAATTTTATTTTTAAAATTAGTTTGGACTTAAAGTTATACGTGATATTAGTATAATATTTTCATAACTATTATTTAAGCAAGTGCTTCAAAGTAGTTTTATTTTAAATATCTCTAAGTATATTTTGACAAGCATTTTAAAGTGTTTTAAAGTATTTGAACTCGGCATACTTTCAATGGAAATAAATAATATCAAAATTCTTATTCAGCGAGTGAAAAGTGATTTGAAATTTGTTTTCAAATGGTTGAAGTGCGAAATATACCTTGCGAAGATATTTTGAAAATAAATAATTGGGAAAATTATTTAAATCTGGTAATTATTGTGAATGTCGATTGATAGTTAAATAACCGACTACCAATATTGGCCTTTTAATGGCATTTGAATTTCGATGCGACCGGGGGTCGGATTCCAAGTGGATATTCAAAAACCACATTGAACCTTTGTGATTATGATAGATCTTTTGTTTAAAGGATCAATGTGAAAATTGTTGTGATTTGTTGAAAATCTGAATGAACACTTACTTTTAAAAATAAGCGCTCGTTATTCAGATTAGCCGAGAGAGGACCTTGTGTCAGAAAACCCATTCCGAATAACCATACGATGAAATGGGATTGCATTTGAAGACGGTGTTGAAGACCGGGTATTTCGAAAGCGAAAGGATTACCTGTCGAATGTCTCTGCACCGGGTTGCTCCGGTATAGAGATTTTATCACCTTTGTGATGGGGATTCCAGACATGATTTGTGAATATCTGGATTTGCAAGGGCTTCTTTGAAGTGCCTTCGGTTCCGTTCGATCCTGGAACGGACTTGTATGAATGTGTGTCTGACGTTACACTTTGAGATGTAAAGCTGGTTTCTATCAAATACATTTCTGTTGGTGGCGGAGAATTTATTCTCTTAGCTTAACGCCCTTCTCTGAGACGTACGAGCTCAGGGGTTATGTAGTTGATGGTTACTAGTGATACATTCCCAAATTGGTAACGTGGCATTTGAAGTGCTGCCGGTTATTTGTTGATCAAAGCATGACTTTGTGAAAAGTGTAGCTTTGTGGACGAGACCTCATCGGACCTCACACCCCGAAAATGGTCGAAACAGGAAAGATGCGGCAAGGTTATGAGGGTCGCGCCCTTTAGGGCATGTCATTTCCTTCTGGAAAAGGGTGGTATCAAGGTATGGATCTCAGATACTTAACCTATGTTGTTGCCGCAAATTTATTATACTTTGTGGTTGTTGCTTTGTGGTTGAGGATCCTCGGGTAAAGGTCCCAAAGGACTGGGGGATGGCTTACTCGAGTAGTAGTTACCTAGTTACAGAGGTAACCCGGCCTTGTGTTGGCAAAGATCCGGGTAGGTTCTCGGGACGTCCCTCCAGAGGCGTACCCATGTGGCAGTTGGAAGTTCCTTAGTCTGACCATTTGTTGGAAATGTAAAGAAACAATACGCGCCCTGTACAGTTTTTGTTGTATAACCTGCCATGGAATGTGGTGGTAACCTACTATTGAACATGGTAGCTATAGTAGGCATACAATAATGGTTGTACGATGGCTAAGATTAATACTATACTTTCGAAATATTTTATGCACTATGCACTAATGATAATATTAAAAAGATTTTGCGTATTAAGCATGTTTGACTATTATAAGGGGAAATCTTCTCCAATTCTTCATTTGCATTGTGTGTTGGCAGGAGGCTTTATGGTAGTTTCATTTTCCAAAAAGCATAGCGGATTTCGTTTTATTTTCTTTGTGAAAATTACTATTTTTAAGATCTCACACCAGCCCCATGACAGACTCGGAGTTTATTTTTCCCTTTCTAAACTCTGGGTGCCCACAATTTTCCTCACGGACAGCCTAGAGTCAGGTTATCAGTAATTCGGGAGCAAAGTCGAAAAAGAGTTGATGTGGAAAATAGGAGTTGGAGCTGGATGGCGAGGCGTATCACTTATATATGTAATATTTCTTTCCGCTGTTTGTTGTTGCACACTTTGATAATGTAATGTGATGTAATGTAATAACCGATATAGTGATTCTGTTTAAAGATATTTATTTATCTATTATATTTGTTCCGCTGCGAAATGTGAGATTCTGTTATTGCTTTCTTTACTTCTTCTTCTACCTCTTCCTTCTTTAAACCCTAACGGTTCGATTTTTCCGACATTCGGTTGTTCGGCGTTTGATATAGTGGACGTATCGATGTTGACTTTCGGAAGTCGAAAAAATGGGACGGTTACATTTGGTATCAGAGCTTTGGTTAAGCGATAACCTTGGCTCTGTTGGGTGTTACTCATTAGAGATAGAGTCAGCAGTACTCTAGAATGAGTGTGAGTGTAATAATTAGTATGAGCACGTATTTGTTAGTGAATATAAAAGTTGTTTTATATTGTGTTGATTGGTTTGTTGAGTGTTATATGGATTCTGGTCAATACGAGTAATTAACGTTATTGATAGGGATCTCTAAACACTTGTACAGAACAAATTCGACAGGATATCGTTTTAAAATAGCGTAAATGAAATAATTTTATCCAAACTATTTTCATATATAAAAGAATTAAATTTTCTGTGAATTATTATAATATATGGTTGCTTGGTTGCTAGGAAGCGATAATATTAAATTATTATCATCGTTGTTTGAGGAATTGAAATCCAAACCAAAAGCTAAGAAAATAAAAATCCAAATGGGATTTGTAAATGTAAATTGTAAACGAGATTTATAATTTGAAAAAGAATTCAAGAGAAATATTGGAAATGTTCTTGAAAATATTTGAAAGTCGGGAAGTTTGAAAATAGATTTGTGGACGTATCGATATTGACTTTCGGAAGTTTAAAAAATGGGACTGTTACAGAGGTAGTATATCGTTCCATATCCTGCCAATTCTTGTATGCAGGATGAGGTCCTCCGACTATAGTGTTTATGATCAACCAACCTACAGTCCGGGCAGGTTCCTCTGGGTGACGTGGAGCCGGCCCACGCCCGGGGTCCGACGTTCCTTGCCTACCCTCTAGTTGGTTTATAACAAACTCCTGCAGCTTTTTCTGCCTGATCAACCTTTCTTTGGCGTTATAAAGGTGTCTACACTCCTTAGTATTGTGCCCATGGGTCTCATGGAAGCGACAGTACTTCCCTGTCTGTTTCTGTTCTTCAGTGGACTCCTTTGGGCGTGGCTTTCTGTATTTAAAGGTGTTACAGGTAGATAGATGAATGTTTTCAAGAGAAGTATTCAGGGGAGTGTATTCGTTGCAGGTCAGAATCCTTGGCTTCCATTTCCCTGCTTCTTTTTTCTTCCCGGGATTTCCACCTCCGGATCCTTTAGACTGTCCAGGCTTGTTCTGGACGCTGACTTGAACTTTTCCCGTATTATCGCCGGACTGCTTCACGGCGATGTTTCTTTTCACAGTCTCATGAACAGGCCCTGGTGCCTTGTCTCGTCTTGTCCATCGAGCTTCTTCCCTCCGTATGAACTGATGAGCTTTGGAATAGAATCGTTCCAACGTAGCCGAGGGCTTTCCCGCCAACCAGTCTCCAAACTCTGAGTCTGGATCTATGCCTCGCATTACCGCCATCAAAATTGCATGGTTGTTAGGATTGCTAACTTCAGTGGCGGCAACATGAAACCTCTTAATTATGCTTTCAAAGACTATCCAGGAGCCTGGATTATGCTTGATAAGGACATCACGTCCTTTGGGCGAGTAGCATGTATCCTAAATTGTTCAACAAATTTCATCGCTAACTCATCGAAGCTGGATATAGATCGCGGAGGAAGCCGGGTAAACCACATAGTGGCGATTCCGGACAGAGTGATTGGGAAGCACCTACACTTAGTCAAGTCATTTTCCCTTGCCGAACCCATCATCCATTCGTACCTCATCACGTGTTGCCTAGGGTCAGTCTTCCCTTCGTAGGCTGGGATAGTCGGCATATTGAATTTCTTGGGGTACTCAGCATGTAGGATAATATCTGTGAAGGGAGTATGACTCCTGGACACCCCCCAATCTTTGTTGGTCAGGCCTTGGTTCTCTCTCATCAACTGCCTGACCATGGCTGATAAATCTGGAGTTTGTATGAAGGGTGGGAGGTTGGATTCCGCTCCACGGGACCATGAGGGTTGATGTCCCGCCTGCTGACGGTCAGCCAAACATGCGTCCTGAAGGCCAACTTGATTTGGGTCTTGATAAGCCAGGCGTCCGGTCACTTCACGTGCCTGATCCCTGGCGGATCGATCAGTGGCACCTGTCCGTGCGTTTCTGTCTTGCGGCGTCTACGCCTAGGAGGTTCGTCAGCTGAGGTTGAGCTATCTGATGAAGAATAAGGAGCAGGACTACTCCCAGCATTCTGATGCTGCTGTTGGGCAGGCTGAGTCATGAGATTAGTATTGGCTTGGATCTGCTCAGCAAGTTGTCTTCTACTTTCCCTGAGTTCTCTTATCAAGTCATTGAACTTTGTTCGAGAAAGACCTCCGCTTGGTTCTAGGTGGTGGTTCCTACGCCTTGAATTGCTTGTTGATTGTTAAGTCCAATCTGTTGTACACTAGCAGTTTCGTTGACATCTGCGTTGTGAGAGGCCGATCTAGTTCGTGGTCTTCCCGTGGTAGAGTTGTCGATTGTAACTCTGAGTGGAATCAACAGATGTCTTGCGAATGATTTGGATCTCCTTCAGGGGATTTTTCAATCCAGTAGCTACAAAGTAGATCCTATCGTCCTGAGAATTCGACTCTCAATGAAAGCACCAAAATGTTAGCACCAGAATTAGTCACTAACACCCTTAAGAGAGATTTTGTAGAGAGCTTAATGAAGAAAGTAAAGTTAAACAGAGAATAATACGTAAATTAAAATGTAGAAGAAATGAACAACAGATTTATAGTGGTTCGGCGTGATTGCCTATATCCACTTTGAGGTAGATCTTTATTGCTTTTCTTGATAATCGATTACAGATACAATCCGTATATCAATTACTTAAATACAATTTCTAAGCAAAAAAGATAAGTCTTGAATGAGGCTTGAATGCAGCAGAGTCTCCTCGATGTTCTCCAAAAAAGGTCATTTTCACTGTGCCCCTGCCTCTCTATTTATAGTCGAAGATGGGTTGGACTTCCCTGTTGGGCCCGGTAGCTAAATATCTCGGCCCAAGAATAGTGAGTTCTGTGTGTCGATCCATAGATGTCGAACGGCAAAATGCCGAACGAAGTGATTTGCTGAGTGGAGAGTACAGGCCGACCAATAATCGAAGGCGGTCTAGATTAGATGAATGACGAACACTTCTGGATGCCGAACGATCTCGAATACCGAACAAGGTATGAATGCCGAACACCTCTATATGCCGACCGATCTCGAATGCCGAACAAGGCATGAATGCCGAACACCTCTAGATGCCGAACAATATCGAATACCGATCGAGATTTATGCCTAACGGGATTGAATGTGGAACAAGGTCTGGATGCCGAGCAGTATGGAATGCCGAACGACTCTGCCATGCCGAACGTCCATACATGCCGAACGACACTTAAAATGACTCTGCCATGCCAAACGGTACTTAATGCCGAACGATATGAAATACCGAACGGCTCTCAATGCCGAACGCTCTTGAATGCCAAACTTCCTTGGAAGCCGATCGAACTTAAATGCTGAATGAATTATGTCGAACGAACCTGGAAGCCAACCAAGTATGTTGTGCCGAACGCTCGGGATTCCCATTGGTAAGCAAATGTCGAGTGCCTAGTTGCCTGGTCAAATCTCCAGGTAACAGTAGCCATTGAGAATTCGACTATAAATAAGGAGGAAACCTGATCACTTTCCTCACTCAATCGATTTTGAATTTTCTCTTCTTCCTCTTCGTTATTTAATATCTACAATCTGTGCGCTTTTGCGTATCACACAGAAGATCATATACGTCATAATCTCGAGCAGATCACGTCTGTTGTATCTTGGGAGACTTTGGATAAAGTCTTAAGGAAATTGTTACGACAAGCCTAAGACATAATTTCTCTCTTCAACTGGTTAGATTTCTATTTAATTTATATATATAAATATAGTTTTCTTTCTACGTTGTACTATTTCTTTAAATAGTATAACGTTTGATTTAGCACTATAGTTAATATTGCTATAGTTGTTACTTTGTTGTTGTAATTAATTACAACATACTTAGTGTTAAAATAACTAATACAGAATTTCAGAGTAGTGGAAATTCGAATTGTAAACTTATGGGACAAATTTGTTATTGATCAGTCTCCGTTTTGGTATAATAGACGCATAACATCTTAAGACTTTCCTATTTTAGCTAAAACAGAGATGGCAATAGTTGAACTATCAACAAAGGCTACTACTCACAACAGGCCTGATCCGTTCAAAGGAGATGGTGATGACTTCATAACATGGCAAAATCAAATGCTATTTTATCTCACCACACTCGGTCTACAACGATATCTCAAGGAGGAGGAATCGATTCCAGCACCACACAAGGAATCAGATATTGATATGTGGAAGCATTCTGATTTTCTATGCAGAAACTATATTCTGAATTGTCTCGACAAGGTGCTATACAAAGTATATCGCCTCTAAAGACAGCAAAAGCACTATAGATTGCACTTTCCACGAAGTAAAAAACATAGAATATCAGTCTTAAGAAATTCATTGTAGACAAATTCATGGACTACAAGATGGTTGACTCCAAACCGGTGACTGCTCAACTACATGAACTGCAAATCATTATTCATGAACTCGAAGCAGAAGGTCATAAGGTTGGAGAATCGTTGTTGGTTGAATCCATGACAGGAAAACTACCACCGTCATGGAGAGATTACCGCAACTATCTAACGCATAAGAAGAAAGAAATCTCTTTACAGGATCTCATGTCCGACTAAAAATTGAGGTAGATAACCATGGAGTTACAAAACCAAGCGAGGAGGCATTTGTGGCTGAAGGGTCAAAGACAAAAACAAAAAGAAGAATTTTCAAAAGAAAAGGAAAGCTCCAGACAACAAACAAAAGACAAAAAACGAACCAAAAAGTTTAATGGCGAGTGTTGGGTTTGTGGAAAGGTTGGACATACCACTAAAGATTGCAGACACAAAAAGAAATGCAACAAAGAAGCAAATATAGTAGACAACTTGGAAGTAGACGAGTCCAACTTCTCGGCAGTTGTATCTGAATGAAGTTTGGTTTAGAATCCTAACCAATGGTGGGTAGACACAGACGCTACTCGTCATGCCTGCTCTGACAAATCCAAGTTTTCTACATATTGGAAATTCGATCATGTAGAAAAACTCTACATGGGTAATTATTCTATATCCATGATCGAAGGCAGTGGCACAGTAATCCTTAAGTTTACTTCTGAAAAAACTGTCAAGTTGAATGATGTGCTCCACGTTCCAGACATACGCAAGAATCTGATCTCTGGCTCAGTACTATCAAAGAAAGGATTCAAAATGGTGTTCGAGTCAGACAAGATGGTTCTGTCCAAAGATGGAATATATATCGGAAGGGGATATTTACGTGAAGGCCTATTTAAAGAAAATGTAGCCATTATCGGCAATAGAACTATGTATTCTAATTGTGCTATTAATAAAATTGAAGTTTCTTACTTGCTTGTGCATGAAATTTTACTATGGCATGATAGATTGGGACACATAAATTTTCGAAAAATGAAAACACTACCAAACTTGGAATTAATTCCGAAATTCCAAGTAGATAAGAACTACAAAGGTGAGACATGTGTAGAAGCCAAAATGGTTAAAAAACCATTTCAATCTGTTGATAGAAGCACCGAACCACTAGGTTTAGTTCAGACAGATTTATGTGATTTTAAATCATTACATACAAGAGGTGGGGAAAAGTACTTTATCACTTTTATTGATGACTATACATGATATTGCTATGTATATCTTTTAAATAGTAAGGATGAAGCAATTACATCGTTTATGAAGAACAAAGTTGAGGTAGAAAATCAGTTTAAATAAAAAGATCAAGATATTGAGATCCAATCGAGGTGGAGAATATGAGTCAACATTTGAACAGTTCTGTGCAGAAAAGGGTATAATTCATCAAAGAACAGCTCCATATTCACCACAACAAAATGGTGTAGCCGAGAGGAAGAACAGAACGCTAAAAGACATGATTAATGCCATGCTTTTAACCTCTAGTCTAGCGACGATTTTGTGGGGAGAAGCCTTAAATATGTCTAATCACATATTAAACAAAGTTCCTCACAATAAAACAGGAACAATTTCATATGAGTTATGGAAAGGACACAAACCAAGTTTTAAATAACTCAAAGTGTGGGGGTTCTTAGCAAAAATTCCAGTTCCGCCTTCCAAAAAAGTCAAACTTGGACCAAAAACAGTAGATTGTTACTATTTAGGGCCAGCCCAAAATAGTAGTGCCTACAGATTTTTGGTATTCAAGTCTGATATAGTTGATATTCATGTGAATACAATCATGGAATCTAGAGATGCCTCATTCTTTGAAGACGTGTTTCCGTACAAAAGGAATGAAGGGAATAATGTCCCTAAAAGGACAAGAGAAGAATCAAGCAATTCACATGAAGATGAAAATCATCATGAGATTGAGGAAGTTGAACCAAGAAGAAGCGTAAGGGCTAGGACTTCCAAGACATTTGGTTCGGATTTTTTCACATATGTGTTAGAACTCGAACCTCAAACATACAAGGAAGCAATACCATCTTCTAAATCTTCATGTTGGAAAGAAGCAATTCAAAGTAAGATTGATTCAATTCTAAGTAACAAAATTTGGGAAATTATTGGTATTCCACCTGTAATTAAACCTATTGGCTGTAAATGAATTTTCAAGAAGAAAATGCAAGCAGACGGCTCTATCGACAAGTATAAAGCCAGATTAGTAGCCAAAGGATATCGTCAAAAAGAAGGAGTAGACTTCTTTGAAACATATTCGCCGGTAACACGAATAACCTCTATAAGAATGCTAATAGCAATTGCATCGATCTATAATCTAGAAATTCATCAAATGGATGTAAAGACAACATTCTTAAACGGAGATCTCGATGAGGAGATCTACATGGAGCAACCTGAAGGTTTTGTTTCCAAAGGAAATGAAAAAAAAAGTCTGTAGAGTAGTAAAATCATTATACAGACTAAAACAAGCTCCAAAACAATGGCACGCAAAATTTGATAGTGTCATGATGAGAAATGGTTTTCGTATAAATGAATGCGATATGTGTGTTCATTATAAACAAATTGGACAATCATATGTGATGATTTGTTTATATGTAGACGATATGTTAATATTTGGTCCAAATACTCAGGTTATAGAGATCATAAAGAAGTTGTTAATTAGCAATTTTGATATGAAAGACTTAGGAGTTGCAAATGTTATTTTGGGAATCAAAATAATAAGAACACCTAATGGAATTGAATTATTTCAATCACACTATGTAGACAAAGTGATTGAAAAATTTCAAAATTTTGGAATTAAAGGAGTAGAAACACCTTTTAATCCATCAGAAGTGCTACATAAAAACACTAATGAGAGTGTAATGCAACTGGAATACTCACGTGTAATAGGATGTCTCATGTATCTCATGAATTGCACAAGACCAGATATAGCTTATGCTGTAAGTCGACTGAGTAGGTATACAACCAATCCAAGAAAGGAACACTGGAAAGCACTAATGAGAGTGCTTGGATATTTAAAAATACCACAAATTATTCCTTACATTATAGAAAATATCATGCTGTCTTAGAAGGATATAGTGATGCAAACTGGATTGCTGATTCAAAGGAATCAAAATAAACGAGTGTTATGTATTTACCTTAGCAGGGGCAGCAGTGTCATGGAAATCTACTAAATAAACATGTATAGCTCGATCCACTATGGAATCGGAGTTCATCGCTTTAGATAAAGCAGGTGAAGAAGCAGAATGGCTTCGTCATTTTTTAGAAGATATTGCATTTTGGCCTAAATCTATACCGGCCATATGCATACACTGTGATAACCAAGCTGCGCTAAGCAGAGAGCGCAACTTTGTGTGTAATGGAAAGTCACGACACATTCGTCGATGCCATAATACAATTAGGCACTTACTCTCAAATGGAACTATTTCCATAGGTTATGTGAGAACAAATGATAACCTAGCGGATCCATTTACTAAAGGTTTATCAAGAGAGAAAATTGACTGCGCATCGAGAGGAATGGGTTTAAAAGCCTAAATCATCAACAGTTGCCTTATACGAAAACCTACTCTGGCGACTGGAGATCCCAAGGACTAGGATCAATAGGAAAACCGGTTCTGAATAACTCAAGACGTAATGCATTTGCTTAGACATAGTCCAACTCCACTCCTATGGCGCACAATATAAATGCATGCCTATAAAAGTATTTAAAGGTTAAAACTATGTTTTTTAATGATGACCATATCTTGAAAATAACAAGTGGAGTATATGTAGGATACTCTTAATGGTGCGATTACCTATGCTAGTGTGAGCTGGGTCGGCTTTTTGAGAATATTAAAGGTTTTTATTCTCTAAAAACACTCGCAGAACCAAAAATAGTTCAGGACCAAAATGAACACAATCAAGAGATTGGATATGAAGGGAAATGATGCTTAGTAAAACTTATTATCTGGTTATACAATAACGGCTGACGATTCAAGATGAAATAATTCACCGATTAGCCAAGTATATCCGATAAGTTTTAACTAGGAAAAGTTCAAAGTGAAATTCTACTTATCCTCGATATAGCATTATTTTCATATGAACTGTGTGATATTACACTTTGTGTGGGGGATACATATATCGTCATTCCTGTGGAGGATTGTTAGAATTCTCAAAATTAGGGTGAATAAGATATGTCTCACATCGCCAAAAAATGTTCATTTTTGGGTTTATATAGTACATTCTCAATCCCTATATTGGCCCTTAGGGTCGGGTAATTTCGTGCGAGGAGGAGGACCTATATGGCCATGGACTAAAACACGCACGCGCTGTTGCCCGCCTGTCCGATCGACCGAACCAGGCTGGGTCGGGTGCAGGTGCGGGTCCAATAAGAGTGGACCGTGTTATATTTTGCTGTGCAGAAATGAATGATTTTCTACTATTTAAATTCAAAAAGAAGCGACTGCTGGATTGCACGCGACTGTTGCAAACGGCAACAGTTTCTGGCCGTTGCAAACCAAGAGACGCGACTATTGCAAACCGCAACAGTTTCTGGCCGTTGCAAACGAAGAGACGCGACTTTTGCGAATAGCAACAGTTTTCGGCCATTGCAAACGAAGAGACGCGACTGTTGTGAACAACAATAGTTTTCGGCCGTTGCAAAACGAAAAGGCGCGACTGTTGCGAACAGTAACGCTTTTTGGCGTTGCAAATGAAGGGATGTTACTTTTCTCAACGGGTGTAGCCATTGGGAATTCGGCTATAAATATGGAGAAAACCAGATCACTTTCCTCACTCATTCGATTTCGAATTTTCTCTTCTTCCTCTTGGTTTCTTAATATCCACAATCCGTGCGCTTTTGCATATCACACAGAAGATCATACACATCACAATCTCGAGCAGATCACGTCTGTTGTATCTTGGGAGACTTTGAATAAAGTCTTAAGGAAATTTTTACGACAAGCCTCAGACGTAATTTCTTTCTTCAACTGGTGGGATTTCTAGTTAATTTATATATTTATATCTATAAATATCGTTTTCTTTCTACGTTGTACTATTTCTTTAAATAGTATAACGTTTGATTTAACACTATTGTTATTATTGCTATAGTTGTTACTTTGTTGTTGTAATTAATTACAACATACTTAGTGTTAAAATAACTAATACAAAATTCCAGAGTAGTGGAAATCTGAGTTGTAAACTTGTGGGACAAATTTATTATTGATTTTTCTCTGTTTTGGTATAATAGACGTATAACATAAATTATAAACATTTAAAATCGTCATTAATTCCCTACTCATTCGCTTAACAATAAAATTGTGTCCTTCTTCTTCATTCAATGGCATATTAAAAATTATGAAATTTTATCCCATGTATAATTTGGCCAACTACCATATTCCGCCTCTCATTTATCATGTATGATTCCTCATCCATGAACAATTGTCTACAACACTAATGCCAACTGCGCAAATTGGATTTTGATTTTAGGCTTTTTCCAATGAAAGGTTTGATTTCCTATGCATAAAATAACACAACCGAGAGACTTATTTCCTACGAAAACTAGCACTTCATACAATTTAAGTCTACAACTTAACCAATTTTCGTTATTTCATACTTAAAATTTTAAGTACGTATATGATGGTAGATTTACAAATGTTTGAATTTTTGAATTATGTTAGTTTCCACTTGCTTTCTTTGTGAATATATTAGCTCACTCCTCTTTGTCAAATGGATTCATAATGGTATCTGCTTTCTTTTTTAGCAATATATTTGATGAATTTTTTTCCCTTCAACAAGTTTCAAAACTTCTATAAACGTTAGCTATAGAATTATTTATTCAAACATTTACTAGAAAAATGGATGTTAGGTTCTAAATACATAAGTAGCAATCAAATTATTTTGCAGAAATGATTGTAGGTAAAATGCTCACATATTTATTTAACATTATAGCACTGCATAAACTACTCCAATAGTTTCACATATTTATCCCTACTTGAAATTTTCAACTTTTTATAAAGGAGAATGAATTCCCTTGAGATGAGATATAATTGCTACTCATTAATATTTTAAGGATACATTATGTATTAGTTTTCAAAGATGGATTATGAATGAAGCTCATTACACAGATGGTAAAGAACACATTCTCTACCCAACAAAATATAACTCTTCGTATTAATTTTCATACCGTGCATGTGACTTATGGTAGGAGAGCCCTCGGTTTTTGCAAAAAACTGTGTACATATTGGCAATCCCTTCCTTCCAAAGATTTTATAGCTGATTCATGTTAACTAACCATGTCTTCACATAAGCACTGGATGCCCTACAGGCTTGCTGATCCGTTACTAAAACATGTTTCATTTGTTTAATTTTCACTCAATCACTTATGTGATAGTACTATTATGCATGAACAATTGCTTTTCCCTTCCAAAAACTGGCTATGATAGACTTCTTGCAGTATATATTTTCCAAATTTTCTTTTCTTTCGGTTTTATAGCAATTATTAAAACATATTCGTTTTAGTGGGGTAAATCGTTGTTTAAAGAAATGATCATCTCTCTTCAAGTGTCAAGCTATATATATTTTTTTTTTTGAATTACCTAGAGAACCAAGCTTCATTGTAAACTCTAGGGAAGTATGTGCCTGCCAAACACATACTTCGGGTACTTGTTACAGGGTTGTCAGTTTCGGGGCTCGAACTCGTGACCTTCGATCACGCAGTCCGGACCATCAACCAACTGCGCCAACCCTATTTAGTTGCATAAAGATAAGATCTGTATTGTTCGGTTTATTTGATGTGTATATGGATTTATTTCTTCATAATTATCTTTGTATATAAATTAAATAGTTAACGTATTTTATCATTTCACACCTTAGATTCAATAGCAGAAGAGGTTGTTTCTAGCTTTTGCATGTGGAATTTAAACCTAGAAGGCCTTCTAGCTTTTGCATATGTAAGTGTAAAAGACCTTCTAGGTTTAAATTCCACATGGAAAAGCTAGAAACAACCTCTTCCACTTTTGAATCTAATATATGCAAAAATAAAAGGCCTTCTAGGTATATATTCAACACGTAAAAGCTAGAAATAACCTCTTCCGCTTGTGAATCTAACCTATGAAATGACGAAATACTTTAACCAAATTAATTTATATGTGAAGTTAATTGTGGAGAAATAAATCCAGATAACATCAAATAAACTGAACAGAAGATAAGTGTCAATTTGTATGCAAATCTTCTCTTTATGCAACCGAACATGGTTTAATACTTACAAATCATGTGGTTTGATATTTGAAGAGAGACTATCATTTCTTTAAACAAAGATTTACACCACTAAAAATAAGCGTATTTTAATAATGGCTTTAAAATTGAAAAAAATGAAAATTAAATACATACTGCAAGTAATGTATCATAACCAGTTTTTGGAAGGGAAAAAACAATTGTTCATGCATTGTAGTACTATTGCATAAGTGATCAAGTGAAAATTGGAAAAAGGAAACATGTTTCCATAACGGATCAACAAGCCTATAAAGAAACAGATACTTATGTGAAGACATGGTTGGTTAACATGAATCAACTATAAAGTCTTTAGGGAAAAAAAGGGTTGCTAATATGCATATAGTTTTTTGCAGAAACTGAGGATCTCCCTTGCTATACCTATGTGAATGCACAATAGCTTAACATGAGTCACATGCACATTATGAAAATTTATACGAAGAGTCGTATTTTGTTGGGTAGAGAATGAGCACTTTTCTGTTTGTGTAACGAGCTGTGCTCATTATCTCTCTTTGAGAACTAACAAATAACGCATCCATAAAATGTTAATGGGTTGCAATTATATCTCATCTCAAAGGAAATCATTTCTCTTTGTAAAACGTTCAAAATTTCAAGTAAAGATAATTATGAGAAACTATTAGAGTTTTATACCCAGTGCTATAATTTTAGATAACTATGTAAGGATTTTAAACTACAATCATTTTTGCACAATAATTCAATTGCTACCTATGCACTTAGAACCTAACATCCATTTTTCTAGAAATTGTTTGAATAAATAATTCAAAAGCTAACGTTTTAAAAAGTCATGAAACTTGTTCAATGGAAAAAAAGTCATCAAACAATATATCCCAACCTGTTTGCGTAGCACGTGTTCATACTAGTATTAATAAAATTTATATCCTTTCACTTTTACCCTTAGTTAAAAACATCAAAATCCTAAACTTACTGTAGTAAAAACCCTAAACAACAAAGCGTTCTAAATTTACTCTTATAGTCATTCTTCAATAGAAATAAATTAATTACATTTTTTGAAAAAATATTATGGCAGTAGGTTAACAGTACAAATCGGCAGTAACATACTGAACTAAAATGTATAATTTGATAACACACTATCGAATTAAAATGAATAATTCGACATAGGTCTTATGAACTAAAATAATTTGTTTGGCCAACCCTCGTCGAAATTTTTGTTCTTCAATCTTTACCTTAGGACCAAATATGCATGGTTCTTAATCCTACAAATTCTTAAATTATTTGAAAATTTTAATTACTTGATTGTTTTTTAATTTCCAATTCCATCTAGAGGTGAGTTTGAATTCTTCTTTATCCGACTAATGATTTTGAATTAAAGGTTAATAATGATTAAGATAATATTATAGTAAATAAGAGAAAGGACAATTAAATCAATGTGATATTAATTTTATGAGTGGGCTAATTTGATTTGTACCCCTTTATAGTGAAAAAAATTAATTAATAAAAATGGCCATTTTATAACAAAAACTGAAGTGTCAATAACATTACTCATAAATTAATGTTTGTTTTTGTTTTGTATGATGGCAATTTGTGTAAAGGGATGTATTCAACATTGTAGTTGCTTCAATACATGCCCATTATAAATATATGAAATGGTGAGCAAACCCATCAAGCCATGAACATAATTCCCCTCACAAAACTCGTAACTGCATTCGTTAGAAAAAAACCTGATTATGGGGAAATTTACAGTGCCACTAAACTTTTACCCGGTTTTGCCATCTTACTTGTCCAATGTTAAAAATGGTAAACGACCTTCCTATTCAATTTGTATTGCATGATAAAAATGATCAGTTGGCATTTGATGCGTCCAAATCATCCGACGTGTCGAATGCCTTTGATTAATTTTCTTCGGTATTTCCAATCCCTTTTCCAATACTATTTCCAACCCCTTTTCCAATACTATTTCCAACATCCTTTCCCATATCTCTTTTCCATGCCCCTTTATATCACAAAAACACATTTCTCTTTCACTTACTTATCCCCTTTCAAAATTTCTCTTTTGCTTGACAAGGACACCCTTACTCTAGTGAAAAGCGGCAGTTTAAAACCCTAACTATTGTAACATGTTCTTGTCTTTTAATCGATATTGGTGTTGTTTTCAACCAGGCTTCCATATGTAAGTATAGGGTGACTTCTAGATCAGTCCAGTTCTGACTCATTATTTCTTGATTGTAGGCAGACCAAGTTATGCCGAGGCTAGACTATACATTTTGATTTTTATACTTAATCGGCTCAAGTCGGATCGAAAAAAGGGTCGGGTCGGGTCGGTTTTGATCCGGTTAGTTAACAACACCAACAATGCATTTTGTTTAATGTCTTTTCATTGGGTCTTTCAAATCATATTGGTTTGGATCTTCTTGTACCAATTCGTTTTGGGTTTGCAGGATTCGATTCTAATTGTCAGCCCTACGTAAATTTCTTGTTTTCCGAATATAAAAGGGTGCGAGACTTACAAATCGCAAAATGAATATAACCAACTTAAATATAAGGTTGTTATGGTAATGATTGTCGCCGTCACTTTGTATATGTTGTTATTATACCATATGTATCGGTAAGTTAAATTGCAAATTGTTGTCATTGGTTGTCTAGCGGTATATAGGAGGTTGGTGTACCACCAAATAACAATCTTAACTGGTAATTGTAATTATCGTCTGTGTAAAAAATAGAATATTAATATTTTGCATTGTGATGGCACACTTCACTATATAATTCATTGTGTCACCTAATAAAAGACACCAATGAGAAATAAAAGAAATGTAGTTATCATCATTTGAATTGAATTATTGAACTAAATTTCTAAACTAAACTTCTAAGTTCATGTAATGTTAATATAAATATCCACATATTATAGATGAGTAGGTAAATTTCCATTACCTTTATTTTAAAAAAACATTATCAATATTTTACCACTAAAAGAGGTAAAATTTCCTTTATCATAATATCCTTTCTCATATTGATGGAATATCATAATTTCAAAGCTCCCATCTTGTACTATCTATCTATCTATCAATTTTATTACTTAAAAAATTCACAACTAAGCACTGCATCTTATGTTTTCACATAATGTCAAGAATGAAGTCCTCTGTCCATGCAATTCATATGTTTATTTACATATTTCTCCTTCTAAAAATTTTAGTCACGTGTATCACTCATTATTTAGCATTTTCTACTTATAATTGAATAAGGTTCTTCCTTTTAATTAATGAATTCAAACATCATTGCTAAATTCATTTTTTTTGTCCACTAAATCTTCTTCCAAACATCAAATTTTTTTGGAACTAGAGCTTTTCATTCTCCAATCACTATCCATTTTCATCTTTAGTTCCATTTGTTAAAAACGGTAGTAGAACTAAAGATATATAATGAGAAGAGTAACGTAATAATGGAAAATATGAGACACAGGGTTTTAATTATTTATAACATGAATGGCTAGGCAAGCTCGCATATACACTCATATGTGTCTCATGGGAAAATGTGCATATGTGGTGCTTTGACGGTTCATTTTGGACTTAGCATCGTACATTATAACGAATGGATTTCACTTAGGCCTTCATTGTTATCTTTCTCTTTATGCCGATTCATTCAGCTTTATATCTGAACTGAAAAGGCTAATCTTCTCATCTTACCGACCTTTATCTTTGCGATAATTTGATTTATATTTGCATTAAATAATTGTCTCCTACCAAGAGTGGATATTTACATTTTATTAATTATCCTTTGTATTCTAAACTACAACCACTTATGCATATTTATTAACATTCATTTGACATATAAAACATACTAAAAATTTCTATCTTCCAAAATACTCTTAAACTTTCTTGCAAATGGTTTTATGTTTTTCAAAATTCTTCAACCTTGAGGACTTAAGTTTAAAGATTGTTGGGTTAACCTTAGGGAGTGAATGACAATAAAGGAATGCATCAGAGTCATATTGAATTTCACTTCAATGTACCGACTTGTTTCTAGCACAACCTTCATCTTCTAGCTCTTTGATATTTCCATTTCAACAGTTTGAAGAGAAATTTTACACCAAAGAGTAATGATCCTTCTAATCAATCACATTCTTCCCGATCCATTGAAATTCAGAACACTAGACGACAGCAACTACAAACATCAGTCCTAATAACTACTCATCTTCTTCAAACGATTAGAAGTTGGTTTCAAAACAGTCCAATTAGAAGTTGGAAAGAGAAATCATCATATCTTTCACTTGGAAGTGATTTCATACTATAATTTGAGTGCTATCAAAAGTTATAGTCATTACAAGTTTTCAAAGTCAAAATAGTCCAATAAAATTTAGGAGGACAAAAAAGGCCAATACTCAACATTCCCCAAAGTCATAGCCTAATCCGACTTGATTGTATTTTGAAAATAATATTTTATCATCATTTGACATGTGAAATATGGAACGTTGCATTCTTCCTACTTTAGGCATTTCGACCTTGAAATCCAGCAGATAAGGTAAGGTCAAACATTGTAGTTACCATGTATACCTAAAAACCATAAGCAGGCATAACATCCATTAAACATTCACACACGCGCAAGAAGTAAAAACCTATGCATATCCTAGCATACAAGGTACTAAACTTCTGTACATATTATCAAAATTGACAGTAAATGCGATAAACAAAAAGTATTACCAAGTGAAGTGCTTACATAAGCAGTCGTCATGCTCTCCTCAGTTTTTTTAACTTCTATCACTCTTATTTCTTCCCATTGAACCTTCACCAACTTTACTGTCTTCCTCCTAAGCTGCTTTATATCAAGTCCAACTCAATAAACATGCTAACAAGGTCTCAACGCTTCTAGTAAAATCTCGATATCAACTAGTTGATCTGGTGTCACTACTATGCCTGAGTTGTAAAAATTTCCAAAAATGAGAAATGTGGAACATATAATGCATACTCTTCATCTTTTGAGGTAAGTTTACCCTATAAACTAGGCTCCCAATCCTCTCGAGTATCGAAAAGACCTATAAATCTCAGTGCCAACTTCCCCTTTATAGAATTGCATTCTTTGATGGAGAGATCTTGACAAACACATAATCATCGACACTGAAATCCAAATCTCATCTTGTCTTATCAACGTAGTTCTTCTGTCTATCTTGGGTATCTTTCATCCATTGCTGAATGATCTCAATCGTCTCCATTGTCTCTCGTATCATATATGGCCCCAATACCATATTCTCGTCCACTTCCGACTTACATGAAGGAGTGTTGCATAGTCAGCTATATAATGCTTCAAATGGGGTCAGAGCAATGCTAGATCGATAACTTTTGTTGTATATGAACTTCACCAAATGCCGGAAAGATAACTTTTTCTATATGCGAAGTCCACCAAAATCATGAATGCAAGCCCATAAGAGATTCTCTAAAATATGATTCACCCATTCGGTTTGCCTATCAGTATGAGGATGGTAAGCCATAATTGTTATTTCATCCCTAGCGCCTCCTATGAGCTCTTCCGAAATCCACTCACGGATAATGGATCTCTATCGCACACAATGCTTTTTGGAACACCATGGAATCGTACAACTCACTTCATATACATCTATGCTAGTTTTACTATCATTCTACTAGACTTCATGAGTATAAATTTAGCACTCTTTACCGATAATGACACAAATGCTATCAAACCCTCCTATATTCCTTGGCAGTTCATCAGTAAAATTCATCAACAGCTGCTCCTACTTTACTAGAGAATCTTTAGCTGTTGCAGCAAGCGAAAGGCTTCTCCTGTTCAGCTTTAACCAACTTATAGTTCATACACTTTGAAACGAATTCCCCGATGTCCTTCTTAATCCCTTCCTAATAAAATGTTTGCTTCATATTCCTATACATTTTACTGCTTCTGAGATGTATAGTCAATCTTGAATGATGGTACTCTCATAGTACATCATCCTTAACCCATCAATGTTGGGTACAAAAAACCTTCCATCCTTATGGAACCAACCTTCTTGGTCGAGTCTGTACCGCCCATCTTCTCAGACTCTACTCCCTGCTCAATATTACCAATGATATCTACTAGCCCAGCATCTCAGCTGTAAATAGCTCTGATTCGCTCTGTTAAAGTAGGTCTAATCATCAAGCTCTCCAACATCTCTATCTCTAAATCACATCTCGGTCGGAAATTATAACCAACAATATACTCAAGTTGCTTTCACTCTAAGAACATCACTCCTAAACTAGCATGTTTCCTACTTAAAGCATCAATGACTGCATTTCTGTTACGAGGCGTATAGGAAATGTCAAAGTCATAAGAGGCCAAGAACTCTAACCATTGTTGTTGGAAAATGTGAAGATCCTTCTGCAAGAAGTGTTACTTCAATGATTTATAGTCGGTAAACATCTCAAATCTTTCTCCTAGTAGGTAGTGTCTCTAAATCTTTAGCACAAACATGATTGTGGCCAACTCTAAAGCATGAGTCTAGTATTTTATCTCACGCGTCTTTAGTTGTCGACTAGCATACGTGACAACTTTATACCTCTTCCTTAAAACCACACCCGATCTGGTACCATAAGAACTTGTGTGTCTCATCGATTCTTCATTCCCACCTAAAAATACTAACATTGGTGCACTCATTAGCCTCTCCTTTAGACCAACAAATGTATGCTCACATCGCATGTACTAAGTAAAGTCTGATTTTTCATTGTCTGGTTAACAATTCCGCTACCTTCAAAAAATTCTTTATGAATCTTCTATAATATCTCGCTAGTCCAAGGAAACTGCTCACCTTAGGTCATTCCCAATACTAGATTGTTTCTACATTAGAAGGATCTACTACGATGCTTTGCTCAGAAATAACATGACTCTAAAATTGCATCCTCCTCCTCCAAAAGTGACATTTCAAAAACTTCACCTTCAACTGATGTTTCCTCAACACCTCTGATGGAACTGGGCCAATTTATAGTAGGTGAAATGGATAGATTTCAAAAAAAATTCCATATTTGGATCATAATGGGCCTATGAAGTCTAATCGTTCACACTAGATCCAATCTAGAAGTTAAATAAAGTCAATTTTTATTTAAACTCAAACCTGATTCATCAGCTTATACAAACTATAATAATGACTTCCAGTCCTAATAATTTTTTGGCGATTTTCTCCGATTTCGCTCTCCCTCCTTTTCTCTCCTTCATTTGTTTCCTTCGACTTCTTTACTCTTTCTCGCCTTTTTTCCTACTATGTTGCACATTCGCGAAGTGGTTGTGCCACTCGATTTTATGGCATCACTGACCAGATCTGGGCGTTCTTTCAGCGCCCCATCTTCAGCCGCCTTTGGTTTTCAATTAGCTGGTTCTATGATCCGTTGTCTGCCCTTGGGAACTCCGCCGTTAAGGCTATCCCCTCCTATGTTTGACTCTAGTCCTGCAGCTCAATTGGAATCTCTAGCATCAGTGTTAGATAATTCGAAGTCCAAGCCTAATGCTTCTCCAATCTCCGACATTACTAACAGCGATATTCAAGGTATTTCATTCCCTCTATCTCCTCTATTTTTGGCTGTTGCTTTTGGTGAAGTCGGTCAGTGGTCTGAAAAAATATTCGTGACTTTGATTCAACGAATTCTGAAGTTGAGTGTGATGTTAGTGTAGTTTCTATTGATGGGTTTGATAAGGAAATATTGCTAACAGTTGTATGTGTAGAGATGATGTATGCACGTGAGATGTTTTTGATAATGACAATACCAACAAATTACCTCTTGAACCTATCGTGTAGGTTTCTTTATCAACCCTGGTTTTCATGCCTCTTGTCCAATCGAGCTTGTCAAGTGGTCGTCTTTATTTACTAAATTGTCAAAAAATGCAAGGGTCTATTCTCCTTGTACTTTTGATACTGTTGAGATCAATGGAGTGATGGTTCCTCATGTCAATGTTTTGCAAGTGGGAGTTGAATATTGGTCTGATTATTTGGTTGATTTTTTCCTGGGCTCTAACTCAACCTATCATCTAGTTAAAAAGCATTGTAGTCAAGCATGGAAACCCAAAGGTGGTCTAAATATGCATTTAGATAACGCAATATTCTACTTTAAATTCTCGAGAAGTGATGAAAGAAAACATAAACTAGAAGCTGATTTGATCCTTATTGTGACGCCTAACCCCGAGACTCACATTAACAAAGAGCATTACCAGGTAATACTATCTGCTAATGCGGAGAATAGGGCTGGTCAGGAGCGACCATCTATAGCCTTGTCTTAAATATCTATTGAATACGTCGATAAATGCTCTATTTCCCCCCTATCTCAAGTGGATTGACATATCCAATAAATACTTAATACAAAACTATAGTAGGCTAACAGATCTATAAGAACAAAATACAACAACTCAATGCAAATCATGTCACAGAACAACAGATATATATATATACACATACACACACACAGATACATCATCAAAGTAATACAAAATGATACATAGCATGTGGTATGATGACCACAATATATACACGAATCAAAATAATATACATATCAGCGTAGCAACACAAAAAGACTGCAACTAAAAGGGCTAGTAGATAAAGTCCAAGCGGAAGCAGAATAGGCTAAATCCATAAGGGTACCTAATCTGAAACACCTCGGTCTAACCCGAGTATAAAATACACTGGTCAGTCTAGCTAAATGAATCAGTTAAAAAGGATTATGATAATATGAATATAAGGATAAGGGTGATATTCTTCTCAAGTGGGAAGAAACAATTTTAAGTATAAGTATTAGTATGGTTACTTCAAGTGATGAAATTCACTACACAAACATATAATCTCGAAAGAGATAAATCAATCCATAAAACGCTAATTATAATAAGCCTTATATCATCGGCATATCAAAAATCATCAAAAATGGTTTAGGGAAAATCATAATTCCTAAAAAGGAGAAATCCCAAACCTGCCATATCGACAATCTCAAAAGAGAAATCATCTCCAAATATGCCATAAGGCAAATGCATATATCTCCAAATAGGAGAATATAAATCCCAATAAATGCCAAAAGGCAAATCTCAAATAACGCCAGTGTAGTCAAATTAAATCTCAAAGATAGAACTCAAAAAGGTTCAAATTCCCATAAGGTAATCGCTATATATATATATATATATATATATATATATATATAAACGGCTCGAATGGCCAACCATGAAAAAAGCGATACACCAGGGAAATCCCAAAAATCAATGAAATAATCTCAAAATTTTTGCACGTGCATGTGGCTGAAGCCTGCCAAGTATTGTTCTCTCAAATATGGTACCATGCCCGAAGGAAAACACGTCACAATGACAAATATGCCGCAATGGCAAATACGCCACAATGGCAAATACCGCAATGGAAAATGTCTCGAAGACAAATATGATGCAATGGCATTGACCCGAAGGTCTAGTACTGGCAATACGCCATAGTGACAAATGTGTCACAAACTCTCTGATAGGAACCCGAAAAGTGTTAACGTGCGTCTCATACCACACGTTCAGAATAAATGGTTTACTAACCGCAAGTAAATTTCACACTCAAAGCAGTAAAAAGTTTACCTCATCTCATCGGCAAACTCGACCCGAAGGTAAAAATGATCAAATGGACAAGTCAGGAATTAACCGATAAGATAAACGCACGTGTCCCATACACGTGTTTTACCAAACCATTTAATTCTCCTTCTCACTTGCACGAATAGTGCATAAACTTGTATTTAATATATAAAATAATTTATTTGAGAAAACAAGCTTTTGAGACCATTTTCCGAAATCAATTTTGAAGACAACATTTGAAAATTCCCTTATTATATAGAATAAATAGATTTTATAAATTAAAATAATTTTAAAACATTGTATAATGATTATTTTAAATGCCAATTTATTTTAAAAAAATTCAAAATCGTTTGGAAAAATCCATGCTCGAAATCAAAAAAATCACTCAAAACCGTCATTCAAATTCAATTCAAATTTGAATTTCAAATTCATCAAAACTTGGCTAGCCTATTGATAGGCATCATAGCCCTCAAAACATTTCAGAAGTATCACAAAAATATGAAGTAAAAGTCAAAAGTTGGATGGAAAAAGAATGTAAAAATGCATAGGCCAAACAATTCCCAGGTTCGAAATCTTCTCTGGGTTCAAATTTTGGACATAATTTGAAAGGCTTAATGACCTCAGAATGGTCTAAAATTTGATAAATATAAAGTAGAACAATTTATATATGAGCTAGAAAAAGATTCACTAAATTTTGATATAAAATTATAAAGATATGAAATCTCAAACACGGACTCAGGCCATGTTGAATTCTGCCCAGGTCTAAAACAATCTCGGGTTCAACTTACAGACATGGAACAGGTTGCCAAATGACCTCTGATTGAACTGAAAATTGGTAGCTCATCGTAGAAAACTTCAGCTTTCAAACAAAAAAAAAATCAATTAATTCTGACTAGAAATGAAAAAGTTACGTTGTATCGAACATGGACCAGGCCATGCTTGCAACAGTTCAAAAACAAAAATGTGCACAGGCCTGAAAACCATCTTGGGATCAACTTACAGGCCTAAAATAGAGGACCAAACGAACTCATATAGGCCTAAAACTGGTATGCACATACTAGAAAACTTCATCTTTCAAACAAAAAAGAATCAACAAATTACAACCGGAAATGAAAAAGTTACGCTGTCTCAAACATGGACTCGGGCCGTGTTTGCAGCAACTCAGAAAAATGTGTACAGGCAAAAATCTAGGTTTGAATTGATTTTCTACCACTGTTTTGAACATCCAATTGATAGTATTTTTCAACCAAAATTTGCAGAGAATCAACATGAAAAATACCAAATTAAATAAATCCGGCAGCATTTCGTTACCGGACTGAAAAGTTACAGACTTTCAAAGTAGCAATATGAAACTGATTTCGAACAGAGAAAAGCAACTGCATAAATATACAAACAAAAGCTAAATTTTTACAGTTTCTTGCAACTTTAAGCCTGGCTCAACTAGAATTTGTGAGTATTACAACTCACCTAGCTATTTAGATGCAAAAATTGGATTTTAGCAGTAAGTAGGAAGCTTTGGCTTGAGAAATAGCTTCTAAGAACATGTACAGAAGATAGAAATAACATGCAAAGGAAATTTTACTGCAATTAGATAACATTTCATAAATCAGAGATTTTTGATGAAATTAAGTGATTTAGGGTTAGATTACCTTTTATTTATTTTCTAGATCGTAAAAGACTTGAATTTGCTTGAATTTTATGGAAAAATTGGCTTGGATTGAGAAATTTGGTTGAGTGGTTTACTGTGTTTTGTTTCTCAGGTGGAAGAGGAAGATGAGGTTGAGAAAAGTGAACGTACTGCTATTCGTTTTTCTCACTTGTTCATTTACAAGCTTAGACTAATGGGCCAAAGGACACAAATTAAAAAAAATGGCTTAAGATAATTACTTAACTAAAAATGTGTGTATATATCACATATACACAAAACAAAAGGCACTTTTCTCTCAAGTTTTACATAATAAAAATATGTAAGTTTGTATACTTATAAAATAAAACATTTTATACCATATAAAAACATAAATTTATATCCTTAAAATATTTTTATTATTAAATTCTTAACTGTACAAAAATACACTATTTACTCAAATAAATGAATAAAATATTGTTTTTAACTTCCAAAATTCAACAAAAACACTTTTCTCACTTAGAAAAATATTTTAAACCATTTTCAAACTTAATTTATAGCCAAAACATATTTTTAAACCAATTTTCACCTTTTTGTTTAAAAACCACCTTAAAAAAATCAATTACTTCTTTTAAAAATTATTGAAAGAAGTAAATGGGAAATAGTTAATATAATTATTGCATTTTCTCTAAAATAAGGTCATTTTCCATTAATTATTACTCTCACCAAATAAATAAAGTTTGGAATTTGTATTTTCTCATTTTTAATTCCAAATTCATTGTTTATTCCAAATAAACAATTTAAAATCTCCAATTTTAATTTAAATCACAATATTAAATTATAATTACCATTATAATTTAATATAGATAGGTAATCTCCAAATATAGGTTGTTACAGACTCCTCCCATATAAAAAGTGCGGCCTCATAATTTCCAAAGAAGAGCTGTATTCAACACGATTTATTTCATCAAGTAAAGGAAGATAGATAAGCTAGAGTTTAAGTTTCTTACCCTCAATACAAGAAAATAGAAAACTCTGATAAGATAGCAAAATAAATTCTATGGTTTCCTAAGTATAAACTTTAGGATTAACAGACCATTGAATTTTATTAGTAGAACATCATCATTTCGAAGCCGTCTCACCTTCGAAGGAAAACACAAGCAGGAGGTTTCGAATTAGACAAATCGGATGAGATCGATTCCTCAGAAGTTTCACGAACCGAATCGAGATTTAGTGACAACTTTATCTCGGACTCCAACCCATAAGATGATTATCGATACGACTTTCCGTATACACTACGAAGGGAGTCATACCGATATTAAATTGACAACTACTACAGAAAGAAAATCCAATACAAGGTAAGTGGTTTCTCCCAATACCACCAAACTCATACGGTTGCGTAAATGCAAGTTGTAAATAATTGCACAAAGGCAAAATAAACCTAAGGAATAGATTTTTATACTTCTTTTACTAAACAAATATTCCTAAAGTTCGTAAACCCATTATCTTCAAAATAATTGAATTCTTAATGTTCAACATTTGCAAATTTCAAAAGCTTCTTACTTAAATTCTTAATTTAAACTCATTACTCTTTATTTAGAGTAAATAAAAATTTTGAGTTGTCTATCTTCTAATTCTTCCATAAATTTTAATTGGTAACATATATTTTCACAAATGTTTATCAAATTTTCTAAGTGTTAGAAATTTACGAAAATATCGGCGGAGTCTCCTTTGTACAGATGGCCGTACAATATTACAAAAATGATTTATATAATATACATCGACAATTAGGTCGGAAACACAATATATATCATCATTTAACATTTTAAAATTTTAATCCGAAAACATACCTTCCTTTTTAGCATTTTAAACAAGTTTGGACAAACTTATATATATTCTTTTTGCTCAAAATATGTTCCAACTATCTCCTTTCACATGTACTTAACTCAAATAGATGATAATAGTTCATGTTCATAAATAAGAAGTACTACACTTAACTATTAAGGGAAATAGATTAATTTTATTTTAGAACTGCTATAAATAAGACAAGTTTTGACATAGCAAACCACAAAATCAGAAAACTTTATAAAATGAAAGTAGTTCCACTAAGTCTAAAATTTCCAATACTATAAAGAACATCGAAATCGGATTTACGGTTTGAAAGTTATGTTAAATTTACTTTCAGCTTAAATCGTAGAGAATTTTGTAATAGGGAAGAAATGCCTATCCGCTTTCAAACCTACTTTAAACTAAATTAAAAGCAAAACCTTCCAAAGTGGTAAAAAGAAAATTTATAGCTTATTGAAACGTATTTCATTTACAAAAAGATTGAACTCATTTGGAGTAATAAATTTCAAGTTATCGTTGTTTTAGTAAAATACTTTTCAAAACAAAATTTCATATTTTAAATTAATTTGAATTTACCTAAACCATTTTAATCTCAAACCACATTTTCAAACAAGATTTTTGCTAAATCATTTATTAAATGATTTACTTTTTCCTTGGAAAGCTAAGGCATACAAAATTATAATCAACTTTGTGTAATCATCATAAAATATTTTATTAAGTGGAAATATTTTCGTTATTTTCCAAAATCTAACTTTAAAACAATTAACTTGAAAACTCATTTTGGAAGAGATAACTAGTCTCTTTCATTATCAAGAAATGATTATACTACATGAATTGTTCAGTTATAAAAAACAATTCAAATTCACATTTTCACTTGTCATAGAATTAAATTTTCATCTAATTATCAGCATAAAACTAATTACAGTTGATAATTAGTTCGAACTTGTTTTAAAAAGAATTTTACAAATTCACACCAAACAATTTTTAATACAACCAAAATTTAAAACAAAGCTTGCTTACAACTTCATGCTAAAAGTTTAAAATTAGCATAGTTTTATATCTATCTTCTACTATTACTCAAATAACTAAGTTCTAAAACAAATTTTATAGTCATCGTTAATAACTTGTACTAAAATAGTCAATTAATATTTCAATTTTCAAACCAAAGTATTCTTTTACCTTAAATACATCATTTTATTAATCAAAGCATCAAATGGTATTTTCTTCTAATTAAGACATCCCCTTAATTAGAATCATTCACTTTACTTACCCAAATTACCATATTCAATTTCTCACATTTCAAATAATATAAGGGTATTTCCTCGCCATTGATTTATAGTGAATGACCCCATCGATTGGCTGTAGAGTTGATCAAATGATCAAAACTGCATCTCCACTCATCCAACACTCGGTATGGTTCAATGGATTCATTAAACATTTAAAATAAAAATTAATACTCCACCATATAAATTATTTCCAAACTTTACTTATTAAAACTCAATTTACCGTGTCCAACTATCTCATCACAGCGTCTAGGAAATTTCTATCGATAACGTTGGACAAACGCATTGACCGGAAATCTTAAAGCACTAGACGGACAACCCAACACAAAATGAAATAACTCATATATAACACTCAAAATAATCCTTGTTTTTCCCAAAAAAAGAAATCCAATTTCTATTAGAAACATATCTTCAATTTTTGAAAAACTTGAAAACACAATTTATTACTTATTCTCAAAATCAAGGAACATAAATAGAGCTCATCGAGATATTCCCAGAATACTTGATCCTTAAGATTGATGGAATAGACTGACTGTTCATTATTCCGAATGGTATAAGAACCACTTATAAGACTCATAACGAGTGTGGAATGCAGTAAAAGTAATGCTATCCTCCACGACTCGTAGCTCATGAAAAATCAGTATAGGGTCAGGCTGAGGAATGACCCCATCACCACTCAATGGATCAAAAAGAGAGAAATGAGATATAAAAGTAAGGGTAAAATATATTCTCGAATGAGGAGAAGTAATATTAACAACAAACATTACTTTGAGTGAAGTAATACCACAAAGTGTATCAACAATTGAGTATCCAAAGAGGATATCTCAAAAGGGGTCAGAATGGCAATATCAAATAAATTCAATAAATCACCTCATTTCTTTAGTGGACATCCTCGAGGGAGGATGACCAAAAGGCTAAGAACCGAAAATGAAGTCAATATAATATTGATTGCCCGATTGGGTGTCATAACTGAAACGGACTCACAGAAATCAACAAAGTCACAATGATTGGAATTCGAGATATACCATCAACATCTGGAAACTCAAGAGTGAATACAGAGACTACAAAATCATCATTAACATTCTGAAGAACAAGAAACGATGAATCAACCAAACTAGGATACTTATCGTAGGGTCCCACTATTTACAAAATAAGGCTTGATAATAGGCAAGCCACTTCATCTCAAACATTCCAAACTCTAGATAGAAAATGACGTGCTAATTCGCACCAAAAGATAAGCTATAAGCAATAATCCCAAATCCTCATACATTATGCAAAATATTGCAGATCCCCTCAATAGGATTCGCAATCCTCACAAAAGAACAAGACAAGAACATCCAAAAGCTTCAGCAAATGCCTCCGATACGGATGGGTGTCAAGAACCTGTATTTAAGAGGACTCGAGTAAAACAATCATGATTAGGATTACTCCTAAGATAAGATGTCATCAATTCCATTTTTGGAATACTATGGAATAAAAATATTCCTAGACATATCCCAAACTTCTATCTCAAAGGACGCGATAAGATAAAAGGCACAATGATTAAGGAATTTGTAACACTTGTATTATACTTGGACATACCGTGATATATGTTTATGTTCCGTGTTTATCATATTTTGTTCTAAACTCAGCTCTGATACCAAGCTGTGACTTCCCACCTCGAGACCCATATTAGCAAAGAGTATTAATGGGTAATACTGTCTTCTAATGTAGAGAATAGAGCTGGTTAGGAGCGACCATCTATAGCGTTGTCTTAAATATCTATTGAATACGTCGATAAATGCTATATTTTTTTCCTCTATCTCAAGTGGATAGACATATCCAATAAATACTTAGTACAAAACTATAGGTGGCTAACAGTTCTATCAGAACAAAATGAAACAACTTAAATGCAAATCACATCACAGGACAACAGATAGCAGATGTATATATAGATATATACAGACACATCATCAGAGTGATACAAAATGATACACATCATGTGGCATGATGACCACAATATATACACGAATCAAAATAATATACGTACCGGAGTAGCAACACAAAAAGACTACAACAAAAAGGGCTAGCAAAAAATGTCTAAGCGGAAGCAGAACAGGCTAAGTCCATAAGGGTACCTAACTTGAAATACCTCGGTTTGACCCGAGTATAAAATACACTGGTTAGTCTAGCTAAACG
Source organism: Allium cepa (assembly GCA_030765085.1). Classification (NCBI taxonomy): domain Eukaryota; kingdom Viridiplantae; phylum Streptophyta; class Magnoliopsida; order Asparagales; family Amaryllidaceae; genus Allium; species Allium cepa. Next base: position 824,878,199 of record CM060941.1, on the reverse strand, counting down.
AATCAGCTAAAAGGGATAATGATAATATGAATATAAGGGTGATATTCTTCTCAGGTGAGAAGAAACAATTCTAAGTATAAGTATTAGTATGGTTACTTCAAATGATAAAATGATATTGTGAGAAATGCGGATTATGGATCTTAAGGCTAGAATTAACACTAATGGGAGGTGAATAGTGTTTTAAGGAATTACTAAATCTTTTTGAGTTTATGTTAATTTGAACACAAATGTATGCAATATTCAGACACAGATATGATCAGTGAGTCAAACAAAGATGCAAAAATAAAGTAAAAGCAATAAAGGAAAGAACACACCAGATTTTATACTGGTTCGGAGTTACCCTACATCCAGTCCCGCACACAAGTACGGATTTCCTTTCAAAAGCAATTGTTACAATTACAACCCTCGATTTCAAGGCCACGAGGTACACCACTCCATATTCACAATCCTCTGGGTAGAGATACTTGATTCTACGGGCAACATGTTCGCCCAATTGATTTCATAGGCTACAATCACACATTTTCTCGGTTGACTGATTTCACAGGCTACTATCTCACCTTTTATCACTCAATTTATTACAAAGAAGCCTATAACTTTGAATATCACTGAGATCTTGTTGAGATAGTATAGAGAATCAAACCAGATATGATCTAGTTAGATTCAATGGCGATTTCGGCAGAGCAATGGTAAAAATATATGTAAAGAAATGTGGAAGAAGAAGAGGAGTGAAATCAGAGAAAATATGAAAATAAATTCGTTTAAAACTGCCTCTATTTATAGTAGAACAATAGCCATCTCCATTCGTGAAAGGATATGACGAATAGACACTTCTTTTGGAATTCAAATTTTTGAAACAAACTGCCACCTTGTCGACAAGGGGTCCTAGGGGTTGTCGACTGGCCTAAGTGATTTTTGATAATTTATTTTTCTTTGAAAATAACTTCTATCTTGTATTAAAACTATTTTAAACTTTATAAATATACTTAACTATAGTTAACATACATAAATAAATATAGAGAATAATATTTTGATATATATAAAATTTTACTATAATTTTATATTTAAATCTAAGTATAAATATTAAAAGTTAAACATATTATTATTAAAACATAGTTTAAAACCAAGGATAATTTGATTCTGAAAACAAAGATTATTTTGAGGCTAAAAGTATTTAAAAAAAGGTTAGATGTTTTCGATTCTTTTAAAAGGAAGGTTTTAAAATCATTTTGAAAACAAGATATAATTTTGTAAAAAAACATTTTGAATAAAGTTAGTGGATACAAAACAATATTCCACTAGATTTTTCGTAGTTCCATCCTACTTAGGGTTCCATCCCTTTAGCAGGAACGAAGTGGATTCCATTCCACGAATAAATTGGATTTTAAGATGCCGGTGTTTTTCTAGGAGTTTTAACAAAATTCCAAATTAAATTAAAATCTTGAACTCTTGATAATCTTGATATTCATGAGTCTTCAATCTTGATATCTTGAATCTCTATACTGTACAGTCTTCATTCTTGGTACGTGCATGATTAAATCCTGCATATACATATATATCTAAACTATAATGTTAGTATTTATATTTTATAATCTTATTCTAAGGTTGTTGTCGTCAAAACCATCTTCTCAGGGACTAACAATCTCCCCCTTTTTAATGATGACAACCTTTATTTATAAAATATTACTTCTATCCTAATAACTCCCCTTTAATCTATGCCTAACTATCCTATTTTATACTTCTCCCCCTTTGTCATCAACAAAAACTAACTTCAAACTATATAACTCCCCCTAAAACTAATACTATATGACACATGATTATAATGATAGTGTTATCATAAATATCATCACTTAATTCTAAACCTAAAACTTAGTCCTTAATAACTAACTATCCTAACTAAGAATCCATATATGATAATATTTATAATAGTGATAATTCAAATACAAGAACCCAAATCATTTATTAGTTATTTATTGTTATATTTACATTTACGTAGAAGATGAAAGAAAGAACATATAACGATAAGAAAAAGGGAAAAGAAACTAATGTGTGTCCTTGAAAACGGGAGATTTATGAACCGAATAATTTGGGTAGTGGAAACAGAAATTTCCACGTTGTTCGACTAGATTTCCATCCTTGTCAAAGAAAACTTCGCCAATGCAAATGACTTTGTCATTATCTTCAGCGTGCTCTTCTTTCATGAAGGCTTTTTCTTATTCTTCCTCGTTGTCCTCTTGTACTTGATCTCCTGAAGATTCTTCATCAATCAAGATCGGATTAGCATGATTATCCATTAGAAACTTTTGCAAATTTCTAAGGATTTTGCCTTGCCGTTCTTGTTCTTTGGCCATTCTAAGTTGCACTATTTGAATTTCAATCATTAATTGCAGTGCATCCTTCAAAGAATCCTCTATTTTGATTACTCGTGCAAGCGTAGTTCGTTGAAATGATCCAGTAGAAGAAGAAGGGAACGAAAAGGTTGAATTTTTGTTTGTTTTGGAAGAGGAGGCCATTGTTTATTTGTTTTCAAAAGTAAGAACAGAGAGAGAACAGAAAGAATGATCAAAATTTCAAAATAAGAAGAATATATAACCACTTATTTGAATTTTGGTGGGAAAATTTCAAAAATAAAAAAATCGTTATATGTCGACCGGGGTAGAAGGGGGTTGTCGACATGGTACTTGATATTTTTGTTATTTGATTTATTTTTATTTAATTTTTTATTATACTTTGTTATTTATATTCTATATTTCAGTTATTAAACAAATACCTAATTCTCTTCTTAATTTAGTAAATATAGATTCATTTAAGGGTTTTGTTAAGATATCATCAATTTGGTTCTCGGAATTGATATAATCGGGAGTAATTACTTCCTTACTTATATTATCTCTGAGAAAATGGTGTCTGATATCAATATGTTTAGTTCGAACATGATGAGTAGTATTTTTGGATAAATTTATTGCACTAGTATTATCACAATATATTGGTGATTTTGAGATATTTAAACCAAAATCTTTTAAAGTTTGTTGCATATATATTACTTGAGAAAAAGCCAAAGCGGTAGAAATATACTCAGCTTTGGTTGTTGATAAAGAAACTATGTTTTGCTTTTTACTAAAACAGGAAATCAGAGAATGCCCCAAAAAGTGACAAGTTCCACTTGTACTTTTTCGGTCTGATTTACAACCATCATAATCAGAATCACAGTAAGCTATTAATTCAAAAGAATCATTTTTAGGATAAAATAAGCCATAACCATAGGTGTGTTTAACATATCTTATGATACGTTTTACAGCTTTAAGTGGGTCTCTTTAGGTTGGGATTGATATCTTGCACAGAGACAAACACTATGCATGATATCAGGTCTACTAGCAGTGATATAGAGTAGTGATCCAATTATTCCTCTATAAATTTTTGATCTACATCTTTCGAGAGATCTTCTTTACTTAGGTGCTCATTGGTTGCCATTGGAGTGGGTTTTCCACTTGCAGTAGTCAAACCATATTTACTAATTAGGTCTTTAGCATATTTTTCTTGACTAATAAATATACTATTATCTAGTTGTTTTATTTGTAATCCTAGAAAGAAGTTTAATTCACCCATATGACTCATCTCAAACTCTTCTGTCATTATTTCAGAAAATTCTTTATTCATTTCAAAATTAGTTGATCCGAAAATGATATCATCTACGTAAACTTGTACTAGTTGAATATCATTTTTATTTGTTTAATAAAAAGAGTATTATCTACTTTACCAATTTCAAACTTTGATTGTAATAAGTAAGACCTTAGTCTATCATACCAGGCTCTAGGAGCTTGTTTTAGACCATATAGAGCTTTCTTATGTTTGTAAACATGATTTGGTAATTTTTCATTTTCAAAAAGTGGTGGTTGTTCAACATATACTTCCTCTTTTACAAATCCATGTAAAAAGGCACTTTTAACATCCATTTGATATAATTTGAAATTATTATGATTTGCGAAAGCAAGCAGAATCCTAATGGCTTCTAATCTTGCTAAGGGAGCAAAGGTTTCATCAAAATCTATTCCTTCTTCTTGACAATAATCTTGAGCGACTAACCGTGCTTTATTTCTAACAAACTTTCTTTGTTTGTTCATTTTATTTTTATAAACCCATTTAGTTCCAGTTATAGTTTTATTTTCAGGTCTAGGAACAAGTTCTCAAACATCATTTCTAGTTAATTTATTTAGTTCTTCTTGCATAGCCAAAATCCATGAATCATCATTTGATGCTTCTTTTGGATTTTTGGGTTCAATAGTTGATATAAAGGCTAAATTGCTCATTTTACTTAGTTAATTTCTAGTTGTAACAACAGATTGCTTATCCCCTAGTATATTTTCTGTAGGATGGTCTTTTAAAAGTTTAATCTTTTTATAAGGATGATTAATTTCATTATTAGTTTCAGTCGACTCTTGATTTTGAGTGATTAAATCCTCTTCATCATTTGTATCTTCAAAAATTTTGAGGCTTTCATCAAATGAAACATGCATTGTTTCTTCGATGGTGTTAGTTCTTAAATTAAATACTCTGTATGCTTTACCTTTATTAGAATATCCGATAAAGATACCTTTGTCAGATTTAGGATCAAATTTATCTAAATTATCTTTTGTATTTAAAATAAAGCATTTACATCCAAAAATTCTAAAACAAAATACCTTAGTTTTCTTTGAGTGAAGAAGTTCATAAGATGACTTATCAGTTAAAGGTCGAATTAAAATTCTATTTAAAATATAACAGGCGGTAGCCACTGCTTCTGCCCAAAAATACTTTGGTAATTTACTATCTGAAAGCATAGTTCTCGCATACTCTTGAATCGTCCTATTTTTACATTCTACTACTTTGTTTTGTTGTGGAGTTCTCGGAAATGAAAAATTGTGAGTTTTCCCTTTTTATTACAGAATTCCTCAAAATTTTCATTTTCAAATTCATCATCGTTATCACTATAGATGGTTATAATTTTTAGAGAAAGTTGATTTTGAATCCTCTTTGTAAAGTTCTTAAAACATTCAAAAGTATCACTTTTATGTTTCAAAAATATTGTCCATGTATATCTAGAATAATCATTTACAATTACAAAAACATATTTACTATGATTTATTGACAGAATTTGAGATAGACCAAATAAATCTAGATGAAGTAATTCAAGAGGTTTTGAGGTTGAAATCATATCTTTTAATTTAAAGGAACTTTTTCTAAGTTTTTCTAATTGACATGCATTACATAAACTATCCACTTTAAAATTTATTTTAGGGAGACCTCTTACTAGATCATGTTTTGACAGTCTAGATAAGAGTTTGAAATACAAATGCCCAAATCTCTTATGCTAAATCCAAGGGTCACTTGTATTTGCCAAAAAACACAGGTTATCATTTGAAATTTTCATACTAAGAATATAGGTATTCATTTTCCTAATTCTCTCAAATATTATGGTTAAGTTATTATCTTCAATGTGACACTTATCTTTTTCGAATTTAATTTTATATCCTTTATCGCAAAGTTGACTAATACTTAGTAAATTATGTTTCAGATTCTTAACTAGCAAAAAATTAGTAATAATAGGAGTTTCAGAATTACTGACTTTGACAATGCCAATCACATATCCTTTTGAGTTGTCTCCAAAGTTAACGGTCCTCCATCTTTGTATATTATATCGTTCAGCATCTTCGGATTACCAGTCATGTGTCAAGAGCATCCACTATCGAGTATCCATTTATTCTTTTTGATCTGCACAATTTGTCCATTGTGGATTGATTACTAGACACCCATAAAGCATGTTTCCTGCACATCATACAATTTTGGTAGACAAATTGAATTTGAATATTGATTATAGGCAGACTCAAGAGACAATAATGATCTGAGTATTTCTAAACTAGTATTAACAAGTTTTTTAAACATAGCCATTTTAAAAACTTTTCAAAAATCATATTATGAAACTTTGAAAACCTTGCTTTGGTACCAGATGTGAGAAATGCGGATTACGAATCTTAAGGCTAGAATAACACTAGAGGGGTGTGAATAGTGTTTTAAGTAATTACTAAATCTTTTTGAGTTTATGTTAATTTGAACACAAATGTATACAGTATTCAGACACAGATATGATCACAGAATCAAACACAGATGCAGAAATAAATAAAAGCAATAAAGGAAAGAACACTGGATTTTATACTGGCTCGGAGTTACCCTACATCCAGTCCTGCACAGAAGTATGGATTTCCTTTCAAAAGCAATTGTTACAATTACAACCCTCAATTTCAAGGCCACGAGGTACACCACTCCAGATTCACAATCCTCTGGGTAGAGATACTTGATTTTATGGGAAACAAGTTTACCCAATTGGTTTCGCAGGCTACAATCACACTCGCTTGATTGATTTCATATGCTACAATCACACCTTTTATCACTCAATTTATTACAAAGAAGCCTATAACTCTGAATAGCACTGAGATCTTATTGATATAGTGATAGAGAATCAAACCAGAGATGATCTAGTTAGATTCAATGGTGATTTCGGTAGAGTAATAGTAAAAATATATGTAAAGAAATGTGGAAGAAGAAGAGGAGTGAAATTAGAGAAAATATGAATATAAATTCGTTTAAAGCTGCCCCTATTTATAGTAGAACAATAGCCATGTCCATTCGTGAAAGTGACGAATAAACACTTCTTTTGAAATTCGAATTTTTGAACAAACTGCTACCTTGTCGACAAGGGGTCCTAGGGGTTGTCGACAGGCCTAAGTGATTTTTGACAATTTATTTTTCTTTGAAAATTACTTCTATCTTGTATTAAAACTATTTTAAACTTTATAAATATACTCAACTATAGTTAACATACATAAATAAATATAGAGAATAATATTTTGATACATATAAAATTCTTGCTATAATTTTATATTTAAATCTAAGTATAAATATTAAATGTTAAATATATTATTATTCAAAGATAGTTTAAAACCAAGGATAATTTGATTTTGAAAACAAAGATTATTTTGAGGCTAAAAGTATTTAAAAATAGGATAGATGTTTTTGATTCTTTCAAAAGGAAGGTTTTGAAATCATTTTGAAAACAAGATATAATTTAGTAAAAAAACATTTTGAATAAAAGTTAGTGGACACAAAACAATGTTCCACTAGTTTTTCGTAGGTTCCATCCTACTTAGGGTTCCATCCCTTTAACAGGCTCGAAGTAGATTCCATTCCACGAATAAATTGGATTTTAAGATGCTAGTGCTTTTCTAGGAGTTTTAGCAAAATTCCTAATTAAATTACAATCTTGAACTCTTGATAATCTTGATACTCATGAGTCTTCAATCTTGAATCTCTACACTGTACAGTCTCCACTCTTGATACCTTCATGGTTAAATCCTACATATACATATATATCTAAACTATAATGTTAGTACCTATACTTTATAATCTTATTCCAAGGTTGTTGTCATCAAAACCATCTTCTCAGGGACTAATAAATATCACTACATAAACATACAATTTCAAAAAAAATATCAATCCATAAAACACTAAATATAGTAAGCGTCATATCATCAGCATATCACAAATCATCAAAAATCGTTTAGGGAAAATCATAACTCCTAAAAAGAAGAAATCCCAAACCCGCCATATCGGAAATCTCAAAAGAGGAAAAAACATCTCAAAAACGCCATAAGGCAAATGCATATATCTCAAAATAGGAGAATATAAATCCCAATAAATGCCAAAATGAAAATCTTAAATAACGCCAGTGTAGGCAACTGAAATCTCAAAAGCAGAACTCAAAAGATTTCAAATTACCATATGGTAATCGCCATATATATATATATATATATATATATATATATATATATATATATATATCAAACAGCTCGAATGGCCAACCATGAAAAAGGCAATACACTAGGGAAATCCCAATAATAAATGAAATCATCTCAAAAAATTTGCACGTGCGTGTGGCTGACGCATGCCAAGTATTGTTCTCCCAAATATGGTCCACGCCCGAAGGCAAACATATTATAATGAAAAATATACCGTAATGGAAAATACACCATAATGGCAAACACCGCAATGGAAAATGTCTTGAAGACAAATACACTGTAATGGCAAACGTTGCAATGGCAATGACCCAAAGGTCTAGTACTAGCAATACGCCGCAATGGCAAATGTGTCACAAACTCTCGGATAGGAACCCAAAAAGTGTTAACGTGCGTCCCATACCACACGTTCACACTAAATGGTTTACTAACCGCCAGTAAATTTCACACTCGTAGCAGTCTATAGTTTACCTCATCTCATCGGTAAATTTGACCTAAAGGTCAAAACGATCAAACTGACAAGTCAAGAGTTAACCGATAAGATAAACGCACGTGTCTCATACCACGTGTCTTACCAAACCATTTAATTCTCCTTCTCATTCGCTCGAATAGTACAAAAATGTGTATTTTATATATAAAATAATTTATTTGAGAAAACAAGCTTTTAAAACCATTTTCTGAAATCAATTTTGAAGACAATATTTGAAAATTCCCTTTTATAGAGAATAAATAGGTTTTATAGCATAAAATAATTTAAAAATATTATATAATAATTATGTTAAATGCCAATTTATTTTAAAAATCACTGTAAATTCGTTTGGAAAAATCCGTGCTCGAAATCAAAGAAATCACTCAAAACCGTCATTCATATTCAATTCAAATTTGAATTTCAAATTTATCGAACTTGGCTAGCCTATTGATAAGCATCACAGCCCTTAAAACATTTCAGAAATATCACAAAAACATGAAGTAAAAGTCAAAAATCGGATGGAAAAAGAACATAAAAATGCATAGGCCAAACAATACCTAGGTGTGAAATCTTCTCCGGGTTCTACTTTCGGACATAATTTGAAAGGCTTAATGACCTCGAAATGCTCTAAAATTTGTTATACATAAAGCAATAATTTATCCATGAACTGGAAAAGGACTCTTTGAATTTCGATATCAAATGCTAAAGATATGAAATCTCAAACATGGACTCAGGCCATGTTGAATTCTACCCAGGTCTACAATCCTCTCGGGTTCAACTTATAGACATGGACAAGTAGCCAAACGATCTCTGATTGAACTGAAAATTGTATGCAGCTTTCAAAAAAAAAGAATAAATGAATTTCGACTAGAAATGAAAAAGTTACGCTGTCTCGAATATGGACTCAGGCCATATTTGCAACAGTTCAAAAACAAATGTGCCCAGGCTTGAAAACCATCTTGGGTTCAACTTACAGGCATGAAACAGAGGACCAAATAAACTCATATTGAGCTGAAAATTATTATGCACATATTACAAAACTTCATCTATCAAACTAAAAAAGAATCAATGAATTACGATCGAAAATGAAAAGGTTACGCTGTCTCAAACATGGATTCAGGCCATGTTTGCAGCAACTCAGAAAACAAATTGTGTACACGCAAAAATCTGGGTTTGAATTGATTTTCTAACACTTTTTTGAACATCCAAACGATAATATTTTTCAACCAATATTTGCAAACACCAAGATCAACATGCAAACTACCAAATGAAAGAAATCCAGCAGCATTTTGTTACCGAAATCAAAAGTTATAAGGTTTCAATGTAGCAATATGAAACTGATTTCGAACAGAGAAAAACAACTAAAGAAATATATGAATAGAAGCTAAATTTTTATAGTTTCTTGCAATTTTGAGCTAGGCTCAACCAGAATTTGTGAGTATTGCAACTCACCTGGCTGTTTAGATGCAAAAAAAAAAATTAGCAGCAAGTAGGAAGCTTTGGCTAGAGAAATAGCTTCTAAGAACCTGTATAGAAGATAGAAATAACATGCAAAGGAAATTTTACTGTACTTGGAGAACCATTTCACAAATAAGAAATATTTGATCAAATTAAGTGATTTGGAGTTAGATTACCTTTGATTTATTCTCTAGATTGTAAAAGACTTTAATTTGCTTGAATTTTATGGAGAAACTGGCTTCGATTAAGAAATTTGGTTGAGTGGTTTACTGTGTTTTGTTTCTCAGGTGGAAGAGGAATATAAACTTGAGAAAAGTGAACGTACTGGTATTCCTTTTTGTCACTTCTTCATTTATAGACTAAGACTAATGGGCCAAAGGACCCAAATCAAAAGAAAATAAAATGGCTTAAGACAATTACTTAACACTTAACTAAAAATGTGTACATATATCACATATACACAAAACAAAAAGCACTTTTCTCTCAAGTTTTACATAAGAAAAATATGTAACTTTGTATACTTATAAAATATAACATTTTCTACCACATAAAAAATAAATATATAATTTTAAAACATTTTAATTATTAAATTTCTTAATTTTACAAAAAATGCACTATTTACTCAAATAAATGAATAAAACATTTTTTTTAACTTCCAAAATTCAACAAAAATACTTTTCTCACTTAGAAAAATATTTTAAACCATTTCCGAACTTAGTTTATAGCCAAAACATATTTTAAACCAATTTCCAACTTTTTATTTAAATAAATACCTTAAAAAATCAATTACTTCTTTTAAAAAATATTTAAAAGAAGTAAATGGGCAATAATTAATATAATTATTGCATTTTCTCTAAAATAAGGCCATTTACCATTTATTATCACTCTAAACAAATAAAATAAAGTTTGGAATTTTTTTTCTTCTCATTTTTAGTTCCAAAATTCATTATTTATTCCAAACAAACAATTTGAAATCTCCAATTTTAATTTAAATCATAATATTAAATTATAATTAACAGGTAATCTCCAAACCAAGGTTGTTACACTTATAAAGGAGAATCCTTCCATTATCACTAGCTAGATTATGTTAGTGGACAAGGCAAAGGACTAGGTATTCCTGTCCGGGATCACATTTCACATATCCCTTCTATTTTGCAGCCCATAATAGGGCATGACTGGCTTATCGTCCTCATGGGCAAGGTGATTTGATTTGATACTAATACCGTGGCTAGAAAAAGATTAGTATACGCCAAAGCTTTGATTCAAATCACTCCTTTGAAGCTTTTTCCATCAAAGCTTAAGGTCAGAATTGATTAGCGTCATCATGTCGAGGTTGATGTTCGATTCAGCTGTAAACCTGATATATGCACGACTTGTCAGTCTTTTGGCCACACTCTTAAGGTTTGTATATTTAGGGTTGCTGATTAGTCTCCTTCTATTCCTTCCATTATTGCAACTTATTCCCATGATGTGGGTTCCTAAGTCCGGGCCCACTGCTCCGATTGTTGTAGCTCCGGTTAATACCATAAATCCACCTCCTTCTACCCCTTCCATGCCTTGTGCTTAGGATGCCCATTATTTGAGCTATCCTATTAAACGTGTTATTTTTTGGAATCATGGTGAGCATGCATGGATTCATGCGCCCTCTGAATTGAGATTCGAGCCAAAGAGTATAGCTATCATATGTTTGTCAAAGAGGAAGGCGAAGTGTGTATCTTGATATATCGTGTTGAGAGGGAAGGTTTGATCTTATCTACTGACCGTGTAGATGGTGAAAATAAAAAGAATGTTTTGTATGATGATACTTGAGATAGGAAATATTTATACTCTCTTACTTTTAAGAACTTCGTGCCTAACTTGGATTTCTTTTTTCTGGGTTTTCTAATGTAGTGGGGCCTATTGATCTTAGCAGTAGGAGCAATGAGGACTAGTTCCTTATTAATTAGTAGTCTAGGTGCTTATGCCCGTCTCTTGCACTTTCTTTTTTCTTAGCAATTCTATCACATGTGCCGAACACCTATTCTTCAAAGTTATTAATAAACATGGACTGCCCATTCTAATGCTGGTTAATCTTGCTAAAGTATTCTATTTAAACTTATAATACATTTGTTTATTAATTAATTCAATTAAATGTTTATCTGGATGTATCATACATACGTCCAAAAATATAACAACATAACATAATTTAATATAAACATGTGTATAACTGAATCTGTGTGTGTTTTTATGTTAGGATTTATATCTATTGTGATGCCAACATGTACATATAAAAAATTCACATACATATCAAGAATATAAATGCCCAATTTGTTTGAATACACTAGGATATATGCATATGGGTTGTATACACATATTGGTAGAGTGTGTACGTGTGTATAGTTTAGACATATACATACATATATGTGATATTTTTTGCTACTTATATTTTGTAATATATATACATCTATAAAACTTTTGAGAATAAATTTATATTATGAATTAGATATTTCAAAACAAGACAGTGTTTGGTTAAAAGTGAAAATGAAAATAAAGTTTTACATCAGATCCATACTAATTAAGTCAGAACTAAATGGAAATAGAATAAAGTAATGTTTTAGATTTCCTCCTTTACAAACACTAACTAATAATAAGTTCAATACTTCAGTACCAAAAAAATACAATGCTTATTCATAACCAAATATTAAAATTAAAAATCTGAAAGAACACATTCAACATGTAAACAAAATTATTAAAAGAAATTATTATCAACTAATATTCTACTTTAAAAACATAATTTTTTTAATTAAACTTTACATATAATCATATACATAGCTATGAAATATCTAATTCAGGATTTCAGTTTCAAATACATACAATGGAATCAATAATAAAAAATCGAATACATTAATTGAAAAACAAAATTAACTTACCTTAAAGATTTAACTTGATTTTTATTTATAATATTGGATAACCTAAAAATTGAACCATATGAATATATATATATATACATATATAGAACCTAATTAATTTAAACATTAAATCCATAACTTTAATCAATTAAACTCTGAAAACGAGCAAAAATTTTACTATAAAATAAATCTTCACCATTAATAATATTAGATCCAACAAAGAATATCAAAATAAAAATAAATCAAAAAAATTGACCTTAAAGTCGAATGGCAATACACAAGTAGTTTTAAAAATAAATTCAACAAGTGGTAATTCAATATACACATGTATATGAATTTGTTAAGGTTAAACACCATGAATTGTTAAAATAAAACTAAAATAATTGAACTTAAAAAGTCTTGCCCTTTGCAACACATTGATTTGAGATTTCTCCTTAGATCTTTAAGTAGATTATCACTAGCTTTGTAGTGAATAATGAACCTTTTTTTCAATTTGATGCTTTCATTCAATTTAGAGTTGAAAAGTTTAGGAATTATCACATGGTGTTATTTTTTCGGCCATTGATAATGAAGAGGGGAGAAGAGAAAAGTTAATGACAAATGTATGAATGAAAATAAATGAAGTAAATGAATTAGTAATTGAATGAACAAAACATTTCCCATTATTTTAATTAAAACTTCCTTAATCAACTCCTTTAGTTTTCTCTCTCTCTCTCTCTCCCCTCTCCTCTCTCTTCACATGTTTGACCAACCATACTTGCCATCAAATAGCACAAAATATCCATAAATCCCTTCTAGCAACTATCTTTATCTAAACTTTTTTAAAATTAAACTGATATCATATATCAATGTATGCAAATATAACTTCTATATATCCAATCAAATAATTCTAAAAAACTCCAAAACGTCAAATAAACTAAATAATAATTAATATTTCTCAAATATTAGTTAATTTAACCAATTACAATATCTTATAAATTAATTAAATGGTGTAGATTTTCGAAGAATACATAAATACGATTATGTAACTCAAGGGTGTAAATTCAGTCAGCAGTTAATTTTGAGCGATTCAAATATTAGCGCGCGCATGTCACCTTAGCTTGTAGTGTGACAGTTTGACCAAAATCATTACTTATGGACCTTTTTACCCAAACCAAATTTCATATTTTCTAAAGCGATGGCCTATAGCAACGATTATTTACACATATTCTCTTCATGAACATTATGTCACTTCAGGGTTTATGGAATTCAGTTTTGGTCAAAATTCCGACATCATCCACATTCAGATTGGCTAGTTCATAAATAAACTCCTTGGTTCAATAATAACGTTTATTATTAATCGTGGTACTCCGGCTAAAGATTTTTTACTTTGAGTTGACTTAATTGACCATGATACTAGCCTCATGTAACTAATGAGATGGATTCTCTAATAAATAGTGTCTCACTTTCAATGCTTCAAATTAGACCCTACTATAGTCGTTCTGTCACGACCCGACTTTCACTCCCAGAAAATCGCGTCATGAATTAAGAAAGAAAGGGATAGAAAAGAGAATAGAAAGAAGAGAAGAAGAAACAACACAAGAATCTCAACAGCGGAAACGAATAAATTATATTAATAACAAAGTATTACATAGTATACATCAATTATCAGAGTACACAGACATATACAACACATACTAGACAGTTATAAACACCTGTCTAGTTATTACAACTCAATACAAACAGAACACTCAGAGACCAAACACAGCGGAACTATATAACTATACGCAGAAGCCTCCTGCTCCATATGCTCCTCCACAATTCGTCAAAGCTAATCCTGAATCCTAACCTGAATTCCCTTGGCTACTCGTAAAAATTTGAGTACCCAAGAGTTAAAGAAAAACAGAAATAACTCCGGGTCAGACATGGGTCTGGTGTGAGTAACAGGTTAAAGTTGCTTAACTTTTAAAAACCTTTGAAAGAAAAGGTATCACGTAAGACTTCCCACACATAAACATGGAAAAGTTTTTACCTTACGCTAACCAAAACATTTGATAGGAAATCCGATGATATTATAATAGTGTCTAGGGTTTTCAAGCAAATAAGAAATAGCCGAAATTGTTACATCTATTAAATTCCAGCTACTAGCCACAAAAGTGGGTAATACAATCAAAACCGTTGGCACTTATTGGATTTTGGATTCCATACAATGGCAGGGCTACTGGGGTACCGCCCGTCACAGTACGTGGCCTAGATCACCGTACCGAGGAGCCACCCTAACTCCCCTGCAACACAAAGCCGGACCCGTTCCTTACTGAACAGTTCCAAATAAGACAACCCCGACGGTTGTCATGATCAACCGTCCCACACAGCCGAAATATAAAGGGACCTCTAGACAGGGGTAAATCTTACTCTCAAGTGGGGGCTACCCACGAAGCTTTGCTGCACCTCCCCTGTTTTAGCCATTCCCGGTTGATGAGGCTTGAGGCTGCGATTACCTTTATAGAACACAACACTTAGAATGCTCATCGTCCACCTGACGATGTTCTGAAAGCATTCAATCCATACAAGTTCGTTCCGGGTTCGAACGAAACCGAAGGCATTATCTCGTTACACTCGTATTGGAATTACCCTCAGAGTTAACGACAATAACCCTTGCACTCTGATTCACCATCTCGAATCTATAAGACCTATTCCGTCAAACTCATTACGGAATCACCCACAGAGTTATACTGACGTATAGCCCTTACACCTCGAGTCTTCACTCGCTCCACTTGGATTAACGACCTAACGTTATTTGGAATCGATGTGGTTTTCGGATGTCCAAATATGGAAACCCGATCCCGGTCTCATCGAAAACCAAAGCGTGTCTTTTAGGGTCCAAGTTGTTTTAAGTTTAAAACAATTCAATTCATTATCTAAGCATACACAGATAGATAATTCACAACACCACAGATAATCAACATTATCATTATCAACAGATAATCATATCATAATCAGATAATACATATTATCATCCAAAAGCAACCAATGCATCCATATCACATACACTACTCATCTCATAATTGAGATTACAAACCATACCAGGCAACTAATATCATTCATCAAACATAAGCAAATAACCTAATGATCACACCTTCAATAATTAATTTAAAGTGAATTAAATTAATTACTCAATCTCTAATTAATTTAAAATGAATTAAATTAATTACTTTATCAATAAAATCCTGCTTAACTTAACCATCAATTGATTTCAAATCAATTTATAAATAATCATCTCATTATTCTTTTTCAGTTAATCATTACTGATTAACCATCTCTAATTACAGTAAGTAATTAGCATTTAATATTAATCACACAAGTAAATCATATTAAACCCTACATATATATTAATCACCCTTGATTAATAACCCTTCAGTAATTAACTACATTAATTACTCAACCCAATAATTAATTATTTTTAATTAATTATCTAAATTAATCCCCTTGATTAATTTCAAAGTAATTTAAATCCAAATTACTTCTATATCAAATATCTTTAATTACATCCTGTAATTATTAATTTATTACTTCCTTAAGTAATTACAAATTCATTAATTACATAAGTAATTATCAACAATTCAACAAATGTTTAAATCAATTAAACTTAATTAATTAATCTAAACAAATCACATTAACCTTAATTAATTACATTAAGTAATTAATTCACTAATTACTTTCATAATTAAACTTAAACAATTGATTATTAATTAATTAATCTAATTAATTATCAAAAATTAATCACATTAATTAACTATCTTGAGTTAATGACTTCATTAACATTTCTTAATTACTTAATTAAGAAATTAACTTATATTAATCATCATTAATTATTAAGTAATTAATTATTTAATTATTATTTAATTAATCTCTAATTATTAATTAACTAAGTGTTAATTAAAACCTTAATTATCATTAATCACTTGATTAATGAATCTTAATCATAAATTAAAATTTAGTTAACCATTTTTAATTATAGATTAATTAAACTAATTTAATTAATCTCAAATCAAATTAAAAATCATTAATTATTTAATTAAACATCCACATTATTAATTAATTAAATAATTAATATTCAACTTAATTACCTTAATAATTAATGAATCCAATCATTAATTTTTTATTTATCTTAAGATAAAACATTTCTTATTTAAATCATGCATTTAAAAATCAAAATGTTTTTAAATTTTCATTAAATTCCATTTAACATTTCTTTTAAACTTTAAAACTCAAACTTATTTAAAAATAAGATTTTCAAAACAATACAACTAAATCTTAT
Source organism: Allium cepa (assembly GCA_030765085.1). Lineage (NCBI taxonomy): Eukaryota > Viridiplantae > Streptophyta > Magnoliopsida > Asparagales > Amaryllidaceae > Allium > Allium cepa. The sequence continues at coordinate 824,861,267 of CM060941.1, read as the reverse complement.
ATGTTTACAAGAAACATATACTTTGTTAATAAGTTTAAAAAGAATTTAAATTTCAATTCAAATCAAATTCAAACAAATTTAAAAAAAAAACTTTAACATTTGAAATTCAACTTTCAAACTTATTTTAGCTTTAAACTCTTTCTATAATTTATACCTTTAATTCAAATGCAAATCATTTGAAAACAATTTAAATTTAAATCTTTAATTTAAAAACTGAAATCTAAATTTTAAATCCAGATTTAAAAACTAAAATTTGAATTCATTTTAAATTCCTAAATTTAAATACTTAACCTTTGATTCAAATACAAAACAAAAATGCATTTTATACTTGAGAGTTTAAAATCAAATTTAAATTTAAAAACACAATATGGTTTCAAATCTCTGATAAATTAAATTTGAATTCATATTCAAATTCCAAACTTCACTCAGTTTAAATCTCCACTTAAAAATTTAAGCCTACCTTTTTTATTTAAAACAGAAACAGTTTTCTGTTTTATCAAGAAAGATCAAACTTTGAATTTTTCCCAGAATTTAAACTATTTTCAAAAACATAATTCAAACCTATTTGAATTCAACAAAAATTCAGTTTTAAAAATTCTAAGTCACAACTTAGTTTACACTTTAATTCTAACTTTATAAACTGGAAATAGTTTCTGTTTTCTTTTTTTTTTCTTTTTCTTTCTTTAAAACCAAATTAAAATTCTGCATTTAAATTATTACAGAAAAATAATTCAAACAAGTTTGAATTCATCCTTAGGCTCAAATTTAAATCCTAAACTAAACTCCAGATTTAAATTTAAACTTAACTTTCAAATTTACTTAAAACAGAACAGTTCTGTTTGTTACAACCTGGAACAATGTAACTCGAGCAAGCAAAATTCTACTTCGAGTCAGTTACCCTTCTCCTTCGAGTTATCTCCCACTGTCCTCGAGACAAACCCGAGGCAAAACCCTGCAAACCCACAACATCAAAACCTGCACAACAGACCAAACTCCACCCTTCAAACCTGTCAACTCCAGTTCCTCTCAACTCCGACCACCATCCTCGACCAAACTCCGGCATTAACTTCATTAACACACCATATACCAATACCCAAAATAGCAATGAACTCGATGCACCCTTGAAGCCACAACACCCCAACATATTAACCCAGGTGAAACTAGGTTATATACTGTCATTTCCCAATCTCTTCACCAAATTTTATTTGTAAACAAATTTGATATTTTTACTATAATATATGATAGATATCTATCTCCAGAAGCAATTTCACTCAAATCAATTGCAAGTTTCAATTAATTTTGGCCAAAGTGTAAAATACAGTTTGGAACTGCCTATTATATTTAACACTGTAAATTTTAGTTTTTGTTTTAAAAGTTCTTGAATTCACTTAATGATCCTATTCATGAACTTGAAACATGAATTCATGATACCTACATCTTCTAATTTTTACAAAATTTAGTTGTGTATTTATGCTTCAGACAACTCAGAACTAAAGCCTGTAAAAACTAAAAAAAATCATCTTATCATGGAATGAGCAAATTCCATTCAAGTGCTAACACAAGATAGTAATCAGATCAAGGAAGAAAACCATTTATCAAATTTAAACTTAAACTATGATAATCAGAACATTGGAAATCAAACATGCATGGCATTTCATATATACACAGGCAGATAAAAGAAAAACAGATTCAAAGATTTAACTTAACAAGAAAAACAAGCATGCATTCCTACTTGATTTATTTTAAATTAAGTGTTACTCACCTCTAAATGGTAACATGCAGAGCACACTGCAAGGTATCATTCCAATTGCAGGTTCCATATTGAAAATTAATGCATGCAGTAGCTTGAATTTAATGCTGATACAACTTGCAGGTTCCAGGCTTGAAAGTTATGAAATGCAGAGCCTTCTTTGTTTGAAAATGATGTGCAGAATTCTAATGCATGAAATTGCAGAGCTTCTTGAATGCTCTTTTTAAAACTTGAATAATGCTTTTAAAATGCAGACCCCTTCATGTATCAGATGCTTAGAAATGTAGAGCTTCATTGATTTAACATGCATGCTTTAAACTGTTGTGCAGGCCTTCTTTGATTGTAAATGATATGCAAGGCTTCAGATCCAAACACATGTTGCAGACCCCTATCTTGCTTCCAGATTATGAAGTTTAATGCATGCAGGCTTCCAATTTGTTGTGCAGGTGAGAATTTTGGAAAAGAGGAGTTTTGAATGTAAAGTTTTACAGTTTTAAGATATGCAGTTTTGAATTTTTGTGGAATGCAGAATTGGATTTTGGAGGATGCAAATTTGAATATGGATGTGAGCATGTAATTTGGTTTTCTTGATTAAGGGATGAGAAAAAATAATGCTAATGAATGAAGAACAAAATTATGAATGTATTTTCAGATTTAAGTGAATTAAAAGAAAAATGAAAATGAAATGGACACATGTCATTTTGAATAGATGATAAGTTTACATTTGTAACTTTAAGCTTTAATATACAAACACTTGTCTTTGAATTAAATTAATGTTTAATTAGAGTTAAATAAGTATTAAACATTGTTAATTAAATCTTATACATAATTATGTTATCTAAATAATTCTCTAAAGAATAAAGCAAAGCATTATAACAATATACAAGTAGTTTATTTGAAAAGAAACTCTTAAAACAAATTTATAAAAGAGTTTGTAACATAATTTAATATACAACTTGAATTAAAAATGAATTTGAAACTAATTAAAAACATTTATCTCATATTTAAAAACAAATAGTATTTAATTAAATATTTTGAAAAGCTCAAATTAAAAATAAATCACCATTTCTGTTTTCAAAACATTAAAATGATGCTATACTAATTTAAATAAAAACAACTTGTCTATTTAAAATATATACATAAATACATATACATTATTAAATAGAAAACAATTTATTAGCTCATTAAAATAATTTCACAGATTAAAAAAATAAAGAAGATTATTTAAATCAAATTAAATTTATTAATCAAAATTATTAATTCAATATAAATTTAAACCTAGATTATTAAATTTATATTGTCCAAAATTCCGGGTCGTTACACGTTCGATGGACGTCATGCTTTGATTTAACTATTACTAAAATGGAGTGTCCACATTAAAGCTCAATGATATTTTCAAGGTGAGAGAACTATATAATATCGTCACTTTGAGGTATCGTATTTAACCTCAGTTATTATTAATCAATATGAAACTCTCGAATAAGTCATTACATAGTTACCCAATATCAATCAGTACGTAACCCCTTGTGCCCCTAACATTCCTGAGTAATAAACTGACCAATATTTAGAGAGCGTTGCATACTTTGGTCTCGGCAGATGTATCGATATTCTTTCTCAAAATATCTCAACCAGGAATATTTGAAATAAAATATTATTTTTATTGTGATTAATTGCCCATAGTTGCAACTACTTACAACTACAATCACAAAACAATTAATTTAGGGATTTTTATTTATATACTTTAAATTAACTACTTAATTAATTATCTTACTATATAATAAAATATAATAAAAATCGGACAACTTTAATATGAACTAGATTGGTCACGGTGTTAGATATATGGACATACCCCTAATTCTATCAATCACCCACTTGCACTTGAGGTCAATTATGAAATCTCAATCTCATTACTTTGATCGGTTTCTCAAAACTATTTAACTAGTCCCTTAGTAGGGATATGCTACATTGTTTTTATTATCTACTATGCCAATCAACTTTCTTCGATGCCAACACATAGCAGTTATTATATGGAAATTTCCCGAGTGTGTTTTCTTGACAACTAGTAAGCTCTAGATTGTTTCATGAACTGGATCATGGTATTGCTATCATATAACAATGTTATGGTATTCTCAACAGTTGGAATCACTCCTAGCTTAGTTATGACTTTATGCATTTATATACACACATTGCTTCTATTGTTGTGCTTATTCAAGGTGATGTACATAGCCTATTTTTGGAATTAGCCACAATGTCTTATTTGGAATATTTCCAACTTAAGGTTCTCAATTTAAGATTGAACATGAATTTAGGATATACACACTATGCTCGATATCACTCGAGTCTAAATGCTTCTTCATAATGAGTTCATTATTTTAATAAATAATTCTCTAATATTTTGTTAATACTCAAAGATACTCTTAACTACCATTTAGAGATTTTAATTTGATTTATACTCACTTAATATACCAATTACATTTGTGATTGGTGATATAATAGGCATTATAACATATATGATAATTTCTATTGCTAATGCATAAAGAATCCACCTTATATGCTCCATAATAAACGTTTTAATATGGTGTCTGTTTATATCAGTTAGGATAATTCCCACGCCTTTTATACAAATAATAAAAGAAGTGTGACGACCCGCCCTTCTACTCCCAAAAAAATGTATCATCAATTAAGAAAGAAAGGGATAGAAATAGAGAAGAATAGAAAGAAAGAATAACAACATCAGAATCTTACAGCGGAACGGAACAAAATATAATACATCATATAATTATTACATAGTTTTACATATATCAGAGTTATACAATATCATACACATGACAGTCATACATACATCTGTCAATACATACATTAGAGATACAACATACATCAACTAAACACAGCGGAACTAGATAGATATATATACGTCTGGAACTCCTGCTCCAAGCTCCTCCAGAAACCAAAATCCAAAACCTATCACTTGGCTACTCATAAAAATTTGAGTACCCAAGAGTTTATGAAAAACAATATAAACTCCGGGTCAGACATAGGTCTGGTATGAGTAAATGGTTTAAAGTTGTTTAACTTTGAAAAACATTTGAAAATAAAGGTATCACGTAAGACTCCCCACACTTCAATATGGGTAAGTTTTTACCCTACGCTAACCAAAATATTTTATAGGAAATTCAGTGATATTATAATAGTGTCTAGGGTTTTCAAGTAAATAGAAAATAGCTGAAATTGTTACTTTATTAAATTCCAGCTACTAGCCACAAAAGTGGGTAATACAAATCAAAACCGTAGGGTCTCGTAGGGAAAATGGATTTCCATCAATGGCAGGGCTACTGGGATACCTCCCGTCACAGTACGGGGCCTAGATCACCGTACCGAGGATCACTCCCGACCCCCTACAACACAAGGTCGGAACCATTCCTTACTGAATAGTTCCGAACAAGATAACCCCACGGTTGTAGCTAGCAACCGCCCACACAGCTGAAATAAAAAGGGACATCTAGACAGGGGTATATCTCGTCCTGCTTGGCATGACCCACCTAACCTTGTTGCACATCCCCTATTTTAGTCATTCCCGGTTGATGAGGCTTGAGGCTGCGATTACCTTTATAGAACGTATCTCTTAGAATGTTCATCGTCCGCCTGATGATGTGTTGAAAGCATTCAATCCATACAAGTTCATTCCGGGTTTGAATGAAACCGAAGGCATTATCTCGTTACACTCATTTTGGAATCACCCTCAGAGTCAACGACAATAACCCTTGCATTCTGAAAAAACCATCTCGATCTTCACTTGAGAATTCACGACCTAACGTTTAAATTGGATCGATGTGGTTTTCAGAATATCAAATTGACACGTCTCATCGAAATCCAAACGCCATTTTAAAGGCCAAGTTGTCTAATTAACTTAAACAGTTTAAAATTCAACAATTGAATTCACATAGCATTTATCACAGATAAATCATACATAAACATCATCGATATATCAAGGCATATCACAGAAACATCACAGAATATCACCACATAAATATCACAAATCAGATATTCCACATATACAATAATCATAAGCAAACATCTTTGATTCTTATTGTAATTAATTTAAATAAATCAATTACTGGAGAGTTTATTACTTAACCATGTTTAATTAATCATTAATTATCAATTAATTACTTATTTCATTTCAAATTATTTAATTAATAAGTCATTTCTTAATCAATTATTAAGTCTTAATTACTAAATTATTTTATTCACACTATTTAACTAATTACTTCCTAATCAATTTATTTAACCTTAATTTCTTAATTAACTATTCCTTAATCATTAATTAACAACCTTAATAAAACTTAATTACATGTTTATTAACTTCTAATTACTTAATTAATCACTTATTAATTCTTAATTAAATTACTTAATTAATTAACTACTAATCATTCATTAATTAACTTAAGTAGTTAATTACAAATTTATTAATCACTTAAACATTAATTAATTTAAACTCTAATTACAATTAAAATGCAATTATTTTTAATTACATTCTAAAATAATTAATTAATAATTATTATTCAACTTAATTAACATTTTAAAAGCCTTCTTTCAAATTTGAAAATCAATTCATTATTATCTAGAAAACTTAATTGTTAATTAACTTTATACTTATATTAATTGTTTAATTAAAATAATAATTACCTGTTTAAAACATCGTTAAAGTATTAACTTAAATCATTAACTTAAATCAAAATCTTAACTTAAACTTGTTAAACATTTATTATGTTCACAGTGCTTAAAAATTTGTGGAAACCAAAATTTACTTAACTTCAACATCATAATGCAATACTGCAGTTGAAACCCGATGTAACGACCCGTATTTTACATGTCGATAGATCGTAGAATTTACAGGTCGTTAGTATTGTTTATGTTGTCTCTAGCCTGAGTCGTATAGGAAGTTAACTCGTGTGTTAAGTGATGAGTCGTTAACGAGTTAACTAGGGGACCGAGTTGAGAATCTGGCCGACTCATAGAGGTAGCGACCTATAGGTTTGGCCGAGTTAGTGAGCTGCCGAGTTAACAGGTTAAGGGTTAGACCGACTCATAGGGGTTAACGAGTTACGACTCAAGGCTGGGACGAGTTAGTAGGTGTGATCGGGTTAAGCTCTTCACCGACCTATAGGCTTGCGCGAGTTAGCGTGTTAGCGGGTTAGGAGTTTGCATAGCTAACGAGTTAGCGACCTAAAAGTTTTAGACGACTTAAGGATGCTAAGTCGTAAGTCGTTAGCGGCTTAGTTAGGTCGTAGGGTCATTTGGGCCGTTGGAACTGTTGGGCCATAACACTAGTTAACCCGAGTTGGTTGAGTCGTTGGTACGAGTTAAGTCGTGAGTCGTAGTGGCTTGGGTCGTGAGTCATAAGTCGTGAACGACTCATGGGTTAGATCGGCGGCGACTTATGGGTGGACGACTCAGGGGGAAATTCAGCCTATAAATAGAGGGCTTTGGCTCACTTTTTGGTACCGGATTTCGAAGCGACAAAGTGCTGCCATTTTGAGAGCTCAACTACAACATTTCTTCATCTCCTTTTCTCCATTCCAATCTAGTTCTAACATCCATCCAAGATCAAGATCGAAGATCCAAGAGCCAAAGTTGAAGATCTTCATCCAACCAAGCTAGATTTCATCGTTTCAAGCGGGATTTCGACGAATCAAGCTTGAATCCTTGCTGTCCAGATCTGAAGTTGCTAGTTTTTGAAGTGTTTGGGTGATTTGGTGAGTGGTAGTTATCTCTCACGCGGACCCAAAGGAGTATATTGGTTTGGTGGTTTGTTGGAGTGTTGTAGATAGTGATTTTATGCATTTTTCCTTAGATCCAAGTGTAGATCCATTACTTATGAAGATGTTTACTCATGCAAGTTCATTTATCAAGTTGTAGAGATAAAACCCATGATTTATATTTGTTAGATCTATGCTAAAAACCCTTGATTCATGTATGTTAGATCCATGCTCATTTATTTACGAAATTGCCATTTTAGTTATAAATGCCTATTTAGATCTTGATTGACTACTTATTTGTTTGGATTAATGTTTGCCTTGTTTGATTGTTGTGAATGAGTTATCTAGTTGATAGATTTGGACAAGTATGGTCAAAGACGATTCAAAAGCTACGGAAGAGGCTCTTGAATGGTGAAAGTTGCTTAAGGCATATGTAGTGGATGTTGAAGCTCACATGTATGGATTGGATGATATTGAGATGGAATTTTGCCATGATGCGATGAGGCAAACCATGATGTTAAGATGAGCCTTTGCTATGATGAAGATGAGGCGAGGCATGAGGTGATGTAACCTTGGTATAATCAAGAAGGATTACTCCAAGCATGTTGATAACTTGAAGGGTAGTTCGAGTTAATTGATAATGGATGGCTCAAGAGGTAGTTTGGGCTAGAATGAGAATAGTCGTCAAGGAGGATGACTAGAAGGATTGGATTTCATCGTTGTTGAAGGTTTTAGCAGACTCAAAGCAAGAGTACAAGGGTTGCCCTAAAGACTACAGGTAGGTGGTCTGGACACCCTAAAGACTACAGGTAGGTGGTCTGGACACCCTAAAGACTACAGGTAGGTGGTCGAGTACTCTGGGTAGTTGCGAAAATTCCTAGGCACGAGTCATGATGACGTGCGGAGTTATGTCTAGAACCGGGGTTACCATTAACCCTTGATAGATGGCTCAGGAAGGAGTCGGTCATTCAATTAACGGTGATTTCGAAGCAAGGTTAACAGTGATAGCCAGAGTCATGGATATTTGATTGTACCATCATTCGGCCTCAAGAGCGGTGTTTTCTGGGTGCTTATCTGATCTTGGTTTAGGCCTTGGGGGTTTGTATTTGGAAAACATCGACCTTGACTCGAGTGGTTATTGCTTTACCTTAATTGTCTGCTATGTTATGCTTGCTTCTCCTTAGTGTGTGTTTGGGGGCTATCACTGTAGAAAGAGGTGGAGTGGGATGGTTTGGTTCCTATTCCTTTTATCCCATATGCTCTTTTGGTATGTTTGATAGTTGATTTACTGCTCACTAAGACTTTGTCTGACTCAAGGTTTTATGTCTCCTCTTATTATCTTGGGCTGTTCATCCATGTTGGGATGGGCAGACTAGGTAGCAGGTGACAGGTGCTGTTCATGGAGGTCTACGCTGATGACGACAAAGACGAGCAGGAAGCTTTTGCATATTATTTCTTATTATATGTACTGGGTGTTCCGCTGCTGTATTTGTTTGAGTGTTTTGTAGTGAGGCTTTGATGTATGGATGATTCATATGTTTATATAAAACTACTATGATGCTTATATGATGGTGTTTTGTTCTATGGAGCTTCACTATATTATACTTCTCTATTGTATTTTATCCATGCGCTGTGAGTTGTACGATAGATTCTGCGATGTTTATTCTACCTTGACGGTCACCCATGGCTGCCTGGCACACCTTCAGCGCACCATTCCCTTGTTTCCGTGCGGGAGTCATGGGCGGTCGTCACATTTGGTATCAGAGCTTTGGTTAATCGATTTTAGCCAACGCTCGCTGACGTAACTACGTATGAGAAACGTAATTGTATTTTGGTGAATGATTACTATATATAATATAGTAGCTTAGAAGGATTTGAACTCCTTATGCAGTTGTTTCTCAAGGTGTTCTAAGTCATTCCTTTTTGTAGATATTAAGGATGAGTCGAAGAGGGAGACCAGCTGCTAGGGAAGGCCGTGCTGCTAGGGAAGCTGTTGATTATGCTCCTATGTTTGAGGCCATGATGACTTCGATCATGAGAAGGATACCAGCCTCGGGGACATCAGTAGATGTTGGAGTTCAAGTTCAAGCTCCAAGACCAGTGGATTTTGCTAAGCTTTGCAAGGACTATACTTCTCTTGGAGGAAAGGTTTTCTTGGGAACGGAATCAGCCATTGAGGTGCAGAGATGGATTGATGCTTGTCAAAGGATTTTTGGTGACTTGGGAATTGAGGATGCAACTAAGAGGAAGCTTGCATCAAGGCAACTTCAAGGAAGAGCTTCGGATTGGTGGAATTCTATCACCATTGATACTCCGGAGGAGGAGGTTACTTGGGAGCAATTCCAAGCTAGATTTGAAGCTAAGTTTATCTCTACAGCTCAGAAATCTGTTTTTTTCAAGAAGTTTGTAGAGCTCAAGCAAGGTGGGAGATCGGTCCTTGAGTATGTTTCTGAGTTTGAAGCTTTGTCCAAGTATGCTCGGTCATATATTGATTCTCCCTATTAGAAGAATGAGAAGTTTGTGACGGGCTTGGACACTTATCTTGGGAGACAGTTGGTGGATCATTTGGACGATCCGTTTGAGAATCTTGTGGAGAAAGCTCTCAGGCATGAGAGTTTGTTTCCTAAGGAAGGATCTGTTGTTGCTGTAACCAAGGAAGGGTCTAGGCCACAGTAGGGTGGAAACAAGAAGAGGAAGCAGCAGCAACAGAAGGGTAAGGATGGACAGAAGAAGCCGAAGGGTGAAGTGACCTGCTACAACTGTCAGCAGAAGGGTCATCTCTTCAGAGATTGCAAGAATCCCAAGGTGCCGGGAAAGTGTTATAACTGTGATAAGCTGGGACATATAGAGAAGAATTGTCCGGAGCCGAGGAAGGATAGGCAGAATGTGCAAGCTTATGCTATGGGAGCTGTGCCGTCGTCTTCAAAAGCTCCTACTGTTGAAGAGAAGGGGAAGAATGTGGTGGTTCAAGGTACTCTTTCCATTTGTGGTATTCCAGTTAGAGTGTTGTTTGATACTGGAGCGTCGCATTCTTTTGTTTGTGATGATTTGGTAGGCTGGTTAGGTTTGAAACCGGATATTATTGATAGGCCATTGGTTGTGACTAATCCAGTTGGGGGTTCGTCTTGTTTGTGTATGATATGTCGTGGTCTAGTTGTGTCGAGTCATGATTGCTCGTTTGTTTGTGATTGCTTTGTTCTGAACTTTGCGGGGTTCGGAATTATTTTGGGTATGGACTGGCTTAGGAGGTATGCGGCAAGGATTGATTGTGAGAGGCTGGAGGTGACAGTCGGGAATGTGGAAGGGCGAAAGGTTGTGATACGATGTAAGCATGAGGAAGGCGTCTTCATGAGCTTCATGTACTCGCTGGTTGTTCCACGGGATGGACTGTCATCGGTGCCCATTGTGAATGGATTTGAGGATGTCTTTGACGAAGTCAAAGGGTTACCGCCGCATAGGGAGATCGAGTTTCGTATCGATCTAGTTGAGGGAGCCAGACCTGTTGTGATGCCTCTTAGGCGGATGGCGCCTAAGGAGCAGCTAGAGTTGAAGGTGCAAGTTGATGACCTTTTGCAGAAAGGATTCATTCGGCGTAGTGTGTCCGAATGGGGTGCACCAGTTGTGTTCGCAACCAAAGCGGATGGATCGTTAAGGTTGTGTGTGGATTATCGTGAGCTGAATAAGGTGACTAAGAAGAACAAGTATCCATTGCCGAGAATAGATGACTTGTTTGATCAGCTTCACGAGGCTAAGGTGTTTTCTCAGATGGATTTGGCGACGGGATTTCACCAGTTGAGAGTGGCGAAGGATAGTGTGCCGAAGACTGCTTTTAGGACACCATCCAGATTTTATGAGTGGCTGGTAATGCCGTTTGGATTGACCAACGCACCAGCATATTTTGTGGATCTTATGAATAGAGTGTTCAGAGATCAGTTGAATAAGTTCGTGCTTGTGTTCGTGGATGATATTCTGATTTATTCCAGAACTGAGGAGGAACACAAGACACACTTGAGGATTGTTTTGGAAATCTTGCGAAAACATCAGCTGAAGGCTAAGTTTTCAAAGTGTCACTTCTGGAAGGGTGAAGTGAGGTTCTTAGGCCATGTTATCTCTGGAAATGGAATCGCGGTTGATCCCGCTAAGGTGGCAACAATCCAGGATTGGGTTAGACCTAAGAATGCATCTGATGTGAGAAGTTTTCTTGGATTAGCAGGATATTATCGTCGGTTTATCAAAGACTTTTCCAAGATAGCTGCACCGTTAATAGGATTGACGAAAAAAAACCAAGTGTTCAGATGGGATGATAGGTGTGGGCAAGCTTTCGTAATCCTGAAAGAGCGACTGACGAGTGCTCCTGTTTTGACTATTCCAAGTGGGAATGATGAGATGGTGGTTTACACCGATGCATGTGGTACCGGACTTGGAGCAGTACTAATGCAGAAGAATAAAGTTGTTGCATATGCAAGTCGACAACTGAAGCCGCATGAAAGGAATTATCCGACTCATGATTTGGAGTTAGCGGCGATTGTATTTGCTTTGAAGATGTGGAGACATTATCTTTTGGGAGTTAGATTCGAGTTGTTTACAGATCATAAGTCGTTGAAGTATCTGTTCTCCCAAAAGGATTTGAATCTTCGACAGCAACGATGGCTAGAGTTCTTGGCATCATATGATTTTGGTATAGCCTATACTCCGGGAAAAGGTAACGCAGTGGCAGATGCGTTGAGTCGAAGACATGCAGGATTGGGAGCCATGTTTTCGAAATGGAAGAGTCTCGAGTATTTGGCTGAGTTTGACTTCAGGCCTAGATGTGAATTGGAACCTGAGATGTTGGCAAACTTATCAATAAGGCCTACTCTTGTGGAAAGGATTGGCGAGAGTCAAAAGCGAGACGATAAGCTTGTCAAGATTATCCGTGATTTGGAATCTGGATTGAATCCAGAAAAGGATAAAGGATTCGAGGTCGATCGAGAAGGTTGGCTTCGAAAGCAAGGACGACTGGTTGTTCCCGATATAGATGGATTGAGAGATGAAGTTCTGAGGGAAAATCATCACTCGAAGTTGACGATTCATCCAGGTGGAAATAAGATGTATCGGGACATGAAGATAACCTATTATTGGGAAGGTATGAAGAAGGATGTTGGAAATTTTATTTCCAAGTGTATGAACTGCCAGTTGGTGAAAGCTGAGCAGAAGAAGCCCAGTGGATTACTTCAACCATTAGAGGTTCCTACATGGAAGTGAGAGCAAGTGTCGATGGATTTTATCGATGGTCTACCCAGAACCAGGGCAGGGAATGAAGGGATTTGGGTCATCATAGATCGTTTGACTAAGAGTGCAAGGTTCATTCCTGTTCGATCGACTAGGACTGCATCGAAGTTGGCTGAGTTGTATGTTAAGTGGATAGTTCGATTCCATGGTATTCCGAAGAGTATAGTGAGCGATCGAGACCCATTGTTCACTAGTGGATTTTGGAAGAGCTTTCAGGAAGTTTTGGGAACTGAGTTGTGTTTGAGTACAGCTTATCATCCCCAAACAGATGGTCAGACTGAGAGAGTCAACCGAGTTTTGGAAGATCTCCTTAGAGCATGTGTTTTGGATTTCGGAGGATCATGGGAAGATCACCTTCATTTGGTAGAATTTGCATATAACAACAGTTATCAGTCGAGTATTGGTATGGCACCATATGAGGCATTATATGGAAGACCGTGTAACTCTCCGACATGTTGGTTGGAAACTGGAAAAAAGTTGATACTTGGGCCAGAGATGATTCGACAGACTTCGGAATGTATAGAGATCATTCGGCAACGAATGAAGGCAGCCCAAGATCGTCAGAAAAGTTATGCCGATAATCGTCGTAAGGATTTGGAATTCGACGTAGGCGATATGGTTTTTGTGAAGACTTCTCCACTGAAGAATGTTATTAGATTCGGGAAGAAAGGAAAGTTAACTCCGAGATTTGTTGGACCATTCCCGATTATCGAGCGAATTGGAAAGCTCGCTTATAGGTTGGAGTTACCGGAGAAGATGGCGGGTGTGCACAATGTCTTTCATGTATCTTATCTACGGAAGTATGTGCACGACTCGAATACAGTGATTTCTGCTGATAGCTGTGAAGATTTGGAGGTTGATCCAGTGGTTATGAGACCTCGTAAGCCGCTTCGTGTTGTTGAAACCGACACGAAACAACTTAGGAGGAAGACGATTACGTTGCTCAAGATACAATGGAGTGATGATGTTAACGACTGTACATGGGAGGAGGAAGAGAGGATGAAGGCAGCTCATCCTGAACTCTTCGAGGTATGGCCCTATGGTGTCGTGACATCTCATGAATTTGTAACTTGTTCTAATCTTAGAATTCTGCATTATAGGCTAGAATTGGATGCATGGTTTGTTGATTGCTATGGACGGTAGGCTTGCAGAATAGCTTTGATTGCTGTTGTTTTTTTGGAATTTCGGGGGCGAAATTCCTAAGGGGGAGAGAATGTAACGACCCGTATTTTACGTGTCGATAGATCGTAGAATTTACAGGTCGTTAGTATTGTTTATGTTGTCTCTAGCCTGAGTCGTATAGGAAGTTAACTCGTGTGTTAAGTGATGAGTCGTTAACGAGTTAACTAGGGGACCGAGTTGAGAATCTGACCGACTCATAGAGGTAGCGACCTATAGGTTTGGCCGAGTTAGTGAGTTGCCGAGTTAACAGGTTAAGGGTTAGACCGACTCATAGGGGTTAACGAGTTACGACTCAAGGCTGGGACGAGTTAGTAGGTGTGATCGGATTAAGCTCTTCACCGACCTATAGGCTTGCGCGAGTTAGCGTGTTAGTGGGTTAGGAGTTAGCATAGCTAACGAGTTAGCGACCTAGAAGTTTTAGACGACTTAAGGATGCTAAGTCGTAAGTCGTTAGCGGCTTAGTTAGGTCGTAGGGTCATCTGGGCCGTTGGAACTGTTGGGCCATAACACTAGTTAACCCGAGTTGGTTGAGTCGTTGGTACGAGTTAAGTCGTGAGTCGTAGTGGCTTGGGTCGTGAGTCATGAGTCGTGAACGACTCATGGGTTAGGTCGGCGGCGACTTATGGATGGACGACTCAGGGGGAAATTCAGCCTATAAATAGAGGGCTTTGGCTCACTTTTTGGCACCGGATTTCGAAGCGACGAACTGCTGCCATTTTGAGAGCTCGACTACAACATTTCTTCATCTCCTTTTCTCCATTCCAATCTAGTTCTAACATCCATCCAAGATCAAGATCGAAGATCCAAGAGCCAAAGTTGAAGATCTTCATCCAACCAAGCTAGATTTCATCGTTTCAAGCGGGATTTCGACGAATCAAGCTTGAATCCTTGCTGTCCAGATCTGAAGTTGCTAGTTTTTGAAGTGTTTGGGTGATTTGGTGAGTGGTGGTTATCTCTCACGCGGACCCAAAGGAGTATATTGGTTTGGTGGTTTGTTGGAGTGTTGTAGATAGTGATTTTATGCATTTTTCCTTAGATCCAAGTGTAGATCCATTACTTATGAAGATGTTTACTCATGCAAGTTCATTTATCAAGTTGTAGAGATAAAACCCATGATTTATATTTGTTAGATCTATGCTAAAAACCCTTGATTCATGTATGTTAGATCCATGCTCATTTATCTACGAAATTGCCATTTTAGTTATAAATGCCTATTTAGATCTTGATTGACTACTTATTTGTTTGGATTAATGTTTGCCTTGTTTGATTGTTGTGAATGAGTTATCTAGTTGATAGATTTGGACAAGTATGGTCAAAGACGATTCAAAAGCTACGGAAGAGGCTCTTGAATGGTGAAAGTTGCTTAAGGCATATGTAGTGGATGTTGAAGCTCACATGTATGGATTGGATGATATTGAGATGGAATTTTGCCATGATGCGATGAGGCAAACCATGATGTTAAGATGAGCCTTTGCTATGATGAAGATGAGGCGAGGCATGAGGTGATGTAACCTTGGTATAATCAAGAAGGATTACTCCAAGCATGTTGATAACTTGAAGGGTAGTTCGAGTTAATTGATAATGGATGGCTCAAGAGGTAGTTTGGGCTAGAATGAGAATAGTCGTCAAGGAGGATGACTAGAAGGCTTGGATTTCATCGTTGTTGAAGGTTCTAGCAGACTCAAAGCAAGAGTACAAGGGTTGCCCTAAAGACTACAGGTAGGTGGTCTGGACACCCTAAAGACTACAGGTAGGTGGTCGAGTACTCTGGGTAGTTGCGAAAATTCCTAGGCACGGGTCATGATGACGTGCGGAGTTATGTCTAGAACCGGGGTTACCATTAACCCTTGATAGATGGCTCAGGAAGGAGTCGGTCATTCAATTAACGGTGATTTCGAAGCAAGGTTAACAGTGATAGCCAGAGTCATGGATATTTGATTGTACCATCATTCGGCCTCAAGAGCGGTGTTTTCTGGGTGCTTATCTGATCTTGGTTTAGGCCTTGGGGGTTTGTATTTGGAAAACATCGACCTTGACTCGAGTGGTTATTGCTTTACCTTAATTGTCTGCTATGTTATGCTTGCTTCTCCTTAGTGTGTGTTTGGGGGCTATCACTGTAGAAAGAGGTGGAGTGGGATGGTTTGGTTCCTATTCCTTTTATCCCATATGCTCTTTTGGTATGTTTGATAGTTGATTTACTGCTCACTAAGACTTTGTCTGACTCAAGGTTTTATGTCTCCTCTTATTACCTTGGGCTGTTCATCCATGTTGGGATGGGCAGATTAGGTAGCAGGTGACAGGTGCTGTTCATGGAGGTCTACGCTGATGACGACAAAGAAGAGCAGGAGGCTTTTGCATATTATTTCTTATTATATGTACTGGGTGTTCCGCTGCAGTATTTGTTTGAGTGTTTTGTAGTGAGGCTTTGATGTATGGATGATTCATATGTTTGTATAAAACTGCTATGATGCTTATATGATGGTGTTTTGTTCTATGGAGCTTCACTATATTATACTTCTCTATTGTATTTTATCCATGCGCTGTGAGTTGTACGATAGATTCTGCGATGTTTATTCTACCTTGACGGTCACCCATGGCTGCCTGGCACACCTTCAGCGCACCATTCCCTTGTTTCCGTGCGGGAGTCATGGGCGGTCGTCACACCCGAGAACTATCCCTATGATACTCGAGTGTTACTTCGAGTCCTCCACCCACTTGCTCCGAGTCATCTCACTCCCTCTCGTACCTTCTTCTTCCCTTTTTTCTTTAGTAAGTTAAGTTTTAAACTTAAGTAAAAATAGCATCAGGTAACGATTTCATGCATTCGACACTCGAACACAAACCCAAAAAAAATCACCCAGCATTCTCGAGCACGACTTGAGATACAAGCATCCACGTCGCTGACACCAATACTTCGCCGTACATGTGCACGGTGACACGCGAGGCTCTGGTGAACTTCCAAGATCATCTGCAAGTCACAAATTCACCCATAACACGGAATCAAATCTCGCATCGCCTCCAACAACTTCAAATCAAAATTTAGTCATTTGGTCGAAAAACTGTAACACCGCCTACCATCTAAAACGCCACGCCATCGCTGCTCACGCCACCGAGGACTCCCAAACTTCGGCCACACGATGACAACGCGCTAAGCAACCTTTCACCAGACCCTCGAGCAACTCGATCACGAAAAGAAGTCGAATTTGCCTCGTTACAAAGATGAACAAGAACTCCAACTAAAACCCTAATATAATCTCGTATCCTAATTTCATGCAATAGGAAAATTATTTCACAATTTTCCCGAGATCATGGATGGTTACGCTTGCTTCAACTCAAGTTTCAACAATTTAAATTGATTCAATTATCTTAAATTTGTGAAAATGCAATTTTTATTCAATTACGAACTGCTCATAAAATACCAACCTAAAAATCTTCATTTTTGTTTTAAAAATCATGTATTTCAATAAGAATTCAAGATATAAACTTGAATTAGCTTTTTGTAACAATCGAATTTACCAATTTATTTCTTGATTGACTGTAAACAGGGTTTCCAGAAGTATATTTTACTAATATGTTTTGGAACACGTTTAAAGAACCTGATTGAAGTTCAAGCAACTAGTTTTGTTGGAAAAATTAAAACTTTACCATGATCAAATGAAAACCATTCAAGATTTAATTATTTTCAACCCTGTAACACTGGCAGAGAAACAGCATATTCAATATTCAAAGAACAGCTTGTATGTAAACACAGATTCATATCAAAATGAAGCACATACAACACATATATATTCCATGAACCATCTTACTGTTTTTAATTAAACTTAAGCTTGAAAATTTTATGTTTACTCACCTGCCAAATTTCTGTGAACAGGGAATTTTTTTGATGATTTCAAACCCTATAATTGAATCTGCCTTGAATTTCTGTTTTTGTATTGAATTTAATTTGAGTTTGCTTTAAGAAATGAAGATTATATTTTTTCTATGGTTTACTGAACGAACTAGGAGTAGCCAGATGTATACATTTAAATACAAGATAATAGGATGCTTAAAGGAGGTGTTATCTGGACATGATGTTCCCTTATCTTTACTTTATTTTAACTAGATTTGATAAATATTTTGAAATGAAAAATATTAGGCTGAGATGAAAGGAATTTTATGCCTTGTTTCTTAATTAGTTTACATGTTATAATTATGTTTCTACTGTGTGAAGATGTTGTATGTAAAATTACGCTTTGCAATTAGACATAGCTTGTAAATGAAGATATTTTGAATATAAACATTTGTCTTCTTGCTTGAATAATTCATATCTATATGATTGTCTGGTTTCACTTATACTTTGTAGGTAGTCTATGGCTTGTGTGTGAAGATATTGTGTAAAGATGTTTGTTTTTTATTAACTTCTAGTTTGAATAGTTTATACACAAATGTTTTGTGTCAGGTCTTATTCTCTTATGTTTTAATTTATACTTGTTCTTACAATTTTTCAGTTTATGATGCAAACATAAACTAATAACTTAATTCTTATTTTTATTTTAACTATCTCTATTTAAATTATTATATTCAATATTTATATTTTATACTTTGTACTTATTTTATTTTTTGCTTTCAAATTTACAGTTTATGTTGTATGCTTGCTTATTTATTTTAATTCTATTTGTATGTTAACTATCGATGTTTAAATCATATTCATATGGTTTGCTCAATATTTATATTTTATATTTTGATTATCAATATTTAAATTATTATATTCAATATAGTTTACTTACATTTTATACTTATTTATTTCTATTTGTATTTTATCAATAATTAAGTTATATTCAATATGATTTACTTATTTATATTTATATTTATTTCTATTTGTATTTTAACTATCAATATTTAAATTAGATTCATAAGTTACTTATATTTAATATTTATATTTTATATTGATAGATTTTGATTTTATTTTGAACATTATCATTCACAACTATATATTTATCTACCAAATGTTAACAAGACAAAGTATTTTAATTTAATTATATAAGACAAATTTTATTATAAATTTTATTGAGATATTTTATTTTAAATTTTCAAATCAATTTCCTTTTCAAAAACACAAATCCATACAAATAAATGGCAATTATTCCAAAAAATCATATTCATTTAATGATAAGTTCACATTTTATTTAATTAGATTAAATATTCATTAAAATAATGGGGCCAAAATCCAGGGTCATTACATTCCTCCCCCCTTAAAAGAATTTCATCCCCGAAATTTAAAACAAAAGATAATTCAAAAGCTGTTGTACCAACCATTCAAACACACACACACACACACACACACACATATATATATATATATATATCATTCATATATTAGCAAACAAACAAACTGTCTATCCTAACAAACATCACTAGCTATCCGGACACAAATCCGGATAAACTTTCCTAAAACTATCCAGAGTTTCCCAGGTACAATTCTCTAGGATCCTCGTTCCACTGCACTTTGATAAGCTTCACTACCTTACTCCTAAGTTCCCTCTTGTCTTGATCAACAATCCGAACTGGGTTCCTGACCATAGTCAAGTTCGGCTCAACTTCCAAATCTTCCTGAACTACTGGTTCTACAACTAATGATGGATCATGAACAAATTTCCTTAGATGGGTTATATGGAATACATTATGAATTCCAGACATCCGTTCTAGCAATTCAATCCTGTAAACTACAGCACCAATCCTTTTCCAATACCCGAAATAATCCAATATATCTCGGGGCCAGTTTTCCCATCTTCCTGAAACTAATAGCTCCTATAATCGGGAAACTTGACAAAAACACAATCACCAATCTCAAATTCCCATTGACTCCTCTTATCTGCGTACCTCTTTTGACGGTCCTAAGCAGCTCTCATCCTTTTCCTGATAAGCTCGACTTTAGCAGAAGCTACGCGAATCAAATCTAGCCTAGGCACAAGATGATCTTTCGACTCTATCCTATAGGATGGGGATCTACACGGTCTTTCATACAGAGCTTCATAAGGAGCCATCTTAATACTTGCTTGATAACTGTTATTATAGCAGAATTCTACCAAATGAAGATGGTCTTCCCAAGATTCACCAAAATCCAAAACACAAGCTCACAGCATATCCTCTAGAATACAGTTCAGCCTCTCCGTCTGTCCGTCTATCTAAGGATGATAGGCTGTACTCAATTTCAACTCTTTCCCATAGATGATTTCAGAGCCTCCCAGAATTTGCTGGTAAAGATAGGATCACGATCACTTACTATGCTAACAGGAACACCATGCAATCTGACTATCTCTCTCAAGAAAATCTCTACCAAAGAAATTGTAGTACGAGTTTCCTTAACCGGTATAAAATGGGCACTCTTAATTATCCGATCCACAATAACCCATATTCCATCATTTCCTTTCTTAGTTCTTGGCAAATCGTCGATGAAATCCATTGAACTCATCTCCCATTTCCATTCTGGGATTTCCAAAGGCTGCGACAAACCGGCTGACTTCTGTTGATCTCCTTTCACTTGCTGACAGGTAGCACAACTATTAACGAAAGCAGCTACATCCCTCTTCATGCTCCGCCACCAGAAAATTCTTCTTATATCCTTATACATCTTAGAGATTCCTGAATGAATATTCAATCTGGAGCAATGACATTCATCCAAAACTTCTTGTCTCAATCCATCTATATTAGGCACACACAAACGACCATTAATCCTCAAAACACCTTGATCGTCCACCTTGAAATCAGAATATCGGCCATCCTTAGTTCCAAGAATCAGTTCCTCAAAAGATCTATCTTCCATTTGCTTACTTATGATTCTGTCCTAGAGAGATGGAATGACTTCCAAAAGAGACAAAACTGCATTCCTGCTAAGAGCATCACCCAGAACATTCACCTTTCCCGGGGTATACAGAATATCCAAATCATAGGATGCCAAAAACTCGACCCACCGCTGCTGCCTCAGATTAAGATCCTTTTGAGAGAAAAGATATTTCAACAGTTTGTATCCGTGAATAACTCAAACTTCTCTCCCAAGAGATAATGTCTCTAAATCTTCAAAGCAAAAACAATGGCTAACAACTCAAGATCATGCGTAGCGTAATTCCTTTCATGTGGCTTTAATTTCCAACTCGCATACGCAATTACTCTTCCATATGGTATCAGAACTGCTCCCAGTCCAACTATACAAGCATCGGTATAAACTTTACATTTGCTTTTCCCATCCGGAATAGCTAGCACTAGTGCACTGGCAAACATCGTCTTTAACTCTCAGAAAGCTTCTTCACACCGGGGGTCCATTAGAACTTAGCTCCTTTCCTTGTCAACTTGGTCAGATGTGAAGAAACCTTGGAATAGTCCTTGATAAATTTCCTGTGGTAGCCAGCCAATCCCAGAAAATGCAAAATTCCGTCGGTGACTTCGGTTGCTTCCGTTCCAGAATAGTCTCGACTTTCGCTGGATCTACAGAGATACCTTCTCCACAAACAATGTTCCCTAAAAATTTGACTTCCGATTTCCAAAAATGACACTTAGAGAACTTCGCCTTCAAAACATGCCACCTCAGTGTCTCCATCACTATTCTCAAATGATGTATGTGCTCTCCTTCAGACTTAGAATAGACCAAAATATCGTCGATGAATACCAAAACAAACTTATTCAATACATCCCGAAAGACTCGATTCATCAGGGAAATCTTAGACCACATCGATATCTTCAATCTTCTCTTCAGAAGTCTCAACTCCATGTAAAAGACTACTCAGGTGAATTCCAGAATTATCACACGTCACTCTGGCAATTCTACCCAAATCAATTTCCAACGAAACTGTCCTCTCATCACATTTCAAAAAAGCCTTATACTATCGAGCCAATCCATCGAAGAAATGGATCCACTCTGCTACTTCTGAAATTACCTTAAGAAAAACTGCTAACCAGAAAATATTCTTGACGGCACACAGAACACTTTGAGCTACACCAAAGACTTCTTATCCAAAGCTCTTCGAGAAACTCGGACCTCGAACCAAACAAAAGCACCCTACTGAACTCAGCCACAACATCGAAGAAGACACACTTCCTTAACTTGCTCCAAAGAAACGTCTTCGGAGACATCCATAGTCACTGTTTCTCATCACACAGCTACTACATCTTGAGGTATCAAGATAGCATGACTTGCTTCTGTCCAACCGACAGATCCAAACCCTAGCTCATCCAAACTTACACTTCAAAGATGAACTCCGAACCTTAATAGATTTCCTTCAGAGATCACTGAAATCCTTACACCACCCAAAGCTTACTCGAGACGGTAATAGGTCTACAGTCTCGACAGATACACTTCCAACCTTAAACATTCAAAATCCAACCATTGGTAGTCGTGTTACACACACCACTATCCTATCTACCATTATAACCTATATTGGAAAACCAGAACAGGTAACCCAACAAATAGGTAGAAATATATATATATATATATATATATATATATATATATATCAAAATTACAAACATGCTCTCTCCAGAAGGAAATCACCTAAGAGCCTAGGTATTCGCTCAACCTAATGCTCTGACCAACTGTGACGACCCGCCCTTCTACTTCCAGAAAGACGTATCATCAATTAAGAAAGAAAGGTATAGAAATAGAGAATAATAGAAAGAAAGAATAACAACATCAGAATTTCACAGTGGAACGGAACAAAATATAATGCATCACATAATTATTACATAGTTTTACATATATTAGAGTTATACAATATCATACACATGACAGTCATACATACATCTGTCAATACATACATCAGAGTTACAACATACATCAACTAAACAAAGCGGAACTAGATAGATATATATACGTCTGGAACTCTTGCTCCAAGCTCCTCCAGAAATCAAAATCCAAAACCTATCACTTGGCTACTCATAAAAATTTGAGTACCCAAGAGTTTATGAGAAACAAAATATAAACTCCGGGTCAGACATGGGTCTAGTATGAGTAAACGGTTTAAAGTTGTTTAACTTTGAAAAACATTTGAAAATAAAGGTATCATGTAAGCCTCCCCACACATAAATATGGGTAAGTTTTTACCTTATGCTAACCAAAACATTTTATAGGAAATCCAGTGATATTATAATAGTGTCTAGGGTTTTCAAGTAAATAGAAAATAGCCGAAATTGTTACATTATTAAATTCCAGCTACTAGCCACAAAAATAGGTAATACAAATCAAAACCGTAGGGTCTCGTAGGGAAAATGGATTTCCATCAATGGCAGGGCTATTGAGGTACCGCCCGTCACGGTACGGGGCCTAGATCACCGTACCGTGAATCACTCCCGACCTCCTACAACACAAGGCCAGGACTATTCCTTACTGAACAGTTTCGAACAAGATAACCCCGTGGTTGTAGCTAGCAACCGTCCACATAGCCGAAATAAAAAGGGACATCTAGATAAGGGTATATCTCATCCTGCTTGGGCATGACCTACCTAACCTTGCTGCACATCCCCTGTTTTAGCCATTCCCGGTTGATGAGGCTTGAGGCTGCGATTACCTTTACAGGACATATCTCTTAGAATGTTCATCGTCCGCCTGACGATGTGCTGAAAGCATTCAATCCATACAAGTTCATTCCGTGTTTGAACGAAACCGAAGGCATTATCTCGTTACACTCATTTTGGAATCACCCTCAAAGTCAACGACAATAACCCTTGCATTCTGAAGACACCATCTCGATCTTCACTTGAGAATTAACGACCTAACGTTTAAATTGGATCGATGTGGTTTTCGGAATATCAAATTGACACCCGATCCCGGTCTCATCGAAATCCAAACGCCATTTTAAAGGCCAAGTTGTCTAATTAACTTAAACAGTTTAAAATTCAACAATTGAATTCACATAGCATTTATCACAGATAAATCATACATAAACATCATAGATATATCAAGGCATATCACAGAAACATCACAGAATATCACCAAATAAATATCACAAACCAGATATTCTACATATACGACATTCAAAAGCAAACATCTTTGATTCTTATTGTAATTAATTTAAATTAATTAATTACTGGAGAGTTAATTACTTAACCATGTTTAATTAATCATTAATTATCAATTAATTACTTATTTCATTTCAAATTATTTAATTAATAAATCATTTCTTAATCAATTATTAAGTCTTAATTACTAAATTATTTTATTCACACTATTTAATTAATTACTTCCTAATCAATTTATTTAACCTTAATTTCTTGATTAACTATTCCTTAATCATTGATTAACAACCTTAATAAAACTTAATTACCTATTTATTAACTGCTAATTACTTAATTAATCATTTATTGATTCTTAATTAAATTACTTAATTAATTAACTATTAATCATTCATTAATTTACCTAAGTAGTTAATTACAAATTTATCAATCACTTAAACATTAATTAATTTAAACTCTAATTACAATTAAAATGTAATTATTCTTAATTACTTTCTAAACTAATTAATTAATTAATAATAATCAATCAACTTAATTAACATTTTAAAAGTCTTCTTTTAAATTTGAAAATCAATCCATTATTATCTACAAAAATTAATTGTTAATTAACTTTATACTTATACTAATTGCTTAACTAAAATAATAATTACGTGTTTAAAACATTGTTAAAGTATTAACTTAAATCAAAATCTTAACTTAAACTTGTTAAACATTTATTATGTTCACAATGCTTAAAAATTTGTGGAAACCAAAATTTACTTAACTTCAACATCATAATGCAATACTGCAATTGAAACCCGAGAACTATCCCTATGATACTCGAGTGTTACTTCGAGTCCTCCACCCACTTGCTCCGAGTCATCACACTCCCTCTGGTACCTTCTTCTTCCCTTTTTTTCTCCTTCAGTAAGTTAAGTTTTAAACTTAAGTAAAAATAGCATCAGGTAACGATTTCATGCACTCGACACTCGAACACAAACCCGAAAAAATCACTCAGCATTCTCGAGCACGACTCGAGACACAAGCATCAACGTCGCTGACACCAATACTTCACCGTACACTCGATGACACGCTAGGCTCTGGTGAAATTCCAAGATCATCTGCAAGTCACAAATTCACCCACAACACCAAATCAAATCTCGCATCGCCTCCAACAACTTCAAATCAAAATTTAGTCATTTGGTCGAAAAACTGTAACACCACCTACCATCTAAAATGCCACGCCATCGCTGCTCATGCCACCGAGGACTCCCAAACTTCGGCCACACGACGACAACGTGCTAAGAAACCTTTCACCAGACCCTCGAGCAACTCGATCACGAAAAGAAGTCGCACTCGCCTCGTTACACAGATGAACAAGAACTCCAACTAAAACCCTAATATGATCTCGTATCCTAATGTCATGCAATAGAAAAATTATTTCACAATTTTCCCGAGATCATGGATGGTTATGCTTGCTTCAACTCAAGTTTCAACAATTTAAATTGATTTAATTATCTTAAATTAGTGAAAATGCAATTTTTATTCAATTACGAACTGCTCATAAAATACCAACCTAAAAATCTTCATTTTTGTTTTAAAAATTAGGTATTTCAATAAGAATTCAAGATATAAACTTGAATTAGCTTTTTGTGAATTTACCAATTTATTTCTTGATTGACTGTAAATAGGGTTTCCAGAAGTATATTTTACTAATATGTTTTGAAACAGGTTTAAAAATCCTGATTGAAGTTCAAGCAACTAGTTTTGTTGGAAAAATTAAAACTTTACCATGATCAAATGAAAACAATTCAAGATTTAACTGTTTTCAACCCTGTAACACATAGCAGAAAAACAACATATTCAATATTCAAAGAACAGCTGGAATGTAAACACAGATTCATATCAAAATAAAGCAAATACAACACATATATATTCCATGAACCATCTTACTGTTTTTAATTAGACTTAAGCTTGAAAATTTTATGTTTACTCACCTGCCAAATTTCTATGAACAGAGAACAATTTTGATGATTTGAAACCTTGTAATTGAATCCGCCTTGAATTTCTGTTTTTGTATTGAATTTAATTTGAGTTTGCTTTAAGAAATGAAGATTATATTTTTTCTATGGTTTACTGAACGGACTAGGAGTAGCTAGATGTATACGTTTAAATACAAGATAATAAGATGCTTAAGGGAGGTGTTATCTGGACATGTTGTTCCCTTATCTTTGCTTTATTTTAACCAGATTTGATAAATATTTTGAAATGACAAATATTAGGCTGAGATGAAAGCAATTTAATGCCTTGTTTCTTAATTAGTTTACATATTATAATTATGTTTCTGCTATGTGAAGATATTGTATGTAAAAGTACACTTTGCAATTAGACATAGCTTGTAAATGAAGATATTTTGAATATAAACATTTGTCTTCTTGCTTGAATAATTCATATCTATATGTTTGTCTGGTTTCACTTATACTTTGCAGGTAGGCTATGGCTTGTGTGTGAAGATATTGTGTAAAGATGTTTGTTTTTTATTAACTTCTAGTTTGAATAGTTTACACACAAATGTTTTGTGTCAGGTCTTATTCTCTTGTGTTTTAATTTATGCTTGTTCTTACAATTTTCCAGTTTATGATACAAACATACACTAATAACTTAATTCTTAATTTTTATTTTAATTATCTCTATTTAAATTATTATATTCAATATTTATATTTTATACTTTGTGCTTATTTTATTTTATGCTTTCAAATTTACGTTTATGTTGTATGCTTGCTTATTCATTTTAATTTTATTTGTATGTTAACTATCAATGTTGAAATCATATTCATATGGTTTACTCAATATTTATATTTTATATTTTGACTATCAATATTTAAATTATTATATTCAATATGGTTTACTTACATTTTGTACTTATATTTATTTCTATTTGTATTTTATCAATAATTAAGTTATATTCAATATGATTTACTTATTTATATTTCTATTTGTATTTTAACCATCAATATTTAAATTAGATTCATAAGTTTTACTTATATTCAATATTTATATTTTATATTGATAGACTTTGATTTTATTTGAACATTATCATTCACATCTATATATTTATCTACCAAATGTTAATAAGACAAAGTATTTTAATTTAATTATATAAGACAAATTTTATTATAAATATTATTGAGATATTTTATTTTAAATTTTCAAATCAATTTCCTTTTCAAGAAAATTATCAAATGGCTGATACGTCAAGAAAATGGCGAGCTCAAGAAAAGGGTGAGCGATTCTCATCCTCTTTTGCTTTCCACCCAGAATTTAGATATTCGTCTTCAACACAACGTTGCGTGAAGTCTGGCTCCAAATTTTCTTCGTTTAATGGCTCAAATAGGTTTTCTCAATCTCAATTCCAAAGTGCTCGCTATTCTAATCGGAAAAGGGGATATCGTTGCTATCGGTGTGGAGATATAAATCACAACATCAAAGATTGTTCTAATTCTATTCGTTGTTTCGAATGTGGAGTGATTGGTCACAAGAGTTCTTCTTGCCCTTTGTATTTCAACCCTTTTCTAAATCCAGAGCCCGTCTTTCCCTCTTTCGATTCTATTTTCACGAAGCCCATGTGTATTCAAGATCATCATTATCTTTTTGTTCTTGAGTTCTTGAGATTAAGGGGTTTATTTTTGGATAGTTGCGTTGGAAATATGGAGGAAGGTTCCTACCTTTTCAACAAAAATTTTTGACACTTCGATTGCTTGACTGCCGATAACATGGGTAAGTACTCAAACTTTGATAATTACAATGGGTTTCGAGCTAAAAATTTATCGAATAGTAATGATGTTGATCGTGATTTGGTAGATTTTCAATGGATGGATATTGAGAAGTTAAATGTATCTGATTTGAATTCAGATATTCTTGCGGATTTGTTTCTTTTGGACCCCAGTTTTAGATTTTGTTATTTTCCTAATCATGTTTTGGTGGATAGTCTTCCTGGTGATGTTTCCAAGTCAGATTTTTTGATTTCATCTACCTTGGATGATAATGGGATTACAGTAAATTCTGTTGGTAGTTTTTGTTCTGTGAACAGTGATTATTTGGTGGATTTTGTTCCTAATTCTAGTTTTTGTGTTGAGACTAGTGATGATCATTTTGGCTTTGCTGATGATCGGAGTAATGTGGTAGTTAGCTTTCATAATTTTTATGATGGAACTGATGGAGAGCTTCAGTATTCAGATTATGATGAGGGTGTTTATAAGATAAAAGGTTATGGCTCAGAGGTGTACATTCATGGTGAATCTGTCTTTGAGGATTTTTATTCATCTTATTTGATTGGTATTGCTGGGAATGTAGAGGAGGGCAGATCCTTTATTGATGTTGATGAATTGGTTGTTTCTTCATGTAAGTCTTTAAGTGATAATGTGGATAAGAAGCTGGTTAGATCCATTGGTTATTTAAAGTCTGCCTTTTCTAAATTTGCAAGCAATTTTGCTGTGTCGCATAGCTCTACTGGTTCACATATGATGGAGTTGCTCAGTGATAAAGGTTTGATTGTAGAATCGTGAGATGTTGTGTCAGTTTCTGATAATAGAGGGGTTATTGTTCTTTCTATTATTGGATTTACTTCACCTGATGCGAAGAATAGGGAATCTGATCTATGCAAGGATGGTATCATGTTTCTTGAAACCGCTGGATTTTCTTTTTTTGATTGTTCTTATAAGTTGGTGCCTCTCTTTTTTATTCCCTGGGATTTTTTTGGATTTAAGTTGGGTATTTCATCGTTGGTAAATGGATTGGAATTTTCGTTGGAGGTTAGTAATCATTTGAATATTGTTGTTAAAGAAGTGATTGAGCCTATTAAGTTTAGTATTGTGATTGAGCCAGTGGGTGTTGTTTCTTTTATTCAAGATGCAAGTGGTGTGGAGAACATTTTTATTGTTAGCAATGAGAGGGGAGATTTGGAGTGCTCTAATTTGCAGCAATCTGATCAAGCTGTCTATTATTGGACCGAGGGTTTCAGATTTGTCATGTATTGTTTTCTTGCTGCTCTTGGTAGATTTCCTCGTTCTCCCGCCCACGCTATTGAATTAATTCGTGAAACCAAATTATTGTGTGAAGCCAAATTAATGCGGGAAGCCAAATTAAGGAATAGAAAGTGTAAGAGATTTCTAGCTAGTAATATTAGGAGAAGTCCTCGTTTAAATCGTAAAGCTTAAACGAGGTATATTGGTTTGTGTAAATGTTGTATATTGTGATGCTTCTGTTTGATTGTTGAGGTTGCAGATGCAGTTGTGGAAGTTTTTCTGTTGGCCGTTGCTCTCTCGGTGTCGCTCTTGATTGGATCTTCGGGTTGACGTTGTCTCTATGAATTTGTTTTGTAGTTCTTTGGATCTTGGGTGGGTTTGTTTTTTCTTTTGTGAGGGGGGTGCTTTAGCTACCTGCCAGACTTGTTGGAA
The DNA here is from genome assembly GCA_030765085.1 of Allium cepa. Classification (NCBI taxonomy): domain Eukaryota; kingdom Viridiplantae; phylum Streptophyta; class Magnoliopsida; order Asparagales; family Amaryllidaceae; genus Allium; species Allium cepa. Next base: position 824,831,889 of record CM060941.1, on the reverse strand, counting down.
GCACCTTTACTTTAGTTAATATATATATGTACATGTGTGCTCTCCTCTTCTGCAGAGGACCACACATTTTTCTCAAAAAAAACCAATTTCCTTTTCAAAAATACAAATTTATACAAATAAATGGCAATTATTCCAAAAAATCATATTCATTTTAAAATGATAAGTTCACATTTTATTTAATTAGATTAAATATTCATTAAATAATGGGGCCAAAATCCAGGGTCGTTACAAGAAGTCATTTTCAAATCCAACGTCAAGTATTAAACAACTAAACTAAAATTATTTTAACATGGGTACATTGTCAACAATCATAACTTTCTCGTGTACCAATAATTATAAAAATATATTAAAACACATTTTATAGTTCTTTCTTACAGACACATACTTCCTCGGCATTTTGATTGACAATCAAACTGTTTGTCTTAGTCAGAATATTGCTTAATTCTGATGCTTTTTGAACGATACTTTTGTATTAGTTCCTGGATCATATCTCATACCCATAAACTCAATATCACTCCCACCGTCTTCAAGATACTTTGGTTGTTATATGCATACAGTTTATTCTAAATCAATATTTTGATTTTGTTTTAGCACAAATGTCCAAAAAAGCGAAATCATATTGTCGATGACTTTGTGACTGAAATGAAAATTAACTCAAGGATGTAGAATGAAGAATCTGTTATGTTAGTTTCAATAACAAAAATTTATGATGTTATTATAATCCATGTTGCTTACTATATTCCAACTGCATTGGCTTTCTTCTCAAGGACACATTTCTGGCCAATAAATTATATCCTTTGTTACACCTATCAAAATAATATTTTGATAATGTATTTGGAATCCATTTTGGGTATGTACATCATGCCATATAGTAGAGTCAATACCCTTACAGTCTAATTAATTGTTGAGGAAATTATTTTTTGGACATTGATATGAAACTCATAGTTTTACTTTGATGTGCGAGCGCTCTTATTACACATTCTAATTAGTTGTGTTCATTTTCGTTAACTTCATTTCATCCTTCATAATTATTTTTATCTTTGGATCGTATCCAAATCCATTTTACTACCAACAATTTCTAAAGAAATTTCTTTGTCATGAAGTTGGCATTTTTTGAAACAACAATTGTTTCTCAATGCAATAGAATAATTATTCATAAAAAATTTATGAACTACCATTTTATTTGTGTAAAACCTATTGTAATTTTTGGTTTATGGAAGTTAATAAATTCTATACATGAATTGATAAATTAATATTAATTGGCCCTAGACTTCTTTGGGTTGATCTACCCGAGATCCTTCACAAGCAAATATAATATATCCTTTTGACTCACACAACCTGTTAACTCCTTAATCCAGGATGCGTATGAGTTTCCTATAAATTTTTATCTTATATGACCTTGTAAACTATTCTTTGGATGAATTAATATTAACATATATATATACACACACTCTTAAATACACATCTTAATAGAAAGAAATTAACTCAACTTCACCCATTGTCAATAGTTCTTTGTCCAACAAAGTTTAGTTACTTCTTATCCATAACTCATTATGTATCATAGGGAGAAGTGACTTTTGACATTAAATCCTATTCATTTTTAGGTACATTTGGAACTCCTTTCCAATTATTTTATCAAATCGAATTCTTTTATTTCCTTTGCATGTTATGCTTTCTACTTCTGTTTTATTCAATGAACTTATCATAAATATACTTATGTATCAAATACACATGTTTTATTTCTATGATAATTCATCCGTGAATTTAAAAAAGTATATGGAACTATTTTGGTATCATTTGACCTATCATTGCATACATCTAAATGTATCAATCTAAAGAGTTCATCAACCCTTATGTCGCTCCCACTAAATAGGTGCATTTCCCTTAGCCTTTTGAGATACAATTCACCAGTACAATGATTCATAATCATAGATTAAAGAACCATTTCTCAAAATTGTGGCTTAGTCAATAATTCCAAAATAATTGAATTTTTTTAGATACTTTTATATTTTCTAATTAATCACTTTTGTTATAAAACAAGTATCATTTTTATAATTTTATCTTATAATGTATGTTTATATTGAAATAAAACCATGTCAATTTTCAGATAATACTGAAAGTAACTAATATTTCATAAATAATATTTGGTATGTTAGCGAAAATAATTTTTCTTAACTTGATGTGTCCACTAGGAAGTGTTATATGGTATGCTCCTTCTATTTCTCCCATTACCATAATAACTTACAAAAATGAAGCTTCATTCAATCACTTATTATAGAATTTTATTTCATACACTATAATTAGTTTAAAGTCGGGAGTTTTAGATCAAATATCTCAAACTCAAAGGAATGACTTTCTTGGAAAATAATTTTCTACGTAAAAATACATTAGGAATTGAAATAAATTTCTCATTCATATCAAGTATCTTTTATTATTTTATACAATTCATGTTGTCTCTTTGTGAAATAGAAGTGACCATTCAATCTCTTCATCCCGGTTGTGCCTTAAGTTACATCCACTCTCGTACATTCGCTTTTCTTTCCAAATGGTCTAACCTTCAAAAAGAAACCCTTACTACAGAACTGTAATAAACCCCTTATAACATGCATTTTGTCATCTTTAACATTTAAGGATATCAAATAAGTGGCATTTTACATAAACTTATCAAACTGGCATTTCATTGATTGAATTCCTAGATCAGTGCATAGCTCTTGGTCTAGTGCTACATCAAACACAACAAGACCTATATTGCAGTCAATCATATTGAATGCATGATCTCATGCCATATTTTATTTGCTTATTTTGGTTGAACTTGTTTCATCGAGGTTTCATACATTATAATTATGACCGTTCACTACATAACACATACATACACATACACATACCTATATACGTACATATATATTTATATATATGATCGAATATGAATTAAATATCAATATTCTTATACTACTTAAGTGTTCAAACCTGATAGATGATAACATACAGTCTCAAGTATTATTCGGATTTTTAACCAAATACGTTTTCAAAAGAATTAGATGTTAGGATGAAGACGAAATGATTCATGGACTTAGAAACATGCTTGGAAGGATAATAGGAATGAACTTAAGAATTTTTGAGCAAAGTTGAAGCTAAAGAAGGAGCTCAGTATAGACCACATTTTAGTCGGTCCTAATCACTTTTTATACCTATAGTGGATCTCTGGGGCTATGGTACATGGATGGCAGGCGTGAACGCCTCGAGATGTATTTCTGAAGGAATAAGTGACAACAACAAAAGAAGTACCGAAAGAAAGAAGATTAGTATTGGAGATATCAGAACTTTTTGAAAACATTATGGCTTCTAAATAAAAGTGCTCGGAGCTCGATTGATCGAAGATAGAATACCTAAGCAAGGAAGATAGGAGAACTTCCGACCAAAAATTCAAGTCAGAATCAATTAAAAGAGATTAGTATCGAGATGAGTTTGTCGATCTGTGGACTCCATCTTCCTTTCTTATTTTTTCAGATCTGAAGTTAGACTTGGTATGTTGATATCTAGCGATTCTTTTGGACAATTTCCCTATAAACATAGCACATATGACATTGAAAAAAGAACCTTTGGGCACTTGCTTTCTTTATCTTTTATCTATATTCATCTCTAGTCACAAAGCTAAATATATATGCTGATAGATCTAAACGCTCTCTATATTTGTGACCTTAATCCATAATCAATACTGATACAATAGATGTAAGACTTGAATTTGCTGAACCACTATAAAACTTTGATGTTCTCTCTATTTACTTATAGTTTTTGCTAGAACTCTTTTTTAATTCATTTTGGATGTTGTGCCATTTCTAGGCTCAATATTTTGGGTCTTCCACTGAGAAAGGCGATTCTCAAGCATAGATATAGCTATCTATTATGAATTGGTGTGTCTTGAATATAGATCAAGAAGGTTTTTATTGAGGAACTTGAAAATTTTGAATACAGGAACTAATGGCACTATAAAGTAAATCTGGTAGATCTAGAGCAGTGGCTGGCATAGATAAAGGAGCTTCTCATCATATGGAAGTTAGCAACCAGTTGAAAGTAGCAATAACATGACCATCTATCCCCATAAGATAGTCGCAAGGATAAAGTTTGACAAGCTGATGTAGGAACCAAATTAGAAGTTAGCTAATAGTCATAAGGTTCGATTAGAAAAATTGGATGCTAGCATAGCTTTGTTGATGTAGCAATCAAAAAGAACCAGAGGAGTAAGAGAGAGATTTCGCTTGATGGATCTAAAGAAGAGTACTCGTCTACTTCTGATTAGAATAAAAAAAATGGAAAATTGAAGTAAAAGGAAAAGACTATTGGTATAGTAGTGATGGTTGTTGTAGGAATTAGAAGAGCACCCTCTAAATGGGTTCATATTGATACTAACCAAAATTAAGTCGGTACCGACATGAATTTGATGCCCTTTAGGGTCAGGGAGCTGAGACAGTAGACCTTCCTAATTTAGAGGATGATATGCAGCATGATGGTGATGGTTATGAACAAGATGTTGAAATTTGGGATGTTGGTGCTCAAACAATTGGTAAGAAGGCAGTTGGACATCAAAGAAAAACTAAGGGAATGGTTTACCCAGAAACTGGAGAAACTAGAAGTTAACGGCAAAAACGAAACCGTTTGCAAAATCAAACACTTGGTGTAGCTCTGACAGACGATCTTCTAAGTTTCATGTTAGAGAGGAGTACATTGAGGATATGGTTAAGGAGTTGGTGGAAGAAAATAAATGGAGGAAAAATGAGGAATGGTGTTTCATGCCAAGCAGAACTCCATTCATGGAGAAAATTTTGGTGGAGGAGTATCGCAGGAGGTTTATGATGCCAATGATTCTATTGTACAATGGAACTACCAATCCCAAGCAGCAATTGTTTAAATATGAATGGGACATAGATGGTGCCAGAGCGATGGATGTAGTTCGGTGTAGATGTTATCCTATTTTTCTGAAAGGTATGGCATCAATATGGTTGATTCGGCTCGTGCCAAAATCCATACCAACATTTGACGAATCGACAAAGAAATTTCATAAGCAGTTTAGGCTCTGCATTGCTTAGCCTAAAGACGTGACGTCCTTATCAAGCATTTCCTAAGGATCTTAAGAATCGTTGAAAGGGTTCTTAAGTAGGCTTGACATTACAGTTACGAAGGTTAATAATATAAAGGAAGATTTAGCTTTATGGCATTGGTTCGGGTTATACATCCGGACATAAACTTTGGGAAATGGTTGAAAATAAAGCAACCGATGAGTGTAAAAGATTTATACTGAGAAGCTAATTAGTTCTTACATTTGGAAGAAGAAAATCAAGCTCCTAGAAAGATTAATGGTGGACAATTGAAGGAGGTGATTCGTAGTGATTTGGCGATTAAGTAAACGATGAGAGTTCCAGTAATATGGCAGAAAATGTTGGTTATTCTAATAAATAGAAAAGGAGAAATCATGGCTCCAGAGGTACGCAGGACGAAGCCAAGGAGTACCCAAGGAATATGAGGCCTAATGAATATACACCTCTTAAATATATGTTAGAAAACATACACCTTGCTACGCAATGCGTGGAAGGGTATAAAAAGCCACCTGGGAGGGAAGTGACGAGGGAGGAGTGGCATTCATGCAAGTAATATCATTTCCATGAAACCTGGGGACACAATACGAACGAGTGCCAACATCTTAGTGATTTTATAAGTTAGTTAATAAGGAACAAAAAATTATAGCAGTATGTGAGAATGCCACAAGATGGCGATCAAAATGCTAGACCCTAAGGGTCGGCTGCCTAAGGAAATCAACTTATACCCAGTGGAGAAGGGCCTAGCGCTACTGATGGAGTAATAGTCATAAATACTATAACAGAAGGACCTCATCTTGAAGAGAAAAGCTAGAGGAAAATGGAGCGGTATGCGAGCTCTTTGAAGCACATACCACGTGAGAGTTTCTTTGCCATAGAGGACTAAGCACTGATTAAATATCAAAGGATGGTTACATATGATATTGTGTTCAGGAATAGGGATTTTGATGGAGTTGGAGTGCTAATCTTTCGCCTCATGGTGATTATGGTTGTTATTGGCCCAACTACGGTACATCGGATCTTGGTGGATAGCAAAAGTTCTGTAAATATTCTAATTAAATGAACCTTTGATCAAATGCAGATTGGTATGAAGGATGTCAAGCATTGTAAATTTAGGTTTCAAGGATATACAAGCGAGCAAAGTAACTAATTGGGGCAATTTATCTGTCCATGGAGTTAGGTTATGGATACCGTAAGGTAGTGCAGATTCTGAAGTTTGTTATTGTAGATGAATATTTGGCATTCCAAGCCTTTTTGGGCCAATCGACCCTAGCTAATTTTAGGATAGCACTAGCTCCATGATACTTAATGTTGAAGTTCCCTATGGAGAATGGGGTTGGATCAATAAGGGGAGGTTAAAGTATAGGTAAGGAGTGTTATGTTGTTCAGTTAAGAGAAGCAAAGCGATGGGAGGAAGGCAAGAATGTAGAGATTACTCACCACATTAAAAATTCGAAAGCATAGCAATTAAAGCTCAAGCCATGGCTTGGGAACCATAGTAGGTTTGATAAGTCTAAAGATCTTAGGAAGATATTGGAGAAGTGTGGGCATCACCCGCAAAGTTGATGATAAACATTCCAATCGATATGGATAATCCCGCTCTTGCTCTTAAGATCGGATCTTAATTCAGCGTAGGATTAAGGAAGGAGTTGGTCAATTTTTATAAGCAAACTTGGTTGTGTTTGCTTGGACACATTCAAATATGTGTGGGATATCGCTGAAGATAAAGTGTCATGCACTAAAGATGGACCTGAAGTTTTCACATATGAAACAAAAACGGTGCAATCTAGGTCTGGAGTGATCCGATGTGTTAAAGGAGGAAGTTGGTAAATTGAAAGTAAATGGTTTTATTTACGATGATTTGTATCCTAGTCAAGAAATCAAATGAAAAGTGGTGGACATGTATTGATTATTCGGATTAGAACAAAGAATGCTCGAAAGTTAGCTTTCATTTGCCCAGGATTGACTAGTAAGTAGAAGGGACTAAATACATGCGTTGCTCTCGTTTACAGACGCTTATTCAGGCTATAAATAGATACCAATGCATGTACCGGATCAGGAACACACCTGCTTTATAATGGATTTAGGATTATACTATTATCAGGTGATACCGTTTAGTTTAAAAAATGCAGGAGCTACAAATCGAAGATGTGACGACCCACCTTTCATTATATAGAAAGACGCATCATCAATAAGAAAGAAATAGGTAGAACTAAAATAGATAGAAGAAAGAACTAAACAATATCAGAATATCACGGCAAAAACGGAACAAAATATAATATCACATAATTATTACATAGTCTTTACATATCAGAGTTACACAATTACAACAACATCATCACATTAGACAGTTATAAAGACCTGTCTATTCATTAAATTCCAAAATACAACAGTCAAAAGGGTTCAACACAGCGGAAATAGATATATATGCATAGCTACGCCAAGATTTTGCTCCGAGGTATCCAAAATATGTCAAGCAAAACCTGATCACTTGGCTACTCATAAAAATTAGAGTACCCAAGAGTTTAAGAAAAACAGAAATAAACTCCGGGTCAGACATGGGTCTGGTGTGAGTAAACAGTTAAACTATTTAACTTGGAAAACCTTTGAAATAAAAGGTATCTCGTAGGACCCTCCGCCAATAAACACGAAGAAGTTTATCCCTTACGATAACCAAAACATTTGATAGAAAATCAGGTTATATTATAATAGGGTCTAGGGTTCTCAAATAAATATTTACATAGCTGAAATTGTTACATTATTAAATTCCAGCATACTAGCCACAATGTGGGTTATACAATCAAGTGCGAGATCACTTATTGGAAATTGGATTCCATACAATGGTAGGTCTACTGGGGTACCGCCCGTCACAGTACGTAGCCTAGATCAACGTACCGAGGATCCCTCCCGATCCCCTACAACACAAAGCCGGAGCCACCCTTTACTGGATAGTCCGAATAAGACAACCTCGCGGTTGTAGCCAAACAACCGCCCACACATCCGAATAAAAAGGGACTCTAGGGAGGGGAAAATCTTATCCTATTTTGGCGCTACCCACTTAGCCTTGCTTCACCTCCCCTGTTTTAGCCATTCCCAATTGAAAAGGCTGGAGGCTACGATTACCTTTAAAGAACACATCTTGGAATGCTCATCGTCCTCCATTGACGATGGTCTGATAGCATTCATCCATACAAGTTCATTTCAGGTTCGAACGAAACCGAAGGCATTATCTCCTTACACTCATTTTGGAATCACCCTCGGAGTTAATGATAATGACCCTTGCACTATGAAACTCCATCTCGATCTTCACTTTGAGATTTCACGACCTATCGTTTAATTTTGATCGATCTGGTTTTTGGATAATCAAACTTGATATCCGATCCCGGTCTCACCGAAATCTAAGTGCCATTTTAAAGGTCAAGTTATTTAAGTTTTAACAATTCAATTTAAAACATTGAATCCACACAGCATTTATCACAGATAAATAACATACATTTATCATAGATATATCCAATATCACATCACGAAATATCATAGATTATTATTCAATAGATATCAATCAATCCAGACATTCTACTTAACAGTCATCCACAAGCAAGAATTATTAATCCATATTATAATTAATTTAATTAATACAAATTAAATTAATTACTTAAGAATTAATCATTTAAACTTGCTTAATCAATCATTAATTAATTATAGACCATTTAATTAATCGTTCCTTAATTATTCAATTACAATTTAATTAATTCTTAGTTACTTAATTAATTAACCTCTGATTATAAATTATTTAATCTTAATTACTTAATTAATTTATTCTTAATTAAATTTTTTATTAATCTCTAATTAATTAATTATTACCTTTAATTATAAATTAATTAATCCTTAAACATTGATTTATTTAAACTAATTAATTCTCTTAATTACTTCATTAAATTAATTAGTCATTAATTATCGAAATCTTAATTAACTTTAATATAAATATTTATCTTTATTAATGACCTAATTATCATTAACATAATTTAATTATATTTTAACACATTCCACTTTTAAATTAAACTTTAAATTCATTTCTAATTTAAGATTTTAAAATAACTTACAATTTAACTTAAAAAAATTTAAGTTAAACAATATACAAAACTTCTTAATCAAATGTTAAAAGAAACATTTATTTTACATAATAGTTTAAAATTAGATTTAATTTAAATTTAAAACTTGTTTTATAAAAACTTTTTAAATTTTTTTTTATATCTTGCTTCTGGTTCTACCCGAGTCCCTCCCGAGACATGCCCCAAGAAATCATCTTCTTCCCTTCTATATTTTTAAAAACTGTGTTAAAAAATTTAAAACTCTAAAACATGCATTACACTCACGAATTACACGAAGATGAACCCGAGCCTTCAGCCTATTTCCTCGAGCTTCCCTTCAAGTCACGCCACAAACAAAAATCTGACACAACAGACACTACCATGCTCATGCACCGACGATCCAACCATCTCTGATCACCCATGGAACTTCCAGCATATCGACGATCACCTCTCTATCAAATCTCGATCACCCAAACATCAATACAAGCCCACGATCAAAAACGTACAACTCGAGCAACCAGGAACAAGAACCCTGACCAAAACTCGCCTCGTACAATCGACGTCGACCCCCAAAGCCTCTCAAACTCCGGCCACTTCCTCACTGGCCTCCATGCTACCATCTCCCATGTTCTGTGAAACTCAATCACATAGAGACGCCACGGTAATGCAATTCCGATCTTGACTATTTTAGGTTTAAAACCCCTAGTTCGCCCAATAGCCGACGCCACAAAGATCTATACTCCCTCTAGACATTTTTTCGACATCCCCCATCGCCACTCAAGCTTCGACAAAATCCCCGACCATCCAGTTGCTGCCAATCACTAGAAAACTCTTAAAAACCATTTTCTGGATAACCTACAATTTCTCACATGATTCCAAACTAAAAATCATGATTTTCATTTTAAAAATCGTATTTTCCAAAGAAGATTTAAGTTATATAATTGGAACAGCAAATTAAAATGTGATTTTTAACATGTTTTAAAAAAATCTTACTGTTTTTCAATTCCTAGATAAAATCCTAATTAATTTCACTTAAATTATTTTAAGACTTTATCTATGTTTAAACAAACAAAAGTTGTTTGAAAACTAAAACGAAACATGGAGCAGGTGTAGGGATATTGAGTTTTAAACTAAATTTTGAAACTCTGTAACAAGAGATAGAGTTGAACAGACATGCACATTACAATCACATATATAAACAGAGATTACACTTATATAAACACAAGCAAAACATAATTTATCTCAGAAATCCACATGCAATAGATTTTTACTTATTTAAGCTTTTTAATTAAAATGTTTACTCACCTTGAATACTATGAACCGAGAAGACTGGGAGATTTAAAAACTGGAAATTTTATTGAGATGATCTGCTGCTTTGGTTTTTTGATTTGAGTTGTTGAATCTCAGCTTGAATTTTCTTATCTTGCTTCTTGACTTGAATTTGAATTTGGGCTTCAATGTTTGTTCTTGTTTCAGATTTTTGAATTGTGGTTAGATTGCTTTTAATTTCTTTATGTTGTTTACTAGTTTGTTATAGACTAAAGTTTTCTTTGTTTTATAAATTTAATTGATAAAAGAATTGAAAGAGAGGAAATGAGATGTTTTTATATGCTAAATTATGATTTATTAAAAATTAAATAAAATGAAATGAAATAAGTGACACTTGTCTTTTACAATAGTTAATCACCTTACACTTGTTATTAAAAAGACTAATATGCTAATACATGTAATTATGCATGAATTTATAAATTTTTAAATGATTTTAAAAAGCTTTTATAATTAATTTCCTAGTTAATAAATACATATCTTAATTTATATAAAAATCCTTTTAAAGAAAATAATATAAAACAAACTATATTCTAAATAAAATCATATATAATATAATTTAAAATCCAAAATGTATTTTAGATATATATCGTTTTGAATTTCGAATTCCAATCCAAATTCAAATTCAAATTCAATTTAAAATCAAATTCAAAATCGATTCAAATAAATACATATATATATTTTAAACAAACCCAAATTCAATTTGAAATTAATAATTCTATTAAAAATTTATTTATCTATATTTTAAAACAACACATTTATTATAATTATTTGAAAATAACAATTTTGCCGAATTTTAAATAATTAATAAAGGAGATTATCACATTTAAATTTGCTTGAAATTTCCGGGATATCACATTCCTCCCCCTTAAAAGAATTTCGTCTCTAAAATTTTAAACAAAAGATAATCCAAAAATTTTATTTCATTTCAACCATTTCAAACATACATATCAACCATACACTATCAACCAAACAAACAATTTCATCCAAACAAACATTACTAGCTATCCGGACATAGATCCGGATAAGCCTTCCTAAAACTATCTAGAGTTTCCCAGGTATAGTCTCTGGGATCCTCGCTCCACTGCACCTTGACTAATTCACCACCTTGCTTCTGAGTTGCTTCTCATCTTGATCAACGATCTGGACAGGATGCCTAACCACATATAAGTCTGGCTCAGCCTCTAAATCCTCTTGGATTGTCGGCTCCACAACAAGAAATGGATCGTGCATTTATTTGCTCAGATGAGATACGTGAAAAACATTGTGAATTCCAGCCATCCGGACTGGCAATTCAATCTTGTAGGCTACAACACCAATCCTTTCAAGCACTCGGAACAGACCAATATACCTTGGGGCAAGTTTTCCTGTCTTTCCGAATCTTATCGCTCCTTTAATCGGGGAAACTTTGACAAAGACTAAATCTCCAATCTCAAATTCCAATTATCTTCGTCTCTTATCCGCATATTTCTTCTGGTGATCCTGCACTGCTCTCATTCTCTTCTTGCTAAGCTCCACCTTCGCAGATGCCTCTTGGATCAAATCTGGACCAAGAACAAGGCGATCTCCTGACTCTTCCCAACAGGATGGGGATCTACAAGGTCTTTCATATAGAGCTTCATAGGGTGTCATCTTAATACTTGCCTGATAGCTATTATTGTACGAGAATTCCACTAAATGTAGATGGTCCTCCCAATATCCACCAAAATCCGACACAAGCCCTCAGCATATCTTCAAAAATTCGGTTCAGCCTTTCCGTCTGTCCGTCAGTCTGTGGATGATAGGCTGTACTCAAATTCAATCTCGTACCCAAAGCTGTCTGCAAAGCCTCCCAAAACTTGCTGGTGAAGATAGGATCACGATCACTTACTATGTTGACTGGAACACCATGCAGTCGGACAATCCCCTTCAAGAAAATCTCAGCCAAAGATTCTGCAGTACGGATTGCCTTAACGGGAATAAAATGGGCGCTCTAGGTCAACCGGTCTACAATCACCCATATTCCTTCGTTTCCCTTTTTGGTCCTTAGCAAACCATCGACGAAATCCATATAAATCATTTCCCACTTCCACTTTGGAACTTCCAAAGGCTACAACAATCCTGCAGTCTTCTGCTGATCTCCTTTCACCTGCTGACAGATCGCACATGATTGACGAAAGCAGCTACATCCCTCTTCATGCTCGGCCACCAGAAGACTCTCTGCATATCCTTATACATCTTTGAAATCCCTGGGTGGATACACAGCCTAGAGCGATGACTCTCTGACAGAACTTCTTGCTTCAAATCCTTGAAATTTGGAACACAAATCCTTCCATTGATTCTCAATGTTCCCTGGTCATCAATCTCAAAACTAGAACACTGACCATTCTTGACTCTCCTGATGATTTCTCTCAATCTTCCATCCGATCTCTGCTTACACAAAATCCTTTCCAGAAGAGATGGAACAACTTCCAATAGAGATAGAAATGCATTCCTACTCAGAGCATCCGCCACAACGTTCGCTTTCCTTGGAGTATAGAGAATATCTAGATCATAAGATGCCAAAATTCTACCCACCTCTGCTTCCTCAAATTAAAATCTTTCTGGGAGAAAAGACACTTTAAAGGTTTGTGATCCGTGAAAAGCTCGAACTTCTCTCCTAAAGGATAGTGTCTCCAGATCTTCAAAGTAAAGACGATAGCCAACAACTCCAGATCGTGCTTAGCGTAATTCTTTTGATATGGCTTCAATTGCCTACTCGCATACGCAATTACCTTCCCATTCTGCACTAGTATAGAACCTAACCCTACTATATAGGCATCCGTATAGATCTCAAACTTGCTCTTACCATCCGGAATAGCTAGAACAAGTGCACTGGTCAACCTTGCCTTCAAATGCAAGAAAGCCTCTTCACACTCGGGGGTCCACCTAAACTTTGCTCCTTTCCGAGTTAACATGGTTAAGTGTGAAGAAATCTCAAAATAATCCTTGATAAACTTCTTTTAGTACCCTGCCAATCCCAAAAAACTGCGGACTTCTGTCGGAGTCTGCGGCTACTTCCATTCCTGAATAGTAGCTACCTTGGCCGTATCTACAGAAATACCCTCACCAGAAACAATATGCCCCAAAAATCTGAATTTCGATTTCCAAAAATGACATTTTGAAATCTTAGCCTTCAAAACATGCCTCCTCAAAGTCTCCAACACTATCCCCAAAAGCCACTTGCGCTCCTCTTCGGGCTTGGAGTAGACAAGTACATCATCGATGAACACGAGGACGAACTTACTTAACACATCCCAAAAAACTCGGTTCATCAAATCCACAAAATAGGCAGGAGCATTGGTCAACCCGAAAGGTTTAACCAACCACTCATAAAAACAATTGGGTCCCCTAAACGCAGTCAAGGGGATACTGTCCTCAGCTAACCTTAACTGGTGGAAACCCGATGCTAAATCTAGTTGGGAGAAAATAGAAGCTCCATGGAGTTAATAAAAAAGATCGTCTATATGGGGAAATGGATACTTATTCCTAATAGTAACCTTATTCAACTCCCGGTAATCCACACAAAATCTCAAAGACCCATCCGACTTGGTCACAAAGACTACCGCAGAACCCCAACTAGAAAAACTAGGCTGGATCAAACCTTTCTCTAAGAAATCTTGGGTCTGCTTCACCAATTCTTCTCTCTCCTTCGACACCATCCTTCTACTAGGCTGAAAAATAGGTAGTGTTCCTGGAACTAAGTCGATTCGAAACTCTATCTTTCAATGAGGGGGCAAACCTTTCACTTCCTCGAAAACATCCGGAAAATCTTTAACCACTTCGATGGACTCTACGCCTTTTGGAGATGCCTCGCTTCAATGTAGAAGATTACTCAAGTGAACTCCGAAATCATCGCAAGTCACTTTTGCGATTCTTCCTAAATCAGTCTCCAAAGATACAATCCTTTCTTCACACATCAAGACAGCCTTATACTTATCCAACCAATCCATACCTAGAATAAGATCAAACCCTTTGAAATCCAACACAAAAGGGTCGCAAAAAAAACTTTAAGATAGATAAGAAAGCCTTAAGTCTCTACAGATCTTATCTAACTTGGTTACCCCGCCTATAGGATTAGATACAAAAATAGGACGGTCAACCAAACAAGGGGAAAGATAATACTTCTCTACCGCATCCAAAGAAATAAAACTAAGCGATGCACCAGAATCAAACAGAAATCTAATAATACCATCCAAAAGCAAAGTACCTTCCAAAACTACTCTGCCTTTAGAAGAAGAAGATGGACCACATTCAAGAGAAAACACCTTATTCTGCTGGCCTTTCTGAAGAAGCAGACAAGCCTTTATCATATGACCTGCCTGATGACAGTTGAAGCATAAAGATTTCTGAACCAAAGCTGAACCCGGACCACTTTGATGCTGCTGCTGCTGAAATCCATTCCTGGGACACCGATTTTCCAAGTGACCCTCTTGATGACACACATACCACTTGCGAGGTCCATTGCTTCCTCCCTGCTTCCCTTTGCCTTGCTTCTTCCAATTAGGGTTGAACTTTCTCTTATTTGGATTGGAAGAAGTTCCACTTGGTGTGGCTGCAGATGCCAACGGTTTCTTATTCATAAGCTCCTCATATCTCAAAGCCATATCGATCAACTCTACAAACGGTCCTTTCAAATGAGCCGTCATCTTTTCATGGAACTCTGGCCTCATCCCTTGCATAAACATCTCATTCTTTTTTAGGATGTATCGATAAATTCAAGTCCGTAGAGAGATAATTCATTAAACTTAGTCTCATATTCAGAAACAGACATACTACCCTGCTTCAGATCCAGAAAAGCTCTATATAAAGGAGTCTTCCTAGCTGTTGGCATGAACTGTTCCTCAAACAATTCCTTAAACTTATCCCAAGAAATATCATCCTCTGAGATATTCACTGTAACTGCATCCCACCAAGCTGCAGCACCTTCTTGCAGTTTCCATGATGCCATTATTCTCTTCTGCTCATCAGAGAGATCCAAACTCTTAAAAATGCTATCGCATGAGTGTAACCAAGCCTGAACTTCTATAATGGACTCTAATCCTTTAAAAGGTCTCTCTCCCAGATTGGTGAAATCTTTGCACAAAGAAGCAAAACTAACTCGAGGCAGTGCTGGATTAACAGCCTCACTAGCAATCTGACCTCTTCCATTATTGGTCGTCTTGCTCCCTACAACTCTGCCTCTCCTGCCTCTAGAACTCATGTTGGAAACCTGGACAGGTAACCCAACAAAATTAGATAGGTATATAGTTATATAAAAATTACAAATACGCGCTCTCAAGATAGACACTACTCCAGAGCCTAGGTATTATCTCGACCTATGCTCTGATACCAACTGCGATGACCCGCCTTTCATTCCATGGAAAGACGCATCATCAATAAGAAAGAAATAGGTAGAAATAGAATAGATAGAAGAAAGAACTAAACAATATCAAAATCTCACAGCGGAAACGGAACAAAATATAATATCACACAACTATTACACAGTTTTTACATGTCAGAGTTATACAATTACAGCAACATCATCACAGTAGACAGTTATAAAGATTTGTCTATTCATTACATTCCAAAATACAACAGTCAAAAGGGTTCAACACAGTGGAAATATATATATATATACATATATATACATATATATATATATATATATAGCTACGCCAAGCTCCGGCTCCAAGCTATCCAAAATACGTCAAGCAAAACCTGTTCACTTGGCTACTCATAAAAATTTGAGTACCCAAGAGTTAAAAAAACAGAAATAAACTCTGAGTCAGACATGGGTCTGGTGTGAGTAAACGGTTAAACTGTTTAACTTGGAAAACCTTTGAAATAAAAGGTATCGCGTAAGACTCTCCGCCAATAAACATGGACAAGTTTTTCCCTTACGATAACCAAAACATTTGATAGGAAATCAGGTTATGTTATAATAGGGTCTAGGGTTCTCAAATAAATATTTACATAGCTGAAATTGTTACATTATTAAATTCCAGCATACTAGCCACAAAGTGGGTTATACAATCAAGTCCGAGATCAATTAGTAGAAATTGGATTCCATACAATGGCAGGACTACTGGGGTACTGCCTGTCATAGTACGTGGCCTAGATCAACGTACCGAGGATGCCTCCTGATCTCCTGCAACACAAAGCCGGTGCTTCCCCTTACAGGATAGTCCGAATAAGACAACCCCGCGGTTATGACCAAACAACAGCCGGTGCTACCCCTTATTGGATAGTCCGAATAAGACAACCCCGTGGTTATGACCAAACAACCGCCCACACAGCCGAAACAAAAGGAACTCTAGACAGCGGAAAATCTTATCCTACTTGGGTGCTACCCACTTAGCCTTTCTACACGTCCCATGTCTTAGCCATTCCCGGTTGATGAGGCTTGAGGCTACGATTACCTTTAAAGAACACATCTTGGAATGCTCATCGTCCTACATTGACGATGGTCTGATAGCATTCATCCATACAAGTTCATTTCAGGTTCGAACGAAACCGAAGGCATTATCTCCTTACACTCATTTTGGAATTACCCTCGGAGTTAACGATAATGACCCTTGCACTTTGAAACTCCATCTCGATCTTCACTTTGAGATTTCACGACCTATCGTTTAATTTTGATCGATGTGGTTTTTGGATAATCAAACTTGATATCCGATCCCGGTCTCACTGAAATCCAAGTGCCGTTTTAAAGGTCAATTTATTTAAGTTTTAAAAATTCAATTTAAAACATTGAATCCGCACAGCATTTATCACAGATAAATAACATACATTTATCATAGATATATCCAATATCACATCACAGAATATCACAGATTATTATTCAATAGATATCAATCAATCCAGGCATTCTACTTAACAGTTATCCACAAGCAAGAATTATTAATCCATATTATAATTAATTTAATTAATACAACTTAAATTAATTACTTAAGAATTAATCACTTAACCTTGCTTAATCAATCATTAATTAACTAATTACAGACCATTTAATTAATCATTCCTTAATTATCTTTATAATCAATTAATTAATCTTTAATTAACTAATTAATTATCCCTTAATTATTAATTAATAAACCTTATTTTTTAATTAATATTCCTTAAATACAAATTAATTAATCCTTAATTACCAGTTAATCAACCCTCAATTACCAATTGATTATCTCTAATTACTTAATTAATCGATGCTTAATTAAAATTTAATTAATCTTTAATTACTTAATTAATTAACCTCTAATTATAAATTACTTAATCTTAATTACTTAATTGATTTATTCTTATTAACAATTTTATTAATATCTAATTAATTAATTATTATCTTTAATTATAAATTAATTAATCCTCAAACATTGATTTATTTAAACTAATTAATTCTCTTAATTACTTCATTAAATTAATTAGTCATTAAATATCAAAATATTAATTAACTTTAAGATAAATCTTTATCTTTATTAATGTCTTAATTATCAATAACATAATTTAATTATATTTTAAAACATTCCACTTTTAAATTAAACTTTAAATTCATTTCTAATTTATGATTTTAAAATAACTTACAATTTAACAAAATTTAAGTTAAACAATATACAAAACTTCTTAATCGAATGTTAAAAGAAACATTTATTTTACATAATAGTTTAAAATATAGATTAAATTTAAATTTAAAACTTGTTTTACAAAAACTTTCTAAATTCTGTTTTATATCTTGCTTCTGGTTCTACCGGAGTCCCTCCCGAGACATGCCCCGAGAAATCATCTTCTTCCCTTCTATATTTTTAAAAAATTTGTTAAAAATTTTAAAACTCTAAAACATGCATTACACTCACGAATTACACGAAGACAAACCCGAGCCTTCAGCCTATTTCCTCGAGCTTCCCTTCGAATCATGCCAGAACCAAAAATCTGACACAACAAACACAGCCGTGCACATGCACCGGCGATCCAGCCATCTCCGGTCAACCATGGCACTTCCGGCATATTGACAATCGCCTCTCTATCAAATCCCGATCACCCAAACATCAATACAAGCACACGATCAAAAACGAACAACTCGAGCAACCTGGAACAAGAACCCCGACCAAAACTCGCCTCGTACAGGCGACACCGACCACCAGAGCCTTCCAAACTCCGGCCACATCCTCACTGGCCTCCATGCTACCATCTCCCAAGTTTAGGTGAAACTCGATCACCCAGAGACGCCATGGAAATGCAATTCCGATCTCGACCATTTTGGGTTTAAAAACCCTAGTTCGCCCCATCGCCGACGCTACGAAGATTTATATTCCCTCCAGACATTTTTTCGACATCCCCCATCGCCACTCAAGCTTCGACAAAAACCCCGACCATCCATTTGCTGCCGATCACCAGAAAACTCTCAAAAACCATTTTCTAGTTAACCCAGAATTTCTCACATGATTCCAAACTAAAAATCATGATTTTCATTTTAAAAAATCGTATTTTCCAAAGAAGATTTAAGGTATATAATTGGAACAGCAAATTAAAATGCTTGATTTTTAACATCTTTTAAAAAAAATCTTACTATTTTTCAATTCCTAGATAAAATCCTAACTAATTTCACTCAAATTTATTTTAAGACTTTATCTATGTTTAAACAAACAAAAGTTGTTTGAAAACTAAAACGAAACATGGAGCAGGTGCAGGGATATTGAGTTTTGAACTAAATTTTGAAACTCTGTAATAAGAGACAGAGTTGACAGACATGCACATTACAATCACATATATAAACAGAGATTACACTTATATAAACACATGCAAAACATAATTTATCTCAGAAATCCACATGCAACAGATTTTTACTTATTTAAGCTTTTTAATTAGAACGTTTACTCAACTTGAATACTGTAAACAGAGAAGAATGGGAGATTTAAAAACTGGAAATGTTATTGAGATGACCTACTGCTTTGGTTTTTTGATCTGAGTTCTTGAATCTTAGTTTGAATTTTATTAGCTTGCTTTTTGACTTGAATTTGAATTTGAGATTCAATGTTTGTTCGTGTTTCAGATTTTGGAATTGTGGTGAGATTGCTTTCAATTTCTTGATGTTGTTTACTGGTTTGTTACAGACTAAAGTTTTCTTTGGTTTAGAAATTTAACTAATAAAAGAATTGAAAGAGAGGAAATGAGATGTTTTTATAGGCTGAATTATGATTTATTAAAAATTAAAGAAAATGAAATGAATAAGTGACACTTGTCTTTTACAATAGTTAATCACCTTACACTTGTTAGTAAAAAGACTAATATGCTAACACATGTAATTATGCATGAATTTATATATTTTAAATGATTTTAAAAAGCTTTTATAATTAATTTCCTAATTAATAAATACATATTTTAATTTATATAAAAATCCTTTAAAGAAAATAATATAAAACAAACTATATTCTAAATAAAATCATATGTAATATAATTTAAAATCCAAAATATATTTTAGATATATATCTTTTTGAATTTCAAATTCCAATCCAAATTCAAATTCAAATTCAATTTAAAATCAAATTCAAAATCAATTCAAATAAATACATATATATATTTTAAACAAACCCAAATTCAATTTGAAATTAATAATTCTATTAAAAATTTATTTATCTATATTTCAACACAACACATTTATTATAATTGTTTGAAAATAACAATTTTGCGAAATTTTAAATAATTAATAAAGGAGATTATCACATTTAAATTTACTTGAAATTTCCGGGATATCACAGAAGATTAGTGAATTCTATGTTCTGAAAGCAAATCAGATGGACGATGGAAGTGTATATGGATCATATGCTCGTGAAATCATACGTATCATGGAATTACGTGAATGACCTTTTGGAGATGTTCGAGGTATCATAATTATGGAATGAAGTTGAATCCATTGAAAATCTCTTTTGAGGTAGCATCTAGGATTACTAGAATTTACCATGAATTTAATTGGCATTGAGGCTAATCCGAAGTAAATTAACCTCTTGAGGAACATAAGTGCCTCGACCACTAAGAAGGAGTTACAGAGCTTGAATGGGAAAGTTTTTGCACTGAGTCAGTTCATCTTGAAGGCAACAGATAAGTGTATACCGTTCTTTAATGCTCTCAAAAGGGAAGAACTTCAAATGGGTGATGGAATGTCAAAGTGCCTTCAAGAAGTTACTAAGGCATATGGAGATGCCACCAGTTTTATCCAAACCGTTGAATGGAGAGGACTTGTTTATCTATTTGGCAATGTCTGCTCATGCACTAAGTGCAACGTTGATACATGAGGAGGCAAGGTTTCAAATGCTGATTTATTATATCTGCAAGCGGCTTATTGGAGATGAAAAGAATTACCCGAAGTTGGAGAAACTTTCCTATTGCATGTTGATTGCGTCAAGGAACCCCGACCATATTTTCAAGCTTATCCAATCGAAGTGCTACAGGATCAACCTTTGAAGTAGGTGTTATATAAACCTGAGACTTCGGGAAGGATGCTGAAATGTAATATTGAACTAAGTTAGTATAATATTACTTGCTAGTTGAGGAGAGCGATAAATGGGCAGACATTGGCGGACTTCACCACCGAGTCTACAACACGAGATAGTGAAGAGGAAGACGATATGGTCACACTTTCTCATTGAAAACTATTTTTGGATGGAGCTTCGAACGAACGTAGTTTAGGTGCAGGACTTGCGCTTGTAACTCTAGAAAGACGATCAGTTTTTTATGCATTGACTTTGGAATATCCCACAACTAACAATGAGGTTGAGTATGAGGTATTGATAGCGGGGCTAAGGATGGCAAACGAGCTAGGAATAAGAACATTACATATATTCGGTAATTCCTGATTAGCGTTTTGTCAATGAGGAAGGAATATCAGGCTAAGGGTGCAAGATTTGCTCCTTACTTGACAAAGGCACTGAAACAATTAAATGATATAGAGCATTACACAATTACGCACATCCCCAAAGAGGAGAATGCAAAGGCTGATTCATTGGCTAAGCTAGATAGTTCCAAAAAGCACAAACATTGGGTTTGGTTCCAGTAGAAATTTTAATAGCTCCGAGTATCGACTTGATGAATGTCGAATGAATTTTGGAGGCTATGGGAGAATAGGAGTCATGGATGACTCCAATTAAGGATTATCTGCTCAAGGGAATCCTCTTGAGGGAAAGGAACAAATAAAAGAAACTTTTTCAAAAGTGTCATGGTTTATAATACAAGAAGGAGTGCTTTATAGGAGATGAGTCTGCACTCCCTAACTTAGGTGTGTAACTATGGATGAGGGTAGGAAAATTCTCATGGAAATCCAGGAAGGTAGATGTAGTGATCACACCATAGGGTAGACGTTAGTGAAAAAGGCACTTCACTATAGATATTTTTGGCCAACGATAAATCAGGATGTGGCTGATTACATCAAACGATGCGACTATTATAGGAGATTTATGAAGGTACAAAGATCCCCATCAGTGGAGATTACCCATACGGTCAGCCCGTAGCCATTTGCTGTCTAGAGAATTGATTTTATGACAAAGAACATCATTTGTATGTTCGGAGTACCTTAGAAAATCATAACAAGTAATGGAACCCAGTTCAAATGTATCGACTTCAAGAATTTCAACAATCGATACATGATTGAAAAAATCTTTTTCGTAGTAGCACACTAACAAAAAGTGGACAAGTGTAGGCAATGAATAAAATCATTAAGTCTATCCTGAAGAAGCAGTTAACTAAAGCCAAGGGAAACTAGGTCAACGAGCTTCGGCTAGCATTATGGCTTATAGGATGACTCACAAGTTCGTGGCTTGGCATACATCATTCACTTTGGCCATGGATCAGAGGCTATGATCCTAATAGAATTGAAAGTCCCTTCTCATTGTAAACGACAATATGATCGAAAGGTAAATGAGGAACTCTTGCTTGAGTCCCTCAATTTGTTTGGTGAGAAGAGAGAGGAAGTCGAATTAACGCTGCTACTCATCAGAAAAAAGCAGCATGACACATTAATACCAAGGTCCAAAGTTGTACCTCTGAGGTAAGGGGTCCCATTTTGAAATGAGTTCTCTCAGGTATGGGGGCAGTTGGTCCGAATTGGAAAGGTCCTTATGTAATCAAACAAAAGCTTGGAGACGAGACATTCAAGTAGGCCACTGTTGATGGAATCTCAATTCCACTAGCATGGAATAGTGACATGCTTCGGTGCTATTTCAATTAATTTTATTTAGTTCATTTTTTACAAACAAGCTACCCAAGGATTCTCAGGGCAGTGAATTAAGGTGGGACTTACAATCTTTTATGTTTATAAATAAAAGTTAGCTTCTTGGACTAATGGAATCGTGTTCTTGTAAGCAAAATCCTATGTTGTGTGATTAGCAATATGTTCAGGTACTCGAAAATGGTACCAACTCCATTTCTCCAGGATCAAGACTAAGGAGTTTAATCATATGGTTTAATCAGATAATTTGACTTCATCCTTTAGGTACCAAGTGTTTCCTGGAAATAGGCAATGCCAAGAAGGAATGCCTAAAATAAGGCGAATAAAGCTCCAATTTTCGAAGATAGAAACTGATGCGCGATAGGATTTCTTTTGACCATGCTTGTAGCCTAGCAGGATACGCTGGACTGGTGATAAGTAAGGATGGTCAACGGACACTCTTGGCTAACTTCAGGGAATAGGTGTTGCTAGGAGCAGATACCTGGAGACATGCATCTAAGTCGTCGGTTCTCGAAGATAGCAATAGATGAATGGACAGGGCTTACATGCTACGCTTGCGGCCAAGAAGGATGCGGTTGATCAAGGATAAGCAAGGATAGTCATTGAAAAATAAAAACAGGTACGATTGGACTCCTTTGCTGTAAGAGCAAGGCCAGAATGGTATAATTGGATTGAGGGAAATAGGATAATTTTCTCCACGATGTTATTATCCGACCAATGCCCAAAAATAGGCAAGGTCAAAGGTTGATGCCTAGATTATGGCATTTGGAGCAATAAGTCATGAAAAAGGATTCATTGTGTGATAATATTACATAGAAGGTATGGTTTCACTCACGGCTTAGGGGGCTCGTTTTGCTGAGGTTGAATAGTGTAACTTTATGAATAACTCTGATTACGCCCGATTATCGATAAGATCGTTTTTGAACCAAAATCGCACAAACACCCAATAGATAGTAGAAGATAATAAAAAGTAAAGAAAAAAATTAAAATAAGTAAGAAATGAACAAATAGAGATTTATGGTGGTTCAGCAGACTTTGGCCTACGTCCACTTAATGAATTTATTACTTAACATCTGACTTGGTGGAAGAAGTTCTTAGGGATTGGTACAATTTTGACATTTATATTTTCAGAATTACAAGAATATAGAGTAGAGTGGAACTAGAGCCAAATGATCCAAAAAATGAGCCCTACCGCTCTATTTATAGAGGCAAAGAGCCTAACATCTCATATAAAAGATCTCCAGACCGTTCTCCTTTGTAAAGATAAATTCTCAAGATAATATGGGTGCCACGTCATCAAATGTCATGGGTCGATATGACTCCAATGTTACGGGTCGGTATCAATCCTTAAAATGGCCAAACTGTTCATCTTGCACTCTTTGCTTTGGCTCGTCTTGTGGCTAGCTTCATGATTCCATAGTTGTTTATATCAATATTAACTTGTTTCGGAGTCCAAGTGATGGAGTTGTAGAGGAACAAAGTTGCCGGTTCAGGAGTTCATGTAGATTGATAAGGAATTGCATGGAATCAATAGAATAACACTGGAAATAGACTTTTAGTATCAAATAGGCTCATAGGTAGTAGATGTACTCCTAAGGGAGGGTGTACATGGGTTGGTACCGACCTATGGTTAGCGGTTGATACCGACCCCATACTTGTGGGCTTCAGGCCTTTGTCATTTTGTGGTGGTTTTGTGTTTGAGTTGTAATCTTGGTTGTACTAAAGTTTTTGGCCTCATGGTCACCTATTCGGGCTTCTTGTCCTGATAACTTCAAAGCCTGGTTCGTCAGGTTCATCTATATATTGCCTGGTCAAAAGGCGAGATAACACTTGCCTCCAAAAACATGCCTTGCGAATGGAAGATGTGTTTTTTCAAGGACGAATGTGATGTCAATCTTTGATAGTTGAGTTCTTCGTCTATTTCAATCTTGGCAAATCATCCAGTTCCTTTAGATTCTCTTGTTAATTATGGTCAGGACTTATCATAGCCTAAGACTCTACACTCCACCTAGATGTTGTCTATGCAATATCAGGATTTCGATTTCATTCGGAATCATTACATCACATATCAATACCATCTTGTGTTCATCCAGGAATTACATCATTATCATTCTGGTTTCATTCAAAGTTATCACATTCCAAAATCATCTCGTTTATCTGAGATTTATCTGTTTCATTTAATTTCAAGGTGTTTAAATCCTTTTATTAAAATCAATATATGTTTTAAGGTTCGATCTCTTCAAATCGTTTCATGTTCAGTTTAGTGAATGATCTCTCCGGATCATTTTATACTTAGTCGAAGGGATGATTTGTCTGAATCGTTGGTCAAATCCTTGGATGTTCAAGGCCGATAGGAAAATCCGTTACCTCTCCAGATCGTTAATTTATGTCATGGTCATTCGAGGCCGATAATCGAATCCGTAGTCTCTCCGAACGGTTAATCAAATCCATGGTCGTTTGGGGCTGATAATCAAGTCCATAGTCTTGTGAGTCAGTGGGAATCTTTAGGCTAAATTAATTCTAAAGAGGGGTTGAAAGTATTTAATGGATTATATGAATATTTTTCAAATTCTTTATGATTCTACTTTGAATGATGTAATTAATAATCACAGAAACAATCACAGAATTAAAGTACATATAAAAGTAAATGCAGTAAAGTAAAAAGAAAAGACCTACACTAGAATTTTGTACCGATTTGGAGTTGCCCTACATCCAATCCCGTACAATTCCATGTATGGATTTCTTTTCAACTAGTAAATGCAAACACAATCTCGATTTCAAGGCTACGAGACACACCCTTCAGAATCCAAACCTTTAGGTAGACTCACTTGATTTTCGAACTACAAGCATACCCACTAGATTTATGGGCTACTAAGCACACCTAATTGATTTTAATATGCTACAATCATACCTACTTGAATTTCAGGAATACCAAGCACACCACAAAGTACAAGAGTACGATTCGATAGACTTTACAGACTCAGATCTTTGATCTTGATTACAATTGATTCTATAACTCTTGAATATCACTTAGATCTTGAGAGAGATGAGAGAAATCAAAAAGTATATGAAAGAGAATCAAACTAGTAATGATTGAATTTGATTCTGGTTGAATTTCGGTAAAGTTTTAATAGAAATTAATTTAAAAATCAAGAGAGTTAAAAGAAGAAAGAAAAACAAGAAAGTAGTTAATGAAATTTCATTTGAAAGTCTGGTATATATAGGGAAATAATGGTCATGTCCATTCGCGAAGAGATACAATGAAAAGACACTTCCATTCAAAATTTGAATTTAAAAAAATTACTTAATAAAAATGTTTTGAAAATATTAAGTTTTGTAAAATATTTTAAACTTTTACAAACATTTAAACATAGTTTATACATATTTTAATCATAATAAAGGTTAATAAAACTTTATAAAATAATTTTGAAATATTTAATAAGAGTATTCAATATAATGTAAATAATATATATATAAAATCAATATAGTTATAAATCATAAGTAAATATCTAAAATCAAAATATAAATATCAAAAATAAACAGAAGGAAGATATAAACTAAAATACCAAAAACTATAGTAGGTTAAAAATAGTTAAGAACTTAATATAATATCTTTGTCAATATAAAAGGTTAAGAAATTATTTTAAGAAATAGTTTGAATAGATGTTTGAAAAGACTAATAAGAAAATTAGGATATTTAAAAAATATTTAAAAGGGGTTTATAAGCTTAAGGAAAAAGTTGGTGAAAAATTTAGTTTTAGGGGACAAGAAGTTTGCATTTTAGGCTTAAGGACATTTTTTAGTGTAAATTACAGAATCATAGTTGTAACTATCATTTTCAATTTAAACTAGAAAATGTTCTTCAGACTAAAAAGCAAACTTGTTGTCCACGAGACTAATTTTTTTTTCAACTTCTTCCTTGTGTCTATTTTCCTGTATTTAAAACTTTTTTGAAATGGAGAAAGGGAGAGATCAAGAAAGTTCTATCAGAGTTTTAACAAAAATTTATGACTCTATAACTTATTTGAAATATATTGAAACCTTAAACTCTTCAATACTCATGAGTCTTCACTCTTTAACTCTTGAAACTTTGTATCAGCATCTTGATTCTACTCTTGATACCAGCATCTTGATACTGTACAGTCTTCTTTATCAATACTTGTCCAATATCCTGCACTATATAATATATATATATATATATATATATTGATAAAACATTAGTATCTATATTTTATATAATGTCCTACAGTTGTTATCATCAAAACCAATACCTAAGTTACTAACAATCTCCTCCTTTTGATGATGATAACTCTATACATAGAATATAATATAACTCCCCTTGAGTTACAAAACTCCTCCGTAATCTATACTTAGATTTTATATATTTCTCCCTTTTGTCATCAACAAAAATAAACTAACTATAACTCCCCATAACTAAGATACTATAAGAATGATATATAAGAAATGATGAGTGATAACACAAATAATTAATAACAACTATACCAAACTATATAATCATTCAATATCATAATACAAATTAATCACAATCCAATCAAACCGTAAACTATATATATATATATATGTTCAAAGTAAAACTGTCAAATCAAATCAAATATACATACAACACATTAAAGTAATCAAAGAAAATCAATAATTATTCTAACTTGATTTCTTGATATTCGGTGATTTTAGAATAGGATAGTGAGGATAATGAAGGCAAAAGTTTCCTTTTTGTTCGACGAGATTTTTATCTCGATCGAAACATACTTCTTCGACGCATCGAATTTTATCATCTTCCTCCATGCGTTCTTCCTCTACTTCCTCTTCTTCTTATTCTTCTTCTTCCTCGTCATCGCTGCCTTGAAAAAGGTTATGAATAGCCAAATTTGCAGAATCACGTTCAATAACTATTGGATTCCTAGGAATATCCAATAGATAGTTTTGCAAATTGCGAAGAATTATGCTTTGCTTCTCTTGTTCTTTCGTCATATGAAGTTGCACCACTTGAATTTTAGTGACATTTGCATAATATTCTTCATTTCACCCACGATTTTAGTGATTTTAGTCATATTAGTGCTTTGGAATGGGCCTTGGGTAGGAGATGGGAAGGAAAATGATGGGTTTTCTTCTTCAGAATGTTTGGGATTAGAGGAGGCCATGGTTTATTCGTTCAGAAGTTTAAAACAGAGAGAATACAGAAAAATGAAGAGAAAAGTCGAAATTTGGTTATTATATAACCACCCATTTGGATTTTAGAGGGAAATTTAAAAAACGAAAATTACCATTATATGTCGACATATGTGGGTAGCGTATGTCGACATACATAGCAATATTTTGATTATATTGTTTTTCATTATTTTTTTTAGTTTTTATTTCATTATTTTTATACTTTTGATAGAGAACAAATTCCTAACTCTCTACTTAACATAGTAAAGGATGTATGTTTCAATGGTTTTGTTACTATATCAGCTTTCTGATTTGTAGTGTTTATAAATTCAAGTGATATTATTTCTTTGTTTATATTTCCTTTTAAAAAAATGTGTATTATATTGTTCGTCAACGGAAATTCTATCGGATTAGAAAACCGTCGAACGAATTTTGAAATAAAAATAACCGCAAGCGCACGGTGTACGAATGTAGCACGTGGCGAATACGGGTCGATCCATAGGGAATTGATGATTTTAAAATTCTACTCAATCAAATTAACCAAAGTTGGAAGAGTGATTAACTAAAAAAAAGAAGAAAAACGAAAAAAGAAAATAGATAAAAAATATGAAAGTGTTAAGACAATTTAGAGGCAATTTCCACTCTCTAGATCACATAAATCAACAAAATGAAGTTATGATCTCTCTTTTCTTGTCATTAGTGAATTAGTTGATGTGCTTATCATAAGTATGGTATACTTGTGCTATTAATTAGCTCAATATAAACCATCAAACTATAACACAACCACTAATACACTTTTAAATCTCATAAAATATGACAACAAAGTTGAAAGCAAAATTTATTTTAAGCATGACCTATTAACCATTAATTAGAAATATAAGCCATCAAATTTCAATTTCAACAATCACTTCTTTGTCATAATCATATTTAGATGAAGAGGCAATTTGTGTTTTGTTTGTTTAAGCATAGCCTATTTGTTATAAACAACATAGACTATCAAATTCAAAGCTAAACAACATCATTAAACCACTTCATTCATTCTCATTAAGCATAAAAAGAGAGCATAAACATCAAATTAAGTTGAAGCTACATGATTAGAGAGCTTCATTATCCCTAAATTGAAGGGGTTTAGCCTCTCATATTTGTTATCATATGAACAAATGTAGCTTGCAACATGAGAGGAAAAAAAAGGAAAAGAGAGCAAAGTGAAATGGAAAACTATTCTAATTGCATAAAGGAAAATCTACACTACTTGCATAAAAGGAAATGAACATGTAATTAAAAAGAAACAATAATTAACATTGCATAAAAAAAAGAATTACATAAGAGAAGACATGGCTAAGTAGCCATGGAAAGAAAGAGAGATTTGATTTATTTTCTAAACTAAAACTAACTAACTAAGAGGAAGATGGCTACATGAAACATAAGGGGTATTTATACAAGTTAGAAACCCTAATGCATATTTTTGGGGAGTACCCTAAATGTCCTTGGAGGAAGTGTGGTGGCCAAGTTATCATTAGCTTTAATAATCCCCCACTTAAATGTACATGAAGCTTTAAATGTCTTTTAGCATGTGCATTAGCCTTTAATTTGTACATTAAGGTAGTGGGTAGGTGGGGTCCTCCATTATCTTCACTTTGAATTATTTCCATCTTCATTCCTTTATATTCTTTGTGCATGCATATTCCTTCATGAAACCACTCCTATTTGAGACCATTTTCCTACAAAAAAATATATAAATTTCCAATCAATTTTTCTCAAAGAAATATACGCACTTAAATGACCGTTTTGCCCTTATATGAAGATGAATATGTGAAAATTTGGAATTAATATGAATTTTGGTTAAAACAAGTTAAAATACCCAATATGATCATTTATTTAATTTAAATAGAATAAATATGGTGGTAAAAATATGCACATTTACGTGCACATCAAATACCCCCACACTTATCTTTTTATTCGTCCTCGAATAAAGGAAAACTAAGATAAATCCATTTTCGTAGGGAGCACGATTGCATTGAGCGTATGCAATAAGCCGTTAAACCTCTAGGTGTCCCCATTAGGACGAGTGTTGTCTCGTGAGGGTTTTCAGCGGATACTACCCACAAAATCCAAATGCAGGATGAAAATATTTACAAATGAAGGATTTATTTTTAAATTGACACGAATAAGTTAAATATAGGTTTTGGTTATTATCTTGAAATTTATGTCATTTACTCATCAAAATATCCAACAAAAATCAAGTTATCATATCAAATAGACTATAGTTTAACTCGTTGTTTTGGTTAATAACAAAGTGTAACTATGAAATGGATCCTTAGTTGATTATCAAAGTTTATCAAAGTGGTATTTTCATTTTTTTTTCAATAACAAATCAAATCAACTAAGTAAAAATAGTGCTATGATTTTAATTGCTTGCTCTCTCATTATTTGCAAGAAAAATTACACACCTAGCTCAGGTAAACTAAGGCCAGATATACCACCCATGCACTGCCTTACGGGCTTATGTGAGGGAAGTACAGAGCATGGCGAGTGCACACACTTTCGTGCATACACCTATCGACCATAGGTGGTTTTTATTAAAAAAATTTTACATGTGTTCCATATATGCATAACCGTGAGGACTTTTAAATGAGTATGAAAGCACATAGTCAAAAATTCCAAGTAATTCACCCATGCATAACCGTGAGAACTTTTAAACGAGAGTGAATATTTGGATGTTATTATTTTTTATTTTTATATTTTTTTTAAGAGAGAGAGAGAGAGTTTTGCAAAATCATCTTAGCACCATTTAACTTGGAAGGCAAAAAAAAATGTTATATCCTTTACTTTAAATCAACCACTTTTTAAAACAAAGATTTTCAATTAGGATGTACTTCATAATTAACACGTATGAGTCTTCCTATATACTAGTTAAACCATTATTATCTGTAATCAAACTTCAATTTTATTTTTGTTAAGACAAATAAATTTTTTAAAAATTTCAATTTAATAAACCAAAACCATATATTTATCTTATAGTGTTTCTTTTAAAAATAAATCAAAAGAAAATTTGTTTTTGGGATTTTTTTTAATTTTTTTTAAAGCAAAAATAAACCATGAAAAAAAATGAAGATGAGTCCCCCCCACACTTGATTTTGACTGTGTCCCCACAGTCAACCCGAATGAAAGGAGAAAAATAAAATAAAAATCTTATATTTACATGAAAGATTACTATTTACAAGAGATGAGAAAGTATATAGTCAAAAAGTAAATGAAACGGTCTTTCAAAGACCAATTCATTTGTCTCGTCAAATGTGTGAGACACGGCTTAAGCACGAAAAATGAAATTGTAAAAGAATTTGAAGTTGATTGTCGATTTGGAAAAACGAATTTTGTTTTATCGAAAATTGAATGAGTTGTTTTATTTTCAATGATTTTCCGGGTTGATAAAACTATTGCTCGAAATTTGTTTTCACCAAATTCAAGTTTATCATTGATTTCAAAATCGAAATGGTGATTCAAATCGTCCCCTTCAGAACTTAGCAACTCATTTTCAAAATGTCCATAAAACTCATGTTTGAAAAATTCGACTTCCTTTGTTGGATTATCAACAACTTCATCATGTAAATCGAGTTTCAAAGTTGTCGTATTCAAATTTTCAGAAAAAGGAAGATCGAAGTTTAAATCGAGTTTCGCATCCTCAAAAGAATTGAAATCCAACTCAATTACCGTATTTTCAACAACTTGATTAAGATCGTCATTATCAAATTCAAAAGTTGTTATTTGAAAATCGTCGATTTGGGTAAAAGGTGGATTATCACTTGACTCGTCACATCTTGAAATTTGATTTTGTTTTTCACGATGTTTCATATAAGTTTCAAACAACAAATCCGTGTGATCATCATAAATTTCATTCATTTGTTCAAAAAAATCAAATTTGTAGTTATTAAATTAAGAATTTTCGATTTGGATTTGTTGAGAACAAAAAATTTCACTCGTAACATGGTTAAGATTATTCCCATTGCCCAATTCGTTTGAAAAGTTGTTCCCATTTTCATGTTAAGTTTGAAATTCATTTTGGAGTTCGAAATTAAATTGGCATGGGTTATAATCGTAATCATTTGAATTTTGAATTGAATTCAAATTTTGAAATCCTTGACACGAGTTATTACACAAATAAGAATTACATAAATCATTTATCTCTTGATTTTGTCGTGTAGAAAGTTCGAGTAAAGATGAAATCATTTCAATGCTATTTTCAAGAGTCGAAGGTTGGTCATCGTTTTGAAAATTTTATTGTTCGAAATTTGAATTATTTACACAATAGTTGTTGTTAAAATATCCATACGAATTTGGACTGAAATCATATGGATTATACTGATTTTCACAAATATTGTAAAATTCAAGTGAATATGGAAATTCTGACATTTTCAAGAATGTTTTTTTTGTGGTTTTTTTTTTATAAACGAAAAATATTTACAAAGAAAATTTATTTTTGAGAAGGGAAATCGATTTTTGTTTTGTTTTTATTTTTCAATTTTTTTTTTGAATTTTGGTTTTTCTAAATTTTTTTTTGGATTTTTTTTTTGAAATTTCAAAGAAAATGATTTAAAAATTTCAAAGGAAAATCAAACGAATATTTACAATTTTCTTTTTAGTTTTGGATTTTTGAAATTTTTTTTTGTTTTTTTTCTTAAATATGCATGAACTAATGCAAATAAATGAATGCAAGGTTTAATTACAAATGATTTATCCTAAGTTAACCCAAAATTGTATAATCACAAATTGTCTTAAATCAACAAAAATATTTCTCAGCCAGGTAACGGGCAGGGGTTATCGGTGCAGCACGAATCACCGTAGCAATGCAGCCGAAGGTTTAAGTACCTTCAGAGGAACAACCACTATAATATTTACGAATCACCGTAATATTTATAAATGATTATTACTCTGTCGTAGCCTAGACACCAAGAAATTAAATTGTTCAAAGAAGACAACTGTCAATATACAATTAAGTGAGTTATTATTTAATCAAATTCTAAGATGAAATGCAAAGCTGAAATAAAACTGTATTAACAATGCAACTACGAATGAATTTTTTTTTTAAAATGCAAATGCAAGCAACCAACAATTCAATTCAAATAAAACTAGAAATGAAAGCATAATTTTTTAGCAAGCAGAGCAATTTATTTTGGCTAGCTAAGGAAGCAATTTTCAGCAAGCTATTCTTCCTTTATTTCCTGCTTTGGCAACCTGAAAATTAAAAACTAAGATATATACAATATTTTTATTTTATTTTTGGTTTTTTTATTTTTTTCGAAAGGAAACTTAAAAGTAGGGTTTTACTTTAAAAAAAAAAAAATTTAATACACTAAAAACAATCTAAACAAAAAAAACGAAAACAAAACAAACGAAAATAAAAACACTTTGAGATTTTTTTTTTGTGAAAGAAAGAAAGAATTAGAATAAAATACAACCAAAAAAAAATGAAACTTGTTGGTTTGTTTTTGGTTTTTCCTTTTTTTTTTTAAAGAACAACTTCACTGAACAAACTTGAATAGGAACCCAAAACCAGCCCCGACCCACTTAACTAATACAAACCAGCATATAGGCAATTGACTAGTATAAACACTCAACCTGGCACAATAAGAAAATCATCATTAATTCCCAAATGAGTTTTTGAGTTCAAAATCGTTTATATCTAGGATCAAACAACCAGGAAATCACCAACTTAAAAGAGACAAGAAATCAAAAGGGACTAGAAATTCGAGTTTTGGGTTTTTCGAGTGTTCGACCGTTGGCTTGGAGGCGTCGATGTTCGCGATTGGCTGTGATGCTGACGAAGTCCGGGTGCGAGGATTTGCGTGACGCTTGACTGTTGATGATTTGGGGGTTTAGGCTGTAGGCTGCAGGGAGGAGTGTGGTCGTATGGTGTTGAATTTGGGGTTCATAATCTGTGCGATTGCGTCTTGTTATGATGGGTGATATCGACTACGGATGTTCAAATGGCGATTGAGGGAGCGGTCGAGTTTGAGGAGATGGTGGTTTCGTCAATGTTGCTAGTTACTAGTGGATTGCGATGGAGATCAGTGGGTATGTGACAGTTTTTTCTTTTTTTTTCTTTTTTTCTTTTTTTTTAATTTGAAGTGGTTTCTAGTGATACTGCAGAAGTGTTGTACTGATGGTGGTTGAATATAGAGGAGCAGTTGTCGTGGTTCGACGAAGTACTTTGCAATGGTGGTATGAAATTCTCTGGTAGATGTTGAACAGATGTTGTGGTTGTTGTCACTGGTTTGGGCAGAGCAAAAGGTGATGTGAAGTGCAATAGATGGATGGTTGTGCTATAACAGGTAGGTGCGATTGGAGGTAGAGATTTGCAGGTTGTGGTGGAAGTTGAAGTCGAGTTGTCTGGCGTTTGGATTTTGAGGAGGCTCTCGAGTTGGTTTGGTGAATTGGGTGGCCGAGGAGGGGGTTTGCGGTCAGGTTGCTTTGTGGTGATAGACAGTGATGTGGTCTGAAGTTTGAAATGGGAGTTTGAAGTTTGATATGGTTTTCAGGTTACTGAAGGTGTGCACTGAAGGGTATGCAGAGGTGAAGCAAGTTGTGGTCTGGGGTGAGTGGTTAAAAGTCGAATGGTGGTTGACAGTCAGTTGTGCAACGGTTTGTTGTATTGGGTAAGGGACGTGATATGGGTAAGGGAAGTGAATTAATGTTATAGGCAGGGGTAATGATGGCTGAAGCAGGTCAGCAATGTGGTGGTGATTCGGGCGATGTGGTGAAGTAGGTGGTAGAAGTTTGCACTGCAAGAGAGGTGTCGGGTAGCAGTAAAGCAGGGGGGTTGACAGGGGAGATATGTAGTAGATGTTGATGGAGATGAGGAATGTCTATTAGGCAGTTGAGCAGCACTGTGTGTTGATGAAGTTTTGAATAGGAATGCTGTAGCAGTTGATGGGTGGTTGGCTGAAATGGAAGATGTAATGACAGAGGGTGGATGGGAAGGATGTATGAATGGTATTGAAGTGTTGCTGTGATTATGGAGTGATGCACAGTGTATCAGTTGTATTTGTGTAACACAGTGTAGAGGTTATTGATGCAGCAAGGCATATAGGAATTCAGAAGTT
The DNA here is from genome assembly GCA_030765085.1 of Allium cepa. Taxonomy (NCBI): domain Eukaryota; kingdom Viridiplantae; phylum Streptophyta; class Magnoliopsida; order Asparagales; family Amaryllidaceae; genus Allium; species Allium cepa. The sequence continues at coordinate 824,796,911 of CM060941.1, read as the reverse complement.
AAACCATATTCAATCGTGCACGAGTCAAGGAGCTTCGGATTTAACTCATGAGTCGGCATGCTTGTTGAGTCGGACACGAGATAAAGGAAGCATGAGTCGGAGCCGGTTTAACAAAGCTTGGAAGAGTTCGAGTTGGATGAGTCGTTCACGGGTTAATAGATGCATGAGTCGTTTCCGACCTAACGAAACTTGGAGGAACGAGCTACGACTTAACAAAAGGGGAGATGAGGCATCGAGATTGAGTCGTCTACGACTTAATGGGGCACGAGATAGCAAGGTCCGAGTTAACAACAATTCAAGCTGTATAAAGGAGGCAGATTTGAGTCGTATACGACTTAACGAAGAGGGCTTGAGTCGTATACGAGTTAACCAAGATCAGGAGAAGATGCTACGACCTAAAGACATTCGCATAAGTCGTCTACGACTTAACAGGAAGCGGCAAGGAGATGAGTCGGCCATAGAAGCAGATGGTTGTTGGCCTTGAGTCGTTAGGTCGGCAACGACCTAACTGCTGTAGTTTGAGTCGTGAGTCGTTATGTTTTTCTTGAGTCGTATGTAGTGAGTTTCTTAAGTCGGCATGTATGATGAGTCGTACTTGGTTGAGTCGGTCACTTTGTACAGTGTTGTAATGTGTTGAGTCGTCGGGTCTTGAGTCGGAGGAGTTGTATTGGTGTTGGGCTTGCTGAGTCGTGTAAGCGGAGTGGTGTAGTTAAGTCGGTGCCGACCTTGTATGAGTCGCTTGTAGTTCGGTCTGTTGTAAAAGGGTGGAGGCGCATGTGTTAAGTCGGTCACGACTTAAGTTGAGTCGTAAGTCGCTTGCCGACTTAAGGCACTGGGTCAGAAAAGTCTATAAATAGCGTATGTGTTGTACATTTTTTTGGGTTGTTGATTTTGAATAAAATTTCTCTTTTTGTTAGCTTTGTGCTTTCATACCAATTGGTAGTTGAGTGTAATCTCCTATCTCCACTTACGTCGTTCGAGTGCGCTCGAATCCACGTTTGTTGAAGCCGATTCACGGAATCTAGTGCGCTAGATCAACGTGCGAAGAATCGTAGATCTTTGAACACGGTATAGTGCGCTATCAACGTGTTTGAGATAGCTAGAGTTCGGTATCTTTGGATCAACGAACTTGGGCATTTTGGTATCTTCAACTCACCGATTGCTACAATCCATCGATTGAAGTTTATTTCGAATTATCCGCTGCGTCAGTTTTGGTATCAGAGCCATACTTAGCCAATCATAGCTAAGTTGATTCTTGGAGCCAAGTGTTGAAGTTTGAAGTTGTGTTCGTTGTGGTCATCTTGAAGTTGCCACAAGCTTGGAGTATTTGATCTATAGCATTTTGAATCAAGTGTTGGAGAGTGATTGAATTTGTGAGGAGATTTTTGCGCGCCAAGATTTGAAGTGTGGAGCCGTGCCGACTTAACCATAAGTCGTTGCACATTGAGCCGAATCAAGTCATAACCGAGACATTGTTGGGCCGTGATTTGTTGAAGTCTTGTGATTGAATTGTTGAAGTTTGTGAAGTTTTTCAATCATGCCACCAAGGAGAGCCAATCGTCATCAAAACATTGAAGCACTATATCGAAGAGAAGAGGCCGATCAAATGGAGCAACGTATGCACGAGAAGATTGATGAAGGCATTGGTAGGTTGGAGAAGCTTATGATTGATATGAATCAAAGTAGAAGAAGAAATTCACCTGAATCCATTCATGGAGGAAGTAGAGTTTCACATCATTCAGATCGGGAGAGGAGAGAAAGTCAGGATCAACGGAGTGTTGATAATCGAAGTAGGAGGAATGTTGATGACCATGATAGACGGGATGTTGGTAGTAGGAGTGGTGTTAGAGATGTTGGAGGACGAGAACGACAACGATATACATCAGACTTTGAGGATGAGTTTGACGGTGAAAGAGGCAGTGTTCATTACAGAGATAGAGATCAAGGACAACGTTCGTATCGGGTTATTGATGATGATCGACGTTGGGAATCGGGTATGAAGATGGAGATTCCGGAGTTTAAAGGCGGGATGGTTGCTGAGGAGTTCTTAGATTGGTTGTCTAATGTGGAGGAAATCTTTGATTTCAAGGAGGTGCCGGAGAATCGAAGGGTGAAGTTGGTTGCTACTAGGTTGAGGGGGAGAGCTTTGGCGTGGTGGCAGCAAACTAAACTTACTCGAGAACGAATGGGGAAGTCAAAGATAGAATCTTGGGAGAAGATGAAAAAGTTGATGAGATCTACTTTCTTACCTTACAACTACCAGTCACTTATGTACCAAAGGTTGCAGAATTTGAGGCAAGGAACGAAGTCTGTTAGTGATTATGCAGATGAATTTTACCAACTCATTGCCAGGAATGATATTATGGAAACAGAAGAACAGCTGACGGCTAGATTCATTGGGGGTTTGAGAATGCAGATCCAGGATATGGTTAATATGTTCGATCCTAGATCCGTTGCGGAGGCACATCAGAAAGCGTTAGCTTGGGAGAAACAAGGAAGGCGTGGAGGTGGTGTGTTTACTAATTCTAATAATCCAGTGAAAGGTGCCGGTGGAAGTTCTAGCGTTCCTAAACCTGTTACAAAGCCAGTGGTGAAGGAGGCTGAGAAGGCGAAGGCTAGTAGTGTTTTCAAATGTTATAATTGTCAGGAGTTGGGTCACAAAAGCAACGAATGTCCGAAGCCGAAGAAGAGAACCATGGTTGCAGAGGTTGAGGCAGATGATGGTGAGGAGGCAGAGTATTCAAATGTATCTTATGTTGAGGAGGAAGAAGAAGTGTCGGGTGATGAAGGTTGTAATCTTATGATGAGGAGAAGTTGTTTGACACCTAAGCAAGAGGAGGATTGTAGTTGGTTGAGAAGCAATATTTTTCAGTCGACATGTACTATTCTGGGAAAAGTTTGCAAGTTCGTTATTGATGCTGGGAGCTGTGATAATATTATTTCTACAGAAGCAGTAAGGAAGTTGAACTTGAAAACTGAGAAGCATCCTAAACCGTACAAGTTAGCATGGTTAAGGAAAGGAGGTGAAGTGAAAGTGTGTCGAAGAGCTTGTGTGAATTTTTCAATCGGAAAGAAGTACAAAGATGAAATCTGGTGTGATGTCGTAGATATGGATGTTTGTCACTTATTGTTGGGCAGACCATGGCAGTTTGATAGAGCAGTTCAGCATGACGGTCGTGCCAACAGTTACAGTTTCATGTTCGAGGGTACTAAAATCACTTTGGTTCCTAAGAAGCAACAGCAGAAGGAGAACAAACTGGAGGAGATTGAAGAATTGAAAACTCTGTTGACTTTGAAGGAGTTTGTTAAAGAAGTGGAGGAAGAACCGGAAGTGTTTTTGTTGATTGGGAGAGAGAGTAGTGAAGAAGTTGAGATTCCCGAAGAAGCAAAGCCAGTTTTGGAAGAGTTTGAAGATGTCTTTCCAGAGGAGTTACCGAAGGAGTTACCACCACTTAGAGACATTCAACATCAGATTGATCTTGTTCCCGGAGCAGTGTTACCACACCGACCACATTACAGAATGAGTCCGAAGGAACATGAGGAGTTACGAAGGCAGGTGGAAGAATTACTTGAACAGGGTCGTATTCAGGAAAGTTTGAGTCCGTGTGCTGTACCTGCATTGTTAGTACCAAAGAAGGACGGAACTTGGAGAATGTGCACTGATAGTAGAGCTTTGAATAAGATCACTGTTCGTTACAGATTTCCTATGCCGAGGTTGGATGATTTGTTGGATCAGTTGAGTGGGGCAACTATATTCTCGAAAATTGATTTGAAGAGTGGTTATCATCAAATTCGTATCAGACCTGGAGACGAATGGAAGACAGCTTTCAAAACTAGAGAGGGGTTGTACGAATGGTTGGTTATGCCATTTGGGTTGTCTAATGCACCTAGTACATTCATGCGGGTGATGAATCAAATCTTTAGACCATTCATTGGAAAGTTCGTCGTGGTTTATTTCGATGATATTTTGATTTATAGCAGGAGTACGGAGGAACATGTTCTACATCTGAGAGAAGTGTTGTTTATTCTTCGTGAAGAACAATTTTATGCTGCTACAAAGAAATGTGTGTTTATGACACCTAGTGTTTTATTCCTGGGGTATGTTGTTTCAGGGAAAGGTATTCAAGTTGACCAGAGCAAAGTTGAAGCAGTCAAGAATTGGCCACAGCCAAAGACAATTACAGAAGTGAGAAGTTTTCATGGGCTAGCGTCATTCTACCGAAGGTTCATACCACACTTCAGTAGCGTGATGGCTCCAGTGACTGATTGCATGAAAGGGAAACAATTTGTGTGGTCAGAAGAAGCGGGGGTTGCCTTTGAGAAGATCAAGGAATTGTTGACGTCTGCACCAATTCTTGTTCTACCTAATTTTCAGTTATTGTTTGAATTGCATACTGATGCTTCGAAGGTTGGTATTGGAGGAGTTCTGAGCCAGAATGGAAAGCCAGTCGCTTATTTTAGTGAGAAACTGTCAGGGGCAAAGATGAGATACAGTACATATGACGTTGAATTTCATGCTGTTGTTCAGGCTGTTAAGCATTGGAGACATTACTTATTTCAGAAGGAATTTGTTCTTTACACTGATCATGAAGCATTGAAGCATTTACAGGGACAGGATAAAATTTCAGCAAGACATGCATCGTGGATTGCATATTTACAGCAGTTTACTTTTGTCGTTAAGCACAAATCTGGGGTGACGAATCGAGTAGCTGATGCTTTAAGTAGGAGGAGTCATTTGTTAACGACAATGAAGGTTGAAGTGACCGGGTTTGAAATGTTGCCAGAAATTATTGAAGAAGATCCTTACTTTGTGAAATATGTGGAGAAAGTGAAGGATGGGAGTACCGATGAATTCATGTTGGTTGATGGTTTTCTGTTTAAAGGGAATCGTTTATGCATACCGGACTGTAGTTTGAGGATGAAGATTGTGAAGGAATTACATGAAGAAGGGCATGTGGGCCGTGATCGTACTTTGCAGTTGATTTCACAATCTTATTTTTGGCCATCGATGAGGAAAGAGGTTGAAAGATTCGTGGAGCGATGTCATATTTGCCAAGTTTCAAAAGGAACAGCGACGAATGCAGGATTGTATATGCCATTACCAGTACCATCTAAGCCATGGGTTGATATCAGCATGGATTTCGTTTTGGGTTTGCCGAGAACTCAAAGGGGAAATGATTCGATATTTGTTGTGGTGGACAGGTTTTCGAAGATGGCACATTTTGTTGCTTGCAAGAAGACAGCAGATGCAGTTCGAGTAGCACAGTTATTTTTCAAGGAGATTTATCGACTTCATGGTTTACCAGAATCTATTGTTTCTGATCGAGATACTCGTTTTCTGAGTCACTTTTGGTTGAGTTTGTGGAAAATGGTGGGAACGAAGTTGAATTTCAGCAGTGCTTATCATCCACAAACCGATGGACAGACAGAAGTTGTTAACAGGTCATTGGGAAATTTGTTGCGTTGTCTTGTACAGGATAATTTGAGAAGTTGGGACCTGAAACTATGTCAGGCAGAATTTGCTCACAATCATGCAGTTAATCGAAGCACAGGATTCAGTCCGTTTCAGATTGTTTATTCATGTTTACCCAGGGGACCGTTGGATTTAGCAGTTGTACCACAGTCAAAGAAAACAGTTAAACGAGCTGCTGATTTTGTTGATGAGCTGACGGAATGTCATAAAGTCGTTCAGGAACGATTGGAGAAATCGAATGAGAAATATAAGAAGTTTGCAGATTCGAAACGACGAAATGTTGAAATTAAAGAAGGTGATTTAGTTTATGCTGTGTTAACAAAGGATCGATTTCCAGTGGGTGCTTATAACAAGTTGAAAGCGCGAAAAATTGGTCCAGTTGAAGTTTTGAAGAAGATTAACGAGAATGCTTATCGATTACAATTACCAGATGATGTTTATACTTCTGATGTGTTTAACGTTAAACATTTAATTCCGTATCGTAGAAATGAACATTTTGATGAGAAAGAATTTGCAAATTCGAGGTCGAATTTTTCTCAACCAGGGGAGGATGATGCAGCAAGGCATATAGGAATTCAGAAGTTAAACCATATTCAATCGTGCACGAGTCAAGGAGCTTCGGATTTAACTCATGAGTCGGCATGCTTGTTGAGTCGGACACGAGATAAAGGAAGCATGAGTCGGAGCCGGTTTAACAAAGCTTGGAAGAGTTCGAGTTGGATGAGTCGTTCACGGGTTAATAGATGCATGAGTCGTTTCCGACCTAACGAAACTTGGAGGAACGAGCTACGACTTAACAAAAGGGGAGATGAGGCATCGAGATTGAGTCGTCTACGACTTAATGGGGCACGAGATAGCAAGGTCCGAGTTAACAACAATTCAAGCTGTATAAAGGAGGCAGATTTGAGTCGTATACGACTTAACGAAGAGGGCTTGAGTCGTATACGAGTTAACCAAGATCAGGAGAAGATGCTACGACCTAAAGACATTCGCATAAGTCGTCTACGACTTAACAGGAAGCGGCAAGGAGATGAGTCGGCCATAGAAGCAGATGGTTGTTGGCCTTGAGTCGTTAGGTCGGCAACGACCTAACTGCTGTAGTTTGAGTCGTGAGTCGTTATGTTTTTCTTGAGTCGTATGTAGTGAGTTTCTTAAGTCGGCATGTATGATGAGTCGTACTTGGTTGAGTCGGTCACTTTGTACAGTGTTGTAATGTGTTGAGTCGTCGGGTCTTGAGTCGGAGGAGTTGTATTGGTGTTGGGCTTGCTGAGTCGTGTAAGCGGAGTGGTGTAGTTAAGTCGGTGCCGACCTTGTATGAGTCGCTTGTAGTTCGGTCTGTTGTAAAAGGGTGGAGGCGCATGTGTTAAGTCGGTCACGACTTAAGTTGAGTCGTAAGTCGCTTGCCGACTTAAGGCACTGGGTCAGAAAAGTCTATAAATAGCGTATGTGTTGTACATTTTTTTGGGTTGTTGATTTTGAATAAAATTTCTCTTTTTGTTAGCTTTGTGCTTTCATACCAATTGGTAGTTGAGTGTAATCTCCTATCTCCACTTACGTCGTTCGAGTGCGCTCGAATCCACGTTTGTTGAAGCCGATTCACGGAATCTAGTGCGCTAGATCAACGTGCGAAGAATCGTAGATCTTTGAACACGGTATAGTGCGCTATCAACGTGTTTGAGATAGCTAGAGTTCGGTATCTTTGGATCAACGAACTTGGGCATTTTGGTATCTTCAACTCACCGATTGCTACAATCCATCGATTGAAGTTTATTTCGAATTATCCGCTGCGTCAGTTATGGAGGCAACAGGGTGGTCAGGGAGTTGTATGTATGATGGCAGTGGAAAATGTTGGTGGCTGTTGTTTTGTTGAGTGCAGTTGCTATGAAGTTTTGGCAGTAGAGGATGGTTACTGAAGTGTAATTGAGCAGTTTGAAGTAGAAAGATAGTGGAGAGGAGGAGAGAAGTGGACGGTGAGGAAAGAAACAATGAAACAGTGTGCACTACAATGTGCAGTTCAATGTAAACAGTGTAACAAATTTTTTTGTTTATAGAAATGCCAATGTAAATGAAAATGAAAAGCAATAAACTATTTTTTTTTTGAATTGTGTATGTGCTTTTTTTTTCTTTTTCTAGAGATGCAAATAGAAAATGAAACTAGAAAATAAGTAATGAACACAAACAAATGCAAACAAAAAAAAATCAAACAACAAACACACAACACGATTTTTTTTTTGAATGCAAACAAACACACAAATTAAAACAAAAAATAATAATTCGAAGAATAGAAAATCAAAATCAAAACAAGTCCCCGGCAACGGCGCCAAAAACTTGTTCGTCGACGGAAATTCTATCGGATTAGAAAACCGTCGAACGAATTTTGAAATAAAAATAACCGCAAGCGCACGGTGTACGAATGTAGCACGTGGCGAATACGGGTCGATCCGCAGGGAATTGATGATTTTAAAATTCTACTCAATCAAATTAACCAAAGTTGGAAGGGTGATTAACTAAAAAAAAAGAAAAACGACAAAAGAAAATAAATAAAAAATATGAAAGTGTTAAGACAATTTAGAGGCAATTTCCACTCTCTAGATCACATAAATCAACAAAATGAAGTTATGATCTCTCTTTTCTTGTCATTAGTGAATTAGTTGATGTGCTTATCATAAGTATGGTATACTTGTGCTATTAATTAGCTCAATATAAGCCATCAAACTATAACACAACCACTAATACACTTTTAAATCTCATAAAATATGACAACAAAGTTGAAAGCAAAATTTATTTTAAGCATGGCCTATTAATCATTAATTAGAAATATAAGCCATCAAATTTCAATTTCAACAATCACTTCTTTGCCATAATCATATGTAGATGAAGAGGCAATTTGTGTTTTGTTTGTTTAAGCATAGCCTATTTGTTATAAACAACATAGACTATCAAATTCAAAGCTAAACAACATCATTAAACCACTTCATTCATTCTCATTAAGCATAAAAAGAGAGCATAAACATCAAATTAAGTTGAAGCTACATGATTAGAGAGCTTCATTATCCCTAAATTGAAGGGGTTTAGCCTCTCATATTTGTTATCATATGAACAAATGTAGCTTGCAACATGAGAGGAAAAAAAAAGGAAAAGAGAGCAAAGTGAAATGGAAAACTATTCTAATTGCATAAAGGAAAATCTACACTACTTGCATAAAAGGAAATGAACATGTAATTAAAAAGAAACAATAATTAACATTGCATAAAAAAAAAGAATTACATAAGAGAAGACATGGCTAAGTAGCCATGGAAAGAAAGAGAGATTTGATTTATTTTCTAAACTAAAACTAACTAACTAAGAGGAAGATGGCTACATGAAACATAAGGGGTATTTATACAAGTTAGAAACCCTAATGCATATTTTTGGAGAGTACCCAAAATGTCCTTGGAGGAAGTGTGGTGGCCAAGTCATCATTAGCTTTAATAATCCCCCACTTAAATGTACATGAAGCTTTAAATGTCTTTTAGCATGTGCATTAGCCTTTAATTTGTACATTAAGGTAGTGGGTAGGTGGGGTCCTCCATTATCTTCACTTTGAATTATTTCCATCTTCATTCCTTTATATTCTTTGTGCATGCATATTCCTTCATGAAACCACTCCTATTTGAGACCATTTTCCTACAAAAATATATATAAATTTCCAATCAATTTTTCTCAAAGAAATATATGCACTTAAATGATCGTTTTGCCCCTATATGAAGATGAATATGTGAAAATTTGGAATTAATATGAATTTTGGTTAAAACAAGTTAAAATACCCAATATGATCATTTATTTAATTTAAATAGAATAAATATGGTGGTAAAAATATGCACATTTACGTGCACATCATATATCAATATATGCTTAGTTCTAACTCGAGTTGGATTTTTAAATAGCTTGATCACACTTGTATCATCACAGTATATTGGTGATTTAGTAAAATTTAAACGAAAATCTTTTAACGTTTGTTGCATATATATAACTTGCGAACATTCTAATGCTGCTAAATATATTCTGCTTCTACAATAGATAGAGATACAGAATTTTGCTTCTTACTAAACAAGGAGCTGGATATTGTCCTAAAAAGTGACATGTTTCACTTGTACTTTTTCGGTCTGATCTGCAACCAACATAACCAGCATCACAATATAAAATTAATTCAAGGAGTCTTCTTTTGGGTAAAAGAGTCCATAGTCTAATGTGTTAATTACATATCCTAAAATTCGGTTTACTGATTTTAGATGAGTTTCTTTAGTTTGAGATTGATATCTTGCGCAGAGACAAATACTATGCATTATACCAGGTCTACTAGCAGTTACATAGAGTAGTGATCCAATCATTCCTCTACATAATTTTTGATCTATATCTTTTTAATTTTCTTCTTTATCTAATTTTTCATTAGTTTCCATGGGGGTTGGTTTACTATGGGTATTCGACATACCAAATTTCTTAACTACATCTTTAGCATAGTTTTCTTGACGAATAAAAATTTCATTACTTAGTTATTTTATTTGTAATCCTAGAAAACAATTTTATTTTCCCATATGACTCATTTCAAATTCCTTAGTCATTATTTCAAAGAATTCTTTATTTAGTTTGTCGTTGGTAGATCCAAAAATGATATCATCTACATATATTTTATTATATGAATATCATTTTTATCTCTTTTAATAAAAAAGTGTGCTATCTACTTTGCCTATTTCAAAATTTGATTGTAATAGATAATATTTATGTCTATCATACTATGCTCTTGGAGTCTATTTTAGACTATACAAAGCCTTCTTGAATCTGTAAACATGATTGGTTAGTTTTTCATATTCAAAAAGTGAGGGTTATTACATCTTCTTTAATCAAACCGTCTGAAATTGCACTTTTAACATCCATTTGATATAACTTAAAATTATTATGATTAGCGAAATCAAGTAAAATTTGTATAGCTTCTAATCTTAGTACGGGTGCAAAGGTTTCATCGAAACATAGTCCTTCTTCTTGACAATAACCTTATGCAATTAGTTGAGCTTTATTTCTCACAACCTCTCCTTGTTCATTCATTTTCTTTCTATATACCCATTTAGTTCCTATTATGGATATATTCTCATTTCTTAGGAGTAATTACCATACATATTCTTTTGTAAATTGGTTCAATTCCTCTTGCATAGCATGAATTCGTGAATCATTGGTTGATGCTTCCTTTAGATTTTTAGGTTCAATAGTTGAAATAAAGCGTTACTCGTTTTATTTAGTTGATTTCTAGTTTTAACAACAGACTCAATATTTCCAAGTATATTTTTTGTAGGATAATCTTTCAAGTATGTTGTTCTTTTGTTTGGATGTGAATTTTATGAATTATTATTATTTTCGATTTCGATAATCTCATTATCAATGTTTTCTACTTCATCAATATTTGGATTATAATCTTTAAAATTTTCATCAAATGAGACATGTAATGTCTTTTTAATAGTATTAGTTTAATATTGAAAACTCTGTAAGCTTTAGTTCTATTTGGATATCCAATAAAGATTGCTTTTATCTACTTTAGAATCAAATTTATCCAAATTGTCTTTTGTATTTAAAATAAAACATTTACTACCAAAACTCTAAAGTATGATACTTTAGGCTTTTATTATAGAATAATTCATATGGTGTTTCTTAGTTAATGGTCTTATTAAAATTCTATTTAATATATAACATGCAGTACCAACTGCTTCAGCCCAAAAATATTTAGATAAATTATTACCATTTAGCATAGTTCTAGCGCACTCTTGAATCATCCTATTTTTACGTTCTACTACTTCATTTTGTTGTGGTGTTCTTGAAAATAAAAAATTATGAGTTATACCTTTCTTATTGCATAAATTCTTAAAATTTTCATTTTCGAATTATCCACCGTGATACTCCAAATAGTTTTAATTTTACTAGTCATTTGATTTTTAATTTGTTTAACAAAGCTTTTAAACATTTCAAAAGCATCACTTTTAAGTGTTAAGAAAATCATTTAGGTAAACATAGAATAATCATTTACGATTATAAATACATATCTACTATGGTTTATAGATTGTATCTCTAAGGGAACGAAAAGATCAAAGTGAAGAAGTTCAAGGGGTTGAGAGGTAGAAATCATATCTATTGATTTAAGGGAACTTTTTTTAAGTTTTCCTAATTGACATGCATCACATAAATTATTAACTTTAAAATTCATTTTGGGAAGACCTCTAACTAGATCGTTTTTAGCAATTTTTTATATTAGTTTGAAATTCAAATGACTAAATCTTTTATGCCAAATCCAAGGTTCACTTAATTCAGCCAAAAGATAGTTATCATTTGAGATTCTCATACTTAATATATAGATATTTCATTTACTAATGCCTTCAAAGATAATATTTGACCCATTATCTTCAATATGATATTTATCTTTTACGAATTCAATTTTGAAACACTTATCACACAATTGACTAACACTCAATAGATTATGCTTTAAATTCCTAATTAACAAAACATTCGAAATAGTAGGAGTTGTAGAATTACCGGCATTACCAATGCCAATCACATATCCTTTAGAGTTGTCTCCAAAATTTACTGATCCACCATTTTTGTAAACTATATCTTTCAAAATCTCCGAATTTCCAGTCATGTGTCTTGTGCATCCACTATCCAGTATCCATTTTTCTTTTTGATCTGTAGTGTTTGATCATTAGGTGTTCATTCATCAAAAGCCAGGTAACACATGTGTTTCCTACAATTCATACCTTTTCAAAAGATCATACGATTTTTTATATTGAACAATGCAAATTTATGAAACAGTATGATGATTTTGCAAATTATCATTTCGAAAATAGTGCTAAAAATATTATCAAAAATTGCCACTGAAACTTTTTCAAAAATCTGATTATGAATATTTTGAAACCCAAGCTCTGATACTAAATGCGAGTCAACAGAATATGGATCTTAAGGCTAAATGTGAAGGGGGATTGAGTAATGTTTAATGTATTATACGAATATTTTTCTAATTCCTTAAGATACTACTTTAAATGATGTAATTAACAATCATAGAATCAAAGTACATATAAAAGTAAATGCAATAAAGTAAAAAGGAAAGACCCACACCATGATTTTATACTGATTTGGAGTTACCCTACATCTGATCCCACACAATTCCATGTATGGATTTCTTTTCAGCTAGTAAATGCGAAAACAATCTCGATTTCAAGGCTACGAGACACACCCACTAGAATCCCAACATTTGGGTAGAGCCACTTGATTTTCGGATTACAAGCACACCCGCTAGATTTACGGGCTACTAAGCACGCCCAATTGATTTTAGCAGGCTACAACCACACCTACTTGGATTTTAGTGATACCAAGTATACCACAAAGTACAAGAGTATGATTTGATAGACTTTACAGACTCAGGTGTTTGATCTCGATTACAATTGATCCTATAACTCTTGAATAGCATTTCGATCTTGAGAGAGATGAGATAAATCAGAGAGTATATGAAAGAGAATCAAACTAGTAATGATTGAATTTGATTCTGGTTAAATTTTGGTAGAGTTTTGATAGAAATTGATTTAAAAATCAAGAGTGTGAAAAGAGAAGAAAAAAGAAAGCATTTAATGAAAATTCATTTGGAAGTTTGGTATATATAGGGAAATAATGGTCATGTCCATCCACGAAGAGATACGACGAAACAACACTTCCATTCAAAATTTGAATTTTGAAATTTATAGCTAGTATGTCGACAGACTTGTAGAGGATATGTCAATATGGCCCTTTGTATTTTGAAAAATTACTTAGTAAAAATTATTTTGAAAATATTAAGTTTTGTAAAATATTTTAAAACTTTGTACAAACATTTAAACATATTTTAATCATATTAAATCTTAATAAAACTTCATAAAATTATTTTGAAATATTTAATAAGATTACTCGATATAATATATTTAATATCAATATGATTCTAAATTTTAATTATATATCTAAAATCAAAATAAAAATATCAAAAATAAAAATACGAAAGATATAAACTAAAATACCAAAAAATATAATAGATTAAAAAATACTTAAGAACTTAGTATAAAATCTTTGTAAATATAAAAGGTTAAGGAATTGTTTTGAGAAATATTTTGGATAGATGTTTGAAAAGATTATTAAGAAAATCCGGATATTTGAAAAATATTTAATACTTATTTGAAATAGAGAAAGAGAGAGATCAAGAAAGCGCTATTAGGGTTTTAAACAAAAATTCTATGACTCTATAACTTATCTGAAATAGCTTAAAATCTTGAACTCTTCAATACTCATGGGTCTTCATTCTTGAACCCTTGAAATTTTATATCAGCATCTTGAATCTACTCTTTATATAAGCATCTTGGTATTGTACAGTCTTCTTAATCAACACTTGTCTAATATCCTGCACTACATAATATATATATGTATGTATGTGTATATATATATATCTTGATAAAACATTAATATCTGTATATTATATAGTGTCCTATAGTAGTTATCATCAACACCAATACCTAAGGTCCTAGCAGGTCTCTTTAGACCGTTAATAAGATCGATGGTCGTTCGAGGCCGGTAATCAAATACTTGGTCTCTTCGGACCCTTGTTAAGCCCAATCTGCTCGCTTTTCGATAGGGGGACTCAATGACAAGTAAGCCCACCTAGATGATGTCTGGTGAAGTGACCTACCTCCTGCTCTTCGGTCTCGACTCACTGATCAGGACTTAATGTGATCAAAGTCCATAGTCTATCCGGACCCTTACTAAGCCCAATCTGATCACTCTTTGGCGAGAGGCTCAATGATAACTCAGTGCATCCTCTCATAATCCGATGAGTGGACTTACTTCTTGTGCTTTGTTCTTGACTTTTCGATCGAGACTTTATAGCGGTTAATATCATACTAGTCCATCCGCCCGCTCTCTAGCAAGGGGACTTGCACCTTGCACACTGTCCCCTCTCTCCGGATGGGACTTTAGAGCATTCAATGTCAGTCATCACATTCATATGGATTTCAATAATCAAATTCAAATATAAAAAATAACATAAAATCTAACATCTAGGTATATGCCTCGCTAGGTATTACAGTCTAGCATCCAGCCCAGATCATGCCCATGGACCATTCAGGATCCCGTACACGAGTAAGTGTCTAGACTATATTATTGCATGGTATATTGAAAAGAGGAAATAGAGTGTGAGAACCAAACCTGATTACTTGTCACCCCGATCAAGAGATGACTATCTTTGAGCTTGTTCCAAGGCCATTTCCACTCCCTACGGTCGATGGCTGATCATGTCCCGTCACCGCAGTTCGATTCCTTACATATTGCTATGACCAGTTATCTTTGATCTATTCCTCGATTAGATCCCGTAGGTGTCTGCAATCATTTGTGTTATGCCCATCCAGCTCATGGAATATGCAATATTTTCCAGATGCCCTTTCACGCTCTATTGTCTCTCTTCTCGCAGGCTTTTGATAGGGGATATGTCCCATAGTTTCTAGATATATCCACTCCAGGTTTTAATTTAAATCTGTTTAAGAAGAGAATTTCGATTCCCTCTTCTATCGCTTCGATTTGTCAAAGCTGTCATCTATCTTTCGCTTTCCTTTATCCTTGCTAGATCCTGTTTCGATCGATTTCCACCATCCAGAGCATTAACCTCTTCCTCATCGGCTTCAGCATCCTCCTGGCATAGAAACCTTTCAACCTCATGATAAAATTATGTAGGATCCCTAGGAGGATCTCGTTCTAAAGGCACCATAAAATCCATCTTCGCGGCTATCCCTAAAACTACCGCCATCAGATCCATCGAAGGGTCTAGCTTATCAATTGCAGTCGTTGCCCGTTGAACCTTATTAGAAAACTCCTAAGGGTCTCTCTAGCCCTTTGCTTCATACTTGCTAACATCATTACATGTTGGGTCATGAGATATGGATCTGGAACTACTTCACAAATCTATTTAGTAACTCGGCCTATGTGCTAAGGGAACCACTCTCCAGCTGTCTAAACCATTGTGCTGCCAAATTTGTCAAATATAAAAGGAAATGCCATCCCATTATATCTTCAGATGCACATGGACACTTCCATGTGCCGAATGTATCTTATCAAATAAACTATTGGGTCCCTTCCCGTCATACGTTTCCAACGTTGGTTACTTGAAATCAGATGAATTCCTAGTGTATCGAATATGCAGAGTGAATGGACTCGTGTTCACATCTTCCATGTTCTGATTAGGCAATCCACTCCTCATAATTCATCTCACCAACTTAGCAAGTCTGTCATCATATTCAAAGAAATTATAAGGTTAGCAATCTCAGCCTACCCCTGACAACGTGAGGAAATTCTGATACATACTCCTTCGCTTGCACTTCTGCATTTTGATCCACATTCAAATGCCTCGCTTCATTTCTAATTCGCATATCATTCCTTTAAGACTAGGATGACCCATTCCCCCAAGCCTTTGGGGGTTAGTACCAGCCCCTAGGGATAGGTCAGTGTTGACCTGTATGTTTGGGTCGGGGTTTGCTCCGGGTCATTCTACTCCAACTCCAGCTAACTACACTCTGACTTGCCATCCTTGATTCTAATTTTTGCAATTCCAGTTATTCCTATTTGTCCCATCCTCTCGAAGAAGTTCTCCATCATCTATTCTAGGCGAGCCATCATCCTTTCCTTTAATCCGTTCGTTATGGTTTCCTTCTTATCCTTGGTTATGTGGATTAATGGGGGTTTAGTTCCTAAGGATGCCTCTTAGCTATCCCCCTGGTTGATTTCCTTCGACAATAGTACTTTTAGTTGATTGTCTAGCCATTTAGAATCCTTTTCAAATCTTAAATAAACGAGTTCAAGTGTTTTTCAATGAAAGCACTAAAATGTTTGAACCAAAGATGACACAAACACCCAATAAATAGTAGAAGAGAATAAAAAGTGAAAAAACAAATTAAAAAAAGTAAGAAATGAACATATAGAGATTTACAGTGGTTCGGCAAACTCTGGCCTATGTCCACTTAATGATTTTATTACTTAACTTCTAACTTGGGGGTAGAAGTTCTCAAGGGTCGGTACAAATCCAACACTAAGATTTTCAAAATTACAAGAATATAGAGCAGAGTAGAACTAGAGCCAAAAGATCCTAAAAATGATCCTTACCCCTCTATTTATATAGGCATGGAGCCTAATATCTTGCACACAAGATCTCTAGACCGTTCTTGTTGCTATAGACTAGTTCTTCGAAAAATATGGATGCAACATCATCAAATGTTATGGGTCTATACGACTCCAAGGTTAGGGGTCAGTACTGATCCCTAAAATGGCCAAACTATTCATCTTGAACTCTTTTCTTTTGCTAATCTTGTGGCTAGCTTCCTAATTCCATAGTTGTTTGTATCAATATTAGCTTATTTTAGAGTCCAATGATGGAATTGTGGAGGAACAAAGTTGTTGGTGCAAGAGTTTGTGTAGATTGATAATGAATTGCATGGAATCAATAGAATAACACCGGAAATAGACTTTTCACATCGAATAGGACTTATAGGCAGAAGATGGACTCCCAAAGGGGAGTGTACGTTGGTCGATACCGACCCATGGTTATGGATTGGTATCGTCCCCTAACTTGTGGGCTTCGAGCCTTTGTCATTTTGTGGCAGTTTTTTGTATGAGTTTTGATCCTAGTTGTACTCGAGTTTTTGGCTTCAAGGTCACCTCTCTAGGCTTCTTGCCTCGATAACTTTGAAGTCAGATTCGTCAGGTTCATCTGTATACTACCTTGTCAAAAGGCAGGATAATAGAGCAGAACTTCATGAAACAGATGTACAAACCATTGTTCTTCGGGGATAGGGAATCATATGAAACTTGGATTACTTATAACTCGTTAATGGTCAAAGGATACTCGACCTATTAAGTAGGAATAACCTCGGAGTTGGTTAAATTATAGTTTTTTTTAGCCAAATGGTACATTTTAGCCGCTAAACAAAAATAAACGATAAAATATAAGTAAAGAAATTACAATAATTTTATTATATGCATAGAATTGTAGTAAATAAAAGCGTTGGACAGGGACAAACGTGTATAGCATGGATAAACTATAGTACAAGCAATCATATTATACTTACATGAACTTGTATATAGGTAGGTACAATATATAAAATTGCGAAAATGTAAATAAAACAAAGCGATTGTAAAGGAAAAGTAATCTTTCATTACATCGCTTTATATATATATATATATATATATATATATATATATATATATATATCAATGCTTATAAGGGCCGCTCTCACACAAATGTGGCATATGTAAAACAAAAGGAAAAACAAAAAAGAACAACTCAAAAACAGACATATAGAAATAATCTTACTATTCATCAAGAGATCGAAAAGGATCGTACTTCTTCTGACTCTTCATTTTCTTCTTCTTGGCCATGCTTCCTAAGCCAATGTAAGGCCTCTCTTGGCCCTTCTCATCTTTCAGTGTGCTACCTCCAGAAGGGGTGGTGTCACCTTCGACAGTAATGATAGCTGGATCTTCAAGATAGTTGATAGAGGGGCTAAGTAGTCTCTGTTGTAGCACTAGTGTTGCTGCTCCTTGGAGGATGGATAGCGACAGGAAGGATATGAGAAGAAGATTTTGGCTCTTAGGTGCTTGTAGGCTTCTCAAGACTAGGATTAGTTTTAATCTTGAACTTGGACATTTCAATTTTCCACTTCACTGCCATGGAAATGGATTCTTTTAGGACTAAGGCGCTGGTTATAGTAATGTCCTCTCCTAAAAACTAGTAATTTTTTTCTAACCCTTATAAAGTTGTGATCCTCTTTGAATCAGGACCCATAATAGAGCTAGATGGAAGGCTCTGAACAGCTAACCCTTTGGCCATAGGAGTTGACTCGATGGTGATAATAGTAGTTTGGCCATGGAGGAGGTGGAAGAGAAGGATGACATGTAACTTCATAAACGAAGAAGTAGAGGTTAGTTATAGTTTCAGGCGAGAACTGAAGGACTTCAAACACTAGAGAAACAAGGGATATACCTTCACTTGGACTCGATTGTTTAATATGGGACTTAGGGTTTCCCCCTCTTTGAGTGAATGCTAAGTTGATAGATCAATGAAGGGAGGAACATAGAGTTTAACAGGAGTAAATCACTGCATAATCTTGGATAACTCGGCCAGCCTCAGGGCTAGCCCCATCAGTTGTAGGAATTTTCGTTGTAAGCTCTTAGGATTTGAGGGTTAATGATTCTCTAGACCCAATGCGCTTGGGTCGTTAGGAGCTTCGACGACATCTTTAGTAGTAGCATCTTCCACGGCTAAGATAGCCGTTCCCTCTTTAATTTTTAGAATATCTTCAACATCAAGGTACTTGACTTTCAGCTCATCTTCCATGAGGCCTTAATCAAACGTCACTGCATGAGTAGCATCTCAACTTAAGCATCGACGAGGGTAACATCATATGTACCCCCGAACAACTTCAGGCTCTTATAATGAACGGCGTCAGCAAAGAACAGCTAAAGGGTGTTATTCAGTTATTCCTTGGCCTTTTGCTCTTTCAGCTTGTTTAGATCATGTGCAGCTATGGTATAGTCGACTTGAACCTCTAGTGTCTCGGTTTTCGATAGGAGCATTCATACTCGATTCACTATTTTTAAGCACAGAGCTTTAGGATTTTTGCTACCTAACCCTTGATAATTTTATCCTTTGACATGATAGTTTCCTCCTTCACAATATGGGCTAAGTCCTTGTTGGCAAGTTGTGTCTTTAGAGTAGCATTATCTTTATGAGCAGCCTTTAACAGTCTTTCATCAAGATTTCAGCTTCGTTATGGGCTCTCTTCATCTCCTTCATCAGGTTTTTAGCATTTATCTTGTATTTCAGAGCCGCAACTCTTTCTCTCCTGACCTTCTCCAAGTCTCTCTGACATCCCTATAAGGATGTCTTAATCCCTCTTTTCCAATTCAAATGACTGGATTTTCGTTCGGCTGATTCAATTGACATTGGAAAGGGCATAGGAAAGCTTTTTCCACTCATAGCCTTGGTCAACAAGCTCCTAAACCCATCCAACCTTGCAGTCCACTCCCCCTTGGGATGTTTTTGTTGTTATGGTCAAACATGACATCAATTAAGTAGAGCTCGGGGAAGGTCTACGTGCAGTTGGACGGACTAGAAAAGGAGTTGGAGGAGTTTCTATTCATTTAGATCGAGATGGAATTGTAGTAGCCAATGTAAATGAAGCCGAAGTTTGTTGCTACGAGGGAAGCTGGGTTTAAGAATGAGGCAAAGAATGCCAAAGGAGGAACCACGATGGTCATTGAATCCTTGTGCCTCTTTCCATGTTCATAGGGCTGCCTCTCTTTGGCCTGCCTCTTCTTTCGATCCCTCTTAGCCTAGTGATCTCTTCCCACCTCTCGCTCTCTACAATTTCTTCGAGATCTCTTCTCTTCTATTTTCTTCTCTTTACGATGGCTAAACTAGAGCGGGGAAGGATTAGGTGATTGCTTTCTTTGTTGGAAAATTCCATATTGAAGATTATTAAATTGATCTCAGCCTATTGTTCTTGAAATAAAAGAAAGAATTAAATCTTTTTTAGAGTATTGGAATGTGTGCAGATGCATAGATGTGTGTTCGTGATCCTAAAAGAGCATGGAGTGCCAATGTCTTCCTAAGTACTATACGAACCATGTTCAGAAGGAATTAGGAATGGAGTCTCACATCCTTCGGCTAAGACACCATTAAATAAGAAGGTAAAGCCCGGAGAACCATCCCTAAGAAGATCTGCAATTGGAATGTCAAAATTGCTCAACGAGCCAAAGATGTCTTCCGAAGAACCAGCCAGAGGAGTTGCCTTGGTTAATTGCATCGTATTAGATTTTGGGGTTTGCTTTGAATTTTTAACGACTATACGCTTTGGCTGTGGAAAGTCTACGAGTTCAGTACCTTTAGGAGACATCTCTCTGTATGATTCATCTCCCTCTTGAATGACATCATTATCACCGCCGTCTCCTTCGTTGCTTTTTCTTCTTTCTTCTCTTCCTCTTCTTCCCATGTTCTTTCTTCTTCTCGAATCATTTCCATCTCAGTTTTCTCTTCTCCTTCTGCTTGAACTTCGCCAGCAACATGCTTTTCTACTGTTTTATCAACGAGCTCATCAACATTTTTCAAGATGGAAATGGAGACTTCAATGGATGAGCCTTCAATAACTCCTTGGATATCATTGTTGAAACTGCAAGCGAGGGTAGAAGACCTAGTCGGCATTCTAGAGCTACTCAGTGGAGTCTAGGTAGGAATGGCATAGTAATTGAGATGTAAAAGATTATATTAGTGAAGGTTCTTATCTATTATGAGGTAGGGGTGAAGCGATATCAGATAGGGACGCACTCGAGCATTCTCAGAGTGTTGAAATGCTCTAAACGCATGTCTCAAGTAGGAACATATGCAAAGGAATGAATAATAAGGTAAACATTTAGACGACGGGGATTAAAGTACATGATCAAGTGGAAAGAAAAGAAGTCATACTTTCGGAAAGCCAAAGCCCGCTGAACTCGTATGGGCAACTAACGAAGAAAATTCATTCTTAAAATATGAACATTTATTATGGAGTGCTTCAATGACGTTGCATCGGCATCAGGCTTCGATGATCATATGAGACGGTGATTCACGTCATTGTCTGAAGATGGGATCTATGTTAACTTTGTAAAGTTTGGAGGTCGTTGGAACTGATTCCTAAATAACACATATAAGGAGCTCGGTAAGGCGTATCCGTGGGGTTGAACTTGGATTGGAGCTAGCCCAATCTCTTGAAGGAATATGTGTAAGAATGGATTAAAAGGCAGTACAACGCCACCTAAGCAAATGTATTTATTGCAAGTCGTATAACCTATTGGAGGATTGTATGCTCGTTGGCTCTGCATAGAAAGAAAGACATCACATTCAAGAATTCCATATTGCCGGCAAATAATTCAAAGTGTTTTGGGAGTTAGGACCATCAGCAACTGTTCGGGTGGATAATCCATAACTCTAAGGCCAATGTGTCCATTTAAAGGAGGAGGCTTCTTAAACCGAATCCTTCGATACGAACATTCTTTGAAGTTCAATAGTAACTGAATGCCTAGGTCTAGAAGGAGTGGAAGTCGAAGCTTAATCGGTGATAGACCCAACTTAAGGAAGAGTTGACGGTCCAACACCAGTATTGAATCTGGGAGAGTACAAGTCATTCTTGATAGGAAAACCCGGTGTTCAACACGGTCAGATGTGTTTTATTTTAGAATTCTATTTTAAACGTGAACCCGTATGACAGGCGCTCAGAATCTGGTGGATTTCAATGTGTATTGACCAATCAGATTCTAAACATCGACCATGGAAATCGGGAGTATTAATCTATACATCATGATTCCTATGCCATGCACCCAATAAAGATACCATTCTATGTAGATAGCCTGCTCATGCTGGAAAACGAGCCATATTTTACAAAGGGAGTATATATCGGATCTTACATGCTGTCATCAGATAATCGAAAACGGAACCGCCGTCCAAGATGATAAAAAGTGTTCTTTTGCAGGAACATTGAAAGTGCGGCAATTAGATGTGCTATGCAATTGAATTGTCCAAGTGTCAGGATGCATTCGACATGAGCATTCTTTAGGAAAGAACCGTCCCATTGAAGTTTGGAATGACGACTAGTGATCAACCAATTTATTCAGGAGTGATCCATTCATTTTGGAGAATGAAACAATTTGATTCTGGTAAGATCTTAGGGTCCTTCTGTTTGGGCATAAGTAGGATAGAATTTGACACATAACCAAATCGAAGTAGGAAATTTCCAAGAATTATATGAGCCTACTTTGAACCAAATATGTGTTCGACCCAAAGGCAACCTAGGGCATGTAACAATCAAAAGGTGCGACGACCGACCATTTTGGATAGTTTAAGTCGACAATAAACCATATATGTCTAACTCAAACAGTCCAAAAGACAGATATATAATCAATAGGGTTAATAAAGAAAATAAGAAGAAGAAGAAGAAAATAACAATCATAATCTCACAACGGAATGACAGAATATAATAATCACATAAAGAGTTCATGAATTTGTTTTACAATATAAATTTAACTTTCATTTTACAACATAATCAGAGTATAATAAATAAACATACCAAATAAAGTAGCAGAATAATACTAATAAATATGATCTCCAATCTCCATCTTCATCTTTAAGGAATAATGTCTTCAAACGCTGAAATACTCAGGCTGACCCGAGCATAAGTAAAATAATACACTCGAGTTAGAACTAAAAATTCTTATGAAGTTAAATCAATATCAAGTGAAGTATGGGTACAAATGACTTAAGAGATGTTGCAGGATTTTCCATCTCCTAATAAACTATCTATATAAAGTAAGATATGCTATATATATAGTGTCTATCAGTAAAGTATTAAAATAGTGTTAAGGCTTTACATTGATCCCCCTTAACAAATTTTTAAGCAGGTAGTCTATGCAGGTCCTGTAACACAACCAATAACATAGGTAGCCAGTGAGTCCCTATGGGTACCATACTAAAACAAAATCATAGTAGCTCGTATAAGGATACTTGTATAACAAGGCACGTGAGGCAATCCCCAAGGTAGGATTCTAGTAGTTTACTCTTTCTGGCTGGTCGTAACACATCACTGCAACGACTGCCGACCGAGTCCATCACCCCCGAAATCAAATCAAGGTGCACCGATCAAGTCAAAATCAATATAGTAATATGAAAAGGTGATGGCTGCTAAAGGAAGCTAACCCCTTGTCCAGACAAGGGCACCTGTTTTAGTCATTTCAAATTGACACAAGTGTTGGTGTTGTCCATCGTCGTTCTCTTACTTTAATCCAGCAAACCTACGCTAATCCAACAACTTCATTCTGGATCATCCACCACGTACACAGTTGTTAAAGTGGTTTAGAGATTGACAGAGAGTATGCCAATATTCAGCACCGGCCTCTTTAACAACCAAAGTTCATGTTCCACACCGGTTAGTTCTTTAAATTTCAAGAAAAGTGTCATACTTTATATCAAAATATCTAACTCACTTTAACAGTATAAATCATAGTTCATATCATTATTTAAATCAAACAAGTTTAATTTAAATATGTTTCGACTTTGAATCGGTCTCAAGGCTTAATCGGTTTTGAAATTTAACATTTCCGAAGTTAAAATAGGTTTGAATAATAAAATAATTTTGAAGATTGAAAATAGATTTGAATATTAAAATATTTTGAATATTTAATCATGGTTTTGAATATTGATATTGAAAAAAGTTTTGAATATTGAAAATAGTTTATGTATTAACATAGTTTATATATTAAAATAGTTTTGAATCAAAACTGTTTCTTCTTTTCACAACAATTTGAACTCAGGTTCTAATTCCAAATCAAAACGAATTCAATTTTTCGATTTCCAATTAAAGTCAACTTCAAATTTCAATTTAAATCGACCTAAATTCAAAACGATTTCAAACTTCACATCAAATTCAGTTTAAATGATTCTATTCGTGTGGCTGAAAGTATCAATTCAAGCTCCCATTTAAAATAATTTAATTTAAATCCATTTCACATTCAACATTCGAAATACCAATTTAAACACTTTAATTATAATAAATTCAAAGTTTAAATTAATATTCAAACCTTTAAAATAATTCACTCACGATAAATCTAAATCATATCTCAATTTCAACTTTAGGATTTTAAGTTAAATCCTTTAAACAATTTCATTTAAGAAGTTTCAATTTCAACTTTTCAAAGCTCGAACTAGAAAATAATTCAATTCATATAAATCCAATTTTTCATTTTCTTTAAAACAATCACATTTAAAAAAATCCAAATTCAAGATTTTAAAACCATTTAATTTAACCAAATCCGGTATCCATATTTAATTTTCTATCATATGGCCAAGTGATCGGCTATTTCAATTTTAATTACATAGATGGTTATATATATATATATATATATATATATATATATCATTTCAGACCATATTTAAATGTCATAGTTGTATATCATTTCAACCTATTTCTTATTTCAATTATTAAATGCTTAAATAATTCCGATGATAGTTTGTACAGTTTAATAACTTAAAGGGTGATAATAGAGATATCCAAAATTAATTATACTATCCAAAATCAATTATACCATCCAAAGAAACAAACACATCATCCATAATCAATTTATAACATCTACATGCAATTTATATTCAAATCAACCAATTAACGTGTATCACAAAATTTATTAATTATCAATATCGGGGTGTTCAACTAGCAATGATATTAAGTTTTCAATGTAAATTTAATTTCTCAAACAGCAATCAAAATAATATATCGTATCATGATTTTTAATTTAACGTGCAAAAGAAATATTAGTATTGTGTGAGTGGGTTTAATCACTCACCTTTGATTTTAGCCCATTAAAATCAAAACAGAAGCACAAAATCTCACCAGTCTCCGAATTGAACCAAACTAGTTTCATGTTATCCAGAATTTCAATACGAGTCTAATGGAAGATACCGCACGTGAATCGAAGTTTGAATGCAAAAGTTATTCAAGTTAGAAGGTTTGAATTTTAAAATTTACTTAAATATTCACAAGGGCAAAAACATAATACTCTTCCCACCTAAATTGTTACGGCCTCCACTACCTCTCTTTGACTAATAATCACAGTTGTTTCATGGCAAATCATGGTCTCCAACCACCTTCCCTTGCTCTGCCATGCCAGGCGTCGTCGATTGCAACCCATCGTGGTACCTTCGCTATCACCTATAGTGCCACGCCGCCGCCACATAATTAGGGTTTGTTGTTCCTTAACCCATTAAATTCAACCACCAACGAATAAATTGGCCAGCAGCAACACCATCAATCGACTCCTCACCACGGTCCCCACCTAATCTAGCCATCAATATCACCTTTATTCGCTAGAATTGCAAACACCCAATTAGGCCGTTAGGGTTTCGCCAATCTGGGCTTTGACCAAGATTTTTAATTGACTCATGCATTGTTTTCAAAAAGGAACACTTGCTGTTGATTCTATGTTGAGAGCTTCGCCATGATTTAAAATTCGATATAGCTTGGACAGTTTTAATTTTCAGTTGAATTTGAAATCAGTAATTAAGGATTAGGGTAATCTCCATTGAAAAGGAAGAAGTTAGATCTGAAAGGAACTACAGAAGAGTAGAATAAAAAGATATAGAGGCTACTAAGGTTCCATCTAAACAATATATATATATATATAGGCAAAAGAAAGATCGATTGGGCCAAAGCGATTACAAAGGCGCGAAAACCTTATTTCATCCCCGAACGAAAATATATCATTTTATATATCGAAATATATGTTTTCATTATTTCTAAACCCAATGGGACTATCAAAAATTACGAAACACAATTCTACTCATATTTTCTTTTTTTTATCAATAACTATTTTAAATAACTATTTAAAATTTATAATTGATGTGACCAAATTTTAAGTTATTACATTGGCAATTTTAAAACGGATGAATAAGATCATTTCAAAATTTACATTTTTCTCTTTTCGTACAATTATACTTAATTACAAAATGAAAACATTCATTTATTTCATTTTCCAAAACATTCTTTTAATTTGATTAAAAATATTCTTCCTACTAAATCAATTTTCCTTTTCAATTAAAACATATGTTTCTTTTTTATTTCGTCACCTTTCTATTTTATTTTAATTTAAACATATGTTTCTATTTATTACACCCATTAATTTACAATTAACGTTTACCCTCTTTTTAAACGAATGATTCCAATCACATTAATTATCATTAATTTCGAAGTTAAATTTTAAAAGAGAAATGAGACAATTCAATCCTTTTTATAGTAATTTAACTTATTTATGGAATTATTGTATACAACCAAAAGTTGTTAATTTCTTATTAAGTAATTAATTTATTATTCCTGTAATCAATCTTTCAGCTACCAAACATTTCAAATAAATAAACATATGATGTCTTATTTAATAAAGAAACATTTATTATTCCAATCAGTTGAAAATTTACATTCAGACGGTCATTTATTTCATTCAAACCAATGTCATTAAAATACACACCAACATATGTTATCATCCTTACCTTATTGCAAACATGTCACTAATAGAAATTTAAATTAAGCTCGTAACTTATATCATAATTTAATTTGTATCAATACAATCTTAAATTCTTTTTTTTCAAAAAATTTTATCAAAAAAATTATTTAATTTAATATTTTTAAATGGTTAAAAATACGGGTTGTTACAATCTCCCCCACTCAAAACTAGTCGTCCTCGAAAAGGAACGAGGTAAAGAATCTAGCATTTGATATGTTTTTACCAAAATAATCAACTTATAACATTTAAACTTACATATTTAAGTTTACAATAAACTTAAAATAGTCCAAACCCATTTTCAAATACCTTTTAAAATACTTTTTATATATGCTTGATGTCTTAACTAGTTTATTATTGATTTCTCACTTTCGAGACCTAAAAATAGACGCGATGATGTTGCAATCATCACCAGAGTTATTTTCAAGTGACTAGAGTGAGATCCAATAATATTAACATTCCTTTGAGGGATGTTCCATCGGTCCTTGGTCATACAGAATTTAATTCATACATTGATCAAGCGTACGTCAAAAATTCCTAAGTACTTGGTAGTTCAGTTTTAACACCAAGTAAAATACTTAAAACCTTCCTTTCAAAATAGATATTCAAAAAATTTCAAACATCATATATAATAATTTTTCAAATCAATTCTTCCATACTACAAATTTAAATGGAAAAATTTATAAACATTCTCTTTTATAATATCTCCAAATTTTATACACGAAAAAAACTAATATAGATCTCATTTTTATCAAAATCAATAATCTTTCAAATTTGAATACTTAACCAATTCATTTGTAAAATTTCCTTGCTTCAGTAAAGTAAATTTCATTTATAAATACCATTTAAATATCCACCATAGTCATCCTTATAATATATGTAAATATTTGAAAATAATTATTAACATCATTACTATATTTAGATAGATGGCCATTTAAGTTATTAATCCATTGTTTTAAAATTTGGAAAAAAAAATCTTTTAAGAGAGTGGAGAAACATAACGACTCTGAGTTTATCACAAACAAAAAGCCTACACTTATCATTATTTTATAAATCCTACCTCCATACAATCATTTGTTTTATACAAAACATTTCATGTTACCACTTTTCATATATATATATATATATATATATATATATAGACACACATATATCATAACTTTTTATTCAATATAGAATTAACTTTCAATACAATAGGAAATCATGCAAAGTAATGTCATCAAAATATAGTTTCCATAGGGTTTTCTTAACGTATATTTGAACTTTACTTAGGTTACATTTTATTTTCATTCTTTAAATTTACACCTTAATTTTATTTTAAAGTTTATACTTTAAATTTTCCTTTTTAGTTTACCTTTTAAATCTTAACACCTATTATGAAATATATTATTTAAGTTGTCATTAACATTCAAATCAACATCCTTAATTTATTTATATTTAATTCAACATCATTCAGTGGTATTCAAATCAATATTATCCTTAATTATAATTATTGTCATCGATGTTTAAATTATTATCATTAATTATTATTTATTACCAATTATTTAAAATCATTCAAAGCTATTTAATATTACCCATACTTAAGTATAGGTAAATAATAACTTAACATTTTATTTTCATTTGTATTTACAACAATGTTTTATAAACTATACTAATATAGATTATATTTATAAAATTTCTTTTACTTTCATAGATGAATCTCTATAAACATTTCTTAATTACATCTATCTACTCTTACAATTTTAATATACTTCCTTTATTTGTAATCTTTATTATATAAATTTGATACCAAATAAAGTCTTTAAATCCTTGTTTCAAATATCTTTCTTACTTTAAAATAAGATTCTTTTATTTATAAATTTCGTTTATAAATCATATTTATATGAATTCCTTTATATAATACCATCATATTTCATAAATAAATACTCTACAAATCCTTTGTAAAATTGTTTATCAAACACTATAAAATATCTTTTATGAAAACTATTCCATAAGTGCATATCCAAAATATTTCATTTAGAATTAGTAGTTAATAAAAGACAAGTGGTATTAACAATTGTTATTAAAAACATTCTTATTTCTAAATTTCTTCTTCATTTATTCTCAATTATTTTTATACTTATTTTTACTTCCAAATACTTTTATTAAAGACATAAGTATATTCATAAATTAGTAGGCAAAGATTACTTATGTAAAGATATATTTAAAAGGGAGTAAAACCAATGCGTTTAAAAATATGTCCAAATAAAACCCTTCTTCTTTTATTTTATTTATTTATATTCCACGTTACAAATTCAAATTAGAAAATATTTCATATCAAATATAAGTGTTTCCATAAATTACAGTATAGCCCTTTCCTGCTGTATAAAGGTAAACTACTTGTAAATTAGTTAAACATAGTTCAAAAATCAACACAGAATAGTCAATGCTCATAAATTGGCCAAGCACAACGAATCAAACCAAAAAAAGATAATAATTGGATATTATCATTTCCTAACAAACATGTAACCATAAATAA
The DNA here is from genome assembly GCA_030765085.1 of Allium cepa. NCBI lineage: Eukaryota > Viridiplantae > Streptophyta > Magnoliopsida > Asparagales > Amaryllidaceae > Allium > Allium cepa. The sequence continues at coordinate 824,767,770 of CM060941.1, read as the reverse complement.
TTATCTCAATTATAAAAATTATTCTTTTATATATATAATATAATTCTAGGTAAAATTATTTCATTTATCTATTTTCAAAAACAATATTGTGTCCATTCGTCTTTTTTTAAGTATACCCCATGTTTCGACCAAAATTTATAATTACTCAATAGACAAAATAACACAATATAAAACATTTTTTATAACACTAACCAATATGCGCTCTCGTATATATACTCTCAATTCATAATAGGGCATTTTGTTACCCTATCTCTTAATGTACTTAACCCCCCAATCGGCTAAGGTATCCCTAAACCAAAGCTAGGATACCAACTGTGACGACCTACCATTTTGGACAGTTTAAGTTGACAATAAACCACGTGTGTCTGACTCAAATAGTCCAAAAGAAAGATAATCAATAGGGTTAATAAAGAAAATAAGAAGAAGAAAAAAAAACAATAACTAGAATCTCACAGCAGAATGACAAAATATAATAATCACATAAACAGTTCATGAAACTGTTTTACAATATAAATTTAACTTTCGTTTTACAACATAATCAGAGTACAATAAACAAACATACCAAATAATGTAGGAGAATAATATTAATAAATATGATCTCCAATATCCAACTTCATCTTCAATGAGTAGTGTCTTTAAACACTGAAATACTCAAGTTGGCTAAGCATAATGAAAACCAATACACTCGAGTCAGATCTAAAAATTCTTATAGAATTAAATTAATATTAAGTGAAATACAAGTGCAAATAACTTAAGAGTTATTGTGGGATTTTCCATGTCCTAAGAATCCGTTAAACTATCTATATATAGTAAGATATGCTATATATATAGCGTCTATCAGCAAAGTATCAAAATAGCATTAAGGTTTTACATTGATCCTCCTGAACACATTTTTAGGCAGGTAGTCTATGCAGGTCCTGTAGCACAACCCATAACATCGGTAGCCAGTTAGTCCCCTAAAGGTACTATACTAAAACAAAATCATAGTGGGCTCGTATAAGGATAATCGTATGACAAGGCACATGAGGCAATGCCTAAGGTAGGATTCTACCGGCTTACCCTTTCTAGTTGGTTGTAACACATTGCTACAACGACTGTCGACCGAGTCCATCGCCCCCAAAATCAAAGCAAGTTGCACCGATCAATTCAAAATCATTAGTAATACGAAGGTTTGATGGCTCTAAAGGTAGATAACCCCTTGGCCAGACATAGGCTCCAATTTTAGTCATTTCAAATTGACACAATGTAGGGGTCATCCATCATCGTTCTCTTACTTCAATCCAGAAAACATATGCCAATCACTTCAATCTGGATCATTCATGGCATACATAGTTGTTAAAGCGGTTTCAATATTGATAGAGAGTATGCCAATATTCGAGGGCCTCTTTAACAACCAAGCGTCATTTTCCACACCGGTTGGTTCTTTTAAATTTCAAGAAAAGTGCCATACTTCATATCAAAATATCGAATTAACTTTAACAGTATAAATCATACTTCATATCATTATTTACATTTAAATAAGTTTCGACTTTCAATCTGTTTTGGGATTTAATCAGTTTCAAAATTTGACGATTTCGAAGTTAAAATTGTTTTAAATTTTAAAAGAGCTTTAATTAATGAAAACAGATTTAAATATAAAAGTATTTTGAATATTTAAGAGAGTTTTTGAATATTTAAAATAATTTTGATACTGAAAATATTTTGAATATGAAAATGGTGTATATATTAAAATAGTTTGAATATTAAAATGGTTTATATATTAAAATGGTTTTGAATTAAAACTGTTTATTTTTTCTCAACAATTTGAATTCGGACTCAAATTCAGAATCAAAAAAAATTCAATTTTTAAACTTCAAATTCAAGTCAACTTCAAATTAAAAATTCAATTTAAATCAACGTCAATTAAAATGATTTCAAACTTTACTCCAAATTCAATTTAAACAATTCTACACAAATGGTTGAAAGTTTCAATTCAAATTCTCATTTAAATAATTTAATTTAAATCCATTTCACATCCAACAATTGAAATACCAATCTAAACCACTTTAATTAAATTAAATTCAAATTTTAAAATAAAATTTAAACCTTTAAAATAATTCACTTTTGATAAATTTAAATCATATCTCAATTTCAACTTTACGATTTCAGGTTAAATCCTTTAAATAATTTCAATTAAGTAGTTTCAATTTCAACTTTTCAAAGCTCGAATTAAAAAATAATTCAATTCATCTGAATTTAATTTTTATTTTCTTTAGAACAATATCATCCAAACAAATCAAAATTCAATATTTTAGAACCATTTAATTTAGCCAAATCTGGTGTCCATATATAATTTTCTACTCTATGGCCAAGTGATCAGTTATTTCAATTTTAATTACATCGACGGATATATATCATTTCAGCTTATATATAAATGTCATAGCTGTATATCATTTAAACCTATTTCTTAGTCTAATTATTAAATTTTGAATGATCCCGATGATAATTTATACAGTTCAATAATTTACAAGGTGATAACAAAGCTTCCAAAATTAATTATATCATCCAGAATTAATTATAAACAAACACACCATCCATAATCAATTTATAACATTCACATGCAATTTATATTTAAATCAACCAATTAACATATATTAAATTTTTTATTAATTATCAATATCGAGGTGTTCGACTAGGAGTGATATTCAGTTTTCAATGTAAATTTAATTTCTCAAACAACAATCAAAATAATCTATCGTATCATAATTTTTAATTTAACCCGCAGAAGAATTTTAGTATTGTGTGAGTGGGTTTAATCATTCACCTTTAATTTTAGCCCATTAAAATCAAAATAAAAGCATAGAATCTCACCAGTCTCCAAATTTAACCAAACCAGTTTTGTGTTATCCAGAATTTCAATACAAGTCAAATGAAAGAATCCTCTCGTGAATCGAAGTTTGAATGCAAAAGTTATTCAAATTAGAAGGTCTGAATTTTAAAATTTAACTAAAATATTCACAAGAGAAAAACGTAATACCCTTCGCTCCCAAATCTCTACAACCGCCAACGCCTATCTTTGACTAGCAATCACCGCCGTTTCATGGCAAATCACGGCCTTCAACCACCTTCCCTTGCTTTGCCCCACCAGGTGCTGCCGATTGCAACCCCCCATGGCACCTCCGCCATTGCCTATAGCGTCGTTCTGCCGCCATGTAGTTAGGGTTTTTGTAACTTAACCCATCAAATTCGACCACCATCTGCCAAATTGGCTAGCAACACCAACAACAATATCGATTGACTCCTCGCTATGATCCTCACCTAATCTAGGCATCAATTTAACCTTTGGTCGCCAGAATTGCAAATGCCTAGTTAGGCCGTTAGGGTTTCACCAATCTAGGATTTGAACATGATTTTTAATTGACTCGTGCACTATTTTTGAAAACAAACACTTGTCATTGATTCTTATAATTGAGCGCTTCGCAATGATATAATATTTGATATAGTTTGGACAGTTTGAATTTTAAATTAAATTTGAAATCAGTAATTAGGAATTTAGGGTAATCTCCATTGAAAAGGAAGAGGTTGGATCCGAAAGGAATTACAGAAGAATAGAATAAAAAAATATAAAGGCTGTTATGGTTCAATCCAAAGAATATATATATATATATATAGGCAAAAGAAAGGTCGACTGGACCAAAGCGATTACAAAGGCGTGGAAACCCGTTTTTATCCTCGAATGAAGATATATCATTATATATCGAAATATACATTTTCGATATTTCTAAATCCAATGGAACTATCAAAAATTCCAAAACACTATTCTACTCATATTTTCCTCTTTGCCGTCAAATTAGCTATTTTAAATAACTATCAGAAATTGATAATTAATACGACACAATTTTAGGTTATTACACTGGCTATTTTGAAACAGATGAACAAGATTGTTTCAAAGTTTACGTTTTTCTCTTTTCATACAATTATACTTAATTACAAAATGAAAAGATTCATTTTATTTTATTTTCCAAAACCATCTTTTGATTAAAAAACTTCTTTTTGCTAAATCAAATTTCCTTTTCAATTAAAACATATGTTTTTTTTATTTCCTCAACTTTCTTTTTTATTTTAACTTAAACATATGTTTCTATTTAGTACACCCACTAGTTCACAATTAACATTTTCCTCTTTTTAATTGAAAGATAGATCAGATTAATTGCCATTGATTTTGAAGTTAAATTTTAAAAGAGAAATGAGACAATTCAATCCCTTTTTGTAGTAATTTAACATATTTATGGAATTATTATATACAACCAAAAGTTATTAATTTCTAATTAAATAATTGATTTCTTATTTATGTAAACAATCTTTCAGCTACCAAACATTTCACATAAATAAACATATGATGTCTTCTTTAATAAAGAAACATTTAGTATTCTTTATTAACATTTATTATTCGAATCAATTGGAAATTTACATTCAAACAGTCATTTATTTCATTCAAACCAATGTCATTAAACTACACACCAATATATCTTATCATACTTACCTTATTACAAACATATGCCATTGATAGAAATCTATATTAAGAAAATAACTTATATTATAATTTAATTTGTATCAATACAATCTTAAATTCTTATTTAATTTCATATTTTTAAATGGTTAAAAATACAGGTCATTACAAAAGGAGATCGGTTATTTAGTCAAAGTTTCGACCATGCTTCAATCTTGGAAACCTCTCACCATCGCTAGTCGAATGCTCCACCACCACAAAATAGCAATAACCCTCCTTAAGATAAAGGATTCAGATCTAGGGTTCTTAGAGGTCAGGGTCAATCTAATTGGAGAAGCCTATGGTGACTAGAATGGAAGTTAGGTGGTGGCAACGATGATAAGGAGGCAGTGATGGCCTTTACTAATCAATGACAATTGGTTCAAGGCAGTGAAGTTAAATCACTTTAAATCGGTACCAACCTGAAAAGCTTAAAAATTTCGACGAATGAAGGCATGAGAAGGAAAGGAATGATAAGTGCTAACTTATAAAGTACTATCGAAAAGTCTAAGAATTCAACTCGGTATCGAATAAAACATCTAAGTACCTGCCTGCAAAAGAAAGAGGAAAGTTGGAAAAGCGATGTGAAGAAAACACATACCAGGCTAAGGCGTGGAACGATCTCCATAGTGTGGATCTTGTCCTTAGGAAAAAGAATGAGATTTCTACTGTATAAAGCAAACGAACGGATATTCAAGGAATAGAGACATTGCTTTGAAGCTACTTGTAACATCTCAGTATTTCATGTCATTCGCATCCACACATGTTGGACTTGAATTGCTGAAAATGTCAGATTATTAATTTATATTTGGCAAAACTCAACATATGCGGTAAATAAATCAATCATAGAATCATAGACACGGAGTAATATAACAATAAACAGCGGAAACCAATGAATAGTAGTTCACGAAGATACTATATATATATAACAGATTTAAAACAAGATACAACAGAAGTCTCTAATACACAAAATTCTCAATACAATAGTCAAATTACAAAATGTGAATATATTAATGAATTTAACCGAATAACTGAAAGCTGAATAGATATAGATGGATCTCCAAGCGAAGCTCCAACTCCAAAGGTTAGTCTCAAATGCTATGACATTCAGTTTGACCCGAGTATAAAGAGAAACACAAAACACTCGAGTCGGGATTGACATTCTTATATCAATAAATCCAACTCAAGTGAAATATCAATTGAAATACAAGTAACTCAAAAGATGTTTGGGATAACCATGCTCTAAGGATCCGTGGAACTATCTACTATGTGGTACAATACACTATTATAATATGTCTATAGTAAAGTAAACTATTAAAATAGCATTAAGGCATTACCCATATCCCCCTTAACACATTTTTATATATTCCCACAGTTAATACAGTACCCTAATCTCCCCGTACCGTGAGTCGTCAGAGGGCACTCCATAGGCATGGCACAAAACAAACTCGTAGTGGGCTCGATATGATAGGTGGCACGGTCACAACTAGGCAATGTCGGGGTATATATATCAATTACCCTTCCGGGCTGATGGTAACACATAGTCGTAGCTACCACGCACCTCAATCCACATTCATAAAAATCCGAAGGTGCACCCAATCAATCACAAAGTAATAGAATGGTATCGAAGAAGTGTGTCCGATCAGAGGAGCTACCTCACTTAGCCCATCAACTGATCCAGTTTTGCCACCTTAAGCTAACTCACGGGAGTCAGGTCCACGTATATACCTCAAATGGAATAGTCGCCACCATCCTACTTCATTCTGGAATCTCCACCACATACACGGTTGTTAAAGTAGTTTTCGGTATTAGCAGAGAGTATGACAATAACCGATCCTGGTCTCTTTAACAACCAATCGTTAATATAACACTATGGCCATTTCAAAATATCATACTTCAAAACTAAAATATCATATCCATTTCAAAACCATATCAATACGATATCATTTCTCACTTAAAATAATATTTGTTTCTCACTTAAAATAATATTCATTTCCAAAATCATAACACTTTCCAAAAATATAACTCTTTCGAAATTATAACACTTTGAAATATAACTTTTGAAATCATAATACTTCGAAATCCATAACACTTTCCTCTTAAACAGTTTAGATATTAATAATAGTTTATATATAAAAATAGATATAAGTTAAAATAGTTTATATTATTAAAATAGTTAGTATGTTAAAATAATTGTAAATAAAAAAATAGTTTATATTAAAATAATATATATATATATAGTTTTTCATATGTAATAAAATACTTTATAAAATAAAATAGTTTCCTCCAATTCCATAAATTGATTCATATTAACTCGATTTCCAAAATCCCATTTAAATCAAATCTCAGCTCTTCCATTTCAATTCAAATCTCAATAAACCATTTTTATATCGCTTTCAAATATAGATATAAACTACAAATTTAACCATTTCAATTTCAATAGATTTCAAAGCTTTAAACATTCAAACATGTACAAAACTAATTTGACAATTTCATATATATCAAATTCACCTTACTATTAATTAGTTTTGAAATATTTACTTAATCATTCCAATAACCTTTAAATAAAATCTCAAATTACAAATAAACTAAATATCCCATTTCAATTTATTTAAATTTGAAAATATTCATTTAAATCATTTTTATCAAAATCAAGTTATAAATCATATCTTCAAAATCTCAAATTTAATAAATTCCAAATCAAATTTATTTAGGTATAATTCTTAAATAAATACAATTTCAAACCAATTTGTAATTCTCTTTCCCACCTTAATTTATAAAAAATTATTATAAAAATCTATTTTTAAAAAAATTTAATAAATACTTAAAACATATTATATATTAATTAAATCAAACTTTATTAAATTAAATCTCATTATTAAACTTATTTATATTAAAGCTTAATTTATATATTTTTAAAATAGTAAAATTATAAGTGAAATCTTACAATTTGTAAATTTCAAAACTAACTTATAAATTTAAAATTGTCAATATGTATATAATTTTAGAAATCAAGAATTTAAACATATATAATATATATAATATTTAAAAATAAATATTTACATAAAATCGTATAAATATATATATATCTTTCTAAACCTTGGAAAATCATTTCAAAAAATATATATATATATATATTGACCAACGATGTCTGTATATAATTTTCTATCATATGGTCAAGTGATACGGATATTTATCATTTCAATCCGCAATTTAAATATCTATGAGTATATATCTTTTCAACCCGCAATCTCAAATTCAATGTCAATGAAAATCGCTAGGATTTATCATTTCAACCCATAACGATTTTCTCCTATTCTGCAAGATCATTCGAGTATGTATCATTTCAACCCATAGAGAATTCTACACTAACAGAGAACATGCAGAATGAGAATAGTAATGATAATAATATAAAAAATCAATAGTAGGCATATATCATCAATAAGAGATAAACTATAAATAACATATCATGGTGTCGGATGTCACAGGTGAACAGATACAGATATAACATATATATATATATATATATCAATTTAAATAACTAAGAGTAGCATATTTCAATTGTTATTTCAATTGAAATCAAATTAAATAAATATAAGAACGTTAATCAGGAGTGATTGCTCACCTTTCAAGGCTAGAGAGATTCGACAATGAGATGAGTTATGAATCCAAGCATGAATTCCAAAGCAAAGCTAAATTGGCATGAATTCGACGATCAAAGCTGATAAAAAGGAATCGATGAAAATAAATCAGAATCTGCTTTGATAAAGATAAATGGTATAAGTGAACTTACATGTAACTATATATAACTATATATATATATATATAATCATATTCTAAATTCAAACATATATTAAATTAAATATATATGTGTATTTCAAAAATCATTGTTTTAAATTAAAACACATATATTAAAATCAAAATACATATATACATAATATATTTTTAAATAAAAAATTATATAGATATACAAACGTGTCACATGTATGTATATACAATATAAAACAACAATCTTATATAAACTATATACAACTGCGAACCCAATATATATATAAAGTCATGAATGAAATATAACTCATATATATATGCAGCAAATATATGCAAAGGAAAAATATACCCAAACTATATGCAGATAAAGCTTTATATTAATTTTTTCTTTATATATACAATATATCAGATATATAAACTAGTATAACTTACACAATATAATAACTGTAACGACCCGTAAAATTCGATGATTAAAATGAGATACATTAATAAAAATTTTAATTAAATTTAGAAATAAATAAAAATCTTATAATTTATATTGGAATGAATGTTAGAAATTAGATGTAGCAATTGAAATTTAAAATTAACAATTTAAAATTTATATTGCAATTAATTGGAAATAATGTAAATTGAATAGAAACATAAGTTTATTTATAGGGCAGTAATTGATGAATAAAAAGTTTGAAACCAAGTAAATAAATTTATGGAGAACATTTAATAGTAATCAATGTATATATTAGGCAATTGATAATTTATGGATTTGCTAAGATTGCAAAGTTATAATTGAGTGTAAATAGGAATATTTGGTAATTGGAGAATGTTAATTCAATAGGATGTGACCAATGAAAATTTTAATCTAATACTACGATAAGGTTAATTTTGGTAATTAAATAAAAGAATAAGTATTTAAGAACTGTAACAGTTGCTTGATAATAGGGAATTCATGAGTGAAATTAAAGGCATAGTAACACTAGTATAAGTTACCTGTTTATTTTGTTTAATAATAAAATTGGAAATCAATTAGAGTAAAGGAACCTTAATGTTACATTAGTAAGAATGCAATAACTAAATTAGTGCACACCCTATTATTTGAAACGGATTGTAAAGTAGGTGTAACGGCCCGCTATTTTGAACTATTCGCATCCGCACACGTCAGACTTGAATAATTCAAAATACCGAATTGTTAATTTAAAATTTGACAAAACTCAGATATACAGTAAATAAATAATCATAGAATCACAGACACAGAGTAATAATATGCAGCGGAAGTAAAGGAGATAGTAGTTGACGAAGCTACTATATAAATATATAAGATACATCAGAGTTTTAACAGAAGAGAAATACGATACATCAAGTACAAATCAGAGTACATCACTGGAATCATTGAATACTGAAAGCAGAATAGATGGCTAGATCTCCAAGCAAAGCTCCAACTCCAAAGATGAGCCTCGAAAGCTGGTACTCTAATTCTGACCCGAGCGTAAAGCAAAACACAAAACACTCGATTCGGGATTAATATTCTCATATCAAAAAATCCAACTCAAGTGAAATAACAAATGAAATACAGGTAACTCAAAGGATGTTGGAATCACCATCCTCTAAGGATCCGTTAAACTATCTACTATTTAGTAATATACGCTAAATAGATAATGTCTATCAGTAATATAAAATATCAAAATAGTGTTAAGGCGTTACCATTATCCCCCTTAACACATTTTTATACAAGCGTTATAGTCTATACAGCACTGTAAACTCCACCGTAAACTAGTGGGATATCAGGGAGTACTCCATAGGTATATCACAAAACAAATTTGTAGTGGTCGCGAATATCGGGATACAAGTATGACAAGGCACATGAGGCAATACCCAAGGTAGTGAAACTACCGTTCGCCTGATCCGGACTGGTGAGAACGCATCGCCGCAACAATCGCAACACCGCAAAACAACACTCCTGAAAAGTACGAGGGTGCACCAATCGATAACAGGTAATGAGTAGTAGTTACGAAGAAGTGTGTTTGCTCGAGGTGGCTAACCCCATTTGGCCCGGCACGGCTCCTGATTTTAGTCATTTCCAATTTGACACAAGTGTCAAGGCTATCCATTATCGTTCTCTTTCTTCAGTCATCATGTACATCATTCCAACCACTTCATTCTGGATCATCACTCCGCGTATAGTTATTAAAGTGGTTTTCGGTTTAGATAGAGAGTATATCCATAACCGATTCCGGTCTCTTTAATAATTTTCGTAATTATTACACCGATTGGTCGTTTAATATATTTCAAAAACAAATCAATTTCAATTTCAATTAGAATTCGTAAATCAACATTTCATTTGTCTTTCACTATCAATTTCCAAAATTTGCATTTCAAAACTATCAAATAACCATTTCGAAGTCTTACAATTCAATTTCAAATTTTTATTTAAAACAATTCAAATATTAATTCAAGTTCGTATATAAGTTTCATTCCAAAATCATTTAAAATGGTTTAATTTTCATTCAAATCAATTTTAATTCATTATCAATTTCATTCAATATTCGCTAAGTAAATTTATCCTTCAAAACAACTTCTATTTAAATTCCAATTTATTTAAATCAATTACTTACGTTCAACTTCATTATATACAAATCTTCAAATTGAATTAAATTAAATTCGTCAAATCAAATTCTTTAAATTACAAGTCTTACGTTAATTTCAATAAATTCCATTCATTCCAATAAATCACATTTTTCTTGTTGAAGAAATTCAATTTTCACTCATTTATTGTCTTCGTTACAAATTTCAAACTCAATTAATAAAGAACTAAATTTCACATAATCGAGAAGTTTCAATTTCACTTATTAACTTACTTAAATAATTTTTCCAAACTTTAATAAATAAAGAAACTCAATTTCCTTTATTAACGAAGTTCAAATACACGTATTCAAAGTTTAATTTCTCTTATCCAAGAATTCAATTTTTATTCAATTATCAAATAATTTAATCTCATTCAATTATTAAATAATTTCAATCTTAATTATTAGTAATTTCAAAACTTAATAATTACAAACTTGATTATAAATTCAAACTTAATTATTAATTCATTTCCACTTAATTATGAAATTCAACTTAATAATTTCAAACTTAATTATAATTTCAAATTCAATTATTAAATGATTTCAACTTAATAATTTCAAACTCAATTATTACTAATTCCAAATTATTTATTAATAATTCCAAATTTAATTATTAAATAATTAAATTTCAAACAATGTGTTTTCATCAATTACTACGTTAACATTTGTTCAGATTTCAATCTTTACATTTTCCTTTTATAAAATTCAAATTCCAACTTCATTTCAAAACTTATTCTTTATTCGAATAAAATTATTATTTTATTTTAAATCAAATTATTGACCAATCGGATTTTTTTTTATTCTCTATCCTAAGTCAAGTTCATTTGGGTATTTATCATTTCAACCCGATTTCATTTCCAATTCAAAGTTAAGCATAACAAAGGGAACTTGTAGTGTGATAACTGGGATGGTGTCAAAGTAAATAAACAAGCAATAGCGTCCATACATAACAATTCAACAATCAATTCAAATAATCCCGAAATAATCGTATTAATTCACATTGTTGTTTATGCAAATTAATATAATTATTTCTAGAATCTACACTATCATTTCATGTAGATTAAAGATTATTCACTTATTATTCTATGCAATTCTTCACTTTACATCCATTATTCAATTTCATACTTCATCAATTAATACAACATAAATTCAAATGGTTCAAGGGTAATTAACTATTTCTACGTGTCAAATAGTTAAACATTTAAGGGGTCATATTATACAAATTTAACTAATCAATTTCAACACATATGTCGATTCAAATTTTTAACTATCCTACGTCAGATTCAATTGCATAATATTTATCACCTAATACATTACAATTTTAACGTCCAATATAAACAACAAACAATCAAACAATTATCAACCAAACTGTATTATCGTCGCATAAACAGATAATGGTGTCAAATATCATAGGTGAACAGATACAGGTTATAACAGTGTACATAACTAACAACAGCATATTTCAATTGTCGTTTCAATTGAAATCAAATTTAATAAATAAAAGAACATTAATCGTGAGTGATTGCTCACCTTTCGAGGCTATAGAGGATCGAGAGATCGACGCGGATACGCACACTGATACTGAAATTGGATTACAAATCCAAGCAAAGCAAGATTAGCACAAATTCAATGATCAAAGCTGATAAATCGAAATTGACGAGACAAATCAGAATCGGATCGATAAGGATAACTCAAATTAGCTCGATAAAATAGAAAAATATATAAACTATTATTATTATAATTATTATTCTTAAAGTCGATATTTTAAAAACTTATATAGATTAACAGATTATACTTTAAGATCCATATCTATTATAAAACAAACATTTAAACATATATACAACAGGCCTTTAAACAATTATGCAACAGATCGTATATACGTATAAACTTATACATACACATACTCTCTACAATATGCCCCCAGCTATCTACATTCGACTAAACTTCATAACTTACACTAAATCCCAACAGTACAAATACATATATAAACTTTTAGCTCTAAAAAAAATTATATGTAAACAAATAGTTGTTGTATATATAAATGTAACGTATATTATTATTAAACAATATCTATAACCTGAATCCTATATACAATAATTGAATATGTAAAACACACACACACACACATATATATATATACAACATAGTAACCACTTACATACCTACATAATATAACAGTATATAAAAATGCATGCTGACTACTCATATAACCAAATGTTCATGCATAAACTATGCAGATTGCCTTCACTACATGCATGCTCCAACAAATATGCAGACCAGTTATATATATAAAATCAGTTATATTTAACATATTAAGGGCAAGTAATAATATATAATTTGTAAAATATATGCAAACACATACCAATTAGCTTCAGAAGGTACCATGTACATGCTATAAGATGTAATATAACTAAATATATCTACATGTGTATAACAAGTTGTACAGTAAATAATATGTATAGTAGAAAACTTGTACATGTAATATGACATGTTTTATATACTTTTAACATCAGTGGGCCTTAAATAATTCCATATAACATATACTTACACAGGATAATTAAAAGAGAGACAGAGAATGAGAGATCGGCTGGTGGAAGAACGGGCGAATGGGTTGCTGTGACTTCCATGCGCTATTGCTCGGGCCATATCTGGAAGAGGCAGGGCTGAGCGTGGCGCAGGCGGCAGGCAAAGTTGTGTGAAGGTGGGTGAGTGCGAGCAGTGGCTGCCTCGAGTGATGGCGGTAGTGCGTGGTTGACGCAGGTGGCAGAGGGGACGTGAAGCCGAACGGTGCAAGGTGGAGGTGATTACGGGTGACGAGTTGCTAGGTGTTTGCATGGAATCGGCTGGCGTGGTGCGATGGGAGCTACGGTGTATGGCCTCGGTTGGTGAAGGTGGTGAAGCGGAGCCGGTCAATTGGTGGCGGCTGAGGAGTGATAGGTGGAGGTGGTCGTGCGGTGTCGGTAGTGACATGTCGCAGAGGCTATGGGAAAAAGAAGAGAGAGGAGGAGAGTGTGGAGATGTGGGTGGAGGCGTGTGTGCATGGAAGTAACCGGCGGTGGCGTGGCATAGGCGAAGGGCACGGCCGATGTTTGGAGGCTTCGGTGGAGAGGCGTACGCGCGCCGGTGGTGGAAGGGTGTGGTGCGCGCGTGGATCTGGGTTGCTGCGGCGAGCTGAGCGAAGGGGAGAAGGGCTCGCGATTAGAGGAAAAATACAGGTTTCTTTGTTACTTTGGGTGATGGGTTTTTGCTTGACCAGGTAGGGAAACGTGGGTGAAAGAAAATGTGAGGCTGGCAACATTTCTTTTATTTTGTTTTTCAAATGGAATGAGGCCAAGTTACAGCAAGCAAAAGAAAGAAAATGAACCGTTCATATAACATGGGAACTTGTGGGAAGCAAAAGTCAAGCACGATAGTTAAGAAGATATAAATGCAGGCAACGGTTGGTGAAAAATGGGCAGTCACAAGAACCAAAAGGCATAAAGCTAGTGCCGATACGGTTACCATTTCGCGGATACCGCTACGTACCGGACTTCAAACAAAAATTAAATATATCGCAGAGAACAGCACGACGAGACGATCAAAACGGTATATTGATATCAGTGGTACGATTGAATTTTAAAAATTCGAATTTTCTAATAGCGGAAAATGCAAGAAAAACGCTGAAAAATAAGATCGACGGAGCCAAAGATGTCCGAATTTGGAAAAACGACAAACTGACAACTTGCTCAAAACATGTTTTAGAATTTTTTCATGTAAAAATATTTTGGTTTTGAAAACGTTTTATTTTCATCGCTTTTTAACTAATTAGATTGAAGTAAATTTACGCGCGAAATAAACTTTCATATTTTCGGACGAAAATTTACCGGTTGCTATGTTTAACTGGACGTATTCCAAATATCAAATTTATATTTCAAAATTTTATCGTTTGATTTCCCATAAAATTTCAGTTAATAAAGTTATTAAAACCGGTTAAATCTACGGGTTGTTACATTCTCCCCCACTCAAAACTTTTCGTCATCGAAAAGGAAGTAGGTAGGAGAATAGAAACAACCGAAATAAAATAGAATGATAAACAAAATAATCAATTGGTCCAAACCATATAAATTCAATTTAAATAAACTTACATTCAACAATTTGTTTTTAAAATCTAGGTTTCCATTAAATTTATTTGATTACTCATTTATAAATGTTGGGTACAAAGGCTTCTTTCAAATGAAATTCACTTTAAATTCAATTAATTCAAGATATCCCCTTAAGTTGATTTAATCCAATTTATTAACTTTCAAAACAATTTTCTTCTATTAATCACAACTATTATACAATTAACTTATTATTCTATTTATCTCCATAACATTAAAATTTAAGTGTATGACATTTATTATACGCACTCTCATTTTATCTAAAAAGACAATTTATATTATATACAAACGAATTATCTTAAATTAAAAATTTCAAAGATCATAAAGTTGAATAGTCATTTATTAAAATTATACTTTATTCAACAAATTTTATTCTTCCTTTATTCCAAATTATTATTAAATTTATTCTACTTAATATATCTTATCGCATTTATTAAGTATATTTACATTTATTATAACTACTCAAATTTATTTAAAATTCCTTTGATATCATTTTATATTGTATCATATTCAATTACATAATTAACCTTTGAAAATTTTAGTAAGTTATATACAATGCAATCGAGTATTATCCAAATAAAATTTTACAATTCACTTATTTAAAGTTTAGTTTTATTCAAAATTCATGCCTCAATCTATAATTTGAAATCATCTTTAATCCTAAATTTAAGAATTAAATTTCCGAGTAACTTCAAATTTATTTAGAGACAAATAAATATATATTATATCAAATCAAATTTTAAACCATACATCAATATATATTACAAATCAAATCATACTTCGAGAAATTCAACTCAATTTATTTCCAAACAAACCGTAGCAAAGCTACAGAATAGTCTCTCCACTTCGAAACTCGAAAATGAATGTCGATGATGCGGCCGTCATCACCGAAATTATTTTCCAGCGACAAAGAGAAGAGCACTGATTTTAAACATCTAATATTCTTTGAGAACCATTTCTATTGGAAAATATTTTAAATACTATACACTTTAAAACTTTAGAATAAAAGTTTGAAATCACCGAAAATTAAATTCTATAATTCTAATTTAAATTTACTTCAACTTTTAATCAAATTATACCCAAGTTTACAAATACATTTATTTATATTATGAAATAGTCAATGGTTTATAAAACAATAAATGAAAATTAAATATTATCATTCTGGACAACAAATTCATTAACATTTTAATTTCAGATAAATTTAAACTTATAGATAATGTAATCATACAGAATTATTTACTAAATTTAAAACAAAATTGTGTTGGTTTGCTCTGTTCAAGTGTTTTAGAAATTCCATCGATAGCGTTGATCAGACGAATCGATCGAAAACCCAAATCAACATCAATAACTCAATCAACACAATATTTTAAAACATTTTAAATATAGATTTACAAATATACTTCCTCGCTCGACAATACAAGGATGGATTTCAAAACAAGAATAAAGATTCAAATTTGATGGACTCAAATCAAAGAGAATTTTGATTCGAAGAAAGGTCCGAAACAGAAGATATATAAGATAATTCAATTAACAGAATCGGGAGATGGATAAGCATATTTAATTTACGGGCATCCTTAACCGGGTCAACCGTGACTTCAAAATAAGATCGATGCTGAATTCCAAGATAAATCCACATTCGATCTCAGGAGATAAAATTCAGGTATAGCAGGGAATAGATAGCATCGTAAACCGAGGATACAGAAATCTCCGGTAAATCGATGTCTATTGTAAAGGAGTTTCACCTATTACAAATAAATTTGGGATTGGTGAGACCGCCGACTCACTATAAAGATCATTCGAAGTGGAGTTATGGGGTACTCCAGAATCAAAAGAAGAAAAATAGTGAGGGATATGAATGAATTTCGAAACCGAGGGAACGTTCCAAAATTCAAAGGAATTGAGTTAAAAGTAAGAGATTGAAACTCGAATGAGAGCGATTCTGTAAATACATTTACCCTATATGCTAAGTTTGCCTAGAGCTACCAAAAGCTCTGATACCAACTGTAACGGCCCGCTATTTTGAACTATTCGCATCCGCACACGTCGGACTTGAATAATTCAAAATACCGAATTGTTAATTTAAAATTTGGCAAAACTCAGATATACAGTAAATAAATAATCACAGAATCACAGACACAGAGTAATAATATGCAGCGGAAGTAAAGGAGATAGTAGTTCATGAAGCTACTATATAAATATATAAGATACATCAGAGTTTACAACAGAAGAGAAATACGATACATCAAGTACAAATCAGAGTACATCACTGGAATCATCGAATACTGAAAGCAGAATAGATGGCTGGATCTCCAAGCAAAGCTCCAACTCCAAAGATGAGCCTCGAAAGCTGGTACTCTCAGTCTGACCCGAGCGTAAAGCAAAACACAAAACACTCAAGTCAGGATTAATATTCTCATATCAATAAATCCAACTCAAGTGAAATAACAAACGAAATACAGGTAACTCAAAGGATGTTGGAATCACCATCCTCTAAGGATCCGTTAAACTATCTACTATTTAGTAATATGCGCTAAATAGATAATGTCTATCAGTAATATAAAATATCAAAATAATGTTAAGGCGTTACCATTATCCCCCTTAACACATTTTTATACAAGCGTTATAGTCTATACAACACTGTAAACTCCACCGTAAACTAGTGGGATATCAGGGAGTACTCCATAGGTATAACACAAAACAAATTCGTAGTGGTTGTGAATATCGGGATACAAGTATGACAATGCACATGAGGCAATACCCAAGGTAGTGAAACTACCGTTCGCCTGATCCGGACTGGCGAGAACGCATCGCCGCAGCGATCGCAACACCGCGAAACAACACTCCTGAAAAGTACGAGGGTGTACCAATCGATAACAGGTAATGAGCAGTAGTTACGAAGAAGTGTGTTCGCTCGAGGTGGCTAACCCCATTTGGCCGGGCACGGCTCCTGATTTTAGTCATTTCCAATTTGACACAAGTGTCAAGGCTATCCATTATCGTTCTCTTTCTTCAGTCATCACGTACATCATTCCAACCACTTCATTCTGGATCATCACTCCGCGTATAGTTATTAAAGTGGTTTACGGTTTAGATAGAGAGTATATCCATAACCGATTCCGGTCTCTTTAATAACTTTCGTAATTATTACACCGATTGGTCGTTTAATATATTTCAAAAACAAATAAATTTCAATTTCAATTAGAATTCGTAAATCAACATTTCATTTGTCTTTCACTATCAATTTCCAAAATTTACATTTCAAAACTACCAGATAACCATTTCGAAGTCTTACAATTCAATTTCAAATTTTTATTTAAAACAATTCAAATATTGATTCAAGTTCGTATATAAGTTTCATTCCAAAATCATTTAAAATGGTTTAATTTTCATTCAAATCAATTTTAATTCATTATCAATTTCATTCAATATTCGCTAAGTAAATTTATCCTTCAAAACAACTTCTATTTAAATTCTAATTTATTTAAATCAATTACTTACGTTCAACTTCATTATATCAAAACTTCAAATTGAATTAAATTAAATTCGTCAAATCAAATTCTTTAAATTACAAGTCTTACGTTAATTTCAATAAATTCCATTCATTCCAATAAATCACATTTTTCTTGTTGAAGAAATTCAATTTTCACTCATTTATTGTCTTCGTTACAAATTTCAAACTCAATTAATAAAGAACTAAATTTCACATAATCGAGAAGTTTCAATTTCACTTATTAACTTACTTAAATAATTTTTCCAAACTTTAATAAATAAAGAAACTCAATTTCCTTTATTAACGAAGTTCAAATACACTTATTCAAAGTTTAATTTCTCTTATCCAAGAATTCAATTTTTATTCAATTATCAAATAATTAAATCTCATTCAATTATTAAATAATTTCAATCTTAATTATTAATAATTTCAAAACTTAATAATTACAAACTTGATTATAAATTCAAACTTAATTATTAATTCATTTCCACTTAATTATGAAATTCAACTTAATAATTTCAAACTTAATTATAATTTCAAATTCAATTATTAAAT
This sequence comes from Allium cepa, assembly GCA_030765085.1. Classification (NCBI taxonomy): domain Eukaryota; kingdom Viridiplantae; phylum Streptophyta; class Magnoliopsida; order Asparagales; family Amaryllidaceae; genus Allium; species Allium cepa. Next base: position 824,748,675 of record CM060941.1, on the reverse strand, counting down.
GATTTCAACTTAATAATTTCAAACTCAATTATTACTAATTCCAAATTATTTATTAATAATTCCAAATTTAATTATTAAATAATTAAATTTCAAACAATGTGTTTTCATCAATTACTACGTTAACATTTGTTCAGATTTCAATCTTTACATTTTCCTTTTATAAAATTCAAATTACAACTTCATTTCAAAACTTATTCTTTATTCGAATAAAATTATTATTTTATTTTAAATCAAATTATTGACCAATCGGATTTTTTATATTCTCTATCCTAAATCAAGTTCATTTGGGTATTTATCATTTCAACCCGATTCCATTTCCAATTCAAAATTAAGCATAACAAAGGGAACTTGCAGTGTGATAACTGGGATGGTGTCAAAGTCAATAAACAAGCAATAGCGTCCATACATAACAATTCAACAATCAATTCAAATAATTCCGAAATAATCGTATTAATTCACATTGTTGTTTATGCAAATTAATATAATTATTTCTAGAATCTACACTATCATTTCATGTAGATTAAAGATTATTCACTTATTATTCTATGCAATTCTTCACTTTACATCCATTATTCAATTTCATACTTCATCAATTAATACAACATAAATTCAAATGGTTCAAGGGTAATTAACTATTTCTACGTGTCAAATAGTTAAACATTTAAGGGGTCATATTATACAAATTTAACTAATAAATTTCAACACATATGTCGATTCAAATTTTTAACTATTCTACGTCAGATTCAATTGCATAATATTTATCACCTAATACATTACAATTTTAACGTCCAATATAAACAACAAACAATCAAACAATTATCAACCAAACTGTATTATCGTCGCATAAACAGATAATGGTGTCAAATATCATAGGTGAACATATACAGGTTATAACAGTGTACATAACTAACAACAGCATATTTCAATTGTCGTTTCAATTGAAATCAAATTTAATAAATAAAAGAACATTAATCGTGAGTGATTGCTCACCTTTCGAGGCTATAGAGGATCGAGAGATCGACGCGGATACGCACACTGATACTGAAATTGGATTACAAATCCAAGCAAAGCAAGATCAGCACAAATTCAATGATCAAAGCTGATAACTCGAAATTGACGAGACAAATCAGAATCGGATCGATAAGGATAACTCAAATTAGCTCGATAAAATAGAAAAATATATAAACTATTATTATTATAATTATTATTCTTAAAGTCGATATTTTAAAAACTTATATAGATTAACAGATTATACTTTAAGATCCATATCTATTATAAAACAAAAATTTAAACATATATACAACAGGCCTTTAAACAATTATGCAACAGATCGTATATACGTATAAACTTATACATACACATACTCTCTACAATATGCCCCCAGCTATCTACATTCGACTAAACTTCATAACTTACACTAAATCCCAATAGTTCAAATACATATATAAACTTTTAGCTCTAAAAAAAATTATATGTAAACAAATAGTTGCCGTATATATAAATGTAACGTATATTATTATTAAACAATATCTATAACCTGACTCCTATATACAATAATAGAATATGTAAAACACACACACACACACACACACACACATATATATATATATATATATATATATATATATATATATACACACACACACACAACATAGTAACCACTTACATACCTACATAATATAAAAGTATATAAAAATGCATGCTGACTACTCATATAACCAAATGTTCATGCATAAACTATGCAGATTGCCTTCACTACATGCATGCTCCAACAAATATGCAGACCAGTTATATATATAAAATCAGTTATATTTAACATATTAAGGGTAAGTAATAATATATAATTTGTAAAATATATGCAAACACATACCAATTAGCTTCAGAAGGTACCATGCGCATGCTATAAGATGTAATATAACTAAATATATCTACATGTGTATAACAAGTTGTACAGTAAATAATATGTATAGTAGAAAACTTGTACATGTAATATGACATGTTTTATATACTTTTAACATCAGTGGGCCTTAAATAATTTCATATAACATATACTTACACAGGATAATTAAAAGAGAGACAGAGAATGAGAGATCGGCTGGTGGAAGAACGGGCGAATGGGTTGCTGTGACTTCCATGCGCTATTGCTCGGGCCAGATCTGGAAGAGGCAGGGCTAAGCGTGGCACAGGCGGCAGGCGAAGTTGTGTGAAGGTGGGTGAGTGCGAGCAGTGGCTGCCTCGAGTGATGGCGGTAGTGCGTGGTTGACGCAGGTGGCAGAGGGGACGTGAAGCCGAACGGTACAAGGTGGAGGTGATTGCGGGTGACGAGTTGCTAGGTGTTTGCATGGAATCGGCTGGCGTGGTGCGATGGGAGCTGCGGTGTATGGCCTCGGTTGGCGAAGGTGGTGAAGCGGAGCCGGTCAATTGGTGGCGGCTGAGGAGTGATAGGTGGAGGTGGTCGTGCGGTGTCGGTAGTGACATGTCGCAGAGGCTATGGGAAAAAGAAGAGAGAGGAGGAGAGTGTGGAGATGTGGGTGGAGGCGTGTGTGCATGGAAGTAACCGGCGGTGGCGTGGCATAGGCGAAGGGCACGGCCGATGTTTGGAGGCTTCGGGGGAGAGGCGTGCGCGCGCCGGTGGTGGAAGGGTGTGGTGCGCGCGTGGATCTGGGTTGCTGCGGCGAGCTGGGCGAAGGGGAGAATGGCTCGCGATTAGAGGAAAAATGCAGGTTTCTTTGTTACTTTGGGTGATGGGTTTTTGCTTGACCAGGTAGGGAAACGTGGGTGAAAGAAAATGTGAGGCTGGCAACATTTCTTTTATTTTGTTTTTCAAATGGAATGAGGCCAAGTTACGCAAGCAAAAAAAAGAAAACGAACCGTTCATATAACATTGGAACTTGTGGGAAGCAAAAGTCAAGCACGATAGTTAATAAAATATAAATGCAGGCAACGGTTGGTGAAAAATGGGCAGTCACAAGAACCAAAAGGCATAAAGCTAGTGCCGATACGGTTACCATTTCGCGGATACCGCTACGTACCGGACTTCAAACACAAAATTGAATATACCGCAGAGAACAGCACGACAAGACGATCAAAACGGTATATAGATATCAGTGGTACGATTGAATTTTAAAAATTCGAATTTTCTAATAGCGGAAAATGCAAGAAAAACGCTGAAAAATAAGATCGACGGAGCCAAAGATGTCCGAATTTGGAAAAACGACAAACTGACAACTTGCTCAAAAGATGTTTTAGAATTTTTTCATGTAAAAATATTTTGGTTTTGAAAACGTTTTATTTTTATCGCTTTTTAACTAATTAGATTGAAGTAAATTTACGCGCGAAATAAACTTTCATATTTTCGGACGAAAATTTACCGGTTGCTATGTTTAACTGGACGTATTCCAAATATCAAATTTATATTTCAAAATTTTATCGTTTGATTTCCCATAAAATTTCAATTAATAAAGTTATTTAAATCGGTTAAATCTACGGGTTGTTATAGTAGGATTGATTGAAATTAGTAAATTGGGAAGGGAATTCAAAATATTGTTAACTAATGAAGAATACGTAATAAAGTGTAAATTTATAAAATCAATGCTCGTTAAGTAGTTATAATATTTATGGTTGATAATAAACGTTACTTTAGTATTTATTAATGTAATTAATAAAAGGATTATTGTAAGAAATTGAAATAAATACTATAATTGGTGAATTAATTTACTTTAAAATTTTAGATGGGAATTGGTTTTAAATAATTATAAATTAATAAGTAATACAAGATGATAAAATTTATGAATTATAGAGTTTGGATTCAAAGTAATGGTTAATTTATTTAATTTATAATAATTGGATTAATTACAAATGAATGAAATTAAATATTCAATTATTACGTAAATTGAAAATTTAGCGTAAATTAGAGATTTTTAATGTATAGTTATGGAGCCAGTGTTTATTTCATCCAATTGACATCAATGAATTGAATAATAAAATGAAAAGTAAATTTAATAGAAATTTTGGAAATTAAATTTAAAATTTTCGAATTTAATGAAATTGAGGTTAATACCGAAATTTATAAATTTATCAACTCTAATTAGACAGTTGAATTTGGTTTAAATCATTGTAAATGATTGGAAAATTTAAAATGATAAGAATTGGTAATTATCGAATTTAATTGAAAATTTGATTAAATCGATTAAATCTTATTTATTTAATTAATGAAAAATAGTCATTTTGGCCACTGACTCAGATTTCGACGAAACTAGTTTCATCGGATCCGTAATGGTGAATTATTATAGGGTTTCAAGTTTCGTAGCGATCGGACTTGTTGTTTGATCGTACGGACTCGAAACGCCTGGAAATTTATGCAATTGAAATCAATTGAAATCAATTTGAAAAATATTGATTTTAGCATAACTTCTTCATACAATGCAATTTGAACCTGAAACCTTTTCCATTGTGTTTAAAATATTTTAAAACATCTATTTTGATATATGCGTTGACCCAATTTCATTCTGGAGTCGAAATAGGCTTTTTGGACCACTTTGGCGTTAGCGCGTATATCTGTTTTATCCATCTATTCTATTTTCATTTCTGCCTATAAATATCCTGCTATAAACCCTACACTCCTTAATTCTCATTTGTATGTACGTACATCTCAACTCTCTCCTCCTCAATGCCAGACAAACAAAATTTAGATCCAGATCCAATTGCAAATCAAATCCAAAGCATAAAATTCAAAGTCCTCAGAAAAATCTGGAAAAAATGAATGTTGAAGCTCTCGACTACCGTAATTCACTGGTGGTGTTCGTTTTTCGATTTAGTTTTTCATTTGACCGATAAAAATCGAAGAAGTCTCGGCCGTCCATCACGCGTTGGTGAAAGTTGTCGGATCGACAAACCCTTTCTGGGTTTTGCAGAGGGGACTAAGAGGAGTCGATCTATGTGGTTTGTTTCGAGAATCAACGGTTAGATCGCTGGGAATTTGTGATTAGGGTTTAACATATAACGGTGGCGGCTGCTGCAATTTGCCACGTCATAGGCGGCCGATCGAGTTTAGGGGTAGGGCGGCGAGCGATGGCAGTCCGAGGTGGCGCGACTTCGACGTTGATGGGCAGCGTTCGAATTCCTGTGCGTTATTTTAGTTCGTTCATTTTCGCGTGAGAATAGTGGTGCGTGAAAGTGCGTTTTTCCTTTTGCTGTAGGTTGCGTGAGTAGGAGATGATGAGGTGGCAAGGAGGTAATGTGTTCTTTTTTTTACTATTTTGAATTTAAAATTCAATCACAATAATCGCTGTAACTTTCACATACGAACTCTGTTTCACGTGCGATTTTTTTGTTAGGATTGTAATAAAATCCGGACACTTTGACACTGGTTTGGACGGATTTGGAGACTGTCAAATTTTTGGGTTTAAATTGAATTTCAATTCAATTTAAATTCAAAAGGTGAGTGTTTTCACCCACTCACAACTTCAAAATTTCTTATGAATTGATTTATGCTGTGTTTAAAAATTTATTTATAGTTGTTTGGCATATATTTCATCATTATCTCAGTTAAATTGTATGAATTTAATTTACTTGTTATTTATTTCATTATTGGATATAAACTCCTAGTAAAATTTCTAGTTAAATTTATTATTGCATATAAACTGATAGTTAAATTTTTAGTTAAATTATTTGCATATACACTGCCAGTTAAATTTCAGTTAATTTATTTTGCAAAATAAACTGCCAGTAAATTCCTGTTATTTATTACCTGTTATATATTGACGTATTGTTTAAATTTGATGATGATTTTAATAAATGGTTGATGGATGATATTGGATGAATGGATGTTGTATTGTATATTGTTATAAACTGCAAGTTATTATGCATTTCATCTCATTCGGGATTGCGGTTTGAAATGATATACAACCGCATTTTTATTTTTAAATTGCGGATTGAAATGATAAATATATGTATCACTTGACCATAGGATAGAAAATTTTATACAGGCACCGCGGTATATATATATAATTATTTTTGAAATAATTTTTCTATGGTTTTGTAAAGAAATATATATATGGTTTTATGAAATATTGATGACGGATATTTGATAAAGGTTATTTTTATATATGGTTAAATTCTTGGTTTTAAACTATGTATAAAATTGTTTAAAGTACGAAGTAAGTTTAATAATAAAGTGGATTTTATTAAAATATATTATGCATAAATATTTACTAAAATATATTCTAATATAGAGTTTATATTGATTTTCATAAATCAAAGCGAGGAGATAGTTTGAAACTGATTTGAGATTTCATTTAGTTAAAATCTTATTAAAATTTAGATTTAAAAAGAATATTGTGTTATAATTCAATTCGGGTTTAAGATGATTTAAGTGAATATATCTAGCATAATAAATTGAGGAATATTCAATTATTGAATTTCGAAAGTTTTATTTAATGGATACTAGATTTATTAAGTAAGTATTTCAAAACTAAATAATAGTAAAAGGGAATTTGGCGCATATATATGAATTAAAAATTTAGTTTTGAAATGGCGGAATATTAAAAACTTTGAAATATATGGATATTTAAATGGTTTATCTGGGAATTCAAATATGTATTTGGAATTGATTTGAGAAATTAAAAAGCTAATTTATTTTATAAAGTAATTTATTATTAAACCATTTAAGTATTGGAAAATTATGTTTCGAAGCTATAGGTTCAAGATATATATATTTGAAAATATTATGACTTTAGGAAAAGGGATATTTATGATATCGTATTGATTTTGGGGTTTAAAAATATAAATGATATCGTATTTATATGGTTTTGAAAGGGATATTATATTCTGGTTTTAAAGTATAAATTATTTTGAAATAACCGCGGTGTTATAATAACGATTGGTTTTTGATGAGACCGGGATCGGAAGTTGTCATACTCTCTGCCAACTTCAAAAACCACTTTAACAACCGTGTACGCGGTGGAGATTCCAGAATGAAGTATGATGGTAGCGGCACTTCCTTTGAGGTAAGTACGTGTACCCAACTCTCGTGAGTTGGCATAAGGTGGTTAAAATAGGAGCGATTGACGGGTTAATTGAGATAGCACCTTTGATCGGACACATCCCTTCGATATTCTACTCTGATTAGGATTTATTCGGTGGACACTTTTGATTTCTTTGATTTGGGGGTGTGGCTTGAGGTGGGCGGTAGCTGTGGCTATGCGTTACCACCGACCTAGAAGCGTAATTGGTATATCTACCCTGGCATTGCTTAGTTGTTCCGTGTCACCTACCCTAGCGCGCCTTATACGATTTTGGTTTTGTACCATACCTATGGAGTGCCCTCTGACGACGCCCAGTACGGGGGAGATTACGGTACTGTATGGACTATGGGAATATATAAATGTGTTAAGGTGGAAAATGTAAAGCCTTAATGCTATTTAAAAGTAAGTTTATTTTACAATTAGACACTATTATAATAGCGAAATATACTACATAGTAAATAGTTTAACGGATCCTTAAGAGATGTAAATCCCGAGCATCTCTTGAGTTACTGCACTCATATTTATTTCTGTTGATTTAACTTACATAAGATCTTTTAGTTCTAACTCGAGTGTTTTGTCTTTTCAATTCGCTCGGGTCAGTCTGAGCATTTCAGGATCGAATATATTTTTTTCTAGATGACGAAGACGAAGATTTCATTATTATTAGTATTATATATTATATGGTTCCACTACATTGTATTCCGCTGCATTGATATTTATTGGTATGTGAACTCTGATATTTATTGTATAAAGAAAAATCAAATGTTTTGTAAACAGTTTTATGAGCTGTATATTGATTATTATATTTTATCCTTCCGCTATGAGATTCTGTTTGTTTTTTCTCCTCTGTTTTTCTTATTTACCCCATAACAATCCGCCCTTTTTTATGTTTTAAGTCTGACGTGTGTAGTTTATCGTCGATTTAAAGCATGCGAAAAGGCGGGACGTTACAATCTGGTATCAGAGCTTTGGTTAAGCGATAAACCTTAGCTTTGTGGGGTCTGACTCTTTACGAATAGGGTAGTAATACCCTATGGGAGTCGCTAAGTGTGTATATATGAGAGAGCGTATTTGTTAGTGTTATAAAAAGGTTTTAATATTGTGTTAATCTGTTCCACTTTGTATTTATAAATTCTGATTGGTGCATGGGACGCTGTGACATCAATAGGAAATTCTAAACACTTAATAGGACAGACCGACATAATATTTATTTTAATATGGGTGAATGAAATAATTTTTCCTATTATATTTTCCATAAATATATTAAATAAGATTTTATAAATGATATATATATATATATATATATTTGGTTGCAATTGGTTGTTAGGTAATAAAATTTAAAAATAATAAGTAAAATAAGATCGAAAATAAAATAAATCAAACTGGAAATTTTAGAATTTAAGTTCCGGGGTTTTGAAAAATTTCTTTCAAATGATTTTGGAATATAATAATAATATTTAAGAAGTATTTTCTGATATAAGTATTTCAATATAATTTGAAAAAAAGTTTTAAAAAGGAAATTTGGAAAAGAAATAAGTTTTGTACTTCCCTCTCTGTCGCTGGAAAATAATTTCGGTGATGAGTGCATGCATCATCGACATTCATTTTCGAGTTTCGAAGTGGAAAGGCCACTGTAGTAGTTACTACAGATTTGTTTGATAAACAAACATAAATTTTAAAATTGTTTTAAATATAACTGGATATATAAATGGTAAGTATATACATTTATCTATTATTTTAAAATAATTTGGAATTAAAACCGGTATTTAGTTCTTAAGTTTCCGATTTATTAATAGTTTCCATTATTGTAGTGAAATGGAATGTAACCGATAATAATTGGGGTCTTTAATTAAAATAAGGAATTTAATGCTAGGTTATGAATGAAATTAAAGGTAATTTTAAACTGTAACCTATGAAACAAAGAATAATAGTATTGAACATTTAGTTAATTAAAAGAAATAGAAATAAACTTGGGTAACTTTCTATTGCATCCTTAAAAGCATATATATAACTTACCAAAAGATATAAAAAGTTGAAATGTTAATAAGAAAATGTAATAGATATTATACAAGTAATAAATTTGTGGTAATGAAAGTAATTAATGAAATTCTTTAATGAATAGGGATTTGGTGTTGAGTTATTATAAACTTAAGTATAATTGAAATAATACTAATTAAATATAATAGAAGGCAGGTATTGTAAGTAAGAAATTTTATACTTAAGTAAATAAGCTGAAGTTATTTCTAAATAAAATTGTAAGAAATAAATGTAAATTAAAAATATAAATCATTGTATAAATAAAAAGGAAATCAAACAACAAATATTATGAAATGAAATTAATAAGAATGAACTTAATTATTGTTTGAATTTGTTGTGTTTTGGATATGGTTGTTTGGGTAAGGATACTTTAAATTTGTTTGGATGTATTAATAATCTATTTAGTTTCATCTAAGACTGTTGAGTAAATGGTGCATTAAGTAGTTTATCTTCCATTCTATGCAATTTAAAGTTGAACCCGAACAACTATTTGTTTAGTTGATATGAATGAATAGTTGAATTGTGTTGATTCTATATGATGGTTGTATGATGTTTCTTGCAATTGATTGTTGTTGTATTGATTATTGTTTGAAGTTGAAACAACCTTAAATATTTCATTTTATATAATTGTTAACCTTTTAGATTATATAAGTGAAATGCAGGTTATGAAAGCAATTGATACTGCTTTTGGTTCCATAATATAAGCGTTAATTGCCCGACTAATAGGTACGTTTTCGGATTACAGTTTATAACGCTATTCTTTTGTTTTCCCGGGTTGGGATATATATTATTTTGGTAAATATATATTGTATATTGTATTTTTGATATTATATTTTCTCCCGAGCCTCCCCGTACAAAGGAGACTCTGTCGAAAATTTTCGAAAATTTTGGACGTAGAAAATATTTTGAAAATGTTTTCCGAACCTTATTAATTTGGATATAAAAGATTTAATGGCTTATAAATCTATATATTTTATTTAAATTATAAAACTCTGTAAACTTATTGTTATGAATATAATGTTTTTGAATAATATATATATATTGATGTATAAATTCTTCTTTTCCCTACTTTTCCTTTTCGGGGACGAAAAGTTTTGAGTGGGGGAGAGTGTAACGACCCGCAAAATTCGATGATTAAAATGAGTTAAATTAATAAGATTTTTAATTAAATATAGAATGAAATAAAAAAATTATAATTTATATTGGAACGAATGTTAGAAATTAGACGTAGCAAATGAAATTTAAAATTGACAATTTAATTTATATTGCAATTAATTGGAAATAATGTAAATTGGATAGAAACGTAAGTTTATTTATAGGGTAGTAATTGATGAATAAAAAGTTTGAAACCAAGTAAATAAATTTATGGAGAACATTTAATAGTAATCAATGTATATATTAGGCAATTGACAATTTATGGATTTGTTAAGGTTGCAAAGTTATAATTGAGTGTAAATAGGAATATTTGGTAATTGGAGAATGTTAATTCAATAGGATGCGACCAATGAAAATTTTAATCTAATACTACTATAAGGTTAATTTTGGTAATTAAATAAAAGCATAAGTAATTAAGGACTGTAACGGTTGCTTGATAATAAGGAATTCATGAGTGAAATTAAAGGCATGGTAACACTAGTATAAGTTACCTGTTTATTTCGTTTAATAATAAAATTGGAAATCAATTAGAGTAAAGGAACCTTAATGTTACACTAAGAAGAATGAATGCACTAACTAAATTAGTGCACATCCTATTATTTGAAACAGATTATAAAGTAGGATTGATTGAAATTAGTAAATTGGGAAGGGAATTCAAAATTTTGTTAACTGATGAAGAATACGTAATAAAGTGTAAATTTATAAAATCGATGTCCGTTTAGTAGTTATAATATTTAGAGTTGATAATAAACGTTAATTTTTTAATTATTAATGTAATTAATAAAAGGATTATTTTATGAAATTGAAATAAATACTATAATTAGTGAATCAATTTACTTTAAAAATTTAGATGGGAATTGGTTTTAAAGAATTATAAATTAATAAGTAATACAAGATGATAAAATTTATGAATTATAGAATTTCGATTTAAATAGTGGTTTAATTTATTTAATTTATAATAATTGGATTAATTACAAATGAATGAAATTAAATGTTCAATTATTATGTAAATTAAAAATTTAGCTTAAATTGGAGATTTTTAATGCATAGGTATGGAGCCAATGTTTATTTCATCCAACTGACATAAATGAATTGAATAATAAAATGAAAAGTAAATTTAATAGAAATTTTGGAAATTAAATTTAAAATTTTCGAATTTAATAAAATTGAGGTTAATACCGAAATTTATAGATTTATCAACTCTAATTAGACAGTTGAATTTGGTTTAAATCATTGTAAATGATTGGAAAATTTAAAATGACAAGAATTGGTAATTATCGGATTTAAATTGAAAAATTGATTAAATTGATTAAATTTAATTAATTTAATTAATTTAATTAATGAAAAATAGCCATTTTGGCCACTGACTGGGATTTCGACGAAACTATTTTCATGGGATCCGTAACGGTGAATTATTATAGGGTTTCAAGTTTCGTAGCGATCGGACTTGTCGTTTGATCGTACGGACTTGAAACGCCTTGAAATTTATGTAATTGAAATCAATTGAAATCAATTTGAAAAATATTGATTTTAGCATAACTTCTTCATACAATGCATTTTGAACCTAAAACCTTTTCCATTGCATTTAAAATATTTTAAAACATCTATTTTGAATATGGGTTGACCCAATTTCGTTCCGGAGTCGAAACGGGCTTTTTGGGCCACTTTGGCGTTAGCGCGTATATCTGTTTTATCCATCTATTCTATTTTCATTTCTGCATATAAATATCCTGCTATAAACCCTACCCTCCCTAATTCTCATTTGTTTGTACGTACATCTCAACTCTCTCCTCCTCAATGGCAGACAAACAAACTTTAGATACAGATCCAATTGCAAATCAAATCCAAAGCATAAAATTCAAAGTCCTCAGAATAATCTGGAAAAAATGTATGTTGAAGCTCTCAACTAGCGTAATTCACTGGTGGTGTTCATTTTTCGATCCAGTTTGTCGTTTACCGGTAAAAATCGAAGAAGTTTCGGCCGTCAATCACGCGTCAGTGAAAGTTGTCGGATCGACAAACCCTTTCTGGGTTTTGTAGAGGGGACTGAGGGGAGTCGATCTATGTGGTTTGTTTCGAGAATCAACGGTTAGATTGCTGGGAATTCGTGATTAGGGTTTAACACATAACGGTGGCGGCTGCTGCAAGTTGCCACGTCATAGGCGGCCGATCGAGTTTAGGGGTAGGGCGGCGAGCGATGGCAGTCCGAGGTGGAGCGACTTCGACGTTGATGGGCGGCGTTCGAATTCCTGTGCGCAATTTTGGTTCGTTCATTTTCGCGTGAGAACAGTGGTGCGTGCGTGTGCGTTTTTCCATTTGCTATAGGTTGCGTGAGTAGGAGATGATGAGGTGGCAAGGAGGTAATGTGTTCTTTTTTTACTATTTTTGAAATTGAAATTCAATCACGATAATCGCTGTAACTTTCACATACGAACACCGTTTCACGTGCGATTTTTTTTGTTAAGACCGTAATAAAATTCCGGACACTATTACGTTGGTTTGGACGGATTTGGAGACTGTCAAATTTTTGGGTTTAAATTCAATTTAAATTCAAAAGGTGAGTGTTTTAACCCAACCACAACTTCAAAAATTTCTTATGAGTTAATTTATGCTGTGTTTAAAAATTTATTTATAGCTGTTTGGCATATATTTCATCATTATCTCAGTTAAATTGTATGCATTTAATTTACTTGTTATTTATTTGATTATTGCATATAAAATGCCAGTTAAATTTCTAGTTAAATTTATTATTGCATGTAAACCGATAGTTAAATATTTAGTTAAATTATTTGCATATAAACTGCCAGTTAGTTTATCAGTTAATTTCTTATGCAAAATAAACTGCCAGTAAATGCCTGTTATTTATTACCTATTATATATTGATGTATTGTTTAAATTTGATGATGATTTTAATAAATGGTTGATGGGTGATATTGGATGAATGGATGTTGTATTGTATATTGTTATAAACTGCAAGTTATTATGCATTTCATCCCATTCGGGATTGCGGTTTGAAATGATATACAACCGCATTTTTATTTTTAAATTGCGGATTGAAATGATAAATATCCGTATCACTTGACCATAGGATAGAAAATTTTATACAGGCACCGCGGTATATATATATAATTATTTTTGAAATAATTTTTCTATGGTTTTGTAAAGAAATATATATGTTTTATGAAATATTGACGACGGATATTTGATAAAGGTTATTTTATATATGGTTAAATTCTTGGTTTTAAACAATGTATAAAATTGTTTAAAGTATGAAGTAAGTTTAATAATAAAGTGGATTTTATTAAAATATATTATGCATAAGTATTTACTAAAATATATTCTAATATAGAGTTTATATTGATTTTCATAAATAAAGTGAGGAGATAGTTTGAAATTGATTTGAGATTTCATTTCGTTAAAATCTTATTGAAATTTAGATTTAAAAAGAATATGGTGTTATAACTAAATTCGGGTTTAAGATGATTTAAGTGAATATTTCTAGCCTAATAAATTGAGGAATATTCAATTATTGAATTTCGAAAGTTTTGTTTAAAGAATACTGGATTTATTAAGTAAGTATTTCAAAACTAAATAATAGTAAAAGGGAATTTGGCGCATATATATGAATTAAAAATTTAGTTTTGAAATGGTGGAATATTAAAAACTTTGAAATATATGAAAATTTAAATGGTTTATCTGGGAGTTCAAATCTGTATTTGGAATTGATTTGAGAAATTAAAAAGCTAATTTACTTTATAAAGTAATTTATTATTAAACTATTTAAGTATTGGAAAATTAAGTTTCGAAGCTATGGGGTTTAAGATATATATATATATATATATATATATATATATATATATATGTATGTATGTATGTATATTTGAAAATATTATGATTT